>OX411881.1:48221047-53021047 GCA_948293265.1 Cheilosia impressa | reverse complement strand
GTTATATTTTATAGGTATATTTTCCAACACCATCGAAATAATTATCTGTCAAAAATAACGATTTATGAATAAAAGCATTTATAAATTCGAATGTCAAATATGCTTCAACTCAAGGAGTACCCTATCAAATCAAATCGTAGTCGCACTTAACTGACGCATTTGCATTATACGAGTAGTTAATCAAAAGCATAAATTTTAAGCCTCTAATCGTATTAAACAATAATTAATTGAAACGACATGAAATTGGAAATTTCGCTCCAATTACAGTTACATTATAGTTTGTTAATATATTTTCCATAATTAATTTCAATCACGCATTGCGATCGCCCATTCATACATGGAAACCAAATTGAACGGTGCTCTCTCGAATTACAGGTGGTGATTAGGCAATTAATCACGCCGCCACAAACATGAAGAATTTAAAAATATCTCCTTCAACACTATCTCTAGGCATTTGTAGAGATGCAAAATATTTGATCGTAGCAGGGTGGTTGCGTTGGGGATCCGCCTATAACACAGCAGGTGTTCAATTAAGCTATGGGTTGATTACATTTCTTCATTAGGCACTGAGCAACATTTCACGGTTGACAGATTGGATTTTGAAACAAAAATTAATTTTATGCATTTACTTACCCTCTACCTTATCTAATCAAATTTCGATTTTTAAATAACAAAACAACAACAATATCCAGACGGTGTGATATGAAACATTTATCGAGCCATTATTAAACTGTAATTATATCTGAAATTATTGCCTGACAATGGCGTTTTGTAAAGACGTCAACGATTCTTAAAAGCAAATAAACGAAAGATAAATATCTGCTTAGTTATTAGTTAAGTCTTTACAAGCAGTTATAAGCTTGGGATTTCATGTACGAATGTAATGGGCGAGTGATTATGTAAGTAGCTTTGATCGTTCGTTGAAGTCATGATTGCGGAATTATTATGCTAGAATCGGACAGTTCATGCGGTCACGAAACTTTACACAGTCTTTTTGACGAAAGTAAGCGGGACGGAAGCAGTGTTTTTATCAGCACTTTGTTTAGCAAGGCAGTTGCCTTTCTTAAACTATTGACTTTTCTTATTGAAATACAGAGCAAAGCAACTTCAGAAATACTCTGTGAGAGAACAGCGACTAAATCATCGCATGACACTTCCTCTTTTACATGGCTGTTTGAACAGTTGAATTCTGACAGTCAATCCAGACATTTTTCTCTTGGAATGATATTATTGTTCTTCCCTGAGAATTTATTACTTTGTTATACCAATAAACTAAAATTCTGCTTAACAATGTTTGAACAATGTCATTTTGAATAAAATAAAATGGTACCTACTCATACATAGATCTTTGGAAGTTTTACGTATGTACAAGTGACTACTTCGACTAAATGAATATTATAGCTTCAGCTTCGGTTGCTTACAAAACTTAATTTATTCGTAGCTATGAATCACCATCATTATATTCGTTAATTCGATTTAAATCGTTCCCGTTCGCTGGTAGACAGTTGGGTTAGCGCAGCTAAATGTCAGCTAACCGCAGTGAGCGTATGTGGTTATAGGTATCACACTGACACCAATTTGATCGGTCAGTATTTTTCATTTGAGTGTCAGTTTTAACGAGACTGCTCTGCTGAAATCCGGTAAATCAGTCAGAATGTAAATATTTTATATTAATTTTGCTGATGTTCACTAGACAGGTTGACAATCTGAATCGCACATAAATTACTCAGGATATGTCACGGAGAACTCACTCTATTTCGACACTGGAATCGACGAAAATGTTGCTACTGTCAATTTTATTTTCATTTTGTTGTCCTAGCTACAGAAAATATACTGCCGACTTAATTGGGGGGTGAACAGAACACAAAAGCGCAAACCATTAGCTCTTGTTTTCTATATGCTTTCTTCTAAAGTTATTGCTGCCTAATTTACAATAATCTAAAGTCGCATGTAAATTGCTACAAATATCGCAAAAACAAAAACAAACTTTACAAAACTAACTAAACTTTCTTGCAATCAAGGAGGCGTGTAGGCTGATCCTTAATATTACTACAACCAGAAAAAAAATAGGCATCTTCGTAGACAGTCAGGCCGCGATTAAGGCTGTCGGTTCTACTAAATCTACGTCAAAGCTTGTTGTGGATTGTAGGGAGATATTGACCAGGGCTTGCCATCGGTTTGAAATCACTCTCGTCTGGGTTCCCGGCCATAGGAACATAGGCGGGAATGAAAAAGCCGATGAACTTGCCAGACGTGGCTCTGCTCTATGCGTATCTCATGCGGAGGAAGTATTCCCTCCGCTGGGTTACGTTAAGAGAGAAATCCTCCTATACTGCACCTCAAGAGCGAAGACCAGATGGTTGAACCTGACGAGCTGTGTCATTTCAAAGAAGATCTGGCCAACCTACGATGATGCCAGAACAAACAACCTCTTAGCCAGAACGCGTGTAGATGTCGCCAGACTAACGGCAATTAGTACGGGTCATTGGCCTCTAGGAACCCACGCAGCCAAGCTTGGCATCCCCCATAACACCCACTGCCGTAGTTGCGCTGACACAAACAAGAGTGAAACCGTGTTTCATCTTCTTTGTGAGTGTCCGGCCCTAGCCAAAACCAGACGCAGTGCTCTAGGTCATCCCTTTTTTGATGACCTTTCGGCCATCCATAGTATCCATTTCAACAGGATAATCAAATTTCTTAACTCCTCAGGCTGGTTGTAAGTTTTCCTACCGTCCGTCTCCTCCATTATTTTTCAGGTTTTCAGCGAGTTGTGGTCTCAAAACGGCGCTCTATGCGTTATTTGTGTTTTTCCCTCGTTTCGGGAAATACAGCCACTTAAACCAACCAACCAACCAACTAAAGGAAAATTTTGTATTTCCTCTCAGAATTACTTTTTGACAGTTAAAAAAATTAATTTTCATGTCTTTCATAATTTTTTGACAGCTAAACAAAATAATTTTTATGTCGGTGTCAGAAAATTAGTCGATTCTAATTTTTATTTGTAACTTACATCTAACAAAGCCATCGACAAATCAAAATTATTGTTTGACAGCTAGCTCAACAGTTCGGTTCGAAGTTGTATTTGACGCTTGCTTAAGTGCACATAATAAGCCATTGTGATCCATCTCTAAGACCTACGTTTGCTCGGTAAGCGAAAAGTCCGTAAGAAAGTTCGAATATGAATATACGTCACTCAGAATTGAATTCATTAACTAAATGCAAACAAAATGTATCAATTTTTCACCCATCTCGTTAACAATGCGTTACCACACTTCGTAGAAAATCTACGTCAAATGTGTAACCGTATCACATTGAATGTGACAGATATAAGAAAAACTGGAAAACCCCTCCCTTACTAACCCTGTGAACAGATCCATTCACTTGATAACTTGCTGGGGAAAATTTCTTATCAATAAAACAAGAGGATTTCCCATATCTGCTGTTTATTTTTTACAATTTTACGAATGCACTTCTCACAATCAATGCATTTTAGTTCATTCAAAGATATACTACATAGTAGCAAAAGCAAACTGAAGTGTTTTCCTTTTGAAACTAGTATTGATTGGGCTCCTCCCCATACCACAATCCTGTCCACAGATTCAAAGAATCTTTCATCGCACAGTGACAATGGTCTCTTATCTCTGCCATTGTCACTTGAATGTCACGTCTTTCGGTGATATAAATCCCTGCAGCTGCGCTTGCACCGGGTCAAGGACCAATCGATTTTTTTTTTCACTTCTCCCTATGCATCTCTGTTTCCATCAAAAGTACTAGTGCATCTACCAGCAGTTCGTACATTTTGTAATTCCTTTGCTAGACTCGGGTTTGTGCACCCCGTACAACAAAACACACCTCATTCGCATGCGTTTCTCTCATGTCAACGAATGACTTCATCTTTTCCCGCTTCCAAGGGGTTGGTTGCCATAACTCGTAGAGACGCCAGTCGAGTATACGATACGATGTTGGGTCGCTCCCCCACACAGTCTGTCTCAGTATAGTGCTCCGGATGGCTTTTCCGCCTAGTGCATTTTGAACAACTGAGATGGAAGCATTTCCGCTGTCGACAGATACGAGAAAGCCTTTTGCAACTAATCGCTCTGGAAAATATAAAGAAAATCCCATTTTCGTGTCATCTGGAAAACCCGCCTCCTCCTTCCGATTGTCTTTATCACCATCTGTGCGGTTTATAATAATCATTGGCACTCTTTCTATAAAGAATGGACACAATTCATATCAGCTCAGTATTAAATTGCGAAATACTGCCATTTTCAAAGTGGCAACAGTGCTTTAAAGTTTGCCCGCTGATTACACTGAATCTAGATTGAGCTATTCCCTATCAAGTGATCAAAGATTAAAAAGTGTATAAATAACCAAAACAAAATAAAAGGCAACAGCAACTCGCTCAAAAAGGTGGGTAACACATCGAACTTTTATGGCATGTGCTAGTGCCAGTGTATGGTGGCGAAAGGTATTTTGCAATTAGGCCGGTTTGGTTATGCCGAGTGACGTTTCTGTTGGTTTCCATTGGTGGGGCGGGGGCTAGTTACAAGTGGTTCGCTTGGAAAGCGGATTGGGTGCTTGTCAGTGGGGTAGTTAAAGAAGAAATGAATCTGTGTAAATATTTTGTAATAACTGGTGTACATGCATTCGCTGCATTGTGGTTGATGATGTTAATTGTGTAATGGTAGGGAAGAGGTTTGTTTTTAATTATGAAAACTTATATTTAATATTTTCTGAGAAATATACCTTACTTGTGATTATACCATATGTAGGCAATAAGTGGGTGTGGTTTGGAATGCAATTTAAAACGCATCGCAGTTGAGCTTTTGTCAAAAACTGCTCTAGAGTTACTCGTTGCTGTTGCATTTTTAAAAATCGGCTAGCTAGCTTAAAAGTGTCATTAGAAATGATGGTCATCGTCAATAACTTGAACATATTCAGTTCATTTCATATAGCATTTTAATAGCCGTCGGTCGCTCTCTTTTGCAAAATTAATATAATGGTAGGAACTGTCAAAAAGTGTTCTGGGACCCTTTTCTGTCCAATCAAATAAACTTGACACTGTTCCACTGTAAAATTCAACAAGACAGAGCTGATAGCAATAAAGACTCCGTCAGTCGGTCTTATGGTTGAAATTTTGACGCATAGATTTTTGACACATCACCGACCTGCTTTGGGGATTTTCGGAAAGAGCTCGAGAGCACATTGGCGAAAGAACAAACCGACAGTGATTTTCTTCCAATCGTTTCACTCGGGGATGCACTCATTCTGCACTGAAAAAAAAAGTCGTCGTCATATTGACGAATGGCGGTTTTCAATATGATATTCATTGATATGACGTACTTTTCACCAATATGATGAACAAATTCATGAAAACTTTTTGACAATTGACGAACCGTTTTTCACTATGAAGAAAGTGCATTCATCAATTTTTTTGGCAGGATTCTTATAAGATTTTGGCAAATTTTCTCATGTAATAGGTTCATAATTTCATCAAAACATTTCATCAATATGACGAAAATACTTATTTTGATGAACTTAGTTATTTTTTCATCCAGTTGATGATTTAATCTTCTCATTGATGAATGAAATCATCATATCGACTACCGTGTACGTAGATAAACACAGACTAAAAAACAAGGCGTCCATTCCATATTCGATTCAGTTCGCATTTCAAAGTTCAATAAGTGAGACGTAAAAGTATAAAGTGATCGCGAAAAGTGCAAATTTAAAAAAAAAAAAATTAAATAAAAGTGATTTCGTTTTAAGTGCTACTAAATACTAAAACAATTGGAGAAGTTAAGTTTATTATTATTAAACAAATTATATCAATTAAATCCCGTTCATCTGGTCTGCATTGTCACAAAATTATTTTCTAAGGAACATCAAATATCACAGGTAGGTAATGTTATAATAATTTTTAAGTCGATGTAATTTTTCTTATACATATTTGTTAAAAGCACGTTACCTAACGTGTGTTGCAATTTCTCCATATTTCCTTTTTTTTTTTTTTGGTAATTATTAAGCGAAATAAATTTGGCCATTTTTTTTCACTAATTATAGCTCAAGTTTTTATCATATCGATGATACGATAAAATTTCATAATATTGATGAACGATGAATTCAAGGTTTCATAATATTGATGATTGCATTCATCACATTGAAGAATGCGTTTATCTTTTCATCCTATTGATGAACGCTATCTTCATACTTATGCATTTCTTTGTTGTATGTACATACATAGCATAATTAATCAAAATGTTCATCCTATTGACGAATGCGTTAATATTTCCATCATATTTATGATGGTTTTCGAAATATTTATGATTTTATTTTTATTGGTTTTTTTATATAAATATGATGTATGCCTTTTAAATATGATTAATGTGGTTTATTATTAAGAACTTTGTTATTGGATTGCGGAACTTTTAGAAACGATTGAGTTTAACTAATTCCCTTAAAATTTAGCTAAACAATACACGCAGCAGTACCTATGTGAAATTTGAAGACTGCGATGCCCATAAAGGTAATAAATATAATTTATACTACATACAACAATTTCCAAAGTTATTGTATTAATATTGCAATTCCTCTTTTCATTTATAGAAAATGCGGTTCTTTGTCTTCTTAAAAGTCTACACAATTACCTGCTTTGAAGCCGAAAGCGTTCAGCAAATAGAAGACCGTTTGATTTTTTTAAATACAAAAAATAACAACATACAATCTTGTATCTTAGCTTAAACTTAAATTTAAAAATTATCTCGTGCTGAAGACATTTGTCTAAAATTTTTGTTTGTTTTTGATTTGCAATACCCACTTGCCTGCGAGCAGTTTTGGGTTTTCAATATCATCATTAAAAAAAAATATTTCTACTAGGCTAAGCACAATTATTGAAACACTTAAGGACCAATAAAATTTAATACTTTAAGTCCATTTGGTTTTGATCTTGTAGTTTGGAATATTTTCAGAAAAAGAATAATTTTGAGTTGATGATCTTAGGTCTTTGGCTAAAGGTACAAAATCATCTATCTAAAATGTACGATTTCTGTATTTATATAGTGTGATGGAGTAAGTATTTAAATAATGACTTTTTAATGGCACCTTTTCTATTTCTAGGTGAATATTTACATCAATCCACTACATAATAAAGCATTTCTATTCATCGTGCTGATAATCGAATTTACAAAAATTATTAATAAATAATATACTTATTGATATAGAGAGTCATAGTTTCTCGGATATTACATACCTTTTATATGGACCATGGTGCACTGGTATACCAGGGCACTTTAAGAAAATATTCGGAAAAAATACTACTTACAAACAAAATTCATATGTAATCATAATGGTTTATATTACATCCGAGAAATTATGAAGTCTCTACATAAATAAGATGATTATTTATTCTTAATTTTGATGAATTGAACCATTAGTATGAGGAATAGAAATGCTTCATAATAAAGTTTACTATAATTGGATTAATGAATACAATTAATCATATTGATGTTAATATTCACTAGATTGATGAAAATAAAACATCGTATATATAAATATATTCCTAAAAGTGATGAAAAGGATTCTTCATATAGATGTATGCAATCATCAATACGATGAAAATATGCATCATATAAACGAATAAATTTACCAATTTAATGAATTTCATTCATGAATACGAAGAAAGTGTGCATCATATTGATGAACAAATTTGTCAATGTGATTAATACATTCATCTCATTGATGAAATTGAAGAGGAATTTCGGTTCATCATATTGACGAATTTTTCATAACATTGATGAACATAATTGATGAATGATGAACGAATTTTATAATTTTCAAAGTTCAACATATTGAGGAAATCGGTTTCGTCATAGCAACGAACAAATTCACTGGACTAAAATTGATGATTTTTTCATCATATTGATGAACTTTTTCATTACTATGATGTACCTTTTTGGTTCAGTGTGTAATCCAATGGAACAAGAAAACTGCTTCCGATTGAATCCACAAAAGTATTGGTGAAATGCCAAAAAATAATCTGTGGCTGCTGTCAGCTGACTTGTATAAAATGCATAAATTACACTTGTGTGAGTGCTTCTTGAATGAATTCTAACTTAAAATCGAAAAGCGAAATTCTCTTCTCAAAATCACCAGAAGAGTATTTTTTGTGCCAATGGAATGATTTCAGAAGTGATTTGAAAACGACATAAGTCTTTATACGTTCTCATCAAGAGTGACAGGGAGCATTCAAAATAACGAGTACTCGTTACTCGTAGTTTCTGCTTTGACGCCAAATATGTCATAAATTTGAGGGCTTATTGGCATATACCTACGCATGACATACTGAAAATTCGTGCGACAGAAATCGTAATCGTAATCTAGCTTAAGCGGGCAATGTGAAGTCACATCAAAAATGGATACCGTGATCATAATAGGATTAGTGACCTATTCAGAGCATTTCATACTTAATTCAAGTGGGTTTTCCATCTCTTTTTAGACTTTTAAGTTTTAATATCGACAACAAAGGCCTCAGTCTAGTAAGGACTTAGACTCTGCCTTGATTACCTCAATATTGCTAAAATGTTTATGCAATTAACTTTTTATTCCACAGAATGTCGTGATAACAACCCACCTCCTTGATTTAAGACAGGAAATTCTCAGACTGAAAGTAGTGATCCCAAAAATTAACCCACACATCTAACAATAAGTTTGCACGCACCTTTAGTTACTAAGTACATACACAACAAGAACAACAAAAATGGGTTGTTTTAGAAAGATCCAAGATAGCTGGAAGCCCTCAAAGCTGCCCGAAGATGTCGACGATGGACTGGAAACATTGGAGGAGTACCATACTCGTTGGCTCTCCGTGCGGGTTATTTACTTCACCATGTTCCTCATGTCTCTGGCCTTCAGCATAATTCTCACCGGCGTATGGCCCTTCTTGGATAAGGTAATTACTTGTGCCCTTCATCAGGCCAAAGTCCATTTCTGAAGCTACTTTTTGTCCTCAGCTAGATCCGACGGCGGGTAAGGAGTTCATGGGGCTTGTGGTGGCCGCCAATCCGCTGGGACAAATGATTTTCAGTCCCCTATTCGGCTACTGGCAGAACAAGTCGGGAACAATGCGAATTCCTCTGCTGTGCTCGCTGACGATGTTTACAATCGCGAGTGCGATGTATTCATCTCTGGAGCTGATGCCGAGCAACGTCAAATATTGGATGCTGGGATCGAGGTTCCTTATTGGAGTCAGTTCAGGTAGGTGTTTGTTGCATCCCTTAGAACTGCATTCACTGATCAATGTCACTTTCAGCCAACATTGCTGTATGTCGCTCGTACATATCGTCTGCAACGAGATTGAGTGAACGCACTGGTGCGGTATCGATGATCTCATTGGCCCAGGTACTGGGCTTTATCGTGGGTCCAGCATTACAGGCCGTGGTAACGCCGCTAGGAAGCGATGGCTTTAGACTACTCGGAGGCGCAATAATTCTGAACATGTACACTGCCGCGGGTTGGATAAATGTCCTGATGGGTGTCGCCAATATCGTCATGTTCACGCCTAGATTCTTTCAAGTAAGCTTCTTCCCCGCCCATACTCTCTGTCAATGCAATCTTGACTTATATCGCAAACCATTTCTAGGAGCGAAAGGTAGCTGCCCGCGAAATAATGATAATGCAGGGAAAGAGCTCGGAAAAGGAAACCTGGAAATCCATGAAGCCGGACTATGTGTCCTCGTGGACCCTGATCGTGGCCTTCTTCGTTCTTGTATTTAATTTCGTTCTACTCGAGACGTAAGTATACTATGCCCCTGTACACCCTCTGGGGAAGTTTACAAGTTTACATGCCTTGAATTTGCAGCTTGGGTACATCCCTCACAATGGATCAGTTCGCATGGAGTAAGGGCGAGGCGCTCTACTACATGGGCATCCTCATGTCGGTTGGAGCGGTTATAGCCTGCGTGACGTTCGTTTGCATAAAACCCCTCTGCAAGATGTTCCGCGAAGAGTACGTCCTCATTTGGGGTGGCTTCTCTCTGATGGTACTCGGGCGTGTGCTCTACATTCCCTGGGGCGACGGTCCGCCAAAAATTGCAGAGGTATTCAACGTCACAATTCCACTGGGATCAAGCGGACTCAACGACACAATGTACGACGACCCAGAGAGCGACATCTACCAAGGATGTCCGAAAACCCAGGAATGGTGTGCAGTCACGCCCGCTCTCACCTTAACCCAGTTTCTCATCGGCTATTTCTTTACATCGATCGGCTATCCGATCGCAGTGACGCTGATTCAGACCATTTTCTCAAAAATACTCGGACCCCGACCACAAGGTGTCTGGATGGGCTTGATGACTGGCTCGGGCTGTATGTCGCGAGTCCTAGGTCCGGTGTTTGTTGGTTCGATCTACACCAGGTTCGGCACGTATTGGACCTTTGGAATGACCACTGTGATGATGCTGGTCTCCATGGTGTGGTTGCTCTTATTCAAGTGAGTTTCTCCCAGTCTCTAGTTTGTCCTTGTGGGTTTTATATATATATTTTTTTTTTCTTTCGCAGAGAACGTCTCATTCCACCTATAGTGGAGAGTAAACCTGCTCCCGTCGAAATGCAACCACTTAACGTAGTATTACTAGAAAATGGTCACAGAGATAAAAAAGACGAGGACAAAGAGCTCGACCCAGATCCAAAGGAGGGCGAAGTTCTCTTACCGAACAATAGAACTGTTAGTACAGTATCGACAAAGTAGAGTATTGTTTTTGTACTTTTTTTAGAGCGAAGTGTTTTTTTTTATTATTACTACTGTAATATCAATATATATATTTTTAAATTATGTTTATATCTAAGGACACTGCCTGATTGTAATTGATCTTCCAATGTTACAAAATGAAAAGAGAAAAAAAAATACATGAGATGAAAAGGACGAGTAATTGTTTTTGATGAATTTATGGCGCAATTGCTGTGTCAGGTTGGATGATTTTTTTCTTCTTGCCGATCTTTTCAGCCTCGTCCATCGTCGTGGGTAGAATCACGTTGGTTGTCTCGGGGAATAGCAGAGACATGACGCCCGCTAGAAGCGCGAATGTCGAGAAAAGAATCGCAGGAGCTGGCTCGTAGAATTTTGCCTGTAAAAAAAACGATTTAGTTATTAAATTAGGACTATAGATTTTGTTTGTGGTAACAATTCAAATGTACTAGTATGATGCGAGCATGAGGGTGCACTATAATTATCATATAAGGTGGCGATGGCGACTCCCAATTTAACAGACTCAGAGAAACGCTATTCGGCTCACCATGTTCGTATACAGATTAATTCTATATATAAAGGGTTTTCCAGTGAGAGGTGTTATTGTGAATGACCCGCTATTTCGGTAGCTGTCACCTTTGAAGCATTTATTCTTTGACATTTGACAAGTAGAAACTACGCCATTACTAAAAATGGAACGATACACGCTTCAACAACGCATTGAAATTATTAAAATTCACTACAAAAATGGTGTAAATCTTGCAGTCCCAGTTCGCAAAACTAAAGCATTTTTTGGTCGTCGTGAAGCACCTTGTCGGACCGCAATACAGAAATTGGTGGAAAAATTCGAGCAGTTGGGACAAGTTAGTGATGTGAAGAATAAAACCCGTGCACGTCGCTCAAGAACAACTGAGAATATTGCTGCTGTAGCCCAAAGTGTTGAAGAAAACCCAGGTTTGTCCATTCTTCGTCGTTCTTTGGAATTGGGCATTCCACAAACGTCATTGGGCATCAGTTGGATGGTATTGATCTGGACAACGTTTACTTTCAACAAGACGGCGCTACGTGCCACACAAGCAACGAAACCATTGATCTTTTACGGGAAAAGTTTCCGGACCGTGTTATCTCTCGAAGAGGTGATCACAAGTGGCCACCGAGATATTGTGATTTTACACCTTGCGACTTCTTTCTTTGGGGTCACGTGAAAGATAAGGTCTACGCCAACAACCCAGAGTCGATTCAAGACCTCAAAGATAGAATTCGTGAGGCTATCGAGGACATAGGGCAGCCACTTTGCGATTTGGTTATGGAAAATTTCATGAAAAGGATATGGTCCTATATGCGTGCTCGTGGTGGCCACTTGGCTGATGTTGTTTTTCATTATTAACGGCATACCTTCCTCTTTATTATGAAATAAACATCCGATCATTTATCTCAAAAAATGGCATTTTGCTTTGAATACCAAAATAAAACCTCTTATTGGAAAACTCTTTACATCGAACATGCAGAGGAGACAGTTCTCTTTAGGTGCCAACTCCAGTCAGTTTAGCGCGTTCGGGTCTGATCTTGGGTTTTTTAAAAGCTTTAGAAAGGTAATAGTCTAAGCCGTTCTTATTGCAAAGTTATTTAACTTTTGAAATTAAAAATCCCTTGGTTTTCTGCGTTTATACCAGAAAAAATATGTTGATGAATCATCTAGTACAAACTGAATCGATCTACAAACCAAAAGGTTTTCCATCACCCACGCTTATGTTAATCGGTGGGCATTTACAGATTTTTTTGTTTGATATTTATTGCATTTATTTTATTACCTTAAATTGCAGGCAAAGCAACAGTAGTTTTGTGTGTTAAGTTGCTGTGTAGACACATCTGACATAACCATCGTTGAAACGATGATCGCCTGAACGTTAGGTGATTTTGTTAGTAACTCTTCCCCTTTCCCCGTTCAATACATACAAAGCCCAATTAAAATTTTGCAATCAAAAGTTAAATAATGTCTTCTTGCATGCAACTTTATATTTCGACGAATAATTAACTGAGGAGATTAGAGTAGAAAATCAATTTTATTTCACTATTCATTTTGAAAAGGTAGGTAGTAGACGTTGCCGTCATTTCGTGACCATACAGTGAAATAAAAAATTCCACATTTTAACAATAACAAAACAGTTGAAGCCTGACGAGTGAACACAAATCAGTTCTTTGTGTTTTAAATGCGAACGTGAGCATATGTGTTTTATTTGTATTTTAACAGCTTGTGTTACCAACGGAATCAATTAAACGTGTAATATTGTGGGAAGTACCCACTTTCCACGAATTGTGGATCGAGTCACATGATTTAAAATCACTTTGATGTTGTCTATTTACAGTTTCCACAATTGTACAATCTATTACCAAAGGCAGATCTACTATACATATATAATGGGCCTTACTAATTAAATCATTTTCAACCTTCACACTAAATATTTTGTAGGTTGTAATCATAACATGTAATTTCGTATGGAAAATTTATCCCATTGTGAGTTCGAAAAATGTAGCCTTGTCATTAAAACTGATTATTAATATCATGGAATGTTTATTATTATATGCAAGTTGACAGCAGTGAGTGACTTTCTCATTGAATAAACCTTTCAGTCTCACATTCAATTCGTTACTTTAATAGAAAGAGGTAAAACATATAAACAGAACATAATATTTAAGTTATTTTTCTTTTAACCAAAAACACCAAGAGCAAAAATCCCTCTTTATTGTTTTTGACAGCCTGTTACGCAATTCATATGAATCGATCACAATTGCACAAGGTCTGTACACTTTCTCATCAAAAATGACTGAAAAAGTGCAAAACTAGCAAAGTAGCGAGTTTCCATCTTAACTTTTCACAAAATAGCAAAATAGCGAGTACCGAATAGCTTTCCTCTTGGCTCGAAACAATTAAGAACGTTCCGTTGAACCAATTCTATTCAAAACCGATAGAAAAGGGGGAAATAAGCAAAACACCGAGTAACGAGAAATTCTTTCAGTACGAACTTGTAAATCAACTAGGAAAGTAGCGAGTAACAAGCAGCAGAAAAAAATACATCTAGCAAAATAGCGAGTAGGTGATATTTTCTTCAGACACGAACTGGTGAATTTTTCAAATGCAAAAAGTTCATAGAGAACATTTCATCAAGTTCTTACCATTGTTGGTGTCATTGGAGCCAACATCGATCCCACTCGTCCAACCATCGAGCAAACTGACAGCAAACTATTGCGCACATTTGTTGGGAATATCTCCGATGTGAAGAAGTACACCACCTGGAATGATGCGGTGATGGCCAACTTGCCAAGAAGAAACAGTGTCAACTGCAATGCGTACGCTTCTGCAAAACAATTCAACAAAATTATTTAAATAAGTACATTTTTATTCTGCATATAAACCTACCTGGACTGACAAAAATCGTAGCCATTATGCAGATTCCACATGTGACCAAAAACCCAAACAGCGAATAGCGTCTGCCAAATCGATCCATCGTCACGTAGGGTATTAAAAATCCAGGAATCTCAATCAGAGATATGTAAATGAAGTTGTCGTACTTATTTCCACCTAGGTTGACCGCATTCAAACTCAAGCCATAGTAGACCAAAGTGTGCGTGAACCAACATAGGCAGCAGTTGGCAATCCTCCAGAAAAGCGATTTAAATGCTTCCTTAATGGGAAACTTGCTCTCGTCGGCCTTGGAGAGTTTGGCGCGATTTGCCAGAAGCAGTTTGTCAATGCTGGCTTGTGATAGCTTGCGATTGTTAACTCTGGCCGCGTCCTGTAGAATCGTAGTCGCCTTCTCTTCTTCGCCTTGCGAAAGCAACCATCGAACACTCTCTGGTAGAATCCATAGGAAGGCAATTTGGATCAATGCTGGGATGTAGAAAATTCGCAGAATGACTTGCCAATAGGGGAAGAATTTCGCCACAACGGCCAGAAGAACTTCACCGATGGCATAGAAGCAAGTAGTTACCGAACAGACAAGTACTCGTGCCTTGGGACCGACTAGCTCAAGACCGAGAATAAAAACCGTTCCGTAGAGGGTGGCTCCGAAAACGTTGTCGAGAAATTCAAACACGAGGAACATGTAATAGTCCACAGAGAAGGATCGTATTATTCCCATAACGGCGCTGAGAAAACCGCCAATGGCCAAACTGTTTCGACGGCCATACCTGGAAGAGATTAGAAGTTTTAATTGTTATAAAGGCGAATCAATTGCATTTCGTTCGTCGGCGAATTCATCTGGGATTCCTAGCCCATGCATATACTTTGTGAAAAGGTTGACGTCGCGTCGAATGCCTATGGAAAAATCCCCAGCGAAGAAAAAGGAAGATTATGCGTACTGGAAAACTATATGCGAAATGGGCCATTTCAATTCCATTCGCTGTTATTTTAAAAACTTCACTCATTTTCTTATTGAAGTATAAACTCTGCGTGAATAAAATTATGCAAAAATTGCAGGTTAAACTCCCATTTGGTTTAATCAACGTATATGTCAGGACCCAAGACTTTATCCTTCACATTCTCGCCACTCAAAGCAATATATTAAGCCCAAAAAAATGATCACCTCTCACAAAAAATATTTACGTATCCAGTATTTCACCCCAAAAAAAAAATCCGAAATCTCACTTAAAACAACATACCTATCGGCAACGTATCCACCCAGAGGAATCCCAATAAACTGTCCAATATTGTTGAAGGTGCCAACCAGTCCCAGCTTCCATTCGTCGTTACAAAATATTCCAAACTACACAAAATATTCACTTGTTCAATTCGATCACCCCTTTAAATATAATTTCGAATATATAACCTCATTGGAAATAGACACCTCCTTATCGCGGAAAATAAAATCGACACCACATCTTTCCTTCGAGTCCTGATTATAGTTCTCCGGATAACAAAACTCCAACTCAAAGCTCCTATTGTAAGGTACATAGCGATCGCAACTCTCCAAATCGCCACTGGACGTCAACGGAATCGAAAACTCTGTCCATGGTTCTTTGTAAATACTATCTGGACTATCGCACTCCGGTACTCGACATCTAAACACATTCAAAAAAACACACACTTTTGATTAAACACACGCCTGGCCAATAAGAAATCAATTAGTAACCACACACCGATGCACCACTGTGCTCGCAGTGAAAATATATGTCACGGAAAAGATTGCATTAAACAACATCGGTAGGCATATTAGCAGATAGTTGAGTTGCTGAAACTTGCCAAACTGCCCAATTCGAACGAGAATCGCGTCCAGGCTCAACTCATCCGAGCACACGCTTGACGAGCTCGCATCGCTCTTCCTGGCCTCAGTCATTTTAGCAGACCTCTATATCCGTCAAGTGGTTTGTATGATAAGCGAGCGCGTTAAAAACCAGCACCAGATCCCAGCTGATCATGTAGTGAGACACGACCGAGTTCGCTTAACGGAATGAGCTGAATAAGCTTAAGGTAGTCAGTCTCAGTACCGGTACACACACAATGTTGAAATGAAATCGGCCTGTGTGTGCGCTAAGGCGAAATCGCAAGCCCAAAGTTTACCTCGAACGAACCGGTGAAGTTTATCAATGGGTGTGTGGATGTGTTGCTAAATTACCGCCAGATCAGTGATAGGAATATGCTACAACCGCACTCTAGACACGCTACGAAAAAATCTAACTTTGTGGTGAACTTTGCCCCCGACGAGCAGGCATTGGGGGTTAAGATTTTCGTTCCGACATTAGTGATTAGAATTTAAGCTCGTAGACTGTCGACAAAGTATGGATACTTGATAAGAATTCGTAGGTATCGTATTGACAGTTCAGTTGCACGTGATCGTTTGGGATCCAAATGCAGTTAAAATATGATTCAATACCGTTGGCTAATATGGTCAAGAAATTTCAAGTGGGCTATAAATAAAAAATACAGGTGAAGCTGTTTATTGTCGCTTCCTCAATCCTCACGCATGTTTTTTATTTATAGTCGATAAGAAAAATCACATTTTTAGTTGTGAACTTCAGACTGAATAGAGCTTTGCACAAACCAAAACGTATCCGCATTAAAGGGGCAGCGGTGTTGATTTTTTCAATATGTACGATCATCGCGAAAAACCTCTCGTATGCAAGGATTTGAAATCTGAAGCACCGCAGTCACCTTAAGAAGTATTGATAGGACTTTTTGTTAGCTTTCCGCAGGTGCACATTTAAACAGTCTCTCTAAGTCGCTGGTGTGATCAGCCCATTACTTTTTGAGCAGGGATGTTCAAGAGCGCAGATCTTTTAAATATCACAAACTGGTCGTAAAATCGAAAGTTTCTCCGCTCAAAAATAAGTTGGAGAAAGCTTAAATGCATTTTGACATTCATATGACAGCCTTTTGCATTGCCTTATTTAGTGATGCTGAAATGAACAAATTAAGAAAACTGCGGAATATACAACTAACAGGGATGTTCGTCTTTCCGCTTAAAGTTCTTGACTTATGCAATACAAAATTTCATACTTCAAATCAATATCGAAACACGTTTTCAATTAGGATTAACTGCAAAAGAAAATGTCAATCGGTTCTCAAATTGCAGTACGCAGTTTTACAATCAATTTGACAATTACATTTGACAATCGTCTAACTAAAGCCCTTTTCCTTGTATATTTTTTCCTATGTGCTACACCTGAAACAAATCCACCTTGATGCGCACTCATCGCGCACATTTACTACAACCGCATTATCGCTATAGCAATCTCAAACCAGTTTTGCAAATATTTATAATACAAGTTTAAATCCAATCTGAATCTGAAATTTGTCATGATAATGTTTATTGAAAAGCTTATGCTATGCTTAAGGAGATAATAATTTCTTAGCGGGAAACCGGGTCACATTTGCTGCTCTAGCATGTTAGTGGTAAATCTTTTAGGCTAATCCGCACTACACTCGACCTTGACGGAGTTAAGAGTAAAGCACTTTCAAGTATAGTCCGCTCAGACATAATAACTACTCGTTAATCAAAGTATTAACTAATTCGTGATTGTCTTACAGACCTCTGAAACAGTGTAGAGTGTTGCTCTTTCATTTGAAGGTTTAAGTAGACGAGCTATAATAATTCTAACGCCTATGTGCTGCATTGAAGGCGGTAGGTAATTTAAATGAATTGTGCGATATAGCAATTAGTGTTTAAATTGGTCGATAATTTGTTGTTACGTAAACACGTTTGTGGGTTTAAAACATCATCACAACAATACGACAGACATTTGTACTACACCTTGATAAGAAAGCAGATAATATTTTTTTTATGTCTGTCATTAAACAATCGATTTCTGCGTCTGGGAATGATTTGCTAGATTCATGTCAAAGATATTAAAACGTTTAAGCTGTCAGTTCGATTTAACTTTGTTTAAAATGCAATAGCTGATTGAATGATTGCTACTTGTAGTAGAAATGGTAATGGCAAAGAATAAAAAGAAACATTGTCTTAGCATGTCATATAAATCACTTTAGAAAGTAATTGGGGACGTTCAAGTATATAGTTTAGTAAGTCTGACAGTTCTCTCACTAAGTGAATCTCGGTTTTGATTGATTGAAATCGGTCGTGAGAGCAGCTGTTTCAGTTGACGTTTATGGAGGGGTAGCCGACGAACTAGTCAAGAAATTCGTGACTGAGTACTAAGTTGACAGTTCTCATATGTACCTGACGCAGAAAAAGTGACGTTCCCGACCAAACTAGTTTTTGCGTTCAGGTTACATCTCATCCAGACCAATCTAGTCGACTTAAGATAACTAGCTTCTTGAATGCGGCCGTTGCATATGCACGACTGTCTTTATAAACCTAAATGTCATAATAGGACTACACGGGCTTGAGCTGGTGTCAAAAATTATCGAGTTACTGGGTTGAAATGGGACATAAGTAAAACGCTACCATGGTGTTCGACCTTCCTTCTGAATAATTCCTTAGTTCGAAATGAAATTGTCAAAATAACACCAAAAAATATCAGAAAAATCGTCCCAAAATTTAAAACACACCCTGTGCAAGCCTCGGTAGATGTACTAGAGCAGAACAAATACTGTTAATAACAACTTGGTTAAATAAAAATATATGATGTACAGAAACAGATATGCATAGGAAGATTAATAGGTTTGTTTGACGTGGCTAGCACTAGTGCGCACTGAGATGTGTCAGCTAATTCCCACGCCTGTCAAAAACCCTGTACAACCCTGAAAATTCGGCTATATATCGAACACAAAATGTTGCCCTGAAATCTATCAGCTGTTGATATTGACAAATATTTATCTTTTGGTAACACTTTTTCCCGTTTATAGTTAAAAATAAATGAACTAAATTCTGAATTTGGGTTTGTATATTGCAAATAGTTGATAAAAGTGTTCGCAATATAGATGACGAGTTTGAAAATGAATGACAGCAAGCGAAATGACAGCAAAACTCAGCACTGAATTCTTGCCCCCACAAATTAACTGAGGTCGGTACAGGGCACAACTAGGGTGCCCTAGAACCCATGTCAATTACAGGTTTTCAGTACCAGGGCGAGTTCAGTGCTATATCGAACGCATTAGGGTTAACCCAGTGCCCACTAGTGCGCACTAGGGCCCACGTCAAACAAACCTAATGAAACTAAAAATGAAGGTCACTCTGAATTAGGTAGGTACGTTTGTATTTGTATTCATATTTGACATAAGGTGAAGTACCGTATAAAAGAATTAAAATCAAGAACCTTTTTATGTAAAGAACAATAATTGTTATCAGTTAAGAGACTTCCAAGTTTGTTTACCTATGAAAGAGATAATATCGACGGTTGGATGGAAGAGGTAGAAAACATTCTTTTTTGGTTAATTGCGTTATAACAATTGTTTTGCAAATATTGTGAAAAAAATGCTGTAGGGGAGATTGGGGTTCAAAGTAATTGTTTGTATATTGATTGCTGATAGGTATATGAATCCGATTTGCAAAGAAAAATAAATAAAACATATTATGTCCTTTGTTTTATACCTAAACACGCATTTTTATTAACTTTTTTTTTGTATTTAACTCCCACTTGTGACTTTTACTTCAACAGCATAAGATCATGTTTGTTTCCTTTCACAATTTTTTTTGTCGGCTTACACTAAACTTTAAATTCATACAATAATTTTTTGTTTGTTCATTATTTGCTTTTTAAAGTGTACACTTGTGACAATATATATAATATATAATAATAATAATAAATGTTATCCATTATTGTACTAACTTTATTCCGAAAAATGGTGAACAAGAATAAGGAAATAATTATAAAATTGTAAATACTGTATTTTGTTTTTATTTGCTTGCTGTTCTTGTCTGTAAATTTACTTTTTTAAGAATATTTTTTTTTAATATTTTATAATACTAAGTACCCAATTATATGAATTTCTTTGTTTTAATTGAGATAATGAATTATACAATAACTTTTGTATGTAATTTTTTTGTTTTTACTATTTTCAGTGCATTTTTTTTTGGTTTGCTTTTTTGAATGAGTTACAGAAAGTTTTAGTTTTTTTTCTTGTAGCAAATTTAAGTAAAAATAATAAACATATACGAATTTTTGTTTTTTACATCTAACACTTATTAAATATTATTGTGTGTGGTTGTTTTATTTTTTTTTCTTGAAATATGTTTGTAATCTAATGAAGTTATTTACTTTTTATTAAATTTTGTATTATTGCAAATTTTTGTGTTTGTTAGTCTTTTATAAAAAAGAAATAAGAAACGAGAACCAAATTAAAATCATAAGAGAAGTACATTTTAATACCTATCCATTATTCGGCCACCTGCCATAAGAAGTAAATATTTTTGGCACCATAATTGTATATGATAAATTGTAATATTGAATCGTTATTGCTTTGTTTAAACATAATTATATGAATAATATATATTTAATATTAAATATTTGCTTTGCTAATATGTGTTAAATTATTTTTTTTCCTGTAAGCTATAAGTATTGCACCAATGTAAAGCGTTTTTTTATATATGTAAAATGAAGAAAATTAAATAAAAGTACATAAACCCTGACTCGTACAAATCAAAGAAAAGCGTACGTGGCGAGAGATTTTGTTGGTTCACTTCACCGAAACCGTTGGATCTATTGCTTTTCCCTTTACTCTATTATCACAATGTCATTCTTTAAAAAGAATCTTTGACGCCCTATTCTACCATGCCTAATTTTTTGGTGTCAATAAATTAGAAAGCGATTCAAAGTATAGATTGAGAATTTATGGGAAGGCGGGCTAAAAGAAATGCCATAACAAGTGCATATTAGTGGGGATGAAGGATAAATTGAATGCAAAGGAAGGTTCCAGCAGGTGAAACCTTTCAGTAGGTTTCCAAACAGAAATTCGAGCGTTCCAACCAGCTAACAATATCAGAGAACACGCCCTTGCAGCCGATTTTATAAATTGAGTGCTAATGATAAAGTCACAGATGGTGGACTCTATGTTTGTAGTTTGTGTTAATAGTTAATTGCAGTGTAGCTTTCCTTTGGCCATAGATATGATTATTGAAGAGCAATATCTGTACAGGTGTGTCTCTTGACCTTGTAGACCGGATATTGCCAAAGAAAAATTGTTCGATTGAAAATCTTGTAGAAAGTCGGATTTAACTGAACGTGAACAAGACGTCTTACAAACGTCAATTAGAAGGTATACACAAAAAATTCCTGAATATTGTTTAAGTGAAAAAAAATATCTGCGTTCAATTGCCAGTTGAACTAGGGTACAAGCGTTCGTTTTCTATGCCCGAACCAGTCATTATCCTGCTTTCAATTTCCATCGATTGGACGACCGATTAAAGCTTCGATGTCGATTTCATTCTTAAAAGAGTGAGTGACGTGTTGATATTCATCGTGCCGTCAAATAAATGTCTACTAGGTATTTGTATGTACAGAGCGCAGGAAAGGTACGAGCTCTAGTGGCGCAATCTGTAATACGAAACAACGACATGCGCGTGTTGCTACGGAATGCAAGAAAAATTCAAGTTCTAGTGGCGCAATCTGTAATGCGAAACTGCGACAGGCGCGTGTCGCTGTTTTTAATTTAAAATACGTATTAACTTTAACTGGACAAAATTAAGACAAGTATCGTCTTTGTCGGTTCCTGCTTCCTTGATTTTTTGAAACGCTGGGAAAATTTATTTACACTTTCAAATTTTAACTATATCTCAATTTAAATTGGACAACTACGTACGTTAACAAATGCTTTAGAAAATCCTACACACTAACGCCGAGGCTCCACCCTCTTTTCGCAAAAGTAAATACAATAAATATTTTTTAAAAACAAAAAAAACATGCTAATAAGTAACAACAAGAAAATAGAGTCAAATGCGGTAAATAATGAATAAACTAGCTTTCATTTTATACTGCTTGAAGTGTTCGGACTGATCCACTTAACCGTTTTTTTTTTGTTTAGTTTTCTTTTTATATGTTTGTATATTATCCTTAGATTATGTTTACCTAAAATTAAGAATAATACAAAAATCACGTATGTTTATCACTACAAATAATCAATTTTACTAATTAATTCTAAACATTGAGTATTTTGTTAAAACTGTTTCTGTTTCTCTGTGTATTGATTGCAATTAAAAAAATTAACAAATAAAAACATTTATCATTTTTATTTTAAAAGTGCAAACATTATTTGGATTTTTTTTTTGTTTGGGTGAACAAATTTTGCTGCTAAAAACACACAAGAAGATTAAATTGTCACAAAATTAAAAAAAAAAACAAATTCTCTCCAGTTGCTTTTATTATGTAAATAAAAAAACAAACAGTGAAAATATTTTCTTTTCTTTTTTTTTCATTAACATCTATTTATGTATATATAATTATATATTTCATGTATACTAATATTAATATATAGATTTTTTTATTCTTATTTGTTGAAGCTCTAGTTATATGATTGCCTTGCATTTCTTTAAAAATCTATTAATATCTTTGTTTTTATTGAGTTTTTGTTTTATATTTTCATTTTCTTAAAGAAATTGTTCTCTCTATCAGTTTGTTTGTCTTATTGTTGTTGTTTTGTTTTTGCTTTTGAAACTTTTTTTTGGCAATATTTGTCAGTATATACGAGTAGAATGTGTGTGTGTTTGTGAGTGGTTCAAAATATACACAGATTTTGTTTGTTAGTTTTCGTTTAAATCGTTTTCATCATTGAAATTGAACACCATTATCATTTTATGTTTTTTTTATTATTTAAATCCATATTCATAAGAAACATTTTTGCTTTATTTAAAATGTAAAAAATATTTTTTTTATATTTGTTTGTGCTACAATTTATTTTGTTTTAATAAAAATGTAGGTGGAATTTATTTTTTACATACATTTATATAAAAAACGCATTCATTTGGCCACTTGTTTTATTCATCTTAAGTTTTTTTTTTTTTTTGAAAGTCAGATAATTTTTTTAGAAAATCAAAGGATGTGCTAACAAAGGTTACTTTTAAGTGTTTAGCAAAAATCTAACAAGTGAATAACTTGTTTATTTTCAATCTACAGAGTGCTCTGTGGTGGTGACAAAAATTTGCAAAGGCGAGTGAGAATAATCACGGTTTTCTGTGTGTGTTTGTGGTGTGAGGTGCGTGAAAGTAGCTCTTTACTTATATTTATCAGGCTCAAATGATATTTGGAAATAAAATAAATTGAAAACAAAAAGGAACGCTAAAACCAAGGAAGAATCAACCAACCAGAATCAGAAAGAATCGACCAACGAAACCTATAAACGGAATCGAAACCAAACCATAAACCAAGGAAATAAAAAACAAAGTTCTTTTTTTTTGTAGAATTTTTTTTAATAAAACCACGATTTTATTGAATCCAACAAATCAAACATTACATAAATTTCCATAATATTTATATATATATAGTTTATAATAAAAATGTGTATTTTTTTGTTTCGTTTAATTAATAATTTATTAATTATGTATTTATAAAAAAAAGAAGATTCATTAAATATTATAAATATATGTTTTTTGTTTGTTTCTTTAAAATTTAATAATAAAAAATACTTAGCGCACTAAAAAATATTCAATATTTTTATATTTAATAAAACGCAAATTTTATAAAATATAAGTTTCAAGACAGAAGAAAAATAAAACATAAATTATTATTTTCTCTTGCAAGATAACAATATATAATTAACAATTAAAAAATAAATGTTGTTAAAAATT
Source organism: Cheilosia impressa (assembly GCA_948293265.1). Lineage (NCBI taxonomy): Eukaryota > Metazoa > Arthropoda > Insecta > Diptera > Syrphidae > Cheilosia > Cheilosia impressa. The sequence continues at coordinate 52,997,131 of OX411881.1, read as the reverse complement.
AAAGTTATTTTTTGTTTTGTTTAATTTTGAATTAAATCAGTCTCAAAATAATATAATGAACAAACTAATTTAATTTAGGAAAAGAAAAACAATAAATATCAGGTTATTCCTTTAGAGTTATGCGTTCTCATTTCGGCTTAAAAGCAAACAAAGACAAGGAGGGTCGTCAAGGAGCACATTTGGCAGATTTTGCTGTATGAATTGAACACGTAAATTAGCTTCTTTGTTAATAAGTTACACGATATTCTGTTTATTAGACCAACAGAATTCAAATCAATTTCTATTCAATTTCAGACGTCTCCACTTGGGCTCAGCCAATATTAGAGAGGATTAAATGCTCTGTAATGCGGTTTCAATTGATCGTTCTCCATAAATCGCATAACAAAGGAAATGGCCCAATATCGGGTAAGATAAATACCAGAAACGAATAAAAGAGCAAACCAATAAGTTACTAAAAAATAGAACTAGTTTACCTTTGTATTTTTTTTTATGTTTGTGTGTCAAACGTCAAAAAAGTTTTTTGTTTTTAACTTATGCACTATTATTCAAATTGTTTTGTATTATTATTCGAGTTGTATTCCTCATTTAAAGCAACAACAAGCAAAGCAACCGACGAAATGAAAACCGCTATTTCTAAAATATAATTTGTTTGCTTCTTATTTGTTTTACTTTGTATTTGTAAATTCTTTTAAATTTTCTTATTTGTGTAGTAAATTTGTAATTTTTTTCTTTGCTTTGGCACAAAATATATACTTCCCAATCAAGTAAACAGTCTAAATAATCTTTTACATTATTTTTAATATTATATTTAACAATTTTTGTTTCTTTTATAATAAGCTCATGTGTTTTGTGTTTTCTTTTTCTTATTGAATGAAAGATTTTTTTTTGTGAAAAATGAGACGAAAAGATTGCATTGTAACGAAAAAAATATGAAAAAAAAACAATATAACAATAATTTAAAAAATAGAAAAAATGTAATTCAATAAATATTGCTCGCTTATCTAAATAACTAATAAATAAATATATATATATTTTTTTAAATTTATATTTTCAGAAATTCGAAAAATTCCTTTGTTTTGTTCCCAATTTTTTATTTTTTTTTATTTTTTCTCTAATTCAATATAGCAGTTACAAAAAAATTTGTTCTTATGCATTTTGTTTAAGGTTAATATTTTGTGTTTTCCTTTGTTTATCGTTTTAGACTAATTATGCGCGACAAAAATTGAATTTCGTTGCTTACTGGTGAAATCGACTTGATTCGGGTGTTTGTTTTGTCACAACATTTTTGTAATAATTTCTTTTGCTAAAAAATTTATGCTAAACGATTGGAAATTGTGTTTTGCTTATGTCCGTCACGTGATTTTCTTTCCAAGGAAAACATAAAACCATTGCTATTTTGACGTAGGTATATAATTAGTTTTTGTTTTTTTTTAATTATCTTTTTAAAGCACTTGTAAATGTATTGCTTATTTTTATGTGTTTCATATTTTGTAAATTATTATTTTTATTTCGTCTTTTTGTTTTCTTCTTGTTTAAGTTTTGTTTTGTCTTAAACTTTTAACCACTAATTAAGCTATTTTTCATAAATAATATCGTTTGAACGAAAAATGAGAGAAAATTAAATAAGACAACTGATGTAAGAAACTTCGAACCAAGAAAACCGTGAGAAACATTTCTAGTTAAATTGTTTAAGTTCTTTTTTTTTTTTGCTTTTCATTTAATTTAACTGGTGTGTTAATTTTTTTTGCTGATGTGGTATGTGTTTATAATAATTGTTAGTATAATGTATATATATGTAATTTTTTTTAATATTTATTTTAAATGTAAATCTTGCTAAATATTCAGTTTTTTTTTATTAATTTCTTAATAATACATTAATATATTTTATTTATTTAATTACTTTTTAAATATATATTATTATTAATTATATATATTTCATATATATAAGTTGATCCCAATTTTCTCAGTTTTAATCAATTTCATTTTGTTTCTGAATTTGAAAATAAAAATTTAAATAATATAACTACATACATATTATCATTGTTTTAAATGTACACACAGAGAGACACAGAGATTTTTTTGTTTATAATGATGACAATGATAAAATTGCGATTTTGTATGTGTGCAGAGGAAGAAGAGTGCGCTGTTGGAAGGCTCTTCTCTCTTTTTCCTTTTTAATTTCCCTTTCCGTTTCTTTTTTTTTTTGCTTTTAAATTGTTTTGTGAATTTATTGTTTATTAAGTTTAAAAACTATATTTATTCTCTTACTATTTACAAACAATATTGTCTTTTCTTCTTCATTTTTTTTTTTGTTTGTTTTAATATTTGTTAAAAATGTTTATAATGTTGTTTATTAATAATTGTTAAATGTGCTTCGAAACCATAAAATCTACGTATGATTGAAATGTATTGTTTGCTATTTTGTTTTGTGGTGCAAGGTAATGGAGATTGGGGGAGCTTGGAGGAACAATATAAGAAGAACTAAGGTAAGAAAGGGCATTATTCAATTACAGGGTTTCGAATTCAGTACATGTAACAGAAACTTGGTGGAGGTGGGCATTTTAAGCGGTAAGTTCGAGGCTAAATTGATATTGTGATAAGGTATATATACAATTTCAGCGGCTCCTTTCAGTGGTAGACTTGTTGAAATTGTTTAAAGTTGCAGCTCGAAGGACCAAATAACAGGTAGCTGATAGCAGATCACGGTTCCTTGGTTTTTAAAACACATTAGTTGCAAAAGCTATTGACTTCCAAAACACCTCAATAAAGATCTATAAAACCTTTAAGATATTCATTTACCACTGTTGCTCCGTGTGTGACGACGACAGTTGTACGCAGTTGTTACATAATTCTAAAGCAAAATATATTCAGAAATGTCGAAGGCATAATAGGTGTGATCGGACAAGTTCGAATTATGCGACTGTTAATCAACAAGATGCTGACTTTTGACGACATTGTTTTCGTTTTATAAATTACTAATTAACAATCTAAGTGCTCTCCATTTGAAAGCGGTGTCAAGTTAACAGCTCCTCGATATCGCTGCTGGCATAAGCAGCTCACAGTAAACTGTTAACAGCACTCCCCAATCGCGCACATTTCAGCTCAACAATATGCCAACAAAGTATGCAATTCCTCCAAACTTCCCATAAAGTTCACTTACCTTGCAAAAATGTAATCTTACTATTTTATTTAAAATGTACTCCAATGGATTTATCTTATTTGAAAAAAATGTGGAAATGAAAAACAGAACTTATTTAAAAAAAATCAGATCTAGACTACTGCTTCCCCAATTCTTTTTTTGCTTATGATTATAAATTTTATTTAATATTTAATTAATAATTCTTTAAATATTTTTTTTTTGTTTGGATATTAAATAAGAATATCTAAAATACCTTATACATTTGTTTTTTTTTTTGCTGTATTTTGCAATGCTTTTCATTTTGTATTCTGCCGATGTACACTGGTAATAATTAAAGAGTACACCCAGAAAATATATTCATGTATACTAATATATATATATATATTATGTATAACCATTGTTTTTTTTTTGTAAGTAGAAATCGAGAGACAGAGATCAACTACATGCAACTAATGTTCCATTTTGTTTTATTTCATTGCTAGAAAAACAAACAAAAAATCACTAGAACTTGCTATTCTAGGCATTGTAAAAAAAATTCTCTAAGTATTACATTAATTTGTAAAAAAAAAAACACTTGTAAAGCAAGTAGAATAACAAAGAACTGAATGCTTATGCTTTAAGGTCTACGCGTTTTATTTATATTTTTTGTTTGTTTTCTTGAGTTCATTTTAAAGAGAAAAAATCGACAGTGTTTAGAGGAAATTATCTAAATAATGCAAAGCAGACAAACAAAGGGAAAACAATAAATTTCGGAAATAAGTAATTAAGGCACCATTACAATTGCTTTTCTCTTTACATATCGCGTAGTGGCTTTTGTTGTGTTTTTGTTTGCTCTTATAATTTATTTAATTTAAAAACAAAAACAATTATTTATTATGTATATCGTTTTATTTTAATTAATTGTTGCATGCATTTTAACGTTCTTTTTCCCTTTTATTAATGTATTTTGAACAGAATTGTAAAAAATATTTCTTTTAAAAGTTATATTATATTTTTCCCACAAGTGGATTCTATGAATTTGTTTAATTATTTAATTTTAGTTGCTGCGTAGAGTCTCATTAAGTTATATAAACTGTGTTTTTTGTGATTTCCATTTTTTTGTTTGCTTCTTAAATATTTTCTAAATATATAGATACACCATTTAATAATGTTTGTTTTTTTTTTACGATAAAAATGATTGCTTCCATTTAAAGTAGTTTCAATTACTTTTTCTTACATTTGTTTGTTTAAATAGTTTTAATTTCTAAATTCTTGGGTTTTTATTTTCATGTTTATTGAATAATTTTATTCCTGTATTCATGTTGATAATTCTACAAACGATTCTCTGCATTTTTCCATATGTTTTGTTTTTTTCCTACTAAGTGTGATTTGCTTTCAGTATATTTTTTAACTAAGAATTTTAAGAATTGGGATCAGGATGTTGTCTGGACATGAGGGTTTAGCATACGAGTACAGTATAGATTTGTTTCTAATAGCTTTGTGTTTTGTTTAAATCTAATCAATTCCTCATGTCGTAATATTTTTATACCCAATATAAAAAATTATCACCTATATTTATACTCATCAACTAATAAAATTTTGCGAAAATTTTTCTTTTAAAAAAATAATAATACTTTTTGTATGCTTGTTCTAAATTCTTTAAACTGACTATGCGATATGTCTTTTTAGATGTGTAACGTAATTGTATTGATTATGGTTTTTTGTTATAACGGTGTATATGTTATTTTGTGTACTGAGAATTGTGTTGTGACGAAAGCAGACCACGTGGTTGCTGTTCGGAGAAGATACAGAAATCGATAAAGGTATGCATTTAAGGATGAATTGCATATTGCACTAGGCTTAATCTGTGAGAAACAAATATAAAAAACCTAGCAGCAGGTTGTCCATTGATATGTCTTAAAAGATATGAATAATAGTCGGTAATTACAGTCGGATTGTGTTGCGTTACGTAAGGTGATATTTTTTTTACATAAAACAGAAAAATCCTTCTGATCATAGATGAAAATCTATTACAATTTTAGGTAGCCATCAATTAGAAGACTCAATTCAAATATTCACTTAAATGGCGCCCAACAAAGGATCAGTCTAGTTCATAATTATGAAGAAAATTTTTATGGCATGGATGGGATTTGCCGTAACCCATACGATGGGAACTCGGATGGTCCAGTCATCTCTACTTCATTTAGAAAACAGCATTGTACATACATATTTGCAAAAAGTAGACAGTTTCAAGGAATGACGCTCAACGAATGACGTGCTTAGTCCGTTTCAAATAACACAAGAAAAACGATTACTGTCGAAAAGATAAATCTCAACCAGAAATATATTAAAATCTACAAAACGAGCTGTAGCTACTTACTGCTTGCAGAACGAAAGTAATTTCTTTTTGTTGTCGCCACGATTTGATGGATTTTGACTGTCAAAAATACGTTAACATACTTTGTACGGCAGTACATTTTCAAAAATGTTTCCTTTTAAAGGTCGTACAGAAAAAATTGTTTGGATATACACCTTTCTTGCTGATAGTTCGAAACATGTTGACTACATTTAAAATCCAAAATGGCGCCCAACGGCTAAAATGTTTTTTGTATTTTTCTTTACCTTGCAGCCAGATTGCTCCAAACCCGTACCTTGAATCTTCCTCGTTAACTGGCGTCCAACTTTAACCTCTGTCTTCATAGCGCAGTTTTTGTTCCACTGGTACCTACTTTCATCATCACATAATTCTCGGCATAGTTAAGAAGATATTTTTGGCTAAAAGTACGCTGATACGATTTGGATATGTTTTGGTGTTTTTTTTTTTTCATCATATGTATAAATGTTTTTGTTTCCTGTGTTATATTACCGTTGTTTATTCCTTATAGGATAATATGTGTTTCAACTAAAATGAGCATCTTAAAACAAACTGAGCTTTAAACAATTAACCTAATACCACGAGAATTTTGTTTTCTTCCAATTTTCTTAATGAAATAAATTACAATTTAATCAAAATAAAATTAAATAAAAGTGTATACCTAAAAAAGTCTTTTTCTTCGCATAAGCTTCGGGCTTATATGTATATATTTTTTTTTATTTTTTTTTTTGTAAAATTTAACCATTTTCTCCAGTTTCTAATGATTTACTCCTTTCATAAGTTTTTCTCACTAAAAATACATTTTAAAGCTTTTTTTTATATTCAAATAAGTTTTCTTCTTTTCACTAAAAATTGTTATTTTTTTTTCTTCAGTTTTTACGCTTGTTTTAAACACACTAAAAATATATTTAATACCTACACAACATTCAAAATGTACTAAGATTGTTTTTATGTATTCTTCTTTATAAGAATTGATTTTGTTTTTCTGTTTTACAATTAACTACATTTACTCCTTCGGCTATATTCGTGTAAATCCTGTTTGATGTATGGGTTTCTTTAATATTTCAATTTTTAAATAAACAAAATATGGTTTGGGGGAGCTGCAATTCCTCATTAACCAAAAATAATCGTTTGCCTGATTTGAAATTAAGCTTCCATGCTATTCATTTTTATACTTTTCTACTCGGTTTGGTGTTTTTTTTTTTATTAAATATTCTTTTGTTTGTTGGTGGTCTTGGTGGTAATTATTACGGCTGCTAGCGTCGTATGTTCTCGTACATTAAGCCAAGTCCGACAGTCTGTGCAACTGACATTCTCAGCTTAACCGCTTTCTTGGTTTTATTATTTTGTATAGTGAAGTGGTTTTAAGAGTTAGATTTCTTTAATGAATTGGAGTTTTAACAATCGCATTTGGCGCAATATAATGATATCCAGGAATAGGAAGTCCAGCAGTTTCCATAGATATTCTGAAAATATATACACGGTTTATATGGTGTGAGCTATTACATATAATTACAACAAATAATTAGAAATACTTTTAAAATTTTAAATATTTTTGTACTTAGTATATTTTGATTTAAACTAACAAGCATATACAATGCCGAAAATATATTTATCTGAGCAAAATACAAATTTGTTGTATTAAAAAAATAAAAAAAAAAAACAAATAAAATAAAATTGAATTATGAAAAATGTTAAAAAAGGATTTTTTTCAAAAATCATTCAATATAATAAATAAAATTAAATAATAGTTTTATATAGATAGATATAATATTGTTGAATGTATAAATAAACAAATAAAGGAGGAAAAAAATTCTTACCGGAATTTTTAGATTTGAATTTAGTTTTTTTTTTTTTGGATATATTTTGGGCAATTGAGTGAATGAACTTTTTATTGTATTTTTGATTAATTCATTCATAGGTAGTGGCTGGATGGTTGGTTGGTGGTGGTTGGTAGGCGGTTGGTAGATGGTAGATGATTTGGTTGGTTGTGGTGGTGTATAAAACATGGTTGTCCGGGACTCAATATATTTTTTTTTATTTATATTTTGTCGGAGTGATGTTAATTAGGATCTGGAGGAACTTTGTTTATTAAATATTTTGTGACGCATATTCGAGAAATAGAGGAAGGATTTTGGTTAATGGCGGCGATGGCTTCTCTTTGGCGTTTTCCAAGCTTTTCGTGATAAAAAAAAATTAAACGTCCATATCTCGACTTCATAGACACCAATAGAGAGGAGACTGACTAGTTTGATATTTTGGCTGATTTTAAATGTGTGTCCGGTTTAAAATACATTGTCTGCTACATTCTCCACATTTTCATCAAGGGAAATACAGAAACACATTATAGTTGCGTTCTTCTTTTGTTTAGGTTAGGTAATCTTGTATCCTACAACCGTATTAACAAATGCCGGGTAAAAATTATCAACTTGTATTGATACCTGACGTTTGCTTTTTAACCCATTTGTACATATTTTTAATACGGAAATATAGCTTTTGCTTTTTTAAAACGTGCATCCGCAAACTATTACAATACCCGCCGTTTAGCTGTGGTATAACTTTGTAAAATTGAGCAGTCTTGCCGCCCAACGAAATTCTGTTCTAGAAAGGAAAGTACCTTCCAGCAAATATAAAAAATATTTGGCAAAAAGTGAAATGGCGCCCAACCAAAGGTTGCTAGTTGGTGTGTTTTACAAATTAACAAACTAGTCAGGATAAAAAAATCCACGGTTAGTGTTATTTTGATTGGTAAGCGAAAAAATTATGAATTGTTCAGTTTTCTATATTGTGAAGCAGTTTCGTGTTGGGCGCCATTTTTAGAAGAGGTGGAAAAAAAATAAACAGAATACAAATTCAATTGAATTTGTTTTAAACTTTGCCGTGGAAAAATTAACACGGCTTACTAAATATATGTGCAGTCAGACTCAACGTTTGTCAAACAATTTGCATACACTTCTGTTAAAAAGTTCGTACAACTGACAGTACCGTCAAAAAAAGATGTTCTTCTCTGCAACTCTGTAATTGCGAAGGACAAGTCTTGAAATGAAATCAGACAGCAGTTTGTTTAATTGTTAAGCATGGATGAAATATATTTATTATTTTTTATTTAGAAGTCACATACATGACCGGCTTTAGCATGCTCAAGTCTCAGTCCTATTTGATAGGTCCTACAAAAATTCGAAAAATATTTCTTATATCTGTAATCCCTCACCCAAACTTTTCTAAACTAAAGTCAGTCTCCCTTCTCTTCCTCGCAAAAAAAAGTCAATAAAATACGGTTTTTAATCATTCTCTTAGTGTATGTATTTGAAAAATGTTTTTTTTATTATTATTATTATTCCATCAATGAGTTTTCTTTTAAATGTAAAATACTTTTTTTCGTTTTTCTGTTTTTCTTTTAACGTGATTACATTATTACGTTTCTTTTTTTTTTGTTTTTAATAATGATAACATTACACCTATAACTCCATAATATATAAATGTATATGCGTGTTCTAATTTCTTTTTAAGTATTTTTAACGCTATAAGTCATTTTTTAAAAGACATTTCCTCGCAGCGATATATATATATAAAATGTAATAGGTAGGTAGTCTAAAATAAAACTAAGAAACACAACTTTTTGCTTTTTGGAAATTTTGTTCATAGGGCAAAACAAATCTAAATAAATAATTTAAAAAAAAAATGGTTAGAAACGGTGAATTTTGTTTAAACGCTAAATGTTTACCGAGTAAAATTTTAAAATGTATATTCTTCTTCGAATTTTGTGTTGAATGAAGTTGTGTGTGTGCACTTAAAAATTAATAAAACAAATTAATGAAGGAAAGCGTTACTAACGTTTTTTTTTTTTTTTTTTGGTGTAAAAACTAATTCAATGGATTAAAAATGGATTATGCATGATAAAACTTTAAAATTAAACGCTACAACTAGTATTTTGTTCGAATAAAAATGTATGCGGTGGCCCGTTTTTTGAAAAACAATTTAAAATACGTAAAAAATAAAATAGAAAGGATATCTCCACTTGTGTGTTTTATGAGTGGGATGCCATAGTGACGGTTAGTGTTATGCAAAAATTAGTTCGTTTTGGTTTCTATTTTCTGTCTGTGTGTGTGTTATTTTTATCTCAATAATTCTGAATATCACAATTATTCGCATAACTTGCAATGGGTGGCGCACATCCCTCTAATATGGACTGAACTTGTTGCGATCTATCTTTTTGTCCGAGTCAGAGTTCATATTTTCGCCATGGGAGCGAAAACGTGACTGATAGTTCTTGGCACGGTGTACACCGGTTGTCTGAACCGGCGGACCAAGATTAGCCAAACCGCCGAGCAGGTCGGAGAGACCGCCCAAAGCGGAAAGACTGGAGAGAGCATTGAGCGCGCCTGGTTTGGCGAGCAACTGAGCCAATGGTATGGCGGAAGCTAGAGAGTTTGATGTGTTACTAGAGCTACCATTGGTGGTGGTACTACTGCTATTGTTAGTGTTACTATTTAAATTGTTATTGGTATTGTTTGTATTATTCGAGGAGTTGTTGGAAGTCGACGAAGTGGACGTTGTCGATGTTAGGTTATTTGCTGATGATTGGTTGCCACTTGACGCATTACTATTTGCCTCTTGGAGATTTGCCTTCTGGAGTTCAACGCTGCGGGATAGAAAAAAGGAAAAAGGATTTTTGTTTGGTGTAAGGTACATTTTTTAAGGTGGTACATTTTTTTTTTGTTTTAGAGAGAGCGGTATTTTGTTCGTAATTATTTTCAAGTAAAATAATTTTGTTTTTTTTTTTTGTGGCGACTAGGAAAAGATATTCGGGATAAATGGGTATGAAATGTGCGTGTGTCTGTGTATGCTTCCTAATTGTGTACAAGCACTTTGTGTTGGTTGCCAACTGTGCCATTTTGTACTTGGTACAAAAATAGGAATTACTTCTGTCAATTCTGTTAAAGACATCACTAAATTTTGTTTGGCTGTTTCAATGAAATAGGAATGGAAGGACTGATAAGGATAATTCACTGAAGGGGACCGGTAACAACCTTAACACTTGATTGCACATCGACAATATATTTTGCTCAAGATGCCCTTATCCTCCTTGTCGCTGTGAATAGATTCATCTTATTCTAAATATTTTCATTCCATTATAACAAAACAAATTAAACAGTCATGTGATAGTCATAATAAAAATCAGATGTGTACTTGTGTATAGTAAAAGAACAACACTAAAAGAAGACAAAAAAAAATAAACTGTTCTTTTCCCCTGCTGGCCTGTTATTTACATTTTTCATACAACGATATCGGACCAAACTTAATCTAGTACTCACCTCATATTGATTAAGTACTGAGCCAATGCAACCGAATCGGGATTTCCACTGATTGTTATTGTCCGATCGGTGTTGCCGCCCTCGCGTTCTTCACAATTCGAGATGCGAATCATAGCGCCCGAGATTTGCCGGATTTCGGCAATCTTAGTGCCGCCCTTACCGATGATGCAGCCAATTAGATCGTTCGACACCGTCATCTCGTGCTGTTGCTGTTGGGTTCGGTTGGTGTTATTCGTACGCAACTGTGAACCGGCTAGAGCAGCTAGAGCTGCTTGAAATTGCAAGAGAGATTCATTGTTAGACAAGTGAGAGGGTTTTTTGTTTTAAACACAAGAACCAACCTGTTGGATTGAGTCCGCCGGTGTTGGCTGGTGCCATGCCTGCTAAACCTAGTGCCGCCAAACCGGCCAATGGATTCTTTGCCACCTGAAAGATGTGTCATGAAAATACAAACTTTAGTTGGTAACACTTTTCCTTGGGGATATGATTTCGTTTTTGATTTTTGATTTTTTTTTTTGGCATGGTCAATATGAAAGTTATTTGGAAGTATAAACGAAAAAGTTAATTCTGCACAGCTCATACCAAAAGGAAATCAATAAGATAAACAAAAACAAAATACACAAATCAACCGGAAATAAGAGCAATAGTATAATTATTTACATTAGTGTTATAGTATTGAAGTTGTTTAGTTGTTATACATGGTTCATATTACATATATTACAAATTTATTAAACGATTCTGTACAAATGAGTTGTTATTTTTTTAGTTGCAAACTTGGGTGTGTTTTTTTTTTACAAGGAAAACGCAAAAAGCTGTGAATAAAGCAGTTTGAAATGTTGTAAAGCGTTGGATGTGTCTTTTTCTTTTAGGAGATGAATATTTCGGCTTCAACATGTGGATTTGTTTTTGTTGCTATCCGATTTGAAGACGTGGAAGGAATGGCATGGCTTTTATATCTTGTGTAGAAAGAGAAGGACCTTCTCGTTGGTGTAAAAAAGAAGACTTTATAGATGGATCGATCAATTGGAAAAGGGGACGAATTGTACTAATCGTGATGTAAAATCGACTTTATTCTGTGAACGTTGTGCATAGGTAGAGGCATACTCGCGTGTGCGATTTTCAAATAGATTTAAATAGACCGACAAGCTAGTTCATACAAACTAGATCCTCTGTCTGGTTTTTCAAACAAAAAAGAAAAGGTGCTGAGTGAAAAGGTACGTGCCGTCTTTTTTCTGACGAAATTCGAACAATCCTACTACTTCTGGTTAATGGATATTCATATTCCATCTGTAGTCGAACCAAAGCTTCAACTGTCACGCAAAAGCGAAGAAGATGTCTGCATGTTTAGGAAGTAGACTGCGTTATGAAATGAAGTCCTAAACTTTAAGGCCTTGATAGCCCTGCTCGATCTAGAAAATTTATAGATTTTACTGTGACAAATGGACTAGAATTGGGTTGGTTGGTTTAAGTGGCTGTATTCCCTATATTCCCTGCGGGTTCGAGACGACAAGGAAGACCGAACCTCCGTTTCAAAGACCAAGCCATCTCGGATGCCAGAGCGCTTGGTCTGGATAACTGGAAGTAGCGTGGCCGGGAGCGCAGAGGATGGAAGGCTACAGTGTCTCAGGCAGAGACTCTCCACGGGTCGGGAGCCCGTTAAGTAAGTTAGTAAGTAAGTATTCCCTATTGCCTGGCAAGGGAAAGCCACAAATAACGCATTAGCGCCGTTTTCAGACCACAACTAAGAACCTGAAGATAAAGGGGGAAAAGGACGATAAGGGAGCTCAAAACCAGCCTGTGGAGTTGAGGAATTTGATGATCTTGTTGAAATGGATACTTTGGATGGCCGAAAGGTCAGTAGCATTAAATAAAACATGTCTTGTCTCAACAAAGATTGTCGTAAAGGTGTCCTAATTTGGCTCTTGGTTTATAACAGAGTCCGATTGATTGCTAGTTTCTTTGAGGTGATCGACTGCGATATACTTCAATACTAGTTAAAGAAATATTCGTCTGTAGCGTAGCAGGTTAGTGGTGTGCTGGACTACTAAGCCGGGGTTCTCAGGTTTAGCCCCCGGAGAAACACGAATTACATCTTATATCTGGCTCCACCTTTCGCAAAAGTCTAATAAACATGTGGGAGTGCAATTGTCCTGAGAAAACTGCTCAATCCAGAATAAGACTGTAGGTCCCTTTAGTCGTCCATCACATTATTCTGCGTGGTAGTACAGAATCAGAAAACGAGCCCGAGTGATCCACAATTCGTAAAAAAAAAAAAAATAGAGCAAACCCACACGACACGAATGGTTTTAAACAGCCAAGACCTAGGTCCTATATGGATCTGAATATTTATTTGTTTTAAGGCTCGACGTCATTCTCGTTGTGTAAGCTGTAGTTATGACAATTCCTGCCTGTGTGACCATTTAATAATGAATAACTAGACGGGTTTGTCCATATCTCAAAAACGTTACTTTACACTTTTAAATGCGCAAGTGTTTTAAAGCTGTCCCCTTTCACAAGGTACGAATCTAAACACCAAAAGCAGTAATTAACAAAAGTTATGACATCAAAACCTCTTCCTATTGCTGTCCATTTCCCTACTCTCTCCACACACCTGCGATGTTTTTATTCTGTTCGAAACTGCTGCACTAAATGAAAGAACTATAGATATATACCATCTGATTGGCAAATAATAATCATTTTGTGGTGCTGCTAAAAATTAAGAAAGCAAAATATACAAGAAAAAAAAACGCTATAAAATCAATTCAAAGTATGTGTGTAAATAAAACTAAATTTTTCAAGTTTATGCAGTGTTGAGGCTTAATATTAGTTTTTCTAGTATATCTTTTGTTAGTTGCTGATGCTAAATATACGAGTAGTACGAGTATTATGTTATTTGAATTCATGTTATCCAAGCATTAAAACATTTCAATTGGTTTTAGTGTTTGTTTTGTGTGTTAAATATTATTCACAGCTTATTCACACTGAGGACATTTATGGGAGTTGAGGGGGAGAATTACACATTCAACTACATATCTACCATCGAAACTATAAACCACATTTTAAGGGACCAACTAAACGAAAACCAAAACTACTTCACTAGTTTGGTTAACTGTGGTGGATTTTGTACAGAACTACTGAAACCAAAAATAAAATGAGAGCACAACTCTTTGAATAAACAGAAAAGCCAACTTCTAAGAGAAAAAAAAACAACATCAAGTTTAAATGCAAAAACCGTTCTTTCTTCCACTCTTAAACGAAATGAACCAGTATACACAAAAATAAAAAATGGACCATCAAAACCTTTACTAAAAAAAAAATACACTCATACGTATGATATAGGGCTGAGGGGTTGGCATACGGGGGCGTTCAACGATATTTTTTATTAAAATATTTCGGGTAACAAACAAACAAAAGAATACATTTTTTTCATATATAATGGACCAGAATGGGGCAGGCGGGCAGTGTTTTTTTTTTTTTATACGGGGGGCGGGCGGGTGTTTACAATAAAACGGGAGGCATATTCAGGGGTGAGGTGATTTACATTTTTTCTGTTTAGGATGTGGCAGCACCAATCAAAACGATCAAAACTCACATCAGGTAATTGTTGTAGATGATGTGCAGCTGGTATCGCTCCTGTCAAATGCGCCCCCTTTAATAGAGGATCCGTCAAACCTGAAATTCCATGTAGACCACCGGCCAATGCAAGTGGGAATACTGGACAGGTCTGAGAACGTATTGTTTTTTGTTTTTGTAGTAAAGATGTATGCAGTTAGATTTTTTTTTTGTTTGCAGATTTGTGTAGCAGTTGTTGTGTTGTTTATTTTGTTTGGGGGGAGATACAGTTTTGTTTTGGTTTATTCGTTTCGAAATATTTGTTTGTTTTTATTGTTGTCGCACAAAGAAAAGAACGAAAGAAAAATAAGAAGTTAACATAATTAGAAATGAAGAGTATTTTTGCGTAAGTATGTATGTTTTAGAATTTATTTTATTTTGTTGCTATTTTCTAACAGAAAATTAAAAAAAAAAAAAAAAACATTGATGCTGTGGGGAGACGTTCGATTTTGATAAGAGTTTTGTCCTTTAATTGTTGCAGTTCAATTGGTTGAAATGATTATTGTGTTTGAATGATAAGAGGGGTTCTATGGAAGTGGCTTTGACACTTGGGGTGAAGAGCGACTTGTTGTGATGCTGAGCGGCTTTCAAGGCAGAAAGGCCTAATGTTTGATCTTTTCTTTTCTTCCTTCAGGTCATATTTTTGCATGGGTATTAAATATTCCCCATTGCAAGGTCGTACAATGAAGCAGCCACTCATATAGATTATTAGCACAGCGTGTAGACTTAGTTCGAATAGACTGGCTGCTGCTACTGTACCTACGTGGAAGTTCCACTTAAAGAGAACCTTCTCTTGATACCACAATCTTAAGTATAATCGTTTTCCGATATAACCAAATGCACGTACAAAAGTTTACGTTTTTTCGACTCACAAACGATTAGAGGAAAAGCCAGGTGTCTCGTCTTTCTCGTTGAACCAGTAGCTGTGTCTGGAGTTTTGCAGGTGCATAGCGAAAAATCCTGCTGCAAATCAGTTGGAGATCAACTGGCAAACGACGAAAAGTGTTTACAATCATTTTAGGTTGCCAGACATTAAAATTTCTTGTTGTACGAAAAACATGTAAGCACTGCCTAGGGTCTTTTATTGTTGGACACAAAAGACTTCTGCATTTGCGGTTTATAAATTGAAAGGCGTCTGCCACTGCAACCTTTAATGTGATCCTGTTTATAACGATGAAACAATGAATGTTTGTATTGTGAAGGACAATGCGATCGTAATTCTACGTAAGCAATGTACAGACGCCTTCTTTTTGAACGCCAGCATGTTATTTTAGGCGATTGTTGGCTCGATGTCGATAATTCTCAAAAACCAAACCTTCATTGGCGGATGCACCGCCTGCGATGAATGAGTGTATTTATTTTTTAACAGAGGACACAATTTAACTTTACTACTACATATTTTTAAACCCAATGAAGATCGAACGTCCTCCCCACATCGATGTCTTCGATTAAAAATAAATAAAACAAGGAAATTATTCAACAAAACATGGAATATAAAAAAAACTTTCTTTTTAGTGTGTATATCTGCAACTACAATTGGATATCAAAAAAAAAAAAGTGGACAAGAGAGAGCAAGAAAGAGATAATCAAAACAACCTTCACCACGACGGAGATAGGTACATTATTGATATGACGGTGAGGTGGTGGAAAAATGTTGCCGGTAATGGTACAGTGGTTTCGGTGGAACTCTTTATTAAAAAAAAAAAGTACAGCAAAAGGAATGTATTTTTTTTTCTCTATGAATAAGAACAAAAACAAGATGTGGTATATGAGATTATATATATATATAATATATAAAGAGAGATTTTGGAGAAGGACGTTATCAAAAAAAAGAACTCTTCAAGGAGACAAAAAAAAATATTTTAATATTTCATTGCGAACACATACGTTTGTATTTCTCGTTGAATTGCACGCCGACACATTTTAAAACTATTTCGATTTCGTTTTAACCAATAAGAGAACTTAGAACTCAGAAGAACTCTCTTGCTTTTTTTGTTTTTGTGGTGCGATTTGTGTGTGCGAGGGTCCTAAGTGCAAAACTAAGAGTTGTTTTAATTTTTCATTAATTTTTCTCTTTTTTTTTTTTGTTGTTTCATAAGCGAAAAAAAAACAAATGTAAATGCAAAACCATAAAGAAAAAAATGTGAAAGAAAACTTAGATTACAAAATATTATGAGAGAAAGAGAGAATAAGTGGAGAAAGAATATTTATATTTCTCTTGTGGAACGTAAGAGCTGGGGTTCGAGTATACCTCTTGTGCGGGCACAGCGTAATTCCCTTGAATTGTGTAGGCTTGTCCGTTCGCCAATATGACTGGTCCGGATACTTGTGGCTTGGGTCTGTATGGAATTGTTGCTCCCTTTGGCGGTGACTGCAAAGACACGAGAGTTATTTAAACGGAGATATGCAAATGTTGGTGTTTTCACCTCAAGCATAACTAAACAGATTTGATAGATGCATTGGGTGATCTGCTCAGCAGTTCCGCTCAATGTGACTGCACGTTCTGTTGAGTTTGGTAACATCTCGCTGGCAACTTGAATTGAACATCCGGTTGTGTTCCGAATCTCTTTGATTTTGGACCCACCTTTGCCTGTAAATAACATGAATTCATATATACAGTCCATGACTGTGGTTTAAGAGAGAAAAACACCCACCAATAAGCGAGCCGCATTGACTTGCTGGCACGATCAATCGAATGGGGATTTGAGTTTTACCACCCGACGGGCCAACATCATTGAACTGTGAACACCACTAAAAGAAAAGGAGTCATGAGCTTGAAATGACGTTTGATATACTCTACACATACCTCTTCGAATTTCTTTGTTATTAAAGTGAACGCTGAATAAATCGCACTGGTTGTACCAGACACTGTAACAATGCGTTCCGGGCAAGATCCATCCGATATGTTTATTTTGGCTCCAGACTGTGTGAAACGGAAAAACAAGATTAATCAACCATGGATGCCGGCGGCGGTATTAGTATAACTTACTTCCTCGCGAAATCTATTGACAATTTCCCCTTTCTTTCCGATAATACTGCCAACTTCCTGCAAAGAGAAAAAGAAAATACAGGCAAGATGAGGATGTGTCAGAATGTTGAAATAGAACTTGAACAGTTTAATCGATATGACAGCGAATGTGATTGCTGTGCAGAGAAATGGGGTATTTTTGAACGACAATTTGACAGTGATGGATGTGTGATGTGCCATTCCGATGTGAAACTAACTGAACGACTTTTGAATACGTTCAAGACTGGCAATGGAAAATAATTAAGCGATTATATTTGTTGTGCAAGGCAAATAAGCCATAAGAAATGTACAACCTGTACAACAGACCAAGCACAGATGTCGCCTTCAGTCAGTTTTTGACAGCGCAATTATGCGACGACCAATCAATGCACATTTGCAAGGTTGAGGCGGCATATATCTGGAAGAAGTTACTAATCAGCTTTAAGATGTGCACTTATGAAACCAGAGGTACATTGGCGCGTCCTAAATTGTTTAGCCATTGCCGTTTAAAATTGTAAAGAAACCTAAATGAGCGCCACAATTATTACTACTATGAGCGAGTAACAAAGAGGTCACCAAATGTTTCTAAAACCTCTACTCCTTGTACCAAAGAAGTGTCTCAGCGGGGGGTAACGTAAAAGCTGCTCCCCTTCTTTGTACTATTCCTGCAAATTAAATACCCAGAGGCCATGCCAAATCACAAACATCTTCGACTGCCGCTTTTTTGTTTGCAATCGGCGCTTCCAAGATAATTAATTACCGGTTAAAACAGCTCTGTCTACAATCCCCCCCAAGACTAGTCCCATTTATCAATACTGAAGTTGAAGTCTTAATTTAATAATATTGTCATTATCTTGAAGGCAAAGACTCATTGTGATTCACATGTTTGTACGTTACTGCAGTTGAAAATACGATAACGACGGCCGGTTGCTGTTTGATTTTTATCGAAATAGCGCCGTACTTCCCGCCGATCTACTTCGCCCAACACATTCACTGTCTCAGAAGCGTTCGCATTTATAAGTGTTATGGCGACAATAGATTCCTTTGTTGACATGTCTTTTACTTTTTCTGTTCGTGTTGAAATACCTTTTTATCTGCGTAATGGCTGGTTACAAATCTCTCACCGAGTAGATATACACAAAACATTAACAACACTGCCACTGGCCACTATATAGAAATTAATTGAAAACAATTTGATTTAAAATAAAATTCGCCCGGGCTCTCGATTATTTTTATTTCCGTCGTCCTCTTCGTTGCGATTGAATTTTTGTTTTGGACATTTTGCCCTGACGGCTGCTGTTGTTGTTGCATACGCTACGCATGTCTGCCTTAAAAATAATCCAATCTTTCATTTGCAAGCGTTGCGCGTCCCGGGCGCGCTCTCGATCGCGCGCTTCCTCCTGCTCGTTGTCGTCTTAGTTGTAAAGTACTGAGACTCACACGTTTTTCAGTTTTAATTGCATGCAAATGCAAATAGTACAGTGTTTTGATCTTGAATAAATGTTTGGGTTCGTGTGTGAACTGACAGCAGTGCTGCAGCAGCCCGCGGTTATTTTAGAATTTATTCTCGTGCGGCAAGAGTCGACTACTTGCACGACACCCTTAACTTGAGAGCGCTCCGCGATTGCCAACAATAAAAAAGAGACAAGCAAATGCAAAAAAAAACTTTTGCACATAAAAACAACAAAATTAATAGCAATTGTAAATTACAATTGCAAAAATAGACAGCCGAGTGAGAAATCGTACATTGAATTGGCTTTACGCCCGGCCGATAATAAATTTAAAAAAACTAAAGGCGCGCAGTCGGCAGAAAAGAATTAAATTCGGGCAACAAATTTTATAAATTCGACAACTACGGACGAATATGTTTCATGTAATCAATTCAAATAGGTTGATCAGTGGGGTTATTATGTATTTATGGAGAGATTTGGCAGGAGGAGAATGCGCTTATGGGCAGAGCGACTGGGAAACACCTCACATAAATTATTTGCATTCCAATTAGATGCCGGATAATTGATACTAATCTATAAGTTGTGGAGATATTAATTAGCTGGCATGCTGTGATGATACGATGGATAGAGAGGCATATTATTGATCTTGGTTTATTATTCATGGGTGGCAGCTATGTGCTTAGACAAGAAGAGACTTTGCAGTCAGTCGTGATGGTACACCAGCTAATTATTCAAATCTTCCTGGAACTGCGCTGCCCAAGTGGGTTGCATAGCAGTGAAACTTGGGAGGCGATGTGTTGCTATGGGCTACTTCTTCTTCTTCTTCTCTTGTTTTACTCCGTCCGTCGAACTTTTCGAAGGGGTTAGGTGGGCTAAATCTATGAAAACCTATGCACTTATATTTTTTATCAGTAACTCTGTAGGCTTGTAGGGTATAGTTGCGCATTTTGACTGGCATTTTAACAACTGGCAACTCTTATTTTTGTGTGGAAATGTAAGTGATCAAGAATCGTAAATTGGGATAGAACAGATTTTCTGAAACCGCTTGCTTGGATGCAACTGAAACTCTTCTGAAACACCAGACGGTCTAGAGGAGGTAGACATGTGCGTAGTTTGTATGAGGGGCAGGGTAAGCTTACCTCTTCAAAAAGTCCTGTGCCCTTCTCAAAATTGGGATATTAAAGTAAATATAAAAATCGGTCACCCAGGCATGGATAACAAAATATCCGCCGCAAAGCAGAAGGCCTAACAGACTACTAGATTCGGTATAAGATCCCAAAAAACACCTCAGACATAGTTTTAAAATTTAAACCACCTATGAAAGTTCCAAATAGAACTAAAGGGTTTTCTAATGAGAGGTGTTATTGCGAATGACCCGCTATTTCGGTAGCTGCTACTTTTGAAGCTTTTATTCTTTGACATTTGACAAGTAGAAACTACGAAACTACTTGGAATTGGGCGCTGTCGAGAGATGATTAATGATTTTTTATGGTAGGAGTTGGATGGTATTGATCTGGACAACGTTTACTTTCAACAAGACGGCGCTACGTGCCACACAAGCAACTAAACCATTGATCTTTTACGGGAAAAGTTTCCGGACCGTGTTATCACAATTGGCCACCGAGAACTTGTGATTTAACACCTTGCGACTTCTTCCTTTGGGGCCACGTGAAAGATAAGGTCTACGCCAACAGCGCAGAGTCGATTCAAGACCTCAAAGATAAAATTTGTGAGGCTATCGAGGACATAGGACATGGTTATGGAAAATTTCATGAAAAGGATATGGTCCTGTATGCGTGCTCGTGGTGGCCTTTTGGCTGATTTTATTTTGCATTATTAACGGCATACCTTCCTCTTTATTATGAAATAAACATCCGATCATTTATCTCAAAAAATTACATTTTTATTTGAATACCAAAATAACACCTCTTATTGGAAAACCCTTTACTCTCAGGGGAGTCGCTATGCCCTTCTTATCCAAAGTTAGAAAACGCATGACAACAACAAATAAATACTTTAGGAAGGTCGTTGATAAATTGACTTGCATCACTAAGCATGTAGTTATTTCCTCGGATACAATAAACAGAGATTGGTGCTAAATTCCTGTTTGTTCTGCAATCAACTACAGGCAAACAACAATATGGAGAACTTCGGAACTGAACCGATTTTGATGAACTTGTTTTTATATACGATTAATGGCAGTTATTTCTTTAATTCTGAAACAAACTGAACAACTAATGTGAGTGTGACTAAAGGTGTTGTTCAGAAACAAGCGATAAAATGGAATTATGGTTGCGATTGTGTACAGCTAGGGTTAATGCTAAACTATGACAGTGGGGTTATGATATTGCTTTGTCTTTAAAAGACTTGTCTTCCATTCTTAGTTTAGTATGTTGATTGTAGGAGATGCGATCATGTCTGTAGAAGTATATTATAATTCGGTTAATATTTTTTTTAAAGAAACGCGATTCGATAACTTGGGGTTTTAATATCGATTCGCTCTGAATTAAATCCCTCCATAAGATGAGCTGTAGTGGAAGAAACAATCTCAGCGATGATTTTGCGAGTGCCTTAGTGCCAATTAGGAGTCGGATAACAAAGCTTGAGACTTAAAAATGTCACATTATAGTCTTGCTCAAAAATCACTTGACATAAGCAATTAGTTGATCTCACCACCATGCAGAGGAGTGACTCACAGTATCGTAGTCGCTACATTCCTCTTGGAAAGTCCTACAGCCTTAGGGCCTTTCTTGTAATCATTTTTAATGTCCGCACTAACTATTTTGTAGATCACAACATGCAATTTTATATGGAAATCGCCTGGACACTAAAAATGATTATTAGTATCGCGATAAGGCTTTTAGCAACTCGATGATTAGGAGCTCTGCAAGTAATGCTGTTTCAAAGATTCGTAAATAATCGGGCCAAGTTGACAAGTGCCCAGCAGGACGCGTATTGGCTAAAGTCGTTTTTAAAGAACAATAAGATACTCGTTGATGGACAATATTGTTTCGCACGCTCTGTAATAAGCACACGCCGAATAACCTGCACTTGACAAAAGTCCGATTTAACAGCTCTAACCAAAGCCCAAACCTCCGACATCAGTAAACGAGCTGCACGTTCCAAAACTGAGTCGATTTTATATACGATACAAAAAACAAGCTCGTTCACGGATAAGAAGATTTGACCTCAGGTCGTATTATTACTTGAGCACAAATTTAGCAACCTCTTGCAAGTTTGTAGACGTGTCGCTTGAATTAAACGAGACATAGCTAGTGGGGAAAAAACTTAAATTTTGCGCACTTGCGTATATAGTTAAAAATTATTGATCTGTATTTTAAAATTACTTGTTCCAGGAAATTCTTTTTCGTCTGACACCTAATTGTTAGGATTATAAGTATGACTTCTTAAAGGAGGTTTGTTAAAAGGTTGTAACAGGCTTTTCAAAAACAAGACCCATTCACTTGTTTCATGGGTGTTCCACTTGGTAAGAGGCTTAAGAAATTCTAGACAAATGTTGGAACAGGTTTGATTTGATTTGATTTGACTCTGTGCCTAATTTTGTGTAAAAAAAAACCTCAAAGTACACCAAAATTAGGTATACTTCGATAATTAGAAATTGGTTTCCTATACTTCTCCAGTTCGAAAGTAAACTTCGAATGTTTTGTTTTTTAAGTTCAGAGGCATCTTGAACTAATTTAAAAAAGTATGTATCCTCTTAGGTTAGGTTAGTGGGCCGGCGAGGAATATTCCGCGCCACACTCAGCTCAAAGTTGACCCGTTGTGATAACCGTAGAAGGGGGTAGTAACCTATTCTGTATCCTCTTACTACTAATTGAAAACTATAGCTTTTCCCAAGCATTATTAGACCAAGTACAGGTAGGTTCTCCATTTCCTTTCTTATTCCCTCCTACCCCTAGTCGAAAGGGTTATTTAACTACTTAAACTGACAAGTCGCTAAAGGTCAGAGGACAATCCATCAATCGAGCACGAGTATTCACCTCTTTCTCACACCTTAGCGGTAGATTTCATTGAACAACCGAATGAAGTCGGAACCGAACGCAGCCTGCACATCACACCAGGAAGCCGTACAAATGTTTACCGACTTGTTAAAATGGGTCATCCCATTATCTGTCCGGACAGTTGTATCAATATTTAACCAGCCATAAGTACAACTTGTTAAATTTAATACAAAACAGCCATAAAGAGCCTTTCAACAAAACGATTCTAATTTAATTGACACCGCATCTGGCAACTATTACATACACCTACCGCGGTGGTGATAATCTAAAATCTAAAAGCCTTCAAAGCTAATCCGCTAAATGGTTAACAAATCGATTAACATATGCTCTACATACCTTTCCTTGCATAATCAGCCTTATTGTGAGTGTAACCGATGGGTCATCTCGGATTGGCGTGTTAGTATTATTGTCTTCCATTGCTGCTTTTTGCTCCTTTCTTCTTTAAATATTTCTCTCTCTCTATATATATATTTGCTTATATATGTGTATACGTATATGAACTTTCTTTTCTTAAATCTCTAAATAAATAGATGTGTGTTGCTGTTGTAGATGACTTGTATCCCGGTACTCTTTTGTTTTTGTTTGCTTTACATAAAAAAATGCAATAGTAATTATTATGTAGTAAAAATGTTATATTCGGTTTTTTTTTTGTTTGCGAGAAAAAAACAACAACAAAAATAAAATAAACGAAGCAACGAGATTTTCTTTTGTTTTATTTTTAACGAGCAATACTGTTGTCACACTGATGCTTGGTTGTATATTGTAGAATGTTTCTTCTTCTTCGGGTACGTTTTAGTCGGTGCACCTAGAATGAGAACAAGAAAAACGAGTCAGTAATTAGACAGGCAGATTGAAGTGATGAAAACCAATAAAACGAAAAAAGTGAACTATATAATATGCAGATGCAGACGGAGATAAGTTTTTGTATGCAATTGCCTGTCTAACTGTATCGCGCCAAGAAATAGTATTGCATTAATTAGAACATGTTCTTCCGGCACAGTGAGTAGACGCGCGAGCAAAGATGCTTTATTTGCCACAGCCACGGCTACGACGGAACAGTGATGAGGTGCAGTGGGTAGAGGAGAATCATTAGTAAAATTATTTATAAGAGATTTATGAGTGGCTTCAGATGGAATTTAAATAATAATAGAGCCGTTGATCTGTTAATCGAATCATCAATTTGATGGCTGTGCGCGCCTTTTCGTCGAATATTTTGAATATATATGTATGCAAAACAACGTGAATCACGTGAGATATTTTAGACATTTGATTTGCCCTAACCAGTAGCCGGCGGCAGACGCCAGTAACAAATGTGCTGTCGATAATCTGCGCTAATGCGATCAGTGACAACAACGTAGAAAATATTTTCACATGACAAGCGAGTAGTCTAGGTATGAATCAGAGGTATTTTTGCGTGAATGGTCTTATTTACATTCAATGCAGATCAGAGTGGATCGGTTCATTTTGGACGTATTCGCATTTTGGAATCGATTCTACAGTGGGAGTATGATATAACCAGCTTGAAGGTTGTTATGTGATGTAACAATAGAATTAAATACGCTAAATGCTTGGGAATCTTTTTGAATTTAACAAAGTGTGAATGGGTTTTTTGGGTTTTATTTTCTAGGTTGGGTTAGGTGCTCATAAAGCAGTCGGCACCATAACAGGCCGATCGCCATGAGTCTTTTTGTTGAATGAGGGAGTTTATGGATAGTTCATTATTTAGTTGCAAGTAAAGACTTGGCTGCGATTCGAGCCCTGTAAGGGAACTGTCTAAGTGCAAAGTTGCGCTTGGAGGTAATTAAATTAAGTTGGTAGAAAAACAGTCTTCACAAGACAATAATTACAGAAAACCGCGGCCGGGCGATCTAATTTGCATCAGCTCGTAAAAGGGCGACAGGCGGCTTACGACAACATGGATCCAAACCATGAATCATTTTGAATGTCAATCAAAGTAATCATTTGGCTAAACGATAAGATGTGCGCATCCAACATCGAGGGGAAAACGTCGATTCTTACCGCTAAATGGATGTGGCTAAATGTAGAGCTTGATTGTCAAACGGAACAGGGTGCGAAACGGCCACATGGAGAAAGTCGACGCTGGACAAAGTTAGCTCATCTTATATAAGTAGAGTCAACAGATACGGCTAATAATTTACATTTGTCAGTGTCAGAGGCAAATTCTACAAAGATTCGACACTTACCACATTTTTATCGACTTCAAAGCCGCATATATGACAGCATTTACTGTCAGGAGATCTATATGGAGATAATTGGATTCAGTATCCCGGCTGTGTAAGACGATGATCGTTAACAAATAGAACGGCTAAGCTTCACATCACAGAAATGCTGAACAAGTTCTGGTGAAGAGAGATACTCTTTGTTTTGCTATTAACCGGAGTCTTGTGTTCTCTTTTCCTGGCAGGACACAACCCCGGCAACACTTGAGAAAAACGCCGTCTTCCGTGTAAAATACGAAAGTAACACTTCCAAACTATTCCAAAACTAACTCTTGTGGCGATTGCCACAGCTTCACTTAGACCATCAGTTTCATCCATCATCAGGACAACCTTACTGGAGACATATTTCCACAGCATCACAATTTAAAACTATTGCAGTGCAGAAGCATCTCGCGGGCTTTGAAAGCGGAGAAGTGTATTTAACGCTGGCCAGGTGTCAGCATGAAACAAAAATCTTCAATAGATTAATATTCTCGGCATCTCTGCAGGTGAAGTCACAGGGCCCAACGAGTCTTTTACAGCGATTAGAGAACAGGAAAAGTTGATTTGTCTTAAATTGAATAAGGACAAGTCTCAGTACCTACATGCAGTCAACAAAGAAATGTCTATATACCACATGGGCCAACTTGTCTCTCTTTTGAAAGCAGCACCTTCGAGATAGATTAGGAGTTCATCGACCTCGGGATAAACATTAGCTTTATACGAATGGGAATGACCCTCTAGAGTGGATCCGGCGAAGAATTACCATTGCTACTTCGGTTTGGCAAAACCTCGATCTAGGATAGAAAAACATGCTCTACAGAGCTCTTATCTTGCCAGCTTCGACTGGGCTACCAGCCTGAAAAGGCCTTAAATTAGGTACGGTGCAAGGCGTAATGGAATAGTGATTTCAGCAGCATTCAAGACGCAGAGTATCTTCAAAGAACCAGTTCACAGCGCTTAGAGCTCACAGCTAAGTACAAGGCTTTCTTGCTGCGACGACATTCAGTCTCTGAAATAAGACCTATGTTGTGTTATTGGATATTGAAGCTGGCAGTGACCAGTATAAAGAAACCGCTAGCCCGATCTGATAACATCCTTTAACGTATTCTCTTGATCTTTATAGAAAGGCGTAATTACTGTCCCAGCTGTCAGAGCCTAAAGTTATTCTAATCGAAAAGAGGCACTTTGTCTTTCCAACTCTTGATGGGCTTACATTTAAATATGTTTCGCATATATCGCTGTGAGCAAAAACGTTCTGAGCCAGTGACCGACTTTTCTTGTCAGTTTTGCAGCTATTTCGTTTCCTTTAACGCCTTTATGCCGGTCGAGTCAAATCTCGTATGAGGATAGTCTATAGATGTGAATTCTTTTGTTAATCGACAGGTTCAATTAAAAGCTTTTTCAAGACCGTAAACAATGTGGCTCCACAAAGTCTTAACTTGCTAGTTTCGGCAGTTCATCTTCCAATGGTTGCCTAATTGGCAATTGGCCCTCAATGGTGCCTGGTATTTTGTGACGATCTCTCAACGCCACTCAATCTACCCCAACCTAACCTATGTGAGAGGGCCTGGCACCCACCAAGTCTTACTGCATTCTTTTGGAAGTTTGCAGCGAGTTGAAGCAGTGCATGACTGATATAAAGTCAACGAGGTATCAACTTGTAGAGCTCTAAGTGCTGCTTGACTGTTCGTGAGTACACAAGTGGATGGGAACAGGCCATCCATATCCCATAGTCAGTACCCAATATCTACCTTGGATTGTTCCATCCGATAAGAATCGACAGAAAAGCCGCGACAGCTGTCATATCTCATAACCGTACGTGTATTCAGCCATATCTAACCAGACTGAACATTCTTTAATCGACACAGACATACGATCCGATCACTATATCTTATGGTATCTCTAACTGGCGGGCAGGTGTCAGATTTCCTGTTCTACTGCGAAACAGCTCCAACTGTGCGGCACCTATCTGCGTGGTTTCAACAAATTTTGCCAAAACACTTATACTTGTTGAGGTTTATGTTTCACAAACTTCAACGCTGATGAGCCTTCAATTGATGCAATTCTCCATGCCCACTGCTACTCCACCGTCTCCATTGTGCAGCCATCATATCGGGCGGCATCTCTCGCCCATTGCATCGTCGCCACTTGACAGTGAAAATTATTCGAAAAAATAACGAAAAAAATCTTTTTTTGTTAACAAATTAAGTTCAGCACGACAATAAAGTTTATTTCGCTTGTGGTGGAACACCGCGGAGACGACACAAATCCGAATAATTGAGATTGAATGAAATCAAGATGTGGAACGCGCAAGAGGATTGTAAAACCCCCTCCCCCGTGAACGAGAAGCAATAAGAATGCTGCTGTTGCCATACATATTTTTTTTTCATTTTCCAAGAAGATGATTCTACGACCACTGCGGGACTAGATATAACGGCATTTATGCGCTTTCCCACATCCGTAATGATGATGGCGATGAAGAAGAACTCGTCCAGCTGTTTTAATCAAGTCGCGCTATAGTGCCAATTCTCACATATTCTCCGAGAAAATCCACACACAAAATGCAGAAAAAAAAATAAATAAAGGAAAATGGCAAAAAGAAGAAAACTCTTCATACCGACGAGACCGGGAATGTTGAATGTGAATGTAGCAGTAGCACCCGAGAAGAGGTTTTCCAGAAGGCGGTCGGGCGGTGCCGGCATCGACAACAACGACCAACACAAAGTAATCTGTGCACTTGGATGCAACGAGTTATAAACGGAATGCTGGAGCGCTGTGTGCTGCACTAGACACGGCGTATGTCTTGCAGAATACAACCCGCTCTGGTCCTGCACTTGTGTTAGATTTCTGCGCCTAGAGCTAGCCAAGCAAGTAATAGTAATGCTTTCATTCCAAAGCCGGTTCCATGTGGAATCAAGTAAGCGCAGCAGCACCGAGCACCCAGCAGCACTGCACAGTCCAAAAGTTGCATTTCAGATCGCCTTATAAGAGTGTGTGTGTCTGTGTGTGTGTGTGATGCTGGGCTGATGCGGTTTGACATGTCTTCTTGTTATGGGACACGCATGAAATGTGCTAAGAGAATGGAGATTAATTATGAGTGTAGCAATAATTGTTGGCTTGCTGGTGGTGGTGGTGGTGGTGCCGCCTGCTGCACTTGCTGTGTGAGATTGAGGGTATAGCCAGATGCAGAGCGACACCGCATGCAGGCGAAAAAAAAGAAGTGTAATTTGACAATTTTATGGTAAATTTCGCATATAGCTCCGTGTTTTGCTCCGGTTTCGCAACATGTGACAGGCTCTGGCTGCCTAGGGGGCGATATTTTCTTAGCTATAGATCAGAGTTCAACCCGGCAGATGTGTACGCGGGTTAACTCTTGACTCTAATGCGCGTCCAAAGTTAGGTTTACCCACTGATAAGAATTGACTGGCAGCAACATTGCCTATTTATTGTGATACTTTAATTCAACTCATGTGCAAAATGACGGCGCGCTCAATATTTGCACAAAACAGGTTGTGGTGTTGACATTACGTGCGCGGTGCAATGACCGAACTGCAACCATAGCAGCGCCGCAAAGCATAGCGGCGATATCAGTTTGAATAATTAACACACACACAACTGTGTGCGAGTTTATCGCATTAGCTTCATAATTTCGGCGGGGTGTTAAACAGACTGACTAAAGCCTTAAATTTGTAAATTTGTCCCGCCCGAATATCTCAAGACTCGTTGACGTTGGAAAGCAAATTCGGTGTGGTGTAGCAATTGAATGTCACGGGGGAATTATGAATCGCGCGCGTGTGTGTGTTCGTTTTTGTTTTGTTTTTTTTTTTTAGGACGATGAACTGCTGAATCGTGAAAGTGATTCGGGTAGGCCAAGTGAAATTTCGGTAAGAAAAATTTAGGTCAAGGGGTTCCAAGTGAATCTGGGTATGTACTACTTTTCGGATGATTTGAGTTGTGTCGTGAATTCGCCCATTAGCGCATTAACACCGCTGTGTCAATCGGAGGAGGTGAATCTTTTCACACAACGAGGTCAGTTGTGAGACGTATTTTGTACGAGATTAGAGAGAGAGTAGCAAAATGTCACATTAAGGCTTTTAATTGCTTGCAAGTCATTCGATAGATTTTATTAGCCGCCATTTTGAATCGGCCAGAAATAGCAATAAAGCAGACATTTTCCTGCTTAACAAAGAATTGCTTAAGCGTTCTGTCTGACCCGGTGTGTCTTCGTATAAAAATTGTGGACGTCTAGAGTTTGAAAATTATTTTCCATGCTTGAGCTGACAACCTTTAGACCCAGCGAGTGATATTTTTACACCTATTTGTGCTGTTTTGACAAATTGATGAGTTTTAAAAAATCAGTGAAAGGAAATTGTGACTTTATTTCGATCAGCACTTCCACTCAAGACCTGGCCCACAGTTTAAGCAAAGTTAGCAGTCGGCTGTAGGTAATTTCGCATACAATTTACATTGCTTCATTCAGAAAATGTCACTTCGTGGTATTTTATTCAAACGGTTGGGTGTACCTATTCGGAAATGGAGTTTATCTTGTTTGCAACTGCACATCGAAATAGGAACAGCCAAAAGAACGACTGCTGCCTGAAAAGATTGCTAGAAATAGGGCTGAACTCTGTTTACACTGATGTCTATCATCTTTTAAACCGTGG
Source organism: Cheilosia impressa (assembly GCA_948293265.1). Classification (NCBI taxonomy): domain Eukaryota; kingdom Metazoa; phylum Arthropoda; class Insecta; order Diptera; family Syrphidae; genus Cheilosia; species Cheilosia impressa. Next base: position 52,967,346 of record OX411881.1, on the reverse strand, counting down.
TGCTATTTTTGACAGTTTTTTTTTGCATTCCTGCGACATTGTTTGACAAAAGAACGCTTCCGTTTCAATTCAATCTTGTTCTGAAAAGCCGTAATTTTTTGTCAAAATGCAGTTCCAAATATGTAAATACAATTTCAGTTCTATTTTCTATCAACTAAAAGTGGACGTGTTTTTTATGAACAACTGACGGACAATCTCCGCATGATTGTCATAAACAGTCGACGTGACAGCCACTGTGACATTTCAGACACAGAGATGTTATTCAGTCACATTTTTCTGCTTCTTTAGTTATGGTTCTTAAATCAAGGTGACAGTTGACATATAACGATAAAATAATAAAATAGTCGGAACGATGTCTGCAAGAAAACTTTGACAGCCAAAATGAAGATATTTTGCGGTTTTTATTTTATTTCTGAGGAGGCAGATTCCGTGTGTCAACGATCGTCTAAACGATATCGTTTTTGCAACTTTGATCACCAAAATAAGCCATATTCTGCTCTACTTTTTTTTTGACAAACGTCAGCTTTTATTTTATTTGTGGAAAATAAACTGGATTAAGCTCTCAAACTTGTAATTGTAGCACTTAGTTGTTAGTTTTGGAGGTCTATCGTTTCAACGATAATCGTTTAAAAAGTTACGAAATGAGCGCCCTGGATACTGCTTTCGTACTCGTTACTTTTCCAATGACTTTTTGTTAATTTGGAGGGATTCGTTGCGATAACTGTCAGAAAAATTTGGTCCCTTGAGACATAAGCATTCAAGTCATGGCATTAGTGACTGTTTACATAAGCGAAGGCATGGCCGACTGTTAAAAAGAGACAGGTGTATAAACAACGAGTGAAGATCTCATCGTAGTCCAAGTACAATTGAAATATGAATGCTCTGTTACGACGTGTTACATTATTTTGGCATTGTACAGACGAATAGTTTTGTGTCAAAAAACCATCCGCCTTTCGGAGTCAAGAATCGTAGTCAATAATTCAGGGAACGCGCCCATTGCTTACTAAAATACTTGAATGGACAAAAATAAATAGTAAAATCATCGTTATGCTGTCAGATTCCTTATGATGAGTCGCAACCACAAGAAAACAAAAAAGCTGTATGAAAGAACATCTCCGAGACTTCAAAAACACATCAGAGAGAAAATCAAGTGCTGAGACACAAAAAAATACCTCCGTCGACAAAGCCCCGCCACTGCTGAAGTAATTTGAGATCTTTTGCATCATTTCGAAACAGTTGCAGACAGATATCCATATAAAGCAAAGAATATCACGACACTCTGTCTCAGTCTCATCTAAATTTATAATGATTCACCACCAAAAGAAGCATTTGTGCGATGTTTTTGTGTTTCTGTCGCCGCCTATCGCCCAGCGTTTGTGATAAAGAGGTCAATGACACTATATCGTCAAACGATACTGCTGAATTGGTTGCATATGCTTATCACAAATCGTCTTGAACAAATTTGTTTATTTTCATTTGTCTTCATTTGTTTGGAAAAGTTCCCATTGTACATATCCGTAATCTGAGCTGGATTACTTCGACATATAAGATGCATTCGCTTCTTTTACTTACCTCTTATATTGACTATTCAGGCTTAATTGAGAATCATTGTGGTAGGCCAGCGATGCCAACAACGAACAACTACCGGGAAAAAGAAAACCAGATAAGTATGCCGAAATGAGGTCAACTCTTGGCTGTCAGACAGGTAGTAGCACGCGATAGTTATGATCGTACCATAAATGTGGGTATGATGTGGATGTAGCCACATAAATTGTTTATGCACTAAGCAAGTATAGTGTGGGGATTTATAATTGCGTCAAACTGGGTGAGGACGAGATCGCTGTAATCATAATATTATGTACAAGTACATGTAATACTCGAAACGGTGTACACATGAGGTGAATTCGGAAACGTCAAACTAGAATGCACACTGATGTGGATCAGATAGGATTTAGGATGCTAATGTACAACAAAGCTGATGCCGACGGGCAATTAAGATCTTTTGATCTTGCCGGAACAAAACTGTCATTGTTCAGTTTAGCTAAAACTACTAGGTTATAAATCTTCATCTAAGTGGCACTTTAGACATAATGGACTGAGTCCAATCATCTGCTGAACGATGTTGTATTAATTTCAATAACTTTACATTTTTACGCTTTTCTGCTTCCTGCACCAGTTTCTTTCTCAATCACAGAAAACATCAATAACAAAGGAATTGCTTTGACGTTTAAATTTTTCACCGCATGACCATTTTATATTTTCACTTTGAATTTAAGGAGTCGCTGTAGCTAAGCTCTCCACAAAAATTAAGCAACTGTGAGCTCCCGTAAAACCTAAATTCCGTACTAGAATTTGTCATTGGTATCTGGTATGTCGCCTTTTATTAGCAGTGATGCCAATTGTTTGGATTAATGTACATTTCACAAGGTCGATTGAGCATCAGAAAATCATGAAAAATAGTTTAGCGGTGGTCCTTTAATCACATTGCCTCCTATTTGTTCCCATACACCAACTTTAACAGACAATGTAGTATAGTAGCAAATTATAATATAAATATAACTACTGTACTAAAAATGTGCTAAGGTGTGCAAATAACGGGTTGGACGTTGACATATTTGCTGGCAACAAAGATCGTTTTGGAATATTCGTTTGCAATATGAGTACTGCTGCTGTAGCTCTATTTCTGTCTGTACATAACCTTTATTAGGACTCGTGCTATTTATGGAGCATTTTAAATTCACTTATATAAGCTTCTCCTGTAGTAAAAGTAGCCTTCTTGCATTTGAGTAGAAAATGCAATAGCCGTAGTCTGGTGAATGGTAAAAGCGACACTAAAGGTGCCATTGATTCGAAAGTTCCAAACGCCAGTGTTCTACTTCTTAGGCGATTGAGTCTAATAAAATGCAAAATCCTGCAACTAGACAGGATTTTCTGTACAAACTTTTTAGCTGAAGCACTGATAACTGGATATATGGCGCATTATAGGTACTGCGGATCCATTGCTCCAACTAAACCTTTGATGTCAAAAAAGGTCTTTGACGATGTGACGCGCTGTCATGTGACTTCTGCATAATCCTAAATGAACCGGTTGTGCGGAACTTGGAAGCGTAAAAAAAATGTTCATACGCTAATGACGCTCTAACTGCTGCACATCTCTGCTACTTTAAAAACTCTTTTTAAAAATTTCGATTAATTTTTAGAGATTTGCATGTTCCATTAGCTTTCCGTTAAATTCATTTCTATTTTGAACTGGTACTCCCCTCAATTGCATGACAAAATATAAGCCCAAATTTATAAAAACGAAGATAGTTCATTATCTGAAAATATGAAGAACACTGATTCATTTAGGCCGGTTTGCCAATACGACTCATAAGTTCTAAGTTCTACAGAAATATCTTACGGGCTACTTTTTGCACAGCATAAACTGTGTGTGCCGATTCTAAAGGGTGTCCCATAATTCACGCAAAAATTTTAATTTGCCGCCATTTAATAGTACAGTGATGCCAACGGCAAAAATATAACAATGTGACAGTAAAAGTTTGTCAGCTACAGTTCGCAACTTTCGTACAAAATATGGCAGTCATAGTGATTTAAAAGCATCAACTGTGAAGGGAATAATTGAAAAATTTAGGGAGACTTGATCAATTAGTGATCTTCAACACTCTGGGTGTCCTGTCACAAGTCGTTCAATAGAAAACATAAAAGCAATTCGCGAGAGTATTGCTGACAGTCCCGGAACATCAATTCTAAACCGTTGTCAAGAATTGAGTATTTCGAGAAGTTCTCTATAGCGAATTCTCAAAGCCGTGTCTGCCATTTATACGACGTGCTATTCCATACATAACCCCAATTTTTATACACTACGAATCAATAAAAAAATGTAATCGTTCTAATCTGAATTTTCTATCAAAATTACATTTTGCGTGAATTACGGGACCCTCTTTACGTGGAACTTGAATCGCTATGACTCCTATCAGTAAATGGCCTTTAATGTTTGTCTTGGACTGTTCGAAATCATATGCCCAATTCCTACAACCAAAGTCACAAAATCACTTTTAAATTTGCTTACAATCAGCTTAATAATTCGAAGAGATTTTCATATAATTATTTAACAACCTGCTCCGCATGTTCGTCATCTGGTATACAAAATGCAGCTTCTGTTTATCCGTTCTTTTTTTCGTATCCACATTTCGGTCATGAATAAAAAATCCATTAAAAAAAAACATACTCCCAGTGGTATATGCTGAATATTTACCTACTTCCTTCCTTCCTCATTCCAATATAGTTCGTACCACATACCTTGGGGCCCCAGGAGCCAGAAGCCAGAGCCCAGAAGTCAATTTAAATTATTAAACCACTCAAACTTATATCTCTCCGACCGATAAGTCAGAGTAAAAAAAATAATCATTACGTGTACGTATATCCACTGCCGAAGAATCTGTCTAATTTCCTGCACCGAAATTACTTTTTCTTTTGTACAACTAAAATGTTTCGCTAGGTAGAATACTGAAAGGGGTGGGCGCCATTTTAGCGGGGGTTTAAAAAACGAAAACAATTTCCCAAACTTCAAACACTTCTCCATTTCGGCCAGGTAATAAAGTAAGGAAATCACTGTGCACACACATTTGCCGGACCAGGCCGAGTCGTCAGACAAACCAACAGACAGCTAACAGCTATACATAAATAAATAGTTTATAAACAAAAAGTTTCCATAGAAACGCCAAGCAAATTAGCGGCAGTACACCGAAATAAATCGGGAATAGAAATAACATCGACGATGTTATCTAAACATTGACTCGCATATTTTATTGGGTGTTAGCCTCTCCCGCTCTGCCCCTGGTCGAGCTGCCGCACGCACGGAGTAGGTAGGTACATGAAATTCAAAAGAAAAGAGAAAGAACAAATTCTAAACAGCATTAAGCAAGTTAGCATGCATTTTTATGCTACTAAGTATCTATGTGCAAGGAAGTATGCAGCGATGCAGGTCTGGGGGGGGACTTACTGAAAGTACCCCCATGGTGTTGGTAGTGGTGGTGGTGCTGCTAGCCGTCTCAAGTCGGCTGGCTACTAGTGTGTAGAATAAAAATGCATTCGCCATAAGAAGAAAAAAGCAAGCGAATAAAAGGAATAAAACGGCAGCACAGCGAAGCCAAGACGTATAGCCCTGTGTGCACCACTGTACCGTGTGGATGCAAAAGCAGGCAAGGCGCAGAATAGAAGACTGTATAAATGTGAACAGCAAAAAAGAAAGAAAATCGGGTTTAATGAACGGAAAGTCAGTCGTCTCTCTTCGGTTGTACTCGCACAAATTGAGTCCCCAAGATCCAGCCAGGGGGAATGTGGAACAACACAGCAATGTGGGGCCGGCAAGTGAGCATGGATTTTTTCTTTTAAAGAAAATCCGTTTCAGAGACCGACGTTGGCTCAAATTGTAATATGGAAACAGATGTACTACCCAAGTATAAGCGCATAATTTGTCGATAGCTTGAACCAGTAATGCTAAGGATGAGGCTCCTTATTCGGCATTTGAGGCCATTGGAAAAAGATGAAACAAGACTCATATGTGTGTCTCTCTTATAATGAGAGATATTGTTATGGGCATATTTGAGATAATTTAATGAAAGGAATCACTACAAGTTTGCAACTAGCAAGACCGGATTAGAAATGGTTGGTGGAATGCCACTCGCAAGACCATGCCGTGCCAGGTTGACGACGCGACGTCGCTCCAATCTAATAATACAAATAAGAAAGCATTTAACTTTAGAGCAAATGAACCGATTTACGGTATTCAGTTTGAACAGGTTTATCGCACAATTTATCACCCTTCCATTCGATCCAGCTGAGGAACTACCAAATTCAATCACCTCTATGGCGTGCTGCATTCTGATTTTGTGTTTACAGAGCTTCAAATGAGACTCGTTCTGGTGCACAACATACTGTCGGCATATAATTTACTTCTAGCTCTACAAAAGTTGTTTTGACCATTCCAATTTCCGACTAATAAAGGAATGAACACAATTTCGGGACGTGTACACGAATGGGAGAGTAAATAAAGAAATTTAATCGTTGCCATACGCTTAATGTTGATTAGAACTGGCCGAACATTGAAATGACCCAAATAAACCGATTTATTGCACTTTGTTTATTCGGAATATGCAATCTGCTTTATTATTCGAATCTAAAATCTGTGCTTTTGTGGAAAATCAAAATGGCATACTGGTGTTGTACTGAAATCAATAAGTAAAGCTCCGAGCACTTGAAATAATGGAAGCAAAATAAATCCCGATCGTTGCCTTCAGAAATTAGTAGTTTATGAGCACTTAGTTTTACGACTGTACAATGACAGAGCCGACAATCCATTCAGTACGAGGTGTCGTCGATTGTCAATCATTTGCAAGTGAATAGAGGTTAAAATTGATCTGATTTGAATTGACGGGGGGACGAAGAGTTTCAATGAGATATCTGGTGGACAAAAATGTACGTAGTCTGAGTTTGACACTTGGCTGTTTGCCGCCTGTTTATAAAGGTTCATACTTTCATGCAAAGCGAAAATATTGAAAAATTTAGCTTTTCAAATATTTACTTACGTGGGAGAACACCAGTAAAATGCGACAGAATTGTTTTCTATGCTAGGAAATTTGATCTGTCATTTTGGTGTAACGGTACGAGAGGCGGCAGTTTCGTGTGAAAATATTTTCAGTGTTTTTTTCAGACTGATAAATCTGGCAATAACGATAACTATCAAATCGAGCTGTTATTTTTTACGTGAAGATCCAGTGTTAGGTCTGTCGGGGTACTTTTACAAGCCCACAACTTTAAATCTGTCAAATTAAATGTAGCAAAAGTCTTTCAAATAGCAAGAGGTGTACTTGAAATGCATAAACATTGGGGGCGTTCAAGTATCTAGTTTATTAAGTCTGACAGCTGTCTGGCTAAATGTATCTCGGTTTTGATTGGCTGAAATTGGTCCAATGAGCAGCTGTTTCAGTTGACGTTTATGGAGGGGTATGTGGCTGACGTAGAAAAAATGACGTTCCGGACCAATCCAGTTTTTGTATTCACTAGATTCTTGAATGTGCCCATTCATATAAGTATTTTCAACTTATGGTGAGAACCACAATGACAGCCAAAAAAACAAATTGTGAAATATTTAACGCACTCTGTACCTACCTACATAAATGATATGACGTGTTTCCATTGACCGAAAAGAGATTTAGTTTGACATTTTTATCGACATAGGTGTCACGACAATCCCTCTTTCTATATTACTGTTGTTGTTTTTGAGAGTCACACAATTTTTTGTTTTAAATTTGTGCGCATTTTCTGTAAAAATGTTTGATATTTCTATTTATTTGTACTAGATGAAATTTGTTGAAAGTACATAAATTCAGATTTTTCAGTAAAGCTTAGTATCCTGCTCGCGCTAAATTTTAGCGTGCCTAGTCTCCACTTCGTTTCTCCACACTAAAGATAAATGCTCGCTAAATTATTATTACACACCATATAGATGGGACAAAAACTATTTCTTCATGACAGTAATCAGTAAATATAATTTTTACAATTTTCGAATTTCGAACTTCAAAAACATCGCAATATTTGAATCATTCCAAAACAATGGGTATGAGAAAAATTGAAGAAGATATTATTATTGCTGCAGTAGTTCAAAAAATGTCTGTAATAGCAAGCAGAAGAAGACACTGTTCTTCGTGTCCCATAAATTCCTATTTGCAAAAAAGGCAAAAAGGCTGATTTTCAAAAGACCTAAGATTATTTGAAACTTAAAAAAATAGTTTTCCATTAACATTGCAAAAGGTTTCTTTTGGCTTTGCGTTTTCTTTTCTTTCTCTATCAAATTTTTCTCTGCGGTTTCCTTCAAACAAATATCCATAGTAAACGCAACACAAACTTCCGTTTTTTATGTCAAAATTTATCTTTGATTTAATGTACGGGACATTTATTTCGCGAGCTAAATGAGTGGAGACTTTTCATCGACCCATCTACATGAAGTTAAGAATTTAGCGTGCGAACAGGATACTGCTTTGCTAAACTGCCTCGCTAAATTTTATCTTTGTAGGCATTTTTGTATGGAAGATAAAATTTAGGGCGAGCAGGATATTTAGCTTAAATGGATAACGATAACCTCCTCAGTGCTGCAGAATTTATTGTTCGATTACTATAAGAGCAGCATAGGATAACAAGTAGCAAAAGTCCAAAAATAAAGAAACGGACCTCTCAATAGAATAGACGGGCCTACAAAAAGATGCTTTACAAATTTTAAACACCAGGCGATGACAATTCCAATAACAATTTAATTTAAAAGAAAGTTATTTTCGTTGATTAGTTGATCAGAATGTTGCTTTCCGTGAATTATTAGATGTTTTTTTCCGTTTCGTATTTTCTGTTATGGGATATCATTTTTGTATAAATCCATTTTTTTAGAAGTACCTACCTAAAGAACTCTAAAATAAAATGAAACACATTCAAATTATGGAAATAACCAGGTTACTGACTTTATTAGAAAGATAATTCTAGGTATGCCATTACTGTTTAAGTATGATCTTGAGTAAATAGGCGCCACCGCAGGAGCGTATAAAACGCCATTTGAAGTCTTTAGGTAATGGCCGCATTCAAGAATCTAGTTATCTTAAGTCGACTAGATTGGTCTGGATGAGATGTAACCTGAACGCAAAAACTATATTGGTCGGGAACGTAACTTTTTCTACGTCAGCCACATATGAGAACTGTCAACTTAGTACTCAGTCACGAATTTCTTGACTAGATTCGTCGGCTACCCCTCCATAAACGTCAACTGAAACAGCTGCTCTCATGACCGATTTCGACCAATCAAAACCGAGATTCACTTAGTGAGAGAGCTGTCAGACTTACTAAACTAGATACTTGAAGGTCCTCAATCTTGATTAAATGTCAAAGCTGTCAGATTGGTTGTCACTGTTGCTAATTCGAAACACAATTTAAATTAACATCCTTTAGTAATTTTCGATGAATCTGACTGGCAAATGTAAGATTGTTGAAACAAACACACCTTTTGAAGCATGCAGCAAAACTGCTGACAGAATAGTTGTTTTGCGCCATTTAAGCTAACAAAATATGTTTCTGGAATAAAGAATTTTCAGTGAGACTAGCCCATTAGAAAAACCATGTCAGATATACCGGTATACCGGTCCAATTGGAAAAACAGACTCATTGCACCAATTTCTATTTTATGCATGAATGCCCCTTATTCGCTCCACTGTCTATTCAACAAGAGGATTGTAGATTGGACCTGGGACTTGGGACAGTATTGCAGTTGCAGCAGCAGATTGAAACCGCTCCGCACCAACCAACCATTCAAAGAATGGTGACTGGAGGAAAGCATGATTACCAGCAACAACAACTTCCCTCGCGGCGCAGCACTCTCAATCGTCTTGAATGTCGTCTGCAGTTAGCAAATAATTGTAGTGCAAGTAATTCTCCGCGCATAGGCAAAAAATAAAAATCAGCACCGCGTACATGACGACGCACTTGCAGAGGTGTTTCTTTTTCGAGCAAACGCCCTGCACTTTTGGCACCACTTTCCCACTTTTTTTATTTTTTTTTTACAGTCAGTCTTTTAACATTTTTCACTAATTAATGCACATTAAGCAATGAAAAAACGAAAACTTAATAATAAAATAATAAATTCACTTTTCCACATACACAGAACAAAAAAAAAAAAAAAAAAACCAACGTTCTTGCCAAATTCATATTCAATGCAATTCTAAAGCAGTGCAGTTTCACTTGCACTGCCCCGTACATGCAGTTAGGTTAAGTGGCAACACTCTTGACAAATGCAGAATGGCGCTGCATACCTACGATATATTTAATAAATTTTCTTCTAATATTTACCAAGTTGCAATGGCGTTGATGATGAATAAAAATGTGTACGATTTTAATCAATAATTCCACCTTTTCTTCGTTTCTTTTTTTTTCGCGCAGCAGCAGCAACAGCGAACGACACAACCGGCAGCGATAGGCAAAGAATGCAATGCACAGCACACAAACAGGCGAGGAAGTTCGGCGCGAAGGGGAAACAAGTGAATGAACGTGAGTGCACAGAGGGAACAGGCCCAGGGAAAATGTCAAATGAAGAGAAAAAGGAGGAAATTCACTCAGATTCACTGCAAACTCACTAATTTCTTTTTTGCACTTCACTTGTTTTTCGGCAAATTTCCAAAAAGAAACAACTTTTCCTATGTAAATTGGATGAAAAGATTAGTGATTTTCTTGTGGATAATTTGTTTTCCGAATGCTGCTTTGATTTATTTTGTGTTCTCGGGATTATTTTTTGTCGCGGCGCTACGCACTCAGTTCAACAAGACTACACAGAATACACAATTACACTTTTCAATTTGCTACTTCAACTAAAAGTACATCGCTCGACGATGCGATGGTGGTGTGCCGCGGTTCTCGGATGGCCGCTGTTGTTTGTTCAAGTGAATGGGCTGTATGTTGTCTCTGTTAGTCGAATGGTGATGTAGGCATGCATGATAGAGAAAATGATATGCCTAAAAAAAAGTGTGATGGAGATGGCATTGTGTGCGCAGGAAGTAACTGTCTACTTGAGTGAGCGAGATGAGGGCTGGTTTTGGTTGGTGTATCTGCCGACCAGTGATGCCAGATTACAAGATATATCTTTTTTTTCAAGATTTTTGAGCTCCAAAATAGGTGCAAGACTTTTTACCTCAAATTCATCAAATTTCAAGATATTTGATATCAAGAATTTTCGATTTTTTTACATTAAAACAACCTTTTCTATTGGAGAAACCCGTTTTCTATAAACTCTATAATTATGAGCTATGTGAGTCGAACAGAGCCTATGTACAATTTCTGTTTTACTAACGTTTCTATCTACTCTAAAGAAACATAAATTTCAACGAATTTGATAAAATAACCGATGTAATATGTTTTTAAAAAAAAATGTTAGTAAAAACAGGCGATGGAAACTTCGCATATCCAATTTTTAAAGATTTTGTTTTCAATATATTGTCGCTTCCACATTCCTTCGCTCTGCAACTGCTTAAGGGGCACACCTAGTGTGAAATTTCAAAAAAAAATCGATTTTTTTTTTCATATTTCGGTAGATTACACCTTTAAAAATAACATATTAAAATTTCAAATCGATATCTCAAATAGTTTTTGAGTTATAGCAATTTAAAGAGCAGCCGCTCGGCAGCTAGAGAGTCTCATTAGCTACGAGACGTACCTGAGGTATTGTTCAGAGTCTACTGTCCCTTCCAGCCCCTATAACACGATTCCGGTTTCTATTGTTGGCTCTCAGGTATACTAAAATATATCATTATATTATATGAATTATATGGCCCTGGAATAGCAGATTAGCTGTAAGTATGATTTTAAACCACTTATAACAGTGAAAACGATCATTTTATCTTTAAACGCGTTTTTCTCGAAACAGCATTTTCCGAATTGGCTGCAGTGATTACTCAAAAACAAATGATCCGATCACTATCGAATTTTTTTTACGTGTTCTATATATAGTTCTCCGTACAATGAATTATCGATTTTTTGATCTGATCAAAAATCGAATTTTGGCAGGCCAAAAACGACCAAAATTTTGGGTGAAATTCGACTATTTTTTTTAAAACGCCGCCATATTGTCAATTTTTGATTTTTTTTTTTTATCGTAGGTCATTGTACAGACAATATTATCTAGTTTAACGAGAATTTTTTTCAAATCGATATCTCAAATAGTTTTTGAGTTATAGCAATTTAAAGAGCAGCCGCTCGGCAGCTAGAGAGTCTCATTAGCTACGAGACGTACCTGAGGTATTGTTCAGAGTCTACTGTCCCTTCCAGCCCCTATAACACGATTCCGGTTTCTATTGTTGGCTCTCAGGTATACTAAAATATATCATTATATTATATGAATTATATGGCCCTGGAATAGCAGATTAGCTGTAAGTATGATTTTAAACCACTTATAACAGTGAAAACGATCATTTTATCTTTAAACGCGTTTTTCTCGAAACAGCATTTTCCGAATTGGCTGCAGTGATTACTCAAAAACAAATGATCCGATCACTATCGAATTTTTTTTACGTGTTCTATATATAGTTCTCCGTACAATGACCTATCGATTTTTTGATCTGATCAAAAATCGAATTTTGGCAGGCCAAAAACGACCAAAATTTTGGGTGAAATTCGACTATTTTTTTTAAAACGCCGCCATATTGTCAATTTTTGATTTTTTTTTTTTATCGTAGGTCATTGTACAGACAATATTATCTAGTTTAACGAGAATTTTTTTTTTTAGATTTCATCCACGGAGAAGGCCGGAATCACTGCAGCAGTGAAGGACCTTTTTTTTTCGCGCCGTTGGAGATCGACTATAACTTAAAAAATATTTAATTTTTTTCTTCAAAAATTTTACTGTATATTCTTAAAACATGTATAAATATATTCTTAAAATTTTGAAATAATTGATAAAGTATTTTTTTTAATAAAAATTCCCAAAAATCACCTTTTTTTTAGGCCGTTACACTAGGTGTGCCCCTTAAAGAATATATTTTCTGCTATAAATTTAAATAAAACAAAAATTCGTAATCGTTTGAGTACTGAAACAGTTAAAAGTTTAATCTTTTCAAAGGATTTGTTGCTTTTTAATCGAGTAAGTTGCTATGATTCTAATATAAGCAATGAAGTTCTGAGTCATTTTAATTCAAATATTTTCCAAAATTAAAAAAAAAATATATACATATATGTATACAATATACCTATATAGCTAGGTACCTACTGCAATTTTGTCGAAAAAAATATGTACATATAACAGTTTATTTTAAGTACTTCAAAAATGTATTTTATATTTCGTTCTTTTTCTATTTTGAAAAAATCTTGAAAAAAAGATTTTTTATTTCCGAAAAACAAGATTTTTAGATTTTTCATCTGGCAACACTGCTGCCGACTGCAATAATCGGAAGAGTTGAATAGAGAAAATTGAATGTGGTAGGTAGAAGGTGTGGTAAGTGTTTCATGAAATGAGCCCACATTTCCTTTGGGTGAGAACACATTTTGCTATTAGGTATAAGTTCTAGTAAGTTTTTTTTTTTATATATTCAAGCGAAATTTTAATAGAAATATAACCTTTTGGAAGGTAGGTACCTAACAATAAACTTCCACAGAACTCTAACGGAATTTCTTTGAGGACTTAAAAGCCATTTGTAGTTGCCTTTTAGTTCTTTTTTCTTTACAATATTTTGAATTTAAAATTAAAGCAATGTGGCTCATGCAAACAAGAAGACCAATTCTAAGTAGGTACCTAGTTGTTATTTTGACGTTTTGAATGTGGGAATATTTGTATGCTTTCAAAGAACTGAGCGTACAACATCCCTAATAAATCAGGGCCGCAATTATGAAATACGAAAACTGCACAATTAATTAGTGCTAATGGTTAACAAGAAGTAACGAAGAAAAGCATAGACAAACAAACAGTATTATTTTTGTATGGAAAAAAATGGCGTTGATTAAGCAAAACAGTATTGAAAACCATAATGAGGTTTATTTTAAGCGGAATAGCTAGGTATCACCTATAGGTACCTTTTGCAAAATAAATTAGCAACCAATTACGCACTTTCGTTATTGCGCTGGAAATGTGGAACAAATTAACCCGTCAGATGGTTGCCAGAGAAACAGCGCTTACAAGTCGGACAAAAATAGCGCGATACATTTATTTGAATTTCAGTCGCAATTTCGTAGCTTACTTGCTTACTTAGATGGCGCTACAAGCGGGGTAGAGCTGGTCCTCAACCGTGTAGCGCTGTCAAAATTAAATTCGTGTTAAAAGCTAAGATTAGACTGTATGCCAATAATGCATATGAATGCCAACAGGCAAATGACCAGATTAGCTGTCAAAAGAACAAATGTCAGGATTATCAAAACTGTATATTCGACTATAGGACCATACAGTCTAATCTAACCAAAACAAATAGTAGGAGCACTTATACGCGTTGAAGGAATTTTTAACTAATGACATAGCAAAGCGTAGCCTATCAAACTAAGGATTTTGTTTACTTGCAACTTGGTCAAAATACCTGAAACTGGATCAGAAAGAGACGTGCTAACAACACTGCATAAAATGTATTATTTTGACATCGAGAACAACTGTCAGAAAAGTTAATGATTTTAGTAGGTACCTACCTTCTTCATTATGCAAAAATGGGTATTTAATATCTCGAGTCTGTGGTTTTAATACACAAATATGTTTTTAGTCTCTCAACAATTTTATATTTATTGCTTTGAAGACAGCCATCCAAATTACCCTAGGCATATACCGTATCAATCTATAATGGCACTCAAATAACGCTCCAATTCAATTAAAAACTTTGAATTAAAGACGTCAAACTCCATTATTATAATATATACTATATATATCTGCATAAAGATACCCAGGAAAAACATGAATTAAAATTAGCACATTTAATGCAATCTGACTTTTTACTGCAATGCATTTTAATTAAATTTAAAACCAACAGAATAAAAGTGCATAATTGCATTAACCATATTGAGTTGTCGGATCCATCGTAGTAGAAATGGGTCAATTGGGTTGAAACAAAAACAACGAGAAGCACATAAAAATACACCATCAGCTTTTACTGTGCGGGGGTGAGGCGAAGTGCGTTCAATAATTAATGCAATGGTTTTCAGATGGAAAATAACTTATTTTAGTATTTTTTTTTATTTGTTTGTTTGTGAATTTCAATTTTAGTTAGGGTACCTACGTAGGTAGATAACCATTATAAAAAAAGATTTTAAGCTGTTGATGACATTTTTTGCTTTGCACACAGCAGTTGTTGAACGAACATTAAATTGGAAAGTAGTCTTGACAGCTCTGCGGTAGGGAAAGTACTTATACCTACATAGGTATATGAATATGGCTGTTTATTTTGCAGTTAGAGTGTAGGTATAGTTACCTAGTTGATTTAAAATGTCATGAAAATAATAGGAACGGCAAGAAGTTAGATGGGGTTAAGAACTTATATTTTTCTCCCAATATGTTCACTATGAACTTTTATTCTTAATTTTAAGTTCAAGTACGCTGCTCGAGCTAAATTTTCGCTCCCATACAAAATTCTCTCCAAAATTTAGCTGAGCTAAATTTAAGCCAACCATTAAGCTGAGTGGTAGGTACGCAGATTAAGCTAAATAATCAAACTTTTGTTTTAGAATGTACTTCATATTGTGACTGTCAAAATTTAGCGTGCATATTTCATGCGTCGGCACAATATTTTCTCAAGCTTAATTTCGACAGAACGTTTTCTACTTGTTGTTCTGTTACGGAGAAGTATGCAAGGATGACCTTTCTTAATTTTTGCATCGACGAGAAGTAATTAGAATCAGAAATAGTTGAAATAAAGGGTGATTTTTTAGCTGGTTTGGTTTTGGCAACACTGGTTTTGACAGCTGACGTGTGTTTAGTACCTTGTGTCACTGTCAAACAGCTTCAGTTTGGTTTGCAATTTAACCATGGATCGTCTTACAAATGAACAACGCTTGCAAATTATTGAATTTTACTATCAAAATTCGTGCTCGGTTCGAAATGTTCATCGCGCGCTGCTTCCATTTTATGATCGGCATTCTCGACCTTCTGAGCAGTCTATTCGGAAGATTGTGACCAAATTTCGCACCAAATTTACTTTGTTGGACATTAAACCACCAACACGTTTACGTACTGTGCGTAGTGAAGAAAATATTGCGGCCGTATCAGCTAGTGTGACAGAAGACCGCGAAATGTCGATTCGGCGCCGTTCCCAGCAGTTAGGCCTTTGTTACAGCACTACGTGGAAAATTTTGCGGAAGGATTTGGGCGTAAAGCCTTTTAAGATACAGCTGGTGCAAGAACTAAAGCCAGCCGACCTACCACAACGCCGAATTTTTGGTGAATGGGCTCTTGAAAAGCTGGCCGAGGATCCGCTTTTTTATCGAAAAATTGTGTTCAGCGATGAGGCTCATTTTTGGTTGAATGGGTACGTAAATAAGCAAAATTGCCGCATTTGGAGTGAAGATCAGCCAGAAGCATTGCAACAGCTACCAATGCATCCCGAAAAAGCCACTGTTTGGTGCGGTTTATGGGCCGGCGGCATTATTGGGCCATATTTCTTCAAAGATGATGCGAATCGCAGCGTTACTGTCAATGGTGAACGCTACCGAGCGATGATAACAAACTTTTTTTTGCCCGAAATGGAAGTTCTTGACTTGCATGATATGTGGTTTCAACAAGACGGTGCCACATGCCACACAGCACGCGAAACAATGGCGCAATTGCGAGGCGAGTTTGGTGAACAGTTAATTTCACGTTTCGGGCCGGTCAATTGGCCGCCTAGATCGTGCGATTTGACACCATTAGATTATTTTTTGTGGGGGTATGCCAAGGCTAATGTGTATAGGGACAAGCCCGCTTCGATTGACGCACTGGAAGCCAACATCCATGCATTCATTCGTGAGATACCGGCCGATATGTGTGAAAGAGTATGCCAAAATTGGACTCAGCGGATGGGCTACCTGAGACGCAGCCGCGGTCAACATTTGCATGAAATTATCTTTAAACATTAAATTGCAAGGTTCAAACTATCGATTCAAATAAATATTTCATTCATTTTTTCGAATTTTTTGTGTTTTTTTTTTTTTAAAAAGTTCTAAACCTCTTAAAAAATCACCCTTTAAAAGAGAATTACATTTTGATGGAAATGGTTGAAATCAGAGGGAGTACAATTTTTGAAGTAAGTTATTTTCAAAGAACATTTTGTTTTCTGTGACACGTATCAGCGGCGTGCTCACATATGGTTTCCCTAATGAAATCCTTCAACCGGTTTTTACTTCAAAAAAATAAAGCAACTTCCTTTAAATTATGATTGACAACATTTTGCCCCTTTAAAGGTAGGATTCACATCTGAAATTGTGGGTCGTTGGCTTCAGAGAAAAGGTAAAAGGAAAAACCACTAGCCAACCGTCTGGAAGGGTGGCAAAACGCCACTCCACTCAAGATTACATGACACCAGAAAGACATCCTTTGGAAGCATTTCTGACGGGCGGAAGAAACAAAAATTTCACGAAGAAAAGTTATTATATCTGATTCCTCTTACTATGGTTGGCTGGGCATCGACTTATTCATTCATAATTTACAATTTCTCCGGCTCTTTCGGGCACCAACCACCAACCATGAAGAATTTCCTGTTTTAGAGATAACCGATCGAATTAGAAGTATTGAAACTGAATGATTTCTCTTTACAAACTTGGGTTCGGAACTGTGACAGATGGAACTTTCGTTTATAACTGTCAGTCGCAGCTTACAGACAGAGCTGAATAGGGTATAACCATGTCCAATTGACAGTTTTTCTTTTTCTATATGAACTTGAACTGTTTGTTATAAAGGTATATGTATTGTGTTTGAAGGATTTTTGCGTAGGTTGTATTTATTTGTATTAATAAATCTAACATGACACCGATGTGACATATAATTATGCATGCCATGTCAAATCACTTTATTGGGCTCTGACTAAACGCGATAAATCGCTATGCAAATACACACAAAACTGTGAAATAAAACACACCAGTTACATTACAACAACATTCTCTTCACTTGAAAATGACATTAAAACCCTTTCAAAGCTTTTAGCGCACGGAATACAGTTCCCAAATGGGAGGTAAAATTAAATTAATGTAAAAGAGAAAAATTGTTGAACAGGCAAAAATATCTAAAACCATTGTAAAAGCAAGTTTTCCTTTCACCGTACTCGGCAGTGATGGTCTGATGGTGTGACAGAAAGATAAAGGAGTTCCACCCACCAAAGAAGCTGCAATGACAAGAGCTTGATACAAGTACCGGAACTTCCGGCATATACTTCCGTAAGTTCTATTCCGAAGTCACCGCCATCCGTCTGCAGCCATCACTTGTGTTCTTTTTTCTTGGCATTTCTCTTAAAGAGGAATTGGCATATGAAACCCCAAACTCTTTCCAATATGATGGAATAGTGGTAAAGTCTAAAGTGCTCCCTCCTGCTGACTTGTCGTTGGCTTTGTCGCTCGCGAATGTTCGTTGCTCGTTGTTCGAACATGATGACAGTGCACAGAGCTGATGTCTTTTATTCGTGTTCATCGTGGGGTTTCTTTTCTACTTATTTTTGAGTTTCTTTCCTATCAAGGAAAGCCCATTCGCGTGGGGAATGGATCAAAGAAAGTTGTAATGCAATTGAAGGATAGAATTTGATATACCTAAGTAATCTGGGAATTTTATGAAATAACGTTATAGGACATCCCGCACAGTGGAAAGAGAACAATGATTGATTTACGGAATAAGTTTAACTATGCCAGGGAATGATGGGACAGGAGTGGTGGGAGGGTGGCAAGTCCTTGAGAGAGGAGAAAAGATGATCCTATTATAACTTAGTTATGCGATAGATTACTTTAATTTGAGTTATGATGGAATGTAGATAAAGAAATGAGATTTGTTCCTTTAATACCATGATTGAGAAGATGAATTAGTATTAATTATAGAATAGCATTAATAAGTAAGAAGGAATGTTTTACATGATGGGGATGAAAATGGGTACATAAAGGAATGTAGGTCCCAGAGTGGATGGAGTAGAATTTATTAATTTTTTTAGGTATCTACATAACGATTGTTGATTGTTGAGTTATCATTTATTTACAATAGTCTATGTGATTGTCCGGTTATAGGGCGAAGTTGTCCTTAGTTCTGTTTCAGTTCAAGTGTGAGTTGCTAATTGGAACAGGGTTACTTACAAGTCGGTAGGGAAAATAGTAACGACCAAGTTTCCTTTCCACCTTTTTGACACTCTGATTGTAAAAATATGTAAATTTTTTACGGCGTTTTCTTTTTTCAGATCAGAACTTGAACTGAACCTCTCTTTAACGTCTAACAAGCATCCGATAGTATAACTGTCATGAAAGAGCTTCTCATTAGCCGTTTGGACCCGACATCAACTTGTAGATCCCTTGCATTCGTCCCAAAAACTCACACAAAACGAATGGTTGTGGTTACGTGCCTATTGCGCCAACTATTTATTTTTTTTAGAACTTGAATCGTCAAAAATGCTTCGAGCTTAAATTTTAGCTAAGCTACATAGTGCTCTGTCGTAGAAAAAAGACCCTAGTCGACTTAAAATAACTTGATTTCTTCACATGTCCATTGACTGAGCAGTCTGAATGCAAATATGAGCGCAACATATTTTGACAGCTTCTAACAGTCAGATTGCTGAGCAGGATGGCGAATGCGAACGAAATCAAACTATAGAAAAATATATGTAGTAGATCGACTAAAAGTGTAACAGAAATAGAACGAATACTATTCACATAGTGTACTTTTATAGTCATAATGACAGTTAGTGCTCAAGTTGCTTTTATAAATGAATCAGATTGCTTTGAACACATAGGCTTCAGTGCATGCACGGGCTCTGTTCAGTGATCAACTCCAAACAAGAATAGAAAAACATCGAACGATCTTGCGATTGTTAGTACAAAAACATAGTATCGCGTAAACAAAATGGCCGACGAATACGGGTATTACACATTTGCTTGACAAAGTGATATCGCTTACCTTTATATATCTACCTATTTAGTGTTTGGAATTCTACTCTTTTTACTCGCAATACCTAAGTTTACATAGTCACACAATGACATATTTTATGTAGATAGGTTTGGAAAATACCTTCCAGATTTACAAATGTAGTCCGTCAATCATTACAAACAAGAGTAACAATAAATTGCTTACATCGGTTAATTGAAATTCCATGAAACAGAAACAGGCAACGTTATTATTTGCCTAGATACGATATAATTCCTGGATTTAGTTTATACAATCTAAAACCCAGCTGCAGGAAATATTCCTTAAGCTTCAAAACCATCGCATCATGCCGGTCACAACTCCATTATAAAACAATAAACCAAAACGTATTACATCACAGAATGGTATCCACAAAGACTGGATGTTTCCCACAGGCACTTAGTTGTAATAGAAAAACGACAGCCCCCCCTGCAAATTCTACGAATCTACGAAGTACTGTGGCACACTTTCTGCCAACACTATGTCCCTGATCTCAAGCAAATCATGCAAAATTTAATTTTCGCAGTGAATCGTATAACGCCATAGAATTTATGTATATCAACAAAATTTCAGTTCACTCCATGTATAGGTATGGTTCAATATTCCTACGACCCGCCACCCCTTTTGACCTAATTTTATGTACCTATATATACATAACACGCTTCACCCACTCCTTGAAACACATCTTCCATTTCCAAAAGCAGATCAAATCATAGAACGTAATCACAATTCAATTACAGCAACAGTACCAACCAATGCCAACGTTTACCCGGCATCAGGAGCAGCAATAGCTCTCGAAAAGTGGCATTTACGCAACTTTGTCATTTGGGAATAAAATTGGAAAAAAAAAACCACCACAACCATCATCATTTCCCAGCACCTGACGTGCTTTTTATAGCACGCAGCTCCAGATTAAGGGGTGAGAACGAAAGTTGGGAACAAGAAAAAAAAAAAAAAACAAATTCCCCGACACTTAGCGGAACACTTCATTTACTCCCACTCTGTGACCAGCATCCATCTATTCAGGGATTATCTTGCCGTGTTTAGCAGCAAAAAAATAAAACCTGTTTCGCATCTATGAATATATTATAATTATCCTTTTAAGTCCGGCCAAGAGCCGGGTGTAGCTGCAGTGTGTCAAACGGTCGTAGGAGAAGCTCATTTTGTTCAGCGAGAGGAAAAGCGTATAACCCTCTTTTGTTTTAATGTCCACCCGACTGGACAAAATTGTGGATCGCAGTGGAAAATTATGGTTATTGTTGTTGTTGGCTTTGTCCCCGGGATTACATAATAAGCGATAGCGTTATTATTTTTAGATCCTTCTCACACTCGATTCCTTTCATAGTTGAACCGCTCAATTGGAAATGTATTCAAATGTGAAAATGAATTCATTATTATTTTAACAAACACAAAAAAAAAAAGGATTGAAAGATCTGTTTCCCTAGATAACGCAGCGTTGAACCCCTTCTTCACATCCCTGTTTACGTATATGAACCTGCATAGCTATTGAGGTGAAAATTCAAACTGACCATTCAAGTAGATTTAATTGAATTACCTCCATCTCTATGGAGACGAAGCAATCGCATATCCCACGCCTCGTGTCGGATATTAACACATTTACACTTGAAAAGGGAGCAGAGAAGCCCGACAGTGGCAGGGCTATATGGACCAGCAAAAGCAGACGGTCGAATAAAGCGCACGGAACAAACCAACCGACAACCCAAGTTAACCAGCTCATATCCGAAGTGGAGGAGTTTTATTAGAATGGTAAGCTTATTCCTACTGTGGTTTGCAATTGAAAATATGACCACCACGTCTGAATGTATAACTGGGAAGTGGAATTGATGAGCTTCCAGATCTCGATGAGCTTAAGGGTTGCCATTTGCCAACCTATGCAAAGTTTTATTTATTTTTGCTCTCAAACTTTAAATCGTTTAATCGTCGGGCGGCCCACTTGATGATTTGGCCTTTCGTCCTTACTCCACAAATGTGCATTCTTAGTATACTACGGCTTTTTCTAATGAAGATCTTTATACCTAGATCTTTTTTTTAAATCTGCTTTTAGAGGCAAGCACATCCCTGGAACTTGTTTCATACCAACAATCTGGGCGATTCGTAATTGCCCTCGGTTTTCTCTCAGTTCCGCGGAGAAAGTTCCAGTTGCCGGCGAGTTCAACTGAGACTCCCAGGCGATACATATATTATGTAAGATGGCTGGCATCTTGTCAAATGTAAATGGGAGAGTACCTACCCAACGATTCGCCAAGGCCCACGCGAAAGAATAAAATACGAACAAGATCTTTTCTTCGACTGTCATAATATTCCAAGTCAGAGTGGTACGGCTTATCCATTTATCGTGTTTCTTGGCTTATTTCAAAAACATAAAGAGCCAGCCTAAGGGTCGTCTTTTTAAATTTTCTTAATTGTAACGACGTTCGCGATACCTTCATCTAGAAGAGCGCGTTCGACCAGTCGTTTGTTGCACTGAAATGCTTATAACTTGAAACTAATTCCTTTGGTGACAATGGTTTTTGACAAGTTTTAACCCTCTAGGGAGCCGCTTTGTGTTTCAAAGCTTCTTTATACGATTCACACTTTCTACAAATTTAAAAATTTCAAATGTTGTACGTATTGAAAGCCAAACTTCTTCTTCAGAGTCTTCAAACCACAAACGAGTGACAACGAAACAATTGACATGAAACCTTTCAAACCAAAGATGATTGGCAACCCTAATCACAATCAGAATTGTTAACTGCCAAGGCAGCATATGCTAACGAACATTATGATTGGCTTTACAACAAAAAAAAAACCCCAACACACAATCATTGATCCCGGTAAAATTGAAAATATCTTTCATCCTTCCATCATCCTGACACCCTGCCACTGCTATCTATCTGCATATATCTGACATATCCTGAAAATAGTACGCCCACTGAACTACCCCAGTATGTTCATTAACTGACAGAGTCGACACAATTATTCGCTAGAATAGTTGAGTTGAATATGTTATGTGAGTGTTGGTACACATAGTCGGTTCATTTTTGTAGTAGTTTCTTTTAGTCATTAAATATTGAATATAAACAAAAAAGTTTAAAAAAAAAAACACACGTATCCTGATGTGTATAAGCATTGTCCTTTCGCAGAAAGAGAGATCTAAAAAAATGCAATTTAAATTGAAATGCTAAGGGGCGAAACCCAGTACAGGGTACGAGTAGGGAGGAGAGGTGGTAAACACATTCTTTTTTTGCAGTATGTGTTTGTGAAATATTAAAGGCGAGATGACATGTTTTGGGGGACGACGTTTGATGGTGGTGGGGGACAACGATATGTATGGAATTAGTATGTAGATCTCTGGTGCATTCAATGATGTCTCATGTGTTTTTGTGTTTGCTGTAGCTGCTGCTCCATTTGTATGAACACGAGTGTCTGTATACATATCACTTTCGAGTGGTTTTGAGAGGTTGTTTTTGGAAATGTCAGTAGGACAATAGACATAGAGATGCGGGTGGTGGTGGCAATGGCACTTTAGGACGTTCCAGTAATATTTCGGAACTAATACCCTTCCCCTTCGCATATGGAACAAACAAGCAATTTGTTTTTAGGGTTTCCCCATGGTGACGCAGGTGGAACAGTTGGAGTATGTGGAACTTTTTTTTTTCCTTTTGTTTTGACAAAAAGCCGAATCGAAATTTGATTAATGGAGCTCAAGGGTGTCCATTAGGAATATTGAATGAGGTGGAATTGGCTAGGGATCGGGTTGAATGTGCGACCGTTTATGGGGGTAAGTACAAAACCTTGAATTAAAATGGAGCTTAAGTTGTTTTATTTGTCTAGTAGTGGGTTCGTTCAGACATAGAACTGTACAATATTTGGTGTAGTAATCTGCCATTTGTACTACGAAAACCCTCGCGTGTGATTAAAATACAAAATAAATAAAATGTCCATATCGATGGAGGTTTGAGCTTTGTGATAGTAAATGTCAGAATATTGACAAGCCGCGCTGCATAATCCAAGTAAGATATTGGGCACATTCGAGAATCTAGTTTTCTTAAGTCGACTAGATTGGTCTGCATAAGATATAACCTGAACTCAAAAACCAAATTGGTCGGGAACGTCACTTTTTCTACGTCAACCACATATGCGAAATGTCAACTTAGTACTGAGTCTCGAATTTCTTTACTAGATTCGTCGGCTACCCCTCCATAAACGTCAACTGAGACAACTACTCATATGACAGGTTTCAGCCAATCAAAACCGAGATGCTAGTCAGAGAACTGTCAGACTTACTAAACTAGATACTAGAAGGCACCTATTGGCTATGCAATTTTGACTTGGGATCCGCTAACTGACACTGAAAATTGTCAAGAGTTTTTTTTTAAATATATTTATGAAAAAAGTCGGTTTATTTAATATACAAACTTTAAATTGAGATACACAAAAAACAATCTGTACATATACAACAGCTATAACAACATTCATTCGTAAAGGCTAGCTTACACTAAAAAAGGGTCACTAAAAATATCTCTACGCCTGAATGCAATCACAAAACTAGTGGGTAGGTATACTTATATGACTTCTAAAAATAAACGGTAGCTATGCGAAATTTTTGACATTTGCAGATATTCCATTAAAAAGTCATACAACTTCGATAAGAATGACAGTTGACAGTTGTCTTTTTTATCTATAAAGCGAAAATTTGCTCTCTTGTACTTGGAAACGCCGATCGATTGTTCGACTTCGTTTTTCACTTTGTGTATTAAAAAGTAGTTCCAGACAATGTCAGTGTCAAATAGGAACTGTCACCAAGTGACAGTTAAAAAACTTGTAGACTTAATATGTTCAGAGAAGTGCTTATTTTTTTAACAAGTTCGGTTTTCAGACAAATAAATCCCCAATCATGCTATGTTTATTCAATTAGAATTCCCGCGCCAACATTTATAAACAAAACTCCTCTGTTATAGAACTCTAAGTTTAGGCGTAACTAATTTATTTCACAAAAAACAACCTGTCAACGATTGCATAGATGCCTTTAACTAATTTAAATTCAATTATATAAAGATTGCCCATTCAAGCGGAACAAACGCAGACACACAATCATATGCTTCATTTAATTCCCATTACATCTATGTAAATGTCAATCTCTGCGCAAAGGTCTCTCTCTGAAAAAAAAAAAAATTGGGTACATCAAATTTCAATATCCCTTTCAAGTTTGAATACTCGTCCTTGTATAATAATAGTCAAATTATTCCCGATGGTCATTTTCTCATCCTCCTAATTCTTTGTATTTTCTTACATACACATATAGAAAAAAAAATAAAGAGAAAAAGGAAAATCCATTCAAAAAAAAACCCAACAGCCTTGAGCATAATTTATCATACACGTAGAATGTTTAGTCCATTAGCTAGGGGTATCCTTTGAGGAGGAATTTTCCTTTTTTTTCTATTTCTCCTGCTTGTGTGAGAAATAATAAAAAATCTTCATTGTTGATTCATCTCGAAAATATCCTTATGCTTGCTTTTATGTCTCTAAAACATTTTGACAACCAAAAAACTGCCTTCCAGCTACTTACAAAGTCTTGCCTCTCGTCAAAAGGAAATGCTTTCAAACAAAATTATAACTAAGCGCCACACTAAGAGTCTGTTAACAATTAAACTCAATAAGGCTTTCGCCTGATAGGACTCGTGAAAGAAAACCGTATGTATGTTGTGGGCGGTGATAAAACTTTAAATCAAATTATGGAAAATAAAGTTTTCCATTAGAATTGTTTTTCTTCTTTCCTCTCGTTCCCGCTGCGCGTCGTTCTGTGCATGCGGTCCCGTTTGTGTGTTCTGCTTCTCGTCTCGCACAACCCTTGCTGTTCGAAGCAGCAACCCTAACCCGGGTTTTTGTGGATAAAAGTTGAGCGAACTCTTTGCTGCACCTTTTCTACACATTTATTGCATTATGC
The DNA here is from genome assembly GCA_948293265.1 of Cheilosia impressa. Lineage (NCBI taxonomy): Eukaryota > Metazoa > Arthropoda > Insecta > Diptera > Syrphidae > Cheilosia > Cheilosia impressa. The sequence goes on along the minus strand of OX411881.1, from coordinate 52,941,787 downwards.
TATGGTTAAGTGCGGTGAAAGTTGGGGTTCATTGGTTTGTTATGGGTGTGCGGCGTGCGGCCGGCGCGTCGTTGTCGGCAGTGGCGGCATACGCTGAATTAGGAACAGCCTACATATTCATCGACTGTATGTTGAGAGTGTTTAGGATTTTTCTGTTTTTGCGTTCCCTTTTGAATGAAGTAGTAAGGCTTTCCGACAGGCCAGACAATTTCTAGCTGCCGTTGTTAGTTGGGACTACGCGCGCACAGAATATCGGGTAAGGGGGTTATGGCTTATGGCTTAATGTTGTTAGAATGATGGGCTTCAGCTCGGTTGTGTATTGTTTTTCAAACGAGTTCATGACAGTTGTGGATATGGGTTCATTGACAAATTTCTATACAAAGATGTTGCTTTTGGTATTTAATGCTTTCGGGATTTGTTTTTCGCCATACTTTTTTCTTAAAGACGTTGAGAATAATATGTGTATAGGAAACAGGACGAATAAGATGAGTTCTTTGAAGCGGGGGGTTTTTGTTAGTTAGTTTCTGTCACATAAGACTACGCTTGAGCCATATTTTCTACCGAAAGTTTACGAAATGCCGAAAGTCCCGACGAATTTTTCAAGATAAAGATAAATATTTTAGTGGGTGTATCGATTATGTCCGAAGGGGGGCGTAGTCAGTTAGGCTTCAGCGAACTAAAGTGAATGGAGTGAAGTTGGTAACGCACCCGAGGTATACACCTTCCACGATATGCCTAAGTACTTACAAAACTGACAGTGGTAGATAACGAAAAGTAACGAGTAATTATTTATCTCCTGACCCAGTTTAATTGAATTATTTTAGCAGATTAGAATTATAGTCATCAGATTTTAAATATTGATCGTCCGCAAAAAAATATTATTACATAAGAGCATTAGAGCATCACATTTTCCCGAAAGTTCTTTTATGACTATTTGTAAGTAGGCAAAAGACCAGATTGAGCGAGCTATTCAACACAAACGAACTCGGCCTTTACATCCACTTCATTTTCCACGCTGTCAGTAGACAGGTGATGACAAAAATGTATAGCATTTTCGTTTAGTACCTATCGTGTTCTTCTATTCCTTTTGATCGATCGATTCAAGTCAGTTTATTCAATTTGACATTTAGCACCGCCCCAACGATAGCAGCGATGAACTTTCCGCAAACATCGCTTATATTTCAATGCATCGCGCCATTACTCGTTAGTTTCAAGACCACATGCAGCAGTTTCGAGCTGCCACAGGAAAAATATAGACGCCTTCCATTTGAAACAGCTCTTTTCTTCGGAAAATGCAAAAATGTTCAGCAATTTTCAATTGCATTACATTTATGCAAGTCGTATGTGGATTGTGGAATCACCTTCAAAGTTCGAAGTCGAATTCGGTACTTTTTCCATCACAACGAATATTTAAACGATATAAATGTATTCAAACTTATTTAAAAATGGATTTAAAATCCACATTCCTTAAAGTGCAGAAACAAACCAAATCGAAAGAAGACATCTCTCATTAATGCAGTGCATTAGCCGGCGACTCCCTTACACAGATAACAAAATTCTAGAGCGACAGATTGAAAGGGCGGGCATAATGACATCAGGTCATCATTAAGCGACGCAAACGTATTCTAAAGCCCCTTTGTATGTTTGCTTTCTGTTGACAGATGTTAAGGTAAATCCAGTCCCGCAAACTTAACCTTCGTCCTAAAAAAAAATATTCCCTTACTGAAATAGAGCTTGCGCAAGAAGCGCCATTACAGTGATTCAGTATTTTTCCTTTCCTGCAATTGATGAAGGAAATCCTTCTAAATGATATCCCATTAAAGCAGGATGTGTGCGCAAAATAATAAGGGAAGTTTTTTTATTACAATGCGAAACGGCTCCATTTGGACCGCTTATACTACAAACAAGTATAATGTGTTTGGCAAATTATTCTCAAATGGGTTTCCCATTTTCTGAACAGCTACTGTATAATCTTAATCTATGTATGCATGTGTGACTGCATGCAAAGCGCATTATCCACCGTATTCACCGGAGCGCAAGAGGGCCTATTTTTAAGTTTGCTTCTCTCTCACAGTACAGAAAAAAAAACAAGGAAAACACACTCTACGACATATGCATGCATTTTGCTTTCTTTATTTTCTGTCACACAGAGTAAATTGTTGTTTTTGCATTCTCTTTCGAATTTTTGCACGTTAATTTCTTTTCTTTCTTATTTTTGTAAGGATGCACTTACTACTAGTAGACAGAAGCGCTATCATTGCCATTGATCTGCGTGTTTACAATAAAATGTTCGCTATAATGTTTTTTTTTTTTTTGTCTTTTAAATTGTAACTCGTCAGAGTTGAGATAGAAAATTAATTCCACGTTATATGTTGTCATTTGATTGGTCCTTTTACTTGCGCAAAGTTGCCATTTTAATTTATTTTGTTTTTTTTTTTTTGGGCCAAATGAGTTTTGCGCGAATTTATTTTTAAAATAAAGCGGCCGTTTGACGGTTTAGCAACATATGCAAAAATGAAATAAAACTAATTCGTGGTAAATTCCTTCTTAGTTTGGTTAAAAATAGAAAAAAAAAATACACATAGCTACTTAGCTTTGCGGCAATTTGGTCGTGTCTGATGCCTTAGAGACGAGTACTTTGGGCAGCTTGTGCATATGTGAATAAGAATGGATGCGAGTGGAAAAATTAAATGCAAAATTGCAACATTTTGGGATGCATTTTGGTTTCTTTTATTTTTGAAAATAATTGTCTGACAGTGGGCCTTTGTTTTGATTTTTTGGCGTGTGTTTATTTATTTTAGCATGTTCTATAGTAGGGGGTTTTGGCTTTTTTTTCCTTGGCAAATGTGTTGCAACAGCAGTTTCGAATAAATCACAAATAAAGAAGAAGAAGAAGCAGACAATCTTGTACAAGTCGTAAATGAACATTGAATTTGAACAAAAATCGCCAAAAGATTAATTGCTGTTTACACTCTTGAGTAAATTGGAAATTCTTTTAGATATGAACTGTTGGGCATTGAATCTATCTGTGAATTTGTTTTTACTGAATGTAGGTTATTATTTTGAGCACGTAGATACACATAGGTAAACGACAAACCAAATATGTTATCTGATTGGACTTCTAGACAACCAAAGAGCACAAAAGTAATACCGCAGTAGGTCTCCGGTACCTATTTTACCTACCACGCGACTATTTTACTTTACCTACTTAAGGTGGCGCTACAGTCCGGGGTGGACCCGGTCCTCAACCAACAAGCGTCTCCAGCCAACACGATCTTTAGCCAGCTATCTCCAGTTTTGCACGCCAACGTGATTTAGCTAAATCGACTTGAACAAAAAAAAAAAAAACTATCTGCTCCGAAAGTTGACAAAAATGTCACACTTAAACACGTAAAGTTCGGTGGAGACGCCTTTCGTGATTTATAAATCACTTCGGCTAAATCACGTTGGTGGGAACATGGTATAAGGCCCCCTTCCACTTGCGTGCGCCACCTGACTATCTTGAATGTAAATTTTCCAAACGAACAGAACCTTATTGACAAAAAGCAGTTTACTGCTTAATTGATTTGTTTTTTATTTTATTCTGAACGAGGTGTGTTCTTTCGTACCCGATAAACTCTGACGGCTATTAGAACTTACATTATATGCTTGTGAACGTTTTGGTATAGGTAGTCTTCTCATGTAAAACGTTATTTTTATAGAATATATATATATATATATATAACGCGGCGTACTAATTTTAGCTAACCTTAAAGCGTTATTTTTTACTATTAATTTTTATGAATTTTGAGCTAGAGCACTGCCGATTGGATCTGAACAGAACCAACCGAGATAGCTCTGGTTTTTGCAGCTATCAAACTGGATTAAGTTTATGCTAACGACTTAGAGAGAAAAAAATCCTTATAGGATATTCCCTTACCCAGTTGTCATGTTTCCCTTTGTTCCCTTAACCTCTAAAAATGAATCCCATATATTTTCCAATTTCATATTTACTCTTAAGGAAGACCATTAAAATGGTAATTTGCTATACTTTTTGTTTTACCCATATTCCAATTTTTGTAGGTATTCCGATAGTTTTCAGAGAGTCGTTTGATCATTTTATAGTTGGATTTATGTTATGAGATATGACCCTGCTACATTGTTTAAAAACCTGTAGGAAAGTCGGTAAGTATTGATTTTGACAGCTAAAATGGCTGCGATACATCTGACATATATGTCAGATGTGGTTACTTTTTTAACAGCTTTTGTGTCTGTCTTTCTAAACATATTTCAATAGAATCAAACCATTGACATATTATAAAGGGTGATTTTTTAAGAGGTTTAGAACTTTTTTTAAAAAAAAAACACAAAAAATTCGAAAAAATGAATGAAATATTTATTTGAATCGATAGTTTGAACCTTGCAATTTAATGTTTAAAGATAATTTCATGCAAATGTTGACCGCGGCTGCGTCTCAGGTAGCCCATCCGCTGAGTCCAATTTTGGCATACTCTTTCACACATATCGGCCGGTATCTCACGAATGAATGCATGGATGTTGGCTTCCAGTGCGTCAATCGAAGCGGGCTTGTCCCTATACACATTAGCCTTGGCATACCCCCCCAAAAAATAATCTAATGGTGTCAAATCGCACGATCTAGGCGGCCAATTGACCGGCCCGAAACGTGAAATTAGCTGTTCACCAAACTCGCCTCGCAATTGCGCCATTGTTTCGCGTGCTGTGTGGCATGTGGCACCGTCTTGTTGAAACCACATATCATGCAAGTCAAGAACTTCCATTTCGGGCAAAAAAAAATTTGTTATCATCGCTCGGTAGCGTTCACCATTGACAGTAACGCTGCGATTCGCATCATCTTTGAAGAAATATGGCCCAATAATGCCGCCGGCCCATAAACCGCACCAAACAGTGGCTTTTTCGGGATGCATTGGTAGCTGTTGCAATGCTTCTGGCTGATCTTCACTCCAAATGCGGCAATTTTGCTTATTTACGTACCCATTCAACCAAAAATGAGCCTCATCGCTGAACACAATTTTTCGATAAAAAAGCGCGCGATGAACATTTCGAACCGAGCACGAATTTTGATAGTAAAATTCAATAATTTGCAAGCGTTGTTCATTTGTAAGACGATCCATGGTTAAATTGCAAAACAAACTGAAGCTGTTTGACAGTGACACAAGGTACTAAACACACGTCAGCTGTCAAAACCAGTGTTGCCAAAACCCAACCAGCTAAAAAATCACCCTTTAATTCGACTTCCAATGAACTGTCAATCTCATAAAAAGCGAAGAAGGTAAGGTACTTCCAATACTACTGCGTACTATACCTCCAACCGTTCGGACGTGTTTTTCTTTTGCTCCCGCTTCGCGAGTTAAAATAAATTGAATTCCAATTAATTTATTTGCATTCTTGCAATTTTTCCCCTGTTGCCTTTTGATTGCAAAATTTAATAGACCCAAATAAAAACTATGTCAAAGCAGTGCGGTAATACTGATTGTGTGTTAAATTCGCAAGACTTTTGTGCTGATTGGGTAAATTGTAATGGGCTATGCGGAAAATCATTTCACGCTCTCTGCATAGGGTTAAGTAAGCGTTCCATTACCTACCTAAATGATTTTAATAACAATTTCCTTTTCTTTTGCGACGAATGCAAGGGCATATCTCTTTCGCACGTTATGCTCGCTATAAAATGCATTAGTGACTCCCTTAACTCAAATTCCTCCGAAAACAAAATGTTGTACAAGCAAACCATGATACAATTTGCAAAGTATGATGAGTTGCTTAAAAGTGTCGAAGAAATATCCAACAGAATTGATGTCTCCACCACCTTTTGCAAATCTAAATTCAAAAACATTGACAAGCAGCTGGCTACCCTAAGTGAAATAACCAAAAAGTTACCCTCTGAGTTTATGTCGAAGTCCTTGTGTCCAAAAAGTGATCCGAAATCTGACATTAACTCAATTCTAAGCCCACACATATCAGCGATTAGTGACCATTTCAATTCATTTCGCACCTACCTGGATACCTACCTACAAAGCTCTTCAAAACCAATTGCCCCATCTCATCAACTCATCGATCCACTACTGCTTGATATAATAAACAAAATCAATGAGGTCAGCAATGATGTCGCAGCTTTTAGATTAGTTATGAGCGATATCGATGAAAACCTTAAACTAGCTTCAAGCAAAATTGATTTCATACCAGAGCTCATTCAGCCACAACCAAGCCCGGTCTACAACACGTCAATACTTACCGAATTCCTGGAATCAGCAGAATATCCAATCCCATTTAACTCTCAACCATCATCAACGACCACTTCAACAACACCTACAACCACCACAACTGCAATGCCCACACCCACCCCTACAACAACCTCAGCGACGACTACAACCACAACAACAACTACAACAACCGCAGCAATGCCCACACCCACCTCAACGTCAACGCCCTTAAACCGATATGGCACACTTTGGACACTCGCCGACTGGAATAAAAGGCTTGAAAAATTACACAGAACTGCCTGCGAGCATAATTCCTTTATAATAAATGGCGCTCCTCAGCATGCAGACATTTCTTGGATGAATAACTTTTTCCTGCAGAAATTTAGCATCTCCATCCGTAACTGCCAAATTATCTCTCCACCTAATACCAAAAATAACCGATTTAAGCTCGACTTACCTTCCAAATACTCCTGGCTCTTTTCGAACCCCTCAAACGATGTCTTCAGCTTGGGCAATATGACTATCAGCAAGTTGAACAATACAGAGAAGGTGAAGCTTAGTAATGACAATAAGCCTAGTAATAAGCCAAATAAAAGAAAACGTAATCATAGCTCTAAATCTAGTCCTATCCCTGACCCAAACTGGAGCCTTAAAGTTGGAACATTCCCTCTATTTTCCCCTCACGTCTTTCACCCTCTTACCTCTATAACACCCTCAATCACACACTCTTCTCAACCAACCACTACAGCACCTCCTCAAGGTACCCCTCATCATTCCATTGTAACTTCAAGCTCACCTGCCCCGTCTGCCTCCTATTCTGTTCCTCACTCAACAAACTCTTCTCAATCAACATCTTCTCCTCATTTGAACTTAGCACTCCCTCAAGGTAACCCTCATCACTCCTCGGTAATTTCAAAGTTACCTAGGCCTCAACGTAATCGCGTATCGTTTAACTTAAATCCTGATCCTAGTCTCCCCTCTGACTATCCGCTAGCCCATGATAACTCACCATCGACTTCCAACTACCCGAACTTTATACATTCCCATGTTCTCAATCCTGCCCCGTCTACCTCTACTACCTCTAATTCTGTTCTTCCCAATTCATCTTCGCTTAATAAGATACCTACACAAATCTCTAAAGATTCTGCAATTTTTGATCCTTTACTCCCCCCAGCGGTTAAACTTACTTCCAAGTTTTTAAATAATATTTCCTCCCCCAACGACCTTGATGGCCGATATATTATGTCAAGGCTGAGAGACCACAGGCTTTTTGAAAATGTTCGACTTTACCTTGCTTACTTATTTGATAAGCCAGAATCCATTTGCATAGACGGTAAAACTAAAACAAACGTTGAGATATATATTCAAAAAGAAGGCCTTCCTATTGATCCGGCTGCTCTGCGAGAAATCTACAACCGTTATCACGATGGCTTTAACATTTCGTCGGCCACCGTGGACAAAGACCTGTCTGCCTTTGCTTCTCATATCAGCTCTAAACGTATCTCGCACCTTCAACGGAGCCGTGCTGACCATAACAAATTTTTTCGTCCCTAACTCAATACCAAGTTCACAGCCATCTTCCCAACATAGCATTCCTCTAACCTTTTACTATCAGAACGTAAGGGGTCTGCGTTCTAAAACCCAAGCTGTTCTGCGCCAATCTCATGCTCTTCCATTTGATATCTACGCGATAACGGAAACCAATCTGATTCCCGATATAAAGAACCCGGAATTATTCCCACCCACATTTAACGTCTTTCGGGACGATATCAGCCGCCCAACGGATGACCCCCCCTGTCGAGGGGTTCTTCTTGCTATCCACAACGACCTGGACTCTTCTCCGATTGCTACTTCTTCGTCTTCAAAACTCGACTTTGTCGCAATCAAAATAACACTCCCCCACAAGTCCCTATACGTAATGTGTTTTTACATCCTGCCGGCCCAACCTATCGAATCCTATCAACTTGCTGTAAATGCGATCGATCAAGTAATAGAGTTATCTGACTCTTCTGACGACATCATAATTTTCGGCGACTTCAATCTGCCACAACTGCATTGGGTTTCATCTGTTGAAGAATCGTTTTTTATTGCGTCTAATCCCAACTCAATCAAAGAATGTCTCTTCATTGATCGACTAACCGAATCAAATCTATGCCAAGTTAGCGGCATCTCTAACTATATGGATAGGCAGTTAGACCTTATTTTCACTACTGACCCGATCAACTCCTATGTCTCTCTTTCCCCCCTTCTTCTTTCGACTGTTGACAACCTTCACCCTCCACTTCTTCTTTCGTTTTTTCACGACCATCCACTACAGCCCACACCGCCCGCTGGCCTCCCTTGTTATGATTTTCATAAAGCCAATTTCCGCAAAATAAATGAGCACCTCGGCAAAGTTTCATTTGAGTTTGCCAATCTCCCTGTAAATGATGCCCTCTCCATATTTTATAGAGAATTATTTATTTCTATCTCTCTTTTTGTTCCCATCTCTCGACCAAAACCCTTTTCTACATCCCCCCCATGGTATAATCGAAACCTCCGGTCGTTACGCAACAAGAGAAATAAATTGTGGTCAGTTTTCCTTCGTAACAAGTCTTTTTCTGACTATTCCAACTATCTCGGCGTCTACCTTCAATTCACTCAGGCCTATAACTCCCTCTATCAACGATATGTCAACGATGCGCAAGCGAATCTTATAAGCGACCCTAAATCTTTTTTCCGATTTGTCAACTACAAGAAAAAATCCGACGGTTACCCTCCATCCCTCTCTTACGAAAATATAGCTTCAAGTGATCCACACACCATTGCTAATTTCTTTGTCACCTTTTTTAAACAATCGTTTGCCGACAATTCCTTTGCACCAGATCCTTCTTATTTCAAATACCTACTCAACTACTCCATTGGCCCCTTCCTCTCTCAAACTTTTGAACCTACTGTAATTGAAAGTAAATTACAAAAACTTAATGATGAATATTCACCTGGCCCGGATGGTATTCCAGCGATATTTCTCAAGAAGTGTTCCCTCGTTCTCTCCTATCCCCTTTCGCACCTCTTTAAGCTCTCGCTTTCACAAGGCGACTTTCCTCAGATTTGGAAGTCCTCTTTCATAACACCGATCCATAAAAAGGGATCAAATAGCGAAGTTACTAATTATCGCCCCATAGCCAAACTTTCGCATATTCCCAAACTCCTCGAAAGTATTTTGTACGAATCCTTAAGCTTTCATTGCAAGTCTTTAATTTCCCCTAATCAACATGGCTTTCTTAAAGGCAGATCAACTACCACTAACCTCGTTGAATTCGTGTCCTCTGCACTTTCGGCCTTAGAAAGTGGAAAAGAAGTTGATGTTATTGCAACCGATTTTAGTAAAGCTTTTGATAAGATATCGCATAAATTAATTCTTTTCAAATTGTCTGCCCTCGGCTTTGAACCAATACTGCTGAAATGGATATCCTCATATTTGGAAAACCGTTTTTATAGTGTTCGCTTCAGGTCCGTCCTATCCGCCCCTTTCATGGCAACCTCTGGTGTACCACAAGGCAGTCACCTAGGTCCTCTTCTCTTTATCTTAACCATTAACGATCTTGTAAGGGTCATCAAACACTCCTCTATCTCTCTCTATGCCGACGATACCAAATTTTTCAAACACATATCTTCATCACAAGATTCCTGCTTACTACAACAAGATCTAGATAATTTTTTTATTTGGTGTCTCAAAAACTGCCTAGAGCTCAATATTTCCAAATGCCAATCTATCACCTTATCACGTAAGAATAACAAGACCCCTCCCCGTATATACCTACTTAATGACCAACCTATACCAATCGTAAAGTCTCTTCGTGACCTTGGCATACTATACGACCTCGAGCTCAATTTCCGTTCGCATATTGACGAGATAATTCGTAAAGCCAATTCATCCCTTGGATTCATTAAACGATGGTCAAAGGAATTCTCCGACCCCTACGTGACCAGGTCTCTCTACACTACTTTTGTCCGCCCCCTCCTCGAATACGCCAGTCAAACGTGGTCACCCTTTCAGCAAGTTCATGTAAGCAGAATCGAAAACATACAAAAACGTTTTCTTCGATTTGCCCTCCGCGGTCTTTCTTGGAACGATCCCCTAATTCTTCCTCCCTATCAAGACCGCCTTAAACTCATTAACTTGAATAGTCTTGAAGATCGCAGGGATGCTGCAGACATTCTCTTTATTCATCGACTCCTATCAGGCTCTATCGATTGCATGTCTCTTTACAACTCTATCTCCTTCAATATAAACCCTCGTAATTTAAGACACCCCCGCCTCTTCTATCTACCAACCCACCGCACGTCCTACGGCTCCAACGAACCAATTTCCCGTATGCTACGGAAGGTTAACTCAAACACTTCCATTTTTGATTTTAACCGCAGCACTTCCTCCATTAAACTCAGCCTCCTTCACTCTAAACCCTAGCTTTAATTCCTAGTTATAAGTCTTTATTGTTAAGTTTGTTTTTAGCTTGTATTAAGCCTAATAAATGGGGACATTTTGCCCCCACCAAAAAAAAATTAAATTAAAAATACAGCCAGCAGCGCTTTTGCGGGCCCTCTAGTAATAGCAATTCAATTCAGAAAGACTGCAATAAAGAATTAAGTACGAAAAGGGAAACTTATTTCGTTTGAAAAAGAAGAAGTAAGCTGCTACAAATGTGAATCGGTTTTTAGAAAACACTGTACATTCAAAAACTTAGTAAGCTTAAGTCAACTTTTGGTCTGGACTAGATATACCCTTAACGCAAAAACTAGATTGGACGTTAATGTCACTTTTCCCAAGTCAGCCACATAAGTACGAACTGTCAACTTAGTACTCATAAAATTCTAGACGAGATTCTTCGGCTAACCATAAACGTCAATTGAAAAGTTCATGTGACCCATCTAGGTCAGTTAAAACTGAAACACACCAAGTCCGCCAGCTGTCAAACTTACTAAACTATATAATTAAACATCCCCGCAGACGTTCGAAAACCCATTTTCTAATTGCGCCACTATTTGATTGCCGCGCACATTTATGAGTCTATCATCATGGCTGTAGTTTAGCCTCGTACGCTCTTCCGACAAAGCTAAAATTAAGCGCCTCTCCGTAAGATTAACTTCTCTACATAGCTCAGTGTTCGCTTAATTTTGACAGTTCAAAGTTGAAAGGAAAAACCAAACAGAACCGTTTAGATTCTACTTCATCCACTTGATGATTTCGTTCCAATTTTACCAGCTTTTTTTTCTTTATGACTTTCTTGATCTGTCAAATTTAAGCTATTGAAAAATGTAATTTTTATTTATTCGCTAGCTTAAACTTTGTGGAGGCTTTTTAAACAGTGGGAAAACAGATTTAGCTTGAACTGCATACTGCATAGTGGTCCTCTTATCTGTTTTGATTGATTTTACCTTTGGAAACACTTTTGAACCTGGGCTTAATTTAAGCGGGAACAATGTACTATGTCTCAAAAGTTGAAATGAGTAGACATATTAATGTGGGCTGGACATGTCTAGAGTCTGTGGGCCTTACTAATAATTATTTAATATTCTGTAGGTCACAATACGCAATTTTGTATGGAAAACTTCACCATTGTGAGTGCGAAAAATTAAGACTGGACACTAAAAATGATTATTGGTATCGCGGTGTGTTTATGATGGCAATTTTTGTCAGTAAATCTCGGCAGAAAGGGGGAGAAAATCTGAAAAAGTTACAATCATAGGACTACACATCGATAGAGTACTAAAGCTCCATAGATTAAGACAGCAGAATTGCAAGCAATCCAAATACCTGGGTAGATGAGACAACATAAGAACGGGTAGACAATAAAAGTTGCAGAGAAAATAACTCAATAAAGTAGGTACCCGACTTGTCAATGTCAACGAGGTCGTGAACTTCGCGGTCCATTTTAGCTGTCAACAATAGCCTGTCCCCAACAATAAATATCTCATCTAAAGTTCACCGAAACTCAACGCGACAATAAACATCTCATTTATCATCTCGATTTTGATCACTTTTCCAACTTAAATTGCGAAAAGTCCTTCGGCTAAACTTTGGGATTGTATCATTTTCAGCTCCATTACTGTTCATACTTGCACCATGCATCATCATCCCTCCACACTTTTGTGAGAGAAATGGGAGAAAAAAAAATATTTGCACACAGAGCGTGCAATGAGAAATGATGTGCAATGTGCATGCATGCATGCATGACATTAGGACATTTTCACGGATTGTCATACACACAACCTAATAGATAGACATTTTCCGACCGTACGTCGGAAAAACAGACTATACATAGAAACAGAGGACCTCGCTTCCTCTGCACTGACGTTACATACCTTCGCACAAAGATGACAATAGATTTTCCCATGACAGAAAAAAAAAAACAACCGTACGTAGATACATACGTACATATTTTATTCATTATATAAGTTAAGAAAATGCTACATTCAAGGAGGTAAAAGTCGCTCAAGAGAGGCGATGGTGCGGAGAAAAATAATCGCTTTAAATCTTCACTTGTAAAACTTACCTCTCGCACACGGTCCTTGTTGGTTGAATTTTTTTTCTTCTTGTTTTTCCTTTTTTTAAATATCACACACACTTACACTCTGGCAAAATATTGCTGTATACATATAGGCAAAAAAAATTATACGCGAGAGATGTTTTTCTTCTTTTTTTTTTGTTGTAATAAGCTGTTTCGCCTTAATTATTGTTCCTTAATTAATTTTTCTTTCGCTCCAAATATAGAATGACTTTTATTTGAATCCTCCTGTTTTCACAGAGTAAATTTTATTCACAGTTAGAAATATTACTAGAGTTTTGAAATTTGGCACAAAATTGTTTGTTGTTGTATATTTTTTTTTCTAATTCAAATTCAATGGTATTTATTATTTTTTGTCAATACACCACACTGTATTGATTTTCACTTCCGTGTTGAGTTTCAATGCTTCCTTGTTTGAAAGAGTTTTTTTAAGTTTCTCTTTTGCTTTCAAATGGCAATCGAAAGGATGTGGAAAAAACGTTGAATCACACAGTTTTATTGATAGTAAATCGAAAGGATTTTTTGAAGTATTTTCTTTCAACACTGAGAACAGTTTGGAGAAATATTATATGCACAAGCGGTTTTGGTTCGAGATTTACAGCGACGAGGAAGAAGATGAAGAAAATCCTTTCCTTTGGATATGTGGTAGGCTGCGTGACTGTGGTCCTATTTGTCCAGGTAATGGTATTGTTTGAAATTTTTACTTTAAAGGGAGATTGGATTTAAATGGCGGATTTGAGAGAAAAAAATGTGTATGTTGTGTTGCGGCGTTCCAACGCTCAAATAAAATTCGGCCCGAACTGTTCTTATTTGCCCTGAAGACTGAAGAGATTTCAGCGACAACGAGTGAAGACCGAAAATCTGAGCAAATGATCAAGATGATTACGACGATGATGATGATAGTCACTTGGGGTTGAGTTGGGGAAAAGTTTTCTCAGTTTTGCTGATGTCTTTTCTGTTGTTTTTCTGATTGATTTTCCAAATGTGTGCACAGGCGACCGGGTATACACTTGCACAGCTAGGGGTACTTGTGTCCTCTCTTGCTGTATAGTTACACCTAAATTAAGTACTATAAGCTGTGGTATTTCGTGTTTGAGGAAAATAAATTTTTCCCGCTCGCATTCAATGAATGTTTCATGGTTTTCCCAGCTCTCAGTGCGCAAAAGTTCGAAATGAACTTCAGCAGCGAACTCTCTGTGCGCGCCACACGGCAAACAGCATGGCATCCCTTTTGAGCAGCGTCTATATATGGGGGCATAGCAGAACACATGATGTATGCAAATGCACATGAGGTTGGGAAAAGCCAAGAATCCTTTTTTTCGCATAGAAAGGGATGAATAGCGTTGCGGTGGATTTTTCCCACCATTTGCGCGGGCAAGAGGCATGGGGCAACTTCGAGTTGGCGTTGGCGCATTTGGGGATGGTATATTTTTGGTCTGAAGGGGAAATATCGATGGTGAATTTTAAATTTCATTCATTTAAAATTGATGGCAGCACACGGAGCATGGAGGGCTTATTGGTGCAAGCATTTTGTTTGTTTATTGGGCATATTAAGTGATATTAATAATAAATGCGAGGCAAATGTTGCGCTCTGGTTTGAGGACTATTATGACGTATTTAGGGAGCGTTTTTGATGTTTTTTTTTGTTGCAACCTCCAGGTTGATTTTGGACATTTTGTGGGTGAGTTATTGTAGAAGCATACTGGGACTTAGAGGATTGCTTTTGCCTTCATTTTCGAAATAATTATTCAGCCCAATGTCAATTATGACAAATTATTGAAATGCGGTGGCAGTTGAATGAACGCTGTAGTTGCACACGTGGCAGTAGGGATAGCCTAAAATTATAGATAAGTTTGGGTATAGTAGATATACCTTATGTAGTTCTGTCTATTTATTCTTGGGCGTAAAATCTTTGGTAAGTTTCTTAATCGTCCTCCTTTTAGAGAATTTGCCCGCCAATGTCACACAGTCCACTCTCAGCGAAAGTTTGTATAACCAGATCCAGATCACGAAAAGTTTTGACAGCAAGATGAGCGCGTTCAGAAGTTTAGTCGAATAGATTTTTCTGAACTTGATTTTACCGGAATGCAAAAATTATGCTGACAGTTAACGTATGTTTTACTATGTCAGACAGGCTATTGCAATGTCAACAGACTTCTATATTTCGTCGCCCACCTATCAACTGGAAAAAAACTTTTTTTGACAAATGTCAGCTTTTCTTATGTTTTTGGAAAATGAACTGGATTAAAGTTTTAAACTTGTAATTTTAACACTTAGTTGCTAGTTTTGGAGGTCTATCGTTTCAACGATAATCGTTTGAAAAGTTGCGGAATGAGTGCCCAGATTTATAAAAACTCTGACACATCAATCAACCACTTGCAAGGCTTAGTCAACTAAAGTGTTTACTGTTCCGAATAATAGTAGTAGTCTTTACTACTATGTTGCGCCATCTGCTGTGAAAATTAGATTATTTATAAAGAGTGTTAATAAGTCGTGGGAAATTTCCTATTCCTATTAAAAATATTGCTTTTGGTCAAGCCAACAGTGCGTTCTCAGCAATTTATTCCCAAATGTGCTTGCTTTTAAATAGATTTACAATTTTACTACATGACATAAAAACTTGAGTTACTATTTTGCCCAATCAATTATCAAATGACAGCAATGAAAATGAATCATTCACTAGCTCAGACATTCGAAAAAAAAATAGAATCTAAAAATAGGTGCAAGCTACCATTAATAATTATGGATCGCCATTTATATTCAATTACAGTATGTACCCACATAAGTTCGGGAAATTAAAAAGAGATACTATCTATGAATTGTGAAGATTAGGGCAGGAATTAGCATACTGTCCGAAATGCTGAATGTCAAATTTAAGATGTTTGTAAGAGCTTATTTTATACTCGTTTCGCATGCATGCAGGTACATGTCTTAGGCTGCTTTTCTCTTTCTTGTTATCCTTGTTGAAATAGCGTTCATCGAATACCTTCTAATTTTTGTTTAAAACAAGTTCAACAACCGATCAAAATATAACAATCTAATTTATTTACAACGATCTTAAATATATCAAGTGCTCCAACACAATGCACGCTCCATTTTCGAGTATTCCCACTAACAGAATACACAATGTCGAAATTTCAACCAAAATATCCACCTCCACCTGTCGCCTGTGCTGTCGCTGTTCCTCCCTGACTACTCGCATAGGCCTGATCTAAAAGAAACAACCCCAAAACCCTGTTAACAATAGCACATTATGCAGGTGTTCCTTAGAAACTCAAAAAAACTGTCCACTCACTTAAACCGTTTCCATAGTACGAGTTCGGATTATACCCCTGATTGGGATTGTATCCAAATTGATTCTGGTTTTGATTATAGTACGGATATCCCCCTTGCTGTCCTTGCTGATAACCATAGTTTGGGTAATATCCATACGATGGATAGTAGTATCCGTAGAATTGGTTCTGATTTCCATACCCGGGATAGCCTCCATATCCGTTGTTGGTGCCGGGATAACCAAACTGCGCGATCGTTGAACGAGCTATCAGCACAATAAAATACAAGAATAACGCCACTTTAGACATATTTCCAACGAACGACGAATGTCACACTGAACTGGTCAAAATAACCGACAAAACTTTTATATGTGCTTTCGGCTGGAAAAAGAACCAAATATGCAATGTCAAATATTTTCACTGATGGAAGATCATCAGTTGGTTAATTATTGAGCGGTGGTTTTGTTGTTGTCACCATTTAATTGGTCACCTTCACCAGTGGTGTTTTGACGTTTCACTCTTGTTGTTCACGCATCTGCGCCAAAACCGATGACGAGTTCAAGGGGAAATACCCTCATGGATATATAGAATACGATTAGGATCATTTGACATTATAGAACCTTGAGGCCACTGACAGGGAGATTAAACTTTTGACTTCGAATATCAGTGGCACTTGTTTTTGTGATTCGCTTCACGACAATTAAGATATTAGTAAATGTGTACTTTGCCCATTAATTGTTTAATTGCATTGGAATATAAATTTTAACCCAATTATGACAGTTTTAATTTTGTTTAGCAATTTTATTCAAAAAGGTAAAATTCGTTACAGAGTTACACTACACAACATAACAAACAAGTCTAAGCAACATGGACAATGGGTGTTTCCAGCTATGTGTATGTGTATTTTTGCTTCTTGTCTTTGTAGTTTTTATTGTTATTATTGTACTGATTGGATTTCTGGTATTTGCCACCACGATCCTCCTTGGGCGGAGGGCAGTAGCACGTTCGTTTCTGCGCATCAAGGAATGACTTACACCCAAGAGTCAGGGTTCCTGTGAAGAGCATTTTAGCTGCGGCCTTACAGCTTTTGATGACAATATCGCTGGCTATGGATTTGTCATAGGTTTCACAGTGCCTGTACAGACACCGTTTAAAGTCGAGATCGCAGAGTTCTTTGTCACTGTTGCATGTGTCGTAGCAGATGTCGTGTTCATTACAGCAGGCACCCATCTCAGCGGCCGGTAGGTATTCCGTGCTGATCGACAGGCCAAGAGAGCCACAACCATCTGACGTTGGACTGTACATCTTGTTCTGGGCGGCTTTTACATCTTTAAAGAAAGGTAAGCAAATTAAATTGAATTGTTGATGAAAGTGTGTTTAAATTTTAAAATTATATATGCGGATTTAGTAAATGAGATCCTTTGTCTTAAAGCGACATTCAAGTAAAACGGTTAGCTACTGACAAGATTTATTTTTTTAATTCTTTCATAAATCAAAAACATTTTTCATCATTTTCAAGTTAAAAGTGATAATAAATAAATTAGCTGTCATACACAAAATATATACAGAAATCTAGTACTAATTTTCAATTTCACAAACAAACTTCTCGTCAGTTTCTGTATTCTTAACTAAGCTAAAATCTAGTACGCTAACCAAAAAGTACGCACTTAAATTTAAGCACCTTTCTCCTCTGACTGTATATAAATCTCTCCAATGCTTTTTGTCAATGGTTTGTTGTCGACATTTATTTTATTTCCCTGCTGTGGTTAGGAAATTAACCTATACGATAGTAATTCTCTTCAATTTACACTCGACTCGATTGAGTTTCATGGCTATCAGTTAAGTTTAAATTTTCTGCCACTTTATAAAGAGCCAAAATTTGACAGTTTGAATACAGCACAAAAATACGTCGCAAAAGTGTAATTATGAACAGTCGGTTCCAAACAAATACACGATACACGGAGCCATTTTCTCTCTCTTTGCATCGCGCTGTCACTCTCAAAACAGAAACAGTATATTTACAAATTATTTAATTCGACGCGACAGTGATGAGCAAATGCGAAACTTTCTAACTATACCTACTCCCACACTGTTGGTTTGACAGTGCAAGCGCCACAGTTCTGGTACAGAGCAGTAAGCAATTGACAGCACTTACAAAAATCTTACGTAGAATTATGTCACTAGCCCGTCTGCTTTTGATTATTAAAGCAGTCATCATTAAAAAAAATACACTGCCTGCATGCGATAAAAATAAAAAAATCCGTCATCCAAATTCAATGACGTTTTGGTATCCGATTGGTCCACGTAGCCTAGCACAATTTTCTATGCGTGGAAATGTCAAAATCGCGGCAGTGTTTAGTTACGCAATGCAATTTAAAAGACTGTATTTCGCTTATTTCTTAATTTAATTAAACATTTTTCTATGACGCTGAGTGTAAACACATCAGCTGTCAGTTCAATGATATGTCATAATAAAGATTAAACAACCCTCCCCAAGATAACAAGCACAAAATGTAAATAAAACAAAATATTTATTTTTGCCAAGATAATTACCACCGGGACAAGTGAATACGCAATTTTCGTCAACCGCTGCATCGAAGACTTCATGCACCACCTTGAACTTCCGGGCGACGGTAATCACATTTTGAAAGACATCGCCGAAAATTGCTTCAGCTGCGATTATTGCATCACGAAGGCTGGCAATAGTACTTGAACCGTAACCCGAATACGCATAGGTGAGGAATGTCAACGCGTATATAGCAATTTTCATATAGGAAACATGCATTTTGAGTGCACTATGAACTAGAGTGCTTAAATTATTTTAGAAAAACGACCGACACACACAAGAGACAACACTTAACAACACAGATGTAAGGACAGAATGTGACTGGCTGTCATGAGTATCTAAAGAAGTCAACGTGTTTTTATCTTTTTTTCGTTGGGCTCGGAAGGTACCTACATTAGAAATAATTTCAAAGAAAAGCGGACAATTTATTTTTGAAATGCGATGGCTGAGTTTGTTTTGGTTTTTCGATTCGGTATATAGTTGGGAGAGAGTGGTGTATTTTTTTTTTTGGCAAATTCTCTCATGACATGACGTGAACGTGATGACGCAGACGCTGTTTATGGACATGGAGTGGGTTGGCGTCTTGGATAATGGTGAGTACCGAGCGAGGTGAGTTTATTTAGACGTATAAAGAAGGCACCCTTAAACTGTTTTTAGAATTGCTGGAAAATAAAATGCCTTGCGAAGATGTTTGTCTTGCAAGTGTTTAGATTCTGTAGTGAGTAAGTAAAGTGACCCAACTCAGTTTGTTCTCGAAAGCTCATTGAAAAATGTCACAAAAGTTGAAAAGATATGTCATGTTTGTGTAAGCAGTTAGAATCATCTTGACTAGATGTGTCATCTACCTTTGGCAACGTCAACTGTCGCATGATTAATATAGGCAATCAGATTTGTATTAAGCCAGGAATCGAAACGTAGGTATGCATAGTTTGATAGTGTCTATTAACTGTCAAAAAAAAAATAAAACAAGCGTCCCAGCGGTAGGTAGGTACTAAAAACAAAAAGTGGGTAATTTTTCCATCTCCTTAGCAGAGAACCAAACCGCAGTACTGTCACATTGATTACAATAAGCTAACTAAGCTATAAATGGGGCAATAAAATAACAACAAACCATTGCATACTTTAAGGCGCACATTTATTGATGGCTTGCTCACCTCACCTAAACCGACCTTCCGGTTGATAGATTTGCCCGTTTCAAATTTTACCGCCAACATTAAATTCACCAATTCAACCCTGAGATTGTGCAAACCGTAAAATGTAAAGAACAAGCAACAACAGCTTATCCAATTCCACCCTTCACACGAATTAGGGGTGAATTCACACTGCACATGTGCACTAAATTCAAGACCTGTCAAAATCAGTTCCAATTCAGTTACTTTCCTTTCTTTATTCCATGTTCGTCTTCTTCTTCCTGGTTTAAGGGTTGAATTTAAATTGCGTGCACATTTTATTAGTTGAAGAGCGAGAGCAAGTTCAAGCATTTTCCACAAATGTAGTTAAAAAGCGACTACAAACATCCAGCCCCACATGTATCGATACACACATTGTAAATTTTGTTTCATATTCAACACAGAGGCACAGCTCGAGGAGACAGAATAAGCCACAGTGAGCAGCAGTTACACTCCTATAGTTGAATAGTCCTTGCTCCTTGCTGCTCTGTACAAATACACTAAATCTCATGCACATTCCGAACAAAAAAGAATGAAAAATAATAATAGACTTAATACAGTGTTGTGTTTCACAAGTGAACGTTATTAATCCAGCTCCTCCTCTCCGCAGTGTCAAAGTTAAAAGAAAAAAAACTGAAACAAAAAATGTTTATTCGGCCTGTAAAAATTAAACAATGCTAATTAGAAAAAGCACTAGTGGATAGAGGAGGACTATTAGTTGTCGGTGGAAAGAAGTGGATTTTCGGTCGCACAACACACACGGTACAGGGAACGAAAGAAAATTCGCCCAACTAATAGGAGGTATATCGATTTTCACAAAAATATGGCGGATACACGGCACAATTGGATAGAAAGAGAGAGGGGAACCATTTTGGACCGATAAAATCCGATAAATTCCACTAGAAAGTGTAAAAGGTTTTCTATTCAGTTTTTTTTTTCCATTTGCTTTCATGTCCCGAATCCAAATCAAATTGTGGTTGTACAGTGCGGTTTCCGCGACTAAACGATTTAACGGTGTAGTGCGAGGTTTATTTTGCATCCTGCAATAAAAGAAAATGTTGTTACCCGTTTTTTTTTTCCTCTTCATGGTTAAATGCACTCTTCCGAGAGTGAATAGAGGAGGAAGTGCTTAGAGCATCTTACGTAAAAAGGTTTGCGGGCTGCACTCTCGACTCGGTCGGGATAGGAGAAAATTAGCCGCCGTGTATAAGGACGAAGTGTGATCTTGGTGCTGCTTAGACAGGTTTGGGTGTGATTGATTTTTTGTTTCCTACTGTTATTCTTTTTATCGATATCTATAAAGTGGAGTGTGTGTGTGTGTGTGATTTGAATGCAATTCCCGTTTTCCGGGTGCCTGGGGTCATTTACTTGTAACATCTGGATTTTATTCGATTTTGAATTTTTCCACAAATTGACTGGCGTAACTTGATTAAGGAAAAGGGGCGGACATACAGTGATCTCAATTTATTGGAATATTCCCCAAGCGAGTGCTGCAGACCAGACGGTGATGTTGAGTGGAGAATTTTTATAGTTTGCCAACAATAAGTCGGGGGAGAGAGGAGATATTAAAGGATTAAGGCGACTGAGCTGCTTGGCTTTTAAAAGTAATATCCTTTCAGCCTTTAGAATGGGTTGAGTTCATTATGAATACTTGTGAGAGGTGAAAAGCACCAACAAGGATATTTTCGCTTTGCCTGCCTATGTGTTTCCTTTTTATAAGCACTTTGCAATATTGTTCTTTTATAGAAGAGGAAGCACTATTAATGTCGCTCGCTATTATCTTCAGTGTAGTTGAAGGAGTTCAGTAACCTCTAGAAATATATGTAGTACAAGTATGCATATACACACCTGGAATTGTCAGTTCTCAAGTGTTTTATTATTCATTAATGTCAATTTAATTGCTTAAATGTTTTCTGAAGATTGTTCCTAATGATTTTCCTTTGAGTTCACATGAACAATGTAAGGCTATGTAGTTATAACCTATATCGCATGTCCACAATTGATGGCTGTATTTATGTTGACATGTGTCAAATTATGATAAGGAGGCCACAAGCCAAAAGCTGGTGGAAATGAATTTCATCGCTTCCATTAATAATCACTTCATTTAAATCTAGTCAAAAACCTGATTTATTCTATTCACAACAGAAGTGTGTTCCATAAAATCAGCACAGCTTTAGCTGAAAGTACTAAACGCAACCATTTCTACACTCAATAGACTTGTTACATCTGTCTTACCTGCCAGGTTCTGAAACAAACTCAATTAGCTTTTATTAGTACACGGACAAGAACACACAATTCTTAAACATTCAACTGTGATGAGACTCAAATGGAGTTAACAGCTAGAAAATAATTATGTGGGCTTAAGCTTGTGTCAAAAATGTACGGAGATCGACAGCAAATGTGCCACTTCGTTTATTATTGTTTCGATTTTTGAATGTAATCGTCCATTTGCTTAAGCTGGATTAATCCCAAGAAATTCGATTCAAGCTGAAAACAGATCACCCAGATGCCTACTGCATGTAAGCTTAATCAAATAAGCACTGATCTATTTGGAAATACTGACAAATGTTCAAAAAATATTTACTATTTACTCTGAATTTCGGATCTGAAAGGTAATAATTGCTGACAAACAAAATTAGGTATTTTGACAGTTCTTACTTTCACACAGTTCACTCGTACGGAAAACAAAAATTGAAATCCCTCTCTTGGCTAAATTTCTTATGTGCTGACTTCAAATTTCTTGTTCAGGTTAGTGAATGAAGTAAGGTCTTACTTGTATTGCTAAGTGAAGACAGTAGAAGTAGTAGAATTATTTTTCAGTTGTCACAATTTTCTTAACTCCGATAGTTTAATTATTCCATTACCAATATCTACAGTTAAATTGTTGTTAAAATTAAGAACTATTTTGCTGTCCATCAAATGACTAGTGAAACTTCAAATTCACGAGAAACTCAATCTAAAAACTGACATCTATCACAAACGACTCCAGCTCTATTACAAATAGTTAGATGAGTGCATTCAGTGATTGTTATTTTTTTTAACTGAATCACAAAATAAAGTTTAAGTTTTTTCTTATCCAACATGTTTAGCTGTCAAACTGACGCAGATGTAATGAAATTTGCCGTTAAAGAGTCAGATCTCTCCTTAGACATGCTAAAGCGATATTTGAGCTTATCGTCATTAAGTTTTTAGGATTTCAACTACTAAATATTACAAGCCTGTAGTCTTTGTCATTTTATAGTTTTATACGGCTTTTATAATTAAGTCAATGAAAACAAAAGGAAACTGCAAATTGATGATGACAGTTCATGATTAAAATATGACGACATCTACATCAGTGCGCTGTCTCTTTTTGACGTCTAGATTTATGAGGAAGAGTAGGATGGTATTAGATTTTTATATCTGTTTTAAACTTCTAGCTTTATTTTGACATTTGTAAGTGTGGCAAATGACAATAAATTTAAATAGACAGCTCACTAAAAATAGTCCGGAACTCCCTTTTAAGTAGTTATACGTATAACTATCTTAATTATATTCACAAATACAATTGGAATTGACATTCCCTTAAAGAAAACTCCTCCCTTAAGACATAATTCATAAGTTTTGACAGCAATTCCTAAACAGAGTTCGCCCTCTATATCAATGATCTGTAAAACGCATTTGTTATGTTATCTCACAACCGCTACTGTACAACACAAGACTAGACATACAGCAACATTGAATTTTCTTCGGTAGTTTTCTTTCGTATTCTTTTATTTGAAGTCACCCTCGTTTCAACCCCCTACAGGCACATGTAGTACGTATGGGGGTGCTTGTGATTTACTTCCCTTTGTGCATACGAATGCCATTGCACTACAAACTGTCTTGGGTGTATGGTAATTCCTTTGCGGCCAGTTATGAGATCCGGATAATAATAACAGTTTTGCATTTCATTCACAATTCAACTACCCTTCGAAGGGGTGCATTTACTACAAGAGGTTATGACATTACTTTTTTTTCCTTTCTTTGTCGTTTCAGAAAACAACCACACATACACACACAATACTCAAAAAAAATTGATATTACGCTAATAATCGAAAACAGGACAGAAACGGACTTTAATAATACTAAAAGCTCGCTCGCATTAATGACTTAGACCCGCTTGGTGATATTGCATATATAGACTAACGAAATTTACTTAGAAAAAAACAAACTAAAATTCAAACCTGCAACAAAAACAAACAAATATTTAGCTTAGTTTGCACAACCCTGTTGTATGGAAAGGTTGTTGTTGTTATTGTTAAAATTGGCGTTGTTGTGTGGCGGCAGTTGTAAAGCAGTTGGACAAATTACAAATTCAAAATGCAAAAGGAAAACAATTCTGCCCCGGAGAATCATCAATTTGTCGGACCGTATCGGTTGGAAAAAACCCTTGGCAAGGGTCAAACTGGTGAGTCCTCCGTCCCATTCACTACCAATAAATAATCCAATCAATTCAGAAACTGACATTACATATGATTTGCATTTTCCCTTCAGGTTTGGTTAAATTGGGTGTACATTGTGTGCTGGGTAAAAAAGTTGCCATAAAGATAATCAACCGGGAAAAGTTAAGCGAATCGGTACTGATGAAGGTAAGTGATGGTGAAGCGATTGGGGCGCCCCATAGTCTGTACCTACTCCTAACCTCTTTATCGGATTTTGGTTGGGTTTTTTTTTTTTACATTTTTTTTGTCAAAGTTGTGGTTAATCACGCAATGCTCGTTCTATATTTAGATTCGTTATCCCTCTTTTGTCTTCCGAATTGTTTACCTTAATTTATCGATTCTTAAATGAACTGAATTCGTTTTTAATTTCGCCTCTGTATTTACACACACCTATATAACTATGTAGGTTGAACGTGAGATAGCGATTATGAAACTGATAGATCATCCGCATGTTTTGGGGTTGAGTGATGTCTATGAGAATAAAAAGTATTTGTATTTAATACTGGAGCATGTATCCGGTGGGGAGCTCTTTGATTATCTTGTGAAAAAGGGTCGTCTAACGCCGAAGGAGGCGCGGAAGTTCTTTAGACAGATTATATCCGCATTGGATTTCTGTCATTCACATTCGATTTGGTGAGATAATCATATTTTTTCATTCTATTTGCGTCATAATGTAAAGTGATTTCTTTTTTATTATATGGAAATTTTTAGTCACAGGGATTTGAAGCCGGAGAACTTGTTGTTGGACGAGAAGAATAACATTAAGATTGCTGATTTTGGAATGGCTTCTTTGCAACCAGCTGGGTCCATGTTGGAGACATCTTGCGGCTCGCCACATTACGCCTGTCCTGAGGTTATTAGGGTAAGTTAGATAATGGCTTTTTAAATTCGTTACCATCAATTTGAGTTTCTTTTTAAGGTTGCCCGTCAATTTGTGGGTAGTTGTATTTGTGTGGGATTCGCGTGTATTGGTTTAATTGTTTTTTTTTTTGTGTACTTTTATACCATCTTCGTATAGCTCCATAAATCAATAAAAGTAATTTAGACTGTTGAATTCGTTAATAGGGAACAGTAACATGAGGACTTTCAGTATGAATAAAGTTTCGCAGAAGCGAGCGGGATAGCCTGTAAAAATGTCAGTTTGTGTTCGAATTGCCTGTAGCTATTTTTACATGAATTTAATGTAAACACACACATTCTTGTTTTGGGTGTAGACTTCGTCAGAATAATGGTTGGGAATGGAGGGACAAAAGTAGGCAATCAATTGAAATGTTGGAATCGATATGAAAATGATATTATGTAGATGGATACGAGCTTTTCGACACTTGAGGTCTCAATTTGGAAACCCCTACTTTCACTATTTATGTTGGACATCTCTTATTGACAGTTTGATTGAGTTCAGAACACAACCACATAGGATGCAACCACAGAGACTGCTAGTTTATTTCCGAAATTTAAACGACATCGAACTAAACTCTCGGAGTAACATACAAAAAATGCATAGCTGTGGTTGTTTCCCTCTCGTTCTATTAAGTTAATGGGTGGCCAAGTTTTCATGACACAAGCTTAAGGTCAATTGACAGCAAAACTGAGTGAAAGGTTTTTTTTCAAGATATTCTTACACAGAGGATTGAATGTCAGAATTCAACTGACAACTGTTCAAATATAATGTTGATTTTCGGCAGAATAACATTTTATGTGGCACTCGAGGCAGTCTTATTTTTTGACAGTTTACTCACCATAATTATAGTGTCAGAAAGTAAGTTAAGTTGACACAAAATATTGATCATAAAATCCTGTTTGTATGAAAGTGTATGTTAACAATGGAAAATAGGTTGTTAACTCATTTGCAATAAAATCGTCAAAAATTTCGATTTGAATCCATACCGACTGCTGTGAGCTTGCCTGATCAACAAGTTGAAAGTAGATCAAAAAATGTCTGCTACTTAAAATGGCGGCTAATGCCTAAACGTGCTTTATGCCATTTATTTGGAAAATCCACAACAGCAGGGATACAAGTCCGACCTCTGAATGCACCCATTTATTGGTTGAAATATTAAAGCGCCGATGACATTCTACTCGCGAAATTATTTTGCAAAACATATGCAAAATATATTCTGTGGAACGAATGCACAGTTGACAGTTCGTTCATTCGTTCTGTTAAACATGCAAACATCAGTTCAACGAATGAGATTAATTTTATAGATTCTTGGTTAACGCCTTTATGACTTTTGAAGTGTCACTTTTTTGATGGAACTGCTACTCGAACGACATCGAACGAGATCGATTTGAAATATCATCATCTTGCGATTTATATCATAATACATTGGTTTGCTATTTCAGTGTTTGAAAAACAATTGCACAACTCTAATTATAGTAACTTACAACGAAAGATATGAATCTATTTAAATTAAGCCCGATGCACAATGTATTGCATGGTCACAGGTGGGTGTTTCACTCATTAATTTCTTTCACAGTTAATACTTTATTTATCTTGATAAAAATAAGCAATCGTCGGTAGGCATTTCTTAGGTTTCAAGGTAAATGGCGGACAGAACTCACACCAACGTTGCCACAAATAGCTATTGTCATTATTGATAAAAAAAAAGTTATTATGAATTTCCACTGACCATGGAAAATGGAAACAAGTAAACAATTCTTAGACGGGCGAAGTCATTAGTAAAGCATGAAACGTGTCTCGGAAATCTGGATAAATCGATTATGTTTATTCACGTTCACCACTGACCATAAATGTAGATAGTCTTCATAAATTAATGGACTACAAAACAAATATGGTGGCGGTTCATACAGGAATCGATTGGCAGCAATTTTACATGGTGATCAATATGACATTTTTTCAATAAACAAATGGGAAACTAGTCAAAAATGTTGTTCTGGTTAATGTCGACATCACGGCAATAGTAACTGTCTTGATTTTCCCTAACACGATTTTCTATCGAGTTTCAAATCAGCCACTCCCATCAGTACATTAGTACCAATTAGGTTAACAACATGTTTGTGGAATTTGGTAACAGTATCGACTGGGCCTTATTAATCAGACGTCAGGGGTGTAGGTATTCATACATATCCCTATGTCACCCATATTTCACTTGAATGTTTTTTTTTAATTTTTGGAAACGAGTAAAAATGTAAAAAACACACTGATGACACCCCACAATTTTTAGCTGTCATTTGGACTGTGATTTTTTAAATTTCATTGAGTGTGAGAGCGGCAAAAGGAATCGATACCTGCTGTAGAAGCAATGAGCGTTACCAATAAATATTTGAAACCTTTCACCTAAATGTACACATGTACCTCCCAGTAGGTAGCTATGAAAGTATGGACAGTTCTGTTCTGTTAAATAAATGTCTTGCCATTGCAATTGGGTCTTAAAAATGTCTCCCGTTTCGCGTTTTGCGAATTGTAATGCTGCAGCCAACCAAATCCATAATGTCAGACCTCAAACCTCGTTCAAAATGTTTCCTAAACAGTACCCTCAATGACATTAGCGTCCTGTAAACAAATTCTTTTCACAAAAAAAGTCCTTTCTCAATCATTTTTACCTAAAATAGAATTAGAAAACTTTCTGTTGCTCTAAACTAAATTTCAACTGACGACCTTCATTGTTCGGAGTCCATTCATCTTGGAAATGGAAATTAGAAATAACTTTCCCGTGAAGTTACGACTCCCAATCACTGCCAATGTTTATCGGAGCAACCCCACTTCCTTCCCACGCTCTCAAATGTGCATAAAACAAGAAGGTACTAAATTGCATACACATGACCCATTTTGCTTGTGCAACAGCAGTTGCACATCCCAGCAAATCCTCGCCGAAACATATATTCGCAAAATCAGTATAAAATATTTGAATGGAACTAATAAATTTATCCTTCCGCTCCGCATAGCTTGGGACTTTTCAAGGAATGCACAAACATTTCCCAGAATTTGCATCAATTTGCAGAAAAACATCACAATGGCATAAGTGTTCCAAATTTGCAACCAACAAATTATTCAATTGCCGTACAGGGGGGGAAAATGTTGGCTCTCACAAAATCAATGAGCTTTCAGGGTATTTGGGTGTCTGTCCTTTTCGGAATTTTTTGAATTGTCGGGCACATTGAATTCTCTAATTTTATGAAGGTGTACCGCACGTTGGCAGCGTACATTTTGGGTGGTTGGGGTTCAGCATTCCTTTCATTCAAAAACTATTTTCCATTGATTTTACTTATCCATCTCGCATTCCGATTTGCGTTTTTTTATTTTGTTGTCTATTGCTTAACAGGGTGAAAAATACGATGGCAGGAAAGCGGACGTTTGGTCATGTGGTGTTATCCTGTACGCCCTGCTTGTGGGCGCACTGCCATTCGACGATGACAACTTGCGTCAACTGTTGGAGAAAGTGAAACGCGGCGTGTTTCATATACCTCATTTTGTGCCGCCCGATTGCCAGAGCCTGTTGCGGGGAATGATTGAAATAAATCCGGAGCGGAGATTAACTGTAAGTATTTGAAATAGCTAGAAACAATGCGAGATGATGAAGTTTCCTGTGCCAGTTGTCGGAAATCAATCGACATCCCTGGGTAACGGCCGGCGGAAAGGGTGAACTGGAACTGGAGCTACCAATGATGGAAGTGGTGCAGACACACGTAATACCTGCGGCGTCTGCGGTGGATCCGGATGTCTTGAATGCCATATGCTCGTTGGGTTGTTTTAAGGAGAAGGAAAAGCTCATACAGGAGCTACTGAGTGCTAAGTACAAGACACTAATTTGACACTGGGAAGTTGTGATTTATGGGTTTTCTATTTGCAGTCACAACACGGAGAAGGTGATCTACTTTTTGCTTTTGGATCGAAAGCGACGGCGTCCCGCTCTGGAGGATGACGAGGAGTTGGCGAAACCCCGCACTGAAGTAGATTCTGCTGATCCGCCGAGGAAGCGTTTGGACACGTGCCGCATAAATGGAACGAACTCGCCCACATATGGACAGATTAGTGAGGGATCTCCACTTACTCCTAGGCGACAGGCCTTTAAGTGAGTTGCCTCAGTGAAGATCATTCTATATATTGGTTTAGATCAATCGAGACACAACTAATTGTTTACTTTCGCAGCTTCCGCTCTTACAGCAGCTCAAGAAATCACCAGCGGCGCTCACCCACTTCGGTTTCCTCAGTGCGCTCATCATCATATCATAGTCCGACACGGTGCAGCTCGCCTATAAACTCCTCACAGCAGAATATCATCTCAAGGCCGTCCTCACCAGCAGCGGGCACTCACTCTTCAAGGCATTCATCGTACACCTCTTCGTCGCAATCATCAAATGCCAACCGAACTCCATCCCAGACGTCGACAGTATCTTGTCCCGCAGGCGGTGGTAGTCCAACATCAGCAACAGTGGCCGCCGCCGCAGCAGTATCAGCTGCGCAAGCGGCGGCCGCACAGGCGAATGCACATCATCGTGCCAATTCTGGGCCGACAATTGCTATAAGTGTTTTCCAGGATCCCGAAGCTAATAGTGGTTAGTAGGGGAATGTTTTACTATTTCAGTGTTGCCACTTAAAATATTCCTCATTTTATAGTTATGAATCCAACAGGATCACCCCTTTTGAATAATAGTTCACCAGTGATGCCAGGATCAGGGTGTAATTCGCCTGGTGGCCAACTGTGGAAGACTCGGTTAACGAATATTAAAAATAGTTTCTTAGGTAGTCCAAGGTTTCATCGGAGAAAATTACAAGGTACTAGAGTTTTGACAGTTTACCACATTTGGTATTTGGTTAATTTTTGTTTTCTTTCTGATAAAGTTTCTGCAGATGAAGTCCATTTAACGCCGGAATCGTCACCGGAGCTAACGAAACGGTCATGGTTTGGTAACCTTATAACAACGGAAAAGGACGAAACCTTCACAATGCTGGTCAAGGGAAAGCCCATAGCGACAGTGAAGGCACATCTCATTCATGCATTTTTGTCCGTAAGTATACCAAACATATTTTAAGAGTTTTGACAGTTCAATTACTTGTTGTATATGGACTGCCGTAGAAATAAAGAGAGGGGCAAAAGGGACCAATAGAAGGACTATCGCCTTTGGTTCAAAGCTGTCAAAATTTGCTTCCATTATCGGTTGCGATCCCCTAACACACCAATCTTAAATAGAGCACAGTTTCATTCATTGCAGGGACCCCGAAACTGCAAACAATTTAAATGATTGTATCAAATGTCATAACAATTCATTTGACTGTCAGTATTATTTTGTTCATAATCCACAAAATTTAGTCAAAGCTTGTAAATATTGACTCGTCCAAAATTCGCTCTTACATTACCAGACATTCGTTTTTCTAAATCTGTCAAAATAATAGAAGAAAACATAATGAGCTTTTTATTTAATTTTCTCCGATTTTATCCATATCGAAATGCATTGGAAAAGTGACGGCAAATGTCAACTTTCATTGTTCAAAACATTAAATCTTTCAAAATTGCAATTTATTTTTTACAATATAATTTGGATTTACTCTGTTAACATCCCTGGATAAGGCATTAAATCTTGGCTTACATTTAAGCCCACGTAATTGAACTAATCTGTCTTAAATTTTATACATAGATTAATATGAATACCTAGCCTAAGGATTAATTTCAAGACAAACCGTAAATTGTAATAGATTTTTATTCCAAGCACTACCATTTTGGCACTTACTGACATCCGTCTTTTTAATATTTCAGATGGCCGAACTCTCTCATAGTGTAGTATCGCCGACTTCCTTCCGAGTTGAATACAAGCGAAATGGTAATGGTCCTGTCATGTTTCAACGACACGTTAAATTCCAGGTACATTACAAAAGAAAAACAAACTCTATTTACACCAAAAATACTGATACTGTCTTCCAGGTTGATATAAGTGCCATATGTAAGCAAGGTGATATTGCTGATATGTTATTTGCTTTAACGTTTACACTATTATCGGGTAAGTAATTCACATTAAAAGTTTACATTCAACAAGTTGGAAAAATTTAGAACGTGTTTCAGGCAACATTCGACGATTCCGACGAATTTGTGAACACATCCAATCGCAAGTGTGCTCAAAACGATTTCCCGGCCCAAGCAGTCCACCAAATATCCCAACAGTCACACAAGCTGTATCGGAAAGTTCCTCATGTGGTTCCGTGTCCAGCGAACGTTTATGTTTCAAAAGACAAGTTAGTTGATGTGATTTATATTATTTTCCTGTTATAATAAATTTAGTTTGACATTTTGTGGTTTGACAGATTGAAAACGAGCTAGAGAGTGATAATATTTTCACGTATAAATCTGGAAATGGCAGGCGTGCATCGACTACAAACAATAATAACGCCAATCCGGATATTCCTGGGAGTCCAATTGCTGTGAGATCAAAGTAAGTTTATTTGCTTTACATTGGACAACTAATTGAATTTAGTAATTGCCATTACTGAGGCCGTTTGGAAATGGAAAAGATGGAATACTTCGCTTTATCTTTTTCATTTTACTAATGACCACTCTACAATAAAATGAAAGTCAAACGACTGTTATGTGAGTTTGTATATGATTTACCATTTGACAGATCGCTGTACAACGCATTCTACCTTCGGTATTTACAGTAGAGTGAATTTCTGTTTGAAAATATTTAAAATAGAAGCAATGGACACTTTCAAGAATCTAGTTATCTTAAGTCGACTAGATTTTGCCTGGATAAGATGTAACTTGAACGCAAAAACTAGATTGGTCGGAAACGTCACGTTTTCTACCACAGTTACATATGCGAACTGGCAACTTAGTTCTCAGTCACGAATTTCTTGACTAGATTTGTCGGCTATCCCTTTATAAACGTCAACTGAAACAGCTGCTCATATGACCGATTTCCCCCAATCAAAACCGAGACACATCTAGTCTGACGGCTGTCAGATTAACTAAACTAGATACTTGAACGTCCCCAATCATTTCGCAGTTCTAGTGACATAAAACTCGTTTGCTTTTCCAGATGGAAACTCTATCAGTTCGTTCAGCTGTCAGATTTATATCCCTTGAATCAGAAGCGGTTACGAACTTTCCATATAATTTCTTTGATATAAAATATCTACAGGCCGCACTCAGAGTTGTCAGCTTCTTTTTGCGGTAGATTTTTGTCTTTGACTGAACTTTAAATATGAGTGCTACCAAACCCAGCGAATTAAATCAGTTTGCTGCTGAACAGCAAATAAATATAGAAATATTTATGCTTATTGTTGTGGTGAATTTCTCACATTACGTTCGCCAAGTTAAGTCGATTTTTCATAGGATACAAAAACGAACTTGATCGTAGCAAGAACTGATATTTAGCAACTAACTTTGGATAGACATGGTATCAGTTGTTCGCTGTATTTGGGTACGTTCGCAGTACTAGTTTCCTAAATCTGACAGCTGCGGGAGATGCTTGTTCGAGGTTAAGTTGAATTTTGTCTGTTTAATAATTTTTATACAACTCCAGTTGACAACTTTAGATAACCAGTCCTTCAAGTGTACGTAAATATTTTAATTTCATTTTCTATGTTTCGATTGACTTCCAGTTCTGAATCCGCTGAACACGACCGCAATCGGGATCATCAAACCGAACAGCGTCAGGCGACAACAATGTCGGGTAGTGCAATAGCATGAGAATTATTTCTCTGATTTAGTTCACTTTTCGAATTATCATTTTGGAAACGAAATAGACAAGAAACAAACAACAGCAACACCACCATCAACAATAATACCAATTGCATCAGCGATCAGAATTTCATCAATCACAGTGAAGGGAAGCCGGCTTCTGTTGGCACCCGAAACAACAAAATCAGCACCAAACGATCCAGAAAGCGGACACGCATACATGACAGTAATTTGGTGCATTCCAAGCACTTCCGTAAGCCAGCAGGACGCCGTCATTATATCGCCAGCGGAGTAGATGCATTGTTAGAGGATGGAAATGAATATCACCTTCCGTTGGCAATTCCAACAGATCCAACGGACAATACAGCAACAATAAATCAAAGTAATTACGCTGCTCGCATAAGTACTGCACATTGCCGTCGCAAGAATAATCAACAGCAGCAGCAACACCAACAGAAGCATATGCAACGTCAGCTGCAGCAGCAACACAAACCAAATAGCCTAGTCCTAAATGCTTCCATTGGCTTTGTGCGTTTTTATTATTTCTATCTCCTTCTAATAATATCTGTATCTATTGTAATTATAATAATTATGATTGCCGCCAATTTTCAAAGTATTAGCAACATTTTTTATACGCCCACCACTATGACCACGCCCACTATAAATACACTTAGATGCACTGAACAAATTTCTACTACCACCACCAGCCCTAGTCATGACAGCTGTTCTAGCTTGCAGCCACCACCTACCGATGGCAGCTATAACGAACTTTTACTACGTTTATAGAAAAGAAAGAGATATTAAAAACAAAAAGCGAAAAAAAAGTATTAACAAGCAAACTATATTATACATTACACTACATTTAGATGACAGGGTGTCTCGAAGGTGTAGACGCTTTACTGAATCGGTGGCTAGTTTGCTTGACAAATTGGTTAAAATATTATTTTGAAGAATTTATTTAAACGCCTAGTATGTGCCACGTTCTACACAATATTTGTACAGGAATGAAATAGAGTATGTGTTGTGTATTTCATCGAAATTCCCGCTTCTAAACCTCCACCTCCGAGCTATCCTGTTAATTCGAAATTTATCCACAACCTTATCCAACAAAAAAAAAAAAAAAAATAAAGCGCTATCTGGTGGCGAATATATTTTGTATACCTTCTAATCTTTTTTGCATAGAGCTTTACAGATGAAAAAAAAAAACAAAATAATTATGCAGGACGATCATACAAGAAAAATTTGCAAGAAATCCATTTAATTTTTTTTACATAACAAAAATTATATTTATAACTTACGCCATTGTAATTACGAAATACAAATTAACCACAAACAAAAACACACGCATACAATTTAATGAATAAGAATAATTAAAAAAAAAATCAAGTTAAATGCCTACAAAAAATACCAAAGATTGAAAATGAAAAAAAAATGAGAATAATAATAAAATAATTGAAATTGTTAGCTTTTTTGAATAAGATTGTAAAATATTGAATAAAAACCAAAATTAAACACGTAAATTATACTTATAAAACAAATTATTGTCCTACCATATGATAAATATAAATATGCATACAAAATATAATAACTAATATACAAAATATCACATTAAAAGAAAAAGAAACACACACACAAAATAAAATTTGGAGATAATGACACCATCTATGAACGTAGTAATTGTTTACAATTCTTTTATATATAGTTTCTCTCTTATTTCCATTTGATTTTGCATTTTTGTTTTTGTTAGTAAATAAATGAAAATGTTTTTAATCGAATTAATTTAACAACAGATTTTGAAGATATTTGCGAGTATGCTCACCGACACGGACTTGTATATGAATATGTATATGATATTAATAATGAAGCAGTAATCCCTTTAAAATAACTAAAAGAAAATGAGAATATATAAATAAATTATAATTTATTATATTGTTTATTACGTTTCTTTATTTTCCGAATAGGTTATATTTGACAATATAAAATTTCAAGTGAGAAAAATGAGTATGAAATTATTTATATTTTATTGTTTGACTTTATTATTTTTTTTTTGTGCTAATTGTTATATATATACATAATTAAAAAATATATATATTTTAAGCTTTTTTCAAATCACACTCGTTTTGCAATGCAATATGTTGGGTTTTTATTTACTTTTAGCTTTAGTTGGAATCGGTGCGCAGTTCACTAGATGTCGCTATTTTGTTGTGCTAAAGATAAGGTAAACCATCGCCACAAATAAGTTTGCACAGACATTCTATGTAAAGATCCGAATTCAGTCGTCACTTGGGATGGATCCATAGCAGAAAGTAGAAGCAGCAATTGTTCATCTGTAGCCATTTAATTGCATTCAGGCAGGGGAGGATCTAGGTACCTTAAGAGCACCGCTACAATAAAAACTTAAGGGCAATCCAACTTTAAATCGGTCTTAAAATTCCTTTGGGTCCTACTTTTCACACCGATGCGACATTTTGTATTTTATTTTTATTGAAAAAATGACTGCTTAAAAAAAAGGAAACATCCGAAGAGGCATACGAATGAATGAATTTGTCAGAAGTGACAGGAAAGTTACAGCTCTTTTTGTATTTTATGAATGCTGTAAAAGAATGCTTTCTAAGAGACTTTTTTTTATGATCCACCAGTTTATTTCAAAGCAAAAGAAACTCGTGGAGGTAAGTATAATTGCTCAAAAAAAAAAAGAATTGTCATATGGAATGGGAGCGATTTTAGACCTCCTTCACAAAAAAAACAACGCCCCAGAGATTGTCTTTAAAAATTATTTTTTTGTATTGTCAGAGAATGGTCCCAGGAGAGGGTAGATAGAACCCTTTTACCTAAGCAGAGTAAAGAAAATCATGGGTTTTGTGATTAAAAGTTCGCAAGTATGTCGAAGTTTTGAAATGCTGAAAATCATAAGCAACAACATTCTTTCGCGACTGAATAATCGTATACAAATTTATTACTGTTCGCTATATGGCACAAAACTCAGGCTCAAAAGTTAGCCCTGCTTTTGATAATCTGTACATAAGCTATTATTTGTTGTGTATGCACCTAAGACTTATATAATTTAAGCGTCACATAAATATAGCCAAGCTTCACATGTATAAATCAAAGGCAAATAACACAAGCACTAAAAAACTCATATTTTAATGTTACTTTCAGCGGATTTCTACCTTCCTAACCTTTTCTTCATATAGATAAACAAATATTTTCATAGAATAAATAAAACTTTAATCAAATTACGTCGATTTAGAATAAATAAAAAATATTTGTTATTTTGAAAACACTATGGCGTATACGTAACATTTTTGTTTTCACTTTTACCTATTTCATTTTTAATTTCCCGTCTCTTTTCGTAACAGTTACATTATTGTATTATTGTTTCGACAAACATAACTCTCTATAAGACCTATTGGAATGCAAAGTTCATTTTCACGACTACCTACACCATTCAGAAATTATTTGTCCTCGGCGACGTTATAAATACAAAATTTGTTTGCCTTTTTTCAGTCAATAAAGTATTGCCACAAATTTTGCAAATCTAAAAATAAACCCTGTTTCGGCTGATTAGTGAAAACTTATAGCACATAAATACGATTTTATTTGAGCACATTTTGCAGACAGCATTAGTGCAGCGATATTTGGTGAGAATTTCTTTGCTTTCACTCTTTGAATATTAATCTTTCGGAAACGAAACAGAAAGGGATAAATGCACTCTCGCAACTATTACTCATTTGGACGTGGATATTTCTAAATAGTTTTTGCACGTGGATCTTTTTATAGAAATAGGGACTAGACAACAGGTTGCTCGATCTGAAGACACAAAATCCATGTAGTGTTAAAATGTGTTGATGTGTGCGTGAGAACAAAGCTTGCCTAAAAAGTTGTGTGTATAGCACAGAAGTGCGTTTTGGATCTTAATGGCAGAGTGACGGCTATCTGACTTTTTTTTTAAGGAAATAAGAATCAGAACTCAAAAGCTGAAAAGAGTCTCATCATAAACCGGTAAGAAACAATCAATAAGGATGAAAGTTGATCAGGAATATGCTTTTTTAAAAGTGGGTTTCAAATTCACTTTGAATAAGACCTAATACTATTTTTCGTGCTGTTGGCTCTCAGTTATGTACGAGTATCTCAAAATAAAAGTAAACTCAGTCAGACTTAGTTTCATTGACTACAGTGGTGGATAATGCAAAATGAATTTATAGATCCAAAAAAACCTGCCTCTGTAATAACGCACAAATGCTGTGTGTATATGCTGATAATTTGGTTTGGTGCACGTAATAATAGAACTAAATAAAATTCCACTTATACCTAACTCACGTTCAGTCTATTCGCAACAACAGACTATTTTCCAGCAAATAATTGGTCTGGGAAAAGTTTTAGCGAATGCACGAACCAACAGTAGGTACTCCAATTAACTCTTATAGAAATCTGTACTTAAGCAATGGCAGCATACACCTCATCATTTACCGTCAGTTTACAATGCTGTAGAGCAGTCTTTTTCTGTGGATATTGGAGAATTTGAAAATAGTTCTCCATTTGTTTTCAAAAACTGATTTAGGAAAATTACTCAAATATTCTCAATTTTAGTCAAAATTCGAAAGACTCACCCTCCAGAAGGCAACAACAATTTATTATGCACCTAGAAACACAGTAAGCTGACCAAATGCGTTATAGCATAGTGAAATCTGAAATTGCTTTTACAGAAAATTTGAATTACAAATTTTAAATATGAAAGATTTTATTTGCTATTTGTGATGAAAAATGCCGGGTGTAAGGCAAACAAAATTCAATTACTAGTCAACATTTTAGTGTACTCAACCCCTAAAGCATCATACACAATCAGATTCTTTATCTAAAATATTCGTAAGACATCAAGTCCAATCTTTACCTTTCTGAATTGAATTGGCAACTTCCCTGCAATGTATCCCTTATATTATGAATATTGTTACAAGAACTACTAAGGAAATCCCTTTAAAGTGCATGAACTGCTCAACAAAGGCGCGTCCCAGTCCATGCACCTGTAATTAAAAAAAGAACACCCACTACTGAGTCACTCCCCTTATTTTATTAAATTTCAAGATGCGTCTTCATTCGTTTTCAAAACACAAACCATACAGGAAACTATGTCAACCTATTCATTCCAATCCCACTCTAAGGGATTCACAACAAAAATAGATTAAAACCATATTTCTCTGTGTTACGTGAGCATTAAAAATATCCTTATGCACGTACGACACCGAAAATCCACTTGATCTCCTAAGGATTACTATTACTACTGCTATCTGCTATCCCCCTCCAAAATTTGTATAAAACAACAAACAAAAGGGATATACATCCGAAACACAGCGACATCTTCATGTAACTAGAACAAGCACTTAAAAGCTCAATGTACGCAAAAAGAAAACGGAAATCCTTTTCCTTGAAATCGAGCGCATGTCCCCACATAGCGCATCAAATCGAAAGTTACACCAAAAATAAAAACAAAAAACGCACATTTCACCGAAAAAGCTGCATAAAACTTCACAACACGAATTTTTCCCAAGCAAACCAAACCGTAGGAGAACTTCTGCATTTTCAGTCCGCAGCGGGTGTGCATTTCAAAAACATCTCCCACTTAAAATATACGCATTCGGTGTAGTTCGTGTGTGGTTCTTCTCTTGTGTTGGTCACGGGTCCTCTCTTTCTGTCGCTATTCTCCTATCTTGCAGTAGGTGGTTAATTTAGTGCCTAGTTATAAAAAAAAAATTAAAAAAATCAAAAAAAAATCACCTGCTCTGTTAATTTTTGTGTGCGTGTTTTCTTGTCTAATTTTTAAATTTCAAAAATTCCTTTGCATTTCGAAGAAAAGTAGAAAAAAAGTGTTGCCACTTTATTTCAATGTGAAGGGTACTAGACCAGCAAAAGAATGCAAAACGATTTCAATCGGAAATTCGCCTAGAGAAATAAGCAAAAGCAAAAGCAAAACCAAGTGTAATCGGAAAGTGCACAGAAATATAATAAAAAGCAGAGCAAACGAAGAAGTATTCATTTAGTGTGTCAACTACTACGAGGGGAACAAAAAAGGATGCGGCGCTAGGATATACGACACTTAACCTCCCACTTCTATCAGTCTTACAACAGCAACAACAACGACGGCAACGGGAACCACTGCACTATACTGACTACTGGAGTAAAAGTAGTATAAAAAAAAAGGAGGAAACCGAAAAGAGAACGCCAAGTAAAAAAGGACGACCAATTGACGAGAGTGTGGGGAAAAAAATAGCCCGAAGGATTTAAATAGCCAACGAGTTTCTGCCAATTAGGTAATAATATTGAGTTGGGTTCCTTGTGTGCCTATGTGTGGATGTTTTGTGTAGTAAATTGTTAACATACTTTTATGCCTTTGGTGCAGAACAAAGAGGTCCCTTTGTGCATTTACACAGTGCTCGAGGAAAATTACAGGTAAAGCAATAGCCATAAAGAAATTAGTACGCGAGATGCACTTGGTGAATTGCAACATTTTTTTTGGGGTTTCATATCAAAATGTGTGTGTGTGTGAGGGGGTTTTCTTGTGCGAAAAAGTGTGTGCAGTGCAGTGACTGTGGTAGATGCCAAATTGAGATATAAATAAACTTTTCTTAGCCCCCGATTGTAAGTGGCGCGGTCTTCAAGAGAGTGAGTGCCACCCCGCTCGCTAATTCATCTAAATATTTGGTTTCTTTTCATCTTTTTCGTGTCGTCGTGTTAAATTAGAACCACAACCATGGCATTGCGAATTTATTGCCTTGCCTTGCATTTTTTTTTCTCACTCTTTCTTCGCTGTAATTTTGAGTCAACAATTTTATTTTGCATTGAACACTTTATTGTAAGAGAAAATTAACAAAAAAAAAAAACGAGATAAAGCTTTTCATGGGGCCGTCGCTTAGTGTGTTGTGTGTTGCACCTTCAGTGCACCTATTTTAAAAGGAGCCGGGAAACACCCCTATATGTGTGTTGGTGCAGTTCTCTGCACTCTCGCCACACGTATAGGTATCTGTGGGCACATCAACAACAACGAAAAACCGAATAGAAACGTCTCACGCCAAAGTACACTGGTAAACAAGTGTAATTATGAAGTAAAAAGAAGGCAGCACAGCAAAGAAAAAAAAAACGAAAGGAAATGAAATTAAAGAAAACGAAATCTAGAACAAGACCATTGGGACAACCTTTGCCGAGCTTGTGCAGTTCTGCAGAACTGTGCTCCTATGTGTGTATTTGCAGCTGGTCCATACTGCACCCCTTACAAAAACCAAATAAAAGCGAGAGATGTAAGAAGGAAACACAACAAAAAAGGAATTTGGGGAACATGTCGGAAGAAAAAATAATTTTCCTACTAATGACCTCATGACGAAAATTTGGCCAAGTTAACTAACTCCATTACAATGCGCTTGACTACGACATCAAGTGGGGATCATAATTGTGGTTGTTGTGTTCCTTTTTCTCTTACTCATGTTAAGTCATGAGGGAAATTCGTTTCGACTTTATGCTTTCCAAAGTGTTGTTGACGTACCTAAGTTCGCACAGTTCTGTTAGCAAAAATTGTCAGGACCCCTTCAATACTCTTCAAATATCAACTTTATACGTTTGAGTGCGAGGAATAGCGTGAAAGTTTGGAAATTTGCTGGTATATCCTTATGCATATTTAAAGAGGAATATCCCTTCAAATATAGAAATCATTCGCCTGTGAGTAGGATTTTTTTTTGGGTCAAAGGGATCAATAATATCGTTAGGGCGTTGAACCAAGTTTTCCCTTTTTTTTTTTTAAATTTCCACCGGACGACAGGTGTAATATAATCAAATCGTTGCTATGCCTTCATATGGCTTGGGTGCCATGAAAGATGACTGCAGGTTTAGTGGGGATGTTCTAGTTCCTGTTCCTGTTTCCTGTTCATGTCACTATGCGGTTATTCAATATG
The DNA here is from genome assembly GCA_948293265.1 of Cheilosia impressa. Classification (NCBI taxonomy): domain Eukaryota; kingdom Metazoa; phylum Arthropoda; class Insecta; order Diptera; family Syrphidae; genus Cheilosia; species Cheilosia impressa. Next base: position 52,900,981 of record OX411881.1, on the reverse strand, counting down.
TGAAGCATTTGCGAAGGCATTTAAGTGATATTGTTTTTTTTCTAACTGCGAAATTAACAAAGAGTTATAAAGTTAGAAGAGCACGTCCTCCGTTTGAAATATTATTTTAAATATAATCAGACAGAGAAATTTATGTACTGAGCACACTAGAGTTTTACAAATTAAGCAAGCGAAATATGTTCGCACTGCTGTCAAGCTCAAGCGATTTAAGAAAAGCTTAAAAAATCCACATAAACTAATAGTAAGCATAAAACGAACTTTTGTTTGACTTGTCAAAACGCCAAACCTTTTATACCAAATGTCAAAATTATCTTAGTCCACATTGATCTGTTCGAATTTGGCAAATAGCCAATCTTAGATGAAGCAACAACGTTTCCATTTAATGGGTACGTGTGTCAACTCTAAGACCCTTTCTCATGTCAGTTACCTAAATTTCTTTGTAAGCTAATAAATTTGTTAAAAAAAACCTTTTAAACATTGTAATGTTCATCATTCGATATACTTTGAAAAAGAAACATCAGAGATAAGTTTTAGAACTGAACAAATTTTGTCTACGCTTCTGGTGAAGTCTTTTAAAGTGCAAATTGTTTGTTTACATTTTTCTATCTTAAAATTAAACATAAAAGAATGAATTAACAGAAACAAATTTAGATATTTCTATAAGTAAACCCCTCCTACAAGAATCGGAGTAGAATAAATTTAAGTCTTTGCAACAACAGGGCACAAGTGGTTTTGGGACCAAAAGTAATGGCTCTGTTTATTTTTTGGATCATCGAAAAGAACGAAAATGTTTTAAACATATAAAAAAGTGGCCACTAACGGCGCACTTTCTTTTTTTTAGGTTACGTATGCTTACGAGTGAAATCGCTTTTAGAAAAACCCGATTTAAGTGAAATTTTTAACAAAGACCTTTTCCAAAGCTAAATTAACACAATGCCCTACTATGGTGGCTATTTCTTATATGTAGTCTATTTATTGCGCATAAATAAACAGAGCGGACAATCAACAAATTTTACAATTTTACAAAACCGACATGTCGACTAACTGTCAATAAGATTTAATTAAATTTTTAGACCTGTCAAAGTTCTTTGGCGCTTTCCAAATAATTGTAAAATTGATTCATCTGTGAACTTTTGCAAAATTAAACAATAAAAATGGAGAAAAAAATGCATAATAACCAATTTAAGTCTCAACTTCTCTATAAGTGTCTCTTACATTTCTGTAGGGTTAAAAAAAGGTCTGGAAGTCATATCATACTAGATTTGTCGATCCACATATGAGTTCATTATAAACAGGCGCTACTGTGTAGTGATAACTGCAATTAGCATAAATGATAAATAAGCCTGGTCATCAGTGAAAAAGTTGGTGTTTTTTGTTTCTCTAAAAATACCTTTCAAAGTATTTAAAAATATTAAATTTAGCTAAAACAAAGGAAATGATTGAATTAATGCACCTACCGTGTCAGGATTTATACAATCACGGTATTAAAATGCAAATTATTTACAAACTAAAAATATTTACTCAATTTGGTTTTCAAAATATATCCCGTGCGATTATTGATTCATGTTTTTGTTCGGCTATCTGTTTGCGACATTTGCAAGCACCAACCACTTTGTGATGTCAAGTGCAGCAAATCAAATAAAAACAATCATCAAAAAAAGAAAATGCTCGATTATTTTTATTCCCGAATTTATTTAATACACGGCGAATATGAATTTTATTTTTTCGATGGGTTCAAGCTCCAAATATTTGACATACATTTTTTTATTTTAAGGATGTATGCCCGCTGAAAACGATATAAGGGTCTGGTTTTTAATGTCTGCCAGTAAACGGTTCTGTGTAAAATCATCGCTTCTCAATAAAAAGTTGTTTATTTTAATTTGAAGCCAGGTTAAATATTTATAAGGTATTTTTATATTTATAGATAATTAATACGAAACATATTTATTTTCGAATATATGGAGTAACATTCAATCACTGTACTTTTAAGGCAGATTTTTTTAACTGTCAAATATAAAGTGACAAATGACAGACAAATCAGAATGTCTATTATTTTTTACTTCACATTTGACAGTTCTTAACACTCGCTTACAATATTAAGCTGAACATAAAAGTTGAACCCAGATATTGATGAAAATTCATCAAGCTGAAAATTAGATAATGAAAACAAGCAACCATTTTGAAATTAAATGTTCTTAATATTTCAAATATCTACTATAGCGTTCAAATTGTGTAGATTTTTAACTGAAAAATTCTGTTCTTTTGGATCTGCAAAAATTTAGTTTGCGAAAGTCGGTTAAAATGAATTTTGCTAATCCCAACTGCTGCTTTTCATCATGCACACAACAAGACACATGACAGTAGCCAAACTCGGAAGTGAATTTCAGCGGAAACCATTTCAAATGTCTCATAATAAATTTGGAAGGCAATTACAATCAAGAAAATTTGACAGCTGGATCTGCGCAACTCTATTCAAATATATTGTAGGTACTGTGAAAATAGCACATTTTCGTGGACACGCAAAGTATTTGCTAATTGGACTCTGTCACGTTAGCTTACTACGAAAAAAACAAAACACGAACTACGCACAAGCCCTATTTCAGATTTACCACAAATAATGTCTCTCATGGGGTTTTGTTTGCTCGAAATATCCTTGTATCCTTCAAGTAAATAAAGTGTATTTCTGTAAAGTTCATGGAAGAAGAAAAACACCTCCGCTGGCTATGGCTGGGATGGTGATCATATCACATAAAGCTGCAGAATAATTGGTGTTTAACTTGCAGAAAGGATATTTACTGTGCAAGACTATAAAATTTTATACCAATAGCTAATGGCTATGGTTGGTGCAGTTGGCTGCTTCGCATACCCTCTGGGAATTGTTACATTCCACTGCATGTAAATGTAAAGACAAGTTTTCGGGACAGATCCGAAACAAGGAAGGTTTTTGTTTTTTAACTGAGAAATAAGTTTCACTTGATGCAGGGCAGAGAAACCACTTTTAGAGTATTCAAATTGAAGAGTGCCTGTCAAAGGAAACGAAAGAGATGCACTGGGGGGTATAATCAAATTAACCACATCCCTAAAGAAGGTTGCAAAGAACTAATACTATAAGTTTTGGCTATTTATTTTGGTTTTTCTTAAGGATGGATGTGTGTAAAATGTGTTTGTCGGGGAAAAGGGGAAAATGCTGTAAGAGGACGGAAAGTGAGATAATGTTTCTAACGCACTAATAATTTATGAAAAGCAGCGAAATTGTTATTGCTGCAGTGGTGGGTCCATCGTTTCGTTAACAAATGGATTGAGGTCTTGGTTGAAGCTGAGGTTACTGAGGTTGCTTGGTTGTTTGATTTGTTCATTGTTGTTTTTTCTACATATATAAAATTCCATGCGTATGACGTTGAGATCTTTAAGATCATGAAAAATCGAATGACCTAGTGCAGCCTTATGGATACACATCTCCACTTTCCTATCCTTGCCCTTTCCTACACAAATCATCATCGGAGAATGATCAGCATTTTCAACAACGAAGAAGGACAAATCAATGAAACTCAAAGAGGATCCAAAAATACCCCAATCGTGTCCCAATTTTTGACTGAAAAGTGAATCCGCCTTGCTCTCACTTTGTTGCCATTTGTGTCATCTTTCTTATTTTATTCTGCACGTTCATATAACCACCATCAATCGGAAATTGAATAAAGTTCCTCCCTTTTGCACTGTGCCGTATTCTAAATTACAAATCAATGTTTAGCAAGAGGGTAGTATTTACTATATTTATCAACAGAAACATGAAATCTATTTTAACTCAGAATACGCTTAGTTACTTCCTAATTTCAACGAGTATACGTTTGCCTGCCGATTCATTTTGTTTTGTCTAAATCGCGTGAGAAAGACTCATTTGGGAATTGAGTCTCTGCCTTTGGCATGTTTGCTGAAAAAAGCACATAGCACACTACCGCGCATACACATGTGCGTATTATTTAGTGCAAAATGTCGAAATTATCATTCAAAGTTATCCCAGACATTCGGATATGCACTAATGGCGTAAGTATGTATATGTATACGTTGTCTACCTGGCAGCGATGTTTCGCTATTTTTCGTTATAATTGTTAGGCTTCATGTTTATTCATTTCGGTGGTTGATATTGTTTCCTTTTTCTCTGTTTTGTTGACTCTTAACAAAATATTTAATTAAAATTTGGTTCATTCGAAACAATTTCAATAAAAGTACTTGTCTCGTTATTTTGTCGCAGAGAAATATTTCATTTGGCAACACAACTACCCCTGTGAAGGCCGATTTTACTCGGGTCGTTTTCATTGATGTGATGCAAGTTGGCTGGCCGGACAATTTGTTGGCTGTAATCCTGCCGAGATTAGAGATAAGTGCAGATTGTCGGGCAAAACAATTAAACATGGTTTATTGCTGCTATTTGCTGGATAAGTGATTTCTGACGGTGGATTTATTTCAATTGACAGAAATCGATTGGACAAGAGGGTATTTATGGGGAAAGCTTTTTGAAGTTTTGCAGAAAATTGGATCTAGATTGAAATGTGTTGTGAACGCGGTTGGGAGTTGTCGTTTTTCCAGCTGTCTCAGGGTTTGATATGAATGTAATTATTAAACTTTAGTACGGATATGTGGCATTAGTTCTTGCGTAGCTAATTTCGTTGTCAAAAACTTCGGAATATGGTGTAAGCGTAATGAACGAACAACTGTGTCATGTTATTGAGACTTTTCCAGTTAACATCTTGAGCTGGGAAGTCTTGTATGTGACAGGAGTTGGATGCCGTAAAATTGATCAAAGCACTTAGTTTGCAAGTGACTCGTAATATGAAAAGTTTTGTTAATTTTCTCGACTAAGACAGCACAGAGTAAGTTCTTGTTAACGCTGCTCCTTATCGTACAGTTGGCGGTAAATTCTGTGACTTATAACTCTCAACCGACAGGAAATAGTTATAAGCACAAATACAAAGTACAGAGACCAACAGAAAGCTATCTGAAAATAGATTCTGCTACATTCGGAAGTTGGATCTAAGGGTAACCCTTGCTTAGTTGTTCGAAGACCCTCAGAAGTTAACTGAAAAAAGATAATAAAGTGGGGCCAAAAGAAGTCATCCAATGTTGTTTGGCTCTCATTTTTTTTCTAAATGAAAACTTCGATTCTGTTTTTTGATTATGCTTATTTGAATTTTAGAATTTCATCATATCGTCGAGAAGATGATATCGTCCAAATTTGCCCTATAGTAGTAGTATTTGGGGAGTTGGATCTATGGGTAACTAACTCCTGCTTAGAACCGACCGCCGAAGTTATTTTAATCACCAAGGTCTCATTTGGTACGTGATTTTATCCTCACTATAATAAAACTGCAACTTTTCTCCGACTTTAAGGCTTTAAATTAAAAAAATGGAATTGATTCTGGTTTTCACAGTTTTCAAATCGCAAAATATCAGGATTAAAACAAAGGATATGTGTAATCGCAATTCGCTGTCCAAAAGCGAGTCCTGGTTCAAAGAATTTAAACAAATACTTGCGTGTCTATTTCTTTCTACATTTAGTTTAAGAAGTCGAATCGCTAGCAACAAGTAATAACTCCCTGCGCGTATGATTTTATTTTTTGTTCGAATGGAGGGACCTCCCTGTTCCAAACGGCTGAACTGAAAAGACTTACCAGGGCAGATGTGGTCTTGGATGTTAGCCAGATAGGAAGTTTCAGTGAAATCTAAATTTTGTGTTATTGACAATAAAAGATAGTTCTGGCAAACACACCTTCTAAAACAATCACTTTCTCATGTATGTGATGGAATACAATTAAAAAAAAAATCCTTAAAATCGATGAAATCCCCAATCGGTTGGTACAAAATTTATCCACATTAACATCATTCCCCAATTTTATGTTTCAATGCATTCCAGTGCTATAGACAAAGACATAGAATGCATGCTGTAAAACTTTCACCATGAATCACCTTCAAACGTATATTCGTATATGCCATATCCCACATTAAATGTAGTCCTAGCTGGTGTCACGTTTTTCGGCAGTCAACCTTAGTAAATAAAAGTGTTTACTACATCATTTATACTGGCGTCACACTCTTCCCTAGCCAATACTGCTGGCATGCTTCAAGACATTAAAAAGCGTTTAATGTTCACACGACTTTAGTGGAAACACACATTCTTCTTTGGAGTTGGCTTTAAAAATGCAATCTTTCACAATTACTGGAAACTGAACAAAAGCCACAAAGCGTAACTACGAGTACCTATGTGCTTGCACTCGTCATGTGTCAAAGGTAAAGTGCTGGCAACAACACCACTGAAAGGTGGTTATATCACCTGTCACTTTACCCAAGTGGATTTTATTTCAAAGTTACAAGACTGCCGCTAGTTTTCCCTTTTTAAATTAAAAATGCCTTTTACCGTGCCGAAGCCATTCTGGAATTACCTACACACTTCCGTCTTCAGTCAAGATTAGCTAATTACACTTAGCTGCCATTATCCTTACATTTGCATCAGCGAATATTCCGAGATGGAATTATTTTCTTTCTGTTGTATTATTGTAACCTCTGTCCCACGTGACCTTATTTTTAATAATTAAAAATTTGTGCTCTTCCATCAGATATTCCCTCTTGGGGAATGATGATGCAAGCAAGGCATCCCAACCGAGTGAACAGGAGAAATTTCATTTTCGACTGCAAATACAAATTAGGGGGGTGTCCCGGCCAGGCCATACATAATTTCAACTCAGCACAGCACCTTTTTTTCGCTGAGTTCACTCCGAATGAGAAGTTCCTCAAGTGCACAATGTAATACATTTTTTTTTTTTTTATAAAGTTCGCTGTTGTTGTGGGCATTCAATCGATTTGGTTTTGTTTCCAATCCAAAGGACATCGATGTAATTTGGCAGGCAGAAAAAAAACACAACTTCCTTTGGCATATATCCTCGAACATGCAAAGTTGTTTCTTTTTCCATTTCGTTTTGTTTCAGGGCTTAAATGTTGTGGGGTAGGTTTTGTTGTTGAGGTTAAGTACTCGTACCCTAAAGACTGAGTTTGCTTTTAACAAAGTTGCAAATGATTATTGAGCGCAAAACCTTGAAAGCAAACAAATAAAATAAAAAAGAATTTAATTTAATGGTGAATTCACATATTAATGGAACCCATTTGGATATCGCTGCTACTGTTTTTTTTTTTTTTTCGATTTTAAAAACTACAAACTTGTGGAACCGATTTTTCGTTTGTTTTAAAGCAACGAAAAACTTGAATAGTTTTAATAGGTTTTGGTCTCAGTTTGTGGTTGCCGAAAGGAATATGTATTCAGAGAGTGATACGTTCTGGCCTCATTTTTTTTTATTTTACAATATTTTCATTTAGGGACGGATATGAAGTACTCTCACAAAGTAGAGCTGCAGAAGTGCAGATGTGTGCCTGCTACGATTTCATTTCAAATTGAGTTCTTTTAACTTTTTATGTTGAAGGAAGACATCGGGACAAATTTATTTTTAGCTGACGGATATTCCATTATTCAAAGAGAAGGTGTTTTGATAAGTTGTGCGCTTGGTGTGTATAGTGAATTTATACAGATGGTTGTTACTTGTTAGTAGCGCAGTTGACAATAGAATGGCTGCAGCAGGTGATTGTCTTCCTGCTATTAACTACGTATCTGATTTAAATGTGAGTGCAGTGGTTAGGGCGATGGAAATAAAAATAGGTAGCGATCTTTTATCTGGATATATAAATCTAGTGCATTGTAGAGCCCACAGCCACTCACGACATTTACATACTATGGATCTGGAAGTTGCGATCAATATTAGTAGGTTCAGACCTACTTAAAGATCTTTGAAAGGCCCATGAATACCACAGATCAGGCGATACAAATCGTGCTTACTGTTACGCAAAGATAAACAACAACAGAGTTTTAAAATATCTGTTGTAGCTCGCACACTTTACCGATTATAACGAAGGATAGTCGACACAAATTGCAAAGTATTCCATTCCACTTTCAGTGATTTTTTTTGGAATGAACTGAAAATCACTGCTCAATATTTTACAGTGATCTTCAGTTTAATTTAAGCTTAAAATAAAACTTAAAACTAAAAAGAAAAAGTAAGGAAACACTGAAAGTTGTATCAAGAATTATTAAGCCCGAGTTGGTTGACGTGCAGTCTCAGTAAATAAATACGAAAGAGAAAATAATCATCTCAGTCCCCGTCTCCGTCAAGTTGCCACAACCACTTAATCCGGACGCCAGTGAAATATTCCCATTCCATTTCAAGTAATGCCTCCCCTTGCTCTAACGAACCTAAATAATAAATCCAAAGTTTCATCTCAAAAACAGAGGTCGTAAAAAAACCAACAAAAAATTCAATAAAAGTGACGGTTGATGCTTATTTGAAATTTGTATTTCAATCATCACAGTTTGTATACAATGCCGCATTATGGTTTCATATTCTTCCTCAATTTTGTGTCCTGGCTTTGGTTTGTTTCGCTTCATCTGCCGATGCCACAATAGGGCAAATTATACTTTCATCTTGCTGCTTTCATTTCCCAGTTGTCAACTTTGAACTATGTCTTCCGTTTGGCTTTACAATGTCCGACCACCAACTGTGAGCCATTCTCTGTGTACACCTCTAGGAGAAAAGTCTTTGAATGTCAACATTCATCGGACTGTATTTGCCAAGGGTATACTCGTAGTCTCCCCTTTCTGTCTCGTTACATGCAATATCTTCTCTTCTTTTGGTTATTTCTTCAACATAATAATAATCCTCGCTCTATTGCTGTATAGGAATATTTTATGACGAAAATAGAGAAGGACCTCATTCCAGTCAGGGAGGGCGAAGAAAAAAGGAAAATAAACAAGACGAAACAGATACCATCGTCGTAACAGCACAGCATCAAGTCAATTCGTTAATATTATGCAGTTTTCACAGCTTCATTTGAGATGAAAGGAAATAGCGCAGAAGTTGTTCCTTTAAAAGAAACTTTGCCATACAAATTATATTTAAAGGATACAGAATCCTCTCTCTCCCCTAACGAAAAAAAAGCGCCCACTGAATACGAAAAAAAATTATATAAAAAAAATTGATTCATTCTCCTGCCCAGGAGAACAACGACAACAACAACAACGAATCCTTTTGATGAAGGGCAATAAAAGCCCAGGGATAACCCTAAAGGCTAAATCGATAAAATGAGCCTACCAATGCCGCCGCCATTGCTGACACACATGCCATTTCAATGCTCGTTGTGCCGCTGATATAGTCATTGTCGTCATCGTCGCTTTCGTATGGCACACACTGTCGGCTATTGATGTTTGTTCTAACGGTGTAGTGGAAGTGTTTTCCTTTTTTACACCGAAAATGGTTTCGGTTTGTTATTCCATTCGCATTTTGCTCTTCGTTATTGGTCTCCCTTTAATTTTGGGGGGCATTTCCACATTCAAATTTGTAATGACACCGTCCAAATGATCGCGCGGACATATGAAATTATTTTCCCGTCCATCTTTATTTCATTATTCCTCCTGTGTAGTGAATTTATTTTGACCTTCGTGTTGTTGATTTTTGTACAGTAAGGTTACACACTTCCATAGTATTGCTGCCCACATGAAAAGGAACAACACTGTGTCCAGTGTCCTTACGTAATTCGTATTGACTCATAACTCCATCGCTATACTGCGGCGATGGGTTTTAGGCCGCGGCAATTCTATAAATGTCTGCTTGTCGTCCTCGAAATTGTAACTCATCGGAGATAAAACTCCCAAATGGCCAATAAAGCTATTGCAATAATATATTAATGTATGTGGTCATCGTCATGGCGGCGTATCAGTTTAATTAAAAATTTAAAAGCCATCCATTCCACTGTCTGCAGTTGTGGGGAGGGTTATTTTTTAACCCTCCTATCATCGCGCCGTAGCAATTATCTGTGATTTTAACCGTGTTCCGTATTGCTCCCTTAGAGACTCACGTACTCGTATACTCGCACAATGATTGATGGGCGACGCAACTTGGAATAAGTTTTCCCTCTGCCTATTACGTGCTAGGATACATGTTTCATGTACACACTCCTTAGCCTAGTTGCAAGCAGGTTCTTGTGGTTGGTTGAGGTGGGTGGGTGGGTTGGTGACTGGTGGGCTGTTCACATGTTTTCTGAGGCTTTTGAATTATTTATAAAGTTATCCTATATATTCTATACTTCTGCCGAGGGCGAGGAGTACGACTTACCGTTGTCAATAATTGAAATTGAAATCCTAAAACCAAACGATATAGAATGTTTTGTTCTGTTGCTTGCGTGGTGGATACATTTCGTTTCTATTGGGTATTGTCAGCGTTCCTTTCACTTCCAATTAAGGATCGCTTATGCTTTGTCATTTGCTGGGCCGCAACAGCAGTCGACTTGTTGAAGTGAAACTTTGCCAATACTAAGTGGTATTGTGTGTTTGGTTTTTTTTTTGTCTGTTAAATATGTTTTGAATAAAAGTGTTAAACACATTCGAGTGGGTGTATTCCCGACTGTAATGTAATTTGCTGGTGATGTAGGAACAGGATTCTGAAACTTTAACACTTGAAGAGGGACATTTTCTGGGGTGGATCTAAAGAGCGCCTTCTGGAAAAGATTGAAGGCTACCAACAAGACGATCTTTCTCTAACAATGCTTCATTGAGTGCTGGTCCAATTTGAGGGTGCTTAATTTTCTTATAATATGTCTATCCCTGTTTTTAAAACCCTTGTTTAAATAATTGTGAGCGGAAGTTTTTGTCTGCTGGACAATAAACGAAGAAAACTTGGATCGATTTGAAGCACTAAAATTGTGACAAGTTTCGCCATATTTTAGCAGAGATTTTTGAGATAGATTACTGAGCGAGGGGTCTGAAGCTCGATCGCCGGAAACATACAAAATCATTTCTCAGAAATCCTAGAAAGCATCTCAATGCAGCCGTTCGGACTCGGTCGAGATGTGTAGGTCTGCTCCATTGTTCCCAAAAAAAATTACACTATACGAATGCTTTCGAAAAGCCCCGCCTTGGGTCCCAAATGGACACGTTGCTCTTGCTATTTTTTTTATTAATTTTCCATGTTTCTTTTGTCCCTGGAAAATTCTTCAGCTCTAGAAAAAAAATTTTAAATTATTTGACTGATTGCTTTTGGATTTGTAAATGTGTCAAGTTCGAAATACTAACCCAACCGTAATCTGTTTCTCAGAAGTAATATAAAGCTTAGTGGAGCAACACTCGATTCTATTTAATGTTCTTTTGATTTACTCTTTTTTGGCTCCATTGTGCCAAAGCTTATTCAAATATATACCTACTTTTGTTATTGGACAATTTTCGAGGAACCTCTATCCCCATTATCAACATAGTTTTTGTTGTTATCAACCGATTTGTTATATCTTTTAAACTATTCAAAGTGCAAGTCTGTTGCTGAAAAAATACTACTTTGCGCGGATAAAATTCATTCGCGGAATGTAGTACCTACTGTCATCTCCGGAGTTGGTTTATTGTCCACCGCTCTATCTTTACAAAAGCGATTTGAAAAAAGCTTCAATTCGTCTTAGAGTTGTGGACATCTGCACATTTAAAAAACCTCAAAGCTATCAACGTATACTTGCAAGAGAAAATATGTTGCCCTGGTAAGATTCGACCTCAACCTCGCTTTGGCTTTTACCCTAAAGAAAAAAGAAAACCAGTTTAAAATATCGAATAGCCCTTAAGCTTAAGAGCAATCAGAATGTCTGTTCACATTCCAAACTATTTCCAGCAGTTTTCCACTCGAACTAACATAGAAGATCGCCCAAGGTAACCGAAGGATACCAGATAACCTCAATTGGATCCCACTATAACCAGAAGACTTCTCTGATTAACTAATAAACTTGTGTGCAAAGCACAAACTACCCTCATCCTTATTTTAAACAAGCCCACATCCATTAAGAGCTAATTTACAACGTGCTTCAAAAAAAATCCTCCCACTTCTGAAATGAAAAGCCAGAAATGCTCACTCGAACCTACAGCCCATGCATATTCTTGCAAAAACATTTGCCCGAAATACTGAACTCACAAGAACTCTTATAAACACCTCTCTCTGCAGCCAGCATCAATATCCACTTAATGGAATTTACCCACTTTGGCAACATAAAGAAACCCATTAAAGAGTTTTCTTCGCCAAACCTCATACCGCAACCAACCGCCTCGTATTAAAGTCACGACGAACGAACACAAAAAAAAAAAAACAGAAACAGAAAACTCAAAATGTGTGTTCCATCTCGTTGTTTTCATTTTCTTATTACAAAAGCCCATTTCTTGTCACAGGAGGCCCTCACACTGAATACTATCTCCCACTTGTGCCATGGCAGAGGGACTAACTGACAAACAGTGTCAAACGGTGTCACGTCATTCTCTCTCGTGTGTGTCGTATCTGTACATTATGGATGTCAAAAATTTAAATCGATAACCATCCACTGTATGAAGCGCACACCTCCTCTTGTGCCCGAGCAAATGAATAGCTACATCCTAGCTAAAGATGGGGTTTTCTGTTTTATGTTTTATGGTATATTGCCGGCGGCGGCCTGAAATGTGCTCCAGACATGTAGTAAGTGCGATAATTGGAAGGGAGAGAGAGAGAGAGTATGTCAAGAGTAGACAAAGAGTGCGATATCGTAATTAAAACACGATTACTATCCAGACGAAATCCAATTACTAATCGTTAAATGAGACGCATAATGAGACAGGTAAACTTGCTTAGAAAATAAATTCTCTCTGTCACTGTCTCTGTCTATTGCTTTATCATTCTTCTCCGTTTTAATAGAGACTCTTACACTGAGCCTGCCGAGGTGTAATTTTAATGGGAGCTTATTGTGCTACCCTTACCCTTGTCGCGTAATGAGTGATGTTGGCGTAAAAAGAATTTGTCTAGCGTGTAGTGGAATGATTGCTAAAGGAAAAGGTAGATATACGGACATAACAGACAGTGTTGGGATTTTGTCTTGTTGTGTACGCTGTCACCCGATTAATTAACTTATTTCAATGTTTATTCAATTTGTAACGAGTCTAGATAAATTTTGGAGAGTCTCTCTGGCGTGTGTCCTTGGAAGGGTACACGAGCAATGGAGTTGTTTCAAGACGTCCTTATAAATGATGTAAATTGCCAACAATTTGTTAAATGGCGCCCAGCATGAGGTCTTCCAAGTCAATTGCGATAATTAGTTTCAACGATGTACAGTAGGGGCAGATTGACGAACGTCCGTTAACCTGATAATTTAATGGCATCTCTTCGTTAGACAGCTCAGCGCTTATGGGCGACATGAACAGGAACTTGACAGGTGACAAATTGTAGAGCGTTTCACTATTAAATGATGGAGCAAATGCGTAAATGGCTGTACCCGAGATACATCAATCGGCACTTATATAGCAATGAAGCTATGAATAGTTGGCGAGTATATAATATAAAGGAGTTTAAGTCTTTTCTGGTATCAATGGCACAAGCGTTAAGGAAACCAAAGGCATAGAAGGGAATTTACATACCGCACTTTGTAAATTTGAAATTTTTTTGAAACTGAGTAGGATCGATAAAAAAAATCTATCGCTATTCGCAAAACAAATGTTTTGTGTCAGTTCAACTTCAAAAATTTGTGGAAGCGAAAAACCTCAAACTTTCGTTATAAAATTTATATACCAAACCTTAGTCCTTCAATTGTTTCCTATTCGATCTTACTGGGTTTGAAATATAAGCTTCCTGTGTATAAAAGGCCCTGTAATATTTCTATCAGAGAGATAGAGCCCATAGAAAACTTTTGCCACGCCCACTTAAGTTCAAACAAAATGTTCTTTTTGAAATGTATTCCACTGACAAAGGAACGAAAAGTCGTTATGATATGAAAATAGGTGAAAATATCCTATTTAATAAATTTGCAATCCAATTTTTTCTAAGACACGCCCACTTTTTGAAGGCGTTCCTCCATCAATCACTACATAACTATCATCTCAGGTGTAGATTTTGCAACAAAGTGAATGTACAGCAGGATTTTACTTCCACATCCTACTCTCAGACGCACAAAGAAGCCTCAAAAGTGCAGTAATTTTAACAGAAAACTGCAGCTCTTCTCCTCTACTGCTCTACTTAGCACTGGCCCGCCTCTAGCACTTGAAAAGTATTCAAAATAACAGCCAAATGGAAATCAGTACGAACTGCTAACAAATCTGTCAAATCTAAAAATAAGCGTTTATTTGTAATACACTTTCGAAACCATATCACGTGTACTGATGAAACATTACTCAGCAGCTTATATCCGCCTTCGTTTAGTGTCCTTCAAGTGTGCCCGCCCTTTTTCATCTCCGTAATGGTATCGATTAATCACTTAAACGTTTCCTCCCTTCCATCACGAACACGATCCACATCTGCGGTAATATATGTTACATCGTTTAATTAACTTGGGCACTTGATTGTATTTGCTTTATCTGCCCTGTGCAATTAATTCATGTAAATATGTCATAATTCAATTATTTAACATGCCCAGACCAGCACTCCAACAAGGATGTCCTCCATCAGCAGCTTGTAAATAAAAAATCAACGTTACTATCCACAATTTCCAATCATGAATAACGTAAACTCATAGTTCATTAATGAACAGAAAAAAAAAACAAAGCAATTAATTGAATCCTTTCCATTCCATGCAAGGATACCTTACACCACTTGCCATAAAAATAGGTAAATTCAATTTCAGTATACCACTTCACGCTCCACTGCCAAATAAATAATATTTCGTCAGCCATCCATTTAAATGCCATAATCCTTACGATGGAATACATCACCACTACAATCATCGAGCGATGTAGTGTACTCTATTCATAGCGGTGCTGATTTGATGGATGAGTGGCAGGATTCCATTTAATTTTTTTTTGTACTCTTCAGCAAACATAGAATGTGATTCACACGAAAGCGTGACCTCACCTTAAATAATTGCTGAGAAAAATAAACTGAAATTAAAAAAAAACAAAAATAAATGTGTATCCTTGCGAACGCAACACATGTCACATGGATTGTTTATGGTTTGGTCAACCTTGTGCACATATGACCCGATGTTAATGTTCGAAAGCATGAAAACCGATATCGCAGCGCTGTAAATAGCGCATTTGAAAATTATTCACATTTAATACTGTGATTGTGATTGTGACATGCATGTCACAGGAGAAATGTCCACATGCACATGCAAATATTGAAAATCCTTGCTCTTGTTCTATACTCCTGGTCTAATTGAGAAAAGGGGACTGTTTACCGTGGTCCTTTTTCGTTTTCATGAGAATGAGATATTTTCACGTGTTATATTTATGCTCTCTCTCTCTCTGTGTGTGAGTGTGTCCGATAAATAATTTGTAATTGGAGGCAATTGACTCCAAGGAAACCGAAGCGAGGGGACTGTACTGTTGAAAATGGAAAATGATTAGGCTGATTGGTGGTGGTTAGATGCGGGACACCGAAGAAGGACATTTAATTGCTTTTGGGTCGGGAGAGAGCTTTTAATTATCTATGGTTTCGCCTTTCGCATTTCGCAAATGCGAGCTTAAGTGATTTATTGCCAAAGGAGATTATTTGCACTGGGCTGTGCCGAGATTTGTGATTGATGTTACAATGGGGTCACGTTCAGGAACTGCGGTAGTTCTGCCTGCTAAGTAAATAAATTATCTCCCGAAACTGTGTGGACCTTGGATGGCTTCCGCTTTTGTCTGGGGATTGGTCAGTGTCGAGTAAGGAAATTATTGTGGTGACAGTTGTAGATAAAATTCCCTGGATAGTTTTATTATTTTTTACACACTTTTGACCGACAGGACGTCCTTTGTAGGTTTCTATTTTCTTTAAGCAAATATATTATTAGCAAATTTAGCGCTGAAATGAGTAAATAAATAGAAACAGAAACCGATCCATGTTAAATATTGACCTGGGATCTCTATGTCACATGTTTGTGCGTTCTTTTATTTTTCGAACGAATGGAAAGAAATTACAACTTGTTTGACAAATACGAGCGGCTACAGAGAAGTCTTCACAGGACAGTCAAACTTCGACATGTTTTTTAGACCTTCGCAAGAGGTTGCGCAGTGAAAAAGACATGTATGGTGTAGTTACAACTTTTCTAGGGGTTACGCTTGGGACCTCGTGCTCTGTGGTTCAACACACTAACCCAATCTCCACTAATCCATCGTGAAAGTATCCTCGGATCCTTGAACTTCGAAGCATTGATATACCTTCTATCATTCGAAGCATCGCCATTTTAGATGTTTCTAATTTCCTCTTGAATCTTTTGATCATTGTTCATTGATTTATAAGCCTCTGATGAAGAGGAGTTTTTATAGAGCCTTCCTTTTATCATATGGTCAATATGTCGTTCACTGAAGAAGGCGGAATTTTACTGCCACTTCATCCAACCTCGCGATGATTGTTAAAGCCATCACGGGTTATTTCGTTACTGGTCATAGACCTCCGAAATTCAATCACATCGCATTTTGGAAACTCTTTCCTATTCATATGTCATATGAGATTTGTCACAGTCCTTAAAAAAAAAAACAAGACCAACAAAAACCATTTCCTAGGACACCCCCGATTTGTCTCAAATTGTTTGCAAACTGCGATACTAATAATCATTTTTAGTGTCCAGGCTAAATTTTTCCAAATCACAATCACGATAATTTCAATACGTGGAGGTGAAAAATGATTATTAGTAAGGCCCAAAGAGTTTGTACAGTCTTGGGGATCCACGCACTTTCATTTAAGTTTGCTGCTAGTTTTTTCACACCAGAGGGCGTTCATGTTACTCATGTTTTGACTGTGTTTCCATTGAGACTTTTGTGACAACTAGTGATACTTTCGTTGTAACTCTGTCGTTGCTAACTTAGCGGTCATTTTTGCTGGACTTGTGTTCACTCGCAAAATTTATAAAAGTAGGATCCCTATTGCACTATTGTTCATTATGGCACAAAAAAAGTGACTTTCATCGATAGTCGATCGTCGAACTTTTATTTTCAAAATTGCGACTGGTATTTGTCGAATTATCAGTCGCTTTTCATCGTTCACATATTTATGATCGACAGTTTGCATCAGAGGATATGTCTTTAAAAATCTGTCCACCACCCAAAGGTTTTCACCAACGACTGCCTGGATAGAAAACAAATCAATGCTAACCACTTTTCTTCGTGTGGAATTAAAATCCGATTCCAAATGGGGCTGCTTATCCTCCGTTTTTGTAGAATATTTTAAGGAATCTACAAATAATTCCACACAACCTCCAACACTCAACAGAATACTTAATGCGGGTGCGACTGCAATGAGTTATCTCCAACTGGGTCATGTGTACCTATAATCTTTTGAAATGACTTCAGGTGTTGTTTCCTGAAACAAAGGACAACGTATAAAATACACAAGAACCTCTAAGCCCTCTACGAACCTGTGCTAACAAGATTATAAAACATATATTGAGAGATCTACTGGGTCGTGTGCGTGTGGTGTAGCTTTAAGGAATTTAAGAATTTATTCCAAAGTGAGTCATCGATGGGAAGACATCTATTTCGTATGTCCCAAGTCTAAGTCGATTGAGACTCACAGCACATAACATCGATTGGCTCATCATAGTTGGATTTTCCTTATTTGTCGGCATCAACCCCTTTCTATGGAAGACAAAAATTGTAATCATATACACGGGCAAGTAACCATTTTTTTTGTGGATAGACGAATAAATTTATTCCTGACTAAGGGAAATTTATTTATAAATGGATTGTGGAAAATTGACTTTACCCAGAAACTGATCTATATTCCAATCGTTACTAATATGCATGGATGGATACGCCATGGAGCTACGTTGGAATGAATGCGTACGAAAGTGGCCAGGTGGCTGTGGCACTTAGAACAGTTTAAATTTTTTGCCATGACTGACGTCTGTGTTCGTTAGGATTTTTTGGAAATTATTCGACGGCTATGAGTTTTATTGATTTATTATAAGCGTACTGAATATTTGAATTAATTAAGTCCGAAGTGAGAGCCTTTAGGTGATGAAAATCCGTGTTGTTTTGTCTTAGTTTTCTGCGCATTTTGGACTTTTTAAAAGAGCTGAATGCAGTTAAAATAACCTGACCACTATTTTAGCAATGCTGGATAAACCTAGGTACCTAGTATCGGTCTGAATACTAGTGCCAGTCATTCATGCATTGCAAATGCATTTATATTGAGCTCTTTGTATACATTTATGCACCTAGTGCATTCCAACAGAAGATATGTACTGTAACTAATTCAGCTGTACGTTCTTATCCAAATTTTTTCAAACATATACCTCCCTACTATTTGCTGTAACGAGTGACCTCAATAAAAAAAAACTAAAGCATCCCCAATACCTCCTAGGAATTCCTCTGTGTCCGTCCCTTAATCAAACTGTTTGGCACGTTTATATTCATTCCCAACACTTTCCTAATAATAAGTGGTATTGGTACCCCACCCCATCTCACTTGTGAAATTTATTATCTAATTCACATTCAGATCATCGACACTGGATCCATGTGTTATAAATTCCAATCTAGATTTAAGCATTCCTCTTCCTCCCCCCATCAATTTGCAAGTCCGCCGACAATAACCTCTTTAAACCGCTGAACGCTGAAGCCAACCAAATACACACTTAACGACATGAAAATATACACAGCATTCGCCAAATTGTCTGTCATTCCATTAACTGACTGAGCACAATTTGCTTCACGCCATCGAAACATCAATACGTATTTTAAAAATATACACACCCAACTTGAGTATCCCCTTAAGAAGGCAAAAAAAAAAACCACAACACCATCGATAAAATGGAAAATATGCACGCAAATTAAATTCGGATACATCAGCCATGTCCCATATTCCCATATCTATATGTGTTCATTTACTGCGGCGGCTATAAATTGCTTTCGGGATGACCATTAAGCGCCAGGACGACCTAGAGGAAACATATCATTATTGTGTTCATTATTAGGGGTGAAATTTTTATTTAAATTTTCTTCTGCTCCGGGTAGCTACAGTAATGTGCACGCTATGCAATTTGCCATTAATGACGGCTCTGAGTGAGAGCAACAACTAACGATATACAACATATACATAATATCGTCTCGCACAACCGTTAGTGCGAGGATAAAAGAGAAAATTATATTTTTATCAAAATGCCGGCGCTGGGGCTATGATTACTAATAATTAGTCAAGGCAGGAAAACATAGTCTGAAAGTGCGCAGTTAAAGATAAAGAAAACCTGGCAAGGATATTGCTTGGGGGTACCGCACAAATGAAAGTCTTTGAGTCATGGCAGTGAAATAATTCCCTTACCAGTGACAGACTGGCAGTATAAAAGTTTTTAAACATTTTCATTAATTAACAACCGAAACTTTTAAAGTTTTTCCTCGTGATAAAGTTTTGTCTTTATTTTGAAATTGGAGTGTGGTAATTTTTTTTTGTGGAAATGTGTTAACTTTTACTGTGCCGGTGTCTATATTTATAAAGGCTGTATGTCAGGCAGGTAATTTCCTGTTAAGAAGTTCAGTGACATTTATCTAGTTGGTGCGGCCGACGGTGGAATTGAATCGATCGAGTAGCTATGTATGCTTCCGTGCATATTTGAGTTTGTTTTTTTTCTTTTTGTGTGGTGAAGTCATCGTTTGTAGGGCTGACATTTATTTTGAAAAGCTTTACTTTTCCTATTTGTATTCATGCCTTTTTACATTCGATTACAATAATAAAGCTGAATGACATTCGTCTAAATGAGGAAATTTATACTATGGTGGAATAACACAAGAGCGAGGCGATACCGCACGCATTCCTTGTTGGATAGGTTATTATTATCCTATGGTTGGTTTGCATAAATAGTTAATAAATGTTAAACACGACAAACTGTACCCTCAGTTGCACTAAACATTTTTTCCCAGCTGAAGAGGTCATCGATAAAAAATTAATCAACTCCATTTTACGTACAAAACAAAACTAACTTCCTCGATTAAGGAGGACACCGATCCATTAAAAAAAAACTTTTAATTTAAATCTAGTAGCACTAGAAAGGAGAAAGGATACTGTGCTACTTAAGTCCACTCAGCATTTATTATTATATCGTCTAAGTAACGATTTTTGATTTAAACATAATTTTTAACATTATGGTACAGTAGAGTCAGAAAATAATTTACAGCGAGAACAATTGGTAACTTTTTGAGGTGAATACGCAGTGCAGAATTGAAAACCTCTTTTAGGAGTTTTTCCTACAGATTTTTGTCAGTCGTTTACTAGAGGTTTACTAGAATAAAGAACATAGAGGTGTCTTTGGGTTTTTTCAAGGATTCAAGCTGTGGTCTCTTCATACTGAACTACTGCGCTCCGACTTCCAATGAGAAGACATCACCTATCCTAACCAGTTGTTTATCCCGGCTAATTTTCGGGTACGTTATTGAGCAAGTTTTAGTTCTTGTAATTCTTAAAAAGAAGAAAAAAATATATTCAGCCGTACTTCTAATAATTTTTAACCTCCACAGGCCACAGACAGTAAAGGACGTTACTTATTTCTTAAATTTTAAATAAGCTACAAATCCCAGTATTAAAAATTCAAATAATCAGTTTAAAAGTAGTCAACTACTGATTGCACAAGTAGTACATTTGAAAATGTAAAAAAAGACAGCACTTTTCAGTTAAGAGAGATAGATAATTTAAATACAGAGATCTGACAAATTTATGTTTTTCTACTGGAAAAAGTTACCAAGTGACGAAAAGATGTTGCGTAGCAATACATAAAATCGTGATCTACACCTCTACCATCTTTAGACTTCAAACACGGGCAACCTGTTGGGACTAATTTATTAAAAGTAGCCACTAACCACTATAGCTTCGGAAAACTGATTAGAATAATTATGCCAGACGACATTTCGCCTTGAATGCATGATTTTAAATCATCAGTAATAAAAACACACATTACGACTGCAGTTCCCGTGGCACTGTGTTGTCCTGCTCATTTCATTATACATTGTTAAACCCGCCATTGTTTAAGTATAACATACCAGAGAAAGCAACAAACTCAGCACAACAAATAAAAATTTATTATTTTCCGAAAATCAAACAGTCACGCACGTCGCAATTCGAGTAAATATTTTCCCCGCATGTTCAATTTTCCGCGAAAAACATGTTATCCACAAATACGGAACACCGTACGTACCCCGACAGCCTACCTTCCTACCCCCATCTTTCTTAGTTGCTCACACTTCAATCCAATAACAAGTGTCTATTAAATAAATTTTCTAAAAATAACCCTTGCCAAGCAATCTCGCACAACTTAGCTAATTAGAAAGCTTGCCTCCCCCACTAGACCTCTCTCCTAATTAAATCAAATGTCAAGAACACATTTGAAATTATCGCACCCTTCCACGAACTCGGTCGTTTTCGGCAATCATTTCAGACCAAAGAAAAAAAAATACAGAAAATATCCACACTCAAGAGTTTACGTCATATAAGCAACCAGAAAAAATGTCCACTTTTCGCAATCTCCCCTCGGCATCGCTCGTCCATTTACAAATGTATAACAAAGTTTCAATGCGCACACAAAATAAAGTCATATTGAAAATTGTAACCCAACCCCAACCCTCTGCAATTTAACGGCATCTCATTTAAACTAGGTCGCCATTCAGAGAGACAACGAGCTCGCTCTCGAGTCTGGAATGAATGTGCAAATATTTGCACATATTTTCCGGCGATATTTACTGGAAAAAAGAAAACACGAATATTTTATTCAAAAATTCTTAACTAAGTAAGAAGTCATTAGCTGTGAGCGACAGAAAGAAATACAGACAGTGGCTGCAAGCCGTTAACAGTGACGAGCGACAGTTAGAGAGTGATGAGACACGAGACAAATGAAGCACAGCACAGTAAATACGGGCGAGCTCTAAGCTAATTCAAATATTTAGACACTCCCATCTCAGACTGAATATGAAATTAGGAGATAGGACATAGGACATAAGCGCGAGCAAAGGGGTTCATCTGTCTGATATCACAGAACAGCTTTGACACAAATTCAGTATACTGCCCCAGCAAATGAGGCTCAGTACGGGGGTTGTGATTAATGAGTGTTTTTTTCTTTTTCTTCATTTTTATTCATTTATGCGAGTTGTATTTTTTATGTCCTTGCAGATGTCATAACATGGGCTGTATGTTCGAAACAGCCAAGAGGAATCAATGCAATGAGATTATATCCAAGGATAAACGACCCACAACAGTAGCATCAACAGGAGCAACAAACGCAACAGCGCCAACAACGACACGACACCCAGAAACAGACACAGAGGCAGAAAGTTTAACAGAAGAAAGCGATTCGTCGTCACCATCGTTGCCAACACAAATCGTTGATCCCATTGAATTACAAATTCAGTCCTTTTCCAAGTATTTTCCGTCATCGCCTTCTTCATTTTCGTTGTCGTCGCCGTCATTGTTGTCCGCCCCCGCCACCGCCAGCAGCAGCAGTTGTAGTGCCAGTAGTTGCAACTGCAACAGCTGCAGTCAAAACTTGTACAATAGCTTAGTATCGGAAAAAAATAAAAACTATCGCCAAAACCATTACCAACGGCATCATCATCACCATCATCAGCATCGGTATGTTGAGGCAGCAACAAGAAATACGTCCCCGACGACGACCAAGTGCAGCATGGATGAGTATATACGCGCCGGACATTACATAACATCGCGACTGTTCAATTACAGTAGTGGCAGCAACAGCAGCAACATCACCAGCAGAAGAAGCAATAGTTTATTAAATTTTAGGAATACAAATTATTTAAATAATAGTAAAAGTGCATGTTCAGCAACAGCAACAGCAACTTCATCAATTCGAAACTCAATTAGCCTGTACGCTGCGTCTAGTGTAATATTAGTTTTATGCTATTTAACATCATCTACATCGGCTGCCGCAATTGATCATCCGATGTAAGTATCTGTCAAATTGTAATTTTTGTTTTGTAAATTCAAGAGTGAGCTGGGACCTTTTTTAAAAAAATTTCAATAATTTATCCTAAATGGACTGTGTTTGCGTTTCATAGACGTCTTTCACTGAAAGCGCTAGAAAAAAGAACGCAATAATAAATGGCATCTACGCCGTGTGTCAATAGGGACGTTTAAGTACCTAGTTTAGTACGTCTGACAACTGTCTGACTAGATGTATCTCGGTTTTGATCCGGGGAAATCGGTCATATGAGCAGCTCTTTCAGTTGACGTTTATGGAAGGGTAGCCGACGAATCTAGTCAAGAAATTCGTGACTGAGCACTTAGTTGACAGTTCGCATATGCGGCTGACGTTGAAAGCGTGACATTTCCGAACAATCTAGTTTTTGCGTTCAGGTTACATCTTATCCAGACCAATCTAGTCGACTTAAGATGACTAGATTCTTGAATGTGCTCAATTGCATTAAATATTGAAATATCCTGGGCAAATTTAATCACACATTTATTTTCTGACAATTTGTGGTAAATGTCAAAATTCTATTGACCACTTTTTTGACGTTTTATTTTGCTTATGCGTTCGGCTGGAGTGTTAAATTGTGAATGCATCACATTTCTGTTGCGTTCAAACGTTAAATAAAAGAAATCTGCCATATTAAAGTACTGTAAACTTGTCAATATCGACAGAAATGTGAGAAATTTGTGGGAAAAAAATAGGTGTACAAAATTTAAAACGAAATATGTATAAATCAATAGCAATCACGCAATAGTCTGTGCGTCTTCTCGTCAGAAGTGACAGAAAAAGGAAAATTATCAAAACAACGAGTTGCAATAACGAGTATGCGCCCTTTTGTCTTTAGGGAAGTTTTTCCAAGTTTTGACAACTTAAAAAACGAAAACTAGCACAGACAAATTAGGGCTCCAAAAAGCATTTATTGCTCAAAAAAAAATTTAAATTCAATTCAAACTCGCTATAATTAAGCTGGCATTTATCTCATTAATAATAAAATAGAGAACTCTTTGTCAGTTAAAGAATTATTTGTGAACTTTATAAATTTAAAGTATAAATGAACTAAAAGCCACTTAACTCATTCCGATAGCGATAGGGAAAACTAAAATTTCCCTTTATATAAAACTTATATAGTTCGGTACCTACTTCAAATACTATTTGAATGCCCTAAGGAAAGCAACTTCTACCATCGAATTAGCAAACAATTTGAAACTTTCAGCATCGATATCGATTCCCAAAAGTAGACAAAGACATTTTCAAATTGCCAAATGCAAGAAAAGTGCTCACGCTGTACACAAAGAAGGTTAAACCTTACGTCATATATCCAACAAAAAAAAAAATTTATTTTAGATCGAATTCAGCTGACAACCATATTTGTGTTTTGTTCTATCTTTACAGATTCGACGAATCAAGTTCGGATAAGGAAATTCTGGACCATTTATTGCAGAAATCACGTTACGATAAAAGACTCCTACCACCAGTTAATGGTGAGTTAAATGGTGCATACTATTTTATTTTTTTTACAAACTTTGTATGTTCTCTGTCACTAGAAGTGTAGCATTTAAATTGTCCTAGTATCATTAGTGGATTTATTTAGTATTAAAAAATATTTGGTGAGTTTTGGATTCCGGTTTTGCCTTTAAAAGTTGAATGGATACTTAGTTCAGACAACTTGGAGCAACGGAAACTTCAAAAGTGTCCATTGTTTAACGGCTTCTTTCTGTTTTATTTTAAAATAGTTAAATGTATAGTTTGTGTTTTAAATTTGTGTTATAATTCATTTCGTATTTATCTGTTGTTGTCATGTTTAGGAAATGTTCATTTTGGGTTTTTTAAGTGTCAAAATATTTGAGTTCGAACGCTCCGTGTAATTTTTATAAGTATACTTACATATAATAAATTTAAGAATAGAAAATATTTTTCATAAACCTGTGCGACTGGATCACACATAACTTGCTTGTTTATTTTGTTTTGGGAACTTAGTCCCTGGGGTTTCAAAGAAAGAATATAAACAGAAATTCAAAATGTTTTGACACACTATAAACTTTGGATTTGGCCTGTTAACCTTAAATTATCAAAGACATAGTTTAATCTAAGAAGGAGAATGTCTGGCGTATAAAAATGGTCCTAGACGGAACGGTTTCGTGAATTTCTTTATTTAGTTACTTGTATTTATAATTCCAAACTGTAGACTTGATTTTTGAATTCTGCTCTGAAATATTTGTTTTTATTAACCAAAAAACAAACCAAACTGTCGTCTACTCTCTCAACGCGCATTCGCTTCAAAGCAGCATTATGTTTTGCAAAATCGTTGCTCGCGCGCTTTGGCATTTAAAATCGTAATGTTTCGATAAAGCGTGTCAAAGCGCGCTGACGCACGAACGCTGAATTGTGAATTGGGCGTAAAGCGAAGTTGTCGACCCGTTTTTACTGTTGCTCTTTGCACAGAAATTCGGTTTCGGATCGGACTTAGGCGGACAGCATTGCCAGACCCAAATCTGTGGATCTCTCTTTAATCATGAAGCATTCATTGAGTTTGATCAAAATTGCTCAGGCAAACAATACTTTTCAAAGTTAACAGGTGAATAGAGTTCGCTAGAGATGTTCGTTTGTTTAGAAAAAAGTCGAGAAGAGTCTATTAATCTATTCATATTTGGAGGACAATTTCACTTTTTATTGTTTTATTTAACATATAGAAAAGTAGTAGTTTAGTCACCGGTTAGCAAAACATATCACTCTATCCATACCCATTGTAGAATTTTTTTTCTTTACATTCCTACTTCTTGTTTGGTTCACACTTAGTTGTCACCGTTTTCTGTTCGTTTTGGCATTCATTGTACAATTTTATAGATCCGTTTAACCATTTGTAGTCTGGTTGATCGAGTTAAGAACACATTTTCCAATCCCAAAAGAATTTAATTCGCTCGTTTAAATGTTTCGTTTTGTTTCCTAGTTATTTATATAGAACTCGAACCATAATCCATGTGCATTCAAATTTATTTCCACATTTGCTAATGTCATGCAACATTTTTCCAGATGAAGACTTCTGCTGTGGGTTGTCATCGCCGGATATGGCAAAAAACCAGACTACGATGAGACCACATCATCGCGGTTCGTTGAAATTACAAAAATCAAAACAAAAAAAAAAAAAACAATAAGTTAAATTCTACATTTTAAAATTGTTCAATTATTTTTTTCGTTTTTGATTATGGCGCACTTCTATTATAAAATACACTGTGAAAAATGTTCGCTTTAATGCACTGTAGAGAAACGCCCACCTGCTAATTTCCTTTTATTATTATTATAATGGTGATGCAAAATCAGCTTACTGTAGTATTTTGTAATTTTTTTTCTCTATAACTGTTTGTAGTGCTGTTGAAAATTGTTTCGTTTTAGAGTAATTACTGTAGGCACTTTTAAGTGAAATTTATTGTACGGTTCGATTGTTAGGTATGACCTGCAAGCGAGAGGAAACTATATTTTTTTATTTTCTTCATTTCATGCCTATTCAAATATGCAGAAGTATAAACCAATTTGAAGTTCTCTTTATTTTTTCTGCTGCTTCTTGCATCACCGTCACCATGCCAATAGCTGGGATACGGACAGAGAAAAAAGGTGGAAATCCTTTTCGCAACTACTGCCTACTTTTGAATTTATGATGCATTTTCAACAATACGCCGGGTCTGTCCATCCAGCAAGCAGAGTATTGCTATGAAGGAAGCAAATTTCCCCGGGGAGTACCACAAACCCGGCCAGAGGAGACAAGAGAAGCGATTTGAATATTCCAAATGGGTCAGCCATCTCCCCCTGTATATAGTAAGGCTGGCTGAACAATGATAGGCTACCTTGCAAATAGTAGGAAGTTGCATTGTTGGAATAGGGCTTTGGGGGGTGGCGGATGAAAGGTTTTGTTATGATTGGAAGGCAATTGTTGTACTACAGTACTGCCTGCTGGAGATAGATCAGCATTAGGGGCATAATCAATTGCACCCTGACGAGTGGCAATTTGCTAACTGAATATTAAAACTGTTCATTTCATTGAAAGCTGAGTTATGGAAATGTCAAGTGACTTAGTAGTAATTTGTTTTTTTATTCGCCGAGTGAATGTGTAATAAATAAATTAATGTGTGTTGCACTTGGGAGAAGTGGAAGTGTGCAGTTTTTATTATGTTTCCCAGCAGTTTAAAAATTTATTCAAACCTTTTATGGTCGGACTTTAGGTTTGTTTCACAAGGTTCTGATGACCGTGTTTATATATGAAAACGGGTTTAAATTCAATAAATGTATACATATAAGGAAAAAGTTAAATCTATGCGAGCATACAACTTTTGGACGCGCATACAAATCAATTGTACGTGACATATACTGTCGGGGACGACTGAACTGAGTTCGAGTTTGCCAACATTATTATTCTGTGCGATGTCTAAGGATAGGTATCATTTCTGCGCTGGGTATAAAAATCGACACAGTTTTCTTTTGTTGACCTATTTATACAGAAGTTTTCAGTGCTGTTGTCTGCATTGGCAGCAAAATAGTGGAAGATTTATAATAAACACGTCAACATCGTCGTTTTAAAAATCCTGCTCATCCCATTTTAGGATAGAGTGGATTTCTTTAGTATCGCCTAGCTTTTTAACAACGGGTACTTAATTTTTGCAGATGGTACCTCACGATGAAGGACTACGTGTATGTTACTGACAACTTTTAGTACGCCCTGATTTCCACTGGACATGTTTTTCCCGAATTGACAGCGACGCGAAGATTCAGCGAATACTACATAGATATGATTTTAAATATCTGCGTTTTAAGGAGCTGACTGTTAGGTTTTAATGTGCCCTCACCTGGTGCCTCGAATTGAAAAAAAAAAAAAATATAATGAGATGAAAAAGGGACAGAAAAAATGTTTACAAATTTTGAACACCAGAAATTAGGGTACTATAAGTGATCACATTTAATAATTCTAGCTATTAGTACTCATTTAGTGATCAATAATGAAAGGCCGAGTTCTATTAGTCATAATCGATATATATCCCAATTTAATTTAATTGCGGACAAAATCAATGGCTGCTTGTTTCATTCTCCAGAGAATTGCACATCTGCGTTTCTTGAACACACCCAACTTGAAGTTGGTGGTGGTTCACAATTCAACTAATAGCAGCGGCTCATACAAGAATTCGCTTCAAAGTATTTGTTTGTTTTTATTAGTATAGCAATTTAAAACCTACTTTCAACACGAGAATTGGACTCCAAATGGTCGCCAGGTCACTCTGTTCATTCACTTTTTTTAACAGATCTCAGCAAGGACTTTAACCAGTTCGTGGTCATGTTTGTTATCCCCCCATTTTTAAAGCAGCATTTTTGAAATATGCAAAGGTCTACTGTACATAGATTTAAATTGAAGACTTACCTCAGTACTTCTGATATTTTATTTAACTCATCTGGAGGTTAGACATTCATCGATTAAATAACTTCCGCCAAACTCCAAGCCACCATCTACTGCGTCAACCTTCCCAGTTGCGGTAGCGTATTTATTTTACTTCCAAAATAAAATTTCATCGCATACCTACACGTATCAGCTTCTGTTCGATTTTTTTATCGACCAACTTTATGAGCACGTGAAACCTATAAATACTCACACACATAATCTCTCATCTCTGGTGCGTGTGAACTTCAAAAATGCGACTCACTTCCATTCATCTTAGGGTTTATTCTTCTCTGCATTTGCATATAGGTTATAGAGAATTTTATCCATCTTCATTCTCTCGCACTCGATTCGATTTCGTTTCGTAGTTGTTTACGACATAACAACCACTCAGTGGGGCTTATGTGTATTTTCTTTTTCATCACGTTATTAGGAGAAAAAATGCACCACAACAAAAAGTCGCTCCTGTTATTTGCTCTAGAGCGTGCAAACATTGTCTTAAATTTTGAAACCTTTACCAGCCTTAAAATATTCCTCTGGCGTATACGTAACATTTTTTCGCAGTCTTCTTTTCTTTTTCATTTATCGTTAAGTGTTCTTGCACAGCATGTGGTAGGCGCAGTCAGTACGTTATCGTCTATATAAATTGCCTCATTATGTCCCATCCTTATGAGTTAATAAATAAAATTTCGTCTCTACTTCTTTTTCTGTGCTTACAGGTACATTAACAGTTAATGTAAACGTATTACTCCTAAGCTTAGCATCGCCCGACGAATCTAGTTTGGTGAGTTACGCTAGTGATACGTCCTGTCTTTTCATTGACTGAGTGGTTATCTTTTTTCCTTTCGTTGTAGAAATATGAAGTGGAGTTCCTATTGAATCAACAATGGAATGATCCTCGACTGCAATATGGTAATAAATCGCAATATGATTTTTTAAATGCACTGCATCATCACGACAATATCTGGACACCAGATACGTATTTCATTATGCACGGTGACTTTAAGGACCCCATCATTCCGATGCATTTCGCTTTGAGAATCTACCGGAACGGGACCATTACGTACGCAATGAGGTGAGTCGAGTGCTGCTCCCTCCTCTTTCGCACAATGGCAAACTGAAGATGGCATCCCATTCAGAGACCATCGGACCATTCAAAGGATACGAAAGAAGCATATAATTTTGCATCCTTTGACAGTTTTTCCTTTCTATGATTTTTAATGCGAACATTTTACAATCATACGACAATTTGTATTCAAGTGTACTTGACAAACTTTTTTATGTCCTTTTTTCCTTTTTTTCTACTGTATATTTGCATTATTGTTTGTTATCTTTTTGTTCTCTTTTCAGACGTCATTTAATCCTGTCATGCCAAGGGAGTTTGCATATATTTCCCTTCGATGATCCTAAATGCTCATTTTCAATGGAAAGTAGTAAGTACTCGAGGGTTGCCGATTGTCCCCATGCTTACGGAGGGGGACAGTTGTCTATGGGATTTTTGTTTTGCTGTAGAAAATTCCTTCTTTTGTAGGTGTATAAATGTATACATATTAATTGTGTGTTTACTTGAGTGCGGCGCGCTCGGTAGGCAAATGAGAAAGTGGTGTCTGTCCATTTGCATTAATTAGACTTTATTGTTGGGATACGATTTTTCTTTTTGTTTGGTTTGTGCTTTTTTTTCGTTTACCCACCATGCTCCTGGGAGGGTTTGCTTTCCTGCTTGATGTGGAAATTGCTTTTTTTTCTCATTTTTACGCAATGGTTCGTCTATGCTTTCCCAAGGGCAAGGACAAGTATATATCGTGTGTATGTTAATAGGTATTTTAAAGAAGAAAACAAAATAGGAGAAATATAAAAATTAAGACTAATCGCATGGTGTCGTTGTATCTTTTCAGTTTCATATGAATTGTCGCATATAAAATACGTGTGGAAAAACGACGAGGATACGCTGCGTAAGAGTCCGTCGTTGACGACACTGAATGCATATTTAATACAAAACGCAACCGTGACGTGTTCTGTCAAAAGCTGGCGAGGTGAGTTGGGTAATTTTTGTGCTTTGTGTGTTTGACGATCTTAATAACTTTTCAATTTCATTGTTTTTAGTAATAGAACAGTAGTTATGTAAATTTTTGGGGAATATTTCTCGGTTATTTTAGTTGAGGTCAATAATTACTTATTTATAAGATCAGGGGGAAAATTGAGTAGAATGGATTTTGTTTTTGTTTTAATTTTATGTTGAACTGTGTTTTATTTACCTTAAGATGCAAATTGGTCTTTGAGAGACTGGTTTGATTGTGTTGGCGTTTATTAGATAAAATATGTAGTATTTGTTATTTGAAGTGTTTAAAGTGATTTTTATTTTCAACTAACAAACAGTTTTTATAAAACTGAATTGGCAATCTCTTTCGGTTGAGTTAATAGCTTGTGATGTGTACAGGGGAAGTGACGTTTCTCTCGACATTGAATTGTTTTTTCATAGACATTCTTGTAACACCTAGTACCCAAACATGTACAATATCTCTTAAGTCATTATTCAGTTCTCAAAAGAGCCATGTCTTTTGCACGGAATCATGAATTTCCTCCCTCAAAGTCTAGGAATATTGACTATAAGATTCAATTGGTACTGACAGGGACAGTGTTACCGTATCCTGAAAAAGTAATTTCAAAGATTTTGTGTGAAAACTGTACCTTAATTATTACATTTTACTAAAATCAAAGTAAATATATAAATTAAGCATTTTAATATATTGTTCCAATGAGCTGTGAGAACAAAAAAGACTATTGAAAAAAATGGTTCAACTTAACCCCAATATAGAAACAGCAAATAAAAAATTGAGAACTAGCGAATTTCTGCTCGCGTTCCATTGACAGCTAGATAACTAGTAATGCGTCGACTTCATTCCAAAGTCAATACGAAATAAATTGATACAGTGAACACGTTTTAAGACGATTAAACGTCAAATTGTTTTTGTTAGAGGTTGACATCAATTTGACGCATCGCGATAAAATATTCCTCGCTCATGAAATACCAAAATCTGCTTATTTGCCCACCCGATTTGTGATATGCATAGCTCAGCTTTAGCGAAATTCTTTTAAAAATATTACACATCTTATAAAAGTGCTGCCACATCTACGTTATTCGGAAATAAAGTACTAGAACGAAAAACCGCAGTAAGAGATTGTCAAAAGTAGGTGAACTTAACCTTTACTAACAGTTTTCTTTCTAAAAACCAGTTATTGTTATTTTTCATTGTTTAATTATAATTATAATGTATGGTCGTTTTAAATTTTCATTTCAAAAATATGTTCATAAAAAAAAACTACAAATAAGATCTAGTGCGATGTTAGAAATATATATTTTTTTATTTGTACCTTATTAAAATAGAAAATTTATAAACAAACCTTTATATAAAACTAACCAAAAATACAAACGAAAAAAAAATATATACGCAATATCGTAGGAAACTACAGCTGTCTTAAGGTCGATTTAATATTTACAAGAGATCGAGCATTCTATTTCACCACCGTTTTTATACCTGGAATAATATTGGTGACGTCCTCGTTTATCACATTCTGGCTCGAATGGAATGCAGTACCTGCACGATCCATGATAGGTAAAATAACGCAAACAAAACCAAATCTCAAACAAGCAAAATTTCAATTAAACTACCTACCCAAATTTAGAAACAAAATTTAATTTAGTAGATTCGCTAAGACAACATTAACCTAGTCCCATTTAATATATATTTTTTTTAAATTTCATTTTAATTTTAATGAGAAGAAATTAATTTTTCACTACATTTCGTAAACAATAGCAAAAACAAATCCGTAATCCTCGATCTTTTTTTTTTTGTATTCCCCTCCTTTCTCTTCGGCTAAATATCCTGCAGTTGATCAAGTTAACAAAACAGCAAGCTATCATGCATTTTGTTTGTAAAATATTTTACAGATATTGATAATTTAAAATAAAATTAAATAGTTTGAAATAATATTGAACGCCTGCTGTAGCTGATTGCCTTTTGATGAATGCTAACAGTTCTCGTTTTTATTCCAGTTGGACTGCTATAACATTTATATATTTTTTGTAGTTCATTATGATTGTACAAATTTTATGGAGTATTATTAAAAATTCGGTAAAACAAAAGTATGAAGTCACGCAACTTATTTGTGCATGATTATTATGTTCTAAAGGATTTATTTATATTTTTTGTTTTATTTTGCATTCAAATAGTAGATAGTTAATGAATTAATTAAAACTATTTTGTACGATAAGTTAAGATGAGTTCTAGTTTAGATAGAGGTTAAGTCTGAGGCTTTTTAATGCAATGCAATATTTAGTGAGTAGTAAGAAACAAGTAAAAGCAACACAATTATAACTATATTTTAAGCCACGAACGACAAAGTGTGTACTCGCACAGATTTATAACGAAAAAGGCGAACAAGGGTTTGCCGACCTAGGTCCAACTCTAAGATCTCAAACTATGGGAACACTAATGCTATTCGATTGAATTGAAATATTTGTTGTTGTTTTTTTCGGATTTTTATTTCGTTAAACAGGTGATCTCAAAACAGACTTTATAATATGGACTTCGTCGGTAAGATAAATCAGACCCCTTCTCTCCCATTGACAACCTCTTCCAGTGTGGAATCCTAATCTCTGAATATTATTTTAAAAACATGAATACGCCAGAACTAATTCCTCTTTGAACTTAAATTAGGGCTTATCACGGCTTTCCTCTTACAATCAGTACTTAAAAACTTTGTGTCAATATAAGCTGCCGTAATTGTATAACTAAAAACTAAATTTGACTTATGTCAAAGTGAAATAATGACAAGCCTTGAATTAAAACACTTTAAAAAAAACTCATTGATACTGGTCAGTTATGACTTGACCACTGACTAACTGAAATTTTATTTTTGTCGGTTTTTAAAAATTCAAAACGCATCTACAAAACGTTGCCTTAAGTGCTAAAACTGGCTGCATCAAT
The DNA here is from genome assembly GCA_948293265.1 of Cheilosia impressa. NCBI lineage: Eukaryota > Metazoa > Arthropoda > Insecta > Diptera > Syrphidae > Cheilosia > Cheilosia impressa. The sequence continues at coordinate 52,867,618 of OX411881.1, read as the reverse complement.
GAGGAGTGGCAGAGCCATTCTAATGCCCTAGGGGCTGACTACTAGCACGAAGTATAAAATAACTAAAATCAGTAAAAGCAACTGGTCATAAAATCTCCACGCATTCTAACTGATTTTTCAGCATAACTTTGCAATTGTGATTTTGTGCACCGAAAGCTTATGGCTAACTCTAGACGTCACATCCACAGACCTGAAAATAAATGTCACAGTTGGAGAAAAGCATGCTTCTTCAATAGGTCAGCTTAAAAAGAAATGAGTATCCTACTGATTTAAAGTTTTTATTAAAAAATCTTGACCCCTTATAAAAGACATCGGAATATCAAACAAAAATAAAATTTGACTATTTTACAATACTACTGATCGGCTGAAGTGAATTCAAAATGAATTTGGAAGCTAATCCAAATTCAGAAATGCCAAAAAAAAAAATTCCAAACCCTTTTTGAATAGCAAACTAAATTATTTATTGTTAGTGTGATTTTAGTAAAATAGTTAGGAATTAAAAACAAGCATTAAAAAAGACTAAATGTACATAAATTAAAAATAAAAAACCACTCACACACACAATTTGTTTGAACAAAATTTGACTAAACGGCAATGGCAATTGCTCGCTTTTCTTTGAAGGTAATTACAGTTGCCTAAAAGTTGAACTTATGTTCACAAGGGACCGTGCATTTTATTTCACAACTGTATTTATACCCGGAATCATATTGGTGACATCATCGTTTATCACATTTTGGCTAGAATGGAATGCAGTACCAGCCAGAGTCATGATTGGTATGTAAAAACCATAAAACACTTAATCGGAGATTGTTAAGAAAATTCAAAAAAATAGGAAACAAAAATTTCAAAATTTGTTCTGTAAATATGTATAACCGCGAAGAAACAATCTAGTACATTCACTACCAATTGGCTGAATAAAAGCGTCAGGAAGCGATATACTTAGGTCTTATATATTTAGGAGCTACACTAATTTTATTGCAAATTCTTTTCACAACAATTCGAATGAATAAAATTGAATTTATTGTTCATGTAGATTTGACTTGTAGACAAACATTTTTCATCACTTTTATGCACTAAGCTATATTTATTGCATGCGCAGTTGTATTTTAATTATTTTTAGTTCTCTCCAAACTTCCTCCTTAGAGTTTTGAATTTTTTCCTTTAATTAGATTTGGTACGAGAAGAAAATTAAAAGCAAATTTATTCAAATCACTAAATGTGCAAAAATTGGTCGAAAGCAATAAACCAGGTTAATAGGGTACACATGTGAAAGATATTTAATTGAAACTGTGAACAATTTGTGACACTGTGACGCCCTAAAAGAATAGTATTCCTACTTCGACTGGGTGTGAATAGCAGGGGCTTACAAATGAGATGTAAGCACCGGGCAGACGAAAGCAATTGAGCGCAATTCATGCAGTTCACACAATTCATCACACTATATAGCTAGAGCCCTGCGGCGTAAAAGGGTGGCAGACAGTTCTTTCTATGAATGGCAGGGTGGTACTTTTTTTTAATTGTACATCGTACCGCTGATTCTGTATAGTCAGTGTGCACCTACAGATTTTTCGCTTTTTGTCATGTGGTGTTTGTGATATCTATTAAGAGTTGTTTTTGTAGAATAAGAGGATTGTGCATTCATGTGTATTGCGGATATTAATTCAAAAACTTGTACAAGTACCTCTTTCCACAATGAACACTAACAACAACAACAACACATATATACATGTGTCATCCTTCAACTGAGTCATGAATGGTGGATATAAACAAAAGCAAAAAATTGGATACAATAAAAGCGCAGAGGATGAGGTTAAAATGGATGCAAGTGGTGCTGCTTTGGTTGCTGGGGGCTTATTTGTATATTTATCCTTTTAACATGAATGACATTTATGTGTTATCCTTTGGATTCCTCATTGTAGTCTTGTTTGCACGTACGATTCCCTAACAAAAATATGGTCGCTCATTGTCAGCTATGACTGTGTCATGTGTTGGCTTGTCCTCTAATTTAGCAGTCCACTGAGCATATTACATTTCGTTTAGCAATTCTTTGTCTAAACTATGTAGTTAATGTCTTGAGTTGGGCTACGATGTTGGTGTATAGAGCTTACCAAAATAATTTGGGAACCAAGTAGTCAAGATTGCCGGTTTAACAAATCCGCCGACGTACTTTTGCCTGGATGAACCCGGGTATTGTTGGGAGGTTTATCACTTTTATTGCGTTTTTAAAGGCGAAGGGTTTTCCAGTTATTTGTTCGCATTAAGAATTTGACTGCTCTGCTTTAAGCCAGCAATGGTCAGCTCAACATTTCGACAAATTCACTCCAACTCCGCTTGGCGAATTTTGTTACTTGAGACTGGCCAAACAAAATATATTTCCACCCTTAAAAACAGCAACTACAAACTTAGATATAGCCACTTATCCATATTCATGCACTCTCACTCGTCTATCTTGGTTAGAGCTATATACCATACCCTCATGCGCTTTAATGAGATTTATTCAGTTCACCATCTTCATCGTGTGTGGTAACTCTTTATCCTCCAGTGTAAATCAAGGACGTGACTTTTCATCATCATTCCTAAAATATGAGGATGTTTCTTTCATCGTCAACAAAAACACAGAAAAAAAACTTTAAGAAACTTTATTTTTCTTTTTTAAGAATGAAACCATATGTCCTGTTCAGCAATGACATTGGCATTGATGCAACGCTAAAGATCTGTTTCTCTTTCACCATGTCGCTCAGTCGCTGCTCTAGTTATTGTTCGTTACCATTCCCAGTTTAATTGTTTTACCCAGCTCTTGTAGCTTCTTCTTTTTGTTTCATAAATCAATGTCAAAATTAGGTGGAATGGGGCCAGTGCACAGTGTGAACCGCCCCTGACAAATGAATTTCATTTAAATACTACATCCTGCTTGAAGGATTTGTTTCAACTTTTTTTTTTTGCCTTCGTTTTGCCCGCCCAAATACTCACACTCGTGTCATGTAAAACAATGGGTTTTGTGTGGATATAAAATTATGGATTAAAGTGGATTTCTGTGATTGTATTGTATGTGCGTGTATTACGCGCGAATAACGTTGAGCAAAGGAGAAAAAGAAAGTTTGCTCGCCCACTTGAAACGTTACACATTTTAGATTTTTGAATATATTTGCATAACGATTTTTTGTGCCCTCTTAAGTTTGTGTTGTTTTTTTATTTTCTTAAGTTTTAGAAAAAAAAATTTTCTGTTTTTTTCTGTCCTCCTTCTTGTGGAAAAATAAAAATGAATATACCCCTTGTTGTACATAAATATACTCGTAATACCTCATCTGAGACAGACTTATTTTTCAGTTTATTTTCGTTTGTTTTAACTGTTTACCTCATGCAGACATTTGGTTTTGAATCTGTGTAGGGTATATCTAAGGATTAAGCGTTTTAATCGGTGGAAATTGTAATAGACTTTGTCTGGCTATTAAGGAATCTTTAAGCAGAAAAAAATTGGTTAAGCTGAAAAAGTTGGCTTATAGTGGTTGTAGAGAACATCTCTATCTGTGGTAAATTGGACAATGATTTTGGGTGGTAATGCATTCAAACTTGTAAAATTCAAAATGCAATCACTTTTTTTAAAACACAAAAGTGCTTTGGCATATTTTTATTAATATTTTTAAAAAAATAGTTGTGCTTGCTAAGAAATTCCATCGAATTAAGATTAAATTTCTTTTTAAGCTCAATTCATTGTTAAGTCCGAATCAAGGTGTTTCTACACTTAGTTTTCTCAAAAAAAGGTGCATATTTTTTAAAAAAATTTTTTAAATATGAGCAACACAAATTTCCACGTTCTTCGATACGATAGATGTTAAACCAGTCTTTTACTAATTACAAGTATTATGTTAGTGGTTCAGGGCTTCTCTCTTGACTTGATCTATGCTCTGGGGTATGTAAATTTATTGTTCGTAAATTAAATTCTAATACCCCAATTACATTTTCAAATGTCAACTGAGTGATGAAAAACTCTAACCACCTCTGTTGGGTCTACCAGGGATGTCTGTTGTCGAAGTAATTTTATATCATATATTTTTCACGGTGTAACAAAAATTGATCTTCTGTAGTAAAAAACCATTATAAATATTCTTAGATAAAAGTACACTCTCCCATTTAAATTTATGAGTTTTTCGTGCATTTTTTCTTGTAGTATTTTTTAGTAATTTTCCGACGTATTTCAGTGCGTTTTTAAGACGCATTTTAATGTTTTTTGAAGATAATTCTTATAAATTCTATTTAACAGAGCACAATTACATTTTCGAAAATATTCTTGTATATGGAGACCCCCTAAAATATAACTGAAATTCTCTACCAGCTCTTCTTATGCCAGATCTTTATTGGGGAAAAACAGTCACTCGCTCGTTACTCAGAATCCTCCATTATGATTACTTACGCACTACATAAGTACAGTCGCTATGCTTTCTAATCACTTTTTTAATACAAAAAAAGTATATTTATCGATTTAAATGCTTAATCCTTAGAATTACCTTTAATGTCCTACAAATAATTTCAACACAACCTCACTTTCATTGTCCCTTCGTGTTTATAACAACCGCAAATATATTTTTTTTCCACAGAATTAAATTAATATATTTAAATCCCTCCCAACAGGTGTTACAACAATGTTGAATTTTTTCACAACATCCAACGGTTTCAGAAGCACACTTCCTGTCGTCTCAAATCTCACAGCTATGAATGTCTGGGACGGAGTGTGTATGTGCTTCATTTATGCGTCATTACTCGAGTTCGTATGCGTTAATTACGTTGGCCGAAAACGTCCATTACACAATGTCGTCTATCGTCCTGGCGAAAATCCAGTCACACAGGTAATGCCAGCTATTTCGCCTTCAAAATAACAAATAATAATTATTATCAGTTGTACAAATGAGAAAAAAAAAAAAAACATTACCCTTTACAGATTCATTCAAAATAGTTTTTGTTAAAACAAAAAGTTTATCTAAACCATTTTTCTTTTCGAAACAACAACATATTCGCGGTTCATTTCTAAGTAAACCAAAATTCTTTTCAAACTATCATCTGTTTGCTGTGTCATATTTTCGAAACCTTATTAGATAGACATTTATAGGTTATGTGTAGAATTTGTTTAGTATATTTATGTAATCTTTGAAGCAAATATGTTGCCTTTATTAAATGTTAAGTTAGGTCTTAGATCGATGTTTTTACCCCCTGTAAATTGTCCTGTTTAAGTACAAGCAAAAAAAAAAAAAAAACAATTTACCAACGAAAATGTGAATGTTTTGTATTTTTTATGTCTCACTGTACTGCATCGTAAAGCGCGTACTGTTTTTCCTTTTCAATGTTTCTGTACCTGTTTGTTTTGTATTTTTATTTGTTTCCTGTACTGTACGACTAATGATGATGAATGCAACACGATATTTGATTCAAACAGCCAATTAATCCATAACACACTCGAGACAGGCAACGTTCAAAACTTGAGAATGAGAATAAATAAATAAATGAAAACAAAAGGCCAATTAATGGTGGTTATTGCGTGTGTATTTTTAGCAGAGGATTTGTACGAGATATGAAAGTGGTGCACACTTAAGAATGAGTAATCATTGAATTTGATTAACGCGTTGAGGTGGGAATGATTGCAATCAAATAATCGCTTAAAGTAAAAATCGGTTTACGTTATGTATTTGCATTGAATGGAGCATGATTTGATAGTTTTATTTTCTTGTACTAAACTAATGACAGGTTAAATTAGATCACTAAAAATATGAACTCAAACATTACTACATATAGGCATACCCTTTGCGCCGTGAAAATTTAGTACCCACTCAGTTGATGGTGTTTAAAGCCGCTTCTTGGTATTTGACATTTAAATTTGATAAAATACATACGAGTAGATGGCAGTACTCATCATCTGAATTGGTGCGACAGTAAAAATCAATCAGTCGCATTGTGGTATTTTACTTGGCTTCGGAATTGCCAAATACATAGTTCAGTTTAGGCTCAAATAATCTTCCTGGCTTTGGCCATATTTTTACATCCTTTGTTTGTGATACGAGCCATCCACTTATACATTGCGAAGGATAGATCAGCGCGCTAACTATATAATTTTCAATCGTAAGGAATGATATAAATTGTAGTAGATGAAATATCATGTGAGCGATTCATTCAAGCTGTTACATTTATGCTTGTCTTTTGGTTTCGGTCACTATATGAAAATTAAATGCCTCGAAAAAATTAATATTATGTCACTCTCACTCTTCGAAAGATATTTTGTTTTCGAATTTTTGGAAAGAATACTAATCAATATTTCTTAAATGCTACTAAGCACTTTCAACGACTGATGGAATTTGTTGTTCGAGTTTTCGAAGACTAGCTTAATATTTCTTTCAGCAATATATACTTCTGTGGCAAAAAGGAGGGACAGCATAAGTCGACTTATGTCAAAACTTAGTCAATGTTACGATACCCTGTTCTATACGTCATATTTTTTTCATTCAAATATCTTTAACGGTTGCAGTTTTATAGATCAGGAAAAAACCGCATAAGTAGCTATATCTGAATTCAAACTTTTAACCTGCGCTCCTGAAAAGTGGCTAAAAATGACTTATGTTGTTTTTCCTTGTTGCCACAGACTTGATTTTGGGTTAACGCGAATATAATATTTTTTGTAAGCAAAATGAAGTTAACAATTTTAAAATAGAAAGAAAGTTCCACAAACTTATAAGCGAATTTTTTGTAAAGATCGGTCTTCCTTTATATGTATATCCAAATAAAGGCAGAGCGAAAATCCTAGATCGTAATTTCTTACATTTTCCTTCCAAATCCCATGCTGTGTAGAAAATAAGAATGTAACTTATATAGAAAATTAACTTAATAAACAAAGTCTTTAAAACAGCTCTTTAAATATATATACATATTTAAAAAAAAAAAAACATTATTTCCCAATTTTCGTGATTAACACAAACATTTCTCGTATCATAAATTTATCTTACTATACTCGCACCTCCAAAGTTGTGTTTTATATAAAAAAAAACCTTTAAAATTCCCCTAAAAAAAATCAACACTAAGAATATATTCTCTAAACTATTAATTTTTTTTAAATTAAGAAATTTCCAAACAAAAATACTTCTAAAAAAAAACAAACAATCTTAAAGTGTGTTTTGAGTATGAACATATTTTGTGTAAATTTTTCCAGCGTCTTCCAGCGGTTCTAAGCAGGATCGGAGTTATTCTTGCAAGTCCTTTGGTAAGCTATTTCGCACAACACCAAACTACAACCTACAAAATACCCTTGTCACATAATATTGAACACAAAAAAAAACCTACAACAAAAATTACCCAAATTAAAATTACTAAACAAATCGAAGCTAAATTTCGTTTATGTAAAACATTCATTATCACCTGCTTATATGCTTGTGTTACTTACAAAATTATCTAATTTCCGTTACAATTTATTCAGTTTCTGCTTTTCTCTTTGAATTTATTTCCACTTTTATCCAAAGCATGTAGCATATTGCTTTTATTCAAATTAAGTTGTACAAGACAAACAACTATGCACGCTTTCTAAATGTAACCTAAGGTTAGATATGTTGAACATTGCTTTGAAAAAAAAACAATTCACTCAAAGCTTTATACTATTGCTGCTTGTACTATTTCTTAATGTCTTAATAATTTTTTCTTTGTTACTGAAAACACACTTTAAGGTCACAAATAATTGGGAAAAATGTTTCGAATACACATAATCTCTTATATTGTGTGGGAAACGTAATTAAAAAAAAAACTACTACTACACTATCTAAAAGAATCAATACGTATTAGATAGTGAAAGCAAATTTAGACAAAAAATGACAATTAACAATCTAAGCCCAACTGCAATTTGAGTAGAATTTAATTTGCTTAAGCTTTTATTACAAAAAAAAAAAAGAAAGTTTCTCAAGAAAGGGAAATCAAAAAATATATTCTAGATTTATGCAACTAATTACATAGAATAAGCTATTTTAGTTACAAATGTTAGGTTAAATGCTTCGTGTACCTATAATATAATAATATGTATTTATATTGCATTACTTATAGTTAAAATTAATAATTTCTTTATTTAGTCATTTCTTTATCTGTACTTAATTTTTGTATGATTTGGTCTTTGATTATTATCTGTACCAAAAATAATTAAATCGAGGTGATATATTCAAAATGGCGGACGATAAAGATTTAAATCGCAATAACGGTTTTACAGAACGAAAATTTGTTTCAATTAGGTTGATGATGAGGTTGAGGGGCTAAATATGCACACCGTCGAAACGTTCTATGATATAAAATTTGGGAATTTTTGTGAAGTTAGTTATCATTGTCGAAGTTTTTTGATACATTTTGTGTTGATCAAACAACTTAGACGCGTCTAACGCCGTCAGTCCAAGCCAGTCAGGTAATTGAAATTCAAGTACAGTAGTTCAAAACGTGCGTTCAAAAATCATGGTCGTAAGCTCAGAAGTTGAAGAAAAACTCATAAGTTCATAAATATAATTGACTTCACCCTTTAAATCTGTTTTCTTGTAACTTGTTCATGTTTCAGACTGCGACTTAAAATTCTTTACAAATTGGAGTACTTATTGCCTCTGCAAAATCCACTCAACCACTTAAAACATGTCCTCCAGATCAATGTGTAATTTTTTAAACGAGTCCCTTTGTTCTCGTTCCCTTACATGGATTTCTTGTTCTTACGCCGACTAATAGCTTATGGACGTGACTTGGGACTGTCTGCTGCTATGTAGGTACGTGATGCCAAGTTAAATCTGGACAAACTCTGAATTACAAAATGTGGTACAAAACTGTTTTCACAATTATATAATTCGCTTAAGAAAAAGTGACTTATTAAGTTACTGTCCCATATTACGTTTATTTTTGGCAAGAGGCATCTCTCGCTGCGTTAGAAACTGTGATTTACATGCTTATGGGGTTTTTTTAACTTCTGGTTTTCTAGCTATTACCTTGGCTGGCAATTCAGCTGATTTTTTCTTCCCTTTTCGACCGTAATTTAAGTTGACATTCATTTGGGTTACCCTGAATGTCAGTGGAGGTTTTGTCATTCTGTCAAATGAAGAAATCTTAATGACTTCTTTTCTGTGATCCATTGAAACAAAGAGAATAATTTAAGATAATTGAACACGTTTCTTTGATCCAGAGGTCCCAGATTGAGGAGAAAGCGTTAATTTTGCGGTTTTTTCAATGAAAAAGGGAAAAGCTTAAAATGGGGAAAAAATCAAAAATCTCTTTGAAAGTTAAATTGCTTAAAAGTAAAAATTAGAAAACGCATTTTCATTTCAAATAAATATCAAAGTTTACTCCGAATGAAATGATCACACTTAATATGAAAGAAAGCAGCCCATCGACCGTCTACTTAAGAATTTTTTTGTGAATCTGAATGCATTCACTCGATTTGACGTTTTGTCTAATAGAAAAGAAAATCATTTCAAATTCAAATTTAATATAAAATTAAATTAAATTTCACTTTGGGGGCTAAAAGCGGAACTTTTTTTCGAATTTAGTGGAAAATTATTGCCTTTGCTGATAAAAAAAAGGGGGAAACAGTTTGGGACCACTGCTTTGATCCCATAAATTGATAGATGGAGGAGCTCCCGGAGCAACAATTTGGTATTGCTTATGTTTCCTTAATTTCGCATGGGAAAAAATATTGTAACCTTTATTCCGAAATTGACAAACTCTACTTCCACTCCTATTTATTCGCTTGACTTATTTTCTTCGCTGCAAATGCATACGATATAATGTAAACTTTCAAATGACCAATATCTGCCAATCGAACTGTCAGAAAATGTTGTAAAAACGAACAAAGGTAGCGCGACAAAAACTGGCAGGACTACTGAATTTATTTATTGAAATTGTTGATATTTGCAGCGATTGTTGAACTTAAGCAGACATCAATCCTGTCCCTCAATTATTCCAAGAATTGTTTGTTTTATTGTCAAATTTGTAGATCTAAAACGCAAGCTTGATTTAACAGGGATGTTACGTAGTGTAGACTCATATAACAAAACGTTTCCAAGATTAACAACAAAATACTACAACTAATCCAATGCAATGCAATCCATTGTATATCCAACCAACTAGAAACTTCATCTCCGACTAACTCTAACAAATTAGAAACAACTTAATACCCAATTTTACTCTTACAACCACAAAACTATTCGTGTTTCTTTAGAACATCTTCATTCCCTCTTGTATGTGATACAAAATCAAAAAAAAAAAAAACAGCTCTCAATAATTGTAACAATTAGGAAATTATCGAACGCGAATTTCACGCTGCTTTGTCATCCGAAAAGGCAGCCGCAGGAGCAGCAGGAGTCGGACAGCCTTCACCCATCCCATCCGGAGCACCCTCAATGCAGTTTCCCATGCAACAATTAACTGCCATAAATGTCAGCAATGCGGGACGAGTTGATACTGTGGCCATGCGAGAACCCGTCTATGTGGAAACCGTTGAAGTGTACAGCGAATCAACCCAAACTGGACCCTATGTCCGGCAATCACGTTCAATGGCTACGAATACCCCACCACTTGTAGTCGCTGGCCGTAAATTATCTCCATCCATGGACAACAGAGTGGACGTTGAAATGACCGAAAGTCAATTGCCTGTGAAACCTCCGAGGCGAAAGTCAAGTCGCTCCACAACGCCATCGGGCATCCACGATGTGGAAGCTACAGCTGGCCAGATTAAAATGACAGAGAATCTTGTAAGTGGCTACAGCAGAGGTCGCTATTTTTGCAGTTGCAATGTTACTTGGTGTGGCATGGTGTTTCTTTTGTTTTTCTTTTCCCCGGTACACTGGCTTGGGGGTCGAACTAAGAGCGTGTGTTTGAGAAGATACTTGCAGTTAAATTGTCGTACATACTTAGAAGCACATCATTAAAGGGGATGCCATGTGCAATCCTGTGCTATATGAAGGAATGCGCATTGTGCGGGTTCAAGAGGGTCAGCATATATCTCAAGTTCTTCGTGTTCCAACGTTGAATGCGATAGAGAAAGTGCTGTTCCACCTCCGGGAGCAATTTAACCTAAATTTCTTAGTCTGTCTGTGTTCGTGTGTGTGTTTCGAGCTTTTAGTTTTATTTTATCAACCCCCTACTTGCATATTGCCCTCTGGTTGTCCTATGTGTGTGCGTTTGCCTTCCCGAAAGGAACGAGTGCTGTCTTGAACTAATAATGGGGTGGAGGGTGAATTTTTTTTTTTTTTCATTTTCTCCGCTTACTAACTTAAGTTATCCAATTTTGTGTTGCTTTATTTGTGTGTTCTGCTGTTGATATTCGTAAATAGTTGCTAGCTGCCCGGCTGCAGCAGCACAACATTGAAGGCGTAAATTAAATTGAATCATTTTTATTTTTACTTTGAAGAGGAGCGAGAAGGAAGTTGAGAATGAAATAGTTAATAAACCTGAGGGTATTTTGTTGTTGTTCCCCTACCTTTGAACTGAAGAATTTCCATTGCTTTTACATTTAAGTGGAAAACGTATAATGATGCAAATATGACGTATGCACGTACTTGAAGAACAAGTACGAGTGGTGTTGAACAAACTGCAGCGAAAGTAGGACAAACTTGCGTAAGAATAGAATAGGGATGCGTATGAGCTATACGACGAATGGGATTAGATAAAATGAATGAAGTTTCGAAGTTAAATAGAAGTTTTCAAGAAGTCCACTGGGAAAAGTTTTCCACGGGTAGACAAGATAAAATATTACATTGTAACTAGGACCAGTCGAGTGCAAAGTAAGATTGCTGACGAGTGGTCTTTAAGGATTTTGTCAGCCAAGGGAATTTGTGCAGAATGTGAGACGGTGAAGAAAAGCTGTCAAATAAATTCGACTGCAGTAGCTCTTTCTCTCCAGTCCAGTGACAATGAAAGTTCCCTAGAGTTGAACTACAAAGACGAACTATTAAGTTTTGTTTCAGTGGTGCAGTTGATGATGTAATCCCGGATCGATTCAACTGTAAAATAAAACTTTAAATCGATTTGTTGGACTCACTGCGAAGGGAGCAACAGCCTTTCATTACAAATTTTATTGAAACACTTCGAACGCTTGCAAGAAAATCCGTTCATTTTTTTAAACACTTAGAATGTTACATTAGAACAGCTTTTTATTGAACCTCTGTCTCAGCAAAGTAAGGCAACAACAAGCACAGCGACATCTGTGATAAAGTGGTAAAGGCTCGACTTAAGTTTGACTCGACGTTCTTCTTGTTCCCGCTTTCCGAAAGTTAATTGCGATGACAGCAATTCACTAGCAGTGTCATACATCGATCACCAGGGATGTGTCAACATGAACTGCTGCTGTCAAGTCACTACTACTTTTGTAATAAATGTCCACTGTTAGGTGGAGAGTATACATATACATATTCCGCAATACTAATAATCTTTTTTAGTGTCCAATTTCGAACTCATAATGGGTAAATTTTCCACACAAAATTTGCGTATTGTTATCTACAAAATATTTAGTGTGAAGGTTAGAAATGATTATTAGTAAGTGCCATTGTGAAAAGTCCACATTAAAGTGTCCTCGCTTATGGTTGATGTCGTTGATAAATTTGCTGTATTTGGTTTACGTTCTTAACGCTTGTCAGCTTAGAAGTTTAACTGCCTACCTCTTCTTGCTCAGTTTTAATTTATTGCTCTTGAATTCGTTCATAAAATTGGTTATTGTAGAGCAGTCCACTTGCAAAAGAATTTCTAGAGATATCACTCCTTACAACGATAGCAAATAGTACTCGTCATATTTAATATAATTCCATTCTTTATTTTATTTGTAATTCTTAGTTGTTCTTTTCATTTTTCATTATTTTCTCGTTTGCTATAATTTTTTATAGGAAAGGTATATTTTTAAGCAGTTCCAGTTCAGAGCTGACTAGCTTTTCATCTTTTCAACTGCTAAATACATATACCTATAAACATTGTTTAAATTACTTTATTTTATTAATAAAAGAAAAAAAGAAAACGTTGCAGCTTTTGCCATAAATATAAGTTAGATAACAAAGCATTAAATGCTCAATTGAATATATAGTTATAAAAAGCTTACAAGTTCCAACTATGTTCGAAAATGTTAATCATATACTTTAGTTAGCAATTGCGTTTTATATATTATAAACATATAAATTTTTCTTTTTCCAAGTGAATGCTTCAAATCACCCCGTCAAGAAATTAGAATTTACTTAGTGTCCATACTTCAATGCATAATTTTATTAATCAATCAGCATAAACTCGCACATCAACTAACCCAGAGTACGTTTATTATTGAAAAAAAAATTATTATTAAATAAATAGTAATCAAATTGAGTTTTTATACAAAAATTGTTTAATTTTTCTGTCACACACATAAACGTACTCTTTTAGTTTTTTTTTAGTTTTCTTATTTGAGTTTTGTATTTTTTTTTCATTTCATTTCAGTTGTTCTTCATTTTCATTTTCATTGCATACCCATCACACACCAATTGAAAACAAATGAAATAATATTTAAACAAAAACAAATACCTATATGAAAATTTCTTTATTGCAAATAAAATTTTTATTTGATGAAAATATCGGTTCTGTTTTTTCCGTTATTTAATTTCGTATTTGCCCTCTGATGGTATGGACTTTTAGCCGGTGAGTAGGTTTTTAGTTGTTTGTAAATATTTAATGTGCTTTTATAAAGTTCGTATTGTTAGCATGTTTCCATTCGACGTGGTATAGCGTAAACTTTTATAAATTAACTTTTGTTTTTGTTTTTTTTTTCTGCCTGCAGGGTGAGAAAAAACGTGAAACTGGCGGTCCAAACGAGATAGTCGCATGCACCAATTGTGGTGGGGGCAGCAGTCCGTGTACACATTCAGCAAATAATGGATGTGCAACCGAGGTGAATATGGTGAAAGAAAATTTTAATTCATTTTATGCGTTGAGTTGGGAGAGAAAAAACTTTTTGCTGATGCCTCGGGGAAGAAAATTTTAAATTTATTTCAAAAACATTTTAACGCAGTAACTTTCGGGACGTGACATCATCTCACTAAAATTGACATACATTAGCCATCCACCGTTTGCATGAGTAATAAGGACGGTTTTTTCTTGCTGTGATAGGCGGCTATGGCTGTTTTGGTCCTGCCTAACTAAGGTGGATAGAAAATGAAATAGCTGCCATACACATTATTTCACTGGCAAAACGACAGAGAGGAAACAAGTTTGGTATGGTAATTCGATACCCGACATTGCGACACATTGAAAACTAACTGGCTCAGTGATTTCCTCGCCTACAGTTTCGGGCTGAGTGGCGACGGACACGACAAATACAGTTCCACACATGCGAATGCGTCATGTAATGCGATCGCATTATGAGGGATTATTTTTTTACGATGTAAAAGAGAGGTTTACCTTTATCCGTTGCCTTGCGGCGGTATGATAAGGTTAAAGGTGATTTTAAAGCTGTTTTTTATTTAATGGTCGGTTAACTGTATTAAATTTGAATGGATATGATAGATGTGACTGACTGAGTGCGCGTACGGATAAAGAAGGATACTTACTTTCGAGTAATAAAATTGTTAATGGATACGTGTTCGCTTTTGATGGCCAATTGTTATGGCGCACACGGTATAAATGCAAGGGCAAGTGTACTTGCGTGTGAAATTATAGGAATCACTTCCAACACGTTAAGTATTTAATTGTTTCTTCACACCTCAAAGGCTAACACGATTCTTCAATCATAGAAATTACTTTGTTGGTTTGTGTCTGCACATATTTTGAGTAGGTATAGGTATGTATCTCAAAACCGACTTTGACACGACTGTTCTGAAAGGTATTTCCCCTTCGTATTGGAAGAATTAAATATATCAGCTAAATTTTGTCAGTAAAATCGTGGTACTATCTAGCGAGTACTAAGTCCCACATATGTCGAAGTAGAAACTGTAGAAGCCTTAGCGGCACCTGCCTGAGGTTTCCTCCACAGAAAAGTGTCCATTTTGTACTGAAACCGCTTAAATAAATATTTATATTTGAAATAAATCCATTAAAAATTTCGCTAAATTAGAGCGCGGTTATTTGAACTCAAAGTGCTGTTTTTTTTTTTAAACTAAGGACGAGACCATAAAATGGCCCCCACTGTAGACCATCTTTACAAAAAAGCTCATACGTATTTTAAATGCCCTTGACTTTAAAATCAAGACCTACAATATTTTTCTTTGTTTTTAAAAATAGTACACCCAAGATAATTTGTTTTCTTTCTCCCCATTTAGACCTGTTTCGTTCAAGTCCGGAAAAAGGAGCCACCACATCCGATTCGTGTCGCTAAAACGATTGACGTCATCGCAAGAATAACATTTCCAACAGCTTATGCAATTTTTCTAATTTTTTTTTTTGTTCACTATAAGGGATTCTCCTAGAATTTCCTCTAAATAATAACGCGAACGCTGCAAGCAGATTAGACCAACAACAAAGCGTTAGTCTCTAGGATAATCTATCACTGAAAATAAAATAAAAATTGAACAAAAGTACGGTAAAGAAAAAAAAAACCAAACACACAATAGATAGTAAGAAAAATAAAAGACGTTTGTGATTCTTAGTCGAGTTTTTAACTTTATTTTGTTTTTATTGTTGAAATTATATTTAATTTATCATTGTTTGTTGTAAGAAGAAAAATACTTGAAAATAAATCGTCAAAACTGTGAAATAAATTAGTTAATAAATTAAAATGATGTTAAATAACAGAGGGAAACACTTAAGTGATAAATTTAAATTAAACGCAAGGATAGAAAATTATATTAGAGCAACAAAAAAGAATCATTTCTGTTGAATGTTTTACATAAAGAAAAATAAAAACAAATTATATTGACTGCCTTTTATAAAAAATAAAAAGAAAATAAAGAAATTTTAGTAAAATTAACATAAAATTCAATCATAAAATTTCATGTACTATTTGCATTAAAATTGACAAAAAAACGGTATAATCGTAGGCACTCTAGAATTGGCAATGTTTTAAATTATTGCTATGTAAAATATCCTTAAGATTAATAAGAAAAAAAATAGATTCAAATCTAGAAAAAAAAACAACAAACGTGTATTATAAAGTCAACTATTGTTGGCAATGATGTTTTAAATTTGTTTATTTTCAAATTTATTTAAAATTCAATTCTTAACAAACTAATTCTCGATATACAACGATTTACTTTTAAGAATAGGACACTCTCAATGCGCACTCAAAAGTTCTTGTAGTTCTAAATAAATGAAAAGTAAGCAATTATTATGATTTTGTTCAGTATTGCCAGCTTAATCAAACAAAAGAAAAAAGAATTGCAAAAATTAGAAAAAAAAAACACAAAAAAACTACACAATGATCTACAAAAGCAAAAGAATATAGAAAATAATAGTTTTAATAAAGAAAAAAAAATACCAAGAAAAATCTGCGTGTGAGAAAAACAATAAGTAATTATGTTTAAACAAAACAACACGAAAGTTATAAGCCACAAGCAATTCCTTTATTTGTTTTTTCAATTTCTATTTCGGTTTAGTTACACAATTTCAAGGAACGACACAATCGGGACAAAAATGGTCAGATAACTTATATGAACATTTTTCCGACACTATGTTTAGAATGTTGTTTTAAGATTTTCAAAAAGAACTTATGCATCCGCTATGGATTGAAAATACATATCAAAACAGAATTTTTCTATCACTAATCAACAAAAGTATGCATTACTTAATTATTAAAAGTGAATGTATTCTTATGAGCAGACAAAGTTTATTAATCTTTTTTTGCGAAACGATTTTTATACTCTCTTCAAACTTCATTTCATTTCGAGTATTTATTTGGAAAACAATTTAAAAACAAAAACACAAGTACACACACAAATTTTTCGTAGTTCTGTTCAATGTGCTACATTCGTTAAGACGTAAACAACTTTTTTATGACCAATAACGAATGTAATTAAAGTCAAACTCATTTTGTATGATTGAAATGGATCAAGAAACAAAATATTGAAACATAAGTGCTTTTTATAAAATAATACAAAAAAAAAACTTAAAATACGGATACAAAACCAAAAAAAGAACCATTAAGCAAGATATTTAAGTATTAATATTTACATGATATAAACTATTTTTTAAAATAAAATATTGCCTTTAAGAGAAAGAACTAAATGTTTATATTTGATGTTGTAAATTTTTGCGAAATATTTTTGATTCTAATTTGGCTGTATTTTCTTTGTTGTTTATTCCAATTATTTGCATCAAAATGTAATATATTTACACTTATTATAATATTTACAATATTGACAATCGCTATACCTACATGCAATATTTTACACAAATAAAGTTGTACATCAACGTATGATCTGAAGGAACATTTCCACCTGTGTTTTGCCCGTCCAGTTAAATTTTTTCTTTTATCACTATTATCGGATTTATGTATAACACTTCCAACATTGAAAGCAACAATTTGATTGATGAAAACTTTAATCCGCTTCAAGCAGTCGCTGTTAGTTAGATTTATTGTTGGTTTGTTGACAACTATGAGGGTTACATTTAAGTGTATTTTGGCATATTATTTGACGCCCATGGAATTTTTATTTTATCATTATTCTGCCCATATACGACTTGTAGTGAGATTTTATTTAGGAGTGCACCACACAGATACAACTATGATAATGTATAGATTATGGACATTTAGTGGCCTTTAAGTGGGTAACTACTTAAACTCTATTTTTCACAAAGTTAATCTGGGAATACTTAACCAAGTGCAGCTGTCAGTTATGTTCATTAAAATTCCACAAAATGGTGAGCATTTGCAATCAGAAAAAAAAACAAAAGAAGTCATTATTACATTAATAGAGTTGCCATGTTGTTTTTTAGATTCTATTACAGTCCGAGAGAAAAATTGAAAAAACCTGTTTAAAATGCATATTTTTTATGCATTTGTCTGCACAGTAATCTGGATAATTTTGCCACACTTTTGATTTACTTTAACTTTAAATATATTCATGAAATTCCGAGAGACCACTTATTTAAAATTTCAAGTATTTTCCCCCACTCTTTCGAACTTTTAATTTTACGAGTTTTGCTGACCAAATTTCAATCCGAAATTTTTAATACAATATTGCATATTGTGACCTACAAAATATAAAAATTAAAAATGATTTTTAGTAAGACTCACAATGACTTTCTAAATACATTATCTCTTCCTTCCATTATTTCCGAGTCATTTTTGAAATGGGATTTTCTTACAGTGGGTTTAAAGTTTCGACTTTTTTTATGGCTCTATCTAAAATCCAAAAGCCACTAAGGAATAAAGCCCTTACCCTTCCAAAATTAAATAAAGTCCGTTTCAGTACTTTTTATTTTAAATGGCATGGAAAAATATTTTCTATACCACGAACTCACGACATGTTTAAACAAAATTTGTACGAAAAGCGTTTGTCATTCTTATTAATTGATCACAAATGTCTAATTTTATTGTTGCCTTCACTTGCACTTAAGTAGATTTTGTATATTGATAAGAATACTTAAAACCATTTAATATAATTATTGCCAAACTTATAAGATTTATCACCAAACCCCCATCCCGTTCAAATTAATATTATAATTATAATAAATTAAAAACAAACCATTACATAACTTGTTTTAATTTTGTATCATCATTAAATAAAACTAATTAGAAAGACATTTAAGTAGAGAAATAAATCCGAAAGATGCCAACGCTTGATTATACCACAGCATAAATCTTAAAACTAACCAAACAAATGATTGTTAAAAAAAAAAGAAAACATTTTTTAAATAAATTTCATTAAATAGTCTGCGAGAATATTCAAAACACGAAAAATAAAAACCAAATCACTTAGTATAGCAATTAGATGGTAGATTAAATTGCTAAAACAAAAAGAAATCGATAGGTGCCTTTCAAAGAAATTTAATTTTGATTGTTTCATAAATTTTTGTTATAAGTAATTTTGATTTTCCTTTGCGAAATATGTAAAATTCTAGAAACTTTCATAACACACCAGTACTAAACACGACTTAAAAGACATAATTATACTGATATTGTTCAATAATATCAACTGCACTTTATAATAATGACACTTACTAATCCAGTTTTTTTTTAATTTAAAAATTTTGCAAAACAAATTCAAAAGTAGACAATTTTTTGAGGCAAATAGACGACAAATATTTATCTACTTCATGCATTAAGGCACAGAGCTTAAGCAGAATAATACAAAATGAGAAAATGTTAAACGAAATGTATATACAACTGAAGGTATGCAATAGCTTTTTAGAAAATTTTTAAATATGCACTACGAGGTGCAATTTGTTTTGTGTCAGCAGTGAAAATAAAACCAATTAGTGGAGAGACTTAAGTTTTAGTTTTATTGTATATAAATTGAATAATATTTTGCATCGATACCAACATGCGGTTGAAAATCCCGACATAAGTTATATAAACTACACAGGAAAACTTGTGCTAAAATTGGTAAATTTTTTGTTATTTCCTTGGCAAAACAGATCTCTCCACACAGTAAAATAATTAGGATCAACAAAACAATAGTTTGTACCTAAACATCACGAAACTGTAAATAACATTTTATTACTATTACTTAAAAGAAAAACAATCTAATTGTAAGTTTTGACAGAAATCAAGAAAAGCTTTGTAAAAACAAAAAGAGTTCTAGACAAAGGAAAAAAATATATTTATCTGTTGACGAAGCTCGAACAAAAAAAATATATATATATAAAAGAAAGAAAAAAAACTTTAAAATTCACGTTATCGTATTTATATTATATTCTATGCTTACAGATATTTATTGTTTACATTGTATTTATTATAAATTTTAACAAAAGAGATGTAATTTACTTATTTCGTACATAATATTCTAAATAAAATTTATTATTATTATTATATATGTTATTTATTGTTACAAACAAATAAGAAACAAAGAGATTTATTTACAAGAAGAGTCTAGATGAAAACAAAATTATAGTTAATATGAAAAAAATGTGTATAACTCTTTACATAAAACAAAATCGATTTCGAATTAATCAAATACACATTACATAAATCGTATTTATAATATCGACAAAGGAAACAAACAAGAAAAACAAATAAACATGAAATTATTAAATAATATTTGTAAATACACACACGAAAAGCTTTGCAAAATAAATCTAAAAAAAAATATGATGCTGCTTATTTTTTATTGTGAATACCTCTATGGGTGATGGTGCTATTGGTGGGCTTCTTTTTATAATATAGAAGCTGCTAAAAATCTACTGAGCCTTGGTGAGTGCAACGTTTTATTTAAAAACCGGTATGATATTGTGTTCTGTTCATTTATGTACCAGAATACCAGGAGACGTGGCCAAAACAACAATCATATAAATGGCGCCACTAGTCCATAGACTTTTCTCACACCCTACAAATAATACGTCACAATTCTTGTTTACTCAAAAGGTAAAGTAGCTTAAATCGACTTAAGTCAAAATACCCTTGAAAAACATTGCATTTGGAATAAAGTCTAAATTATGAAGTAAATTGCAGCCTTCTTCTCAAAGTAGTTTTTTTTTACACGAATTTTTTTTTTTAAGTTGAAAATTGCTCTCCTGAAAAATGTGAATAATCGACTTAAGCCATTTTACCTTAAAAAGTGGACGTAGCATCATAATGTGGCAATTTGCTTAGGCCTAGGTTCTCGCAGTCATTCGATGGTCTAGTGCCGGCTGTCTACAATTTTGTGAGCTGCTAAGATGAAAACTTCTCTCACAAGCCTTATAGTCTTAGACGTTTGTCAGAACTTCGCGGAAGGTCAGAAAGGTGTATTTTGTTTTCGATAGATTGAATCTGCGACTGCAACATCTCGCTCAGTGTGATAGGTTGTCAAGGTGCGCGATGCGTGAGCCTAGCTAGTTCTGGATATTAACGGAGGAAATAAATATGGGTTTTTTTACAACTGTGGTAGTTAGGAAGAATGGCGAGCTTGGGAGCGGGCATATGATGCTACGATTTACAATAAATCTTAGAACGCATTCAGTTAAACATGTAGATTGTCCTCTTTCTATGAAAGGAGGGCCACATCTTTCCGGGCACAGTTACATAGGGTTTTCCACATCGAGTTGGGCATTGAAAGGAATATTTGAAAAGAGCCCCATTGAAGAAAGAACTTCCTCTGCAACGGAGATGTCAAGGGTACCTAGCGCATCGGCTGTTTCGTTGAACCATACATGTTACTATAACGAGAGAGTATCTTTAAACTACTTTATTATTCAAGTGATTTTTCCGTTGCATATTGTGCTACCAGTTTGGAGGATATTCTGTTTTAATTCAGTGTTTTTTTTGTGCTGCATGCCTTTCCATGAGGACTCATTTAATTTTCCTTGTTGTAAGTTTGCGACTGAGGTACCGCTAAGTAGACACCGACACCATTCAGAAGGCGGTAATAATTGGAGATATTCAATTCCGATGAGAAGACTTCCGATCCAACGCCGCATTTCCTCCTAAGAGCGTCAATAACACTTGCGACTTGACACTTCATTTAAAGAGAACCACTTTTTCCTTTTATCCTGAATGAGAACAGAGTACTAACCCAAAAAGTCTTAAATTATGGAAAGGCAGCAGTGCTGACAAAAGCACTTGGCGAAGGGTGTTTAGTCGATTAACAAAAGGTCAAAACTTCAATAAGAAGGTACATTAATTTCTAGCAGCTAACTCCCAACCAATGGAAAGCGAAAAAAATAAGTTGGGCATTGCATCTACTTTTCTTTACAATTTGTCAAAATTTGTTGAGAACGTTGACCAGATAATTTGGATTCCCAATCAACTGAGCATTACCTAACTACCCACTATCAACTTTTACAATTCATATAAATGTTTAAAATATATGCTCCTTATGTCTGTACATTTGGAAATGTGACTGTTACTTCCCCCCAGCATGAAAAATAACGGCAGGGACTAAACAAGAAAAAAACCTTTCAATTTATGGGTCACTGATCACAAATAAAAAAGATGATACCCTCTGCAGTCGACATTATCTTCCAACAGGTTAACTTAACGTTACAGGTTGACGTTCCGCTGACTGATTCGCCTTTGCACCTGTCATTACAAAAGGCACGCGGTAGGCCGATTGGAATATCCGTTGCAATTGAAACATATGTAGGCGCATTTATAATTCGGTTTTCTTTTTTGGTATATCTTTGCCTCGTTCTTCTCTGACGACCTTCCGCTTCCATTAATGAAGAACCTGTCGTGATGATCCTACAAAAATAGGATCATTGCGTTGGATAAAAATATCAGGTAAGGAAGTGGAGATTGTTTCGAGTAGATTGTTAAATAATAATTGTGAGTACTATACCTGCATATTTCCACTTGAGGTTGTATACCATGCAATAGGTTGTCATGTTATTCACCTTCCGCCAACTGGGCGGCTGACAAATGAGGGTCTCTAATTATGTAACTCCTGTCATAAATGGAAAAAATACATTTTGTGTGTAATGGGTATAGTCAGTAAAAAACCTGCATCGTAAATATCCTCCTACTCTGACATGCAAAACGTGAATTGCAAATTACTGGGCTGAGTGTTGTTTTTTTTACGTTTTTCGTATAGGGTGGGAAAACATTACAGGACACTTCGTAACAAAGTGAGTTTGAAAGAAAATTTTAAGAAAGTACGACGACGATAAGCGAATGCGTGGTTTACATCGATGTTTTCGCATCTAAAATTGTGCAATCGAACACACCCTATTCGTGGACAGTGCATAAATAATAAATTGGCACTCGGAGTTTAACGTAAACAAGTTCATGAATTGGGGATGTTCCAGTATCTATGTAGATTAGTAAGTCTGACAGCTGTCTGA
This sequence comes from Cheilosia impressa, assembly GCA_948293265.1. Lineage (NCBI taxonomy): Eukaryota > Metazoa > Arthropoda > Insecta > Diptera > Syrphidae > Cheilosia > Cheilosia impressa. Next base: position 52,844,764 of record OX411881.1, on the reverse strand, counting down.
CTTGATGTGTCACAGTTTTGGTTGGCTTCGATCGGTCATATAAAGAGCCGTTTCAATTGGCATTTATGGAGGGTAGTCAAGAAATTCGTGACTGAGTACTAAGTTGACAGTTCGCATATGTGGCTGACGTAGGAAAAGTGACGTTCCGTATCAATCTAGTTTTGTGTTTAGGTTACATCTAGTCCAGCTCAATCTAGTCGACTTAAGACAGCTATGAAGACGTTGAAATGTGTCCATTGGTTAGGTTATATATGTTCGAGCACCTAAATTCAAAAAAAAAAATCAACGCAGATTTGGTAACGATGCCACCACTGTCAAAGCAGATTTGTAAATCGTGCCACAAACAAATCAGTTTAATGATACGCAAAACGACACCACTTAGGGTATATAAACCAGTTTAAGAACTGCAACCAGCTGCTCCATGCGTTTTTGTATAAAATTACTTTCCCTATAGCCTCCCCACAGGAACAACCTGGTAAGGTTCGTGCCAACTTCGTCCTTATAAATCTTACCAATTCCGAAAATTATTGCATGCTAGGCATTCGCTCACATACACATCTAACAGTAGTAGGGTGTGAGTAGAGCCCCACATTTTAGCCTCACATCGCCTAGATCCCGTTCCAATGATAACTTCAAAGCTGCCTCGTACCTTGTGTATGCTTTGATTTTGTTCCTTTGATAGCATGTGAGGAAGGAAATTACAGGTGAAAAATTAAGTGCCGGGGGCTGGTGCGGCGCCTGACTATACTAAGCCAGTAGCTATATAAAAGCATTGATTCGAATACAAACATGCATGTACCTAGATTTTATGGGTAAAATACGAACTGCACGCGGATAGGGCGGTGGACGAAATTCCTTAAGTGAAGTTTTGCATTTACCAACTTTGGTAAGGTTGGCTTCGATCTAACAATTTGGTTTCTTGTACGTATGTGGTCGCGTGTAGTAGGTATACATGGTGTTTGTTATCTAAAGGAACCGCTGTAATTATGTACAATACTCAAGGAAGTTTTTACACGGCATCGTGTGTGTAGTTGTTGTTTCTTTTTTCGGTGTATAAAAGTCCTGTTTATAGCTAATCGTTCGATATCAAGGGAAAAAAAATCTAGAAAAGGAAATAATATTCTTATACGTTACACACATGGCGGAGAGTTTTTCACTGGACACACCCATGTTTTCGTATCGAAAGTAAATAATAATTTGTCAAACAAATTCTTTGTTATATTATATTTATCATCGTATGCAAATGGATTTTTTTTTTTAATTTGTTTTCTATTTGTGGGTAAACAATAAGTTCAGGTGGACAAATCGTAAAGTCGTTAAGTACATGAGTGACGTCCCCCAAAAACATAATTAATTTTTAATTTTAGTAATCGGTTCTATTCGACGAATGGTTTCCAAATGACTTATTAATGGGTACAACATGTACTTAACGAGGAGTAGGCTCATGAAATCGGTACAAATGGTCGTATGCTCAAGGCTTGAGCCCCAACTAAATACCGCGACAGCGACGAACTAAATTAGGATAGTTTATAGCAAGCTTTGTGTTTGACAGCTGAGACTTGAATTTTCCGATACACCACTGGGACACTGTCAAATTAAATTGAACATTTAATATTGCGTTCTAGTGAAAACAAATTTTAAATAAACTTGAAGCTCTAACTAAATGCTTTAAAATGTATCGTTTGATACGCTCCGATAAAAAAGGATCTTTTACATTTTTTCTTTTAGGATCTGTCAAAATAAAAACTAATAACCCTATAAGAAAACATTTGTACTTATTTGACAAAAGAAATTCGAACATTTCACTTGAGAATTGAAACGAGAGTAGGTTTTAAGGATTCTACAAAAAAGTCGAACGATTGTCGTCTTAAAATTAAACTGTAGTTGAAAGTTTAGCGCAACGGAGCCATTGTTTGACATGTGTTTGCTCTACCGCATCGGAAACATGTGTTTTTTATGGCAGGTCCTCGAATTCGAACACGCAAAAATTGCTATCAGCGCACTGATTTCTTTCTGACTTCTGCAGATAAGGAGACAAGCGATTTGTCCATTTGTCAAATATTTAATTTTCTTTTAAACCTTCTTCGACATAAAACGACTTTACAACTTCTCATAAATACCGGAAAACATCTTTTAAAAACAAATATATATCGCTGTCACTTTAGAATAGTTTCTGACAATGTCAGTGTCAAATGAGACAAAAAAAAATAACCAAGTGACAGCTACAGACTAAGTTAACTACAAATCTAAAACTAGGCATGCTAAAAAAACAGTTAAATTGTTGAAGCATATATTCAGAGCCCAGACATGTTAAAATAAAACAGCAATTAGAAGCGAATAACTGCAGACAGGGTACTGTGTTAAATGTTAGACTTTGCTTACATATTTCAACTGAAAATAAATAAGAGGACGATAAAAATTCTTATCATCAGTGGATCAGTTTTAAGTCACAATTATAGTAGGCTTTAACTGACGGTGTGTGAAAAATAGGAACGAATTATTTAACAGCCGAGACACCATTATTATAATCAACACCTTTACGAAGCTCTAAGGCATATTCTACGTCAGTCCCAATAATCTCACCAAAATCATAAATTGTCAATAGAATGAGAGTCACATCGGTAACGTTAAAGGTGTCTTTGAACACATTTTTGTGAATGTAGATTCACATTTAAAATACGTATAGAATATCCAACGCTGTTTAAAATTGACTGCGTCATAAACGTCCGCATGCAGCCAACCTTATTGTCCACAGATGTTTTAAATCACGAACCCAAATTGGGCGTCAAGCAATCAATACTCATTTGACTATATCAGCATGCTTAATACCTTTGCTGATTCGAAATCGATTTTAGTGTAGAATCTACCTACATATGATATTATCATTCATCAACTCAAATGGCTACATCCAGCCCCCACCCAATCCCAATGCATTTAACAATGACTAGTTGACATTTCCCAGAATTTAATTTTCATTAAGTGTACTGAAAACGTACTATGTGCGATATGAAATTTTTGTCGTTGTTGGCTGTCATCGTTGCATTCGGCACAAATGACAAAGAGGGACAGAAATGCACCACCCCACCATTTCGATGCAACAACAATTGCACCAGTAACACGAAGAACAAGAGACAACATCAGGATACGAATGTAATTTCAATATTGTTGTTGTGTTTTGTTCTTTTTTTTTAGCAACTGCTTTTCATTTTTACCTGTGCCGAGAAGGGAATGTGCCATCAACTGACAGGTGGGTTAATGCGAAGAGTAGCCAGGTGGTTTGTTGGTAAGCGGAGGGACACGTGCGGTGGACCGTGTAGTCACACCGTCACCTTTTTTCACTCTTGCACATCGTTTTTTCCTGTTCGTCGGTCGGTTCATTTATGGAGGAGGAATATACTATCAAGGCAAACTGAAACTTCTTTTTGTTGGTTTTGGTAGAACGGAACTGAACTGAAAAGGCAAAGGGGGAACACTATGTTGGTAGTAGCACGGATACTTTTCCCTATATGAAATGTGGTTCCTTCCCTTTCTCCAAGGCCTATCACCATAATGACGACAGCGGCTTGGCGACGTCGGCTATAACGAGGGATAGTGAGAAGAACCGAGCGCCACGGTACCTTCCATCAACCACCTTAGGGGAAGCTCACATTATTCGCTGCTGTATTTTTGTTATTGTTGTTTTACTCGTGTAGGTATGGTAAAAGTGATTGTAGTGGTGGTATTGGTATGGTAGTAGAATCGAACGAAATATTTTTTAAGGGCTTGGTTGGTGGAAAATATTTGGTCGTTTGGTTGGTTGGCTAAATTGGTGGAAGTGGAGATATTCGGGAAAAAGGACTCACGTCGACGTCGTGTTATAGTTCAGCAAATAATTTTTAGTTAGTCATTCGTAGTCAAGGATACAGTGCGTGTCGCCGTAGTAACGTCGAGGATAACAACAAAGTTTTCTATTTTATTCTTATATGAATATAAGTGTAGATGTGTTCAAACAATTGTACTTATTCAAGCAACGAAAGGCTGATTATAACAAACGAAGAAGGATAACACAAAAAAAATATACACTTGCTCATAACTTAAGTTTAGTGCAGAAATCTAAATATACGGTTTTCTATTATTCATAGTGTGTTATTTCATTCGCTTTTCTGTTGCCGGGTTTTTTCTCATTTTTTTTTTGTGTTTGCCCTCGTCTTTTTGCGCCTTCGTGATATCCTTTTGGCTAAGTTGGTGGTAGTATTTGTGTGCCGCGAAGGAGAACACATTAGAATCAGAGTGAAATACTTTTGATTTTAGTTATCGACGTGAGCTTAAAGGATTAACATGGGTCTTCCAAAAAAACAACCGCTACCAACAATATAAAAGTGCTAACTAGAATAAAAAAAAAACATAAATTATGATTGAATAATATTGTCTACCTAACAGAACTTTTACAAAAATCTGCTGACGAGCAATTTTGCCAAGTTCAAGTGCCAAAATTGACAGAAGTTGCCTTTTTATTGCTAGGACTGGCTTAATAAAACTTTGCGAAAAGGTAAGCGGAGCTTAAGAAAGGAAGTAGATTATAGAAATACTATCTCGTAGACCTTTGGTGGACCTTGGCACTGGGAGAATTCACAGTTGATAGTTTTACAAGTTCTGTGGATCTTTTGGTGCCAAAGCTCAATGGAGGTACTTCATTAGAATCGAGATCTTTAAAAGTGTTTTTTTTTATATGAAATGTTTCAGACAGAAGTACATAACGTCAAATTCAGTCACCTGTCAAATAAAAACTTTGCGAACCTATACCTATTTTTTTATGACTGCGATTAAATATATGAAATATGAAAACGTGTGGTATGGTTTACCCTACAGAGATCTGATGAAAACGTTGCAAAGTTTTCAATTACACAGCTTCTTTTGCTAAATGAAGCTGAGGTCCGAACCGATTGAATTCAGAAGGTCATTAGACGAGGTGATGAATCGAAAAACGAAAAGGGTTGTAGTCATTAAAAGCGCCTATTCTATTTGCTTTCTTACCAAGAGGCAAGATGATCTCATTACTGACAATAATAGAAAGGAGGGAGTTCTTTGAAATTCGAACCTCTCACTTTTCAGATATACGCATGTTGCTGCTTAAATTATATTTGAATCCTTGCCATAGACGTGCATCAAATCGGCTCTTAATTTGAACACACTACTCCTCCTTATTAAAAAAAAAATAAACACGAGTTACTTAGCTAGCAAACGTCTAAAAGCATGCACATTTGACACAACTGCTGTGCGACTGGGTTGATAAATTTGATCAATAAAAGTACCGTTCAAATGTCAGAATTTTTGTTGGTTCGAATTGGTCACGTAACCAGTTTTTATATTTGACGTTTATGGAGGAATACTCGACAAATATAGTCTACCGAGTATTAAGTTGACATATCGGTTGTAACTTTAAAGACTGACTTAGTAAAAGTGACATGACCGACCAATCTAATTTTTACATTCTGGAAAAATCTAGTCCAGACAAACGTAGGCGACTTCAGACCAGAGAGTGTTGAATGTTCTCACTCGAAATATATCTGAAACTTATACATAAAGACGGAACATAATAACCCTCGCTTGCATTGTTTTACTCCTTAAATTAAACTTACAGCGGCTTTAAGTTTAAATAAGAAGTGCTTTGAAAATGTTTGCATTAAATTGTACGTACTTTTGCGCTGAACTGCTGAACGGCTGAACGGCTGAACTGCTCTTCCAATTTTGATCGCCACTTCAGAAAATCTACTACCTACGAACTAGATTTGATTTCGTATATCTGTAGTACGAATAGAGCATTCAAATAAATGCAATAAGATGTTTAGTAGAATTTAAAGTAAAATTGCAACCGTGAACATTAAAGAACGCTGTCCCTAATTTTGTTTGAAATAAAGTTTTTCGTACCTACCTAACATAACCTCACAGAAACAGTTTCCAGTTTGTTTCTATTGCAAGCGTTATTGACGCACTTTTGGGCCAGTCTAGCTCCATCCACACCCATTGATTTCTCATTATTATATAACCTTTTGATTGACTTTTGTTTCTTAAACGCGGCAATCACCTATTTAAAGACCCACGCATATCTTCGAATGACGTTTTAATCCACCAACTCGTTGGCGCCGACTAAGAGAATGACGTCAAACGTCTGTGCCATATTTCCGATTCTACCCAACTTTAATTTAATTCGTAAAACAATTCAAGTCTAAAAAAAATATCACGGAACAGCGGGCTTTTGCAAAGTGTCGCATTTTAAGTCTCTTTTCACGGTCTCACCTGCCAAACAACAAGGATATGGATATAATTAAATTTTCATTAAAAAGTTCGAGCAATTAAATTCGCTCACTCGCTCGCTCGATTCTGTTTACTCCCTCTGCTGCGTTTAAAAGCATATATATATATAGCAACACAAGAATGGTCTTTTATTCACCAGTAAATTAACCCTCCGCTTGAACGGAATAATCAGCAAAAGGTCCTTAGCATGTTTTCGGGCATTACCACTGCCTTTGACTGTGCTGTCTGTTGTGGCTACCGTGGCTGCCTAGCTGCTGATGAACGGAACGGACTACACCAGTGAGTGCGCCCCAACACACAGAGATAGGAAAGGTACGATAAGAGTGTAATAAAAAATTGCAGCTACAATTCCGGGCCTTTACAATACACGTAGGTACATCTCTATATGGCCACTTGCCATGCAAGAGAAGGATATACATACAGGATACAAGTTGAAACTAGGGTGACGTTTTACGGACAGCTACGAATAGGTTGGGTTCAACATTTTACCTCGACTGCGGCTTCATATTGTGTCGGGGGGAGGTCGATCCATATGGAATAGAGACTGTGGGTGTAGCACTAGTTTCCTTATTACATTTTCCACTTTATACATTTTTTGTTCAAAAATTTGTTTGTGGTAGGTATTTGGGTGTTCAAATGCAATTTGATATAAAACCACGAACATCAATATTGTGGGTCCTTGGAAAGGTAGACGACACGGACGATATAGGCAATTTGCCGTTACACACAGGCACATTGCATGCAGGTCTCCTTTATTTTTACATGTCGCTGGTAGTATTATTTATACATTTATTATGTAAATACATGCAAAGTGTAGTCGCATTTGAGCCAGGATAATGGCGATGTGTGCTGTTAACAATGGGTTACAGGAAAGACCTGATTCATTGTGTAGACAGTATTAGATTACGATTTGTGTTTTACGTTCTTTAAGTAGCAACATGAATGATTGATCGATTCGTGGGGTGTTTGCTTTTGAATTATATAATACACGGCATTCTCTAATAATTTTGACTTATTTTCGGAGCAACGTCATCGAAATTGAATCGATCAATAGGTACCAATGTAGGTAGGTTTGCAAATGCAAGAGTATGTTTTTTGTATGCGTTTTTTTTAAAGATTAGTTGGTTATTAAAGTTTCACAAAACAAACACACCTAATTGATTTGGAAAACAAAAGCAAGATAAAAGGCTCGTTCAATTACAGCAAATGAATAACAAACCCCACTACGAGTCTCGACAAGCAATTCAAAAATTGGCATAAGCTGAATTAAGACCCCAGGCAATCTAGTTCCAGTTCTGGGAAGTGTTGTACCAATCTTCCAAACGTAAGATTACAAAAATTCTGGTACATATTTCCTGAAAGAACAAAAATTTTGCTAAATGGAAATGGAACAATGACGAATGACGTCTATTCATTAGAAAAATCTGTCAAATGATTTGAATTGTGCCTTTTGTAAAACTCGGATATGTAGGTATATTTTCCTTTGGCAATCAAGCTTCCAAAAATTCATAAAATGTAATTTTAAATCTGCCTAGTTTAGATTCACCCCCAAATACGAGGCAAGTGTGCCTGCATTTAAAAAAATATCTGCATTCCAATCGATTGCGGAAAAACCACACAAATAACCGGCAAGTAAACTTCTAAAATAAGGCAGAAGTTCATAAAACATTTACGTAATCGGTAATTTCGAAGACCATTTGAGTCAATAACTATTGCACCTGTACTACCCGTTCACTTGGTAGGTACCCATGACAACAAACAAACCTGTTCGTGTACAGAACTCTGATCAATATCAATTTAACGAACACGGAATTTGCATAATAGGTACCTACCGTGTCGAATTGTGTGCATAGTTTTTCTGTGTCTACCCCTCTGACGTTTGCTTCCTTTTGAAATTATTTACTCGTACCTCCTGTTCTTGCATGGGTAATTTTGCATTCTTATCGCCAACAAAATGATCTTAATTGAACCTGAAATGAATTTCGTATGCACTCATGCGGTTTTATTTGTTTTTTTTTTCCAATCGTTCTCAATAGATGGCGCCGCATAATTCTACATTTATTGACGAAAATTTGAACGGATTTCCGTCCTCACTGGAACTACGCCATTATAGTCCGATTTTGCCACCCGGAAGGAGGGTGAATAAACGAAACAACGCCATTTCGATTCATGGATCAATTAGTACTTTGGTAAGTAATTTGGACGGTCAAAAAGTAAATGAAAACCATATTAACCACTGCCCACATTGAATTTTCCCGAATAGCAACAAGGAAACAAGGAAATTCCCATTTGGGTAGATAATGAGCCACGTTATATTGCCGGTGTTACCAGTCGTACAACATGCAATGACATTGTCAAAGCTTTGATTGATGATGAAGTGAACAACGGAAACTATGCCTACAGTCGGGGTAGAAAAAAAATATATACCATTATTTTGCATAAAAAAAAATTGTATATAAACATTAAGTTCTTTTTTAATGTCTTCTTTTTTTTGCAGATGGCGTAGCAGAATCGCGTGACTACAGTGATTATGTTATAACTGAATGTTGGCGTGGTATTGAACGTAGCTACGAAGGCAACATGGCTATTTTGCCAGTTTGGAAGGCATGGAGTCGGGTACACAATGAAGTAAGAATGTTTGTTAATGCTTGCTGCCGCCTTCACATTTGTAGCTCCCCTCTGTTTTGTTTAAGTTTTGAGAGGTTGCATAATATTATTAATAACAGCTACATACGGTGATGATGTATGTACTAGCAGTAGGTAGCGGGTTTTTGAGTCGCGTGTGGCGCCACGAAGACTCGAGCTTTACAGGTGCACGATTTTCCTTTTTGATGGGTGTGGGTTCAAGGACTTTTATTTCCCTTCCCTTCTGGATTAGTCATATAGATCGATTTTTTTAGGTGTTTTTTTTATTATTTATTTTTACATTGGGGTTTATATTTCGGATGACTGATTGGAAGTAGGCTTTCATTAAACCATCGCTATCATAATAGGATTGGGTTGGTTGGGACCTTGTAAGTAATCAGTTGTTTATTGTTTGGACAGTCGGATAATTTAATTTTAATTGCACTTAGCACTCAGGGGAATTTGACGTTTAATGTGGTGGGAATTAGATAGTAGATACTACGCAATGGGGAATAGTGTGAGCGTCTCCGTTTGATTTCGAAACCTAGACATTTCATGTACTTAAATTGAAGGTCCTAGGCCTAGCGACACACGCGGCGACTAAACTTGTATGTAATCAGCTTAGTTGACATGTATATTTGCTTAACAGCAATTAAATAGTAATCACGAACTCGCACTTTTACACACTGCCAAACTAATATCGTCATAGCTTGTTCTGAACTATTCGAAGACGACAAAATGTTGTGAAGTGCAATTCTCATCTATTTTGCAAGTAGTAATGTCTGCCATTTTTTTTAAATTGATTTAAGAAGTTTGCAATGCTCTTTTGCTTATTAAAGTAGGTTAATTGGTTTTGCCGAAGTCTGTAGGTAAAGTTCCGCAAAAAGCATTCATTCTGTCTCAAACGCAATAATTATGTCACTTATGTCACATGAACTAACAATTTTTTTCAAATTTCAGCTTCGTTTATCTCTTAAACGTCAGTCAGAGGTGGAAACACACCCAAATAAAAAGGTATAAATAAACCACATTTCATATTGCTGTCATTTTTTTAACACATCTCCGATTTTTCTCTCACACCAGCAGACAAAATCCCGAAGAGCTTTGGCGTCAATCCGAAAATATATAAATAAGTTATTAAGATTGATAACGCGAAAGAAAAAGACTGCCGACAAAAGAGAGCCAAAATCCAATAAAATACAAATTGACAATAAAGTTAGCTTAGAAAATACTAACGACGAAAGCAAAGTAGATGAACTCTTTTTCGTATTACTCCCAGACAAACAGTACGATAATAAGACTGTGTCCAAGCTTAATGAAGAACGTCGCATGAAAGAAAGGCTCTACAGGCTGTCGGAGAAGCCGAAGAAAAAACGTAAAAATTCCAAACATCAGCGAACTCCGACGAAAATAATTGGGAAATCCAACGATCATAATCGAAGAAAACGTGACATGCCAATCCGAAGTTTGCTGCGCAATCAAATAGCTCAGAAGACGTCCGAAATGGATCAGCTTTTCAATAAAGAGTCTCATTTGCTGAAAGAACTCTCAACTAAATGTAGACAATATAAACTGCAAAATGAATTGTACACCAAACAAGATCGACAGTTGGAAATTTCTATTGGCCAGATTCAAAACAGTATTGAGGCATATGCTCTGGAGATTATGAAAACAGAAACGGAGCTGTTGGAGATAAAAAACGAAATTAAGCATGACATTTCTATAATCAATAATTTGAAGAGAATGACATTTGCACAGCCCGATGCGATGCCGATGGGGAAACGAAAGACTCCCAGCACTTGGGATGCGCCTGTAGTGAGAGACACTGATGATATTATGAAAGAACAACAAATGCAGTTTGTTGATAATATTTATGAGTTTTGTGACAATAATGCTAGTATGTTAGTTTAAGTTTGTTAATAATTGTGTACTGCCAAAGTTGCTCAATATAGGAAAGATTTTGCAAAGATTTCGAAAAATCACATATTTTTTATATACTGTTATCAACAATAAATATATTTATACAACTAAATGATTTGACGGTTCGAAATGCATTTTTTAAGCGTAGGTATGTACTTATAATTTTATTCCTTCTGCATTTTTTATTCACTTTAGTCGTCTACCAAGACGAAGAATCAGAAGTTCGTTATTATCGTTTTTTCGCAAAACGCACACCGAATGGAACAAGATTCACAAACGCCATAATAAAGACAGCCATTTTCAAAGAATCGCAAATTCTGACAAGATTATTCAAGTGTAATCCGTAGCCGTCAAAAAAATCGGCGCCCTAAGGCCAAAGTGTCCGAAGGCACAGGATCTGCCCACAAGCTAAATGTTTTTTGACATTTGATTGTGACAGCGGCGTCTGCGCTGCGCTGGAGTGAAGTAAAACTGATTTATAAACGAATATTAATTTTAGTACTACACTTATGATCTCGTGAAATGGAGTGTACATGATTTGTAATTCTTTAAACAATAAACCAACTGTTCGCGTTATTTATTTTACCCAATCTACCTACCCATTGAATGAAAGTTTCTGTCTTCAAAATCAATTCAGCCGCTTAGTACTGAATTCTATCGTTATTTTAAACTTGTTAAGATGGTAACCTTGTCCCCGACATTCCGTTCCTTACCCAAAACATTCCTAAAATGTCATCTTTAAGTCTCATATATCATATTCAGTTTTTTCTTCTACAACAACTATCTATCCTTCTCTCTCACTTGCCATCATCATTTTTTGAAAGAAAAAAACCCAAGTGATTTGCGACGTATCGTTCGTGTGTGCGGAAAGCGGAAGACATCTTCTCAACTAGAAAGTTTAATTCATCTCTATTTCCCCCCCAATAAAATTCAAAACGTAATCCGTCTCTGTATTTTGGAAAACATCATTCCAAGATTTCAATAATTTCGGATATAATTGCTTTAAGTAGTTTTTTCCTATCAAGTTAGGTAAGCAACCTCAATCGACAACTCGAAATGTTTTCCCATTCACTTCTATTTTTTTTTTGTTGCATTGCAAAAGCAAAATCTTGAAATTCAACCTTAATTCCCACTCTTGGTTGTTTAGTTTATGATATTGTGCTCTTAACTGAGTATGCTTTCACTTGGATAATTTGAATTTTCTTTGCTTTTAGACTAACACAAAAATGGCACGCGGACATCAGAAAATCCAATCTCAAGCTAAGGCCGCTGAAAAACAGGCCAAAATGAAGAAGCAACAAGGACACAGTGCAACCGACCAGAAGAAGGCTGCACAAAAGGCGCTCGTACACGTATGTGCTGTGTGTAAGGTAGGTCGATATATATGTGAAATATGATCACTCAAGTTTAGATACATTCATCACAGCTGTATGTATAAGGCTTACTCACATGGTTGCTTCTGCTTAAATTGGTTAGGAATTCGCAGCTAATCAATTGATGCACAGAAAAGCTGTTGGTGGAGCTGCTACAAGATCGTTGGCTACTTCCACACTCTGTCGATCGATTGATTTGATTTTCGAATGAATTTTCAATCATTTCTGTGAAACGGCGCTTCGTTTACTATTGATTTTTGTCTTTGGATTGCTTTCAATAGTTTCTATTGTATTGTGTACAATGTGAATCGCTTGGTAAAGAAAGCATGTGTTTTGATTCCCGTAAGATTTATAAATATTTGAAGAGCGATTATACTTGTTTACCAGTCCTCGACTTGTTTAGTCAAATATACAAAGTGACGTCATGTACAGAGTAGTTCAATCGCCTGTAGCTAGATGACTAGTTACTATAAATTTAATTAAGCTTAAATCGCTGGTTGTGAAGCTGTAAATAAGTCAAACTGTTGTTGTAGGATGTTTTACCTTGCAGTTGTTGCCAAATTTACTTTACAACCATCTGCATCATCCAACGGAAGTCATCTTTGCAAGTTGTATGTAGATGATGGATTTCATTAGTCGTTATTTCTCCAATTACTAAGTCCCGATCGATGGAACAAGCGCCATTTTAACATTTCTCTTGACCTGAATAAGTTCAAAATAACTTTTAATTCATTTCCTAACCTAACTCTCTCGTTTGCAGTCTCAAATGCCGGATCCGAAAACGTACAAGCAACACTTTGAAAACAAACATCCCAAGAATGATATGCCTGCCGATTTGAAGGATGTTGTCTAAACCACACGCACTAGAGTCCTTCTTTCAAAAACCACTATTTAATATATCCTTTTTTTTATTATTTCTTTTTTGTTTGAGCGAAAAAGAAAACAAAAATGCAACAAATATCCTGATTTATATACAAATGAAAACAATAAGAGGGAGAACAAAAAAAAACAAAATCGAGAAAAACAAAAACGTAAAGAATCGTATGTATCTATTAAACTTAAGTATTCTATCAGTAAAAACAGATAAATAATGGAAAAGAGGATGATGTTATTGGTGTTTCTCTTCTTTGAAAATATAACGAGATAATTGTGTACATTAAACACTCAGCAGCAGCATTTCCTGACTATTATTATGTAAAAATAAAAAAGCGACTGCTTTTGCGTTTTGCAAAAGGGAAAACCTAAAAAAAAAAACATGTAACTCACTTGTGAATTTTTAATTTGTATTTAAATAAAAACTTTAAAAAGAAGCAGTGAACTGTGACTAAATCAGGTTCAGAAGCATCAAATTGACTTTTATTGCAGGTTGAACTTGCAGCTAGTCAACGTTTGAAAGATGATGATGGGTTTCCTTTAATCCGCTTCTGGCTGCCGTGTCTTGCTGCTTAGTTTTGTCTAATACACCAATCGACTTGATATAACTCGGACAGAAACAAAATCTCATTAAATTTAACTAACGATTTTATTTTCACGTGTTGAGAAATTCCAAATGATGACTGCTGGGGAAGTTGTCTAGGATTATCAGCCCAGCGCCATTTTCTTTTAGATGGACTATCTCCTCATGGTATCCAAACCAATAGATTACGATTCCAGGGCCAAATCTACAAAGGAACAAATACATAATTATTTGATAGATTTTGCCTTACTTTCTAAACTCTACCTGTTGCTATAACTACTTAGCTGGGAGTACAGGTACCGTCGATGCGTCTTAACATCTCCGAACAGCGCTTTGCTTTCAATCCAATTAACCACACCTCCTTTGTACAAGCAAGGTAGTACCAGCTTAAGATCTGGAGTTTTATCGAAGCCCGTCCTTCTGAGGTCGTTCTCGTCAAAGTAGGCCATACCGACGTCAGTTGCCAGTTGTTTTAGCTAACCGACAGGTAAATGTTTTTTTTTTTCTTTGGTAAATTTTGTAAAAACCTACCTTCACTTCATACTCCTCACCCAAGCATCTCCGTCGAATGTCCACAATGGGGCCTTCCTGATTGTCACTCAATGTGCACTGCCTGACATTTCCCGCCAAATTTTCATCCTCAATCAAATGTGGCTTCTTCATTAGTTCAGATATATCACTCTTCTGTAATTCTTTGTACTTTTCCTGTAAAATCATTCGACAGAGTATAACTGGCGACATTCGCTCCGCAATAGCAAACTCTAGAAGCAGATTGTTGTCAGATCTGCTGCGAGCAGATCTTTCATCATACCTGAAAGAATAAAATAATTGAATACCATGTATTGTAGGTTCGTTGGGACTACTGACGTTTTCAGAAAGCGTTCGGCACTAGCCAAATAGTTTCTATAGTTTATCTTTGTGCGTAGTCCCATCTCAGTGAAGAGAATACTCTTTAAGGTTTGCCGATGGATTGCGTTGAATCGTTGCTCCAGTTCTAGTTCGCAGTCAATTGGGAGTCCCTTGTAACTATTGACGAAATCCACAATTGCGCAGTATTCTTCATTATTTAAGATAGTTTTCTTGTTATTGTCAGTCATGACTGATGCATTTTTAAGTGATTTTAATTATTAGGTGCTGCTTTTGTTTACGATCGAAGTGGGATTGAGATTACTTGCAATAAAGACATATGGACGTTTTGCATAAATTGGGTTACACACGGACTCGTTTTTCAAAAGTACCAGCAGCAACAGCTGTCTTTTATTTTGTAATAGATTATTGTATAGATGCTTTTTCGGTGTGTTTATTTTGAGAACCCAAATGCAACCATGCAGTAAAATTGAAACATATTCGAGCATTTCGTCGGCTGGATGCTATCTTGTTCTAAAGGCCATTTTTTACGAAATTGAGTTAGGTATGTAGTCTTCATAATTTGGAGACGCTCTTTCATTTGGCGCAAACCATTTTGTTCTATCTCTTTTAGTTCTCAAGTTACAGAGAACTGTTTTGTTCAATAAGACACTTTATTAACGATTTATCATGTCATTTTTGTTCAATAAACTGCTTTTCATCTTTTTTGTATTATATTGAACAATTCTTAGAATATTAAAAAAAAACTATTTCATAATTGCTATCTTGTCCAATATCCACAATTTTGGATGTTTTGTTCAATATGCGTATGTAGTAACTTCATTCTATTTTGTTCAATATCCAATTTATTTTAGATTTTGTTCAATATCCAACCGTATAACTTCATTCTCTTTTGTTCAATATCAAACGAGATCACCGTTGTTGCATTTGATATTCTTATTCATTTGATATTCTTATTCAGTCCTGATCCTTCGGTGGATAAGCACGTCAGTACCTGTTGTGCATTGTGATAAAGATCGACTCTAAAGACACGTAAGTTTTTAGCTACTATATGTTAATATTTGATTTGTTTTTTTTTACAGTGATGTGATTTAATGTGTTTAATTATTATTTTGCAGTGTATAATGGAGGGACAGGAAATCGTATATTTGTCTTCACCCGAACCTGAATTGCCGGATGAGGTTTCAATGTAATAAAATATCTAATGCCAGTTTTTTCTTTTTCTAAGTTTCTTTCTTTTTTTTTCAGGATTTTGAATGATATTGATTTATCTACTCCAGATAACAGGGCTACAATCGAGCCCTTAACGTAAGTCTGGAAAAATGTGGCCCCATATTTTTACGATTGATTTTAAATAAATATTGTATTTCAGTGTTAACAATAATGAAGTCATAAACAAAATGCCTGGTGATATTCAATCAAATACTCCTAAAAGTTCAGGCCAAATTGCAGAATTGGTGCAGTATCCCAAAACACTTTTAAGGTGTTCTAAGCAAACATTATGATTTTTTATTCGTTTTTTTTAATATATTTGTTTTATACCTACATAGTATGATAAATGCAGCAAATCCAGATTCTATAATATCAGAATTTCATGCTTCGGAAGCAGCTCCATCTGAACAAGAAATCGCTGCACCGTCATTGGAAAATGAGATACGAGAATCTGAGCAAGAGTCGGAATTTTCACCAAAGGAAACTTTACGTGGATCGGGTAAGAAAAAAATTACAGCTCCCTCGTTATGGAAAAGAAACATAAAAAAGAAATTACGTCAGAGTGGACAGGAATATCATAATGCAAAGGGTCACAAGTGTAGAAAACGTAAAATTCAAGTTACGCCCAGTTGCAACATTACTTGCAGTCATGATTGTTACACAAAATTTTTGGATGAAGATCGCGAACGAATATTTAATGCCTTTTGGACATTGAATGACACCGAAAAAGGGCAGTTTTACTCTAAATTTGTAAAAAGGCTGCTACCAAAACGAAAAAGGACCGAAATAACTGAATCAAGAAAGAAGTATACGTTTAAGTATTTCTTCGAAAAAGAAAACCATTTATTTGATGTCTGTAAAAAATTCTTCTTGTCGACTCTTGATATTTCTCAGCAACGCATATACTACTTTTTTTCGACAAAATATAATGAAACAGGTACTCATTCCGCTTCCAAACATGGAAAATTTATCAAAAAAGTTACACCAGAAGAAGATTTAAAAATAGTAAAAGAACATATAAAAAGTTTCCCAGTGATGGATTCTCACTACTGCCGAGCAAACACAAAAAAACAATATCTCGAAGTTGGCCTTTCATTGACAAAAATGCACAAAATGTATGTTGAGAAAGTTAAAAAGCCTGTCGGTTATTTTATTTACCGAAAAGTTTTTAATGAGTCATTCAACTTGTCATTTTTCAAGCCTAAAAAAGACATTTGCGATAAGTGTGCTAAGTTTAAAGCAACGAAAAATCCGAATGCAACTGAAACACGAGATTACAATACACATCGCAGCTATCATAATGAAGCAAAGGTTGAGCGCGATATCGATCGAAAGAATAATCGTGAAGATACGGCAGTTATTGTTTATGACCTTCAAAACGTTTTTTCTCTCCCTAAGGCAAACGTCTCAAGTTACTATTATAGGCGTAAGTATGCTGTCTATAATTTGACAGGATTTTGTCAAAATAACAAAATAACTTATTGTGGAATTTGGCACGAAACGCTAAGTGGGCGTTCAGGAAATGACATAGCATCTTGCCTCACCGTTATTTTAAAAAACGTTTTAAAAGATCTTCCAAAAACCAAAAAAATAATTTTGTGGTCCGATGCTTGCATTCCCCAAAATAAGAATAGAATGGTGTCATTAGCAATTCTTAAATTCATGGAAGCTAATGAAAACATAGAAAAAATAACACACAAATACTCTGAACCTGGCCATTCTCAAGTGCAAGAAGTTGATGCTGTTCACAGTGGAATAGAGAAATACATCAAGGACTTAGAAATTTACAGCCCCATTTCCTTGATAAGAATTCTAAACGGAATTAAATATAGCAAAATTAAGCTTAAAATATCACAACTAAAAAAAGAAGATTTCCTGAATTTCAATAAGGCTAGTTTGCACCTAAACATGATTCCTTTTAAAGAGTGTAGACAAATTGAATACCAAAACAGTGACCTTTTATGCATGCATTTCAAAAAACAACACACTGAGGATTTCAAAAGGTCGAAAATTACAAGATCTGCAAGAGGTGACAAACTTCCAAAAGTCAAACAAAGCAATTTCAACATAAAACTAACAAAGGAAAAGAAAAAAGATATTCAAGCTATGTTACCATACATGCCAAGCATACAAGACCGACGTTTTTATGAAAATGTTATAAGAATTCATTAAATACCTACAATGTGATAACTATTATGTTTTTAAGTTCTTGCTTGAAGCAAATGTATATTTTTATTTTTATAAAATTTACCTAAAAAAATGCTGTTATTCTAGTGCTGTGACGCTGTGGCAAAAGTGAATTAATAAAGACTGTTATGTATTTTTATTACAATTTTTTAAAGTTAAATGTATTAAGTTTTGTTATTTAACTATAATTCGTATAGTTAGAAAGTATATAAAATAAGAACTTAGGCTAAAGAAAAAGAATTTCTGTTTTGTTTTTCGTTCCTAAAAGAAGAATGTATTTTTTTAACTTTTTGATAAAATAAAGATTTGAATTGAGAAACAAAAATAAGTCTTTTTACCTAAACCCACATGATTTTGATTCGCTCCAAAAGAAAACATTGCAAAATTCTTTAGGTACTAAATCAGCTTTAAACAATAAAACTATTTTTTGTTCTATGTAACATAATAAACTTTATGTTTCCTCTCTTTTTGTGTTTTTTTCTATGTTGTTCAATATTGAGGTTTTTTGTTCAATATCCAAAAATTTTACCAACTTGTTATCACTCCATATAACTTTGTTCAATATACAAAATGACTTCCTCGTTGATTTTAATTTATCACTAATTCAAAATAAAAAAAAAACAATTTCCGTGACTTGTTTTATAAACAAAATTGTTAAGGCTTTGAGAAAAAAATCAATACCAACAAACAATTTTCTTATATAAACAAAAATTTTCAATCTGAACTTTAAAAATCGATTTCCCAACATTTTGAAAAATGGACATTGAACAAGATAGCATCCAGCCGACGATTTGATTAGAATTCTTGGATTCGATCCCAAATACATGTGACGAAGTAAACTATTGCCATTTTAACTTTGAATGGAGGTCTGGCAATACAGATGGAACTACTGACTCGTGTGTCTAATCTTTTAAGCAGAGACTTCTGTGAATCTTTTAAGCGCAGACAGTGAGTGGATTAATCAAGTTGTCATTTTTATTGTCAAGTATGTTATTGTTAATCCGTGTCCATCAAAGTAGTCAATGTGATCCCGACCTTAATCAATTCTATATAAAGTACTAGCCGTCGATAATCGGCCGGATCGACTACTACATTCAAATTCGTGTGTCATCCGCCGAGAGAGAGTAGTATTTAGAAAAATAATGGAACCTGTCAACAGTTTTATTTTTTAACTTTTTCATTTCGCTCTCTGTTAAGTAGTTTGGAAACATTTGTTTTTTATTTAAAGGTGAACTCACTAATAAATATTTAAATTATATAATATCTATATTTATAAATATCCGGTCGACGCACAACCATTCGCAATTTACGTAGCAAAACAGATGTTTTCGTTGCGGAAGAAAAAATTCACGTATCCATTCTTCAGTTTTTTTTTCTTTGATTATAATATCTTGCATTTTTATTGCATATAGATAAAAATAATAATAAGTGATTTCCTGTTTATAGTGCCGATAGAAAGATAGTAAAAAGTTCATTATGGATATTCTGGATATCGATGAGGCGTTAAAGGACGATTCCTTTATGTAAGTATAACAGAGGCTGCCCCCTATTAGACAATTTAGTTAAATTCATTCATCTAATTGGTAGATTTCTCGAGGATAAAACCCACGACGATGTCTCAAATATTCTGCAACAGTGGAGAAATAACAATTGTACAAGTAGTCATAATTCGGAACAAGGTAAGGAGCGAACCTACGCCTAGTTGCGTGCGTTCTTTTATTTCTTCTTGTTGCCTGCCACTGTCGTCTTTCTTCTGAAACCCCACTCACGGGGAGAATAGTTAATTTGTTTTTGTTTGATTTGTTTTGTATGCCGTTTGGTTTCCGTCTTTTGTGTATCTAATCGACGTTTTATTTTATTTTCAGCTTTTAAACTAAATACAAGAACATTCACACGACCGAAGAGGAGAACTGCTCAAAACTTGGAGGCACACTTTGTAAGTCTCTTGTTGTGTTTTTTGTACGTACATATTTCGTATGTGGGAAATAGAGGGGAAAACTGGTTTGCATTAGTGGCTGGATAAGGTCACTGCCACTCTTTTGCAAGAAATGTTGTGGCTTAATGCGTTTTATAGAGAATTGCGAGTGGGCCAGCTGCATGTTGTCAGCCTATTTGGGTGAAGTGGAAGTCTTTTTCGGAGTTGAACGAACCAAGTTCTAATTTTGGATGCAAAAATGTAAAAAATGGGAAACTCTCTACCGTTGGTTGTTCCCATGGGTATACAATGCAGATACCTGATCTTCCGTCTGCAACACGATCAACGGAAAGAGTATTATATGTGAAGCGGAGCCGCGTTTTATTGGGGTCAATTCGATGTACTTGAGTTTCCATTGTCAGTTATGTGTATTATCTTGTTATAACGTTTCGACTAATTAAATGACAGAGCTGAGGTTTTCATCAGGTGAATTGTTACGTGTGAGTGTGACTGTGTGTTCATGCTTTGCTCCATTGAGCAAGTCAGCGAATGGTGACTTGGTGTCAAATCTATCACAATGAAATGATAGATGCCCGCCGATTTCAGTCGAGGTTAGACGTTCGGAGAGCAAGTGTATCTCCATTTTAGTTTCAGTTTTAATTGCGTAGTCAATCAGTTCCAACTTTGCAATTTTCGCTTTGTGAATGGAAAGATCAAAAGAATTTTTATCTGCGCTGATAGACGCGCTCCGCTTCGGGCCATGTTTGTGGAAAGTTGCGGTAAAGGGCAGCATTTCATTTGCATTGTGCTGTGGTTCTTATATTCGAAATTCGAAGACATAATTCAAAAGCCGTGATTGTAATGTTTGTTTTTCTTTGCAGAGCCCCGTCCCGCAGTCACAAAATGCCACCACGGTGCCACATCAACAGCAGCAGAATTGCACGAATGTAAATTTGGAAATCGGTGGCCTAGTGACGACCATGCAAAAGAGCTTCCTTCAAGATACCTCACCTCCATCCTCAATCTGTTCCTCGATGGACGTGTCAATGAATGGAATGAACAGCAGTCTCATTACATCCGCGGACTTCACCAATATAAACTTCCTTCAGTCGACACGAGGAGATGAGCCGATGTCGGGGCTATTTTTCGATGCCGAAAAAGCCACCGAAGACGGTTACACTCTCAGCGATATGATCCGTGATCGCAAAGCGCTCGAGTCGTTGACGCTCTCGGGCGAGGGAACACTTATAAAGGATTCGAACATTGCCCAAATCGATGACATTTCGTTGATTAATAGCAAGTCCGCGTCCGCCTGCAGCACAATGAACAACTCGACAGATAGTATGGGCGGCAGTAATGGAGGATGCTCGGAGACGTTTTCAAGTCGAACGTGCAATATTGCCGATAAGCGGGAGGAACTAAGCGCCCCAGAGGTATTCGAGCAGAAACCCATTCTGAATGAGACATATCCCAGTGGGAAGGAGCAAATTGTTCCCAATGGCGATGACGAATTTATTGGCAATACAACCTTCAATTTGGTGGATAGTAGTATAGTGACGGTGCAGCAAGTGGAAGACGTGAAAACACCCAAGGCTCCCTTATTGAATATAACGGTCAATGGGTTACAGAATGAAACCTTCCGCAAACCGGTTCTCGAGGAGACAGTGTGCCTGAAGCGGTTTAGTGTCGCCGATGTGGTGAACACCACATTTGACTGCAGCGAGACTAAAATTCAATGCGAGACACCGGAAAATGTCCTTAAACACGCAAAGCACTATGAGCAGTCAACACCCCAACAGAACACTTCCTACACCGCGTCGGTACGTCACAAACAGTCATTTACGCCGTCAATTAAGGCCGCCGAGGTGAATATCTCGCCAATTGTCGGTCCCGCATCGAATAGAACTTTGAACGAGACCTTTGACAAATCAGAGTGCCACATCAACGTTGCCACGAACATTCTCAAAGAACGAATAAACAATGAAACGTTCTGCGAGCCACAGCCGCTGCCACGATTGCCGTGCAGTCACAACGCGGACTACGAGGCCGAAGTCAATCTTGCCTTTGAGACAATGGAATTGCTAGAGAACATCAACCCGAATGAGACGTTCAACAAGAGTCTTCTGGGTGAAACACCGGCTGTCGATGGTGCCGACGAAGAGGCATTCGATAACCTCCTCGACAACATCGGAAAGCTGGAGCTAAATGAGGAGCAGATCAAAATGCGAAAGTCGCTGGATACGATTAAGAAGCGCTTCACCTACGGAGCAATGGATAAGTCCGAGGCAAAGGAGAACTCCCTGATTAGCAGTTCCGAAATGGCTTCCAGTGGTCTCTCCATGAATAGCAGCGGCGGTGGCGATCGCCTACTGAATCGTCGCAGCCGTCTCTACGACGACATAAACATAGCCAAATCAATGAAGAGCTCGCCAAGTAGCTCGATAAATTCCATTTCATTTGTTAAAGAGACTGAACGAGGAGCAGAAGTAGAAAAGACTGACGATCAGCACTGCAACCCAGCGACTGAGTCTAACGAATTTGCACCCCTAGAAGATAGAGCCGCACGCAATAGCAAACTGGAGAAGCGCGATCGCGATCGATTCAAAACAATACGGATATTCAAGCGACACGAAGACGGAGTAAATGAACTCAATGTGCCTTGTATCGATGGAGAGCTCCATCATGAACCTGAACACCTTCCCTCCACAGAAGAAGAAGAAACGACACCACAATCGGAGGAACCGCCAACGGATCGTATCTCACGCAGGGACAACACACCGCCGGTGCTCTTTAACAACAACAAAGCCGAGGTGGAAAGCAATAACTATGCCACCTTCAAGAAGCCGAAAGAAAAGGTGCGCAAATTTGGTGGTTTTGGTGGCAGCGGCATCAGCAATGACCACCTAAATAGGCCAGTCATCCCACCACCCCCTGTTGAGAAACCGACGCAAGAGAGATCACTCTCGCGGCCACGCTATTTGAGTGGCTTGCAAAAGTTCAGCGCGACCAGCAAAGCTATTTCGGCTGGCGACCTTGAGAAGGCTGCCCAGCAAAACACCAACGCCGACGAGGAGAACTTCAACAAGACCCAACCAACCACAGCGACGGCGGACCTAAAAAGCCCCATGGGCATCAAATCTAAATCCTTTCACAATTTATCGAGCAATTTTGGATATGGTGCAGCAAAGCAGGCCCCAGCGCTAACACTGGCGCCAATGGGCGTGCGAAAATCAACTACGGCGGGGAGCGTTTTAGCAGAGAAACAGGTATACTTTCCCCTCTTGAGATCTTTTGTATATTTTATTGGGTACGTTTTTTTTCGCAGAACAAGGTAAACACAACACGAACGACGCCATCACGAATGAGTGCTGCTGCGGCATCAACGAATCTGAAACAATCAAACTCCAAAGCGGAGGTATGTACATGTTCGAGAAAAGTAATTGCTCCGAATTGAAACACATTTCCCTTGCAGAAGGGCGATGACGCGGTATTCAAGACGCCCAGTCTAGTGTCTGGCTTACGTGCACCGTCAGCCAAGCGCACTGGACTCATACGCCCATCGTCGGGTTATTATAGTTTCGGCGTACCAAAGGGAGACGCTGCGAACGCTGCGGACCTAGACGCTGGGAGACATTCACCAACAGATGTAAGTTTGCGCAGTGGTAGATTGTCGAAAGAAGCTTCACAACCATTCGCAGCTGTCAAAGTGGCCTTATTTTCCGACAAATTAAACACACTGTCCAATTGTATTATAACACGGAGTTTGATTCCACTTTCAGAGTATGTCTTCAGCGAGCTCCCGCGGCAGTTCGACCGGCAAACCCCTCACAAATGGCATTTCCTCAACGCAACTGAACGAAACTTCGACTATGCCACCGCCACTGCAACAGCCAGCAACAAAACCATCGACTGGGATTCCGAAACCATCCGGTCTGCGACCACCTTCGAATATAAAACGAAGTGGCCTTCCCCGGCCGGCGAGTGTTGTAAGGCGGTAATTTAGGTAAAAAGAAAATCAATTATCAAAAACAAACAGCAAAGCTATAAACAGTTTAATTTTTATTTAAATAAAACCAACTAATACTGTTACAATATTTATATACCTACATATAAACAAAATATATTTTGTAAACAATGAAAATGAAGAAACCATTCGAACGCCTAAGAGTAAAAGATAAAAGCCTACAAAACAAACAGATCTTGTGTATATGTATTAATTTGTTTTCTTTCTTCGAGAAGAGAATCGCGCCTTAAATGATGGTTTGGTTGGGTTTCCCTTCCGCGAAACACGCACCAACAACTCCCCCCATCATATGCATACAATACACAGAATGGAAAGAAACTACATAAATATATCATTATACCATAAGTTGCTCATTATTGCTAAATGAATTTGTTTTTATTTTATACAAGTAATACTCATGTGCCCTGCGAAAGCTCTCTATTTCATGTTGATCCCGTTTTGTTTTATATTCCTTTTTCTGTCGTTATCAATGACCGCATAACACTTTTGTTACGTCAGTTTGATAATGGAAGAAAATAACTGAAAAACCATATGTCAGTCATATCGTGCATACTCTCATAATGAATCAAAGTGAAAATTGGCGATTTTCTCCAATCGATTTCGTGCAGAGTTTCTAATAAGTTGAGAATTTTCTTGCATTTACTGGTGGACATGGACATGGACATGTTTTGTTGTGGTTTTGTTCAGCAATCTGCAGAAAGAAAACTGTTACCTGCCGCTTAAGAGATGTTCTTTCTCCATCATCAGAAGAATTTATATATTTTAGATAATTTATTCATAAGTCAAAATATGCCCATGTGAAATAGTAACGAGACTATTTTTGTTTAATTTAGTTATACGAGTATGTTTACCTATTCATGTATCGAATAATGCTGTTTCTCTGTTTGTTTATTCTTATATACTTTTTTTTCTATACACATATACCTAGTTATTGATTTGTATTATTAATTAATGTCATTCAAAGAAAACAACAGAATAAAAATGCTTGTGTACTGAGATACATTATACATACATATACCCTATACATATATATAATATGAATAAAGATTTATTTCGTTTCGATACCTTTTTTGAGTTGAAATGCATGGTGTTTATTTTTTGTATTCGAAACGGGGAAAAAATGGTGCAAAAAAAAATGCAAAATTGAAGAACCAATTAAAACCAAGGGTGAAAATTCAAACTTATGGTTTCTTTTCCATTGCGCCACCTCTCGCGAAGGTCTGAGAGTATGACTGTCATGAAAGAGCTTCTCAATTAGCCGGCATAAAATTGTAGATCCCAACAATTTTAAACTCACACAAAGCGAATGGTTGCGAGAAGCTGGGCCTAGGGTCCCTACGGACCTGTTGCGCCATCTATATAATATCAGTAAAGAACCCAGAGGAGGGACTCTCGTTGGGCGCCATTTGTTTTGCTGAGAATGGAATTGAAACACACCGGTTTCATATGCTTCTCGCTATGATGACCGCCTTTTCTCTTCCTTTTATCTATTCCGTATTAACGTCTTAACAAATTAACAAATTTCAGTAGGAACAATGATAACAGCGGCAGCAACTTTGTAAAGGGTAGGCGAAAAGGTTGTGTGTAAAAATAACAAAAGCGTCCTTGCAAACTGAAAAATAGCAGTGAATAGTTGATCACCAATTTGAAGATGTAACGTAGATGCCGTTGTTGCTGTTGCTGTTGTTTTGTGTCAATCTGGTTCATTGCGTCTCTGGAAAAGGTGCTGTAGCTCTTTAGTGCCGGTGTTTATCAGTTTCTCCAAACATTAGTATCTGAAATGAAGCAATATATGACGCCTGCTCCCGCGTTCGAATATTGTAGAAAAATTCGGCAGGATTTGGTCCAACAACCTTGATTTTGCATAAGAGGGCCACAAGAAGGAAGCAAAACATATCCCTAGTCAAAATTACTGCGCATTCTAGCTGAAGAAATTTCTTGAAGTTGTCAAGTCGCAAGTATTGCAAACTTGCAGTGCGACAAGAGCGTTTGCTAGTTTTGCAAGGCAGAAAAAGAGGTCTCTGGGTCTAGTAACAAACCTTTCCTGAGCTGTTTCGAACCAAGAGCCGAAAAACCGTTCTTTCATAATAATTGTTCCGATAGTTTTCTCTTTTTATGCTTTTTATGCCATTTTTAAAAAGAAAACGTTCATAAATTTGATATCGATTGCGTTCCATTTAAACCGCGTACGCGAATATAGAAATTCTATGCGCTGCTTATTTTACTTACTTTAGGCCGATATCAAGAGTGCATAGTGGGCGCAGTGGCTCGGCGGTTAGTGCGCTGAACAACTGAGCGGGGGGGGGGGGCGTCTCAGCTTCGATTCTCAAAAACACACAAATTACATCTTTTTTTCGCTGCGGCACACTTTCACGAACATCTGACATGCATCCGAGAGTATAACCTCAAAGAGCTTCTCAATTAGCTGTTCGAAATCTGCATAAAATTAAGGGTCCCTTCGTTAATTCGTCGAAAAATAAAAAATAAAACGAGTAGTTCTCGCAAGTCGCAACCAACTAGGCCCAGGATAAACAAACCTATGGCGCTAACTATTTCTTTATTATACCCTCCACAGGAAGGTAAATTCACTTTGCTAATACATTTGTAACGCCAAGAAGGAGTCACCGGAGACCTCATAAAGTATATATATATATTCTGAATCAGGATCACATTCTGAATCGATTTAGCCATGTCCGTCGGTAGCGCCCAAAGGAATTGACATAGCCGAATGAAATTCGGTGAAAGGACTTCTTTTTATCGTCGTCAGGTTGGTATTGAAAATGGGATATGTCGGTCAAGCAGTTCTGGTACCTCCCATACAAAACCAATTTTAAATGACTTGTATGCAGTGGAGGGTATCAAAGCATCGGCCAGGCCGATGATAACACTTTTACTTGTTTTTATTTTATGTGGTATTCGATTGGGCGCTCTCAGAACACTTTTTATGTTCGTTTGGTACAAAAAGAAACAGTCTTTTCCAGATACCAGAGCACTTCTGAGAATCTTAATTTTTTCTCAGATTTCCTTCGGATTTACCAAAACAAGTAAGTGCGTTTGATTTTGACAACTAGTGGGGTTTGTTTACGTTTTCTTGAAATTTTTCAACTGAAAAGAAACGAATTGCATCGGGTTGATCTATTTGTTTGTTAATTATTTATGTACAAATCAAGTATTTTAAATGTTTTCATATAAAATTTAATCACTGAATGGAAAACGCTTACAAAAGTGTCGAAGGCTACACATATTCCAATCACACGAACATCAACAGAGAAAAGAGGAAATAACATAAAAACTCCATCTTCGATTAGACGCACGAAATCTGGGTCGGTATTCTGTAAGGCGAAACGTTTAAACGTTTTCGTGTGCACGAAGAAATTTGCTTGTGTAACATAAGGCAAATCATTCGTGCGCACGAAAAAGTTTGATCGTTTCGCCTTACAGAATATGACCCCTGTATTCGAAACCCAATCGAATACCACAGTAACAAAGACTCCAATTTCCTTTATCTGTAGAAGGGTCCATTTCGCAGCTCCTTCTGGCTATTCACTTTTACAATACAAAATCCTTTCTGATGCACGGATAAATGAAAACAACACCAAAAAGAGATTGGATGTGGAAAAAGCAAAGTGAACGTGTCCATCCCACGGTTTAGCTCAACCTGGTTGACATTTTGGTCGGTACTTTCACGGCAACAGTTTCAGTAATCATCTGCAGTTGCAGGTTTAAATTAAACCTACCGGAAATAAGATGAAAAAAAACAATGTCGCGCAGTTCTTTCAACAAAATGTATATTTTCAAGGTAAAAAGGAAAAAATAATCTTTTATACAGCCGGCACAATGTACCGTTTTCACAACAAATAAAATATTTATCTGACTAAAAAAATTCGATAAAAATATATGGTAGTTGGTATAAAAAGGAGTTTTACATTTTATTTGAAATGTTTTTAGTCGGTAAAAAGAAGAGAATCTCCTGATCAGGTCGAAGTGTCAAATGGGGTAAAACTATGAATGTTATTGTTATGGTTTTGGGTAATGCTATCACGATGTTATGTAAGTCTAACCACTCGCTGGCTGCTGTTGTTGTTGAGCGGGAATGGGCTGCGATGGAATGGGTTGTTGCTGTTGATTGGGGACAGGCTGTTGTGCAGGTATGGCTGGTTGTGCGGGAGCTTGTTGTTGTTGCTGTACAGGAACTTGTTGCTGTTGTTGTTGCTGCTGTACAGGAACTTGTTGCTGTTGTTGTTGTTGCTGCGCTGGAACTTGCTGCTGTTGTTGTGCCGGGGCTTGTTGCTGTTGAATGGGTTGTCCCTGTGCTGGTTGTTGTTGTTTTTGTTGTTGTTGTACTGGCACTTGCTGCTGTTGTTGGACAGGAACCTGTTGCTGCTGGTGATATTGTTGCTGCTGCTGCTGTTGATGATATTGTTGCTGCTGTTGTTGCTGGTATTGTGCTTGCTGCTGTTGGGCTTGCTGGTGTTGCACTTGCTGCTGTTGGACTTGCTGATACACTTGATTTGGATGCAACTGCACTGGTTGGCCTGCCTGCTGATACAGCTGCTGCTGATGTTGCACTGCCTCTGGATGGTATTGCTGAGGAGGCTGTCCCTGGTAGTGCATTTGCTGTTGACCCCCATATCCCTGTTGTGGATGGACTTGGTACCCGGCATTGGGATCTGGATAGTAACCATTCGGCATGTTGGGATGGGGTGGAAGCTGTAATGAGAAGTATGTATTAGTAGGCATCGCCTGATTTATTCCCATCTTCGGTTCTTACCAATCCCTGGGCCACCATACGTTGCACCTCCTCCTGACGGCGCCGTTCGAATTCCAAGTACTCATCGTGTGTGTACTGCGGCTCATTGTCGACCGTCTCCCATGAGGGGTCAGTGTTGAACTCTTCGCGCTTGGTTTGGTCAATGAATTCCTGGAAACTAATCAAGCCGTCGTGATTGGTATCGGTTTCTTTGAATACATGCTCTCGCATGCGTTCCATTTCCTCTGCACGCTCGCGCATATCGTCTTCAGGTATTCCAGATTGATAGACCTTGTCAAGTTCCTTAACGAACAGCGCTTTTACTTCGTTTTCGTCCCACACTCCATTGCTGTCCAAATCTAAATAAAAGGAGCCATTTAAAATATAAAGTTCAAGTGGTAGCGGAACTAGTTCTCACCGTGTAGCATGAAAAACGTCTTAGGATTAAAGTCTCCCTTATCCATGTGATCCTGTTCCTCCCAAACCTCTTCGAGTTGTGCCTTATTTCCCGGATGGTGAACCTTTTGGTGTTTGTTATGCTTTTCCTTTTGCGTTTTTAGATCTTCTTCGAACTTTTTCTTGTTCTCGTCATCCATTTCCTTTAGGACGGCTTGCTTCTCAAACTCCTTCTGCATTTCGTACTGCTTGAATTCATCACGTCTTTTTTTATCGGCCTCAGCAAGATCTTCCGACGTTTTCAGAATCAACTTTTTCAAATCGTCAATCTCAAAGGTATGCGCATTCCCATGGTCCAAGTGTTGGGGGATTTTCATATGCTCCCTGTCAATGTCATTGCTGATTTCGAACTGCTTCGTGGCCAGCATACGTAATCGGTCGATTTCACGTCGTTTAATTTCGTCAAGCTTCGAACGAACGTGGTGATTTACATAGTCCAACTCTTGAGCGATTTTGCCACTCTATAAAGAGGCGACAGCTTGTGACCTTGAAAAATGTTAACCTAGTCAATGTACTTACCCTGATGTCAGCTTCAGGTGCCTTATCAAGTTTTTTGCGAAACTCAGGGTCGCTTTCAAGTGCTTCCACCACTTCCTTCAGATATCTCTCATATTCCAAAACAGCCTGAAACGAATTTGATAGATTTCACAATAAGGAGTTAGAACAGTTGGAATTTCACAAGACTCACTTCTAGCTCGGCACCTGTTGGCTTCTCAGAAGGTTCTTGCTTCTCTTCTTTCTTGTTCTTTGTCACTGGTAGCGCTGTTACTAGCGCTACTGTGATTGCAAGTAATAGGATATTACCCGCTAAATTCATTATGCAATTGCGATTGGTTAACACGTTCAACGTCTATCTAATTACTATTTAAGCAGAACAAATATGGTAGAAATAATATTTTATTTAATGAAGTGGGGAAGTACGACTGACGTGTCCACCAAAGTTCTTTATTTTGGCACTTGAAAAAACTCTATTTGCACAAATGTCAAGTTTGTTTGTTTCGCAGTGATACCAAACCTTATTTTTTGTGGAAGGTAAAAAAGTAAACCACATTATGATGTTCGAGTTGAGTGATCAACTTAGAAGTGGGTTACCACTCAATTTAATGCCCCCAAAAGACAGAATATGCTTTTAAAGTCATGCAAAGTACGTGCGACCTTACACACTCTTAAACCTTGCACCAACGATATGCAAAATCCTTCTCTTTTCTTTTTAGTATATATTTTAATTTACGACTACTTTCCTTTTTTCTTCAACTCCTTGGCCTGTTTTATCTGAGGTGCTCACTACGATGTGGTAACTTTGAATCTCCAAAAAATCCGATTTTTAGATTTCAAACTTTTACCAAACTCAACACGTGTAGTGACGCAAATGAAAAAATAAAATAGTTTGTTTACTGTCGCTACTGTATAGCAATTTACTTTTGGAACGTGTGCCACCTGACAGCGACAGACAGTTTTTGACGTACAAACGTGTACGACAGGGGCAATTTTTTGTGGATTCTGAATTCTGTCTAATTTCTTGTTGGAACGAACACGTCAAAATTATTCGTCAGAGATTTCTTTGTAGATTTTTTTTGCTGTGTACTAAAAAGTTTTAATTTTGTTTTTATTTCTTCATAAAAAGAGGAAATAATCACTGTAAAACATACTTGCCTTATATCTTTAATCCTGAAAGTGCACAAAACATCAAGTTGCAAAAATGACGTCCACTGGTCCCACAAAACAAGAAATCGAATCAGTCTTCAGTAGATTACGCTCCCAGGCACCAAATAAAGTGAGTGTTGGCAAATAATAATCAATTAATCGAATGAACTTGAAACACACATGTATTTCTACTCTCTCATAGTCCTGCTTTGATTGTGGAGCCAAGGCGCCCACTTGGTCGTCCGTCACCTATGGCATTTTCATATGCATCGATTGTTCAGCAGTTCATCGCAACCTTGGGGTACATTTAACTTTCGTGCGCTCGACCAATCTTGACACGAACTGGACATGGTTGCAATTGCGCCAGATGCAACTGGGTGGCAACGCGAATGCTTCGCAATTCTTTAGGCAGCACAACTGCAACACCACAGATGCTCAGCAGAAATATAATTCTAGGGCAGCGCAGCTGTACAGAGACAAATTGCAAAAGTTGGCTCAGAATGCCATGAAACAGCATGGGACAAAGGTGAGCTGGCCACTTAGACTAGTATTTTTTTTTTTTTTTTTGTGATTTTTTCGTTTTACTAACTTTGAACTGTTGTGTGTGATGATGCAACGAATTCCAGCTGCATTTGGACAATCAAAATGAAAAGCCAGAGATTGAGGCGAATAAGGAGGAGGATTTTTTTACCCAATGCGACGATAGCTTTGACACATTGAATCAACAGAACAACAACAGCGAACCGACGGTTAAGGTATGTACGAGTGTTGAGTTTTGGTTTGCGACTAACTGGTGTGATTTGGAGTGTATACAACTACCGACTTCAAAACTTAAATGAATTGTTGTCTCTATAGGTGGAAATCACACCGAAACAATCGTCCCTGTCAAATCTATCAGAGCCGAGTGTTGATCTATTGAACTCAGGGCCGACGACCAATGCCCTAACTCCAACAATTGGAGTACGAAAGATTCAACCGAAGAAAACTGGGGTAAGATATTTTTACTCTTCTGCAGTATATGAATTTTACTAACAAGTATTCCTATTACAGATAGGCGCACGTAAAGGAGGTCTAGGAGCTACTAAAGTAAAGACCAACTTTGCCGATATTGAGCAGAGAGCCAACTTGGCCGATCAGTGCAAGGAACCAGTGCCGGAGAAAAAACTTACTGAAGAGGAGGAGCTTGAGTCTGTGGCCAGTGTGCGATTAGCCTACCAAGATCTATCGCTAAAAAAGTCAAAGGAGGAGGAGAAGTTGAAGAGCATTGATCCGGCTAAGGCCAAACAAATGGAACGACTCGGAATGGGATTCAATTTGAGGGGGTAAGCAATAATTGAACGAAAAATCTCCTGCCCACACGCTTCATAGGATTTAATTGACTTGCAGTTCGGACGTTTCCCACTCTGCTATCAGCGACATGGAGACCATCTCCCAGACAGCCGCCCCAAAGTCATCATCAGGAACAAAATCATCATTCGATCGGGATATGAACAGTGATTCCCTATTGGGCTACCCCCCACCGATGTACACATCATTAAAGCAAGATAAGGAACTTGAAATGATGGGCTTCGATTTGATTGATCCCATAGACTTGCATCATTCCAACATAACATCGATGTTTGCCACTCCGTCGGCGAGCACAAACAAGCCGGTCACATCTAACAATGAAAAGACTACTGCCGGTAGAAAGGCCTATGGCTCCAGCAAAGCTGCAGTTGATTCAAACGAAGACATGGCTCAGAAGAAATTCGGCGCAGCTAAAGGCATCTCCTCAGACCAGTTCTTTGGCAACGAGCAGAGTTCCCAGGAAATTTCCTCCAACTTGTCCCGCTTCCAGGGATCCAATAGCATTTCTTCATCCGACTACTTTGGCGACGGCTCGTCAACGACATCAAATCGATCTTCCAGGAGAGGTGACCTATAGCTTGCCGCACCCCTTTTTTGAATGGCTCTTAATGTATGCTCACCATTTCAGGTTACTCCACGGCAGTCAACTTCAATGCACCAGACTTGGACGACGTCAAGGAGAGTGTGCGGCAGGGAGTCACAAAGGTGGCTGGCCGGCTAAGTTCTTTGGCCAATGACGTCATGTCGTCGTTACAAGACAAATATGGATACTGATACATTTTTTTCTTCAATTATTATTAGACTAGTTACTAGACTTTTTTTTTTCTTTTTTTCCTTGACGAGAAGCGGTTTCCTAGTAGGAAAACATTACGAACCAAGAAAAGAGAGAGAATCTAGCTGAAAACGTAGACATCGCATACCCGAATAGACCAACACCAATCTTTTTAAAAAAAAGTTATAGATACTGAAATTAAATCGTTTTTACTTGTTTTGATTGATTTTGTTAGTTTGTTTCGTCATAATGGAAAAAAAACGTTTAATCTTTACAAAGAAGAAACCAGAACAAAAAATATTAAGAGAAATGTAATGTTATACCATATACATCCAAAATTGAAAAAAAAATAATAAAAATAAAGCTTAGTGCATTCAATTATAGAAAGCGAACACGTGTGTGATGTTGTCTGTCTGTTTCTCCGTACTTTAAGCGGGCTAAAGCTCATATTTTCCTTCAATGCGATATAAAATAAGCAAAAATGTCGGGACTCCACCATTTTCCGATGTAAATTTATATATCTGGCAATGCTTTAAAGTTGTAGTAGATTTTATTTCCGGCGGATGTGGCAAAAATTACAACAACTGTCAAATGCAGGTTCTACTAAGTCATATTTTTATAAAATGACAATTGTTTGGTTTATTTAAACTCTTAATTTAATGAGAAATCTAAAAAATTGGACTAGTTGTAAGGAATTTTCTTAATTTCTTAGTGGCGACGGACTAAAGGAGATTTTTGTTAAGACGTCTCTCCATTAGGCTGCCCATATGCGATAGCGTGACTCGTTGCAGTTCCACCCTCCCCAGTGCTTAAGCTGTTGGCAATGGCGATGGCACCGCCATTAGTGGGACCTTTGAACTGAATGGGAAAGAAAGTTCCGGCAGGCAATGGTGCTCCAGCTGCTTTTGAGGTTACCTCACTTGCATTTCTTGAAACAATTGTATCCGCAGCGGTATCGGCGTCGTCAACATCTTCAGCATCTTCTGTAACTGCAATGTATGAAGGCTCAGAATTTGTAGGTTCCGATGCATATTCCACAGTGGTCTCGTCAACAGGTAGATCATCCGCGACTGTGGTAACGTCTTCTTCCATAATCGGGTCATTTTCTTGAAGTGTAGGTTCCTCTCTGGTGGCACTGTCGTGTGGAATCTCAGTAGTGCTATTATCATCTGAAGTTTCGACGTCAGCAGGTGAAATGTTGGCCTCTGATGCATTGTCCACCTCGGCAATTTGTTGATCCACACTGACAACATCTAAATGTCATGTAAGAAAAATGTATTTTCCAAACCTAAAATGCACGAGCTTACCTTCCTTCTGGGTTCCAGTAACAATAGCCTCACTAGCCACAAATTCATAAGCGGCATTTGTCACGTCCGAATAAGTCTGTGCTGACTGTGGCTGCTGGACATACTGCAAATATGCGAACTGTTGGGGGGACGAACTCGATTGGTAATAGAGGGAGGATGGTTGCTGGTAATAGACCAACCCTGGTAAAAATATTGCTTTATTAAGTTAAAAAGTCCTCCAGATCCTTGGGTAAAACTATACTATTTGTTGGAGAGGCTGTCGATGCAGCGAACAGGTCAACAAGCACCAGTACGGACACCAAACACGAGCACAGCTTCATTTCCACGATTAGAATCAGTTGCGGTTGCAAATTTTTAATCGAATATCGCTCAGGAATCGGAACTACCTTCACTGCTGTTAGTGTTACTAACTTCTTTATTAAATTTCCACAACACAAGTGATACATAAATGTTGACGAATGCTAGATTTTATAAGAATCTGATCGAAGCGAAACCCCACCAAATATATGCCGCCGCGCCGCAAACTGCTGTTTAGTATTCAAAATACACTCTTGTCGGCAAAATACAAAATCGTGAACTTATAGGAAGTGGAAATATAAATAAAATTGTACGACAGCATGTGTTATATATTAAGCACCCAATAAATTTTGGGGAAAAAGAATCATTCAAATTACCATTATTGTTCATGTTCATGGGCACCTACTAGCTTGTAATTTTTCATGGCTAGGGCTGCAGATTTTCTGCTATCTCTCTATCCAAAATAGACGGTCTTAGGTATTACCCGCAGTTTACAAAATTCACCGAAGAATGTATTAAGCAAGCTTCAAAAGAGGTTTTTGGAGCCTCTATAGCTGCTAGTAGTAATCTGTGGTTTAAAAATCTATTACAAGCTTCTGGTATTATTTCGACCTTTCTTACACAACAGATTTAAAATCTTCCATTTTTTTTACCATAACCTATTGCCAATCTGTCAAGTAAGCAGCCAGAGCCTATAATTTCATTAATTCGCGATTTGTATTTGTTTTCATTAACTTTAGCTTGACATGTTTTAAAAGCGTGCAATGAGAATTGGAAATAAAGAGTGACGTTTAATTCTATTATGAGTTAAGAATGCTCAACTCTGGATTTAAGTCTTTATCCAGCAATTGCTTTACAACGGCTGTCACCCAATACGTCAAAACGTCACTTTTTCTGCGTCAGATACATTATGAGAACTGTCAACTGCGTACTCAGTCACGAATTTCTTGACTAGATTCGTCGGGTGCCCCCATAAACGTCAACTGAAACAGCTGCTCATTTGACCGATTTCCCCTAATTAAAACCGATATACATCTAATCAGAGAGCTGTCAGACTAACTAAACTAGATACTTGAACGTCCCCAATGATTCAACTTGATAAAAGTAGCAAAGGAAGTTTCCGATACACAAAATGGCTGACAGCAAATGAATTAACGTGAGAGACGTATTACCACATCTCAAAGTGATGCCAACGCTTGCATTCAACTTCTACCGTTTTCTAGGGAAACGAAAGGATTATCTCAGAAGATTAAGATTGTATAGGCGTCGCGTCGTAAAGAAGACTCTGGCGATACAAAAATGACAGTTTAATTCACCAGAGACACCTAGTTCAACGTTCGTGTGCACCCAGCTTAATTACACTTTCCGCTATACATTTTTAAAGACAAACGAACTTAAATTTCCTAAAAATGTTTTAATAAATGCAATTATAAAAACAACCTTCTGATTTACTATATCCATACAAGGAAATAAGTTTTGTAAACATAATCAAAATGCAAAACGTTTTGCTGGGGTCGCTGCAAACTTATTTGTAAGCTACCAACGATTGGTTTTGGACGAGTCATCTACTAAGTACACATACGAAATACCTAAGCAATTGCTAAGCTAAGTCGCATATCTTCCAATCCAAGGAGATTTATGATTATATTTGAATATCAACGAATTTTGAACATCACGATCAGATCAACGAGTTGAGGGTATTACCCCCCGACAAGGTCGCAGTCAAAATAACTTAAGACATTTCAATTTGGATAACTTGCGTTTTATTTTTAAATGTAATTTGTTACTGGTTCGGTTACAAAATTCAGGATTCGTCAAATAGTACGCATAAATGAGTTCTAGTGACGTCGGGCTTTGTATTTGGTGGATTCGGTTTTTCCGTATGCGATGGCATCGCTTTTAGCTAAGCCACTCTCACCGGTGCTGTAGCTGTTGGCAACGGCTATCGAACCTCCATCGGTGCCTCCGAAATTAATCGGGAAGAATGCACCAGCGGAGTTCGAGGCAGGCGCTTTTGCAGATGATTGAGGGCGAGCATTGCTGGGCACGAAACTGTCTTCCTCGGCATACTCATCGTCATCGTCTACGGCGTCTTCAGTTTCAGCAACGGCTGGTTCTGGATCAGATTCAACTGGAGTTTCGACTTCATCTTCCAAAATTTCATCATCAACTGGCAGTTCTTGGCTAATGGGCAGTTCCGACACTTCTGGAACATCCGCTTCGTCGGTATCAGCAACATCCCCACTTATACCGCCATAGTATTGCGTGTCAAGATCAACCTGGGAGTTGTCCAAGATGGACTCTTCGGCGATTTCACTGACATCGTCTAAGGGAACAAAGCTTTCGTTTATGGCCAACGGCATTGGCTATGAGGTTATGAACTTACCTTTTAAATACGTCCCAGTGGCCACAGTATTACCAGACACAAAGGCAGCAGCGGCATTTGATAAACGAGAGTTGGCCCCGGACGATGATGGCTGTTGGACATACTGCAAATACATCACACGCTGCGGGGATGTCTGCGCTTGGTAGAAGAACGATGGCTGCTGGTAGAAAGGCATTCCTGAAAAAAGATTCATAGAGAAAATAAATTTTACCACCTCAGAGCACATTACCAGCTGGCAGGGCCATCGTTGTAGCAAAAATGCTGCTTAGCAGCAATGTGGCAACGCGGCAGAATTTCATCTTCACGATTAATATCTTTTTCGGAGTATTTGGTGGAAAAAATTTACAATCCAAAAGAGGAACGGTGTTTTTTTGATTTTTTATCTGAGCGAGCTAAACTTAACTTCTTTGCTAAGTTTCCACGGAACAAGTGATACATACCGAGTGTCGAACGTTAGATTTTATATGAATCTGATCAAGTGGTGTGCGCCCCTCCAAAATACCAAAGCTGTTTAGCATTCAAAGAACGTTCTAGTCATCAGAATGGAAAATCATAAAATCATTAGGAAGAGGAAACGTAAATACGAATTTTAGAACGACGCATTCGCTATATATTTAGTGGTGGAGAAGGTACTTAAAAAGCATCTCGCTACAAAGGGACCATCCCTTAAAAAGGGAATGGGCTTCTGGAGGAAGTTTATTAATTTTGATGCCGTGTTTGAGTCTGAGCATCCATTTAGGAGAGACATGAACAGAAAATTGTGATTGACAATGACGTCTTTACTTTTCGTTTAGGCCTATGACAGTGTAGGATGACTTTTTTTATTTGTCACCTGATCTGTTGGGACATGAATCAATAAATCTTCAGTTTTATATCTACATCTCTCATTGCTGTCATCACATTTCAGTGTAACCTTTAAAGATCTCGAACAGCGATTGCTGTAAAAGAAGCTATTACAATATTAAAACTCTTGTACAAAAAATGTAAATATAAACAAATATTTCGCATATTCCTTTTTACAACCATAACCTCCCCCGTAAATGTCCATACCATAACAATTGACGTAAAGTTCGCATTTTGTTCTCTGGCGAATCGGCGGCGATTCTTCAATCAACAGTCAACATTTTCCTATGAGACATGTATTACCCGGGATACTTAGATGAACTCGCCGCCTAACTTGACTTTCCGCAGGTGCTTGATGAGCTCTAAGTTCAGCAAGTTTTCATTCGTATATGTATCATACATTATATAAAATTTTATGACATTTAGATTACGAAACTTTACCAAATCCTTTTTCCAAACAAAATTTTGTAAGGCATAGGCAAACCTAGAAATCAAAAATAATCAAAAGTTTATCTCAAATTTTTGTTGTTAAGTTTTCGAAACATTTACAAATAATGTCAAATGGAAAACAAATGAACTGACAGCCACTTGCTTCCATTGTGAAGACTTCTTGAATTTGATGTTCAAACCGTTCTCGTGGACAGAAACTATAGGCAAAACAGCACCTCAACATTCTTTGAAAAACTGTGAAATTACATGAGAGTAATCCAGCTTAAGGCTAAGTGCGAATAACATTTGGATTTGGATATCGTAACCCTATTAGATTGATTGAACCAAGTGTTTGACGGAGCTCAAGTGGATTTTCGTTCATATTTAATACTATTACATATTTGATTCATAAGCAACTGTCAGATTACTGTCAACTGTAGATTACCAATTGGAAATTGACTGTTTGTGTCAATTAATTTGTGTTTGGTACCTACATATTATTTTGCGTAAATGGAAACAATTATGACATTTAAAGACTGTCCAAATTTTTGATATAGTGGTTTTGAATTGGCTTGAAATATTTTCTAAAATATTTTCAAAACAAGCCTGCTGACCTCGTATTGACAACTATTTGCTTTTTGTTTGCTGCACTGTCAGGTTGAAAGCTACCAGACAATTGAATTTAAATTTGCTAAAGTAATCACACAGTAACCAAATCTTGAAAATCCTAGCTCTGATTTACCTTCTTTTTCAGTATCCCAAAACAAGCTCTCAAAAAGGAACCGTTTTTCAAACCCCAACGACCCACTTCCACAGAAATCCAAAACGGAAGCCGCCACTCATAAAACAGAAGCAGAGCCTTTTTGTAAACTGCCGAACAATTAGTTTCAGTTTAGCCGCCTAAATGAGCACAAACCGCATGACTTAAGACCTGTCTATGAGTTCAATAATAAAAAAAAACGTCTCATTTGAATAATAACTGTGTTTTGTTGTTTATTTTTGTAATTGGGCTATAAGTTCAAGATCATCTCATATTGTTGTTCGCTTCACTTCTTAATGACGACGACGGATTGGACGGGCTTTCACACTGGGCGTCTCAGGCTTTCCATAGGCAATGGCTTGGCTTTTAGCTGAGCCATTGGCACCAGTGCTGAAGCTGTTGGAAACGGCGATCGATCCACCGGAGGCACCACCAAAGTCGATTGGGAAGAAAGTGCCAACTGGTAATGGGGCTGGAGATCCCTTCTTAGGCACTTTACGGGCATTATTTGGGACAACAGAATCTGCTTCGGCATCCTCATCATCGTCATTTT
Organism: Cheilosia impressa; assembly: GCA_948293265.1. Lineage (NCBI taxonomy): Eukaryota > Metazoa > Arthropoda > Insecta > Diptera > Syrphidae > Cheilosia > Cheilosia impressa. The sequence continues at coordinate 52,805,347 of OX411881.1, read as the reverse complement.
CAGCTTCCTCTGGGAGTTCGACTGCAGCTGGTTCAGGCACTTCTGGTACGGCTGATTGAACAGCAAACGAGACGGATGGCTCTGGGTCAGCCTCCTCGGAGGCTGGGGCAGCTTCGTCTTCGTAGACTTGATTGTTTTGGGTTTGTGGAGCCTCAGCGATTCCAGCAGCACCATCGTATTGAGAGTCTTCGGCTTCACCAGATGCAGCGGGGTAGGCTTCAGCGATTGATTGAGCTCCGTTGGCTCCAGTGTTGTCTAGGACAGACTCCTCGGCGGCTTGTTGCTCTGCACTGGCATTGTCTGTGGAGTATTTTTTTTTAATGGAAGAACAAAAATCACTGCACTAACTCACCTTTCACATATGTGCCGGTGGCAACAGAGTCGCCAGCGACGTAGGCTGCAGCGGCATTAGTCAAACGCGAACGAGTCCGTGGGGCAGCTGGCTGTTGGACATACTGCATATACATCAGACGCTGGGGAGCTGCACGGTTCTGGTAGTAAAAGGACGGCTGCTGGTAGTATGCTGAAGAAAATAAGTAGTTTTAGTTAGCCCGAACTATAAGGTCTGCCATCCAGGAGAAATATTTACATGCTGGCAAAGCCATCGATGTAGCGAAAAGGCTGACAAGCAGCACTGCGGCAACGGTGCAGAATTTCATCTTCACAATCTGTGTATCCTTTTGTGCGATTTAATGGCGAGAAATCTAATATCCAATCGGTAGCTGGACTTGCTTTGAATTCTACGACTCGATCTCGGAGCTAAACTTAACCTCTTCGTCAAGTTTCCACGGAACAAGTGATACCCGACTGTTGGCGAACGTTAGATTTTATAAGAATCTGACCAAGTGGTTTGCGCGATGCGCCCCCACCATAACAGAGAACTCAAAGGCTGTTTAGCATTCAAAGAACGTCCTCGTCGTAAGAATGGAAAATCGTAAAATCATTAAGAAGAAGAAATTTAAATAAATTTTTAAGACAACATGTGTTATATATTTTTTGTGAGCGGTATTATTACGATCAAAGTGTGTGTTGTGCATGTGCCAGCCGAGCACCCTCTGACACTGAATAATTTTATGTTTGCACATGTGTATGTTAATGTTTACTGCGAGTGGACTGATTCGCATTAACTATGAGTCAGCACTGCAGACTGTCTTTAGAGGGATGAAAGGGCAGCGTTGAAGAAGTTGGTTGTCACTTCGAATCGAAATCCGTTTGTGAAACATTTTTAATTGAAACACTTTGCTGCTGCTGTGTCGAAAATGGCATGCAAATTACAAGGACTGAGGTGATTAAGCGAATGTGCAAAACCGCAATAAAACAGCACACGCTTGTCTACATAGCGATGGTCTGTCAAAAGGTTTTTTTTCTTTCCTTTTTGTAATCATATTGATTAGGTCTATTTGTTTCTTTGGTGGACATACGAAAAGGAAAAGCACAAGCCAAGGTATTGTATTTTACCCGTGACGTCAATACAGTATTCGTGCGCTATCGTCACGTTGGATCTTTGACGTTGGTACTATGATTTTCAATTGTCTTGTACGATGTACGAGTATTTGACTGAATAGGTAGGTAAATGAGTGTATATGCAAGCGGTATTATTGACTAATTCTTTGGATACAATAGAGAGAAGAAAAATGATCAAGATGCTGTGGAAGAATATTTACAAAGTGAGTTTTGGTCCTGATTCAATTGGGGATGTTCCGATTTGTTTTACATAGTATTTATTATTATATTCAGAGTCCAAGTCAGGTTTGACTTTGAAAACATGCCTTTTGTTGGTTAAGGCAGAATAATTCCGAAGACCAGACGCTATTTAACGGGAAATCCTTAGCAAAGCCCGAGCACGTCGATAGTCATGAGACACATTTCACCCCCAGCTGTCATAGGACCGTAAAAATACACCATGACCTGTATTTGAGTACCAAAAATGGATTTTAAGAAAATATGTAAGTCCGATGAATGATGTTCCTTTCGTTATTGATATACTGGTATTTAGAATTTTAGTTAGGTATAGGCTTTTATTTTCGGAGCTTTTGTATTTCTGGGGTTTTATAACAGGCAGTTATTATTAGACGCCCTGTTAACATCAAACCAAATCCATCAAATAATTTCTGCTTAAACAATTAGGTAAAAGGAACTAAAATTACTGTGCAAAGAGTGCATTGAGCGTATCGTCAGAAAAGAAAAATTCCATGGATAGGGAAATTTTTACAAATATCGCCAAAAGTCGCTGCTTTTTATGTCTCTCTAAAAACGGAGCAATTCAAATTGGGCATTATTTTTAAAGAAAAACTTCATATGGAATTTAAATCAAAATCACAATTTCCTATTCTTTTATATGCCTACTAACGATAACCTGCCAATGGCCACATGTCTAAATATAATCCTGCGAAATTTCTTGGCCTTACCAATTGCTGCAACATATATTTGAACTAGCCTGTAAGACTTTTAAGTGCGCACTTAAATATATTACAATACCATATCAGACGTATCTTCTTAGAAGATTATTTTACGTGTGAACTTTTGTACAAAAGAGTACAACAAAACAGCTTACATGATACAGGAATGCATTGTAATAAACAGCCTAAAATCAAAAAGCTCATATGGACTAGACGGTTTGTTGTTAAAAAGATAGCTGAATTAGTTTCAAGTCCCCTGCTTCATATATTTATTAAATAAAAGTTTTGAAAATAGTTCAAAAACAGCCACAATTTTTTCAATATTAAAAAAGGAGACTCTAGTGACCCTAACAACTATATATAGACCTATATCGCTGCTATCTACCTTCTCTAAGATATTTGAAAAGTTTTGAGTAAAGAAAATGATCAACTTTTTTGAAAAAACAAAATTCTTCAGTAAGTTTCAATTTGGTTTCGTGGAAGGAGGATGCACTGAAGATGCGCTAGTAGCTCTTCTGAGTAAAATATATAAAAATTCCCTAGACAGAAACCTAAGCTTTCCTGGATATAACAAAAGCTTTTGATTTGGTTAATCACGAATATTTGCTGCTAAAATAAGGTCTTCTAATCTAAATTTAAGTCTTTTTTGGTAAATAGAAAACAAAGAGTTAGAGTAAATAGGTTCATTATCGATGAAGAGGTATGTCCAAATACAGGAGAGCCACAAGGATCGATTCTTGGGCCAATACTTTTTTCTGGTTTATATTAACTTAATTTTTAGCTTACAAGGTCAAATTATATTTCATGCGGATGACCTTGCACTCGCTTATGAATACTATTTATAAGCTTGGAATATGCTTCAACTATCATCAAATGGTACTAAGCATCAAGTCCAAGGCGATGTACTTTCCTTATCCACCACAAACGTAATGCCTGGGGAGCTTCGTTTCCATCACCCTAGTTATGATGGGTTACACTGCTCGGATAAATTTTTCGTTTTGGAGTTTGTGCAAGAATATAGGTATCTTGATGCTTTTATACAAGGTGGGCCAAAAGAAGTCATCCGATGTTGTTTGGCTCTAATTTTTTTTTTAATGAAAAACTTCGATTCTGTTTTTTGATTATGCTTATTTGAACCTTTAGAATTTTAAAAGTCAAGTCCAAAAGAAGATATCGGCCAAATGGGAGCCGTCACAATTAATTGCCATACGGGCTCGTTTTATAGCATTCGGCGAGAACTTCGGGCGACAGATTCTCGCACTCGTGTCGAATGTTGTCCTTTAGGGCTTCTAGGGTCTCGGGATTGTTCACGGGCCTTCAAAAAACCCCACAAAAAAAAGTATGGAACGGTTAAATTGGGCGATCTTGCGGGCCAGTGCAAATCGCCAAAACGAGAGATTAGGCGCCGCCTTCAGAATACCGGTTGTGGCTCGCGCAGTGTGTGCCGTAGCTCCGTCCTGTTGGAACCACATATCTTTCAGTCCTAATTCGTCCAATTGCGGCAGAAAAATCTCGGTTAATATGGCCCTGTAGCGCGCACCGTCCACTGTTGTTATACATCCCATTGCTAAAACGAGACCATATGACAATCAATTGTGACAGCGCCCATTTGGCCGACTTGACCAATTCTTAAGTTTCAAATAAACATAATCAAAAAACAGAATCGAAGTTTTTCATTTAGAAAAAAAATTTGAGTAAACAACATCGGATGACTTCTTTTGGCCCACCTTGTACGTAGTAAATTAAACTGGAAAGCGCATAAATATTGTCGATGAAAAAAATTAATGTATTTATGTTGCAATGAACAAAATTTATCGTCTACGTTAACTGGTGCCTCATAGCTTGCTTTACAATATATTATGCATTGGTTCACTCACGGCTAGACTATGGTCTCTCATGCTAGGGTAGTGCTTATGTTAGTAACCTAAACCTATGGCAAAAGCGCAGAAAAAGATAAACCGGGTTATTTTAAATAAAAATAGATTCGAACATTCACTGCCTTTATAAATCAGCGAGGATACTACCACTTCGCTATCTATTTATATAAAAATTACTAAAAACATACTTTGTCTAAAGTGGTAATATTTTCCTTGGAGTATATTCGCCGAGAAATAGACATTTCTGTGGATGTCCCAGCACTTAGTAAAGAGCACAGCAGGCTTTAAATTAACACTATATCAACATTATTTGACGTCGAGATCAAATTCGTTGCCTTATTTGAGGTTAGGTGTCATTTTAGCCATTTTCGGAATTTTATCTTTAAAAAAAAGCTTTTCAATTATGGTAACTGAAAAAAATTTATTTCAAAATTTGACAGACATACCAAAGCGATACAAACATAGAAGTTGGTAGTAGAAGATACTCATTTTGAAATAGAATATAAACACCTGCGACCAGGATTGAGGCATCACTTTTCTACCAGCGGTAACAAATAAACCAACAAAGTAATATTTTTTTTGGGATAAAATCGTTTTTTTGTGTATTTTCGCAGCAAAAAACACTGCCATTCGATAAAAATTGAACTACAATTTTAAAATTAAGCAAAAACATAAAAATGGTTCGATGTTCTTAATTGTTAAACAAGAAAAAAAAAAACATGGTTTGGATTTTGTAATGCCGGACAGAAAATGTCCTGCGATGGTCGTAATTTGCGTGTGTTTCTACTCTCGTAAGAAAAAAATGTGGACGGTCCCTCCTCAATGACGACGGACTGGGCGAGACTTGGTCCTTGCCGCATCGGGACTGCCGTATGCGATGGCGTGGCTTGTTGCCGAACCACCCTCACCGGTGCTGAAGCTGTTGGCAATGGCGATTGCTCCACCGCTGGTGCCACCGAAGTTGATTGGGAAGAATGTGCCGGCGGGAAGTTGTGCCTTGGTTCCCTTGGCGGCAACAGCGTTACCACTGCCCTTCTTCACTGGGCGACGGGCATTTGGAACGCGAGCTGGACGGTAGGCATCAGCGTCGGCATCGTCATCATCATTGGCTTCGCTCTGTTCGTCGAGTTGAACGGTGATCTTCCTTCTGGGTGGCAGGTAGCGTTTTGGTGGCGCAACAGCAACTGGAGTGGCAGCTGGGACAACAACTGAGACGGCTGGAGCGGCGGCAGAAAGTGGAACTCCGGCAGCGGCAACTGGGGCTTCTTCGGCTGGGGCTTGTTCGGGGCTGATCGATGGCACTTCTGGGACGGCTTCTTCAGCAGCTGGTGTCTCGACGGGGGCTTCTGGGACAACCTCGGCTGGGAGTTCGAAAGTGTACTCCCTTGGCACTTTGGCGTCATGGTCGCTATCATCAGCAGTCGGGGCTACCTCTGGGACAGCTGGGGCGGAGTCGTCCTCCAAGATCTGGTTATCGGCAACTGGAGCCTCTGGGACTTCAGCAGATGCAGCAGATGGAATTTCGGCAGCTGGAACATCGGCGGCACCAGAAAATCCGGCGGCGGCACTAGAAACGCCGGCATCGGAGAAGGTTCCTTCGAATTCAGCGGACACTTGGCTACCAGCTGCGGGGTAGGGTACTTCCTCGTTGATTCCAGCGTTGTTGAGGACGGACTCCTGAGCGGCTTGTTGTTCTACACCGGCTGCATCTTCTGGATGAACGCAATCTTTACCAGAAAAGGAAACAAAATTTTATGCTTGCCCAGTGAAACATTTTCTTTTTGTGAAATTACCTTTCAGAACTGAGCCTGCGGCGACTGACTCACCAGCCACGTAGGCAGCTGAACGAGCATGGGTGCGTGGGTGCTGGACGTACTGTTGCAACACCATCATCCGTTGTGGTTGCTGGTAGTAGGCCACCCCTGGTAAAATAAAAATTCAAAGTTGTCGGTTAGTTGATGAGAACCCCCAATGATTGGCAAAATTTACTCTTGTAGGCTGGAACAGCCAACGAGCTGGCGAAAAGGCTGACAAACAGCACCGCGGCAACAGCACAGAACTTCATCTTCACGATTGTTATCCTTTCTTGGGGGTTGAACTGGGAATATTACTATCCACTGGATGCGGTTTGTTTAAAACGATTTTTCTTTCTGTCACTATTCAGCGAAATTGATATATCGGAGCTAAACTTAACTTCTTCGGTAAGTTTCCACCAGACAAGTGATGTCTGACTGTCGGCGGACGTTAGATTTTATAAGAATCTGTCCGAGTGGTGTGCCCCCCTCCCAAAATAGGCGACTGGACGTCTGCTTAGCATTCATAGAACGTTCTTCTCCACCACAATTGTTGCCTTTAACATTTTTCGCCTCGCGTTTTCGCCGTTCGTTTCGTGATTTCTGCCGCTGTATCGTGGGCTAGTGGTTGATTCATTTTTCGGGTTCCTCTGCCGCCACGTTTGCCTGGCCCACACTATCGGTTTTGTATCGGCACACGTTGACGTAACACGCATTTTAATCGCAGAAATCGGTTCATGCATCTTTGCAATGCAGCGGGCTTGGTGTAGGTTTGCACTTGGCATGCACGTTTCTGAGGTCGCACAATCGGCTTTTTGTTGGCGCTCTGTCGTTGTGATGTCTCACAGACTGGGCTACAAATTTAGGCCTTATTAATCACAATTAGATCATTAAAATGAGAGATTTATGTGATTATGATGAGGTGGGCGACTTTTTTCGACTACAAATTGGGACTGACAAGAAATTCAATTGCCGAAGTGTGGTATGAATTAGGGAAATTGGCAGTTTTCTACGTTTCGGGCGAATATTTTCTTACACTAGATTTATTGCAGTATTCAAGTACGAAGACGTTTTTGAAAGGTTTTCATTTTGTTTTGCTTTGTTTCGGGTTGAAGGTGGATTTATTGGAAAATAAGTTATTTCTGTCGGACGGCGCTATTGAGATGTAAATTAATTGAGGACGTTGTTTGGGCGTAACGTGATGTAGTTGGTTCTGGTATATAGTAATCTGTGGACGGTAGCGTGAGAAGTAGTCCGAAAATTGAGACTTGTTCATTATAGGTGTGTCTAGTACATCAGAAAACGGGAGACAAGAGTTCAATGACACTCGTCTTGCAAAGTGTCTGGTGGGGGTCTTAACAAAGCGAAAGCAACTTTGTTTGTAGGTATATTTTATGTGCAAGATATGTGAATTTGGTTTTGAACAAATTCCGGATGAATGCGTTAAAATTTCTGCAGATATTCCGAAGAATGCTACTCGTGGTAATTCGGGAATTTATTTACGAAATCAGAGTCCTTTTCGAAGCCTTTGTGATTTCTAAAATATTTATTAAATGACTCCATTGAAAGCTCCACAGGCAATCAGAGTCGACATCTTAGTTCATCAGTCCCTGTAAAACGAAAGAGTCTAAGAGCGAACTGGTGATCGGATGCAAACTTGACGCCACTCATTTTTGTTTCTAACACCTACAAAACTGGGTTCAAGTACTTTTTTATGTTCTTTGCTGTTTGTTTCCTTTTTTTTAATTTTTGTAGAAAAACTTTAAAGCGTTATTTCAACTTTCAATTGCAACTGACATGGCGGCAGTGAAATCATTGAAGCAGGCGGGGATCTAACAACTACCCTCCAAAGGACTTGGAATTCCTGTCAATTTTTGACGACCAAATAGCCAAAAAACAATATCCTTAGCAGAAATCATCGAATCCGCAATAGAGAAACGAAATACAGAGAATAATCACTTTGATTTTGTAAGTTCGACTGACAGAGGGCGCTATCGATTTAAACGTCTGATTTTTGGATTCAATCGTTACGGGTTTCTTCGCCTTAATTTTTTGGATATTATGATCAACAGCGAGAGTTTAAAACCAAAACCCAGTTAAAAAAAAAAATTACGTTCAATTTGACAACCTAAGCCATTTGCAAAAGTTGACAAAAGTTATACCATCTACGAGCTTACATTTTCTTGTGCTGGGTAGAACTGTATACATTTCTAAAAATCAATTAGACTCTTCTTAGGTTCTAGGACCTTTCCTATATTCGTGTTTTCAAGTTGGTAGCGCTGGCATTTGATTTGTGTCATTTCAAGTGTCATAATATTCGCTGAACGGTTGCCATTTACGATAATGAATCGCTTAACAATCAAACAACGCATTAAAATTATTAAAACTTACTGAAAAACAAGCAACAAACCACACAACACGACCAATTATGGCTTTATTGCCTAAGAAGTTTCCTGGTCGCGAAATTTCACGTTTTGGCGACGTCAATTGGCCACCAAGATCTTGCGATTTGACACCGTTCGATTTTTTTTTCTGAGGGGCTACGCAAAACAACGTGCTTACGCGAATAGTCCCCGAACTCTAGACGCGTTAAAAACTAACATGACTCAAGTTATAGCCGAGATACCGCCCGAAATGTGCGAAAAAGTGGTTAAAAATTACCTCAAAAGAATCAGATGCTGCGAATGGGAAAGTTCAAACTTTACAATGAAATAAAATTGCCATCAAAAATATATCGCTGTGTGTGTTTTATTTAGCATTCGAAAAATGAATATACTAACTTTTTTCTGCTACTACGTAAAACCAAATGCAACCGTAAATCAAAAGTGACAGAAAAAGAGAGTTTTCACAAAATACCGAGTAGCGAGTAATTTCCCATTTCATGCTCTAAAGGAATCAGAGAATTTTGCCTGCTTTTTCTGATACGTTTTTGGTCAGATAAATGCAAGAAGAATAAAAAAAACAGAAAGAGAACATTCACAAAATACCGAGTAGCGAGTAATTTCCCCTTTAAAGTTCTAAAGAACTCAAAGAATTGTGTATGCCTCGTGAAAAGCTAAAAACCAAAAAAGTAAAAAGCCATAACCGCGCAAAGGAGTGAAAGCAAAGAACACCTTTAACAAGTAAAAGTGTTATCATCGGCCTGGCCGATGCTTTGATACCCTCCACTGCATACAAGTCATGCAAAATTGGTTTTGTGAGGGAGGTACCAGAACTACTTGACCGACATAGCAGGTTTTCAATACCAACCTAACGACGATAAAAAGAAGTTCTCTCCGGTGACTCCTTCTTGGCGTTACAAATGTATGGGCAAAGTGAATATACCTTCCTGTGGAGGGTATAAAAATAGAACGTTCTTCTACAATATTTCAATCAAATTTAAAGCCTCTACTAAGGTTTAAAGTAATTATGGTTTGGATACACATTTATGTTTCAAACACTGGTAAGTTTAAGTTTATTCTAGTTTGACAGCATTTGTCACTCCTTTGGTTGATCCAACCACTTAAAGGAACGTCTTTAAAATTCAGCAAATTGGTGTCAATTAATCATGAACTTCTAAAGAGCTGAAACACCTCTTCATATTCCTGCATAAATTTAAATATCTACGCGAATTCCAGTTTGTTACTATGTCAGTACTCTAATGGGATACTTTGAATGCCAAAAACGATTGCTGTGCTACCAGCATACTTTGTTGTTCTCTCCTCTGTTATATAACCGCAATGAAAATTATAAACAAAAACAACTTCCACCTCCGGAGTAGCCTCACCTGCTCCTCTTTCCGGTGCCTATACGCCAGATTGCCAGCTTAGCCTAATTGATTAATCTTCCCGCGCAAGAGTCATCATTTTTATTTTATTCAAATTAATATGCTCGTCTTTATTAGTTTTCTTTTTTTTTATTTCTATATGCTACTGACTATAGAAAAAAATAATTTAGGAAAAAAAAAAACCCATAATCAAACGATTCATGACCAGATTGCCGAAAGAAGAAACTGTTATAAAATTCAATATTCGCACAGAATACAGATAGGCAGGTAATCACATAAAAAGATTTACTATATCACATCTTTTCGGTTCCTATTTGTTTGTCTGTAGAAAATGGCCGACTTAATACGAGCACCACCTGTGTCCGAAATGACCAATTTAGTCAGCACGTTTTTCCGTATATCAAACGTCTGGCGACTACGCTTGACAGTTGACACTTTGTAAGTGGTTCGTGTTGAAGATTGAGTAGAACACTTTCTTATCTCGTTGGCGATAATTATTATCCCCGGAACGTGGTTGTGTCGCTTTTATACCACGAGCGGTGTGTGAATCTCGAATGACTTCTGGATTCTCCCAGCATGGTAATTTTCATGACAGAACGTGTAAGCTACAACACCTTTAAAGGCGCGGAATACTTTAAGGGTAATAAAAATGACATAAAACGCTGTGGTGTATAAAGAATACAATCTCAATCTTTTCGAAACGGTTGCTGAAAGGCAAGCTGCTTATGAATGCCAGAAATGTCACCCGTTTGAAAAAGAGTGTGATATAGAGAGGCAGGGGGACATGTAGCGCCTTTAAAAGGTTTGGCGAAATTTTTATTGAATTTTTCTCTGTCCAATTAATGACTTCCTTGCGTTGAAAGACGCTTCTCCAATACTTCTTCCAGTAGAGTGATGACATAACGCAGTTGGATTTCCAAAAATATGCCCACCTAATTAGGGAATCCCAATGGATTAATTTTTAAGCTGGTCAGGCATGCGCGTCGACGCATTGACGTAACGACACTGACAAAGGTATATCACATCCACCTATATTGCTGGAGGAAGTTGGACGAATTGTCATGCAACGCTCGTTGAATGTGTTATTGCTTGTAAGTCCGACGATGATGGATATGATAATGTATGCATTTCAATTGCATTTCTCGCTGTCGGTCGATGCAGCGCACGCTTTTTGGCGCCCTGCACCGTGATGCACTTGTCATTCAGAATGAGTTATGTGCGTTTGTGCGAGACGTTAGGCGTTGGTGGCGGCCAATTGCACGATATCTTTTTGATCTGCATTCAGTGAATCATCACGGTTCTGTCATAGTGTGACGGAGAAAAAGAACTAGACAGTTGCTGCATTGCCAGACGTCATAAGCTACGGCGAGCAATGCATGTTTGAAGAAGAACCGCAGCTTGATAGGCGTAAATGGGAAAAATCCAAATGCGTACTAGGTGGGACGTGCGCTATCAATACGTCAGCGGGTCGGTTCGATGAGTTGTTCCACACTCCCAAAATGGAGGTGTGTAATTGATTAATGTGAGCAAAAATTATTATGTGGCGAGACGCTTCGATGCCATTTTTAGAATTGTTACTCGTAACTTGTGAATGCGTAACGAAATAATGTAGATATGTTTTTTTTTAATTACAATTTATTTATAAAAGGCAGTAGAGTTTTTATAACAAAACTTTTGGATATAAAGAGCAAGTTTGAGATTTAGTCAAATAGCCCAATCACTTTATACTTTTCTGCAGATAGGCCAGTCTAACGTTGATTAAATTTGTCCGTACTAGATTGTCAATCATAATTTAATTTTAGCTATTCATAAAATTTACAATAAATTCTATCAATCTCATCATTTTATTTGAAGAGAATCTCCGCAAATTATTTCGTAATTTTAGTGACAGTCACTTGGTTTGGTACAATTTAATGTCAACTCAGCAATGTTGTACCAAACTTTATATTGATTTGGTAAATCTCTTACATGTCAATATAAATATCCAACTTAACAGCTATCCAAACTATATTCGGTTTTATACAAATTCAAACAAATTGTGTGGCTTCAACTGTGAAACTAAGTACACTTGAGTATTGAACGCACCACCGTGCCCTCTTTAAGACTCTAAATTCGCAAGCCTATTTATGAAATCTGATTGAATACGCTTTATTAAAATCTCAACGAATATGTAAGAAAACGGTGACATATAAATTTTTGACAGCATTTTGTTTCGCATCCAAACAATTGCCAACTATGACTGCGACATAAATTTCATGAGATTTTACGATTTTAACCTAAATTGTACCAAACTCTAGTTTCACATACATTAAAATGGAAAATAATCCACAGAGGAACAAACTAAAAATAAGAAATAACTTTATGCAAGCATTCTCTGTTTTTCGTAATCTGTCAAATTGAACAAATGACATTTACCGTGTGAACCGCGTAAAAAAACTTCGAACATATTTAACGTTTCACCCCATCCGTTCTTGTACATTTTGATAATGTTGCCATACGCAGGGAAAATGAACCTCCTCATCCAAATTTTACATGTTATGGATTGCCACTGAGTAAAGTATGGGCACAGGCCTAGCATAAAACAGACCGTTAGTGTGACCATTTGTGGTTTTTATATCTATTGTTCTAATTTATACACTGTTTCTTCATATATATTACGCATTTGCTTGGCCAGTGCGGTTTTGGGACTTGACAATTTATTCAGCTGCTTTAGTTTTATTGCCCCAAAGCCATCCAACACCACAGCTACTCTGTAAATCTTTCATTTTATTACTCCTGCTGACGTGGCCAAGCAAAAATGTCCAAACTTTTGTCTTGTCTTGTGCAAAGCCACCCAGTGAAATAAAATATAGTTACCAAATCACGTAGCATCCCTCTTCCATTGTCAACTTTACAGTAGAGAAAAAAAAAAACACAATGTTAAAAACAAAGCTAACTCTTGTAACAACAGATGGTCTCTCCGCTGAAATAGACAACTGCATCCGGTTCTTCTTCTGGTTTATTTCCTTAAGAAACATGCTCCAGATTTTCTTCTCATTTAACTTCCATCCCCGAAACAACCCGGCAGCAGCTAGCTGGCAATTTAATTGCGCTGAAATGTCAAAGCAACACAGTTATACCGTACAACAGCAACCGCCGGCACTTAAAATTAAGACAACCCCAAAAACCACCCCTGTCCGCCCATTTGAGAACGCAAGGCCAGCAATTGGAAGTGAACTCCAAGTAGATTGGGATCCTTGTTTTTTGCTCCAGGAATGGGATGCAAGTGTTGCAGGAGTGTGACAATACACATATTTTTCAAAAGATGTGCTTTTTTCGCTCTGTCTGGTTTGCATGTCCACAAAGAGCAAACCCGAGTAGGGGGTTCTGTTCTGGCAGAATGCTTAGTTGGCAGATGTTCTACTATTCTCCTTAAACCAAAAAGGCCGAAGAACTATTTTTTCTGCTGTTTCCTCTTCATTTTTCTGCTGTGTGCTCGAAAGTTGTGTGGTGTCCTCCACCAGAAAAGTTTGAGGTTTCCGGGAATGAAACTCCAGTCGGTGCGATGGTGTCTGCGTAGTGTGTAATGCATGACCAAAAGGACACTTAATCACAAGTGCCAAATGCACTTGGAGGCCAATTATTCTCCCCCGAATGAAACTCCATGGTCAGCTCTCTTTCTGCCTTCTCGTACAGTCACAAAACAGCGAGGATGCGGCTGAATGCTGCAACCCACACTCCGCCGGTCCGCCGCACACGAAATGCACAACTGAATGTGATGACCGGAAGTAGCGCCTCTGCAGTCAGCAACTGCCGGCTTGGCAACAATTAATGCGGTTTACAATTTGACAAAAGTAATGGTGTTCCGGCAAGCGCGCGACCTGACGAAAAATCCCTCGTAATGTGACCAGGTTGGACTGGACTTCTCTTCTCGATCCTCAAGCCTCGTCCATTTTCTGTCGCTTACCATATTTTGCATATGTGGTTTTTGGGAAATAAATTGTAACTTCGATGATTAATTGCGATGTCAAAGAGCAATGCCGGCGTTCAGCGAGACTGCCTGCGTTTGTGTGTTGTTGCCGCTGCTGCTGCCACTGCAAAACCGAAATCACACTTATATGCAACGGTTGGTCTTGTCGGAAGTGTCCAGTGCGAATTTAATCAAATTTTATAAAAATGGAAGCGGAAAATGAGAAACGGATGATTTTCGGTTCATGTTACATAAATTACTTTTTTTTTGCGCGCGGCGGCGCTTTTCTCGGTGTCAGGTGGGATTTCAGGACGATATGCTGCCGAGGATTTATGCGAAAATGACGCAATTAAAAAGCATGATGAAGTTCACCTTGTCGCGTATAAGTTGCAAGGTGTGCAATGAAAAATTATTGCCAAGAGTTGCAGTTTATTTTTCGTTTAAAATTAACAACGGGAGTTGTAAGTTAATCTAGGTTGAATTGGGTTGGACAGATGTGGACGAGATGGAGGAAGTAAGAGACAGAAACATCTGTGCCTACCGTGCTTACACTTTGGGTTGGTTGAAGACTTTATTCCGTAGTGGTAGTTTTGCGCGGGTTTTTGCGCTGATGAAGTCGCCGGCAAATGAAATCTTCTTCTAAGGAACTAAAAGCGAATGAAAATTCCAATTCGGTGGGATATTGTGTTAAGGGGTGTGTTCATTAATTAAAGCAACAATAAAATGGGTTGACAAATGGAAATCGATCTTATATGTAAGAAACTGTTTGAAAGACCCAATTATATTCAATTGTCACAATTTACAATGACAATTCAAGGCAAAAATGTTTTATTCAGGGTTATCGCGGATAAATTCCGATGTAAATGTTTCCCTTGTCAGCAATGTAAATCAGATTGCTGAATAGGAAACATTTCCAGGGAAATTTTGGGTGCAACAAATTCCTGCTTGTGAAGCTTTAACATAAAAACTTTTCTACAACCCATTTGCGCTAAATTTTAGCAACTCTTTTTTTTACATAGTTTTAAGACAACTCCCAAATACTAAATTCATTCCTACGCGAATTTCCAGTTAAATCCATCATGTCACTGTGAATTTTTGAAGTAGGTATAGGTGTATTGAACCCTCGCTTTCTAAAACGTTCCCAGCACGTTCGTAAAAAGGTTTCTCCTCTGATTTAAAACGAATTCATTCACTTTAATCAAGTTTAGACACCTATCCTCCTGTTGGGCTCATAACACAGATTCCAAATTCATCACCCGTTGCATTGAGTCAACCGTCGGTCAAGGCTAAGCCCGAATATCAGATTCCACACCAGACTCTCATCCGCAAAACTGCATGTTAATGTGTGACACGTATATGTTGGCTGATTAAAATATATCAAATCTTTTCAAACACTGTGCATATGGTTGTAGGTTGTTGTCAGATAACAAATCTGAATGCTCATAAACAAATATGCCATTTTTGACATAAACGTCCCTCGGTCCTCCTCAATCACCCAGTTAGGTAGGTACCTACTCTTGTGTATTATCCTTCTCTGCTCAAAATTCAGATACGGTATTCGAAAGTAGATAAAAAAAATTCCCCAAATCGCGATTTGAAATTCCATGGCCATGCTAATCGCAACTCGCTAGAAATAATCTCCTGTGAGTTGGGTATTCCCAACTGGTGCTTGTCTAGTGCCAAAGGAACAATCGAATAAATGTGTTTAGCACCGTGTTGCCATCCGAATGATAATTGCCAAAATACACAAAACACAATCGAGAGAGGTAAGTTGACTCAGACAGGGGGTGCCACTGCCACCGTGCAGTCAGCATTATAGGAGGTGGCAGAGAATAGTATGTCAAACACGGTTTGTCAAAATTTGCAAGCCATTTTGCGCATACAAGTCGCGCTTATTAGCACGCCAGCACACCCAGGGTACAATGACTTGAAGTGCGGCCACTGATAAGCCCAAGTTTGGGAATTCCCCGAACTGGGTAGGGCTACAGTTATGATTCGAGCCCACTTGTCAATTATTCATAGCTAATAACTGGGCGTAGGAAAATATATTGTGATGGGCAGTGGCGATAAGAACACCCCTCACAGGGTGATTGAATAAACAGCCATCCAGCACTGAGCTGTTCACGGCCTCTCGCACCATCGCGCACCGGTGGGCAATAACTCTTGTTGGGCCAGAATCAATTAGTCAATCACCCTGTACACTGTGCGGCAGCGGCACACTATGGCAATGGCACACCATGATTTATTGGCATGTTGAGTTTATTTATTTGCTTGTGTCTATAATTAGGGATTAATTGATTCATAAATGTCGCGACGCCACGCATCCAAATTCGATCGGCCCGACCAAAGTCATGTGTTGTGGCCTATACGGACCAAAATTGCCAAAATCAATTCGAAAGGTTTGAATAATTTATTGAGTGGACTCGAAGACAAACTAGGAAAGCTGACGCCCAACCCATGGCTTGAGCTTGATCCCGGTTCGCGACTATTTTAGATTCAAAGCTCGGTTGGATTTTTTTCTTGCTGTCGAACCATCGTGTTTCTTAAATCGTTTCCATGGAAATTGTAATAAATTTCACAGTAAATTACCGATGAGCACATTAATGGACAGTCTGTGTTTGATTTTGTTCGATTTCGATTTAGCGTAGTAGGACTTTGTCCGGGTTTTGTTTTGTTTTGGTGTTTTCGAGAGCTCTTGGTGAATTTTAAAGGCCTTTTGGAAGATCTAAAGTAGACTGCTTCCGGGTTGATTAGAACTCAGAAGAAATGAGAACAATGGGAAACCGATTTAGGTGTTTGTTACACTGATCACGTTTGTCACTGGCATTGAAACCTATAGATTATGGGGATTTATGTAATTGTTCGGAAAGTAAACAAAATTTCGGTATGACACATCTTCTAATTTGGATTCAACCGTTTGCCGAATCTATTTTCGAACAGTGAATCACTGGATCGGTGCCAAATAGTGTCCTCACATCGGAGTAATCTTTGAAAGTTGCAGTTCAGATTTTAAATCACACGTCTCTATTTCTAAATTTGCTGCAAAATTCAAGCGTACCACAACACAAAAGAAAATAAATTGCAATTTCAAGAATTTGGCATCATCGGCTATTGACATTTGCTGATCGTTTTTGTTTTTGCTTTAGTTGCAAACACATCAGCTGTTTAGTCTTAAGTTGTCTGAGTAGTCAAAACTTAAAAGTGATTGGCAAATGGCAACAATGGTATCATGAATGATAGCAGTCATGTCATGTCAAATAATTGTCTGCACATTTGTTTTGCTTGCAGCACTGCTTTCTGCGCTGCGTCCAGAATTTTCGCACATGTGTTTTGGGCATAAGTCTCCCAAGCGCCGGAGAGATTACTCGAGAACAGGGATGTTAAGGCCGTCGCAGAAAAAGGAAATAGTTTCCAAAAAAATGTCTTCGTCGAAGCTTAACCATTTTCATTGGCTCGATCGGGGTTTTCTTTAACAACAAAAAATACTTTCAACTTCCAGAAAAATGACAGTTCTTGTCTAAAGGCTAAATCTAGCTGCGATCGTTAGAATTCAAGATAAAATTTATTAAAAGCCGGTGGTCCTCTATACTTCATCTCTGCGTTCGGAAAATAAAAATTAACCTAAAAATTTTCCATTATAGAAAAATTTCTTTTGCGAATTGTCAAATTGGCACCAGGGTTGTTCAAATAGCAGCTGCCAATACAATTTCTAACAACAACAGAACTTTCAATTATTTGGCTAAAATGTCTTTTATTTTTAAGCATAATTTATCAATAAATTATCGAAAATATCCAGACACGAACTGCTGTCACTTCATATTGCCGCAACGTATTAGTTTTATTTGCTCCATCTCAATGTCACTATAATAACCACTAGAGCAGAATTATCTAAGATTTATGCTTCGCATTCAATACTGAAATACTAATTCACCAAATCATTATCCCGGCGACACAATTCTTAGAATCCACTTCGATTTGGAAGCGCGCGCGATCAGAATAGCCACGCCAAAAGTGACCATTTATAAGCACAGCCAGACGCTGATCGACTGCGAGATATAATTCATAACACATGCTAAACAAATATAGATAATTAGATGGATGGCTGGCCAGCCAATTAATTTGCATTAAATTCGTATATCTACAGGTGCACAATGAAAGATGTGCGCAAACGGCGAATAATTGGATTGCGTAACACATACCAGGGATGTCATCATGATATTGCAATAATAAACAAAAATTGAGAACACACATTCACTGACCCCTAGTCCATTTTCGGTGAACAATAAATTCTTATTTTGTTCAATTTATGCAAACGAACGCGGTATTCGCGTTTGATAGTATAAATTCCGAAAAAGAATTGCCCTGACAGTTCGGTTTTAACAGTCGTACTTTTGTTATGCAGTGCGATCTTATCAACTTTGACAGCTCTCAAGACTGAATTCGGAACTGGAGACGGATGGACTTGCTTATCATTCTACGAAATCCAATAGACAAAAAGTTGTAGGATAACTGGTAACTGGATGACCATGCTCAGTATTGTCAAAGATATGTTTTCGTGCTGCCGCATTGTGAAGGTCATTAGCATTTGATGGAAAAGCCGCTACCGGCTTGTTGTGTATCACTCTGCGGTAATTTTATTGTTTTTCGTTTGCGAGCGATTGTCATTCTACAATAGCAACTCGATAGCTATCTAGATCTACAAAAGCCCGATCAGTTGTAGTTGTATATAGTAAAATTTCGTCGGAATCAAAGTAGAGTAAATACATGTTCTGATCGAGATCGTTTCGCCTATTGAGCAATATTGTCCATCCATAGATTTGTTGATTTATTCTGTCACGTGTTTGCTATTTTGTTTGCTGTGCGGGTTTCGTTTTACTACGGTGATTTACTCTAATTGTAAATGGCGCATAGAGAACGTCCCTGGAGTTGGAGTACACCCCAAAGACGATTGACAGTAATGTTAAAAGTGAAGGCGGGCTTACTTGAACATCAAAGAGCGATAAAGTGATTTAAGTAAGGTTTTGTTGAATAAATGTTTTGCTATCGGAAAGCTGAAGGATATGGTAAATAGAAGATCGCCATTTGCATTTAAAAAAGTCCCGTGGTTGAGTAGAAATAGTAATTTTTAATATTCGAGTCCTACTTGTATTATCGATGTGGAATATCAAGGAACATTTGGCAAATAAAAGTGACATTTGAACTGTCAGATATTCGTGTATATGACAATTTTGGATCAAAAGCAAATGTTTTTCAGAAAATCAATTTCAGTAAAAAGGAAAGTAATTCACCACAAAAACAACAAATTCATTTGAGGTATGACAAGGTACCATGCAAACGTCATAATCTGGAGACGGAGAGTCTTTGATAATTGGTTTTTAAATATAGGTACAGTAGGGTAAGACAAAATGTCTATGTGCAAGATGTAAACTGGGTCTATAGTGAGTCTACATCCCCTGTTTACTCAGTATGACATTTGATACACAAACCAATTAAGCTGAATTCGGACAGAGATAGAGAGCTTCACTAAAAATGTACAAACCTGCTAAGAATTACTTTTTTGCTAAAGACTAATTCTATACCCAGCGCCTCCGCACGGCGGGAGTAAGCAACTTTTAAAGGTATAAATATAATTTTAATTTTTTACCCAAAACCTTCCACAACTGTCATAATTGTGCTCGCAGTGTTTCTTTATTCTTACTAAATTATTTTGATCACACATCATCGGAATAACACTGTCAGAAAACCATTAACAATAGAACGACATTCTAAAAATAACTTACTGCCGTTAAAAAGCAATTTCGAAACTATCCGATTCCGGATCTGTCTTCGGACACAACTTTAGATCAAACCCAACATTTTTATCGCCCCCACATCATGATCAACACAAACAAAGAAATAATCTCTGACACACGATCATCGCTGCCATCCGTAATATTCGCCAAAATGTCACCAAATTTATTCAGCAATCATTTTCAACACTACCTACCATCGGGCGGTGTAGTACTCCAATTCTTGGTTAATATGCAACATTCGGTGTCAAATTGAATCGCAAATGCAGACATGATCATCGTATTCATGACCAAAATTGCCAATCAATTTGTCCGACACAGTGAAGCTCTCATTTTCGATTCCAACAGCGCAGAGGTCGCTCTTGCGTCTCTATCTGTGTTGTACAGATCGAGGTCTTATTGTTTTCACCCTAAAACCGAGCTCATTTACAAACTCTGCACACGTACGAATTGGGAGAGCGACGAAAAATTCACAAACTATTGTAACTAGATCAGAGACGGTAATTTGTGTGCGTCGCTGGTATGAAAAGGGCGGCTAAATGTTATACGAATTTAATTGCGCATTGAATTTCCCAGAAACATACGGAAATATTGGCGTAAGGAACGCCAAAGGAACATATCTCACACCAGTCAGTAGCGACGACTGGTTTATCTGGACAATTCATCACCTGGATAATAACAATCGGGTGGCATTTTTGTACAATGGGGTATTCAGCGTGCGCGCTCGATCTTAATTTGAATGCGCGGGGTCTTTATTGACAGTTTATGAGGTGCTTGTCTAAATGAATATTGGAGTCCACAAGTGTCACATCAATTTTTGCCCGTTTGAAGGTAACTCTTGTGCAAATTTGTATAGTGAAGTGATTCAAGTCGAATTAAACAAAATAATTGGAGATTACGATTGACAGAAAAACGTGTTGGTTGAGTATTTTGACAAGGACATGATGGCGCGAGGCGTTTTGCCATTATGTACAAGGTTTGCACAGAGAAGTGCGCGCTGGAAGTGAGCGAACACGTGGCGAATTGTGTTTTGTATACCAACATTTGTTTATATTTTAAGAACAGGTGAAAGCTGTCAGTTGAGTGATATTTGTCTGTCTGTCAGACCTCCCTAAATATCTTTTTTTTTTTTAATAAGAATGACAGTTAAAATACGATTTCTGTCAATTATTAGTTGCACTAAACCTGTTGCCAGGAAACATTTTATTGACAGCTGTCACAAAATGTCAAAATTTCATGGTAACCTCTTTGTGTATATAGTGTTTGGCTGACTTGTAGCACACGTCACTGACCTCGACCTGTGAAATTCGTGAGATTTTTCTCCCTAAATTTGATTAAAATTCGAGACATATTTCCAGAGCAATACAACTTAAGTGCAAAAGTTACACACCTATGACCTATCTACAAGAGAAACACACAAACAAGATCATTTCGCCGAAAACACAACCGACAGCGAACTGGTCATCTTAAATGAGAGTAAAATCGTTGACATCGCAGCGGCGAGGAATGGAAGAACTGACAGCGATTTGCCAAAACCGTCGCGGTTGGGCAAAATGCGAACATCTCGAAAAATGTCATGCGAATGCTCAAAGGAAGATTAGACAAATGTGTTTCAGAACAATATAGAAATTTGAAGGCTGGATAATCAAGGAATAAGTGAACATTTTTGGGCAAAACCTTCTAAAGAATTGGCCGCATTCAAGAATCTAGTTATCTTAAGTCGACAAGATTGGTCTGGACGAGATGATTGGTCGGGAACGTCACTTTTTCTGCGTCAGCTAGATATGAGAACTGTCAACTTAGTACCCAGTCACGAATTTCTCGACTAGATTCGGCTACCCCTCCATAAACGTCATCTGAAACATCTGCTCATTTGACCGATTTCCCCCAATCAAAACCGAGATGCACTTAGTGAAAGAGCTGTCAGACTTACTAAACTAGATACTTGAACGTCCCCATTGATTCATATACAAACGTCAAACTCAGTCCGAACTCTATTTCGTCTAGTTTTTCGTTCGTGAGGTATATGTGACGTCTGGTTGGACATTAGACGTCACATTGTTTTTTTGGACATGAAGCCCGATGACATCCATTTCTTCACACAGTCAACGCACAACATCCCGGATGAGGGACATTAACAACCACCTTATCTAAGACGGCTATTTTGTAGAAAAAATTCGCCACTCTATGGCATTTCACAAAAATCCACGACTTCTTAGAATTTTCCTGTTTACTCGTCGCAATCGTCTGATCTTCTGACAGACAGTTTCACGTGATCTTCGATCAACTCAAAATACATGACTCAGCTCTGGCTCGCACAAAATCGTGTTAAATGTTTCAAGTCCGGTTGTGTGCTGCGAATCCCTAATCACATTCAACAGACAGTTTGTCTTGTTTATTTGTTTTTAATTCGTTTCTAGCAAAAATAAAAGCAAAAGAAAAGAAAATATTTACTCGATTCATCCCTGTACGAGGTGTGGTATCCAGTCGCCTCCGTACTGTCGATGATAATGACGATTATCAGGCGCTGCAAAGTCTATCGTAACGCAGTGGCATTTAATTGAAAATATAAGTCTTGAGCTGATGTTACACCTGGCAGCGGGAGATACGACTTACGAGTATGCATGTGTGAATGGCGCGATGAAGATTGATAGCCGGCGTGTTTGCCGGATGAGTGACATTTTTATTAAAAGACAAATAGCTTTGATTCTAGGAATGTGCGCGAGGACTGATGTATGCGCTAGGGTAAGCTGCACATATAGGTGCATTCCATTCAAGTGAGGTGGCTCTAATGTGTGCATATACGCTTACGCTGGTGATTAATGGGTTTATGCACTCAAGAAGTCGTTAAGAATGGGCATTGTCGTCCTGACTGATTGACAACAACAAATTATTATTGATCCCTTTGAAATGTGTATTTAACTGAGCTACACATTGGATTTACATTGAACGGGTTTAAATCTAGCCCAACGCCTTTGGCATGTACGACAGTAAGGACTTTTTGATGGACGGAACGTCTGTGACAAGAGCTTCGCCCTTCCAGAAGTCATTCAGCACCATCTCGTTGACATGAGCCCCATCTACGGTGGTGACTATAGCTTGACAGTTGAAGTGGAAATCCACTTCGGGAAGAGTGGCCGTAACTGGATCTTCTGGGAACCAAACTCGGTGCAACCTATACTCGCCCTGAAAGAAACAAAATTTTTATGAAGTTAACTGAAATTTCTGTAAACAACTCGTATACCTTTGGAATGGGACATGATTCCGGAATGTTTCCATATTCCTTGATGTAAGCGTAGGCTATCATTCCCATTGGCGTTGCACCCTTCCAGGCCAATAAGTTACAGAAGCTGTAGGTGGTGTTGAAGTTGAAGTAGTGCGCTTGATCCTTCTTGCCAATGATCTGACCTTCGACGTGGATATCGACGCTTTTAATCTCCTGCAGCACTTTGACAGTTATATTGACGTAGGGAACTTTCTCATCCATCGCAAATGTGTAGTTGAGCACGACATTGTCGCTCCAAAGCTTGTATTCCGTTGGCATGTAGCGAAGGACTTTCTAAAAGAAAAACAACTTCAAATATATGCACTCGGGAATGTATGCTTGAACCTACCTCAGCTGATCCCAGGCTCGCCACGATCGACAAGAGAATGTAAGAAAAAATGGTCTTCAGGTCCATGGTTAACGTGGCTTTTACGTGATCAACTTCACTTTGAAAGTGGTCTGCCAACGTCCGGCCTTAAATACGAATTTCATATTTGCCATTATCACGATCGATATCGATCGATGTGCGTTCCAGTTTCGGTTCGGTGGCGACCATTACTCGCTCTAGTGATCCTGCTATCGTAGATCGCTACTCCATTAGTAACATCTGAGTACCATGATCTGAAAGCAATCAGAGATCAGTCTAAATTTTGAAAGCTATGCGGATGCACGTACTTTTGGTGGGACTTCTTCTGTCCGTGGTGATCGTGGTTGCCTGGGTGAGAAATACTTTACAAATTTGCCCCATCTAACTTAAGAAGTATCTTCTCCTTTAAGCGATCCTTCAATGTTGTATTCACAAGCTTTCCCCACAAGGCCAACAAATCCCTGGTCGATGTTAAACTGGAAATATTGAATACCACTGGTAATACAGAACTGAATTGCCGCGTAAATGTGATCGAGCAGATGGACGACATCAGCCTGAGGTTTGGGCTATTCTTGGACGCTGGCGGTCAAAACTACACAATGCTGCTTAATCATTCGGTGAACTTTTGCCAATTTTTGAGAGCCAAATCCATTGATCCCGTTTTGAAGATTATCTACGACGATCTGTTAAAGTATGGCAATTTTTTTAAGAGCTGCCCAATCAAAAGGGGCATCTACTACTTTCATGAGTATGCAGTCGATGAAGAATTGCTGCCCAGCTATGTGCCAGAGGCGAATTTATTTCTCAGTTTGGTAATGACTTTGCCAACTAAAGTGAGGATCTTTGAGGGGAAGTTGCACTTGAAGATCGACAAGTCGAAGGGCTTCAACAATTTGAAGATCTTCAGCTTGGGATGATGAGCACAAATTTTGATTTTGTATGCAGTTTGCACTGAATAAAGCCTCTGCACTCAAAAGGGGGTTGGTGGTTTTATTGGAGATTTTTGTTCGATGTACATAGGTCCTCTGGAGATCAGTTTATTTGTTCAGCGAATGGATGAGTTTGTTAACTTCTCATATGGGGAGCTGTAGCTTATCCGCTGTCAATTGATATAAGCCAGTCGATATGTGCTATCTGCAGCTATTACTATTTTTATCTCCACCATTACATCTTAATCCACTGCAGACTATACGAAGTTGCAATTTGCTTTTGATTGAACATCAAATCAGAACCAAGTATCCAGCAACTTGTAGGTAATACGAAACCCTCGAGAGATTTCGATGAAAATCCTCACAAAAACCGATTAGGCGCAGTAATATTCCATTCGCCTCATCTTATACCAGTTTATCTCTCTCTCCCCACTTAACCTACCTTTTGGCAGTTAAACTTAATTTGATTGCTATCGTAAGTCCTTGAGCGCCTCCCCTTAAATCCTTGGCCCGCTCAGTCGGCTCAACATTAAGTACAACATACTTCCATATCTATCTGGTCTGCCCTTCCGGCCAATCGACGTTCGCTTCTCAAGCTTCATTGATTCACAAAAATATATTGGACACATGATGTTACCACCACCATCACTATGGCACTACTATCCTGCCCCGTAACTCTCCTGCTGCTGCATACGACCACGGTACGGGTATATCGGAGATACATCTCTAATCCCAAGCTATTTATGGGAGCACACGGAAAAAGTCGAAGACAAAAAAAAATTCTTCTTCTTCGTATGTGGATTTATCTTAAATAGCCTTAAGGTAACTTATTGCAGCAGTATGTCCTGTCCTGGCTGGCACTTTTGTGACGTCTTGGTCCCTGTGTTGCCGGCGATGTCTTTTCTGTTGCATGCATAGGGGCACATACACACACCACGACGGAGTGAGAAATTGAACGGATTATCCTACCTTTTGTGTGTGTATGCATGTGTGGTGTATAAATTGTATCGAAATTTGAGAAAGGAATCTCCGTTTTGTTATTCCATTTAACAAGTGATGTGCCTTTGATTTTTCTCCTTTTCGGTTTTGTTTCGGGGGCGACCCTCGGCTTTGTCTGGTTCGAGTTGGAAATTGGAAATTTCGTTGTCAAAGGCTTTTGCAGCCAAATGTCTGTATGGGGTTCGGAGAAATAAGCTGATTAAATCTAATGGCATCTTAGTTAATATTGAAAGGGGACGTAGATGTATGACTGCGTAGTAAATGTCAAATCAGCATCATGGCGGACATCTACGAATGTTTGTTGAAGAGGAGGGACGGTCTTGGGGTTTTATTTGACGGCAAAAAAATAGAAAGAATACCCAACCCCTCAAAGTTCTCTTGCTGAAACGGCACCCACGCCAATGCTGCTACTTCCAAACCACAACCATACCGCCACCTTCAATCGAAGCGAGAATAACTTTCGGTTTTTCTTCTTTTTGTTGCGGTTTTGTAATATAACAAAATAAATTGACTTCACCTGGTTACTTTGGGAACCGCAATCACACCCCAAGTGCACCACTTAATTTTCTACCGCACAGAAATTTTCTATAAACTCGGACAGCATCAATTTGCCATAGTCTGCCCATACCTCCTGCCAGGCATCAGTGTCCATTTTTAACACAAAGAACAAACACAATACAATGCGAGAAAGCCAAAAGACCAGCACGTCCGCTCTTCAGATGTTTAAAATGGTGGTGACCACCATTGCCCACTATATACCACACCGAGATCACCTCTCTGAGGACATTTCCCTTTCCAAAAACAAAAAAAAAACTTGTTTTCCATATTCCAAGTTGAAGTTGAGTTTGAGGTTGGGTTGGGACTTTACCAAACTGATGTATGTTGTGTCGTGTGTAGGTATGTTTTCTTTTTTAACCCTTTGTCTTTCATTTGGAATGATTCAAGGGTCCTATGGGTATTTTAACGTGTCCTGTTGTGCTTAATTTTCAGTGTTCTCTTTACACGTGCTCCGAAGTTTCTTTCTGCAACTTTTGATTGTGTGTGCTGTATGCAGTGTTGTCTTTTCTATTTATATTACACTTGGGTTTGCTTAATTGTCCTTTTTTTTTGTCATTTAAAATTAATTTTCTATCGCAAAGAATGACACTTGAACAATCTACGCTGTGAAGTGATGGAAATGGAAAATCAATCAGTATGTGATTTGCATTTTCTCCGCACTTGAACACTTCGATAATATTCTGTCGACTTGTCTGTCGCAGAAGCTCTTGTTCTGCTTTTAAGACACTTTCACGTTCTATGCGATAGCTTCGCATTGATAATTAGCAAACTCTGCATAAGTGACATGACCTGCGGGACGAGTATCAATTTTAAATGGGTTCAATCCTTCTATGATGAGGGTCACACCCCTTATCGCTGGTGGATGCGAGAGTCGTCTTCGCACTATATGAAGGGGGACACTTTGCGAATGAATTGGTTTCGCTCACTTGACATTTAAAGTATATAATGTGCGAAGATATCGAAGGGTGATAGTATTTTTACGAGTTGAATTAGTTTCATCCGTTCGAAGGAGGCTACTGTCAATTTGATGTGAGCTTGCTTGGCCGAATGGGAGCTAGAGCTTAAAGGTGATTCCCGAACGAAAATCAATACGATACATATTTAAAAAATTAGGTTTTGCCTACCTCTGTGAAGACTGTTGTTCTGAAATTGTGTAAAAGTTTAGAAGACGAAGTAAAATTAGTTGGGCAACCGAAAAGTACCCTCTTTGCTATCGACAACAATACAGAAAGTATCATATACCCTTCTGGCCACCATATTGCCAGAAAAATTTTACTTAAAACAGTTTTTATAATTCCGTGTTCATTTAAAAAGCATTCATTTAAACGATCAAAATTACCTACCCTAGTAAAACTACCTCAAAAACCATCGATGTAAACTGTCCAAGGAAGTTAAAAAAATTGCCGAAAAAGTGTTCCAAAAAACTCTAAAAGCGTAAACGAAAGTAGGTATGAAAAAGGTCAAAAAAAGTTCGCCAGGTGCGCCAGAAAATGAATAAAAAAAAACTTAAAAAAACCCTAAAGAAATGACCCACAAAATTCTTAAAAACCACCCAAAACATACCCCAACAAATGGCAAAGAGCTCGACGTGTGATAGTCCGAAAAATGATCCAATAAAATTCGAAATTTCTATCTGCAAACGATCCAAATACTGACAGTAAAAAGTCTCAACATCCGTCTAAAAATGGCCTCGAAAAATATCTCAAAAAAATCATATCAAATCATTAAGAGAAATTCTCCAAAAAGACATTAAAAAAAACCGTAAAAAAAAACTCTCCAAAACACGAAATGGCGCATTGAAGTCTGTCACTTGAACATTAATTTTTTTTACAGTCCGCTCCAACAGACAAAATTGTACTCTGATTGCGCTGAGGAGTACCAACATTCAAATATTTAACAAGCTGACTTCACAAGTTTGTGGCTGTGGCTTTTTGACAGATCTGTTTCCGAGCTTGAGTTTTACAAGCTTTAACTTTAAGAAAGCAATTGACGAACGGAAGATTAAATAGCGAGACTGTTAGTTATTTTAGCAAATGAGAAAGTATATTTTGAAACTTAATTCAGCTCCCTCTGTTGACAAAACTCATTCATGCAGCACCTAAAATCGCCCTGTGATTTGTGGAATTGCATGGCTGAAGAGTGATGCCAGTGTTTGTGGCAGAAAAGTAGATTTTAAAAAGAAGCAAAAATAATGTTTTCAAGCGCATTGTATTTTTTTTAAATACCTATGCGAAGAACTGACAGAAAATTGTAGTAGATCTTTACAATTCATGATATTTGCGTTCAACAAATAAATCGCCTATTTTGAGCGTCACCAGAAGGCAGCTGCAGCTCATTAGTTCTTAAAAAATATAAAACTAAAATAAGCAACAATCGGTCGTAAATAACAACTGCTAAATAAATGTAGTAGATCTACTGCACATAAGCACATTCACTGACTGGAAATAGTGTATAGTACAAATCGGGTTCGCTTTTGTAGAGCGTTTGCATAAGAAAGACGACAATCTGTCGGCGCCTAACGCTACACTTAAGATTTTTCCTCTTAATATCCATTGAAATAACCTCCCGCCAGTAAAAATTAAACATTGCTTTCCTATAGCCCCTCTATTTATTTTTATGGAAATGTTCCTGCCACTTTTATCTGGCTGCCTCTCTTACTCCCTCCGAGTCTCACCAGAGCATCATCCACTCGTAATATGTGAGTGGCAATTAGACTTCGATGCCATTTTAATGAATACTTCTCTGTCGCCCTTTTAGATTCGATAGTGTCCTTTTCGGAGTTCCAGGCTATATGGACATGGACATGTTGTTGTCGATGCTGGTAGGTACATTTAAAACGATCTCTACCCACTGTGTCGGTGTGCCTTTTATACTTTAACTTACGAGAGGTTTTTCATCGTCGTCGTCTGCCTTTATGCACACCACCGCTGTAATGTTCGCCATCTTGGCCTTTGATATCTTTTTCTTTTTTATTTGCAAACTGCTATTCAATGAGAGTAAAGGATAGACGGCGGAAGGTAGACATAGACACTCATGTGAACACCCGCATAGCATTCCTGCACTAATAGTATCCTCTTCAATTAGGAGTAGACAAGGATTTTTTTTCTCTCTTCTACACATTTTTCTCTGTTGCTTCACCGTCCATTTGCAGTGTTGATGTCCTGGTTGGAGGGCGAAAAAAAGGATGACTTTCAATGGGTATCTGAGAAAATTTCCTTATTTAATGAGTGAAGCAAATAGAAAAGGAAACGTCTCTAAAGCTAAGGAAAAGTATCAAATTGGATGAATACAAGTGGCATGCAGTTATTTCTTGAGTGGATTCGAGTTGTGTATAAAATTTGGTTCGTGGCCAAAGTGGTTGCTCCCAGATAATAGCACGAATGATGAGTGCAATTAGGGCGAGCATTTCTGAATACGAATTCGGATTTTGCCAAATAAAACGCCAAATACAACCCCACTCCGATATCATTTCCAATCAAATCGAAACAATCTTTCTTCGTTTCTTTCCTGATTTGCCGTGCCGATTCCTCGATTCGATTCCTCCACCTTTAATGCCAAGTATACGACATAGCTACACCCAAACTGGTAGCGTTAAATTCACTCCATCAAACATCAATCCTCATGAACACAGCGGATAGGTATATTGCGGCGCAGATATCCCTCCTTTCGGCACATTTAAGGACACATTTTTCCAATTCAACGAATCGTTTAATATTCGTCAATCCGCAATGAAATGTGAACAGCAGCAGCACCGCTTACAGGGAAAATCAATCCCATTTGCTTTTTCCTCCTTTTGCCCGTTTTATATTATTTGCATAATGCAAAAGATCAAATGAATTTCTGATGCGATATGAATCCACCAGAGAGACATTCAATTTTCAAGTCATATAATGCAGGAACCGTTCTTGAGATGGAGCTCGCGCTTTTTTCTCCTTTTTTCACTCGCCAAAATTGAGATGCAGCCAGAGGCTAATTTGGAGCTGATTTTGTGGCTGATGCCAAGAGAAGATGAGGATGAATTTCGTATTCAAAATGTTCCTCTGCCATAATCCCGAAATGGAAAATCAACAAAATTTAGATATCTGCATCAATCTGACACGCAATCCTCGCGGCTATCTGCACGCAGCCGGTAATATTGTATGCATCTGCAGCCAAGCTGACACAACATATGCTTAATGGAATTGATGTGACATATAGCGGGGTGTGTGGCGTTATAAATCTCGAATGGAAATTGGGTGCGTTCAATGATTTATGCAGTACCGGAGGAAACACTTTTACAAATAATCGCAAGCGTATCCTTCCTGGCGAGGGCCTTCTGCCAAGATTCCAACCACACAGATGGCGCACACACAACGTCCAAACAAACAGGCTCACAAAAACGACCCCACCAAAGGAAACGAGTTCAAAATCAAACAGAGAGAGAAAAAAAAAAGTGTCCACCACTCACCCATCCACATACAATATAAGCTCTCAAGGATTTATTGGCTAAATAGACAGATTTGACTATGTGTTATCCCTGGGAAAGTTCACAATTGGAGGAGATAGTCGAGTCCTTTGGCTGGGCCGGGTGTGTGTGCATTCAATGCTCTGCCACGCTGCAAGGACTATTGATGAATGTTGAAGCTGGTTTAGGATTTTTTGCTCGTTCGCCCTCGTCCTTCTTGGTTAAGAAGATGTCTTCTTTAGCATAATGCCACTTTCGTTTCTTTCGGTTCAGTGGAGTCCTTGGTTTGTTTCTCCGTTTTTTTTTTTTGTTTTTCGCATTTCCACGTCCACATCTATTTGAGGAGGCCAAAGGAGCGAGTCTGGTTGACTGGTTGGTTAACTGAGACGATACGTTGCGAGATGTGTAATGGCTAGTCTTGGATCTGGATGCTGCATTGGAAAGAACAATTGAAGGGTAAAGAAAGGATGTGTATTCTTATTTTTTGTTTGTTGGTGTCCTTGCCGTTGCTGCCTTATTCGGCCGGATTTGGATTTTACGATTTGCAATTCATTTTATGTCCGATTGCATAAATACAGTTGTTTTAGTGGAGATTTATTCCCGTCGGAATGCGGGGAAAGTTTTTGCTTGCATAAGTCTCCACAAAGGCTCGGTCTTTGGTGTGAAAAAAAAAAAAATATAGCTGAGCTTGAGGAAATGTTGCGCCCGTTTTTTGACACCGAATTCAATTGAGATTGTTGTCAGGTGGGGGTTGTTCTTAATAATACTCATTTGTCAGCCTGACGCTACTCTCTGTAGTTTGTTACACTTGAAAAAGAAGTCCGAAAAAGTCCACTTTAGAAATGGAATTGATTAGGAGGGTTCTCCTTTGGAAAAATATACTTTTTTCCAGCAAACCTGTGGAAATAAAAGTTTATTCATTGGCTAAAAAGCCTTAGATTTGATTTGAGCAAAACTGGTGAAAAGGGGTGCTGCGTGAAATAGTCAAAGTGCATTCTAAGTGGCAGCACTGCAACCAATTCTACATCAACTCCCTTTTAAATCGCACTGCAAAGTCATTCAAAATTTCCGACCTGCAGCAAGTGCGTAAGTACATTTCGTCAACTCATCCAAATCTCTATCGTAATAATTGCATTATTTTATGAAAATTATATCAACCCTCAGACTTTTGCAGACATTTAAACAAACAGACCTCCGCACTCGAAACAGACAACAAGCCTTTTACGCAAATGGATTGACACAGGCCCCTCCGTTCCTTCTTTTTTAATCAAACAAAAATAGTTTTAATGCAATTCGACGAGACTTTTGACGAGAGTTGAGTTTGTTTACTCCCTGCCCTCCCATTCACAGAATTAAGGGAGATTTTCGGCAAAGTTAAATGGATACTTTCAATAATTGCATTACCCCGTTCATTTTTCTTCCTCTCCGTTTGTAGCTCTGGCAAGTGTCCCTTGGGGAATTCTCTCAACGAGCGCGTTTTCGTTTCCGTTTTTATTTTAAATACCATTCCAATGCAAAGTCTCTGCCTCTCTGGGGTGATTTTTTGTTTTCCTTTAAGATTTTTGCCGACAACAAAAAAAAAAAAACCGAAATGAAAAACCCTCCGAAGATGATGATGCTGGATCTGGAATGAAATTTATCCTTCAGATGAAATTTATTCCTTCAAAAGGAATAAGGTGGCGATGGCGAACCAGCAGAGGGTTGTATAAATTTTCACAGAGTTTAATTTCGGAAAAGACAATTGAAATGTTAGAAATGGGGTGTCGGCGGAGGATACACTTCTATGAGAGCGAGAAAATAATGTTTACATATAATGACGAAAGAATAGGCCTGTGTACAGGTGGGTGGGAGGCGAAGCAAATCAAATAAAAAAAAAATTGAAAATTCAAATTTATACCCAAGAAAAGGAGTAACGAAACGAGCGAGAACGAACAAGGCAATGATAGCGCGGTAAATGCGAAATTAAATTCCCTCACCTTAGCTTCTTTTGGGGAATGCTAGAGAGCCGTAAAAATTTATTTAGTTCCTCAAAGGTACAGGGATAGAGAATCAGCAGTAGCTGTGAATCCACGGTTTTTTTCCTCTGGCGGGACGAGAGGAATAGAAATACCTGCCGCCGTCCTTTGAGTGTGAAAATTTGCCGAATTCATGGTGTAAATTCACACTTTGCGCCCCCGCATCGGGCTTTACACAAATTAATTCGTTTTAATGCCAAAAACGGTGGCAAGCGGAATGCCTTTGGCCTTTGGTTTCGTATGTGGCAAGCCAATAAATTCACCGCTTTATTGTATTTAATTTTTTTCCTATTTTAAGTGAGAGGGTGCCGCAGACTCTGAGAAGAGCTTATGACTTTTTGAAGGTGTTGTTAGAAATTGCTACCAATTGCACGGATGATAAATGGACATGGTAACGAGGTAGGTGTTTTATTCTGATACTCGCAGTGAGTTATGAGGTGATTTTATGAAAATTAGGTGAGAGTTATGCTATGCAGTTGGTTTAGCGGTTGATTGAGTTGTAGCTGATTGCAGGGGTGTTTTTTTATGGGTCAGAAATGGTTGTTTTCGACGGATATTCATTTTTGAGATAATTTGCATTTAAATTGAAATGGAAATACAATTGGGATAGAAATTGTTTAAAGCTTGCAGGTCGCACAATTTAAAGAAAATTTGGGTTTCGTGTTTTAATCTTGAAACTTATTCTTAAAAAATTGGTCACTGAAATACTGCTGACCGGTTCGATACTCGAAAAAGTGTTTTCACTAGACCACGATTTTGTTAACACAGTTCTATGTCACCGTGGCAGTCTAATGTGGGGGTGAGTGCCCTGCAGAAAGATCGGTGTCAATCTAACCTCTGTAAACAAAATTTAAAGTCTCCATTCCTTCACGAAAATATAGAAAAGTTGAGCATCAATCTGGCACCAATTAGCCAATCAATAGCACAAAATTTTACATCTATTAAAAAGCTGATTCGTGGCAATATCAATACCACCACATCGATCTGAAAATTCATAGAAAGTCCATTGACTGGCGCCCAGAAGACTTAAATCGCTGATCTATGTCTCTTCTACTAGAGGATATAGGTTGCTTTTTATAACAGGTACAGAAGAAGTTTAAACTATATTGATTATGCTCTAGACCACTTGATTTTGACCTCATTAGAGCGATTCTATGCCATAAGGTACCTTTTAGGAATGATTTTGGGTGCAAGTATAGGCGCAGTCTAATTTTCGAGCAGTTTCTCGTGCAGTTGAAGTCGGTGTATGGTAGCTATCCAAGCTGAAATATCAGCAGTTAAATTGGTGGCCTCTAAAAAAAAGTGTTGCCACCTCCAAAAAAAAACGTATAACACCTTTTATAAGCTTCGTAATCATCGACTTGTTTTCCCAGCAGTTAGAGTTGTATATCGAAAGCATCAACGTAGATAGTATAGCAAACGCAAGTCTACTGTAAGCAAAAATCACTTGTCAGCTGTTGCATGAAAAAGTGTTGCCAATTCCAAGAACAACTATTGAAAAAAACTCCCTCTAATTTCTTGGGAGCAACTGAGAAGATTATTCCTCGTATTGCATTCGTAAAACTTGTCGACCATCAAAAGCTGTACAAATTTTGTCAACTAAAAATCGGGACTAAGAATATTTTTTCAAGATTCCCCTCAATATTAGGGATCGATTCGTTTCGTTCTTGAACAAGTCGTTTTAACGCAGAAAAAAAATCACTTGCGCCACAAATTCCGACTCAAGTCTAGCTTCTGCCAAATATTTGTTTGTGTAAAGATTAATATTTTGTACCAATGGAGAAGACCTGCAGCTTATGCAATTCTATCCCATTTTGAAACCACTGAAGTTGGAAATAAAAATGTTGTATACGCTAGAACTTGTGTTAGATATTGGTACGAGGTTAGACCCGAAGAAGTAATAAGGTTTAGAGCATGAGCTAACTAGCTCCAGGTATACAGATTTAGGTACTAAAACTAAGGGGTTTGTATAAGTCGTACCTATCATACAAACTGAGACCCCAACTCGACCCTTAAGTGATATTTTGCTCTTCTCGTTGCAAATAACCAACCCTACATTTATTCATATTTTCCAACCCTCTTTGAAGCCCACTTCCCCGAAAAAGTTTATTGCGAAGTCAGCGTTATATTTTCCGAACTCAAAGAAAATAGTTTCAGCTTTCAAAATTTCAAAAACAAACTTTTGCAATTTTTCAATTTGATCTCACCGCCGACCGCCATAAAAAAAAGAAGCCATAAAATCCCATTTCAAACATGGAAAACTCTTAAAAAAAATGAGCAGAAAAGGAGGAAGAAAACAAGCTTAGGCAAAGCGATATACAGCTTGCCATCCGTCTTGCCAGTATTATGCCGAAAACTTTATCCACTTCGACGTTTTCGAATAAAGCAAAATATTTGCAAAGAAAACGGAGAAAAAAAATGAAAATCTCTACAAGGAAGTGATATATAGAGTCCTCTAAACTAAGATTCCGTCAAGAATCCTCTGATACAGAACGAACGCTTTTTTGAATTCGTATTAGTTACACTTGGCTTGAGCTTAGGCTACACACACGCCAAATAGCGTACATCCGCCACTGGCTGGCGTACACACTCCTCGCACAAAGATTAGAGAGGGAGGAGTTTTCCTTGCGCTAGGGTAAACTTGCATTTCGCTGAAAAGGCAGAAAATTTGTCGGTTACGTCTTTGTGAAGGCTTCTTCGGGTGCTTTTCTAAGAAAATTATTTTGCCCTTTCTTTTTTTTCTGCTTGCGCTCCGCTCTAATCCGTGTGCGGCGGTGTTTATGTATTAAAAAGTTACTCCAGGGCGTCATCATCATCATCACCGTCGGTAGTTAAATTTAATATGCCACAAGAAGACTGTTCGGAAAATTTACGCAGGAT
This sequence comes from Cheilosia impressa, assembly GCA_948293265.1. Lineage (NCBI taxonomy): Eukaryota > Metazoa > Arthropoda > Insecta > Diptera > Syrphidae > Cheilosia > Cheilosia impressa. Next base: position 52,770,317 of record OX411881.1, on the reverse strand, counting down.
ATTTTCGTATAGTCGACTTGCTCCTCAACAACTAATTTGCAAGTTCAGCTGGATTGGGAATGGGAGTCGCTGCGAGATTCTTTTCGGGTTACACCATAGATAGATGTGATGATGGATGATTGCAGAGATTTCCGAGAGAAAGATTTCTCGAGTTATACGCACTCAGTCGGAAGAGGAGGTTAAGGGTTTTTGATTATTCGTATAGTGGAAAATTCAATAAAACTGACGAAGGAGTTAAATAAGGATGAAGTACGAGTACTGCCAGAGGGTGGGCTCGAAGTTGAGGTTATTAATTTAAGTGATGAGATGGTTGGTGGATTTTCCTAAATTTAAAAGCATTGGACTGCAGTCAGATTTTTTCCCAATCGGACAGGTTACATTTATCTCACCATCCCTTTCAAACAAGGAAAACCGTATACTGCCGAAGAGAAAATATGCCCAAAAGATAATCGGCTTCCAAAGCTGTATGAGCACGTCACAAGGATTCACTTATAATCGCCGTAGTCATCATCATCACCATAATCGGCAGGAGTTGCGCCCATGCCAGGCGGCACTGCAAGGAATATCCGCAATTGTCACCGAATATTACGTGTCCTTGGCTCTCCTTTGAATGTGCTTCTGTTACTGTATACCGTTGTGACTTTTGTAGCCAGCTAAACGAAACAAAGGACATCTGTGCGAAATTGAATTGTCCCCAAGCTGTATCTGTCCATTTCCATCTCTCACTCTCGCCAGGTTAACTACCACTAACTGCATTAAAAAAAAATAAAAAAAATAAAAATAAGTAAGCCGGTCTGGGTCTAAGTTAAGGGAAGCCCCGCCACGGGCATTTCCCAGATAGGATATACTTTTTGACCCATGAAATGAGTTTTTGTGTCTGTCTCGTCCTCCATTCAGTTTTTTTTCTTCTTCTTCTATTTTCTGGGAATGAAATTACTTATTTTGTGCCTCGTCCCATTTGGAAGCGGATTTTGTACATTTCTGTATTATTATTAATTTGTTCATTTCATTCAGTTGGCCAAGTGGGTGGGTGGGTTACCTCCTCCCTCTGGTGACCGGTTTCAATTGCCAACACTCAGTTGAAATTAATCTACGAACGGACTCAGGGGGCGGTGTGGTTTATAATCCGAACATAGGTGCACTGCATGGTCGGTCACTACTGTTCTATGATTCAACTTGGCTTATACAAAGATTGGACCAGAGTGCGGCAATGAGAAAAGTTTTTTTCGAGAGACCTTTGCCAGGCTTCCCACCGCCACCACGTAAATGCGATTATGAATGAGAAATGTGCGGGTATTAACAAAAACAGAAAAAAAGTATATAACAGTGGGAATGGGAAAATTAACAAAATGCAAATTTTAATAAAGATAGTTGCAAACTGAAAGCCGTAGTAAAAAAAACGAGGAAAACGTTTCGTCGCGCTAATTTGGGTTTTGGTGAATTTTTATATCAAGGGACTTGGGAAAAATAAAAATAGCTGGGACGATTTTTTTAAATTCAGTTATTTCGAAGTCGTTTCTAAATTTAAGGGTTCTTCCGATCGATTTAAGATGTGACTCAGGGATGGTTGGCTCTCTTAAGCTTAGATTGGGCTGAGATTTGTTTGTCAACTAGGTCTTGCTTTAGATTATTTTAGCTTAGATCAGTTAACTGAAGATCATGAAAATAAGCAATTTGGTGCATACTTATGGGCGGGACTCTCAATACAATCAGCACTGAGTAATCTTCACTGCTAGAGATTTAGAACCCAGGTACAGAGACCATTTTATGGAGTTGTAGCTGAGCTAGTTAATAAATTCTTTCCTGATGATCACCCACAGGGCTTCAATTTTTTACACCAAGTTTAATGGTGGCTTGCAATAAATACAAAATCCAGAGTGTTTTCCGTCTACCAGGGGTGTCCAAACACCGGCATTACACGCATTTTGCTAAGACTTTTACAAAAATCCCCAGGACTACCAAGAACACCCAAAAACACTTTACTTTAAAAAATCATGAAAGTTGTCAGTGCTTTTTATACTGCACAACTCGCACATATGAGCAAGTATTCGTCTACCTTTAGATTTAGGGCTAAAAGCAACACCCTTTTATCATAACTAAGTTCGGTCTGGACGCCCAGCTATAATTTTCATACATTTGACAGCTCAATACTCAATATCAACCACTCAGCCTTCGAGCTTTCTACGACTTCCTAGCTTATAAAAAAAAATTAAATCGTAATGATCATGTCAAAAACATGTTTAAAAACCGCCTAATCGAATAGTAGACGTTCCAAAAATATAAACAAAATTTAATCAAAAACTATTTCTATAATAAAACAATAATAAAAGGATCTTGTAAAATTAAACGCCTGCTTTATTTTGAGTCTAGGGCTGTTTTTTTAAACTTCGATCCAAACAAAGCAAAGTAAAGTAGGATTTTCAGCACACAAATACAACAACTGCGTTCTCCTTGACACTTCGAGAACTCGGAATAGTTGTTGTGATTGCGTGCTGAAAATCGCTTTACTTTGCTTTGCTTAGATCGAAGCTCAAAAAAACACCCCTTGTGTCGATCAAGTGACAATATATTTTATTTTATGTATTTATTTGTTTTTGACGTTTTGCTACAATGTTACTAAATACTACAAAGCTAAAAACCCAAAGATAGAAATGATAAACACGGCAGAACCGGCTTTCAAATGAGTTTGTAGGGGCACCCCACCAAAGTTGCTTGCTTAAAAATCACATCTAAAGTACTTTCACAAAAATATTGAAAAATATGACATAAGGATCAGTTCGCAATTTATAATGGTGCCAAAATTTTAAAAATTCAATTGCCTAAGCAATGTTGTGATGTGTTCTAACGAGTAGACGAGAATTTTGGACGTCCGTAATCGGCATACATTTACTCGAAATATTTTCTTAACTATCAGTTTAAAAGTGTGTTAGCTTGTTAACCTATAACTGATACCTTTCATCATATGAAAATATTACCACAGTAACAAGAGAACTAAAAGTTAATTAAGAAAATAAAAATCGAATTATTGTTCTTCATCATACAAACAATGCCTAACACGCGATCAAAAGAAACTCAACCAAAAACCCCTCTTTCGGCACCACCTTTAGCAACACGGTTGACTCATTCAGCACATAAAGTTATGAAAAAGAAGAGCAGCGTTAGCGATGGCCACTTGACTCTTGCAACACTCGAAGAGCATCTGAGTAAACACACTGATACCATCATCAATCGTATAACCGTTGAGATCTCTAAAATCCGTTTTGAATTATTCTCAAAAATAGAACAGACTGAGCGCATTTTGAGTGAACGGTTGGAGAAGGTTGACAAAGCAGTAAATGATATTGTTCAGAGAGTGGAGTGCATTGAAGCCAATTCAACCAATACACTCACTTCCACTGAACAACTTGGTGCCGTAAATAATGCAATTGCTGACATTGTTCACCGAGTTGACTGCATCGAGGCAAAACCAGCTGACAATCACGCTCTTAACTCAAAATTAAATGAGCTACAAGAACAGCTCGACGCAGTGAAGAAGAAGGAGGTAGCCGCAGATGCCGTACTATTTGGAATTCCTAGTGTCCCTGATGAAAACTTAATGTCGCTCTTCAATCAGCTTTGCTTAAGTGTCAACTGCAGATCCCCCACCTTAAAGAGCATTTTTCGCTCCCAACAGCGAACTAACAAAAGAAGGAACGCGGCAACGCCAATTGTACTGAAGTTTAATAGTATCCAGGAGAGAAACATTCTTCTCAAAGCTGTAGCGGCTTTTCGAAAAGGGCAACCACAACAACAACTCTGCCTTCGTGATCTTGGACTGCAATCAAATCACGCCTGTTTTCTGAATGAAAGCTTAACCAAAAACACCCGTATTCTCTTGCAGCGTGCCATAAACATGCGAAGAAATCATCAGCTGTATTCGGTGTACACGAGTCGCGGCTCAGTTTTTATTAAGCTGTCTGCCAATGAGGAAAGCTATGCCATTACCAACATTGATTCACTATATGCTGCCGTACGTAGACATCCAAATTTTGTAGCAAACAATGACCAGTAGTATTGAAATCAAACATTCGTTCTTTTTCTCACATTTCAATTCAAATTATTCTAATGTATTTGTAATGTATCAAAAAGTAGTCTGTAACTTGTGTAATTTGTTTGTAATTTTTTGCCATATACTTTTGTTTGTTGCTCTTCTTTGCTGTATACGAGTTTATTTTATTTTTATATTTTTGTGTGTATCCGATTCTGTCTCATGTGCCACTATGATCCCCAATAGTTCTTATGTCAAGCAATCTAGCTGCTAATAGTGGGGGCTTCACTGGCGATGGCAAAAACACAAATTTGTTCAGCATGCTTAGAATTCTGAGTGCTCAGAAAAAGGGATTGAGAGTTTGTCAAATAAACGCGCAAAGCTTGACCAACAAATTGGGGGAATTTAGGTATCTGTTTGTGGAGTCTCAAATAGACATTATTTCTGTATCAGAAACTTGGTTCGACCCAAATATAATGGATAAGGCTTACTGGTTGGATGGCTTTAGGCTCTTTCGTGCGGACAGGAAATTTCAGTGCGGCGGAGGTGCTGCTGTTTATGTGCGTGATGGATTAAGCTGTTCTCCTGTTTGTAAATCAGATGAGATTCCTAACTGCCCTTTTGAATTTGTGTTTGTTAATGTTGTATGTAATAACGAGAGTATCCTAGTTGGTTCTGTTTACCGGCCATACAATCATATTAGTATTGAACCGCTAATAAAAGTGCTTGAGTCATTTTCTTGCCACTACCCCTTTGTTCTTCTTTCTGGTGATTTCAACTGTAACCTTTTAGAACTTAGATCTAGACACTTTACGGATGCTTTTAAAGCGCTCAACTTATTTTCCATCAATACCACTCACCACTGCAAAGATTCAAGTTCACTCTTAGATCTTTTTATTAGCAGTGATGTTGATAAAGTTTTACTATACAACCAACTTTCGGCGCCTGGGTTCTCCAAGCATGACCTGCTATTTGTATGCTTGAATTTCTTTCCGTTAGTAAATGAAACAAATATTCAGTACAGAGATTTTAGAAATCTAAAACCGCTAGACTTGGTAAACGACATTTTCTCTATTGACTGGAACTCTATTTACTATATGCATGGAGTAAATGAGCAAGTAGCTTTCTTTCAGCATAATGTAAATGTGCTATTTGAAAAACATGTGCCTTTAAAAACAAAAACTATTAAGCCTAATTCTCTGCCTTGGCTGAATGGGGACATTATTGCTTTGATGTCAAAACGTGATGTCGCCTACAGTCAATGGAAGCGATATAAATTGGACACTCTTCAAAAAAATTATCGTACCTTGCGCAATCAAGTTGTTACGAAAATTAGAATGGCAAAAAAGAAATTCTATGATAATAAATTTAGTTCTTTTACCCCTGGGAAAAAAACTATGGAATAACTTGAAGAAATTAGGTATTGGGAAGGATCCTTTGAAAACTCCAGATGACATCGACTGCAATGCGCTTAATAAAAAATTTATTTCAGCGCCTCCATTGAACGATAAGCTTCCATCTTCTTTTGACCCCTCGTACCTGTCTAGTGTCAATAGTGTCTTTATCTTCGAAAGACTTTATGAGGAGGACGTTGTCGAGTCAGTTTTGTCAATAAAGTCGAATGCCACTGGGCTTGATTTGATCAATCCTAGATTCATTAAGATCTTGCTCCCATATATTTTACCCTACATTACTTATATTTTTAACACCATCCTAACAACCTCTGAATTTCCCGTGGAGTGGAAGAAGTCGCGAATTATTCCTATACCTAAAAAGAAGACAGGCACTGATATGGAGTTTCGACCTATTGCTATTCTTCCATACTTTTCTAAAGTTTTTGAAAAAGCTGTGCAAAAACAAATACGAAAATATTTGTCGACGCACAACTTACTGAATAATCGCCAGTCTGGTTTTCGTCCGCAGCGCAGCTGCATTTCAGCTTTACTCTGTGTCACAGATGATATACGTGCATCGATTGACAGTAAAAATGTAAGTTTTTTGACGCTCCTAGACTTTTCCAAGGCCTTTGACACAGTTAATCACTCAATTCTATATAAAAAACTGCAAATTTATTTTGGATTCTCTGAGGAGTCCTCAAAGCTGATCCTCTCCTATCTGAGTCAGAGACAACAATGTGTTGAAATAAATGGCAAGTCGTCAAATTTTCTTCATAATCCTACTGGAGTACCTCAGGGCTCAATCCTTGGACCAATCCTATTCACGCTATATATCAACGAACTTCCGCAAATTATCAAATACTGCTCAATTCATCTATATGCGGATGACGTACAGCTAATAATAAGCCGACCTTTTGTCGATAATGAAGAGGCTATTGCTCTAATGAATTCGGACTTGTCATCAATTTTACAGTGGTCTCAAAGCAACTGCCTTGTTTTGAATCCCCTGAAGTCAAAATCACTTCCTATATACAAAAAGTTGTTTGATATATCGACCTTACCTCCCCTAAAACTTGGCGATGTCCCTATAGCGTATGTTCACACAGCAAAAAATCTCGGGCTATTATTCAATCGTACCTTAACTTGGAACGATCATATCAACAGTGCTGCTGGTAAGATATATGGGAGCTTACGCGATCTTCGAGTGACCCAAAGCTTTATTCCTAAACAGACAAAACTACTACTTGCTAAAACGCTCTTACTACCAGTGTTATTATACGGGTGCGAAGTTTTTTGCCACACTGATTTTGAGACCAATCGCAAATTGAACGTGACATATAATAATATTGCTCGTTATGTTTACAGTCTGCGTTACTACGATCATGTTTCTGCGTCCTCCAAGAGTATATGTGGTTGCAGTCTCGACAGCCTAATGAAATTTCGATCGTTGTCCTTCCTGCACAAAGTCATCAAAACTAAACAGCCTGAGTATCTTCACAACAGAATTAATTTCCCTCAATCGGCACGCTCATTTGTTTTAACCTTACCTCGATATCGTTATCTTACAACGGGACGACAATTTTTTGTTCACGTCATTCGCCTCTGGAACTCCCTACCAATTGCGCTGAGAAGAATCGGAGATACAACTCATTTTAAAACCTGTCTTTTTATGTATTTGGCAAATTATTACACTTAGTATTAAAACAATATTAAATCAAATCAAATTTACTCAGATCCTTATGATTTATTTTTTGTAGATTATTAAATTCACTTTCAACTTTTTAAACTTTTTATGTTAATTTCGATACCTGCTACTCTCTACTACTTTATAACACTGTAACGTAATACAATTGAAGGCTTATAATAATTTAAAAGACATATGTCTTACTTTGTAAGTGATTTTCGAATAAATAAATAAATAAAAAAAATAAGCTTCGTTAGAAGAGCCGAATTTGATTTCAAAAACCGCCTCTGTGAATGCAGCTTAAATTACTTTAAAAGCCGCACCAAACCGATACTTTTCAATCAAAAAAAAGCACAACTATTTCGAAACAATTTAACATTGAAAAAGAAGCTAAAAATCGATTCTAAAATCAAACAAAATGGCTCATAAAATCCCGCCCTAAAGCGTCTTATGCAGCGCTCAGCACTGACTTTAAATAAAGAACGCGTAGTTGCTACAGCAGAGTGGATATTTTACTACAACGCGGCAGGGCTGCCTTTTCGTGTTTCGTTGAGGATTATAAATACAAGAAGTTTTTAAAGGAGTTCAGAACAAAAAGTAAGAACAAATTTTTTTTAACAGGTTTTTCAATTGGACGGGTTGCCAGCCTATGGCGCCTTAATTGTTTTGGTGGCATCTAAATGGTCTAATTTGAAACATCAAGAGCGTGGAATTAGTTTTTTCAAACTATGTACTACCTATAGAAAAATGTAAAGACAAGTGAAAATAGAAAGAGGAGTACAATTCTCCTTTTGTAGTACTCGGAGGTTTCTGAAGGTTTCTGGTAAAAAAACGCAGTTTTAGATTTTCTTTATTTTATTGATCCATCTCTCGGGAACTTTAAAAAAAACGCCCGAAAGTAGAACTGTCCTACAAAAAGGCTTCATTCATTTTAAGGACACTTTTACTTCGTTGCAGATATAAAAATCCACCCAAACGAATAGTACTTGAAAGCAAGTTTTATGTGGTCGCATATGAACCAAAACTGTCTCCTAAACAGATGCTTAAAACCTCGTTTAAAGTCCTCTTTTCAGCACGCCATAATAACTACAATAAAAAACAAAATAAAAATCAAAAAATCGTTCCCAAAAAACGCTTAAAAGCGTAACAAAAGTTGAGTACAAAAGAAAAAGAATCGCATCAAAAACCAAGCTCAATACCCATTAATAATCGGGCCTAAAAATTCCACTTAAATAGCGACAAAGACTGCGTTAAAAAAAAATATACCAAAAACTCCTTAAATATAGAGTCAAACACAACGACTAAAATAAACCGGCCAAGTGCGAGTGTCACTCGCGCACCCAAGGTACCGTACTTCGCTAGAGTTGAAAATGGCGGAGATTCTTTTCCTTTTGTAAGAAGGTCGGAAGCATCGAAAGCCTGTGTGTGGGACTTTAATCCACTAGACCGACAAAAGCGAAACTAATAAGGTTACGTTTTTTTCCCGTTGGGTACGGAACCTTTAAAACGTCACGAGTCTGAATTGGTTTACTTAAGGGAACCCAAAAGAAATTTTATTCAAATTTACCAAAAGTTAACAATCACCCGCCAAAAATTAATGTTTTAAAGAACAAAGAGCGTCCTAAAATATACGTAAAAATTCAGCTAATAAGCCGTTTGTGAAAATGTTTTATCCAACTTCTCGTCTCTGTTTCGCAAACCTTGGCCAAGCTCAGCGGAATGCTCCTAGATGAAGGAAATTTTCGGTTGCATGATTGCAGAAAGCAAAATATCCGACCAGCTTGAAGAACACACTGTGTTGCAAAATTATAAAAAAGAGAACTTTTGCCGGACCTAAACTCTGCCTGCTTCAACAAGTTAAAAAGCGGTAAAAATGCATTTTAAACGTAACCTCTTTGTAAACCACCTTTCCCGCGAATAAAACCAACATCCGTGATGCAATAAACCCACGTTGCCATTTAGCAAGGTTAAGAGAAGAACCCTTCAGGTCGCCCTTGAAAAACGCACAAAACCCCAGCTTGACGACACACCAGCTTTCAAATGTGACATGATAAACCTTTCACCAAACCGCTCTCCCGCCATCAGAGTCAGAAACAGAATCAGAACTGCATCAGCAGAAGCACACACATATATAAATCGTACTCGTAATATCATTTCCACTTTTGGAAAGGTAAAGGATTTGTCTCGGGTGTTAAATCCCACTGATCGCATTTATCCCTTCGCACACCCGGCGCTGGCTATACCTTTGTGTTGCTGTGTACTTATAGTGACGAAGGATGCATCCGCACCCATCCAACAACACTATTTACGTTTTATCCCAGTTATTCATGTTCGTCTTGTGCTGCTGCTTCTCCCACAGGAAACCCAAGAGCAAAGTATAAGGGAAACATTTTGTTTGAGTTGAACTTGAAGTGATCTCTCCTCACAGTATAGACACAGCCAGTGTATACGACGACGCCGGGAGTGTGGTAAACTTTAAGGTGCACCGCTTTTGCCGCAAAGGATAACATCGAAGTGTGTGCGATTGCAAAGGCGGCGCACAACACCAACAACGGCTAGAAGATACTGTGCTTGTGTATCATCAGCATCACCCGTCAGTGTTTGTTTTTCAAATTATTTGCTAAGGTTTCGACTGATGATGATGATGACGATGACGATGACGATGAAACCTAAGCTGTTTAAACGGTACCAGCAGAGCGCCAGTAGTGCGGGGCTCTAAAGTGTGTAACCAGCACTGTAGCATAGAAAATAGTTTCAAGCCCCGCACAGACCGAATTGGAATGGGGGGCGCATTTAAAGCTTTTAAAGTCGATTCCATGTCAATAAACAGGAAAAGGCTTTGCACGAGGATGGATGCCATCAACCCTATCCATCATTGGAAGCCAATCAATGATATTCAAAGTTGCCTGCCTTCGAAAGTAGCATTAAAAGTGTTTGTGTGTGTTATCGCAACAAGGATATGGAAAGAAGTTATGTGCGACTGTGGAATGTTGCCTGGGTAAACAAGCAAAGGCTTTTTGCAACTGAAACAACTAATTAAAGTGGAGAGTAAGAGCTCCCCTAATGCAGTCACAGTCAAAAGGACCACTCACCCTTTGCGACCGATTTTCTGATGACTGCTATACGACTTTCTTGAGGGCGGATGTAATTTCTGGCTGACTGTGTCCGACAGAGGTTAAATTTCTGGACAATAGATTCCAATTATATCACTTTCTCTCGGACAGCAGTTATTCTTTCGGAGATCCCCTTTGTCCTGCTGGGCTATCTTTTTGTTCGCAATCCTCAGTCCATTATGTCAATTGTTCGAATAACGCACCCCCCAAACCCACCGAAAAGAGTTGGTAGCTAGTGCGACTGTTATCCTTTCGTCGCAAAGCACAAATGGGGGACTGGTAAGTCCTTCCACCACTTGGAAACTGATCGAAAACCGAATGAATTGAAATTGATTTAGTTGAATATAATAGAATTGCTCTTAAGTCCTTTTACAGTCGCATCCCACCACGTATGCCGCCATCCATGTATTCCATGTGTCCGTTTCTCCAGAGGGTGTCCCCTGGGGGAGGGGGCGACCTTTTTGGTGGTAACATTTCGTCGTCCTTAAAAATAATGACACTGCGCCAACAAGAAAGCAATTGTTTGGGTAAACAAGAGAAAAATCCCTTTTTGTCCTTTTTTTCCCTGCTCTTGTCGGCCAATAAAAAAATACATTTATATGAAATGAAAATAATAATAATAATGGCATTTAAATTTTTGATTCGACCGTGAATGGTGCTCGGTGGGTTTATTTTCCATTTTTTACGATGTCGTTTCGTGTGAAGTGAATTGGGTCCTAAAGTGAGTTGTTAACAACTTAGTTTACATGACTGGCACAACAAGTGCGTGCGCTGGGAGGGATATTTGCGGGAGGAGGGAATATTTGTTGTCGCTGTGTGATGGAACATATTAATGTCTTAATTTGCATACTTAAATGTCGTTGGTTTTTAAGGTGCGAACGTGATGACCGCATGAATGACAATGCAAATGAGAGCGCGCTGCGTTATGACCGTTGTTAATATCAATTTGCGTGCCATAACCTGAGTTTTTATGGCGGCAGTTCAGGCGATGAGGGATCGGAAGGATATTGAATTAATTTGGGCAGTGTTTTGTTTCGGAAAAGTTTTTTATTGTAGGTATAACTGCGAATGTTTAGGACATTCAGACGTCGTACAAGGGGTACTGAAAATGAATGAATGAACCGTCAAACCTGAATTTCCATCGAATCTTAATATATGCCCCCCAAATGGTATCCTAAAATTTTTAATTTTTTTTGTTTGGGGTTAGCTGGAAGGGAAAATCATCGAAAGACAAAATTTGTCTAACAAAGCAAACTGCGAGCTAACCAAAGTCCGTACCTTTGCAGTGTAGCGTGGGTAGGACTCTTTTTTTGTGGGGTTTTGCAAGCCCCTTGCCCATCCCCTGCGTACGCCACTGCACCTTTGAACCTTTAACTGAAATGCCACTAAAGCAGAAAATTGATCTCATATCCCCGGAGCATATATATAGTTTTTCAATCTACCTAACCACATTTAGAGGCTCATCTGAGACACAAACCATCCACATCCGCATCCACAACTTGCAACAGTCATAAATTGCCTCAATCCAATTCGGAACAGCTTGTAATGCAAACATTTGCTTACATCAGTGCAACGATAAATAGCCCGCCACTTGCCCTCCCCCCAATCGATACACAAACCTCCCCATATACCTGGCTGCAACAATTCAGCAAGGGTAGATAATAACATTTGTCAGGGTAAATGAACAAGGTTCACCCTCCCATATCGCGAAGGGCAAACACAGAAAACTGCTCACAACTGCTTCATCATGATATTTCTTAAGACATTTACAGCTTAAGGTTGCAGGTCCTTCGTCCGTCTAAAGGAAGGAAATCATTTCACAGCGATTGTTATCATTGCGACCTTCCGGTCGAAGGTAAACCTCACGTACAGTCAACCCAGCCCAGCCCACTCAAAATTGGACATCGACCAACGCCCGACCAGGCATTAGACCGCACAATGACATAGATCCTGATATATGGCTTCTATTTAAAAATCGCAACTGCAACAAACCAGCAGCAGCGCCGCCTAAGACGATGTGTGCTGGACACAAATTCTGAAATCCTTCTTCTTCAGGTTTTTTTTTTTTTGTAGCCTCAGTCTTGTCTGAGTGCACTAGACCGCCCGGCCTATACGAGTACGTACAGTGTCGATGCACAGATTTTCCTCCGTGTGCAATTCTTGGGAGGGGCGCTCCGATTTTTTCGCCTTCAGCCCGAAGGGAATCAATTTCCCCGCACAGTTGCACAGCAAATACGACATGAACGAGGAGTCGCGCATACACACAAAAAATAGAAGAAAGGGATAAAACTGACGGGAAAACACGATAAAAGTCAGGACCCCAACCGGCCGGTACGATGCATCAAAAGCATGAGTAGTTATTTTGTGTACGAGAGAGCCGCTCCCTATCTGCGCCTGGACACGTTTCTTGCTTACTTCTCTCACTCAGTCAAGACGTTGGGGATTATGGTGTTTCGTCGTCTCGTTGTGTTCTTTGGCGATATCCTTTTGTGGGAGGGAGTTTTTTCTTCTCCCTTCGTTTCTATAGGATTGTCCTTGCAAATTCATTTAGACGAAGAAAAGGGTGCATTCAAGCGTTAAAGTAAATATCTCATCTTTTTATATTGGAATAGTTTCAACGGAAAGATTGCATGAAGATGTGGGTTGGGTGGTCCTCCCCCCTTCATTGCTTGGTCTTTTTGTCTTAAGAGGATGATGAAGGTTCGTGTTCCTGATGTTGTGTGGGTTGCTTAAGCAGTTGTCGTAGGAAGGGGCGGCCAAAGACGAGTTGTTTTTGGCAGATATTGGGAGTCGATAGAGCTCAGATTTGCAGAGACTCCGAATGAAGTGGCTCGTGGTTCTTAATATGGCGGAATGGAATCGAAAAGCTTGTAAGCGCTCTTTAAGAAGTGGTGTGGATATATTGTTGAGGCCGTGATCTACGCTGGACTGTAAGAGCCACCAAAAGTAAAGTGAAAAATGGATATTTGCTCTTCAAATTGATGGGGATAAGTTGGCGCCAAATGGAAATCAGAAAATGGGACACAACTGTCAACCAAATAGTCAAAATAAAGCTCCCTCTTTTTGTTACACCAACTACAAAGTTCTCTCCTGCCTTCGATCAAATGGAGTGAAAAGGGCCACCCTGCGATGTACGAGTAATTTTTAGCTTCCTCCATCACGTAGTAAGAGAAAGACATTGTATTCGTACAAAATTTCGAACTCGAGAGTCGAGATGCTAATCAATTCTGACATAACGATGATAGGGGAACTCAAAAAAGTGGGTCGCAATATTCTGTCTGTCTGTCTGCACGTATGTCCCGAGGCCTACAGCCTAAATTGCTGCCCGGATTTGGCGCTCAAACTTCGGATTTGTAGTGTGGGGGCTTACAGTTCGGGGCTGTTTTTGCATGGTAACCTCAATATTAATGGTAGGTATACTTGTTATATAAAACTTCCATACCATTTTAATTTTTTTCGAAAACGGCCCCAAGGATTTCAACCAAAATTAATATTTAAGCTTAAGTAGGTGAGGTCAACATGACTGCGTACTCAGTTTTCCGCTGAAAAATCGAATAACGGTACTTTTGAAGTTTATACATATCTCGAAAACGCTCTACAGTTGTAACAAAAATTTATTTCTTAGGTAATACAGTCATTTCTATTTTAATGGCAAACTCAGTTCTACGCTGTATTATCGTAAAATGGATTTTTGAAAAAAGCAATTTTTTTAAATTTATTTTTCTCTAGTTTTCCTCTAAACGTCAATAACGATTTTGACGAAAATGCAAACATAGATTAAAATTGATATTTTTAAAATTATTGCGTCCATAATTTTCAATTCGAATCACCGAAAACGCAAAATTTTAAAAACTACCCATATCTTGAAAACCCCATTTTCGATTTCGATAAATCTTTCAAAACCAAGACATCCCAAACAACAACTTGTACTCGGTTTTCAGCTAAATAGTTAATCAATAGTATTTTTCAAAGTTAACATTGCAATAGATATTTGGTACTGTGTTGAGTGTCGAATTTCTCAAAAACCGCTTTAGCGATTTCAACCAAAATACATAACAAAAATAATATAAGTATTCTAAATAAGATCCCGTACTTAGTTTTTCTCAAAAAGCTCGAAAAATCATTTTTTTTTAATTATTTATATTTCTATATAAAGATATCGGTCTAACACGAACTATACTTCCAATCATAGACACCTTATCAGCGTTACTAATATATTTCTGTCAAAAAGAAAAATATGCATTAGCAGATCAGAAAACAGAAACCACTGCTACACTTTGCTTTATACTCAAAAACCTTGTAAAGTGTGAGAACTTATAAAATAGCACTGTAGACATTTTAACTATTTAACCATAGCTTGGGACACTAGCTTGCTACTGACAGCTTAAACTAATAAAAACTTACATTTTTATTAATTCATGTGCTGCCTATCAGATGAACAACCCAAAAGTGAATTTTATTTGACCCTAGAAATTCCTTTTCCTATATTCTATTCACCGTTTCTTTTATCCAACAACGGATCTTAGATCTTTACCTACCTACACTTAATAAAATAAGAAAAACAACCAACTGAACTTTTGATGAACGAGAAAGTTTCGTTCGACCCAGTCGTGCACTTTATTTTTTTTTTTATATTCCGCTCATCGTAAAGTCCGAAAGGATCGCGAGTTTTGACAGATCATGCCAAAAACCCAAAATTCAACTTTCTTTCAACAGAAATCGATTAATAAAACTTAAATAAGCAGCTTCCTGTCCGAAATTGCATGGAAATGCCATTCGGCACAAGGTCGACCGCACACAAATCCTTATGCAAAGTGCAAAGAACTCCGCACAGCCAAATAACATAGTTTTCGACTTTCGAAAGCCATGCACCTACCCAACTGTAGAAAAGCAGCTCGGGGCAGAAGTAGGAAAACATCAGCTCACACCATGTCACCATCGCCAGCCACGTCATTTGGCTCACACGGTCTCACTGATGAAGTGTAATGATTGAATTTTCATTCGCAAAATAGCCCGGTTACATTTCCATATTTAAGCCGCCATCCACCCGTCGTGACGGTAATCATCGTCAAATCGACTTGTGAGCTGTGAGGGTTTGGCGGGTGGTGATTATCCTCGAGTATTATAGCAAAGCAACGACGACAATTTCTCTTCGCTGGCTGTGGCTGTGGAAAAACAAATTTCCCCGTGTCGTCCTCGATGAGGGAATTCCTAGTCACTCTCCTGTTACAATGAACGATGACGACGACGACGCCGACGACCGAATCGGAACGACAAACTAAAACTCGTCGTACCACGCACCACCAAGGGTTGGGGCAAGCTATAAATTCCAATAGCGCCGTGTGTGTGGGTGGGAAGCCCTCTCTTTCAAACTCTACATATATATGTGGACGACACAACGACGAATTGCTGCGATGATTTTCCATTTTGAGTGACGATGCAATGGCGATAAAATAAATTTGCATATGAATTGAGAATTAAGGACACTTTACACACCATCGAACCAAGAGCAGCACTGTCCTATACAGAAACAGCCGATGGGCGAAAATGGCGAGTTTATAAACAGGAGCCAGGGGGAGCTGCTGCAAAAAGGGGTCCGGGTTCGGGTTCGGGCTCCCCGGGTGTAGCAAACAGCAAACAGCAAAAAAAAAAAGGATGTGCAGCTACTACTCGTTCGTTATTCATTTAACTTTTAAACTCTGCATAATTTGCAAGGATTAAATTATAGTCATGGTCTTGTAAGGGGGTGGTGCCGGGACATTGTTTTGAATATACCATGCGGAGTTTTTTGTGTGCTCCTTCTCCTTGCGGCTATGAGATTGGATTTTGTTGTCTTAGTTGATTACATTCACCCTAGTGGGCGCACACATAAATCAATAAGCAGACGAACCGCACCAAAGTAAAAGGATCTAACACAAAAACTGGTTAGAATGTTTATAGAATGTCCTTGTGGCAGTTGGAAATTTAAATTTATTACCACGCAATTGTGGACGAGACGCCTTCTAAGGTCAGGTGCATTAAATGCAGTTGACTGAGCGCGCTGTTCTGTGTACACGTCCGAGGGAATGACTGCATCGACGAAAAAGCCCTTTTTCGACAGTACAGGGATACCTATATTGGTGGGAAATTTATGACGCCACGGCGGTATTGTGAGACTGCTTCTTGTCACCCTGACATAATTAAAGGCCATTAATCACGTTCTTATGGACTGGCTGCACTGACCCTTATCGCCAGTTATTGGGAGCGAATATGTATACCCCATCCAATATTCGCAGTGAAACGTTTGTCCAATAGGAGCAGAAAAAAAATGCTTGATGTCGGCAATCACATGTCGCCGGTCGAACAAAAAAGAAACATCCTTCGTATATGGGATCAAAAAACTCGGAAACTTTTTCACAATTAAGTTAAAAATGAACACGGGATTTTTTTTCGGTGTTTTGCCCGAAAAAGGACCCAACCACGCTGTGTTCCGCTGTAGTAAACGGCGCGTCCCAGTTGGGATTGCATAACTCATGAAGCGGACACTTTTAAACGCTTCCGATATCCGCATATACATTTACACAAAATGGGAGCCAGCGAGAGAGAAAAAAAAGAAGGAATAAACGCATTCCCAGGGATATTTGGGAACCATTTACACCATGGACATCCTGATGGTGTGATATAAATTGAAGGGATGTCAAAATATAACGACGGTTTAGTAAAACATTTATATTCCTGGTCGGACATTCGCTTGACACAGGATTTTTTTTTAGTCTTGTGATCCTTCGAGCTCGGGATGCGGATTGGTTCGATGTAAATTCCTGCAAATTTAGCAGTTTGACGGATTTTTTTCCCTCCGTTTTGGGAATAAGCACGAGCTAGAAACATAACTGGAACGAGGAAATGGTTTGGTAAATCCTTAAAGACGACTTTACCTCTAATCTATCCAGATAGATTTTTATTTACATTTACATTTATTGACTTAGAAAATATCTTTTACTTTAGAATTGAAGGCCGCCGGCTCTGATGGTTTACCAGCGGAGCTCTTCAAATACGGTGGTGATGTTTTGGTAGGGCGCATGCACCAAATAATCAACCAAGTATGCCCGATGACTGGACTATCAGCTCCATATCAGCCCCATCTACAAAAAAGGCGATCCTATGTCTTGCAAGAACTATCGAGGCATATCCCTGCTTAATGTCGCATACAAGATCCTATCCAACGTATACTGTGTGAACGTCTCAAACCGTTCTTCAACACACTAATCGGCACGTACCAGAGTGGCTTCCGGCCCGGCAGATCGACTAATTTTCACACTGAGGCAAATCCTGGAAAAGACCAATGAATTTCAAGTCGAGACTCACCACCCATTCATCGTCTTTAAAGGCGCATTCATCGCCAGGAGCTTTATGTGGCGATGGCCGAATTCGGGATCCCGGCAAAACTGATCCAGCTATGTGGCGTGACGCTGGAGAACACACGCTGCAACGTGCAATTTGGAAGTAGTTCCTTCGAGCTATTCCAAACATGCACCGGATTTCGGCAAGGAGACGCACTATCATGTGACTTCTTCAATCTCGTGCGAGAGCAGATAGTGCGCAGGGCAGGTGTCAACACGGAAGGCACTATCTTCAACAGATCCGTCCAGCTACTGGGGTATGCAGACGATATTGACATCATCGGTCGCTCCTAGCGTGCCGTGATAGAGGCTTTTACGGCGATTGAAGAACAGGCGAAGTTCGTTGGTCTTGTAGTAAATGAGGACAAGACGAAGTACATGCTATCAACAAACAAACAAGCATCTGTCCACCGCCTAGGACAGAACGTCACTATTGATAGCAAACAATTTCGAGGTAGTTAAGGAGTTTATCTACCTCGGAGTAAGCACGAACTCCACAAATGACATATCCTAGTGGAGATCCGGCGAAGAATTACCCTAAGAAACCGCTGCTACTTCGGTTTGGCAAAGCAATTGGGTTCAAAACTCCTAACTCGAAGGACAAAATGTATGCTTTACAGAACCCTTATCCTGACAGTTCTGCTTTATGGCGCCGAGTGCTGGACGATAAGCAGGAAGGGAGAGCTGATACTGGGCTCCTTCGAAAGAAAAACTCTTCGGCGGATTTTTAGTCCTGTGTGCGAGGAGGGCGAATGGAGGAGAAGATACAACCGCGAACTCTATGAGCTGTACCAAGATGTGGATGTAGTCCAAAAGGCCAAAATACGTCGACTACATTGGCTCGGCCACATCGAGCGAATGGACAATAAGAGGATCTTCGAAACCCAGCCGGCAGGTTCGAGACGACAAGGAAGACCGAACCTCCGTTTCAAAGACCAAGACATCGCGGTCGCGGATGCCAGAGCGCTTGGTCTGGATAACTGGAAGCAGCGTGCCCGGGATCGCAGAGGATGAAGGGCTACAGTGTCTCAGGCAGAGACTCTCGGGCATTGTTTAAAATATTGCCAGATGGGTTCAGAAAAGTGAGCTTGGAGGGTGTTAGGGCTTAACTCCCTATATTCATCACATGTTTTGAACCATTTATTCTTTAAGACAACTTTACAATTTCTGAACGAACGCAAACTACTTCCATACTTTTTTTTATTTATTTTTCCGATGGACAACTGACAGGATATGGCAGGATTTGGAAAACCTTTTGGCATTGGAAATGCTTTTGAAGACAAAGATAATGCATACCTAAAGTGAATCTTACCGAATAATATGCTCAAAACTGTAGACTCAGAGACTAAGTGGTTAGTCTGTTGGACTGCTAGGCGAGGGTTGCCAGCTTCGAACTCACTTCACTGCGTTAAAGTCTGACAAACATCCGAGAGTATGACAGTCATGAAAGAGCTTCCCGATCGGCCGTTTGGACTCGTCCCAAAAATGAAAAACTCCCAAAAAAACAAATGCTTCTGAGAAGTTTAGGCCTATGGTAGCTACGATTGCACCCCACCTCCCGATGCGATTGCTCAGCCAATTCTGACAGTAGTTCCATGTAAGAGGCGACATTTCCCAACTCTAACGACCAAACTGTGTATACACTGCGATCATTTGATCCGTAAATTTCGCAACACAAAAATTTGCCTACTCCACAGTCCACAACGCACTCGTCCATGTCACTGACTCCGTGACTCGCGCGAGTATTTCCAAATTCTAATGCATTACATCGTTTCTGGCAACAAGCTCATTTGTTCGGTCGGAAAGTGCACCATCCGCAGCCCCATCAGAGACACAGCCAGCGACGCGTTGAGCAATGGAAATTATTTTTCTGTTCTCGTAAAAATTGTGCAAATATGAAAAACTCACAGGTAACCAGTTCTCAGTAGCACAAGTTCCAACATGCAGCCGCACAGGCACATTGGAGTTTGGAGGTGGTCGTCGTCGTTCCGCTGTTTACCTTTTTATTTTCCGAAAGAGCTTCGCCTTTGCTAATGCAAAGACATGCGTCTGTCGTGTACATTTTCCACCTCAAAGGCTATCACATCCCAGCCTGCTGGCAGCCACCCCCTTCGCGAGGTTGGTATGGTGCAACATTTGCCATATGATGCCGTTTTAATTTTGAGCAAACACTTTGCCGAGATATACGCGTCTCGTATAGACAGGTTGTTGCAGTTAGCAGTTAGCAGTTACCAGCTGTTTGCTTGTTACTCTTATTGGCTTTGCGTCTGTTCACCTCCTAACCGAGTTGTCCAGCATCGGATGCAAGTGCGGCGAATATTCGTCGTCGTAAAGTTATATAATTGAATTGTCGCGTGCAGACCGAGGCGCATTTGTAATTGTGGAAGTCGGTAGTGCGGATTATCCAGCATCGTATACCAGACCCCAGGTGGTGCTCGCGTAAAGAAATTGAAAGTTTCGGAAGTGCATTTAGGAAGTTTTTGTGCGGTGCGAAAGAAGATGAACTCCAGGGTGCGGTTCTATTCGAAGTTCTTGTTGTCGGCGGGTATTCTTGCCATCGCGATGGCCGCCGATGTGGAGGAGGAGGCGCAATACGAACGCTTTCTCACAGATCAACGTAAGTCGCGATCGTGATTGGGGGGATTGTCTAAAATTAGGAAAAATTTCTTCTTTTTTTTTTAAGTGGGAGCGTGCCCCAAATACCCGTGATTCAAGTGACTTTGACGCTAGACAATGGTGTTTCAAATTGGGAGTCGGTTTGCGGCGCGCGTCCCGTTGTTGTGCAGACAAGGATATTCATTATGCGAGCTCAGTGTGTCAATGGATTGCCAAAGACTGGACGTGTCGCAATAACCGCTTTTATAATGTCAAGTTTTGCTATTACGAGAGTCGTTGTTAACTGCTATTGATGTTGAAATTTTAATAACTATGACATTAGAGGCAGCGATCGGGAGCAACAACTATTGGTCTCCTATGGCGGCAGTGTGTGCACGTGATTGTGTCTTGTGTGAGCAGGGCAATGAATGGCTGAGGTGTGATTTGTGGCAAATTTATTTATGGAGTCGAAACGGCTTTTAAATTATTTTAGTTTTTATTAAACGTAGTTGGTGATTGTGGCCTACTGTGCGCAAGTAGACTTGTCAGCTCTTTAAGATCCAAATGTGAGCGTCGATATGTTTAGTATGTGTGCCGATAGATGTTATTTGGGTAAACTTGCTTTTCTGCAATTCGGTATACAAGTTGGTTTTACCGAACGGAGCCACTTAGAACAGGTTTAAGTAATTGGTTTTTGTGATTTATAGCGTTTGATGAGTGGGGCACCAAAATGGTCCTATAAATGAGAGGAGAGAAAAATACATATTTATGGACCGTTGGACATTTATTTTCGATTTTGGGGCATCATATCAAATTTTGTAGGGCAACAAATCTTTTTAGGAGCTTTATGTCAGTGGCAAGATATATAGAGAGCCCCTAGTCGCAATTCCCTTGTACCTGGAGGTCATTTCTCGTTCTTTGAAATATGAATACTTTTTTTCAAAATCTCATTTGCTGGTGACTGTTTTTAGTGAGAGTTTGAAAATTTAGAGCCTAATGAAAACGATTTATTCGATTCACTCTTTCACAGAACTATAATTGACCACCTGGTCTGCTAATTTTTTTTCGGAATCCGTGTCAGTTGGTTTACGAAAGCAGTTGCGTCAATTATTTATTTATTTATTTGTAACACTTTTTCAGCATGGAAAGTCGATTTTTTAAGGTTTGTCTGGGGCATTATAAAGTTCCTACGAAGATCTGCATATATAATTTAAAAAACTATGACAAAAACGCTTTTAAAGTTTCAAATTTAAGAAAAAATAAATTAAATAGTTTTTTTTTTAAATAAGTTTATTAAATGCACGTATTCAGTTGTTAAAGTTTTTTAAACACTTCGAATGGATGTGTTCTTTATATATTTATAAAATCCAAGCAATGAAAGGGAATAAAAAAGGCAAACTGGAAGCTGTTTTGTATTTTCAATTTTGGGGGCAAAATTATTTTTAAAGACGAAACAGGGGTGGACAGTAACACTAAAAGGGTACGTATGGTAACCCTATGCCTAGTGAGGTATGAAAATCTGCTCTTCTATTTATAACCTTATCACTGAGAATTCCATTTCTGTCTTATAAAACTCAGCGAAGCCTGCTTTTCTGAGTAAGCCAATATTTCATTATTTCAATTCATTTAACACTTCATAAGCGCACTCGAGGTTTTCTTAAATATTTGTCCCACCCACGATCGTTTGTCCACAAGTTTATGAGCCCGTTGATCAAGGATTTTAAATTTTCTGCAACTTTAATAAATTCCTTATTCTAACCGGGAAAAATTCGGAACACTGAACACAGTTCTGTCCGACGTCCCTCACAAATCTGTCCAACATTTGATACAAAAATTCCCTCACCAATCGTTAAACTGTCCATTTCTTCCAACGCCCTGTTTCGAAAAGTACCTGCCTCCCCAATTGTTGGGAAGCTTTTTTACGACACCTGACAGATTTATAGTTTTAACACTTTATTTCTGCGGATTGCAGAATTTCTAAAAATACGTTCTGTTGCTACGAAAGTGAACAGAACACAGAAAAGGTTTAAACAAAAGTGGCGCAGTTCTTAATATAAAGTTACGACACTTCGAACCATTCACTGGGCTTGAGCTGAAAATCCCCTCTTCGCAGTGATAAGGGTAGGAGTGTGCGTTTTTTCGTAAAGGCATGTGTGGATGGTTAAAAAATTGTGACTTTGTTGGTACTTTTTGGGAGGAGCAACAGGGTTAAGAAGACCTTTTTTGTGTACCTACATCTCTTAAATTTTTACGGACAGCTCTACACCATGAGACCGCATTAAAATTGTGAACATTTCCTAATGTTCTAAAAAAGCTAGATCAACGAAAGCTTACATGTATTTTGCAGACAGAATTAAAAAAATTGCAAAGCCTAGTAAAAGTTTGTGCACTGGGTCAGTATTGAATGTTCCATACTACTGAGCGAGTGGCACTCAGGTTTGATCACCGAAAAAACAAACTACACCCGGCAGGAAAAATTTCTCGGCAGAACTTCTCAATCCAGTCATTCATCAGATTCTAGGTCCTTTCCATTCGTCGCACAAAATAAGTCTGTAGTTGTGAGAAGATGTACCTAGGGTTCGATCACCGGAGAAAGGAATTACATCTGGGAGTAGATGTCTATAAGTGTTCTGCGACAGCTTCTCAAGCCGAACTCGAATTCGGAATAAAATTGTAGGTCTGTAAGATGGTGGGTCGATGGTTAAGTGGAGAAGCCTTTAGATGTAATTTTGCGACTTTACACACTTTTTACAGACTCTAAACTATCCGTTGTAGGTTTCCATTGTATCAACTGGTCCAGGAGAAAGTCAAACTTCTTTCAATCGATAAAATCCTTTTACAAACACATTCATCTAATTAGCCGATCTCAATCATTTTGAACTCATAACTGCAAATGTTTGGATTATTTACAGCAGAATACATCAAGCCATGTCGCATTGCCGAGAAGGACTTCGTGCAATGCTCCACACAAAGCATTCAACAATTATTCGACCAGTTGGGAACAGGTGTGTAAACCTTCCAGACTTCTTGCGAAATTAACAATTTTTCCTTTTTTTTTTAAGGAATTCCGGGCCTTGACACAATCAAAAGCTTCGACCCGTTTCACCTAAACCGCATCAAAATCAACCAGGGCAACAGTCAGGCTATAAACCTCAAAGTCGAACTGTCCAACATCAAAATTCTGGGCTTCGGGAAGACCAACGTCTTGGAGAGCATGTAAATACATCAGATGCAAATTTACCCCGTTGACTATTCTCTTAAATTTTCACAGAGTCTACCCGAAGGACTACAGTTGGAAGACGACATTCATGCTGCCGACTATGAAACTCCTCGGTGACTACAGTCTCTTCGGACGAATATTGCTGATTCCATTGAATGGCAAGGGGAAGGTCCTCCTTGATGCGGGTATGCATATGACACAGTTTTGCAGTTCCGTGTGTAATGTGTTGCTTTTAGAAAACATGACAGTGATAATGGCCACAAAAACACATCTCTACGAAAAGGGCGGCTTCACCTTCTACAACGTGACGAACGTTCAAGTGGACTTTCGGTTGGATGGTCTGAAATCGCATTTTTCAAATCTATTCAACGGAAATAAGGTTCTGGGTGAGTACTTCTCTTTACAGGAGGCAGATGATACTACAAATGCATCCACTTACAGAGGACAGCACAAACAAGTTCTTCAACGACAATTGGAAAATGCTGGCGGACGCCTTGTACACGGTCATCACTCAGACGATAGAGAACATTCTGTTGGATGTGCTGAAGAAGATCTTCCATTATATTCCGGCGAACTTTTTCGTCGAAGATATTCCAACATCGGCCGAATTGTACGGCGGTCAAAAGAGGGGTTAGGTTGATGTACAGAGTTCTGTTAAGTTACTGTGGTTATTCTGTGGAGTTAATGTAAATGGAAAAATATATTGCATAGTCTTAGGAGAGAGTGGTTTTGAGAGTCTGTTTTGTCAAGAAGTTAGTGGTTGGTGTATTGGGAGGGTGGTGGTTTGTGGAGGAGATTCAGGAGGTGCTCACTTGTGCAGTCCTGGAAATGATGGGTTTATCTATTAATCGATCTGCATCATCGTTGCATATCCTGGGCATCGAATAAGACTTTTTTCTGGCCGTTTTTCTTTTCGATTATCAAAAGATTTTATTACACTTGCAAAGACGCAACTCGATGAGTCTTTTAAGAAGTTGTACTTAAGCACTGAAGAAGTTTTTTTTCCATACATTCATTGACGTTTCGGACCAAAACGAAAGAAGGTCGAGTGAGGCAATTACCCGCACTTACTGACACAACGATCGGGCGACTTTCCACTCAAAACAAGACCATATTGTACGAAAATGCCTTATATTTGGGTGAATCGGGTGAACGCCAACCCTTGCAGCAAAAATATACAACGCGGTGAGTGTTCACGCCCTAAGCGAAGTCGTTTCGCCTACGAGGAACTTTAAATTCCTGTCCATCAAAGTCACATTGACCCACACTTCCCGGCTCCCGCCGACTAATAAATTCAATTTGCAGATTCAATATTGCATTTCCCCCCCTTCATAAACTGTCAATTCAATCAAACAAATAATCAAATTTATTAAAATTTATTTTATCCATCATTTGTTCTCTGCGGCAAATTAAACCAATATTTCCGATGTGGTCACACGATTTTGTTCCAATTTTTCAACACAAACAAAAAAGAAACAAATTCAACAAAAATCCTGCACGCCACATTGAATCGGAACAGACCGGTTTATGTACGCAATTTAGCTGCTGCATTAAAAACCACACACACAAACAGTCACCAGCAGCCCCAAATCAAACAAAAAACAAGAAAAAATTGAGCACAAAAATCTTTTATAATGCAGGACAAATTAAAATAAAAACACATAAAGCGTTTTATGTCAGCTGTTTTTTTTTTGTTAACCGTTTGTGTTATGTCCGGTCCATTTTAGCCGCCAATTAATTCAACACCACGCCATTGATTACGGGTGGGGGATGAGCTGGTGCGCCCATGTAATTCGCGCGCCTAAATTGTTGCGTAGCATAAAATTAAACCAAACCGCAAAACATTCCCGGGGATGTTGTTGTCGGGGCAGCCAGCAGATACCAATACCAATGCCATCGCGGCCATAGCTTTGCCGCACTAAATTCCACATTAAGCCAACTGTGAAGAATGTCCTGCGACCGCGCCGGCCGCTGCCACCCACTTTTTATCAGGTAATCCCCATGTATCCTTTTAAATGGCAATTCGATATAGTTTGTCGTTCCAGGATCTCAGATATGTATTTTTAATACACACCACCACCCATCGAACTGCACTACAGCTCACTCACGCACAGTGGTTTTATGCAATTATTTTTGGGCGCAGGGGGGAGGGATACAATTAAATCGACGAGAAAAAAAAAACACCAGACAAAACCGGGACACAATTTGCTTGGTGTTAAATGTGAAATCCTGATGCTCTGCGGTGATATATGTACTCATGTATACATCTATATGTAGGTGT
Organism: Cheilosia impressa; assembly: GCA_948293265.1. NCBI lineage: Eukaryota > Metazoa > Arthropoda > Insecta > Diptera > Syrphidae > Cheilosia > Cheilosia impressa. The sequence goes on along the minus strand of OX411881.1, from coordinate 52,744,621 downwards.
CGCTGATGGGAGGCGGGGGGGAGGTGGATTATCCGGTTCGCGGTGCAATATTCAGCGGCGATTCGATTTATTAAAATTGGTATCAAATAAAATATTGTTAAAATCGATTTAAAGCACTTTTATTGGCGTAATTATGTTACCAGAGCCAGCGACTGTAGCGAGTGGAAGCGGTGGCGGAGGTCGCCTGAATTAAATGCCAACGTCAGTATACCGACTACCGACTGCCGACACACGCCAGAGCGAGAGATATTTCTGCTTTTTTCGGTTAATTGTGCTCGCATTGTGTCCCCCTCCTCGTGTGTGTTTATATGTCCCGAACCAGAGTCCTGGTTGCTGGTGTGTCTGTGTCGGTGTCATTGTCGCGTACCATGCCGTGAATATAGTCATCATTATCATTGTTATAATGGAAGGCAAATAATTACGTCCTCATTAGCTGATGATGTTGGCCACTGTATGGGGAACGATTGGAACAATTAATAAACTGCTGTAATTTGCCATTAACTAATAAAATTGCATTGCTAGCGTAATTATTTTTCGCAGAGCATTATCTCCGAGTATAGGTTGATTAAAATCTTGCTGGATATACCTAGTGTAACTTTTCACTGGTTAGGGCCGATAAAATGTTATCACATATGCGGGCGGTTGCTGGATGATTGCTGTGTAATCCAATGAAATGGTCGGTAGTAGTTAAAGTTTTAGCATTGCGAAAGGACATTATCCCCGATCTACTGTAACGTAAATTACGTGCTGCGTGGGAAAGCGCTAATCAGCCGAACCGTGATTGCATGATTTAAAACCAGCGAGAGGCGAGTTAAATGAATTTATTTTATATTGCATTTTGTAGAGGGATCCGATTGTTTATTTTTTTTCGGGCGCAGGTGGGAATTTTCTACAAACCGTGGAAGATGTTCACCCTATGAAACCACATCCCACCGATATAAAAATGGTTGGTTATGCGTTTTAGAAAGTCTCAAATACATAGTACATTTTTAAAAAAAATGTCCACTAGGTTTTCTCGCAATCTTAAAAATGTTAAAGTCCTTGAACTAAAATAAATTAATAAATAGATTATTTTTGTTCGTTGTTTATGTTCAAATAATAGCGGTCAAAATGTATAGTGCTTTAGTAAACGCTAGAGTTCTCAATCTATCAACCTCTTACTGACGACTGCTAGGTTTTTATGTAGCACATCGGCCTGAGACCCTTTTTTTATAGGCAGTCGAGAGCGGACTGAAAACTGTGTAGTAGTTATTATTCCAAAAAGTCAGAAATATTTATAGTGCTATGCTGTGCTTGCTATAGGTACTCCCATAAGAGGCCTATAAGCAGCGCTGCCACTTTGCTACGATCGTAGCAAAACTGCTACGCAATTGCCCGTTTGCTACGCTGCTACGCACTCTCCCTAAAAACGCCTATTTTGCTACTTTTTTTTTAAGCACGAAATGAGAACAAAAATCTTGTAATTAAGGCAATGCTTACATGCAAAGCGCCTTTTAAGTGAAGTTTTTAATGTTTTTTTTTTTTTTTGTTTGATTATAGTTTTGTAAAATATATAGTTTACCAACTATACTTATACTAGTCCTTAAAAAAATATTTACTTTGAATAAAGAATTAAGTGTTTTTTGTTTATTTTCGAAAAAAACTTTATATTTTGGACTTTTGAGTTTTGCTACACAAATTAAGTTTTGCTACGCAAATTTGCTACGCAAATTTTTTCCCTTGTGGCAGCACTGCCTATAAGGCTCTTAGGGGCGTTTGCTGATACGACTCATAGCGAATTAAGTGCCACATAAACTTTTATGTGACAAGAAAGTAGCCCATAAGTATTAAAACAGAACTTGAATCGTTAAGAGTCGTATGAACAAACGGCCCTTAGTTACTAAGGTAGGTTACTGGAAACGGATCGGTTTCTGATAAATACTGTCGCTAATTAGGGTAGTTATGGAGCAACTTCGGGGCTTCGAAGTAGTTTAACGCCCGAGTACATCCAACTTTCTAGATGTTTTTAGTCTTGCGTTATATATAAAGAAATAAGCTTAACTAACTTTGCTTAACCTTTAGAGTACCGATTTTGGGTCAACCACGACTATATTCCGCTTAGTATATGTAATAATTTTTTATATTCCGTTTTTTGGTAGTCGTATTTTTTGGCATTCTTAAAAGAAATTCAACGTGATCACACATTTTATTTGTCAATTTTTTAGGAACAAAAGATTAATTATTACAAGGGGTACCCAAGTTACCCGACTTCGTACTTAAAAAAAATTTGTTTATTTATTTTTATAGGTAAAAGTGGCAAATAGTCGATTTGTCCGAGCCTTTACTTGGTTCCGGCGTATGGGATAACTTTTTCACTAGCGTTGATTTAGCTGAGTTTTTTATCACTAAGAACTTGGCTGTATTTGGAACGTTACGAAAAAATAAAACTCCTAACGAACTTAAAGTTTACAAAAAAATATAAATAAACCTTAGCTTTGCAAATTTTATTTGTTGATATATTTCGGCTATAACCAATACAAAAATTAACTTTAAAACAACCTCTCCTGGTTTAAAACCACTTAGTGCTGATAACAAGTTTTCTTGAATGGATCCCAGGACATTTTAATCGCCCCCGAAATGTTTCCTTTTGTAATTACGCCTATGCTTTTAGAACACTGAATAAACATACTATTGGCTTGCCCGAGAAAATGATGAAGAACGCTGATTCTTGGGCTGTTTTTTTTTATATTTAGCCGAAGTTAAAGAAAAAATTCTAAAAAACACATTTCTAGAGAACCCTTTTAAAAGATCGCATCAAAAAATGAATTGGAGAACTCTTGAAAGGACTAACTAAACATTTTCACATAAAACGCATCTTTTAAATCTGCCAAGACCTTCGTTATAGCACAAGATTCAAAATTTGCCAAAAAAATACCCTGGAGCTATGTTCTCATTATTCTCAATTTAAAAAAAAAAAACTGAAATTTGAAAATGGTTTCCAAATTCGTCTAAAAGTAGAAAAATATAAACGCATCATTATTGAGAAACGACATTTTGAAAAATAAGACCAAAGATGTATAAAAATTGTGACTTGATATATGAATTGCCAATGCGCCTTAAAAACTGCCAAATCGCCAAAAATCGTCCAACCTTCGAGACGAGCGAGATTTTTCTTTGTGAAAATACTTTTGTAAAACATTTTAATTTGTTTTTAGACGGCAATATCGTCAAAGCTTGCGTTTGAAGGAAATGTTTAGAACTGAGCTACTATAACTCAAGTTTAAAAGCATGAAATACGATCGCGTCTTCATGGCGACTAATGTTTAATTTTTTCGAGGTTCTCATCAGATTATGTTCGGGATTTCTGTCGATTTTCAAACGCTTACGAAACTGATTTTATGTAAAGAGAAAAATATTCACAAAGTTCCACCAATAAAATTTTTAGACCTTCATATTTTGGTCGAGTAGAACACTGAACAAAGCTCGAGTACGTCGAAAATGCTTTGAACCGAGCGTCCATAAAACGATCTCATCAATAGCTTTCCTATAACTATGCAAATACACCATGGAAACAATTTTTGCTGTTTTTCTTTACCCTTGTACACCTTTTATCGATCTACCAAGCATTTGGAATTCTGATCAAAAAATCTATGATAAGAGCTGTCAAATATACTGTACCTTAGCAATTTTGTTCTCGATTGCGCAGTTTATTTATTCGAAGCTTATAGAGTGCGCTCTGATGATCAAGCTCTAAAGTCTGAACAGACACACAAATTCAGAGCTCTGATGTTTTTCAGCTGAACAAGAAACACGAACTTTTTTTAGACAGTTTAGACTCAGTTCCGAACTAAAATGCTGAGCTCTGAGCGCACAAAGAGTGGATCTGTACAAAATAAGAAGCGAATCCGTCGGTCAAGTCAGCTGGCTTACAGTCACTTGCATTGATGGATAAGCGTCGGAATTGGCTAATAAGCAGGCCAGAAAATATTTTAATGAAAATTTAGTCGAAAATCGGTTACGATAATCGCTGCCTAGGAATTTGTCAAAACAAGTGGATTGCGACCATGAACTAGTTAAGACTCGCGTCAAAGAGAAAAACCTACTCAATATAAAAATGTGCTTTGGTGATCTTGCCAGAACTCTTTAAAATTAAACTCTCTGTCCCAATCCATACATTCAGTGGTAAATTTCTATCAATCGTTACACAAACTTAAAGTTCGGCTAACTTTCAGTTGTGACAACTTTTTCGCCCGATGTTTACTCGCTAAATTGTTTACCAAACGACTTTGCGTTTGTTTTGCCCACGCTCTGCAGGTACCGATGCACATTCCCTATTCTAATAAAACACCCTTCAACTATTTTCCCAAGAATGCATGACACGCTCAAAGGGAGAAAGGACAAAAAAAAAATTATTGTACCACAACTGCAGCTAGTTTGTAGGCCTCTTTCGTCACAAAGCCCTTTCCATGTAAACATTGCTTAACCACACATCTGAATTCGAAATCAGCAAGCGACAAATATTTATGTTGAACGCCGGATGCGTTTTGTTCCAACGTTGTTTGGTTCGTATAGGTACCCCAATGCACACATTCCTGGTGTGTTCCCGCTGGGATCTACAAAATGAACAAAAAAAAAAAAAAATCGAGAAAATACCGCCAAGAACTATCGCCGCACGTAACGTATGTTAGTCACGAATGTACGAACGTCGAACCGAATTCCGCAAACATTGCAACACACCAACAAGGACTCAGTCTATCTGCGCGTCTATCTCTATCTCCCCCACTTATCTATTCAAAGCTGGTGTCCCGTTGCAGTCTTTGCTTTGTTTTTTTATGCATTTTCCATGAGTCCTCAATAAAAAGTCGTTTTCGAAATGATAATTGCGGCAGTCACCTAAAATTGTCTTTTTACTTTTATTGACGGTTTCGGGAACGACGCGCCGACCGCCATGGGTGCCATAATTGCCGGACCTATATAGTACAAAAATCAGAGAAAACGGCTAAACGAGGCAAATGTCGAGTGATTCCGGTCACATATTAACAGAGAATGAGACCGACACTGCCTCCCCCTCCTGGGTCTGTCCGGTTGCGAGGCTTTGTAGAGGAAAACTTCTGTCACCGGGTCGTCGTCGGTGTTGGTTTTTCGAACACAAAAGTTGACTTTTTCATTCGACTTGCGACGAGTGTGTTTTGTTTTATTGTGTATGCGTTGTCGAAAAAGTTTTCTTTTGGGCTTCGCGTATTTCTAAACTTCCACCCAACAGCGCACAAGGCACAACACCCTGATGCAGAAGGGGTACGACTACGAGGGGCAGTATACTCCTTCCGGCTTTGGAGTAAAATTTATGCAAAAAGCGTTTTTGCCCAGGCGAAACGTCTCTGTTCGCCGCTTTCGACTGAACTTGAGCTGACTCTAGGGGCCTTAAGTTTTTTAAACCTAACCTCAAACCAACTGTTTGAGTTGAGCCCTCTCGATGGGTGGTTGACTTCAAGAGCTTGGTTGTATTGTGTTAAATGTTAAACCGCTAGACAGGAAAACTTTTCGTTTAGCCCTGGTGGAAAGGCCTATTATAGCTCTAAGGACAATTACGTCTTTATGAGCAGAGTAGGGGGAGAGAGAGAGAACAGTCGTAGTGGTAATGGAACTATGTTGTTATACAAACGCACTCGGGAGAGAATGGGGAGGCGAAAAGTTGTCACAACTTTTTCATGTCCATTTTATTGTTTAATCGCATCAATGGGGGGCTCTATCTCTGATTGGATATTCACTGCGAGCAGAGATCATGGGAAAACTCAATAAAACCGATTAGTGAACTTTAAGTTGTGCGGCCGAGTTGCTGGCAATTGGCGATAAGTAGATGTGATAGTGCCACTTCATATCTGGCGTATGGATGATGAATTGAAGTTGTTTCAATAAATTTCAATTTGCATTTGCATTGAGTTCGATAGGACGATGATTCGAACTGAGGTCGAATGGGTATCCAGGGAGATAGAGATATGCGCATTTGTGCGGATGCTGATGAGATGACCAGAGAAGAAGAGTTTAAGTGGTTGTTCCTGACAAGATTACGGAAAAGTTTTCAGTTTTAAATCAACTAAACCTACTCCGTTTTCGGGGAATCGAAGCGGATTCTCTTCAACCAAATTATACCACAGTATGAGGCACGGACAGGGGCAACTGACTTGCGTGGTAAGGCACCAAAAACTGCCAGCGTATCTTTATGAGGACAGTCTAGAAGGACATCACTGAAAAAAAAACTATTGAAAATCATTCGCAAACCTTTAAAAGTTCAACATGCTGGCGAGGGGTTCCAGGTTGAACCCTAGAAAAAATTATACCCAACATATTTTTTTTAGGATTAAAAATATACTAAATAAATATAGTTGGCGAAAAATGGTCTCGCAACCATTAGGTTTGTGCGAGTTTTTAATTTTTTTTCGGACCAATGGAAGGGACCTTTAATTTTACCCCGAGTCAAAACCCAGGTTTGTCCATTCCTCGTCGTTCTTTAGAATTGGGCATTCCACAAACGTCATTACACCGTATTTTGGATGGTATTTATCTGGACAACATTTACTTTCAACAAGACGGTGCAACGAAACCATTGATCTTTTACGGGAACATTTTGCGGACCGTATGTTATCTCTCGAAGAGGTGATCACAATTGGCCACCGAGATCTTGTGATTTAACACCTTGCGACTTCTTCCTTTGGGGCCACGTGAAAGATAAGGTCTGCGCCAACAGCCCAGCGTCGATTCAAGACCTCAAAGATAAAATTCGTGACGATATCGAGGACATAGGGCAGCCACTTTGCGATTGGGTTATGGAAAATTTCGTGAAAAGGGTATGTTCCTGTATGAGTGCTCGTGGTGGCCATTTGGCTGATGTTGTTTTTAATTATTAACGGCATACCTTCCTCTTTATTATGAAATAAACATCCGATCATTTATCTCAAAAAATGGCATTTTTCTTTGAATACCAAAATAACAAGTCTTATTGGAAAACCCTTTATTACACGAGCTGGTATTGCGCCATCTAAATTCGTATAACGATATCACAGAAATTTTGCCCGCTAATAAAAGCGGGTTGTTCTTAAAATCTAATAAAGGAACCATGTTCTCCTTAAAAAAAATCGGACATATTTATTTATTTATTTATTTATTTGTTTGTCACCAAGGAACAAAAAATCGTTCATAGACATTTGTAGCAGTTTCTGAAATTCACTTTATCTCTCAAAAATATCCGTTTCTATTTTATTTTTGTACGTGTTTCCCAAAATCCAGCCAACGGATTGCACTTCCCACCGCATCAGCGTTTGCCGAATATAACACAAGTCCAACCAACCCTCTGTATAAATCGCCTTCAGCCATCAGTTCATTGTCAAACCAGACAATAACCCGAATTTGCGGCGAATTCAAAGTTTTGGCATTTACCGCCCAAACCACCTCCATTTGAAGATATACGTTCATGGAGCGATAAAAAAAAAACCTCTCCTCCGCTGACGGAGCTAAAATTAATTAAAATATTCTCCGCTGAATAACTGAATATTAATTGGACCCAATCAATTTTATTAATACAGACTATACCTCCCTTGTACGCAGCACATTTTCTATACAAACCCCTTCGCGTGTAAGGAAAGAACATCCCGCGCATTGGAAAATTCAAAGGTGTAAATATAGGATTATCCTCCGTGCCGCACCATTGTTTTATTGTCCTTGGAGTGAAATTTTGTTATTTTTTCACCAATTATCCTGTTCGTGTCCCTGCCGTCGAAAACATGCACCCATTATGAATAAGAATCAATTTTAATATCTAATTTATATGCACAAGGAGAGATATTTAGAATGTCATTGGCGTTCAAAGATATATGCGTGTGCCAGCGTCTGTATATATGCATCTCTCGTATCAGTGTCCCAGGACACTGCGACTGCACCAGTGTATGTCTGCATGTATTTGTACCGATTGGGGACAAGAGTGCCGGTAATGGCAGCGGCACAATGAAAATTGTGTCGATTTGCATATTTAATCAAAATTAACATGGGTGATATAATCAATTACACACAACCGATACGTGTCCTGTTTTCGGTTCGATTGGTAAAATCCTTTACCATGGACATCCCGCACCCACACTCGACCGCAATGCGAGGCGGCATTATTTTGGGTGCGACCGGCCATGTTGTCGATGTGAACGACAGAAAGTGTATCTCCCTCATGGGATAGGCAGCCGTATCTATATGGACGTGAAACGGTTTGGTATGGCTATGGTGGAGGACAAAAAATGTATTTTATCCTGGAATTGTTTTATCCGTTTCTGTTGTAGCGATAAAAGCCTTGCTCTCCTCTGCGTCGTTATGCCATGCAAAATCACACTATGGGAATGTGCACAGCAATTGCACGAATGGGACATGAATGTTAAAGTAGGTACACCAGGACGTTCTGTTCGAGGTGGATAGCTGGCTGTGTGTGTTTGTGGATAATGTGACAGGATAAGATAGGTTTTACTGGTCAGTTTTACTGCGGCGTTCAAAAGGTGACTGGCATGGATCGGTATACAAAAAAATAAAGAAGTAATATATCGAGCGTAATGGGCCTGTAAAGGACCCTGGATTTGAGTCTATAGCCTGAAAGAGGCAGTCGTTTCATTTGGTCAAAAGCAACAGAAAATTGTTTTTTCTTAAATGCCTAAAGATGTGAATTTGGAACTTCATCCCGTTGGCTGTAACCAGGCGCCAACTCATCAATACATCTTGATGGCAGCAATTTTCGGTTGCTATGAGCTAGGGGCAGCAGTTGGTAAACCTGCGCCCAAATGCAAGCAACAGAAATTGACGCATTGCACTCATTCGTTGTAAGATGACTTGGGCATAAAGGTTTAAAAATGGGAGCAGAGTGAGGTAGTTCGCGGCTTCCAGCAGTAGAGGCGCCCTGATGGTTGCCGCATATTTTACTTAGACTTCTTCGAAAGCTCAAAGCCTTGCCTTTTATGATCTGTAGCTTGTAGTCCCATTATTTTGTCTAGACTTCTGACAAGTCTTTTTAGCTTCGGCTTGAATTTAACTCTCTGACGGATTTTTTACAGGTTTACAGGTGATTCCAACTTCAGTCCGCAGCCGTGAATTGCCCATTTGCTTGCAGAGGCCCTTACTACCTAAGATTTTTGAATTAAAAATAAAACCAAAGTCCAAAAGGCTGTATGCGAATGTCCTGAAAAATCGTCTCATAACCCAAGTCCCTATAATCCGATCGAGAAATAAAAACTCACATAGTTGTGAGGAGCTAGGCATAGGGCTTTATATCGAACAATTTTGTACAGAATCAATCCTCAGATATACATATATGGGGCGAAAGTGAACCTAACGAAAAGGTATACTATACGCTTCAAGGGGTTTAAGATCTGTAGACTTAGAAAATAACTCTTTGCAACACGTCGCATTAATATTGTCCGGCAAAAAGCACCTCACATTGCTGGACAGCTTCGCCATTCGATTTGCAAAGATGGCTCTCCGTTGGGCGCCATTTAATTTAAGTAAAAGTGAAATCAGTGTTTAAATAAACAGAGGCGAGAAGAGCTGAAAATTCCTTAAAATAGACTCCAGAGAGTTTCGGTCCCACAATCTAAAGTGTTACAAAAATGCAGTCGAATTTATATCTAAAGCCGAGTGGCGCCAAGCATGAGACTATTTTTCCAGCTCTATAAAATGCACAATAGCTCTAGACGTACAGCTTTGAAGGCTGACCTTTAATTTTTTTTTATCACATAAAACTTAACATAGGAGGATAAAAGGGCTTCTTAGATGGCTTGTTGTGAGCCCTAAATAGCTCTCATATGTCTTACAAAAAACGGTGCCCAACGTGGACTTGAAAGCAAATTGGAAAAAGTTCCACCATCACTTGCAGTTCCATTCCTGTCCTATCGCCTTAGACACCCCACAATTAAGGCGAGAAGGCGAAAAAAAAAACACTTCTCGCAGAATGGGTCTCGGATGCAATCAGTGTTGTAGTCAGTTTCGGAGATTTTACAGTGGATTGAAATCAATGCATTGCATGTACATGCAATTTACTCTAAATAAGGGACATTTGTCCGAGCGCCCACTCTACGAGATAACACGGTATATACGTTCGTTCCTCCTCTGCATAGATAACACGACCAGCAGCAGCAAAGCCTCTAGAAATGTGTCCTTGAACAGGTTCAGGCAACCCGAGCCCATCTCTGCGATGGGATTTCATTACAATTGTCGCTCCTTCTCCGCATATGGGATATATGCGATATATGATAAGCAATGGTTTTTCTATTTGTTTAATCCTCGTCGTCCTTCGTTCTCGGTCGACTCCATATGAATGGATGTTGTTACAACTTTTCGGATGTGTTGTTGAAATCAATTCCGAGTGACAGATTCGATGGTCGGCTGCCATTTGGAGCGCGCGTGAATCTATGTCAAACTGTTGTCCTACAATACGCTCGTTGGATGTAGGTATAGGCAGGACAAAGCTCCGGTCCCAGTCGACCGTGAAACAATTCCATTCTCTGACTAAACAGAGACATTCGCTCTGTTTTTTGGTCTATACATATAAATGCGTGTGCAAAGTCTGGCTGACGTGGTCGGAAGGGAACTTGTACTAGCACACCAATGTGATTAACTTGTTACAGAGGAGGGCTTAATTATATCGACGATGGAACGCTCGATAATGTGACATGTTACATGCTAATGATTCGAATGTCAATTGAAAGGCTAGTGAGCTGGAAAACTGCCACCAATATTGTAGTCAACGCTGTAATGTGAGTTGAGGAATCGTTTTGCATATGTGCATGGGACTGCAGGAAGAGTGGTTTTTTGTAATCTAGAATGTAGTTTAGTGAGGCAGAGGCAGACCGCAGTTGTAATTAGAGGCGCGGAAAAGAGAGAACGTGCAGGGAACTGCAAAACAAGAGGTTGGCACAGGCGAATGTGGTCCTCCGAGCCGGATAAAGAGGTTCGCCTTTACAAATCGTTGTTAAGGAGAAATGTTCCCACTAGCTATGATCTGGGCACTTATTCTGTAATTTTTTAGACGTTTTTCGTCGAAACGATAGACGTCCAAAAGTAGCAACTAAGTGCCAAAATTCCGAGTTTGAGACCTTAATTCAATTCATTTTCCACAAATGTAATGAAAGCTGACGATAGTGAAAGAAATTCGGGCAGAGTCCGACTTCTTTTTGTCATAAAAGTTTCAAAAACGATATCGTCCCGACGATTATTGTTATACGGAATCTGCCCCAGTGTTTTTAGGGTAATAGATCAATAGAGGGGTTAGTTGCCCAGGGCTCAAGCTTTGCGTGGCAATGGAATGGACATATACATCCATGATGAGGAAAGACTCAGACTCAGAAAAATGGGGTCGACCATTTTTAAAGCTAGATTTAAGTCTGTAACAACATCGAGCTTTAGCACATCGCTCAGCTACTTGCAGAAAACCGAGGTAAGTTTGCTGAATTCTAGGGTCTGCCGAAAGGGGTTTTTGTCGGTATAACTTTGATTGACAGTGATGGAAACCTAGTCACCGAAGCGCAGGGAATAGTAGATGTTTTTAAGCAGCACTTCCAGCAGCTGCTAAATGGGCATCATGTAGAGAGAGTGATAGGGCAAGAAGAGAACCCACGTCCAGTCAATGAAGATCCAGTTCCACCGCCCAGTATAGAAGAAGTTGGCTTAGCAATAAAAAAGCTAAAGAACAACAAGGCCGCCGGCTCTGATGGTTTACCAGCGGAGCTCTTCAAATACGGTGGTGATGTTTTTGTAGGGCGCATGCACCAAATAATCAACCAAGTGCGGGTGGAAGAAAGTATGCCCGATGACTGGACTATCAGCTCCATATGCCCCATCTACAAAAAAGGCGATCCTATGTCTTGCAAGAACTATCGAGGCATATCCCTGCTTAATGTCGCATACAAGATCCTATCCAACGTACTGTGTGAACGTCTCAAACCGTTCTTCAACACACTAATCGGCACGTATCAGAGTGGCTTCCGGCCCGGCAGATCGACTATGGACCAAATTTTCACACTGAGGCAAATCCTGGAAAAGACCAATGGATTTCAAGTCGAGACTCACCACCTATTCATCGACTTTATAGGCGCATTCTTCGCCAGGAGCTTTATGTGGCGATGGCCGAATTCGGGATCCCGGCAAAACTGATCCAGCTATGTAGCGTGACGCTAGAGAACACGCGCTGCAACGTGCAATTTGGAAGTAGTTCCTCCGAGCTATTACAAACATTCACCGGATTTCGGCAAGGAGACGCACTATCATGTGACTTCTTCAACCTCGTGCTAGAGCAGATAGTGAGCAGTGCAGGTGTGAACACGGAAGGCACTATCTTCAACAGATCCGTCCAGCTACTGGGGTATGCAGACGATATTGACATCATCGGTCGCTCCCAGCGTGCCGTGATAGAGGCTTTTACGGCGGTTGAAGAACAGGCCTTGTAGTAAATGAGGACAAGACTTAGTACATACTATCAACAAACAAACAATCATCTGTCCACCACCTAGGACAGAACGTCACTATTGATGGCAAAAATTTCGAGGTAGTTAAGGAGTTTATCTACCTTGGAGTAAGCACGAACTCCACAAATGACATATCCTAGTGGAGATCCGGCGAAGAATTACCCTAGGAAACCGCTGCTACTTCGGTTTGGCAAAGCAATTGGGTTCAAAACTCCTAACTCGAAGGACAAAATGTATGCTTTACAGAACCCTTATCCTGCCAGTTCTGTTTTATGGCGCCGAGAGCTGGACGATAAGCAGGAAGGGAGAGCTGATAGCTCCTTCGAAAGAGAAATTCTTCGGCGGATTTTTGGTCCTGTGTGCGAGGAGGGCGAATGGAGGAGAAGATACAACCGCGAACTCTATGAGCTGTACCAAGATGTGGATGTAGTCCAAAAAGCCAAAATACGTCGACTACATTTGCTCGGCCACATCGAGCGAATGGACAATAATGCTCCAGCTAAGAGGATCTTCGAATCCCAGCCGCCAGGTTCGAGACGACAAGGAAGACCGAACCTCCGTTTCAAAGACCAAGACATCGCGGATGCCAGAGCGCTTTGTCTGGATAACTGGAAGCAGCGTGCCCGGCGTCGCAGAAGATGGAAGGCTGCAGTGTCTCAGGCAGAGACTCTCCACGGGTCGGGAGCCCGTTAAGTAAGTAAGTAACTTTGATTGACAAATCACTATTCCTACTTCTCTGTTATACGAGAGGTATCGCACTGGAAAGGAAATGGTAGATTTTTGTTTGTAGAGGTATCGAACCCGGATACTCTGGATCAGTAGTCTAAGGCACAAACCAAGTTCGCAAATTTGAATTTCGAATTTAGTGATACGATCTTGTTTTGAATAAAAATTGCGCAATTGATCGTATCCTCTGACGGAACTGACGAACCCAGGTGGACAGGGGTACCTTCCACAAGAACCCGCTGTACGGACACTCACTTGACGATCCCTTTTTAACACACTACTTGTCTTGAATGTGCCTATGGACGCGAGTCTAATTCAAAGTCAAGCAGACAAAGCCCCTCGCAAACGCCACTTCCCCTGACGACAATACGAGTATTCCTCCGGAAATTACGAAACGGATATCCGCCATTGGCAGCCTTTAATCGCTCCAAGGACTAAATAAAACAAAACAGAAAAAAAAAACCTATATGCCCATAACCGTTTGTGTAATTTTGCTAATTCCATTGTAAGCTTTTCCTTCTGTGTGTAAATTTCTCTTCCATTTCCAGTTCCAGTTCTTTTTCCCCCGTCATTTTTCACAGTAACTGCACAAAAGTCTCGTTTCGCCGGGATTGGATTTCATAACGTGCAACTTTGACTGAATCGAGCCGAGGAGAAAGCGAAACACGCAGAACGATAGCAAGAGAGAGAGGCAGAGAAAATGCTTGAAAGTAATTCCAAACAATAAAACAAAGTGAATGCCATGAAACAAAAGGATTTTAAAAGGACGGCCAACACACAGCGAGGCAGGGAGAGAGTTCAAGCCGAACAATAAACGGATGGATGTGGATCTGGATAAATAAAAATTTACTGTGTGAACTCGTCTTTCTAGGCTAAGTACTTGCACTGAAGCGAAACGAAGCACTCCTGCTCAAGTCAAAGCATTAATTAAATAGAAAAATAACTCTGAAACACAATCGGCTCTAAAAGTTACCCAAGTTGGCCCATACTCTCCCACGGAATGATTTTTGCATTACAGTACAGGAAATGCAGCAGAACAAAAAAACAGCATCCCCCACATCTCTAGCTCTATTTCTGCGAATCTTTCAAAGAATTGTACCCGTAGAAACAGGGCGGCAGGGGCGGGCGGAAAAACGCTTGCGAAAACATGAAAACTTTCTATTCACCTCGAAGGCGTATGCTCGTATTTGCGTTCTTGTTTTGTCGTTTGCTAAGGTGCAGCAGCATCAGCATCAGTCGAAGAGTGATTATCGTGCTTAAGTTTTTGCCAAAGGGCATATACTCCCATACAAACATCTTGTCGTGGTGTCCTTCGGAACAAATTGTGGACAGGACATTGAAATGCACATACAACACACGCAGCGAAGCAATTTATTTTAAAGTGGCACATTCACGTAGCCGCTCATCAAAATAAATTACCCAAACAAGGACGACAATCACGCATCGTAACATTAACACTCGGCAAGTGGAAATATTGTTAATGCCTGTGTCCTGGAATGTCTGACCACAAAAGTCCGATTTTACTTTTATGTTTTTGCTCAACCATTTAACTGGTGTAGTAATCCTTTTTTTTTCGTTGTCCGTTTAAATGTAATCAGAAATAAAAAATGTCGGACATTTGGATTTTAAATTGGGAATAAGAGTGATGTGTCACGTTGGTGCAATTATTGCCATATGATGTGAAGGATTGGCGCGCACAAAAACCGGGTATATTTTGGATGCATTTATCGGTAAATTGCTTCGAACTGGAATATATTGTTATCGTTATCGAAATCGATTAAATAGTAGGGAAAAACAAATGTAAATAGTTTGCAATTAGCTCGATAGCGCTGTCAATTTGACAAGGTACCTAATTTGTCTGTCACTTTTTAGGCGGCGGTATTTTTTCCATTTTGCATTGCATATCGTTGTGTTTCGTTGAGTTTCATTCATTGCGTTGCGCTGCGTTTTATTGCATTGTGCGTTGCGGTTTAGTTGCTTCGCGTTCGCTTTCAGTGCATTAATTTCTTTGCATTGCATTGCGTTTTGGTTTTTGCACCGCATTTTTGCGTTTCATTGCGTCGGACTGTTTTTTAGTCCATGTTTGCGTTGCCTTGTATTCCATTGCGGTTCGTTATTCTTTCTTTCTGTGGGACATGAATCATATTTTTTGGTAGTTCTTTTCGTGCGCACGATTACTTTTCGTGCGTTTCATTACGTTGAACTGGATTTTGCTTTTCTTGGCTGTTGACTGAATTGCAACATTGCATTCGTGCTTTATTTATACGTTGCGCCATCAATCTGTTGCGTTGCTGTTCATTCAAATAATTTTATTGCCTTGCGTCATCATGCGTTGCCTTCTTTTTTGTTTTGTTGATAGTACCAGTCCCTCTTTTGAGATCCTGTTGTCACTTCGATACACGTTTTATAACGTTGTCCTCTACTTCACTGCGTTTTTGTATACAGTCTTTCGTTCCCTTTCATTGATATAACCCGTTTCGTTCTTTTCTATTGCTTTATAGATAGGTTTGAGGACGTTCAAGTGCCTGGTTTAGTAAGTCTGACAGCTGTCTGACTAGATATATCTCGGTTTTGATTGTCTGAAATCGGTCATCATATGAGCAGTTGTTCCAGTTGACGTTTATGGAGGGATAGCCGAGGAATCCAGTCAAGAAATTCGTGACTGAGTTCTAAGTTGGCAGTAGAAAAAGTGACGTTCCCGACCAATTTAGTTCTTGCGTTCAGCTTACATCTTATACAAATCAATCTAGTCGACTTAAGATAACTTGATTTTTGAATGTGCCCTTTTTCTTTCACTGCGTCCCAATGCGTTCACCTGCGTTCCATTGCATTGCGTTGTATTCGTTATTCTGTGCGTTGTATGGTGCATTTTATTGTTTCAGTGGAAATTTTCACATTCCCTTGAGTTTTGTTGCATATTGATGAATTTTATTGAATTGCGTTTCTTAGCGATTCGGAGCGTTAGCTTGCTTTTTCTACGATAAATTTTGGAGCATGTCGTTGCAGTTCATTGTGTTGTGCAACTGTTGGTTGCTTTTCGAGAAGGATAGTTCCATCGATATGACCTGCATTTTGCTGATTTTCTAAGTTCCAAGGCTGAAAAACTGTTCCTTTTCAAACGGGTCCTCAAAAGTCCTTCAAGAAGTTCATCTATGCCATCAATGGTATACTACTTGACCCTTCGCCACATTTATCTCACATCAAAAAAAAACGTGCACCACCTGCCAAACCACTGACTTTCGCGCTTCAACCCCCACTTGCGTGATGGGGAAAATTCCATAAAATAATCAAAATCATGACACCCACTTAAACGTAACTCCATCAAGTTCATCACATTAAAACAAGTGTCACACAGCCTTCGCCCCCAGTGTTTGATCTGTTGGCTGTTGCCGTTGCTATTTGCGGAGCCCATTCCAAAAGGGACCAAACAAAAAGATTGAAAGCAATAAATAGGGGCGCAAGGGTAAATCCTTTCAGTCATTCAAAAGTCCTAAATACCTCTTTTTTTATCTTCTCTCTGTCTCTCTCTCTCTCTCACTGTTCAGATTATTTTTCCGTACATTTTGCCATTCTCGAAAGAATTACAGCCCGTGAAATGAGTTGAAATAACTGAACACAACCGTTGTGGCGCACTCAAACGCGGTGCTGGCGGTTTTACCGACCTATCCGAGAAAAATAGTAGCACACAAATTGAAAATCAAGTTGAAATGCAAAATTGCACAGCAGCGTAAAGTGGGGACAAAGCAAATAGAAATACGGGGCACACTCGCATGCATCCACTTCCAGTGTGCTGCCGAAGGACTACGAGGTGGCCTTTGTGACTTTGACAAAACCCGATGAATACGTATTTCGTTTTTTTTACTTTTTTTGTGTTTTTAATTTCGCCCACATATCCAGGATTAAATTGTTTTCCTCTCTGGATGGAGCTTGATGGTGTATTTTGTTTAAATGCTTTCTATAGGATATTGGATTCTTTTTTCTGCTGGAATACATACGAGTAGGTATATACCTAGGCAAATGTGTCACCGTAAACGACGATGATGTTGACGATGAATACCCTCGGTGCATTGTTGTGTTGCCGATCTAAAATAAACGCCCCAAGACCTTATAGCCGTGGCCCATGAATCGTGTATCCCGTGTGCGCTTCCTGCGAAAATGTCGAAATGAATGAATCTCGGAGTAATGAAATCGCAATTAATTTGTACAGCATTCTGCTATTTTTTTGCCAGTCATGCAAAGAGAGAGAAAGATACTATAAGAACGAGGGATTACCGATTCCCGTCCTCAACCAAAAACCAATTATCCGCACCGACTGACTGACGCTTTGCCATGGAAACAATAAACGGACAAAAACCAGGATGAACAAGACGGTTTTTCGTTTTTTTTTTGCCGACAAAAAAGGATAGAAAAACCTAAAGGCCAGGGTAATGAAATCGAAGGATAAAGAGCAAAAATTAAGAGAAACTCCAACTCGGACGCGTCGTCCCAAACCGACTATTTTTCACGGCGGCAACAACCACCCCCTTCCAGCCCAGTTGTTAAGGACTTGACCAAACGAGGGGATAAATCTGTTGAAATTATCCACTTTCGTAGCTTTCCGTTCGCCAGAGTCTTTAATTATTACACCAGCGCCAGCTAAGATCATCCAAAGGATAAGGAAACCCATTGCATCCGGTGTGCGAGAAGGCGCGTCCACCTACCTCCACTTCAAGTGGCTTTTTGATGAGAAAATGAAAGGTAATTTCACAGATGCAGGGCGCCGAGGCCGAGGCTGGGGCTGGACATGGCAGTGGCAGCGCCATAAAACGAGGTGATTATCCTTGAATTTTCGCGTCTGCCAGGCAACAGGGAAGCTACCCCCGCGAAACAATTGCAAAGTGTCACAGTGAATGTCCTGAAGAAAATGCGATTCAAAGGCAATCCGCACCTTTTGTGCTCAAGTTGTTGAATGAAATTTCGATTAATTGCCCGAAGGCAATTCTGGTCGAGAAATTAACTGTCACCTTGGGTGCGCGGCAGCATAATGGACTCGGTGGAGCAACAGCAGCAGCGCGACTAATTGCGGTGGCACCGAATGCAAATTACAGCTAATGGCCGTCGTCCGTTTCGAATGGTTATGGGATCGGCGCCAGTCGGTACTCGGTTCTCTCAACTGGATTTAGGACCGGAATTGCACTTGCCATTTAAATAAACTGTCGTGCGAGTACATCTCCAGACAAGTGGGTGACATTTTTACCGTCGTATGTTCTAGTGGGCTTTGACTTGAGTCACTTTTTGGCCAGCTCTCATCTGAAAGCGTAATCAAATCTGCGAACAACTGCACTATCAACTCCAACGCAGCTCAATTAGAACTTTTATTCTGTTCGCTGTTCCACTTTGAACGAAGTCTCTAACGCTTTTAAATTTACACCCAGCAATTTCCTTTATTTCGTTTGGGTTTCTTCAACTTTTTTTTTTCGTTTCGCATTGAAAATCCCTGGAAAAAGTTAAACAATATACTTCTGTGCATACCCCATTCTCGTAAAGGCAAAAAAAAATATAAAGAACCCATTTACAGCTCACGGAACTCAATAAACCGAAAATAAAGTTTAAATTGAACAGCCAGAGAGGAGCGGAGGCATTGCTGCAGCCAGCAGCCACCGGGCCACGCCAATGCTATTTCAGCTATTTTCAACCATCATTTCACCTGCCTAGAAAATTGTAAAAGTTTTTTTCCGCGAGAAATAACACGAACAATTTTCGAACAGTTCCACTCGAGGCGCAGGAAAAAAGGCGAAAAATGTTTTTTGTTTTTTTTTTTTGGTGTTGTTCACTCCCCTACAAGTTAATATGTTTTCGTTTCTACTTTTTGTTGTTCTTGGGATAAGGGACCCAAACCCCAACCCGCTTGTAGCTGCCGAAAAACTAAGGAACAAAGAAAATTTACAAAACAAATTGATGCGAATGAAATGTCCTAATCAGTGTGAAGTACGAAATGGGATTTCGGATTTCTGATTCCTGTTGCTGACTGTATACTGTTCCTGGAGGTAAGCGATTTTAAATTCAGGAGTTAGGCACCTAATTGTTTTGGAAGAAGTTGTTGTGATTAGTGTGGTTGGAAGTGAGAGGCCTAAAGGCGTTTGAATTATGGACAGGTAAACATGTTTTTGAGACATGCTGTTAAGTAGGGAGATGCCAATAAGCGATGGGGGCAGGTCCTTTCAAAAACAAAAGCCAAATGTACTGAATGCAGTTAGAAAGAGGTTCATAGCCCTTTGCAGGGAATATCGGTTTAGCAGGCAATACCAGATTAATTACACTAGGTCTGTTCCTTTACTTTTGTAGTAAGAATGGAAGACTGTCAAAATGGCAGAGGTGGAGATAAATTCTCTCACAGAGAGAGACACTTGCAAAAAAGTTAGGGAACGCTTTTGCAGTAATCTATGAAAAATGACAGATACATAAAAATTCAAAAAAGTGGCACGAAAAGTCGTTAAAATATCTGATGAACGAAGAAATTTACTAATTAAGTAACAAGATTATTTGATTCATCTAGAGATGAAAGTGAATCGGAATAAATCGACCTTCTTTTTGAAGAATCCAAGTATGTGGAAGAGTTTGTCCTGATTGAACTAAATGGTGTTTTTTTTTTAGAGGGAGGTATAGAACTTTGAAATGGAATACAACAGAGATGATTTTTTTAAATTGAAATTAAATTTGCTTTAATCGAAAGATAATCTTCTTCCATTATAATTTAAATATGATTTCTGGCATATGACCGCCACGGCTGGCTCGGACGTAGTCTAAGTAAAATTTTCGATGAGTTTTTCCAACATTTGTGGCCGTATATCGGCAATAACGCGGCGAATGTTGTTCTCCAAGTGGTCAATCGTTTCGGGCTTACCGGCGTAGACTAGCGACTTCACATATCCCCACAGAAAATAGTCAAGCGGCGGTAAATCGAACGATCTTGGAGACTAATTCACTAATCCGCAAAGTGAAACTAAATATCTGTGGCAACAAGGAATAACATTATAAGTCGACTTATGTCGAAATTGAGATTTTTACACAATCTGATGCGCAATAAGCCATTCTATCTGTCATATTTTTTTCGTATTTTGATCTCCTACCGTTTATGAACTACACACGAAAGAAAAATGATATAAGTCTATTTGTACTTGATTTGTAATCGGAAGGCAAACATTTAAATCGCTTTCCTGAAAAGTTGCAAAAACTGACTTATGTCGGTATTCCTTGTTGCCACAGATATATATTCCGTTACCAATCGTTGCAATCTTGTTTTGGGGACATATGTTCACCTTTCTAGGTGATCCTGAGGCTTCAATTCATGCACGAGCTGGATTTTGTAAGCACGCAAACCATAAAGTGGATTGGAAACATATCTAATTCCTGTGCACGATGGCGGATAGACTGATTCGGGTCTTCCTCTACGCTGCGCTCTACAAGAGCAATGACTTCTTCTGTATACGCACTGTACGACATCTCTGTGGATGCGTATTATCATTTAGAGTAAACGTGGTGCGAAAACGTTCCATAGTTAATTGAATCAATTGCTCTGATGGACAATTATGTTGACAGTAAAATGGACGTAGTAAGTGAACCGTGATTTTCAGAATAAATTTGCACAATTTGGAAGCGTTGCTCAGGCGTCAGTCCATTCATATTGAAATGTCAAACCAAACTAAAAATACAGCTGACAAAATGGCAGCCAGTTGAAATAGTGTTGCCAACTTAAAGTTGTATACCTCTAAAAAAAAAAACACCCTTTACAAGCATTCGATACGGCGACACGGCATTCAAAATAACGTCGATGTGATTGTCCTTTAATACTCCTTGCAGCAAGAAGTTCGTCGCCACTTTCGTAAAGAATCTAAGGAGAACATTCAATTTCATTTTTGCGCCTTTCGAAACCATTTTAATACACAAAAAATCAAAACAAATGCACTTACATGCCAAATGGGACAGCTGTGAATTGTAAGCTTTTTCAATTCTTACACCAATAAATTTGTTGAGTAAAAATTCGTTAGATTCTCAGTGGAGGGGTAATATCTTGCTCTTTCGATGACGCTCTCTTTTACGAATTTTTCGAGTTAAGGAACGGCATTGAGGAAAAGTTCGTAAGAATTAGTAAACAAAATTCGTAAGATTTAAAAGTAAACGAACAGACCTGTTATTTTAGTAGTGGATGTCTCGACTCTTGAAGCTTTTAACTATAATTTACTTCAGTGGATCATTTGAATATACATATATAAAGTATATTAAATATATTAATTAAGACATTGCAAGAAAATATACAGTCGACTCCGCTTAACTGAAACACCAGTTTGCCTTAATCAATTTGTCACTCAATGAATATTTTCTCTTAACGAGCTTTGGATGATTGAAAACAAATTTCCATGTCAAATTTTGTGTTTTATTGTTAACTGACTTTTTCAGGAGTCGACTTTATACAAATTTGTACAATTGACAAAAAAAGCCGACGGAATAACCATTTCCAAGAAAAAAAAGAACATTTTTCCACAAGTAAAAAGTTTGTGCAACGTAGACTAAACCTCTGCAATCTCTCATTTTTTGTAACAAATTTGAAATATTTTCTGAAGTAAAAGTGTCACCCTAGCTCGAAGAGACTTCGTTTACAAATTATTTGTTGAGAAGCGTTTACTATAGGAGCTCCGAAACAGATAAACTTACTAGAACCACCCTTGCGAAAATTCCAGCTTATACATGGTGGGCCAAAAGAAGTCATACGATGTTGTTTGGGTCTCATTTTTTTCTAAATAAAAAAACTTCTGTCTTTGTCTGTCTTTGATTATGTTTATTGAAACTTTTAGAATTTTATTGGTCAAGTCGAGAAGATGATATCGGCCAAATTTGCGCCGTCACAATTGAGTTTTTCATTAAAAAAAAAATTAGAGCCAAACAACATCGGATGACTTCTTTTGGCCGACCCTGTATAAATCGAAACGCAGATCTGTTCATGGAGAAAGTAATTTTGGAGCGATTTCAACTTCTGGCACTGAATTTTTCAAACGTCATTAAACAAATGAAAATCAATCTCTTGGAATATTTATGTCAACAAATGCCACATTCAGGAATTTTTTTAAAGACTGACAAAGATGTTTTCAAAGCAACATTACAAGTGAAATGAAAATTTGTATACGTTCAAAACACAAGTCACTGCGCCTGACACTTGTTTAAATTGGTCTGCTTTTTTATGCTAACCAATGTTTGGTACCTAGTTGACATGTTTTTCTACGTAGAGAAATCCGATACATCTGGTCAAAAACTTCTTTTCATAGAACTCGGTTGACATTGAATTGTGTCAAACTTCAGATGATTGTCTCTTTAAAACAAACGTTGTGAAAGCTAAGCTCTGTTACTCTACTTGGGCGATTATTATTTAAATTAAAAAAAAATTTAACAGCTATGCAAAATAACAAAATAACAAAATTAAGTAAGTACGCGAACGGGTAAAGTCATTATTTTCCAAATGTTTTGCTTGATTAGGTGGGAAAATTCAGATTACAGCGATACAAAGTAAAAATAACTTTATGTTAACAAATGACAGCTGCGTTACATCAATTTTACTGAAAAAATAGAAAAAAAGTCCATAAGACATAAATCAAATGAAATAAATAATAGTCAGTCTTAATTATACAGTCACGATACACCTGTTAGTTATTGCCAACATAAGAATTTTCACGGACTTAGCTGTGCTGTCAATATTCAGCGACATTTTCATGGAAGGAATGTTCGAATGCCTCGTCGTACGGGAATCGACATTTTACAAACTTAAACAGTTTATGGCAAGGAACTGTCATTTGTTTTTCGTGAAATTCATTTTAGTTTATGTATTGTCGAATTTAGTTGACTTTAGTTCACTTTTAGTGATTCAAAAGCAAGTGAGACAGCTCTCAATTGACTTGTTTAATATTTCAATGAGTGCATTCAGTTCGAATATAAATTCAAGTGGGAAAAAGAAATACGACTGAGAAAATATAACTGGGCAAGTAAAAAAATATAGTTGTCTTAAGTTGACTAGATTGGTCTGAACTAGATGCAACCTGATGGCAAAAATTTGTCGTGAACGTAACTTTTCCCATACGTCAGCCACATATGCAAACTGTCAACTTAGTACGCAGTCACGATTTTTCTTGACTAGATTCGTCGGCTACCCATCTATAAACGTCAATTAAAACAGCTCTTTATATGTACGATGTAAGCCATCCAAAACTGAGCTGCATCCAGTCAGACAGCTGTCAGACTTAACTAGATACTTGAAAGTCCCCACTATGAAGTACGTATTTATAATACTTAAGCTAGTATTAGACGATATGTTCAGTGAACATACGTATGCTGACAATCATATGCTAACAATTCTCAGCAAATATGCATATGTTCACCTGGCGTATGATGCCCTATCACACGATATGTTGAATTTGTCCCAAAGTAGCAAATTGTTTGTTGACAGCGTATGCTAGCAAACAGTTTGCTATCATATTTTTTCAGCATATATGAAGCCCTATTACACGATATGTTGAATTCGGTTTGCTGAAAAGTTTGAAGACCCGTATGATTAAATGCCGAAAAATGGACAGATCGCGATTTTCGCATACGTGCGTGTTGTATTTATCGATTTTCTGCGATTCTGGTGAAATGAAGGTGAAGGTGTGGTGTATAACACTGTAGTGTATAGTACTATAGTTTATTATTATTATTCTAATTATCATTTCATTGAGAAAATTGTATATATTTGATTTTATCTGTTGGTTTGTTGGTTGGAATAATAAAATGCGTCCAAAAAAAGAGCCCTCGCTGTAATATTGGCCATGTGCATATTAGACGATGATGACGAAAAGGAATTGCTACGGAAGCAGCGAAAAGTTTGGGTAAGGAATTGGGTCATGCTGCGCGCCAAAGAAGGATTTTGTGCAAAATTGTACCGCGAATTGCGCGAAGAAGAGACGGATTTGTATCGAACGTTTGTGCGGATGACACCTGGCAATTCGACCACCTACTTGTCTTGGTGACACCGCACATTATGAAGCAAGACACGGTGATGCGCAAAAGCGTTTCACCATTAGAACGGCTTTTATTGACGCTTCGCTTTCTGGCCACCGGCGAAAGTTTCAATTCACTGCAGTTCCTTTTCCGCATACCGCAACCAACCATTTCGACAAATATTCCAGAAGTACTGGATGATGTCTTCAATCGCTGCAACTTTGCACAAGCGATGGATACCAATCAGTTGGGTTTACCACCACCTGAGCCGCTGCCCGGTCGAAAATTCCCCGTTCCGTACACTCTTGTTGCCGACGATGCATTTGCTTTGCGTCCGAATGTTTTGAAACCATACGCACAGCGTGGCCTCTCGATGGTGCAGCGTGTGTACAATGACGCATTATAGAGAACGTTTTTGGTATCATGTCGGCACGTTTCCGCGTCCTCCGAAAACCCATCCATCTGGACGCAGAAAAGACGAAGAAAGTGACGCTCACGTGCTGCGTGCTTCATAATTATTTGATGACCTCAAATAAAAGGAAGTATGCACCGATCAATTTAAATACAAAAACACGTGCGGCGCGTTCAAAATTTATCGAAACTTCAAAAATATCAAAGCCGTATGCTGAAAAATGTGGTGTTTGCTGATGAGCCTATTTTAGCTCGTCAGCATATACAATACGAGTCAGCATACGCCGAAAATTTGTCCGAATGTTAGCATACGGTCCCAAAAGGGGTATCACACGATATGTTCAGGTCACCAACATACATATGCTGACTAGCCAACAAATTTGCCAACAAACAGCTTTTAGCATACATATGATGACAAAAATTTCGCTATTACACGATATGTTGTGATTAGGACACATTTTTCAGCATACGTATGCTGATTCAACATATCGTCTAATAGCAGCTTTACTTGTTTTATTAAAAAAAAAAAACAATCTTATGAAAAGAGGGCCCTTTGTGCTCAAAAGGGTTAAATTAGAATGGTCAAGTGAGGATCCATTTACTCGGGGCAAAACCGAGCCGCAAATTGCAGTCCCTTAAGTTAATTTAAAATATCAATTAATGGCGATAATTTTTTTTTATTTAACAACTTAAATCCTAAAAAATTTGAATAACTTTCTGACTTAAGTGACTTTCCGATTAGTTCGATTATTAATCAAACAAATTTTAAAGGATGTAGTAAAAAAATAAATCATATATACATTTGATAAATACAAAAATTTATTTAATTATAATTCTTATTAAAAAAAACCTTGTGGGGCTCACTGTGCTTCGTTAATATTTTTCCTATCCGGATATGGTTTGAATTTTCTGTTTAGAATTTTCCTAAAATCACAACATTTTCCTCCGTACATTTAAAAAAAACATTTAACTACATTTAAACCAGTCAAATGCAATCTTCATTTGATGCACAAAATGTAAAGCCCAAAGACATTGCCTACTTCGCACTTCTGCTTTTTTTGACTTCACAAATGGCACTCGCTCCAATAGAAACATCATTTTTGTCAAAGTCGAAAGCCATTGCCTGCAGTTGGTCTGAGCCATTATAGTAAATTAAAACCACATCCTTAATAATATAGGGGTACCATTACTAATTTACTTTGAATAGTCATTACCCCTGACAAAATTCACATTCGCACAGCACGCGGTGCAATAATTCCAATTGTCCTCAGGGATAAGGTCATGTGTGTGCGGACGTGCTCCTTGAAAAACTTTGCATTTGAATAATTATTGCCCGCCGACACAAAATGACAACACCATCCAACATCCAGACGACACGCTCACAGTCGCATTCACAGCCATTCAAATTCAAACTTACTGCACGTATGCATACACGTTGAGGTAAATCATTCTCTCATAATTCTCTGGATATCCTTGCCTGCAGTTCTATTATATGAGGCGATAAATGGGTGGCTATACACGGACGATAGCGATGATGATGCCATTTGCTGGCTGCTGGTCGCTCTCTTCCCTGGGGAGTGAATTAACGTTCGTTAAGCTTGTGGCCCTGAAGCCACAAAATGAACGGACTACGACGTTAGACCTCGAACTTGAGCAAATAATTTTCAAAATTTATTCTCGCAATTGCCCATGTCTTCATGTATACTATATATATACAATCTGCCTGCGTACATGCGACGTCTGATTGTCTGGGACTCGGACTGGTGTGTATATGCAAACGGGTAGAGAGGGCGATCCTTTGGGAGATTGGTTGTTAGTTAGCCTTTTGCACCGGGAAAAGTGTTAATGATGATTAGAATCAATTTAGTGGATCATTAGAGATGGAGATGCAAGAGTCATACACGAGAAGGGTAGGTGTGTGTGTGTGACTGTGTGCGGTTCGGTCACAAGACCGAAAATTCAATAATGTGCAAGGACACAATAATAATGACAACAGCGGACGATGGGTCCGCCGATTAGTGTGGCATTGTGGGGCCGAGGTAAATTCTTCGGCATCGACCTTTGGCCACATGGGCTTGGTGCAACTCATTAATCCGCAATGGTTTGCGGAGCAGTGGACACACGACGATTGTGTTAAGAATATCAATTGCAGTTGGTTGGGTACACGCAGAGAAATCATCGCAAAAGTGTTGGTTTGAAAAGCGGAGAAATGTCATTTTTGTAAGTAAGCTGTGCTTATACTTTTGGAGGCCTACTTTAGGAAAAAAAGCGTCAGCCGTTCACCGTTTAGGAATAAGCCTTTGAAAAGATTGGAACGGGTACCGGTGTTCTTCAAAAAATCATGGGTTCCAACATTTTTGATGTGGAAATATCTGAAGCATACTGGTACAGCGCCAGCGTTTAATTTCCTGTCGCCTTTCCGTTTCCGAAGAGTTCGGAATTTTAGCCCAACGAGTTGTGCATTCCACTTGAGCAGCCTCACAACAAACTCCATCCACTCTCGTTCTTTTTGTTTCATCGTAGCTCAAAATCACTGGCCAATGGATTGTCCCTTTTTTTGTTTCATCGGAGTTTGGAATATCTGGTCAATGAGCACTCTAGCTCTAGCGGCATCACCACGTGTCCTCCACCCCCAGCCGTATTCTGTCATTTTTGCATAAAATTGGTAGTCGGATTTACCAACCAAGGACCGGAGACGTCTCACTAAAGTTTGGAACTAAGGTCCTATGAGTAAAAAAAAATGGGACCACCATTTACGAGTAGGTGTACCTATGGTCGGGTTTTCAAAAATTGATATTCCGACAGATTTGATTGAAATTCTTTCAACACTACCTTAATGTGCCTTCTAAGACCGAGAGCTAATGTGTTTACGACGTGCAGCTCATCTCTGTGGTCCCTTTTTTGAACACATGACGAACTTGCTATGCACCGCAATTTTCTTTTCAAATTTATGCTTTGTCACACTAGAAATAATTTTTCCCAGTGTATGCGGCGCCATCACTTTAAAACTAAATTAGCATATTCTGAGAGCCATATACCTGAGAACTGTATTATTCTCCTGGCTAAAGTGAAACAAAGCCCACCGCACCAACAAGGTGGAAAGGGAAATGTGCTTCCCTTTCACAAACACATACAAGTCCATGGAATGCGGTCTTCGATTATGCGAGCAGGCAGTGGGGTTGTCTAAAATGGACGTGACCGCACTGTGTGCTTTAACTGTGTGACCTCTTTCGGCATAAATTGTCTCCCTTACATCCTTTTGGCTCGTTAAATAAATTTTGCACCCCATCACCTCCACTGTCACCTGAAGCGTGTACCATTCTAATTCAAGTCCTAATTCAGGTCCGCTTGCATGCCACCCACTCCAGCCGCGTGACAAGCACTTACAAATGGGGTGCAGTCGGAAGGAAGTTCTCATCATCCCCCTGTCATAGTGTTTTTTGCAGGTCAGGCGTCGTGGGCATGTTAAGGGACCGAGGTTAGTTTAGGTCACTCGAAAGGGAAGACACAACTTTGTCGGAAACTCATTTGTTCTTTGCGAGTCCTGTGTGTGTGCGACAGCGTATATCCTCTAATCAAATCACAGCCTAATCATAGAGGCCCTCGATAGTAATTTCATCCCCTAAGTACTACACCTGCAGTAGCATGTTGGGATAGAGAAATATGCGTCCATTGTCGGCTGCGGTATAGACGTAGACACCCCCCGCCCCAATTTGCAACAATATCCTCTTTGTAAAATAAACAATTATGTCGTCCTTTTCGGTCAGTTTTGAAGTCTTTTTTTTCCCTTTTCAAACAAAGAAATTACCATCATCACAATTTTGTGCATTTAATTTGCCTATTAACCAAAAACGATGTAACCATAGCATAACCACCTTCGACCACATATGCTGCTACTGACTGCAGTAGCATACGTAGCTTACTCTCTCTCTCTCTCGCTCGGTCTCTTGCGGTGCACAATGTTTTGGCCAGAGCCGAACACATTGTGCACACTCGAGCGTAAAATTAATTGCTGACGGAGCTTAAATCGTTGCAGCATTTTGCTGTGTCGTATGAATTTCCTGGCCGGCGGTGGGTGTTGGAGGGGGTGACATCCACCACGGGTGGACTGTACCAATCAATCAAAATGTTGCCACACACGCTGGGTGCTTAATTACTGTAGAGAGAGAGGCAATGCTGATGATGATGCTGGTTGGTGGGGTAGTTGACCCAAACTGCATGTGTCTCCAGTCTCCACTGGTGGTATAGCGAAAGCCAACACTAATGGCATCAATTCAGCGCCACACTTAATCATAATCAACATTTCAATGTTTCATAAGAAATTTAGCGGAGTAAAGGTTATCCCGATATCAGCCACGCCTACTTTTTGGGGGCGTTTTTGAGTGAAATCTTGTTTTTTCTTACTTCACTGGCTGTAACTTGCTATTCCCCAAATAATTTCGAAGCAGATCAAAGGAAAAGAAATGCGTAAGGGAGTCAACGCCTTCGTAAATATTTTAGGCTATCAATCAGCTTTCTGTCCCATCCAGGAGTTGAGCTACAGATCTAAGTCCAGCATGATCAAACTAAGTTTTTGTCACCAAATCGATAAAACTGTAGTCCTTGATCAGCTTTGGTGCACTGGGCTCGACATGGGAACCACTCTGTGTCAGTTTTTCCGTTGGACAGGGAACTATGCTGCTTGTGAATTGATGTCTTTCTGACTAAATCATACAATGCCACACGTATCTTGTACTTGATCTCAGATTGACACCTTTTCCTTGGTCCTTTTTGTGTGCATATTTCCCAAAAACATTTCGATAAGCGAACCGATTTAAAATAATGCCCTATTTAATCAGTCAGCCAGTCTCTGAATTCTCCTGCTGCAATATACCACATCAATCACAAGAGAATCAACTGCCACGAATCTCCATCTCCTATTCCACACATATATCCTTCTCAATAACTTTAGCCTTCCATCACTCTCGGTCTAAACTGCACCCAAACATTCTCTTGTTTATTCAACTTGGATATTCTTCGTCTGCTCCTTCTTTTAAGCAATTTCCAATATATTTGATATTTTAAATGATAAAAAATCACTTTTCCAATTCCGCAGTGGTTCCTTCCTGCCGCCGCGAGCGCCGTTGTCGTCTCCTTTGAACTAAACTGCGGGAATCCTTTACTTATTTTTTTTTTTGCATCATGTTTGGGTGCTCGATTCTGGCAAAAGTACATTTACTCGTAAATCCACACACAGGAAAAATGATGACGCTCCTCTTTTATCTTCATTGACGACGATGGTGGTGGGATGGTGGTGCTGCTGCTGGTGGAAGGTAAATCCTCCGCAAGACTTCAAAGGGAAAATCCTATGAATAGATGCGGATACATTTGGGAGAAGATAGACGACACGACAGTGTTGAGTTCAATTTTAAATATGTAGCATTGACTTTCCCGCATTCTACGCAGTAGTATTTAACAAGGATTTATGTCCGCATCCATCTATGTCTGTGTACGCTTCCCGGAGGCGACATTTATGAACCGTGTTTACCTCTCGATGTGTTTCCTTATTTTAATCGCCTCCCCCCCGACCACCTCATAATTTCACCAGAAGGAACTCACAAAAGTCCTGATGGAGTGTTAAAAATTCAGAACACATCCGTGGCGCGCACGTCTAATCATCAAGATTTCTACCATTTTTCCACCTCTCATCCGGCTTGACCCCAGCCCCATCAGCTCGGTCCATATCCTTATCACCTTTAGATCCCAATCTGCCATTCAATAGTTTTGCTGGGCTATTCTATTTTTTTTTTCCTGAATCTAACTGACTTCCGGTAGACATCCTTCCATCGACATTTCGATTGTCAATCAAAATGGAGGCTCACCGACGGAAGGTCTATCGCATCGGTTCATCGCCATCGCCAGGGCGGCCATCGCATCGGTTCAGCGCGCTGCGGTCCAATGCAGAGTTTAAGAAGATTTAATTAATTTTTACAATGCCAATTGAATTCGAGAACACGTAACTTGATTATGGTACGTGTTTGGGATTATTAATCGGATGTGGCATGTGGATGTCGATGTATGCCTTGAGAAGCCATGCGGAAAATTCCATCTATCTGTGGTATGTGCTCCTCTGAGAAGGATCGATATTTTCCGCAGTGATTTTTTGTTTGTCCTGCTCTGCAAAAATTCATCTTGGTTTCGGTCAACTGAGGGATAGAGGGGGTGGCGGGTCCAGAAGAAAATTATTTCCGCAAAGATGTCCCTCTTTATATACGTGCGGGATGTCACAATGTATATATGAGTCGTTGGGCAGGGAAATCTTTTCAGATGCAAATTTTCTTGTTGAACGCAAACGTGTTCGTTCTTATAGGTTGTGAGTGAGGTGGCGGTGGCGGGTCTGCAAGAAATCAATTTCCGGATGCATTTTTGTGTAAAAAAAAAGTTGATTACAATGATGTGGATGTTTTTTTTGTCCGTCTGGCGGTGAACTGATGTTGACATGTAATTAGGTCCTGAATGGGGAAGGGCGAAGGTAGGTGTGAGGTAAGGCCCCTTGGAATTTGCCTGAGACGGAATTTTACATTTCAGGGACATTATTCCTTGCTTTAAGTAATTTAATGGTAGAACAATTGAGATTATAAGACCCCAGATGTATGGCAACTAAAAAAATGTTTCCAATTGTAATTCAATTGTTTTTTTTAGTTGTGAACGAGGCTCAGCCGACTTCTCTACTGCACTAGAATTTTAACGGCTTACATATTGTACTCCAAATCACCAATTGCAACTTCCAGACGTCTTTGTGGATATATCCTTTCGTAAGTAAACTAAAAAATAATACTAAACATCCATCGCCCCATCCATGTAATTTATTTCCCCACTTGTACAGCAAATTTTAATCAAGACCAACAAACCGACAACAAGCGTATAGTCACCCCCCCACCCACAGGAGATAAAACACCGCTCATTTCCGGTGTCATCCCTGTTCAAGTGTTTATACGGCAACGGTCGCATTTGTCTTCTTCGCACGGTAATAAACAATCCAAACACCATATACCCCCCGACAAGGATCGCATCGCGCCGGCAAAGAAATCATTAACCAAAAGGATAATAATGTGCGCTTTATTAAGTTTACGCGCGATGCGACATATGTATTACTTTCTACCGCCGGGTATGAGGATCGAGCAGGCAACACCAAATGAAATAATTTCCATTGTTAAATGATAACCGTAAATCAACTGGCAGAGAGCGTGGGACGCGTTAAGCAGCAAAAACCATCCCACACAGCCCAGCAAAATGTCTGAGGCAATTGTACAATTGCCTTGCGATGAACCTCGAAAGTGGGCGATGTGTATTGTGTGTGTGTGTCGGTGAATTATCCCGAAACAATGCTGTGATGTTTGTTTTTGCTTCGGGAGGTTCGGCGGGGATAAAAGTGTTTGTCGGAAATTTCCAACACAATTAATGTGTTAATATTTCGGTTGTGCGATTATACGAATGCGGCACCGCACAAGAACAGCGCCATTGTCGTGTACGCAATGTTTTAGATAGAGAGAGTATAGCGCAAATAACAAGGAGCAAGGACAATGTCGTCGTCGACGACGATGACAACGACAGCGACGAATTGCTTGGATTATCTATGGTATTTGACATTGGGGAAGAACAACAGTTGAGAAGTTTAGCGAGCGCGGACCGAGAGCGCCTCCGAACTGCGAGATACAGTGGGGGAAGGAAGTTGGACGTCGTTAAAAATGAAAATCCAATTTTAAAAGATTTTTGCGAAACCTCTTAAAAGAAATATATTTTTAGCGCCTGTCGGTGACATGTAGCAATTTTCTAACTGCTCTATTTCATAGGTACAACTGAAAGCGTATTGGAAATTTGTAAAAAAATGCTAATTGCAAAAATTGCTTCAAACTTGTTATTTCTTAACAAGAAATGTTAATGCCCATATTGCAATTTATTTATTTATTTTATCGAGTTAAAAAAAACCCAGACCTTACTAAATTTGTGACACACCAACTAGATTCTGCCAACAGAACTTAGGCCTGACCATTGACTACTTAGGTGGGAATAATAAAATCTTCTCGACGTCGACAGTTTGAGAAACTACGCGGTAATTTCGCTGGCTAAAGGTAAACGAAAGCCATGTTTATAATAAAAATAGAGCCAACCCAACTCTTGGAATTGAGATCAACTGAAATACGTTTCAAATCGCGATCAACTAAAATACGTTCCGTATCACCTTCGTAGTAGTCAAACTTCCCGACACCACTGTAACGCACAACAGTAACGCCGCATTCACCGCCGTTTTCAGCTCATTTCACACCGATTGCATTATTAGTCGGCTTTCCACGACCCCCCCCATCACACCGCAGTCTATGTGAAATGCCACACTATCGCGTCGCATCTAGGTATACTTTGCTACACCCTAAAGAACGTTTCCAAGCGCCCCTACCACGATCCCCACATGAAAGTGAAAAACTTATTTTTGTTGCAAGTAATTAAACGAAACAATGAATAGCGCGCGCCATACACCCCCCTATAGTCCTCCACTGCGTATACCCAAAATAACACAGTTACACTCTCCCAACATTGATTGTGTCAGGATGGCAGAATAAATGTTTTCAAATCCGTACAAGTACGCCAACTTCTACCAGAGGCACATTGTGTCCCTAAGACAAGATAACTGCTTTTCCAAAAGAGCACAGAGGCGAAAACTACCCACCGTTCTTTTATATATGCGTTCCAGTATCCACAGCAACGGCAACCCCCAAAAGTTGGTAATTAAATTGTACCGAACGGTGTTAATAGTTTACAATGGCTTTGGCAACGAGGGGGGAGGGGTTTGCTCCTTGTTAGCCTGTTACTAGCAAAATTTCATTATACATGGCGCAGTGGTTCGGTGGTAAGCGCCACATTTCCATCGCCATTAGACGTCTCAATTCCAATTTGTAACGGTAGACTAACGTGCCAAGGAATATTTATAACTGAGCTGCCGGTGCCATTGCCTATGACGCTGATTTACGCTGATGTGCGACACCGAGGGATGGCTGGGGAAGGAAAGAAAAAATGCCGTCACATTTTATGCGACGATATTGTCATCATCGAGTTCGCGGGCAGGTATATATGCAACTTTTGTCTGGCTAAATAAATATCTACCCCCGCCAACTTGACTTCGATGAAGTGGAACGTATGGTAATTTTTTTTTTATTTTTTTTTGTCAAGGGGTGGCTTAGAATAATGATGGCTAAAAGAGTACCCACAATGGTGGTGTACCTTTCGTTTGGTTTTTCTTTCTTTTTTTTCGCCAGCATCATCGATGTACATACGTTCATTAGGACCCGGTGGAGTACCGGAAAGTTAGCCATCCATTCAGTGGAAATATAGGCAGACACACACGGTAGTTACGCCATCAAGTGTGTCGGATGGAAAGGACATACCATAAGGAAGCAGACGAACGAAGAAATAAAAGGTGAAAAGAGAGAAATTTGGTTACCATTAGCTAGAATTGCATGTCTCCATAGACTTTTAAAGGTGTTTTGCTGATCAGAATGGAGCATCTATGCAATGAGCTGGGAGTTGTACTTGGTGACTTTACGTTGTAACAGTTGGGAGTTTTGTGTTTTGCAGACTCAGGTGGTGAGAGTGGGATTTTTAAGGTCCTGTTGGACCTGAAATGGGTGTGTACTGAATTTTGTGTTTGGGGTTCAACCCACTCGTCTTGAACTTCTGACAAGACTTTTGCAACCCCGCCATTCACTAAATAGTAGTTTTCTTAAATTCATAAATTAAACCCTGACTCTCTTGTGTGACGTTAGACAGGTTCGTCCCAACCTGTTGACAGAACACACTTTGTTTTGCCTTTGATGGAGCAGGAGCAGTGAGCTTTTACCACCGCCATTCCGACGGGTTTTCGCAGGGGTGATAAGACTGAAAATGACTGGGAGTAACTCTTTCCAATTTTAAGCTGTCAAAGGCCTAGGTTTCTCGCATCGCCATAATGGTAGGTATCAACTTGGAGCTCTTTTTTTCAAAAACGTTTTTTAAAACGAAAGGTAAAACTAAGAAGCGGTCCATTTTTGTAGCTGGTTCTTTGAAATACAGTAGACTCTCCAATTAATAAACTTATAAGAACTGGTTTTGTTGCCTGGAATTAGATTGTTCACTGAAAAGATCCTGGAGTCCTTAAAGTAGCAGAGGGAGTGGCAATCACTTGGAATCTAATCAAAAATCGGTGAGATCATCGAAAGGAGTAGAATTTTCTGTTTAGACAGCTCCGTAAATATCACTTCTTCAATGACATTTGGATGACTTTTGGAACAAAAATTTGTATTACAAGTTAAGGAGCATTCAATGTCTAATACAATCCAACTTCTTTTCAGTAAATAATTGGAGATCCTTTTAACAAGTTACGCAATTGAAAAGACACCTCTTACAGCTCTTATAATTTAATAAATTATTGAAAAACCCACTACCTCATCTCTGTCCATTAATATATCAAATTAGGTTCAGCTTATTCTGAATGCACCTTAATAAATAAATTTACTTGTAATGTGCAGATATTGCTTAGTTTTCGAGCCACTGATGTTCCTTAAGGCGTAACTTTCTTAATATTTTTTTAATTTGTTCAAGAAAAGTTAAACAAAGTCGCAATGGCAATACCTTCCACATAAAAAATCTCTATTGTGACCCACAAAACAATTTAAAATGAAGCTTAGCAATGAATACAAGGAAAATATATATAAAAAACGTTTCTATAACTCCTTGTACAGACTTCGGGAGACTGTAAAATTTAAAAGATATTGTAACGCTTCGTGGAATTGTTTGTGCCGTTCACTATATCAAGGGGCTACTGTATTAATTTGCCTTAAATTGGCTTTTGCAATTAATGATGATGCAGAAACTGCTAAAATGGAAGAATTGGCTGTTTGACTTTGCAGCTAGTATCGTTTGAGGAAGAGTTGTCCATTAGTGAAGGAAAATATTGAATTGATATACTGAATTGCTAAACACTTTTAAAAGAATGACCTCAGTTGAGCTTTAGATTTTCCATCAGTCCTATATTGGCAACAAAAATCATCTGCTAAAAAGTCCAAACGTCTCGTGCAACTCCACAGCAACCCACAAGCCCTGATATATGGCCCTCTCATATCTCAAACCTACATCCTTGCACCACATATACTGGCACACAAGCCAGCTAAAAAATGAAAAGAGCATCCCGGTACCATTTTTTTTTAGCATGTTTTAAGTTTCTTTTTGGTCGGTTTCTGCTTCCTCGTTTTCGGTCTCTCTCTTACCGAAACAGGCTCTGCTGCCTATCCAGGTCGAAATTGGTTATCCACCGATCCGCCCAACATAGAAAGGTATAGCTGCCTGGTACACTAGGTACATATGCAAAACGACCATCGATTCTGTCATGGTATCCCACTACAAAGGACAAAAAAAATCCACCTCCACCTTGTTTCCACACATAAAAAAAAATAAGAAGCGTAAAAATTGGCGATTCATGATGATGCCCAGGAGAGCAAGGGTTAAAATAACGTTCCTGGGCAACACCCTGGGGATATATTCAAACGTGATATAGAGGTGACGGCATTTAAAAAAAATTACCCGCTAGATAGTCAAAAAAGTAAGAAAAATCTCAAATTAAGGACGGGCCATGTTCAAGCGACCTGAAGAGTGAGTAAACAAGAATTGGGATTGAGTCAACAACCCCGAGAGAGAGAGGGTGCACCTCTAGTTCATCTTTCAATCTTGATAGGAAGTTATACAGCAGCCAATTTCATTAAAAGCAAATCCCGCTGACATCGCCATTTTCCAGTGGGGAAACGAAAACTGTAATGGAATCATTTTCCCAAGCTCCGAGAAGAATCAGCAAGCTAATTTCAAATCCAATTCATGCAATAATTGCTTCTGGGCACTTACCGCAGGTGCACAAGCACACGAGGCCCCTTTATGATCCGCATATCCGCACACACACACACAAATGCAGTATAAATGGTGTATGTCGGGGAAAATAATTGCTCCTTCAACGTATTTGCCATAACACTCGCAGGAGTAGCAGCAGGACTATTGCCACTACTGCCACTACTGCAGTGTAATTGGATTTTGTAATCTATGGCGGACATAACACGTTCCTTGATATAACTTTTCATAACTCCAATAGCCAGGAACGAAACAATTGACGGAAGGTTCTACGAAATCGCACCAAGGATCTTTTCTTCTCTCTCCACCAAGTACATTTTTGAAAGAACATTTTCTTAATTTAAAAATCCTTGTAGTTGAATTGAATTATGTTCGGAAGAGGAATTCACATCAGGCAGGCACTTATGTCCTTCGTACTCAAAATTGAATATCTCTGCCCCTGCTGGTGCATTTATTTAAATATATATTTTTTTCCTTCAGCTTCTAGTCGCAGTGTACATCCTGAAAGCATATTTAACAAGTACAGGAAATATACTCAAATATACACACACCCTCTGTGTGTGCAATATGTTGGGGCTGAAAAAAGCTAGGTCCTTGTTAATTTCATAGTTGAATGGATACTTTTTTTCTGCACAAAAGTGTATATATGGACGAGAGCGCGCTCATGGGGTGAATTTTCATGTTGAAAACTTATGAACTTGCAGCAAGGATCTTCATCTTGGTCACCTTTATGTTGGCCCCCACAATCCTTCTCGTGTGTGTAAAGTTTCTCTTGGCTACACTCCAGAAGTTCTGCTCTGCTCAGTGCTCACCCCCAGACTTACTTTCCAATCCATTCAATTCAAATTTTGCCAAACTCCTGTTGGGCCACTTCAGTTTTGGAAGAATCAAATGAATGAATGGAGGGTTTTTTTTTTTTTTTTTTTTGGAAGAACAGCCTTGAATCAATTGAACCGAAGCGGGTTCAAATATGTTTGCCAACTGCAATTGAAGTATTACTTTTGAAAGCGCACAACATTTTAATATCCTTGTTGCGAAAATTCGGTCGTGTGTTGGTACGAGACCAGTATGGGGTGACATTTTGAATTAAGTGCGGTGTCTATCTTTCTGTCCACTGATGGCAATTGGATTGGCTTCTTGTGAGATGCCAGGCTGGGTTAACAAGAGAAGTTTTACATCCAGGGATGTGCCGGGAGCGATTTACATTTTTGGTATAGGGATCTGTTCCAGGGGTTTCACTTCGGTGAATGGAGTGTTTAACAGTGGGGCGAGCCAGTGTTCATACGATTTTTTTTTAAATGAAAATACATGCGACTTTACAACAACAAAAAAGCTCCCAATTTAAGAGCTCCTTGCAGCATTTCTTAGACGCCAAATATAAAAGAGTTTTTGTTCTTATTTTAAGGTCAAAAATGTTCTCCAATTTATATAAAGTTGTACTGACTCTTCAAACCGCTTTTACCCTCATTAGCCTCTTAGAAATGTGGACACAGTGGCTCGGAGGTTAATATACTGGACTACTGAATGAGGGGTCTAAAGTTGGATCCCTGGAAAGACAAAAATCATATCTCAAGAATCTTTCCACTGTGACACCTTTTGCAAAAATCAGATATATATTCGAGAGTATACTATACACGTAACTGTAACGGAAGCGCTGCTTAAAACAAAATCCGATTGTCTAACTGTAATGGAAGAGCTTCTCAATTCAGTCATTAAGATTCGCCCCAAAATTGTGCGGTAATATTATTTTCACAAACAAATTTGTCCCCTTTTTCAGACTCTAACTGTTATTTAAAGAAACGGGTGAATAAATAAATAAATAGTTGGTGCAACAGGTCCGTATACGTACCTTCTCACAACCATTCGTTTTGTGTGAGTTTTTTTTCATTTTTGGGACGAATGGATGCGATCTAAAATTGTATGCCGAGTCCAAATGGCTAATTGAGAAGCTCTTCCTGACAGTCATACTTTCGGATGTTTGTAAGACGTTTGCGAGAGGTGGCGCAGTGGAAAAAAAAAACTAAGTTGGATTTTTTGACCAAAGCGTAGGTACTGTTCTTAAATTATTGCTGAAACCCTCAATTAGATGTAGGTACCACATAATTAGGCTCAAACATTTTGTTAGCTTTCATTTCACAGCTAAAAAAAATTCGCTAGCCTCCAGAATCAGAGGGCAATTTATCATGAAACATATTTCTTCTGTAACTCACTTCACCGTCAAACTGTGTTACAACCTTCCACCGCCACTGTACAGCTCTCAATGAATGACATTCCATTCCATTGCATAGTTAGCAGAAGACTCCCTAAAAATTTAGCATCAGCATACTTTGAATACCATAAATAACCACAGACTTTGGGTCACCGCATACTAGTGCCGGAAGACGCACTCCATTTCCCAGCATCAGCCCAGCCAGTACACTACAACTACAACTACAAGTAGTGTACACCAAGTCTCCTCAAA
This sequence comes from Cheilosia impressa, assembly GCA_948293265.1. Lineage (NCBI taxonomy): Eukaryota > Metazoa > Arthropoda > Insecta > Diptera > Syrphidae > Cheilosia > Cheilosia impressa. Next base: position 52,705,654 of record OX411881.1, on the reverse strand, counting down.
CATGCGGTGAACTATGACGTCTCGTAAAATAATTTTCGGTTTTGTTCCCCAAAATCAACTGACACCTCCCTACCCCCGCCTACATATATAGAGTAAGACTCTGCTCCCGAATGATGTGGTCTAACAGAGTGTTTGATACACACACTCTAGGTCTGGTTTGGTATAGAAACTTTTTGAATTGCCACTCGAAGATGGGCGGCCAATCGAACCCATTTTTGTGTTCTGTATGTAGACTGTCTGTCAGGCAGGATGTCCTCCTTAAAAACACAAAATCCTTACAGATGGTCTTTTCGATTCCATCGGTTACAGCTTACAGGCTGCAGGGGTGGTGTGTGCGCGCAAGCAGTACGTACCTAGTACGTCCGTCTGTCTATCTGGGATGCGGTACCCATGCACATTCGTATGCAGCGAGCGACCGACACGGCGTGGCGGCGGCATTAATGCAATCTTCTCGAAGCCAGACAAGAGTTGCTGCATGCTGCAGCGGTAACCGCCTAACCACCCAACCAACCAGCAGTAGTAGCCGTGGCCATAATCATTAATTAATTACGATCGTTGCAAAATTTGACAATTTAATTCGATAATGAATTTGAGGCGAGGTCAGCAAAGTGTCGCACTGTGTTCGTGTGCCATAAATCCTGTTGCCGTGCACTCGCAAACTGATGCACACTCACTTCCCTCTGCATATATGCATGCTCGTATATGGATAGAGAACTTTCTGACCGAAAATTAATTCCGCAGCTGTCAGATTTTGCGGGTGAGTATTTCATTGCATAGTTCTGGGGTGAGCTGATGGCGGAAATGACAGCGGCACTGGATATTGAAAGTTTTTCCAAAAAACCACGCATACAAAATGGAAAATTGGTTTCGAATGGAGAACAGAAAAAAAAATTGTACCAACCCTTCGGAGTTCGGACTGTTCTCATCCTAAGCAAGAAACGACACCCACCGAGAATGATGAAAGGAGTTTTTTTTTGTGGAGGACTTTAATTTTTGTTTTCATTACGACGGGCTTTTGCAGTTGACGTTTTTAATTTTGACAGTCGGCAGTCGCCTCTATTAAACCCGAAGTCTGTTTGATTGGAAATCTGTCTTCTGAATCGTTATTTTTATTTAAATGAGAGAACGGGGTGCCGGCTGGCTGACAGGACCGGAAGGATGTAATTGTTGGGGATTTCCGAAGATAATAATTAACATCGAGGCGGGAGTTTATTTTTACAGATTGCACAAGTGGACAATGATACGACAGACTGCAAACATTTTATTTGCATTGCACGAAGTGATGTGGGAGGGAGGGAGAAAGACACAAAAAAGGATGGAGAGGAATACTCTCCGATGGGATGAATATCCATTGATTTTCAATATTGACTCTTCCGGCGGGAAAATAAATTAAGCCACCGAAGGAAATAAAGATTACAACGCAAATATTTGCGTATTATTACAAGTGCTTCCAACACCCGACTACGTCTGAGGACTTGATGGGGATTCCTCGATAAGACGTACATTATTACCTCTGCTGGTTGTTTCACAAATATTGACATCAGTTAGAAGTGTGCACAAGTGAATTAGTGCAGGGCTTCATCAGATTATTCGTTCAGGCAGTTGCTATAATGTGACAGGATTATTCGGTAATTTTCTGTTTGACTTTTGCAAAGGAAAATGTGGCCAAAGTGCTTGTAGCAATATTTTTCAAGTTTCAGTTTATAAAACTGCAAGGGGTATTATTATTATTTTATTAGCATAAAGAATACATTTTTAGCTAATACAAAAATGTAAAAAAAGAGAGCACTAGCTACAGGCTTTCAGCTCTACTGCAAGTCTTGAGTTTTAGGAGTTTAAGTGCATTTTAAATATAGATCAGACTTTCAAAGATGTGCGCACATATAAAAATATTTAAATTGAAGTCGTTTTCGACACCCTTTTATTTTATAAAGTTCTCCGCAATGTAAAGCAAAATCATGCGAAATTAACGAGCCGGCCAATCAATGTCCTAATATTTACTGGCACTGTTTGTCTTGGAAACGTTCCTGGAAGCATTTTCGTCGTAACTCGGACGTTATTTTATTGAAACTATAATACAGTCACGAGATAGGTGACTGAGTTGAGGCCGCTTAAAAATATTGGACCGTGTTCTATATTCGTCCAAACTCCCCTTTACTCGACCTAAATTTAGTTCCTTAAAGGATATGATAAGTTCACTCAAAGTGACTCAAAATGGAGGCATCTGTCGTTCTCGCCATTTAAGTAAAATGGCCACTATTCGAGGTTAACAAATTTCTAAAAATCAGTCTGTTTTTCAAGCAACGAGTGGGTCAATAAATGCCGACTTGTGGAGTCTCCGGTGGGGAGTTCTTGACTTAATCGGATTATATTTGAAAAATAATGCAAATCTCTTCCAAAGTCTGCAGTTCTCTGCCTGCTCAGTGTCGAAGTGTGTTCGTTAAAAGCTGCGCGACTTGTGCTGTCTCTGGAAAGTCCCCACACAGTTCTTTCAATTGGTCGACGTTTGATTATTAGTTCCTTGCCGAAAGTGTTCCTTGTTATTGAGGACTTTTAACTGGTCAAATGAGTGATCCATTGCATAAAATGGGAAATATATTTAAAAAATACTGCTTTATTCCAAGGTAAGCCAAAAGCTAGCAGAGTTTCAAACGAGCTCAAAAACCAAGTCAAAAAATCAGTTTTCAGAGGAGATGAGGCTTCGTAGATTTTTAGCGCAGTGGCGACCTTAATTTTTTTAAATGATTGTTGCAACAGTGAATTCGCAGAATTTTATGGCCAAAGTTATGCGCATTTGTAGGACGCCATCAAACCTGTGAGGTAAGGGCTTTTGAATACAAATCCGCTCTTATAGTCATAGAGAAGAGGAAACTTATAAGTTCCAGAGTAGTGGTTGAAATTGAAATTTCTTTCTGAGATTATATAAATATAGAGACATGCGGCGACGATCCAAAACTGTCTGTAAAGCAGTCGATATTTCGGACACTTGGCAAAGCTAACTCATATAACTCATAAGATCGTCCATTTTTTTTTAGTGGACGAAGATCTACAAAACTTACCACTCAATGGTCAGTCGGACTGTTATTTATTCGTATATTGGGTTCAGTAAAAATCGACATCCGCTGCAAAATTTGGTAGATAAGATGGGCTACCGATGAAGCTCTTCAAAGCAGGAATTTTAATGGCACGAGTCTCCATAAAAAGTCGGGCTTTCACAAAATATTTTTCTCTCAGCTGGTTCCTCCTTATTTTCCCCTTTATATCTGCACCATAGAACAAAGGAATACATATTTGTACCTACTGCGAATCAGTACCCACGACGGACATGAGTTCCCCCGTAGATCACCAAGCGTATCCACTCACAGTGCCACCTCTATCACAAATCCTCATGTGATGCAGTAAACCTCCACTCCTGCAAGTAATCACATTTCAATTGCTGTAACCAAAATCGTTTGAAGCCCTCCCTTGGACCACAAGTAATCGCAAGCCATGCTTGTCATCCCCAGCCAAATAGACAACTAATGAGTATCAATTCCTGCCCATACCTCTTCTGCTGGTATACCTTGGATAGAAGAAAAAAATAAATAACCAAAACCAACTCCTCCAAAGCTCCTTACAAAATATAAGTTGACAGAAATTTCATGCTCTTTTGAGTACACAACCGAATCGAGCGAGTGCTGCGCGCCACAGCGCATTCTTACATAAAACGCTTTTCACATCGAATTTAACTAACACACAATAATGCGGGCCGAAGTCGGCGTTGTCGGGCGGGGTATAGATCGCATTTCAAGCACTCAACCACACAGAGCGCACCGTCGTCGTCATCGTCGTCGTTGTCGTGCATGGTCTACGAAACATGAAAGGTACAAATGCCGATTTTGAGGGTTGAATCAGCTCCTTCGACGTTGAGTTCGTCTTCCATCTCTGCTTTTGTATATAGAAATGCGATTTTGCACTCTTGTCGGAAAGCTTGAAGCTAGGCCAGGTCGCCTTTGGTCTTAATCTTGACATTTATTCCATGAATGAGTTTCCATTCAATTCGCATGAATTCCTTTTGTGACGATTTTATTGTCATTATAAATCGGATCAAGCGGTTTACGTTGAATTTACTTATTTCTTCTTTTTTTTGTGGCTCCTTCCTCCTGTTGCTATAGTGAGACATTTAATCGACGAAAATCTACACAAGTCAGATGAATGCGAATGAATTGGGAATCAGGTGCGGAAATTTCCTTTGAGAGGCAGTTTTGCGGTGCCAAGGACGATTGATGAAATTACTTTTCAATTGGGTAATGTACGAGTAAGTGCATTTACTTTGGTCCAGGATGTTAAAGCTGGTGCCTCAAGATGCTGAATTTCAATTGTAATTGAGTGGGGGAGGGTGTGTGCCGGTGTGGGTGCTTGAGAAAGGATTGAAATGTGATTATCGGCGGGATTCTGTGTAATTATGTCCTTCGTCAAAGGGGTTTCGTATAGATAAATGGGATTTCGTGAGATGCGGCTTTCTTTTGCGGTCTCTGAAGTGTAATGAACATCTGGATACATTTTGAAGATGGGAATAGAAGTGCGGCCATGGGGATGGTCTTTTATTAAGAAGAGAGCAAGGTCGTTGTGGGGCAGCACTTATCTATCAATGGCGTATCAGAGAAAGTTGCCTCTAGGACATACGCCCACTTATGGAGACAATTTCCTACTTACAGTCAGTCAGGGATGGATCTAAAAATGGATTCGCAAGTTCTTTTCATCTGCTGGCGCACCTTCCTACGGACACCTTCAGAAGCTATGTACATGCGTTTTAAGTTGCAGCGTCCATAGGGTTGAATTAAGCCTCAAGGGGCCTCATTTTTATGAACGAGACCACTTAAGCTTTTTGGCTTTAGCCTTCCGAATGACTCGATTGCAGTCCTGGTCAGTTTAAAAAATACTCTTCCTCCGTGCGCTTGGATCAAATATTTCTCAATATGTCTCCGTTTTGCATTTATTCGTTCAATTTCTTTGAAATATTTGGACACGCCTACTGCGCCCCTGGACCGCATTCCAACGAACACCTCGCCTTTTGGCATAAATCTTCCTCCAATTAAACGAAATATGCCAACAGAATCGTTTAAGCTTCGCACTAACCAAAGCGTTCATGTGTGTAACTTCGAATTGGATGCGCAAAACCAACAACAAAAAATAAAAAAAAAATCCCATTCAACTCAAAATTGAATACTGGCACTTGCTCGCCTGACATCAAGAGCCCCATCTCGCAACACCCACCACGCCTCCTTCCAGCAGCCGCAATGAAATTCATTTTAACTGCCGAGATGGATATGAAATCCAGGATGCACTGACTGGAAAACACTTTGAACTGGTAAATTTTTAATGAATCGAAATGTTGTCGAGAACGTACCGAAACGATATCCCTTTTCAGGATGCACGAACGGAAACATGAAAGGTGCACGAAAGGATGGCGGAAAAAAAATCCAACCATAGATAGACGTGGTGGTGGTATGTTGTCACTTGTTGGTTGGTGGAGTATCAATTTCACCACTTTAGTGATGCATAGAAAAAAAAAAAAAGCGAACGCTCCCCGGTAATCCTGTGAAAATGAGTAGAATCCTAGCGAATAAAAAAATCCGTCTCTTTCGAACGGAGAATGCTCTTGGGAATAATTGAAGTGTTTAACACGTCCAATTCCTCGCCTTCATCGTAATCGGGTTGTAAGTACCAAGGAAGGACTAGTCGTCCTCATTTCTTTCTTATACCCAACCCGACTAAGTCGCAATCGGAATCTAATGCATGCCTGCGAATTGTCACACCTGAATGGGAATGCAGACAATGGTGTCTATAGATGCGAACAGCTGGCAGAGTCGAAGATGTTTCACATACGCCTCGGTGTCCCGGTGTCTAATTTACATTCGTTGTGCGCCGGAAGTTTCTTTAAGGAACTCACGTCCCCAACAAAGGTATAGACAAAGACTCTTGTTGTGCGGTTACCAGCAGTGAGAACATTAAATTTTGCTCTTGCGGTTGTCACCCGAAGTAACCCAAAAGGCGAGTGCGGTGACTCCAATGACAGGGAAAAATATAATTTTCTACATTTTACCCCCGCAAAGCGACCGGAAAAGTGTGATCCTTGCAATGTGATGATGCTCTTTCATATTTAATTAATTTCGGGTCGAGAATGTGTGTTTTGTATTTTCCGTGTGTGTGATGCGGTTAACCGTCAGTCGGATGATGGTGCTGTAGTTGGGGACAATTAAAAATTCATTTACAGTCACTTGGCACCAAGCGTGAGAATTTTTTTTTGTTCCTTGTTATCGTTGTAGACGAGTGCTTCCGAGGAGCTGTTAAGATGGAATTTTAAGCAGTTTTGACAGTCAGACGACAATTGCTGTTGAGGTTGGAATAATTGGGGTTGCTTAAATCGGCTTGGCCACTTTTATGACACTGTAGGGGCTGACAGGAATTCGGCCATTACGAAGTTGCGGCAGCCGTTTCGTCAACCAAATTACAGTTGGGTACTTAGGCTCGAAAACAGTTATTATATAATTTTTTTATGGCCATCAAGTCCTTTACAAACTGTTCTTTTGCAAGCAACAAACTGGACGTATGCATTTCTGGCGATGTAAAGGGTGTCGTAAATTGCAAGCGAGATTTAAATTTTCCGCCATTTTGTATTTTGTAAAGTGCTGCTAATGTAAAAAAAATACAGTGTGAAAGCTGATAGCTCAATGTTATAAAAATTGAAACAAGAAAGCGCAGAGTGTTCGTTAGGGACGAAGCTCATTTTTTAACTTGAAGATTTGAGAAATTTTGTTGCACAAGGTGGCGCAAAAGTAATCCTCCTATCAGAAAATGCTATAAATTTTGCGATTGGCCCCTAATGTCAGTTCAGTTTTGACATTTGTGTAGTAAACACATGCGAAATACACGTTAATAAACAATGTTACGCTACACTGCTCCAGAACGCGGAATATTGGTGACTATTTATTTGAGCAATAATCGGTCAGTGACTTTGGCACAACGTGAATTTCGTCGCAGATTTCCTAGCCGTCCAACGCCTACTGGTGAAACACTGCGACGTTTAGCCGCTGGCCTCGAAGAGACTGGCACAACACGAGATGCTGCCAGGCGTGGCAGACCTCGGAGTAGCCGTTCTGCAGAGAATTTTGCTGCTGTAGCCGAAGATGTCATGGAAGCGCCGTCGACATCGACCAGACGACGTGCCACGCAAATGGGTATCAGTCGACGGTCTTTACAGCGAATTTTGGTACAAGATTTGAAGATGTTTCCGTATAAAGTCCAGACGGTGCATCAGCTGTTAGCTGCTGACCGTCAATCGCGTCTAACCGTTCAAGCCATCCTTAATCACCACCAAGAGGAAGATGATTTTTTATCAAAAATAATCATGAGTGATGAGGCCCATTTTCATCTTAGCGGGTACGTAAATAAGCAAAAATTTACGCTTCTGGGGTACTGAAAATTCGCGTGTAACCCACGAAGAGCCATTACACCCGCTCAAAGTCACTGTATGGTGTGCTGTTTTCGCTGGAGGAGTCGTCGGACTTTTTTTCTTCGAAGACGTCGCGGGCCAAACGGTTACTGTGAATGGTGAGCGCTACAGAGCAATGATCAACGAGTTCTTTTTGCCGCAACTTTATGAATTGGGATTGGAAAACATGTGGTTCCAACAGGGCGGTACAACGGCACACACTGCACGTGCCACAACCGATATGCTGAAGGATGCATTTCCCGGGCGCCTAATCTCCCGTTTTGGCGATTTGCACTGGCCAGCAAGATCGCCTGATTTGACCGCTCCAGACTTCTTTTTGTAGGGCTTTTTGAAGTCGCGGGTTTATGTCAACAAGCCTCAGACTCTTGCAGCTATTAAAGACAAAATCCGTCAAGAATGTGAGGACCTATCGCCGGAAATTTTGGCCAAAGTGATGGAAAATGCCATAAAAAAGGCTCAAATGACAATCAACTATGGCGGCTGCCATTTACATGACATCATATTCTCGACTTGATGTAAAAAAAATTAAAAGACAAAATAAAAATAATCCACAAGAAGAATCAAAGTTTTTCTTTTTTTTTTATAAATTACAGCCAAAAAACATCGGAAGGTTATTTTTGCGCCACCTTGTATAACCTGTCACTCTTTGGTGCAGTTTTTGATCTTTAGGAATAACGCTGTCACTCAACTACTTTTATGCAAAGCAATTGTAATTGACTAAAGAGTGCATTAATGTTTCAGAGAAGCGGCCATTTTCAAGAGTCAACAGATTTTTGAGTCTTCCCTCAACTGCAAAAATATTCAACATATAATATTTTTTTTTTGATTTAATTGCTCGTTTTGTTGTTGGCTCTACCCAAAGTAAAAGTTATTCAGCTGATTTCGTATTTCTTTTACTTCCTTTGAACAATTTCAATTACCTACCATCTAAAAACAAGCTTAAAATGCAAATCACACTCTAAACTCTAATTAAAGTGCCCGCCGTCATTCTAATGAAGCTGTACCAAAAATTAAACCAACTTTTTCCCAATCATTGGCTCTAAAATAGCAAACCCAGAAACAGAAGAACGATAAATCACATATCCTTGGGCGCAATTTGGTTCCGTCTGTAATTTTTCTTTTCTGGAAAAATTAAGCCCCTTTAACCGTCGATTCATTAGGAAACTTTTTCCCTTTCACAAAAGTTCTCACAGTTTTGCTTAAAGTCTTTCACAGCAAAACTTTGAATAAATTCCCCAATCATCAGTTCAAGGATACTCGTATATGAGAAGAATATGAGCGCAGCAGCGGCACCACATGTAGGTATTGTATAGTGAAATAAAATTTTCTCGAAATTTTCCATCAATTTTCGTGCACTCGTAAGTCACAAAAACTAAAACTAATGACCAAACTGTGAACAACGCCTGCAGGATAATACCATTACAGCAACAGACACATTTCCGTGCGATTTGTAAACTTTTCGAATTTCATCATGGATGCGAATGGATGGCAAATAGCCTCAAGGCGTAATTAAGTTGTATACACAGGACACCTTAAAGGAGGAGAGATGTGCCTGTGCATTTCTTAGGCACGCGGCTAGTAATTGGTGAAGTTTGCAACAAGCTTAATCGATATTTATTGCGAATCCGTGAGAGAATCCTTTTTAATCCTTATTTAGTCAATCACCTTCGATTAGAGGGAAAATAAATTTGTTCCTTCTGTAAACGAGTGTACGTCTGCGAGGGAGAGTCCTTGAAATTGGGATTAATGTTGATGCGTTGGAAAGTTTTCCAATTTGTTTGGCCCCCCCGGCGACCATTAAAGCCTGCTGACCCGTTTAATTTGTTAAGTGTGGTTTGCTGTTTGCTGATGTAGTGGCCATCTTCTGTAAAAATAAAAACAAATTAACTGGTAAAAGTTGCGGCTCCCTTTGCGTGAGTTCGAGCGGAACAAAGCCAATTATGCTACTTTGTTGGGGAAGCTTTTACTTCTCGGTTGTAACGGAAATACAATTTTTGTACAACTTTTTTATGTACTTGCCATTGATGAGACAAAGCAAATCGAACTCAAAAATAATCCATTAGTAATATGTTATCTCTCACATAGGAAAACTTTCAATCTGAAGCAGACCATCTTCATCGATAGAACAGCGATCTCAAATTCACTTAGTGTAATTGGCTCTCAATGTTAACCGCAACCCAAATAGGCAAAAAGGTCAATACAATCTCACCATGAAGTATGAATTGCATTTGGAAGAGATTTCTTTGCAATTGTGCAGTAAATACCGTCCCCGATAGAGTCCTCGTCGCATCGTCATCATCGACATTCTTTCGGAGAAAAAAAAAAAAAAAAAAACACGAAACCAAAGTTTTTCGGTTCTCTTCGGAGAATGAATTTGTAAAATTGTTTTCATCTTAGCTCTTGGCCAAAAAGGGAATACAAAACGATGCAGCAAATAGTTGAGAATGTATCCCTTTTATTGCCAAGGAAAAGAGCCCAAAACCAGCACACAGCAGTTTCTATTTATCCTTCGTCAGTTAAAAAAAGAAAATACCCCCGCACACAACTACAACACAAGTTTGTATTTTTCTTCGACATTTTCGCAAGGATGCATCAGCGGAGAATGTACACTTCCACCGCCGAGACGACCGTTAAGCTCTTGACAATTTCTTTAAAGATTACTCGAAGGATGCGCGCCAATCGGCTAAAGATACAAAAGTTTATTCCTTTCGTTCGGTTTTTGGTCTCTTTTTTTTCGATTTGAAAAACGAAAAGTTTGCTTTTCCAAAGTGAAAGCAAAGAGGCGGAGGAGTTCTTTTCCAAAAAACAAAAAAAAATACGACGACATGCTGAACCGTTTCATATTATTTCGCGCTTGTTTAACATGTTTCGCAACATATGGCGTAGCGCGAACAGCAATCCGCCGAAGAAATAGTCGAATAAAATGAGAGACGGTTCGTACTTCGGTTCGAATGGAAATGGAATAACATTCTAAATGTATTTGCTTTGCTCTCAGTCTTTGTCTTATATTAAGATACAGGTACAGGGCTGGATTTGGTACAACGCGATCGAGGGGAGTTTTACGTTCTAACTTTAATCAGCGGTGTTCTGAAGCAGACTTTTGCATCATGTTTTCTAGGGTCGTTAGTTATTTTATTGACATTTCTCTTTCGATTTGAAAACGGCTGAGAAAAACCCTCGGTAGAGTCTTCAAATTTTGTAAATTTCCGAAGAGTTTGGGAAAAAAAATCTCAGGGCGCCCTGTATAAAAAAAAAACTTTTTCACATTCTTAACATTCCAAAACACAGAGTTCTCTATTATATTTTAAGATTTATTGAGTCTTGCGTTTAGGTAGAAAAACAGCCACAAAAAAACGGGGCAGCCTGTTTTGAAATCTTTCGGTTGAAGTGCACTACAGTTGGCAGATATGTGTTTAAAATGTCAATATCACAGAAAAGTTAAATAAAAACATCAATATAGAGGTGCACCCTGTATGCAGCTTTGCAAAAAAATATTTTTTTTTAAAAAAATCATTTTTAGTGAACCCATGCTCCATTTAAGGCACTTTCAGTAATTTTGCACTGGACATTCGTAATATTATGATTGCGCATTAAAATATATAAAGACACCCTGTAATCTATACTTCATATGCAATTTAGGTGAAGTCATTACGCTCCGGTGAAATTTGAGACTTGTTAGACATTTAGCAGCGAGGAGTACACATTTATTATGTTTTCCCTGGACCACCCTGTATTTAGTTTACGCATTTCCTTCAAGGTGTGAAACTGTAGCGACCCATTTTTAGCTTTGAAGAATATTTCTGATCCGGCATTTGGTTCTAAGGACAGTTTGATCACTTTTCTATTAGTCTTCCCATCAGTTTTTCATCCCGCTTCCTTCCGATGGCCCCTAAAAAAACAGACCCATCTTTCAGATGACAGGTGTCGCTTTAACCTTTGCCTCCCGCTAGAGGTTTTTAAGGCCCCCTTCTCACCGAGTCCGCCCCCAGATTTCATTGGCAAATATCAAGCTTTGCTATCAACTCTTTCTGCTTAGTCAAACCCTTTTGTCTAGAGGTATTCCTTCGGTCTATGAAAATAGTTTTTCTTTTCGGACAGCCAAAGAGTGGTTTGAGTGGGAAACTTTTTCGCTTCCCATTTTTCCGTCGATTTTTTTGGCGATTTATTCCGCCTCTCTTCCTCTGGCGCGTGTATCTGTGTATAATTCTGGAAAATTGTATACGGATCGCTGCTTAAAGTTTCGCAAGACCAACCCCAAGCCGCCGTCGTCGTCACAACTTTTACTCAACTCTTGCTCTGGCTTGTGTGTGATTTAATGTTGCTCCGCATCGACGACATCAATTGTGTGTGTGCCTCCAAGACGAAGATCAAAAGTTTCTTTCATTGTGAAAGAAACTAACAAGTAGATACGAGTATAAAGAGAAAGACTGTAACTTCTCTCCCCCATGGACGAGGGAAATAAATCATTTTCCTCTTGATTGTAGGTGGAACATAAATTGATACGTTATTCGGCATTTAATTTGTCGGAGGGTGTTGTATTATTTTTTACGGTTGCTATATGGAGGGTGGAAATTGCGCTCGTTCCTTAAATTGTACACATTCCCATCGCTGACACCCCTCAGCGAGCACTCAAATTAAATGGGAAATACCTGAGAAAATTAAACAGCACAAAGGTGAAGGTGAAACTCTCAGCATAAGCAATCGTTGGTACATTGAAAACTGTCATCATATGACAGAGACAAGGGAGGCGAATGTTCAAAATGAGATCTCAAAGCTGAAGGCATCCCTTGGGTTCGCGATAAATTTAATTTAATAATATTATTATATCCTCCGAAGAAAGGGATAACCATACTTGAGTCTGCCGAGAGTACATAGTTGAAGTAGTTATCCTCTGGCGGTCCTCTGGTACACTCTGGCAGTACAATCAACAGTGAAGAGCAAAAGGGTTCTGCAGGAGGGTATTTTATGGATTTCGGATATCCACTATAATATGTGTCGGCAGCAGATGTCTGCGAGATAGCTATTAGAATTCTCATTGGCACACACCTGTGGAATGGCGACCGTTGTCGAGGAAACACTTTTGAAATGTCTATTGGAATAGGCAGACGTAGGGACGTAGACCGTAGTAACTGGCTATGCGGTAATTGAACGGAAAATTTCTGCTTAATTGGTGGTTCAGTGTTCTAGCTGATGGAATTAAATGCGCAGCGATTTGAAAAATTCATTAAAGCAATGGGCGGCTTTGGGAAGTCATCGAACTTTGAAGGAGTGAATGGGTAGAGTGGGAAACGAATATCCACCAGTAGGAACTCTTTTCGGAAAGATGCCTCCGGTCGTCAACGTCCTATGGCAATAAATTTGACCGTCCATCTGAATATTCCAATCAAAAATTCAGACAGACATTGAAACTTACAAGAAAAATGCAATTTTTGCCATCAAAGTAAACTGAATAAATAGCTTAAATAAAGTGAACGTCTGGGTCGAACGTAACTTGCTCGTTCATCAACATTTTTGGTGCAAATGAGTTGCCTGATTGTGTGAATTTCAAGTTGATGGATTTATTTTTAGGGTGCATATTCAATATGATTAACAAAAAGGTGCTATTATCAGCTAAAAAGAAGTTTTGCTTAGCTGTTAGTGTGCTTTCATTGGAAGTGGGCCATTGTGCTTATTTCAAAAATATACCGAAGAATTCTGAACACAGATCGGGATTTTTGTACTCATTTATGAGAAATATTTTTAAAACGCCAGTATTAGAATTTTTTGAGAAAAACTAAGTACGGGATCTTATTACAAATACTTATACCATCTTGCATATCTATTTTGATCGAAATGGTGGGAGCGGTTTTTGTAAAAATTTTCAGACAAAACAGTACCAAATATTGCATTGCGTAGTTTGAAAAATACGATATTGCTTAACTATTTAGCTGAAAACAGAGTACAAGTGTTGTTCGGGATTCAAGCATTACATATTTGGTTTTTAAAGTTTTATCGAAATCGAAAGTCGGGTTTTCGAGATCTGAGCGGTTTTTTAAAATCTTAGTTTTCCTCGATTCGAATTCAAAATTAAGGACATAATAATTTCCAGAAGATCGATTGTACTCTAATTTTGCATTTTGGTCAAAATCGCTATTACCGTTTTCAGGTTAACTAAAGAAAACTAAATTTTTCAAAAATTCCTTTTTTTAAAAAATCCATTTTACCATAATATTGAGAAAAACTGAGTCTGCCATTCCATTAGAAATGACCATATTACATTCGAAATAAATTTTTGTTACAATCCTAGGGACCGTTTTCGAGATATGTATATCCAAATTTCAAAAGTACCTACCGTTATTCGATTTTTCAGTTGAAAACTGAGCACGCAGTCATGTTACCCTCACCTACTGAAGCGTAAATATTAATTTTGGTTGAAATCGTTATAGCCGTTTTCGAACAAATTAAACTGGTATGAAAGTTTTGTATGGGAAGTACCATTAATATTGAGGTTACCGTGCAAACAAAAACGGCCCCGAACTGTAAGCCTCTAAACTCCAAATCCGAAGTTTGAACAAAATCGTGATAGCCATTTAGGTTGTAGGCCTCGGGACATACAAACAGACAGACAGACGGACAGAATTTTGCGACCCATTTTTTTGTTCCTCTATCATCGTAATTTGAGAATTGATTAACATCACGATTTCGAAAATTTCTACGAGTACAATATCTTTCTCTTTCTACGTAATCGAGAAAAATAAAAACATTTAAGGTCTACTTCTTACTTAGCTACTACTTTTTATCCAGCCGCCAGTTGATCTCAAATTAAGATGACATAAAATTCAAGTCAAGGGATGTTCTTCCAACCCGATGGTGCTACTTATGAAACTGCACAAAAACAAAGTCGATTGAGATGAGTCCGAGAACTCGGCAAGATCGTAAATATGGTTTAAGGAAACTTATACTGACAATTGTTCTGCGTTCATTTAGACATTGATGAGAGATGTTGCCGGCTGTTTTAAAGAGTGATCTTAAGTCTTATATATAAAAAGGCGAAGGGAAATAGTTAAGGACCTCTTTTATACATATATTTGCTGATTTTTTTGTTGCAAAGGTTGTGAAGTGATGCAATGCTGTGTGTAATATATTTTCCAATAATTTGTGTGCCAGGTCACTAAAACGGTAGAATTTCTACAACTGGACGAACTCTAGTTGGACTTAAATGTTGAAGAGGGTGAGGACTTCTAGGTGCTGGGCAATAAAATTCCACAATATTGCCCTTAAAAAATGGTAAAAGCGATAAGAGCTTCAACAAACTACGCCCGATTTTACATTCAACTGTTAAAGTGGAAAATAAAATTCAACATCTCTGTGTTCAATGCATTGCGAACACCGTAATTCTAGTTCAGCATGAGCAATTCCTTCAATTGAATAGCTTTGCCCACCTAGTTTAGGTCATCAACTTGTGTGATTTGGCAACGAAATTCGTTGCTCGAGTTGGTAAGCTTGACACATATTCTTCCCCCCTAGTATACACTGGAGACTCGAACAAAATCGAACGTTGTGCAACGTGTTGAGCGCACTCCGCAAATGACAGCCATATTGAATATTGGTGACTGTGATATCAGCGGAGAGTCCACAATATCACCAACTGTGACTACAACAGCCGGCGCAGTGGCAGTCGCGATTTAACCCGAATTAGTTGATCGTGCTCTAAGTTGCCAATGAAAGTTTTAAAAGGGTTGACCAACACATTGGGGAGATAATCTACACATCATTGCGAAATCGCCAATGACCAACGTGCGCTTGTAAATTACCCAAACAGTTGTTCAGGACGATCTCCATCTCCAGCAGGTTGATCGGAGCAATTTTAGAGCCTTGTACGTCGAAGTTGATCTAATTTCGAATTTGAAGCGATGCCCGCACATAGTGTAGGTACGACTGATGTTCTGTGGGTCTTTAATCGACTCGAACAATTTCATTGACATTAGGCTATTGAAGTCGTAATCCTCTTAAGGGTACCCGTACCCATATACAGCGTTTTCCTAATATTTAATTTAGATTGGTCTAGAATACAGCCAAAACCTGCCACACTTAATGGCCGCCATAAATATAAATTTCCTTTCAAACTTAAATAGGTTGATAACCTATTTTGATGTAAGACCACCAAAAGTACCACCCAACTAGACAAAGACAACTCATCAAATAAATCCAAACCCAATCAGACAAAACCCATCCACCCATAAGGTGCGACTTAAAACACCCACAGCCCGTGCCAACAACTCGGCAATAAATTAACCAAGCCTGCCTCGCTTTTAGACGCTCAACAGCCCGTAACGATTTAATTACCGGCCCCATGTTTCACTCAACCACGAGATATTAATATCCTCAACACGTTTTCAATTTTTCTAATTCACAATTTGTTTTGGTGTGTAATTAATATTCCGTCCGTCCTTAAAGATCCCTTCAAGCACAAAAATGTTCGCTCTCCCACCGAACTGAACTCCAAACAGGATCTGCATGAATAAAATCAAAATCCGCAAGCAAAAGGAAAGACGAGCAGGACAAAAAAAAAGAAGATACACTCCGGCGGGCTGTCCCCCTTCAATTAAAGTTGTATCCATATATAATTCTCATTAGGACTTCAAGTACCGCCCAACCGAACCCATCCATCCTTGGCATAATCACGCTCTCGCTCTCGCCCTGCAGTTATCAATGGAAAACTTAAACAATTGAAATCCCAGCTTAGTAATATTTATCCTAATGAGATTAACGAACGTGGGGTGGCCAAACCAGTCACTGGAAATATCCTAGAAAAAAGGACAACGTGCCGCGGCGCATAAAAAAAGAAGAAGAAATATTTAAAAATGATAAATGAATGGAAGGATTCATGTGAAAACGGAGCAGGCTCTCCGCAGGTTTTTTTTTTATTTTTATTTTTTTTCCTAGTTCCGACGGGGATGCTGTGATGGTGGTGGGAGGATTTGGATGAACGTCCTGCTTGGTATCTTAATTATAAATCTTAAACCATCCACGGTACACGGATGGCACAGTGGTATTGGTGGGTCCCGGTGAAACAAAAACATTGCCTGGCGGATCTTTCCCTTGCAAATGAACGTTGCAACAGTAAAAATGATGAAGCAGGACTCAAAAGTTCACAGCGAATGAAGGGGAGATGGGGAAAGAAAAAAAAAAATGCTAAAAAAATTCCTTCACGCGCCCGCAGGCTGTCACATTTGCAGAACAGCAGCTACTTTGGTTTCCTCCGCCAGATCCGTTCGTTGCGAGGGTGACATATTTTCTTTTTTATTTCCCTAGAATGGCAGAAAAACCAACACAAAAGAGAAAGTTATCATTGTGCTGGCTTTTCTTTTCCACCTCGCGCGCGATGCTAATTGCTTGGAGATCTTATCGAGCGCGCTCTGACTGCTGCGCCAATTCGCTCCTAATTGTGACAGGTGACCAGGGCAGCACGTTCCTCTTAATGATCCCCAAACTCTGGCGTGTTTCTGATTTATTTCCCAGCCGCTGCGACCTCTGCCATAGAGCTCAACGTGCAGAAAACAAAACGAAAAAGTTGGTCTTCCGCCACATTGATCACTGACAAAAGGTCAGCGCGGTAATTTGGACCCACAATGGCGCTCTGGCACCCTTCAGCCATTGCTTCCATCACCACAGCAATGCAGCCCAACAATTAACAATTGAAATTCACTTAACTGTGAAAACAAGAATTTATTTAATAATTTCCCACCCTCCTCAGCTGATGACCAGGCTTATGCAGAGAAGGGGGTGCTCTCTCTCTCTCTCTGGTTATAAAAATAAATTTCACGCGCTGCCAGGGGGAACGGCTGGAAAAAAGCGGTGCACTCATGCATACCCAATAAGTGTAATCACTAAAACGTAATTGGCCAATCAATATTGTCATTGTTCTGGATGGTCTGCCGTTGCCGTTTGCCTGACGTGGCAGCAGCCCCCCCATGCCCAACAGCCGACATTGAAGGCAGAGAGCTTATGCATTCTCCAGTGTGCTGCAGCATCATCAAAAGTGGCGCGCATTAAAACGATGACGAGGACAATGGTGTGTCGGTGAAGGTGGTGTTCCCGATAGAGCGCTGAAGAAGGCTTGAAGGTTATTCAATAGAAAAGACAGCAACGTATGGGGTACGGGCCCAAACCCAACAACAGAGTTGCTGCAAGTCGAGATGGTTGTGCTGCAGCATGCCCGAGTTAAGTCATTGTTTCTAAATTCTTTGGGTATATAGATCGTGCTGGGATTAAGCAGTTGCGAGGGCCATGTGTTACTAGGCACAGTGGCGTTCAAAAGGAAAGGCACGGGAGTATTTCTTTTTCCAAGAGCTTATTCTTCCACCTTTGCACATTTTGTTTGCAAAGCTTGTAAAACTCAGAACTCACTACGGCAAATTTTTGTAAGTTTTATTCAACTTTTGTTGGGGAAGGTCCGGTGGTTTGAAATTATTTGGCAGAGATATCTCCGGTAAAGGTATGAGCCGACACATGACGAGTCCCCTTTGCGTGGAAGAAGCAATCAGAATAACTTGAAATTTAAAATGGCTTCACAAGGCTGCTCTCTTTGGCCAGTATTTTTCTCTTAGCGATATAAAATGTTCTTTAAGCTGCTTTTTGAACGGCAAGCGGGTCGATTCGATGGTCACTTACACCCCATATCCGCTATGGGCTTGTATAGTACTTATTCTTTCCGAGGGCTACCTGTGACACTCCGTTTAGCTACGGACTATGACGAGAGGAAGCCAAGATGAAAGTCATATAGGTCTGCAAAAATACACGGTTTAGGAAAGTCCATGAGTTAATGAGGAGTCCACGCAATTGATAAAGGTTTGGTAACCTCAAGAATATTGGCTTAAATCGCAGACAGACAGATAAGTAAGCGTAGTAGAGTGTCTAGGGCCCAGCAGGTCAGACGGGACTTATTTCAAAAGAAGCAACCTAAGCTAGGGCGAGCCCCGTATTCCAAGTTGATCTAATCGACTGATGTTCTGCAAAAAATGAGCCAATAGACGACTTCAAACAGATGCCCTTAAAGTCCATTAAGCCCGAGAATAAAAATGCTCTAACCGGGACTCATCAACCTTCTTAAACGTGGAGGTATACAACTTTCTAGGCCCCTCAGCATGGTCGAGCGAACGAGGAACCTGAACTTAGTAGGAATCATTAAAACTTATGCAAGGTGGGACTACATTTGTACCGGCAAAGAGGTCGAGCCTTACGTTCGCAGAATGTCTTCAGTTTTAAAACGCTTTGTATAGAATGAATGTTCTCTATCTGACAACAGTTTCCCAACTCTTTTAGTATATGCTGGCAAAACCACCCCTTCCCCTATTTAACTGACAACATTCCTTAAATAGGTTCCACAACTTCCACGCCACACTGTACCATTTACAGCTACTTGTCCAGTTGCCAAGTGTGCCGACTGCTGACTGCCGATGGATGGGCAATAATAACATTGATGAGGCTGGTCGGTGGTGCCGGTGGTTGTTGGTAGCGGCGCTGACCCATTACCAATATAGCCCGCATGCACATTGTGCATAGATGTGTGCTCTCATTTTATGGCATTGTGCAATTCCAGCAATTAACTTTAAAGGACGAACAAGTAATCGTTTCGGACGTGAACGCTCACACATATGCAACATACACAGGCAACAAAGAACGGAACAGAATAACCAGCTCCAGCTCCTGCTGTTCACTGTTGATGATGACGACAATGACGACGACGACCATGATGATGATGCTGATGATGCCGATGACGACAATTGCTATGTGTGCCCGGGCACATCCAGGCAATAGCACCCTTCAGCCAGACTCGAATGCTTACAGGGTTACAGTTTACAGAGCTTACAGGAAATGCCCGAAGGGGTTGATGTGGTTCACTTTCAATGCGATGTGACTGCAAGGACGACAGCGGCAAGAGAGTGGGGAACCCAGCTATACTGGTGTGTTTGTGCGGCGCGCGTTTGAGTGTGTCCCAGCCAATGTAACGGCATATTAATCTCGTTAATGATGAACTGAATCAGCGTTTTAATCGACCGAACCAATTCAAGGACCGGCTCCCGAAATAGATAGATGGATGCCATTCTCTTGTCTGATTGCCATCTGTCCCCCATCCTCATATGCTTATTAGTCTCCTCGTCCCATCTCCTTCGAGAGGACATAAATTGCAACAGACCAACGACAAATGGGGTTTGACAACAAAGGTTGCCACGTCATACCTATATATAAGTGGGAGAGAGCCTTTCCGCAGTGCGTGAATGTGAATGCCCGGCAGCGGATTCCGCTTTCTAATGAACTCACACTGACATTATAGTTCAAAGTCACTGGCGGGCCGGGGGCAAACAATGATACTGATTACGTAGGGCGATGATATTGATGATTATAATCCGATGGCATTAGTTAACATAAAACGATTGCGGCTTGATCTATGTACAAGAGCGCGTGTTGTTGGCCTGTAAACTCCCATCGAACCCCATGCCACCTGACACGCACAGTTGATTAGACCGAGGGTATAGGTGACACGCACAGATTATTAGACGGGTTTGACTTTTCACACGGTAGAGTGGCGGCCCGCCCCACATACCGCCACCGTGCGCGATTAATTGTCAATTCGCATCGAGTTGACAGCGGCAATTTGAAAAGTTCGGTTTTTCTTTCTCAATGTACGACAGAGGCAAATCCTTTATCCTGTGTTGAAGATGGATGACGAAGAAGAAGAAGACGCTGCATGGAAATAATTACCAAGTTGCATATGCGCGCCGTCTGGCGGAGTTCATTAAAATTCCCTACAATCGTTGGCAGCGTGTCGTCGCGTGTGGTTTTTGTACCCGGAAAAAGTTTTTCACTCTCTAGCGGGATGCACTTGCGTTTTGGTATGTGTGAGTGTGCCTTCTTTGGCACGGACTCGACAAAAAGATGAACCAAACTAATTTTTGTCATTTGCGCATATTTTATTCAAATGCGAGAGGTGTGGGCCGAAAAGTTGAATCGAAAGTTTTGGCCCCATTCAAATTCAGTTGCGGATGGAACAGTGGAAAGGACATTTTCTTGACGAAAGAATAATTACCTCGTAACAACTGCTGTTGCGGCAGAGAATAATGAAGTGCTGCGTGGGGCGCGAATATTTCCATTTCTTAAAGAGGATGTGACAGTTGAGTTGACATCCTCTTGGAGGAAGAGGCAGCAGGTAGGATGGGTTTTTATTAAAAGGCAAGGTTATCCAAGCAGTTTGTTTGAAGAAGGCGGTTAAAGACTGTACCAGAATGGAAGAGCCACCTAGAAAACTTTACACAGAAAGCTTGAGGTGGGTGGATACATCAGGCGGAGTCAAAGGAATGGATTTAAAAAAAAATCTGTCCGATGGGGCATAGCAGATGCGAATGGTTAACAAGCTTGTTGTAGATTTAGCAGTCCGAAGCAACTAAGAAGGTTAAGTCTTCATTCAGGACTTGGAACAGTCATCAGTGTGCTGGAGTACAGAGCAAAGAGTCTCAGGATCCATCCCAAATTACACTCAAGGGAAGAAGGAGCCACTATAAAGTAACGCATGGTTTTGTAGCTCACTTTCGACGAAAAGGTTATATTGCGCCATATCATCGGCTTCGTAAGAATAAACCTCGTAACTTCACCTTTGGGGGAAAATTACTTTTCAATGCCACTTTGTCGGATATTTTGTAGCGCATTAATCTAGAAAGCCTTGCATCTCCCTGAAAACTCTAAATAAAATTTTGGTCAAGCTCGTAACTCAGATCTCTGGCAGACCTCCGACAGAAATACTACTCAGCAAACCTCGTAACTCTTGTGTATGGTTAGCGAAGTTCCTAAGTCATTTATATACACATTCGATTTGGTTTCACTTATAAATAGGCATCGTCAGGGACTAAAAGTATAGCTAAATAGCGTTAAAATTTTGGAGAATCTCCAACTATTTCAATATTAGGTTGTTTCTGCAGTTTTCTGTCATTTCCTAAACTTAATCGTTAGAGAGCAGTCTCTTAAGTAAGTACTATCGTAGAAGGTTTTAGTGTTTTTTTATGATAGGAATTAAAGGAAATAATGACACTAATAAGAGGAATTAAACTTTTGCAGTTGGCTTTAAAAAAGTCATCTAAAGCTTCAGGAGATAATAGTATAATGTAAGTACATAATTATTATACTGAATATTGGTTTTCTGAAAGATAAGCTTAATTTTTTAAAAGTTTCCGGCAAACGATTTTACCCCCTTTTTTTAACAGACATATTGACGGTGATGTCGGCGATGAAGCTACATTTAATCTTCAAAACAATGGGACTACCTATACGAGGCTACTATTAACATAGATGAATGCGAAATTATCTTTATAAAGCAGACAACTTCACCCTTGATTCTGTAAAACACAAGTGTAGTTGAAACAGAAGAATGCGAACATACGACACCGAGGCTGGGAATGCTTTGAAATTGGAGGTTGAAAATCAGACTCCACATGATGAAGACCCTGATTTTATTCCTGAGGCGCAAGTGCAAGATCGACTCAGTTCTTAAAAAGAAGAGGTCAAGAAGGCAGCACTCGAAAGAAACTTAGTGGTACCAGAATAGGCAAAAACCAAACAGGGATTAGGGCTTTAAATACAGCGCCAAAAAAAATAGGGAAAAAACTGGCTATATGATATAAATAAGCCAAATCGCTCTGTTAAGCCCCGATGAAGTTGAAGTGCACAGTTCACAGAAATCGCAAGGGATGAAAATTTGTAAAGACTTTCGGGGATACCTAATCATGGCCTGAGAAACAATTGTTTGTTAAATTACTTCTTGACATAACATCCACAAAGAGAAAGCAAGAACGCGTAAGCAGAAGAAAAACAACGGCTTGTTACCACCAGTGGCCAGTGTGACCAATTCAATATTTGAGATCATGCTAAGTTCAGCATGCTTTTTGCATAAAAAAGTTCTAAAATTGAAATATTTTTTGCAACCAAAACCAGCTAAAAACCGAAAAAAAATAAACAAATAAGCAGTTTTTAAGGAAATAAGATATATTTCAGAAAAATATCATTAGTACAGGGTGGGCCAAAAGAAGTCATCCGATGTTGTTTGGCTCTCATTTTTTTTTTCTAAATGAAAAACTTCGGTTCTGTTTTTTGATTATGTTTATTTGAACCTTTAGAATTTTATTGGTCAAGAAGATGATATAGGCCAAATGGGCGCCGTCACAATTGATTGCCAGACTTCTTTTGGCCCACCTTGTATTATATAAAAAAAATATTTTAATTCAATTGGGTTCAGTCTCGCTCGCTGGAAAAATATAAATCTCTGCATTCGTTGAATGGCTGTGTTCAGTTTTCACTGTCAAATGAGAATAATAAGCCATTAAGGCTTTGATTTTATTTTAGTATTTTAATTCATAATTTGGCTAAACCAAAATTCTGCTAATTTTTTCTGCCACAGCATGAAATCATGCTAAAAAATGCTGGCATTATTTGTAAAAAAAAGAGGCTAAAAATAAAATAATAATGTTGTTAAGTTTAGCAGGAAATATGCTAAATTGGTCACACTGCCTGTGGCTAAATAATGAAAAAATGCGAGTATGCAAACATTATTTTTGTCGATAGGTGAGTGGTCACCTTTTCCTATTCCTCTGCCTGTGACTGAGAATTTGACACTTCATACCGTAGAAGCTGTAGGTAGAGATGGAAATGTTAGTAACCAGATGTCAGTGGCAAGAAGAAGACTTTTTGCTGAAAGAAGGCTTGATTTTTTCAAAACCCTTGCAAAGATGGATTTATTATTTTATTGCAGTCAAGTTTCACAAAGAAATATCTCAAACCAATTTGCTATCAAAAACCGATGTGTTCAACTTCTAGTCAGAAGAATGGTGCAAAAAGCTCAACATAGGACTTCCAGAGAGAGTTCTAGAGGCTATACTTCAAAAATCAGAACTTGAGCTTATTTTTACCAAAGAAAGACAGGTGCGAGACTTGCTTAGTTTTCGAAGCCATTCCGAAGAGGAATACAATCGTCACAGACTTAAGGTGGTTGAGGCACATAAAAAAACAGATTTCGAGAAAAAAAAAACGTCGAGCAATGTGTTTTCACTATAGATCTGCAATCGGTTTTCTTAAGCCCTAAATCAAATATCTCAACAATGTTTTACAAAACAAAGTTGGTCGTTTAAAATTTTACCATCTTCAATATTCAATTTACGGTTACTGTTCCTAATGGAATGAAACTGAGGGTAATGTGACAGCTCAGGAGTTTGCTACCATTTTAAACAATTGGAAAATGCTGGTGTGAGGCACTTAATTTTTTACAGCGATGGTTTGAATGCCCAAAACAGGGCCCAAGCTCGACTTTAGCTAATGCTTACATATAAAATTACTACGGAACAAAAAATGTTTATGCAAGGGTTATTCTTAAATGGAGGCAGACTCTATGCATTCTTGCATTGAACTGATTTATAGAAAAACAGATATAAAGGTTCCAGCTGACTATTTTTATATCTCTTCAAAAGCAAGAAAGGGGAAACCCCTATGAAGTTCAATATTTGGATCAGCGTTGCAATAATGTCCCCGATCGCCCCATTTGGCCCTCTGATTTTTATTTAGGCCCTTTGCCCGGGGCCAATGAGAAATGACCCCCTATTATTTATTTTCCTCAAACAAAATATTCAAATCTTTTTTATTTCATCACAAAAATAATTAGCAATGAACCAGTTGTTGACACTTTGAAAGCGATACTGAATTCATTCCTTCAGACTGACGTTTCATTTTCGTTTGTTGCCGCCATGATAACTCGACTTTGTATTTTTTGTCTTGTATCTGTCACTATACATTTATGTTGCCTTAGCTTTCTAGGGTAGTAGCCGGCACTTTTTGGAAATGGCCCTCAATATTCAATTTCCTTGTGGCAACGCTGATTTGGATCACACATATTTTCGAAGTTTCGCTCCGGTTGACATAAGTAACATACAATATAAGCTCCTTGATGAAAGTTTCCGCCTAAAATGAAATTTGTCCCCACAATCGATGCGAGCGGGACGTATGGTACCTTAAGCTTCCGCTTACGAATAAAAATCATTACAATGTCGCAACAGGACCCACCGTCTTTTTGCTACCTTTGGATGTGCTTGACAGAATTACTGGAAGCCGACTATTCTATTTCCATCTCCCTCGATGGATCGGTCACACAAGAGCCCGTCTCTCAGTCTGTCAACTACAACTTAATGATGCATCCCATGACTTTGACCACAATGCGAAGCCAATCTCATTAGCCACATGCAGCGCGCCATCTCCACCTAACCTCATTTCACCATAGACAATCATCGGCCGTCTACCAAATATGACACGATGCCGCACTATCAGGAAGTCGTCGATAATAACGCAATTGACTTCTTGAATCCTCTCGAAACCCAAATTAGATGACTCGTCCAATTAAGAACGTCAATTGGACACAAATCTTCGAACCTGAGATGGCAAATTGCCACCGAATATCTGGGGCACCTTAGTCCAGGACGATACAACACGATGAATCGTAATTATCGCAGTGGGATTTCCAAATTTGCACTATCTCACAGGGATTAGTGCGGATTGTCGAAGACATCCTTTCCGCATCATCGAATCGAAACCAATCATGTCAAATAAATGTGTGACACATCATCCGACAGTGGTGCGATGAGGGGGTGCCGCACAACGGCAAATAAATATAAATCGACGGATATGATTATCCATCGAGAAACGGTACTTATATCCTACATCTCGCCCTTATCCTCTCGTTCGCGTGATTGCAGGAAGTGTCAAGAACGTTAAACTCTAAGCTATTGAGATCAATAGAATCCCGCAGTTTGTCTTGTAGGTATAAACCCTCCGCCCGTCGACCTCTATCGGGTGTTGTTTGAGATTGCCCGGCAGCAGGATTGCGCGCTGTTCACCGGTTACACGAACAAGACGAACACGATACTGACATCGGTACGACACAGTGCGCAACAATAATGGTGCCAATTTCCGTTTAAATACTTTTCTATCTCCTACTTGTTTCATGTTAGCCTGCGGAGGGGAGGTCGGAACGAGTCCCGCATAACTCGGATAACGACCGAAATATCCCCCGCCGTTCGTCGTGACAATGCGAGGAGAAAGTTTGTGTATTTTCTTTCGATGAGGAGACAATCGTTTTGACGGATGGGTGGATAGATTGGAGACGATATGGTGGGCGTCGTCTTACGGTGTGAGGCAAACTGTGCGATAAAGTGTGAAATGATTGAAAAGTTTCGGTATTGAGTGGATTTCCAACGGTGCAACAACTGCGAGGGAGAATCATCATCACCATCATCTGTCTATCGATTTGTCTGCATCCTTATAATCCGCCCCTGCTCTCATAGTCTGAGGACAGGGATGAGTGTAAGCGATTTAAAGGTGAGGATCCGGACAAATTTAATGGAGCGCAATTACTCGAATTTGTGTCGTCATCGGCATCATCAATGTTGTGCGGGTGATGTGAGCTTAAAGGACTCCTGAAATAATTGGGATTTTATTTTTTATTTTTTTCACCCCCTCCCTCTCTTTCATCGATGGCAGGTGCCAAAGTGGAAATGATGTGCAGAATGATAGCGTTATAGGTGTTAAATTTAGTGGAAATGGAATAAAGGACATTCGTCATTTGGTGAGGGTTTCTCTTTACGTCTCTGGTTTCATTCATGGATGTGTATAGAGAGGGTACATGTTATCGGTGACTGGTCAAGGTATATAATTGGAGAAAGGTGCGATCGTTGAGATAGAAATATAATCGGATACAGACATGCGTCGTTAAACAGAACGATTTTCAGTCATTTCACATTTGTAACCAATTCTGTTACCTATATATAAAAACATAAAAGACGAAGCTGGAGGACTTGAGCAGGTTAGGGCGTCTCAAAGCCAAAGCAATGAACAAATTCCTCGAATACCTCTTGCGGAAGGAGGCGGCAGTCTTGAAGTGGTACTATAAAGGCCCGAACGACAATTATTTCAACAAATTCCAAACACGTATACCTCGTGGAGCTTAGGAGATAAGCACGCTTTTCGATGAATCTTTTAGCGATCATACCGCTCGAACATTTATTAAGACTTTGTCGGGCTTCTTTGATCTAATATTGATTTTTGAAATTCAGAACATAAACAAATGATACACCATCCTCTACTGCGTCTTCTGTATTTCGGACCAGCTCGTTTTCTGGTATTTTTTTGTACCTTTTGTACCTTTAAGATAGGTTTTTTAAAAGGTACAATGAGTGTATCATCATTGAAACAATCCGAAATGCAAAGGTGAAGCTTAGTGGTGAGAGACGTTGGATACGTTTGGCCTTTCTTTGGGCTCACTTGACCAGATTTGTAAATACGACTGAAGCTTTTTCCATCCTACCACTCTTCTGCTTTGAAAGTGTCCTAAGATTTGTAAATCAGACTGAAGCTTTTTCGAACCTCTCAGTCTTCTGTTTTGCAAGTTTTCTAAAATTTTCAGCTGACATACTTTTGATGGCTTTTTAACGTCTATGCAACGAACGTTCTTAATCATTTTAAGCTACTTAATAAGCCAAGTACCTTAAGCTCGGAGTAAGCACTGTTTCATTTGAAGAGCGAGACGGCTCTAGTTCCAAGTTGCAACCATTGGTTAACAACTGCAACTCTCTCGTTTACAGAGGTCAGAGTTTTCTTAGCATTTTTTCAAATCCAATAGTGTGGATCTTTTCAGGCGTCGGTAGGCGTACCTAAGCCACCTTGGCACGTCCAGTGTTTTAAATGACATTCGGGTTCTAATTACATCTACCTTCTTGACACACACAAACCCGCAGCAGTCAGCACACCAGCAGCTGAAGAACCTCCATCAGAGTCAATAAACGCGGTTCTCTTCGACCAATGGAGCATTCAAACGCTGCCATAAGCCTTCCAGTAAAACATTCGCTGCCAAGTTCAAGGTGGACAGGTGATGATGCGAAGAAGCAACCGACCCTTTATTTCTCCCAATTCGTGCAAAAGTGCATGTTTAATAGACAAATTAAGTTTCACAAGTAAAAAGTCAGTGTGCTTTGATTTAAGTTGCGATGAGTGCATGCGAAGAGGTCTTCCTTTGTCTGGTCTTCTGATTATTTTGCGGAGTCTTCTGCCAAAATGCAACCATTTCCAGCCTTTTAGACGAAGAAAAGAAGACCTTAAACATAAATTTTCACAGAGTCGCCATTGCTATAAAACTATTTACCTTAGCAGAAATACCTCTTGATTTATAGCACGAGATTTCATTTCAAAACCCCTATTTCCAAGGTCACGTTGGCCAACATGTTCTGGTAATTTTTTATGTAGGCTGCTACTGTCACCATGTACTGTCCCTCCATTGCGAATAAAGGCACACTCCGCGGCTGCACTGTTAAGGATTTTATGTAGTAGTTGCCCTGAAACAATAACAGAAACATTATCCTCAATCAGACATGAAATCCACTGTACTCCTTACACTCTTAACTGGACAGGCTTTCGGAAAGTTGCTGAAATTCATAATATTTTTGAGCCACGTCTTTACAAAGGGCACGTTGACTGAACCCTCCCAAAATTTGCACAAGTCCACATCGTAGGCGAAAATCTTCTTGTACACACCCATCTCCGCTTCAGACATGAACAGGATCTCAATGTGTGATCGCAGTTCACTTGAAATATCCGCCTTAAGCGTCGCATTCAACCCAAGCATCCGACTATTCGATCCGGGAGTGATTGAGACATTTAGAAACTCCATATTTTTCGGATTGAAAGTAGAAGTGATGTTGATAAATTTCACTGCCGCAGGCTTCTGCAAGGACACTCAGAGAGTTTATTAAATGCTTAGTCCGAAGGTACTACATGAAACCTGCCAGTCGCTTGCAATTCACTAGCCCCATCACTCCGATGACAAGCAGGAGTACTCGTATCCGTGGCACGCTCATCGATGTGTGTATGGTATCAATATCTAACCGACACTAATGAGAGGCAATTTCCCGCTGATGACTGCTCAATTTCCAGTCCAGCAAACACTTAACTCCCAACCATATGCTAATGTGATACCTCATTAATGTGTGCGTTGGCGAGATCTTTGATTAAACAAACTCTAACGCTGATGTTGGTCATGTGTTCCGTCTCATTAACTGGTGGCCTTAGTTGCGTTGGAAACTCATTTGGAACTTGAAGTGTCATGCAGCTGATAGCTCTGGTTATAGTACTTCTCATATCGCCGTCGGAGGTGAGCTAGAGCTAATTGCCCCTTTAAATCAGTTTTGTGCTCATTTAACCTTCAAGTAGACGGCAGATTTCAAATTTATTGCCGCGACAGGCTACTTCGACGCGAAGTACATATCCAACTTGACGATGTTCATTCGGAAGGATCCCAACAGTCTGAATTTGCATATGACGCTGCTTCAGCCGATTCTTTCCGACTTCTATGCAACGATTGACGTGC
Source organism: Cheilosia impressa (assembly GCA_948293265.1). Taxonomy (NCBI): domain Eukaryota; kingdom Metazoa; phylum Arthropoda; class Insecta; order Diptera; family Syrphidae; genus Cheilosia; species Cheilosia impressa. The sequence goes on along the minus strand of OX411881.1, from coordinate 52,676,732 downwards.
AGATAAGGCTGAGGGACGCCGAGCGATATCAGAGCCTGTTTGTGGAGAACTTTGACGTGTGCGAGCTGGTGAACAATGTGTTTGTCGATAATCTGATGAAGAAGTGGTTCAAGAACTTGCTAAAGTACGGCAACTTCATGGAGAACTGTCCCGTGCCAGAGGTGGGAGAATTTTTGCATATTTTCTTTTACTTGTTATGTTGACTTTGTTTGCAGGGTCGGTACTATCTTCGTGAGTTGCTGGTGGAGCAATCCAGTGTGGCTATGTATCTCCGGCCCGGCGACTATCGAATTGCTCTGCGGGGGTACTTTAAGAAGCTCAATGAAACTATGACCGGCGGAGTGATCGATGTGAAGTGGATCAAATAAAATAGGGAGGGGGTGTTTTTTTTCTTAATAAAATTCTAGAACACTCAACAGATTTCCCGAAAAAAAAACTGTCATTGAAAATGATACAAATTTTTAGTTAGTAAAGCAACAAATTTTAATCAACAATTTTTTAAATAAACAGAAAGTAGTAACAAAAATTTCGTCTAACTTTTTCTTCACCTATCTTATTTGATATTGACTTTTAAGCTTAGTAACCTGCTCGCGCTAAATTTTAGCGTCCCTAGTCTCCAGTTCGTTTCTCCACACTAAAGATAAATGCTCGCTAAATTATTATTACACACCATATAGATGGGACAAAAACTATTTCTTCATGACAGTAAACAGTAAACACAATTTTTACGATTTTCGAATTTCAAACTTCAAAGACATCGCAGTATTTGAATCATTCCAAAACAATGGGTATGCGAAAAATTGAAGAAGATATTATTATTGTAGCAGCAGCTCAAATAATTTCTGTAACAGCAAGCAGAAGAAGACACTTTTCTTCGTGTCCCATAAAGTCCTATTTGCAAAAAAGGCAAAAAGGCTGATTTGCAAAAGACCTAAGACTATTTCAAGCTTAAAAAAACTAGTTTTCCATTAACATTGTAAAAGGTTTTTTTTTGGCTTTGCTTTTTCTTTTCTTTCTCTATCAAATTTTTCTCTGCGGTTTCCTTCAGACAAATATCCATAGTAAACACAACACAAACTTCTTCCTCCGTTTTTTATGTCAACATTTATCTTCGATTTAATGTACCGGACATTTATTTCGCGAGCTAAATGAGTGGAGACTTTTCATCGACCCATCTACATGAAGTTAAGAATTTAGCGTGCGAGCAAGATACTGCTTTGCTAAACTGCCTCGCTAAATTTTATCTTTGTAGAGATTTTTGTATGGGAGATAAAATTAAGCGCGAGCAGGATACTAAGCTTTAACAAACTTATTGAAGTCGTATTTATATTTTTGCATTGAAAAGTTGATAACAATAATTTTTACTTTGCGTCTCTATTAAGCATTAAAATTAAATGCGAATAACTCAGAATGTTTTGGGTGAGTATTTTGAAGGTCTAATTTAAGTTGCTTAGTTATTTCAAAATTTACGTATGGCTAAGTTGTTTCTGCTGAGCTTATGTGGTGATAGATGTACATTTTTAGGTAATACAAATATTTTCTTCCAAATTTCTTAAATTAAATTCAAAAAGAGAAACAAATAAAATAAAATTTGTGTTTATATTTTTTGTTTAGTGTTTTTCGTTGAGTGTTCCTCTTGCTAACTACATAAAACTAAGGGTCCTCTTTATTAAAATATGGAACAAATGTTTATAAAATAAATAGTAATGCTAATTTTTTTTTAAATCGAAAAATTTTCATTAGTAAAAGTCTTTGGTGATCAATCAATCAACATTAATAATCGAATAGGCGTTTTCGCACAGTTTCCTTTTGTTGGTTCTTGTTTTGAAAGATGAGTTGTATTTTGAAAATTTTGACTTACGTCTTTTTTCATTTTATTTTATTTAATCCGTCGATCATTTATTTATTTTTTGTTTTTGGGTGTCGAAACATCTTCCTATTTTTTTCTGAAACTAGTTACGAAATATTTGAAATCTCTTGTTTTATCTGAAAAGTTACCTTGCAAAGACAATAGAACACGAAATTCAGAAAACGTTTTGATTGTTGGGAAAGATCATTTGAAACTTCTGTTTTATGTAACTGTACTTAAACTATTTTTGTTTTTTATTATTTTCTGCTGAAAATGAAGGAGTAATATATTAAAATAGAAATTCTGCAAATTTTTTGGTACTCGAAACTACAAGTAAATTTATCATAATTTATTACTTGTTTGCATTGATTTCCGAATCGATCTAAATTAAAAAAAAGGCCGACAAATTTTGAAACAACACTTCGCTTCCCTTGAAGCAGGCAATTAGCATTTATTAAGGTCAATATCAGACAACCGCTTTTTGGAATTTGTATTTTGAAAAAGCTGACGTTTTTTAGAACAGTTCTCAATTTTTAGCTCCTATGGTTTAAGAACTCATTTTTAAAAATTCAACGTAGCACTTTGTGATTTTCTTACAATAAAAGATGATAAATTTTATTGATATCTGGTGTTTTAAGTAACTGGAAGCACTATAGGAATGCCTTGGCAGTGTGGTTAGAAAAAAGACTGAATTGTAATTGGAATAGACTCAAGTTAGTGTAGATCTAAACTCTTTTACCTGGTATTTGTCGGGTTCTGACAGTCTAATTCTTTATTATAAATTTTAAAAGTAGGTGTTTTGAATTTTTGGGCAAATTTTAATTCTTTTCCGTACGGTTTTACGGATATTAATAAAATTTAAAACAAGATGAATTATTTTGATTTGTAATGTTATAAGAGATTATATTTATTCACTTTCTTATATCAATTTTTAAAGACCAGCTTAATAGTTATCGCCACTATAGCAGGGATATATCTCAGCTATGAAGCATGTCTCCCTTAGTAACTATTTTAGCAGCCTCACTTCGATGTTTTTTAACAGAGATTCACCTATATTTTTACACAAATGCCTTGCCAACGCGATCTTTCTATAAACTTGACTTAGCAGTGGTGGATTTCAGAAAAAAAAAATTTTAATGTCAGTTCAATATTTTTAATAAATTTAGTGGTAAAATTGTAATGACTTTTTATTTATTTATTTTATTGGGTACTTATTTCGCCTTATGTATAAGTTTACAATCCTTTTACAACATATTTATATTCTAATTTTCTTTTTTTCTATTGGTTGATTAGAGTGTAGCAGCGCATGCAGAAATTCTTCTAATTTTTCTGTCAGTAAAATGTAATAAATGAATAAAAATGGCCGCCCCATTTAACAGAATTTGTTTCATCGTGCAATGATTTCTTCTCAAGGACAAAGGACAAAGGACATACAGTAGTAACCGTTTAAGCGAACCCGGATAAAGCGAACTTTCGGTTATAATGAACCATTTCATGAAGTCCCAATCAATGCCCCATAAGAATTATGAATTTTAATTTCGCATATAGCGAACCCGCCTAAAGCGAACTTTCGCATATAACGCACCCATTCTGCGCGTGAAATAAAGAAAATGTCCGGTTATAACGAACCAAAAATCTGTCGCTGTACATTGTCATCCAGATTTTCCCAACTTTTCGGGACTACCCCGAGAACATTATAGCTGCGTACGAACATTCTCAAACGTCAAAATTTCGTCCTTCAATATAATTTGTTCGGTACTTCCCCGAGTAACTTTATGTTTACAAACGAAAGGTTGAGTGAAGTGACGCGCTTAAAAATCATTTAAGTAAAATGGGAGATTTAGAAAAAAATAAAAGAAAATGTTTCACATTAAAAGACAAATAATAAAACTTGATGAATTATTTAGCGTATCACTTATAACGAACTTCGGTTATAACGAACCAATTTGGTCAGTCCCTTCGAGTTCCTTATAAGCGGACACTACTGTATTTTAATATTAGGTATCTGCAATTTAAATGTCAAATTTTGAAGGCCAAAAAACCAAAATATTTCTTTCCGATCTAAAGATAACCTTCGTCCAAAAATCTACCGTAGGCATATGCAAAAGGTAGTAATATCCTGAGACCAAGAAAACTTGGATGAGCTTTCAAAGGTCTGATAACTCTTACATTTAAAAATATATACGTTACAAAAAATTAAATATTTTCCGTTTGTTTTGTGTCGAAATCGGAATAACCTTACCAACAATGCTATATTCGCCAACTCAGATTCGAACTGTTTTCAGACGCATAAGACATATTTTTGGATAAACTATTTAATTTCAATCGAATGCATTTAATAATTGAAAAGGTCCTAGTTGCGCATCTTCAGCTTAATGCCTCATCCAAAAGGCTTAACAAGCTGTCAAATTGAAACTGCCTCACCGAAAAAATGATAAATCCACTTTTATTTCTTAAAATGAATAAAAACTCCCACACCAGCAAAACTATTTCATTTCCATGCCAACGGAACCTCAGAAAAACTCCGCACTGCTAATACCCAGAAATTAATTTCAAAATTCAAATTTGAAATAACAAAATCCCTAAATCCCCACCCACCTGCGCACACACATTTCAAATCAAATTAAGTTTACCCCCACCAAATTTCAAAGGATTTTTCAATTTTCCCATATACAAAAACAGGTCTCTATCTAGTAAATACTCAGAAAAGGTGTCACAGGACCATGTACCTTTAAGGCCGACATGTTTCCAGATAAGATTCAACTTCACATGGTGGCCCGAATTCTATATGGACTTAAAGTACGCTCAAACAAAAATCTGGCCAGTGTACACGACTCTGATCGCAAACAGCAAAAGGACGAACAAGAAAAAAAAAAATAAAAATGGTACAGTAGAATAGAAATGCACATCGTACTCGTATAAATCCCGCAATGTCCTTTCAATCAGGATCTTTGAGGTTGCATGTGTGTCTCTTTACTGTGCACATACCATGTTGTGTACCTTTGTCTGGCATACACCACTTATATGCATGCATAGCACAGAGTCGTCCTGTGACGTGTTCTAAACCACCAAAAAGTGGGCGCGATGTACGACTAAAAAAAATTATAAAAAAAAAATGCAACCAGCCACATAGACAATAAGGGTTAGTATACTACTTCAGTACGATGCACCATGAAAGGCAACAGAATCAAAGCCCAGACCAGACCCTGTGGGCCAAGATATTTGTCACCTTTCTAAGGCGCGAACTATACCTACCACATCGAGGACCAGTTGAGGTGTGTGGTAAGCACTGGTGTTACTTCACTGCGCAGATAGACATAGGGGGCGTCTCTCGGACGACGTGCAACAGAAGAACTGCATTCGGTGCGCATGCAATAAACCTGTCACACTGATGAGTTTATGAATTTAATGAGCGAAAGCTTGTAGGGAACATCCCTGGAGCTTGGCAATGGAGTTCCTGCCTGAAGATATGCAATCCGGCGATTGGTCGGCTGCGGGAGGAGTTGTGGTATTTTGATGCTAGACGATTGGCTGTGATGACTGCTGGGGCAGAGTGCGCATGATAATGGCTTTTTGGAGTCTGCTTGCTTTTGTGGGGGATGATTTGGCATTTTTGCTGGGAAGGGTGAAAGTTACGAAAGTTTCACTGTTTTGTTTGCATTGCAGGGTGGAGTAATGTTTCCGCATGGGGGTGTGATGGATGGTGTCTGGAGCTGAGCAAGTGCAGTGGCGTGCCGCAGAAGTGGGTGTCTTTTTCAAGGGGGTTTATGTTACTTGGCTTACTTTGCAGTACTAAGCATTACATGGTGCACTACTCTTGCAGAGAGAGTTGGTCTATCATAGGTAATGGGACTAAGTTTGTATTTTTAGTCGAAAATTTTAAAGGGAGAGTGATGGTTACGAAAGATTGTAAGTCGAGAAATTGAGTCGTGTAAAGAGGTAAAGATAGGACCCATCTGTTCCTTACGAATGCCTTACGGTGTTAACAGCAGTTTTTCAACTGAAAATATTCAGCGAATTAGTCCTAGAAAAAAAGGAAAGAAGTGTCGGAACTAGTTTACGATAAAGGTCACAAAGAAGGAATTTTGGGACTTGCTTCTGTTGTTGAAAATATTTGCAATCAGTACTTGTTTAGCCTCATGTGTCATCTAAAACTCAGCGAAGAAGATCCTTTTCAACCACTTAGGGTGCGTATATTTTTCCATAGCTTTATAGGCTAAGTAGGTACTTATGGGTGCTTGCAAAGTAGCGGCTTTATGACCTGTTGGGAGCAACAGGAAAGTAAAAACAGAAACATTCGTAAAAATGGGACATACAAAAAGAGCCCCTCTCTGTATTTTTAAGTTTCAAAACTGCAAGAGAGATGACCCACGAGCCTCAACCGTGGTTAAGGTTGCCCAAAATCCCTGGTCTAATGCAAGACCCAAAATTTTTTTGCCCTTGTGACCTAAAAGTGGCTCCGAGTCATTCAAGGAATCACTCAGAAAAATCCAAAACCCAAAGCAAAACGGGGAAGCTTCTTCGTTTATGTTAGAGACGAACAACCCTTGTGGTAGGGGCTTAAGTTCGGACATACTATAAATATTCAAATATGTGTAGGTATCTACATTTGAGACAGAAATTAAGTTTTAAGCTGTGTCCCTTTTTGTTCGACCAACCCGCATCAAAATTCATGATTCGCCCGATTGTCTAAAAATGCCACCACTTTCCTTTCAGTGTACACCATAAGCTCTGTATGACGAGTAAAGTTCACTTCCACCCGAAGCTTCCATCATCCAACAACAGACTCGAGCGAAAGCTTTCACAAAAAAATTCCTCAGCTTTCAGCCGTCTTCGGTCGAGTTCGATTACCACTTCTTTGCAGCGAAAATTCAAACCTCCCTTCCTAGTACGAGATACCATGACCTCGATTCTCCCGGAACGCACGGCGTCCATACGATTTCTTGTCCTGCGACAGTTATTTTGTCCTGTGGTAGGTTCTTTTCTTTCAATGCACTCTTTGCCTACAGCCTACACCAAGGACATCCCAAATACACAAAAGCACTCGAGCATACCTTTGGTCGCTGGTATTTTTAGCTAGCTGTGTGTGCGGCGAATTCAACGGCATTTCCGTCCTTCGAACATGTTTCGGAGATACCAATTGGTGGGTCGATGCTTACTGTTTGTCTGTGACAGGCACCTACCGTACTAGGATCCAATCGAACCTCTCAACGTTTCGTCGGCACAAAAGGGCACCTCGCTTACATCCTTTCGGCACAAACACACTGCACTACATTGCTGCTGCTGCTGTTGTCGTTGCCATTGCTGCTGCTGCTGCCTACTTGCTGCTACTTTAGCTGTTGGTCGACCATTGCAGCCAGATAGCAAGCGCTAGGATAGTTGTAATAAGCCAACGTTAGTGTATCACCGACATTCTTCGGTCACAGTAGATTCGATATCCTTTTTACAAAAATTTTTCATTTCTCCCCAGTATCGGCGCGACTTTGCAGTGCTAAATATCATATTAAATTCGTTTCGCAATTTTTGCCATGTGTTCTCATACAGTCGAACGCGACATACGCCAGCGAAAGGATGCGATGGCATTTTAAGTTTATATTCGTTTTATTTTTTTCGTTCAACTACAAATCATAAATAAATAAATAAACGCAAACGGGGTACCTAGTCAAATTCAAGGACGACAACGCGACGGTTTTTCTGTGACTTTTGACACGATCAAGTAAATTTACAGTCTCTTCAAATTTCGTGTAAATAAAATTATAAATATAACATAGCTGATTATCCTTGTAGTGTTAAATTAAAAAATATATAAAGTATTATATTCCTCTATCTGATGTAATTGTTGTTGTCGCTCGCTTAAAGTGCTACGGTTGTGAACATAGTATTACTTAGCTTTCTATCGATAAGAGAGAAAAATTTTATATCATACTCCAAGGACTCACATCTGGTGGTACGTTTTCGATTGAATGAACAATCGCGACTGTCACACAGGACTTGTGCTCGCTCTCGGCGAGGCGTACTTTGCAAAATCTACTGACAGAAATTGTTTCGTTTTTTTGTTTCGCATCAATATCAAGAAGTAAAACAAAAAATTATTTAAATACACACTCAACAGTATTTCCTTGTTGCGTTTGGCAGAACAAGAATAAGCGCTGGAAACGGAGAGACAAAAAACGCCAACCAAAGGAAATTGTATTAGATACTTTGAGCCACGTGCTTTTGCTTTTGCTTACACTGCCAGGACTTGCTTCAGCTGGCGAAGAAAACAGCGAGAAAAGAAGAAAAATCCTTCGCCTGCTACATTTTTGTGTCTCGTGTGTTTTTTTTTTTGGTTGTTTTTGCGTATATTTGCTGTGTGGATTTGTGTGGCAAGAAGTGTACCCAAAAAGGAGTTCAGCTGTTGCTGGTTTAGTGGTGCTGTCTTCCTGCGAAATCCATCGAGGAACTTTGGTGAGTACAAAAATTTACTCGTACGTATTCCATTTGTATGCAAGGATATTATGTGTGTTGTTGCTGCATAGTTGGCCTTGTAGTAAATCCTTTTTGAATGACTGTGCAGCATTCCGCATCATTAGGTGAATTGAGAATTTTGATTGAATGCACAGAAATGCAAACATTGAAATGAATAGATCAGGCGGAAAATATACACACACACACTCGCACTCATGTGGAGAGTGCGCTGGGCCAGAGGATGGCAGTTAGTTTAGTCGATGGCAGGATCATGAGGACACCGGAGGATTGCATTCAAGTGGGGATTGCGAAGTCAGTTTGTATCAGATAAATGCATTTTAAAGAGATTCCAGGGGATAGGTGGTTTTACGTTGTTTGCACATAGAAATGCATACATTCGATATTTTCCAAGATATTGCCTTAAATTAGTGCTGCAGTTATGGCTATGTTTAATTGCAGTGGGAGGTATTGATTTCAATACAAATTACATGGGAAATAGTTTTACAAATGTTTCGTATCTTTCAAATTGCTTTCATAGATTCCTCAATAAATAGTTGTTGTAGTCCTTGCAGTTAAGTCTCTCCAATCGTCCTTAATGAGTGGAATACTTCTGCCATCAGTAGTTCAATTGAAGCTTACCAACTTTTGTATAGCAGGGAATTGTAAATCTTTAAGCCAAGTGACTTTTTAAACATATAATATCCAATGACCAAAATTGGCTTTGCCTTTATGAATAAGGTAAAGGAGGGAGGTACCCATGAAAACGCCTCATTTAAAGGCTAAAGTTTTAATATATTTTGAATTTATAAAGAAGATATTCAGATTTTACTAAACGATCGCGCGATGGATTTGATCGAACCACCCTTCCGGCAATTGGTCAAGACCGCATTTATCGTTGACAGACCTATGAAAAACTGGGTAAAAATTATCAAAAATACTGCTCGCTCACGGAAATGGTTGTCGATTTAAGAAGGGTCTAGACTACAGCTCTTCAAAATATACATTTATAGATAAAACTAACAGGAAATACTTGGGGCATACTTTAAGTCAATAAGCTTGAATTTTTATAAGTGAAAAGTATTAGGAATGGATGCTTAAAATTTTTTAAAAATGCCCTAAGAAATCTGAAAGGATCAGGTCAAAGCTGAAAGTATTGAAAAGATTTTTCCTGAAAAATTATATTAAATAAAAATCGTCTAAAAAACGTCTGATGATCTTGTGACTGAAGACAGTACAATTTGAAACAAATTAAAATTTTGTTCAAACATTTAAGGGACGGACCAGCCGCTGACAGTTTATGTTGCGAAGATCTTTAGTTGCCAAGTCTTCTGTAGCTAGTTTGACTATAGTTGCCACATATTTGATTGTCCTTGAACTTTCAGTCTATTTTCAGTTTTGTGTCGATATATTAACAAATTTGAAATATTTTTTCTTCTGTACCTATGTTTTTATCAAAGAAATTGAAATAGATTGCCCTGCAGGTTAAATTTTGTTTAAATATATAAATCCTTACAAAGAATTTTGAATTGCTGAAAACATTTGACTTTTTTTCGAGTGGCTACTCATCCTTGAGTTGTGGTCTCAAAACGGCGCTCTATGCGTTATTTGTGTTTTTCCCTCGTTCGGGAAATACAGCCACTTAAACCAACCAACCCAACTCATCCTTGACTAGATTTGTCGGTTGCGAATTCTCAAGCCCTTAACAAAAATTCCGAATATCAGCAGTGTTTCTAATAATTGGAAATCTCAAATAAGGTATTTCTGGCAATAAAATGAATCGAACCGTATGTAAAAAAGTTCGCCGAAAGTTATGAACATGGAATAGCTGATTTTAGAAACCATTGAAGATAATTTTTTGCTGCTGTTTGTAACGAAACCACCGCCCCGCAGAAGCGTACCCGAACCCGAAAGGAATGCAGGGTTCGTAGCGTTCGAACTCAACCCCCTCTTGCACTATCACCCATGCAGGTAAGGATCGAATCCGCCGTGGTCGAAATGCTTCTGCTGACGGTCGTGTAACCCTAATGTCGATTCTTTCCACCCATATGACCCAAGGTCACAGGACCCTTGAGGCAGTCCGGGCGGCATGACAAGAGGGGTGTCCAGGCACTTGAGGCTCAGGCATGACCGCCTTCCCGCGCTAGCTCGTCGGTGGGTGGGGATCTTGCCACAAGCCCTGAACATGGGTTACTTGTTTTTACATGCCTGTTGACAAAGCTATGTTCATGCTGTAACCGAACACAAATACCGGAAAAATAAACAAACTGCGAGGCCCGAGTTAAGCTAATACACATTCCCTTTTATCATGAAGATCCCTATGATGTGGATAAGGCGAAGAGATAAGCTGAAATTCCTCTCCGCGAGCTGACCCACCCCTAGCTGAACATACTGTTCAACTCCTTGGTCATCGCGGCGCTCTATTTACGATGACCCCTAACTGATAGGGGGTATCTAATCGGAAAGATTAAGTACCCCTAACTGTTTCCCTCTCCCATATCTTAAAAACTCAACCTCCCCGTTACTGGCACATCCTCTCGCACGAACTTAACCCATCAGAATCATTATGATCACGAAACCGTATTAAAAGTCACTGAAATCATCCAAAAATCTTCAGCTTCACTCACACGCCGTAAAAGAAAAAAATATAATACAGTGTTACCCGAACGTCAACACTAGAGAACTCAGTTACCTTTTTAAAAATTCATACATTATGCTTTATTTCTATTCAACCTAAAATTTACCTTAAATCTATTTATCGAGATACGCAAATAAGACTACCAATGAGTTCACAAAAATCTAGTACTGAGTAAATTCAATACCTGTACCTATCATTGAAACAAATTTCGATTTATGTACATGCGAGCAGTTGCAGTCGCTCAATTACAAAATTATCCGATACCCCCACCCCGCAGGTCGGTATTCGGCTGCAACAAAAAACAAAAATCAAAAACTAAAAACTATCAATAACACTTCAAAGAAAATTAATTAAGTATAACTATCTTCTGCATCAATCGCAAATTAATGACCCTAAGCTCACGAAATTTAATTGACTACCGATCTATACTCAACCAAAGGGAAAAAAAAAAATCTTTATCTTCTACAACAATGGTCACTTTCACAAATGTGTTCAAATAAAAAAAAAAAAAGAAACAATATTTACTCACCCCTTCAATCTTATAAGGGTTACCTTATTCTGACCGTTGCCCAAGGGTGGGGAGATGAGGTGCACCGCATTCCGTCCTTCGCTTCCGGTTTCGCGCACACAACCTGTTTAATCTAGATAACGTATGGGAACAAAATTCATTTGAACAATAATTGTGTTACAATTTAAAATGACCAACTACTTAGCTATCTAGTCCCTCGAATAGAGCCCTCTAGTGAGCGATAGCCTAACTAGGATCATTGGATGGTGTCTTTGGTGATGTTGTTGCTGGATGGTGAATTCGCCGACGAAATTGCTGGATGGCGATCTAAGGTGGAAAGCTTCCTCACCGAAGTTCTCTTTTCTTCGTTTTTCGAGAAAATGACGGAGGTGAGACTGAAGGTGCCCTGGCTTCGTAGGCTGATGACGTGGCTACCGGTTGGTGTGGTAGCACTTGAAGCGATTTTATTTCCCCTGACGAGACGATGGCCTTGGAGGTGGATTCAAGCACGAGATGTCGAACGATGTCGGATATAGGCGTTACTTGTGCGAAGGCCCTACTGTGCTTCGTGTGGGCTTCGCAATTCCGCAAAGCTCCACCAAATCTCGGCGATTGGTTGCAAGGTTCCCAGTTTCTTTTTTTGTGACCTTTGATTTGTGGCTGGTTCGGACGCTGTGTTGCGCAAACGGAGGCCCGCGGAAAGATGGTGTTTCCACGGCGGACAAAACGGCTCAGGGGCCGCGTGGTGTAGCGTGGACGAAATTTTTTTTTTTTTTTTGCGGGCGTGTCGACCGACGAGTAAACGATTTAATTGGGGCGTTTACCTATTCGTAGGTTTCAAACACTGGGTTTAATATCATTGCCGAGCCAATTACTTTTTTTTTTTTTGATACGCCGGACTTCACACGCCACCACTGTCTCCTCTTTTTCTTTTCGCGAAAAAATCTCCGAAAAAGTTTCTGCAGCAACACACCCGAACAGCTCGCTGGTTCCAACTTTCTTCCCCGCTTTATGGAGTGCGAAAATTTCCGTAAGCGGTCTGCCATAATTTTACCAATCCATTTGTCTCTCTTGCTCTTATGCGGGAACCTTACGGCCACATCTTTTAAGGCGCCTACCGCTCGCAGTTTAATTAGGAAAAATATATTTTACCCCTTAAAATTACAACAAGATTTTTCTACGCCTCCTAAATGCAAAACCCCATTTTTTTAAATAAAATTCCGCCGCCAAGAAGCGTCCAAAAATCTTGCCATAAACTGAGCGAAAGATAACAACTGCCATTTTAGCTGTATTCAGTGCGGACTTTATCAAGAAGTTGTGGTCGCCATTACTTTCCCGATTTTAAAATAAATCGTTACCGGAAACAAAAAAAAAAAATATTACACAGGTTTCCTACATGTTTTCAGACTTGATGTTTTAAATTTCTTCTAACATCCACGTCCCAAGTGTGTACGCAAATTTTTGTACTTCGATTTTAATAATGGCTTTAAAAGATTCTTGGTCTTGGTTTAAACAGGTAGATTGACAGGCAGATTGTTGTCCCGTGATCAGTTCTTTGATTCATTCTGTACACTTTGATACCTAGCTACGATTAAAAAAAAAATTGTTCCTACCTTCTAAATTTTATATTAAACCACCCAGATCATTATTTTTTATTTTAGAAACTTTTTGCCTCACCATTGTCCTGATCAACTAGTTTTCAAAAAATTGGTACCAAGATTGGTCTTGAATTTTCTGTTTAAGAGGTAGTCAGTCGTACAGTATGTGACGAAAAGTTCAATCATATGAAAAATTTAATCATCATGCACTTCTACGTCCGTCTTCTTTCTGACCATTGTTCAGAGTTTTTTTCGTATGCATTTATTCAATTCGATTCAATATTATGTTTGCGAACATTTAAGACAGTTTTTAGAAAAAACACGCCCGCATTCAGTGATGCCAGATCGTGGGTAATTACCCATTTCGTGGGCATTTTGCCTTTCAAAACCGAGCTAAAAGGACGACAAGGGGACGTTTTTATCTCTCAGAATAAAAAAATTGTGTATTTTGTTGGCATGGGCAAAAAGGGCGTTTTTGGGTATTTTTAATAATTGCCGTGGGCAAATCAGTCGAAAGTGGTATCATTGCCCGCACTGCCAATCATTTTTGCAAGACTATTGAGCACGGAGTTTTTCTGTTCAGCTGCAAGTGGCTTCATGGTTCTTTTGCTCTTTTTAGCAACTGTGAATATAGAAACCTTGGTTTTTGAGTTGGTTGGATTATTGACCAATTCTATTTTGTAAGGAACCCCAGTAGTAATTGATAGCCCCTGGCTGTTTAAGGAACTCTATTGTAACTCATTTGAGGTCAGTAGCGTTTATATAGGTTAGGCTAGATTAGGTTAGGTAAGGTGGCTGTCTGGAAAGACACACTTTGGCCAAAAAGGATTTATATAATCGCAGTATAGATTGTCTAAACCGAGTACCAGTTTTTGCGGGCTTGTTGCTGTACTAGAGTCGGTGTAAAAATCCTTTTGCCCACAGACTACATTTTGAATTTTAATATGACTTTAATATGACTTGAAATATTTAATATAGCTTTCAAGAGATGTTCAAACCCTACAAGTTGATTTTAAAGTCGAATTCAATAAACCGCTGTGTACAATCAGCTTACGAAGGAAAAGGTCATGTGTTGCCGAGTCTCTTATTCTGGGGTTTATGGACGGGAATTTATTTTGTCGTTCATAGCATAAACAGCATCGAATTTTTTTAAGAAAAATTGAATAACTACATCGTCGACTTGTGTAAATATTTGATTCCAATAAGCCTACCAAAGGTTCAACCACTCCCAATGAAATTTCGTATAAAACTGGGAAGGGAAGCAGATGCTGATCTTGTTGTAAAAAATGTGCTCGATCCAGTAATCAAATTATTTAAATGATTTAAGGGGGGAACTGAAACAGGGAAACGTCTCGCAGAAAGGTACTCGTAGGTGGCTGCAGAAAAATCTACTGGATTCCTTTACAACTTCCAAACGTTCGAAACGGGTTATTCAGCTCATAGCTCGAAATATTTTTATACTCTCCACTGGAAGGTCATATTACATTTGTAAGGCCAAGAAGGACTCACCGGAGACCTCATAAAGTATATAATATTTATATTCCAAATCAGGATCACATTCTGAATCGATCTAGCCAAGTCCGTCTTTCTGTCTGTCTATCCGTCTCTCTGTATGTTAAAAGCACGACAGCGCCTAAAGGAATTGACGTTGGCGAATGAAATTTGGTGAAAGGACTTCTTTTTATCGTCGTCAGGTTGGTATTAAAATTGGGCTACGTCGGTTAAGTAAATGTCACTTTTAAAAAAGTCTGTTTCCTTAGAAACGGCTCTAACAATTTTGACAGAGAGAAATATTTGAATGTACAATTCCAAAACGGCTCTTCTAGGAGATATTGTGATCTTCGTGAGATATTGGTTAGGTTTTGTAACTATTGTTTGAGATTTATTCGTTAATAAGGATGGTAGCCATTTCTTTCCTTTGCGTTACCGGTGACATCTTCAGTTCAGCCTAATGAGACTACAGTTAGTCAGTTGACCAAAAATAAAAAAAAAATCTATTTCTCGTATTTTTGAACACATCTGTCCACCAATTCAAATACAAATAATCTGTAGCCACCACCGATCCAATGTCATTTCAAATGTCCCCCAAAGTTAAACCGAACTCCTATCATCATCCTCCTTCGCCTCCTCCGTAAAATCGGCAAATAAGTGAGCGCCAACTTCTCTCTGGCATAACATCCGTTCATGTTATGCAAATATTTTCCAAAACCTATTTGCTGTGTCTCATCTTGTTGCAAATTGTTTGTTTGTTTGCATATTTATTTGAAAATCGCTAAGCGGACAGAAGGCTGCATTAAAAACAGCACACAGATAAATAAACTGCACGAGCACTGCAGTTGCCGTATATTTTCCATTTCTTACAGAAACTATTATGAGAATCGGAATTTTTAGTTCGGTCTCTGCTACATGTATGGTGGGGTCGCATTCAGCACAATCACACTAAACCGTTTCGGAAGCTATAAAATGAGCATAAGGACATTTCTTAGCCCCCCCACGCCCCTGACTCCATCGGGCCGATACCTATCTCGCAGAACAAGGAAACGAAACGACAAAATACCGCGGCCCCCGACGAACAAAGTCCGATAATAAAATTACCATAAATAAATATGATGGCTAAAGTTTTGTGCGCCATTCGTCCTTCGAACTTCGATGATGATCGTCATTAGGATTCTATTACAGTCCTCGTTCCATCCAGCACAAGTCGAATTCAAAAATCAGGCTTTCCTTCATGATTATGATACCCGCACCACATGCTTGGAAGGACATTCCTTCGCCCATGCACAAATAGAGGTCTATTTTCAGTTTGCAGCAAATATGTGCAGGAAAATTGTTTAAAAAAAAAGAATATTTTTTACGATAATGTGCGACGACAACAGAAACTGAAATTCGCCTGCGAAATTCATCGATATATCCACCCACGGGCGAATGTGCTCGCGTCAATGAGGCGGAAATCCTTTCAATCCGTTCGCGAAGGGATTTCTCCATGCCAACAGGGAAGATGCCGCGAGGATGTGGGGTGGCCCCATGAATATTGTTTACGTAAATTTGCAACCGATAAAGCTCATTGCAAAGCCGAGTGGCAAGAATGTTCGTCTTTTGTTTGTTTGCGACGACAACGACGACGACGTTTGGAAAGGGCTGCAGACTGAAGGTATCCTTATGGTCATAGTGGCACATAAATTGCCTTCCAAGTTGTCGTCGTTTTGTGCTTGTTGTCGCGGCAGAAGTAGTTGTCGCATGTAGAGTGGCGCTTTCGCCGTTATGACTCTTTGGGGCGTGTTTATTGTTTTAATTTGCAATGCGAACATGTTTTATTGAATTTCGATTGCGTTCAGCCGGGTGGGGGACACTGGCTGTGGTTGTGCTGAAGGTGTCCAAAGGGTGGCTTTCCTGGGAATTCGCTTACTTTGTGGAACAAATGGCTTCTTCAAGGGGGAGGATGTTTATGGAAATTACGCGAATGCATTTATTTTCAAGGAAATCACTTTGAAACTTTAGATTGTGGGGGTATGGGGATGTATAACCTGCAGCGAGTGCTAGGGGTTGTAGATATTTACTAATCCAAAAAGAGCTGATGGGAAAATGTGTTCAATAGTATCGGCAGTGCCAGTAAATTGACACAAACAGGAGCAGGGTCAGTTCGGCCTGAAGGTAGTCTAAAAGGGAAGCGCGCTTCTAATAAACAACTTGAGCGACCTTTTCGACGATGAACGCTTGTGACTGTTCTATGGAAGTGTTCAGGTTCTTCCTGTGGATTGGGAGAAATTTGAATTCGGCAGCGAATTTGATGCCGCAAATTTCCAAAGGGGCAAAGTGAGGTTGCTTATACTTTCGTGAATCGCATCTCAAACTTGTTAAGAAAATGAAAATAAATCCCATCACTGCAGTGACATTCAATGAGAAAGGATTTTGCCCTAAACGAGTCCCGGTGGATAGTCAACTGTCTCCTGAAGACGATTGTGAAAGGTAGAACCACGTGAACGGGGTTCGAAAAACTTCCCCTTGCCATTCCCTTCCATTAGAGTGACATTCAATCGATCATGCGAGTTTTTGAAAATGTTACGTATACGCCCACCTACACCTTATGAACGAAATTTAAAAGTGACATTTGTCGGTTATCATTCAAATTGATTAAGGACACGCAGTGCATTTATGATATCCCCAACATGTGACTCGAATTTGAAGTCCACTTTCACATAGGTCGCACGTTCTTGAAATGCTATATTGGAAAGGGGTCGAAGCATTTGCAAAACCCGCCCTAAACTCCACACCAGCGAGGTTAAAACGAGTTTCTAATAAAAGATGGCAATCACCGAATAATTATGACTTTCGACTAAAGTGAGCACCCCATTTAAGGTTGAAATAGCCGCGGCCCCAACGGAAAACCAAAAAGGATTCCCAATACGCCTGAATAGTCTTACTCAACAGAGAACAAAAACTGAATGGCCACGATACAAACATATGAAAAATAGAATACAACAAACAAAGTAAAACACAATTGGACATTTTTAAATGCAACACAAACTGAAAATGGAAAACAACCAACAGAAACAGCAGAATGATTCCAATCGAGTGTTGTGATTTTTTGAAACACAACTTTATACCTATAATATGTTTTTTGTTTTTAATTTTTGTACATTCAGTTGACCGAGAAGAGAGTCGGATTGCTGTATGCCGAGGCCGACCATTCGTATCTGTTTAATGTTTGCCCGGCAATCTGGGCAATATTTGCCCAACTGAGTTTTATTTTGTTGTTTTTTTTCCGGCCGTTTGTAAAATTCAACATTTGGTCGGAAAAGGAATTGCGTCCCTTTGCAGTGATACGGTCTGTTGTTTGTAGTGATTTTATTCTGCTAAATAAACTCCAATGCAGAAAAAAGAAGAACAGAAAAATAGTTGAAATTTACAATTGCACTTGGTATACTGTGTCTGGTGGGCTTGTCGGCAGTGATGCAATTTTTTTTTTTGTGTCGAGTCGATGTTAAAGTGAAACATTGGTTATATATTTTGAAAAGGATAAAGTGGGTAAGTTGCTGGACAACCGTTGGAAAAAAAAACTAATCAAAGCGCGATTAAGCCATATTGAGCTATTTTCTTGAAGCATCTCTGTTTCAATTTCCGATCAAATTGTTACTGAGCCTCTAGTTTTAGAGGTCAGCCGTTTTGAATACAAACATCTGAAAATTTAATTGATTATGGTCCTGTTTTAAAGCATCATATTTCCGTAGACTGTCACTTTCGTTCGACATCTCCCAATCCGTGGAAGAACTCATTGCCACGATGAACTAAAAACGTACAGTAGAAGTGGACACTGGGCACTCTGGTACCGTAAAAAAAAACGTTCCCTCTTTTTACATAGTTTGAATAAAAATCTCTTACAAATAATTTAAATCCCAAACTAGTTTACATATGGCCGCCACATTTTTTGAATCTGCCCGCTCTTAGGTTATGGGGGGCAGTTTGCATTATATGCAATTTCACCCAGAAGCCTTTGGTGCCCATTACGATTGTCCGCCATTAATGACAGCCCAACCTTACTTAGTAACCACGCAAAACATTTTGTTAAATCTACTGAAGGAATTCTTATAATGCGATTTGTAATGAAAGCAGCTGTTTGTCCTGCCAGTCAGCTTAGCAGCGTCTAAAGAGGTAAGAAAACATTAGAGAGAGTGGGTCTAAAATAAAAATAATGTTTTCCATTTAGGATCGTTGCGTACCTACTATGCTACAGAAAAAGTTCCAATTTGGCCTTTCTTTTGTCGGTACTGTAAGTTGTTCTTAATGAACGACGCGGCACAGCCATACCCGCAATAAAAGAGCGAAGTGGGGTACAAAATATCAAGAAATCGTGAAAATTGTATTTTCGATAAAGGCAAGGAGGATTGTTTTGAAATAATCAATGTGACAGTCCAAAAAGTGCGTTTGTAAACAAAACAAGTAAAAGTGTTATCATCGGCCTGGCCGATGCTTTGATGCCCTCCACTGCATACAAGTCATGCAAAATACCAGAACTACTTGACCGACATAGTCCATTTTCAATACCAACCTGACGCCGACAAAAAGAAGTTATTTCACCGAATTTCGTTCACCTACATCAATTTCTTTGGGCGCTATCGTGCTTTCAACAGACAGACAGACAGACGGACGTGGCTAAATCGATTTAGAATTTGATCCTGATTCAGAATATATATACTTTATGAGGTCTTCGGTGACTTCTTCTTGCCGTTACAAATGTATTGGCAAAGTGAATATACCTTCCTGTGGAGGATATAAAAATGACAATCGCAACAACAATTCATTTTATTTTCATTTACCAAACCAATTTCTCTCCCAACTATTACTAATTGATTCACTTCGGTCTTTGCCGCGTCTGAGCTACTTTTCTACTCCAAGGCCTTGGTTTCAGAGGTTTGCAGATTCATGAGAAATACCAGCGAATTGGACAGCTACTACTGCGAGGAAACAGCCAATGTGTCGACGGTTTGCGCACGTTCCCACAGTGGCTTTAAAGACGCACCATAGAATCTGTTTCATCAGGATGCAATCCTCTGGGTAGGCACAGGAAGAGACGAATGGATCAAATCTTGTAGTTTATTTGTTAAAAGTACGATGACGATTTTTTTGTAGAGGGGTTAAATACATGAATTTTTTTTAACAAAGCGAGGTGGTCTATCTAGCTCTGTTTAATCGGACGGGGTTAAAAAAAAAAAAATTGGAGCTCAAAATGGGGAAAGAAAAAACAATGGCAACACTTATAAGGTCTACATGGCTTATTTGAAAGACAGGAATCTGTTTTATCATTATTATTTTTAAATAAAATTATTTCTGTAAAATTTTTTTTTAAAGAATGGCTTTCAAACTGGAAATTTGGGGAAATTAATTTAAAAACACAAGTTTTTCGGCGTTTATCGTGCGCGTGTCATTTATTTATTCTATTTTATTGAATACATTAACTTGGGAACCGATGAATCTTCACAAAAATTATTGCGCGATACCAATGACTAATTTTAGTCTCGACTTTAAATTTACGGAAGCTCACAATTGCGAAATTTGTATGGAAAATATAGCCACTGGGCCTTACTAATAAACATTTTTAGTTTCGACTCTAAATTTAAGTAGTTCACAGTGGCAATATTTTCCATATAATTAAAAGAGTCTAAAATTTGTTATTAGTGCGGCGCCCTGTAACTACTAAAATTTAGAGTCGAAACTAAAAGTGTTTATTGGTAAGGCCCATTGACTTCGTTTTTAGATTTTCTTTTTGAAGCCAGTCAACTTGAAAGGGGCCAACAATGACTCAAATTTTTCGCTTAAAAACCGACTAACATTATCCTTATCCATCTTCGAATGAGTACTGGGAAGGAGTATACTTACAGTCTTCCGTAGATCCTCTTAAGTGACCCTCCACAACGCCTTTCTACTAAATCGCCTTCCGATAAAAAAGAACAGTCACTGTCGAGTTTAGCTCTTCGCTTGTGGTTATGCGGTTATTATAGTTCAACGGATGTTCCTTATCACTTTAGTGTAACAGCTGTCAATTATGACATTCTGCCGGAATAAAAAATTACGATCTTAGAGGTGTATAAGCTCGTTCTTGATGCAAGTTATCATACAAACCCCTTCAGGGGGCCTTTTACACATAGCTGCCTATCCCTAAGTCTACACAAGTATTTAAAAAGCTTCCTACCAGAGTTGGTACGCTCTGGATTGGACTTCAGAAGAGCTTCCTGCTCTTTTTAAAATTCTTTTGCAAGGCAAATAGTTTTCTTGTGTTGTCTTGCGAGTTCTAAACAAATGTTGCTCAGTCGAGATGGACCTGGGTCTTATACACCCTTCTCCCTACAAATGAGATTTTTTTTTCCTTGCATTCAGGTCTGCTCGTCACACTGTGCTTATTATACGGCACAGTGTGACATATAACTGTCGAAATGAAAGACCTCCACTCAAGGGCAAATAGAGTCTCTCTAACAAAAAAAAAAAAACTCTCCAACTTCGCAGTGGGAAAAGATATCGTAAGAACCGCCAAGGTAGTGCTTCGAAGGACTGCCCTATGTCTTACTCTTTTACAGAAATAGCTACCAGTGCAACGCCCAACTATCGTGACCTCTTTTCTGAGGAGCATTTCCAACAATAATACGGCGGGCGCTTAAAAAGCCTCTGCGGATTATTTTGGGTTCCACTTAACTGGCTTCCAGCTCAGCAACTTTCTGGAAATGGTTAAAATATACCCCTCAACCCGCGGATAAATCTCGCTATAGAAAAAATACCATCTTCGGGTATAATCTGACGATTTCTTTGAACGCAACTTATCAAATTGAAAGACAATCTCTTAGAATTTCCTGCCGATTTATCAGCGTTTCCAAAAACACATCTGTTCCAACCGTTCCCTCTCCGCTTCGACTGTTTTTTTCGGGACCACTGCCGCTTTCAATTTATTAAAAGGCCGTGCCGCTTGGCAAGTTTATATCCTTTGGCGCCTAAAAACAAAAACTCTAATCAAGCCGAATAGATTTTGCTTATCGTTTCGCACCTCTACCCAATGCCCATGCACCGGCATTTTTATTTCCGTTTCAATAAAATTCAGGTCGACTTTGTACACTCTTCCGTATTCCCTTTCCAAGTGCAAATAATATACCCTCCTCGGCTTTTCACCAGATGTTGTCCATGGACCGTACAAAATTTCGAACACACAATCATCATCCCTCTCGCATATTTTCACTTTTGTTTTTCGTTATTTTTTTTTAGGTGGGTGGGAAAAAATTAAGTTAAAACGGATTAAGAGCTTTGCATGTGCAATTTTCGCCGTGCATGGCTTTTAATGCCATACACGCAGCATGGCTCCGCTGCATATTCAGTCTCTGATTGTGCGTTAGGGCGGCTACGGAATGGAGTGCTGGTACGACTTTTTTCCCCAGTATACTTTTTAATGAATTTGTATGCCATCCAAATTGCATTACACCAATTGTTAGGTTAAGGCAAACGCCGCCAGGGGGGGTCTGTTGCACCTTAGCGATTCGCGAGCTCCTATTTACTCGTACACTCGGCACAATGATAATTTATCACGCAAATTAACGGTGTGCAGCCATTAAATGTTACGGAGGTTGGTTTAACGGTTATAAGACCAGGAAGGTTGTGTAAAATTGCCTCATCCGCACTCGGGAACATCAGACACACACACACATGGCACTGCCACTGTTAGTGCATTTGGACACCATATCAGCTACACAGTCGTCGTTCGTTCAATTTGTCTGCAGATTGAACTGAAATCCGTACATCCCGGGCGCGTATAGTCGCGACAGCTCCCCTTTTATAGCCAGTAGGCTGTAGGCAGTTTCTGGTTCGTAGCGGATCTTTGGTCGGTTTTTGTTGTTCGCTTTTAATGCTTTTATAGTGTCGTGTACGATTAATTGCGGCTCATTAAACTTTATATGCATTGGCACCGTGTACGCGGGGCGAAGGACCAAACAAAAACGTTTCTCTCTCTCCCAGGATAAAGCACCATATTCGCAGCGGCAGTTAAGCTTGTTTTTATAGTTGCTCCGGCCGAGATGTACAGATACACTGACAGTTTTTAAGTGAAAACGACATCTATTAGTACTTATCGGGACAGCGATTTATCGGTTCGTGTTATTCCTTCTTTGTTCATTTTTTCGTTTTACTGTTGTTTCGGTTTCGGGGATGACACCACAATAACAAGATCTCGCAATTAATTTGTTGTCTATGGCTTTTTGTTTTTAATTTTCTGTCGAAATGATGACCAGGGAGTTCCATTAAAATTGTTCGCATGGTCATTTGTGCGCACTACGCACACGTAGGCAATGGTTTTGTGATTTTTCTGATCGATATATCTCGAATGCAGTGAGATAGATTTTGTGCCACCATCGCTCGGGGGGTGAATCTTAATCGACTTGGTGATGATGATACTTAGAGGTGGCAGCGTACTGCTTGGTAGACTAACGTCAATATGCCGTATCGGATGGGAGTGTATGGAACACGTTCATTGGCATCGGCATCGGGGCAACGAAAGGTGGCAGAATGGCGGAGGCGAAACCATTTAATTGGACTCTTCAATTGGGATCAAGGATAACAAGTCAGAGTTCATATCCGGGTGAGGTACACGGCGTATCCGAGGCAGAATTTATGCGCCAGCCATGGGGGAAGTGACGGGCTAAATCGAATGGGGAGTTCAATTCTTTTATAGCTCAATGCGTGGTTGGGAGCAAGATTTCAAACGACGATAGCTTTGGCGGCTTATTTGTGGTGATATCGTTTATGAGGAAGTCCAAATGAAAACAGCCTCAGCGGTTGCTTTTCGTCACTCTAAGTACTTTCTCATGGTTAGGTGTACTCTTTGAATTTTTTAAAAGTTCCTCTTCTACCACGATTTATGGTGGTAGCGTCAGCCACTCTTAAAGGCTTCACTGATAGGTATTCGAAAGACTCTGAATTTAATTAACCTACGCATCTTCGACATATTTGTTCCGTCTTTTTCATGCTGTGAATGCTCTATCTGTAGGTGTCATCCCCAAGTTGCAAGTCTTCTGAAGGTAACTTTTCGGTTTATCATGCCCCGCGACTACTACTACTTTTCTGTTCAGGTCCTCCTTCCCTTCAGGCTGTAAAGATCTCGAGAGGAAACTGAGATATTATTCGTCCAAATTTTTTTTTTTCCACTTCTAAAAACGTTTTCCGGTTTTCAGCCGTTCCCCAGTTTTTTTAACAAACTCTAGTCCAATCCCGTATCAAGTCTGCAGCACATATTTCCGGACCAAGACATTTTGGAGCTGCATGATACCTGATTCGCTAAAGTGTTTGGGTTTTCATTTTTGTTTCCAATTTTCACCCAAGCAATGGTCATCTCACAGCACGTGTACCGAAGAGGTGCCATACCACACCGTAGTTCTCTAAATGAAAATCCCCAGCAGACGCTTCAAATAGTTTTCTTTTGGCAAATGCTGGAGAAGTCCGTTTATCAACTGTTACTTGTGAATAAACTTGCTTCTCGGAGATGACAACAGGCTTTGCCTCATAAGAGTAGTCGTTGTTTTTGGTATAGAAATAAGGAAAAAGACCTTGAAAAACTTGGTTCACTAAAAGAGGTATAGCTTCAACTCATGTAAATCAGTAGGCCAAGTGTTTTCCTGTCCATTTTCTGATTAAAATAAGTAGATAATTGCAAATATTTTCCAACAGCATATTATTCACATACAGTAAACTCTCCCATTTCGGACAGTTTTCTTTGGCAATCAGGTACATTAGACAGATGAGTGCAAAAAATAAGCTTGTATACCTACTTCAGATTGAATACTCTACACACTCTCCTTAACGAACACTTCCTGATGATAAATAAAAATATTTAAATATTTTGTTCCTTGGATGAACAAGCCACTCTCACTTTTGGGAAATTTCACTCTTTTCCTGAACACTGGACACATTTCGCACATGGTTACTACCTTTATTGTATTGAATGAACTCCACTTTGACTTCTTTTATTTTTTTAATTTGTAGACCAATATGCACTCGATAAAAAAAACCTCGCTCAGTAATGGTTAATATTGTATTCATGCCGCCCCTAGGTGATTCAATCTTAGATTACTGCAAACCATACGGCGCCATCCACTCAGTCAATATGACCATTTTCAAAAGCACACTGCCCCGACTGATATTGCACACAACCCACTTGCACTTCATAGCCAAATAAAAAAGGGTAATACCCCATTTTATATAATAGGTACTCCCATAACAATTGGGAAAATAATTTCCCCCACCCACTCCTGCACTGTTGACTTAATGCCAAAACAATAGCAACCATTTATCGAGCATAAAGAATTTCAATAAATCGTCAACCCAATATTATTACTTGATTGAGAAATCAAAGCCCCACAGGATGATTCCCCCTCAACGTACAAAACAAAAAAAAGAAAAAGGATAATAGCCACCCATCCACACAAAAACCCGGTCACAATCAAGCTGATGGGCGACGTATTAAAAGTCATTTTTCATCATTTATCTCAATTGGCTTTTAATCGCATAAAATTATATCCTTTTTGTTTGTATATATTCCTTTTCACAAGGATAAACAACAAATTCGTTTTTTTTTGCTCACTATGCAAAGTAAGAAAAACTCGCAGCCGAACCTGCCAGAATCGATGCATGTGACACATCAGCGCAGCACTTGTATGCATGAGAATATTCGACGATTAATCCCGAAGGATATTTCACCGAATACGCACAGATGCATGTACTCTATATATATATATATATTTGGATTGGCGACAGGACAATGTGACATTTTTTAATATTCTCTCGTATTTTTTCTTCTCGTTTTTTTCGTCATTTTTGTATCAATTTTCCATGAAATTAATAACGATATCGAAATATTGATATTTAATAACCTGTTCTTCGTGATTGAATGCCAGATGCAGAAATCAAACCAACTACTTTTGACATAACAGCAAGCACCAGCTGGCACATTTATTTTCGTCGTTAGTGTGTGTTTTGTTTTATTTTTCATGTGGCGATTTTAATTGGGTTATTCGATGAAGAAGGACATGTTTGATCAGAAGGGGTCTTTAACTAAAAATAAATATTAAATCGGGCTGTATAAAATATATGATGAGGTGGGAACTGGCAAACATTTTGTGGGACATCTTCCAGAGAAACAAAAAAAAATCCAGTCGACAAAGTAGGTCAAAGTTTTATACGTAAGCGCCATATCCTTGCAGCCTTGCACGCATTTTTCTCGGGTTTTAGCTAGCTCTGGAGGGAATTAGAAAAATTTTAATTCATAAGTAGGAAAAATCATAATAAAAAAATACATCCTAAGGTTTTTTTTTAATGCCCCACCTCTCGCGGCACAGTGGCTTAGTGGTTAGTGTGTTGGACTACTAAGCGAGGGGTCCCAGGTTCGAATCACGAGAAAACCCAAACTACAACTTGAGGTTTTTTTCCACTCCGCCACCTCTCGCGAACGACTGACAAGCATCCGAGAGTATAACTGTCATGAAGGAGCTTCGCAATTAGCCATCTGGACTCGGCATAAAATTGTAGATCCCTTCCATTCTTCGCAAAAAATTAAAACTTTAACAAAACGAATGGTTGTGTGAACCTAGGCCCAGGGTCCTTACGGACCTGTTGCGCCAACTATTTATTAATTTATTTATTATTTTTTGAGGTTATTTTGCCCTTCAGTTGATGTAGGTACATTTGAGTTCAGAAAGTAACATTTCCAGGATGCGGCGGCGTCGTCATTATTCTTAAGACTTTCGCAGGCGCATTCATTGATCTAAGCTCTCCAAGTTGCTGTGGTACCTAATCCCAGTTACAACGGCTACGATGCAGACTCTTGACAACAGTAACGGAGGAAGCTAAGGGCTGTGATTGTGTTTAATCTCCTGGAGATTTCCTATCTGTTCTGCCATCACATTTGTTTTTTGCTTCCCATTCCTTGTAAGCACGTATAGTTCTACCTGTTGGCGCAATTTTAGCGCCTTGAAACGACACTTGACTTGATACTAGGCTAACTACTGGCAATCCTGCTGAATCTGAAATGCAGTACTCCCATCGAGTGATCACCGATTCGCCGATAGACCTACTGAACTTCTTCGTCAATATATGTAAATAAGGGGAATTCAAATACCTGGAGTACTCGGACTTAGGTTTCGGTCCCTCAAGCAGCCAACTCTCTACAAGCAACCGCTTTAACCACTACATCATGGCTACCTCTAAGGAATTTTGCTACCTTTTCGGTTTTGTACAGAAAATGTTGCTCGCTGCTTCTATGATATCGCCAAAGCTATATAGCTCTGGTTTGGGAACTTTGGTATCTTCGCCGAAGATGGCTGCATCTTTTTGTATTTCAGTTACAGCCCCGCGGAAGTCAGTGATTCTCGTATGGCTTGTAGAAATCGCGCATCTCTCGAAATTTAGCTCTGCCATAGCTTTGTTGTACGAAAAGGCGAATGTATTTCAAGATTCTGAGTGCCTGAATCTGAGTAGGTCACTGTACTTGTTTTTTTTTTAATATGTCACCTAACATGGAGCCTTGGGGGACACATGCATCTATTCGGCATATCGCTACCTCTTCTAGGCAGTGTAGTTCATGAAATTGATTTTCCTAAAGTGTAGATATGTAGTTGGTGGAAACTGCCAGTCCGGTTGTAAGTCTTGCAATCATTCATTCATCATCCAAATTTCTATTCAAATCGACTGCAGCTACGCTGATACACATCCTTCTCAGTTGTAGTAGCTACCTGCGACCACTTTTGTTTCGCTTGCAATTAGTATACGAATTTGTGGCCCAATTCTGTCCCAATTTTCGAACAAGGCTGCGCCATATCAATGCGGAGTATTTTCCAATTCAACGACAACCAATGTTGAACAAAAGTTCCTCCACGAAGTCCTTATCCTCTCCCACCCACCAGATTCGCGCCGCCCCACACCTGGCTGGAGATTTCATTTCTTATTCTCACGGAACAATCTAGCGGATCCGCTGAGCGTTGCGTCCTTTCCGCTCTTTTTTTCGCAGATTTTTTTTTCAAATTAAGGATAATGACTTTTCAAGCGAAGAGAAAATAATCATTTTTCGCCTCCTTCGTCTCTGTTACTTGCAAATATACAAAGCCATCCCTCCCAGTGATTCGATGGCTCGTAAAAAATAAGGAAAAAAAACTCCAAGGAGGAGAAGAAACTTATTAACGTCAAACACAATAATAATAATAATTCCAAATTTAATGCGCGGAGATAATTTTCCGGAATTTCCCCACTGAACAGGACTCAAGAGCAGTAGGTAACGCCAAAGCGGAAAGAGCTAACACAAGTCAGTAACGGTGGCGCTCCTCATCAATGCCGATGACGACAATGATGGCGGTTGAATGAAAAATTCCAAGATATATTTTTTTTCCCCCCATTGGAAAGAAAGGACGAAGGACGCTGATGAAAGAAGGTGGGTGGAAAAAAATCTGCACAAATTAATTTTACTATCAACAGCGAATTATGAAAATTTAACAAATAAAGGTGGCAGCATCCACACCGGCTATCTATACCCTTGCACACGCACCGTCTCGAAATGGGGTGTGTCTATATGTACGCTGTTTGTGAGAGATTTGCCTTGGGGGTGCGCTTGAAATGGAGGTTTTTGAAATTAAGTGGGTCGAAAATATTTGATGATGATGAAGATGAAGACGTCTCTGCGTGTTGATGATGATGCCATCCACACTTATTCCTGCTTAACTCCTATATTCACTCACTTGCTTGCGTCTTCGAATGGCAAAGTTTTCCGATTACGTAGTCAATGAGGTGATTAATAAAGAAGAGGACGAACAAAAAAAGAACTGTCTATTCCATGGGCTGAGAGACAGAGAGGGAGAGGACAACAAAAAAAAAAAAAACTGCCTTTTCAATCATTCACGATGGATCAACAACAGCCAGCAGCAGAACCTGTAGGTGTAGGTGGAGCAGGAGGCTGACGATGATGATGACAACGATGGTGATAATTCTGAAGGATTCTAATTTATGGAGCTAATAACAATTACGAAAGATATCGGAAGTCAGATAGGGTGGTTGTCAGAAATCGATGAGTTTCTGATGAAAGAGAGAGAGAGGGAGAGAGTTTCTTGAGTTGATACATAGTCTGGGGATATCAATCAGAATTGGATGGCAATTCTGTATGAAACACAAACAGTAAGGACTGTGAATAAACAAAGCTCTTGTCGCAGAGCTGTTGCTCTTTCACTATGACGAGTGGTTTGAGGAGATCCTAAATATTTTTTTTTTGGGATCCAGTCTAAATTCTGTTTTTTTTTTTTAAATTCTGTCTTCTCACACAAAAATTCTGTTTTACGAAATTCTGCTTTACAAAATTCAGATTTTCAACGTTTTTTGACTCGTTTTTTCGTGGTTTTTTGCGCGTTTTTCACGTGTTTTTTGATGGGTTTTTCACTATTTTTTGACGCGTTTTCCGTGCATTTTTTGACGCGTTCTGGACGAGTTTTTCACTTGATTTTTTGACGCGTTTTTTGGAAGTTTTTCACGTGTCTTTTCGTGAGTTTTCGGCGCGTTTTTTGATGAGTTTTTTTCGTGCGTTTTTGCCGTTTTTTTTTAAGCGTTTTTGCGTGGTTTTTGAGGCGGTTTTTCGTGCATTTTTTGACGCGTTCTTGACGAGTTTTTCACTATTTTTTGACAAGTTTTTCTTGCATATTTTGACGTGTTTTTCCGTGAATTTTTTGACACGTTCTTGACGAGTTTTTCACTTGATTTTTTGATGGGTTTTTTGGGGAGTTTTTTGTGCGTTTTTGACGCGGTTTTTGAAGCGATTTTACGTGTTTTTTTTACACGTTTTCACTAGTTTTTCGACGCGTTTTTTTATGCGTTTCTTGAAGGGTTTTTTCACGATTTTTTTCTTGCGTTTTTAGGCACATTTTTTGAGGGATTTTTTCAAGCATTCTTTTGAAAACAGATTTTTGACTACACAAAGCGATATTGATCAGCCCAGCTCTTTCAAGGCACTTACTTGCATTCACATTAAAAATTGAAAAAAAACACACGACTGTCCTAAGCTAAGGTCAAGTGTCGCTTCATCTCTACTTAACCCTGCCCAGGTCCACCAACAAAGAAAACTTCTCCCCTTCCATCTAAAAACAGAAACGTGAAAGCTGTATTTAAATTCCAACTCAGCGCAAGATTACCAGCATACCATGCACTCGCACCCATAGTCACATCCCTTATATAAAATATGATGTTGGTTTAAGGCCGATAATGATGCCGGGTGCTTGGTGCTCGGTGCTGGGTGCTGTGCTACTCTTTGCTGATGTTGATGTAATCACATTGCATTCCCAAACAAAACAGCATTATGTAAGATTTAATTAAAATTAATTACATTAAGTGCATCCATATCCTTGCTCGCGCTGTCTATCTCTGTTCGTTCGGTTTCTGTGTACATCCACTTATTATGCGGTTCAGTTCAGGGGAAAAAAAAAGATTCCACTCTCCATACATCGTAGCCGCCGCCGCCAGCGCCGCCACCATCGTCATCATCTAAAAAAAAATTATATATCCTTTTCATTATGGCACAGCTCTAAGGATTGGCCAACTATGCACTCATATACCGGCACACACAGACAGACAGATACATCGTGTGCACACTTGCGGGCGGTAATTCCAGCTTTTTATCCTTGCTACTGTGAATCCATCCAAGTGCGAAGCCAAAAAGGATACCAAGGGAAAAAAACCCGCCTCATAATGCAAAAATCTGTTTTGCTCCCTTCACCTAACTGGACGGGTTACAACTAAAAACGGAGTGATCCAAATTAAATTCAACCAGACAGCGGTATTTTAAATTAATCACAGTGTGTCGCTGTCCACCCCCGACCTGACATCAATCAAAAGTGATATCCCTGCCCACCCATGCAGCCTTCGAAAGTATCAAAAGCCAACCGAAGCGAGCGAGCACACATCCATATCGGGGATATTAACACAAAGTCGCGTGTATAATTTAATTGTTAACCCTTTGCTGCTAAAGGACCCAACACACACTCAGACCAGCCCCAGACGGACAACAAAGGCTGCGTTGATATTGAATTAAATTCTGAACCAGCGCATAACGCGGTTTATTGGTTTCCCATTTTGAGGCTGGCCTTGCGAAAATTATCACAAAACCAAAAAGCGGTAGTAGTACTTCAAAACTACTGCTCCATAATTTCACTTTTCGATCGGCGAGGCTGCCGCCGCTTGGAATTCTGTTCCAACACAGACGGGCAAACTGAAGGCAAAAGGCGAGTGCAGCAACAAAAAAGAATAAAACCCTTGCAAAACAATATTCCTAATGGATTGCTTTGGCAGTGGACCGCTTTTTGGAGAGCATCAGGCTACACTATCGTTGCCTCATATATGGTGGAGCTGCACGGTGGATGTTGCTAGACATGGTTTACAAGAGATGGATTCTTTGTTGGGGGTAAACAAACGAGTAAACGATGATGAAAGGTTCTGACCCTTAGTGCTGCGGCCAGGCCCTTGAGTGGCAGTGGAAGGAGAGCTGTAGGTACGTACCTACCTACCGTCCTGTAATAAGATGGAAGTGGTTTGCGGGCTTTCTAATGGAATTGCTGGGTGAGTGGATGGCCCTTGCGGTTGGAGAGGGTTTTTTCCGCTAAACTCGATGCTGTCGGCTTTATAGATAGAGCCAGATAAGCGGGCTTTTGGGAAGTCGTACTCGAAATGATTTTGAAGCTCCTGCTGGCTGTTGAGTGGGAAGGAACTGCAGATTTTCACAAGAGAAGATCCGCTATACCGAATCGGTACCAAAAGCGGTTGCTTCCTCTTGTTTTGAGAGATGTTACTGTCGGAGGATTGAATGGGAACCTTCGAAGGGTGCCTTGCTTGATGTTTGCAGCAATCACCGACGCATTTTAAGAGACGCACTCCTTTTCTCTTTAAATTTCTTAGGTTCCACAGCTTGGTGGTGAGTGCTGAAAATATAAGTGCCCCATAACTGAAGCTGGGAACCTCAGGAAGCTTTTAGTCTTCCAGTAAAATTTACCACTTCTTCAAAAGTTATAAAAACCTGCCGATAGAAAAATAAAAAATCGGTGAGCCGTAAATTCCCGCGATTTCCAAAGTAGATTTCCGTACAAGAGTTTATCAAGTCCGAGAGTTACTAATTTTGTACAGAAAACGTCCCCTTGGTTGTTGTTCTGGGGCAGAGAAAACACATCCACACGGCTTCATTTGAATGAGAATGACGACATAAGTTTTGAAGCGGTTTAGATCTTCACCTACAACCTGTTGAACCTTTGACTTGCTGGTTTGCATCTTTCAAGTCAAAACTGGCAGCATAAGGTCTGTCATAAAATCAGCTAAAATCAGTCCTAAAATCAGCTCAAACTTTATTGATTTCTATTCGAAACTGATTGGTATCAGTATGCTTGGTTACTTCGTTCATGTACTCCAATTTCTACAGCAGTTAAAAAATGACTACGCTGACATACTTTCCTTATTTAGGTGGAACTATAGTCCGGGTGGGCCTGTGCCTCAACCAATGTGCCTCTCCAAGTTGGTTGAGGTCCCCTTTCACTTGTACCTAAGGCGAGGTCTTCCTCTACTGCGTTGTCTCACCGGGTTGGAATCGAAGACTACGCTGATATGAAAAGTGCATTTAAAAATCGTTCCGCGCCATTTGTCCACGTCTTCCTTCAGCCCGAGCTTAAAAAAGTCGCCTTTTAAGCGCCAGAATTTCAGTCCAGCTAGACCTCTAGATTCACAGCGAAATCGCACCACAATATTCCACACGATTTTAGCTCTATCTGCATTCAAATATAACACCTCCCCTCATTACAGCTTTTGGCAATAAATTGCACCACCTAAGCCCCCACGCAGTCAGCCGCTTCTTATCTCACTTCAGCAACCCATTTGAAACTATCAATAGTTCTCAGCACTTCAGCAGCAATTAAGCCGCCGCTTTACAGATTATTTCGATATCAAAACCCATTAGACGGGGCACCACCTATATATGCCCAATAAACTCCCGACGTTAAAAACTATCTCGCTGTCCGCACATTCTCTATTGCTATGCAAATCGCGTCCTCCCAGTACAATTGCCAATTGATGCAGTTCGACCATTGCCAGTAGCCCTCGTACGCTACTGTCCACAGGGGGGCCACGAAGTCCACCCGTGCATACGTGACAACAGATGAACAGATTTCATCCAGCTCCAGCTGAATTTAAATTATTTTAAATCTACTATCAAAAAGGTAGGGGAAAAAAAAACAAAACTTGACTGCCCATCAGGACACATCAAATCCATTTTAGGATCCATTTTTGGTAACGCTTTGGTTATTAGTTAATTGGAATTTGCATTCGGCCATCACCTCGCAGTATTGCATTGCGGAGGGGGCGTACAGTGCGTCGGTCATCGGTCACGCTCCAATGTGTTAATAACGAATAAAGGGTTTGATTAACTCTTTAATTCGTCATGAATTTCAATTAAATAATTACAAATTGCAATCGCCCCTCAATGGGTGGTGATTTCAATGCTGCACGTTGGTCATGGGGATACGACATAGGAGTGTGCATTGAGGGGAGCACGATGTAAAAAATTAATTTGTAGCCGGGAGTGAAAATGTTCGAGACAATTCGATGGCGGGAATTGTATTGTGACAAAGGGCGCAAACGAACCGATTAAAATAATATTTGTAGTAGTTTTAATAAATTGTTTAATTGCGTAATTTGTTTTAGGCTTTTCGTTGTGTTGGTGTTAATTACTTTGGCTGATTGAAATGTACTTTTGAATTTTGTTTTAAATCTATTAAACGAAGAGTTTTTGGAGTGCCCACAGATATGCAATGGAAAATGTACCCTCGCACGATCAGTACTTCCCTTTGGTTGTGGTATTGGCTGGAGTTTATGCGGCCCAAGGGTAGGCAGTGTTTTTTCAATAAATGAGACACTCAATAGATCAACTGATTCATTTTCTTTGCAAGTTTATTTTTATGGTTAGTTTCCGACGGACTAGGATAGGAGATAGACCTATTTGCTATTCCAAGGATGGGGTGATATACAACATGGAAAACTCTACACCTCTGTGCTGAAGGTCCTTTTAAATTGAATTCGTGCAGAGCTCTTGTAGGTTGCTTTATTGGAAATGAGAAGAGGCCTCTTCAAATGGTCTGTTCAAATGTTCTGTAAATGAAACTCAAATGAAACTCAGATCAGACTAAGACCAGGTTAAGACGAAGCTACTTCCTCGTGACTGCCCTGTGACTACAGTGAGTGCAATGAAGTGGGTGGCCCATTGAATGGGGGTTCATCCAGTCCAAATTGTACTCAGTTTCTTGAAGGATTTTAAATTCAATCGACACTCAAAAACTTCGAGGGTCCTCTAGGTGGGTGCAGCATGAAATGGTTGGATAAGGTCCGACAGCACTTCTCCACTAATACAAACGAATACCGTTGATAAAAAGGCCGTTTTAGGAGGATCAAGAGGGACTACTTGAATGTCCTCCAATCGCGACTCTTTTTAACAGATAGATGGCGCTTTTGAAACTGGTATATGAAACCATTTCCTACTCCAGTGTTAAGTCTTTGTATAGGGAGCGAAGCGAGCCACCCACCTGGAGTTCAGTTTTCTTATGGATTAACTTTGTGATTGATGACCATCAATTGCATATGAAAGTGGTCAATATCCGACAGGTGGGTATACTGGGGATTGCGATGGGCCCGCTATTTTGTGATGATCTCACAGCGACACTCAACCTAACCTAACAAAGGTAGACTAAAGCCTCCAATATAAAGCTAGGCAGGCTACAATAGTTCGTGCGAACCGACCCCGCACAGCCCCGATATTGAAGCCATACCAAAACAAATTTCAAAAGACTCTGTAACGTCAAAATCAGTTCACTAAGCTTATTAGCGATTCCCTTTAAAATTTATTAATAACTCGACTAAAGAGCCACCTATCGGATCCGGTACATACCCCTAAAGCTTCTGACGACTCAATTTGTTCGAGGTAAACAATTTTTTCCTTGCTCCCGCCGCAGGAAACACCAAATGTGTATAGCATCCTTTGAAACTTTTTAAGATTTCCTCTTTCGCTGGTTATAACATTTTCCCATCTCCCTCCTGTCACAGTGACAATTTTGCAATTTTCATGGAAATGTGAAAATGATGTTTTTCACCATCTCTCACACGCACACATTACAAGGATATAAGAAGGTGGAGATAATGCCTATAGCATGGCGCCGCGTCACCTGCAGCTAAGAAAATTGTCGCAAATTATATGCTGATCGTGCAGCAGCGACAATTCAAAGAAAAATGTCCTTTCCGCCAGGAATAACATTTCTTTCTATACTTCTACCAAAAAAAAAAACCGATGACAACGAACGTCTATGTGCGATGAATTTAAAACGGCAGCTCCGCCAATGGTGGGCATATAAATGCAATGCAACATTTTCCCCGAGTCCTTGAGCTCTATCATGTGTGTGCACGAATTTATTCTGTCTGCATCGGCTTGGTGGAATGTGGTCCATCACTAGGATCCCAACTGAATTTCATTTCCACACAAAATTGACAAAAATCCGACGCCAAGGCGAAATTGAAGTTCGAATTGGTTATGGTGACGATGATGGTCAGCCTCAGCACCTGCAGTGCCTCTCCAGATGACACTATGCACACATGTGTGTGTGTGTATATGAGAGAGTCCATCCTCTTGAGCTAATTGAAATGCAAAGAATATTTTCTATTTTTCAATTGAGTGCGACTGCCACTGCAAACTGCAGTGGGTTGGTTGCGGCCAACTAGCCCACTCCAGTGCAAATTGCTGTCAAGCACACACGTGTGGCATACCTAAAGGATATTAAAATAAAACTGCACCAGGTGTCGGAGAGACGCCGATGATTGGCCCTTTCGGGGACTGGTTTGTGCTGCATTTTCGAATTTATATGCGGTCGCTTTTCATACCCAAACAACTGAAAAGCGCCTTAGATCGATTTTCAAAGGACAACTACCCACTCTGTTCGACCAAATGCATTCATTTGAAAAAATGACACTTTCCTGAAATTGATTTAGTTGTCCTTCTCAAGACAGCGAAGACACTTGCCCACTCCAATTTGTTGTGGCAATTGGAAGAACCTTTTCAGCAACACGAAGGTGGCTGGCTCCCCGTGACTGTATGCACAAAAAGTCTTGAATTTATTTATCTGGCCAAGGCGAACCGAAAAAGCTCACTTGAGTGGAAACACAGTGAAACAGAAACAGAAACAGAAACAGGAACAGGATGCAAAGACATAATGAGCAAAAACAACCCCCATCCGGCCAGCAGCGCCAAGACATCCAAGACGCCCAACAAAACCCACCTCGAATGTTGTGAATAAATGTTGCTTCCGATTTGCATTCATTCTTCACTTTGAATTATGTTCATACCTTTTGCTGGTAAATAACAACTCGCATTCGCACTCACCATCATCGCCGACAAAACGCAAAAGAAAACCTCCACCGAGTAGTGGAAAAAATTAAGTTGGCAACCTTCCGCAAGGACTTCTTCCGCAAGTCATTAAGCCTGTATAAGAAATTATTTCATTAACAAGCTAAAGAGAACGATGACTAGCACATTTTTGGGGGCTGGGCGCGCAGGAGCTGCAAAAACTGTACAAACACGAAAAAAAAAAAGATGAACAGAAGACCAACGCAAAGTAGTCGAGCAAGCAAAACAAAACCCACAACTAAGCTAACAACTCTGCTGCTAGCTGGCGCAAGACTATTCAGCTTTTTAAGTGTTGTGGAAGGTGTGCGGTGCGGTGCGGTGTGGTTATAAGGGTTTTCTTGAAACAATAGCACTTGTTTTGCCGCAACTGGATATTTTATAGCGAGGTAAATCACTACAAAAGGAGGTTTTTACACACTGCACACTCGCATGCGGGGGTCTTTTGGAACAAAGGCAACAACCCTATCTCCTGGTCTGAAGGCTGACTTCGTTTGACTTCGAAACGAGCAAATTGTGTACCCCCAGCGTCTATACATAGCCATTTCTGGTAAATAGTTCCGTTGCGGACAGGATGTTCTTTTTTTTCACCCCGGAGGTCTGTGGGGATGATGAAGTAAAGTAGCCTGATGGACGGACAGACGCGAGCGTTGAGTCTTGGATTAATTTGCATGTAAATAACTGAATTACACGGTCCTTTGAATATTGTTTTTCTCGAAATGGCTTTCTTGTTACTTTGTCCATGTTGATGGGGATTTTTTTTCCACCATAGCGAATATTCCCTATTTTTTGTTAGCAGATATATAATAATTTTTTTGGGGGAGAAAATGAGGCTAGAATTAGGTTTGCAAAAGCGAGTTCATTAGAAAGCGGACTACTTGTGTATGCTGTAGTTCTTATTGTTATCACTTGCGAGTGGATTGTAATGAGAATCATTTAATTTGCGTTCGCAAATTGGGATGGTAGTTTGGGGGATGAGCAAAGAAAAATATGGGGTTGCCATGCGGACAGTTTGTAGGGGAGTGAGGGTGGACAGTAGGCCTATTCAAAAATCCAGAAAAAGTGATGGTCCCAACTACGTTGGGTTATATTTGAGTGGTTTTAGCCTTTCAAAGATTGCAAGAGACTGTTGATAGACTCTCTCTATTTAGGGGCTTCTTTTCGAATTGCCAACACTTTTACCAGCGACAATCAATTTAACAGCTGATTTGATTTAGATAGCTGATTGCTGCTTACTTTTGTTTGTCGAGTATATATTGACGAATCTAGTTGCTCGAAAATATTGCCAAGCATTTGAAACTATAAATAAAGAGGTTTTTCCTAAATCGACAACACTTTTTTCGATAACAACTTTTATGAGAGCTGGCTGCTGATTTCACTGATAGCTTCTCGTGCAGTTAATTTTAATTGTCCTTGCATTTTTAAAGGAGAAAGGTTTTAAGCTTCGCGTATCTCTACATAAATTTTGATCGAACTCAATCTCAAGGCTGAAGTTTACTTCAGGTTTTAGCACTGTTACTAGCTTTCATAGGGACATTTTGTTTAACTAACCTTCATCAAAAGACTTGTACAGGAGCTGTTTTGACTTAGAGTAGGGAAAGCCTGATCTTTAAATAAAGACTCCACCTGAAGGTTTCAAGCCTTAGTCTCTTGAGACATCGATTGTTGGGCATTTAAGGAAAATGAGCTTCTATCAATTTTTGAAAGTTTAAGCCTGTTGAACTGAGTGCAAATCTACTAGGAAGCTGATCTTAGACTATATGTCAACTGGTTCCGACTTCCGAATTGGCTATTTCGACGTCTTATTTTGTACTGTTTTGGTGTTCCATTATGTAGACGCAATCATTGCACCACAGAAAAAAAAACAAGCAACGACAGCAGATCCAGCCATAATTTATTTTAATGTCTGGGAGACTTCCCTAGAAAAGTTTTCGACTTCAAGACAGACTCTAAACCGAACGACAAATCAAACCATAAAGACGGGCCTTTTTTGAAAGTCAACTTGCTTAAGATGAAATATGGGGTGGATCATCTTTTGGAAACTTATAAGTTACCGCAAAGCTAAGGCAGTTAAGAAAGACGATCTAGCGCCTTGAACAAGCATTTAAAAATCTTTCGACTTTTCTTAGATATTCCCACGGATATTAGTATTAAAACGAAGACTACATCTGCGAAGGCTTTCTCAATCATGAGGTAAGGCGGTAAAGAATTTGGGACTTAAAAGACTGCGAATTTTAAGTGTCCGGTATCCTTTGTTAATCTTATTATTTTGTGTACTTAATTTCGGTCACCCATCGCATATCCGAAGACATATCGTCTAATTTGGGGTCGTCCGAGGTTCACGGGCAAGGGGTAGACTGAATCGACACCCTTCCCCTGATTCAAGGATAAACCATCCCGTTTTCCTCAACGAGACACAGGAGAATCACAGCCGTAGGCAAATCGCCATAAGTATTAGGCAGGAACAACGTACCCACTAGCATGTCCGGTCTTGTTTATTACCCTGGCCTTCTATTTCTTCCCCCCCTCATGTGGTATCACAAAGGACCTACCCAATTTATTGGTCTGAGTGTGCCTTTCCTAACCTAACCTAACCTAATGTCTGCATCGCGTTTTAAAGTTTAAAAAAAATCTGTTCGTGAAGTAAGTTCTTAAACAAAAGCTCTGTTCTTAGTCGGAGGACTGAAACGCGTTCAAAATTTCACTGTAAAACCTGCTACAAACCTGCGTCTTGATGATAAGTCTATTCTTTCATTGCCATGCTGGTTAAAACTTTCAACGGAACTTTAGGTAAGGCAGGAGCATCATACCGCGTAGTAGGTATATCTGCGTTAGAGTTAAACCGAAGACCTTTAGGCTTTATACTCCAGACATCTTAGAAGATTCTCCATACATGAAACTCATAAGAAAAAAGGACAGCTCCTAGATTTCTGACTGCAACTATAAAAATAAAAAAATCTACGTTTCAGCAATTGTGACAATGTCTCTAACAAAGGCTGGGTACAAGACTTAAACCTTTTACAAACCTTCCTTATGTGTAGGTTTATTTTGAATTTTTGGGACGAATGGCGGATCTCTACGGTTTCAACGATGCGTAACAAAAGGCTGAGTTGAGAAGCTATCCCACGACGGTTGTATACTTGGACATTTTCCATAATTTTGCGAGAGATGGCGCGGTCTTATTTGTGTTTTTCGGAAGGTTGAAACGGACAAGTACTTAATTAAGTTTTTGAAAACCTCCTTCTCAATGCAAATAGATGTAGTTTCCTGGTCTTGAAAGTTTAGGTTGAGACGGTCTATACCTTAGTTTAAATCGAAATCAGTGCCTGAAGCCTGAGTATGTCTATAAGTTGTGTAGATCAGTCAGGGCTGTACCGTTCTCTCGGCAGGAAAAAAGTCCAACCAGAGCTGAATCTAAGAAAAAAGATTCAAGACTCGGAATTAATAGAAAAATAAGTCCGCGCTATCATTGGGCCTCCCAAAGAGTGCCTCTTAATGCCGTCAGTCTTTGCGGTTAAAGGGTTATTTTCTTACACGATTTTCGCGAAAAGCATCTGTCCAAATAACTAATTGGTCCGTCTTTGTAAAAAGAACATACTCCAGCGAGCTGCTACATTGTTAATAGAGTTTAATTGACAGAAACTCGGTTCGCCCTAAATAAAGGAGGCGGCAGAGGTTAAACGCTTTTTAAACCCTTAAGCCGGAGCTTAAGTCTGGGAATTCGATCATTGGCAATCTCACAAACGGGTCCCTATTGCACCGTGGGTCCAGCTTTTACCAAGGGTAGCAACTTCACCTTAGTTAAGTGCGGTCTTCTTTTAAAATATATTTTATTGCAGTACCGTTTTAGGGTCATCATAAAGTCATCTTTTGGGTGGGACTGGATGATTTTCTTGGCGTCTCTGCTTTGCCAGTATGTCTTCTGCTGTCACCAATATAGAGATAGGTTCATGGTTGGCAAGAAATATGAAAGTGGGACCGGGCTTGCTTTAGCGGATTTTTCAAAATCAAAACCTTTTTATGAAGCTATAAACAAACCATTGGTGTTTGATCTATGAATGGCTATTCATGGATTAGAAAAGTCTCTTTCGACAGCGCCCCCTTTAAATTCTCGGAATTCCACCTTTCACGCTGCGCCACTAATAAAAGTTGCATTCAGCGGCAGCACCCCCCCACAACCCGCCACCAACTCGAATCCAATTCAGAATTTCTCTCGCTTGTCACATCCCGAAAAGCCAACTGTCATTACCAACTTAAGGGAATTTCTTGCAAACAACAATTTGTTGATTCACTTTCACCTCACCTGTCCATGGTCGCACTAAGCCGAACGACGACGAACTCAATACCAGGACGGAGGCGAAAACTTCCAGGTAATGAACCCAAGGATAACTGACTTAAGACAAAAATCCACTCGAATCAACTACACCCCTCGGCGAGTTCCTCAAGTTTTCTTCGACTCGTTGTGGCCTCTCCCTCTGGCGCACTGTATATGCCAGCAGCCAACCTGTAAAGCAGTGACGCACGGTGGTAGCCTGACGGTCGGTGGTGGCAAGACTCAAGCTGGAGGGGATTTTCAGATGGTGTCGGTGGAAAACCGGTGTAATAACTTCAAGAAATTGTAATTTCCCAACTTTTGCTCAGATTTAATTTCCATTCATCGCAACCACCCTCCACCGACTTATCCCTCATGCTCATCCTTGTGTCTCTTTTAATGTTTCTTGGCCGCGCCGTCAATGATGAACTGGCCGATTATTCCAAGGACTCAATTCGCCACCACCGCCACCACCCCGCACTGTCTCCATGTTGCTGCTCCATTAGCTGTTTTGTGTGTGTGTAGCTCAGCGAGAAAGGACATTTCTTTTGCCGGGAAGGATATTTATTGTTAAACTTTCTGCTTCCTCCTACTGGCGAGTTGCTATTTTTTTTTGTTGTTGTTGTTGAATATTTTGCTTCTTTCATTTCCTCATTTTAAGTGCCCCGCGGGTGGACATGGGTGAATCCTTAGATTTAGTCCATTAGAACCGAACTGTGTGTGTATGTGAGTGAGAGTGGGTCCTTAAGAGGTGTGGTATGGCATGGCTATCATTATTGTTACAAAAGAGACAAAGAAAAACCAACTTAAAGTGAAGAAGGACCAACAAGGAGGACTAAACCATTTCATCCGTTATTTGTTGCCAGCTAACTTTTACCTTTTGCCAACATCATCAAGTGTAAAAGTTTTCCTGCGCCGCGCGGACCCCTCGAATTCTAATTCCAATGTTGGGGAGTCCTGTTCAGTTTTTTTTCCTATTTTTTTTTATTGTCCTTATTGGCTAAATTTATTTATTTTATTTTTATTTCTTGTCGCCGTCGATGGTGCGCGTTATATTCATCAGTATTATTTTTATTTTTATGATTATGTTGTTGGTGTGTGCGTGTATATGTAGTGTTGTGTTGACTCTATTGTCAAGTTTAAAAGGATAATTCAAGGATAAACGAAAACTTCTGGGCATACACACTGGGGATGTGGTGGAAGATGTGTCTGGCGATAGATTGATACATTGAAAATTGAATCCTTTTTGTCCTTTGTGTGGTACGCGGAGTCAATCTCCTGGAAGGAAGTGGTTTTCCTTTGTAGGGACGATTTTTCTTTTTCTTTCTTTTTTTTTGTGCGAAAGCTGACGAGATGATGATGTTCGGGAGCAAGGTTTATGTTTTTTTTTTTTTTTTGGTAACAGGAGGTCCTGAATTATCCTTGAAAAGGCGA
The DNA here is from genome assembly GCA_948293265.1 of Cheilosia impressa. Taxonomy (NCBI): domain Eukaryota; kingdom Metazoa; phylum Arthropoda; class Insecta; order Diptera; family Syrphidae; genus Cheilosia; species Cheilosia impressa. The sequence continues at coordinate 52,634,980 of OX411881.1, read as the reverse complement.
AATTGATTGAAAATTGCTAAATTATCAAGATATTCAATTTATGTCGGTATCTGTGTGTTGGGTTAAATGATTTGGAGGCGAAAAGTTTCAAAGAAATAATACGACTGAGGTAGGGACATAATGTTATCCGAAATGGATGGGGCTAAACGGTAGTAGCCGTCTGAAAAGAAGTCCATGTGGGCTTATGAAAGATTAAATTGAGCTGACAACGATCAATTGGGGTTTAGCCTTTTTTGGCTGTTGCGAGATGATGGGTCTCATTTTTTTTTTTTGAAGACATTTGATGGCACAATGGACGTTCGTGATTGGAATTTATGAATTCGCCTGATAACGCATGATGAGGTCGGACTGTTTTTTAGGGGCAGCCGTAAATTTTAAATTTCCAGTTATAAAGGTATTTTTGGGCGGCCTTTCCAACTGAAAAACTGCAGTCAACTCGATGAACTGACTCCTGCTGAAATGAGGATCCATAAACTTAGTCTATACTGGACTCTTGTCGAAGTTGTTTCAGATTAAACTCTTAACAAGTGCGGGCTAGTCTTTGAGTTTGATTCCACCTTTTTTTATAGCGCTGTTTCTGTAAAGCTTCCTTTATCACACTTTCAGTTACAGTATACTCCACCGCCAACGAAACGTTGTGTTTGCGTAAAAGGAAATACTTGTTAAGAGCTTTTGGACCTTCGTTGAACATCTTTTGCAAAGTCGGCTAGCTACGGGTCGATAAGTCGGTCTGAACAAGAGCAAAAGACTATGCGCTGTGGTTAAATGGACCTAGTTAGTTGTAGATATCACTCGGTTTGGAAGGGCTTAAATTTTAACAAGCCTTTGTAAAGCATTAAGTGGCAACATGTAGTTTCTCTAAATACGATACCTGTCGAAAGATGAAGGTTTTTCACTTAAAAGTTGACAAAAGCTTGTAGAATATAAAGTAGCACATTTCTACCTGTCCGTGGGATTGATTTACAATGTCGGACTCTTTGCTCGATACCTTAACTTTACTAGATACCTAAAATAAGTCATGAGTTAACAGGGCAGTTATAGTGCAGTTCATCCATAGAAACAGTCTTCTACTCCCTGATCGTAGGTCGCAACACTTTCTTTCGAGTTGGGAACCGTCCTTGTAGTGAATTTTTAGGAGCTGCTACTATCTGGAATTTCTTACGACTTTTCTAGGTCCTAAACTTGTGGTAAATTTGCGTCCCCACAGTAGAACAAAAGTTAGTAAAATTGGACATTTAACTTAACTTTTCCTACCTCTCTTGAGTTTCATTTTTGAGACGTATGAAAGTATACATTGACAAACTGTGATTGGCTTCAAAGGGGGCTTCAAAGGGGCTGGATATAAGAGCTTTCCAAACTTAACCTATATAAATAGTTTATAGAGCTTCTGTCTCTCTTAGGAATGTCAAGCTCTATTAGTCGACTACTTTAACAGTGAAGTTCATAAAATGTTGTTGATCCTGTAGAGCTTCAGACCGTCTTCAATCTGGCTTGGTTTGCACATTGGTTCAACTTAGTTTCACTGCCTTTGATCCATAGACAGCTCATCACTGCTAGTTTTAGAAACTTGGGCGGGATAAGTGATCTATATCAAATAGTTCATCCAGTTGAATTGTCGCAGATGGAATGAAGTCTTTCATGACTTTCTCGCGATTTGTGGACATATTTTTAGAGGCCTCCAACTTACAACAATTTAAGTGCAGAAGTAGCAACTACCTGCCAGCATCTCGGAGCACTTTTGATGCTTAATTCGTTCGCCTTTCCAAAGGTAGGTATTTACAGAAAAGAAGTCGTATGTGGGTTGACTTAAAACTCGGCTCTTGGAATTTTGTGTATCAATCAGTTAAAAAGGTTGATTCATTTACTACTTACTATATGTTTATCTTTATTGAAGCCTTTCTTTAAGGTCAAGGCTTCGGAGTAGGACCTACAATTCCATTTATAGAACGCTTTGCTTAAACTCTTTGAACCTTTCAAACCTTCTAAAGAGACGACAAAGGTTGATGATTCAAAATAAAACAAATCCTACCTACAAAGCCCTTATTTCATTCTTGAGGGCTTAACTGCAGCCCAACCGAAGTCGGACTCAAATTGCATTCCATCACAGTCCACTGAATGAACAACTTTAACCCTTCCATAAACTGCCATTAAACAACCAACATCGCCAGTAATTGTCACCCACATATGTTCCAAACAGCGAGCGGCTATACCAACAATTCATGTCCTTTCGCTGAGGCAAGAAAAATATAACCGCGCAGCAATAAATATGTGTGCAACTTCTCTAAATGACGTTTCCACTCCATTATGCAAAACCCATTCTCCAGCACACACACACACACTCAGCCCCCTATCACTCCATCAAATCAAACGGGACTCGAGCTTGAGTTGAAAAGTAACATTTTTGAAAAAAAAACCCATACACACAGGAGGAAAAAAAAATATTTGATTTACTGTTGCAACGTTGGGATTGATGGCCGCAGAAAATTGTTGGATACTCCAAAGTCATGAACTCCGTCTGCTTTTTCGTTCGCCTTTTTTGTTTACCCTTGTCGTCCTTCGCAAATTACAACTTGTATATGTGTCCTGACAGGCGGCAACTCCACATAGCGGAGAACATATCAAACGATTCCCTACGTCATGGGGGTTGTTAAATGTTAAACGGCTGTAAAACAACGAGAGACCGAACTCGACCCACCCAACCGGCATCACCTGTCCATTTTGCACCGACTCGTTAAAGTGATTTAGGTGTTGTGCGCCAAGGTGTTCCCGCACAGGACGAGGCTGCCTTTGGAACACATCTATTTACGACCAATAATTTCCATGGCTGACACACAGAAACGCGGCCGTAAAAAACCGGAACTGCTTGTGCTGCTAAATTTATGACATACCATGCGCCGCGGCGCTCGTTGACGACTGACACATATGTGTAAATCTAGAAGCAAAAGGACACTTTGTCCTCAAGTCGTTGTCGTAGCCGTATCTCTGCTAACAATGCCACATTCCGGAGAACATTTTTTTTTTCTTTTTCCATTTTTGCACCTTTCGGTAGGTGTACCCTGTACCCCTTCTACTGGCAAAGATGTCACACAAGGATTTTCAATTTAGCTTAATTTATGATCCTTAATTTGAAATTTGCCGCTCATTTTAGGAAGCTTTGGGAAATTGTTTCTCTTGATTGCGCTCGCCCCCCGCACAACGAACCCGTTACAGTGCGATAATCAGGCGGCGGATAGGATGGGAGCTGCTTAAAAACCCTTTTTTCTCCATGTAACTGCCGCAATGATGGTGGCTGATGGTGAATTCCTCCTCGGAAGGGTTTTCAAAATTTATGCGCCACACCGACGACGTTTGTCTATCTATACATAAGGACCGACGAAGACGACGACAAAGATGTTGTTATTAGAAATTCCATCGCCTTGGCGTTGTGAAGATGACCGAATTTCACCCTCCTCCGCTAAAAGGATATGTGTGAATAGAATGAGAGCTCTTTGGCTCTGTCTGCCTTTCTGTGTGCTAATTGCTTTGTTTTACATGTGTGTGACATTCCTAACGAGGTTCTTATTTTCGGAGCAAAATGAAAACTTTCAAGCCGGATGGCCTGTGACGGGGGCCGGGTTTGAGTTGCGTGTCCTTAATTACTTGCGGGTGAAGGAATTTGCCATGTTGACAATTATTTCGAAGGCAAATATGAAAAGTTGTTTGGTAATAATTTTTCCAACAGACAAAGGACTTAATTGGGTTAGGGTGACAATTGTGCGGCAGGGGCGAGTCTACCTTACTACTGACACTGATCATAAATTGGAGTTTAAGGTCTAGTCACGCGTGGCTTTGCTTTACGCTGGGGTGCTTCGCTGTAAGCAAATGAAATAGAAACGGATTTTGTTTGGGATTTTAAGCGGATTATATAGTGACCCTTTTGCGGTCCCTTACTAGGCAGGAAATAGAGTTCAACTGCAGAGGGGGCCGCCTCGAAGTCATTTTGTGGCTTTGACATGGCTGAGAGTGCTGGATCGACTTGATGCTTTTTAAGATGACCCTGTAAATTTTCTATGAAGTGTTTTCAAGCGGGTTCGTCTGACTTAAAAAATTTACCTAAATTGTATCTCTCTAAGGAGCTGTGTTCAGAACTGAGCCGCACCCTTAAAAGGACTGATCGCATCGATTAAGTCACGGCAAAGCTGGTCCTCTGGGAACCAGACATCAGACTCCTTTACCGTGAAAAAATCACTTTAGTAAATAGGGCAACAAATCCCAAAAAGTAATAGAATTCACTCAGTCACTGCACCAGAATCCTTGCTAAAAGAAACCACACTCTTCTGCAGCCAAAAGGATGATCTATGACTCCTCGTCTAGACTGTTGAATTTCCGTCGAAAGGAGATACATTCACAGTCCATCTATCGCACAGAATACCCGCAGAAGGAAGCTCCTTTGTCCACTTATACAGCATCATCTATATCCTGTGTGTATACAACAAGGAACCACGGTTTAGGTTCTCTTCCAATTCGATTGCCAATTTATTTTAATTGCAATATTTATCGAACGTTAAGTCCCGTTTACAGTCCTCCAACCTGCCGATATCCTCTCGCTCGTATATCCGCCTCCCTGCCGCCGAAGAAAATCCAATGAAATAAAATCGACGTCCTCATAAAGACGGGTAACACGAGTCGTAAATTTAAATCCCATCCACCGAAGGATGCAGAAAAAATAATTCCGCACTCTCTCGCTCGCACTCGCTCTCTTTGACTCACGGCAACGCCAGTGTGCCAACATAGTTGATTTGTCTGACGCAGGATAATAATGTGTGCCGAAAAGGAAGTCATTAAATCGTTGTAAAAGTTACCGGCGCGATGCACACACACAGCACACAGGATGGAAAACTTCTTCGTCTTCTTCGCTCCTCTGAATAGTTTTGTTATTGGCATCGCTCATAGCGTTTAAGGCAGCGTAGTTCCTTCCTTCGCGTTGTCGTCGTGCCGGGATGTCCTACCAGTCAGAGTCGAAGCTTGAGCTGTTCTGCATTAAATCAGATGAAGTGTCGTTGTTAAAATAAGCCCCAACAAAAAGTGCCCTCCATTCGAAGGATTATATGCAAAGAATTATATTCCGCCGAACTAGTGACACCGTTTAGGGTAACAAGATCTAGTCCCAGAGGTGCAGATTTCAAGTGTTTCGTCGGCTTAATTTGCCACACAAACAAGTGCTGCTTTTTGGGTCAGGATTTCATTTTTTAACTCCCCAAAAAAATAACAAGGGACTCCACTTGGTCTGTACATTAAAGGGCAATTCTCAAGTGGGTGGAGATTAAATGGGAATTCTTTCAAAGGATAACATCGCAAGCCGGGCCGAAGGTCAGAGTCGCCATAAAAATAACAAACCAAGTGTATATTGCTGCCACGAAGTTGGGCCACTTAAAGGATCTGCAATAATTTTAATTGGAAGCCATATATACAGTTTACAGAAATGTTTCTTTAACGACACTTTTCTAGACTGGTGAGGATTAAGGTAGAGGGTTGTATAGGGGTTCTGAAAGAGGTTCTATTATTTTTTAAAGTGGGACGACGAAATTGAATTGGCCGAAGTAAATTGGGGAGGGTAAGGATGTGCTGTCGGTTTTTTTAGTGAATAGGCCCGCAAAGTCGGGGAAATTATCTTGACAATCATAGGTCCCATGAATGGAGGGGTGGTTTTTTTTCTATAAAGCTGGCGAGGTGATGGCAATGGAGTGCACTTCTGATCTGTTTGGAAAAGATTTTTAGGCGAAGGGTTGTTTTTTAAGGGGTCTATACAAACTTTAAAAAATAATGTCAATGCCCATCGTATTCGGTTAACTGAAACGACTCTGGTGTGGTATTAGAACTTCGGCATAACTTTAGACAAAAAATGGGTGCCACAACTAGCTCGAATGGAAAACAATCTGAAGGTACAATTTCTGACAATTTTTTCAAATACATAGGGTCGTAGAATGCTGTCTTTGAAGTTGTCCAACGTAGGACTGACTTACGCCTCTGGTTCATTGATCATAGCATAGGGACATTACGTACCTTTACAGAAGGTAAACCAAAGTGTGAAGTTCATAGGTCCACTTATCGAAAATCATGAGCTTATTAGAGCTGAATACTTTCCGTCTAAAAATTAATGGTGTCGCCATCTCGTTGAAGGCAAAGCTATTTCATGTTACATAAGTACATTCAACTGAGTAAAGAAGAAGTCAACACTCATGGCTGTTAAAGTCTCCTCTTTGACTTTAATATTGTGGCCGGTATCATCTTAGAAACAATAGGAATGAAGGAGTCCACCTGATGCCCATAAAGCATTGCGACTTCAAATGGATCTGCTGAAGTCTTTAAAGAAGTTGCTACATTTTTGGCTCAGCGAGTCCGGTGGCTCAGTTTTTATAGCCGCTTAACCGAAAATGAGCCTCATCTCTGCATAAATTTTTACTTTGAAAATTAAGTATTTCACCACCATCCATCGAACATATGACGAACATCAACGTCGCTCGGCTTCGATTCTTGCATATCCTGGATCTTGCAAGCTCGTAGATCAAGATCTATATACCTTTTAGAAAAATCTTCCATAAAGTTGAAATCACAAACATAAACCCTCTTGGTTAGAAAAATGTTACCGTCCAAGGGAGCAGTCCGGGTTGGAAGATTTCACGGTACATCTTTCTGCCAGCTATGCACGCGTTACTGCTTACTTACTGAGCTCTACATCACTAGGTAAGGGTTATTTAGAAAATAGGGTCGCAGCACCGAGGCTGGGTGGCGTTATATATCTTCTTGTGGTTGCGACTGTCCTACTACTGCTGGTACAAATTTTGTGTCGAAAAGGTAGAATAAAACCTCAATTAGCATAAGCCTCTCTACTTAGCCCGGTTCTTAGCCAGCGAATTTCAGTTGCGAGCTTCAAGTTAAAGTCGCGCACTCCAAGTTTACTGATGTAGCTTGAAAAATGTTTTTTTTTCAGAGCAAAAGTAGCCCGAAACCTTCATATGTCTTCTCAATCGATTTAAAAAAACGGATTTTCAAAATCGGTTCGACAGAGTCATTTTTAAGATTGAACATTCTTTGTGAGGATAGGTAGTATCTGAGTTCCAGGCACCTTAAATGTGAGGACAAATTCCTTTCATATGTATCACAAGAATGTTCGAAGGTAGCTAAATGGGTCAGTTAAAATGTGTGGCTACAGCTTCGCTAAGACCATCAGTGGGGCCCATATTGAGAAGGTTACTGTCTAAAAGGTCCCCTAGACATTCATATATCGCCTTGGAAATATTTTTTACAACAACTTGTAATAAAGCCCGTTCATCATCATTGGGGTGGAGATGTGGGGATGAAAAAAGGGAACTCCCTTCCCAATGATGATGTCAAAATCAAAAAAAAAGAAACAGATTTAACCACTGGATAAGGATAATCACATAAAGCTGCGACTATTCCAACTACCGTCCGGACCGACCCCAGCAATTTACTCCGATCCGCGCCCGTCATTCCACTGAGTCACCCATTTCATCATTTCACTGTATACACAACGCACCATATCGAATAGAAAATCCATCAATCATCGTCGCACAACATCCGAGTGGCACACAACCGAACAGCATAACATCACTGATTCCTAGTCCAACACAAATGAGCTTTGTGTTATGCTTGAAGTCTGAGGGTCCTTGGTCCTTGCATTGAAAAGACATTACAACCATTAACTGTGTGTGGCCACGATATGCGGATGTGTTGTTCCATTATGTATGACCTTCTGTTCAAATTGGGGGCGCATTATAAAAAGAAAAATCCCCGAAAACATTAACCCAGAGCTGTTGAGTCCTGCCGCGCCGCTTGTCATCAGCATACTCTCGCTGAATCACTCACAACGCTCTCAGTCATTTATCTTTTCTTTAGGGACATCATTTCTGAAGATGGTAGTCGCCATGCTGCCATTTCTAAAGATTTGCCAACACCCCGCATATATATAGATGTGCTGTTGCATAATTGCGAAGTGGGGCATGGTGGGTGGGTGGTGGTTGGGGAGGGAATTCCAAGGTTTGGGGCGCTGATCTTAATGAACTCGCAGCAGCGCCTTTGAGACTGACAAACGAATATATATAGAGAAGAGGAAGAGTTGCGCGAATGCAATTACTTCTGAGCGCAAAACTGTTGGCATTCACTTTGATGAACCATATATATAGCAGCACATTGTCCTTTGTTAATGTATGTAGATGAGTTGAGTGTGACGTGTGAGTTGGGGTATGTCTGTGTTGTTTTCATTCGGTTTTTTTTCTCTCTCTATTTTTTTTTTTTTTGCGTATTCACCTCGTTAAGCTCATAAAAGGAGCAATGATTGTACATACCCATACCCATGCGTTCTGTACAAAATGCACTCACATTTTCTACATCCATACAGTGGCGATGTGCATTCAGGCTTTTTGTTTGCCCCTGCCATCCGAATGTGCTGTGAGTGTGAATGCAAATTTGTTTAAATTTGTCAACACAAAAGTGTGTAGGATTGTAACCAGAACGAGTGAAGGTTAAAGGTGAAAGTAGTTAAAAGAAAGACTTGGTTGAGAGGCCTTTTCAAGACTGGAAATTAATTCAGTCTACGAACTCAAGAACTTTTTACTGAAACTTCGTACCTATAAGTTTCTGGTGGAATCGGAACAAATCAAATGGGAACTCAACAAAGCTTGGAGAGCTATTCATGGAGATGGGTTTGTAAATGGGATATCTCTTGTCTTTCGTGGATGTGGAGTAACCTAGTTCTTTGGGCGGATAAATCTGTTGACTGTTTGACTCCAGCGTCTTTCAACGGATCTGTTTTTCTTTTTTATGACCTTTTTTCCAAAGCTGAGTTTTGTTCCGGAAAATGCCTTTTTCTGGACAACTACGGAACGGACCTACAACTTCTAACCATAAGCTGCTTACTAGAAAGTAAGAAAAAAAAAGAAAGAAATAAAGTTTTCTACGGACAGAAGGAATGCCGACCTTTCACAAGATGTGAGGCAGCTCCACAAAAAAATTTTGAGTGGCGTTTACTTTTTGTAGGTTGACCCAGAAAACCCTAGTGAAGCTTGTACAGCCTCGAGGATCTTTTTAAATTAAAGCTCACAGCTTCAGGCCGACTTAAAAGACCACAACTTCGCAATAAAGGTCAAACTATCGGAAATTTCAGATTGATTGGTTTGGCGAACTGACGCTAGATTGCCATTGCAGTGGGCTCTGCAGATAATCACGACCGCACAGCTGGTGTTGAAAAAAACTTTAAGCGCAACAACTGAGAGCTGAAAAAACTACAGACCTCAGGGGTAGGTAGTGCTGGGAAAAGTAGACAGACTTTGCTGAGGCTCTCAAGCAAAAGTATTTAGCCACTGCTGTATCTACTTCGCAAAGAGTTTTTAAGGTCTCATTAGATTAGTCAGCCCTTTCAAGTATACCACCTAAAAAGCATGATTTTAGAGGCACCAACCTTTGGAAAGGTGTTTAGAAAGTAAAAGTGATAAAATCCACCTCCTAACTGCGTCTGAATTTGAGAAGTCGGTAGAACTTGACAGTGGGTAAGAGCCTATCTGAATGTACTTCAAGAAATGCAAGCTTGACGGTGGGTAACAGACTGTCTGTTCTATTCTTCAGGAAATGCACCAAATCAAAGGATATATTACTAACCTCCTGAAATATGCAACGACGAAAACGACGTAGTCTCTCAACGGTCTTTTAACTTATTTAGAGCCTGCCTTCATTTAGGTACACGAAATCTGTAAAAGCCGTCATCCTCCCCCGCCATACTCTGTCTTTCTCTCTCTTTCTCTCACTCTCAAGTGTCAATACTAGTCATCCAGTCACAATGGTAACTTATTCCCAATTAAAATGCGGTCACATTTCAAAAGTACACAAATCGTAAAAGAAAAAAAAAATCCTTCCTTCACTTCAATGAACAACATCTCGGGTCACAAAACATGGCCCAATTTCCTCGTCGAACTTAACTGAACGAATTCCAATACTCGTTTATATAGAATATACAAAACTTTGTCGTTGTCGTCTTCGAGAAGTGCTCGTCGACGTATTCATTAGGAATTCCATAGGCGATAGACACATTCCCAAAACTTACTCAAGAGGAAGCCGAGAAAGGACAAACGTTGCGCGTTGCTGAATTTTTCATGTCGTCCTGTCGTTCGTTTTGGTTTACCAATAAACCAGACGGCAGACACCCGCACCAGGCGGACGTTTAACTCGTTAGGTTTGCTGCGCTTCCGGCAAGGGAGCAGTCGAAAAAAGAAAAAAAAATGTTTGCGCAACTCAAATTCACAAAAACGACCACAAATTCAATGAGCAAACTTTATGTCCCGCTCTAATAGTTGTCAATTAGTCAATAGCCTTCGGCCGAATTAAACTTTGGCCTACGCTCATTAATTTATTTAAATTATCCATCGTCGTTGGGAACGGAGCTGTTTGTATATGTGCAGGGTGAAGGTTTAGAAGTTTGGAGAGCTGTTTTTTTCTCTCTCTGTTTGCATCGACTATAATAAAAAGGGATTAGGCAAGGACGACAACCGCAATCAATCAGCTTCAAATGGTTGCAAATGGTTTCAAGTGGTTTCGAATGCTTTCAAATGGTGTGTTGTTCGCAATAAAGTCAAAACCCACACGCATAGCAGCTACGGAGCCAGCGGACCGTTCTAGTGTTTGTATTGCATTTCCGTTGAATGCGTTTGCGACAAATCAAATTATAGCCCGTCATGGGGGAGGGTGGAGGACTGGCGGGTGTACGAATGCAATCAAGGTCCATGGTGTGTGCGGAAAAACATCGATTGAAGGGTGGCTCAAAATACCAGCAGCTCTTGAACCGAATTCGTCTGTGGGTCTCGTGACCGTGTATAGGTGTGGCCGAAATATGTAGGTACGAGCATTAATTAAGTTAACACAGGCAACGTGACGACGTTAATTCTATAATCTCGTCATTTGGAGAGTTCCAATGGCGGAGACGGACTGCGTGGAGGTAATGAAATTTGTACATTTGTGTCGAACGTTGTCTGGGTGTCCTGGCGTTTGTTGTGATGTCCTTCGTTGTGTCATTCAGAGAGCAGCAACATCGCCGATCCAGGTTCATCGAAATTTGAAGTGAAAGACTGAGCCGCACGTGTGCAATGCCGTGTGGAATGCATGTGGAACGTAACACTTGTTTGTTGTTTCTAATAAGCCCCTGCAAACGAGAGGGTGTATATTTTCGTCTCCTTAATGAACAAGGACACACATTAAATGCCGCCGTAAACCTACCCTCATCAACTTAAGGATCTATGACACACACGCACAACCCGAATGCATCTTAATGAAGAAACTCAATCATGGTTTGTGTTTGCTCTCCGTCTCCGTCTATGGTGCCACCTCTCCGTAGGTTATGCAGTAGATATCCTTGTTAATTTAATGAAAAGGTAAAGACAAGCAAATATAAGTCATCTTATCAAACAAGGAGCAGCAGTATCGCATCATCACCATCAACATCAGTGGCAATACAGCAACATTTGTAAATATTAATTCATTTATCCTTTCCAATTATCCTGATTGCAATGAGCGTTGCGCGCTGCGCTCATCACTTAACCAGAACCGAGCGCACAGAAGATATCCTTCCGAAAATATTTACCTCAAAGAGTGATGGGAATGGGACATCTTCGTCTTCATATACCAACAACAGCAGCAGGACGAGGAAGTGTTTTTCTTCATTTTGCTGTCGTTTTTCTTCCTATTACCTCGTCGCTGTCGTCCTACTCAAGGATACATTACATCCACTTTGTTGAATCAGTGGCAGCAAAGTCTGTAGAGTAGAGGTGAACAAAAAAAAAAACAGCAAAAAAACAAGAAAACAGAGAGCAAGAAAGGACTAAGAACTCACATTCAAAGACGATATCCTTCTGCTGCAGTTCGCTGGGTTTCCTAGTGTTTACCTCATCATCATCGCCGTTAGGGGGTAGGCCAGCATCATCATTTGAAACATAATCAGCAGTATCATGATTATCACGTTTTTCCCATCCTTAAAGCAGGTCCGTTTAGATATCCTTCTGCTTTACTTACTGTGTGTGCATTATAAAGAAAATTTAATTACATACCTACTACTCTGTGAGTTTCCTTAGAAAGGGATATACCTACCTGCTGATCCCCGCTTTGAAATGAATTTGCGGTGACAGAGGGGGGTGATGTTATGGTCACGACGAACGGCGGCAATGGAATCCTTTCGCATAATATATACTAGAAGAGTTATCTCCTGTGGTTATGTGACTAATTTATATCCTTTTCCGTTCTCTTGTCCACTTTCAGATTAATCCCTGTGCGTATTAGGGGACTTAGTGGTCAGCACACACACCCACACATACCCACAAGCCCACAGAGGGTAAAGCGAAACTTCCGATAGGACATCTGTACAATGCTACGTGAGGGAGCTGCCATTATTGTCGACGGCCGATTTTTTAAGGAACCACTCTCAAGCGAAATATGAATTATCCAAAAGGTGAGTTCAGTTTTTTTGTTGTTCATTTCGTTTTTTCCCCCACACACATGCTCCCTCCAAGGAGCGTGCAACTTTTATTGCCACACCATGTCGAACTAATATGTCAATAAAAAGAGATGGACTTTTTATTTTATTGTTTACTGTTACTGGTCCAGTGAGGGCAGTTCGGCGATTGTATATATTCGACCGAAATGACCCTTTGCAAATTGCATGGAACGGCGTGCAGCAGGTCGATGCGATGATTGCAAAAAGGATAATCACCGTGACTGGCGCGCAACGGGCCATTTGGTTGAATGGTCATTTAATACTGTCTTCCTTTTTTGGGTTGGGGGCGGAAATGCATATGGCTGACGGGTTTATGTCGAGGGTTGATTAGTTCGGGGGTGTTGTGGGCTGGGTGCATTTTTTTGCAGGCCCATTGAAGTGGAAATCTGCACTGCTCAGTGTGATTTAATTGAGAAGGGTGCACGGTGAACTTAGAAGGGGTTCATTGATTAGCATTTTGAGTAAATTGCTGGTAGGTATGGCGTGGGGTTGATTGAAAGGTCGTTTAGAAGCGTGCTGGACTAGATTATTGTCCTTGAAATGAATAAATTTCAATGAGCTTAGAGTGGGGGCATTTGGTGGGACATTTTGCGAGTTGATTGCAGGTAGATCTGCGACAAAAATTTAAATGATTTTTTTTTCTTGAATCAACGTGACTCTACCGAGTGATCATGGTCAAGTGCGTAGTTAGGTCGATCTGGTCAGTCAAATGTGGACTTATAAGGAGGCAGTTATATCGAGAGATGTGGCTTAAGGACCCTGGAAGATAGAAACTTAGTTAGATCCATATATGAAGTGGCTGCTAGAAGTTTCAACGTTTTGACAAAATGGGGACCGCTAAACGAGTTGGGTTTCTATGTACCCTACCTCATCTACCGCGGCCTTGATGTCGTCTTTGAAAGACGCACTGACTCCCTTGACTTATATTCCTATCCAAAATGCTTATTCGCGGTACTCAATGGCGGGGCTGTCAGCATTTAGCAGCAGTTTTGTAAGCTGTTAGCTTTTGTGCATTTGGCAGTGGAAGCTAACCTGATGATGTCGAAATATTTGAGTCCTAAAACCAATCGGTAAGATCTAATTTTGCGACAATCTAGAGGCTATCGGCCTTATGGCACCGAAGTTCAGAGAAGTAGTTTTTTGGTGTTACTTTAACGATTTTTGCAAGTCACACTAGCAATTTCAAGACTTGCAAATAAATATCGAATTTAAGACCAAAAGCCTTGTTTTGATGGGAAGTTCAGTCAGCCGTTTAACAGTTTTACCTAAAGTATTCCAAAATTAAGAACACTCGTTTGTAAGGTAAGTTTGCTGACCGTTTGGACCTGCTTTGGTGTCGGCGTTTTAGCAATATAAACCAGCCAATCGCAAACAGCTTTAGGTCTGCCAAAGACAGCTGCTTCGAAGGAGAAGCGGGATCTAAGTACACCAGTGAGTTGGCTTGTATTTTGATGACGAAGATGATCTAATGAGCAACTTGCTACCAGGCGAAAGTCTTGCTTTAATCAGACCTAGTAAGACTCAAACTCCATATTTGACCTCACAAAGACCGGGCTATTGTGAGAGTCTTTTCTATGGCATTTCTATGAACCTTAGGTTGTAGTCTCGTTTTTAAAATCGGGTCGTTGCCGACTTGTACTTATATGTAAACCATTTCGTTTAGGTAACCTCGGGGAAAGCAGTCCGATTAAAATTTTGCTTTAATCAGACCTCAAAAAACTTAACAAAAACTGCATATTTATCTTCACAAAGACCGGGCTCTTTTAGGAGTCCTTTCCAAGGAATTCTATGAACTTCTGGCTGTAGACTCGTTTTAAAAATCGGGTCGTTGCTGACTTGTTGATGTAAACCCAGCATTTTCTCCTTTGGCTTAATTTTGGTCTTTGCTTATGTACCTGAGGCATTTTTGCTTTCTAGAATCATTAAAAGCAATCTTCGGGCCATCCAAGTCTGAGTTTTGGGCGAATTCAACTGCATAAAATTCAAAAAAAGAAAAGGGGTGCTATACGGAACGGACCTCTTGGGTTTAATATTTTTTAATTTATTCTTGTACATCCTCTGGGCAATTATTTCTCTTTTGTTGGGTAAGCTTCTGCTTTTTGTACTCTCAGCTCTAGGCCTGTAACTTTTTAGACACATCCGTCACCGAAGTTTTCTTCCTCAACTGTCTGATTCACATCAACTGCATTATCTTAGGAAAAGCCTTAGGCTTGAGAACCCTACCATTCACAACATGAAATAGGACAGTCCCCAATAGTGTCCCTAGTGGAACTCCCCCAGATATGTGATACAGCTGCCACTCGAACAGCAGAAATATCTCTCAAAGTGGTTTAGGACGTTGTTTGGTGGATGATTCAGGATATCCCCGAACTGTAGCCCCGCCTAAGAAAATGAGAAAGTTTTGAACTAAGTTGCTATATATTTTTGCAATTTCTCCTCATCTTCGGCAAGGAATTTCTTTTTTCCAGGTTGTTGTCAGTCTTCGTACAGCATCAACTGTCAGCGAGCCTTTCTACTAATCTATTAATTATTTGGTCCCTAATTTGGCCTCTCTCCCCGAGGCAACTCCTACCCTAGCTGGCACATCCTTCCACTATACCTACCTCCGGCATCTTAAGCGCAGACATTTTTCGGTGCTTCTCACTGTCTTTCCCACGTCTTCAATTACTAATCGCTGCTGAATACAGACTATAGGAGAAAAAAAAACCGCAAACGTGATCGAGCATCCTTTGTCTTGCAGTCACATCTTACTCAATCTCAATTCACACCGCACAGCATCATCCAGCGCCAGCATCGGCATATCGAAATCACCGGGGATATGTGCTGTCACTACAAACTGACAGCTGAACGTGTGTGTTTATCTGATACAAAGCCATACACGCAAATACCGCTATAGGTACCAGCAAACAAAAGGTCCACAATCGGGCTTCTCTCTTTTTTATTTAATTTTTTATTTTACGCCTCCGCTGTGTGCACGTATTTCCATATATTTGACGAGAAAAGCCCCCAAAAAACATACACACGGACACACACACCAAAAGACGAATAGGTATAAAAATGTTCATGCCGCCGATAGCGGTAGTAGGATCCTTTCTTTATTCTCTCTTGCATAAGATAAATATAGGTTTGTGTGGGCCTAACGCGTCCTCCTGCCACATGATTCAATTAAATCAAATTGAAACGAAAGGACACGTGTTTTGAATTCATAATGCCGCCCCTGAGGGACACTTTATTCGCTTTGTAGTGTAGCAGGGCACATATCACGAACAGGATCAGGGATAAGCAGCGAGCTGGGCTAGTTGAGTGATTTTCGGAGAATTTGTGTTCGAGCGCAGGCGGTTGGCCGAGGATTTACAAGGATTGTTTGTCCTGTCAAAGTGTGAAAAACGCTCTAACGTGTTAATGAAGTCATGTCCTGCGAACTGGGTGGGGGTGCAGAGAAGTTCCACACATCCTGTGCCTGTCCCTGTGCATAAATTTCCGCTCCGTGTTCGTTTGCTATCCACGCTGCTTCTATAGACTTCCACTGCTCCTTGCCCCGTTCACCATTTCATCCTTGACAAATCACTCAAATGAAGTTTAACTAAGCGGAAAAATTATAAGCAAATTAATTTGTGAAACAAAAACTTTTCCCTTCAGAGTTCGTTCTGCTGCTCGAGCATGGCAAGCATTTCGCACAGCCAGCGCACAGAGTCCTTAAATCCTTCACGCCGGCGGCGGCGGGTTCTGCTGGTCCTTTTTCGTTGTTTCTGATGCTTATTTTTTTTTTTCTCCTCGACTTGCACTAATCAGATTATGTCGCTTTTCGCAGTTTTAGCTGTAAAATGCAACTAAAAGTCTTCGTCTCGTTTTGGATAGTTTTAAACTTTGTGTCATATAGATGGGATACATAGGGACACAGTCTGGCTGCCATGCACACTGCGCGCTGTGTTCCGTTAGTGGTTGCGAATGGTTCTGGCTTAGTGTGTTCTGCAGCGATAGCATTTTGCACACAAAACTTTTATGCCCTCCTATAATACAGGAGGTTCGTTGTGTTGGTCTTTTAGAGGCCGGCAGACAGTTTATCGCCGCTTGGATCGCTCAATTTGTTATAGAATGCATGTGTGTACGTAGCACGTATGTAGGGCGAGTGAATTCACGCAACGAGGACTTGACAGCCGCCCACTTTTGTGTGTGCGGCGATCAACTAACCGCACTGCACATATCTTTGTATCGTTAAATTGTCTGCATGTTGTGTAGGGAGGACTATAGAGCGAGTAGGGTGGATGTCAGTTAATCCGGTGAAGGATAATGAACTCGGGGGCACAGCATTGGCTTCTCTCTCGCATAAAGTCAATTTATTTGCGATACGTGATCCACGCTGGACTGGTTACAGATTCGGGTGGAAGATACTTCCTAAAGTCACTTCTCGGATTGGTTTATCGGTGCCGAGGCGACTCGTAAATGCCTGTCAATCAGGTTCAAGTGGGGATTATTGGTTTCGGTTCTACGTGTAGATAGGAAGAGGGTTTTCAGCTAAAGATGGCTTTTTCAAATTATGGGCTTCAGATTGGAATGTCAGATTGCACCTAGAAGGGACTTTGCCTTCGAGGCTTGCTTAAGGCCCTTCAGAGAGTATGAATGTGACATTAATGCAGGAAAAGTGCCATTTTGACATCTGTCACATTTAGCTGGCCGCTTGAATCTTCCTTCTATTTTGATGGTGAAGCTCTATTGTTTATATATTCGCTTTTGATCTTGATCCGATCTTGAGACGATCAACAGGCTTGAGTGCGGGCCTTCATCGGCATATAGGCACCATCTTCATTTTATAGAGTCCGCCAATAGGTATACCTTGTGAACTTCCAGGGCTTTCACTAAATATCTAATTTTTTTTGCTGACGTTGTAACGCCTAAAGCTCCGGATAAACTGAACCGTAAACTCATCTCTGCTTTACCTTTTCAACCTAAAGAAAACCCGCCTATTGTTGAAGGGATTATAAAAAGTTATGTACCTTCTTATGTCACCGACTTCTGTCGTTTAAAAGGTTAAACACTGCAGCAAAGACTCATTTCTAAATGACGGTTTACAGCATTTTTCGAACAGCCTAAGATTTTGAAATCCCAAGGTTGAAAAGGTACTTCAACAATATTTTGGCGTGCTTCTTCCTGATGAATCGATCGCCCTCCCAAAGTTTTGCTTTATCTTTTGATGGCTCTTTTAGGCAGATTTTGGGCCAAACAAACGTATAGGTTCCTGTCGTTTCAACTGCAGCGGTTCTAAGTAAAAACTTCTTGAGCTCAACTTGTTTGCACACGTTACAAAAATTCTAAAGTTGTGGAGATGCCTGAAATTTATCACAACTATGCCCACTTCAGCCTAAGGAAGACCGCTTAAGGCTAGTGAGCTGCAGATCTTTTACGAAATAGCTTCTTCAGATCAACTGCGTTACAAATGTAACACTTACTGGTAACGACTTCGAGACGCCGGCACCTCCGGATCTACCGAAGCTGTTATTCTGAAATTTTGTCGAGCTCTAAAGACTCGTAATTCGGTACTGAAACAGAGCTTTAAGAACTTTTGGGAATCATTTCAGATGCATGCTTATTATGGATGTATCTTGAGGACAATCAAAGGTACAAAAGACTCCTGCGAACCCTTAAGTTCAACTGCAACTTACAGGTCCTCGACACCGTTGCCTACCTGACTCTGAGTTTATATTCCCCTGATATTTTCACAGCAATTTTCGGTCAGGCAACATGCTCGTCGTAGCCAGGAAAACCCGAAAACTATAAACTATAACAGAACAGAGAAAATGCCTGTACCCGAAGCATCCGCAACACCACGATTTGCGAACAGCTTTTGGCACAGGCCAACTATACCACCGCCATTTATAGTCACAGCACCACTATGGACAGCCTATTAAAGATATCAGACAATTTACAGCCCCTGCAGCAACATACAAGCAATTTGTCCACGCGGCCACTGCACAGGACTGTGCGAGTATGTGTGCTGCAACAAAACCTCAGTGAAATGCACATGGCCAATCGGCCGGCACAAGGACGAGGCAGGTGGCCCAAATGCTTCGTCGTAGTAATATCGTATATCGACACCAATTATAATATTCCATCGGTGACGTTGGGGATGGCAATTGACTGCTACCACCACCACTACAACGCCCCGAATTAACAGACAGTTTTCGTTGTCTTTTGCCACAGTTTTCGTTGGCCACGATAAGGCCTGCCGGGACAATTGTGTTCACGAGATGTATGAGGACGCAGGAAAAAAACCCCCACCGTGCGTCGGGGTAAACAGTTTGTGTTAATTTTAATTCATCCATTAATTGAAAGGCATAGTGGGCCCTCAGTTGAACCCACCCGACCGTGCTCCACAATCAGATCCAGCGAGATCCACTATGCACCCGTCCATCATGGGATATAAAAGAGGAAATCCAATTCGATAAACTACTCATTCGATTTGGGCAAATTTTCGGAGAGTGGGGGGGACGAAGACTACTGCCACACACTCGTATACGCACGTATGGGATTTTCCATTTACGATAATCGAGGAAAATTGATAGAAAGTCTATTCATCTAGGAAAAAAGCCGGTAATCGCTGCCAGGGGGTTGCAAATCGATGGAAGAAATATGGACAAAGTTGTAATCGACACACGCACACTCAGGCGGAATGGGATGACTTTTTTGCTTCGCTCTGACTGTCCGTCCTTAGATAGAGATTCATATCTTTATTTGCCATTCGAGAATATTCTTATGAATATCACGTAAAGGAGGCCTACCTCCTGTATAGGTTTGCTGCTGTACACCACTGATGCTGGCATCGACCGGCTCCCCATATGCCTCGGCAAGCCTTTTTTATTTATGACGGTTAATTTTATTAAAAGACCCCCCACACCACACCGAAGAAACTGTGGGAAGAAGGCTCTCGATTGAGGAGATCCGTTCGGTTTTCTTTTTTCTTTTTTTTATACTTTATGTCCTTTCATATCCTAAATGGGATGAAATTGCTTCCTTAGAGGAGGCGGAGAGTTAGACAGAAACAGAGAGACAGAGAGAGACTGGCACTGGGTGTGGGAAAGGAATTGCCCAATATAATTCATTTGGATTTGTTGAGCGAAAGAGGATGAGGAGCAGAGAAATATCTGCTATGGGCAAGGATTGAATACCATATGCTTCGTTGTTTTCTAGGTTTTGTTTTTTTTTTTTTTTGAAAGGATAATACCCCAAGGAGGCTAAGGAGGCATCATCATCGTTAAACTGCCTTCAAATGACGAAGATTTTTAGGAGATTTTAGCACCTTATTTAGGGGTATGAAAAAAATAGGTACACCAGAAGGGTTGAAGGATAAAAAGAAAAGAGTTATCGTTGGCAATGAATTGTTTGACTTTTAAGTATATTTTTTTATGGTTTAGGTTCGGCTTGAGGCTTTAAGGGGAATAGTGCGTTGGAGGTGGATTCGCACTTCGTGGGATCGAGTTGGCGATTTGAAGTTTGAGCTGCAGATGATGATGGAAACAATAAATGCGGAAGATTGTTAAAGAGAGCGACTTTCTTTGGCAGGTATCGAGGGTACGTCAAATACAAACTTTTATGTGAAAACAACGATAGAGAGATTCCATTGATGAAAATAACGTCAATAGACCTTTTTTAAAATCTTTGACTAGCACGTCGTGATTAGTTGGATGAGATACCCTCTAAACGGCCCTGGATTTTGTGGTTCTTTTCGAGCGTAGGTCGTTGGGAAGTTATTCCATTCGCCCCTCGAGAGAATGGAATCGGCAGCACTTGTATGATTGTTTAACTGGGAAAAGACGTGATGCATCTAGATGATTCAGGAGGTCTGCAAAAAAATGGCCACAAGCGGTTTTTCACTTGAAGCCCTGTGTAAACTGGTCTAAACTTCGATATTCAAGCTCTTTATCGAGTTCAGTCTTGGAGGACTTTGAATTGGCGGCAAGATTAAACCTTTGGTCATGTAGATTATAAAGCGGTCTATACCTCATTCTGTCGCCGATGCATGCGACATTTGTCGTTTAAAAGGTTAAATACTGTCTCAAAGCCTTATTTCAAAATGACGATTGACAGTATTCTTAGCACCGCCTTGATGTAAATTGAAGTCCCAAGGTTGAAAAGGCACTTCAACCTTGGGACTTTAAATTCAAGGTTCCTCATGAATCTTTCGACCTCCTTTAACTTTTTTGATAGCTCTAAGCTTAGGCAGATTTTAGCCGAACAAACGTAGGTGTTTGCCTTGGAGAAGTTGGTTCAAGGTCCTCTTCAAAATCAACACACCCCACCCTAGGTATAAGGGCTTCATCTACTGCTTTGTCCTTCGAGATTAAAGAAAGAATATAAAGACCTTAGCGATGCTTTTCATATACGTTATACGTGCCCTAGCGATCGTTGGCAATTGATGTGCAATTTTCTGACAACGTCGATATTTCAAACGGGACCCAAGGAGCATCATCATCATCAAACTGGTAACTACTCGTCAAGTTTTACATTCAAAACCACCATTAATGACTTCATCGGGTTTTCAACCGGCTTTGTTCATAACAAGCACCTTCGATTGAAATTTCTTGAGACTTGCGCCTATACGTAGGTTCTATAAGGTATACGATGCTCTTCTATCAAAAAGTTATCGTTTTCCATAGAGAAAGGTCACTTAAAGCGCCATCTCTTGGTTTAGTTGTGTATTATATTAAGATACTCATGGAAGTCAATATTTGTCTTAAAACTATTTCAAGAACTCATCAACGGTTTGCCCCTGGACATTTTTGACCTATTTGACGAGCCTGTGGCAGGTTGATCCTATTTTGCGGAAGCTCAATTTTAATCAGGTAAAGGCTTTAAGCCAGATTTCAATCGTCTAAATGACTGTGACATGTAGAGCAAGAGACACCAACCCTCTGGTCCGAAGAGTCTTCGTTTCCAACCTGGAGCGACAACGCAATATTGGAAGAGCTCCCTTTAGCTTACGCAGAGGTAGGCTTAGGGTCTTCAGCACAAGCCGTTTACACAAATGTCAAAAATTGGAATGAGTTGGATAATGCATATGTCCTTCGCATCTGCTGATCCAATATGACCATAACCAACTTTAAGCCATAAGCGATGGCCTACTGCCATGACTTGTGGGTGCAATACTTCTCGGCTGAGCCCCCAAATATGAACTAGTGTGTCACAATATCCAGCCCTGTGAAAGACAAATATTTCTCGCCACTCCTTTGGCTTTCGAAACCGTCTGACAACGTTTGAAAGTATTTCTCTCTTAAGCGTGATTGATATTTTTAAACGCTGCCCATATTTGGGGGCTCACTCGTGCAACTATTGCCATTTCTTATACAACAACAGGCGCTATTCATTCAGCAGTATAACATACTGTCATAAGCCAACAATTTTACATCGGCTTCTCCCAAAAGTCCTTATTACACCGAAATTGTTGTCCTTCTTATGACAGCACAGACACCCTGCGACTTATTTGGCTTACCAAGGATTAAAGGAAAAATCCGTCACTCGTCAATACAGAATATTATTATTCATAAGAAAACATTTTTTCCGATAAACACCGCCAGGCTGCTGTCAAAAAATCAGATTAAAATTTAATAACTCCAGCCGTGCGTCCTGTATCGGTAACCCCGCGCAAGAATAAATATTGAAAGAAGGTCCTTTTATCTACAAACCATCGGCTTACACCCTTGTAATCTTGAAAAGTTCAACAGCGCCATCCACTCGAGGGTGTCAATTGAATTGTGAAATCCAATACGCAAAAGTGTGCGTCGTCCTGCAATATGATGTCGCATCATTTCCGCAAGCAGTTTAGCCAGTGTCACAGGCTCACAAGAGACAGATTATTAGTACGAGTCAAGGATTCCCACAACAACAAAAAATATACCTATCAACAGAATCCATCTATCGAGTTGCACTCATAATTCCCTGAAACTGGCTTCCTTCCTGTCACAGTCATGTGACACTCTGTCTGGCAGGGGCATTTCAGATGAAATGCTTATCTGACGGATTGGAAACGACGATGTGCAGATCGACCCACGACGAGTGTATTTTTGCCCGTGAATCCACGTCGTCGTCGTCGTCCTTCGATGGGGATGGGTCACGCCAACTAAATTGATTGGCAGGATTGGAAGTGGATTTTCCAATTTTGCGAATATTAATTCACAGGGGCTTAGAACCACCGCCGCCACTCTCCTTCGAGATAACCCGATTAGAATCTGAGATGCGAAAAGGGGTCACAGCCGAGAAGTCATCCTAATAACGAGACAGATGACAGTCGATTGGATAAGAAATTTGTGTGTGCGTGCGTATGGTGCTTTCGATTGAGTGATTCGCGTTAGCTATATGGTAGACAAACGCTCCCTTGGGGTGGATTAAAGGGGACCGTGTGTGACACATGTTGCAGAAGGATACACTGATTGAAATCACAACTGCTGGCACATTCGGGCACAAGATGTCCCATTTAACTCGACTCCTGCCCCCATTTGCAGTAGAACTCTTCAACCTTGCGCCACTCGACAGTCCCCCATTCAAAGTGCAAATGAGCGCACACAAGCTCTTGCTTTCCAATTTCCATCTTATGAGCAATTAATGATACGCATGGTGCACGGCACGGAATCCTTGAAGCTCACCTTTCGCTAGATGCCTTGCATCGTTTCTTTTCTTTTTCGCAAAACCTCACCACGTGTGCCTGAGCTGTGGGGACTCTTTTTTTTTTCCTGTGCATCACTTAACTAACTATGACAACGTTATTAATTACATTTGTATGTGCAACGGTGTATGGAGCGTTTTAGTAATTTTCCAGACGGTTGAGGGCACAAGAATCATATGCCCCAAAGGGTACTTGTTAACTGTGCGATATCGATTAATACAATAACAGATGAGATTGGTTCGTTGTTCGTTGTTCGTGTGTTCCTCGCCGCGATGACTTCTATTCTAATGAGATTCGATACCTTGCAGCTCACGTTCGATAGGCTCCTCTGTATTCTCGCACAGATATACAAATAATGATACTTAGGCAGCAGCGTCGTCGGAGCTCTTATTGCCGTCTACGTGACTGTCTTATCTCTTGGACTTATTTTACATTTTTCTGGCAGCAATTAAATTTGAAAGCGTTCCCTGTTCTTCTTCGGGCGGATATTGAGTTTTGTTTTTTTTTTCTCTTTTCTGTTTCTGTCCCACCCAACCCTTGGAGAAAAATATTTTTCATTCGATTTCAGGTGGCAGATAAGAGCGAGAGATAGGAAATTAGTACCGAGGGTGGATGGTTTTGAAGGTGAGAAGTGTTTATGTTAGGGAAGCAGTATCAAGAAGTTTCTAAAAAAAAATAAAAAAAAAATAAAGAAACTTTTTCGATAACGTGCAATCGCCCTTAAGGAACACAGTTTAGGTTCGAGAGCACACTCGTGGAAGGAGGTGGACTTTAATTGCTTTTACTCGATGTTTCTCAAGTTCAATTGCTATTGGAATAGCGTAGGAATTTTTGTTCGCCATTTATGTGACTTTAAGTTTGGATCTTGCAGCTAAGTGGTTCTGGTTGAAGGAGCGCAGCTTTAAGGATGTCGACGGTGACTGAGAAAGAGAATTCGATTTAACTGACACGCCTTCCTAGGACTCTCTTGTGAAACTTGTCGGGAATCGACACCCAAACTCTGTGCCTAACATATGCCAGAGGTTCACACAACAACCTTCTGGAACCTTTGACAAGCCGTGGGGATATACTTTTAGAAGTTATAAAATTTTAAAACAAAGCAATAATCAAACTTCTCGGTGGGCTACATTTTCAGTCACCTTACACAGTTCAGAGGGCATAATGACATGAACTTCATCTGACCGCCTACTTGGCGAAATTTCCCCACAAGGCAGTTGGATTTTAGCTTTTGACTATTTTTCGGTTTCGTCTTTTTTTCCTTTTCGTCTTTCTTCCTTTTAGATCTAATATTCGTTTGTCTCTCCCTCACACATTTGAGTAGTAAGTCGTCAAAAACTGTTGACAACCCACTCAAGTTGAGTCAAACTTTTGATCCTGTCTGATGTCCCTAAGCCTATTGCTTATATGGTCTCAAGATGCACTATAGTCGCTGTCATTATAGTCGCATTTTCGCTTAGGCTGGCACTGGACTAGTCTTTTGAGAAGTTTTAATTTTCTTTTTAAAGATGTCTGGACAGCCTGAAGTTAGCTCCGCCTGCATATTTTGTTCGACCAGTTGAACAAAATCGACTGTCCTGCCTTCGGTTTATGTGCCTACTTAGTGGCAATATCGGTTTGAGGCTTGTGAGTTTTTTATTTGGTTCACTTATGAATTATAAATATAATTAGTGATACTACTGGGCCAGTAGAAAAAGCTCTAAAATAAGCGTCGACTGTTCGCATTTTTATGGGTCTTTGGTTTTTAGTGCCACGCCCACATAACATCTCATAAAAGTTTTTCCCAGAGATACATTAGTAGTTCATAGGTACGCAAAGTGTTATCTCTCCAATGCAAGGTGAGTCCTACACCTCTAGCTGGAGAAATGAAACTTTTAACTCTCGAAAGCACAGTTCGCACATGAACTCTTTTGTTTTTAAAGGGAATTCAAACATTTTTGGAAGATTAACAACTGCCGCCGCTTGCTTCAATCAAGTTGAACTGTAGTACCTGAACGAGCAGCTCTTATATAGGTCTGGTCTCATTGAAAATGTCGCCAGTTTCACCGATCGCGCGACGGCAATTCAACGACAATTCTGCGTGCATCTCCTAAAGCCTTTGTTCAAGAAAAGGTTTAGCATTTCCCATCAAACCTCTGAAGCTACATACTTTGACGAGAAGGGTACCTGTGGTGAGTTGTTTGCTACTGAACTTAATTCGATTTTGAGATTTTTTTAAAGCACCGTTCGTACACCAACTTTTCCATTGTTAAAGTAAATTGTTGGAAAAAAAGATGTTGCCCAGTTTTTTTTCTTTTTCAAATTTCAAGCTTTCTATGGAATTGGACTAAACAAACGCAAGAGGTTTATATGAGAGGATGGGAAGTTAGGCTTGCTTTCATTAAGTTGTTATCCTTGGGACCATTGAAAGTGTCCAGTTACTTTATGTCGAACCCCACTCCGAATTGAGAAGCTTCTTTAATGCAGTTTAGGTTGCTCTCGTATTTTTTCTCAGACTGTAAGTTGTGATTTGTGTTGAGCTTGAAACCCCTCACTGACTAGGGCAGCCTATTAATTTTTGAGCTATAAAAAGTCCCTCAATCTCTACCCAAATAAATTGCTATGACTCTCATAAGGAAGTGTTGACTTACACTGCTCCTCGACAAATAGAGCTAAATTTTCTGTACTCCTCCCAGAAATGCATGGCCGGCATTCTGTAAGGCGAAACGTTTTCGTGCGCACTCTTGTGTAACATAGGGGAGCACGAAAACTTTTGATCGTTTCGCCTTTCCGGCCCCAGCTCTTGGTCCTGGTAAGGACTCCAAGTGTTTTCAATTTATAGAAGATCATTAGCTCTAAGTTGCTGTTATCAAGATCTCTGCAACCAAGATCGTGGTCATTCCATTCATGATTTGAATTCTACTAGAAATGATAACATCGCTCCCATGCTAACTGAGACCAACACACACCCCTTGCAGACCACTTTCCAAAATCAAATCCACACCCAAAAAATTTAATAAGGCAATTTTCAAGACCATGTGTCTGCAGTCTATATGTGAGCCCCATGTCCATATATATTTATAAACGACTCCTTTCGAAATTAAGTTATTAAATTGAATTTGAAATTGATTGAAATCGAAACCTTCCGAGATTGCTTATCGGAATTTTACCCATGGGCCCGATCCTGAGGTCAACCGAGCGTGACATCAGTCTTGTTATAGAAGCGTAAAAAAAAAAAAAAAAAACACTCACAAGGAAACTACGTAACATGTGTCAATTGCCTATTTGTCTCGCAGATTGTCCCCCGTGTCGCTGACACATCTTTCGACTCAAGGGGATAATGCTGGAAATTCAAACCCTATTCGAATCCCATCCCCTTGGGGAGAAACCAACCTAAAACATATTCCAATTAACTTTGTAGTTGACACGGCCGCCTAAGTAAATACCGCAATCTGTTACCGAGTATATAGCGAGTACCGCCGCCGTGCGAGTCCTTTGCACCGCCTCATATTCGGAGTGATTTTACAACTGTGCGTATTTATTTGGATTTTTCCATTTCCACAGAAGAAGGGAGAAGCGAATTCACTGTAAAATCATAGAAAACGCAGTAAAAAAGGATACACACACAATAGAGCGGTTGTGCTGTGTGGGGTGCCATCAGATACCGCAATCAAAAGGACTCTCCGAGTTTTTGTACACAAGTTTCGCTTCTTCCTTTTTTTTTAATGAAGGGAAATGCATTTGCAAACATTTTTTACACGAACGCGAACGTGATGGTGTCAGTTTGGCTCTGATTTGAGCTCACGTTTCGGCAGCGCGGTGCGGTGCCTTGTGTGCGTGTGCATTGAGATATTGCAATTGATTTGTCCTTTGGGGTGGATAGTGGTCTCTTGTGTGTATTTACCTTGCATTGGTATAATAAAAAGGAACACAGTTGTGACAAAATGTTGTCGATGGGTAAATATAATGTATTTCCAGTTGTCCCGTTTTCATTTTTATGTTTATCAAGCTATCGAGGAGGGTTTGAAAATTTAAATTTGTGTTATTGGCGGCGATTAATCATGAAAATGTCAGATACGTGCGAAATTGCTTTCCAAAAAGTGCGAGGTTATTAAGCGGAGCAAAATATGTTTTGAGTCGTTCAATGTGAGAGAGCGGAAACGGGTGCAGCACGCGCGAATTGGGTTGATGTGAGTGGCGATGTTGAGATGGAGGGATATTGCCAGAGTTTTTCTTTTTTCTGGGCAAAACAATGTCAGGCGGTAGCTATAGACGAATGAAGAAAAATGTCACTTAGCAAGAAAGAAGATTCAACGCGGGTGGAGCCTTTCAGTAGAGGAAAGGTTTCTACGATGAACTTATGGGTCATACTGAAGGGCGGCACAGTACTGAGCGAAAGGGACACGACTGCGACTTCTTTGATTCGGCTAAGGCAACATTTTATTGACTCCTATGCTAACCAACGTTTTAGTTGATATTGGCGTGGCTTGAGACAAATTAAAGGTTTTTAGGGCGTGGAATCACGCGGAAAGTCGTCTTCTTGAAACTCGTCGACTGCAGCGCGAACAAATTAAAAACTGAATCTTTAATCAGCCAAAGAACAGTCTTTGAAGAAGTTCGCGAAAGGTTTGACTTTGCGGTCACTGATCTGCAGACGAGGTTTTCTGATCATTCGACTTTTTAGTCGAAGGAAGTATTTCATAGAAGGCATCAAATTCGAAAAGGGTGCGTGTTCTTATGTTGAATCTTTGAACCAAGTTCAGCGTCTCTTCTCTGTGAGGATGGGCTCTGGTGGTTTTAGAGTCAGTTATGGAGGCTGGGCATCTTTATAGCGATAGATGGGACATATGGACAAGGACGATGGCGAAGTTGAGGTGAAGCACATATTTTTATTCGAATTTCCTCATGGACGTGTAATAAAGCTTGCGCAGCAACTATATGTAGACCGAGGTGCTATAAAGTATGGAATTACTGAACATATAAGAGAGTCTCAGGAGGTGCTGTATCCGGTCTTCGAAAATCACTAAGCATGTAGAACTGTCGTGAAAAATTCATTGCAACCAACAATTTCCCCTTTAATCGATTAGAAGTCCATCGCCCACCGAGGACAGTGGGAATTCCCTCAAACAATTTCGTATGCGAATTCAAAACTGGCAACCCAACTTTCCGAAACAACAAAAGTAACAATATTGTCACCGAAAAGCTACTTCGCTTTTGCCGACCCCCCACCTTCAAACAAAACAAACTCCCATTCGCAATGAAAATGAAATTGAAAACTTTCTCCTTTCGTGCGAGTCCTTACAACAAGGGAGCAAAAGCAAAGAAGTAACTCCTGCCAACCGAAAGTAGTAGCCATTGTAGTAAATCCAATTTTATTGATGACTTTTAATCTGTTCTTAATCAAAAGACCATTTTCATCCCGACTTCTTCCTCCCCGCGCATTGGAGGTCATTTGCGCTGCTCGGTCTGTGAGACGCCATCAATGTTCGATTGGCAAAGAACAAGAGAGAAGAAAAACAAAACAAAAAAAAAATCTGTAATTAGAACTGGGTCCTTTGTGTAGCTTATGCTGCTTCTGCAGATAAAACCAAACAAGCTGCTTAAGAAAAATTATACCCACACGCACACATCGGCCTCGTTTATTTGGGGGTTAATGATTCGTGCTGGCTTGTGCGGCGAGGCAGCAAGGATAACCGCATCGGTTATCCCCGCCGTCTTGTTGTGATAAATATCCTCCAGAGAATTCACAGATTTCCAATGGAAAAACAACAAGACAACAACGAGAAGAAACGAAAAAGGATATACCACCGCAATCAAACTTTTCTTATTACCCACGGAACTTCATTCAATCGTTCGTTAATTTACGAGGTAGTACGTACGACGTTGCCGACTCGTCCCAGATGATTACCGCCATACACAAACACACACACACAGGCAAACAAACAAACAGCCAAAGTCAAAGATGGCAAGAAAAACGCCGGTTAGTCGGTGAAGATGCTTTTGTTTCTTCGTTGTCGGCTCAAGTCCCAAGTGCTATCGCCCGGCCCTGCCGCACCAAATCAGGAATCACATTGTTTATCGTACATCCTTCAAGCCCGACACCAATTTCGAAGGCTCCCCCGCCGCCGTTGCCGTCGCCGCTGCTGCGATCATTAAAGCGTCTTCACAATCTGAGAAATCAAAAGTTTGTCTTTGCTGCAAATGGGCTGGGGAGGAGGAAGGTGGGTGCGTGTCACCCCTCTGGCGATTTGCAAGTTTATGCTTGTCAAAGTCGCTTTGTACGGACTGTAGGACACACCGCAGTCAAAGACACCATATGCGCCGCCACGGCTGTCTTTAAGGAAAGCCCCGCATACCGCACTTACTGCGAGAAGAGAAAAACTGCTGCCAACGCCAAAAATGATGTGCCATGGTGTCGCACCCAATGTATGCTGTATAGCTGTACGTACACGAGCACGAGCACGAGTACTTAGTTCTTTATTTTTGTTTGGAAAATGTCAATGGGGTGTGTGTGCATAAAATTGCGCTTCCTCCCCACCGGAAAATCGAGAATTAATGAAGTCATTTGGCTTGTTTCGTCTTCGTCCTTCCAACCGCGCTGCCGCGCACCAACGGAAGGAGGAAACTTTTTGAAACCAGTTTGACATTAATAGTCCCGCTGTTATTAGTTTCGCCAAGAAAGAGGAACGGCACACACCGAAGGCGGGTGGGGGTTGCCAGATGAGAAAGTGTACAAGAGATTGCCATTGTTATCCTTGATGTTTGTTGTTGTTCTTGTTATTATTATTCTTGTATAGCGTTGCTTTTTGGGGACCACGATGACGACGATGAATTAATGAGTCACAGCAGCAGTAGCGCGCGAGTGCTGCGTGTGTGCCTTACAACCATGACAAATAAAGTCAGTTCCCGGTTTTAGTTGTTCTATATTATTTTCTTTTTGTTTTTTTTGTACATTTTTCGCGTTGTTTTAATTTGTTGCGGAAGGAGTTGATTTTAGCCCGATGGGCGCCACAACCAGTAATCATCCAATGGGAATAAACAAATATCTGAAGGGGAAGGTATATAAATTGGTTGCGCTTGGTTTTTGGCCAAAACCGATGATGGTGTTGTTGATGCGGGGGCTTTTAATTATGCCAGTCGAGTGTCGAGAGTTTTGAAAAGGGTTTGCCTGCGCGTATTATTTCTGGGGTTTTCGTCTTGATGACTCAATGATGGGACGTTTAATATTCGGAGTCAGAGTGGATGTATGGTAATTAAAATGTTGAGACACCTGATGATGGAGGGTTCCTTAAACTTTTCCTGACAATTTTGGCGCAAACAAATTTTTGGGTGTTGGCGTTGGCGATTGATTTCGATCGTAAAAGTCCTCGTGAGTACTTTTGGTGGACTTAGACTTAATCTAGCTTAGGCATAATTGTTTGCCCAAGTCGGATTGAATATATAAGGCTTTTCCAATAAGAGGTGTTATTTTGGTATTCAAAGAAGAATGCAATTTTTTGAGATAAACGATCAGCTGTTTATTTCGTAATAAAGAGGAAGGTATGCCGTTAATAATGAAAAACAACATCAGCCAAATGGCCACAGGACCATATCCTTTTCATGAAATTTTCCATAACCAAACCGCAAGTGGCTGCCCTATGTCCTCGATAGCCTCACGAATTTTATCTTTGAGGTCTTGAATCGACGCTGGGCTGTTGGCGTAGACCTTATCTTTCACGTGGCCCCAAAGGAAGAAGTCGCAAGGTGTTAAATCACAAGATCTCGGTGGCCAATTGTGATCACCTCTTCGAGAGATAACACGGCCCGGAAACTTGTCCCGTAAAAGACCAATGGTTTCGTTGCATGTGTGGCACGTAGCGTTGAACGTTGTCCAGCCTTAAGACCCAAGTCTTTATGCAAAATACGGTGTAATGACGTTTGTGGAATGCCCAATTCCAAAGAACGACGAGGAATGGACAAACCTGGGTTTTCTTCAACACTTTGGGCTACAGCAGCAATATTCTCTTGAGCGACGTGCACGGGTTTTATTCTTCATATCACTAACTTGTCCCAAGAGCTCGAATTTTTCCACCAATTTCTGTATTCCGGTCCGACTCCGACAAGGTGCTTGACGACGACCAAAAAATGCTTTAGTTTTGCGAACTCCGACTGCAAGATTTTCACCATTTTTGTAGTGAATTTTAATAATTTCAATGCATTGTTGAAGCGTGTATCGTTCCGTTTTTAGTAATGGCGTAGTTTCTACTTGTCAAATGTCAAAGAATAAAAGCTTCAAAAGTGATAGCTACCGAAATAGCGGGGCATTCACAATAACACCTCTCATTGGAAAACTCTTTATATAGATCCTCCTCAGACCGGTCCCACAAAAAACTCCCCTTTGCGCCGGCAATTTCTTCGAATTGAGTGGTCGTTCACTGCAGTAGGTTTTTCCCAAAGGATACAATCGTCATTGAAATTCACCCTGAGGCAGTTAAGACCGACTGTTTTTCTAAACCGTATATAGACGATTACACCGATTTTTCATCAGTAAAGTACAGCATCCGAGGGTCCAAATCACTAAACAGTTGATGAAATTTTCATCGAAATAAAACCCCTTTCAAACAAAAGTTTCAGACTTGAATCCTGTTCATTATCAGTCAAAAAAATATACAAAAACTACAACTTTTTTACAAAAACTTTCATCGAAAATAACATACTTTCGCTGTCAATAAAATACAGAAATCGATACCTCTCTTATGGACAAATTGTCCAAGTTTTGTGAACTTATTTGAACCCCAGGCGAACAGCATTTCATTTGTTTCGATTACTCTAGAAAAAAAATTCTTTCGCCGGCAAGTTCAACTGCGAATCACTGGCGATACCATTTTTCATTCGAAATGGGTGCACCTATTTTTGGAACAACATCTAAGGCTCAAACTTAAAATTACTTGGGATTCAATAAAAACTATGAAAAGACCCCATTAAAGATGGTAGAGGTTTGTTCTTTCAACCTCTTATTGGAAGATATTTGAAAACCGCCAATATAAGTGCTTCATCATTAAAATTGTAGCTTTCTAGGTATGCCAGTTCTAAGTTTCAGGTATAAAACTGGCTAAAAACATATTTCATCCTATTCAACAATTTAAACCCCCCTAGGGATTGCAACCTAAAATTGTTGAAAAACCCATCATATAGATGGCTTTCTCTTATCATAAAATCTCATATGGATGGAAAAAAAACTTTGGAGGGGCTCATGTCTGTTACTGGTTGCCGAAAAAAGCTAATTCGCTAATGCATAAAAAAAAATTTGTGAACATGTTCGATAAGACTATGAGAAGACTATAGGCTATGTAGATAAATGCCACACCCACCTTTTGTTGGGGGCGTTTTTGATTAAACTATACTTTTTCTCACTTTCCTTTAACTTGATGAACCTTAAACCTCTTTAATATGTAATTCTCAACCAACAACTACTGAAAAGAGGAAGCCAAAACTTCCCTTAGTCAGTTTTTTTGCTTCATCCAGAAGCTGAGCTAGGACAAAAATCTAACAGCGAAAAGTATCAGCAATGATTGCTTTCGATCGTTGATCTACTTTGGGGTAGTGATTGACGCAGATCGAATGCAATGTTTGTCGTTTTCTCTGTTGGAGCGTAACGAAAGAAAAGAGTGCGATTTGCATAAAAATTTAACTTACTGCATTAAAATTTGTTTAAAAGAAACTGAAATATCGTATCAAACGAACACAAAGCGCGTTCGACTTTACATCAACTTCATTTCAGTTCAATGGCTCTCGCAATTTGGCAGCACTGTAAAGCTTAAAATGTCAGATTTAAGTCAAAGCGAAGTGTATGTGATATGTGGAAAAATGCGGATTGTCTTCTCTTTTGTTTGTTTTAAAGCTTCCCTCATCCATTTTCTAGGTAAAAGAAGCAAATAGTTGGCGCAGTTGAGTTTTTCATTTTTGGGTCGAATGGAATTGATCTACAACTTTATGCCGACTCTAACGGCTAATTGAGAAGCTGTTTCATGACAGTTATACTGTCGGATGTTTGTCAGACGTTCGCAAGAGGTGGCGCAGTGAACAAAAAACCATAAGTAGTATAACCATTTTTTAGCTAACTCGTGTTAATACTTTGCAGAAAGTCCATTTTTCATCCCAGCTTTTTGGAAGAGACACTCAATTTTGAAATTTCGCTACTCAAATGTAGTCGCGGCCTCAGATAGCTGATCAATATACAGGGTGGGCCAAATACAAGTTTCTTTTTAGAAATGCAATAAAATGAACAAAACAAAATGTTTTCCATTAATTATGGGACACAACGGATGGTCCGGCGCCTTCAATTGCTAAGTCAATTGGACCTTGTAAGCGAATAATCCGAGAATCGGCAGAATTCTTCTCAGGCTACTGGGTGAAATGTTGAGCTGTTGTGACTTGTGATCGATGGCGAGTTGATGTTCGTGAATTGAGTCTGACACCGTCGGCTACAGAAAGTACATTCTCTGTACGCGCACCGTACGACGGCGGGGACCATGAGTGTTGTTCACTAGCATACCAGTCTCATGAACTTTTTGCACGAACTTGCGTACAGCAGGCGCGGTGGGTGCTACATTTCGCCCAAAACTTCTTTTCAAAAAACACACTGTTTGGGCTACTTTCGAAATAAGTTTTCAATACTGCCCGCAACATTCTTCAAGCGTAAAGCAACTCATTTCGTTCCGCGGAGGTACTGACTTTCTGACAATATTTCGAGCGGGAAACAGCTGTCAGCGTCAAAATAACCTATGATTTAAAAAGAAACCACTAAATGGCCCACCCTTTATATACCTACCCAATGTTTTCTAACCTTGCTAAGCTCAGTTTGCCTTTCAGAAGCATTGCGTGACAAAAGTCACATTTAATGATTTTTTCTTCCGAGTGCTGAGCCTCACTTTTTTTTAAACAAAGAACTGGTTGAACAAAGTATATTCCAGGGAACAAACTATTTAAATATTTAAACCATACCTACCTTTATTTGGTTTCGTCATTTGCAGGTGAGTTTTTTTCATCAAACAATGCCCACAAGACTG
Source organism: Cheilosia impressa (assembly GCA_948293265.1). Classification (NCBI taxonomy): domain Eukaryota; kingdom Metazoa; phylum Arthropoda; class Insecta; order Diptera; family Syrphidae; genus Cheilosia; species Cheilosia impressa. The sequence goes on along the minus strand of OX411881.1, from coordinate 52,600,770 downwards.
CGCAAGTAAAACTGTCCATCATTTGTCGAGCACTTATCCTCATATATCCTGGCGAATAAATATTTTAATTTTTCCAAGTCCTATACAAATAGAGATTTCACTGTGCAGTGCAAACTCCTTGACAAAACCATTTTCAACAGATGGCTTTTATATTTTTTGTTTATGTTTTATTGAACAAGTCCTTCTGTCGGCACTGTTCCGCTGCTCGATTTTAATGGCATTTCACTGCTCTGCGGTGTTAGGTAGTGGCATTTTCTGAGCACTAAAATGCAATCACTTGCGCGCCCCCCCTCACCCGCAAAAGCAATTTAAACAAAACGATGCAAATCTGACTTAAAACCGTCACCACGCATCCATTATCACCAAATGATGTTTAATTAGCGGTTAACCCAGTGTCCACTTTAAATATCGAAAAATATACCTACATCCACATGGGTGTATGGGTACCTTCGAAATCATGCCTTAAAAGAGCAAACATTAAAACAAACTCGTGGAGGTCGCGCTAAAAATCCAACTAATTACAAAACCACCCTCCTCCCCATCGCATCGTGTGCGCGATTCGACAAGCTTCATGTAGTGACAAGCATTATATAGGTACATGGAATGTGCAAAAAAGCCGTTCCGCGGGCGTAATAACGCACTTGTCACAAATTGGCATTTAGCGCATGTCCTACATGTGTACCGTGTACACTCGCCCGACCTCAAGCCACCCTACACTCCGAAATGTACACAGAAATAGTTTCAACTTTGAACGGCACCCCTTTGCAGCTCACTGCGAGCTAAATTAAACTTTAAAGAGGGGATAAGTAGGCTGCCGTGCGCCGTGTATGCTTATGCGGGGGAATCTGCCATTTGATAGTTGTATCGGTTGACAGGTACAAGTTTCCATAAAGCAAAACCGGGGTGGGGCGCTCCTGTCGAATGGATAGTGCAAATTTCTATGCCAAATAACTTATGCATGCTTAAATGACTCGCACAAACATGACTCGATGCAGAACATGTACATGCGGACACATACACACACACACTGGCCAAACTTGCCCAATACACTCGTACTTGTAACATACGTTACAAATTATAAATTTCACCTGTAACCGAAGCGATTGCGATGTGCGCTACATGCAAACGATTTTCCGAGGGGTGGTCCTGGTCCTGCTGAGTGGTGTAGGTACTCCATAAATCGGCATCCAAGAATCGCTGTGCGGATACAGCCAGCTATATGGCGGGAGATTTATTGTAGTTTTATGTACTCTCGCAAATAATTCGCAATATATCTTGTCTGTGCTGGGTGGGAGTGGGTATGCATCGAGGATTTAAGCAAACAAGGCAAAAACAATATGCTCGTCCACCCGCACACCCTTTATGTTAATTTGTGCCGTGGTATGTAACCCCCGCTCTTGACTGTGCGCGGGCTGCTCGTATTTGATTTGCATCAATGATGTTTGATGTTGTTAATTGATTTCCAAAGTCGATGACAAATCGATAACAATTCAGGGACGTTGCTGCTGCATCATCCATTTCCATAGTGCCGACTCCCGGTGATGGGGATGGCTGATGGAGTATTGTTTTAGCTGGCCAACACAATGGCTCTGTACACAGACTATCGATGCGCTTAACCACTCCCAAGGTAACATAACTCCTTGGCTTTTAGTTTTCAAGTTGAGCTCGCACCGCCCTTGTGGGGGGCAGTGGCCCCTCTTAACAAAGCGAGCACATGCAGTGTGTCCTTGAGAGAAACACGAGAAACAAGTTATGCTTGGCATCTCCATTTGTCTGCCAATACAAACAGACCGACAGACACAGGCAGGTACACCCACTCGTGCATAAACAAATCTGAGTGCGAGGCCGATGCCTTTGTTGACTGAATGACTGACTATCTGTCTGCTTGGGAGCCCAGTCCTGCCTATGCACAGGTGAAGTGTTTGCACACCTCTTTCGAAACATGTCCTCTGCAGCGGAACACGAACCAAGATACATAGAACTGATTCCATTATATCAATTTGGAGTACACGCACCAGTGTCCTGTACTGTGTCATGTTGCATCCTTTTTGGGACAGATATCCATTGGCAAATGCAGCCGCCTCGATTTATTGCATTAATTAAATTTATAGCATCTCACTCGAAAGGACACTCAAAGGAAGGGGACGGTTTCTTTATGCAATTGTGCGACGATAATCCCGATCGAGATATATCCGGGCAGCTCCTGTCTTAGCGCACATTTTTGCGCAGAGGCTCTCGCACTCCACCTAATTGAGGTTAATTTGGTCGTTTAATTAATTTCCACTTATCACCATGTCCAGACAGATAAAACCAGAATTATTCTACCCCCCAACATCCGCATCCATGTGGTAAATAGTCCCAAGGAGCTGGGCTGGCATGTGTCAGCCGTCAGCAGTCATGCATGCAGTTGGTTTTTCCATCGGAAGCAAAAGCCACAAAAAAGGACTTGCAGCCCTTCTTAAGTCTATTCATTTATCGCTCTATACGAACACGAACAGAGAAAGAAGAAATACACCATGGGATGACAAGGATGACAAATTTTCTAACAAAACCTGCTGCCATCCGATGCCCCCCACCTATGCAAGCGCATTCCTTAGCACAGAGTCTCCGCAGTCCTGTGTATGGCCGCCCCGCCCGCTCTTCACTCATTGTCGCCTGGCTTTGGCGGCGGTCATATATCACTGCCAGTGCGGAGGACGAGGGATATCAAACGTTAATCCAAATTAATTTCGTGTAATTAAAATCACCTTAAAGCCAGGTTATATATCACAGAGTGTTTAAGTGTGTCCTTCCTTCCACACCCTGCCGCTGCCCTGGCATTCCGTCTCCATATATAGATACACCCCACTCGTATGGGTGCTTGGCTTTTTTTTTTGTTTGTCCAACGACGACAGCGGTCTGACATTATCATCTCTGCCACCCACTTAGAGAGCGCTGCGACGACGACGACGACGATAGACGAGCACACCAGGACTCGGAATCGGAACAGGAGTAGAGGTATGTGTACTTGGACTGCATTTAGGATTTCAACTCTCGAGCGTGGTAATTTGAATCGGGCACGCAATTCAATACCGCGTCACACCTGCATTTAGTCGCCACCGCACATGTAGTATACAGTTGAAGAGGAAAGCAAACTTTTGCCAAAGGACACGAGAGGGAGGTTGGGAGGAAAATCCTCAGCCATACGTTAAATTGTTTTTCAAGCTCGACTTATCACAAATGGATTTTTCTTCCCTCGCTGGAGAGTTATTTGTAAGGACATGCGAGGACGACAACTGAAATTGAATGCAGCAGCATTCGACCGCGCACACACACTCCACAGTCCACACACAAAACGAAGGAGTTATTACATCGCGCGAATTCCATAAACCATTCAATTGGAGGAAGTGAGAAGGAGATGCCGACAGCGGGACGGCGAAGAAATAAAAGAAATGTGAAAATGTGTTCGCCAAGTCGAGTCCTCGAGTCCTCGAGTCCTTTGGGGCAAATGACGGATGACTGGTGGAAGCACGTTGCAGTTCTTTAAAAATTAGAAAGTGATATCAAATCGTGAGGAAGGACACCAGGTAAAAAATCGGTTTAGATACCCAAGTTGAGTGTGGTGGAGCAGCAGCAGGACTCGTTTCGTGCCGGTTGGACTGAGCTGATTTATATTATTGGCCAAATGGGTGTTGGCACACGAGAGGGACTCTGTTGGAAGTTACTTATCGGCCGGGGGATGATTGGGCTGAGGTACTGTTGCATTTTGTTGAATTGAGTGTGAATGGGAATGGAAAGTAGTGGCGCTGTAAAGGTGACGTTTTGATGGCGTCCCAGAAGGCTGTGCAGTGGGACCGGCATTATTGAATCTATTTTGATGGTACAGCGAAGAGGTGATAATGTCGGTGGTTTGTGACAGATTATCTGTAAACGGTGTCAGTTGGAGATTATTTCGCATGAAAGGATGTTGGTTATGGGGCGGTTTTTTGTTTCCTTAGTTAGTGCTGATGCATCGCTAGAGTGGAGTGGATGAACGAAAGGGGCACAAGTTGAATGAATGGATGAGAGGAGTGTTACAGAGCCTTCCGACTTTATATATATCTCCCTGGAACACTACATCAGACTGTCGGGGACTAGTCTGTTTTGAAATGGCTTGTCAAACACCACAAGTCGAAATGACTGACTGGTCAGTCTTTTTTGCAACCAACCTGAGGCTGTGAATCGAAGATAAACCTAGGTTAACCGTTACTATCCATTTAATCCATTCGACAAAGAGAAAGTAGTCGAAATACACTTCTTGTACCTCAAAAGCAGATCTGGATCTTTGAATCAGGGGTTTTTAGTTTATTAATCTTCTCTAACTGAAGTTGCTACTTCAGAGCTCGTTTACCAACCAATTTCTACAGCTTTAAGTCGTGTGAGCTTTTCTATATTGACACAAATTTACAGTGAACATTATGTCGAATTTATTCGCATACTCGAGAAGCTGGTAGAAGACACTACGTCCTCCATTTTGACACCTGCCCTATCTGGTTTTGAAAGAGACTAAAAAAGCCCCATGGTAACTTCGTGCTCCGTGCCGTATTTTGAAAGATTCCAAGTAGCAACTTCCAATCGTTTTACACCCTCAAATATATCGCTGTTGGTAAATTTTGACAAGATTTCGAAGTCGACCATGTTAAGCTACTGATTGAGAAATCTTCGTACGCGGCTTTAAAATCTATAAGGACGCTGTCTTGACTTGAAATTCGACGACACTGTCAATGATTTGTCTCAGAGCAAAATTTTGGTCGATTGTCGATCTGCTGGGCCGGGAAATGATACCAGCAGAAAGGTTAAGTTCTTTCTCCACTGTAGGTACGTTAGGATAGGTTCTTGGACCGACATTGAAACTTCTTGCAAGGCATACAACGACCTTTTTGTGGAAGATTATAGATAAGGCGATCTCTTCTTAACTGGGCGGTGAACTTAGGTCTTGATAAACTGAGCTTTGGGTCTCTTCGTCACTACACTGGATTAGGGTGTTGTTGTGGTTCGTTAGACCATGTTTATGTGACTCGACTTCTTACGCTTTTGCTAAGAGCCATTAGCAGCCACTAGCTTGGCTTTCTCGTAAACAAAACCTCAAGATGTTGTATACTGATCACTTGACTTTTCAGTCTTATTGACTTGCCCGACTTCTTGGGCCCCAAATTTTTGTATACCAGGGTCTCTTTGTTCTCCCTTCTCGAAGGTTCTCCCCAATGCCCTTGAAGACTTCGGTCAGAGTCGACGATTGCTTACAGGGAATGAGTGCTTGTTCAGATCGTTGGATTTGTGTCTGACATCGAATGTGACTTCGTCGATCTGATAATCAGTTTGACCGTCAATGGACTGCGTGGATTCTACAACTAGCTGCAAAATCATAAATCAAAATTCTGTTATTAAATTAAAAGGGCAGTCCTTAAACGTAAGGAAAGATAAACCATAGAAGAGGTTGTAACTACCTTTGTGCTGTGGTATTTGTCAACTTTAAGGCCACCTTGTGGACCTTTTAGAGAGTGACTTTCTAAACCTATTCCGCGTTTTTTTTTTGATCGAGTAAAAGAAACTACTCCAATCAGTTAAAAAGGTCTCCAAAATTGAAAGGTTGATACCATATCCCGTCTTCTAAACTGTCGTTGGGCCAATAAATGTTTTGTGCATAGGCCAATTGATAAAAATAAACCCCGCCAACAGGTTAAGAACGCATCCAACTCTTCGATTATAGTGTCCGAAAAGTTCCTAAAAATGCTGCAAGGTAAATTTTCATTGCACATCCGTTTTCTGGTGCACTTTCTTGACTTGAAGCACCACCCCAGTGCAATCATTTCCACCTCAAGTATAGAGGGCACTTTCCACACCTAAACGGGAGTCCGCACAAAGGCCACTTTGCACACTTCCGCAAAACGAATCTTAAGCCAATAGCAAAACAAAGGATCAAATATTCAAAATTCGCACATACCCCTAGAAGATCCACCCCCCACCCACTGGCCAGACATGGAAGGATATCGAAAAGAGTTTTCAAATCATTTGGAGCGTGCTTTAAACAGGTTACCATTCAAACAAAAGGAATAAACTCAATATAGACGGCAAGAGCAAGCTCCTTTGACTTTGTTTGTTCGATGTGAAGATGACGACGACGACGAGGAAGACGACTGCGATGACGAAGGACGAAGAGTGCATTTCGCACTCGAATGGAGGATTTTTATTAGTTGAATTCCTTTGGTTATAAGTTTCTTTAGTTTTCTCTGTCTTCCGGATCCGAGTGCGTGGGTTTCCCATTCTCTCGCTCTCTGTGTGATATGGCCTCCGGTAATAATGTTGAAAATCATTCAATCGGAACGAAGCGGATATACAGCTCAATTCAGGATCAACCCCACCCTCCACAGAGGAAACATTGCATCGAAAGTAGTTTCCTTTTATTTACTCTTTCATGGCGATGGCAAAACGTAAAACATGAGCAACAGTCCTTGGTCCTTTCTTTACGTACTTTTGTGGGGTATCCATTTTTTCCCCCCCCATTATATTCAAATGAAACCATTTTGGGAATTAATTTAATTTTCTGATTAAAAGCGAGGTGAACCCTTTTTGCAGCGCAAATTAGAAACTAATGTGAAATAAATATGGGCTGACGACGAGGTGGGCCCGCCCCCACTTGGGCCGGATGAGCCGTCTTCTGTGGCCTTAAAATTTTATCATCGGCATTAATCGTATTACTCGTATTACTCGGAGATGTGCAAACGGAGTGAAGATTGTTTTAAAATTGAAACTAAATATGTACCGAAGGGGGGTTGAGGGAATGTGTACTTAAGTTTATTGTTGTTGTTAAGCTGGTTGCTGGTTATATGGGAATTATTACAAAATGCATGGGTCTAAGGGGCCTGCCTATCTCGCATTGGAATGTAGACGAGTGCGGGTTGCTGCGATGACAACGGCGACGACGACGACGACGGGGGGATGGGAACGATTTTGCTAAATTAAAATCCACAAAGTCTTTACTTGCCTTTTATTATATATCTATCCTTTCTGTGTGCTCGTGCTCGCCCCTGCCCCTTGCTCGCTCTCTCTATCGGTTGTCTCTTATATTCCATCTGCTCTCTGCAGCATTTAATGAGAATTGCAAGACTCGGGCTCCTTCACATTTAATTTTCACTTTCACTCATGTCGGTTTCGGGATGCTGGGTGGCTGAGAATTTTAATTAAATTTTTAAGTGTTCTCTCCGTATATATCCCGAGCAAACGATTTAATAATATTACACACAAAATCTGCCTCGACATGTAGTTTTGTGTACACGAGAGTTGGGTATACCTACTCATGGTGTGCCCCTCTTCGTGTCGAGGTTAAGGATTGCGAACTGTGAGGGCAGGATAATGTTTTCATTTGTTTGGAGTTGCAATAAAAATATGGAAAATTGCCTTTTGAGTGCACAATAGAGGACGGATAGACAAGCAGATAATGGACGGTTATATGTTGGGGGGGGTGCTCCTATGGGTGGGCGCTCATTTTCGCTAAATGAGAAGAGGAAGTTATTCTCGTAGGGACAAATGATGTTCGGATTAGAGGCTTTTAAGTGGAAGGCTTACGGGTGCCGTTCACAAAGAAGTTCCAATGGTTATTGTGCTGACTATCATTATATGTTTTCGATATGGCGAAGCTTGCAGAAAAGGCTGGTGCTTGTGAGAATCGAGCGCCCTCGAGATGGGCTTAGCAAGCCGGAGAGCTCAACGTTTGTTACATTTGAGGAGGCCTAACTTGCGGCAGTTGTTTGAAGGGAAAATACGTTTTTGAAGAGTGCATTTGGTTGGCAATATTGTTACCATGTCCAACATGAGACTGTTGTGCAGCAGTCTTATTTAAAAAAAGCGGTTAGCAAGGCTTGAAGGCTGAATAGGAGTTTAAACCACCTCATGTCGGACATCGTAGCGATATTGGCAGCCTAAAGTTATGCGTAAAGAACAACTTTTCTTGAGTGGGCTCAGAAGTTGTTGTCCTGGACTTCTTAGGGAGGCGTCTCACTTTCGAACCCCGGAAAGTTTTAAATTGTTCTTCTACTCCACAGCTTCTCCCGAAGGTCAGACACACATCCGGGGGTACTACAACTGTCTTTAAGACGCTTCTTATTTAAGCTAAATAAAGAGACGAAAATTTGCTGCCTTGTCCAACTCTGCGGTATGGCTGTACCTGTCAAACTATCGTTGGTCGAAGAAGTCACCTGTCAAACAGCTCTATGCATGCTATTCTTCTATTTGAATCCTGCTCTGTGGATTTTAGCTTTAGTTTGAAACAAACAGTGATTTTTGACGCAGCTTACCTTGACAACTTTTGGAGAAGCAGACCTAAAAGTGACAATCTGTATACAGCTTCACTTACCTTGTTGAGAAGTCTAAATCAGTCTTCTAAGAAGAGATGTTACAATCCTTTCTGAGGGACAGAGTCTCCCCCTTCTCTGTGGAATATTTGCAACCACTTTCTATGTCGCAGAAGGCTTATTTAAAATCCCACATGTAAGTTCGGGGTAAACTTGAGAACTACTCAACGGATTTCGAAGAAACCTTCACTAAAATACTTTGTGAGATCCTCCGCATGCTATAGCCCATATTATCGTGTTTTATTCGACTCATTATGTGTACCTACAAAGAAATAAATTTGCGCTTTCGACTGCGGTAATTTTTTAATATTTTTATTTTAGAGTTTACTTTTTATTTAATTTATTTTTATATTTTAAAATTTAAATTTATAGAAAAAGATTGAAACCTATTTTTAGGCAACACTGCTTCGCATATTTTGAGCCATCAAGCACCTTCTGGATATATGCAGTCGCTGAGCTACAATTTAAAAAAAAAGATCTTATTTGCTGAAATGTAGAACAAATGTAAAAACGATTATTTTCGACTCAAGTTCTTCGGTCATCGATAGCCTTATAGGCTGCTCCCGCCGGTACTTGCTTTTTTTCATTTAAGGCTTTGTGCCTTCTTTATGAACAAGGAAAATATAAAAATGTAAGGCGCTCTTGGGTGTAGGTATAGGGCATTTCTGGACCCCATTGGAAGTTCCACTCTCCATCTCTATCAACATCCTTTCACCTACTCCTACAACTATTTCCTCTGCTCCTCTTCTGTTGATAAGTCAAAATGTCATAGAGGTGCGAATACAATTTTGAAGCTTCCTACCACAAGTACCCTTCAGGGTAGGAAGGACCATTACGGTTCCCTTCAAAAAGTAGCACAATTTTCTGATTTTGTTTTGAATTGCTGACACTCTGTGAGTTTTGAAGTGTGAAATCTCATTAAAAGGACATTCTAAACAAGTTTGGAAATTAAAATTAAATGAAACACCTATTAGGCCCAACAAGTGGTCCTACTTCTCACCACTGGCGCACAAGTTCATCCCAGATGATCCCAATTAAAAAAGACCACTCACCGTCCGCCCTTGGTCCAAATTGATTTTAATTTATAGCATCCACCCCCCGCTCATCTAGAACGAATATATTTTAACACAGATCCCCATCCACCCAGCACCCACATGTAGCCACACAATGCCCCTTACTTCTCGTCCATCGAAAACTAAAAGAAAGCTCATCCATACACCAGAAAAGGCTATTGTTGTAACTTTTCGGTTCAATTAAATCCCTGTAATATTCATGTCCTCATTCAGCAGAGTCCTGCTGATGGAAATTACTTAAAATTTTTGCACTACACCATCCTTAGTTTCGCTTTGTATTGTGTGGACAGCAAATCGAAGGTGGCAGCGGAGGGGGATGCGGCGTTGGGGCAGCTTCGGGCAAAAACAATGAAACAATGTGTATGTATGACTGCAAGGAAGATAGTCCTGCTGGTTGCAAAAGTAAGTTTTTCATTTTGAGGTGCCATTTCCTGGATGTGTGCCGCAGGACAATGAAAATCACTCTCGCACACTTATTTCACTTTTTTGTGTCTTTTATATGGGTATATAGTTAAATGAATTACGCTGATTAGTCCTTTTGTCAGAATTTAGTTTCGGTGAAGAGAGAGCGGGGTGTGCCATCGCCATGTACGGCCGATGAGGGAGGGTAGGTGTGTGTGTGTTGGATACTTTTTGTTATACATTTGCGTAATGGGAAAACTTTTCTCATTGGTGTATTGACCCTTTTTTTGGGGGGTGGGAGACTGGTTCCTTTTTTTTTTTACTGTTTTATAGCGGGGTTTCATTGAAGGGATCGATGATTTCTGGGAGAGCAACTTTAAACTGTTTAATCGATGAGAGGGGATTTTTTTTGGTAACCATCATGCTGCGGATGGTGGCAGATAAAATGCGACACGAAGGTGGCAGCGGAGGGGATGGCTGACAAGTTGGGGAGGACAACTGCCAGTTAGTTTAGGAGGGACTGAGGAAAGGCTCGCCATATATAGCTACATCATCGTTAGTCGTGCCAATTATCTCCCAATCGTTCTCAAACAGTGATATTTCCGTCCCTTACAAATCCGACTCTCACATTGCATTCCTAAAAGGAAAGTCCAATCAACCACAAGGACGACAGACCCATACTGTACGCACATTCGCTTATCTCGCATGTTTGACTTCTAAGAGCTTCATTAGGCCGTCACTGGCTCATCGTATGTGACGTTCGGAAATGCCAATCAAACAAAGCCAAATAATGAAAAAGTTGTCCCCCCATATTATATGATGTCATCATGAAGGACCCACTGCCAAACGATTCCAACTCTGACCCCGGGTCTTTAATTAACTTTTGAAAGTTTTTTTTCCGTCTTCCCTGCGTTTGCCGCATGCACTATCCGTATCCCATTAATCTGCGAGGACTTCAAAACACGACCCCACAAGGATATGTCTTCGTAAATTAAGAAAACATTCACATAAAATAATTTGCCATCAAATTCTCTCATTAATTTCCTGCGCCATTCAATGTGTACTTTGGATTAATGGCCTTTCTTCGGTCTCTCCCCTCGTCCTTATCCATGTGGGCAAGAGTGCATTCGCCTTGGCAAACAACAAGCACAATTTACAACTCGTCGGAATCCTTTATGACCACAAGACGAAGGGCAGCGCCTCAGATCAGACTGTTTATTGTAGCGACGAACAGCACGACGCCCCATCAACTAATGCCGTATGAAACTGTGAATGACTAATTAGGCATCAAAGAGGATCCGGGGGGGGGGGGGGGGGTGACACAACAACGACGAGGCATTAAATGACCAATTTACGAGTAACGCATAATGCAGTTAGACAAACGCCCAGATGATGATATTTATGAAGTCGCCTGAGCTGCATGCATATGCATGTTAAACAGGATAACTGCAAGATTGCAAAACTTTACACACACAGAGAGAGAGAGTGCGGGTCGATTACAAAGTTTTCTTCTTTCTATAAGTAGGAAAAGCCTCGTTTGATGGGTGGTGGTGTTGGTGATACACAGTGGGGCGGCACATTATTCATCGCTTAAGTCCAGCATGGCGTGGTGCTAATAAAACGCTCACTTAACACCCAATTCTCCGCCAAGTTGCAAATTATACTCTGTTATGGCCTAAAGCGTAGTAACACCGTCGCGTCGGTAGGTGGGCGCAGAGAAGAACAAGACGGAAAAGTGGAGAAAAAAAAAAAAAACACGGAATTCCATCCGTAGTAATAATAATAATGATGATGATAATATCTTCCAAGCTAGGACAATGCCACTAACTCACATAGGCCACCTCCACCGGCCGTGCCACCACCCAATGAATGCAATGAACCATATCCAGTCCAATCAGTAGTACACCGTATACACACACGTACTTGTGAAAAAATAAATATGAAGGAGCTTCACTCACTCGCCAGCGAGAGTGGCATCCTCATCATTTTGCCGGTCGGTTTCGTCCTTCGCTTAAGTTTTATGTGGTTCTGGTTGTATGTGGTTAGAGTGTAGGTGCTTCCGCAGGAGCGCGAGAAAAGGATTTACGTTTTTGTGGTTTTATGGGCAGAAGGATAACGTATTTTTTTTTTGTTCTCCTCCTCCTGGCCAACTAGCACACAGCACACAGTAGCAACAAACAGAAGAGAGATGAAAACAAAAGCAAAATGAAGAACAATGATGACGGTGATGACGATGATGGTGTGCGGCAACTGGTAACTGCATGAGACAAATGGACGCGAAGTAAAAATTAGATGACATTAACGGTCTTAATGTGAGAGCAGTTAAAGTACGACACGTATATAAAAATAATGTTTACGACCTCCGGCGAACTACACAATGTGTGTATTGTGTGTTGTTATAGGGGCGCGCAAATGCGTAGCTTGTTCTTGTTTTATTTATTCAAGTTGACCTTAAGGACATCACGGACGAGGAGGATACATGTTTGCCGGGCAATTTTTGTTCTTTAGATGGGAAGATGTTGCGTTTAGTGGGTAAGTGGTCGTTAGGAGGGCAATTGAAAGGATTAAAGAGATGATTTGTTTATGGGATTTTTTTTTATTGTTGTAGATCAAATTGGGGAAAAAATTGGCATCGGGAGGCTGTACATAATGCAAAATCAAGAAGAACATACGGGTATTGTGACTTTTGACTTTGCATAGATTGACTGTCAATTTATATCTATTTCAAATTTTATCTTTTTAAAAGTACGTAGAAAAATTTGTGGCAAAACAGAGCTTGCGGGAATGAAGCTACGGAGATTGGTCTTCCATTTGGTCTTTATTTCATTAAAATAGGTTTGGAAAAAACCATGTAAATGGTACGACAAGGAAGGTGTATTATTTCTTTTTGGTCTCACAAAGTTATGCCCAGCATTTCATGCGACGTTAGATTTATGTAAAAATTTACAAGACAGCAATGTCTGGCTCTACCTGGAGTTAACTTTTTATATAAAGCCTTCTTAGAAAGCCTTCCAAATTTAAGAAGGTCCCATGTCCACATTTTTACCCTAACACGCAGGACACGCAGCACGAACACTATACTAAGTACATGTACAGCTAATGTGCGTTCGTCAGTGGGGCTTAAAAGTCTTTATTGATCCACATAGTGCTTTCAACCTTTTAAATCATATCTCCAAAGTCTTTAGGTTACAGGGTCGGCCCGAGCTTCGTTTTTTTTTTTGCAAATTTCGATACTCTATTATTATTTTTTTACATCTGTGTATAGAACAGAAGAATTTTAATTAAAATCGCTGGAGACGTTTCTGAGTTGTTAGATATCTATGGCAAAATTTTTTAGGACCACTTTTCTGAGAAATAGAATCAAAAAAATGATTTTTGTTCTGTGAAAGGAATTATCAACAGGGACCTGAATTATATCAACTTTTTCGCACTCAAGGAAGTCTAAGACACCTTCAAAAATTTATAAAAAGCTTAAATTTAATTTGAAACAATCTGAAATAAGAAAAAACACCGATATAGGTAGGTATGTTTACAGTACTGCATTTTTTGGAAATTTAGATCTACAGCCAAAAAATTAAATCTACTGCATTTTTTAGAGAACCTACTAAGAAAAAATAGTCCTAAAGTGCCAACGCCAATGGTTACTTAGATGAGACCATCAAGGATGAGGTATTTCTTCTGTATTTGAACATAAAACAACTTGAGCAGGAGGAGTGGTGCCCATCTGCTCTACCAGGACCAAGTAAAACGTTTAATTCTGATCTCTCGGTAAACATTTTAGAAACGGAACCTGAACTTCAACTAAAATCGATTAGGCAACGCGGCCTTTTGATTAAGTCTTAACACTCTACATCTACAGTCGCTGCCATAACCCCTCTTCCACCATACCCTCCCATTCCATCCATAGAATGATGACCTGACCATACCTCCTCGCTACGGGGAAACTTGCTCGGCCGAAACTTATTTGCATTAAAACTTTTCAATTAACAACAACGGAAGTGGGCTCGAATTGCTTATACAAGCTTATACAAAATGTCGGTGCACTGCCTGTCAGTCAATGTGGCACATCCTTGAACTATGAAAAGAAAGTTTTCATCCTTCCTTCAACTCTGAGTTAGAGAGTTGTCATGTTTTCCGTTTAACAATTTTGCCGCAATTTTTAATCAGTCGCTGCGTATCCTCCCGCACACTTCATCACAGCATAAACACTCTTAAGACCATCCAAAAAGAGCCACCATGCACACTTCCCCGCAACTGCAAAAAGGATACACGACGTGTAGTATATTTTTGAAGGATTTCCTTCTCGGTCCCATTCTCCCTGGCTGCTTTGCCAGTGGCACATACTTATTTCGAATTATTGCTGACATTCTACACGTATGTGTGTGTTTACTGTACTCCGACTTGTATTCAGGGAATTTTCCATTTCAATGGCAAAGCATACACTCCCCACACAGTTCCAGTGTATCAGACAGACGTCGGAAATAAGCTGTCAACTTTTGCAGCGCAATCATGTTGCTGGTGTTCCCGCGCTGCACCTCTAACCGTTCCGGTAGACACACAAAAAAAATAAACACCCACAGAAAGCAGTAAGAAACCGAGTCCTGCACCATTTTGAATGAAGTGTTAATATTAGAAAACGGGGTTTCGGGTTCTACATCGTGCAGCTTATGGCTGCCATAGACTGTATGCACGGTACACATAGTTAGTTTTGGTGGTAAGAAAAGCAGGAAACTTTCGATTTAGTTTGGATAGAGAATCGGGGATCAGCTGGCTATTTTCTACAGTGAAAATGGGTTGTCAAATGGGGGGCGTGACACATACAGAATGAAGTCGGAAATGTCAGATTCGGTGTGCACTTGGTGTGAGAGTCACATTGTGCTTAAGACAATTGTGGCAGTCAATTGAAAAGCTTCTCAGTGCTCTCAGGCAAGTGTTTATGTTTGCCAATGCGAGGTTCAGCTTCAAGTTGAAAATACTGACAAAGCACCATATGCCGGAGGTTTGGTGATTCCATGTGCATTGTTGGAACCTTCGTCTTTTGTCTCTCGAAAGGATATCTGCTTCTAAGTTTATGAGAAGGTCATTCTCTTTTTGATCTTCAAACCTCGTCAAGACGCTAACTCCCTTAAGTCCTTGATGGAACCAATGAGATCTACACCCAAATTCAGTAAGAAAACGACTTTGTCTCACTTTTAAAAATCTGGATACCCCGCCTACATCTCCCTTTAAAGCTTCGAACCCCCTGCAGCATTTCATTTAGCAAATCCCATTCGAAAGAACAAAGCGCCTCTTTAAGCCGCAAATAAGGACACACACCGTCATCACTTGAACCGTAAAAATATTTTCACAGAGTAAAAGCAACAAAAAAAAAGTGCAATCCTCGGAAATGCAATCGACAATGAAAGCACGGCAGCCACAAGCATCCTTGAGGACCACAACACAGAGCAAAATATAAACAAACACCGAGGCCTTGATTATTTTCTAAGCGCATCGCGTCTTTCACCGTCTCGGCGATCCAACAGCCAACAGCCGCCAACATTACTGTGCCTGTTTTTCATCATCCCCGAGTGCCGTTTTCATGCTTCTTGTGCACATAATCATGACGCTGGCAGCCGCCGCCGTCGTCGAGCCACTCAAGGTTTCTCGTCCTTTCCTATGTAATTATTATTATTTTTTTTTTTCGACAATGCAAGATGAAAATGCAGCTCCAATTGTATCCTCCACAGGCGCACACACTCGTATACAAAACCATGCATCAGCGCAGGCTGGCAAACGGCACCCAGGTGGGCAGAATATAATGCCACCAGGTGCGGCAGTGTACCCTGTACGAGTACTGCCGTCGCCAGTCTGTAGACATAGAAGGTCATGAAGCTAAAGAATCATTTCATAAGTTAAGTAAGGAAAGTATATATTCAAATTCCCGACTCTAGGATGCAACTGCTGGGGAATTAAGCGACGGATCAAAGATGGCAAGGCGATGGTGAACCGTGCACGTGTTGTACTCTGACGACAGTGGCGATGATGAGAGGGATATACTCCGTGTGGGTGTGTCGATGCAACCTTCAGATCAAAGGTTTTTCATCTCATTTTCCTTTTTCCACAACAACAAAAGATGAAGTAAAAGTGTGGGCCATGAGGTAGAGGTATACATACGTTGTGAGATCAAAAGTAACCAAAAGCCTTCCGCTGGGATGATTTGGTGCCATTGCACTGGCAGAGATTTTAATGTGACGCTGGATACCCTCCGTTTACTTAGAACTTCATGCTGGGTTCGCTTTAGTGATGGATGGGTTGATTAAAGATTCGCTTTAAGGCTGTGTAAAAATAAATATTCCAACAAAAGGTCACGAGGAAATATTTTTGTTTTCCAACCCCCGCCATGAAAATGGGTCCCTATAAAAATATTTACATCGCTGTAACAGTGCATATTGGGCATCTTTCGAGGAAAATATTGTGACCCTGATCCAAAGGACAAGCTTTATCTTTATGTAAAAAAAACTGACGGTTTGCTATGTGTAAATGGGAAAACTACTGAACAGATTTCGACGAGAATACTTTTGAAAGGTTTCTTAAGCCTCTGAAAAGAGAGTAGATGTTATGTCTTTTATTGCCACGCCTACTTTTTGAGGGCTTTTTGACCAAAATGTATTTTTCCCTACTTTACTGCCTTTAACTTCATTCAGACAGTTCCTGGTCAGAACAAAAAACAAGATAAAAGAAATGTTGCTTAAGGTAGCCACTACTTCCACGAATATTTTAAGCTTTGATTCAGCTTCCTGCTTCCTCCACAAGCTACGGTCCACGCTCTAGCATGGTCAAACTAAAATTTATTTCTTCAAATCTAAAAATGTATAACCGTTTCTGACCGCTACTCTGGTTTTTTATCAGCAATGACTGTTTGCGACTGTAGTTTATTGTGAGTAAGTGCAAATCCAAAGCACAGTTTGTCCTTTTCTCTGATGTTGAAGCGGTACGCAAAGGAGAACTCCTCCATTTAATTTGCAATTTTGCTCACAAAGTTCTCAGCAAGTAAGAAGCGTACTCCAAAAGTGCTATGTCAACGAAGCTCCTGACGAATTTTCCCACACAAGGATCTCCCTTCTGAACTAGCCGCCACTCAATAATGATTCCCATATTCAAATTAGCATACTCGTCCTTCCCTTCCATATACTCGAACCTCCATTTATTAAAGAAAAAAAAAAAATAAATACATCAGCTCAAGCGAAAATCGACAATAAAAAGCGTACGTACCCAACCGCACATCTCAATCATTGCGGACGAACAAACCGAGAAGGCCCTCATTCCCCTCATTCCCTGCACTTCATTAGACCTCTGTAGTCCGTCCTTATTCTTTCTTGGCTCCACTCGACCGTCTAATTAGCTTCAATTGTCAAAAAAAAAAAAGCGCCGAAATCCCAAACGCTACTGTGTGTATACATATAAAATCGTAACGGAAATCAAACAACATTGAAAGCAAATATAGTCAACGACGAAAAGAAACAAATGTCCTGCACGGCGTTCAAATTCGGCGAACCCTCTCCCCCAGCGGCACTAGCAAGGAGAATATCTGCACGCAGCAATTATTGTTGTCACAGTTGAATTGCGTGTGTGTTGCCGAATTAAAACGCAATTATCCCAGCCGTTGATGACGCGGACGTGTGTTCGCAGTCGTCCATCACCATCCCTGGTCCTCTGGCGCGATGACAAATGTGACTTAAAACGATCACAGAACGTGTTCCGTGGCTCGCATTGTTCGGTGACACAAAAAATCAGGCTAATAATAAACAAAAATCGCAGAACTCTCTCTTTCTCTGTGTGTAGAATATAACCTCGGGGCGAAAGGACTGTAATCAGGGAATAATTTCTCAACACCCCATCGAGTGAGAAATCCAACATAATCACTACCTTGATTCGGAGTTTTTTTTTCAGCTCGATTCAGAGCCAGGGGGCTCTCCAGCTATCCTATGCCTGCCACATTGTATTGTGTTACAATCGGTAATGACCGGCGAGGTACTTTTTTGGCTGAGCTACGTATGTCCTGCATGCGAAATAACACTGCAGGAGACCTTTCTGCGCCTGTTTGGTTGGCTACACAATTTGACACAATAACGTGCGCTAATAACGAAAATATTTTTTCCCTCGCTTGTGGATTTCTATTCGAAGTCGAGCTCGAACCCTATTCCGTCCTTAAAAAAAAAAAAAAACAGGAAAGAGGACACACTGTCAACAGAAGTATGAGGTGAGTACATGTAACGTAACAAGCGAAATCAAAATCAGAGAGGGGTGCGGTGGGAAATCTGATTCCTTTTTTATTGTCTCGTACCAATTTGGTGCGTTGTTGTCGTCGACAGGAGGACACTGAAAGGATACATAATACAATGTGCCCTCGGGGATAAGTTGCTGCTTTCACTTTGTACTTCTGTTACGGTTTGTTTTTTGTGTGTTTTTTTCTTTCTCTCTCTCTCTCTATGGTAGTTATATTTATTCGTGACGTTGGCAGTTGTGTCCTTATTGATGATGATTGCAGTGATGAGGATGAAAAAAAATTTTCTATATTCATCCCTAAAACAACATTTTCGGTTACAAGTTTGAATCTTTTTCCTTCGAAATTAGCTATCACCTTTCATAATGAGATTTATGGTATCGAAGTTATCCTTTCTTCTGGGTTACCCGCGTGCTATTTGGTTTTACAATCTCGGGTCGGGTTGGTAATCGTAATCGAAAGTGAAATGTTTTTGTTATTTTTTCTGGTTTTCAGCGAGGGGAAGGGACAAAAATGCGATAGGGAGAGGGTCAGGCAGGACGAAAAGGCAGTCTTTGGGTCAACCGATGATAACAGAGATGTAATTTGAAGGGAATTTTGTTTTCGAAACTTGTGTTAAGTGTGAAAAATCGCCTCAACTTTGGGAGTTAATTTTATTTTAAATTTGTTGAGATGGTGCGTTGTCTGTTTCTGTCGTGTTAACTGTCATGTTGTGCTGAATTATACGGTTTTAAGGAGAACGTAAACAGGTTTCGCATTGCGAGTCCTTGGTTCGACTTTAGGGTAAGTACTTTTTAGAGGAAGACTTTGGAAAGAGACCTAAAAAAATGTATCAACTGAAGGCAGCTGGACTGGAGAAATGTGTTTGTTGCGGCGTATGACGTCCCACGTCACATACAGTACAACTGATCCACAGACCAACTCATCCCACAGACCAACTCATCTACGGTACGTCTTATCCACGAAATTTCAGCTAGAAGAGAAAGGAACCTACATAAAAAAAATGGACTGGAGAGCCATGTTCGTTGAGGCGCAGATCCGTCCCACTTTCGTGTGACAAATATTTTGAAAAGTTTATTTGTTTTACTGTAGTTCATTCAGGGCCATGTTGTAACTAATCTTATTTCGGTCATCTAGTCCATAACTGATCGAAGCCTTAGCCCACCTTGAGCTACAAAATTCAATGTACTTCTTAAAACCCTGTGGAAGCATGACTTTCTATTTAAATTCTAGACTTTGAATCGTGTCGGCTGTAGGCTTGTCAACCGGCCTTATTGTAAAGCGGAGTTGAAGTCTTCTCAATCCCTAAACCACTTCTAAAATAAAGTTTTGGAAGGTATTAATACACGGCGACAACTCAAGAACTATCTTAGTCCTGTCTGAGCTCCCATATAGCTAGACTTGTGAAAGTTCAATAGGCAGCCTGTAATCACTGAATAGGCGCTGCTGATGAGTTGGTTCCGTTGATGAAGCCTTCATAAGACTCACCGTTTCGAACTTGTGAACCGCCCACAAGTCGCCTGTAGACAGAAGTATCGTAGACACAAACCATTGTTGAAAAAGACACTCTAAAGGCCTCACATATTTAATCACACTTATTTTTGAATTGCTGCCCGGCGCTGGTCATCCTTACCAGGATTTTATAAGTTCTCGCAAAAATGATGACCAATACATACCATTTATACTGGAATCACAAAGGACTCTAACTTCGAAGGCCAATCTGGGACACAAAAGGCTGTTGGCCTGACCGTCTTAGTCCTATTTTAGGTGCAAATATTCAATAAACCCCTTTAGCGGAGACCAAAACCAACTGCATGCTTGTAAGTTACATTTTCAGCTTTCACAAACTTTTTGTCCCTTCCACTGCCCCCAACCACCTACAAGACACACATCTGAATCGTGATGTCCGCTGATTGCATCCCTGGATAAAAATAGATAAAATATTAACCCCACAAGGAATCATTTGTCAAGGTTCAATGCGTCCTGCCGTCGGGTCGGCCACTCCAAGTCCCCTTCGCATTCAACCGAATCGAGCGGAATCCTTAAACCAGCCACTAACCCGACCAACGCAACGGTGTCTGATATGATTTTTAAATTAAACCATAAAGAGGATAATGGAACAAAAAAAAAGGGAACACCAGCCGCAAAAAAAAATACAAACATCTCTATGCGCGCATTCGAGTGTAACAGAATTTTTGGCATGAAATCCTGAATAGGAGATGATTGCCCCAAACAGCGAGAAGAAGCGCTCTCGAATTTTTTTGCAATTCTAATTGAGTTTTGGTAATATTATGCGAGGATTCGTGCAAAACTATGCATAGCGCTATCGCCTTAACGCAGGACTCTTCTTCTCTTTTCGGCTCTCATAATCCGAATGATGTATACGAATCCTTATCCCGTTTCCTTGCGAATTGTTTGCTGGATTCGGGATAATTCGTTAATTTTTTTTCTTGTTTTCCATCTCACAGCTGAGGGAATAATAATTACATTGCGATGGGGATGCCCCCCTCTCACTCACTCGCTGTAAGGACTTTCCCTGATTTCAGATTCATTTGATATGGGAACGAGGAAAAACAATCGAAGGGTACGGGATATATGCTCTTCCTATATACACCTTCATCCAAAATGAGATGCAGCAACATAGAAAGGATAATGGCTGGTTGCTTGCTAGGGATTAGATTATGAGTCATATCTGCCCCGATGCACATATCCAAAAAAGAAATCTAATTTTATTTCACCTGTGTCTCACTCACTCCTATATCTGGAATAAAGGATGAAGGCATCCTTTCATCAGGATCTCCTCTCACCAGGACGAAAGCTGATTATATTTAACGATTTAAGAGCAGATAGAAGCAGGGCTTCATTCAACGTGCGGCAGAAGGACATGGAACACATTTTTAGATTGAAATATTGCATAGCAAACAAAAATATTGATGTGTGTCTGTCTTGTGTCCCTCCCTGCCTTTGGCTTCCCATTTCTTCTGCAACTTCATCTTCATGCTGTATCACCATCTGACGACTACCACCACCTATCTCTCTAACACCCCCGCCCCCGACTAGAATTGAATTATGCTGGATTTGAGATTGATTTTTTATTCAATTTCAATATTCATCATCATATGTGCTAGGACATGGATTGGGCTGTAAGCTATATAGTCGACTATGTGTTGTTTAGATCAAGAAAAAAGAAATTCAATCACGTATAGTGTGCTCGTAGTGTAAATAGGTCTTTGGTGTTTTTGTGACTACCTTCGGTGGCCTCGTCATCCTTAAAATTGGCTCGACGAAGGAAATGGAAATCGAAGGGCATCAGTTGGAGATTGGCAGGTCCTTTAATTACCATATATGTGTGGGGAAAATAGAGGTGACGATGTTTTTATGCCTCGTAAGTGGGGCAAATTTGTAAATCAATATGCGATAAGCTAATTCAGTCCTGATTGGGATATAAATAGATTGTGAAATGGAATGCAGTTTACTCTCATCGTTGGGATAATTGGAATCGATCGTCTGATAAGTTATGCAGGACGATAGGACGCCACCAGAGTACGGGAGAGGAATTGAAAAGAAAATGTTTAAAGAAAATATCTGCAATCTAAAAGTGAGCTACAAACTTTACTGTCTTCTTAATCTGGCAAAAGGTTTCAAAATCGTTTTACAAATCGGTCTAAGGATCAAAAGAACCCTGTGGACTTTAAAACCATTCAAGAGTTCGACACTGCAGATGAATTTACTTAAAGAAACTCAGAAGAAAACCCATCTAGACAAAGGGCTTTTAATACAGACTGTAAGCGAGGACTTGAACCGCATTTTCTAAAATGTTCTCAAATTCTTGCTAAGCAAAAAGTCAGGACACAAACTCACTTTACGTCACTGATGGTTCTTTGCTCTAGGACAGTCCTATACATCCCAAGGTTATTGAAAGTACTGATTTTTAGTTGAAACGTCTTTTACTTGAAAATATAGCGAGGGCGCAATCCGCTTGTTGAAATGATGAATATACCTCCCTAAAGCGTTTACTTTGCTTTACTTTTTATGTCGCTATGGTTCAAGTTAGTCCTAGCCCCCTAAAGTCATACCAAGTACCTATACTTATTCCTTGCTGATAGCGAAGTTTATGTTTTTTTGTTCAAATATAGCGAAGACGCAACCCACTTGTTGAAATGATTAATTATTCCCACTTAACACAAATCCACTTAGGCTTTGATGAAGCTATGGTTTAGTTCTCTCCCTCAAGCTCTTGGAATTACTTGTTCTTAATTGTTAGTGAAGCTTTCGTTGTTTGGAAATGAGGCGAGGATATGTAAAGAATCCTGACAAGCCCACCTTACTTTTTATGTGGCTATGGTCCAAGTTAGTCCTATACCCCAAAGCCCTTGCACGATGAACCCAGTTTAACAGTAAAGCGCCTGCTGTTTGGAAATGTCCAAATACTCATACCAAACAGTTTCAAATTTGTCTAGTAGGGACACAAACCAACGAAGACTCAGGTGGCTAAATTTGTTCAAACTAGGATACGATTCCCATTGTCTTGCATTCGAAAAAAAAAAGTTACGAGGTACAATTTTGGTAAGCTGTCAAGATTGACAAGCCCCGCTCTAGCGACCTCCCTTTCAACCTTCGAAGGGGGATATTTCTAGACCCTGTTGTCTATAAACCTCCGATTCCCAACGTTTATAAACTAAATTTTTTTGTAAGAGGTTTTTTTCCGTTCTTCCGCGTTGAACAATTTTCCGTTGAGGGTGCGAGTTTGTTGTCTATCATACGAAGGTGTTAGCAGAGTCATCAACCCGCACTCCACTTGCTAAGTCGCTCATAAATTTTAACTTAAAAACTAGAAATGGCCCACAAAAGACGACTGATACTGCCCAATCATTATGAGTGAGTAAGTCATACAAAAATTTCGATGTCTTGGATAGAATATTAAAGTCCGGTTCGTGGTTACAACTATCATTTCTTCAGCTTTGGACAGTAGGTACATATCTAGCAACACCACTCAGCAATCTCCACACTGGTATAGCTATTCTTGGAGCTAGGTAAGCAAATATCTCACAAGGATTTAGTGTCCTCGCACGCACGTTTAACAGAGAGTGCAATGCAAATCTAAACAAATGTTTACCTAATGAGAAGGAGGAATATCAAAACCGTATCAAATATAATATGCAAATGAGATAAATGACAATTCTCAGGTTTTTCGTGTTTTTTTTTTTGTCCGCCAACACACTGTATCGCCATCTCGCTCGCTTCAAATCGAAACGGTAAATTGTTATTCCAAATGCAAGATAAATACTCTAAAGATATATACCTATCTACGCAAAAAGGGAATTTCATCGAAGCCAGGCCAATGGGGATGACAAAGCAAATAAAACCGATACCGCAAAATGCAAACGCTCCAGGCAGGCACACACTTTGTCTTCTAAGGATTTCCTTTGGTGCTTCCTCTTCTTCCTCTTTTTCGCTATGTATCTAGGAGGAGTATGCTTTTTTTGTTAGGGGGATATTGAAATTAGATATGGTAAATTCAAATAAAACGAAACGAGACTAAAAGTTAAAATATAAAATTTCATTAAAAATCAAAACAAATATCACAATCAAGATAATTTTTGGTTTTGCGGTGGAAGAATGGGATGATACTCGTATTTAGGGAAGATGCGAAATCGAGAAGAACAGATTGTAAGTGGGTTTCTATTTTGTTTGGAAGGGGCTTGAGGTCTCAATTGCAGTGTAATCGAAATGAATAGATAAATGGTAATGAAATGGATGTTTCTTCTGTGGACCCTGCAGGATTTTATTGCCGTCATTCGTACGGACATTTGGTGGAGTGAGATCGATACAGTTGAGCAGAGATTTGGCATAAATGGTTTTGGCGGATTAGTGTCGATGACACGAAGTAAATCTGTTGTTGTTTTGTGCATCAATAATGGAGTACTGCTTTTTGGGAGGCATAAAATGTGAAGGAGGAAAATAATTTCCAACTGTATATGATGCATAGAAAATTAAGTGCACGACTGGGTCGAATGTAACTTTCTCGTTTATCAAAGTTTTTGGTGCAAATAAGTTGCCTGATTGTGTAAATTTCAAGTTGTTTGATTTATTCTTAGGGCGCACAAATTTTCTATTTGCTTTACTAATATTAATTATTTAAACTATATCAATTAAATAAATCTTTAAACCTTTATTCAATATGATTAAAAAAAAGGAAGTTTATTATATAAGCTATAGTGAGCTTTTGCTTAGCTGTTATCGAACTTTCATTGGAAGTGGGCCATTGTGATTATTTCAAAAATATACCGAAGAATTCTGAACACAGATCGGGATTTTTGTACTCATTTTTGAGAAACATTTTTAACACGTTTTTTGAGAAAAACTAAGTACGGGACCTTATTACAAATACTCATATTATCTTGAATATCTACTTTGATTACAATGGTCGGAGAGGTTTTTGTAAAATTTGGCAGACCAAACAGTACCAAATATTGCAATGTTTTGTTGGAAAAATACTATTGCTTAGCTATTTAGCTGAAAACCGAGTACAAGTTGTTGTAAGCATTATTTGGTTTTCAAAGTTTTATCGAAATCAAAAATTTGGTTTTCGAGATATGAGTGGTTTTTAAAATTAGCGTTTCCGGTGATTCGAATTGAAAATTAGGGACGCAATAATTTTCAGAACATCAATTTTAATCTAATTTAGCATTTTGGTCAAAATCTCTATTACCGTTTTCAGGTAAACTAAAGAAAACTAAATTTTTCAAAAATGCCTTTTTTAAAACTCAGTTTGCCATTAAGTTCGAAATGACCTGTTACAATCGTATGGACCGTTTTCGAGATATGTTCAAACTTTAAAGGTGTCGTTATTCGGTTTTTCAGCTTAAAACTGAGTATGCAGTCATGTTAACCTCACCTACCTAAGCTTTAATATCAATTTTGGTGTAAATCGTTAGAGCCGTTTTCGAACAAATCAAACTGGTATGAAAGTTTTGTATGGGAAGTACCGCATTCATATTGAGGTTACCATGGAAACAAAAAAATGGCCCCGAACTGTAAGCCCGCACACTCCAAATCCGAAGTTTGACACACAAAACGAAAGGTTGTGATTAGCTAGACCTAGGGCCCCTACGACCCTGTTGCGCCAACTATTTATTTATTTTTGTCTTACAGCCGTTAACTTTGGGGATTTAAAAACAGAGTTAAGTCTTTACACTGATTCAAAAGAAAATCCTTCGAAACTCAATTGACGACCAAAGAGGCCCTCAAATCGGTCTTCGAAGTTTCTTTTGTACTTTCCTTCCTTAAAGAGCCAACCTGCCTTTTAATGGATCGACAGTCGATGCATATCTCAGTCCATTTTATAAGCTCCTCATAACCACTCCACCACACCTGCCCTTTAAAGACCAATCACTTAATCAGACCCATCCCAGCAGCACAATATTTAAATGTCAACCGAATCAATACAAGACAATCGACCCTCATCATCGTTTTATCGCGTGCAAATAACCATCACAATCTTGAACTTTGCGCATTTGCATAATAGTAATTGCAATCACACTTCGCCTGTACATAAATTTCGAACTTAATTACTGCACTTTATCCAAAGTCGGGGTTTCCCCATCTAGTCCCCATCCCGAAGATTCAATTTACAAATATGAATATTTAACAGGTTGCACGTTGCAAGCAATAAAACGAATTCCTCTCGCAAAGATAACACTACTTTGGCGTCCAGGTGGAGTTCCCATTCCACTTCGATTGCTCATCACTTCTTCAGCGATTGTAATTATACAATGCACAATTAAAAGGAGGGAAAAAAGAAGGACGCAACTTACTGGGAACCACAGCAGATGATGCACTATAGTCAAAGGAAACCGTACAAATTGGAAAACTGTTCAAAACCATACCCCCACACATATAGAGCGACTGCGTCTTCAAATTCCGATAAGAAGGACTATTTCAAAATCAGTGGAATATTCCAGATCGTGAGCCCCAATCGAACGTGGACGCGATAACTGTGACAAAAGTTTTTGAGTTTTCACCGCCTCAAGGTATTCCGTGATTAATCGTCTGCCTTCTTCATCGGCTTCCCTTCCCTGGCTTCATAGGGAAATGTGGTGTTGTGGGCGTCGCGTCGTCTTCGTTGTCAGTGCATGAGGGTTAGCCGGGAAAAACACACTCCAACATCTCACCCAAAACCAGTCAGCTGTATATTTATGCAGGAAATTCGAAAATTTTTAATTGCTGATAAACCGAAAAAGTTCTGTGTGTTTCGCTTCTGGGGTAAAGTTTTCCTCCTTGAGCTGCGATTCACGTTCGATCAAGCTGTACAAGTGTATACGCGTGAGCAACAGCAGTGGTAGTATATATAGCAGTCCTTGGGGAGTGATTTTTCACCTAAATGGAAATAAATAAATTATTTATTTGGTTTATAGTTAATTAAGCGAAGGTCCTTAAATGACTCAGATATACGGGTGGCGGTTGGAATATAACTGCTATCCAATAGCTTTAATTATCCCCCATGGCTTGGAGAAACCGTAGAGGAATGAAAAAGACATGGACCTGCGATGTAAATAGTTGTTTAAAATTTAAACAAAGGAAATGGTAGGTGCGCTGTTTATAGTGAAGGTTGATATTGTTTACATGCGGACCAGTAGAGAACAAAATTGCAGTAACTACAAGTGCGGAGGCTGATTAAAAGGATGGATACACGCAAGTGTACTTCAATCATAAACCGCACTTTTCAGCGGAGAAAGCCTGGGTTAGGATAGAAAAAAACTGGGTTAGGACTGTCTCACCATTCAACAGAATGAGCATATAAATCGCGAAGAAAGGGCCTAAATCTGTTGCCTCAAAAAGCACTCAATTTCAACTGCAAAATGTTGGCAGCCCCCTGTAGTTCATTGTTGTTACCAAGACTTTCGATGCCTTCGTCTCTAACAGGCCTTGGAGAACGAGATCCAACGTCGGTATGTTAACATCAAAGTGTTTTAAAAAATCTGAATCAGTCTCCTAAGATGGGTAGGACATTTTAGAAAAATTGGACACTAACTTCCCACTTCGAAAAGTCTTAATTTACAACCTGGAGGTACAACATGATTATGGAAGACCTCGGCTTATGTGGTGCGCCGTGGA
Source organism: Cheilosia impressa (assembly GCA_948293265.1). Classification (NCBI taxonomy): domain Eukaryota; kingdom Metazoa; phylum Arthropoda; class Insecta; order Diptera; family Syrphidae; genus Cheilosia; species Cheilosia impressa. The sequence goes on along the minus strand of OX411881.1, from coordinate 52,573,546 downwards.
TGACCTCCCGCACTCCGTACTTGGAGGTAGTTATTAAAAGATTGCTCTATCTAGATAGCCCAGGTCTGAGCCTGATTGTAGCGCCACCTATGTCGGTGAATAAAGAGTCTAGTTCCAATGGTGGACGAAGATAGGTTAGCTTAGGACTTAACAAACTTAAAAAAAGTGCTGAAAAAAAATGGCCGGCTCTATAGATAAAACGTGAACTTTAGCATCTCAGAAAATTATTAAGAAGCGTATTGTTGGGAAAATTTCAATATTATGCAAGAAACAGATGCCCAAATTGCCTGACCGAGAACTGATTGTCACAGATTTGTCGCAACTCATTAAATGGTTGGACCGTTTATAGTAAGGTCTTCGGGTCAAAAAAATAAATATCCCAATGGCCGAAAAGCAAATCAGACTTTGTATCAATTTTGCGAGCTTCTGCCATCACCTTTTCTAGATTATTGGGGACCGAATATCAGATGTAATTTAAGGTACATGCGTTAACACAGTTTTAAAGTCATTTTAATCCTCTGAATGTGTCTTCATTTGCTCTAATTTCCCAGGCAATGTTGTTTCAAAGTCGCAGATTTTAACGAGCGGAACTGTATGCACTTCAAGAGACTGCACTAAGTTGACCAAACAGCTGAGTTTTCCAATTGCGGCACTAAGCTGCAGCAATCTTCAAGTCCTAAAATTTAATGGTTTGCTTCTTTTGGAAGCATGCTAAAGACTGTCTTATAGTTGTGAGATATCAAGACAACGAGCCAACTGCAATGTATCAATCTACCTTTCTGAAAATTTTTGTGAAATTTAGACTGGCTACTGCCAGTTGCTTTTCGCTACTACCAATTTCAGGTATTTGCCCCGACTTATGTGGCAGTTTCTGAATTAAAAATAATTACCCATCTCGGCCTTATTTTATAGACTTGGTCCAGTGATTTTTGGACTTTTGGAAGCCTGAAAAAAGTTTGTCTCTTCAAGTATTTCATTTTTATTATATTTTACTTATTTTCCGATGAAGAACTTGTGGCCCTCAAATCATGACAAAAAGACAGTGATATGTCGGAACTCGGCGCAGGCAAAAGGTCGCCTTAAGTTTCTCTCCTCTGATGGCCTTCATTCCCTAAAAAAAAAAAAATAAAAATTTACTTCACCCCGAAAGCCATTTAAAGATCCCAAACGTAGCTCTCACTTTAAGTGGCCTCCGGGTAACATTTTCCTTAGGTGAGCCCACATAACTTTCCATAACGTGCCACGTTCGCTCTAAAAAGCACTTCCCCCCCCTCATACTCTCATCCTTACTACGGCTCGTAAAGACCCTCGTCCTATAATAAAATTAGACAAAACTCACTTAGCTGTGACAACGGACATACTTCCGCCATATGTGACCTATATATTTAAACGGTCTAAAGCTGTATAAACTCGCATAGACGCACAAGGAAAAAATTAACTGTCACACACTCTAAAATCAATTCACTAAATTGTAACAGTAAAAGAAACATCCCGGGCGCCGGAAATCGTTTCAGACTCGTCCCAATGTAAAGCCCATTCGCAAATTTTCCCCATCAAATAACAGAAAGAGAGAGAGAGATAGTAGAGTGGGAGAGATATCGAAAATCCCAGCGATATCCTGTGAATACAAAATGAAAACATTAAAAGGAGAAGAAGAACGACAAAATAGGCACCCGAAAAGATGTAAAGCAATGGGTGGCAACGGTCTTTTTAACGACCTTTCAAGATGACGCTTTCCTCTGAACCGCAATAAAATGCGACAAACAGAACGAGCTAAAGAAAAAGAAAAAAGAAAAACTTTAAAGGGCCAAGTCTTCCGCCCCGTCTTCAGTATGATAATAGACCCGAAATCACTTCATTTGTGCGACACTTTTCCATCATTGTATCTTCGAAATTACCCGCCCTAGGGGCGGGGAAAGGCTGCGCCGCAAGGCTAAGAAGTCAAATAACAACAACAGTCAACAAACAGCAAAGAGTAGCGCAGCTGAAGATGCCACAGGCAACGTTTTAAATTGCCAACGGTGCCCTTGAACGCCGAACTAAGAACGAGCAAGAAGGAGTGCGAGAGGCAACATCCAGAAAAAAAGGATATCCCCCCAGCTTATGAAGGGTTAAAGGGATTTCAATATCAAAAAGAAAACCAGGATGCGCAGGGAATCGATCGAAGGGTAATAAAAATCTGGGAATAGCTCAATTTGAGACAATTTTTGTATCCTTTTCTGTGACATCTCAGGCAGAGACCATTGTCCCAACTTCATCTCCAACGAAGAGGAGGTGGGGGGGCAAAGCAATCCCCAAGTGAACTGTTTATCAGATGACTAGGTTTCTGCACAGGATATGCGTGTTCAAGGATAATAGTCGAAGGGATTACCACTGTATTTCATTATCATAATAAGGCAGCATTCCTTTCAAGTCAGCATGTCCCCTGTGTCAATTGATGCAGAATAAAAGGATGACATGTATACCTCTTCATAGTCAAAAGGATAAATGAATATGAATTTCAATTACTGCTGCGAGATGCCCTCAAAGGATTTTCAGCGGCACGCTCTAATTATGTCAACATTTGTTGACATCGTCTCATTTCGTTAGGCAGTCCTTTCAAAGAGCACTTTTCATGGTGAATCCTCTCCGAACAGAATGACCGTCATGTGACATCCTTTTTAATATCCATCTGAAAACCGCGCGCACAGATTTCACTCGATAATGCCACTGCCGTCCCTCGGGGATAGTGATTCATTATCGCCGTGTCATGTCGCATCCAAGAGCGAGAGAGGACATCACATTAGGCTTACCAGCATAACCGCCGCACTATCATACTATTCACACCACACCGCCACCACTACCACCATCATCAGCGCAGCTACATCATTCAATGTCGCAATGTCAATAGCGAATCCTTGGGCGGTGACAAATCCTTCCTCATCGAGTAAGTATAGCGCACTTTTGGTCGTCGTTCCACCAATTTCAAAACGCAAGGACATCTGTTCAAGAGCTGACTGGCTGGCGCGCGTTGAAATCTATGATATCCATTATCCTGCGGGAGATTTAAATCTCGCGAAAAACCACCGCACATTTCGTCCTTTCGATTGTCAGAAAAATAGAAAACCAAATGCTATATAGAGAGAGATGCGATCAAGGCAATGGCATATAAATCAGGATGTGACATCGATCCCGGCTGCCACTCACTCATTCACTCACTCCTGCTTAGAACTTGGAAAGCATTTTGCCGAATGACATCGTTTTTAATTAATCGCAGGATTAGGATTTTTTTTCTGCTGCCGCCGCCGCCTGAGTATGTTCGATCCATTGCGGCCATCGTTTATGATATCCTGAATGGATTTTTCCTTATCTTGATGGGTTTCAAAATGCCACTACCACCCCGATGAGGACGGGTGGAAAAAAAAGGGATAAAGGCGAACAACAACAACAACGGCACATAAAACCGCAAACATTCGAAACCAATTTGCATAGCAACCACGATGGTGTTTTTTCTTCTGTCTCGATGTTTTGTTATGAATGTCCTTCGTTCGAGGCATCCCTCTGGTTGCGGCAATAATCCTCTTTAGTTGGGTCATGATAGTTTTTTGCAGCAAAAAAAAAATGAAAAAACCAAAACCTGACCGAACAAAAAATCGGAGATAGTCAGCCCTGTGCGAATGCCAAAAAATGTTAAGGACGAGAAGGAAGATACCACGAGAACAAAGGACACGGATTAACTTTTCAATGCACAATGAGAAAAGCCGATGCAATCAAATTGGAGTGGAAATTGCCGATCATACTAGTACATGGATATATAGAGGAGCAGGAGCAGGAGCAGTTGTATATGTGCTCTTGTATTTTGATTTAGGCTTCTGTGGATGAATGACCAGGATACAAGCGTTCGGGTTATTGGAAATTATTTTAACGATTTTATTTGATTTTTATATATTTTTTTTTTGTTGGCTGGCTTATAGTGTGGGAATATCCTGAAGGGGTCTGGCTGTGGATCAAAATTAAATTCAAAATTGATGGCTGACTTTAATAGGTCTATTATTGGTCGGATAGATGTGCTGCTAAAATTGTATGTGTCCTGTGGAGGGGGTTATGGACCGTGACTGGCCGCCTGTGATATAAACGTCATGTCAGAAGAAAGACAGATGGAAAATCGGCTGGAAATATGGATTGAGAGAGGACACAGCGTTGGTCCTTCGAGAGGGGTAATGGTTAAGACTGGTTATGAAGTGCCAATCCAGTGTACAGTCTTGGATTAGGCATAGGACATCGCAACATTCGAAGTCGATATAGTTTAGAAGGAACTAAGCCGCAGTTATTTCTTAGTGAGAAGGACCTTGCAGGCATGAAAAACCACAAGTTATCATGATTGCTTGGCTGTGGACATTAAGAACCTCAGGGAACTCTAATTTATGCGTTTTAGTGAATGCACGGTTTTTAAACGATCTAAAGTGTTCAAACAATCAGTGTAAAAAGTCATACAGCGTCTTTAGTCCGGCACATCGCTTCAAACAAGTGTGTCCTTAATATTTTTGTGATTAAATCACCAGCTCAGGTTGGATTCCAATGAATAAACGCAAACGCACACTCAATTAAGCAAGCGCACACATCTTGTGCGCAAACAGAAATAAGCGTTTTAGATTAAGGGCGATGAATCTGGCGTATTGCAACCTCCAACAGCTTGTGAATCACTTTCCTCCACAAGTGAATGGCGATGGGCCAATTTAAGTGATGTATTAGACTCTTCATGTCCTGGATACTCTGATAAACGTGTGCACTTCGTGCAAATATCGATTCTTTGGAAGGCTGAACAATGCGTTGGAATCGCTTTTAACGGTTTTCATTAATTTTCTTTTGTGGAACTTTCAAAACTTTGAATTCTTGGAGATTGAACCAGCCTATAGTTTGACGGGTTTTGTTAAAAGTTAATGACCCACAGTAAGTTCATTGCGACTTTCAATGCTTCTACAGGAAAGATCAAATCGTAGCGCACACTTAATGTAAGTGCAGCGTCTTAATCCGTGAAATGAAGGCTGAAGGTAGCTTCGCGGTGTATCTATTGCAGCATTTGAAACGTAGCTAGGAATACGGAAACTTTACCTCTTCCTCGCCCAAGTGTTTGACAAAAGCGTATTTGTCATTTAACTTCTTATTCCCACCACCAATGAAGTTCATTTTCTGATTGTCACTATGACAAATAGTTACCCACGACCAATGTGCGTAAAACTGAAAACCAGCAAAGTTAAACATTTACTCATCATTAAGCATTGCCGTGTGGAATTTCCCATCAAACCCTTATCCAAACCAATTTTATAACGGCGCTTAGCACAATTTAAACTGTCACCTCATTAGGTTGAGCTAACACAACACTCAACACTAAGCGTGGCACACCACCAGGCACCTCCATGCGAATGATTTTGACGAATAGAGCATCAACGCTGCTGTTGTCCTTAAAATGCTCGCATTAAAAATCCCCCGCCATTATCATCTCGCATCCTTGTTATCTTCAACTTTATTATAATTTTTTTTGTTTGTTGCCTTGTTGTTATTTTTGTTTTCCACCGAAAAATAAAACAAACCAAAAGCCATCAACCCTTGACACATTCGCCTTTCATCATTCCGCTTATGCTGCTATATTATATACTGTGATCCCCATCAACTCCCAGCCTCACACATGAAATGATTATGCAAAACTTCAGTTCGGTTCGTCTGTGTTGTTCATTCGTTAAGGCAAACATTCAAACACACACCCACACACAAGCCATAGTACAAAATTGGTTAATTGGAACATTGCCATATTTCAATTCGTAATTAAAGGGTTGAATAAGTTTTCCGACTCCATGCTAGAGATGGAGCTACGAGCCGAGTTCCACATCCATCCAGTCCTCGGTCCTCGCTCAGTCACTCAGCCAGATAGATGGATAGATATAGACAATGGTGGATGATGATTATGATGTGTGAAACACAGAAAATCACAACAAACAGTTATTGTTATGGATGTGAGAGCGAACCAACCAAATATATGCACAAAAGGATACAAACAAGAAAAATAGTGGTGGAGACAAAAAAAAAAAAGAAACGGATGGGAAATAGTGGAATAGTGAAGAGAATTTTTTTTTGGTTGTGAAGCACTATAAAATGCGCAACAACCCTTGAATTTGAATGGTTGTGGGGTGGAGAATGAGAGAACACATACGGAGGTGGGGTGATTTTCGGGAAATTTTATGCAAATTTATCTCGAGTACAGAGGAGAGTGGAAAAAGGATTCGTTAATTGAGGAATGGCAGATGTGCATGAGTGGTGTTGGAGTACATGCCGCTGTTTTTTTTTTGTTGCCAGGGATTAGAGAAATGGGATTTAGAATGATGCATCCTTCAAATGTGCGGACATAGAAATACAGAACTATTGTACATAAATAAATAAATTTGCTGGATAATAATCTGAGATTGGATGGATAACTTTGCCATTGCGAGTTGTAGTTAATGGACACTATGGGAGGGGACGTCAACTTACTGGGTGTGCGAAAACGGGGATCACATGGTAGTTGATTACAGCAAAGTTCCACATCGCAAATGGAAAAGTAAAAGACCTAACACTACTCTCTTGAATTGTAAACGAAATGTGTGCGCATTTATATCGCACATAAAAAGTGCGAATAAGGAAACTCCCCACTCTGAATGTTCTCCAAGTCAAATTGTTCAAAAATATAGGCCCTTCCTTGTTCTGAAATGCCTAACGCACATAGTTTAGTAATTCGTGTGCGCAAGTGAACACCTTAAGTGATCCTGCTGCGATGAAATCGCGGTAACGATTATCTAAAACTAAATTTTGTAATCACTTACATTGTACTCACCTAGTAGATGATGCATTATTAGCTGCGCACATTAGTGTGCGCTATTAAAATGTTGCCTAGATACATCAGAGGATTCAACATCTTCAAGGAGCATGTGGCGATGACTTCGCTGTGTGATTACCTGCCACAAAATTTTGTGTTCACATCTATTGCACTCACTTCATAGATGATGCAGTACAGTGAGCGCACATTAATGTGCGCTATTGAAATGTTGCTAGCTAAAGTTAGAAATATCTGCTTTGCAACAAAAGGAAGGCAAGTGCTATAAGGAAGTCTTTTAAAATATTTGATAGGAAGTTTCCCTTAATTAATTTCAGCACAAAATCCCCTCCCATAGTTATATCCATAAAGGGAGCAAGACTGCATTTTTCTTTATGAATACTATTCTCTGGGATGTAATACTGAGCTCCATTACCCGATAGTAGACCTCTGCAAGCTTCAGTATCCAATGCCTCTGCCGAGTCATTATATCGGCTCGTTTCCGCTTTCAATCTGTTTGTTTATTTAGCCCGTCTGTTGTAATGGCCTTCGCATTTTATAGGCGAACACATCCCTTATGTAACGACAAGGACCCATCATAATAAAAATTGCCAACCCCATTTTATTGTTGCAGGTAAATCCCGTCACTACCCAATTAATGGATTAACTCCAATCGCCAATAGCGACAAAACGACCGCTGCCAGCTATCAATCTCAGCAACAACAACAACAACAACAGCTACAACATCCTCAGGCGAACAATTTAATCGGTGGTCGTAATATTTACAACAATCCGTATACACCGCCACAACAGCATCGTCCATCGTCGACGGCGTCATCATTCCAACATCATTACAAGTCGACCGCACCCAATATAACTACCGGAAACGGATCTAATCCCTACGACTACAATCCAACACAATCGGCCCGCAACTCGGACAACATCTCCGAAGACACCGTTAACATAAACGAAACTGATTTGGTACTGGAACGGGATAACGCATTCCTAGTGCAAAGAGGTGAGTACATTAGCCCTACATCCATATATATGTATATAGTATGCCGAATGCGGTATCAAGTGTATACGCAAACATTTACTGCAAGGGTATAGGTAGCTAGGCTTTGGGTGGAAAATTGTATATCCAACCTTCATCCGAAGGATTAAGTGTCATTAATCGTCGTAAATCTTCGAAAGCTGCAGAAGAAAAGTCTCTCGCTCCCTTTGGCTGGTGCGTCTTTGCCTGGATATAGGTACTCGTATATGGATATCCCAGTGTGCTATCCCTGTTCGGTTGGGTGTCTACTACACCGTGTAAGTTTTCCCGCAAAAGTTATAGCCGAGGGCATAAATTCGTTTTAATAGTAACATAACTTTATGGTGTAATTAGAAAATTCCAAGAGGTGATATGCCTGGAATGGGACGAAAGTGAAGTGGGCGGAATGGGATAATAAACTGGAGCTCTGCGAATGGGATGTGCGAATGGGGTAGTTGGGTGCATTATGAGCGGGGATTTATCCATTTGATGAGGGGAGTGGGTATGTTTTTTTTTTCTAAATGCCTTCAAGGGCCTTGAGGTTGTGTTACAGTGGCCTCGTTTGGTGTCACCATATGTCGTATTTACGGATGTAAATAAACGTGTGGTTTCGAAAGGGCTCAGCGACTTTTTAGACATCCTTAGGAAGGTGCTGTTTGGCTGCTGAATATTGTCACTGCAAACTTTCAAATAAAATCGCACCATATCTCACGTTGTGTTATAACTTATAAATCATGAGCCATAACTAATGAGTTTGATACTTTGTGCTGCTTTCTATCACTATAGATATTGCATGCTTTTTTATTGTCAATGGTATTTGATAGACTGTTCTTCTTTTGTTTAGGTTATAAGACCTTAAACGTTTACCTACAGAAGCTCCAGACACTGCATTTAATTTAGAAATGTCTCATGATATATCTATCAAGCCATTAAAAAGTGGAATGAGATATATGACGGTGGCTTGAGTCAAGAATTCCTGTTACTTTCTAAATACAAATTAAATCCCATGAGACAAAGTTTGTTGTATATAAAAATTTATTGCATGATATTAGCGTTTTTATTTCGACGGGATTGCATTTTTTTTTTGCTCTGCTAAGCAAACAATTGTGTGACAAAATATTCGTCACTATTCCATGAATCAGCAATGTATCTGCAACTTTTTGGTCTTCCTTGGTCAAATCGTGGTGCTTTCCAATTTAAAGGTATCTCTCATGATACAAAGTTTCTTCTACAATTTGGAAATATTCCTGGGCAGTAGCATTCTTCGGGAGGTACTCTCTCTCATTATTTCAGTCGTGATATTTCTATCATGCCTGCTCCGGATAAATCGCACGAGTTATGTGATAGTTTGAATGTGTATGGCTTCAGGGTTCTTTCGATCGATTCAACACTCTGATTGCCTGTTAAGTCTCATGACACAAAGTTTGCTAAACATGGAAACATAACCGTCCCATGACTACAGATTTTTCTCGGCCTAATATATTCCTCTCCTATTAATTCGGAGTGATAATCCCGAATCTTCTCGCATGACAGATGGTTACCCCATTAGATACGTATTCTCACTCTCTATAATTTTTGAGGTTTTAAAAAACTCCTTCTCTTCATGTTGGGTCGTCCCAATGACCCAAATCTAATGCTTAAGGTCCAACAATGAGCCTTCAGCTCTAAATTACCATCACTTGTGATGAACAGTTTTATGGTTATTAACAAATAGGTCGTAAACGATGTTCAAGGTAACAAATTGTTGAAATGCGAACTGCAATTGGTCAATCTGCGTTATATTATCCGCAATCTCCATAATGCCCAACGGTCCTGTAAAACGTAATCAACTTAAATTACATTCGGACTTGTACCACCAAATAGGTCCCCTGTATAGCCTTACAGGGACTAGGTCACCAGAGCTATAAATCTTCCTCCATTCTGGGATGAATCATAATATTTTGAAACTGTGAACCATAACTCTCCACTTGGGCAACGCTGCAGGCTCCATATGACACAGTAAAACCGCTTTAAGGACCACAAAAATGAGAGAAGACTCACTAAAAACTGTTTAGACGAAACTTACAAGACACTATAAAAGGAGATGACATGGTTATCAGTACCGTACACAAAGTCATCCAGGACGACGGTACCTTATTTGTATCCTCCCGCGGGGGATATAACAATGTGTTTTGTTAGCTCCACCGCACACAGCATGTGAAGGACGAGGGCACTCGGCTTTATGACGGCGCACCGGTAGAGCATGTTAAGGTTATGATACCTAGGTGAGATCTACATCATGGCTGTGCAGAGAGTCCCCATGAATTCATGATTCAACATCACTGTCAACGGGCGGCGGTGGTGGAAGGACGCCCCTTCTTTCTGTGTGCAGAGCGCACCACACATTATACGATGCCAAGGCGACATCTTCATCATGTCCGCACAAGAGGATGCACACTGGATACTTACGACTAAGTTGCCGGAGGACGACCAACACTAGAAAGGGTCCATCATCGCCAGAAGGCACCCAACGATTTGCTCTGCCACTGGAAGGGATAATCACACTTTTAATCGTGATTTTCGTCTTGCTCTTCTTCCTTGGCTGGGATGGGTTGAGAAACATTATTATTATTTTTTTTTTTTTTTTTTTGTTTAACGGTTTTCTCTGTAAGAAGAGAAGCACTAGCCGGGAATCTATGTGGCTCCAAGGAACGATTGCTGCAAAGCCAGACGATGGAAGGAGAAAATATCTCAACCATAATCGAGTAGGCGATGCAGCTACCTTCTGGCTCTGGCTGGCTGGATCTTTCATCTGTGGAGCTGAGTGCAGCTGTGTTGTGTGGGGTGAACGAGTAATAGAAAGAGTGCCAGAGTTAGTTCCAGCTCACCACAGGAGAGTGATTTATTTTTAATTGCTCACCAAACTGACGGATTTATGGTTTGGAATTTCATTCAAGACAAAAATAATCAAAAAAAAAATAAAAAGGCTACCGAAGACAAAGGACCCTCTCAACTTTAGCAAATTAGTAGCCACTCCGTCAGCGTAAGGGCAATCTTCCAGCCAGCTCTCTCCGGGTGGCGATTTGGTCGACAAATTCAATTTGACCCCATCCATTGTGCAAATATTTGACACCTTCGCCAGACACATATGGCACGGCACGGGCTCGGGCCCATCGAATGTCCTTTTGTCGTGTCAAATACACACACATAATGCAAAGTCAAATTCTTTGATTAATAATCCTTTTCCTTATCTTCAAAGCCAGTGTTTTGACAGTCAAACTGTTTCGAGGGTCACTTCAATTGTGTTTCTGTTAAAAGGATAATCTCAAATGTCCACATAAATATTTGAATTTCCCTTCTGTATACACAAGCTGTGCTTAGAACAGTGGAAAAGAGCATTGTACACACAGTACAAATGGACTTTGGGGAATACAAATGCGGCGTGTTTGTGTGTCTGTTCTCCTGCATTGTGTGTAAGTTCTTAATTAAATTACTAGAAGGGGGCGCTTGTATGTTGTTTCTGCCGCTTGACCATGTTCCCGAGAGGAACTTTGTACGTTATTTATCCGAAGGACACAATTGCGATTTTCTGTGATTTTTATTTTCTCGTTTGTGTGTACATTGTCCTGCGTGCATTGTTTGCATTTTGTTGTAGAACGAAGGATTTATTGGACAAAAATGGCAAGGGAATTCCCGACTGGTGATTCATTTTCTGATTAAAGCACTTCCTGAGTGTTAGCTCATGCATCTCGGGATCGTAGACTCATTGGCTAATTTAAGGCAAGGTCTGTTTTTTGTGTCTGAAAATTTGTCTGGAGTTTGAAGGTTTTTAGCCAAAAGTTTCGGTTTGAAAAAAAGCCCACCCATTGCCCGCGGTTCTGAATGACTGCTTCAAGACGCGGCTTCTAAGAGCCCCAAAAATTTTGAATATCAGTGATATCTAATGATCGCAGGATCAGTGGTTAGTGTCACTACTGAGCCACTTGTCTTATGTTCAAGCCCTGGAAAAACATAAAGCCATTCGAATGAGGTCTACATTAATTATAGATTCAGTCCATTTATCTGAAAGATTTTACATCGAACTTTTGTGATAAACATTTCTTCTGCTGATCAGTGATCATACAGCAGTGAAACCGATTTTTGTCAGGTTTACTCGCTCGCAATAAAAAATGCTAATACCCTCACAACTGATCTGCCGATCGAACAGTGATCGCACAAACTTTACCTAATTGATCTCGACGAAAACTGATCTTCGAATACCTACGTCAATAAAATACAGTTGCAGTACTCTGCGATCAGTGCGCAATGCATGTAAGCTCTACAAACTGATCTTCTCACAAAAATTATCAAAAGCGATCTTTACAAATGATCATCAAAAAATTTAAAACCTCAAAGACTTCTTCCCTACTTTTCCACCAAAGCGACCAACAACAGTTTAAAATTAATTTTAAACACCTGATCAGCAAATATACAAACAAAAACTGATTTTCCAGTATAATTGGATAGAGCTTCAGCAAAGGATCGACAACTATAAAAGTTGTCCCATGCTTGTCATAATTACCAAATTTAAATAATTTGCTCATCAACAAAGGAAATGGTCTGAGGATCACTTGCGATCATTGTGGACAAACTTGAGAGCCACAATTGTCATTTGTGAAATTTCGTCAAACTTTGTTGATCTCTTCAAAACCAAAGAAGTAATCTGCTGAAAAGATCACTTGCGATCACTTCGGGTACAATTGCGTGCTACGTATTGTGGATGATCATAGAGTATCAACGATCTTCTACATACCGAAGGAAATGATCTGCTTAAATGGTTTATAACAGGTAAATTTTATGCACCACATAAGCGATCTTCAAAGATCGTTGATCCAATCAACTCCGATACAAACCTTTTTCAGCATTTTGTGTCCAATATTGTCAGATCGTACACGATCGCCATCTTGTGTATTAAAACCAACTTTGATCTTCACGGCCCCTGATCCAACTAGCAGTCATTCAGTAATAATGATCACGTCACGTCAATTTAATAGAAAAGTCTATCCCTTATATAGATCTGCATTTGAGTTTGCATTGTAGCTGCATTTCGATCATCTACTTATGTAAAACTGCCATCAAAAAATCGAAGATCACAGTTTTAGCACGGGACAAATTAAACAATCGTTTTCTGGGTAGCCAGGGCTTAATAAATAGTTCTTCACTCTACACACCATTAGTCTCAGTTCTACCAAACAATAAAGGATAACACCATTCAAGGCACCCAAGGCAAGGCAATTGGCAATAAAATACAAAACCCTACACCCTCCCTCTTGTACATCAGCAAGCCAACCATCTTACAAAGCAACATCTTCATTTTATGTTCAACTATATCCTTTTGTCCTCGATGACCACGCAAAATACATGAAAACCGTCCAAAGGCTGCCCAAAATAACGTAGTCGAAAACATTTTCGACTTTTAAACTCGACACCGACAACAGAAAACCTTAAAATTCAGTCCTTCAGTCGTGTATACCTTGCATTGTTCAACAGGATATAGTGACGTGCAACCAACCCATTACTTCGTCCTCCATATGCAACACAGTCTGCATTCAAAAGGTAAAGTTCCCTAGCAAAAAAAAATGATAAACCCCCTACTCGCAAGTGAAAACCGTTTAACTTGTTATTACCCTGTTGTTGGGGCCAGTTGTATATTGCAATTGCAAGGATACGCGATGCGATCCCTTCATAACTAATAAAATTATAATTTTCCATGACATGATTCTTGTGCCCCATATGGTGCAGGCGAATGCATACGCTCGCACGGACACACATGTTCACAATGAAGAATTCGGAAAATTCGACTTTTTGCATAGCTACTCACATTCAACCCCCCAGGGAGGTTTCAACCATTTTGCGAGGAAATTTTATGCATTCTCGGCTCGGCAAGGTTTTCTCGTCGGACTGCCTTTGAAGTGAATTGCGGAGTTTGGGGGGTGGCGAGAGCTTTGAACTGAGACAGGCATTGATTTAAATGGGGCTGTAAATAGAGATTTTTATTGTACAGATATATAAGGACATAAAAGTCATCAGTTCGAGGAAGTTTAAATGATTTCCGAGGGATCTACCTTCTTGAGGAGTATTCCAGTTCGTTGTAGTTCAAGTCGACACATAGAGAAACTGATTGCTGTACTCATTTCTAAGGCGATTTTACATATCTGTCATGGATGTAGCTATTTACTGGACATTTTTCATTCATCATATATAATTCACACTTTCATTTAGCGGGGAGTTTAAAGCAAGCAGACCGACAGATAAATTCAAGAAAACGATCCCCAGTCAAAATAAGTGTGTGCCCCATCACAGAAGACGTGCCATGGGATCCTCTATTTCAGACCGAGTTGGCGACGGAAGGGCTGGAGTTTTACCGGGTCCACTTAAGCATCCTACGTGCGATGATGGTAATGACGATAATCCTTGCTCTTATCTGACCATAAACTTGCTTGAAGCTTAGCGGGACAGCATACTCAATGCCGTCTGTTTTTTAAGGCATTTTTGACCTAAAACAACCAGCGGGTCGCTTTTGAATCAATCAAGTACAACCCAGTAACAAGTCCTCTGGCAGCACTATAATACTCCGTCAAATACGAAGTCTTCCTTATTTACTACTCTGCAGGACGTCCCTCGGTTTGGCCCTACCAAAGAATGAGTTGCAACTTCCATCTTCCAACTGAAAAGCCTTCGATTACCCTAATGCATCACTCAAGGAATATTAAAAGCAAACTATTCTCAATAAGCGTGAGTGTGTCTGTATGCATCCTTTCATGGTTCCCTTAGAACGGATATCTATTGCACACTTGCACCTACCAAACAACTTAATAACATAAAACCTCGTCTTCATTCCATACATACGGTAAGGGCGAATCTTCCACCACAACGGGCCCCAAGTCTCTCCCACCCCCCCTGCGGCGGCAGCACAGCATACACTGCACAGTTCATCGTCGTAGGACTATGGTGCAGGAATTTATGTAATTTTCATGGAAAGCTCAGATTGGCACGAGCGAGAGAGAGAGCGAGCGAGTGTGAGACAGAAAGAGCAAAGAAGCTAGAAGCCTCCATTGAGTGGGATATCTTTACAAAAACCACTTCAGACGGAATTCGTTCTCCTAACCCAAAGCCAAAGGGCCGTTCGCCCGACTATACCAGAAACCACCACCCGACGAGTGCGGATTCATGCACTTTGGAATTTTTTAAACGGTCCTCTGCCTCTGCCTGGCAGGAGGTGAAGCCAAACATTAAAAGAACAAAATCCCACTACTATATCCTGTTGTTACAACAACACACACATACGAGCGCCCGCAAGTGTTGTATAAGTACGTATAGTTGCCACAAAGAGAAAAAAAAACACGAATAATCATAAATTTGCAAAACAAAAATGCAACAAGGATACACACCAGACTCACAATGAGAGTCTATGTCTCCCCGGTTGCCTAAGCCGTTCCGGTAAGGATTTATGCAGATATTCATTGGGATATCGCACCAGAAACAGCAACACTGCCCCGCTATCCACATTAATAATAACCCCCATCCTTGCAGTGTCTCCTCTCGGTGTATATGTAGGGGGTGAATGCAAATGTCCTAATCCCCCTCTGCCGCTCTCAGTAGGCGACAATCTTGTTAATTATATTCTTCACACTGCAATTGCGAGCGGAATTTCCGTTTTTGCTTCTTTTTTTTCTCGCCTGTATTCCTGTTGATATTTTTACCACCATAGATCAGTAGAGGGTGTTGGCGGCTGACTATGAATACTCGTTGAATATCCCAGCGCAAAGTCATCGTCGTCGTCGTCGCTCTGTGCAAATTCATGATGATGCGCTCCTAAGTGTCTCGTTGTTCACCTAGGATACAATTTTACTTTTTTTTTTTTTTTGTATGTGTGTTCCTCTTTCTTGACTCCTCTCTGTGTGTAATGGCAAGAGTATCCTTTTGCCTGCCACCTATATGCCCACCTCACGTTCTACTTCAACGTCGTCCTCGCCGTTGTTGTAGTCGTCGGGTATGCAGCAGCGAATGAGGCTCCTTAAATAACTCATGTGCGGCCATAAAAATGGTTTAAAGTGATCATCATAAACGTTGAGTGAGCAAACATTGCAATAAAAATGCTTCCTTCCTTGCTTGTCCTTGTAAAGTGCTGCGTTTCATGCTTTACTCTCTTTCGCGATAAAAAAAAAACACCAACAACCTCCAGAGATTTGAGAGCGACAGAACGATGGCCGGGGGTGGAGCGACGACGGCTCGTGGAAAAGGATAATTTTTGCGTCGTGCAGTAGTAAATTTATTTCATCCTAATTTGGTTTTATTGTGCAATTTGGATTTAACGCCCGGTGGATGAGGGGTGCGCCTAAAGTGGGGAGACGACAATTGAAGATGCCGCGGCAAAGGACGATAGATATACCCTTCGGAGGGGAGACAAAGTTGACTTTTGCTTTATTTTTTTTCATTGTCGATTTATTTTGGCAGACTGAATGGTGACGATGTGATTTTTTTTCTCTGCCTCAACTCCTGTCAACATTTTTATTTATCCCGAATCCCGAAGAAGGCTTCTTTAGAGTGGGGTAAATGACTTTGTAATGGGAGTCGCAGAACACATTTGCCAAAATTGCGACGTGTATATGTGATTAAATGAACTGAAAAGTGAGAATAGATAAAGGCAAGTAGGTACATGAGGGTCCTTTTTTAGCTTGAATATAAATTCCAGTCTAAGTCGTAGCTTTCGGAGGTGACACGGACTGGAGTAGGTATTGCCTTTGAGTTGTCTGGCCTCGGCGTGAGTCCATTTACGATGGAGAACATTCGGAGGTCCTGAATATGCATAGAATTAAATTGATGAAAGTTGTATTTTTGTACGTGGACTTGAACTGGCATCACGTTGAAAATGTTTACGCAATCGGTTTGAGTTTCTAAGAAAACCTGGGACTTGATGTGGCATTTGATTTTTATTGCAGTTTTGCGAATGTGGTTGTCAAAATTTCAACCAGTACCTTTTACACGGTTTAAAATGCTTCCTGTTCTATCATGAGGTAGTTCTCAATTTGAATAGCTGGGGTATCTGCCATTGCAGCAACCCATGGTTATAACCTGGGATCCGGTCGAAATTCTGCTTTCAAAAGTCTGTCTCTCCACACAAAAATTCTGCTTTAGAAAATTCAGATTTTCAAATTTAAAGCAACAATATTCAGCTTATTCTGCTTTTTTTCAGCTTACAAATAATGTAAACGACGGAAACAATATTTAATATACTAAAACCATTTTTAATTTAATTTTATTTAATGTCTTAAAACTATTTACTTTTAACTATTAAATAAAAACAAAGCTAAACAGAAACAAGAAAAAATAGATTAAATATTGGCAAACAAATTTAATAAAAAAACAATATCTATTGAAAAATAATGCAAAATTTAATTAAAAAATTACAACTGGAAACTACAACTTTTATTTATTATAATTTCATTTATTTCCTTCATTCCGGCAGTATAAAAGGACAGCCAAAATGAACACTTTTTGCCTTGTCAGCCCTTCTCTCTATAGCGTCCCGGTGCTATCATGGACAAAAAATACCCACAGCTCACGATCTCCAGCTTTCATTCTCCATGGGTTGTGTTTAAGCCAGTCATTCCCCTCAATAGCAATAAAATGTTGCCTACCTTTAGGCGCATGCAAAAAAGCTCTTCAAGTTGTAAAGTAAAACTTGGAAACCTAAAGAGCTGTGATCGCTGCTAACTACCTACGAAACGATTAACAAAAAGTTTTCGCAACAGATTCGTATAGGACCCTAGGTCTAGCCTTTTGTAGCCTCTTGTTCTGTGTGAGTTTTTATTTTTGATAACATTGGAAGGGGCCTACAATTTTATGCTATGTTCGAAAGGCAGTTATACTCACGGATCTTTGTCAGACTTTCGCAAGAGGTGACCTACTTAAAAGAACCTCAAGCTGCAATTTTTTGTCTTTCCGGGTATCGAACCTGAGACCCCTCGCTTAGTAGCACACTAACCACTGAACTTTTAAAATCTCCTCCAATTTTGTCTACTTCTTCGTTTGTGTAACCTATTTCTTCACTAATCCAGTGTAAAGAAAGCTGTCCTGTCCTTAGCTTAGAGGTTACAGCAGAGAGTAGCACATTGAACTCCAAAAGGTGTTAGCCAAACCACAGTCGTCCCCGTTCATATGTTAATTCCTAAATAAAACCGCACTCACCCGACAATTTCATTGCATACTTTCAAGATCACACTTACTGATTGCAATCACTTGCAACAGCATGCAAAGTTTTCACAAACCTACTACCCCGTTGCATGCTGAAGCGGAAAGCTTGTGTTTCCCACCAGGAATAGAACCTGCACTCTCGGTGGACGGAGGCACCGACACTCGGCAGACGTGCTTTCGGGACATTTAGTCTAAAGCGCCACCTAAAGTAGGAGCTTTGAACTTCAGTAGCCCCTATATTTTTTTCGGGGAATCCCTTTTAAGGAGAACAGAATACACCACCAGACACAGTGGAAGAGAGAATCCATTCCCAGTTCCATTTCTCTTGGAATAAAGCTGCAGGGGAAACTTTCGTTAACTTTGAGGGGTTGCGACTTGCGAGATGCTCTTGCGCACTGGCGCCACTCTCTCGTTCTCATGAATGGCTGAAAGCTTTCCATGAAATTCCAATAAACACAATTCCCTTCTGCATGCATTGGAATTTTAGTACCGAAAACTTTTTTATACTCGTCGACATTTAAAGCACTTTCCCCCACCACTTCCGACACAGAGAGAAAGGCAGAAACTCTATCTCCATTTTCACAGAGGACAGAGCTTTTCCCGGATTTCTGGGAAATGTCCCCTCGTGCTTTTTTCAAACTTCATTTTTGAATAGGGGCACCTGGTTCCTGGTGGAACTATTTTCAACTCCATGCAAAGGGATATCCTGGAACTTTCTCTTATTCGAAAAACTCTCCCTCTCTCTCTCCCTCTCTCTATAGCCAAATGCAAGAAAATAAATACAAGAATAACTGAAAAGCAAAAGATAAAAAAATATTTAGCAACAGCATTTCCTGCATATATACTCATCTCCTTCCAGCGCATGACGTGTTGGCATCCTGTCTCACACACACACGCAATAACCAAAAACGACGGTAATTTTCGCATCCTTTACGGATTTGCAAGCAAAGTTTTCAGTCGACCAGTGTTCGCCCGTCAGTTTTGCAAACCTTAACGTTTTAATAAAAGGAAATTTAACATACCCAGAGTGCATAATATTTTTTGTTCAGTATTCTAAAGGACTCTCACATCCTTTTCAAGCTAAAAATAAAATCAATTTTTTATTTAGAGAAAATATTAAAAAACCCCAGTGCAGACAGTTTTCTGTGAAACTTTATCGCGCGAGTTTGGTACGAAACAGGAAAAGAAAAATCCCATCAACCGAAAGCGTTGGCCATAAGGATCCAAACGCTCAAGTGGCAGAAAAACAGAGAAGAAAAATCACAATAAATAAAATTAAAGCCGAACAATCCAAGTGGGATTTCTCATATGTAGGAAATCTCATTTCCTATTAGCGCGGATGTGTGAGTGAGTGGAGTCACGTACGTGAGCGCGTGTATGCGCTCAAGTGTGACAGAGACAAGACGACGGAAGGACATTTTTTTGCCTGTTGTCGATGGTCCACGACAGAGTATGCAGAGTATGGTATTTTTTTTCTGTCTTCTGTTTTGTCGTTTCGCGTAGTGTTTTCATTTCGGTTGTAGGCATTATTTATGTGGGTCTTTGAATCGCGGTTTCTCGTTTTGGATAGATACAAATGGCCTAGCTACGTGGAGGTTTTGAACATCTGTCAGGAAATTCTTAGAGAATCACCAAGTTCGTTGTGTGGTATAATTTTTCGGAGGGCCTACAGTGTGTCGCTTTAAAAACTATGAGCTCTTAAAGGGACCAGTTGACTTTTCGGTTCAAAGTGTCGAGTTAAATTTTAAACCATTGGCGGGGACTTTCAGCATCGAGAAGCTTGCATCGTGGATAAATGTACTATGAAATTGACAGTCCAGAAGGTGAGTTTACTTTTCTTAATTGCCATACGCTAGCTGGATAAAAATTGCAACCGCACACACGTATCTGTGTGTCGTTAGGTGGGGGGCCGTCTAGCTCGCCCCCTCTATACCCACTCTGAGCTTAAAAGCTGTCTCAACAAATTATTGAATCGCTTTCATTAATTTGCTGCTATGCCTCGCACTCACCCCAGGGATGTTGAGATAGGTCTTCCATGATAGCGAAGGCATTCAACATTCGACGGGACGACAACGCATGGGAACGTGCAACTTTGGGGAGGGTGCGCGCCGCAGAGGGAAGCCACCGCTCGATGCCTGATGGAATTTTAATCAATTCGTCTGTGAGTGTGTGTGTGTGCGCGCGAGAAAACGTTTCGTTAATTTATTATTTAGCAAAATATTGCACAGCTTTTGGCGGTGGCAGCGGCAGGATGCTGATGATGGTGTTTGATGCGTTCTCTATGATGCACACGTGATGGCATAGGGAGCGGGGATTGATGTTTTTCTGTGTTTGACGTTTGGCCTTGTTTAAGATCAAATGGAGATTATGGAGCATTATATGAGGTGGCATGGGGTCGGGGATTTTGCCAGCGATAGCAGAGACGTTTGCCTTTTCATGGTTGCGAAATTTATGAATATCCTTGACTGAGGAGTGGGTATTCATGAGCTATTTATGGGAGCGGGGTGATCCAGGCAATTGGCAGTGTTGTGCACTGCATACGAGTTTTTGATCCTTCGAGCTGGATTTCAATTTCAATCGAATGGTTTTAAGGGAAAGCCATCTTACCAAGGCTAAGGGATATTATTTGCACTTTCTAGGGTGACATCCCGTCAAACAAAAAGCCGGAAAGGAAAGTTGCTTACTTATTTTTACAGCTTTTTCAACGACTTCAGTGTAAGTACCGAAAATTGACTAAGCGCTTGCAATTCAATCCGTTTTGAGGGTGATTGGAACCTCTTATTGAAGTCGATAAAGCAAGTATTTTAGGCATACCTATCCTAAGTTTGTGACGGACTCCCTTTAATCTTACCTTGCTTAAGTGTTTAGCCCGCAATAAAAGCGTTGCCATATGCTAAGGTTTGACAGGTCCGGAGTACTTATTTATTTGTTTCGTCAATTTGAGCTACAAAACCCTTGCAAGGCAAAGGCTGGTCTGTTCCTATTCCAAGAGATAGGATTGCTTATTCAGTGATCTCTGAAGGTGGAAAAACTGTGATGAGTCATTGGATGATTTCTTTTGATAGGTTTCACCTAAAACCAAAAAAGATGCGAGCCACATAAGTTTATGAATAATTGCAGAAGGTTCCCAACTTTCTCGTCATAGGCGGAAGTCTCCATTTCAAAGCCTTTTATCGACTTGAGAGTGCAACCTGAGCTATTAGTAAAATTATTCCGGACAAACAAGACAGGTGAACTGTTTTTAACAACACGTATCAAAGACATGCTTAAAACACAGTTGACAGTTCCTACGTTGGTAGGTTTTCTCGGTTCAACCCCAGAAACTGTCCCATCGTTTGATATTATTTGAGGTAGCGTTAGGCAATATTTTTCATATATTTTTCATTAAAGTAGAAAGACGCACTAAAGTTTTAGCAATGCAAAGACTTGTCTTACTGATCGCCTATTTCAAGTTTTAGATTACTAACAACTTCACGAGTGCTAGATCACTTTTTTCGGCGCTTGTTCTGCAAGATATTTCTCGACTTGAAGTTACATATAAGGGCACCAAGATCCGTGCTTATTCAATACCTTGCTATGAAAGTTCAACGCAAAGTTTGGTTGAAGACATCAAGGTCCGTGTGTGAAATTCCAAGTCGTGCTTATTAAATTTAACGGCTTTGAGACTGATCCACCAGAAAGTTACTTGTGCTGTGAACAATCGTCTGATTCAATTGGGTATGCAGTACACCCTCCTGTGAATAAAAGTTTCAAAAAGACTGAAAATTTCTACGAACACAAGAAGAAAGACCCAATCTCCGTTGAAATAAGAAAATTGCTTTTAATATTATTTTCATTGCAAAATGTTTGCCTTCGATCTTGAAGTTGTTTTAAGCTTGGTATTCAATCAGAAGTGCTTCAGAATTAGCTCGATCTCTCGGTAGTTGCAGAAGCCACTTTTAGAGGGGTGTTCTTCGATTAAAACCCCTTTCGTACCAAACTCATATAAGGCGACGAATTGACATCAAAGTCCATGTCTGCAATTCCAGGTCCACAATATCTCCACAATCTTCGTTTCTTGATGAATCTCCTAAACACTTTTGTCTAAGAAGAGGTTATAAATAAGCTGTTTCTTCGGATGTATTTGAAGACTCTAAGGACGAGTTAGTCGTATGTTTTTCTGCATAAAAGGTTTTCAAAAGGTCGTAATTTCGAGCATGGTCACTAGTTTTTCATACCCCAAATCTTTGGAATTCACGGCGCCAAAGGCTTACAATAAAGCCGAGGTCAAATAGGGCTATTTATGAATGAAGAGTACGTGACGGAGTTTTCGTTGTCGAACTGATGGTCTTTGGTATCCCTGTCATCAGACAGACATCCCCTAGGTAGGCTTATGTACGAATGGTTTATTCCAGTGCGACTTCTCTTTTCAATTCTTATGGAGATTGCCCTCGAGGGTTCAGAGTCGGTGGCTAAAGATCAAGAGCTTTTGGTGGCCCAGTTGATCGTGTTACGACCCTTTTCGTGTGTAGATGGAACTTTTGAGTATATTTTTTTTAAAAGGTGCATATAATGTCGTTGACTGATGCAGATTTGAAGCTCAAATGGCTCCTCGTCGGTCTTCCAAAATGCCAATATATAAAAAAATCTTCGAAGGGACAAAGCAGGTAAGTCCCGTCAGAGGCAAAATGAAACTCCCTTTCCACAACAATGACCACTGCATCTATGACTTTTTCACATTCCACCTCGTCCTCCCTGGTAAGAAAAAAACCCCAACCCGCCATTTATTGGTTCTCCAAAATTCGATGCCATCACCTCGTTTGAATATCAATTCCCACTTTCAAAGCACGTACTTCCAAGTTAACATTACTCACCCCCCAGTTAATGGTCACCAGCCACTGACCATGCATACAAAGTGCCAGCATTAGACGCCATATCAGCGCACATGATCTTCGATGTCAGATCGTAATGACACGCCCGCCCAAGTGACTCTCCCGAAACTAACAATAAAACTCTCATCACCGAGCAACATGTTTCATGTGTCACGTTGCGTCGCTGCCAATTCAGATCGTTTGACAAATGTCTATGCATGACAGATAGCCGCGGTCGCGTTATGATTCGATTCTGTCACATTTTGCATACAAATCACGGCGTGGTGACCAAAAATTAGCCCACTGCACACAGGCACACGTACACACAACTGACTGAGACTGAGTAATGTCGTGCGCGCTGCCTGAGTCATGGTCAGTCGTGCAAAAGTCGTGCGGGGAAAATAGATTTTCAGTGGTGGGAAAGTGGCTCTATTTACTTTTCATCGCACAGCAAATGTAATTTCAGTCGAAAAGTGTTTTATGCGAGAGAAAATTCACAAAAGGCGTATCTCACAAAGAAAATGATTGCTTTGGCAATTTACAAACTCCTCGCGCAGTCGGTGCCCGGGATAGAAGACTCCTCAGTGGAGGAGACGAATTGCGGCCACAGTGTTGAAGATAGATGGATACATTGCTACGAAAAGAAATCTTTAAGACAATTCATAGTCCTGGACACGTAGATAGTGCTTCTTCTCTCAGATGCTACTGTTGCGGCGGCGGCGGCACTTAGAAAAAACTGCGAAAAAAGGATTCTTCAGCAGCTTTGGCACCCCCTTTTAAAAAGCGACCAGCAAAACCCAATAGAACTGCAGAATGTTTCGCTTTTGTTCTTTTGAAGAAATGTACACGAGTGAACACACAATACATCATTATCAAACGGATTTTGCCGAGGATATCCTTGCTCGTCTGCTTCTATCACTTGTTGTTTTTTTTCGCATTTCAGTTTTTCCTTATATAAATATTCGCTTTTTTGTTCGCATTCCCTTTGTGGCATTTATTATATTTTTATTGTGCATGTGTGTGTGTGTGTTTGTATGCTCTCGTATGTTGCACTTTTAGTTATCCTTTCTTTTTATGCCGCCGCCTTGCTGCGATAGTGGTACATTTGTTGAAAGGATGGAAGCATCAGATGATTCGTCGTCGCCGTCGTCGTCGTCATCACCAGACGTGGAAATCATCATTTAAGGATAAAGCTAACACAATTCAAGCGCACATATCCCTGCACACATATATAAGAATGGCTCATTCAGAAGGAGACCATACTAACCGCTGCATAAAAGGAGTAAAATATTAAGTGGTTACGAGGAGGAGTCCGTTCTTTTAGTGTTTTCTCTCTGTTTTCTGAGATGAATCCTTCGACTGTACCTACTCGCATAAGGAAGATGGTATCAAGGAATAGAGCGCACCACTCTTAGGGAAAGGAAACTGTTCGTTTGATTTAATATACAAGTGTTGAGAATGAGATTATTTTTCTTTTCTATGCGGAAAGGAAACTGCTGCAAATTACAGAAGAATGAAAGTGTTGCTTCCCGTTGCTTTGGGTGGAGTACCGCAGGGCTTCCATTTCGCAACTGGTGTGTTGTAAGTGGGTGCGTTTACAGTCCGTTTTGTGCGGAATTGGCTGACAACGTGGGGCTTTATTGATGGCTTCTGTTTTAGGTATGCTCTGTTGCCAGATGTATAGTGGTATTCGCGATGCATCTTCTGTTGGGCGCCATTTAAATGAAACGGCAGGAATTGATGGGTTGGCCGTTTCAAACTTCGCTTATAATACTCTCTGACTGACTTGCCACTTGTACATGCCGAAATCGAGTCAATACGAGTTGTTTGTATTAGATGTTGGGAATTGTTGGGAATTGTAAAATTTGCATTTCAATTCAAAAATAAACTTATTCTATTCTACTCTATAAGATGTTGGGCGCCAGTTAAACTGTCGACCAAGTACCTACTTTTGTGTATCGAAATATATCCTTTTGGGCGGATAATCAGTGTCGGTTGACAAATTCGTCATACTGCGTTATATAAGGCAACGGTCTGCGAATTTATCGGTGCTTGGGCGCCAGTTAATATTTAGAAGCCGAAGCTGCCTACTGCCTACTGCCAGGTGTCAAAGTTTCACCTACTCTTTGGACCTCATTACAATCGCAAGACTAATTGAAACTTGTCGGTACTATACGACTGTCAGTATCTTATTTTGGGCGCCAGTTAAAATGCATATCATCTGGTACGTTGTTCATAGCTTGGTTCAGCAGCGATCTCCACTTATTTTGACTAATAACAAGTCTTCTCATGCCACCTTTTGCGAATTCGTCGCCGCTGCTTGGGCGCCAGTTAATTCAACTCAGTTTCTTGTGAAAGAGCTTCCTTGGCCTCCACATCCACTGTCACTTCCTGTTCATAAAATATATTTTTCTGTGTTGAGACGAGGTCTCCCCTTCAAACCACACAACCCCATTAAAAACCTTATTACCGCTCACCATTATCCCCAAGAATCCCAGTCAATATATGCGTCTATCTCCCCAGCAACCACAAAAGATTACTTTCCCTCTGCAAGGACAACCAAAGGAGAACACTCACTCGTATGAATACTCGGCATTTTTTAAATTCACAGACGTTATGCATTCCAATTCCGAACCAATCGACCGAACCTCGCATAAAATACCATCTTCCACCAGACTACCAGTAAAACGCACAATTGAGCATCTGAAATACAGCACATCCCAAAGCCGGCACCGCCACTCACCCACACTTGACCTCTCTGCCCAGTAGATGGCTCTGAGTAAATCACATAAAGACTTAAGGTTCAGCGAGGTCACTGCCAGCCATGGGACAAGTGTTCGACTTACAGCGACTTGTACATACTCCTTGGACGAAATTCAATTTCCCATTTGTTATTGTGATTTAATTCCTCGTCGACTTTTGTTTCTTGGCCATCTTGTGCTGGCGGCAACAGTAATCCCCGCACTGATTAAACAAATTAACCGACTTTCGACTGGTTGTCTACCGAGGGCCCACCACCACCACCAGTCCGAGTCCATATGCCAACAACGGAGTTCACCGAAACCGCACAAGGTTGGGGTTTCACGTTATGTGTGCATCTTGTGGTCACATGGCCACCGCAAAATTGGATGACGTCCACCATAGTCCATACTCCATGCACGAAAGTAAATTCATAAAGACCTACACTACGGATAAGATGAAACAGACAATATATGCAAAATCAGCATCTTTTGCTGTACGGTCGCCTATTCGCCTTAATTGATCCCAATTAGGGGCGCGCTGTGCTGCGGTCTTTTGAAGTTCAATGTTTTTCGTCGGTCCTTTGCTGCCTAGAGACTTTCTATTTCCCCCTCGGTCTGTTTGTTTATTTTTGTGGCAGTCTTTTGCTGGCTCGTCTTCATTTTTTCTTGTTTCCAATTAACCTTCGGAGATGCGATGTTGTTGATGATTATGATGGTGGTCACGGCACCGGAATCCTTAAACAACTCATTCGTACCGTCGCGGTAAATAAATTGATGAGTTATTGTTTTAAGGTTTTGTATTTTTTTTTATTTTTGCAATTACTTAGGCTGTTGTGGAATGGGCCAGACAGACGTTGCTTTTGAACTTGGCAATGAAATGAGTGACGGACCGTTGAAGTGATACCGTTTCAACAGACCTTTTGAAAGGGAAACTGAAAGGTTGCAGCGCTCAGTTGGGGTGATTGATTTTTGTTTAAAATTGTAGACTCGTCTGTAAGCATGGTTGTCAATATTTTTGTTAGATGTTCCACAAAGTGTAAATCTTCTTTGAGCTCCAGTAAACATCTGCTTTCTTTAAGCCGAGGCCAATAGCTTTGAAGGTTGTTTGGAAGCGCATTTTTCTTCCTTGACTTTAGTATTCCTGTCTTCTTATCCAACATCTGTTATTCTGGTCTACAAATCAGATTTTAAGAAGCTTTGGTTGTCTTTGATAAATCGAATAAGACTGCTCTGCAGAGGTTGGTCTCGTTCTCCTGTCTTGTTGTACCTCTGCTCTAGTCATAGACAGCCTTTAAAGCTACTTCTTGTAGGAGAACACTTAAAACAGTCTTACATTTTTTAAATACCAGCCTTGACATTGACATAGAAACCTTTTCAGATACTGCTCTAGGTAGAGCTGTCCCAAAAATTCATTAATACCCTCAACAAAAAAATAAATCTAGCTTCCATATCCTCTGGCATAAATGCTTATCCTGTGAAGTTTGTCAGACTGTAACTCCACCTGTGGCGTCACCCTAAAAGCACCCCCATTGTCGCTCAATTCCCAGCCGAAATTCACAATCTTGTGTAAAATTTTCACCAGAATTTTCCACAACTTTCCCCATTCACAGAACTTTCTGCAATTTTGCCACATAACTAGCTTTGAGTTCCGTAATTATTGTACGTATCTCCACATGCAAGCAACAACCAACTCCTCCATAAATCCCACTCATTTCATAACAAAGAGATTCTAAAAAGCCCACAGACGTGTGTGTACACAGAAAAAGGACGAACAAAAAAATTAAAAAAAAAAAAACCTACACTTACAAAAGCCGCACGATGAATGTTAGTATTTCCCAAGTGCCAATAAGAACTTAGACGGCGAAAGTCCTCCATCTGTGAGCACTGAAGACGATTCAAAACGCAACAAAGGGCTACTTTGGGAAAACTCCTTGGGTACGGGTATATATACGGTACCCACATAGATACAAACACGTATACTACATACATATATATGTAGCAACTCTGTAGAAATGCTAAATAAATTTATTTATTTGCCTCGCGATAAGGAGCGGGGCTATAACAGACCTTGGAACTCTACTACTACTCGTACTACCACACTGAGTAGAGTGTACATTGTTTTGTAACCTTTTCTGTGGCTTGGCAAGTTTTTCATCTTTGAAAAGTTCCCTTGGGGTCTGTAACGGCAAAAAAGAAACCGAGTGTATAAGGTTGGGTATAATGTATACGAATACGAGTACGAGTACGAGTGTATCCCGAAAGGACAATAGAATAGGTGGATGAGTAGATGGAAGGTGGGTTGGAAGTCGGAATGGAAATGGAAATGACGAACAAGCCGAGATAAGGATATGGAATGCGAAAACACACGGTAGGCCGTGCAAACAAAGGAAGAAATCTAAAAATACATGCAAAAAAAAAAGGCTTTCCAACAAAAAGTTGCGAATGCCAAATCGATCGGAAGGGAGGGAGCTGTGGAACTAATCAATGTGTGAGTGTTTTACCTATGGTATGGGCTTCTTATCTACATTTTTTGACTAGAAAAACCACAGCAAAGCGACAACTTTCATCACTTTCTTGTTACAAAAGGACATATAGGTTGAAGGGAGTCAATTAAAGGTACGAGTCCTTGCTAACTGGGTTGCGAGATTCACTATCGGACAGAATAATCATTCCGAAAAGTTGATATGCCGGGGATATGGATGTATTCAGAAAGCTTTTTTAGTGAAGTTATAGCCTCTAATGGCAGTCGGACGAAGTTCTCTAGAGGTGGTACATTGGGTTCAAACCAAAAACTAGATGCTACGATTAAACAGATCTGCATACTAATCACTGCCAAAGAGCTGATACCTAAAGCAGGCATAAAAGTTTGCTTAGCATACGCATACTGCTTGGAGTCAAGACCGGGCTTCACTTCGTACGCCAATATGTCAAAACCTTCTTAAACCTTCTTTACAATGACTTCTTACGAGCCTGAGGTATGAAAATGGAGATGAAATCATTCTTCGCCGTGCTGCTGACTTGTCTCAAAAAATTACAATTTTGAAGACTCTTCAGTCCCGAAAACTAGGTACCTATACCTTCTGTAAATTGAAGCAGATATTGATCATGTTTTTTAACCACCCTTCGGTAAAAGATCCGTGTGACATCACAGAAGTTTAAATCCAAGGTCTAGGAGTGTTTAAAGTTGACAGCCAGTTGACAGCCTACCTGTACCTACACACCTATCTGCAAACAAGATTCAGTCTTCCTTTAGCCTTATACAGATTTTCAGAAGGTCTTGAGAGCCGTAAAAGAAACTATTTAAAAGCAGACTAGGTATCTCTTTCGTGGGCGCAGTGGCTCATTGCTAAGTATGCTCGACTTCAGCTCTGAGATTCGTTCCAAAAATGAAGCCTCGCCCAAACGACGGGGTTGATAGAATCTATAGGCCTAAGGTCATAATTTCTCTAGCTAGAATTATTTTCTCTCTTCCATGCAAGGATCAACTATTCACTCAAAAAAAAGTAAAGTTTTCAAAACTTGCAGGCCCTTTTACAAACATATATACAATAGCCGCCTTCTTATAAGTCCACGGTCCAAGGTCCTGACCCATAATCAACATTCCAACTCCAGTGTCCAATTTCAAACGGAAAAGCTAATTCATCACATAAATTGATGACATACAGCTTGGCCCTGCTTAGAAGCGGTTAAGGTCGTACCTGCACTTTATCCAGACCCAAATCCTCTGACAGGCTTTTCCTAAACTTTTCACCAGCAACAGTGGCGCAGCAAAAAAAAGAAAACAAGACCAAGTTTCATTTCTTCCGAATAGGATGAGGGTGGCCGTGTCAGTGTAAATGTACCGCCAGACGAACGGGAACGCTACAAGTAAAAATTATGGCGCGCAGTGAATGTAGCGCAAAAAGCGCCGTTAGGTAATTCGATAAAGCGTAAAATTTTGCGCTCAACTCAAATAATTTATACAAAATGGAAATAGAGTGGTACGGCGGCTTTGATGGCAGACCGGCAAGGACGAACGATTTCGGTATCCCAGGGTGCGACTCTGGTATAAGATGGCAAACTTTTGCGCAAAGTAGATTTTATCGTATAGTTTTCTACAGACTATGCAGCACAAGTTGATAATTTATTTGTACGCGTTGCTGCGAGTCCTTCGTGCACACCCTTCTGTATTTCTGCTGTCGCGGATATGAAATGTTTCGTTGTTGTGTTTTTGTTTAACTCTGCTCGCGACATTTCCACCTGATTTACCTATTTTGTCTCTCAATTTAACTCCTGCTTTAGATGCGGGTAGGTGGATTTTGTTTGCATATAATATGCGAGTATTGTTGTTGACGGGGTGCGATGGGGATTGGAGAGCACGCAAGAGATGGATTTGCTAGACAAAAGCGCGTTCTATATCTGACAATGACGTCTAGTGAATTCTGCGGAAATTGCAGCTTATGCCACACGCAGAGTACGAGTCTATAGATGGTTCGATTGAAGCGAAGGGGAAAGGAGGTCGAGTTACATTGACAAGAAGTGGGATAATTCAATTAGCAGAAGGTGAGGTTGCGGTATGGCTTGGTTGCATGGCCAGTGAGAGGCCGCCGGATTACATGGAATCAGTTGCCACTAAGTCAGGGATTTATTGGCTTTTCTACTAAATCTTCGTTGACGGTTAGTGAGTGGATAAGTTTCCTAAGGCCGGGTAAAGCAAACAAATTATTGACAAAGGGATAGAAGTTGCAATTGGTATCATTTATGAAGGCCTTAAAGACTTCCGCTAGTTCCTAAGTTTCTTTAAAAGCTGGCTTAAAAACTGTCACCATTTAGGAAAGTACGCATACCCGTACCGATACCAATCAGTTGAGCTCCAAGAGATAATCAAGGGTTAAGTTGTAGATATATGACATGATCTCACTTTTACAGATGTTAAATGATCTGGAAATGAGGTTAAAGCATCTAAAAAAAGCCCATAAAAAAGTCTTTCATTCCAAAGGCTCTGATTCTTCTTCAACGATTTTGAAGGCGGCTGTTGACATTTTCAAAAGTTCCCTTGCAAGTTCCTCAACGAGCTACAAATAATGTCACATTAAAAGCTCCTGAGCCATTGGACTGAGAAGAGGTTTGAGTAAGAGTTGTACCTTCATTTATATTCCTCGAATACAAGTACACAAAACGTGTCAGTACAGATTTGGGTAGACTCTGCAAAGCCTGCCCTTTAATACTGACAACACAAGCTTGCGCCTAGCTTTAAAACTAGCTAGAAAAATTATAAATCTGTTCGTCAAAGTTGATCTAGAGCAGGAATAGGTACTTAGCAGTGCTAACCAG
Source organism: Cheilosia impressa (assembly GCA_948293265.1). Lineage (NCBI taxonomy): Eukaryota > Metazoa > Arthropoda > Insecta > Diptera > Syrphidae > Cheilosia > Cheilosia impressa. Next base: position 52,542,571 of record OX411881.1, on the reverse strand, counting down.
AGTTACCGGAGCCACTTCGAAGAATCGGCAGTGCGACCTCTACTTACCTACGACCACGGTGTAGTGGTTTAGAGGTTTCGATTCAGCTTGGACTCGAAACGAATAATATTGAGTTGGGTTTTTCAGTCACAACTTGTAAAAAATGTCCATCATCTTGAAAATGACAGTTGGCTCTGTTTCTGAAAACGAAACCTTTCTAGAAACAAAGATATTTCAAGTCGAAGGCTCCAAAAAGATGGAAAACTTATCTACGAAAAGCCTTATTTCGGGTCGACCTTCGAGGTCCCACAAGGCCAAATACTGCCGCACTATCTCCCCACTAAAGCTCTACAAAGTCTCGATTCGACATGAGATTGCCCTGCCTCCCCAATTTTCTAAATGTAAATTCTCTGCACATATTCTCTCAGGTTGGTCCTTGCATTTCACAACTTTAGGAACACAATCACTTTCAAGTTCCACCAGAACCTAGGTATCTACCTATGAAAAGTCGACTTTATGACAATTTATTGCCGAAAGTTTTGCAACTAACGAACTAAAATATGTTTCAGGACATTCTTTCTCTCTAATTAGCGATTTTTTTTCCATTTGTTTTTTTTTTATAGCTTGCTGCACAAATTTCGTTTGATTGCCACGAAGAAAGGGAACAAAACTAGTCTGGCTCTGGTTCCAATAATTTACAGTACCTCTCGAGAGCTGTATACTCGGGGAAAAGTTTTACCGCCTTTGGCTTTCGTGGATTTCCTTTGTTTTTATTTACTTTACTTTCCTGCATCACTGGAGGGGGTTGGTTTATAAGGGGCAGCGAAAAAAAAACTACTACTACTTTCGACGTTAATAAAGTTCTCGTGTTGATTTCGCCCAGGACCACCCCGTAACCACTTAACCCGCTCCTTTGGCAATTCATCCATATCATGGCCACAAACGGTACGCCATGAGTAGGTACTACTGCGAGTACTACAACTACTACCACTGCCAGTAGTTGGCTTCCATTTTACATCATAGTCGTCGTCCCCCGGCGAGTAGTATGCCAGTATGGCACGACCGTGCTACTAAATAAAAATTGAGTCCTGCATCCAACCGCTGCGCCACAAACGAGAGGGAGGACTGTGGAGTTTTGTACAAGTCAAAGTATTTTTTCCTGAACCGTTTAAGTGCTTTTGTGGCGAATAACGACTTTATTCGTAACGCGCGCTCTTGTTGCAGCAGTGTACCACACCGAGTGCGCACAGCGTACCGTCGTCGTATAGCAAAAGTTGTTAAAACTGTAATTAGTCCAATTATTGTATGTTTCGGGTTCTTGGTTGTTGTTTTGTTTCTCTCTTGTTCCTTTTTTGTTCGCCTCCATCTTGTTGTTATTGCACAAGTGCAGTTAAGGCTGGTTTGTGTAACTAGCCGCCGGGATCGGCCATCGGCATTGTTTGCATAATTTTCTCTCCGGCACGCAAGAGACTTTATTATGCGACCGGTCTCGGTCTGGCCCTGCGTGCATGACACAGGTGGTCGAACATGGTGCGTGCGGTGTGGCCCGGTCATTTGGCATGATTCCGCAAATCAATTGCAGGGAAATAATTCAATTACTGGGTTTGACGCAACCCGTCACTAATTAAAATGACTCAAGTTACCGGCACTGACTGATTGAGTCATATATGTGTGCATTGCGAGTGCTGTAGTGGCATGTCAAACATTTCCTCCTGGAACCGCATTTGGGTGGCAATTTAAATCGGCAGCACATGGAGAGGGAGATGTACATGCAATTTGCATTCTTCGAGTGGAAGATGCCCTTCGCTGTGTCATCTTGTTGTCGCTTTCATGGTGGCATGACGGATATTACAATCTGTCAGTTAGGTGCGTTGTCGTTCTGTTGCTTTGGTCGTAAAAATGCACAAAGTTGCGCTATTCGCTTTGAGGTGTGGCGTCGTCGTAGGGGCTGCGACTTGTGTGTGCGCGCGCGATGTAGGTGGCTGCAGTGCGCAATAAAATCGCTGACGCCATGTCGGAGGAGGTTGTCATTTGTTTGTTGAACAAGAAAGTGGGCAGGCGAGTAGAAAGGTAAAAAATGCTAGAGGAACGAAGTGAACGGGTGTTCCGTCAGATAAATTGCCAACGAAATTCGGCTTTGATCGTAAAATTGGACAGAACGTGTAACAGAGATGAGATGTCATGTTTCGTTGATTTGATGTGTCGACTTTAGAAGCAGCCGGTGGAGGAGTTGGATTCAATTGCGCTGAATTCTTGGTGCACAATTAGAGTGATTGTGGAGAAAAATCGGTTTCCCAATAAGGAGCAGCGTTTTGATTTATTTTTAGTGTTTCTAACACTTAAGCCTCGCTGTAGTCCCAAAAGTTCTCCTGTAAATCTTCTCGCTAAGGAGATGCAGGAAATTGCTGTCATTTTTCTAAGGTCCTGGCAAAGTAGGTATTCCTCTGTCCTCGCCTTTTCAAGCCAATTAAGACGAGATTATAATTTGCTACTTTCATTTCGCATTAGTGTCCTTGCGAGTTATATTCGCAAAGGACTGTCCCTAATCCCGTATGTACCTACTCCATCAACTAGCTCTGGAAAAACGCTGCCAATCGCCCTCTAATTTCCACTTTTGAGTGCCTTACAAACAACCAAAAGCCTTACAAACAACCAAAAGCAGCTCTATCCGGTTCGAAGGACCAATTTGTTTTCAAAAAGACCACCAACCTCCATACAGAGAGCAACTTTCGCCCTAACAAGGCAACCGCAAATAAATCCCATTACACGTGAAGATCCAACTTAATTCGTCCCATAATGACATGCATTTCCAGTAAACCCATTTCGAAACTAGATTAACCACGACCAACTTCCACAACCAATCGTAGCTTCACATAATTTAATAATCTCCAAAAACGGACCATCACGGGGCCGGGGGAACAAACAAACGAGAGGAAAAAAACTCCCACCCTGATCTCGCATTAAAGTAAAAAGAACAAACTTTTCCCATTCCAAAACTGGATGATGTAGGGGAATTCTGCTAACCGGTACACGAGATAATCATCAGTACCTATTGTGTGAGTTTGCGCCAAAAAAAAAAAGCAACTGTCAGTGAAAAATTAGGCACACTCCACTCAACAGAAAGAAAAACGAAAATACCTACACAAACTTTATCAATAAACATTTGGAATATTGTATTATTCCGCTGGTGTATATACGACTTACGAGAGTGTATCCCTTTTTCGTCCTGCTGTAGCTTGGGAAATGCAACAACAGCAGAGTACCAGGGGTTACAACTTACAGGGAACAGTCGTCAAACTTTCTGACATAAAAATCACTCATTCGAAATGATAAATATATGTAGCACAATCATCCAACACATGATGCCTTCACCTTGGATCAAGGACACCTTTTTTCAAATCGAAATTAAAGCAAAAAAAGTTTCCTCCCCCTTTTTTTGCTGGTTGCTAGGTTGACTACCCATTCGCTGGTGAATTCGAAAAGATTCTAATCAGATTCATGGTGTTGTCCCTCGAAACAATATCTCAGGATCTACCTGAGGAAGGGATTTCCAAAGAAAGAAAAAAGAAACCCGAAGAAGACTCGCAAAAACTTTCAAATTAGAAAGTTGTTAGGTTTTTTTTTCTCATGGAGTGGATCTTTGCATTTTCTCAGAAAGTCGGGACTGGCCAAAGAAAAGGACGACCATTCGAAGGGAAATTAAAAATAATTCCAAATTGGAACAGCTGGACACAGACACAGGATGAGCAGGAACAGAAAAAGGTTTTTTTTCCGCTGAAATCCAACAGAAAGCCAACCTTGTGCTTATTCACCCACGCATATCCCGAAAACGCGACAGCGGATATACGTATATACGTTGGGAATTCTCTGTCTGTATTTCCTCCTCGGGGGTACCCACCTCGACCTCCGTTACAAATTCAAATGTAAATATTCTAATCATTTCCACTCTTTTTCGCTTTTTTTTTGTATTCTGCCACCTGGCTGTTAGCAGCGGATCGGGAAGGTAGTACGCACAGTTACCACTTTAGTGCTTCGGGGGCCGCAAATTCACGAAGACAAAATGTACCAAACGAATGGGAGAACAAAAAAAAATGCGAAATCCCATCCAAATTAACTGAAAAACTCAAGCGAATTATTTTAAAATTCCCAACGTTTTTGGGGGTGTCGGAATGCTGTTGTTTTAGCTGCCAAGGAGGTGGGATAGCTGCGCCGGAAGCTCTATGCCTTTGTGTTTGAGTTCGGATGTAAGTTTTAAGAAGTTGAGAGTGGACCTAATTAAGTAGGAACAATGCGACTTTTCAAATGGCACGCCACTTAATTGAATGCGATTTTTCGCGAGGGGTCGCATTTAAAGTCACTTGGTTGGGTAGCGATTTTTGTTGTTTCAAGGGGGGGCAGCTTGTCGATGTCTTCTTGGTCTTACGAGAAAGTAATTGTTGAGTGGTATGTATTGTTAGACGACGAAGATGGTGTTTGCAGGTGGACAGAGGTGGGAGGATCGGCAATTGTTTCAGGAGAACCCATTTTAGGTGCGTGGCGAAATTTTATATCTAAAATTGATCCTTTAAATTGTGTTCGTTTGTCGCCGATTCACGCCTAAACGCATTTACCGATTTTAACCAAACTTTCACAGATCTTTAGTATTGGTCTATATATGGTTTCTTTAAAGTTTGGTTGAAATCGGAATCACGTACGTGTGTGTTGTGAGTGCTTGAAAAAACACATATAATTCAGTACATTTTGGGTTTTTTCGGATTTGAACGATTTTTTTTTCGTTTTGTTTGTCTTGAATCAGGGATGGTTTGGAAAAAATGAAAATTGGGAAAGTTCTTAACAGGTGGCGCTGTAAGCACATTTCGTTTTACATCTATCTCCTTCTATTATATACAATTATATCAAAATAAGTCGCATTGTGTTTGAATTGATGTTCTCTTAGTGCGTGAGCCGATTTTGTTTCTGGCAATTTCAAATAAAAGCTGACCTCAATACCAAGGTTTGTATATATATACGGTCTTCGTATGTGTATTTTTTTATATATAAAATTCGTTCCTACATCTATGAAGAGGGAACATTTTCAAGAGGGGTACGGCTGACCCAGCGGACCCATACAACACCCTGCCACTGAAAACACTTTTGTTCACAGCCACTCAGTTACAAATTTTGCCATGAAAAGTAAGACTACCCAACGAAGCCTTAGAGAAAATTTAGGAAATATTGTTTACTTCAGCAGAAGTTGGGAAGTCGAGTCTTGTCTAGAAACGGCTTTATCAGCCATCGGTGCGTTCGTTTGAAAATCATTATTGGCGACATTTTCCAATAGAGGAAACGAAAACGACTCGCAGTGATTCCGCGACCTCCACAGCTGAACCACAATTTTGCCAATCACTTTCGATCAACCAAGAGTTTCGTCTGTAGCTCAGCTCCTGGATAAAGGAGAAAGCCGATTGGAGGTTTCGAAGAGATCTTGCCTCTGTTCAGTTTTTTTATACCCTCCAGAGGAAGGTATATTCACTTTGCCAATACATTTGTAACGCCAAGAAGGAGTCACCGGAGACCTCATAAAGTATATATATTCTGAATCAGGATCACATTCTGAATCGATTTAGCCATGTCCGTCTGTCTGTCTGTCTGTCTGTCTGTCTGTGTGTCTGTCTGTCTGTCTGTTGAAAGCACGATAGCGCCCGAAGTAATTGACGTAGGTGAATGAAATTCGGTGAGAGCACTTATTTTTATCAGCGTCAGGTTGATATTGAAAACGGGGTATGTCGGTCAAGTACTTCTGGTACCTCCCATACAAAACCAATATTGGACCCATGTGTCTCTCTGTCTGTTGATAGCACGATGTCGCCCAAAGTAATTGACGTAGCTGAGTGAAATTTGGTGAAAGGACTTCTTTTTATCGGCGTCAGGTTGGTATTCAAAAAGGGCTATGTCGGTCAAGTAGTTCTGGTACCTCCCATACAAAACCAATATAAGACCCATGTGTCCCTCTTTCCGTTGAAAACACGATAGCGTCCAAAGGAATCAACCTAGGTGAATGAAGTTTTGTGAAAGGACTTCTTTTATCGTCGTTAGGTTGGTATTCAAAATGGCCTATGTCGGTCAAGTACTTGTATACTTGTTTTTTTTTTTTTTTAAAGTTTCTGTGTTTATTCAGAATTATTTGAGTAACTACAAGTGAATGGCAGTGATGTCAAGAAAAAAATACATTTTGATCGAAAAAGTAGGCGTGGCAATAAATGAATTAGCTTATAGCCTTCTCATGGATTAAAGTAACATTTCAAAACAAGTTTCATTGAAATTTGTGCAGCAGTTTTCATGGAAATCGGCAGCAAACATTAGAACCTCGACAGTTTCAATGTATTAAGAGACTATTGCCGCAAGGACGAGTAAGTCCCAAGGAGAGGTATGTAAAAAAAACATACCCAGATGGAAAATCAGTTGGTACAGGAGAGCAATCTATTTAAAACGTGAAAACTCACTGCTTAGTCTGACAGGAAAGGGCGAATCTTTCTTTTATTTGTACACTAACCTTATAAAGGTACCGCGAGTGCCTTGATCGATTCAAAAGGTGTTTCCAATGCTGGGATTTTTAGTTTTAACCGCCCGGAAATCAGAACTAATTTCTTTTTAATATCCCCAGCTCTTTCATCGTCTAGCGAACATATGAAAGTACAACTTCTTAGGATCGATTGGTCTTGAAAAGCTTTATCTAGCCTAGAACTTGTTGCATCCAAAATTCATTATTTCATAAGTCCAAAGATTGTAAGCCAATCAAACTAATTTTGTGCGTGCCAAAGGTGGGGTTAAACGGTGGACATTAGTCCATAACCTGTTTCAATTTAAACCACCCTTTGACAGCATTTTTAAAGACTCTTAGCGCGTATCCTAAATTTCAGCTTTCTACTTCGTTTTAGTTCGCTTAAAGGAACCGCAAGCTAAAGTAGGTACTTTTAATGGTTACAGATGACCCCCCATAGAAAGTGGTCTTCCTGCAAATGTGTACAACTTTAAACTTACCTACAAAATTTCAAGACTCACGAAGACTTCGGAAAAAGAGACCACCCACTCCGAACTTAAACTGGTTACATTAAATCCCAAATAAACAATATCAACGGCCGATTAGAGTACCTAAATATGCATTCATATAAAAGTGCCCGCCTAATCCATTCCGGAAAGCTATGGTGTAAGTCCCCAAGCCCCCCGCCTCACACATAAGCCATTATTCAGCAAACAATTGCCGCCAATGTTTGCGAATTGCATTTCAAAGAGTAAATTTGTTTTTCTTATATTCTTTTGGAAACAAATTAATAATTTAAGCTGAATCGTCTGTATTTATCTTGCTAAAGAAAACTGTTTTCATCGCAATCCCCGTTCTGATGTCAAATATTTCAATTTCCTCTCACACACGTTTGCATTTCGTTTTTTTTTTTTTGCAAATTTAATTTCGCTTACAACATTTCACATGTTATTGTCGAGAAGGGGCTGCGACTTCGACTTATCCCCAGGATCCCTGTGTATATGGTGGCGTCTTGCTCGGGCAACTCCATTCCGGGCGAAGAGAATTTTTAAATACCCTTCGGGCAATGAAATTGTTATTGAATCGCGCGCTGTGTGTGTGTTTGGATACGTACCGTACATGTGTGTGGAAAACCTTTGTGTCACCCTCATGGTAATCGTTGGAGGACCCAAACAAAAGGTATCTCTTCAGCGGGTGTGTGCGCCAGTGTGCGGAACTCCAATTTCTTTGAGCAAACACTCGGGCGAACGAAGCTTATATTGCGGGTTGCAGCTTGTAGGTGGTACGCGGTTATACCCAGTATGCCAGTGTGCGTGTGTTGAAATTTTTCTTTTCTGTCTTTTTTTTTTTCATATTTTTAGCTGCCTCTTGCTGAAAGTGAAATTTTTGTCCATACGCCGAGCGTGTTCTGAAGCATCGACAAGCCAACACGTAAACCTCCGACGTTGTCGTCGTCGTCATCCGCCGTCTGGGCCGTTTCCTCGTTGACACATAGGATGCGAGAGAGCATGAGGACTGCCATCATGTGGACAATCCTCCTCCATTTATATGTACACATTGATGATTTTGTTATGCAAAAACGGGGAACGTTTTTCTTTTTTTTTTCAACTCGTACTCGTACTGCACCTACGCACTGATGGGTGCCTCGCTCTGGCTCTGGGAAGACAGAACGTGTGACATATGCACTGGCTGAAGAAGTAGGTAGGGTTTGGTGGATTTTTTTTTTTTTGTCCGCCAGCGCTCAGTACTTTTGTCCCAGCGGATGTTGGCTGCATCTGCATATTTGCATACTTGATTGCAGGAACAGCCACAACAGCAGCTACGTTGGCGGTGGCGACGGTGGTGTCAACGCGACAGCGTTAGGTGTAAACTGCAGTGAATTTGAGTGGGTAGGTTGTCTGCCCTTTTGTTCAGACTAAATCTGTATAGGTATATATGGAGTTTTCGGCTGGATTGAGTCATACATGGAATCGATTTTAGGTGCTTAAAATAATTTAGTTTCCTGTGAAATGGCAGGGGTGCAGGCGAACAATGCAGATGATGACGGATATTTAGGGGCCCACGCCCTTGTGCTTTAAATTCATTGAAATGTTGGATCGAAAGTGGGCGGTTTGATTGTTGGGGTCTTTTTTTCTATAAGGTTTTGGTAGGAAAAGTTCAAAGCCAAAGGGGATCATTCTGGCAGAAGATTACGGGATTTTAAATCCGATGTCAAAAGGTAGTCTTTATAAATTGCGGATTGGGTGCAAAATGATTGAAGACCTCGCAAACCGACCTTTTAAAAGGTGTCTTGCGAGACAAAAGATGCTGATGCTGACAGAAATTTATTCCGACTTAAATGAACTTTTTTATTGTCAGAAATACGTTGAAGTGGATATCGGAAAGAGCCGACTTGCACTTTAAACAACATCAGGGGTCGAATCGTCACTTCCGTGAACGAGCTATAAGTTCACGGAATTGAGTTAATTTTACATGTGAAACAAAAACAAATTCCGTCACGTAATGCTCGTTAACGGACGATGGAATTTGACCCCAGCTTCCAAAAGTTTTAGACTTCTACCTGCTGCATTCGCTGAGTCGTTAAGACTACGGTTCAATAAAAGGCTTCCAAATTGAGTGCTTCTTTTGTTTTTTTTTAGACAGCTGAACCTGAACGGAGAAAGTCAGCTTGCACAGCAATGGTTTGAATATATCTACGTCAAGTCGCGTTGGAGTCTTGCTTAAAAGTCTGAGTCGGTAATGACACCTGTTGTAGGGCCGATATGTAGTCTATCGATTAAGCTGTTGGAGAGCTTTAGACCCAGTTTTGACCAAATCTGCCTCGCAGTTAAACGGCTTGAACCTTGGTAGCAATCGGAATACCTAATGTAGCCTTACCTGGCATCAGAAGAGGTATAGTAGCTCCTGGTTTGTCTAGTTTGTCAGCTTGGCAATTTCATAAAATGTCCTTATACTCCGCCACCTAGCAGAGGTGCAGCCTCAATCTTAAGAAATGAACGACAGTTTTAAATAGAAACCAGAACGTCTCTTCCAAGCCTAGGGCCCTTCGATTAATACTGATAGAAAGCTTATTCCAGCTATTTGCTAACAACTTCGAGATGCTTGTCTCCTAAATAGTTTGACTCTAGTTCAATAGGAGTTGGATTGCTTCCGCTGTAGAATTGGAAGCTTATAGCTTCGTTGCCAAACCTTCCACTGTCTGATATCCTCAGCGACTTATTTAAAATAAAAATATATCTGTTCGTGGGAGCAGTCCTCCAGTGGCTACTGTGCTGGGCAATTGGGCGAGGGGTCTCAGGGTCGATCTTTGGATATCTTTCATAGTTAATTGATTTTACTTGTCACTTTATGGGATCGGATTCCATTCGCGCTTCTTTCGATTTAAAAAACAGCAGAGGTGGTCCGTATTCCTTAATTTCTTGCGGTGGAATTAAGTGGTTAACAGACCGCCTTTGAATGTGATTTAAAAAAAATTGGTTTCACAAACCACTCGCTTTTGAGTCACTTTCCACAGGTGAACTGTTGGCCAATTATTTTGTGAAGAATTCGCCTGACACTTCAGGACGTCGAGGACTGTTTTTCTCAATTCAATCGGTGTAAAACTGTCATCGTGGGTTTTCCCAACCCCAGGGTGTCCTATATTTAAAGAGGTCTATATATAGATCTGGAAAAATGAGCTCGTTGCAACCCTGAGCTGTCTGCGGGCCACTTCTAAGAGAGGATAACAAAAAAAAATACGTAGCCGATGGACAAATTGGGACAAAAATCCTTTGCTTTCGAGTGTGTTTCAAAACAATCAACTTAATTGCCCTCCTACGCAACCAACGACGCTACGTGAACGACACCCAGACTGTCAAGTTCAAGAACGTTTTCAATATTTCCTTCGGAGAAAGGACTTCAAGACAGACACGCCTGATCCGATTTTAATGAGCCTTGTACGGATTCCCCTGAATCAATATAGAATTACAGCAAATGCCATGACAACTGACATAAATAACATTCAGCGAGACGACAATGGCAGCATATCGTGCCTCAATGGAGCTACCCGGCCTTATCTCGTCCCAATAATTTCTAATTAGCTTCGACTAAGGTTTGCGTAAACTCCCAAGTACAAAATTGCCAACCGCACACACAATCTTGATAGAGAAAGACTCTAATCCAACTGGGGTTAACAATTGGGACTAAGTACACGGAAGCAACCGCGCGCATACCACCTAGACCCAAGGTTCACCTAACATGCAACCATGCAACACGATGCACAGAAGACACACAAAAAAAAAATAGAAGGACCCATCGCAATGATGATCAGTTTAAGCGAAAGACGATGACCAATAATACCGCATCGACCCGAGGCAATTAATTTTCCCAATAAGCAATTCAAGCTGACGCATTACCATTTGTGGACTATGTCCAATGAGCGCGCACTCGCGCTCGAGACTGTAGGAAAATTCCATTCGCCCCATACACCGCCACCGATGATGATAAGAACAATTTCCTAGCTCGCCATCGACTTGTATGGGATGATCTCTTGGCTTCCCATTCTGTGGCGGCTTTGCAAGTAGATAAACGGCACGAAGCCATCACGATTCCACCAGCCAGGCCAGCGTGTGTGTGTGTGTGTGAGTAGTACAGAAATTACTTCCTTAATTAAAGACCCCTCTGGACATTCTATGTCCTCTTCATCATCATGACCATGGGTATAGATACATGAAGCTAGCACGCACCAAAGGCTTGAACCTATTCTCTATGCCGACGACTACTCGTATACGTATGGAGGATGACCGTGGCCATGGCCATGGTCGAACCTTATGGCAATTGTCCGTGGTATTTATGCGATCATCCTGGGTAAGCTGGGGTTAGTCGTCGCTGTGCCGAAACGGACAAGTGGAATGCTGTTCGCTAACACTCGTTGTGTCTGCTTGTATCGCGAAGAGAGGAGAAGGTCATTTAATGGACTTGTTACCATGTGCGCGATCGTGAAAGTGCTTACACGACGGCACTGCGCTTGCGGTTGTAAAGGATTAGACGGACATATATAAAATTTGTATTTTATGCGTACCTCACGAATGCGCGATAAGCAAATCGTCGACAATGGCCGTGTTCTTAGGTGCGTGTGTGCGCAGGGTGCGCGACGAGGCAGCCTCTCTTTCATGGGGGAACATGGTGATTAAGTGCGGTTTATGACCCCGGGTGACGTTGAGTGGTTTGTTTTGTTGTGGCAGTGATTGGAGGGAGCCAGAGGTTGGCCGATGGTCATTGCGAGACATTGTTGGCCAAAATGAAATATATTCATGTCGGAGAGACGACGTGTACATTGAATCCGAAGTGAATGGCCGTTGGAGACAAGGGACACCTCTAACCTTGGAGAGGCTTGACAGAGATGGTCTACCTCCGGCATACGGAGAGGTTATGGCGCAGTGTTAAGGGCGGAAGTCGGTTGGGTAGCCATCCTATGAATACTGCACTGGGGAGGTGGTTAGAAAAGGTTGAAAAATAGGGATACCCATGCGTAGTTGTATGCCTCGGTGTAAGTCCATCTAATCCGCTTGCAATTTTAAGCCGGATGATGACGGTGCAACGACGGAGTTCAATAGATCTGTAGAAATATTAGGACTTGCCTGTAAGAGAGAGACGAAAGAAAAGGAGACCCTTGAGACCGATAAAGCTTTGTAAAACAACCAAGAGTGGTCCGTAGATGTCATCCTCTCTGTCCAATTCAAAAAATACTCGATTGTAGTGCTCGCCAGTGGTAAGCACCGAAGCTTGGACTCTACGTTAAACAGATGAAGATATCCTCAGTCGTCTCGAGAGCAAGGTTCTTCTGAAAAGGTTTGGTTCCGTTTTCACAGACCGGCTTTGGGGGCGAGAATACAATGGCGAGGATACAATGACGAACTATACCGAGGTGGACAGCAACGTCGACCTTATTCAAAGCGTCGGTTCTCTAAGAAGGTTCGGTCTCTTAGAGCACATTGACACTTAAATACATCGGTTCTGAGAGTCTTGAAGTGTTGCCCGGACGGACAACGCAGTGCAAGAAGACCCTGCAGGACTTAAAAGGCCCCTTAGCCGACTTGGAGTGCGCAACTGGAGGGGGTTAGCTAGCAACCAGGCTAATGGAAGATGCTTGCTATTTAAGGGCCTCAGTTTAACCCGAACTGTAGAGCCACCTGAAGAAGGAAGGTTTAGGTAGAGATACGTGCGCTCCCTTTCAGTCTTATGACCAGCATTCTCCAACAGACCTCGCTAAGCTGAAAGGTGGTTTTTAAAACTGGCACCTGCGACCAGATGTTAGTCCGTCCTAAACACACATCGAAGCGATGTTCGCTTGAAAATCCTTTCAGTTGCAAGCCCGCCTACTTTCTACAAATTTTCTGTCAAATAGACTTTCCCAACAATTCAAACTGCAATCACATGCTGCCGCATGACCTGCTAAAGCGTTGTAATTAAAAAAATTCCACAGTACTCGCATACCTATCCGAATAAAAGCAGAACCGAAAATAATTAAATTAAACTACAACTTTGAGGATGGCCATGCACAATTGTTACCGAATTCACCCCCTCATCTCCGCCTATATATAGCGGGTGTCATCCATTAATCCATTTTCTAACTCAGCGCACTCTCTTCCTGCTCTGATTTTATTTTTAATTTCTTTTTTTTTTTATTAAAAAGTTTACGAATTTTCTATTTTTTGCCATCTATCATTGCTAATTTAATTTTTTCCACCTCCCACCGAAAGTACCTCAACAAAATTTGAATGCGACGAGTGGAGCGAAAAAAAAAACTGCAAGGAACCGTCTCTTAGAGAGGGAAAAACGAACGCAACCACTCCCGAAAAAAAACTTTAATTTGAAAAAAGGACGAGCGAAAATAAGAATCCAATTGAAAAGTTTTGACTCTGGCTGCTGCTGCTGTTGTTGCCGCTGCTCCTGCATGCGACTGCAAAACTAATCAATGGAGGAAATTGATTTTAGGACGGGAAAAAAAAGGATCATAGAATTGGTGAACAGAGGGAAAAAATTGCACAATTTTCTCGCGCGCGTGGAATTTTTATCATTCGCAAAAATAGACGATTTCTTGTGAAGTAAGGACATTTAAGCAATTAGCGAAAGGATTCGCGGTGCTGACCAATTATGTTGATAATTTTAGTTGGTCGTCGCTTTGTTTGGCGTTTGTTTTTGGAAAAAAAACCCTTCCACCTGCTTGTCTCCTTCCTGAAGATGAGCCAGGAGCAACAGAATAGCAAACATCACACATCGTGTGGCATGGCAGTCATCGTCGATGTTGGTGCGGTGGTGTTCTATATGGAAGGTGTCTAAGGATCGTATGACTTCCTGCCGCAGGCGCATTCACAGCGCCACACATGCACTGCATAGCTACGACCTACGAGTGTGTGTATGTAGCCACTGCAGCCGATATAGAGATGGGAGTATAACGTATTCCGGACACGAATGGAAATGAAAAGGAATAATTTTTAGATGTATTTTGTCCGTTTGTATGGATTCGTGTCCTGTTTTGCTTCGACACCGTCGGGATAATATTTTAATTTTATTTTTTTTTTACTTTTGCATTTTGGCTGTCATGTGCATGCGGATGGAGATATTTTCACTCCTACAGAGTGGGAAGCTTGCATGTGTGCGCGGGTGTGTGTGGTTTGTTTTGTGTGCCATTTTGTGCCATTGTCATCGGTTATACGAGTATCCTCGTTGTTGTCCGATTTTTAAAGCGCTCGTTAGTGTGTTTAGTGGCTTATTGTTTTACTTCTTTCTATTCCTTTCTGTTGTTTGCGAATATTCGGGATGATGGAGAGGATTTGTGTGCAATTTGAAGAGGATTCGAATGAGATCTGATGCAGATTTGTTTCTACGGGATTTTTTTTAAAGCTATTTTGTTTGAAAATGCACTTTATATCGTTCATTACTAGAATTCATTCAGGAATAAGAAGGACGGTATTTTTATTCTAATCGCACATAGGATGTGCGCTTCATAGTATCAAAAATTAACGATCACAATACTGATCTATGATTGAATGTAGTTTATTTTATTTTTACTTATCATTTCTGAAATTTAAAGCGTTGATTCCTTTGCGCACACGACTTAAAAAAATTACAGATTCCTATGTGCGCTATCCAAATTAGTATAGCTATGCAACCACATTTGTTAAAGGGAACAGCAAATATTATTGAATAATGGTGGAAAATTGACAGGAAATTCATTCTAACTGCATAACTAAGCGCACATAGGATGTGCGTTTCATTCTATGGAAGTGTAGAAGCACAACTCTGTTTGATGATTATAAGTGTGGTTTATACGTTATTTTTCTTACCATTTTGAAGGTGCACAAGTTGACTACTTTGCGCACACAATTTTAAAAGGTGAATTCTCGTGTGCGCAAATGAAAAGAATTAGTTACACAGCGCCGTTCTTTGATGGAAACTGCAATTACATGCACACATACCCCTATTTGACCTTCGTTACTATTGCGCACATTAGTGTGCGTTTACAAAAAAAAAAGATGAACAAAATTTCCATATATCACCTATCTCAACAGTTGGTACTAGAAGTCCTTTTAGCTAAAGAATAATTGTGATTTGTCCTAATGAGGTGGCTGGTAGCATCCACCATACCTGATCAGATCCTGTGTCTTTTTGGGACTGTATCGACGTCGAAACAGAAGTATTTGCCAGTGCGATAGGCGACTACGAGTTATCAAGATGAACTCATATTCAATAGCTGAATATTTTAGTTCCATGTCCTTGCCCAAGGACATCCTTTTCCCTAGACCTTGTGATAGAGAAATTCGCTTTTCGCACAACAAAACGGCCTAAGGTCTCCACTTCCTCCCGTCGTAGCAAGTCAATCAAAGAAGTCCCAAGCCCAGTATATATAGTTTATCCGCCATCTGCTACAAGGACCTTTCCTCTCAATAAAATCTTCCACTCAGACCGCAAAATTCCCTGAATAAAAAAAAACAAAAAAACCCAAACCAAACCGAACCGACAAAAACTGAAGGTGCAGCGCTTTGATAATTGGAAAAGGATTTATGACCAACTCAGCTAGATTTAGGGACACCATCCGTAGACGGCCAGCCAAAATGGAATTGTATAAAAATTAACCACACACGACAGGAGCAGCCAACCAAGAAATCGCCTACAATACCACTTTCACTTGATGCCTTGCCGCACATGCAAACCTCCGCCAAAGCCAAAGCAAACTCTACAAGGATATTCTACCGAATATATACACTCGCAGAGAATATGGGCTACAAAGCAAAGATCCTCCTGGTGGCCCCGAAAATCCGTATTGGAAATGATTTATGTGGGTCAGTTGGGAATTTGTGTGTGAGCTCGCATTTGGATTCGAATGATTTATGATTTCACTCTTCTCCCTGTGTAGGGTGTTTGGATTTCTCTCTTCGATGCGGTTAACCGTGATCCGTGCCACCTATAGCCCCACACCGATTCTCCGGGTAGATTCGTTATAAATGGTTGAGATGCCGAATTTTATATAGGGGTGTAAGGCACAACAACAAAATGCAAAACCACCATGAGTCGAAGGAATCTGCAAACGACCTCCACTGGGCATTTTCAACTTGTGCGCAATTTCCACCCCGTGGAAATCCCTTTTTACGGATTCAGGTCAGATATTTCCAAAAAAAACCCACCAGGTCTCTATCGGCAATGTCGGAACGCCACTAGAGTCCAAACGTCAATCGGGATATATTACATTTTTTTGTAGTGCGTTTGACACATTTTCCATTCCAGGTGGGAGTCTAATTTTATATTTTAATCCTTTGGAGGACGACGCCACTAAAAATAGCAGTAGAACACACAAAACGCCACTCAAAGTAGGCAGTATCGGCATCAGTAATCGATTAAAAATGGAGTAGACATGGAACAAGCGTCTACTATCAGGCTGGCGGTTTCGCCATGAATTAAGACATTTTTTTGCATGTTTTGCCGATAAGATAGCTTACTCGGTGTGTCGGCCAGGAATTTGATTAATGGATGAAATAGGGAAAAAGAACTCTCCATGGCATTCGAATATGTATAGGGTTTGTCGAGCTTCCCGAAATTGATGAACGGATTGCGGTGAACAATTAATGAATCTCTGGGTAATTATCCTGCGGAATTAATCAGAATGATTAGTTGCCTGCAAAAAGGCATAGGACATGTGGAACTTTTTGTTTTGCTACATCTACTTGACTGTTTGTGTGTGCTGGGCGTGGGCAATTGCTTTGTTTTGGAGGGGTTTTTGGAAAGCCCGACTTTGAAAGGAATCAATTCTGACACGGAATTGGTTGCAGCACAAATTGGGCAGTCCGTGCCCATATGTTATTCGATTGTGCTGATGTGACCCAATAGAGGGCACAATATTTTAAAGAAATGGCTACCAATGGTGTCCAAAACGTCCTCTTTTGGACTTCAAAGTAATGGACTTTAAAGCCCACAATTCCTGCCTAAATGTGACAGAGAAGTTGTGAACTTGAAAGTCACTTATTCATCCCTAGAAATAATTAAATCGTCGTGACTACACCTATTTGCGGAGTTGTTTCCTCGCGTCATACCTCTCAAACAAACAGACCAGTAATACCTACCACTGCAAGTCCACCTCCCACCCCCCTCTTCCTTTTTATTTGCTCGAAACTTTACCACCCCTCTGACACATAAAAGAAGCAATCTCCGTTAAAATACACATTCGTCACTAATTAAAAGCAAACAAATTAAACGCCCAAGCCGTCTCATCCAAACATCCAAACATCCACTCTGGGGCTGTGGTGCACGTCACCTCCGCTTTTGTCACCTCAACTGCAGCCATCATCGTCTTTACTATCTACTAGCCACCCACTGTCATGGCCGCAATTGATTGTAACTTAATTCCCGTCGAAAGTGCACTCATTCCACTAATGAGCCATTTTCCCCCCATTAAAAGTGAAATTAGTGCACCGGCAGCGGTAGCGGAACACAAAACGTGAAGATGCCTTATACACACACACATGTTGTGTTGTTGTGCCGACCCCGGGAAGAGATGTGCCATTTGCTCCACGTCCACATCGCACAGTAGCTCAAGTGCAAACGGAGCACGAACCAAGAAGCGCAGAGAAGAATGCGCGCACGGTAGCATGTTGTTCTTTGGCCTGTCGTCTTTTATTTGTATCTCGGTGGTGTTCATCATTCCGGTTCGGCGGACAGAAGAAGATACAAAAAGACAAAAATAAAAAACTCTTGAAGAAGCAACGGGAGAACAATTAACGATCCACATGTCGCTTTGAATTTGTGAAGGAACATGTTCTTGGGCACCCTCTCAACTACATCCGACTGGGGGATTCTTCTTCTTCTTCTTTTCTTTTTTTTTGCGCGCGCGCGACCGGCACTCCTCACATAAGTTGTTAGGTAATGTTTTTGCCTTTCAATCAAACAGACTTCCGGTTTAATTTATCTTCAGATCGACGAAAGAGAAGACGACCCAAAGTCAACGTCAACACCCTACCGACACCGACACCGACACCAAAGACCGAGCGCACAAAAAACCGGATGACATATACCAAATATGTGCATTGATCACTTAACCTACGGAATGGTTAATCACCTTTAATCGAGTCGATTGCTTGGAATTCCCCACTACCTATCGATTAGTTTGGTCGCCTTGCATGTGTCCAGTGTCAGTGTCCACCCAGCTTGTGTGTGCTTCCTCCCTCACTGTAGGCGATTTTTTTTCTTCTGCTGTTTGTTCAGTGGCAGTTTTCGTATATCTCGCTCTCTTGGGAGTGTAAATTAACACCTGACCATCTGGGCGGTCTGGTGAATTCCTAAGGAGTTGCCGGTTCTGTTTACTTTGCTTTGCAGTTTTGCATTTCCTTTCCGTTTAATGGCCGAATGTAAGCGATATGCGGTCCCGGCTCGAATGACCAAACTCCCAGGGGAGAGATTTACCGATTCGCTATTCATGGCGCATCGTTAAGCGGCGGGGAATAACTTTCGTGAAGACTGTCGTACCTAATGAGGAAATTAAATATTCGTAATTAGGTCTAAAAATAGCTTGGGCTTGTGCGCGAAAGCCTCCTCCGCGAGAGCATGATGAATGCCAATTATCGGCGAATTAAAAAAGGGAAAAAAACAAAACGGAAGATGAATAGTGCTGTGTGTAGGTAACCGGAGACGGAGACTATGATTGCTCGACGCACTGCTGTAGTTTACTGCCTAATTGGCGTGTTTCCCAGAACACTAGTCCGTAGGATGAAGTTGGATGTGTTTGGCCGATTGAACGCTCTCGAGTGAGTCACTGACTCTTGCGGAGTAGACTGAGGTTAAATGGCCTTATAAATTAGGTCCGCAGAGGTTTATGACCGCCGACAGAGAGGGAAGTATGGAACCCGGCAGTTGCCCAGGACTTTTAGTACCAAAGCGGTGCGCAGTTATGTCGAAAGGCAATGGGGACTATTCCGAGTGCTTCGTCTGAAATCCTTCTGTTTGCACAGAGGCTCTTTTAACTTTGAGGCGGTAGCCATCTTTCTCTATCATCATTCCTCATAGATGAGAGAATCCGGCAAAGCCCAAAACTAGGCATGGCTCGAGAAAGCCAGCCCACATCGCTCTTCTTTAAAGTCGATGAAAAGATGCCGACTTCCTCGTCAACATGTAATCGACGGCGTACTTGTATGGCCTTAAACCGCGACAAGGCTCATTAAGGGCCTTAGGCTTGCACACAACATGACTGATAGGATCGCGAAAGGTAAGCGATGTTGAAAAGACTACAAGTCCCTCGTATATCTGGTACAGTTGAGGAGCCCTCCCTTTTGAATCGGACAATTGATACAGAGTTTCGATTCATCGGACAGAAAAACTCGTCTTAGAAAATCTTAAGAACAAGTTGGTTCTAGCTTTTTATCAAGCCATCGCTGGATGCTCTGAAAAGCTCCGCGGGTAAGCCTTGTCACGGTGCCTGTGCATGGGATCAGTTTTGGTAAAATAACGTCTCATCGAAGATATCTTGAGACCAACCATCGATCGTCTAAATTGAATATCAGCTTCAGCTGTGCTTCTACTTAAAGGTTTATACAGTCAGCTTCAGCTGTGCTTCTACTTGAAGGTTAGCCACCCTCATTTCGATGATTGTTTGTACATTATTCGTTGGCCTGACATCTTTTTTTAGTCACAATATCATAAAAGTTTTTAAATCGGGCAGTTTCGTTCTATAGTCCGCTATATAATCCGCTTCAGCTGTGCTTCTATTTAAAGGTTCCAGCGCCATTTTTTGTACAAAATTCGTTGGTCTGACATCTTTTCTTAGCCTTTTTTATAAATTATGTCCGTACACTGTTCACGTCGCAGTTCCCTAAAATTAAAAAAATCGTGCCGTTCCCTTGCTCTGATCTGCTTTAAGTCTCTTTTGCTCGTACAGAACGCAAACAGCTCTTATCCTCGAGCATCAGGGCTACTGATGGTCTTTCGTAGAGATAATGAAACCCACCACCACATCAAGTCTGTGGAACATCTCTAATGTCACTGTCCCTCGAAACAGACCTCTTTTTATATATGGAAGGTTCTTCGATAGATTTGACGATCTACCTAAGGTGGCATATCAGATCGAAGAAGATTCTTTAAATTATCTGAATTATCTGGCACACAGTCACATGCCTCAGTAGAAAAGGGGCACCATAAAAGCACTCTAGCACTGGACTTCTACGTTAGCTTTTGCTATGGCGAAAAGTTAGGCAATTTTTAACGGTTGCAGACACTTTCTGACAGCATTTCATTGGAGAGGTCTAACTGCACGGCCACTCCCATCAGGGGCGTTCGTACGCATCAGGGTTGGCCTGGGTCTTGCGTCTTGCGTCTTGCGCTAAAACTTCTTCTTTCAAAAAATTTGGCCCAACAGCTCAGAAATTCTTTGATTGGCAAATATCTCATCACAAAATTAAGTGTAACCCCCTCAGGAGGGCCAAAAGTCCACAACATTTCGAGCCATAGTTTCAAAACCTTAAAAATAAAGTGGGTCCAAATTTTGCCTGTGGAATGTTAACCCTGCGCCTTGCATACGCTTTTAAAATTGTGTTGCCCTTTTGTAAAATAATCTGTTTCTACCTTTTTTCCATGCTCTTACCATCTCCCCCTTCTAACACTGTTTACTCTTTCTCTTTCCAGGTACGTAGACCAACAATGACCGATAATTCTACATCGTAAGTAAAACGTACTCAAACTTGTTTACCATAAAAACCGCACATTAATTACACTCACCAGGGGGAGTGTGGTGTAGGTAAATCAAAACAAACAATTGGAAGGCACTCCATCGCCTTCTGCCAATTATTGACCCAAACCAGCGACTGTTCCTAAGAGCTACAGTTATACCCCTTTTACCCACAGAACGGAACCATTTATAGCTCGCAACTCCTCCATCACTTCTCTTTTATCCGCCCAATCAATCAAAACCAATAAAAGGCACACAGACGAACCGTACACTTTCAAAGAATCTGCTGGCCATTGCTCCCGCATTTTTTTGACTGCCCCTCTCTGTCTTTGGGTTTTGCAGGAGTCATTGCATTTAATTGCCGATGAGATATGCCGTCCGCCACACATCCCAATCAGCGCTGAAATTAGCAACATTTTCGAACGGTACATTACCATGATGCGGGGATAATAAGTCCTAAGCAACTGCCAGACTTGGAGAGCTGCCATCATTAACCAATAACCAGCATGTATGGCACAGTGCAGAAGGTGGAGGTTGGCTGCGATGCCCGATGCCACCTCATTATTGTGACAGCTAGCTGTCAAACGAATTTCAATAGAAAATTATTGTTTTGTCATTTTTATACGAATCGCTTCTGGTGCTGGCTGCTGTCGGTCTTCAACTAACGATGGCCACAAGTGGGTGTGTCAGGTGGTCTGGTGCTTTCCTTTCTCTGCATCCGCGCTAACAAGCTGCGGAGCTTGGTTTGATTTTTATGGCCCGTGGCCGGTACCTGCTGCTGGAAGATGCCTTTTGTGTCAATTGTGCTCAATTGTGGGTCATTATGGGCTGTGGCCGGGGTCTCGCGTCTCGCCATTATCATTATCGTTCCATGGCCAACGATGCTAACGATGGAGTGATGCTAGGTAGAAGTGCTATTCCTGGCGCTCTGCCTTTTTTTTTTTTGTCCAATTTTTCATTTCAATTTTAATGGCTATGTAATTATGATTGATTCGTTGACAAATTGTGCTGCAACGGAAAGCGTAACAGCAGCAACAATTGATTGACATAATCGACCGTTTATGGTGCCGTTTCATTTGCAATTTTTCTTTTCGCGCAAATCCTTCGAGAAGAATAATGACTTCATAGAGCGAACGGGCGGCGGAAAAAAAAACTTATCGTCCTTCGCAGGCAAAATGTAATGGATTACCTAAGAAGCGTAAATTATTTCAGATTTACATTTTGCGAACAGAGTTAGCTGCTGCTCGTTGTTGGAGGAGGACGACGCGACGAGCAGAAGGAGGAGGACTCCTCTTAATGAGATGCACGCCGTAACGTTGCCACTGCAACGGAACGTGGTTTGTTGTTAATGCAAAAATATGCAGGACCAATATATTACCGAGTAATTAGCATTAATTTCTGAAGTGATAATCCAGCTTAGCGGAACGTTTCATCGTCATTCACGTGGAAGAGGAAGAGCGCTACTACCTTCAGCGCACATCTGGAATATATAGTTTGCAAGGTATTTGTGTGAGTATTCTGCAGTGGCTACTGGTCAGGTGGCTGTCTGAGAGCAAGCAGAAAAAAATTAAACTTGTCCGAGGAAATAGAGTTAAATAAGGACGCAAAGAAAAAAAAGCGCAAAGGAGCTACCTACCTACATAACTGGAATAATAATTTTTACTGTCAAGAGGGTTGCGAATTTTAAATGCGAATACGAATGCGGGTTCTAGCAGCCCGAATGGAAGGAGGGCTGGGGTAGCTACTTGTTAATTGAATGCCGGCTTTAATATGCTCTCGAATGCAATTTAAGTGCCATTTTGTTGGGTGAAATGGCGGCCCATGGAGGAGAGTGTCTTTTGAGAAGCCCAAAGGCACAGCTGAACATATGTAGTTTTGAAGACGGAATGCGGGTTCTGTCTAGGTAATAATGGATCCTATGTGTAGGTAAATTTTGGACGTTCTTTGAACAGAGAATTTCTTTGCGCGATGGAGTAAGTTTGTTGCGACAATATATTCGAAATAAACCATTTAGAGTGTAATCGGAGCTTCATTCACTTGGTCTTCCTGAGAAAAATGTTCAATAAAACACAGATGCACCTACTTGTGTCTTAAAGGACTGAATTGCACTTTTCTGACAAGGTCTATGTAGCTATACAGCTCATAGAGTTCCCTTCGTCGATCTACATAGTTCGTGCACTCAAATGAAGCCAAAAACTGACGCAGAGAGGCTTGAGTTCAAAACGACCATCGGACTTAGTTCGTTTCAAATTGGGACTTAATTTTTATCCATCCGCTTTTGAAGCTCTCGAGCTTAAAGCAAATTTACCTACAAAGTGACCCAAAGGACATAGGTGCAAGTTTGATCTACGTCAAGTCAACGTATACCAACGTTGACAACCTAAAATTCAAGTTTTGAATTCCTTTTCCAACTAAAAGATTGTGAGAAATGGTTTTCCAAGTCAAGCAAGAAACTTCGGTACATTCGTTTTTCAACCCTTCTGTGGTGAAAGACTGGAAAATGCTTTAATTAAACATTTGCCCGTCACTAACTGATTCAATCTTCTCTTCTATCACAGTCACTCAACTTCCATCACCTTAGTTACCTACTTATAGAACCTTCCCTCAAAGAAGGTACTTACCCTCTCCCTTGCCTCAAAAATACAACCAATTACCTGCAGTAAATTAGCAAAAAAAAAGAAAAACCAATCATTTACCTTTAAAACCTGTACTCACTTTACAGGAAAACAAAAATGTGATAAATCCTCGCCTAATACGTGCTTCATTCTCCCCCAGGAGCTTCCCATTTAAAAAAAAAAATAGTAAGCCCAATCCTAAATCAACCCAGCACACATCCCAAACCCCACACAAGGCTCATCCTATACCTCTGTCTCTATATACCATATGAGTAATCCCTTCCAACTCAAGTCACTTTAAAACAATTTTTAAGATTCTCCCTCGAAACCAATTCGGGTGGATATTTTCCACCCGCGAATCTCTTTGTCTCATCGACAGAAGCGAAGCCGAAGACCCTCTGTGTCATGAGCAACCAAAACCAACAAGAAACAAGAAAAAAAAAATCGAAAAACGTCTTCCACTGTGACTGTCAATCTAATTGAAATTCTAGACTGAATCTTCCGCAAATTACCTTCATTGACAAAAATCCCTAATCCCAATCCAAACATGCCACCTACCACCGCACACCATCATAAGCTGGGTTGGCTTGGAGTGGCACTGCTCCCATCATGGTATTGAGAAGCAGTCGAAGCGCCCATAGAATTATTGAGAGAAAAATCTTCAAACCCACTGAGCACAAAAAAAAAAGGAAAAATACCGAAGGAAGACTGAGAATCCGCTCTGTTTTCGACCTTTTTTTTGGGTTGGCATATAGCACGAGGCAAAATCCAAGGAACCACAAGACAAGACAAGGAGAAACAACGACGTGAAGTGGATTTTTTTCCGTCTCCTCCTGCCAAGTCTGCACAATCTTACCGCACAGATCCTTTAGAGTAATTTAATCAGAGAGGAATGGATGCAGTGGTAGTGGTAGTAGTTTTCAAAGTTTGGATAGACCTCACCCGCCCCCCCCCCCCCAGTCAGGGAAAATAAAAATAGTAAATTTAATGATTGGAGTTGCAGATCGATTTCCCGCTGGAATTTACTTTTCTTTTATTGTCTATATAATTCCTACCACATGAACAGAGAGAGGGAGAGGGAGGCAATCGAGATTGCTAACGCAATACGGACGCAGGAATGGAGGGGAATTTCCCAATTATTTGGCTAATAGATGAAATCATTAGGAATCAGCTGCACATTCGTAAATTTGTCGGTAGAAATTTCGATATCGAAGCAAAGCGCCACAGGGCTTGATGGTTTTAAAACTGAACGAATTAAAGGTTGCTGCGCGCTAGACGTGGCGGTGCAAATGGTCTTCGGCTACAAATGTGGTGTACATTTAAGTCAGAACTTCGAAAGCCAGCTTGAATATCAAAGAAAGTTCGACGACATAAAGAGAAAATGTCAAACAGCGTCCTTTCGTTAAGTTTCAGTTGTTTTGTCGGTGAATTTGGCTTGAATTATTTATGTTCCATTACGTCATTCCATTTGAATGTCAAATCACAAAGAAATCCGACAGCCAAATGACGGTCGTGAATTTTTTCTCAACCGTTAAGTACCTTCGTTCAGTTTGTGTTGTTTTGCTGTTAAGTTCGGTCATGATCTTGTTTTATTTCCTTTGAGGTCATTACACCTCAAACTATATAAATGTTGACCACTTCCAAGTAGGTACTAGCTACTTGTTTTTGTTTCGTTCTGTGCATCTGTCAAAAAAGCCTAATTTCCATTGAGAAGTGTCTCAAAAGCGCATATTCTGCCATGACACTTGTCCGCGAATACAAATTATATGCGTCTGTTGACAGGGATCTCAATTATTTGTCATAAAATAGGTTTTATTTAACTTTTTAATTCAATTAAATTGTTGCATATATTTCCGTTGTCAAGTTGACGCCCAAAAAGTTGTATACTTCAACTTTTTAGCTGTCAAACTTACAAATAATATTGATCAGAACTTCTGCGACATATTTCTGATCAAATAATCCCAAAATTTTAATTTTAATATGCAAAATGCAATGTTATGGTGCAAATATGTTGCCAGCTGTCAGAAGGTATTTAAGTAGCATTGACAGTTTTGACTTTGGAAAGTAAAAACTTCATTATGAAGCTGAAGGGGAAAATGCAAATGATAACTTACATAGTCAAAAAAACACCCAGAGAGGATATGCCAGTATGACAGGTGTTAACAAGGTCTCAAAAGCCAAGATGGTGGCTGTTTAAGAACCTAAGGACAACTCTGCTGATGCGGCTTGAATTCTTATTGCTGAACTGTCACCTATGGTTAAACTCAGATTTTTTTCTGACAGCTGCGCAAATTAATGGCGGCGACATCATCATATCAAGCCAACCTTGCGGGAGTCTTAAATCTTCAATTTCACTCCGCTCACGCTCAGTTCCATGACCTGTCTCTCTTGTAACCAGAATCGAAACCACAAAAGGCTTCTCTGACCATTTCTAAAATTGGCCATCATTTCCTTCGCCATCGGTTGAGTTAAAGAAATAACTCAGTTCAAAGCAGAAGCCAGAACATATGTTCCGCAGTCCGGTTGTGACAGCGCCTTGGTGTATATTGTATCAAAGGAACAACCATCGATTGTCATTGTATCGTTGGTCTGCGCGCGCCGGCAAATCATCTATGTGTACGTTCGACGTTGTGTGTACTATTTCCCTATGTACTTGCCCATCTAAAGGATCGCAAAATGCCACCAAGTCTATATATGGTCAGAGCTAAGTTACGTTTCAGGTCTACTGGAATCGATGATGATGATTATCAGCGATTTCCAATGCAGGGTAGCCAACTAACAAACGGGGAAAGAGATATGAACCAAATGCATTCTTTTGGATCATGGTATAGATGGCAACAACGACCTCTCAATTGGAATCTACGACTAGAGCTTCTGACCATTTATAGATTAACTGCAGGCATCGACTTGTCGCTGAATGGCTGTGTTTTTGTGTGTGTGTGAGTGCTGCGCACATCGCTTTGGTTAGCATCTTCTTTGGACCCAAATGATGATGGGATGCAATCGATTTTGGACCTTAATTACGACCAATGACAGTTATGTTGCATTTTACATGCATGCGCACCATCGACCATTGGCATAAATGGTAAGATGGATATTTGCGCTTATGCGTTGCGGTGTTGCCAGACAGATGGTTTGAATATGTTTGAAGCTTCGATCTGACTTAGTAGTTGGGCGTTAAAAGCGTTGAGTTGTTCAATATGTTAGGCGAGTCATACATGATCGTCGATCAGATCGGAAAAGCAATGGGGAAATGTTAACATTCCCACACTCCTCTGTCATAAGATCAGTTAACGAAGGTCGGAGGATCATCTTCGCTCACAAGATCACAAGCAAATTACGATCTATAAGTATCCGATCTTCAAGATTTTGTTTAATGAAACTTTAATGATCGACGAATCAGCGTTCGATCGAAAAGCTTTTAAATAAGTCATCTTTGATCAGGCGATCTATAGCGAAAATTTCAATATGATAAAGAAGTTGTGACTTAGTCTAAATCAATGGAAAACGAAGGTCTACGAAGTTTTTTATTGTTTGATCGTGATAAGTAGGAAGATCACAATTGAATTGGCATTCAGCTTTTAACCTTGATTGGAACTTTACACACAAAAAAATTAGAGGCCTATCTCTTAAATAATCACCTTTGAAGATCGGTCTATCAAACCGAGCAATTTTCGTCCTTAATTTACAAACGCAATTTTATCCATTGGCGATATTTATTTGTGTGTAAACTTCAGCACCATCGATAGTGAGAAGTCGTCGGATACGATCGATGATCGATCGTGAACCAAAGCCTGTCCCCCATTGAAACAGAAATAACTCTGTACTCAGGACTTTTGCCATATTTGGGCAGTCATATAAAACACTAAAATGAAGATCAAGAAAAAGATCGGCTTGAAAAATAATTGATTTTACAGCTCAGACGATCCTAACCCAGAAACTAAGAAACTCATTACTTCGAAGTTTGAACAGTTTCAAAGTATTTTAAGCCGAGACAGGATCGATCAGACTTGACCAATGATCGATCGTGAAACCTAAGGTAGTTGTAGAAATTCCCTATCAACCCATCGACAGATTCTGAATTTATTGTAATACCTAAGGATTCACTGTCGATCACTGATCAACTCTGGTCGATCCTGTTTCTGTTACAAGATTGGTACTTTGTTTGTTTGTCCATCCGACTGTATTTCTTATTTTCTAATAAGAATAAACCCATCTACCGGCCGTTCTGAAAACTGAATGCTCTGAGGAGTGAATTTATTAACAAGATCACTTATCTTTATGATTGAGAAACACGAAAAAATTTGCAAGTTGTCATCGCCGATCAATTTCGGTTATATTTTGAACTGTAAACCAGGTTTGGGGATACATTTGGTCCATGTCCCATATATGTACTGATCGATCCTCCAAAACAGGAAATCGTTGACGAATTTTTAAAGCATTTAAGACTTCGAAAGTTTACAAATTTTGAAGATCGATCTTGCACATTTGGCGAACTCTATTGAGAGGTTCTTTCTGACAAATGACAATAATTGGCTCATTGGCAAAGAAGTACAAACAGAAGTTGACTATAAAAGCAACAGCTGACCACTTTCATTAATTTGTAGGTCGTCGATCCTTTGGTGAGTGCAGGCAAGATCACTAAAAATCTAGGGCAAGGTGCCATACATTATCAATAAAATGCTTCACCAGCGTAAACTGTTTAAAAAACCGGTGGGTTTTAGTGCTTTTGTCTGGAAGTAAGGTTGGTGCTCGATGTTGATAAGTATTATAAGTTTTATGTTCTATTTGGTTTACACTAAAAGCTGCTATCGGCCAGGTTTCCCGACAAAACCTGTCTGTCTGTCTGCCTTATGCCATCTAATCAGCAGTCAGTCGCCTTATTTCTGCTATCAGAAGAGCACTTCGAAATATATTTCGCCACTAAACGATTCGGTCAAAGTATGCGCCCCCTATAAACGAACATTCCAAAGGATATTGCAACTCTTACATCCTTCACCACCATTCGTCCTATACACACAAAAGCTGCACAACAAAATCTAATTACGACAGACGAAAAAACAAAGTCCTCTCTTTACCTGCACACAATATCCTCCCTGTGCTGTGTCCTAATTCAAATGAAGCCGTCCATGGGACGACGAGACCATTGTAGTGCCGCAATACTTTAATAATAGCGAATAAATTGGATTTATCCAGCACTTAAAGTGGAAATTGTATGAATTTATTATAACAAAGCTTCGCAGAGCTGTGGCACAGCCATAACCGGTTCGGATGCTAACCGAAAAGCAGCCGCCCCATCGTATAGCGTCGTGCTCGAGATGAGTGCTATAATCCGGCTCTTAATTTGAGTGAAAATCCTACTTCACTCGTATGCAGAGGGAGCCCCCACGTATAAGGTTGGGTGTAGGGTTGTAGGTAGACATGTATCTGGGAGCGTTTTTGTTCTAAAAATACGATTTACGCATCCATGCATTTCGAATCAAATTAAGAGGTTTCCATGAAATCCATCGCATAAACATTTTGCCCCAAACCTCCCTTAAAGGGCTGCCCAGCGTCAGAAGATGGGTTGAAAAACCATACCCGTTTTTGATGAAAATAAAAATGCAACTTACCTATAAGTGGAGCGTAGATTTCCCTTCCTCATCTTCCGCGAGGTCCAACCACCTGCTGAGCTCTCGGAAACATCGGATTACCATTCGATATCTCTGACCTACACTCGCCGATGGAGATGTTGGTACTCAAATCAAGACGTAAGTCGACCGGAATCTTCGAAAATCCACCACCGAGATTCGATTTTCACCCGTCCGATACACGTGTGTATTAATTAATTATATCTAAGCAACGGTAACGCCAACACCTGCGTGTGCACCGCACGGCACCCGAACAACGAACATAGGGTTGAAGAAGATTTGTCAAAACCCCCCACAGTTAAATGGGGAAACCCAGTTAGCGGGCTTACAAACGATACAATTGGGGCTCGTATTCCGATTTTAATGAGATAGACAATACCAGGAACACATCCCGCAGCACGCGGTACAAAAGAGAAATCTTCCTTCGGATTTCGGAATGATTGCGCGCCGATGGTAGTGTGGTGTTGCGAAACCTGTTTCGTGTTAGGTGTCCATGGCACGCAATCCGTGATAGGCGATATAATATAGGACATTTGTGGTCGGGTAGCGTGACACTGGGCCATCGGTTTAATTCCAACACAAGTATACATTCGTATATACCTACAGCTAAGTCTAGAGAATTAAAGTGTAGATTATGCACATCGAATTGTCACTTGAATTGTTTGGTTTATTGCGATGATTGTCCCTGGGAGTTGTTTGCTTATAGACGGGGGCCTGTGTGGATAATGATTGCGGACGGAACCTCACCTGGAGGGGTTGAGTCAAAATTGGACTTGATGTTAAATTGCATTCAGGGGGGAGGAGAGTTTCGGGCGGGAATGGCTTTGAGTGTCATTGGGTGGGATGCATACAGGGTAACAGGGAAGCTTTGATGTTTTGCCTATTTTTTTCAGGCTAACATTTCAAAATATCGATAAACAAGTTGGGATTCCACAGGGGAACTTGTTTCATAAATAAATCGCATTGACATTGAAAGCGTTTTTAAAGAATCTGTACAGACCTCCAGTCGCCATGCATCTCAATCTCTCAGACCTTGCAACTCTAAAGCTATAGCCTATAGAGAAGACCATTTTTCGCTCTAGGCTGGCGGTCTTTCTAAAAGTAGTTTGCGGAAGTAGGTTTACTTAAAAATTTTATTTGTTGCGTTTAGTTCGATCGCCACTATCGATCAAACCACTGGAGTGTTGTTACAGCGCCATCTCTGGGTCAGATTCACGCTTATTGAAGGCGAAAAGACACTATTCTCACACAAGAATGGACTACCCTTTGTGATTCTGTTTGTAGGTTCAGCTATGAGTTCCTCTTCAAAACTTTTTACCTAGCAGTGATTTAAGTTGCTTGTCCCGCTTAAACACCTCAAGGCTTCAAACGATCGTGGTAAAACTGGCCACAAGGTTAACTTCTGAGAAGGACATGCACATAATGCACATAGGCCACATTTTATCGCATTGTTTCTACTAAAAATATTTTAAACATCAAATTTCCTGTCTGCGGACGTATAAACTCCACGAAAAAGAATTTTTGACATGAAAACTTCTTTAGGCGAAACTGGTTGATATTTCTGTGGTCACAAGGAAAAACCGCTAAAGTCTGTTTTACTCATTTTTCAGGAGAGCAGTTTGAAGTTTTTGGCAAACTTTTTGGTGACTTAAGCTGTAATGTTTTTTTTTGAAATTGTGGCCACTTTTTTAAAGATATGAAGGTGAAAAAAATTTTAAAAATAGTTTTGAGTACGCTGAATCTCAATTTCGTCTGAAGCCGACTTTTGCGGTTATGGTTTGTGGCCACAGATTTCTCAAGAATTGATTGATAGCAAATTATCAAATCTGGCAACACTGCCATCCCGCAATTGTCTAACGATTCCTTCCAAAACCGGATGCCTACAATTGCCCATTGTTATACGGCAGAGGCTCTCCTTGTTTGTCGCATACCGCGCTTCCTCGACCGCCTCGCCCCTTCTTATAAAGCCGTGTGTAAAATTGCGCGTACTTTTGAACACTTTTTTTGTTGCTTTCCTGTTCGGTTTGCATATTTTTTCTTCGGCTCGCGCTCGCATCTCCTAATTTATATGTTGCTCCTGATGCGCGCACATTGCATCGTCGATAATTTATGTGCGTCGAAGCCTTACGACCATGCAGACATGGCTTCCGTGGAAGAGATGCCACCGACGAACATCCACTCGTGCGTTTTTCACTAGAAACTGTGCACATTTTTGCGTGGGCCTCATTGTTCACCTCGCCGTCGTATCGTAATATGAAAGGGGGCTACAAAAGGTGGTAGGAAGATTGCCTCACTTTATTATTATTACCATTATTACGGTGGTGCGCCGCGCCGCCGCTGTAGGAGAAGGATAAATGAAGGCACCGTCCAAAACCGAACAATGGCCAGACTGTTCAGACTAACATAATCAGCGTTTGACATCGAACATGAAATTGTTGGGAATTTTCGGGCTGTGCGCGCTTCTCTTTCATCGGCCCACAAGGGAGGAAAATTATTAAATGCATGCACAAGCACATCTGGGGATGGGAGACCTTCCCATTGTCCTGTCAGCGGAGGCAGTGCCATTTTAGGGACCTCAAAGTGAAGCGTACTCTCCGTCGCCAGCTGAAGCTCGCTGCTCCATTTCTCGTGTGGGCTATAGTCTGTGTGTGTATGTATGTGCCAGTGGCTCGTGTTCTCCCAAGGAGCCTCATTAATTATATAGAAGTGCTCTCGAGGCCAGGGTTATCTTATAGCGCTCGGGCTGTATAAAAATCATGTCATCCGAGTATTCTCCTCTGGGGTATCGCCTACCCTGCCAGCCGCACGTGTTATTGTGTATCCATGCACGCTCGCATGACATCGTCATGTGTCACACAATTAACATTACGATTGCATGACATTAAATGTCATTAAATTGATCTAAATGCAATATGTGTGTCTATGCGGCAGGACGTTGTGTTTCTATATTCATATAGGAGGGAGGCAGGACGCAGGACACGATGATGTACATCGTTTTGTTATCCTTAGCTGTCCATCTATTATATTAAGTAGCTGTTTACCTGTGTTCATTCAGCTGAAAGACTTGAAATCGAGGACTACCACCGGTGGAGTGTAGTTGGGCTGTCTATATATCGACGACAGGTAGTCCGCAATCGTGGTGTGTGAGTGCGTTGTCCGTGTATTCTAATTGGCGTAATTATAGGCCAGGCCACTCTACATATACAAACAGTAGACAGCACAAAGCGATGATGATTTGTGAACATTCACAGGTTTTGTTGTCATTTAGATGGAGAGATAATAGGTGAGGTAATAAAGTGGGATTGTTTATTAAATACACTCCGCGCGCGCTCTGGTTGAAAATTCAAATTGCAGAGCGTGCCTAATAAGCGGTTGTCATATGCGAGGACTTGCGATACTTTTTATCCCTCCTAAAGCGAGCTGAATTTAGCTAAGTCCATAGGTCGAGTGCGGGGCATGGTATCGATAGGTTATCTTGTCGGTTGTAGTTGGTCGGTGATTTTAAAGGTGGACACTTTCCACATAAACACGTATTCCTGGTCAGTTGATGGGATGTCCCGTGTTCGAAGCCGGGCTATACATAGTTCGGGGAAGGCAGTTTGTACTTTTAATTTCAAACAGATTCAACGTGAAAAATACTTTTAAGGTAGCCATTGGCAAATC
Source organism: Cheilosia impressa (assembly GCA_948293265.1). Classification (NCBI taxonomy): domain Eukaryota; kingdom Metazoa; phylum Arthropoda; class Insecta; order Diptera; family Syrphidae; genus Cheilosia; species Cheilosia impressa. The sequence goes on along the minus strand of OX411881.1, from coordinate 52,509,976 downwards.
GAACCGGAGGTCGAAATTCAGGAATTCACGCAGTCGGAAGGCAGTTTTCGAGAGACTTCTTTTAGGTATCCTCGAGTACTTTTCATTTCGCATTTTTTGGGACACTTTTTTCAAGTATCCTCGACTTCTTTCCATCAGAAAGAATTAGAAAATCCGATTGTGACTACCTTTGATCTCATTTTTCCACACACCTACGACGATGTGATAGTTGCCACTATTAGGTTGGTAAAATTGACAAAAGATCTTGAAAAAAAGTGGATCTATCAAAATACGGAGGAGATTGACATAGGTTTTACTCTTATACGGTCCTTCGTCATCCCCTCGCTGTTATTTGAGTCACACTTCTTCAAATGTTCATAGTTGTCAGATTTCGTACATAGATCTTTTTAAATATACCTATTCCTTGGCAGCTATAAGAGAGTCAAGTTTGACAGAAATGAGTTTGAAAACCTTCAGCTAACAGAAAGAGAGGTAGCCACGTTGAATAATCCGGCAGCTCCACAGCCGTAAGCCCTGGAGTTAGTGCTGCTTGATTCTAAGATTAACCTTTACATTTGTGTATAGCTGGTTAATAAATAATAATAATAATCCTGCAGCTTCTCTAAAAGTTTCAAACGAGACGATATGATGCAAAATACTCCTTCCATTTTAAAGGCTACACTAAGCTAAAGATTCAAAAGTAGGAATAGGAACGCGGTCCCGTCGAGAGGTCGGAATGCCTTCTTATGTATTAAAACCGCCGTGAAAAACCGAATCTTTGGCAGAAAATTGGTACCAATCCATACAGTAGTTCTGCAGACCTAGACAGCAGCATAGTCTCACCACAAGCTTTCGAAAAAGTAACCAATTTGTTGATTTAATAAAGCTTTAGGGAGGCTTATGTTTGTTGTCAGTTTTTGTGAAAACAACGGGACAGATTTCGGTGGAACTTTTTTTTAAATACTTCTTGAGTCTTCGAAAAGGCTGTGGTCTTTGAAGTTTGTTGCCGCAGACACCTTTTATAGGTATCATTGCCACTTACCCGATGGCATATCGCTTACTTCAAATGTCATACAGCGAGCAAAGTTGCGGCTTGTCTCAACCTTTCTCACTAACTTTAGAAGTTACAACTAGTTCAATGGGAAAGACGCAAACCGCCGGTCTGGGTACGGCTGTTTATCTGCTACCACTAATCATAAATATAGACGTGCAAGAATCGACTGCCAAAAGTGAACCTAAGGATCCATTCAACCAGCAGCTGGGCCTCAGGGTCCCATTAGTTCCTGACAGACTTTACAGAAATGCTTGCGGATTGATGTGTATACCTTCCTAAATGTTCTCTGATTGACCATTCTCTTGCTTCGCAATCGGCCACCCCGTTCAGAATGGGATCCTTCCTTAAATGCGGAGAGTCCCTACCTATTGTTCTTAAGTACTCCTTTTCCCATTCCTTCTTCCAATCAGCCAAAGCCCAGGGCAACTCTCCAACTGGCTCAGGGGCTAGTGGCATATTAGACTCTCGAATGGCAGGTTCCAATTAGGCACCAAATTTCACCGAGCAGTATGTCCTTGTACCGGGAAATATCTTGAGCTTGGATGACAGAATCTACAGCACTACAAGCAGTCACCTTCGAAACCACTGCCCGAGTTATAGTTGGCACATACAACACCCCTCCCATGTGATGCGAGTACACACCAAGCTTATCGCTTCGACAAATAAATCGCATCCTGAATTCATTAAAAGTTTGAACTTTCTAAATATTTCCATAAACTTGCTCGTACGCTGGCCCATTCATTGTTAGAGCCATCGCCTTGAAAATGTTTCAAGTGAAATATGTTGGTCAACTTCAGTGTTCAGTCGCATGCATGCTCGTCTTATACCAACCCCCAGGCCCTCCTTCCTAAAAGTATGTCACACAATTTATTTTCAACTCCAAATACCCCAAAGCAATTTCCGGGCTCACAAGAAAAAATACAAAAAAAAAGAAGAAGCTCTAAATCGATTAAAATACTTCTGCCTGCAACCCCTGCCCTCCCGAACGACTCGACGAAGACATACAACTTCATCATCATCTCCAAATTGAATCTGTTTAAAATTTATCATTTGACACATTAATGTCTGTGTGTATGTACTGCGAGACTATTTCTGTTTGGGAAAAGTTCGCCCAGTGCAATGGCGGAGACTTAAGAATCTTCTTCCACCCCCCACCCCTAAACCGAACTCTATTGTGAAGCAGTGAAGTGGTGCGCTCTCGATGATGTCCAAGGAACGAAAAGAAAACGAAATGACATTTATTTTCAAATTGAAATGGACAAGCAAAAACGGAGAAGCAAGAACTCTTGGATTCAGGTCAAGTGTGTAATATCCTGCTAAAATGTTTAAAAAATGCTCTTCTATTGAGGAGCAGACCATCCTTCATAGATACTCTACATATATATGTATATAGATGGAGCATTGTTTGGGAATAAAACGATTTTTCATTGCACGTTTCGTGCTCTCTCTCTATCATCGTCATCGTTGTCATCATCACTCGTCATCTGATGCCCGTTTGGTCATATTTTATCGACTCTCCACTTTAAGTCACTTCACATCTTGACGTTTCAAGTGACACTCTCTGAATGGGGGACAGTAGACCAAAAAATGACACCGGCCTTGGCTGTGGTATTTTTGCAATAGCCTGCCACTGCCATAATTGTCATCGTTGTGTTGTCCCTCTCACTGGCTTGTCTTTTGCCTATCTGTCACGCCATCTGTGCTAGGTAGGCAGTAAAGGAAATTTGTATGTACAATGCAACTTTATGACACTTTGGCATGAGCTATAATTTTGTTTAACGATGTAATTATGTCATATGCCAACGGACTATGTCCATCTTTTGTATAATCTCTCTATCAGGCTCCATCGCGTTGTTGCGGTAGTCACTAGTCAGTTACATCCGTAATTGTGGTGGCATGCATGACTTGATTTAAATAATTTAATAGCTCCCTCTGGCGTGGCGGCAGTGTAGCAGTGTGTTATTTTGAAATGTGTCAAAGCGATTACCACTGTCAAATTGTATGTCAATTTCGGCTGTCGTTAGGGGCCCATTATACGTTATCGAACGTCACTCTGGGTGGGGTGTTTATTTTTTGTTTCCTGTTCACTTTTTGAAAATCACTTTTTAACGACAAGCGAACAACAATGTGATAAATTTTGAATATTTGCGCGCGAGCGAAACCCTTTTTTGTTTAGGGCTTTGCCAGCGTAATCCCCTTGAGGGTTGACATAAAAGCCATAAAGCTCTCTCTAACCGTGCACGCGTGTTAATTGAAAATGATTATTTCAATATTTGGCTGCAGCAGTACTGCTGCTGCTGCTGCAACCTTGAGCTATTTACACAGTTCTGGTCGGCATCGGGCTGGTGCCACCCTTGCTCGGTATTTGTGTAAAAAATTTCGTTTGTACACACGCGACTGATTCGCAACGACAACATTCACACGTGCATATTAAGCGTGTGCGGCGGCACCCTCTGTAAAGTATCTAGCGCAATGTCTACGAATTGGGGGTGCGGTGTTGATAACATTGGCAAATATTCGTGTGCGTATGGCATTCTTCACTTATCCTCGGCAAATGGTGGCCGGGGGAGTAGGGACCCGGGACCCGGCATGTGGATGCGTTACCCATTGTTTGGTGTTGATTTAAGTAGGCAGGATGTTTTATTCGTTTCCTTTATTTGTGAAAGGATTTTTTGCGTCTTCTCTTTCGGCGGGTTGTGCTTGGATTTTTCATATATAAATATGTCATTAAGGGAGTTTACTTGAGCCGCGATTCGACTAGAGAGAGGGTGATGAATTTTGATCAAATGTACCTACTTCGGAAGGGGAAAGAGCCTTTGCAGCGGAGCTTGACATTTGTTTTCCTTTAAATGGTAATAGAGGCAATGAGGATGCGTAAATTGGGACTTGAGTGTTGGTCGATGAAAGCCAATGTGTGGAGATTTTCTCTTTGGCGAATAGAGGTTGCCATTTCTCATTGAATTAGGAGTGAGCACCGGGCGCCCAACGAGAGGACTGGTTCAGTTGTCAGCTCACCTAAGGCCTTAGCTAAGTAAGTTTAGTAGAGTCAAAGTAGAATATTCTTGCGAGTGTATTATTGAAGAGCAGTCCATTAGACGAGGTACGTGGAAGGTGGAAGGAAGTCAATTAGACGAGACGTTGCAAACTCTCTGTCAACTGGCGCCCTACTCGAGGACAAGCCAAAAGAAAATAGCCCGCACCCCGTCAATACTTTCAGCTACCGATTTGCCAAAAGTAGTGCATCGTTTTTGGCAATAACCTTAGATGCGAGAAAGTACCATTTCTATTCGAAGCCAAGCCTAAATCGAAACTTTCAAATTTTGAATGAGAAGCTAGTGCTACAGTCCTCAATGGACCTGTTGCAATCAATTTTTGATTTATTTCTGTATATCAAAGACCAAAAGATACACACTTTCTATGAGAAATTGAAAATATCCAAACATTTGGCGCCCAATGTGAGGATGCTACCTTTTAAGTGCGGAAAATGCTGTGCCGCTATTAAACTTGTAGGAGATTTGAAATTGTATTCATCTACTAGTTGGTGGACAAAGTCACAAGTAGTTATTTTATATTTAAAATTCCCTTTCCAAGCTTTAAAAAAAAAAATCTGTGTTAGGCGCCCAACGAGAGGATGGGTTAAGAACTTATTTTCCTTTATAGAAATGAGTGAATTAGATCCAATTAGACATCGGGCTTAACAATGAACTTCGTAATGTAATCGATACATATTCCTTCTGAAAATAAATAAAAGGAAATGCCTCCCCGATGAATGCAGGCGTTTACAGCGAACTAAGGAAAATAACCAATTGCCTCCGACTTGAAATTGTGAGTGAAAAGATATCCAATTAGGCATCCAGCCGGACAATGAACTCTTGTTAGATAAGGTAATGGCTTCCACTATGGCGCTATCTGGCGCCCAACGTAAGAACAAAGCGAAAGCATTATTTGCAGCTTCAAGAGTCCATTCATAAACTACCAAAAAAAAATTAAACCATCAACTTACGCCCAACGAAAGGACAAGTTAAAAATAAAAAATAAAAATTTGTAAAAAATACACACTCCCCGGTCTCAGCACATGTAACATGTCAAGCGGATAATGTACCCAGATGTCTGACATTCGTATCATACACTTCCCTGCTCATAAGAACTCGCATGATATCATTATCATTGCCAGGAACTTGAGTCATCGTATGGATGTCCTCCAGGGATGAAATTAATGTCAAATTATTCTCTTTACACTCTGCTTGCAGAATTTTTTGTCGCTTGCTCGTTTTTCTGTTAATAAATTCGTTGCGTTTCGTTTTTCATTTCCAAACTTCCACATGGGAGCACCATGGCCCGCGTCTCAGTAACCGTCACTCAGACCCAGTCCAGTGGGTACCGCAATCTGCCTCCACCATGGGATTATATATACGTAGCATAAGTGAACTGCCTCTGGGCAGCTTTGCTTCAGTGTGACTCTGTCCCCGACTCTGACTCTGACTCCCTCTCGGATGTCACGGGTGGAATTCCTCAGACAGTTGGTTTGGTCTATAAAAAATCTATTTCATGCGTGAGTGTAAATTTAACGCCCCCCAGCAGGCAGACGTGCTTCTCGTAAGTTTGACTATGAATGTTCGATTACACTAAGTTTCATACCTCTCCCCTTCCACATCTTAATCGAGGCAACATGATGCGTTGAATAATAAAAGGACGATTCTTTTTCGGCAGAGATACTCGTAACATCCCTCGCATATGGAAAAATATAAACCCTGTCCGAAACGAAGCGAGGATTTAAGGTAGCACGGCGGAACCTACTCAAATGAAAACATTCCTTCACCCGCATGTGTGTATCAGTGTGTAATATTTATTGCGTGAATTATTGCCGCCTCCGGGGACAGGTCTGGTTATTTATGAATTTATGAAGTTTTATTATGTAGCCGTACTCTGTATTGTATCTGCGCTTTCGGTGCCATTCCCACTGCTGGAGTGCTTTGTGTATTCCATTGAGTGGAGCAGTGACTCCTCGATTAGGTTTATTTTCAGTTTAAATTTTTTATCATCTCTGCTGGTTTTACACTTTTGCAAATCACCGAGAGTGTATGCGCGTATATGCTGATAGCCTTCGGTATGAGTATGGCAAAGGTGGAGCTCTGTAAGTAATGTGATTGACTTTTATGGGCAATCAAGTTGGGCGGTTTGATTGAAAATTATCGTTGTAAATGAATGGGTGGAAAATCGAAATTTACCCATTGTTATGGGGGCAAATTGCAGATGGTTGGATTTTAATAATAAACCTGCGGGTGGTCTCTGTAAAAGTTTGATTTCAAATGGCGCATTGTAGCTACTGAGGAGGACCTTTGTTGCCGATTATGGGGGCTTTGTTAATAAATTAAATTTAAATCAACGTTAGACAGCTGTCGCTTTGAGGACTGTAATAAAATTTGTGAAAATAAAATGGGGTGTTTGTCTAGACTTAGAGAGGTGGTTGTGTCTTTTGGTGTCTGGCTTTAGGAAATTTGTGAAACTTTGACAGTGTTTCGGGTTTGATTACCAGCAACCTGTTGGCGCCTTTAACTTGAAAAGAAGTTTGAAAAAAGGCTATAGCTCTCCAGTTTCGAGGACTTGTCGAATAGCTGGTTTATGTCCTCGCTCAAAATGTCTTAATCACTGTGGAAAATGTTGCCGACCCGTAGGAGAGGAGTTTCCAAGCTTGAATTTGAATTTTTTCTCGAGTTTTGTACATACTTAGAAAAATAAAAAATGATTCGGTCAGCAGAAGTCCTGCCAATGAATCAAATTGTCCGTCGCATTTGGAAACAAATGAATGGGCTCTGATAGATAAGCAGACCCACTGCCACATCTCCCACTGAAAACAAATGTCCCCCACTTAGCTAAACAAATTCATTTGGAAACGGCAAAAACTTCAGTCATATAATGTGGACGTGTCCTTATTCCAACGCACGCTCTAGGCGATTCAATCAAAGTCCTACCTAACCAAAAACTGTCATTTATTGATGAAGTTTTTCTTGGCCACCAGCCAACGCAAGAAGTCACCAATTTCAATCTATCGCCACCCGACTACACACACACACATATGAGCAGTTGACAAATTTCACTCTTCCCAATGATAAGAAACTGTCGCCCATCTCCTTAGAATACCAAATTAATCTAAACGAAGTTAGATAATCCTGTCTGATCTAAATCTATCTAATTACTTCTTAGACAAATTGTGTGCACAAAGGAAAAGGACTATCAGGCAAACGGCAGAAAAAAAAAAAGGAAAACAATCTGCTGCCTCCGCGTCGTCACACACACGTACCAACCCTAGAGGATAGTTTAAAATGGATAACCCAACCCACCGCCGACGAGTTCACACGCGAAAACCGGATGAAGGATTTAAGGATTCATTCCTGCCATCTAACAGAGACGGTTGGCGGGTCTCCGACTAAGGAAAAACTGCAAAATTCATGGGAAATTAATTGTCCTGACAGTTTTATCCTTAAACTCTCTGCATCAGCACAGCAGTATCGCTTTCAACTCCATATAATAGACGGAGTCGACACTGTGTAAAAATGAAGTGTCGCCGTTCGTTACCGTGTTGTTGTGTGTCGCCGCGCCGTGCCACCTTCTTCTGCGTCGGCAAGTGTTTAATAAATTGAAGCCAAAAGCCTTTTTATAAATTCAAGTCGCGCTCTCGCTTTGGCGACCAGCATACTGTATACGACTATACGAGGAGACAATCATCCGGAATACTGTCGCACCAGGACGAACGCCAACAAACTGCAGGCGTTTATATGAATCAATGGAGAAAATTATCTTCTGCACCTTTTGGCGAAGGACACTGCTGCTCACCGGACAGAGTACAAGTACACAACATGCACACCAAACACAAAATTGTATTTTTCTTCAATTTAGTCCTTGTTTCGGTCTGCCTCTCACACTGGATGTTTGTGTTGAGGATTTTCAAAAAAAAAAAAAACTAGAGAGAAAGAAAAACTGACTTCAAAGTTCGGTGTGATATTTCTCTGCCATTTATAGTGTCCTTCTTGCGTTTTTCTTTTTGGATTTTCGCAATCAGCCGCACTGCTGCACTTTATGGCCGACACGTACCGTTCAACATTATTATTCGGCACGTCCTATTTAATTGTTTTTCAGTTCTCAATTTTGCGTTGGTTTTTTTTTTTCGCCGCTGCTCAAATAAATGTTTTCTTGCAAGACGAGAGAAAAATAAACTAAATCCCGGATCATCTATCTGAAAGTGAGGAGAGCCTTCGAAATGACAGGCGGGAGATTGTGAAGGACTTGGGAAAAAAAATTAAATTTGTGTACTGCAGTCACGCAACGGAGATAACTCAGTTGGCATTGAAGAGTGAAGCAAGAGCGATTGATTTCGAGCGATGTGCTGATTGATTAAGGGGTCTAAGTGGGAGCTTTTTATTAGCTCTCTGGTGGTAGTTGGAGTTCTTCGGGATCTACTTGCGTGTCCCTTGCTCAAGCCGCGTCCTTAACGAATTCTAAGCAGTCAGTGCGGGCCATAACTCAATGGATGTTGAATATCTGCTTTTATTAGATCAGCAGTCACATTTACCATGAATTGATACCATCGATCGTAAAGTTAGGAACTGTAAAGTTGCCTGATTTTTTACCGGACTCCTGACCTCCTCACACTTTTCCTGAGACACTGACGCACGTTGCCTTTGTGCCAACTATTTATCTTTGCACATAAAAGAAGATTATTTTAGCTGGTCCAATCGTCACGAATTTAGCTACGGTGCTCCTCCGATAGGTGGCTTTCGTAATTGTGGTTGATGGACTAGAACCTTTTTCAATTATGCCACCGAGGAGGTCTAGTATTCAATATTTTGGTGATCCTTCGAGACAGACCACAAGAGTGTTATTAATTTTCTTGCAGTCATAAGCTTATAGCTCTCAGTAGAATCAAAGCAGGTGCTGGGCGGTTTGCGACTTAGATAATAAAAAAAGGCAGTTGTACCCGACGTTACGTTTTGTCGATCTAAATATAAAAACAGAGACAAATAGTTGCGATAGCTAAGCCAATGTAAATGCTCCTATAACGCCAGTTAAATTTTTAGCCATAAAACCTTTATTTTGAACTTTTCGGCGGTTGAACCGGGAACCCTTTACTCAGAAGTACAGCCCACTAACAGGCGAGCAACTGCTCCAAGTGTACTTAAAATTCTTACAGGAAACAACCAGTAAAAGAAAGGTGCGACCCACCTCTAGTGGCAGTGTGTGGAAAGTGAAGACCTTACACGGTCCACGGCTTAAAAATTAAGGCCTACCCGTCGACATCAACACTCTGTCCCAAATACACCAACTGTCTTGATTTACCTTTCTATATTTTTAATATTTCATTCTCACATTGCACCCTCATGATTTGACTTCATTTACGAAGGCAATCATTGGAGGCAAACTAGAGCAGGGCCTAGGAGACTCCCCTGTGGCATCTCACTTAAAAGAGTCGGTCAAGTGAAATCGTTTTAATTGAAAACAGTTCTTGTCCTCGTTTGAATTTCGAAAAGTTCTTCTCGCACACATCAGTTGGAAAATAAAAACAAACGCCTTAACAATACAACACGAAAGGACGACTAAATTAAAAGGATTCGCAAGAAAATGGATGACAAAATTACCAAAGCGTAGAACAAACCTATCGGAACGAGAACACTGAACGAGATCTATTTGGCTCTATTGTCCTTTGAAGACATCTGCAAATACACTCGTTTTTCTATTCAGCATTCGCATTCCAAAAGGATGAACACGACTGAATCCTTTCACAAGGAAATAATTAAATTCTTAAAGCAAAGAGAACGTTCTTTCCTCGTCCTGGCTACACATAGTGCTGAACTATACCTATTTCGTTCGCTGTTTTTATTATTTCAGTTTCGCCTTGACTTAATCGTTTAATTTCCATCCTATGCAGGGTATCCGTGGACAGGACATGCTGTCAATATTTTGTTCTTCAAATAGGTTTTTGCATTTTCAACTCTATTAGCTGGGCATAATAGTTTTTTGTTTTGCATTTTAAAGTGATAGAGATTAAAAAAAAATAAAACAGAAACAGGATCTCAGTCTGCAGTAAAGTTCCAGCCTTAAACTCTGGCAAAATGTGCAGACCGAACGAAACGTCGGAAAAAAATTATGTAGTTGTGTAAGGATATTCTCCGGAACGGCACTGTCAAAAACAACTGCAATCCACGCAGGATGTTCAAGGAAGTTATGACACTAGAATGTAAAGAAAAAAAAAATTCTTCTTGCTCGAACTTCTGCGTGTGCTATGTGACAATTTTTCCACTTCACTTCGGGCTTCGCAACAACACCCAGTGCAGAGTAGGAGGACACGGAGAATGGCGAAATTTATTAAAGAACCCACTGCCACTCCACGGAGACTGCTCGCTCGAAGGATGTTAGCGACTTTTGCTTCGGTTCAACTTTCCACCTGATGTATTTGCTTCTTGCTGCTATTTGCCGCTTCAGGATCATATTATTGACACCGCTTATTTTCTGATAGCGGCAAATCTGTCTATGACAAGGATACCGCACCAAAGGATATATACAGCACACCCCCTAGAGAGAAAGATGGGGCGCATTCTGAATGATGAAGGACCACGTCGCACACCCACACATGTGATGAAGGATATACCTATATATATATTTTTTTCTCTTTTTCCTTTTTTGTATTTATCATCAATTAGACACGGCGAGCAGTCGCAATTGTGGGGTTTATCCTTGCCAGGATATACGAGAAGCGGCAGTAAATGATTTTAATTTTACAGTCGACTTGATCTCTGGCTTCAATGCCAAATTTGAGGGTGTGGCAGTGAATGATTCAGTGATGGTCATGATGATGATGGCAGCAGCAAGCGAAAGGCATGCAGCATCATCATCAGTTGGCTGGTCGACTGGCATCCTTGCGATATAACCCGGAAGCAAGTCATTTGTGACATTGGTGGTGATTTCTTTTCCTCGTCCTTTGCGATGATAGGACAGTTTCGCTTTTTTTTTTTTTTTGTATTTCCTTGCGATTTTTCCTCGAGTCCTGGAACAAGTTCTATTGATCTGTGTGTGTGTGTGTGCTTGTGGGGCTATTTTAATATTTTGTTAAATGAAATCATTCCTTAGGTCATTTCCTTGGGGAATTTCCCTCATGTTTTTTTCTGTATATAAGTATGTGGTAAATGGAAACTCTTCTTAAGTTGACAGGATTGAAAATGAGCAAAATTGTGTAAAACATATTAGAGAGAAAGTGAGACACATCTGCAGAGAGAGAGAGAGAGATAGAAGGGAAGCATAATTAGATTTTTTTACCAAGTTGCGCACTTTTCATTGCCGGAAATTAATTTTCTTGAAAAATTACTCGATTAGCAAACAGTTTCTATTTCGGTGGGAACATGGCGTGTTTAGTCCTTTTTTCTCTGATGAATGTGTTGCCATGGGGAAAGGTATAAGGAAATTAGGGACTTTTCAAGGGAGAAGCAGTTTTTTTATTGAATAAAAATTATCTGTCTCAAAACTTTGTATAACGTAGAAAGATATAGTTGATGGTTTAGCTAAGTTTCGAACCATTCTGATGCAGGTCACATACCACACTGAGGAACCAATATAGAAGGACGTTGTAGGCCTCGCAGTCTCGGTCTCGATTGGTGAAAGTATTTCGAGGTGGTAGGACGGAATGGAACTTTAGAAAATGTAAAGATGACCTATTTAGCAAAGCTTCAACCCATTCTGATGATATTTCAGCTTCCTGTCAATTTTGAGCACGATTATGAAAGTCTCCACTTCTCGGTCTCGATTGGTGAAAGTATTTGAATGCTAGTAGGACGAAAGGGGATTTTAGAGAATGTAAGTTCTTTAGCAAAGCCTCGAATCAATCTGATTATATTCCAACTCCCGGCTATTCTGTGGAATGACTGCAGCACGATGCAGTAAGTCTCCTAGCCTCGGTATCGATCGATGAAAGTGTCTTAAAGGTAAAAAGACGAAAGGTTGCTTTCATATTGTGTATAGAGAAGATCTCTGTAGCAAAGCTTCGAACCCATTTGCTAATATATCAGCTCCCATTCACTATAGCATCATAATTCTGTCAGTTTCCAGTGGAAAAATGAAATATTCCGTACTACCTTCAGGATGCAATAAAAATTCCCGACTTCAAATGGAAAGCGCGCCTCAATATGTTTGCCTTAGAAATCCTAAGGTCACCATGACCATCAGAGGAATTTTTATCACAAATCACCCGTAGCTAACCCTCGATTGGAAAATTTCCAAGACACAACTGGACAAAAGAAGAAAAAACTCCCAACATCTCCACAGGAATGCACCTCCTCCTTTTACAGAATTAATTTTACTTTCTGTGTCATTCCGCAGAGTGGCAGTATAAAAGTGAAACGACAACACAACCGCGCCATCGGCTAAAAAACTTGTCCGCACAAAGCGTCAACAACGATCGTCTTCTCCGCAATCCCATATGTCAACACGAATTGATGATGATGATGATGATTCCTCTGTCGATCGATCCCATCGATGCGATGATGTTGGAAAACGTGTCGCAATGCTGCTAATGACTTCCCAGCGCACACACAAAAAAGGCCCCCATATATATCTTGTACTCTTACCGCACACTGCATTAGCCAACACATAGCCCGATGCGACTGGCTGTAGCTGTACCAGGCCCCTCTCAGAGTCGCATCCGTATCATCTTGTTTTGCCCTCAAACAATTTGTACAATTAACGTTCCAATGCGCGCGCGTATTTTTCAATCATCAATCGATCGGGCATCACATCTTCTATTCGTCTCACGCGACGAAGCAACGACGAGGACGTTGGCTCTGATTAAACGCGCACCGGCCACAGACTTTGGCTTGACTTACGATTGCGGCGCACTTGTGTGTGCCATATGACACAGACCGACAAGAAGGAAAAACTGGTCGCCTCACTTCGCTTGATATCTTGCATCCCATCGTCGTCATCGTCATCGTCATCGTCATCGTCATGAATGGCTTCGGCATCTGTCCGTACGTGCAGTGCATTGGAGTTTTCTCACCAAGCCGCAGTCGAAAACAAAGAGCCACAGTCCGACTGAAGGCGGCAAATACTGATGATGCCGATCTTACCGATATCTGAGCCCGCAACCGAATGACAGACTTTTTGCGGCCATTCTGCCATTTTTCTTCTTCGCTTCTCTGGTGCTTTCCGTAATTGGAACACCGGATGATTTATGTCGCTACAAATTGATGTGCACACACATTTTAACTTACTTTCATGCGCTAGTTCATTTCCAAATGACTGCGTGGCGTTGATGAGAATCGAATGTGACACCAGCCATCAAAAGGTCAACCGACCATGCGATGCCAAAAAAAATACCCACGCAAAGGAAATTTAAAAAATTGGGTTTCCAACCCCTTTGACACCCTTTTTCGTATGGGTTTCCGTGCCGTCGTTCGGCCGAATTGTCACACACTTTGGACGACTTCATACGAGTGGACGGGATCGTCCAACCCTTAAATTGAAAGTTGCACCAGTCGTGCTCTGCTTTGCGAGCAGAGGTCTTCATTTAGCTGCTAGTTTGCGATTGAAATCTGTCTTTTAGCTACGCTTTGAGTTATTTTTTCCATCTGACATGTGAACGAGATGAGGCGATGATAAAAGACTGGCACGTGACCGTAGGCCTTTCTTACTCAAAAAGTGATATGACACTGTTAACGATGTCGAAGATTGTTAACTCTGCGAGTGTGTTCTGCTGCCGCTTATAGCTGCTGATTAGATTAAACCGTGAAATGACACAAATATGTACGTGCGTTCGATGGGATTACTGTCGAGATGGGGTATTTTTTGTGCCCTTAATGAGCGCGGTAATTGCTGGGTATTTAAACAGTTTTTTTTTTTTTCTTTTCCGGACGGATATTGGCGGTAGAATGGGGCAAGTCATTTGGAAATTTAGTTGCCCGGGTGGGTGTGCACGGAGTGTAGTGATGCGTTTTTAATTGGAAATTTCTGCAATGCGGGGAAGTGGCAGAGACGGGGGTCAACTTTTGCAGATGGTGGCTTCCCGTCAATTTAACGAATAAAGATTGTGTTTTCAAGAAGTTCGAAGGAAATGATATGTGTGAACTGGGCGGTGGCTCTGTTTGAATTGCAATAATCAAGTAGCGAGGCGACGCGACGTTTGGCGCTTTCATTCAGCGGTAGGTTACAAAGGCAACTCCTTGTGGATCCCCAAGTATTTTGTTTTCATGTCAGGAGAGGGGAATTTACTCTTAATTTTGTAAATTTTTATTTGTAAATGCTAAACACCTCGCAGAGATGTCCATATTTATTTTTTAAATGAGCTTGAGTTCAATGAACCAATTGGCCACGTATTTTGGAACAGAACATCCCTTTGTGTCATTCTCTGACAGACGTATTTTCAAAGGCCCGATTCAGTTAGAATTTTGTTCATTCAGGTTCCTAGAGCTCTTTACATAGCTCAGCATAGGTCTTTCATTAAGGACTGATGTCCAATTCATGCAATTGCTCTAAGAAATAATGGTCCAACATGACTCTGCAGTGAGTACCATTTACCGAAATGCGCTGTTTCATGAAGCAGATGAGGGTTCGCATCTGTCCATATTTAGCTTATTCGCGAAGCAGTTAAACCAAAAATGCGCCTCTTCGCTGAAGATGATTTTGCGATGAAATTCTTCTTAAAGTTGCCGCCACCGACTTTTAATTTTGGTAGTAAATTTTAAGTGTTTGTACACGTAGTTCCTTGGTGTATACTTCATTATGATAAAAATTTTGATTTTGCTGAATATTTTGACATTGACAGTTCGGTAGTCGGCTTAAAATTGCGGTCACACTGAAAGTTTGAAGTTGTCAAGTCGCTATAATAAAAATTAATTCTCGAACTCGAACTCACCTCATTCTGTTTGATTTATAATGTGTCGCTAAGTAATTAACGTCTTTTCGTCAGTAAATAACTTGACAGTTGGCACATAGTGCGACCGGCTGTTTGCAAAAATAATCATCGAAATTGGTCAACTTTTGAGAAAGTTCGAACAGAAGTAAAGATCTGAGTAGCAAACAAGCGACGGTCCGATGACGCTAACTTGAGGTACTCCATTTGAAGGAACTTTTAAGTATACGCATGCTATTGACAGCTTATTGAGATGATCTTCGACACTCAAGGATGTTAAGGATGTAAGCGAACGAAATGACTCCACTGGCTTGTACTTTAGGCAGAAGTATGGGGAGGCTTCAGTTAATAAGTAGATTATGTCAAACCAGTGCTTATATTGCTCAGCTTAATTTGTATTTTGACAGTTGTGTGCTGTCTTGAAATTCCATGATTGACAATATGTACTACACACCTCGCATTTGCAAATCAGGACCTCAAAGACTCTTTTGAACAGCACAATATTTCGATAAAATTTTGTTTGAAGGATACTGCAGCTCAACAGAGTCTTATGTTTCTATTTTTTATACAGCCTGCTAGAATGGGTGCGAACACCTTCTGTAGAACTGCTTTGTAAAATTTTCGGAGTACATTGTCCTTTAAGAGGGATACTGTGTCAAATAAAGCTCGCCGTCGGCTTACCAAACATTTTTTCAGGACGCCATATGTTTTATATATGTACCGCCTTAACAGAGCCCTCTATAAAATCAGAGATGAGAAAGTTTCAGTTCCTAAATTGACCAAAGTCAAACTCCTCTTGAACGGTTACCAATTTTTTAAAAGTCTGAAGAAAATTAACGTGGAGTAGGTACCCAAATAATTTTAATTTCGGCCAGGCATTCCTTCGGCTATTTAGTTTTTTTCTCTGCTTAAGAATATTGAGATTCGAGCTACAAGGTTGGTTGAGAACTTCATACATTGGATTTAAATGCCTTAAATTCAAAATTGCTGCATTCCGCTACCAGTACGACCTTCATTACTTTGCTCAAAGGCCTAGCGGTTGTCATATAACTTTCAGAATATTTGTCCATCATAATGTAGTCTGATATAATTTAACTAGTCTATAGTTAATGCCAAAAAGTCTACCTTGAGGCCCAGTTAATCCACAGTCGCCTTCAAGTCGATTCCTATCACATTTGACCAATTTTACGGCCTCTTATAACAGGGTTTGTAAAGGTGATCTGTTAGACCTAGACCCCCATTCAGCTTTACCACGCCTGACAAATTTGTTAGTCTCAGCAGGGTAATGACTTACAGAATGTCAACCCCAAAACTTCAGGCTCAATTTTTTTAAAGGCCGTTTAATAACTTGCGCTGACGACTTTGACAAAATGGACAGACCGCTGTGCGCTGTAACTATAAGACTTTTGCGACATAGATTATAGACGCACCTTATAAAGAAGTCCAATTAGAATTTCATTGGATTAATTCAGCTTAAGCCAACGTGCGGTTTTTAATATATAGCATGCCATAATTTCAGTTTCATTGAACTGTTGTTAAAAACTGCCACACAGCCAGCCCTTATACCACTAAAAACGTAATGCCTGCCATGTGTACATTTATTAAAATCAAAATTTGCACTCAAATGACACATCCATGCGTCAAAAATTTTTGCTGGAAGCATACCATGGGCTCCAAAGAAACGGTCCTTTTAATTGTATACGCCTTCCCCTACAGGCTGAGTCGAAAAACTTTCTCGAATGATATTCTTCGCCTATTATGACAAGTGGGACAGGTTGACAGCCTCATTTTGCTCTGCCGGTCGAACCTTTTAGACGTCAGAGTCCTACCCCCCAAACTTATGCCAACTTTTCCACTTAAAATACGACACAAAGTCTCCGCTCATTCAACGCGATAAACATCGACTCGGCAATTGCCAAACTTCATATCGCAAGTTCCTCCGAGGTCAGCTACATATCAAATTTTCTTCTGTTAGGTTCACAAAAAACTTCATTGAACTCCTTCCAATCACGTGCCACTGCAGTATACCAATCTGTCGAACAAAACTCCTTTTTTTTCTCTGGACGTACACAGTATACGTTTATAACAATTCATCTCAAGATATATATCAAAAGTGCAAAAAAAGTGTCCTCCAAGATGATATCTGGGTTACTTCAGACACAGACGGAATCCTTCCTCCCTAGGTGTCACATGCACACACACACACTTCGTGCCAAGTTCTTCAAATGCAATGAATTGTCACGTAGAGTTTATTGCCCAATAAGCATTGTCCTAAATTTTTCCGCTTCTTGTCTCATATCCCATTTTGAAGAAAGAAGCGAAAAAAAAAACAAAATAAACAACTGCAACAAGAATTGGCGGACAATGAGACAGGATATTTGCCAACAAATAAAACACACACACATTCGGGCGAAATATTGTGCACACCCGCAAAACGGATAATGGCTGAGAAATATGATTTTCTCTCGCTCTGGAAAAGTTTTGTCTGCCGAGGCAGATCCTTTTGTTTTCTTTTCGGTAAGACATCATCGCGCGATAAGGCGGGCAACGGACACATTTGCCGTCTGTTCATGTCATAGATATTCCCCGACAAATGGATGGGTGGTTTTTTTTTCCCCGTTTTTTTTTTCTTCTCTGTTTTGTTCGTACTGGTCGGAAATGTAGGCCAATTATTATCGCAGGATGGGTGCGGCGCGGCGCGGCGTTGAGGTGGCGAGGCCCAGTGCATTTGATGGTGGCATAGTCACATGTGGCGCATCCTATTTGGAGATCATAAAACATCCGCATAAGTTGCCGGACGACGACAACTACTCGTACGATGAAGAGGAAGAAGCAGCACAAGTTCTTGGCAGAGGATAATAATGACGCTTTTGGCGAAGGAGGGCAAGGAGTTAGGCGAGTTCATTTTTATCGTCGCCGCTTCTGGAAGTTTGGAGGTGACTTGTTGTTTGTTGGCTCGTATATGCCGCCTAAGAATGACTGCGATAAGGAGTTGGTAATGCACCCCCAACAGTTGTGTAAACCAAAATTTCGGAGACAAACTGAACACACAAAATATTCCACTTGGCCCATCAGACAAATCTAGACAGACTATCGCACCAGGGGGAGAGTGAGAGCTCACCCTCAACCAACCACATCCTTTTAATCAACCATCGTCCCATACTGCATGTGGAATGCATTTTTCATAAACCGAAGGATTTAATTTGAATAATTAAATTCGATTCGTTCGTCGAGAATGCCCCAAAAGCTCGCATTTCAGCATCATTGAGGGATGTATGAGGGATGTCCTCATATATTATTCTATTGGAATTTGGCAATAACAAAAACGTGCAGACGACCCCAGTTGTTACTGCAGCCTGACACCTGAAGAGCGCTCTGGCGCCCCTTCTGAGACGAACGTAATTTGAAATTTCAATTGAATTCTGGAGGACACCGTTCGGTCGGTCGGTCGGTCGTCCTGTTGCATTAACAACCACTACAGCCGGCCCAGTGTAGCCACATTGGTCAGTGGATGCATCTGAAGGACCTATGAATTATTTCTCAGATGTCTTAGGATGCCGCTCTGGTGTTCAATGTGTTGTCCCGAAACGTCCATCACCTACCCCAACCGCACCCTCTTTGGTATATCGCCCCGGAGACAGTTTAAAGCTGTTTGTAACCCGAGAAATGATTAATAGTCCGGTCCGGTGTACTGTTTAAAATCAAAGGCACATGCACAACGCTGTAGTTGTAGCCGTCCATCAAAGGGCGGCATCGGGGATGGGGGTATAGGTATATAGCCAAAGAGCAAAGGCTGCCACTGATGTTCTGTCCTAAAATGCTAATTAAGGAGGCTGCTGTCAATGACAAACGGCCCCATGTTCTCCCGGATCATGGTTGTGAATGACTCGCATGTGTGGATGCCGCTGCATTGTAAATTCCATTCGGAGGTTGCTCTGTCGAATGTCTTCGAAGATTTGGCGACATTCTTAATGGCAACCACGTGTGAAACCGCATATCGAAGGCGAGACAACACTTGGCCGCCGCGCCGGGACCGAATAGGTCCCCGCAGTTTACTGCAGCTCGCCGATTTATTATTTGTCTTGTTAGATGGAACTTTTTTGAATGCGCGCCGCCGGAATGCGCATATATCTCGCTAGGAGATGTCATATTTGGTTTATGATGTTCTTAAGACGGGCGTATGATATATGGCTGTCGCCGTAGAGCAGTTCGCGTCATCAAAGGGGGAGGATTTGCACAACGTATGCAGTTTGCAATGGAGCTGTTTGAATAATGGGTTCAGTGGTCTTTCACCAGAGAGATTTGTGCGTATAGAGTGATGCTGTACAGTGGGGAGTGAAAGTAGGCGAACTTATTAAAGTGGGCTTTTGATTGTGGTTGGCTTAAAGGAATGTTCTCAAAAATGGTAACCTACCCGAGATGTTTCTCGTTAACGGGAGAAGTTCGAAGTCTGTGAAAAATGTTTTAAAAATCAAAGTCATTTTTTTTTGGTTTTCTCTGTTGGAACTCAAGAAAAGCTTCCAATGTGCATGGGAATTTTTTTTATAACGATAATAGTTTTCTGGGCAAAACGCTGATGGGACACCTGAACCTTTGCTGGTGTTTCTGGTTTTATTTTAAACAAAACTGTGGCCAAGAATTTTTTGTTTTCAATAAAAATGACAGGAATTGATAATAATAATGGATTAAGAAATAATATCCTTAACCCGATTCTAGGCTTCCTCGTCGTCTGTCAAAGTCTCTTCTTTTAACGATCGTTTAAATTTCGATCCACTTTTTCGAGCATTGATGGCTGTCACTCAGCAACAGGTCTGCTTTTTTTAAAAACTTATCCATCCAAAGCAAAGCAAAAAAAGTTCCCAATGAAACAATCTAAAGTCACCACTTTTAAACCAGATGAAGCTCGAACTGTCGTCTCAGTTTCGAACTACTTTTTCGAACAATTTTAGCTGTCACTCACCTCAAACGGTCGTCTCAATTTCGAACAATTTTAGCTGTCACTCAGCAACAGGTCTGCTTTATTGAAAACAAAGCAAAAGCAAAGCAGCAAAGCAGAATGGAAAAAAAAACCCCAATAAAACAATCCAAAGAATATTCTTTTAAGCCAGAAATCCATCCGGAAAGTTTGATAAAAAAGACCGATTTTGTAAATAAGTTTAAATAAATCAGAAGCGTTTTTCTGCTGCATGTATTTTCATGATGGCTTGTCAAGCTATGGTGAACATAAATAAATGCAAAAAAAATTGTCACAACGACAGATCGGTTTTAAAGTTTAAAGGTCTATAAAAGAATATGCATGAGTGCTTAAAACAATGGATCTCGTGCAATGCTCCTTGTGAAAATTGTTTATTGAGGTGGGTACCAGGTACCTAAATCAAAAAATTTTCTAAGTAAACCGCCAGCTAGACCGAAAGGCGGGACTTTTGTATCAAATGCTTATAGAAGCTAAAACAGTTTGTGGCCCTTAACAATATTGCTCAATGACCCCACTAGTTCCGCCTAATCTGGCAACTTAGTTCCTAAATTAGGTAGTCAATTCAATGAACATTTCTGTAAAATAAGGTTACTAATAGGGCAAATAGGTCTTGGATCTTTTCTATTAGGAAAAGCAACTGAGTTTAAAAACACATTCCACCGACTATAGATAGAATATATTTTCTCACTTTTGACTTCCTCCGATCTAAAGTTTGTGACTAGACTGAGGAACTCCTTATTATATAACTACTAGCTGGTACCCGCGACTTCGTCTGCGAAGAATTAGTACTTCAAGTAATTCAATTAAAATATTCATATCCTATGTCATTATTCTTATCCATATAAGTACCAAAATTAATAAAAGTTGGTTCTGCGGCCGTGAAAAGGAAACAATCTGACTTTCGCATTTATAATATTAAGATTATATCAAGACTACCTTGAATTTTCGGTACAAATGACAACTGACAACAAAACTATGTTTTGAAATAACAAAGTGATGCCAAATTCGTACAGTTATTTTGTAATCACCTAAAGTATTTGACTATTACAAAAGTATCAACTATCACCTTACCTTACACAAAATGTTGTTCATAAACTAAGCTCCAGCGCTCCTACCCAATTCCCCCGCAAATTTTGCTGTGAACAGTAAAATGTGAAATTGTGATTTGTGAATACGTGTGAAAAGTCATAAGAGTATCATGTTTTCACTCTTGTATCTGTAATCCATTTTGCCGTCGACTCTCTTTCATTGCGTCGTTTGTACGGTCAGGATGAATGAAATGAAAGTATTACCCTGAATCATAGTTTGTAGTCTCTACACAGAGTTTGCGCAGATGAAATGTAGTAAAACTCAACCTTTTCAATCGTTAATATTTTCAAAAAGTAAAAATAAGAACTTAGAAAATCTCTTTTTTTTACACGTCATTTGTTAAGATTGGTTGAGCTTGTAAACCGCAAGAGGTAAATATATTAAAAAACTACAGAAATAATATAGACTGGATTTTAAAAGTAAACCACTTAAAAATTAATTGCACAATCCGAAATTAACGTTTGGATTCATTGTCGATTCACACGAACAGAATTATAGGATGTTCTAACTTCACAAAATAAATATCTTCGTTGGTAACTTACCGTTTGAAAATAGGATTCAATGAAAAACGGATAAATCATCAATTAATTGCACAGTCCGAAATTAACGGTTTGATTGATACAAAAAAAAATTGTCTCACATATTTTGTAAAAAAACAATTGTCGTAAAAAAATGGGAAAAAAAATTGTCCGAAAGTAAAGTAAAAATAAAAGTCATAAATGTATGGGAAAATTAATTTTATTCATAAATCTTTTTTCCGGGGATTTTTCGAGAATTTTCTTGGGTATTCTTCTTGTTTGGCCGGAAAACAGTCAGAATTGGTGTGAATCATCGAAATCGGTCCAGGCGTTCTCGAGTTATAAGCGTAGTAACTAACATCACTTTCTTTTATATATATAGATTCCTTTTTGTCGAACCGTTTGAAGAAGTGATTTCAAAACTGACTCTTAGGCACCAACTAAAGGACGAATTTTCCCGCGCATATTGTTCTGTCAGAAACTATACAAAATTTGTAAAAGTCTTAGAACATGTTGATTATATAAGTTTTTTGGAAGTCAATATTTTCATAGCAAACTTTGTTATTTTTAGCAACATCTAGCTATAGCTGTCCATCTTCAATTAATTTGGACAATTCTCTCTGACTTTGGTTCGAGTTAGTGTAACATAGGTTCGCCGTAAGAAAAAAAGAGACTGGGTACTAAATTCCTACCCTCTAGCCTCAAGTAAACGATCCATCATTTCACACGTTTAGCAGTCTTGTTTGAAAATCTCATTATAGGTTTTGAAAACCATTCTAGAAATTCTTTTAAGAATCAAATAATGTCAGTTCTCTATCATATTAATTAAATATTTTCTGAGTAATAGTCTTGAGTTCGTCTTATAAAAGACTAAATGGGCTGGTAAGTCCACAACCGACCAAATATATATTCACACTATGGCAGATCCTGGAGAAAACCCAAGAGGTCCAAGTCGATACCCACCACCTGTTTATCGATTTTAAGGCCGCATATGACAGCATTTATAGAGACGAGCTATACAGAGCCATGTCTAGTTTTGACATCCCTGCCAAACTTGTCAGATTGTGCAGAATGACGATGGAGAACGCTCGCTGATCCATAAAGGTCGGAAACAATATCACAGAGACCTTTGGTGTCAAAAAAGGATTTAGACAAGGTGACGCCCTGTCATGTGACTTTTTCAATATAATTCTTGAGAAGATTGTGCGAAACTCACAAGACCAGAGGCACAATTTTCCAGAAGTCTGTGCAACTACTTGCTTACGCCGACGACATCGACATCATTGGCAGAACACAGCGAGCTGTGACTGGTGCGTTTGCAAGGATTAGCACAGAAGCGGCAAAAATGGGTTTAGTAGTGAATGAGGGCAAAACAAAATATATGCTGTCAACAAGAAGGGACACACAACATCGACGAATCGGACAGAACGTCACGATAGACAGCTTTAACTTTGAGGTAGTTCGGGACTTTGTCTACCTCGGCTCCGCTATTAACTCTGAAAATGACATCACCTCAGAAATCAAGCGAAGAATCACACTTGCCAACCGCTGTTACTTTGGTCTAAGAAGGCAATTGATTAGTAAGGCCCTGTCGAGAAATACTAATGAGACTCTATATAAGACCCTCATCATCCCAGTCCTGCTTTATGGTGCAGAAGCATGGACCCTATCAAAGTCGGATGAAGAGCTCCTTGGTCGTTTCGAACGCAATATTCTTCGTGTGATTTTCGGTCCTCAGCCTTATTATGAGTTTCTGTTCTGTTTTTTTCGGGTGGAATATTGTTCGGGCGAAACTCACAATAAGGCTGCCTGTTTGCGTTGACGGGCTCTGGAGGAGGAGATTTAACAGCGAACTCTACGAGCTGTACAGCGACATCGACCTAGTCAGAAAAGTACGTATCAGTCGTCTAAGATGGCTGGGACAAGTAGAGCGAATGGACACCAACGCTCCGGCCCGAAGAGTCCAACCCGGAGGGACCTCAACCAACTTGGAGTGCGCAACTGGAGGCAGTTAGCCAAAGATCGCGCTAACTGGAGAGGCGTATTGGTTGAGGCCCAGGTCCACCACGGACTGTAGCGCCATCTAAGTAAGTAAGTAAGTAAATGGGCTTCTAGCTAAAATTGACGAATAAAAAAAAATATAAAAGTTAAGGCCTTCGTAAGGCACACTGGGTTGTAATACCAGGAGCCCAATCACTCTTGTCGAAAAAATAAACTTAAACTTAATATTATCTGTAAGATCGACCTTCTTTCAAATTTTAGCTTTCTTTAAGTTAAAAGCTCCAAATTTAATTTATTTTGACAGAGGATTCAATACAGAATCGACGAAGTGTGCTATAAGGGCTCATGAAACTTTCTTTTTCCTGCCACAAGCAGAAATTTGTTTTAAATTTTTGAATTTTGAATTTTTAACAACCAAAACTAAAATTAAGTAAGACACATATTTAATGTTTTTATTTTCCAATACCACTGTTACAGCGCCACTCGTATACACACATCTATCTGTCTCTAATTTCTGTGGACTCCTATTCCTAATAAATCTCCCTGCAAATGAGTCTTTAGAAAATAATTCATTTCAACGCTCGCATCATGGAGAACAACGCTTTGCAAACAGAAATTTATTTTTAGTAAATTTTATAGATGTACATTGTAGTCTTCCATTTTTTTTTGCTTGCGAAAAGTTCTCGTTTTTATCTCCATCTTCTATCATCGTCTTTCGCGATGTTTCGCATTTTCTAAAACTGTTTTTCAATTAGCTACCATAATAGCCGATTTGCATAAGAATTATTCGCATATAAAGTGTTTCGCTGGCTTGTCGCGTTTGTTTCGCCCACACGGGCTGCGACAATGGTCGGGATAGAAAGGGAAAAGTCAAATTGACGACGATTGGATGGTTGGTTGGTTAGTTGGTTGGATGGTCTGGCGAAGTGGATGATGGGAAAACTATACACAACTGGTTGGTTATAATTTTTTTTTTTTCTGTCTACCGACGTCGCCATACTTTTTCAATTGGTAGCGGCAGTGGTACCCTGATGGTGGATAGGGTATGCGGAATTTGTTTCTAATGGAAATTATATCTGAGATATCAGGGGGCTCTCGCACTTAACTCTGGCGCACACTGTCAAATCTCCCAAAGATATAGTCCCAGTTCTCAGATACTTAAGGCTGCACCATCTTTGTTTATCCGCTCTTTACATGAACTTGCTTTCTTTATTTTTTAACACCGACTTTTGTGATCAAACAGATGTTATTGAAAGTCCTGATTTACAGTGGAGAATCAAGGAAGTTTATTGCAAACTAACAATAAAAATGTTAAAAATCCGATTTTCGTATCTACTCGATAGACGTAGGGTGCTGCACAATCCGAAGAAAACTGCCCACATTTCCCACTGTTCTGTGAACAAAATTAAGCTGCTGAATGACTAAATTAATAAACGGAAAATTTCCCATTTTAATATTTATGAGAATGGAAATATTCTCTCCTTCCTGTCGTTTATTCAAATTTTCCTCTTCTTTGCATTGCTTTTATTTTGTTAAATTTTTTTTACCCCACGTATTTTGTATTCGCGCGTTTTTGTTCTTATTTCTTAGTCGATTTGTCGTCAAGAGTTTGTTCGGGCAGCGCAGTTGTGTAGTTCTTTTCCAAACATCTCAAGACGGAAAAGTCAAATTTTGTATTCTCAGTCTTAGCCTGAGAGTTGTCCTTGTACACTCATCACTCCGCCATTCCTCACATTCAAGCCACCAAATGTGAGGAATGGCGGAGTGATGAGTGATCTGGTAGAGGAGTGAAATGGGGGTAAACATTTTTTTGTGGGTGGTCAGGTCAAGCTTTTTGGGTTATTTTCATTAATTAATTTTTTATTCGTTAGCCTGGGCAGCCAGGATTGGGAGGACAATGGCGATTGCGAGTTATGTGCGTGATTTTGTATAGTTTCTTGCAAGTGGCGTGATTTCTAGCAAAAAGAACTGCGATTTGTTGAATATGTTTTATTTGCTTACTCACATAAGGTTGCAGGTAAACCTCTTTATGAAAGCTTTAAATTAAATTCTACTTTTAAATCAGTGAAAGGTACTTAGGCGACAAATGCTGCAACCCACGAAAGATGTGTTTCAGGAGTTTTCAAATTTAAAGAAAAAATTACCAATGAATGCAATTTGACACCGTTGTGAGTTTTTTTTTTCAAAAGAGCTTCCAGAAGACTCTGGTTTATAATTTAGCACCTTTGGACAAAGGTTGGTTAGAGTCGCAGTCTTAAAACATTAGAGAAAAATAATGAAGGGGTTTACGTGCTTAAAAATAAATACACGATCTTGACCACTTATAAAGTGAAATATAGGGTTTTTAAAAATATCCCAGAGGGGTAAATTTTACTAAAGATCCTTCCACACTAAGGAAGAGTAGAACTGTACTCTGGAACAACAATTGAGGAAGTTGTTTCGATTTTTTGTTTCTTGTTGCGTCTGATCGTTATCTTTTATTCGTATATTTCTGGCGAGCTTCTTTTTATGACAAGCTTCTTCTTATAAACAAACATAACTAACCATAAGAAATAATAAAAAAATTGGACCCTTAAAAATGACCTCCAGAACAGTCGAAAGAACTAGGTGATTAAGTATCACAGCACTTCCACGTGGAAATAATAAATGCACCCCCACCAGTTGTAACAATGACAGCCTTATGTTAACTTAATTCCCCCTGTCAGCGGAAGGTATATGCCTCCTGCCACAGGCGACCTCCCAAAGCTCAACTAAAGGTAAAACCAACTGCCAATTAAATCAAAAATAACTTTGAAATGAAACCTCTGCCCCATGTTGGTGCGGTGCCCTTAATGAACTATTAATCAGAATGTTCCCCCCCTAAGGTATAGTATATCCTTAGAAAAAACAAACTCCTATGCCGCGCATCAAAAACTACCTCCGCCCATCAGCTTCTACTCTAGTCGTCCAATTAAATAATCGGCAATTTACCAACAACCTCGTTCGAGAAAAATACCAATTAAACAGGGCTCCCCGGCGAACTTTTAATTCACCATTATTAGTACTTCGTCAAGGATTTTGCTGCGTCGCCGGTGGGTGGAATCTGCTGCACAAAATGGTACCACCGCCGCTCTAATATTCACAAAGCGAAAAGACCGACATGCAGCGAGTGCAATTCCTTCAATATTCGATGCATTTAATAAGCGCCCACACTAAAAGGATAACACACCGGCAAATTACTATCCCCCGTGCGTATATATACCGGAAACCATTGTAATGACGGCCGTTTGAGCGGCAATATTTCCTGGGTGTAGACGCAGCCAGCCTCAAACTTGCAAAGGACACACAGGCCCACGAAAAACCGAATGACGTTCTGTGTCACACACAACCATACGTACCGTCTTCATCCAATTAAATCACAATGAAAGTTGAACTTTCGAGCACAACTTCCCTCCAAAGTGTGTGACTTAATAAGTCGACACGGAGCTGCGACGTCACTGCACCTCCCCACCGAAAAGCCCGTTGCGAACTTGTTCTCCACAGCGGTCTGTTGTAATTTTTCACCATTAAATAAATTTTTAACTCAACCCTGGCGCGGGGTGTAGCTGGGTATATACATGTTATTACCTCCCCAATCGGTAAATTTCCCACCGTTAAATATTTATGGCTTAGAAACACACAGCTTTCAGCAACTATACGTGCAGTACGTTCCCTCCGCCATTAGGGGTGTATAAAAACAGTTGCCAATTGCAGGGCGCCCCACAATGCAATTGCATTGTGCAATGGCTGGAGGATATGGGGCGTTTATAAGTGGGCGGAATAAAGTTTTGGTTTCTAAGAATTTTATAACTTTTGTACTCGGACGAAACGTGGCAACAGCAATAGTCCCTCTGGTCTAGGGCACCATAACTACCCCAACGAAGGGTCCGGAGTGTTAATGTTAATGTTTAAACTGCAGCTGCAGTCGCAGTGTGTATGTGTACAGAAAGCCAACCAACTCTGGCTAATTGCTGACCAAATGAAAATCCCAATACGACATTTTGTCCAATTTGAGAAATGTCAGAAAGAAGGATGACGACCGGAGGGTAGGTATACGTTCGGGCGACACAAAGGGTGTGTTGATGAAGTGCGCTCGCTGTGTGTATACAGTGGAGTCAGAGATTTGCAGAGCACGTTTGCAGTTTGCAATGCAGTCTCGGTGATGTTGCAGAGCTAATGAATCTAAATTTATTGTGGCAACGCGTGTGTGTGTGTTGTGTTTTGTGTCGTGTCCTGTATGGTATAGTGCGGTTGGTTTTTGGTACGACCATGGCAGTTTGTTCGGAAGTTAATTTCGATCGAGATGACTGCTGTGGGACGGTACCTACTTTGTGGGACAAAGGGAATGGCTTGCAGGTATTTTAGTGTGGTGTTTGTTTGCGAATAGCTTAAAATGTCGCCGTAGCTATTTTGGTAATGAGCTCATTTGAAGGTGAACGGCCTAAGTCGCTGCTATTTCGGGCATTCAAGTGCGGACAGTCAAGAGCGGACGTTGTTTTAAGGGGCAGCGGAAGGTTACCGGCGACTGTGTGGCAATTTGGAAAATATTTGAGTACCTGCCGGTTGAGTTGTCGTTTGGTAAAGTACAGAATGGAAAGGACGAATGGGTTGTCTCTCAATACCAGCTGCAAAAAAATACTCAAAGGGGTCATATTGTTCCCATTAGACTTTTTCAAGTCTGACGAAGGTGCTACCGTCTTGTTTGCAAAAGACAAAGAACAAGTCGTCTGATCATCCTAAGAACCGACTTTTAGCGAACGTCAACCAAAGACTGCGTTCCAATCTGGTGGTCGACTCGGAACTCGGAACCCCCATATAACCATCAGAGCCCTCTCAATGTAAAGAAATTCGACCGACAGACTTCCAAACAACTCTGAACGTTCTCGTCCCACACATCGCTGTCAAAATGTAGGTCCTTCTCGCCATAACCTCCTTGCAACTCACCTTCTGCTCGAGAACAAACAAGTCAATATTTTCCAAGCCCTAATATCATAATAAACCATATGCCCCGAGCCGAAAATGAAACGTACACTAAATAAACACTAAATAAATTGAAAGTACATAAAGGATACAAAGATATTCTCGGTATTGCCAGAAATATGTTATTCTCAAGTTTGGCAAAGAGCGGGTAAGGGGGTAAGGATAAAAAATAATAATTACATCCACCCGCACGTTCAAAGGCGGCCTTAGACCACCACCAACCACTAGTAGACAAGCCAAGACAGAAGACACCCTTAGACCATAAGTGGGCCATTGTACGCGCGTCTGCTGGCTGCTCTCTAAAATTGCTTTCTTGCGTCGGTCGTCTCTCTTGCGTGCATGTTTGCTTAATTAGAACTTTGGAATGCCTACACACTCGCCCTTCACATGCACATACAGCCACACTCGGGTAGGGCAAAGTTTCGATCCAATTTTCGAAAGTCTGACGATGAGACGACGACGAAGACGACGACGACGGCGACGATGATGATGATGATGATGATGCAGGGACAGTGCTATTTATCCTGTAAACATTCAAAGCGAACCCCTTTTCAGCAACGACACCAAACAGCTACAGCGGCATAGCCACACAACCTCCGAGCTCCGTTCGACTCCGGGGGTGGATGACGTTCCTGGGCTATAGGTTAAGCTCTCATCGAGTCGAGTGGTTAAATGATTATCCATATCCAGCACAGTGAGAGAGCGAGAGCTAGTTCAATTCTATTTGCACACCACAAATAAAATTTTCATTATTAATGTAGGGCCATAGAGGTTGTTGGTATTAATATTTTTGTTTCATGTTTGCTATTTGCCGTTGGCCAAGGGGCGCACAGAGAAACACAGAAACAGCGAAAGAGAGCCAGATTGATTTTTGGAAACTACACTACCTACTGGCGTAAACAATTATTATCAAATTGATTTAATATTTGAGATGATTTTAGTAAATTGCTTTCCATTGAATGCTAATTGATTGTTTGTTTTGTTTCTTCCATTTTGTAGGTAAGTGGAATTCGTTTGTTTAAGTGCCAGGATATTGTGGATTCAATGGGATTTAACAGGCGATTAACGATCTGAGGTAAATTATTCATATGGAAAAGGAAATACTTTGCTTAGCCAATCGTCCGTCCTTCGAATGGTGTTCAACATGATGTCCGAAAGGGGTTTTACTTTCTAGAGATGTAGAACTTTCAAACGCAATGAAGGGATGTGGACTTTTTTTTCGATGCCATTTGGGTTTGACTTAGATTCAAAACTGTGCTCTAGTCATGTTATTTATTGGAAAAATTAAATGTGGTGCTTGGAGTGGCAAATTCCGCCTTCTTTTTAACAGCACAGCTCTTCATCGAGCAGGCGATGGAACTGGGTAAAGAAAAGTCATTGAACAACTAGGCTCCTGAGTCACTGCAACGTTTTGGATGCGACAGCAATAATCATTTAGGCGAAATTTTCCATACTAAATTGCATATTGTGACCTACAAAATATTTAGTGTCGAGGCTAAAAATGATTATCAGTAAGGCCCTATGGGCACATGTAATAAAATTTAAATTGTCTGCCTTTCTTTTTCTAAGCGGATTTGTTAACACATCACCAGAAAACTACTCCCTTAATTCTTATGGATTTCTCAGAGTAAGATAGTGCTTGAGGAGGAGCAAGATTTGGTGTTCAGCTCTTTGTAATCGGGCGGATCAATTAAGTTCTAGCGAACTTTACAAAAGATAGTTTAAAAATTAGGCTTTCTGCAAAATGAGACGTAGAATGCATTTTTTATTAGAATTTAAACTTTCGAAAAGATTCAAAATTTGTCGATGAGAAAACAGAGGTCGGGCGTTCCAGAGATGTCGGTTTCAACTCATAAAACGGATATGGTTGTTCTGGAAGGTACGACTTACATACTCTCATTGACAAACTTTGATAAAAATTGTTGTTACTCTCTGTCAAATTAAGAAACATTTTAATACATCTCGAAGAGTTGCTCGGGTCTATAAAGCTTCGTAGCGCATTCTAAGGATATTATTTTATTTAAGGAGTTTTTTGATTTAAACAAATGAATAAAAAGTTCCGCGGGGACCCTAGGCCTAGCTGCATTTTGTGTGAGTTTTTTTTATTTTTGGGACAATTGGAAGGGATCTACAATTTTATGCCGAGTCCAAACGACCAATTGAGAAGCTCTTTCATGACAATTATACTCTCGGATGTTTGTCAGACGTTAGCGGGAGGTGGCGCAGTGGAAAAAACCTTAAGTTGGACTAACCACTAAGCCACTGCGCCGAGCTTTTTTAATTTAAAGGTAAAACAATTAAGTAAAAAAAACGCCTTCAGAGGGCGTGGCGAAATACCTGTTGAGAACAGATGCGCAAATAGTTACGAGGTCATTGCCAGCATTTATTTAAAAAATCCAACGTTTGCAAAGCTTAAAATGTTTATGGGGTTTAAAAATCAGTGGTTACAGTTCTTAAGAGGTTACAATTCGTAAAGCTTAATGCCTACGGGAAAGACAAGTATTAATAGTAGAGAGCTAGACGTCGGTTGGTGCTGTATCTCAGTCTTTGTAGGCACTTGGGAAGACCGTTTTTCTACTAACCTTGTTTTAGACCAGACCTACTTAAGAAGATTCTGATTTAGTGTT
Source organism: Cheilosia impressa (assembly GCA_948293265.1). Classification (NCBI taxonomy): domain Eukaryota; kingdom Metazoa; phylum Arthropoda; class Insecta; order Diptera; family Syrphidae; genus Cheilosia; species Cheilosia impressa. The sequence goes on along the minus strand of OX411881.1, from coordinate 52,478,844 downwards.
TCCGAAACTGGCCACTTTGTTTTGTCGTTGACATCAATGAGCTCTCTGTAACAAGACAGTTGTAATGATCTGTGAACAAAAAAGTGTCAGAAGTGAATATCTGTGAACTTCACACTTTGTGTTCAATAAAAGATTGAACAAAGGCAGAGTGCTGCCTTGTCTGAGACCTCTTATGATATAAAGGGTATCGATATACTGGCTTTTTGACCGTGACAGAGCGCCATCATCGTCCTAGGCAATCAAATAAGCTTTGTACCATAAAAGGTGTCCTTGAAATGGTTGGAACTTGGAGCTCTATCATCGGACATAGCGGACATAGCGAAAAGAAACCGACTTTGTCAATTTTCAATTTTCTATGTCCATGATTGATGCAGTTGTTGAACATGTGGTTTAAGAAGCTCAGCACAAGACATCAGATAAAATATGTAAAATCGATGTTCATGACACGTATGCCTCTATAACTTGCATGGGGCTTGCTTTTGTCAGACCTTTTTGTCACTCGTCTGTGCACATGTTTCGCGTCCCTTCTTTCCTCCTCGCAAAGTGAACGAGCTTGCGTCATTCTTTTTCATTTTATTGAATACCTGGTTTTAGATATAAAGGACTTTCCAATAAGAGGTGTTACTGTGAATGATCAGCTATTTCGGTAGCTGTCACTTTTGGAGCTATTATTCTTTGACATTACATTTGACAAGTAGAAACTACACCATTACTAAAAATGGAACGATACACGCTTCCACAACGCATTGAAATTTCAAATTTCACTACGAAAATGGTGAAAATCTTGCAGTCACAGTTCGCAAAACTAAAGCATTTTTTGGTCGTCGTGAAGCACCTTGTCGGAGTCGGACCGGAATACAGAAATTGGTGGAAAAATTCGAGCTGTTGGGACAAGTTAGTGATGTGAAGAATAAAACCCGTGCACGTCGCTCAAGAACAACTGAGAATATTGCTGCTGTAGCCCAAAGTGTTGAAGAAAACCCAGGTTTGTCCATTCCTCGTCGTTCTTTGGAATTGGGCATTCCACAAACGTTTTTTATGGTCAAAGTTGGATAGTTTTAATCTGGACAACGTTTACTTCCAACAAGACAGCGCTACGTGCCACACAAGCAACGACACCATTGATCTTTTACGGGAAAAGTTTCCGGACCGTGTTATCTCTCGAAGAGGTGATCACAATTGGCCACCGAAATCTTGTGATTTAACAACTTGCGACTTCTTCCTTTGGGGCCACGTGAAAGATAAGGTCTGCGCCAACAGCGCAGCGTCGATTCAAGACCTCAAAGATAAAATTCGTGAGGCTATCGAGGACATAGGGCAGGCACTTTGGTTATGGAAAATTTCATGAAAAGGATATAGGCCTGTATGCGTGCCCGTGGTGGCCATTTGGCTGATGTTGTTTTTCATTATTAACTGCATACCTTCCTCTTTATTATGAAATAAACATCCGATCATTTATCTCAAAAAATGGCATTTTTCTTTGAATACCAAAATAACACCTCTTATTGGAAAATCCTTTATTTCTGGAGGCATTTTTGAAATTCTAGCTGTGAATGAAAATTCGCTGATTTCAGACTTTTGTAGGTTTGGGCATTCAGTTTTGATAATTCCCTATAACAGCGCTGAAAATGTATGTACTACCTATAAACGTGGGTACATTTTGACAGGTTCGCATTGACAGTACGGGTATTTCACTGCTGGGCATTGGGACAAGATTCTGGGATTTTTTCTTAAGTCAGTATTGTACCTATCAATAAATTAATTTTCGATGAAGACTGCTCACTTTTGATTCATCGACATTTCTTATTTAAGACCAATGCTCCCTGTAACCAAAGCGAGGCACAAAATGTATAGACAAACGCTATCGCATAAATCTAGGTAGCCACTAAGGTTTAACCGCAACTTCGCCAGTTGAGATTTGATGAACGACAAGTAATAATTAATAACTCCACTCCGCAGATAATTTATAGCCAAATGCACGATGCAACTGATTGAAGAAACCATGCACCTCAACCAAGAATGATAAATACTGCCCGTGTGATTTATCTTACCGCATGCATTTCTGTGTACTTAGTTTTATTTTCAATTAATTATCTTCTTTTGTTTGCTTGCTAATCCTTTAGAAAACCTGCTTGAATTTCTACGTTATTATTTCTTGTCTTCAGTTGTTTCACATGCCATTTTCAACCACCCCACTGTATACATATCAACATCGCTGTCATCCTTTTGATTCTTATTTTAAATGCTGCTTGACAAAACCTCACCCCTTATCCACAAAACCCTATACAAGTATTTAAAAAAAAAGAATATATATAGCAAGTGAACACCCTACCCAATGAAAACCGATCAACAAAAAAACAAAAACAGGTTACGTGTTGTTAAACAAAAAAAAAATATATATATATGAACTATATGAACAAAGTATGTATTTATTGTTATTAGTGAAAATTGTTAATGAAAATATGAAAATTGCTTCCAACGGGCGTTAGTTTTGAACGGGTTTTGGTGTATTTTGGAAGAAATCCAATTGAAACCGTCCAAAACTGAGGCCAGTTCGTAGCGCACCCGTCTCTAAATGTTTTTTTTTTTATTTTCTCTTACAATGTTTATAATTTAATTATCAAAATTTTTCATTTCCTTCAACAAAAGAACAAAAATTGTTTTCTTCTTCTCCTTTCGTTTGTTTCTCTTGTACATACATTCATCCCCCCCCCCCCCAGAGACATTAAAAATATACAAAAAGGAAATTTTCTCTAAAACTAAAACCAAAATCTAATTAAAACAAAAAAATACAAGTAAACAAATGAAACATAAAAAATATATCTTTCTTTTAAAACAAAGCTACAAGAATTTGTTTTTACTTTCTTCTCATCTATGATTTTGTTTTATTTTAAATAATAAAAATTCCAATAAACAAAGAATAAATTGTGTAAACACTGCAAACATTTATTTATATTGCATATAAATATTTCTTTCATTTACTAAATACTTTTACTTATATTGTTTCAAGTGAAGAAAAAGTGTGAAAAGTGAATTTTTAAAATGAATAGTGACTACAGAAAGGAAAATAGAAATAAAACTTAAACTAAAAACTCCACTCAAGCTCTCTTTGCCTATATGTAGAAAAAAAAAAAACAAAAAATATAAGAAAACAACTTTTTGCATAACAAGCAATTTTTCCACATTATTAATTTGTTTTCTCTTCAGTTTAGTGACTTTTGTTCAATTGTATTTTGATTTCTGTTTGATTTTTCTCAACGCAGGTAAAATATCTAGAACCGCATGTGTTTGCAGTGTTATTTTCTATATAAGAATTTATTTATTTCTTCTCAATTTTCGTTTTTCGTTATATTTTCTTGTATACTCATTTAATTTATTTTTTTTTTATATTTATCCTAAGTGTTGCTTTTGTGTAATTGTCTACATAAAAATGTATCTATATATATAAAAAAATAAATACTTCTCAGACTAGATGATATACAAAAAAAAAAAAGAATGATCTTTCTCGCTGCCGCTCTACCAGTCTTGAGTCTTCGAATGGCAAAAATTTTATATAACTTTGTTAATAATATCTACTCACTTTTATTTATTAAAAAAAATATAAAAAAAAATAAATTTATTGATTTTTCATTGTCACTAATAGAGCAACAATTCGATGATCGATCTGAACGAAATTTTTTTCTCAAATGACATGAAAACTCAATAAAATATTCATTAAGTGCTTTCATTTGTTTACTTGTTCATACGTGCCCTGTTTTGCATATATATCTATAGAAGAAAATTTTAAGAAAGTCTTTTTATTTCTCTGCACGTTTTGTTTTTCCTTTTTGCTTGTGGATTGCATTTTTTTTTTAACTTAATATCCTGCATCTTGCACTCCTTGGAGTTTCGTTTGCACGTGAGTTGTAGTTTCATTTTGTATCTACTACTCAGTCTTTTGAGAGGTAGGACAAGGTGCTAATGCGCCTTTGCGAAATTGAGCAACCATGTTGGATAGGACAATTTTATGCTTTGGTTGTGGACGCAGAGGTTCAGTTGTTTATTTTAATAGACTACTCAGTGAGGGGTCTAAGATCGAATATTTTTTTCCATTGCGGCACTGCTTGCAAACGTCCAGAATTTGTGGTCAATCTGACAGCCTTTTCGTCGCTTTAGACCAGTTTAGTATGTCCGTACTTCGAACAACATTAACGCAATTTTTTCCACAGCTCTGCCCCTTTCGCCTACTTTTATGTATTATATCAGCATCCCCTCTAAAGAAGAGAAAATTCCCCAAAGGAATGATGGAAAAATTTCCCTGACAACCTTCTTTAAAACGCAAACTAAAAATGAAACAAAAAGAACAGGTCCACCACCTCAGTATTGAGGCACACCATTTTATATGTTAATTTTCCGTTCAAATGGATACTCCTTGAATGCCAATTCAGCTGCAATCCCCCATCATAAACAATAACCCAACAATATGCGATAACTACTCGTACTCATCCATTAAAGAGCATCAATGACCCAGATTAAGACCCTTAAGGTGGTAGTTCGGCTACGCTCTCCCACATTTTACAAAGGCAAACCTGAGCCCAAAAATAAACAAGGAAGCACATATCTCTAAATAACCAATTTTAATGCACATTTTACGATTATTTATTACGTCGATAAATTACCATAAAAAAAAAACAACAACCGCCAAACACGGCTATCACGGCCATCCCTGGTTAGAGTGCTTCTAAAGTGAATCATTTTTCCCCGGGAAAAAAAAATATCCTGTAGGCGCGCAAAGTTGTGAGCTGCCGAAATATGCTTTCACCAGGTTGATGGCGCCCAGTCATCTCCTCTTGCATCGGTAGGCCATCATCCGCCTTCTGACCAGGACATCCATTAGCCCACATGCCATTGCTGCTGTATCAAAGTGCTGCTTCTGCTACCTCTCGATTGAGGAATTGCCAGCTTAGGTGAAAGTTCACCACGCAGGATATCCTTTCTAAGTGACTCTGTTAAAGCAAATGATACTCATGGTGGAAAACAGAAGACAGGCGCTCCCGCGTGCGGTAAAGGATACACGCAGTGTATCACACATATATAGGGTTAAATGCCGCCACAGGATGTCGTTAGTTGGGATTTATTGGCTAGGATTTGAAAGGGAATAGAAAAAAAAATGAAAAAGTTAAAGCCAAGATGAAAGGATATGCGAAAAACGTGTATGAAGAATGGGGAGGAAGGGCAAAAAAAAATTCTGATCGAATCAAAAGGACATTCGCATATGAATTTAATATATTAAAATGGATTTCATCCTTTTTTTCGCCCGCTCACCGGCGGTTGTCTTATGCTTCACATCTTTTTACGCCCTCACTATACACGTTCTCCGTGCTTTGTATGGGAATGGATATTTATTACTTTAATATATTTTCATATATTCACATGTGAAGGATATATCTCTAAATGCGTATGCGGAAGGATATACGACGTGTATGGAGAGGTCTTCGAAAGGAATATTAATTTAGGAAGGATAATCGATCTGAGGAGAGGGTTTTTCCGTTGCCAGGGAATTTAAATTTAATGCGCTTTTCTGTCATTATCCTTGGCTGGGAGATAATAACGACCATTATCCCAGTCAAGTGGTTTTGCGGCTAATAATACTTTGTCAGGGAATTTTGGGGTACAATCGACTCAAACATTGCAATGGCCTTCGACTTATTTTGGTCGTTGGTTTTGGTTGAGTTGAGCTGAAATTTTTTTGAACAGAAGTTGACCTTGCAGGAGCATACGGACAACTGCGATCTATTCTTCTATAAGCAACAAATATCTCCTATAGCAACTGGCGGTAAAGGTCCCAGTAGATATTTTAATTTAGCGACTCGTCCAATAAATGAAATGCATTTTTCCCCAAGGTCCTTCTATTCTATTGTTAGTTCAACGTCACTTTAAATCCAATCCAATCCTGTCGTAGGTGGAGTGCTGGTAGGTATACCACTTTTCGAAACCTCATCATCTAATGCCATCATTCACGGCATCTCACTTTTTTTCGCCACAGTATACCCGAGGACATCGTATGTATATCTGTGTGTGCGGCTGATGATGAGATGGTGAAAATGCAATAAAATTGAGTTTCTCTTGTGGAAAATTTTTTGAGTGAAATGTGGCTGAAATGTTTGCCATTTTTTTAGGAAGTCCTCGTTTTTCTTTTGCTATCGAAGAGCCTTTGTAGCTATTGTGGGTATTCCGATGGCCTTGCGGTCTGCGGTGCGGTAATATGCCACCCTTTGACATATCCCAGAAGTATAGACTCTTTTTATTAGTTTAAACGAATGAGCAGAGGGGAGGAGAGTGTGTGCACATAAAAGAAGGAGGACAGCGCAAGAAGAAAAATAAAAAAATCAAAAGAAATCTCCTGATGGAATGCAATTAAATCCGGTTACATTATCCTGTCGAAAGAACTGTGTTTTTCTTCTTTTGCTTTATAATTTCTTTGTTCCACAACTTTGTGATTTTTTTTTTCTTTTCTTTTTTTTAGAGCAGCAGAACAAAAAGAAACTTTCAGCAATGATTAAACGAAAGTGTTCAGGAAGTATATAAGAAGTGAGAAAAACACTCGACACATTTGTCCTTAAATGATGTAGTGGGAGTGCAAATGCAGATGGAATGAATGTGCCGGTTGTCGATTGAAGGAAAAATAAAATCGTTCTTTTCAGGGGCGCACTTTGGGTATTGGGGTTCAAATCAGGCGCTTCTTTTAGGGGCCCCCTCATTTGCAAGAGAAATCATAAGAATTTTCCACTTTTGATGGACAATACTGGCTGCCACATGAACCCTTTACTATTTTTCGTAAAATTTGTCGATTAATTGCAATATCCTGGCGCCCCTTTAGAACAATGCTCTGCATTCTATACGGTCCTGGGCAATTTGTGTGAGTTTAAAGTCGTTTTATACAAGCACCGATGAATGCAGTCGTTGGTGTGCCCCCCTATTGACACTAATCGGCACTACAGGTGTCAAGACAGGGAATTGTTGCTGTGGGGTATTAAGGAGCATCCCGTCGACTATGCCGCTTATTGTTTCCCAGAGTAGGGAATCGAACTCTGGTCGTCTGATGGTGATGTTCGAAGTAGGTGAACGGTAGGTGGTTACTTGCATTCATGTGCTGCTTGACAGGAGTGTTGACAGCAAACAAGGAAGTAAGTAATGAGTGTTTTTTCTTAATGCAAGTGCAAAGACGAGGACACAGAGATATAGAAACTATGTAGGCTGTAATAAGGTAGAGGGAACAAAACAACCGCCCGGGCACAAAAATACCCCCATCTTGGTTTACTTGAAAAGTGCCCCGAATTGGCTTTCCAATTCAAAGGAAGCAGCCTTCCGTTTAACTTATCACGACTGAAAGAAACTCTGTCCATTTTCCCTCACGCTGACTGTGGAAACTTTCCTTCCAATCGTCGTAATAATTTTCCTCTCCATTTCAATCAACCCGCCTATACAGTACCAGTCGCTGCCGTCCGACATTGATTCGTACATCCTTGTCCAAGGCAACAACACCAAACCCGACTTGACCAGAGAACTTTATCCGCAGCAAAGTATAATTTTACCCTCTGCCTCAAAAGAACTACGAAAAAGGATAACAGCAGCAAAAAATAAAAAATAAAAAATTCAACAAAACATTTCACTCAAATGGAAAACTTCACCATATGAATGTCCGGCAGTTGAAAAATCCAAATGTATACTTTATCGTCCTCGTCTGCTGCAAAAGGCCCAAAAACTGTATATACACCATATGCAAGTGGGTCGTGGTCCTAGCACGCCCCCTCGCCTCACCAACCAGATGCTCGGATGCTGCTACCGCCACCGAAGTTTCTCTATTTCGTCCAACTCAATCACAAATAAATATCTTTAGAGGTAGCAGAGATAGAGATACCAATAGCAAACCCACAAAGTGTCGCAGCGCACAACATTGCAAGTTCACCGGAAAAGGATACAGTAAAAGGAAAACTTTTTGCGAAAGATTTTTTCCTTCTTCCTTTAATCTCTGGTTCTCAGGTTTGTGTTTCTCAAGAAGATGACGCAGAAAAAAGAAAAGATATACGAAAGTTTGCAAAAAAAGAAAAAACGGGCCCTGGGTGGGAGAAAAAATATTCCTGGCAACCCCCGGCTTTATTTCAGTTTCAGTATCAACTTTGTCGTCTCTCATTCATACACGGAGATGAGGGCAACACAACAAAAACAAAACAAAAAAAAATGAATAAAAGTTCTAAGCCATTGCTTTTGATTATCACAAAATTAAAAACTTTTGCGTCCTGCTGCAGGACGACGACACTACGTAGGAAGACGACGAACGGCGACTCGACACTGGGCGTGTAGTATAAGGTAGACATTTCGGGACATGTGTACCGGGGGCGGCTCGCAGTTCACTCTATGAATATGCCATTGGAGATGAAACATGACAGGAGCATCAATTTTACGGTGTTTCGATGGCTGGAGTGGAATAAGGATGATAAATATTTGCAGACAATGTCAGATGGCGCCCGTATTCCAGATCAATAAAAAGAAATTAAATCGCTGAAGCGAAACTGCAAATAGTGCGGAATGCATGGCACATGGTATTTAAAATGTATCCTTGCGGGTTCAATCTTTCCCTTTTTATATACTTTTTTTTTTCCATTTTGGGGATCCTTTTCTGCCCACTTTTGCTCAGACAATTTTGAACTTCTTTTCTCGTTTTTTATTTTTTCGAATCACTTTATATCGAGTTGCAATCGAGACGTCTAGTCTGCAGGGTTCGTCCTTTTTTCCCCTGTGCAGACGATTTTTCAGTAGTCGTCAGCAACAATGAGGAATGAGGGTCGGAGGCGATGTATAACAGCAGTAGCCCTACCCTCATTTCATGCGGCTCATGAAACAAATTGAGTTGATAAAAGAAAAGCGAACGAAGAACTTGCTGCATTCGTTTGTTCCAAAGGAGGCGCATCCTTTCTGTGCCATTTTGAATTAATTTCACTGGAGAGTCTTCTTTTTCCTATATATACATCCCCTTTGTCGGCGCTTCGTTTAAAATGCAAAACACTAAAGTAATCGATTGATTGTATCATCGTCCCGAGTCTACAGAAGCATACTTAATGCCTGTTATCCTTTTATAGTCATCATAACTCATTCCATCAGTGTACGGTAAAAGAAAAAGAACAAAAAAAAAAATACTGGCAACAGGAAACAATAAAATTCGTGAGGATAATTCATAAGAATAACGAGTTCATCGATCTGCTGCTCCCTCCGCCATCCCATTACTAGCTTCAATCATTTTATAATGAATATCAAGTGTCCTTGAAAATCCTTGCCGTTTCCTCTTACATTATAATTCAATTATTGAAATGTTCCGCCTGTTGTTATGCTTCTTTTACGACTGCCATGTGTATAGCGACGCAATCGATCTGTCGATTGCTTTTGATGGTCGACACACCCTGGCCTGGCTACACCGTCCGCAGGATAATAAAATCAGCCCGGCACAGTTTCACAGGAAAGAACAAAATCAAAAATATTTTCTAATTATGTATCCGTTGGAGTAATAAAATGCACAGCGCATTAAAATTAAATATTGCCAATTTTTGAGTTAACTCAATACCGGTGCGTCCGAAGGACAACAACAAGGACGCTGGGTGGTAAATGGCCAAATGTGTAATGTGGTCAACAACGTAAAATGAAAATTGTGAGTGGCAGGACTTTTATGTGGTCTGCGGTTGCTGGATGGCGGTAACATTTGTGCGAAGCGTTACACTCTGCTGGTGATATTAAAAGTCGGGATATAGCTAGCTAGCTATTTTGGTTATTTATTTTTTAATTTATATTCAATTTTTGAAAAAGTTTCCCTTTGGTGTACTTACTGTTTGGAGAGTGACGTTCAGAGTTATGGTCTTGGATGTGTAACGGTTGCAAGAGATATGAACATCAAATGGTGGCTTTGATTTTTTGATGGTTAATTCAACTTGAGTTGGGTATACCTATACCTACCCTGGCAAAGCTGCTGACAGTTTTTGAAGCTCAATACTCTGTCGCCCGTAATAGTCACTATCAAAAGTACGCATTTGGGTTATTTCTTCAGAATAATGGAAAAATGTCTTCCGAGCCTTAATTTGGCTGAACCAAAGTACAGAAAACAACAGTCTTTAAGGGGTTAAGGTCGCTGTTACCTTTTTTGATATCCCTGTCTCTATTTTTAATAAATTGAATCATCACTGAAGCAGCTAAGGTCACAAAAGCGTTACCATTCTACCATCTACCAGACAGCAAGCTTTTCTATTGAAACAAAGACTTTTGTAGATTTTATCCGCGTTCGAGGGGCTATGAAAATAGTCTTCCAAGCTTGAGCCTAAAGTTAGACTCATTATTGTGAAACTTTTTCCATTGCTACAGTTGTCTATGGGCTTGGTTTAGTCACAAGATTTTTTCAGAACAAAGACATTACAGAGCTTGGTTTAGTTACAAGCCTTTTTCAGAACAAAGACATGATAGAGCATCTGTTGGGAAGTAAATTTTGCGCAACAGATGGCGCTCTAGTATGTGGGATAGAAGTCAGCATCATTTTTAACAATTGCTTTAAATTCATAGATTTTTTTCAATAAGGTCAATAAGGCTTAGCTTCCGCTAGACTTTTCTACTATTTTACACTGCAGACCGCTTAATTGAACAGGGACTCCTACTCAACAAACGTGATGACGATGGTTGGATCCTTGTACGCAAATATTGCAGAAATCGTTTGTCAGTCTGCCTCTGTTAGTTCCCTATTTTTTTCAGGGATTGTTGGTGTCATAGTGCCATCGGACATTTTTTCAATTTTTGCTCAGTGGTAACTGTGCTGCTCTACTGATCTTGCGATCCAAGGTTCGATCCCCGGAGAAGCATGACCTAAGGTCCTATAAGGAATTTTCACAAAATTTTCCATTCCTTATAAAACTAAAATAGTCCCTCCCCAAAGGTTTTAAAGAGACCAAGTAAACCTCCAGAATTTGCCATTTGAAAAGATGTACCATGTCATTATCTGTCAAAACTACGGGACCACACAATTTTGGGTAACTCTCTTTTAACTTAAAAAAATTAAAGTGCGAAAGTAGAACCTAACTGAAAGCATCTGAGACCGTGTTAGAGCTTTCTTCTGTAGTCTTTTCTCTTAAAACCTTTGAAATCTAGTCAAGACTACTCCACAGATCTCTAGGCTAGTAACTTTTTGACAGAATATTCGACAATGTTCGGTAAGCACATAAAATTTAGCGCGATCAACTGGTGAAATAGGCTTTTACGAATTAAAGCTCTTAATAGTGATCCGTAAGACTTATTGGAAAAAAACTAAATGTAGGTTCTGAAGTTTATCGGAGTAATGAGGTAAAAAATGTTTTCAAGACAGAAAGGTTGAACTTCCAGAAACGGGTGCCTTAAAGGTTTAGTAAATTGATTTAAAAAAAAAGAAGTCCAGTACGTCTTTTGAGCGCTCTTGGAAAGGTCTGAAGACAGCCGAAAAATTGACGACACCCATTGTCAAACTTGTCGGAATATTTTTTAACAAGCTTTCGCCATCGAGATTATCCTGATATCCTCTCTGGGAAGCTCTTTAAACTGTCGTGCCGATTCTAGACCTTCAAATGATATAGTTCACTTCTTTTTTGTTAGTTGTGAACACAAATGTTGTGTTTCAGCTGCGCCTGTTCCGCGAAAAGGTCAGAGCTGACGCAAGGATCACAAACAAACGTCTTGTATTGTATGAGAACAAAAATAAAGCACCTCGTCAATCAATAAACCTCTAAGCAAACCCATTCCTACATTCAATACAATTTAGTTAAAAACGAGCAATTTCAAACGGAACCACGCCATAGCAACCCCTCAGGTACACCTCCTTTAAAAGGATATGACGTTCTCTCGAGTAAATGGGTTTAAAACACACCCCAGCACAAAAATCCCAAAATAAATACCTAAATGTACTCCAAAGGCCACTCTCGTTCACCCTTATCACTCTTGGTCTTATAGTGAACATTTTTCCAACCAACGGATATTTCGCCGCAACACGAGGAGCTTTACTAAAAGGCCGGAAGTTATAATACCCCTAAGCACCCTAATGAATCCAATATCCAGCCATTAAGCCCACACATGATTCCAGCAGCACCTGCTTCCAAATCCGATATCTTAGACTCTTTCGCTTGGCCCACCCCCGATCGGGCTCCCACGATGATTGTGCGCTCAACCCGCCCCGCTTGGTCCTTTTACGAACCAAATAAAGCAAATGGAAAGCCAAAAACGCACGCAATGACCTAAATTTCTCACCAAACAATTTGCAAGAGGCATATAACCTATTCTTCGCCGTCCATCACTCTATCCGCTGCCAATCGGTTGTGAATTTTCCCCGGCACACCCATATTGACACAGGCACTCTGATAGCGTCCAACACTGACGTTGTTCGCGATGGCTTTGATGGCGGGAAATGATGAAGAATTTACGACAACGCCATAGCGTGATTAGGTGACATCTCGCCAATGGCACCGCTAAAAACTCCATCCAACCTGGACACGACGATTTGTTGTCCGAAAAGAAAAGTGAGTCCTTTAAGATATTTTCCTTTGATTGCTTCCGACTGGTGGGGGGCGGTAGGGGGTCAGATAGTTAATGGCCATGCCATGCCTTTCTTTGCAAATCAAGGTGGAGAGATGGATATACCGTGATATTAGTTAATGGCGCTGCCCAGACCCGCACCGACCCACCATTGTCAATGTGGATTTCATTGGAGACGGTTAATTAATTAAAAAAAAAAAAAAAAACTGTTTGTTCAAGAAATCGAATGATTGTGTGTAATAAAGTTTCAGGTGAAATGTGTGTGAGGATTTTTTCTCTTTTTTTTGCGTCATCGTCCTTTGAAGGATAATTAGAGGAAAATGTTTTTTGTACGTTTCCACAGTTCTTTCTTCTTCTATTGTTTTTTTTTGTTCGCCATGAATTCATCACTTCAAAGGATGTCTCGCATAGTTGGCTGAGGTCCACTGCTGTGCGCGTCACTGTCACTTGCATATACTATTGCTTTCGCACACCGGAAGAGCACAAAAGGGCGGCGGCATTTGACGAAGGACGAAGAAAGTCTGTGGAACTAGAAAAAAAGGCAAACTACAAATTCACATATATCCCTTGCATGATTCCATATGCGAGGACGACGGTGATGATTCCGCCACCACACCGCACACTATTCTGAGAAGTTTTGCTTTTGATCAAAGTCCTGCATGAGGTAGACTATACTACATACCGTTGGTGTATAGTACAGTCTGCTCAAAGTGAGCCCTGACTAAGAGAGTTCTAGAGTTTAGCTTGTGGACGCTTGCTGTGTCATTTGTTTGTGTGTCTGCGAAGTAATCAAATTTTACGACGAGACAGGATGTGTTGGAATGGAACTCCTCCTTTGTGAGTGCACCTTATCTCGTTGGGCGTAGGGTATGTGTGCGAAAGTTGACAAAGTTTGGTAGAGAAATGAGCTAAGGCCGAGGTTTATAACCCTAGGAGTCGACTGTTTGTGGTAGAAATGGCGGAGCCTTGAAATTTTTTTCTGTACGAACAGCTGGAAGCGAAAACTAGTCAGTTCTTGCAGGTACTCATAGGCGTTGGCAACTTTTAATTTACATACCGATTACTGCATCCTGTTTAAAGACTCATGAGGAACTCTCTTGAACTGGTGGATCACTTAGTTAGTCGATATCTAGTTCAGAAAGTTCCTGCTGCGTGCCAGACGCCAATGGTCCCGCATAGGGCATCATACATTTAACCCGACTTCGAACCGATTTTCCTATATTTCCTGCATCCTCCGTTCGTCCTCTATACAACTACTCCAGCCACTTAAAGTGTGATTTTTATTTCGTCAATGGATATGCTAAAAGGACACTTTTCTCTCGCTCTATTAAAAAAAATAACATCGGGGGCAGAGAAAAAAGAAAACCCAAAAATTAAATAAAGGATCAGAGGATGCTGGCTGTACGAGGCGTCACTTGTTTGTGTCACATTGGGGTGTGTGTTTTGTCTGGCGCAAAAGGAAGAAACTGTCATCGCACTCCATATCTAGATGGCTGGGCTGCTTGGGTATATGTCTGATAAACAGGATGTTGATCTAAAGCACCGAGACCGACATCATCATCAACTAAAGGAGAGAGTGCGGGTAGCTCCTTGCAAATAATATATATATAGCTTTGACAACGAATATTCAAAGATTCGAGGTGATTTTTGATTCTAAAGGACTGCTATGTTGCTGCGTCGTATAAGCGACTGTCTGGCATTGTACAGAAGGAAATGGGAAAACCGCGTGACATTGCACAGTTGGGGGTGGTTCGACAGAAGAGATGTCGCTGCCTTAAAATTGGGCGGCTTTAACTTTGATTTTTCAGATCTTCTGTAATTAGTTCGGGTTTTCAGGTGGGCCTTGTAATTATGCGAAGGGAGCTTCGAAGAGAAACAGAACCCCGGCGGTACATGAGGGGACCTTTGTGGCTTGAAGTTGGAAGTTTTGCTTAAAACTTCCTATACTACTCCTTTTTATTACGAAGGTCTCAAGGACAGACGCCGCCATTGATGTCATTTAAAGTGCGGCTTAGGACTTTAGTCTTTTTGAACAAATTTGCAAAAATAAATTAGTTTCACTTGAAAAATTTCTGCAATTCGCCTGTCATTAAAGAATAAGAATTCGACAAAATCAAGGCTCATGATGTTAACCAAAGAAAGTTGCCTAGGACGCTCAAACTTCAACAGTTCATCCATATAAGTGCCACTCATAGTTAGAGGAACTTCTCGAAATGCCTTTCTTTTGGTTCGCTGAAACTTTGGTCCTGTATCTCTCGCATACAGAAACAGATATCAAATTCCATAAAAGTGAAGTGAAAATCCATTCTTCCACTAATGAAGACACCTTGCCGAAAATTCCACACACAGCGGCAAAATTATTTTGTTAAACGACACACAAAAGGATTACACTACATCCCCGACAAATCCTCGCTCAACGTGAATCGTTTACTTACACAGCAAACAAAAAGCTGGATAGCAGCAAAACGCAAAAGCAAAAGCAAAAGCAAAAGCACCGGCAACAGCAACACGAAGCGAAAAAGCATATAGCAAACAAAACGCCAAACAAGAAGAAGAAGAGAAGGAACAACTTTTCTTCACGGGCACAACTACAACACATAACTGATATTAATTTAATTATTTGGCTTGACTTCCATTATTCGTCGGCGTGTCCTTGTGTTAGGTGTGCAGATGGTGGTGCCTCTGTTTATCCTCGGTTAGTAGCGGTACATAATAATAAATTCATTTCGGTAGGGAGCTTCTAACGCTTTAGCGTTTTGCTTCGCTCAAATGTCACCTCAGAATAATAATGATAAACACGCGCGCGACTTCAATTTAAACACCCAGCGGCGGCGTAGCGGCGGTGAAGTGAAAACATCTCTCCAGGATTATCGCACACGAGAACGAGAACAGCGACATTGCTCGCTCGATATCCCTTCTGTTTCGCATTTCGTATTCATAGCACATGTGGAAATTTCTCAAACTGATTCCAGAATCTCATAAATTAATGCTGGCAATGAGGTAAACGCCGACGTCGCCGGCAAAAAAGGCGAGATGTAAAGGAAAACTTTCCTCGCAATCCGCGTACACCATCATCCGTCAGCGGCAAAGGGCTTAAAGTGTGCGCGTACACATGACAGGGGGCAGGACAGACCCTGTTTGGCGAAACTACGAGTACTCGTATCTGTGCTGGTTAGATGGATGCTTGTTAGCAGCACCGCTGCGGGCAATTGTGGAAGGACCCGAATGTTGTAATAACTTTCAAGTTACTTAATTGAAGGAGAACAGTCTTGAATCGCATACACTCGGAGCTATAAGGAGAAAACAACAAACAAAGGACTTACGTGTTAGCACATCATGATGACACTTTTTTTTTTTTTTTTTTGGACTGAACTGGGTCAAATCAATGTCATCGGCATTGAACACGGTAAGAGCTGCGTGTGTTTGTCCAACTAATGGTGTTGTCTTAAGGTTCCCTCATGTGTCCTTTCTTTGTTTCGGCCAAAGGAAAACACACTGAAGACAGTGCGGAAGCTGTCTTGATTTTCGAGTGGGTATTTGTCGTGTGTATAGGTACATGTGGAATTATCTCAAGTGAATATTTGGACTTAGGTGGGCGATGCTTCAATTGCAGGAGACTTTGATTAATTAATGGCATTCCTGTTGCGGGAAGTGCCCGTCTGTGATTGAGAGCTTCAGATTCGGCTGAGGGCAGGTATACAATTTGCGGATCTAATGTGCGGTTGTGCGCCGTGATGAAGTGAATTTGAAGATGCTAATGGATTCCTTTGTGGTAAGGGGATGGACCTTCTTTGAAGCGAGTCGTTCAGGTTCTTTCCTTTATTTTGATAAAAGAAATTAAGCAGCATTTCGGCATCTGCACCGGAAAGTTGAGTGAAAAGCGACGACAAAAAGGGAGGTGAGTGTGTGTACCTATTCGGGCTTGTTTTTGACAGACTTAAAGCTGTGGCGGTGGCATATCTTTTTCGTAGAATGTTGTCTATATCGTGAGTGAAGGTCCCCTAAATAGAGAGACGAAGAGCTCTCCCAATGTGGCCTCTACTCTGCGACCTGTAAAAGTCTATTCCAACTCTCTTTGTTTGCCTAAAAAAAACCTATTTTGTTTGTAAATTTTTGATTCTTTGGGCTGGAAAGTTCTTTGGGGTTTAAAGTTCCTTAAGCAATATCAAGGCGACTATTGCAGACTAACTTCTGCTAAAAGGTGACCAAATTTAAAGGTTTTTAGAGGTTTTTTTCATCAAAGCTGAACCTCTTTATCTATGAATAATGTGTACGCATTCGAATTCTATCGCACAACTCTTTAAAATAGGCCCTACCCATTGTTCGCAACGCTTTGACATTGAAAATTAATCGAACTTAAGAGCGACTTGAACAGGCTTAAGGGAAAATATATGAACAGCGCTAGGTCAACTCGAAAGTATTACGTCTCTAAAGCCTTCAAATCGAATCTCTGGACGCATCTTTTGCCCACAGCAGACTCAGCCTTACACCATGTTGCCAATGAAAGCGAAGACCAAAAGGTGTCAACTCAACGGCTCTTACTAGCAATCATTTTTAGCCATAAATATAGTTTGCAGGGAACAATAGGTGATTTTTTTGTAAGAAAAACTGTCGGCATTGCCAGTCCGTCAAATTTTTAGTATCAGTTTAGTCTCAAATATTGCCAACCAACGTTCAAACTTTTTAAAGCTTTTTGTGTCAATTTTGCTGACTTTAATCAAGTGAAAACACCCAAAAATTTAACATTTAAGGGGCTTACCTTACAATCTTGTTATATTGACAGAAGTTCACGTAAGTTGTACTGAATTTCCAAAGTAGCTACATTCAGAAAACAACTCTAGAAAGAACCATTCGATTCAAAGAGTCTTCCGCCTTTAAAAGCTTCTTGCACCCTTTTCCTTTGCTTGACAAAACTTGCAAAAACTGGTCAAGGACTGGTGATAAATGCAGCTAGATACTGGGGCCCAAACCTCTTACAAGACTCTAGAATAGGTTAAGAGGATTATGGACCTTGGTCAATAACAACAGCTTCCATTTTGCAGAAGAATTGTCTTAAAATCCGTTTTTGATTGTGCTATTATTTTCTGAAGGAAATTAAGCTCCTCCTGTTTGCCACTTGAATAGGACAATCACTATCAAGTGTGAGATATCGAATAAGGGACGAAAGGAAAGGAATTGATAAACTCTAACCTACCAAAGTAAATATAACTCGTAGCCTTGCAGTAATAAATGTCAACGAAAGGTATCCCATGGTAGTCTTGTGAAATTTAGCAACTTCACTTAAAAACCTATCTCATGGGAGCCTTGCAAAGACTAGCACCTTCAACCAGAACCCTAACCCAGGGTATACCCTTGCAAATCTTGAAACCTTCAACAAACACCCTGGTATAGTCATGAATTATGCCATCTTTTTAAAAGTCACACACCTTTTTGTCGATATATGGGTCCGTAATGTAGGTACTTAGTTAAATTTTTGCATCATCTGACCTAGACCTATATACAAAGCTCGGGTTCACTGTGCCAAAATTTGATACCTGGGAAGCTATTATTCATAAAATGAGTGCCGATTGGCCTTTTTAAAAGCCATCCTAGTCTGCAGATGTATGAATCCAAGGAGTCTTTTAAGCTCAACATTCTGTAGATCTTCTAGTTCGTCAAAGAAGACGGATCGTAAATGATAAATAGTTTTTGTCATAACGCAGCTTCTGCGGAAGTCGTTTCGCAAATAATTCTTGTAAGCTTCATCAAACATTTGACTGACTTGCTGCTACAAAGGAACTTTAATTCCAAATAATTTCTTTTATAAATTGCATGGATCAAAGTACCCAAAAGATGTCTAAATTCATGCTCTCAAGAGAAGGCTTGAAGTATTGAATGCTTTGGAGTTGTTTTTCGAATGCAAACCTTCGAAGGTTGAAATTTTATAAATAGAAACTTCTCTACGTGGGCATTAGAAACCGGTCGAAGAAAGACCAGACGCTCGTATTTAGCAAAAGAGTTCATCTTATTTGACCGAAAACAAGTCTTTTCAGGCATAAACTTATTTCACACGTTCTTGTTGGAGAGGCTGCCTTGAAAAATGTTTAAAAAAGCTACTCTTCGATTTGAAGCAGCAGCCTTGCATCTGGCATAAGCCAAGCATCGGCGCTGAATTCGCCAAAAAAAAAAATCAAGGTTAATCCAGCCTCAGCTGTTTCCCATATACTCATATCATACCATGCAAGGTTCATTCATTCAAGACACCAACTTTCTATCCACAAAAACCACCGGAAGTCGAAATTTGCATGCAAAACACTAATTTCAGTGAAAATCCATGCACGAGTTCCTATAAGCCTTTGAAATTGCCTATCCTTACGGTCCAATATCTAACAAAAGAGGCTGTAAGTTGCATACCATTGAAGCCCAATATTTTTCATCATTATACTGCTGGAAATCCACGATTTAAAACCGAAAATAGCTCCCCAACAAGCGTCTTAATCGAATTGAAATGGTGTACCACACCACTCTCTGCTGGGACCATGTTTGCTTTTATGGAAAAGTAACACAAACCCTGAGAGCGAGACACACCCATCCCCACATAATGTAGCTGCAATTTGTAGAAGCGATCGAAGCGCTGCTCCCTCATCACAAATTGAACAGGACGTACCTACTCATATAAAAGGAGCAAAAAACCATCGTCCCAGCGGTCGCCGAAAATTTTCAACATAATAAGCAGTCTGTTCACGTTTTTTTCCCCGTTCCCCTTGCTTTCCATGGACACCCACACCACCATTCAAACGGTCAGTATAGTTATAGTCGGTTCGATGGCTACTCTTGCAATTTCATGATTGCTCTTATCTCAAACAAACAATAAATAAGTTTGGTTTTTTTTTGTATTGTGTGTGCGTTGTGCTCATCCTTGGCTGTGCATTGCATCGAGAACATCATCATTGGTCAATGGTTCCCCGAGGATTCACTGGTCTTGACTTGCAAACCCAACAAACTGACGGCAGTGTGGGTGATGACAGGGACGTGGCGTGGTGCTTTTAGTAGGGTGTTCACTATATTTTTTACCGTAGTAAAATAGTGAATTTTTTGTTCTATTCCAGGACCCTACGTGGACGATGAATACATTGCTTATAGAATGGCAACCACACAATCAAAGCTTGAATTCATATTTTTTTTTCATTAAAGTTCCTAATAAAATATTTATTAAAATTTGGAGAAGGTAGTGTTGGCCTAACATAATAAATAACATATTTCCAATTTTTCAACTGAACACAGCTGTGAAAATGGTTTCGCAAGTAGCTTTTCAGTTATAGTTGCGATTTCAAATATTCGAGCAACCGACCTCTATTCCATATTTACCCACCCGAGAACCGAGTGGGAATGAAAAATTATACAAAATTCCAGCTTGCGCTTTCAGGTTCTGCAAATTATAGCGCACCACAGAGCGCAGACCACACAACAGGAGAATAAAGCACTAGGGTCGCAATGGGACTTTGGCTCTAGCTGTTCGCTGTTGTATGTTGCATCTTGTATGATCTTGCATTGTGCTTGTTTTGTTCCTCCACACAGTACCATTACCAGTACATTAGGCACAAAAGCACAAAAGAACTTCCAAGTTCCAACTTCCAACACTATGTTGTCAGGGTGGAACGAAAACGAAAATGAAATTACAAGTGCGAACTGCAACGAGGTGCGCTCGATGTAGGCGAACACCAAGCCAGGTAGATTTCTGTGGGAAAAGGTTTTTTTTTTTTTATTTTGTCTTTTTTTTTGTATGCAATTTTGCCTGTCGACGGTGCTCTAAAGCGAGATGAACACCCCGATGTGTGAGTTTCATTACCACCAAGTTGCGTTGAATGTGAATTGGAAGTATCGATACAGGGAGTTTTGGATTTTGGTTCGATACAACTTTTTCAACATCTTATGTTGAGATCAACTATTCATTTACAGATACTGATTTGTTAAAATACAAATTATTGCAAAGACAAAAAGAGAAATGTGTTTCATAATGAACTTAAGTTCAGTGCATTATAATAGATTTGGATAGGGTGTGCAGAGAACACCTGCGCACCTTTGAATAAACGTCACTGGGTGATGATCCAACAAAATAGATATTGGAAAATATGTTATGACATATAAATTCAATTCGAGATAGAAAAAGAAGGGATAGATATGACATTGCAGAAAGGAGCGCAACCAGAACCGACCAACAGAGAGAACAAGAAAATTCCCTCTGGTGATGACAGGACACAAAAGAATTAAAATCCAATGATTTCATCTGCTTCGATCCGAATTGGGAAGGATATCTCATTGTCGACCGGACCGACAACAAGTACATACACACAATAAGAAAGAGAGACAATTTTTGCCCACTGACGTAGGTATATCGGACTTAATCCTGTGGGATTGATGATGGTTTAGTTGTGTAGCGGGTAGCGGCAACACAAATAATACACAGCGAGGGGGAGGCGAATTGGCATCGATTTCATTTGCTGATTTGCGAGAATTTAATAAGTCTCTGGGGGGATAAGCCAAGGATAACCGGTTATTGTTGTTAGAGAGAACAGTGTGTATATACACAGTAAGCCCACACACAGCAAGCAATTCGCAATAGCAATTAACCTCTTTGTGGGTGCGACTGTGCGGCAAAAAAGGACGAAACCAAAATCGCTGCGGATTATGACATCTGTTCGGGTTATTAAAAACGTCTGCCATCGAGGTGCACATATATCATGCACAAATTGGCACATCCAATCGGTGCAGTTCACAACCCTTAACCTGCCTCAATTCGCCGGCAATGTGAACAGAAAAAAAACCCAAACTGCTCGTTTCCATGGTGGGACTAAGTGTGCGCAAAAAAAAATCTGTTTATTAATATCCAACTCAGCACTAACTTTTCGACCCCTCAGCTCAGCCGCATCCGCACCCCGTTGCCATAGCAAAATAATAATCATTTGCGAGCCATTGTAGGTGGATTAAGCGAGCGGACTAGAAACATAATAAAAAGTTATTATCTCCTCGCATATTTGTACAGATGTCGCTGTTTTACCATGCACATGTACACGGGCTGCGAAATTATTAACAGTTCGCTCTTTTTGTTTGCCATATTGTTTGTGTTGGCTTGGATTAAAGCCAAGTAGTTATCCAGTTCCAGCTGACACCTAGAAAAAAAAAAACACACGCACACAAATCAGACCGACACCACACAATATCGTCGTCCGTTCACGTGTTGTCAACTTCATTCGCCCGATATCCTGCCGGGAGTGACCGACCAGCTTCTGTGCGTGCGTGTGTGTGTTCGACAATCTGATGTTAGTCAGCCGCTGGCTATTTTTTCTTGTCGCTGCAAATGAGCAGTTTAGCAGAGGAGCAGCTAGGCTCCTCGAAACAGCCCCAAGGATCATCATCATCATCGTCATCATCAACAGCAGCAGCAGGAGCAGCACTGTACTGCCATTGGCTTTGGCTGGCATCAGGTGATGGTGATGGACGTTTGTACAACTCCCCACACATACGCTAAGCTGGTCGAATTTTCGGTTCGTGTGAAAGACGAACTCTTTGTGGATAGAATGGGTAGCAAAATGCCTTTCGGGGTACATATGTTAGCTGTGAAATGTATGCAAACATACAATCGGCCTGGAGATGGACACCGGCTCGGCTGGCAAAGGGCGAACGACAGAGCGAGAGGGAGAGAGAGTAAAAACTTTTAAAGTGACCACCGGAATGACAGAGTGATTATAGTGAAGGACGGTTTTAGCTTTCAAGCACTAGGGTGAGATGTAGTTTTGTTTTTCATGTTCTCTATGTGCGTTTGTGTATAGGGTATGTGTTAGAACCACCCAAGGGATGTGAGGAGTTTTGGTGATTAATTCCAAAAATTAAAGCCGAGTCTTGTCAGTTTAAAGCTTTACTGCAAA
Organism: Cheilosia impressa; assembly: GCA_948293265.1. Lineage (NCBI taxonomy): Eukaryota > Metazoa > Arthropoda > Insecta > Diptera > Syrphidae > Cheilosia > Cheilosia impressa. Next base: position 52,456,369 of record OX411881.1, on the reverse strand, counting down.
CGGAGGGTTCTTCATTGGACAAGGGTTTGATGTCGGTAAGCAGGGTGGGAGTTCAAATGGAAGCGGTAGAAAAAGTCACTGAATCGACGGGACAGTGGAAATGGGGCTAAAGGTGCCACCTCTAGAGCTCTTCTTGAAAATAGGCAACTTACTCTACTGTACATCCGCGACTATTGCATTTGCGGACACTTCATCAACAAATATTGCCTCCGTGGACACTTTATCCACAGTAACTTACTGCAAAGAGGGAATTTGATGGTTTGGTCTTATTGGGGATACACTTGGGACCAATAAACTCACTTTAGGCAGGGAAAGCCTGCCTAAAAATTTAAAAACAAATATCCTAGAGAATAACTCGCATGAAGGAGCTTCTCAGTAAGCCGTTTGGACTCGGCGTAAAATTGCAGATCCCTTCCAATCGTCATAAAAAGATGAAAAACTCACACAAAACAAATGGTTGTGAGTAGCTTGTCCTGGATCTGTTGTGCCAACTATTCATTTTATTTTATTCTAAACCCTTGAAGCGATAGCCTTAGTTGGCTCTACTTTAACAGTCGAAATGTTCGTTTAGCTGCAACGTTCCCGATAGCTAAGACTGCCTAGATTTTGGGTATAAAAACAGATGGAAAGGTGATCGAAGTGAGCTGTTGACAGGAAAGTTGTACTTGGTGTACTCGAGTTGTACACCAGAGATCAGTTGTACTCAGAGGTGGGTTGTACCCTTTTCTTTGACTGGCGATGTGAGTACCTTCGCTCTGATCTCAATCAAAGTTATCAGCTGCCCCACTATTCGAAGCAACTCGCTCAACTACCACACAACTTTCTGCCAAACATTCCGCCTGAACAGTGCTCACAAATCAACTCGAATATCCCAGCAAACGAAATCCAATCTCCTGCTTCCATGATTCCGTTTCGCCCTTTTAAGCCTCTTACCTCGTACGTCAACTCCACCTGTCGAATTCCCTTGCAAAATTACAAAAAATTGAAAAAAAGGACAAAATTCTCCTTTCAATCCTTTTCCTCTTCCTGGTAACCCCATACATTGTCTTTCGCTAATCACATCTTAGGGAAAGTAAATCCCCAACCAATACTCCGTCCATCACTCCCCCTATTAGTTCCAATTGTGGTGATGGAATTCAAACAGCACTTAATCCTCCGGGATTAGGGATATTTAAATTTCCTAGCAATCCCTCCCGCTGCTGGTGGTTGCTGGGCTCTGTCGACGGCGAATCATTCATTCGTTTCAACTCTCTCAACTGATTGTGCTCATCGATGGTTGGAAATTATCGTACAGCATGTGACCAGGGTGCCGTTTACCTCGAGGGTGTTGTAACTTGTAACTTGTAAGTATCCTGGATATTTGTGCTGCATTATACCAGTGGGATACAAAATAAGTGCGGAAAAGGGAAAGCCTCGTGTGCACTTTTTCTTTTTAAATTAAACTGGAGGTAGTCTGGTGAATACAATTTTTATGGCAGTTGATGTTTGACCGGCGGCTGTATTTTTAAAGTGGAGTCCTATTGGATGCACTTGGAGTCGGGAGAGGAACGCAGAGTGTTTGGTATACAGTAAAACCCGGATAACTACCTCTTCACAATTTCAGCTTTCTTTGGGTACTTAAGCGGGTGAGGTAGTTAAACGAACCCGCTTAAGCACGCAAAGGAGGCAGAAAAAAAATGTATATGAGATTTGTGGGTACTTAAGCGTTTTGGGTACTTAAGCGTGAAGTACTTATCCGGGTTTTACTGTATTTTATTTTTTTGTTTAGCTTGTCAATAAAATTGGGCGTATAAGCTCTTGTCAAATCTTACCTGGCCACGATAGGGTTAAAAAACCTCATCTAGGTATAGCGAGCTTCCTTTAGTCGTTGGCTTACAGGAGACTCGTCCTTTCAATGAATTGCGTCTGCCAAAATACCATTATTCGGACCCCCTCTCTATATTAAATTGTCAAAAGAAACTCGACACCGACTTCCCCGGTATGGACAGCATTTTGCGGAACCACCCACCCTACAACCCACTAGCATGCAATCCTTCTCGGTCCTTCCATTTGGTCGAGGAAAAAAGTATCTAATAAGTTATATTGGCACGAAATGCATTCAAACTGTTTTCTAATTAATTTTGGAAAACATGTGTAAATTCGTCTTCCCCCATACACACCCCCGTCAGCACAAGCTTGCTGCTACTACGTTTGGTTTGCTGTTACGGTTTTGGTAAAGTTTGTGGCTGTGAGTGCAGGGCGGCATAATATTTTTGGGTGCCAACAACAACACAACTCTAGACATGTGCTCCTGCTCACTCCTGTGTCGGATATTGCAGTCTGCATCCAAGTTCAACCCTGGAGCGGATAGTTTTGAAATTATCGCTTGCTTCCCCCGAGATCCACCCACCCCCACACCATGGTCTCCCTTCGGGTGATATGAAAATTAAATTTTCCATCAACATTTACTGAATTCTCGTTTTCTGACGCATCTGGTGTTGGCATTTGCCAAAACAAAAAAAAAAAATATTAGGTGTACTCCGCAACTAAGAGTAGTACACTCCCTCCCTGCACGTCGCCCCCCCTTGAGCAGAATGTAAAAGCAATTTCGGTTTTTCTTTTTCATCTCTTGGGCCTGTGGTGAAAGCGAAATTAGGCAAAGGATGCGTTGCGTATGTGGGAAAATAAGCTTGGCACCTACGTCACCCCTCTTAAACAATCGTTTGTCGTTTTCTTTGCCAAGGATAAACACGATAAAGGAGCAAATGTCACATCTGCGCAACCGATGGAGGCGCGCACGGCAAGACAGCCGCCCTCATGACAAATATGGAAACATATTTTATTGTCGTATATCCTTATGATAGCACCACCTCCCCCTCTCAATAAAAATATATGTGTACACACATATGAATGAATAAATAAATTTGCCAAAATATTTTTAAAAGTAAAATTTATTGACATTGGCTGTGACTCCTCCTGCTATTGATGACGATGGCTTTTGGTGCTGACAGCACGACACGACCGACGACGAAAGGAGGACACATTTTCGTTTTTCCAGCAAATCTAAATAAGACTTGCTGCTGTCGAAGTCGAGCACCGAAAAACGAACAGGACATAGAGATTTACTCACAGAGATGTTTGGGGACATGTGTGTGGGTGTGTTGTCTTATCTGACTATGGTATTGCGAAGGCAAAAAGCACGAGTCATATCTTGGAAGACAGTTGTTGTGCACTCGCTGTGAATATATTTTGGGAACGGATTTCGATGGGATATCCTTTTGGAAGTCGATTTTTCTTCTGCTTTTTTTTTCGTGCTGAAATTGAGAAGAACTCGATCCCGGAAATGTACACACGGAACGAGGAAGATAAAGGGTTAGATGGGTTTTTTAGCTGTACACTGAAACAAACGTTTGATGCGTCAAATGATTTAAAAAAAATCAAAACTTTGCTTAGAAAAAATACGATTCCTCCCATAAAAATAGCACAAAAGTAACCAAAGGAAGCAAGTGTTTAGTCTTAAAGTCCTGCTCGATTTTTCTTTACTGTTTACTAGTTGTTACCACTCAATTTCAATGCGGTAGAAATTTCGTTCCCAACTGCAGATGTAAACGCTGAACCTTACTGCATTTATTTTCGAATTGCGCGTAGTGTCCCTTGACCAAATTCGTATAGGTAGAACGGTCTGTCCAATTGCGACAAAACAGAAACTGTATGTGACTCCGTTTTTATTATGTCAAAAGAACTCAAATATATTGGGTGTGTGGTTTTAACGTGATGCCGTGACAAACCCAAAGCCACATGCAAACAGGCAGACAATTTTATGGTGTGTGGGAACAAGTGCATCAAACCAATAAAGTGACCCGTGCACTATTGCATCGCGCTTTTAAAACAAAAGCGTGCTCCATACCAAACGACGTACAGCAAAAGTCATGTCAAATTGCTTAAATGCGATGACTAACTCAAAACTACTCCATATGGTCCCACTGTTGGTTTTAGGTGTAGATTTTATATTGACAGCTCAAAAATTTGTAATTTATTTCAGCAGTGATAAGCTACGCAGAGCGATGAGTACTTTTGGTTTAGCTAGACTTTCTTTCCAGTTTGTCGCAAGTGACTGTCTTAATTTGCTGTGTTTGATTCAAACCCAAGTTAGGGGCGTGTTTTATTGACCATCTTCCCAAGCAAATCAGAGTAAAGTTGAACCTTCAGAACGCAATAATAACAAGCTCATTCACCTTGATACCTTTGAATTTTACGCAGTATCTGTTTGTTGCAATTGGATGTCTTAATTTTCTGTGTTTGATTCAAACCAAAGTTAGAGGCGTGTTTTATTGACCATTTCTCGCAGCAAAGCAAAGTAAAGTTGTAGGGTTAAATCTTCAGCATGCAATATTGACAACCTCACTCTACTTGATACCTTTGACATTTACGCTTACACTTAGTTATCCCCAGTAGAAGTGACAGTAGCAGAGCTCATCTAAACAGTTGAATTTCCGTATTGAAGTGTCCATGACAATAATAGTTGACTGCTATCATCGACATTTACTTTCAGGGACATTAACCTCCATCAAAAGGAAAGTAAAAGAACCTTTAAGTCAAACTAAAAGTCGAAATACTTAGCAAGATATACTCCAAAGTTTATACTATTCTAAAACAACTTTGACTGGGAACTGTTTTATTGGGCGTTTCTCTCCTTTGTTTTGCTTTATACACTGTCCTTTAAAACAGACCAATTGCTAGACACTATTGATAGCAAGGCCTTCGTGTGCTGTGTTTTATTTGTTGTTTTCTCAACAGATGGCGCCCTAACAGTTAGGGGGAGAATCGTGGCTATAGTTTGCAGAAGTTTACTCACTTTATATCTATATTAATTCTTTTCAGTGGAACTTTGTTTCGTATGATCTTAAACGCCAAGTGAACCATCTTCTGTTCTTCTTCTTGTTAAAATCATCTTCTGGACTGAACACCAGAAACCATCGTAAAAATAAAGTTCCTCGCCTTGTGAAGACAGATAAAATATAAATATGACATGACTCGATATTTTTTGAAATTTGTTTCTCCCATTCCTTCCGAAATCCCAACTCCGCAAATCGAGAAATTAAGAACTGGATCTCTCAGTATGTAGTTAGTTATGTTTCACTACAAGAGGTCTTTGAAAAACCAAGCCCCACCCAATTGGGACAATTGATTAATTCGAAATAAACGGCACTCTTCCTCTCCCACCTATTCCACACATTTATCGAACGACACTCAATTTCCCCCGCCGAAATCACTTCGCAATCTAAACATCCTTTTGCAAACCAAATAACCCATATATACGCATGGCGTCTGGGAATTTTTCGCAAATCACAAGTCATTTATCAATTTTATGATTTCACGGCCAATTTGCGCACACAAAGCTTTTCTCGCAGTGTAATCGTCTGCCGAAAATCTAAACGAAAAAAAAAAAATGTTATTACACTGTCAATCGCATGCAAATGTGAAATATTAGAAAACATGAGTGAACCAAAGTATCGACAAAATGAGCCAAAAGATGACATTTATCCTTGCGCTCCTTCGCACACATATTCATTGCATGGGGATTTTCAGTTTCACCCATCAACGACACGATGTGTGTGTATAAAAATGCAGACAACCAGAAGTTAGTTACTACTCGGCCAAGTAAATTGTATATCGAAACTGGAGACTGGGTGACTGCAGAAGCAGAGTAATTGCGATGACGGCACACTGATAAGGAGCTATAGCGAGAGCAAATTATCCTGCAGGGGTATACTGTATTTGTATGAAATAAAAATCAAAACAAAACAAGTCCAGGGTAATGATGTCATAAATATGGTATAAATATTTTCTGTCAGCACACAATTGTCTTCAGTCTTCCCATCTAAACGGGCGCAGTTTGTTTCGGCTGGGTCATCAAGCAGGACTTGGAAGGAATACATTCGGAGATGACATTTAATGTAATTTCTTTGAAGTCGTAAAGATAGCGCGCTCGAATGGAGGGGGGAGCTAGACGACAGTACACAATTGTCAGGAGGAGTATTGGCCATGGAGTTGTTCGTCGTTGGGAGAGGGCCATTAAATTTGATTTGTTTCGAGTTGCTCGGGTTCTGATTATTGTCTGATAGGGGGCTGCATTAGCAATCAGATTTCATCCCGCTTATGTGGGTCATGGGGTCTGTACGATTTTTGACAAACTTCACATTAGATGCAAAGAAAAAGAAGCTTCCTCCAAAGATATTCACCACTCCGAAGAAATAAAGCCACCCTCACCCGAACCAAACGCGACATTTCCATATGTATCACAAGATCCTGTGCAACAGGGATCTCAACATCACCGGATCCCATCAATATGTTCGTCACATTAATTCGTGTTTGACAACACTTGTTGTAATTTGTTGTTCCCATCTGGCACACTAGCTCATTGCACCGCTTTAAGTACCTTTACCTGTTCTCATTAGCCACCTCTGGCTGACGCCTATTGAAATTATAGCCTCCCTTATAAGTTCAGTTGAAACATCATGTTTAGATGGCGTACATTGTACATATACTCGTAAGAGGTGGTAAGGAAACTTTCTGCTTCGCTCCTCCATTTAAGGAGGACGTGGTATGGCAGAAAGTGGGGGTAAGTGTCATGCAACTCACACCACCGACCTCCACTCGTGCCGGGGGAAAACTTTAATTACATTAGTAAATCTAATAGTTGAGATAGTTTGACGAGGGTCTGAGGGTTGTTTAACTACAAAACAGAGCACGAACAAGAACAAGACTACAGTCTCCTATCTATAAGGCAGCGGCGCGATATAGGGTGATATAGGTGAGCGAACGCGTAGGTGGAAGGGGCGATTGTGGCAAAAGGAAAGTTACCTCATAAAAGTAATATCGTGTTCTACGTGTGTAGTTTGCCAATGGGGTAAGAATATTATATTAAAAAACAGGAATTAGTCGCAGGAAGTGGGCTGCGCTGTAGGTGCTCCGGATGGTGAACTGATGGCGGTAAAAGAGAGAGTTTTCAGCGAAATGGCAGCTGACGTTTAAATAGACGTTAAGTGGTAGATGTTTTTCAGTGTAACGGCTCAGAAAATCGCTGCCAGGGTAGTTTTCCTTTCGTATATTCGCGCGCTGTTTCATTCCTGTTGGATGGTTTTAACTTGTCCTGAATTTGAATGAATTTCTTGTCGGAGACTTGAAGGGGCGTCAGCTCTTTCTTACTTAGGGAGGGGCCATTCCACAGATAAGTCCACTTACAAGGAGCCTTCTGATGCCCAGCTTTGAAATCAACGTCAGAAATGTCCCCATATACACGTAAACCTTCAATCGAATGCTCAGTCAAATTTTCTACTTCCTCGTCATCCTTTCGACAAGCTCACCCTGTAGAGATGTCGAATTCGTTGCGTTCGAAAAAGTGTGCACCAGCCGATACCCGAAAAGCGTGACCAGCAAATTTGGGGATCAGTTAATCAACACTCGCGAACCGTATGCAATATTTCAAAGCAAGGACCACGGTTTGATGTACCTCATCATGCAAAGGCAGTCACCGCTGTTGGATTGCAGGGAGCTGTTGCTGAAGGCGACTAATAAAGCCGTATGCAAGCGGATTGAAGGTGCCAAAATGAATAAAAAGTTGAAACGAATTCGAGTAGAAATGCATTGCGTGTACTTCCACCTGCGAATAGTTGATGAGCTTCTGCAAGACTGCCTTGGGAGCAGGAGGATGGAAAAATATAGCAACAGAAGCGAATTGGTGGCATTTTACTACGCACATCCTTTTGATAGTCGGATCGAGAGTGATGCGGGACAGTCCTTGTTGACATGGGGAATTTTTACAGTCGCTTCAGTGATGTTGGTATGGCTTTTGTAATTAAAATGTTTAAATTTGAGCAGGGGCTCAGGTCGCTTGTTCTTTGACTTGCTAAGGAGTTACTGTGAATGGGTCTTCATGGGACCAACAAAATCAGAGTCTCACAATCGATGGAAAATGGCATTTGCTTAGATGCATCATTATTTTTAATGTCAACCTTTGCTTTTACGAATTCACAATGGTAAAGTGTTGCATACATAAAATTCGCTATTGTGAACGGCAATAATTGGTGGTATGTAGCTTTAAAACGAGAGGCCCATTAATACGATCAATTTGGATAGTTTTTTGATGAATTTCTGTTGAGAAAACAACGCGAAATATTGATAAACTCAACACTTTGGTTGGGATTAGAGCAACTCCAAACAACAGCAGTAATTCACAATCGCATTCTTGGAATTACTGCTAGAATATGGCAATTGAAGCAGTCGACTGGGCAGCATATTGACGAATAATTGAGAACAGCAACAACGAAACAACAATATATGTAAACAAAAGCACTTTGGTTGGAATCGTAGCTGTTGCAAACAAATCAATTATTTAATAAAAATTCGAAAGATTGCTTACACACGAGTCGATTGCTTTTTGTATACTGATGGAATAAAATTCAAGAAGGAGAAGCTACTATTTGTCAACATTTAACAAGCACTTTGGTTGGAATTAGAGCAATTTCAAACATAAAAAATTTAATTTGACTTCATTAGGTTCTTGTTTAATTATTTCACTTCGGGCAGTCGATTCTTCGTCCTAGAAACAAACGTTTTCAAACCACGCACTTCAAGAACAGTTTAAATATTTTCCATTTTACCCTCCCAATCGTGTAAAGGATCAGCGTACACTTTTTATCTTTAAGCACACATCTTCAAACTTCTATTGGTTTTTTTCTTCTATTTTCACCGGACCATTAAAAAGATTACACTCTCGACTTCTTCCACTCGGTCAAACAGAATTCAATTCCCATCCCATCCAAGTCCTTATGTTAATCCCCAGAATAACATCAATATTTCCAAAATAAATACATTAACTCCGCTTCCGTAAGTCGTCTTTACATTCTTCTCGATAAAAAAAAGGATATAACTACACCATATACTTCCGCATCCTTTTTTCTTTTTTTTGATATCATTTCACTACTCGCTCTATCTGCGTGCATCCTCTTTACAAATCTTCTTCCACGTGGATCATTTTTTTTTTGTCCTACCCCGTATGGTAACCATGCGACCGTGAACATATGTCACTGACTGCAAAACAATGCGTATCCTCTCTCATATCCTGTGTATGTGCTATGTGTACCCTTTCTACCGAATTTCCAATTGAACGCATACATTAAGACGAGACCTTAAAAAACGATGATACCGGCTACACATCTATCTACAATGGGTGCGATAAGTCGATTCCCATCACCATCACTGTTTTAACCACTTTCGGTCGTTTTTGCTCTTCCTTTTCTCTTCGATATGGATGGTATATTCTAAATCGCTTTTTTCCACTCGAGTGGCGTTGAGAATTCATCCAGGTGCCTTGAGAGTGCTTTATACAGGGGATGGGAAAACTTTGAAACTACGTTTCAATCAATTTTGTTTCTTTGAATGTTTTTTGTGTGGGTATGTCCTGCGAGGGGTATCGCTACTTAAATGCAATCTCTGAGGGGATATCGAATGCAATTTTGTTACCACCCGGGCGATGGAGACGGTGTTTTGATGCAGTTTTGGTTTGAAACTTGGATGTTGGCACGATTGTCTTCGTAGGCGAATAAGAACGTTTGCTCAGCTTAAATATAACTGTCCTTCGCTGACTGGATATTCATACTTAACAGGGCAGAATTCCCACTAAAAGTGAGCAACTACAACTTTCTCTGTAAAGTCGTTGATTTTCGTTACGTTTTCACTGCAATTTGAACCCATCTTGCCAACCATTCTCGGGAAAAACTTCGATAACCACAATTTACCATCCCTTCAGCTCAGCAACCCAATCGGTTTTATTTTCCATTTTCCAATTGTTCTCTGTACATTTTACCACCCATACGTTTGAGGAAGTACCCGCTGTACCTCTACATATACCGCACACACTTCCCGACTGCCGTTTGAATAATTCAAATTCGTTCGTCCCTCTGCATCCTCTTCGTACGTTTGCGAACAGAATTTCCAATTCCACATCGAAGGGCATCATAAAGTGTTTATGCCGTTATCATCAAACATTAAAACATCGTCTATTCCAATGTTTCGTCAAGTAGGTACTCCTACCGGATTGTGTCGTCCAATAACCCGTAATCCTTTTAACTATGACGACCACAAGAACCATCAACATTTACCACCGGTAACTAGCGAAACAAACCATGAACCATATCGGGTGGCTGAAGATATGCAAAATATGTGCTTGCACTTTGAAGAAAGGGTGAGTGTGTGTGTGTTTGTTTGAAGTTGGTGGTAGCACTGAATGCCATACTTGAGACACCTTGATGTAGGTATAGTGTTGCCAACGGAGAAAATGGCAAAGTGTGCGGCAAGAAAAATGCACCAATTTGTGCAGTTGTTTAGAAATGCACGACCGTTGTGGTAGTGAACTTGACTGATGGCAGTCGTGGATATACAGGAAAAAAGCTGAAGAGGAGGTGATCGATGTGTGACGCTTTATGACAGTATGCGGCACGGTGCCATTTGTGACCCATCGTTCGCTTGGGGTCCTCTTTTTCGTTGCCCTCTATCAAGCGCATTATTTTTTAACGGTTGCACCGCTCAGTACCTGAAATTGGAATCTGAAAAAAGAAACCCTGACAGTTATTGTGTTTTTTGGGGGTCGAACCAGGCTCAGTAGTCCATGAAACCAGCTACAGCTTGAATGGAAGGGACCTACAACTCTTTAGTCCGTATCGGACTAGATTCAAAAGTTTCCTAACGTAAATTCTACTCTCAGCTGTTTGGCGGTCGATTGGGAGAGCTGTTGTATTGTTTGGGGGTCAAACCAGGCTCAATAGTCCATGGAACTAGATACAATTCGAATGAGAGACATTTTTAAAACTCATGCCATGATCTGCTTGACCCATCCGATGACCTTTACAGGTCAACACTTACTTAAACCTCCGAAAGGACAGCTCAACTGTCTGATTTTTAGTCTCCTGAAAACCAGTTACGCCCACCGCCAAAACCATTACTGGCTGGCAATTCCCCCCAAATCCCTTATTCCCACACATTAATATTCCCAATTCCGCTTATACCTCGCCTTAAAGTCGTTTCCTTGCTGATTTCGTCTACCTTCGTGCATTTATATTTCTGCTGCTCCCCGCACTGTTGCTTCCCGGCACATATATCTACACCTCAACCGTGACTTTTCACTCGCTCCTATACCAACATCACCTGCAGCCATATATCCATCCAGCTACCGACGTAACCATTTCGGAAATGCGGTCTCTCCCCCAAAGAGCTAGCTTTGAAATTCAATATGCAAATAAGGTAGGTAACTATTTCAGATCCATGTAAAAGGATTCGCCACACATCCGCACTATGCTGTATGTCCTATATACGAGTATGCACCTTTAATACAGTTGTACCAGCGAAACAGTCTAATGGAGCATTTTCCGAATGTTGCCGAACAAAAAAAAAGAGAGAATTTCTAAAATCCATCGAATGAAGGGATATCCTTTGGTGAAAAAGCAAAAGTGGAGTATAGAGATGTTCTCCGAGGACGAATGTCCTTCTCCGGATAAATATGTATGTTGGCAGAGAAGACAGAAGGGTTTGGTGTATGATGATGATGATATGATGACAAACTAAACGAACTGACTGGATGACTGTGGCCCGACTGGCTGATTCCGAATCGTCCTTCGCCAGCTGGGTATTTTGTGGAATGCAAATTACCGTGTTAAGCCCTGGCATTTTACTTCATGGATATTATCGCACTCGTCCGCCCCCTCGTTTCGTACAATTTTACATAATTCTCCCAACGTTGGTGGATTGAAGAGAAACAAAAGCAAAAAAAAACCCACTCTCACCGTATAAACAGAAGGAAGGAAAGAATAAAGGTCCGTTCCATGGGTCCTAAGGGAGTATTTCTATTTTATTTTCCTTTGTAGCATCTTCTAACCGATTTGGTTTATTTTTTTTGTTTTTTTTTTGGCTGGAATAAGTGCCTCGAAATTATATGCAATCAACTTGTGATTAGGGCGGAGAGTCCATTAGTACACACTACTACTATGAGGAGAGTCCTTTTTGACCTTCTTCACACACTAAAAGCGGGCAAATTATCCCACCAACACCCCAACATATATATATACTCGTATAACCTGAATGCAAATTACTCACTTACCAAAGTTAGTGGAATGTGAATCAATTGAATTTTAAGGATATTTTTCCGAACTGCTAAAATGAAGAAGGAAAGAGAAAATCATTCCTCTCTTTATGGCTTTCAAATTGTTCGACTTTGCACATAAAATTTTGTTTATTCTCGTATACAAACACGAAACACATCTCGCCATCGCCACCTGTGCACTGACAAGGACGAAGGACGAAACCATAATGCAACTTAATTGAAACCCTTTTTGTTCGCCGTAGTCTGTTGTGTTCCTTTTCTCATGTCAACAAAATTCAATTCCCGTACATGTTGGCTCGTGCGATGATGACAAAATAAAAAGAAAGGATATTATGACGAATAAAATTAAATCAGCCTGTCATTTGTCTGTCGGGGAAAAAAAAAAGCAGAAGTAGAAGAAAGCATAAAATAAATTCGCCTTTTGTTGGTTGGCGCTTTTACCGCGCGCCCTTAACCGATTTTCTTCGTGTTTTCGCTTTTTATTCGCTGAAGGATAACTGAAGCGCGCTTCAATCCTTTTTTTGCGCGATGTAAGAGCATGTATACGTATGTGTAGTACATGTGTGCACCTATCTTGAATCCACTGATCGAATTGGCGGCGTGTTGAGGCGCCCTGTATGTATGTACCTGCCATGGGAAAGGATTTTTCATTTTTATTATTATTCCTTACAGTTTGGGGTTTTTCGTTTTTTTTTTTGTTCTGTTCATTCGTCCTTTCAACTCATCTCGCTGTGTATCTCAATAAAAATGACATGAGAACAGTTTGGCTGATGGGTTTTGACGATGGTTCGTTGGCGCTGGGGCGGGGTGGGTGTTGGTGTAGAAAAATTTGAATTTTCCCAGCGAGGAACTCATTTTTTATTTTTTTTATATTTTACTGATTGTACTTGCCGATGCTAGGGGGCGTCCGTGCTAGAGAATGAATGGCGAACCCATCTGCGTGTTTTGTGGTTTCAAATTGAATTTGCGTTTTTTTTTTTTTGTTAAGCGTTGTATTGTGTGTGTGTGTGTGAGGGTAGGTGGGGGCTATGTGCGCTTGAGACAAAATTGTTAAAGGACGATTTTTCATTCATATGAATGGTTCAGACAATGAATTGTGATGACGAAGAAAAATGTGTATATTAAATGAGAGAGGGATATACATTTTTGTAATCGGAAAATTCATCGCGCAGGAGAGCTTGTCAAGATTGGAGGGAGCTTACAGAAATTGAAGATGTGCGTTTTCAAGTAAGTCAGATTGCCGTGAATAAGTCAGAGGGGTTTTTTTTGTCTTCCTTTAAATATGTGTGCTGAATGGCAATCGGCGGTTGTAGAAGGAGGTTTGTGTCTTACTCTGACTCTTGAAAAGTTAGACCTGAGAAAGTTGAAAGACTGTTTTGAGGTAGCTTCAAAAGACAGGTATTTGGAGGCACATTCAATTTGGAGCCATTGTCGCAAGGGGCTACATGTATGCCTTGGCCCGAATATGGTTAGTCTTAGGTTCAAATATTGATCTCTTATTGTAAGGACAGTAAGTGATTTGTCCTTTTTGTCGAAAAGGTTAAACATTTTCTATTAGCTTTGCTCTAAATATTGGAGGAAATTCAAGGAAAACATAGAAGGTAAAAAAAAGCTTAAAACGCCCCCCAAAAAAGAGGCTTGGCTATGGAAAAAGTAGGTTCATATGGCCTACAGCCTTTTTGGAATCTTAAAAAATATTTGAATAAAAGTTTCATCGAAATCTCTTCAGTGGTTTTCACGTCAACCGGCAACAAACGAACGACCCTCTGCAGTTTTCTTTTAGTAAACAACTGGTTTTCAGAGGCAGTAATTGCTTTTTCAAACACACACCTCAAACAACGCATCCTGTGGGTGGGAAGTACCTGTCATTTCAAACTTCTCTAACAGTCCTTTTATCTGTGCTCAAAAAGACTTGTCCCATTATATTCGTAAAACGCGACACCCATCCACCCAAACAAGACAATACACTGACTGTGCATGCTCTTGTATTTCAAGTGTCTTTTCGCAGTTTTTAACCCGAGTGCTTGCCCTACAGAAGAGTCCTTTGACTCGTCTTAGAAATAATGATTATTGTCCTCTCTAAAGTGATAATGACCCACATTCAAAAGAAACTTTTTCAATACTCAAACACACAAACCACTCTCACACACGCAGACAAAAGTGAGAAAAAAGATTTTTCCCACATCTGAGGACCGATACACGTACTTCTTCACCTTCAACTTGAGAGTGCAACACTTTTATGGCATCGATAGAGACAAAGATCGGATAAAGACAACGACAACGACAACGACAACAATGATGATGATGATGATGATGACGACAACGGTTTTAAAAGAACATCACTTCCATTGGGGAAAAGTTTGTATCCTCAAAAAACCCGGCCATAAGAAGTCTCTTTCAAGAGGTCGTCCCCTCCTTTCGTTGCAACTTTATCCAAATAATACTGCAATGAAAGATGAACACTACACCAGCACTGAAGAGACCGGAAACTCCTCTGTGCAACTCTCATAGAGACTGTGAGTCTCTGGCTTAGGACACAGTAGCGGTAAGCATTTATATAATTGTCGGAGTGAACTTTCAGGTTTGGATAATCTTCAAAACCCAAAAGAAAGATTGATTATTTTAGTTGCTGGCAGTTCCTGATGTACAGTGGTAAGAGAAAGAGCGCGAGAGAGAGAGCGCGCGAGCCAACGATGAAGATGAAGTCCTAAAGAGGTGCAATTGAGAAAGTTTTTGCGCAAAGTCCCCATAAGAAATTTAGGAATGTTTCACAGTGAGTCGGTTCGGTTAAGTAACAAATCTCTAACTGACGAGAGGAGTTAGATTGAAATATTTTCAAGAAGCCAGTCCATCAAAGGATGCATAACACACACACGCGGAGAAAGCGGAAAGGGAACATTTTTAATTACAAGAACATCCTTTCTTATGGATTCGGAATGGATGAATAACTCTAATTAAATTTTCTCCTAGATGAGGAATTTTCCCTTTGAAAACTGCCTCTCGAAAGGATGTTGCTGGGATTAAATAAAGCAAATAGTTTGCCTTTGAGTAGATTTATTGGCATTGATGATGATGTCTGGAGGAGCAGCTGCACAAAGCTGTTAACAACTGACTTGAGGACCTGGAATAACAGGCGGCTCTTTGCGGTTGGCTCCATAAATAGGCAGTGAATTTGAGCGCCATCTAGTTGGAGAGTATGGCTTGCTGTTTTTGGCAGAGGTTCGTGTATAAGCTGCGTTCGGAATTTTATCGCCAGAAGTTTCCATCTGAGACATAGGCTTCGGCACGCACCGAGCGACTAAAGAGAGGATCGATTGAGCGGGGAGGGATTAAGCGAGGAGCGATTAAGTGAGGAGCTATTGATTAGCCATTTTGGTAAAGTAACGCGACATCAATTGCTCAGTCAATCACTGCTAAGCCGAAGCCTTAGTCAAGGATGGAAATTTCTGTGGTTAGGTACTTCCGGAGTTAAATTAAGTAGCTGATACATAAACCTCTACCAAACCTTTGACAGCTGCGCTTGACACTTCGACTTTGGAGGAAACTTCTGTGGTTAGATACTTCCGAAGGCAAATTAAGTAGCTGATACATAAACCTCTACCAAACCTTTGACAGCTGCGCTTGAAACTTCGCCTTTGGAACCCTGAAATGTATCGAAGACTGATTCACTGATTCACATCACGCATTTCGTGTTCGATCACACATTCTTCACCAGACCTTGAATAAAGTCATCCTCATCACAAACTTGTACTTACCCCCGGTCAAATCTTCGGACAGTCAATGCTGCCCCTGATACAAGAGTCCTTGCTTCTAAAGCTGTTAGAACAACATTTTCCAATTGAAATAACAGAATTTTACCACCACCCGCGGGCTATTTTCGTCGCCTGAACGTGCCAGGATTATACAATTTTTTTTTAGTAAGACCGCTGTCACCACTTTTAATTACGGCACGCATCCCCTGCACCAATTAAAGCCATCACTAAATCCATTAAAACCACGCACTCTCATAAAAGGACACACAGATTACAGATACGAGTATGTGCGCTCACTGTTCACCGTTCAGTCATAAAGCTATTTCGAAGAGTGCCATGTTTTCCCATAAAACTTTCAACACTTTTCCGCCGTTTCCCCTGAGTTCAACTCCCCCATATATACCTACTCATACCCCCCGATCGAATAATCATATTTATATGCCCAAGGGCAATCATCGTAATCATCAGCCGACGCATCATCATCTCCGCAGCGAGATACAAAATGGATTTTCCATTAAAAATCCCCGTTTTGTCTATTTTCGAAATGATTTTCCCAATCGGACACGGGAAATTCCACTCAACTTAGCTTCGCTCCGCATTCGTTTATGAGGTGTCACAAGATTGGTTTCCCGCCTAACCCCCACTGCCGCACTCGTGTGTAAATCCATTAGGACCGACGACGATCTTTGGAGAGTGATGTCGTTCGAGGGCCAACAAAGAACCCTTTCACAAGTCGGCTATAAAAATTAATTAACACCGCATCCATCGAGTGCGAGAGCGCTATTTTTAGTGTCTTTTTGATTTTCGACTTGAAGTATATATGTTGGTGTGTTCCCTTCCAACTGACTGAGGACGTATGGCTTTTGTCTTTTGGGGACGGAAAGTGCCCTTTCGGAGTGTGGAAAATATTTAAAGAATTTCTGCTGATGCGCGGCCGGGTTCACATTACCTGTTGAGAAGCCATCTTTTTGAACTGAGATGTGGGTCGGTGCGGAGCTTCCGTAACGAGGTATACAAGTTATTTGGTTTTTGACATTTGTAAGGCATCAGGTCTGTGCCGCCTGTCGAAATTATGTGTGACAATAAATTTGGACAGATGTCATTAGCTTGTGTAGACTTGTTGTCGTTCCGTGTTCGTTGTCCCTGTGATTGGAACTTTAAATGGGTCACACGCGACTTTGTTTTCGTGTTTTGTATGGGGAAAACTTATTAGCTCGTCGAGGCAAGGTGACAGATTAGATGGGAGGTTTACATTCGTTGGTGGGAATGTTTTGGACTAATTTTGCTGAGTAAAGCTCTCTCGGTTTGTGAGGGAGTTCGTAAATCTTGGACGTAATTGGATTGAAGTATTTGTTGTAAGTGGGCCTGTCGAAAGGATTGTGAAAGGCGGTTTGTTTGCCAGAAGCACTTATGATGAGGAGCGCGGTTGGCCACTTATTGCTTTTAGTGAAAGCATTTCTGTCCAAGGCTGTAGGAGTAGGACTTCGATATCACTAACGGTTGTGGTATGCAAGTTTGATAGATTTATAGATGGGCAAATATCAGCTTTAAGATTAGCTTGATTCTTAGTAGGTTCCCACACATCATTTTTGCATTGAAGCAGCTATTTCTGTTAGGAGCGCTCGAGGGCGTTGCAGCTCCAATGAAACCAGTTGAACTACTCTCGAAAGGGCATTCAATACAGTTGATCATTCGCTTTCTTCGCATCCGAATCAAATTTCAAAAAGAAATATTCATGTCCCGGTCAAATTTTTTATTCAACTTTAAGCCGACTTCCTTCCTAGAGGTGTTAAAATTAGTCAAGTTATGTAGTTACAGTCAAATGTTTTCTACTCGTTCACTTATTGATCTCTTCCGGATCGCATTCAAATTTATATCATGTCCAGGTACATTTTTCATTGTCAGACTTCAGTGTCAAATTTAAGCCCTCATTTCGGCAACCTAAATTTTTTAAAACTAGTCTAAATATGTGGTTTTATGTTGACAAAAAGGCGCAGTGGCTTATAAGTTACTGTGTTGGCTAAACGAGGGTTCCCAGGTTTGATTCCCGAGCTCAAATTCCATCTTAAGGCAATTTTCCACTGCAAAACATCTGACAAGCTTTTGAGAGTAATACTGTCTTGAAAGAGCATAAAACTGCAGATCCCATCCATTCGTCCGAAAAATGTAAAACTCACACAAAACGAATCGTTGTGAGAAGATAGTCCCTTGCTCCCTACAGACCTGCTGCGCTAACTATTTATTAAACTATATTGCTAAAACCATTCATTAGTCAGTCTTTTTCTAATCGTTCGAATCTTCTCTTAGTTTGAAAAATATTGATACCGCCCATTTAAAATTTTGAGCTTATTTTCTGGCTACCTTTTTGTGAGAAGAACTTTTCGAAAGAAGCCCTACGACTTTCAGACGATGATCGTCGAAAAAATAGACCTCCGAGAGTAGCAACTAAGGGCCAAAATTCCGAGTTTGAGACTTTAATCCAGTTCGTTTTCCACAAATACAAGGTGGCGCAAAAATAACCTTCCGATGTTTTTTGGCTGTAATTTAAAAAAAAATTAAAAACTTTGATTCTTCTTGTGGATTATTTTTATTTGGTCTTTTAATTTTTTTTTGCATCAAGTCGAGAATATGATGTCATGTAAATGGCCGCCGCCATAGTTGATTGTCATTTGAGCCCTTTTTATGGCATTTTCCATCACTTTGGCCAAAACTTCCGGCGATAGGTCCTCACATTCTTGACGGATATTGTCTTTAAGAGCTGCAAGAGTCTGAGGCTTGTTGACATAAACCCGCGACTTCAAAAAGCCCCACAAAAAGAAGTCTGGAGCGGTCAAATCAGGCGATCTTGCTGGCCAGTGCAAATCGCCAAAACGGGAGATTAGGCGCCCGGGAAATGCATCCTTCAGCATATCGGTTGTGGCACGTGTAGTGTCTGCCGTTGCACCGTCCTGTTGGAACCACATGTTTTCCAATCCGAATTCATCAAGTTGCGGCAAAAAGAACTCGTTGACCATTGCTCTGTAGCGATCACCATTCACAGTAACCGTTTGGCCCGCGACGGACGTCTTCGAAGAAAAAAGGTCCGATGACTCCTCCAGCGAAACCAGCACACCATACAGTGACTTTGAGCGGGTGTAATGGCTCTTCGTGGGTTACACGCGGATTTTCAGTGCCCCAGAAGCGTAAATGTTGCTTATTTACGTACCCGCTAAGATGGAAATGGGCCTCATCACTCATGATTATTTTTGATGAAAAATCATCTTCCTCTTGGTGGTGATTAAGGATGGCTTGAGCGTATGTTAGACGCGATTGGCGGTCAGCAGCTAACAGCTGATGCACCGTCTGGACTTTGTACGGAAACATCTTCAAATCTTGTACCAAAAATCGCTGTAAAGACCGTCGACTGATACCCATTTGCGTGGCACGTCGTCTGGTCGATGTCGACGGCGCTTCCATGACATCTTCGGCTACAGCAGCAATTTTCTCTGCAAAACGGCTACTCCGGGGTCTGCCACACCTGGCAGCATCTCGTGTTGTGCAAGTCTCTTCGAGGCGAGCGGCTAAACGTCGCAGTGTTTCACCAGTAGGCGTTGGACGGCTAGGAAATCGGCGACGAAATTCACGTTGTGCCAAAGTCACCGACCAATTATTGCTCAAATAAATAGTCTGATAGGAGGATTACTTTTGCGCCACCTTGTATAATGAAAGCTGGCGATAGTGAAACAAATTCGGGCAGAATATAACTTCTTTTGGTCATCAAAGTTTCAAAAACGATATCGTTCCGACGATTATTGTTATACGGAATCTGCCCTATGAAAAACTCTGCCGGATATTTTTTTTTTATCCACAAAATTTAGGACAAATGACGTAAATATTTTTTTTTTGATCTATAAAACCATATAACAAAATTTCCTAAGGATAAAAATTTGTTTACATCATCTTTTGTTCAAAATTTAGCAACAAAAAAAAGTGTTAAAAATTGATAAACCAACAGTATTTTACATAATAACCACACTATTAAAAATTTTTAGCCCACTTTTAGTTTGTAAGAAAAGTGGGTTACATTTAACACCCACTGGAATGTGAAGATAAATATAAATTTTACGGTACACACTTTTCAATGCCGCAAAACATTTAAATAGCTTTCCATTAAAATTCCCTTTAAATAATAAATAATTTATTATTTTTCCAACAAAAATAGCATTCGATTTAATTTTAAAAAAATAAATAAATATAAAACAACATAGAACTGGTCACATTAGCATTCAATGAATTCAATGAAATCCACCAGGTGGAACATTGGTTTATTTTTCCATATACTGTTTAATGCAGAAAGGTCCTTGTAATATTTAGCAACTGTGACAAATTTAGAAAAATTGATATATTTTTAACAGTTGCAAATGTGTCAAACATGCGCGCAATTTTCAATCATGCATGGCCCCCAGCGTTTAGGGGTGTTCACCGATTGTAAAATTTACCTACACCCACTGGACTGTTGTGGATATTTCGATTATCAATTTTTCCATGTGATATATGTTTTCCATGCGAATTGGAGAGGGAGTGGTTATAGAGCTTAACAGCATGAGCGCTATTAATATACACTCGGCAGCGGCTATAATTAGATGTACATATTTTATATAGCGGAACGAGTAAACTGAATAAGTATCTATGTAAATTAAAAAAATATATATATACACACACACATGCACGGAAAACAAAATCAATTTGCTATTAAAGAGTGTCTATAGTTATGGCTGACACTAATAGAGGTTTTATTTGCACGTTAATTAGATAATTAATGTGGGATTTAAATCGCATCAATATCAATAGAGAATATTATTTATATTGCAAGACAATGGCGGCATAGATCATGAATGGAATTCCGTCAGAAAGGAGATTGAATATTTATTGGCGGATTAAGTTTAATGAATACATGTAGGATATATTTTATGATACAGTGTATTGGCGGGGAACTCGTTTTGAAAATAAAAACTCAAACAATGCGAATCATGCGAATTCAAGGATTAAGTGCTGAGAAGTTGAGCTGTGTTCCTATTATTATCTGCAGTCGAATGGAATAAGCCGCTTGGCGGCTGCGAAAGGCTGTCGGTGTGTACTACTTGGTTGAATGCAGCAGAAGGGAATTTTTCATTGCAATTTAATTGATGTGGAAATGAGTGAGCAGAGTTTGAATTTTTATTCAAAAATAAAATGAATTTGTGCAAACAGTAAAATTGGAAATTTTGTCTACTGTTTGAACCCGCATCGCGGATATTTGAATCGGGGTCGAGCGCGAAGCAAACACTGCCGTACCATCCTTTAAACCATTTCGCCGCATTTTCAGGCCCCTATTTGAGAACCTTTGGATGAGACCAGAACGCAGAAACTTTCGTCATCTAGTAAGCTATAATCATATACCTAAAATTCAAAATTTCAAGTCTGTAGGTCATTTAGTTCCGAAGTTAAGCGAAAGCAAAGTTTCGCATTTATGACACTCACTCACTCACTCACTCATGATCATCAGAATAGAACTAGTGCTTCCCATAAACTCAGAGAGCAGAATGGTTTTGGTGGGATACATTTTTCAGGGGCTTACTTTGGAGCGAGATATTTCATCAGGATCGTCAAACTGGTTCAACGGATGCAGCGAAATATCCGCACTTCGACTGGTGGTGGACCTGAGCGTCTTTTCTCTGTTCTCTGTTCTCTGTTGAGACGGCTTTTATGGAATCGCGTCTTCAGTGCGACCACAAATTCCCTTCCGCATCCTTAATGGTGTTCAATTTAGAATTTACCTGAAAAGGCACAGTAGCCCCAAACATTCGTGGACGCATTCCCTCAGCGATTATTGAGCGGGCAGAAGTTCTCAACTTCAACCTTCAGAAGCCACAAATTTCACCTTAAAGATTTGTTTTGGAACAGCGTCACTAAAAAACTGCCCTTTTATCTAAAAAAAAACTATCCGGGCGAATTATCACTTTGATCCACCCCGTCTTTTAAAGTCCTCAATGAGCTGTACTGAGTCTTAGACCAAAGTACGAGTCTCTAAGCTAAGCAGTTTAGCAACTCACCATATTTGAGAAGAGAAATGAATGAATGACAGATCCCAATGCTGCTCCAATCCTTCCCAGCCGATAGATCCCACAGCAGTTCGACAGTGTATGCAAATCCAATGCATATGAAGTGAAACGATTCCAACTCCAGTCCCTGGCTGCATTGTTTGCCAATCGGAACCTCTCACAAAGTGCTCGCTTAAGCGATCTAAAAGTTTCAAGTGCAACATAAAATACTCGCACAACTGACTGACTCCGTCGACATCTGCATCAGCTCGAATCACTGCCACCTGATTGCACTCAAAATGAACCAATTGAACCGAATTTGTATGTGAAAAGTTGAGCTTGACTCCCCCATATCTGTACACCAATTGTACGGAACTTATGAAGCAATTAATCTGCCCAACATGGCTTATCCATTATCCTTGTTGTCGAAGGCGAAAATCTCAACTTTTACCCAGAGTATTGGTGAAAAATTATTTAACCCATGACTGGATAGACAACGAGTATGACAGCAAATTGTCAATTTAGATTTGGTCCGCATGCAGAGATGGATTCAACTTATTTGAAACGATAATTAATTCAAGCGACGATTGAATTGTTCTTCATCAGCAGCAGTAGCAACAGCAGCATCATTATCATCATCATCGTAGCTCTCTCTGTCTATCTATCTTCAATGTGCGATGCCACCTCATTTGCTGCTGTCAAAAAGTCAAAAAGCCTTTTTTCCAGTTCAGTACGCTCTGCTGGGTTTAATTAGCATTTTGAAGCGTACAACCTACACCCTCCCGGTTGATGGTCTTCTTCTATTTTCTCGAAATTTATTCATTATTTACCCCGATCGGGGGATGAGGCGCCAGATGAACAGAGGCCAACAGCACCGGTCCAAAAGTTTACTCGAACATTCCCACAGGAATAGGTTTGGGGTTTGAGTTTAAATTTGAATTTGAATTTGAGTTTGAGTTTGAGTTTTCATTTTCATTTTCATTTTGGTTTTCGTGTTTTTTATGCTCTGTCCCAACCGAGGTAACTTTGTCGTCGTCATCGTCCTCATCATCATTACTGTGTCACTGGAAAAGTGGGCTCATTCTCTAGCTACAGGGGTAGTTATAGCATATTCATCCCTATGGCGCACACAAAACCATCTCTAGGGAGACACATTGTTGGATGCTATGTGAGAGGGAACAACAATTGCGTTGTCGAACCTGGTTACTGACTGGTGTCTGTATAGTTGTGCTGGGTCCTGGGTTGGCTGCCATGTTTGCATGGCTGGCTTGGTGTGTAATTTGAAATTAAATGGGCCGAAAGTATTCAACTTGCTCCTGGCTGGGGTGCAATCTATTTTTTTTTCTTTTTTTTTCTTTTCCTCTCAACGTTCACGTTCGAGAGATTAAATTTATTGCTGATAATAATTTTTCGATTAAATCATGGAGTACGGTGTACACAATGGGAACCCGTGCTACCCGATCGGAGTAGGAGTCTCATCAATAACGCCGGCCCAGCTCGTTTCGATTCAATTTTAATTTCCCAAGGACGTTGAGTATTTCTGTTCGGTTCGGTGTCCCTTTTGTGCAGACCTCGGTTGCCTAAAGACAATGGGGAGCAGCGGCCTGCCTCTTGGGTGCGGATTTATTTGTTTTCACCAACGCAAACACAGTGATAAAGACCGTACGGAAAAATGCTGCGAAAGTTTGGAGTTTTCGTTTCTTTTCTTTGGCTGTCTGCTTCTGCTTCGTTTCTGCGTTTGAGGATTTTCTTTGGAAAGTGCACATCCTTTATTATCCCTGCTTCTAACATCCTTCGAGTGGCTATTAATAAATAATTTCTCATTTTGTTGTGAGACTGTGATGATGATAGTGTGGGTGCAGCTCTATGTCCGCGCGTATAAAACGCTTGTTTGCTGTCTGGTTTGGGAGCCTTTCGGTTTGGTCCTTAGCAGCTTAGCAGCGAGATTGGAAAAAATAAAACGAAAGACAGTTGATGATGCTTATTCTCTGGTTAAATCCTGATGTTAAGCTTTCACTTCATTTCAGATTAAGTCCGGCCACTTGGAGGGGTTGCAGAGGGTCCGTTGGTTTACTTATTAAGAGAAGGGGAGTCATTTGCTTGAATGTTAAATAGAAAATGAGGTGCATAGGCAACGAAAGTGGTCAGAAATGACAGCGCCTAAGACGTGGCATAATATCGAAGGGGGATTGGATTGAAGTGTTTGCTGGAGGTGGGACTTCTTACATTGAATGCTGATTTTAATGAGTTTTTCTTATCGATTTTTAACGCCACGCTGTGGCGAGTCTGTGAAGAAGTGGTTGGAGTAAGCTTTTGGAGAGGTGTTGCCATATGGAAATGGTGCACAAATTGTTTGAAGAAGTTCCTCAGCTTCGAAACAATTTTGGCGAACACGTAACCCTAAAAATTTGGGATTAAAAAAACAGGTCCATCAAATAAATGCAGGTTTATATTGTGCTTACTTTGAATAGGTCTAAAATGCATTTCTTTGATAAAATCAGTCTATGGAATCGCGTCTTAAGTGCGACCACAAATTCCCTTTCGCATCCTTAATGGTGTTCAATTTAGAATTTACCTGAAAAAGCACAGTAGCCTTAAACATTCGTGGGCGCATCCCTCAGCATTAGGGTGGCAAAAATTAAAAATGGACTGTGATTTTGAAAATGTAGTTCAACTCTGATTTAAAAAGAAGTCCTTGTGTTAAATTACAAGTCAACAACGCAGTCTTTTGCGCTAAATTGTTCTTGATAGGTTGGAAAAAGAATTTCCAAAATCGGTTGCCGCCGAGTATCAAAAAAAAATGCTGGCGGCGTCCTTGTACCAAGATGGCTCTCTTACGCCTTGGCTTGCCGATATCAATTTGAGAGAAAATAGATCAACTGAGTGGGCGCAGCTACTTGCAATAAAGTCGTAGAAAAGGTGAGCACTGAAGGACCAACCGTCGGTTCAATTTAGTCCCACGTGCTCCTGAATCCACCCACGCATCAACACGACGTCCGACTTCGACACATGCAAAACAGATTACTACCACAATTCGTTTAAAAGCACATCTCGCAGTAAGAACCACTATGTCGCACAGGCTTCTTCATAGGATCCTTGGGAAGGAAACAAAAAACAAACCCTACCCCTTACCCACAGCAATTTCGACAAGGAAAACAAATTTACACGAAATTCCACTTGAATTACCCCTAAGTGAGTGATTACTTGTAGAAAAATTTTTTTTTTGTTTTTCTTACTCCTTTTGGGGGAATGAATAATAACCAATGAAATCCTTAACGTAAACATAATTCTTCGTCTGAACTGAACACTGAACGTCTCAAGCAAAAGCCTACATCATTCCCTCACCCCAAACAACAACAGAAAAAAAAATAAAAAATTTGGCGCTCACCGCCTTCCATGTGACAATGAAACTTCCATCAAAATGTGTGCGAACAATTTTGTTTATTTTTTTTCGCACCTCCCCTTCAATCCTTTTCGTTGAATTTTTCTTATGTTATACACACTCATATCTAAGTCTTCCTTATAATGACTTTGAGCGTGTATTTTGTTCGATGTCAAAATAGCCAAACAACGCAAGGATCTGCCGGAATAATTTAGCCCGAAATTTGATTTTCTCCATCCTTATCTCTGTATTCACTCATTCATACTATCTAGTTGTCAAACTCGCTTGTCATTCAATTTGCGTTGCCTGATGATGAACACAAAGCACACATATATGTAGACAGATCCACCCACTCACTCATAAGGCGAGCGAAGCAAAATCAGCAGAAATTGAATAAAATTCTGATTTAACAAATCGGAAGGATTCCCTTTCTTCTTATGTGTGTATGCTTTCTCTCTGCGATTGTATGTGCATGTGACTCGACTGCTGCCATTGTTCGACGGCAGGAATACCCTGACGAAACGCGCCTGTGATCCTTGGCAGAAACAAGTCGATGATTTACAATTTGCTGTGCACGAAAGAACGCATCCATCCAGCAATAACAAACACAAAAAAAAGGAGAAGAAGAAAAAAACCCCACGTCTACGACGAGTATAAAGAGCATAAACTGGGAAAAGAAGGACGAGAGTGCTTGATTTTAATGCGAAAAGAGGCTCCCTCGGAAATCCTTTTTTGGTTCCCTTTTTCGTAAAAAATAAAATATAAACAGACAAAAAAAAAGTTTGCCACCCTTCTTTGCGCACACACACAACACATATCGGATTTAAGGACTTGCAAATAACAACGGCAAAGGGTGCCGCACACAACCCCACACTCGCACTCTTTCAAATGCAAGCGACGAAAAATAAAAAACCAACAACAAGAAAACAAAATCCTTTCAGAGTGCCTACCATGCTGCCACACCTATTTCGTTCGTTTTCAAAAGGACACCAATTGCCACTTTACGTATCCTGATTTGCTTTTTTTTCCAATTTGCCTTCAACACTCCATCATCGCCCTTCATATGACAAGTTAACAATTATGACGCTTTATTCCCCTTGGATGTAATAACCATAAACTAAGTATTAAATAGACCGTCAGCTCCCGCGCACCTACCCGATTCCCCCCTCAAATTTTGTAAAGAAAATTCTCTCTTAAATTTCCTATCTGTGAATACGTGTGAAGCAGCAAAAAAAGAAATTCTAATTGGCGGGAGAAGTAAAAAAAATAATGACACTCAGCAGTGTTCCTACATAGTAGTATTTCTACCTTTTCGTGGGAATTACGATTTCCGAAAAGCCTTCCATGCGTTAAATGAAAAAACATCAAAATTGTGTGAATATCAACAATTTGACTAGAAAACATTCAAATTACATTTCACCATGAATATCAACGCACTAAATGTACATAAAAAGGAGATTTTCCTCTAGCAACAATTTCTAGTACCAAAAAAATGCATTATAATGTTTGAAAACTGCGATTTTTATACTGAAGAATAATTTAATGTGATTTTCTTTCCGAACAATACAAATTTTACTTGTAAAGTACGGTTTGTTTCATTAAAAAATCGAGGGAATTTGAGTTTAGTGAAAAGGGAACAATTAATACGCTTCGTGGGAAAAATATAGAGAGAGCGCTAAGAACACTGCTGAGAGTTAGTGTATTTTGTGAGTTTCTGTCAGCTGATGGATGCGTTCTGAGAGTTTAAATTCGTTGTTTTAATTCACCACGAAAACATGTATTTTACAAAATGCGTAAAGCGAATGTAATCAATATGAATAAATATAGGAATAAAGTGTGAAAAATGCATTCGTTAAAATAAAATAAGTTATTTTTGTTCCTATAATTATTGTGTTTGTTTTCGTTGGTTGTTGTTGGAAAAAAATTAGTTCGCCTAAAATGTCGATAGAAAAACGGTAACCAATATAAAGATAAGCATTGATTAAGAACATTCAAATATGCTCTAGGGAAAAGATAAACACATTTCTGTGTGGGTATGATTTTTGAGTTATACTGCGCGTAATAATAACAAATTTAACATCGACTTTAAATTTACGGAAGCTCACATTTGCGAAATTTGTATGGAAGATATAACCACTGTGAACTACTCGTACTTAAATTTAGTAAGGCCCAATCTTTTCATGAGGATTCCGTTTATTAATGGAAAACAAAAAAAAAAAATTAAATTTATTAAAAAAATTGATACAATTGACATAATTAAAAATTACATTTGAAATTAATTGCGTGAGCCCAGAATATTAATAATTTTGTTTTATAAAAAGAAAGAGTCGAATAGACACAACGAAAATTTATTTTCTTTAAAATGTATACGGGAAAGAACGAAACTTTAAATATAGATATAGGTACAGGTACCCACATTGGAAATAAACATGTTTACTGATTTGTACCCTGTGCCCATGTTCTGTAATTATAACATCGATATATTTATCACAAAAACGATATGAATTGAAAGAAAATGCTTAAAAAGTATCGATGCGAAAATTTATTTACTTAACTCAGGAGCATTTTCTTTCAATTCATATCGTTTTTGTGATAAATATGTATATCTATGTGATAATAACAGAACATGGTCACTGATATGTCTCACACATTTAAGTTTTGCTGCTTACAATTTTCTTTTAATTCCTTCGATTCAAAATCATTACCTATATAGTAATCAGATTTTTTTTATATTAATAAGCTTCTTTTTTTTATTTTTGTCAATGATTCATAAGTTCATCGATTTCCATTGTTTACAACAAAAATGTAAACATCCCGTACTATATAGATTATCAAGGTAAAATGAAAGAAATCCTAATAATGTATACCTACCATGCGTTTTAATATAATTTGGTACTAAACTCACCACACCACACCCACCGCTTTCTTAACACGTCCCGATAACGGGCAATTATTTGAATTATTTTAATTTTTTCCAATGTTACCACGGAATAAACTGTCAGAGGCATCTGTCAGGTTAGTATGTGCAAGTGTATGCGTGCGTCTAATTTACTTTAACATTGGCACACATACTTTGGCACATAGTAACACCGAAAACAGCTTGTAGGCAAATTCTCTTAAGTTGAAAGAGCTGACGGTCTATTTAATACTTAGTTTATGGTAATAACAATGGCTTTCGGGATGTGCTCCCCATTTCCTTGTATATAGTTATCCCGAGCGGCAGTGCCTGCAGGCAAGGATGCTGCTTAGTGCTTATTAGGGGCTTTTACATAATAGATAGCGTAGGTGTTTTGTCATCTGACTTTTAAAAGATGCAATGGCTATAAGGGCCTAGTCAGAAGTGTGGGCCGTTCTTGGTGAGCTTGTTTTTCTAAAATTAAGTGGGTGCCTTGAATACAGGTGGAGGAAGGGTCCCCTACCTTAAGCTTTTTTTTCTAAAAGGTGGCAACATTAAGTTGAAATAAAAACAGATACGCATATAAAGCGGTTGGCCTCTGTGAAGTTGTAATGAGATCGGTTTTTTTGTGGAAGGTTGCACTCTCAAATTCGAGCAAATATCACGGGAACTTTTCTTTGAAAAAAAAATATATAAAATGAAGCTTAAAGTTAAAAGTAAAAAAAATAAAGTAAACTATAAACGAACTCTAAAAATTTACTCGGATTTAAGGTCTCCGCTGTTTGTAAGAAGGCTACCGCAGTGAGAAAACAAAATGCTCAATGCGAACTTCCTATTTTTGTTTACTTTGAATGTGAACTTGCCTTGTAAGAGGTGAGCTTTTAGCGCCATCTTTTAACTTTTTTCTAAATCAAAAAGATCGCAAAAAAATGAGAGATGAGAGCTAAAAAATTGGATCGTGGCTCATTATCATTATAGCTGTGCGGTAATTCTTGAGGAGGAATTTAGTCGGGCAACAGCCTTGAGCTCTACAAATTTTCAGAGTCGGGAAAACTTTTTCCTGGCGAGTCTTAAAAACTCTGTTGATATTGGCACTGTCAAATGCATTCTTTAGCTCATTCTGAAGCTCTGAATAGTGCTCGTCACCTTGAATAGTGATCAAAGTAGGAAAGACCTTCCAAACCTTCAAATGAATCAGTCTGTCAACTTTTAAGTGTACCATCGATCTGCATATCAAGGGCAAAGTTGACCTGCATCCAAACATGCCTACAAATAAAGTAAGTTCAACGAAACTTCTCTCAACTCCATTGAAGATCGCATCGAAAGCAGCCTTCGAATTAAGGAACGCTCAGTGGCGATCTTTTTTGACATAGAGAATGCCATTGTTGTCTTATTGTGAGATAGAATTCATCGTTCTAGCCTTGCAAAAGCTTAGCAGATGCTGACCAATGTGACACCTCTTTATTCACAGGTTGTAGGAAGGACTAGGAAGGCTATTTTTTTACAGTACCAATGAGAGTCCATTCTGGAGAGTTTACAGAACTTCTGATTGTCATGGAGTACTTTGTGTGGAAACTTACGCAAAGTTGCTGTCGAAAAAGTGCGAGTGGCGCAGTATCATACGGAATATTGCGCCACTTTAGCTTTTCGTTCGATATTGAATATGCAGAGTTATTCAAAGTCGCTGTAAGAGAGCTCTGTCGACTTTGAAAGCGGCCTTCAGCTTAATCAGAATGGAATCTTGGATGGCTTTGAAAGGAGTTCTAAATTTAATTCCCTGGTTGGCTTTAACCTTCGGATTGCCTATCTGTCGCAGGTACACTGAGAATTTCGCTCTGAAAGCCATGCTAAGCTGTCTTTAGCATCGTTCGAAGTGGGCTTCAATTATGAACTTATACGGGCCAGACTAGAGTTGATGTTGTTTCACGAGAGATCAGCATCAATCTGTGTACACCTATAAAATAAATAAAAAGAGACTTGAATCTTCAGATAAGACGCAAAGCAAATGTAGCTGCCGACGCTTATGTCTCGTCCAAGGACCTTAACCAAGCTTTCGAAGAAGCATTGCAGTATCTTTTATGTAGCTCTTTGTCGAGCCACAGGGAATTATAAAGCAAATAAACTTGACCTTTGTCATAAGCAGTGAAAGCCTGGCACAACGAAGATCCCAAGTTTAAGAAACCAGACATTCTAAATCGGTAAATCGAACCAAAGATTGACGCTTCTTAGACACTGCGGCAAAGCTATACCCATCATTTGGTTGATCCTAGACTCAATGAGATAGGAGCAACTTAAATGACTCTAAGACCTTTGCTGCTTTTACCGGGCGCTGCATATAAGGTAGGTGCGCTCAAAGACCTCGCTTATCGGCAGCAACGATTTTTACAGAGTTTGCAAAGTCAAGTTGAAGCTGCACTTGCTGCAAGGCTTTTAAGAAAGATTCACTCAACCTCAATGATATTGGTAGCACCATCGACTATAATTGCGTCTTAACCTTATTGAGAGGGTGCATATTTTTGCATCTGAGCTGGTTTTTTGTAGTCCTGGACTAATGTCGAGCTCTTACCAGCTCTGCAACAGTTCGTTAGCTGGCTACAATTTTATTTACAGTGCCCCTTTAACTCGTGCAAGGGGCAACAAAAAGATGATTCCTTAAATAATGACGGCCAAATTGGACCTGCCTATCGCCTGGCAAAGGCCGTCAAAATTTCACTTTCATTTCTTTGTCCATGGACTTCCTTTCACCTCCTCATTCGCCCAGCAATTTCCCATCTCTCCATGCAACTAGAAACGTATAGAATCCACTTTATTTTCCGATTAAGGACTCCTTTCTCCCAAGATAATGCGACTTAGTTACCAACAATTGGCTTATTCATATAAGTAACTCTTCTCCAATGGCCGTCTGCGAGGTTGACTTAAAATCCCCTTTGCGGTTCCCTTTGTGTAAAGTCTGCATACATCGATACACACTGTGGCAGACAAAAAAAGCACGAAAATTGCCTGCCATTTAATGCGCTTTATGTGACCCCCTCCCCCTGCTAAGGATACTACCACCATCCATATGGCAACTCCTGCTCGGCAACTGCTTTCCATATCAAGCGACTACGGACGACACTGTGATTATACTATTTTCTTGCCGTTTTTTTTCATTCTCCAACGACGATATCCTTTGGTCAGAGGATAATAACATGCTATTCACCACACATATGATACGAGTGCACACGAATATGAGAGAAGCTGGCAGCTACAGCCTGGGTCCTCTTTCGAGAACCGCATGCACATCTTATTACGTGTGTCGCATAAGTTTGGTGGGTGGGCGACAAAATCCAATTGCAGCGCGTCCTTTGCCACATCACCCACTTTACTTACTCACTTACGATAATGTCTTCATTGGAGTAGATCCTGTTGCAGAGCTGAAAAGAGAGATTACAATTCAGCCGCCTGCAAGACGGGCGGACTGGTGATGGTGAATTTTCTCCATATCCTTCGAGTATGCATGCATGAATGCGAAGACAATGATCCTTGTACTCCCTGTATCTATATCAATTGGATCATATTTCATTTAACGGCCATTTTGCATATATCCTGCATACTTCATCATATACGAGTATCGAGTATAGTCGACGTCGTTGTTGTTGCTGCCGTCGTCATCTTTGTTGTGTGCTGTAGCCGAATCCTTGTTCCTCCATTGTGTAGTCTGATATTCAGATTAGAAGAAGTAATATTTATTTTTTCTGAAAGGATAAGAGAAAGGAGAGATAACGCGGCGGCTTAAGTTTATCATTTTCCAAAAGGGAGAAAAGAAAAACTCTCGTTTAGCATAAGGATGCAAGGACCTCACTTGTAATTTATACGCGTGGCACTGATGTAATCTTTAGTGCCTGGCCTGGATTGAACACAGGCGCTAAATGCACGGATGTGTTGTGTTATGTTGTGTGATATTGTGTGTTATCCTTCGGTAAGACGTTGTAGGGCGTTTTATGCGAAAATAAAAATGTGTGTTCGCGTCGCGTTTTGCCCTGCCCCGCAGACGAAAGTTTTTTGTTTCGCATTTCGGAATGCAATCGATTGATATCTCGTGATTGTGATTGTGATTGATTTATGCGGGAGTTGGCTGCGCCCAAATGGGGGAGATTAATATCTGAAATTGCTGCGGTGAAACTAGGTGGGCGTGGTGGCGTATTTTCTGTTTTTTTTTTTTGCTGCTCGCCAAAGTTATGTAGGCATATTTTTGGACAGGCAAAGGTATGTCGTGAGGTTTCGTTTTGTGGAATTTCACCAAACCGATAGATGGATGTTGTATGAATAATACATATTTGGGAAATTCGATCGGCGTGTCTGAAGGATTCCAAGCTAAATGTGAGGCAGATATACGTTACATGTATGCAAATGCGGCAGAGAGTGGTGGGTATTTGCCTAGAGGAATATTCTTTGCGGTGGGATCGGAGGTAAGTTGGACTTCTGAGCGGGGAGTAGAAGAAACAACAGCTCAGGTATTTTTTTAACGACCGCCTAAACTCTCGGGAATGTCCGCAAAATATCCTGAAAAAGACGAAGAAAAAAAAAACTCCACTGGAGTACTGGAGCGGATGTTCTTGATCTGGTTCGACCGCTGTTATTTTTGTTTTTGTGCTGGTATTGTCGTGGTTGTTGTTATTTGTGTTGAAAGTGTTGTTGTTGTTGATGGTATTGTCGTGGTCGTTGTTATTTGTGCTGTTGGTGTTATTGTTGCTGTGTTTGCTGTTGTTTTTGTTGGTGTTGTTTTTGCTTTTGCCGTCGGAGGTTGTGCTGTTCTTTTTGTCGTTGTTATTGCTGTAATTGTTGTTTATTGACTTCGTTTTTGATTTTTATGTGGGTTTAGTTTCACTTTTGCTGTTGTTTTTTTTTGTGTTGGTGTTGTTCTTGCTACTATTTCCGGGTGCTTTGCTGTTAGTGGTGCTGTTTATTTTGTTGCTGTTGTTGTTGGTATTGTTGCTGTAATTGTTGATGTTGTTATCAAAGTTGATGTTGTTTTGGTTGCATTGCTTTTGATATTGTTGTTATTTTTGTGGTTCTTCTTGTTATTATCTACTGTTGTTGTTGTTACTCTTCTTCTTCTTGTTGTTGTTATTCCTGTTCCTATGGATGCGCGTCAGGAAAATTTTGTTTAATTAACTAAATAATTGTATTTCAAACTGTAGCCATCGAACTTGCTTATACTTATTACCAACCGCTTTCTTGTCATTTGTCAACTCCAATGAATCTAAATCTATGTTCAACTTTAAAGTCACATTATGCGGTCACAGTTTTGTATTTCTTCCCACTTAGTAGTAGGCTCAAGAAATCTACAGATCACAGCCACCGTTTCCCATTTCCTGGAGCCTCTCCAAATGTAGGTTATGCTTGCAAAAACTTCACCTATACCTCACGCACAACTCGTACCACGCGGCACCAATTTATAGCCCCCCACGAGCTCAGCAAACCACTTTATCTTCAAAAGCGAAACTTCAAAACTGTGTTTCAGCTCGCGGGCCATCATAAAATATACCTTTTACAACTTCCTTCAGCACATTCAGGACATAGTTGTCCTCAAATCTACCACTCTCAACACACACACATGGTATATGTCGTTAAAAAAGAAAATAAAGCAAACACGAAACACCACAAAGTCCTTTCTCCAGTGCACCCATTTCTCAGCAGGGCAACTAAAAAAATACACAAGGCTCTGCGGCGGGGACAAACAAAACAAAACCAGGACAGTTACACACCGAAGGGAGCACAATTACATGGCGCCACACTGCTTGCTTGCACTGTAGCTTCATTTGCAGTTGTTGGTTGTTGCACATGAGGAGCGCCGAAGGATTCATTGTCTCGTGCTCGTCTCTCTGGGTATAGTTTCACCCGCAATGATGACAATTTAAAGTGGAACAGCAGCTCCTGGAACGCATCGCAATCATAAATCATATTTTGTTCCAACGTCTAACACAAACGTGAGCTACGATTTATTGCCGAGTGACACTCTCTTGCGCCGTCTTACCTGCTCCTCGAAGAGCTGCAGTCCTCGCCAAGACGAGATACGTGTGTTCCTGTGCGCAGCACGGAGGACACACACCGAGCGCATCTAAAGAATATGCTGTACTCCTGCTGTTGAGCAATTGTTTTTGGTTTTGGGTTTTGCCCCGCTACATAAAGATGACATGAAAATTAAATCCATATACACACCCGGTATAGCGAATTTATTGCAGGTCCCCCCCTCAGCGAGAGGGGATATCCTTTTCGAATGCAGCGCACTTCTTGGAATACCGTGAACCTGGTACTGGTTTGCATTGCATTCCTCTGCAATGAAAGGCACTGAGACTGCGAGATCTTTGTGCTGCGACTGACTAATTGAAATTTGTTGAATATGCACCTTGCGAACGGGTTTAGTACACCGCACACACGTTTCAGACTTTCGACTGATTTTGACAAATGATGATGAGCCAGCACATCCTGATTCCGTGGCATATATGATTAGTGGAATAGCGGGGTTTCTTCGGTTTCCCGGAAAGATTCCGTGGAAACATCTTGCTCTTTGACGAAGATGATCCTTTGTGCGGGACTCGTGTGTGAGTTTGACAAATGATGACTAAAAGCAGGTTTAATGGAAATTTTAATACAAATTTTGAGCGAAAGGTTGTTTGAGGGAAAGTTCCCGGGCAGGAAATGTGAAATACCACTTGAATTGAAGAAGAGGAGCAACTACCAGAAAGCAACCTTTTAACTCAGAATAGGTCTTTGAGAATGCGCTCGTCGCGGTTTAGACTAAGGTCCATCCACAGTTCAAATTTCATAAAATTCGCCTTTTCACTGTAAAAGCAAAACTTTTGCCCAGTCCCAAGCGAAACGAAATTGGAACGCCCTTCCCTTTGCCACCCAGCAACGCTCAATCTTCGACGCTGATGAATCCCACTTCCTCGCCGCTTCATCTCACCAATCGCACCGCCATTGGTATACTGCGTATACACCATCATCGTCGTAATAGTAATCCGACTAAAATCTGCACGTCATCAATCCAGGATTTCCCTCTACCACTAAATTTTCCACGAGTCATCAAACCAACTTTTGGCATTCCCATCATAACTCTGTTTTTTCCTCGGCCAAGCGTTTCTTTCTTTGGTAACCCACAGAAAGCAAAAAGGATACCAGCAATACCTCTGCAAAGACAGACACCAAAAAAAATAAGGGAGATCTATAATTCCATTAACACCCTTTATGGATTATTGCTACACCTCTCACTGATGGTCTCACACTCTCGGAGGAAAAATTTAAATCCATAACGAATTGCTTTCCTACGGGTTTATTTTCTATTTTTTGCTTGATTTTACTGTGCTTTGGTTTTTGTTTTTCTAAGTGCGACTGCACACACACCCTATTTAGCCCGGTGTCAGGACATAAATCCTTTGGCAAATCGATTATTCATTAGGGAATAAAGCTTCGGGTTGCATCGTTTCACACGCCACCATACACGCACACACGTACTCGCCCGAGTGTGTGTTTGTATGGTTGCTTTTGCCGAAAAGGATTCGTTTTTAATTCCTTCCCCTAATAGGAGAGGATGTGGCTCTTACTCTAAGCAGCGCCAGTGCAACAGATAACGCGCGTTAATCCCTTTCGAATCCCTCCTCTTTACATTTGTCTTCCTGCTGGGGTATACCGTATACCGTATACCGTACCGCATACAGCTTCAGTTATAGCTGGGAGAGCGAAAAACTAATTTAAAGTAAGTTGACCCCGAAAAATTGTGGCAATTATCCGTTTATACCAGGGAGCAGTATTCGAAAGTGGCAATATCCCTCTGTGTGTGGATATGATGTGCCGTGCAACAGGAGCCTTGCACACAGTGTGTTGTAAATGCAAGTCGCGTGCATGGAGTTAGCCGCCCACTAATGCTCTACGTACCGATAATGATTCTATTAACTGATTACTCCAGTCAGACGAGGTAACTTTTAAATCGGGGTGAGTTGGAGCGGCGGTCCTCTCGTCTCGGTCCCAGGGAAAATATTTTCAATTCTGTATACGGGTGGATGAACAAAATAAAAGAAAAGAAAAAAGGAATTTCATTTCTAATGAATGACCAAATGTTGAATGGAATATCTTGCGCAGCGCAGAAAAAAGGACTCTTTCAGGTACGTCGGTCGGTCGTTTACATGTGCCTTCCCCCGCTCTACGCGCGTTAGCATAGTGATGATGCTGATATGTTATCATCAACCTGAGTCATTATATTGAATAGAAAGGACGACGAAAGGACCGAGAGTTTTTCACAGCACAGAGACACGGTTTGATTGAGAACGGACGAACCGACGGGCGGGAGGGGGGACTACGAAGGAAAGGCAAAAGGATGCTTATAATGATGATGACGATGGCTTTTACATTATGAAACGAGATTATGGATCCTATTTGTAAGCCAGAGAGAAGCACAGAAAAAAAAAGGACTCAACACAAACTCAATTCGAATCGCAGCACACTCTGTCTATCCATTCAGAACACGGAGCAACGGCAACGGATCGTGAGCGATGAAAGGCTGCAGCGTACATAATATAGAAAAAGGCTTTTAAAAAATGCATTTCTCTATGGCCCGCCCGCCTCTCAGCCAACGTAATCCTTTTTCCGCAGCGCTAGAAAGCAACCGGCCATGTGTATGGGTAGATTATTCATCATTTATTTTGTCGCATTCACACATACGCCCTCCTTTATGCACGAAAACGATGTGTTTGTGTGTTTTTTTTCTGCATCTTTTCAAGCTAAAAACTGGTGTTAGGTAATGAGGCAAAACTTTTACACCGAGGCATTCAAATTGTTATACGTATGCAGGACGGACTCGGCTGCACTGCGAGTGCAAGGACTCTGCACACTGCGAGTGGAACAAAGGCGCCTTCGCAGCGGAAGCTTGGGTGGTAAATTAACGAAGTCCTGTGGACCCGCTCCTTCTTCAAATGCAACTAAACGCGTATTTTTTTCTGTTGCTTTTTACATGCAAAAGGACCCCCCCGAGAAGCTTTTTTCAAAACATTGGCGCATGAATGAGTGATTTGCATGTGTGCTTATGCATTCGTGTACACTTTTACATGAAAGGGCAGGGAAATTTGATTTTCTAGCAACCCCGCGAGTGTGTGTGTGGTGATTTCGCAAAATTAAACCACAAAAGGACATCATGGCGAAATGTGGATATGGCAATTGGAATTTGTTTCACTGCTGGAGAGGATGCCCTCTACCGAATGATTGAGTTGCGGAAGACGGAATTCTTAACTGCAGGATATGTCTGTACTTGATTTGAATTTCCTCCTGACTGTGGTTGTTCAGGTTCATCCTGTAGGCAGTAGATTGTTGCTATTGGTTAAATGAATTTCGATTTGCATCCATAAAAACATGAAACTCTCAACGCAGCAACTTCGGCACCACAATCAGCTCTTCACAAATGTTTACCCAAAAAATTATAACAAAGAGCAAAAGGACCCTTGACAACCAGTTTGCCAACACACTGCTGAAGGGAGAAGCCACCAAGTGCATCATAGAGATATGGATAGTTGAAGCACCTCTGTTGGGTCTTTTTTGCCGGCTGCAAAAAGAAAAATGGCAAACAATGAAAAGTGTGCGCATTGGAGCTGAAGCTGGAGGTGTCTTCATTATTACGGCACGGAACGGAACGGGTGGTCGGTTCCTTCACTTTCAGTTGCATGAGCAAAGTCGTCGACTGCAAAGTGCGAAGTTGCTTTTGGGTGCGCAGCGCGCAACCATTTGCTCTCTCCTGCATGTACACTGCAATGAAGGGGACACAATCGTTTAAGGATGAAAAGAGACACTTCACGATATTTAAGTGCTTTCATTTGTCGTGTTCATCGTTGTTATTGTTGTTGTTGTTGCACTAGGAGAGCGTTTGTTATATATAGTGTGAATATGAAGTCCTCCTCTAATCCATGCACCGGTTGTTCTTCTTGCAGCTCAAGTCATTAAGGACACTTTATTCTCTCTTTTTTATTTCATTATAATGCATATTATATCAGCGTGCACACGTGTGAAAGGTTATGTTTGGTGTGAACTTTCCATTGTCAAAATGTTGAGTGTTGTTCATTTCGGAAATGGAAAGTTTTTTTTTTTTTTTTTTAAAAAAAATCAAATACTTTTTTAAAGTGCGGTTGGTAAGTTTAAGGAGCACCCTGTGTTGGTTTTGCAGATGAAACCGGAACACAAAAAATCCCTCTTTCGATTCAAGAGAATTGACGTCCATTCAGATTTTAGAATGTAACAGTCAAGTTTGTCAAAAAGTATTGTGCAGGTCGATGACTGTTTTTGACCACCCTGTTAACCCCACCCACACTACAAAATATGACGCCTTTTTCCCTAAGTTTTCTCAAGAATAATGGTGGACCCTTTCAATTTTTTTTTTGGGGAACGACTTTTGACTTTCGGTTGGTAGGTAACCATAGGGTGTGGATGAAGAAAAGTTTGAAAATTTATTTGTCGGAATTTATGAGCAGAAATTTATGAACTTTCAGCTTTAAGTGGTAAAAATGGAGAGTCTATAAAAAATATAACCTTTGACAATTGCTGTCTGTTTCTTAAAAAAACTTTAAACTCTTTTCTTAAATCGAAAATCCACCTTTGGTCTTCAGTTTGCCTTCATTTTACTATATATTTCATGCGGTAAGAAGTTTTGAAAAATTACCCTTGCATAATTTTATTCAAATGTCTTCAATCTTTTGCGAAAATAAATCGAGGGTTGTTCTTATGGGTCGCCCCTCTAAGATGTTTCTTTTCCAAAAAAATCGTAAAATTAGTTTGAACATAGTTTCGGTGCTAATTGTGCATCCAACTTAAGCCGGGTTTATAAAAGAAAATGTAACGCGTTCTTAATTCACTAACAACGATGGCGCTGGTTTTGAAATTACGCTTCTTAAGCCTATCCACGCTGGTCATACCAGCTGCACCTCACAGAGTGCATGACTTCCGAAGGCAAACTTGCACATGTACGGCTCTAAAAGTTTTCCATTGCTTTTCACTTGAAAAGAGCTGAAGGCTGTTCTGACGGAAGTTCTTGACAAGGCAGTCATTCTTGAAAATCATGGGTCCGAAGGTTTTAGTAGGTTTTGTGTATTTTCTTAGAGTTGGAAGCTTTTATTCTAAAACTTTTGTCTAAAAATTGTTGGAAGTTTTCTTTTACGAAAGTGAACATCTTGTTTTATGATTTTTCAATTAAAGGACTTGACAGTCTTCCATTTGCTAGCTTGGGATTTCCAAAGTCGAGTCAAATTAGGAGATGTGTCTGGAACGCCTTCCAACCTAGTTTTCTTGGACTCAGGGACTCGATCTAATCACAATCGTGAACATTGGATGACCTTTTCGACTGCTTTACCAGCGTCTTTTAGTCCATATTTGCTTTTGAATTTGTCTTCAGAAACCTACCTTCTTAAAAGCTTTTCGCAGATATTTCGGATAATACTTAAGTCATCATTTGAATATAGAGTACTTCTAAAGCTTTTGGTAATAGGCTTCTTGAACAGCCACCCCTTTATTCCGTTTTGTGGGAAGTTTAGCGCTGAGTTAAACAGGTCTTTAGGTCCCTTACCTAAACCTTGTTTAATTAGTCTTTCTAGGTATTTGTTCTGTCAAACAGAATGAATAAGAAGCCTTCCATACAAATTTAGGCCCCATAATGGAGGGCTCAAGGCTTCTCCTGAGAAAGGACTGCAGTAAGCTAATGACTAAATGGTTGGGGCAGCAGGACCTTTCGTTTATGAGAGTTTTTTTTTTTGGGACTGAAATAAGTACATACACCTTAAAAGAAAATCACCACCAAAATGACACCTCTAATAAAATCCCCAACAACAGCTAAAGAAAAACTTCTTTAACGATACTTCCAGCCAACACACACACCCACCCACACAGATCCCTACCCACGTAAGTAGATAACTATAAAACGGAACAATGAAAACAGAAATGAGGAAGAACAACAGCTACGAAACGACATCATCCTGATATTTGCTTAACTCACCCGAACGATATGCAGACAGAGAATAAGTGTCCTTTTGCCTGCCGGTGATTTCCACACTGCTTATATATAAAATCTTAAAACTTCTCAATTATGGCAAGTGAAAGCACTCCAAAGTAAGCGCGCGCCTCCAGCGAACCATGCCGAGGGCAACAAGCTGAACTCGTATAACCAGCAGCCACCTCCCGACTAAAAACTTCTAAGGACGACACAGGAAACATGTATCGTTCACCAACCATATCGTAATTACAATAATAATAATTATTCGGACCCATTCCCGACTGAACCGCCCGCAATCAGAGAGTCGTCGTTCGTGGGAGGTGTTGTACGTTGTACAAAGATAAGGAAGGACTTTGCGCATATTTTATCCTTCTGCCGAGGAAGCTATATCCAGTTGTTCTCCGATGACAACGTGAGTGTAGTATTGAGCAAAAACCAGATACATGCCGGCAGGTGAGGCAGAGTCTCTGCCAAACCCCCACTTACACATTTCGAAGGACTGAGTTTTGTTCTCCGTCTTTTTTGCTGTCGATGCCGTTAAATTGTTGCATTTCGACGAGCAGACTGCAGATTGAACTTTTGAATTATTATGTCACACAGTTGCGCACGGACATAAAATCACGATGTGTGTCCTTTGCATTCAGAGGACTCAAACAAAGTTCTATCCTCGCACATTGTGACTTTTTGTTTTACTCAAATGGAAGGTACCTGACTCTACACATAGGGGGTGGGACGACCCTCACTCCTGGCGGTGAGATTGTGTAAATTCTAACGGGCACTTTGAATGGATAAATTTTAAGTTTATGTGTTATTGATTTTTGGCACTCGGGGCTTGTCGACTGGCTTTAAGGGATTATGCTGTCTTTAAGTAATTAGTGGTGGGTCTCTGTGTTGTTTTTGATTTAGTTGTTGTTGGACGGTGATTGATGGGAAGTACTTTTGAGCAAATGCAGTCTAAGCAGTTCTAACCTTCCAAAATGTATGACAAAGGTCCGCCACGGTGAAAAACTCAAGAAGTCGATCGGATTAGCGGGCACCGGGTTACATTTGTGCAGAGATTAAACTGAAATCGATAGCTTGACAACGAGGCTAACATTTTTTTTATAAGCAGCGATAGGCCCGAATAGGAGGTTTGAAGGTTTGAACGCTTAGGACGACTGGTTTTCCTTAGAGCTGCAGAACTTTAAAATGAACTAAGGCGCATACAACCCGTGGGAAAGATCATGATTTCGACATTTTTAGAAAGATAATTAGGAGCCATCACTGCTCAAGGGCTAATTCAGACTAATAAGCACCGGCGGAGGGTCTACTCAGTCACCTTTTCGAGGTCTTTTTCCAACTTCTTTTTCAAGCAGATGGGCCGTGTTTATCATAAGTCTGTACCTACTTTTGGGGGCAAGTGAAAACTTCGGTTTAGTCAGACAGAAGAAACGAAAGCGACTACAAATCTTCTGTCAGCTATCAAATTTGTTGCCACTGGAAAAAAGTGTTGCCAATGCGAATACCAAACCTCCAAAGAGCACCTTTTATGAGTAACATCGTTTTTTTATAACTTTAACCTTCTTTATAGTTTGTTTTCCATAAAGCCGAGGTTTTATAAAGTCTTGTGGCAAATTGGCAGAGACAGGAATCTTTGCCTTTGCAAATTTGCCACAAGACTTATAAAGCCCTGAGGTCGGATTCTGTAAGGCGAAACAATTAATCGTTTTCGTGCGCACGAATGCTTTGCCTTACGTTACACAAGCAAATTTCTCCGTTCACACGGAAACGCTTGAACGTTTCCCCTTACAGAATGCCAACCCTGGCTTTAGTCCCATTTATGCATTTTTCAGCAAAAAGTTGTGAGTAAGAATTTGAAGACAACTTTCTTAAAAGTTTCGAGGACTGCGTTTAAAAATACTGTGCACACCTTTTATGGTTGTAACAAAAAATTGGACAAGGATGCGTTCCCTATCGTCTTTCACGTGAAAAGACAGTTTTTCAAATTTGTTTGAGACTGTTGTCAACTCTTTTGACTGTTTCTGTTTCGCAGAGATACAGTCAAACAAAGAAACTTATATTCCATTTGTTGCAGGCGATAAAGTATACAAAAGGACCTCCATTAATGACAGAGGAAAACCTGATAAATTCCTGTTACGGCCCACAGTTCCAACTGAAACGAAAATCAAACCGAATCTGCTGCCCTGGCCGCTGAACTCATATCGCTCTATATTTTGTTGACCGACAGCTTTACCACATGGACGCCCGCTCCGATGGCATTAAAACAAAAACGAGCAGGCAAACTACCATCTTGTTAGAAACATTTGTCACCCTCGCACTATATAACGCGCGCAATAATGTCCCAACCCATACGGGAAATGAATGATGACCACAATAATAGAAGGGAAGGAAGTGCGAATAGCGCCCGAGATGTGGACACTTAATTCGCAGCACAAAACACACCCCTGCAGATCGTTGCGGGCTACATTTCCCATAATACCTCTGTATACGGCCAGGGCCACTCCAACCAAACTGTTATTGCCCACAAAATGTGAATCGAAACGACTGCATACAGTACCGCCACCCTAATGCATACGTATATGCATGCGCCACCAACCGGTGCGCGGTGGCGGGGAGTATGGCAGCGTACACGTTTTCATTAGAACGGAACTGAAAGCCATTTGCATAAATTTTCCAGCCTCAGCCCGGCCAGAAGCTAAAAGAGAAATATGTTCCGAGCAATACAGTTGCAGTTGGCAAAACTGGCTCTATGTCCAGGCACCCTGTTCGGCCATTATCGGTGGGGTGGGTGCCGGTCTGTATATGGAATGGTTTAGTGTGGTTGAATGGTCCACCCCACTCTTCGGTTTCACCCCATAAAAATCGCAATAAAAGCAAATAAAAATCGCCTGAGCAAAAAATAAAAACGACTAACGAACCCACGCAGAAACCCATCGAATCCAATATCCAACTAGTGCAAAACAGCTCATGTCATATTATGTGTGTGCATATCCTTCGATTGTACATGTACGAGTACATTTATAGGGCTCTGTGGATCGTGGATGTCCTGGCGGGCTCGCTCTCTCTCTGATTATATTTACAGTGCACTTAATCAAAGTTGTTTTTCGGTTGTTGTAATAATGCGCGACTCCTTTTTTTTTGCCTGTGCATTTGTAGTTGTGTTTAGAGGAACGCTCTGTGCATACTTTGCAGTCAATCGACGGCA
This sequence comes from Cheilosia impressa, assembly GCA_948293265.1. Taxonomy (NCBI): domain Eukaryota; kingdom Metazoa; phylum Arthropoda; class Insecta; order Diptera; family Syrphidae; genus Cheilosia; species Cheilosia impressa. The sequence continues at coordinate 52,412,935 of OX411881.1, read as the reverse complement.
GTTGTTCTCTTCTCTATTCGTGTGTGAAGTTTCTGTTTCTCTGGGACAAGAAAACTGGGGGAGCGCCGACACTCTTGGCACACGGCTGTGCCAGACTTTCCTTATTTTTTCCCGCCGTCTTCTATGCACACTGTTACTTGTATTCATGCTGCGAAATATCCTGCAGACTTACACTACTGACAAGCAAAAAAAAAGAAAGAAACAGTGAACGATAATAAAATAAATAAAAAACAGCTGCAGCAGTTGAACTGTTCTTTTACTCTCGGTGTAGTCGGTGTGCTCGCCTTTATCGTGCACACGTACTTGGGAAATCTATATGCATAAGTTCTATGCGGGCAAATTTAATTTTGTTGTAGTTTATTGAGAAAGAATCCTTGTTGGAAGTGTTTCCGTTCCTTTGGAGGGTCTGTCTCTCGATATGGGAGAGACTTGGCAGATTTTATTCATGTTGATTGCTGTGGAGTGGAGTGGAGACGGTAAAAGTTGTTGTTTCTATAAAAAGGGACGACCAAGGACAAGGAGCGAAGACATTGTTCACACCTGGCTCCAATTCGTATAGTTTGATTTGCATGGCACACAGTCGAGGGATTTTACGGAAATCCCAACGTGTTAATATATGGGTAACAAGGACTAGGGTTTTTTATTCGAAGATATCTATGGGACGTTTATGGGCCTGACATTTGTTGCAGTTATTTAAGCTCGATTTGGGGAAGCACTTTCTTATTTTTGCACAGTATGCCTCTCATCCGGCTTTCCTAGGAAAAGTGGGCATTTGCTGATTTCAAGTGGATCCTTCGAGGCGAAGCAAAATTGCTCTGTCTTCAGATATCATGGTCCTTAATTTAAGGAGGAAAGTCGTCTTTCCTAGGATATATACCTGAGTTCCCCTGCAATCCATTCTAGTTTCCTCCTCGCAAAGTGGTCCTTCGAGCCGCGTAACTCGTGAATTATAGAGACTGCCTTGCGGCGATCAAACGAACAAATGTCATGGAAAGACAGATATTTTTCAAGCGGAATGACGTAAAATTAGTTGAGCGCTGCTTTAGAAAATTGGTCCTTCGAGCCGGATAATTGATCAATAAGTTAACTAGAAGTCAACCATCGAAAATGTGGAATAAAAATCAGGGTAAAGATCCCAAAGCAATCTACTAAAAAGCTTTTAAGAGTAAATCAAGAAACGATCACAGAATCCGAAAGAGCGCAATCCCTATTCCAGTTCTTATCACAGACAGTGCTGTTGAGCTTGTTGCAATACGCTGCTGTGTGGTTTCATTCGAGGCAAACACGAAGCTTAGGTGGACCTGTAACTGCCAACTTCCGGCATTAGTAGCTGCAACGAATTTTTTAGCCGACAAACGAATAAATCGTCAAAATCGTTTGCCATCAACTGGTCCTTCGAGCCGGATAATGGCTGCACAGACAAATTTATATTATTGCCACTCCTACTTAAGCAAAGCAGCACTGGTGTCCTTTAATCAAAAACAGACGAATTCTTCAAGCTGTCTTTATACAAAACTGGTCCTTCGTGCCGGATCGCCTTGGCAAAATAAATCCATCAAACAGTAATCTAGCCACTTCCACCAGATCCTCTTTCATTTCCCAATAGCTGCCCCTAAGTCCCCATAACTACCGCCGTCGTCATCGCGGATACACAACGAAGCAAAGACATCAACTCGAATCACTCGTTTAACCTAGTTTCGCATTTTCAGAGCAAATGTACTAAATTCAAAACTGAGGAAAAAAAACCAACCCACTATCATAATCTGGAAATAACCTCACCAAGGTAAGAAATCACGTGCCCTCAGGACTGACTTTAACACATACTCGTACATCCCTCCCTAAAACTAGTACGAGCACTTAATCTACACCGAAAAAAAAAGACGAATATCGCATATGACTCGTACGAGCATGTGCATAATTTTTGTGATACTCCAAGGACGAGGGCAAAAAATTTAAACCAGATAGAGAAGAGTACGCCATGACACATGAGTGTATGTGAAACAATTTCCGTCCAAGGAACGAATGGAAAATACTGACGACATCAGGAGCAGCACACCGTCGCCATACACAATATTATGAACGCGAAAGATTTATGATCATTCATATTAAAAAATATGTTTTATGTCATTGTCCTTTGGTTGCAAAAAGGAGCAAGGCAAAGAAAAAAAAAAACAACAACCGAGCGACAAATAAAAGGGGAAGGACCGAGTGTCGCGTGATAATAACGATGGCATCGTGTACAATTGTTCTTAAAATATCAGAAATTGACGACTCGGCATTAAGGATATAGCTATACACAGGGAATCCCGGTGGGATTTTGTTTTCTGTTTATCTCTCATCCGGAAGTGATCAAATGAATTATAATGTACACAAATGCCGCAAGAGTTTAAGTACAACGCGCTTGTCGCTGACACTCTTCTGTTGAGTTATGCGATGCGGCTCGAAGGACAAGGTTCAAGTGATGGGCAAAGGGAGCCTACTGTTGTACGTTGTCGTCTGGAAATAAATTATATTCTTTTCTTATCCTTGACGTGAAAGTATTCAAAAAAAAAAAGCAAGCAAAAATCGTGAAAACATCTCGCGAATCCTTTTTTTAATTAAACCCGAATCACGAGTCCTCTTTACGGTTTTATTTCGAAGGTACTTGCCACGTCTGTGTGGATTAGTCTAGGTGTAAATTTTCAATCCTGGCCCGACAAAAAACTGAAAGGAATGCCGGCGCAAACAACAACCCTTCGCTGAAAGAAAAGCTATACCCCCTTTCTAACCGAGCAATTACCCTCGAGGAGGAGGAAATAACAGACAAGCACACGACAGGATGTGGACACCAGTCACCCACAAGCGGTGTCACTGTACTCGTGTACGGGAAAAATCCGCAACGAATTCAATGATTTCGAAAATCCCCCTCAATTCGACGTGATTTCGCAACTCGCCCTTGTGATTTGGTTCGAAATGCGTTTTGGGAGTCCTTTTTTGTTTGTTAGTTGTTGGTTGTTGACGTACGCCCTCGGTTATGATGTCCTGCTGCTGACCTTTTTTCTAAGGGTGCAGTCAGAAAGGTAACACGCGCTATAGCCGTTTCAATGCCTCATCTCCGCGTGTATCCTTTTTCAACTTTAACGTTTTATGACTAAGCGACAGACAGACACGTTCCGTAAATTTATTGTCTGCGCAAACTTTCCCTTGGAGCTTTCGCAGGTAACTCACAAGAAAATCGCTGTGTCGCCGTCTTAGCTAAGCGCAATTAGTCGGTTAATGGTATTTTGCAGGATTCCCTTTTGCGCCGCTCAGCGCATTATAAACTCGCCCTTATCCTTGTGCGGGAATGCGTTTCAATTTTGAAAATTTATCGTTTTGATTTCTTCCTTCAGCCTGCTCCTTTGTTGCAATTGTTCTCGGTAAGTTCTTTTTACCCGACTGGTCTGGAATAGACGTAGTTGTCCATGCTGCCGTTTGTATTTCACCATCAGGGCGAGGGTGAATTTGAATTGTGTGTACTCGTACCTATATGAAATAATGTTAAAAATGCTAAAATAGTCTAAGATAGATGACGCTGGCGTATGTTGTTACGAGGCGTCGTCCTTTTGATTGCAATGTGTGTGTGGGAGGTGTTCCTTTATAGTGGTGTATGGTGGCTGGAGGAAAAGGTACAAATTAAGAGGCATAAATAAAGCCCGTGTTCGTATGCACGCATCTTTCATTTTTATTTCATTCTTCTTTCGGTGGAGGCGAAAATAAATTAAAATTTACAATGCAATTGCGTGAGTATGAAGGCGAGCAGGAGGAGAGCACACCACTCCATCCCCGGGGATAGGATTGGATGTCATATGGTCGGGTGGAATGTAATTACAAGTGAAACGAGTGTTGGGGGAATTTAAATTAAAATTGTTTTTCACTGGAAAATTATAAACGGTAAAGAATTACCTTGCCATGTTAATGACATCCTCTTTATTCCGTAGTTAACGCAACACAGTAAGCTTCCTTGCAACAAAAAAATGTTAATTCCAGTCTTTCTCATGACAAAGGAGTTGTTACACAAGGTCTGTTTTTCTGTTCTGAAAAATTGAAAGGAAGCGAGGGCACGGGAATTGTTTTGAATAAGTGACGTTCCACAGGTGAGTCCAAGAGGGCCTGCTTTGTTTCGGAAACTTTAATTGGTGCTCCGATCAAGGACAGTACTTACTTCTAGATGGTTCTCGTTTACGCCGGTTCAAATTGAATGGGAACAGATGTGTCAGGAACGGACTAGAATAAGGATTGACCTCGGAAAGGTTTCTGTGGAACTTTTGGCCAGGAAACGAACTGATCTTGTAATGAACACGAAAAATCGACAAAACATTATAAACAACACCGAAAACGCCTTACAATTGTCAACGTCTCTGTTGTATCCAACAAATGGTGACCGATTGCTCATCGCTCAGAATTTACGCGCAAGTGACAGACAGGACAGTTGGCTGCGGGTCGAAGGTCCACTTCCTGTCGGGGGAAAAATAGTAATGCTTGTACGAAGAATTGAGAGACAGAATTCAGCAGTTAAAAAAAAACAAGCTTAATTTAAAATATCTATCTCCAACCAGCTGTCCCCTTAAACAAAACTTGCAGCAATCGTCTCTCTCTCTCTCTCTTGTATAATTTCCAAATTCACCGTATGCCTCTCTGATAAAATTTCATTTGGCAGCCGATTTCCCATTACACCCACTCGAAGCCATAGCTACTGTGCGACAGGAGACACTGTGGCTAAGCAACAGGAATCCGAACCACATATCGGTTTTGGGTGCCGTCACATGTTACAATATCCCACCGAAAGTAACACGATGCCAGAGCAGTCGCCTTGGGACGGCCAAGTGTCAACTGCCATCCAAGAGAGTAAATATGCTCCCAATTAGGTCATCGTTTTACTATACCCAATGTTTTCGCGTCGAATTACAATCATTCCAATGGATTTACGATGATTATCCCGAGTCCATCCTGACCAAGGATACGGGCGTATTTCGCAGTAAATTAATATCTCTGCTGAATGCATTCGTCGTCTATTTTCTACATGTTATTTTTTTTTAACCAAAATAGCTGACGGCTGCTGCCAAATGATGACGACGCGAAGGATCAGAATGGCGTAGTAGGATCCCTTTCAAATCCGTATTTATTTATTTTTTTTTTCCCCCAGAAAGAGAGAGGTTGAATATTAAACTCTTAGTCAACAGAAAAGTCAACAGAACGAGAGAGTGAAATTAAAAAAAAAAAAGGGAAAAGAAAGACTCCTAATGGGGGTGGGGATATAGAATTAAAACAGCAAACCCTGCTCTTGTTTCCTGGTCAAAGGATGTTTGTTTGTTTGTCCCACCATCATTCATCTATACATTTTTCCATTCACCAGCAGAAAACTAAATAAATAGGAAAAACACTCAAGTGCGGAGAGATGCTGTTCCGGGAGGCGGAAAAAATGAATAAGTATGTATAGAGTGATATCCTGACATCGCAGTGCAATGCAATTAATACCAGCAATGTAATCCTTTCTCGCGCAGTTATATCCTATTTTTAGTGTGTGCATTTCTCTCGGTTGTTGTTTTTTCTTCTTTCTGCAAAAGTTGCATTCTTTTGTAATAAATGGAAGTTTGTGTTGCTTTATGGCCGTTGCAGCATACCCACTCAGGAGCGAGCGAGGATGATGGACTGAGGGAGGTTTTTTTTTCTGAAACGAACGCAGTAATAATGGTTGATGCTTGCTGATTTGTTTTTATGTTGCCGTTTGATCTGGGAGATGTAGGTAATACTATAATAGTTGGGAGCAGTTCTCTTTTTTTTTATCGATGGAGTTTAATTAATGAAAACGATGAGGGGATGTTGTTTGTGGGTGGGGGGTAGTTTAATTAATGCAATACCTGATGCAATGGATGCCGCAAACTGATTTTTAATCAGACAAATTGAATCGGGTGGGTTTTCAATCATCGTTTTGCAAAAATGCTGTACCTTCCCAATGGACAGATTGTGGGAGAGAGGTTGAAGGGGTCTACGTTGGGCGCCAGTTGTTTTTTAACACACAATTGCTTACTGAGAGCGACTATATCGGTAGTCATTAGATACATTTTTTAACGTTCACATGTGTGGGACAGTGGGTATATAAATTCAGTGGGTGCGAGAAGCCTCTAGTCATAGCTTAAAAAAATCATTCCCCTCTGTTAGTTTTTGTTTACGACTTAGGATTGCATACCCTATGCAAATAAAGGACTTTTTTGAAGACAGTTTGCCTTTTAAATGTTGGCCACAGTCTCCTGATAGTTTTTATTTTATTGGGGGTCGAACCCGCTCACTGAAATGTTAAGCACTGCTGAAAGGTCATTGATATACGTACTATGCGAAGAAAGGAGCTTTCTGAGGACAGTTTTTCCTTTAAATGTTTGCCAGAGTCTCCTGAAAGTTGGGGCAGCAGTTTTTATTTTATTGGGGGTCGAACCCGTTCACTGAAATGTTTAGCACTGCTGAAAGGTCATTGATATACGTACTATGCGAAGAAAGGAGCTTTCTGAGGACAGTTTTTCTTTTAAATGTTTGCAAGAGTCTCCTGAAAGTTGGGGCAGCAGTTTTTATTTTATTGGGGGTCGAACCCGCTCACTGAAATGTTTAGCACTGCTGAAAGGTCATTGATATACGTACTATGCGAAGAAAGGAGCTTTCTGAGGACAGTTTTTCCTTTAAATGTTTGCCAGAGTCTCCTGAAAGTTGGGGCAGCAGTTTTTATTTTATTGGGGGTCGAACCCGTTCACTGAAATGTTTAGCACTGCTGAAAGGTCATTGATATACGTACTATGCGAAGAAAGCAGCTTTCTAAAGACAGTTTTTCTTTTAAATGTTTGCAAGAGTCTCCTGATAGTTGGGGCAGCAGTTTCTATTTTTTTTGGGGGTCGAACCCGCTCACTGAAATGTTAAGCACTGCTGAAAGGTCATTGATATACGTACTATGCGAAGAAAGGAGCTTTCTGAGGACAGTTTTTCCTTTAAATGTTTGCCAGAGTCTCCTGAAAGTTGGGGCAGCAGTTTTTATTTTATTGGGGGTCGAACCCGTTCACTGAAATGTTTAGCACTGCTGAAAGGTCATTGATATACGTACTATGCGAAGAAAGCAGCTTTCTGAGGACAGTTTTTCTTTTAAATGTTTGCAAGAGTCTCCTGATAGTTGGGGCAGCAGTTTCTATTTTTTTTGGGGGTCGAACCCGCTCACTGAAATGTTAAGCACTGCTGAAAGGTCATTGATATACGTACTATGCGAAGAAAGGAGCTTTCTGAGGACAGTTTTTCTTTTAAATGTTTGCCAAAGTCTCCTGAAAGTTGGGTCAGCAGTTTTTTTTTTGAGGAGTCGAATCTTGACCCGTTCACTGAAAAGCTGCTAAAGGGCCATTGGTATATTAAGTGTGATATTTAAATTGCCGGAAATATATCGATTTTCCAAAGCACAGAAATGGCAAGTTTTCTAAAAATTACGCAGCTTGATTCATCCGCTTTATCCACATAGACTTACGTTAAACCTGCAGCATAACCTCACTTTATAAAAGCCACTTCAGTGCCTTCATTTATAAGTTAATTTCTGTGGCTTCATTAGACGCAGACCAACGGCCTATTATTTCCAGATGCAGTCTCATTAAAAACCACTGAAAATTAGTGAGAACTGCACAACTTCCGATCAAAATCTAGAAAACAAATTGGGCGCCAGCTAAGAATATTTTATGCAACACTTCCTAAGGTACAGAAATCGATGTCAGTAGGATACAAGGTACTGTAGAAAGGGTGTTCGATGGCGTAAAATTGTCGAAAAGCCCTAAACTACTTATGTAGTCTCCTGTCAGTAGGGAGACCACTGTGTCTATTACACGACCAATAAATTGAACAGATTCTTACACAAAATCCTCTTCAGCCAGGCAAATTGTGTGGTAACCTTTCCAAGAGCAAAGAGCTGGTCAAGCACGATGCACAGCCGCATACGAAAAATCATACGGAACCAACAACCGTAGGCATTTATAAGTATTTAAATCGAAAGGTGTCCTTCCTTACTTATCAGATTGGCTGAACCAAGTTTAGATGATAGCCACAACTTTGAACAAAATTTGTAAAATTCCCAACGACATCCCTTGCCATGTATCCGCATAAGATACTTCATTGAATTCCATCGTGATCATTGTCATTGTCCCTACTCCAATGCCTCCCTCATTCTAATCCCAACAGTCGGCTGCGATTGTATCCCTATCCCTACAAAACCATAGAACAATTGCACTGTATCTATTCGAACTTGTGCAGGGAATATACATAGTTTACTCAGCTTGATTTCATACGTTATTGTCAACGGGGACTGCATGTCCTTGCCGGCATTTGAATAGCAGTTCTTACGCTCTTCTCTGCCAGATTGCTTGCAGATTTAATAATTGTCCATTGAAAACTGGTTGTGCATTAACTCGACAAAAGTCTCTCTGTTCGACTACTGATAGGCTGTGGAAGCTTGTACCCGTAGCGGTTTTTGTTCAGCTCCGGCAATAGCAAACATTGCTGTTGTGTTTTCTCATGCACTCGACTGAACCAATGGTTGACATGGAATGTGAATGGGCCAATGTTGGAGTTCTACGGGGTGTATTGAAGAAATTCAATGGCAAAGTGACAGCTTGGGAGTATACTTCTTCCATTGAATGTTGGCAAAAACAATGCTGCTTCTTTTTAAAAAAAAAATCTTAACTGGCGCCCGAACGACAACGGGTCATAGTACTATCTTCAAACTAACATCGACTGTAATTTCCCAGCTGCAAACTAAAAGCACACAAAGCACACCTTTATGGCCATGCCCACATAAACCAGTTTCATTCAATTTCTGCAGGGTTTTTTTTTCGAATTTTGCTTTTCCGCAGACACACCCTGTACAGCTGGCATTTTCGGGTTAATCAACTTAAAGTGCGTACATACGTAACATCCGGTGCAGCCAGCACGATCACTACCGGTGCTCACGTTTTATTCGAGAGTTGTCCTATTTCTCTGTAAGTTGTTTATTTTTTCAGTGCCATGCTTCCTCCCTCTCTCTCTCTAACTCTCTCTTTGCATGCAAAAACAGGACAACCCTGAGTGGAATACAACGTCAACCTTATGGCATTTTGTATGTGCGAAGAGATTTCTACAACGTAAACTCGAAAAATCTGTAGCGCTTAGGATAAACAACACATCATTGTGTCCTGCATGGCATATCCAGCCATTCACCGTATCCATACGTTCGCTTTGCTCGCTTGTGTATGCCACTGCATTCGCAGGCAAAATTGAGTAGTTAAATAGGATATTGTTATGGTGGTGGGGGTGGGGAGAAAAGCGGATGTTGTAGGCGGCTAAGCTTGAACGACGACGGTCGGAGATCGAGAATGAAACAACCATTACTTCTACAACTGTTGTCGAATGATAAATAATTCCTCGAACGAGACTGGAGTGCATGTTGCCGCTTGGCATATGTGTCTGTGTGTGTACACATCCATTGTGCAAATAGTTTTCTGTTAGTCCCGTTGGTAGCATTGGCTGCATTTTCAATTGGAAAATCGGATTCATTTGAATTCGTTGAATCAGTATTTTTGCTTTTTTGTGTTGTATTCAAAGCACACATACACGTTCAGGAGGACAAATAAAAAATTCTGCATGCATTGGCAAAAGGTTATTTTCGATTTCTTGGTCCACTATCCGGCTCGAAGGACCACTTTACTGAGGGTGGATGATGGGGCTAGGTACGTACCTACTTCCTTTAACTGGGACGACTTCTGTGCCATCATTTATTTTTTTATGTTTGCAAATTGTAAATGGCGTTGTGTGGTCAATGCACGATGCAGATACTTTTCTTTATTCTTATGGTATAGTCCGTACTATTGAAGCAACAATAAAATTTGAATGCAGACATGAAGCAGATTGTCGTCCTTGTTTGGCTGTCTGATGTGATTATTTTTATATGCAAATGTGATCGCCGATAATCGCTCGGGTGGTCGAACAAAGGCAGGAGGTAAGTTTGGATTATTATGATAATCCAACAGATGGTTGGGTATACAATATTTGAAAACGGAATATAGGTAAGCGGATCGGGCGCAGTATTCGTTTTAGTTTTCAAGTATCGAATGTTAAATTCTTTCTCCGCAATGCTGGGTACTTGAGTTATTACAGGACAGGGGATGGACTGATTGCACTCCTACAGGGCTTTGAAGGGGAGATGATTGTGGTCCAATGTTGGGCGCCAGTTTTGAATGTAAAATTATGGGGGCTTTTAAAATATCTAAGCGTTTTTCGGAGGTCAAGAATGTTGGGGGAACTACTATCAAGAGTGGGCCTCTTGCATTTTTCAGGTGCCTTGCGGAGTATCTGTCATGCTTGAAGTTGAAGGGACCAGCTTGATTTATGGCATATTTTGTGGCTACTTATAGATCTGTTGCGAAATACTTCTCTGCAATGGATCGTAGCTAATTGATTAGTACTTAGGAATGCTAAGCAGTTGGAATTTCTCTAACTGGCTGCAGGAAAATTCGAAAATAATTGCTATGGGATGCACTGATGGCGACAAGCGTTTTTTTAGGATATCCTCTCGGTTGACTGTTTGTGCAGCCAGCTCGACTATGACTATATTACGAGCGGTTATAGTGATTCGTGTTTCCCATGTTGTGGGCCAGTTTTCATACGAAACGTTAAGAAGCCTTTTACAACATTTGCGGCTGAATATATCTGTGGACTTGTAAATATTCAAAAGTCAACTGCCTTTGCATTTGCAATTTGCAAGTTTTCTTAAATTTGTATCGCCGTGGCTAGATTTACCAGCGCAATTTCTTTTCAGTCCACCGTTGGGCGCCAGTTTGACTAGGGAATAACAGAAGCTAGAGGAGTGTTTCTATTTTGGAAAACATCACTTTGGTGGTTTGTTGAATGGAAACCATTCGGGCCTGTTTGTCCTCCACTATGGGCTTCAGTATCCTCAAAGCTGTCTTGATTTGTAGAAGCTTTGATGTTGATTGATTTTCTGAATCAACTAAGGCCAATTGCTTACCAGCGTTTAAAAGCCACATCTAAGTACTAAGATCGATCCCGCGTTGGGCGCCTGTTCACATATTTACCTCGCTTGCTGCTTCTTGGTGAAAGTGGAGCAGAGACTAAAGCTGCTCACAAGATCGTCAGTTTCCAACTGCTGATCTTCACGGTTTTGAAAGAAATTCACATCTCTTGCGAACTCTGAAGGCATCTTTACCAGATTCTGCTGAAAGAAATCGCCTGTCCTTTATCCAGTCTGATCCAACTACCAACATAGCTGCATCTCCTTTTTACACAGGACCACAACACCTGCAGACATTTCCAGATACTCCACTCGCTCGAAACGCATTTTCTGTGACTCATTCCCCATCAGGGGCACTCATCCCATTGCCATCGCCCAAAAGCGCAATCAACCCCAATTCGTTCATTCAATGCAATTGTAGTGTAAAGTTTCAATCCTAACAAAAAATTACATATTCATCGCTTACAAAGGGCTGATATGCAAATTCATACGAGTGCTGCTAGGCCCTGGCGCTGAAGCTATACATAGATACACGATACACCCAATTCGTGCAACCGTTATATCATTAGTAATTTATAGTAATGGCATCGTAATGCAATATGCACTTCATTAAACTCCCCCGGCATTCCGAGAAGCACCACCGCCGCCGCCGTCGCGCTCCGATATATAGGGTGCCAATGCCAAAGTGAAGCTATCACAGCGAAACGGCTGAAGCAGAGTGCGCGCTATCGGAAGCGCGCCCATACTCACCTTCACCGATGTTTGTTGGGATGGAAATAAAATAAATAAATGCAGAAATCCGGTTGCGAAATTTTGCACAAATTGCTCTGTGTATCTGTATATGCATGCATGCTCCGCCACCGACAACTACTATAAAGAAGTATGGCATGCAAGAGGAGAGGCGGAAGTGTGCAAGGATGCCCCTAGCATAGTGGCGCAGCAAAATGAAAGCCCCCAAAACGAAAACTCCTGCCTGCTTAGCACATATGTGCGCTCGTGGTGCAATGAGTGCGCTGCCCTCGACGTACGCTCGTGTGTGCACGCTCTGGAATCAAATTTTGCACACGTACATTTATGCCAATTTTGTCGTTTTAATTTATTTAACTATATCTAGCAGTCCTTCGTCCTTGTATGCCTTTCGTAAAATGGCTATTTGTTGATTTCGACCAAAAAGCTCCCTTATCCGGATCCCTTGTTTGTTTTTTTTTAGAGAGAGACAAAGATACGTACTAAGTGCATGCGGAGGCAGGGTGTGAGGATGCACATCCTGGGATTGTGTACACCATCCGCATCATCATCATCATCGTCATCATAGTCGTCGTCGTCGTCGTCGTCGTCTATAGAAAAAAGGTTTTTCCAATATTAATGACCACTGCTGCTCTAGTGCATGTGCAAATTTATGTTCTACTCCTTTTTGGGTGTTCTGTTATTTTTTTGTTTGGCATACTCGCCGGTACTCGCCGCCGTTTATATGATGAGGGTTCTCTTTTGGCTTTAATGGAACTTCAAAGATAAAGTGGGCAGCAGCAGCGGACGCGGCGCACACCAACTACAGCACAGAGTGGAGTGGTTCCACTAGAACGTGGTTTGACTTGCCAAAATGGTTTTTCCAACCTCGGGTGCATTTTGCCACCGCCGAAAAAGGCAAACACACACACAATACTCCTGGTCCTGGGTAATGGATATAGGGGTTGCACTGCAATGTTGCTGGGATGCATAAAACAAATTTGTCTAATGCAAAACAGTTTATCTGATTAAGAGAAAATTGAAAATAGAGAAAAACAACACACTCACACACACACATGCAGGCAATCAACAAAGCACAACAAACAAAGCCAGTGATGCGATGCGATGCGATACGGGAGACGGGAGGACCATGCATATGTATATAAATTATACGCAACAAAGACGACATACAGAGGCAAATTCAATTAATTTACTGCTGCGTCGCTCACTTAGCGTATGAGAGTACTGGCGGGTACATTACCTACAAATACCCGGGCAATCGGTTTATAGTGTGGGCGTGTGTTTTTTCACCAAACCGCTCTGCCATATTTAATATGTTTTACAGGCGGCTTTTGTCCTGATAAGGCTTTTTATGCATAAACGAGAGGAAATTAGATTGAAATTGTGCCAAGTGGAGCACAGCAAATAGGATGTAGGTATAGGGATACAGCGTGTGTTCGGCCTTCTCCGAAAAATCAATTTTACAACAGCAGGTCGATGGACATATCTATATGTGTGTATGGGAAATTTATTTATTAGATCTGTGAGTTGACATTGGTGCAGTGCACTTTTGAGCGGGATGAGGCTTGCATTTTAAATGACATCAGACTTTTTTCGATACCATGCAGGCTGGTTTAGAAGGAATATTAATGAATGGGCGCCCAACGACGGGACATGTGCAAATTTGGATTGAGCTATTTTTGCTGGGCAAAGTGAGAGAGGATTAAAAACGTATATCGTTGGAAAGCATAAAGGGGAAACCCTGCCAAATTTATTGCGATTTGAACCACCTCCACAAGTGTGGTGATCAACGAACTGTCACTGAAATATGGATGGAATTCCGTTCGATTTGTTGGTTCGCAAGTAAAAATTTTCAATGCGATATTGGAAGAATTGCTGTCCAATAAAGTGGGATCAGAAAATCAAAGAAATTTCGTACGAAGTTTTACAGTTGGCGCCCAACGACCGACCAAAGATGCACGTTTATTTGAAGCAAATTAAAAGCACAGAGAGCCTTTTTGTTCTTGGAATTTTATGTATATTATAAACATTTCAGCAACAATAAACAGAAACCGACCACAAATAAGGGCGCAATTTCAAACGTCCAAGAGCTCTGAAAAATATAAATTAGTCTTATGATTAGTTTTCTCTGAAAAGTTATAAACACTTTAAACACCAACGAAAGATGTCAGAACTGAGGCAAGAAATTTAAATATACATGGACCCCAAAAGGGACCTTTTTTACCCACAAATATTTTAAAACAATTAAAAGGAAGTTTGTTCAAATCAAATTTATTCTGACACACTCTTTTTGGGCTTTAAAAAATACTCAGTGGGGTATATGATTTTTAAAAGTGTGGCGCCCAACCATGGATCATCGGAGCTTTGCGTTGTCCACTTTTTAATCGTTTGTCTGTTTGAAATTGGCAAGATTGTAGCTAAATAAACTGCGTTTGTCAATTTATTTAGAAAGAACCAGTCCCATCATTTGGGCATTTTTGAGTGAAGGCGACTTAATTTTTGAACTCAACTCCTCGGAATAAATGAAAGTCTTTCATTATCTGAGGGATCGTTTTGAAAAAACATTGAGAAATATGCCGCCCTTCTCCATTTAATGATTGAAATTGAATCCCCGTCTTCTGATATTTATCGAGGTGAGCATGGGCCTCCGGTTTTCCATTTAAAATTTTTTTCTGAACGAAACCGTTCCAGTAATCACAACGCATTGACTGCATTAGATTATGAAATAAGAAGCTACTCGTATTTCGGAAACCATTCGTAGACCAAAAACAGTCAAACTCATTGAAGTTGAACAAAATAACTAAAATTGGCGCCCAACGCAAAGTTGTTTCCAAATAAAATTGAATCTAATGAGTGTTCTACCAAAATCATTTGAGATTTGGTTCCTTTTTTTAAATTGCCGCCCGAAACAAGGTCCCCTTTACAAAGAAAAAAAAGAGGAGCGTGTCGGAAAAATCGAAAGTTCCCACAAACCCACTATCAGTTTCATCGGACATTCCCCAGAAGAACATTGTGGAACAGAAAATTCTGACAAAAATTCCAGTACGCACTGCCGACACCCATCAAAAGACCCGTCCTCGCTGGCATTTATTTTCCCTTTCTGCCGAAAAGACACACATGAAACCAAGTGCGCCCAACTTATATTCCCAATGTGATTTACCACCAGAAAAGTGGCACAGAAAAATTTATAGCGCGCCCTGAATTACGACAACCACATACACACACACACACCGAAAGAACTTACCCGCGAACCCATTACCATTACCGGCAATTAGCCGCCACTTTAGAGCCCATTATGTGTCCACTTCTGGTCGCGCTAAGGAGAACCACAATAGATAGATCTCTATGTTCTAGGAACCGATATATATATAAATACAGCTATACGCCTTTTGCGGTTCCGTGCTCCCATTAGGCATATTTGAAGCGGTCGTCTCCTACACCTGTGCAAGAGAGACGGGCAAACGGTCGGTAAAAATGATCCCATACGGGCACTGATGGGTATCTTGTTAATTGGTAATTTCCCTTCCCTTGCCTTCGCCACATCTTCTTCTTTACTATGATTAATATCCTTGTTAATCACCATCATGCGGAACAGGTGGACTCGGCAAAGGACAAAGAAAAGAAAACCAACTATAAAAATTCCACAAAGGCAAATGGCAATTTGCCAGGACATAAGGGCCAGACGCGCGAAAGAGGACCACATAAAAACCCAATGAGCCAACCAATTTATAAGAATTAATTGTCCTGCGTTCATTCATAACCTACTAAATGCGAGGTGAGTGAGTGTGCGTTCTTTTACATGGGTAACAGATCACCCGACAAGTAATAGTAATTCGTATCTCTAACAAAATCCACCTACAAATAGCCGACAACTGTCCGACAACGACATGCCATCGTTTATCCTTATTCGCTTTTAGCATTCTTTATTATTTTACGCTTACGTTGCAGGATCTCACTTGCAGGACGACAGCAGGCAGCGCGCACAAAAAATGCAATCAACTCTCATTTAGCGAGATCATTTGTCACTCTGTTAGCAAGTCTCCGTGTCGTTGTCGTTGTCGCATCGCAAAAGGATTCTTTTCAATTTGACTTATGCGAACGCCAGAACCCCAACACCCCCACCCTCTGACCATCTGGGCAGCGTCTATATACTAAATCCTACTCGGGCCAGTTTGTAAATCACATTTTGCATCCCCCCACCCTGCGTGACTGTATTTCTAATCTCGGACTTTGATACTCGACGTGGTGTCGCATCTCAGTCTCCGTCGCCGCCGCCACGTGTACACATTGTACAATGACCCGACACTCATGTCCCTCGTACACGTATAGATATCCATTTCAAATCATGAATACATGGCCGGCCACCAACCGCCCGGTGGCAATTGCGGGATTTTTGCTCGTCCAGAGCAATTATAATGCAATTAAACACAGCAGCGGCAGTCATAGTCATAGTCAGAGCCGGCTCCATTCTACATAAACCGGAAGATGTAGCCTGACGCCCGCAAACATCTCCGCAAAAGTCCCTGTTCAAAAATTTCGCCACCAGGACAGAGAACCAAACGACTGTAGTCGCATCAATTTTGGAAAATGCCTCCAGGACATGTTATTGTATGTTGTTTCACACACACACCTACTCTATGAGAGGATGGGCACTGGGCATGGACATGAATCCCATCCGAAGGTGTTGCAATGTATTATTGTTGTGCTCGACAAGGACGAAGGGCGGCCAATGTGCGGAATGAAAATATTATCACACCTTGTAGGAGTAGTCGTGGACCGCGTCGCGTCGAGTGAAATATTAATATTTTTCGTTGAGCCACCTTGTGTGGTCGTCACTTGAGGACCCCCGGTTGATTCAGAGTCAATAAATAATGAAGCCCGTGCAGGATTTGCAGAAGGGCTTAGTGCGGCTTGAGTTATGTGCTTGAAATTTGGTTAATTTCGCTGCAGGCTTTATGGAGCGGTCGGCCGGTCCGAACTGCATCTGTGAAGAGTGTTGTTCGTGTAGAAATAAATGGGACAAGAAGAGTCAAATCCATCTCTGATCTAAAAAGTCCAACGCACCCACTTGAATCGGGGGAAAAAAAAACAACCTCCCCAAAAGTCAATCTTTACAACTATCTATAACTAGAATCCTTCCAATCATCGTCAATGGAAATCTACTGCTTCAATTACCTAATTGGCCCACTCTGAAGGTACCATGAAACCACTTCCCTCGGATGCAGCTCGCAAACGGAAACCTCAACTTCAATTAATCAAACTAACAGGGAATAAGCGAATATTGCCACCTATGCGCAGACCAGGCGCGAGCGATCCGGCCAACTAGCATGCATGATGTGGTTTCTGTTGCTACTTCATTCAACCTTGTTAACTTTGTATACTGCTTGCGCCACCCACATACACCGCCGGCAATCCACTTTAGTATCACTGCAGCATTGCTCACCCATAAGGATATTAAGTTCTCACTCGGTCCTTTGCCGTGCTAGTCAAAAGGTGCACACCCAGGGTGCACATGCAACACACCAATCTATCACAGCTTCCTCATAAATCCACCGTTTTCCAATCTTTCATGGTCCGCACGGGGCTGGGGGGCGGACAAAAAAGAAAAATACAACCACCCCACAGGTCGATTGCACTGCTACTCCGCTTAGGTTAGGTGACCTCGAATAGAGTACTCACATGGAGGAGGTGAATGGCAAACTATCCTCTGCGGTTTACAGCTGGCATAAAATCCCCAAAAGAATCTCTTGGCAATAACTTAATAGCAAATAGGTTGCATGCGCTACCGAAGCTGTTGGAGCTGCCGGAGGTACCTCCGCGAAAGTGTATATTGGTGTAGGTACGGGTAAAAGGGGCCTTTAAAAATGCATATCCATAAAAGGACTAACCAGCAACAGGACCGAGCAAGTTTACGTCCTCCAAAAAAAAATAAAACCTGAAGAGATAAAACCGACGGTCTATAGGTTGCTTTTAAATTTATTGGAGATTTGGGGAATAAAATACTGTGCGCCTGTAGGTGTAGCTATGTCGTCCTAGAATCTGTGCCGTGCATGATTTTTCGACGGCACTTTCGCTCAGAAGCGTCTCCCGTATATGAGATGAGACGATCAGAAGTTATGGCTTAAAAAAAAAAAAAAAACAATAAAAGTCCGGAGCGACTGCAAAAATGCAGGAAATCCGTTTTTAATGCCACGACTGAGCCCAGCCAATGTATCCGCTGGTGGATGGTGGTTGTCAAATGCCGACACGTGTTGGTATTTACTCACCATTGAGTCGAAAATGAGAAACCAGGCGAGGGTTACTGACTGGCAAGTCCCAGGCCTAGGAATGCGACTCGCACCACTGGGGGGGTCCCTTTCAACCCTTTTATCGCTTCAGCTGACCGATAAGTGGTGCCAGACCATAAGAACCGCCGTTTTTCGTTTTTCTCTTTGTCAGTCTGCATCCGTTTTTGGACCGCTTTTTTTCAGCCATTTTTAAAGCGGTTTTCAGGCATTTTACGACCACCCCCAAACGAGTCCTGTGGGGTTTCTATCACACACATCATACAATGCCATTCGATTCTCCATCCATCTGTTTGTGGAACCATGCTTCAAATTCAAATGAGCAAGCGGCCTTCCTCATCTAAGTCAGCCATGAATGAATGAACCCATTATGTTAATTAGCCCTTCAAAGTTCTGATGACCGGGTTTTCTTGTCTCGTTATATGGCTAGGACTACCTACGTGATGGTATCAATATAGCTCGACTTGAAAACCCCATACCTGCGGGCTGAAGGATACATGCCACAATGCATTAATATTCACCTCGATGAGGGTTCGGTTTTTGTTGTTCTTTTCATTTTCTCTTTTTTTTTAGGTTTTGGGGGTGTGGGCCACCCTTTCATGTTCAGGTCAACTGTATCATTTTGACTTCTATCGATGACCATCATTGATGGCCTTTGACTGGCTTTCTGTATGTGTATATGCACATGTTAGAGAGGGGTTGGTATAATGATGAACCGTTGATTAAAAATGAGGGGGGGGGGGGGGGGGGGGCTGGATATGGGCAAGGCTCGCGCATGGTATGCCGTGTGCATATATGCGACATGCCTTTGCGGTTGTTGGCCTTTGTTTGGCTTTTGGTTCTTCTTTTCGGGGCTTTATACAAATGAAGACTCTGGGGTATCGTGCTGGCGGCTCATGAGTGTTATCTTTAATGTTGTTTCGTGCCATTTGGTGTGGAGGAATAGCTTCATTTTGTTTTCACAATTTAAACGAGTATTTTGTTTGACTGCTGGCCATGGCAACCCTATCAGATAAGAAACAAGAACTTATGTTCCTGAATTTGAACCGTATCTTTGGTGATTTTGTAAATGGCTCCAAGAGAAATGAGAGAGAGGCGAGTGGAATTAGTCGGCAAATTAAATCCCTGCTGGGATGGAAGAGCTGTGGAAAGCAAAAAAATAAATGGAGCTTTGAAATAACCGAACTGTACTCATACAGGTGAAGCATTTGCATCCTTAATCACTGAAACACTCATCAGTGTATCAGGAGTCGCTGCAAAATCGGGTTAATGTTGACTGACTGCGTCTCACATCCGCAAAAGTGACTAAGAATGAGCCTACACCTTCTAAAAGGACTCGAGTATGAATAAAAACATAGAATCGGACCAAGAACGCTTCCTTGCGGAACCCCATGATTTTCTTTAAACTCGCATTCGCATTCGATACCAGACCTTTGAAGATGAAATGGGCACATCATAAAAAAGCTACCTCCATCTTATGCTGGAATTCTCTATACCATAGTCTTGGAGACGTCAAGAAGGCGTCCACTTTTACGACTTTCTCAATTTGATTGGTCGTTCGATTTGCATGAGCAATCAAAGTTATTGACTCTGCAAGATCAGATATTAAACGACGTTCCATCAGCCAAGGTCGGCTCAAGGAAGTTTAAAAATGCTTTTTTCTATGATATGTTATCGACTTACTACTTAAGACCGATATAGGCATAGGAGTTGGCGTCGCTTAAAGGTTGTCTCGTTGTCTCTGCCATGCCTATTCAAATTTTAAGCAGCCTGAGGGAAGCATTGATACTATGAAAGAGCTTCCACTACCTTAAGAAGCTTTAGAGAAACCCTTTCTGGCTAAAAAAACCTAACCTTTGATAAATTATTCGAACATTTTCTATGGCTTAATACAGACCTTACTTTTGATAAATTTTTTCATGGCTTAGTACAAACAGTCTTGTCCATCATTTTGCGATTGAGAGGAACCCTTCTACAATAAAGTCTTCTTTGAACTTTAGACCGTCAAAAGGTTTGAAATCTGCTTGTACAACCTCAACAGTCAGGTAGTTTATACGGAGCTATTTGCCGATCTGTCCTAAAAGCACCAATATAGCCAAAAAAATGTGTCAAAAAGTCGTCGAAAATCCCCAGTAAGCTTGTTAAAACTTACGCGGTATAATGCAGTCATGACCGATCTTAGTAGGCCAGTGAAGTTTAACCTTGGCAAAGAAGGTAAACTCAACATTTGTCAAAAAAGACTTCTTGAATTTTTTTAAATACGAAAACTCGGTGTGTTTTGGACTTGCATTGTTCCGATTATTGCGCGTCAATCAGATTTTTTAAATGTTCCAAAAAGCAACCTGTTTACGGTAGTGAGAAAACCGATGCCTGTGTACTTTTAGCCTCATTAAGGGAGGGTTTCGAAAAATGCTTGCAGTGTTGAAATTCAGTTTATAAGTTTTGCACTAATCTGACAAATATTTAAAAAGAAAGTCTTCAGCTTCCTTAGAAGGCAGGGGCTGTAAACTGTCAACTGTCGGACAGCCAATTTGGATTTCGCATTTTGATCAGGGGCCTATCCGCGGCATCCGTGAACATATGCGTAGTGATTTTGTCGAAGAGTTCAACTGTCTGGCAATCAATCTTTAGAGAACTAAGCTCTGATAGATGGGTAGGTAGAGGTGGCGGTTCAACATCAACCCAAGCACGACTCATGTGACCTATACCTTGTGATGATTGTTGATAAGCTCTGATAGCACCTTTCACTTTAAACTCTGACTAGTCACTTGGTCAAATCACTGCATCTGTAAAGAAGCTACAAGCTACATTCTGTGGATTTAACAAACTGAATAGGACAACATTTCGTCACTTATAGCTCTTTCACGATGAGGTGATTCTAACAATTTGCGTGTTTAGGAGGTTCAGTTTTTGTATTGCACTCCGCCAATTTTCAAGGCTACTTTTTGACTCCATTCACCTTTTTCCATCATCATAATTCGAACTTAATAAACAATTCAGAAGAAGATTCAAAGTTTTCAAAAGTGATTCCGTCGCTTCATTTTAAGACTACCTCACCTAGCTAACCTCAAACAATATGAACGAGAAACTGTTGAAAGTCGCTCTCACCGTGTTTCGAAACTCCAGGTCCATTGCTGACCAGCTTGTCCCTCCTGTGCCTATAGCTTGAGTAAGATCGAGATAAAGTTGCTCCATGGAAGTCGGCATATAACAATTTCCCAGCTGCTCCGAAACAATTCACAAATTTATGTACCTTCGGTACGGCTTTGATAGACGTTTGATCTCCGAGACCTCCGTTGCTCTTCCAAAACTGAATAGCAAACTAATCGCCACCATCAATTGCCTGGGACCACATTGTCCCCCAATTAAGATTCCATCGCGTCTCTGTCCATGACAGAAAACCAAAGAAAGACCCCATCTCCAACCAGCCATATACCGACCAACCGATTAAACCGCTTAAAGTGTCAAACTCTACCGCAACAGCCTCGCTTTTTCATGCAAATCGGGCCATCTGTGTGTCGTCGTCCATGTTTCCCAGCTCGCACACAAAAATTTATTTAAATAATTTCATATCTCTATAATATCCGACGGATTATACGCATCCGAATACTAAACCAACAATAGGGCTTAGTAGACACTCACATGTTCGGCTATTTGTTGCCGGACAAAAGCCCTCATCACCATTTCTGTTGTCAATGTTGTGATATATTAAACAAAGCCCAATAAAAAAAAATATCTTATTCCAATCGGAATAACTTTTTCGAACGAAAACGATGTGCATCTTGGAAATATGTTTGGTGGTATTTTCCTGGGTAATTTTATACCCAACAGTTGGACGATAAAAATCGGAGAAGCAACACAATGGCCGCAGATATACAAAATACAACTGCTCGTGTATGTTTTTAATAAAATATGTAAACAAACAATCGTGCCCGTTTTGGGTGGGAAAGATCCCATGATTTATGGACCAGTTAGCATATTTTTTTTTTTTTTTTATTTTTTTTTGGGAGTCATAAGCTGACGGTAGGTATACCTATATCGGATGGTTTAATCGAACACGAATGAGATGCAGTGCATACGGGATGCAAGTTAATTAATGCACGCAATCGATGCTCGGTTGACTGTGGGAATGCATATGCTGATATCGCGGTGGCTGCGGTTTGAGTATAGTTTCCTGCAAGCGAATCGACTTCCTAGAAATGTTTGCTCGTTCTGATATGAAGTCCAATGGAAATAAAAAAAAAAAGAGAACAGAACATTAGAACAAAACTTTTACTGTTATGTCATTATGACGGGGAAGTATAATAAAGCTATGGAAATATGCACCGGAAGGAAGTACAGAGATTGCTGTTTGTGATGGGGTTTCTTGTGACTTGGTGCTTATGGCATCCGTTGGAGTGGTGCCGATTTTGGTTGCACAGATGTGACTGTTTAATGATGGGTGCGCAACAGGCTCCTGGTCAAACCAGGTGTTGAAATGCTTTTTAAAACAAGACCTTACTTACTAACTTAAGGTGGCGCTACAGTCCGGGGTGGACCTGGGCCTCAACCAACAAGCGTCTCCAGCCAGCACGATCTTTAGCCAGCTGTCTCCAGTTTCGCACGCTAAGTTGGTTAAGGTCCCCTTCCACTTGCGTGCGCCACCTGAGTCGCGGTCTTTCTCTACTGCGCCGTCCCTCGGGTGCGGATTCGAAGATTTTCCGGGCCAGAGCAATCGTGTCCATTCTTTCAAGATGACCCAGCCACCTCAGTCGTTGGACCTTTACATCTAGGTCGATGTCGCTGTACAGCCCGTACAATTCGTCGTTGTATCTCCTCCTCCATTCACCGTGTATGCAGACGGTGAATGGAGGAGGAATTTTCCTCTCGAAACAACCAAGAGTAACCTCATCCGCTTTTGAAAGGGTACATGCCTCTGCGCCATAGAGCATGAGTTGTTCGAGAGAGCGCTTTGCTACTCAATTGCCTTCTTAAAACAAGACCGCCAGTGCACTATTTTTCGGGAACTGACGACGGTTCAATGTTTTATTTGCGTGGAATTTAAAACTAAAAATCTGATGGTCTAACGCTCTTGCAGCACACATTTCCTCAGTCGTTGTCCTGTCAATTTTGGGTGTTTTTTTAATTACTTTTCCTTCAGAGAGTTGTTTTACCAATTCCCCAAAGATATGCGTCTTCTTTGAGTTGGGGTTCTTGTGTGTAACCAGTTGGCGTAAAAATTCGTGGCCAGATTTCGATGGAACTTTTTTGAAATGTGTCCCAAGTCGGCGAGAAGACTATAGGATACGTTGCTTGTTGCCACGCCTACTTTGTCGGAGCGTTCTTGACCAAAATGTGTTCCTTTCTGGCTTGACTGCGGTAGACTTGCATTTACTGAAATAATTTTAAAAAATACAAAATCAATTCTGAAAAGAACCACTTTTCATATTTTTAACTATCAATTAGCTCTCTCCTTCATCTTAAAGCTTAGCTACAGACCAAAGTCTGGCATGACCATTTGACCATATTATATCTATTTTATTGAATCGATACATTTTTGCAACGATTTGAGATGGTGGGCTCACATTGGCAGCACTGTTCTCCGTGTGTGGCTTTCTTTATTGTAGCTGAACGAAGGAGAAAATTGCGGTATGCATTTGAGGGCATAGAGGAATATTGCGATCTGCATAAGCTTCCTTACCAAAAATCGTTTTTAAAACATAAGCCTTAAAAAAGACCGCGGAAATGTTATGACTTGTGAGCGGATAACCATTATCCTAATGCATTTACTAAGTTGCTCCGTTTTGTGAGCAACATTCTAACTTGCTATACAGATATTCCCATTGACTTTGGACGCCATCTGTGGAGTAAAGTGAAGAGTAAGAAGACACCAGAGCTTTAAACCAGGTCACAGTGAACGTCTAAGATACATACTCACTTTTATTTCAAGTTTCCTTCGCATAGGAGGATGTTTTAGAGCGACAGTACCTTGAAAAAAAGTATACTCGTAGCATGCATGTAGAATTGACTTTTATGACGTTCTAGAGCTTATAGGTGGCGCTGCTGGTACGAATAAAGCGGAAGTGATTTTTTCGGATAGCTTTTCCAGCAGTTAGAGTCAAATGGTGAATAAAAAAGATCTCAAATCAGCTTTCAGCTGTAAAATTGGTTGTTGCTGGAAAAAGTGTTGCCAATTTGGAAAAGAGACTTCTAAGAAAAACTACCTTTACACTTGTTTATATTCAGAGCATGCATTTTGGACATTCCTAAACTGAAAAACGATTTTTTGATAGTTGATACTGTCTGGTCAGATTTTTGTGTTATAATATTTGTTTTACTGTCTGACTCTGACTGACTGTCTTTATGGAAGTCGGATGACGAATAGTACCAAAATTGCCCTCTGTGTCTTTGTTCCCATTTGGGAAATTGGAAGTTGGTGGCACATTTTTTCAGCTGAAATTGAGTAGCGAGGGCAATCCGCAGTGGCTTGGTGATTAAAGTGATTAGGGTATCATGCTACTAAGCCAGTGATTCACGGTTCAACCCCCAAAAAGTGCAACCTATACTTAAAAATAGTGTTGTCCAAATATCTCTGACAAACATCCAAGTGTACAACTGCCAGGAGAAAGCTTCACAATTGAGCCGCAGGGGTTTGGCGTAAGTTTGCTTCCTCCATTTGTGCCAGCAGCAAAACCCCAACGATTTGCTATACGAAGAAAGGCTTTCGCAGATCGACCTGTTGCGCCAAATATTTATTTATATTTTTTTTTGTTTTTTTGTAGACTAAAAAACCACAATAGGTTTCGGATGAAAATTCCCAAATAAAATTGGAAATAACTTCGCCGATCGCTTCTGCCAAACGCTCATAGAAGACTCTCAAAAGATTGACAGCATTCAACCCAAAGTCTTTCTCCAAACAGTCGCTTTCATTTCGCCGATTTTGCACACCAACCTCCAATCAGTTCCGTATCAGAGAATCCCCAAAATTACTACAAAAAGACGATTCGCAAAAAAATAAAAAATGAAATTGTATGCACAAAGATACTGCCCAGAGACACCCTGTGGCGGTGCGCTCCAACGGATCCATTATTTACATCTCCGTTTTACATTCCTCCTGCAGAGTGGCCCACTTGGTTGGACCTTTCTTCAACTGACCCCCGTGTGTATACATTGCTTCGGCATTTCATCATAAATCACTTCCCAACTTAACAATTAAATTAGCCAAAGAATGAATTTTTCGTTAAATAAAAGAATGCAGCGCACAAAAAAAAAAGCACAATGAAATGAGAAACAACTTGTTACACTCATCAGGAATCAAAGGAAAGAACAAAATTACCAAGAAAGATGATTAATTTTTTATTTTCTACTCGCTGTCAGATTGTTGATGTTCAGCTTGTAATGGGCCGTGCTGCGCGCTTGGACGCGGGGGGGATTTCAGTTAACACCTTCTTTGGCGGGCGTTTAGAATTTATTATTAATATTTGTTCCTTTCTTCTCACTTTGAAGAAAGCTAAAAAAAAAAACCCTTTCTAGCAACTGGCTACGTGGGTTAAATGGGGATTAATTATAGAATCGAGTGCAACAAATTTGTTCGGAATGGACGGGTGTGCAATTAATGATGATTTTGTTTAACAATCAACAAAATTTTCAGGTCAAATATGAGAGGTATTGATTGTGGAATGAGTAAGCGGATTTGATGGGGAGTATTCCTCCTCATACGAATATGTGTCAGATTCTTTGTGGGGACAGACTGTGCGCCGTTTTCTTATCCAGACTCTATATTTCAGAAGACGAACTAAAGCTGTTCCCCACATCAAGTTTGCAATTTTGAGCTCCGTTTTAAAATCACCATCAAGAACGGCAACAAATTTGGATTCGGACCGGTTACTTCCGAAGACGTCTAAGACCCGACAAAATTTGTTCCCACCACACTCAAGATTCATCTTCAAACCGGGAATTCATTCAGCTTTGTGGTAGGCCTTCGAGTCATTGATTTATAGTACGCATCTCGTTTATGAATGAGTAAATTTTTGAATTATTCTACTGATTTATGGCCTTGAATTCGTTAATGATCTCGCATAGCTCCAGACACTAATCGATAGTTTTCGGAACTTGTTATGGTTAATGGTCCGACATTTAATTGCTCAACATTTTTGTTCGAGTTTTAATAAATGAGTGGCGAACCCGGTGATTTACTTTTAACAACGGACCTCTAAACAAGCCATGAGGTAACCGTTGTGTTCCCGGATTCCCATGCATACCTTTCCGAATAGCACAAATCGCATCAGTTGTTGTGTGTTTATGCGCAAAAAAATGTGTACCGGCCTTAGGAATTCTGGCGCCCTCAAGCGGGAGATTTTTTCATCCACCTTTGTTTTTTAGACGTAAAATATTTCTGAGTGATTTTAGTAAATACTTGAAGTCGTTCTTCGCCCCCAACTGGGGTACATTCGGCGAAAATACTTTTTTTATAAATGCAAAAGTTCTACGAAAATGATTCTTATTTCAGTTTAAAAACTGGAATGCAATATTCGAGTGGCGTTAGTCATCATACAGTGCTGGAAGTTTAGCGCTGTTAATTTTCCCTGAAACACCCCTCGCTCAATTTCAATCAATTGTAGACTGTGTCCTTGTTTTAAGCTAAGTTTTTGCCTAATTCCACGATGATCGGTTGAGGCGTTTAAGTGCATAAGCCGGACAAACAAATCAATTCGTTTTGACATTTAAGTGGAAGTTAAATGTACATCAAATGCCGACGTGTCGATGTAGAAAATTTGAATTTTATTGACTCTTTAAGACTAAGCAGGTTCTCCTCAAATGCCTGCAGAAGGCTTAGAGGCCTTAAAACAAACATATTATTAAGTCCCGCGATATGGCTAGTATTTATCGCAAAACTTCCTCAAACATTACACTCCACGGGGGGGCTCCAATAAGCAAGCCCTCTGAAAATTCTGCGTCAATGTTCTAGTGCTCAATATCTTCGGTGAAGGTTTTAGAAAGGTTGGATTTTTCTCAAATCGACTCTATATTTTTTTTTAGAATTTTCATGAGTTGAGAAGGGCCCACGCAAATCTAAGTGTGGTATTGTAGAGTTCTCCCCTCGCTACCAACCTATTAACCTACCTTTCTTAACGTAGATATTCCATGCAACTGCATACTTATTTTTTTCTCAAAAGTCTGAATAAGGACCCTCTAGAAAAATATACAAAATTGAAGCATAATTTCGGTGCGTGTCTTGGCTATACTAAGACAGTCAATATGGTCGTCTTAGACAAGATGGGAAGCCCAGTTACTACTTTCGTATTTATTTATAGAGATCTTTCAAGTCTGATTTAAAATTTATGGTTTTTAAAGGAAAGCCAGCCAAAACTTTTATCAAATGGGCACCTTAATTAAAGATTAGGCGGTCCTAAAAGAGATCTTCCTTCAACTGCGAATGGGGCAAGTTTAAAAATACCTCAAAGCTACGCAAAAAGCTAAGTAAGATCTATATAGCCGATTTAGACGGAATTGACATAAACTTGAAAGTTTGGTGGGCGCAGTAGCTTAAACTGACCGAGTGATCACGTGTTTGGTCCCTGGATACAAACAATTTATATTCCAAGACTTATTTCTACTGCGCCGCCTTCCTCAAACGTGTGATAGACATCTGAAAGTAAAAATGCTGTAAAAGAGCTTCCCAATTTAGCCGGTCGGACGATGGTTAAGATTGTTGGTCCCTGCTATTCGTCCCAGAAAATAAAAACTCACAGAGACGAATGCTTGTGAGAAGCTATAGGTCTGTGGTACCTACAGGGTGGGCCAAAAGAAGTCATCCGATGTTGTTTGGCTCTCATTGTTTATTTGAACCTTTAGAATTTTATTGGTCTAGTCGAGAAGATGATATCGGCCAAATGGGTTCTGTCGCAATTGATTGCCATGCGTTGAATTTAACTTTTTCTTTATTTATTTTGAGAAAGTTTGGTAAGACCCCGTCGTGTACAATATTTTGCAGCTCCTATCTTTATATTTTATCCAAGATCCATTTAAGCCGATACACAAACCCAAACAAATGAATATGAGAATACCAAACGCCTTGGTAAAAATCATTTTTAACTAAATATCTTGTAGGTCACAATGGGTTGTCTTATATGAGAAAATTCGCCATTTTGAGTTCGTCAATTCTAGCCTGGACACTAAATATGATTATTAGTACCTCGCTTAGCCCCTAATTTAGCCACCTTTACCTGTATTTGTAAATATTCCCTGAAGTCCGTAGCCTTGATGGCCATCGAGTCCGTATTTTAAGGCAGTCTTTGGCATTCACCAGAGAGCGTTCCAGTGAAGTTTCTTCAAAGTTGGTTCATCTTTCAGTTTGGCGAAGCAAGGCAAACTGGGTACCCGCTACAACCTTTTACAGATAAATTAAAAAAAATTGTATTCTGTCCTTCATTTGACGCCCTGCGTCTTAAAAGAAAATGTCTCCAAGTTTGTTTTCCAAAGTAACCAAGTTTATGGACCGCGCACGTGTAAATAAGTAGGTAAAGAAAACCTATTCCCATTCCAACCACCATTCCCTCCGCCCCCGTCTAGAAATCCTACTCGCACCTTTCTGCATGAGCTAGCATTTGAAAAACTTCTTGCGCCCCTCATCCGTATATCGGTTTGCTTAAAACTTTCCCGGTAATTGACATCGACATCGATGCCTGACATGAATCCCAGAACAGACCATAATCGATGTCCAGGTCCACCTTCCTACGCGCCACATCATCTCAGTTACAAATAAATTCAATTTTTCTCCTTCAATTAGTGGACATTTTTCAAAGAGGACCGTTTTAATTCCTGTGGCGTATATCCTATATACTGGCATCCCATAAATTCCATATCCAGGGGTATTGAGGGTCAAAACTTCAGACATTTCCATATTTAATGACCGCACGGATCGGCAGGGAAAAGTTTCTGCAAAAGTACACTTTGGCCCCGAAATGGTGCGGCCACAAATACGAATCATCTCGAATTTCATACGAGTAGAGGACGACGAAAAACGAAAAACGAAAAACTATGGTAAAAATCGTATTAACGAGGTCACCAGTAAGACAGAGAGACAGGGCCACCGAGAGGCAGACTTCTAAAGGTAACTCGTGTGGAATCGCACACAATGAAGGAGATGGCAGAGCACCAACACCGCACCACCGCAATTGAAGACACAAATTTTACTATTATTATTCTGACCATCACCTTTGGCTGCTGTAATAATCTCTAATGTCAGGGAATCCTTACATAGCAACTGTAATTATTAGCAGGGGCCAGTTGGGGGATAGAGATGCTTCCATATCACCTTTCATTTAACATCCAGGTCATCGCCTAGCTGAGGCAAGTTTCCTTTTATTTGGTTGTACAGCCCCAGAGAAGTTTTATATTCCATCCTTAAGCTATGCACCTATATATGTATGCGCAAGGATATTCGGGCAAAATTTTAATACGACCAAGTCTTGGACAACTACAGACACACAACGATAATGATGTGAACGACGTTGATGATGATGATGAGAACGACGCAGGATAATATGGATGTTGGTTGACCGGTCAACCGTTTAAATTACACACACGCCATCTATGGCTGTCGATGTGTGGTCAAAGTCAACAGGAGAAAGTAAGAAAGTCCTCTTTCATTCTCCGCAACAATACAATTTGAATGTCCCATTCAATAAAAACAACAAAAATGAAATGAATGTATATGTTACGTCTTACGTGTCCTGTGGCAACATAGTAGAACTTTACGGTCTTCACCATCTTTCTGTGGCTGTGCGGCATAATGATCGCATTTAGAGTCCTCGTATACTCGGTATACACAAATTTTATGGAACGTAATTTCTTTCGGGCAAGAGGACATTTGGGGACATTTCCATTGTGGGGTATTGACAAATACATAACTCCAATTATCGTATTTCATGATTCGTTAGGTTCATGGCGCAATGGAGTCAGGGGCCCAAGGACACCTTCCGTCTTCCCATATATGCCAGCCAGGCATTCATCCATCTATCACCCATCGCATTTAGATATACCTATATAGAGAAGGGACATGAAAATTAACAAAAATCCTTTAAAGGACCATGAACTGGAACTTCATTCCTTATCCCAGCTATATGTATCCTTGGTCGTCGTTGCCTTGTCCCTTATCAGTTCAGTGAGTTTCTCTTCCTTGATTCGATATTTTTGAGGAATCAGAGGTAATTCGAATTTTTGTCCTTCCCAGTCGGGTGTGAAATCCCAAAAAGGACGACGATCGGGTGTAGGTCCACCCCCAACGTACACTACTTCTCAGCATAGGTATACATGTGTGTTGTATGAAAGGAATCTGTTCCGGAACATGATTCTCCTACTGTATGCAGGCAAGCATTCATTTTTACATATCCTTAAGTTTGTTATTGACAACAGCAGCATAGAGGGGTTGTGGACCGAGGTGTGTAGGACACATAAATACACCACACGATGTGTTTATGGTGATTTACATAAATATTTCCCAAGAAGGACTTTGACTTGCCGAGAGGTGGGTGGGAGGTTATGGAGCTCGCAACATGCCGCACATGAATGAATAAATCCTCGGTCTTCCCTTTTTTTTTTTGTTGCTTACTGCTGCCGGTTGATGAATTTGTGGCAGGTTACGACTATAGTTGTGGAACAAACACAAAAAAAAAATAGTAAAAATGCTGGGCAATAAATTATGTCCAAAAATGAGGAAATGGGGTTATGCAAAGGGATAGAGTAAACGGGACTAGGATAGGATATGTGGGAGTGTGAGTATGTGTCGGCAGATTTCTTCGTCGTTTAGGGGATTGAACGCAGGTTAAGTGGAAAAGAGACTGATTGCGAAGGGTGCTTCGAGGGATGGCCATCAAGAAGATTGAAGGGTATGGAAAATTAAGGATTTGCTCGAAGAAGTTAATTTCCGTCTGGATTTGGCAGTGTTAAGCAAAACCTACTTACCACTGTCGCTGTCATGGATTGGGACCGCAGGAATTCTCTGCCTCAAGTTTGATGGAACAAGCAACTCTTCTTATTAGGCCAGTTTGCTTATTTGACTACAACCTAAACGACTGGACCGATTCGCATTAAACTTCGTCTCAAACTGCCTTAGGTTTGCACATCAAGGTCCTCTTAAAACTTTTATATTTATCTCCTCGATTGACAGTTGTAAACGTACAACGATTACTTTGTAAAGGAGCAAGTTACATGCGCGACCCTCTTGTGCACGGTTTTTTCTAAGTCGAACTAAAACTGTCAAAACTTGGGCACGTCCTTTTGGCAAAAGATACGAATTTAGAGGGATTTCGAAAGGTCTTCATCACCATTGATGTTTTGCCATGGAACTAGCCAAAATCGGCTGACATTTGAGTAGACATTGAATCACCAAATGATGTCGCCTTAAAATGCAACCCACACTCGATCTTTCAGGCAAACATCCCACTAAGAGAGACGGTCCTTACAGAGGATAATTATTTTTTGTGTCCATATATTTATACAAAAGCTGAAAACTGATTTAACAATTTCTCAGTCAGCATACCTGACTAATTGCCACTTGAAACTCCACAGAACATTCACGCATTTTCAGGAGCAAAACCTCGCCAAAAGGAGGTCCGTTTCTGCTATGCTCATAGTTATAATTACTCGACACCTCCAAGCTCGGTGTAACCAACTCAATGACCCCATTTGAGGGCAAACTTATTCGGAATCCATCTACCACACTCCTGTTAGCTATTTCAGAAATCCTATTGAGTTAATTAATTTCCAACGGTAAGGCTGTGCATCGATTCAAAAGACCACAATCTGATTGCCCTACGCCGCGCAAAAAGTTCAAGTGACTTTTTGTAGAACCCATACCAACCACACCACCACTGAGTAAAGTTCAATCACCCTCAGGCATCTTTAAATCAACCCCCTCGTTTATTTGCGGTTCATTAATGCTCAACGATTTCAAATTCGCGAAATCAGTTAGACCGACAACCGGCAGCCAGGCTCCACCGGGAGTATGGGCGGCAGGCAATAATAAATAAATAACCGCACAAAGGGCCGTGGCATGGTGGGCCGTGAATTGAAAAGTCCGTACGCGCAAATGAAATAAAACTGCAGGAACCACTCACAACTAGCTTCGGAGATCCTCTTGAGTGCGGCCACTCGTTTTGACTACAGCTAAACACGTCTACGGTAACGGAGCGCGCGGGGGTGTATTATTTTTAGCGTTCATTGCAATTTTATTGCGCTTCTCCTAATGAAGGAGTGCCGCTGCCTCACAGTTGTGATTGTGCGACTGCTTCGTTTTAGTGTGCGGCAAGCAGTAGGCGAGGTCCTTTTACACAAATCCGAGTTTATTAAAATTCAACCCCCAAAGAGTTGGGGCGAACTCCTCGTCATGGCATGAACGAGAACGTGAACCCCTCAATGCAGTGTCATCTCTGCGCCGCTGCTTGGTTACTTTTGGCAAACTTCATGTCCATTTTAAATTGCCATAAATTCATGTGTCTGTCTGTCTGTCTGTCTTTTCGAGGCAGTGCGCGCGGTGGTAATTCAGAGCGTACACACAGTGGGATGAGGAGCTGATGTCCGTTCGGGGCTGTTTGCACTCACACCAGGCGTGTGTGTTGCTCCCTCCCCCCTCACTATAACTATGTATATACGACTGCTTGCCACCAGCTGTGCGAGTTGGAGAGTCCAGGATCGCTGTACCTACATATACTGCTGGACGACGACGACGACACGAACGACAGCAGTTTCGAATCCATAGATGTCGCTTGGCGTTGTATAGTGTATCACTTGTCAGATTAATTTACGTGTTTATATATGCAAAATTCTTATAAAAGCGTTCGTCCTTGTCGTCCTTTGGAAATTATGTTTGGTGTGTCCTGGCATATATATCGTCACTCTATATATAGCTTCTGTGTTGTGTTGCTTTATAAACTTTTAATTTATGCAAATTGTGGACCTTTGCAGGCGACTCACCAACACACAAACACACACACCGGCACACATGTATGGACAGGGGGAGACGAAATCAAAAACATTCCTCTGTCTATATTGAAAAATTAAAGTTAGCCGCCCCTTGTTCCTTTCTTATTAAATTTTCCCATGACGAGAGACGGGTGCGAGCTTGTGTGATATTAATTTTGCGTGTGTAAATTTGTTGTATATCCTTTAAAGGATTATTTATGAAACAAAAGATGATTCTCCACCTTTTCCTTTTTTTTTTTTTTGCTTTAATTCAACGGTGGCAATATGTGTGTTTGCAAATGTGGAATTAAATTTGTTTTTAGTGTGTCGATGAATGTTAAGCTACACACAAACCGAATGTGGATACGTTTTTAAATAACTTTGCGGGCAGAGGATGGCACACCGAGTCGGAGATGTGAGGGATTTTCGCAATTAGAATTAAATCTCGAGCATGAATGCGGAAAATGGGAATTTGATTGCTAAAGGGGAAAACGGAAACTGCACGAGTAAACTGCAGTTCCGCAGGTTTCATGGACAGGAAATATGAATGTTTTACGTTGTGGAAAGGTCCATGTCCTTGCTAGTGCTATGCGCGCATTTGAATGGTTTGGCCAAACAAATTATTTATTCCGTTAGTGTGGATGGCGGAATTTTAGCCAGAGAATTTTCGGGGGAAATCTTACCAGCAGTGGACAAATTATTTTAGCCCAGTTCGAAATTGTACAAAGCATGAAAGTGTTTTGAAAATATTTGTTAAGTAGAACAGTTTAAGACGAGCAAAGACCCATGTGGCTGGGAAGGACCACCTCAATATTGGTTTGTTAGGGTGTCTTTATAAATATGTACAATTTTAATCGACGACTCTGGCAACACTGTTGCACGCATTCCCAAAAATAAGAAGTGGTCCTAGAGTAAGTGTAGACAAATTGGAACTTCCCATCCGCCAAATGTTAAGTGAACATCTACTCAATTTATTTTCAAAACTATCTTTAGCTAGAAGCTTTCGATGTGAAGTTGCACACTCAAGCGTTGGCATTGCCAGGTTGTGATGAATGGAAACGTTTCAAAACTCTACCGGGTAGCAGGTGAAATGTGCGCTGGTTCATCGCAAGTTAAGTGTTCTAGATGAGACTAAAAAATCGTTCGATGGTTAGCAAAGTATAGCTCATATCTAAGAGGGTTTTGTAAGCAAAAAAGGGGTGCCACAATGCTGCGTACTTGCACACATATTTTTTATATTTTTAAAGGGTAATACCTGCGAGTGTAGAAATGTCGCATGTGCTCGTAAACAGGTCTATGAATCACCATGGGAACGCCTCGCAATAGACAATCCAAGGCGAGTGCTTAAAACTAAACCACCGATGGGAAAAAGCAAATACTCTGAGTCTTGCAACACCCAATTACAAATTTCGAAATACAGGCGAATATTCACTTTGTTTTGTTGGTTTTAAGTTGTCCTCGACTAAAATCATTTAAACTAAGGTGGACCTATTTTCTCCTTTTTTAAATGTGTCCTATTATTCG
The DNA here is from genome assembly GCA_948293265.1 of Cheilosia impressa. Classification (NCBI taxonomy): domain Eukaryota; kingdom Metazoa; phylum Arthropoda; class Insecta; order Diptera; family Syrphidae; genus Cheilosia; species Cheilosia impressa. Next base: position 52,378,399 of record OX411881.1, on the reverse strand, counting down.
ATTGGGGTCTTTATGAGGTCAGTTCGTCAGATTTTGAACATGGGACATTGCATCCATTTATTCAACAACCTACTTCAGATGTTTATGGCAGTCCTTTACTGCTTTGGATTTACCTATGTTTGAAGTTAAGAACTTGATAGCTGACTGTCGGTTTTTAGCCCCTAGAAGCCAATAGCTTATCGAAAAGCTTTTTAAAACTCGCTGCTAATACTCAGAAGATCGAAGGCATAGCGTCTCAGAATTTTAACTTCTTACATTTTTGACTTATCGGTGAATATTGACAGCTATCTTTTGTGGATGAGTAACTATCACTCTTTCAAATATATGTAGTCTAGTAGGCTTTTAAAACCTGAATTCAAATCATTTTCTGTCTAATCAGAGGTCTATCTGTAGGCTTTGCCAACGTCGGACAGTTATGTGTTTTATTCATTCTTTTAAAAGGAATCTTTGGCTAGAGACATCTCGTATCGTTGGCTTTTCAAGCCTGAATTCGAAGCAATTTCGTTGGATTCAGAAGTCTTTCTGCAAGCTTTGCCAACGTGGGCCAGTTACGTATTCTCCTAATTTTTTAGGTGGGAATCTTTAGCTACATAGAGACGTCCCATATCGTAGGCTTTTCAAGCCTGAATTCAAATCCATTTCGGTGGATTCAGAGGTCTATCTGTAGGTCTTCATTTTTGAGAGAGGAATCTTTGGCTACCTAGAGATAGAGACGTCCCTTAAAGTAAGTCTTCAAAATGAGAAAGACCATATTTGTTAAACGACTTCATATCCAGCGATAGCTACAAGTCCGCGGATTTTCTTTGCTTCCTGTGTCTTGTTTTCAATGATGTGCAAAAAAAGTCTGTAAAAAAAGCCCGATCCCGCTGTCGGACTAGACCTCTTTTTTAAAAAAATGTTGACTACCCTTCTGACGCATTTTTTGACAGAGTCTTTGTTTTGTAAGTTCGCTTCATCAGAAATATTTAAAACCTAGCCTGTTGAATAAATATTTACCAGTACCTCAAAGCGTATAGTTGAAGTCCCTTTGTCCGGCTTAAAACCAACAACTATTTACCGATTTTCTTAAAAATCAATCAATTTGTTCTTATAGGTTCTGGTAGTGTTTCGGGAGTAGTCTCAATGAAATCCGATAGGTGGCGTTGTTTTTTCTACAGCGTTAAGATATTTTTTAGAGCGTCTTATGGTTTCGCTTATTTCGTGAACTACTGAACGGATTTGAATGCGGTTTTCACTTTTCAAACCAGTAGTTCTCAAAAATGTATAAACAAGTGGATTTAAAATCTCTATATCAGTTGTAAGAGATGAGCGTTTGGGGTTTGGGTTGCAGAAAATGTGGTTAAAATCCTTTGATAGTAAGGAGACAAATCGCAGAGAGAAACAATTTGCCAAGAAGTATAGAAAATGAGGTGCAAATATTTTTAATGAAACTCTTTAGACAATGGCAAAATGGTTTGATCCGTCTAAAAGGGTTAAGGTCTCGAGTAAAGGGTCTTGGAGTGCTCTACTTTTGATCGTCAGGGTTTACTTGCAGTTGAAAGAGGTGTTCGCACCTTTCCATGCTTCGATTCTATCTGTCAAGGCCCAACATTCCGAAAGTCTTGCACCATCATTTTCAGCTTTAAAAAAATTTAAAAAAATCCTTTCACCCTCAAATCAACTTTTTTTGTAACCACTTGCTTTTCTCTTTCCAGGTACGTACAGCTGCCCTATTAAGAATATCCAACACTTCTAGGTAAGACTGTCTTTCAAGTAAAATATCTATTCAACTCAAAGGCTCACGATGTAGATGGAGCTCCCTCCCAACCTTTATCACCATCCACTCCCAATGAAATAAAATCCAATTCCCAAAAATGGGCAAATTTTTCCTTTATTAATACACCCCGCCCCATGCTAATGTCATAATATATCAAAAGGAACTTTTAAAATTGCCAATTTAATTATCCCGATATATGCGCGGACCCTCACATGCGCGAAACACCCTAAACTTGCATGCAGCACACATGTTGCAGAGTTTTTGATGGTCCCAGCCCACACCCATCCGCCGACAATGATTTACGTGAATTCCATCAAAAAATTTCATAAGTTCACCAAAAAAAAACAACAACAACCTACACGACAGCCGTTGTAGGAGAGGAAGAAACTGGATTACCATTCATCTGTCTGTCCAGTCCATACAGCGGTGTTCCCTTAATTCCCAACAATACACCAAACAGCATGCATCCGAAGGGAATACACGCCAAAAAATAAAACCCTCATCATACCTGCCTGTAAATTTATTCCACAAAAAATCATTAAAAGTTGAGGCGGGGGGGAACTACGAGTAGGGATTTCGGTAAGGACAAGAGATCCCGTTGATGATTCTACCCGCGCTTGTCTTAGTCCTAACAACAGAACAGAGTCGCACCGGAATATTAATGATCCTTTTACGAGCTTGCGTGGTCTGCGGTCATAATTCATTCCGATCGTAAACCACTAAGAAGATCGCGAAACGATCCTCCGCGCCAATTCGATTCGGTGTGTGTGTGTTAATCCTATTTTAAGTGAATCTTTGTGCAGTCGCTTTGGGAAGCTTATTAAAAACTCATTCCGCCCAAAGATGATCGCGCGAACCGCAATTGGATCGCGATGCCATGCCCCATGATGGAGCAATTAAAATTTCGTAAATTTCTCGGAAGTTTGCTTCCTCCCGTTCCGTATGAGATTTTTGTCGGGAATTCGCTTAGTCACAGTGGCCCAGACTGGATGCTGTATCGCGTGTCGACGACACATGTGCCCATCGATCCGAGACTACAGACGCCACTTGCACCGTGATTGTTGACGGTGCTCACTCTCGAGATGTATCTCAATTTTTCGCGCAATTATTTTCCGCGCTGCTGTTCTGATATAGGGAAATAATATTACACTGCAATTCGATTTTTCAATTGATCAAGTGATCGCATCGGTAAAGAAGCGCGCGCGCAGCGCACACGGGCAACCCTTTTGGCGGTGCCTTTGGTTGGTTGTGTATTCGTTTTTTTTATTATTCCCATCGGTGGATGGTGTATAGTAGCACTGGACAGGGAGCAATGGTAATCAGAGTGAAAAATTGATTTCCACTGATTGAGGACGTTGGGGAATGCCACAAGGAATGATGATTCGAATTCGATTATGGAAGACGGGTCGCGCGATTCAAGGTGAGACAGTTGCCTCTCACAAGAGTGTAGAGAGCTTTCCTATGGGAAAAAAGACCATTTGCTAATGATGAGGAATTGAGCGAATAAATAAATGTCATGATCTCACGACTAAGATGCAGTTGGTATCGGAAACAAGCTGCTTCAAGTTACATAAATAATTCTTCCACTACTTCTTTGAGTGATTTGTTTAAGCAGACGAAATTTGACAGTCGATTCTTTGTACAAACCTGTTGGGATTGATTGTCCCCTGACAGGGAGTGAACCTTTACTTACATTCGCCGTCAATTACCCAAGCGATTGCCACTTGCGGTGAGCACTGTCCACCTATTTTTGAACCCAACAGAGAGGTTGACGAACGTGAAGCATTTGTGTCGTGCTTTTTAAATTTTGTCGACCTCTAGTACATTCCTTTCTAGTTTGCAAAAGTTTGTCAACTCAATTAGCATCCGAGATCCCAGCTTCAAGTGCCTGCTCCTAGGAACGTACAAGATTTTTAATATAAGCTCTGTAATTATTCAGTCGTTCTGTCTCTAAACAAAATCCTAAAAAATACTAAACGTCGATTAAGACCTCTAAATCTTCAAAATTTGTTTATAAAGGCTACAAGCTAAATCCTTTCTTGGGTCACATTTTTTGGCGTTTGACACCAAGTAAACTAAATGACGTGTAATTGGCTTGCAAAAAGGTGAAATAAGCAACAGAGTCTTGGGCGATTCAGACCTCTAAATCTTCTAGAACTTTTTACGGAGGCTGCGAGCTATTTTTGTTCTCCAATTTTAGGTCCTATTTTGTCGTTTGACACTAAAGAAACAAAACGACTTGTAATTGACTTGCAAAAAGGTGAAATAAGCAACAGAGTCTTGGCCGATTCAGACCTCTAAATCTTCTAGAACTTTTTACAGAGGCTGCGAGGTATTTTTGTTCCTGGATTTTGGGTCATATTTTGGCATTTGACACAAGCTACAGCTTGCAGAAAGGTACTTAAACAAAACAGAGTCTTCGGCAGAAATTTTGTAGACACAATTCGTTGAAAGATTTAGGATCTGCGGAAGGGGTTGGGATCGAAATTCAGCCCAGAAAAATCAGATCCAAGCAGAATTTCCTCTGATCGATGGGTGACGTTGAGAAACCACAACTGTTGGCAGTACTTTTACTTCCATCCATCAGATGCCTCAAACAAACCAAAAAAAAACACTTCTTAGTGAAAAATCCATTTCCCCCTTCGCTCTCATCACTCATCGGCTGGAGTGGGTTGCTGCGGGTGTCAATTCCAATTTCAAAGACAAATGGCCCGGCCTCTGCCTACCTACTTGATTAAAAGATTTATACGATTATAGTCGGCTAAACCGCCGCCTGTGGCATCGTTTTGTCTATCAAAACAAATTGTTCCCAAATAAATATATACATCCCCCACAAAGAAATTCAATTTTGATTATCCTTGACACACATAAACACCACCGCCAGCACGTAATTCCCGCAACCACGCAGCGCTCTGACACATCGTACACAAATTCGTCAATTAACCCGCCAGGAGCAGTTGTTCCTGTCGCTGGAACACGAACACCCTGCGTCAACTCCGATCAGCATTAACACCATTGTGCAGTGCAGTGCATCCGCTGATGCTGTGCATGCCCTCGCGAGATTATTATTTATCGTCTTGGAGGGATGCGGATGGATGGTTACCGAAAATTCTTTGTTTATCAATTCGGTTCGTTCTTTTTTTTTTATTAATCTTTACACAGCACCCCTTTTCCATATGTCATTTCTGTATAGATGAATGGAAAAATGTAACAAAACAAAAAAAAAAAATGAAAACAATTGCAACATCTGCTTGAGATCATGTTCAATAGATTCGCCGTGAACGTGCCACACAAACTGGGTAGCGCGCCCAGTGTATCTAAACCTTCTTTTTGAATGCACTTCTCCCTTTGGATTGGGAAAATGTGTGTATCATTCATCGGGGCGTCCCAATGGACTTGAAATGCGGTCTTTTTGAGTGCATCGGCTAATTGTTAATACAAATTGCGCTAATGGGACTCTCGCCTTCGTGTGCGCAGCGCAGCTCTGTTCGTCTTCTCCATTGTGTTCTTGCATACACTCACTCGTACAACAAACGACCTATGGGGATCTGATCGTCATGAGAGTCGCAATAGCAGCCGCTCCAGGCGACGGATTCCAATCGGGAACGTAAACACACAGTTGCGTCTACTCGAATGGGCTTTCCTAATGCATACGTGGAGATTCCCCTTCTCCCTGAGGGCCGTTCCGGATACAACTGCAGGTTAATTGTATTTTAAATCAAAGTTTTTTCTTCTCTCTTTTTTCGTATCTATGAATGTGATGAGACGCAAACGGAAAACTTCAGATAAATCTTTCGATATAGATGCGGCTGTGTATATCAACGCTTTTCTCCAATTAACGGAGAAGTTTATTGAATATTTTTGAGAGGCTACACCAATGCCCGTATAAACAATGAGGAAATTCGAGGTGGGAAATTTAAAACTGCCGTAATGCGAGTTTTATGGCCGCAATTATGGCTGGTGGGCTGGCAGTGTGCGGTCATAAAGTTTATGTAGATATGCGATAGGGAAGTTAGACGAGATATATGGCTGTTGGTTGTGCTTATGTTTTCGCAATGATTTGGATGGTTACCACAAATACACACAAACAATGTAGTAACAGTGGAATTCAATTTTTATAGCAGGGAAGATGCTTAGAACACTTTTATAAAAATATGGGGAAATATGTGCTGCGCTGGTGAAGATTGCTAAGTTTTGGGAGTGCGTGTCCTTGATTTGTCCCTCGTGGTAGCCTTGTACCATAAAATAAATATATGCTTAAACCTGACTGCAAGTTCTGTCTATAAAATAAAAAAGATTTCATGTGATTTGGACGAGGGGTCCTCGAGTTATAAGCGGACAAACGGACAAATTGACATGCCGATAAAGAGGTGTCGAGTTTTACAGCTTGCATCGAAGAGGATTTATATACGATTTACGTTTTGGAAGCCAGCATTTGGAGTTTTTTTTTTGATATAAATACGTCTTAAAAATGACGAGCTCTATTGAACAACAGATCGTTGCAGGACACTAGACATAGCTTACCACAGCCGTTCATTAACAACGAACGACTGTTCAATTCAAGGTTCATTAGGAGAATGAAAAAAAAAGAGTACAACACGATATAGAGATAGAGAAATGAGAAAAATAAAAAGAAAAAGATGAGAGAGAGAATAAGAACAGGCACGTTGTTGCCAGGTTATTTTTCAACCGAAGAAAACTTCTGTTCTATGTTGTCTTTATTAAGAATATTGTTCAGGACCTTTGTAAAATGTTTGTAAGGTACCTGACACCTCTCGCTCAGTTGGTCAAGCACGCTAACCTCTGATCCACATATAAGCTACTTTACCTAGGGTTGCCATGCGTTCTCTCTTTGAAAACATATCCTCTTTTCAACCCCGGCGTGGAACATCCCTCAACGTTTTAAGAAATTGTCCTCCTTGTTCCCCTAACAATCTGTTATAAAAACAGAGCCAATACAAATCTGATAGAAAACATTAAATGAAACAGATCTTATTTTGACTCCCATGTGTCAACCCTCTAAATGTCTAACCGCAAAATTTAATTGAACGCGCCCATTCTTTCACCAGTTCAGCTTCAATTTGTTTTGTTACTTTCCCCTTTCGCCAAGAAAATAAATAAATATTTTATCTGGCGTTCGGTAAGTTGCAAAAAAAACTTTATTTTATTTAGTGGTTCAAATTATTTTCTTTAATATTTTTACAGGATTATTTAAATCTTGCGAAAAAAATCAACTTGAAGATAAATACGAGTATAAAAAGACTCGAAAGTATTTAAAACATGTACATACTTAAAAAAAAATCTTTTTTAATTATAAATTATTTTCTTTTCGAGTTTTAATTTATATTACATATTTTAAAATTTTAAAATATTTTCGTTTGAGTTCATAGACCTATTTTTTGTTTTCATCTTGTCCTCTTTTTTAAGGTAGAAAATGTCCTTCAAAGTCCGGGATCTTAAAACTTTTTGTCCTAGGTTAGCACAGAGAGCCCTAAATTTTACCAAATAAGCCCGCCACCTCAAAAGTCAACAAAAAGCAGAGACTATCGAACGCAAACCAAGCTCCACACGATTATCAGTCGATGCGCAAACATATTCTAATGGGAGACACCTTTGAACTGGCTGAGTGCTATGAAATCAGAACGAAATGGTGCTTCTTGTTAGGTCCTATTTTTTCTGAAAAATTCAAACGAGGGTGAGCGATTTAAACTTGATCTGGGCGCACACAAACAGACAGACTGTCGTTGATCGTCTTGAACTTCTGAACGGCTTGACCGGTTGAGGTTATATTCACAAAATATATTCGTTTTGTCGGGGCGATGGTTTATAGGTCTGTTAGGGTTCGATAGGTGGCGCTGTTATCTATAAAAAAAAACTCATATTCACAACCAGTGTTGGTTTAGTGTCAAACAAGAAAATTCGGACCCGATAGGTTAGGTTAGTTCTGTGAGCTGGCGAGGAGTAATCCGTCCCAAACTCAGGAAAGCACTGGCCGATTGTGATAGCCGTCGAACTCTACAGATGGAGCTTGGTTGAGTTATTTATCAGTTTTGTATCTCGCAGGACAGCACCTTGGTTTTTATCTTATATATAAATAGACGAAGGCAAAAATAATCTAGAACAACTTTCAGTGCCTTAAACACAACTATATTCGAGTGATTTTAAAGACTTGAAAACATCTCAAACTACGAACTTAGAACGATGGCGCTACAGCCCAGATGAACCTGAGCGCTTTTACCTCTGAATTCGCTGTGGTATTTCGACGAATGGGCGAAATAAGCACCAAACATTAAAAATCTCCGTTGAAAGTGGAGCAATTGAGCAGATTAAAGCCTTTTCCACCAGCCTTCTATCCCTGGGCTGTGATTCTCACATTTTTTGAACTCCCACCAGGTGGCGCTATGTCTTTTGAACAGTTTGTTTGTAAAATCCTATGAGATCGTCTCACCCAAGACGTGACAAAAAGTTTGTTGCTTCGTCTGCTGAGATGTATCCTTTCTGCTTCCAGTGAAAGTAATCCTCCGCGTAGATGAAACCCAACCAGGATGCCAAGAAATTGCCTTCTCTCTCGAGAAGTCGAGGTACATCTGGGACAATTGCATTATGAAGTTGGTGCAACGCATGTCAGCAACATCTCGAACAGCCGGATGCATTTATGTACTCGTATCTGCTAAGCCATAAATAGGCCGCCACTCGAATTAGGCATTTCAATCGCATATCTATGTTAAAATCTTCACGAAGTCACCGCCAACAATGACAGAGAACAGAGGACAGACTCCTAGCTCCGCGCAAAGTCATCTTCATGAACTCCGTCGACATCATCATCCGAACTTAGGTTTAGAACTCAGAGCTGTGCTCTCCCCTCTCCGGCGGGTTGAATCTCTTTCGAGAAGAAGATCCGTGGGCTGGAAAACTGGAAAACTATAGAAAATTATGCAGAATTATTCGCTGCGCACACTCTCAAAGAGAATCCAGAGTTTGTCACGTCTTCTACACGGCTAAGCCTTCCAAATGGAGAAATGCAGATTTGAGCCATTATCGTGTGAAAGAAAGACCCAGGTGCAGCACTCAGCGCATAGTGAAATGAGCTCTCCACTTCGATCCGCAGACAAAAGGAGCAACGATTGGGACAGTGGGCGCGGGTTCAATCTCTCTCCCTGACTTCAACTGCATGCGTCATGTCAAGTAACCCACTCACAAACAGCCACCGTACTCGAATGGAATACTTAATAACTCGTGTTGTTGTTGCCAGCAATTTGGTGGTCTGTTTTGTCACTGTTACGATGGGCAACAGTACCGTAACCGTAAGTCACTCTAAGTACGGCTTTGTCTGTTTATTGTTGTTGTCGTCTACTGCTCGTGCTGCACAAAGCGACGCATAACGACAATTGTTGTCGCTTTGGTCATTACACGGCGAGATATGATGATTCACAAGTTAACTGCGGCTTTGTGGCCGCCACGATCACGATCGTAATGCGACCGGTTCTGTCTATTTTTCGTATATAGATATGCCAAACCCTAAAAATGACCAATGTGAGGAGGCTGTCCCACTGCATATAATCGGCTTTATTGCTGCGGTTTATTTTGGACAGTTTTATTGTTGTCAACAGCGCGATCGCACGTAGCCCTTGTTTAGCTATTTTCTTCGGCTCTTTATTGTTCGATTGTTAATTTACGATGAAAGCGCCAGATATTTATGACCGTACACAAGGAATTTCCGTTGCAGATATTAAAAAAGCCCAACACAAATTACGATTGTTTGTCGATGGGCGAGAGAGGAGCGCGCGGCGCCTTCTTAGCGCTGACAGTCGTAAAACGAGCAGAATTTCGTTTATTACCCGAGGAAGATGATAGCGTGCGCTGCGGAAATCGGAGTCACTGCATAATCAGGCTCCGGTCGGTGGTTTAAATTTCAACAATGGACCAATAAAACCGCACAGATACTCGCAGCTATCCTGGTAAATATGCGGAGATACTTTTCCGCCGTTTTATTGAGTTATTTCCTATGTTTTATGTGAATTCACAGTAAGCGCCCGAGCGCAGCATCCGTGTCGGATTTGTGTGTTGGAAGATCATAATTGGGTTTATTAGAAAGTCATTAGGGCGGAAGGGGGGCGGGGCAGTAGATTTGCCACCCATTGATGCTGTTGTAACAATCGAAGAGTTGATTAAGACTTTTTCGTTTGGAAACGAACAATGAGGTGATTTGTTTGGCGCCGAGGTGTGGCAATTTGTTTATTTAAATTCGGATGATTGGTGTTGTTCGCGAGGTGGGCTTTGTGTCAACCTAATGAGGCTGCATGTGATGGTTCCGCATTCTTGTATGGCATTTGGGGAAATTTATTGCAATTTAGGGGGATTTGCCGCAAGTAAATAGTTTTTTTTTTTTGTGAGGTTATAGGGTTTTTTAGTGAACTTATTGTTTATTCTACTTGTTGTTTCAGTTTAAGAAATGTTTATTTTAACCCACCTAATGGTCCCCACTTTGTGGTTTTTAAGATTATTTTTAGGGACGCTAAGGAACACTTTTTTATACGAAGTTGCCACTCTGAAAGATCGCATATTTCTGCCCATGAAGGGCCTGTCAGTCTGTGAGATTGCTGAGGATTGCTTCCTACTACTTACCTACTGCTAACTTGAAAAGAATTCTAGCAAAGTCTTCCTAAAGCACTGGCAGTTTTCAGTTCCAATTATGATTAGGATTGCTTGTTCACGCGAAGACGCCATTCGAATGCAGCATTCAGTAAATGAATGAAGGAAATATATAAGATTGCGACATTCGGTTTAAATTTGTTCACCTTTTCTTTGCTTGCACGCAGCAGGAGACATGATCGAAAGAGAAAACGTTTGAGTCACGTTGCTTTGTATTAAAGATTCCGCCACAAGAGCTTTGCGTTTGCTCTTAACCTGCGCAGATACGTCACAATAAAAGAATTAACGCCGTCGTTCTTGCTCCGGCAGAATATTTACTAAAAACTGGAACGAACTCCGTCGCATACATTTCTATATCGAGTGGCTGTCAAGTTTTTGAAACAAATTCAAGGAATCATGTGGATTTTGTTTTTGATTTACATAAAGGCAGTCGATTCTCAAATATGCAGCTGACAACATCTGTGTATTTGCTGCCGGCAAAGGGTTTCAACTTGAATTGTAAGCAATACCAGACGTCTTAGTTGAGTTTTTTTTGAACTTATACTTCTGCACTCACCTACTTTCCTGCTCAAGTGAAGCCACAGTCCGAGGCAAATTTGGGCCTTTACAGTTTTCAAAAAGTTCACTTTGATTTCTTACATTGTGGCGTTAAATACCGAAAGCTATTTACCTTCTGCAACCCTGTTTATAAAAGCTGCTGTTGTTACTTGGGCGAATACACCAAGTTCTGAGTTCAAGTTCAAGCAGCGCCCGCTAAGAACAGTGGAACTAGGATCATATTTCGAAAATGAATTTAAAAATGCAAAAGGGGGGTGTAGAAAGGTCAATACTTTTTCTGACAGTCCCAAATTTTATACTCAACTGTGAGGATCTCAAACCGCCCGTTGTGCGAACGGCGAAGCTGATGAACCGGTGGACTTGTGGATTTTACTGAGTTTGACAGAATGATCCGTTGAACTAGTTAGTTCATTTACTTCCACAGCGTTTTCGGCTGGTTAATACTTTTAATCATAACTTATAGTCCGTACTTGTATGCAATGCAGTCCGAAACGCAGAACTAAAAATCTACAAGTCGACTACCAAACGTTCTTATGAGCTCTACCTTGCTTGGGGCAATCGGAGATCTTTCGAACTCACAATGGAGAAATTTTCCATACAAAATTTTCATATTGTGACCTACAAAATATAAAAAGTGAAGTTTAAGACTGATAATTAGTAAGGCCCAATGTCAACTGATTTTTTTTAACTGTCCCAAAGGATTACTTTAGTTCAGGAGCTTATGGCAAAGAACCACATCAACTTGACCAAAAACCTTGAAACAAAATACGGAACTGAACTAACTGAACTCAACCGATAAGAGTGGCTTTGAACTGCTAGCAAAAATGTGCAAAGCGTTAGTTCAGTAGTTCGACTAGGGGTTGCTCTTTATTGTGACGAAAAGAACCTCATCAAAGAATCCAAAAATGTTGAAACAAGTTGAACTAAGTGAGCTCGACAAATGTGTGGCTTTGAACTATGTAGTTCTGTCGCAAGGAGAAGTGTTTGGTTCGGGAGGGTTATTCCCAAATGCGCGGCGGATCGCTTTTGATGGCGGATTTGAACTTTTGTATTTCCATTTCCATTCAGGTCCGCAAACAATCCGTCACCTTAACACCTACCTATCGCTTTAAATGCAATCATAAAATGATGACCATATAGTCGAACGGAAAAGGTGAAGCAAGCTGTGGGGGTTTGCACTTGTAAATTAGTAATCTGGTGGTTGGTTTTTCACTTAGTTCTGTCAGGGCTCTTTTTCTCACATCACATTTATGATATATGCGGGAGTTATCATTAGGAATGTGGCTCAACGGGTATTTACGATCGACATTACTGACAATTTGTGGCTGAATGAAAGTCCGTCCAGCCAGTAGAGCTCCTGGTATGACTCAGTCCGATTCGCCGCAAATGCGCAATCTGGCGGAAAAGGGCAGCCAAGGCTAAAAGGGAAACCTCAAGTTGAAGTAAAGAGAAATAATATTATTCCCTTGAAGGTTGTCATGGGACGAGGTTATATTTGACATATTTCCGACGTCCAACAGCACTACAAGACAGAACTGATGACAGGTGTCCATCGACCAAAGAACGCCCGGAATTCCATGCCAAATAGCGCCGTGAGTCATGCGTCCAACTGCAATGATTCATGTGAGTGGCGATCTCGACTATATCTGCCTATCCGCACAATCCATACTGCCCCAAGCCTTCTCTCGCCTGCACAAACACGCGACACCAAAACCATTGGCGTAATTCAACTCGCTGATCTGTTCACTCCATCTGCTAGTTGTTCCTCGAAATGTTGTAAATTCTAAGAAGCTTTAAGCGATCGTTGACTCCTTGCTTGTCACGTACCTACCTATACAGCAAGCATCCGTCGTCGTCGACAACTATCCGCCTTCTATACAAGAAATTTTTATAGAGAACCCTCTTAGAGTGGGCGGACTACGAAAAACGAACAATTTTCAAATTAACAAACAATGCAACTACATCCATTCTCATGGGTCCGGCATCGGGGCTGTTGCACTACCAAACATTTGTGCGGGGAAAAAAAAATTGCATTAATTCAATGTGGCGCGGCCAACATGGCGCGGCCAAAATGATGCACCCTGGACGCGGAGCAAAGTTCTCCGGCATATTGTAGGTGGACACACAGAAAAAGGTGTGGCACGGTGTGATGTTGAATCGCGGCTCATCTCATGACCAGAGGTTTGGGTGTTGGTAACATGGGACAGCAATAAGAACCATAAAACATAAAACATAAAACATCCTCACGCTCGTTCTCCCTCTCAGGGGACCTTGGCATTCGATCGCGCGACATGTTAGGCGCTCTTTTTGTTGTTCCCTCTCATAGGTCGTAGGTATATGGCGAACGCAACGACACGCAGGACATACAACCGTCACAACAGACACACGATATACTGCAATCGACTGCATTAATTGGCCATAGTGTTCACGTAACCAAACCACTCACTTGTTGTAGAAGTTGGTTGTTTTGTTTTTTTTGGAACAAGTTGTTTTAAAATGGATTTTGCTTGTTCTTTGTCGCCTCGTTCCGCGCCATCCATTCCCGTGCACGACATCGAAAAATAATGTTTAAAACCAAAAAATGGAAACAATAAAAACACACACATGCGGAACAACAACACGAAATGAAGGAACAGGCAAACTTCATTGTATAATCGGATTGCGGGCTCATCTGTCCTTCTTCGGTATTCCATTCGCCTTTGGGGCGCATCGGTCGTTTGTTGGAATCCTCCTCCGCCAAAGTCGGTTAATACTTGTCGGAGCCGTCTTAAAATAGTCCAAGACCGAATTTGTGCATATTCTTTTGGATGACAGAAATTAATTGAAGGGGCAGACAACCCTCAGCCGAAAGACACATGCACATGGGAGCGTGTGTAACAAGTTGATCCGATTTTCGGAGATGATGACGAAAAGTCTGCCCTCCGAGTTAATTCGGATTATTAATCAAAATGTATCTGGGTTTTAATTTTTATTTAACGGAATTTATTATGGGTGCGGCGGCGGCAGCAGGTAGTCCTTTTGTTTTTGTTCCTCTTTGGGACGTCGACGATTTGTAACGCTTGGCTGAGGCTCTGGTTGGTTGGTTCTTGGTTGGCTTATCTTATCGGGTGAACGTGTTGCGGCTACTTGCACCGCTGATGAAGGTTAATAAATTTGTGTTTCTGTTGGTTTTTTTTATATTTTACTCCCTCTGTTATCTGGGGTCGTTTAGACGACTTAATTTGTCATGCGCTGCAAGAGTGTGAGAAGCGTTTTTTTGGAGAGAGACCTTGGCTTCTAAGTTGAGATGTGGCACGCTCTGTAAGTGTCATCCAGACCGATATAACTCACCGAATACGCGAGGAGTTACGAACGAGGAAATTTTGCAACCTAGCTGCTGGCTGGCCACATGACGCCCTCCCTTTGTCAGATGCCATCATCAGACCGATTTTCCTCTTAGTCATTCGCCTATCGCACACAGCTGCTGGAGATCTCATTCATTGATTACCCATGTGCCAAAGCAAACATGTCACATCTCAGACATTTCCCTTTTGATTTCTCACTCGAACCTCTCGCTGTGTCTGTGCGCATCATGTGAGAAGGAGCACACATCACGCACAATCCATCTCCATCCATATCTGTAGATCAAACAAACCATATTCTCATTCTAATTCCAATCAAAATAAATTAACAAGTCAAACACAACGATGCGGCGCGCAAAATTCCCTCGAATTGAAAACATGTAACTCGATCTTTTGAGACAGCTTCTTCCGGCCCGAGCAGCAGCCTCCAACAGTCCGCGCATTTCATAAATTTCCCGCCCTCTCTGTGTGTGTTGCTGTCGAGAGGTAATTGTGTTTTTCTTATTTAAGCCGCAATTTAGTCGACTCCACCCACACTCATGTATCGGAGTCAATCACTCATAATTGAATGTTCTTTGTTTATGCGATTGTCAAATTTTAATTGTGCCTTGAGTTGCGTCGTCGCCTTGGATTAGGTACTCTCCGTCTGTGTGTCTTTTAATCAGTTTTATCGAAGAGTCATTCAATTTCTCGTCCGATTGGAAATGGAAAACGGGGGGAAATTCAATCTGCCTATGCAGGCTCATCACCGCCGGACTATTTCACATGAAATCTCACACAGAGCTAGATATGCAGTATGCGTCGCGTATGCCGCGCCGTGCATTAGGCTGATCGAGTGAGGAGGGTAATTGCCTAATGGCACTTGGAAATAAAAATAATGATATAAGGTTATCGACTTGGGGTTTTTTTTTCCTTTTTTGTTTCAAAAGAGCGGCTAATCTGTCGGCAGTCGAGTTAACGAACGCCGCATGCAGATGGTTCGTTATTATTGTTGTTGTCGTTGGGTGGGTGCATGCTTTGTGAGATTTGGGTCATGCTGCAGCTAATTGAATTCTATTGACAAGTTTGAACGAAAAATTTCCATCTGAGCCTATTTTGACGGCGTTGACAGTGTACGCGACAAATGGATTCAATCGTCGCTATGCACTTGAGAAGTATTTGAGGGAAAAAAGACCGGAGGAGGAGGTACTCTCCGTCTGTGTGTCTTTTAATCAGTTTTATCGAAGAGGTCTTTTTTTCTTGTTGCAGGAATCACTGTCAGAGCGGTTTTGCCTTTGGGGGAGATCGGAAACTTTAGATGTCCATGTAAGCCGTTGTGGGAGATTTTTCTTTAAAATTTAGGTGTCAAAAATTCAAAAAGACCGTCCCCACTTAAACTGTGACGTAACAGTCTTTAAAGAAAAGTATAAGTGAAATCGGGTGTCGAATCGTCTTACCCGTGAACGATTTAGGAGTAGAGTTTCGTTTAGAGTGTTAAATCGGCGTGAATCTGCGACGGTTCGACCCGAGATCAAAAAGGCTGCAGGTGCCCTGTTTCCGTAGAGGTTTCTGTAGGTAGATCGCTTGTAAAGACGCTTGCCTACTCGACGTTTTTTTCCACACTTTAACGACCAAAAAGGGGAATATTCAAGACTACTTCGTGTCGATAATTAACCGACTTCGTTTCTATTCCGTTAACAACAGGATATGGTGTATTCAAAGCGCTACTGTCTCGATATTTACCCGAGCTTATCGTGTAGGTACCAGCAGGCCCACTCGGCATATCTCTTGTAAACCTCTGCCTCTATTTTGATTATTTTAGACCAATTTTCAATTTATTGTAACTCAGCGTATGTAAGGAGCAGAAAAGCGAGTAATATCTCAAAAAAATCGGAAAAGAATTATCTAGAAACGGTATTCAGTTTTTTTTTTTAAATAAATTGGCAAGTTGCATAAAATAAATAAAAACAAAATTGTTTCACTTGAACCTTAAACATAGATTTGGAAAATTATTTGTTTAGTATAATGAAAAAAAAGGCGCAATAAACTTATAGTCAACTGCATGTTGTAGAAAACTTCAGTAAACATTTTAGTGAAGATTTTATTCAAATCCGTTCAGTAGTTTTCGAGTAAACTTCAAAGATACGTGTTATAGCATAAATTGGGGCAAATGGGTTAGAATCTTCGCTAAAAAAGTGGTTTTGGCATTGGATAGTTGATTTTACAGGTGAATTGTTTGTCGGACTACATGATTTGACTTCTAGATGGGTGGGCTCCATATAATCTCTGCTAGCATGATCGGAAAGTTGTTCAAAAACTAATTTTTCAAATGCAATCGAAAAAAGAATACAGCTTCTTAAAAAATCCTCTAGGGGGCTTTGAAAATGTTGTTTATTTGCTTCAGCACATCAATCGGTTCATAAGGTTTCCTTCAAATTCATGATGGGTACACCTGCGTGGGTTTAAAATTGCCAAAGTTTGCTTATGCCAACCTCATGAATGATGACTGTCGATGTCGATGACTGATCTTGAACGACGTTCCCTATTCCGATCTTTCGCCTATTTTATATGTACAGTAATTCAACCAAAAGTCAATACCCACTCGGCATCAAATCCATGCAAAATCAAATCGTATAAGTAGGTATAGCAAATGGGAGCATAGAAACCGCGCCCATTATACAAAAACGGCTTCCTACACACACTGCCAGGAGCACAGTGCGGTCACTCACCGTACCACTCCTTTATTTCCAATTGGGGCGTGTGTCCGCGCTGTGGGATATTTGTTCCCGATACTTAAACTCAATTACTCTTATCAGCCAATTGTATGCATCCCCTAGAACAGAAACTATTAAATATTAATTAACCGAAGAAAAAAAACAGGAAAAAGGGAACGAACTCAAAGAGTGTTTGCTGGTAATGTCTAATGCGGCAGTTAATTGAATTGTGTGGGTACCGCACATGAATTTCACGAGCGTTGATAAGAAAACCAGACCAGACCAGACTCACTCAAACTGAAACCCATGGAGACATTAATCACCAGCCCCAAGTGCCCGCAACAACACGAGAGCAAGAGAAAGAGAACTGCACAGACAAAAAAAAATCCATTTGGGACACTTGGACGCGGACAAAAACTCTAACAAAAACCAAAAGATACATTTGTATCTGATTAAACAAAGCACTTTGTGTTGTTGTGTGTGCGCCGGTACTTTTTTTTTTCGTTCGTCTTCTGTTTTTGTCTCCGTTTTGGAGATAGAGACATGTTCCTTGCCGAGAGATGTGCCACTTAAGAAACTGTATACGACCGACAAAAACCCGTAGGAGATTGGAGCCAACACTCAAGATGATGATCTACTACCATAGCCAGATGAGGAGAACTACTTTTAAGGAACCCTTTTTTCGGGCAACTAACGACTGGAAGAGGCAGCTTATCGATGGTTGCGCCGGGTATAAAATAGGAGTAAATCACGGCGGGAATCGGTAAGAGATAGTTTCTTCTGGCGGATCTTAATGCATTTGATGCAAATGTACTGGAAGAGACGGTGGCATTCTAAGTCAGCTGCCAGACAGTGGCAATGGATGGCAGCAGCAACTATATCGTTGGCGACAACAGACATGACGATGAAGTGATGACACTCGAAGTGAAGCCTTTTTTGTTGCTGTTTCATTAGGACGAGACTTTGTGTGGCTACTGATGGGAATGTGCATCTTTGGACGAAGAAAGGTTATCGCTGGATTCAAGAGACTCTCTCTCAAGTCTGCGCACCGCAAATAACAAAGCTGGTATGAAGAACCTATCGGACTATAAAACTCTGCTTGTAAATCATAAAATGACAAAGCTTCTATAGGAGGTGAGCAAGGAGGCTATAAAGTGTTTATCGTTGGGAGAGGAACAACAAATTTAACGACTCAAAAGTCACAGATTGACTCCATTAGCGGCCGCTTAAGTGAGAGTATCCCTATCGCTAAATGGGGCTTTTGAAAAGGAAGAGGGGTTATCTATGCTGAGGGGCTAGTGGGTCTGGTTTTAACTGCGCCAATCGAAGAGTGAAACTATCAGAATTGAATTTTTATGGCCATAGTGGCCTGTTGAATCATGCAGGCATTTGAGCAGACTGCAAGTGTGACTAAGAACGAAGATGAGGGGTTGGAACTTGGAACTCCTAGAGTTGAATTGATCATGTTTGCAGTGGAAAATGAGATTTAACTTTTAAAAGAGGAGAACTCTACTGTTTTTCTTAAGTGTTGACCGTAATTCCGGCTCCAGCAGAAACAATTTTTAACATTCTGCTTGGAAAACTCTGAAATTATTCGTTGTTCTTAACGGTTAGTGGTAGAGAATGCTGTGTCCCATCGAAACTCGAACCAATGACGTTTCGTTTGAAACAAACATTCAGCCGCCGTCGAGCACCAAAGCCGATTAGGACACAGGCAAACACTGTAACCTTGAATACCGCCAAAATCAAAGCTTGAACCTTGAACCCTGAAATCGTAGAAATTTTATATAGACAAAAGTTCTCTTTGCACTATACTAGAACATGCATAGCAAAAAATGCAACCTCTTGTCCACTTTGTGTCAGTTACATGAGCTGCACTTAAGCGACCTATGCACACGACAATAGATGGAGCTGTGCAAACGTCACGTATTTTTTTGGCCCTAGACAAGACAACAGATGGAGCTGTGCCTTTCAAATGTCACGTATCTATGTCAACAGATTTATAAACGTCTCACAGGGAAATTAAAAGACGTACATACCTCTTACTGTCTTCCCAGCAGATGTGTCAAGTGAATTTCTGTCAAAAGCTGTGTACGGTCATTGGGAAATTTGAGTTTTGACAGTGAGGTCGTGCTTGGTTTGATGAATGTCTACCTTTGAAGTAGGTGGATTTTTTCTGATTTTTTTGGGTGATCGTGGACTTAGAAGTGCTTGCAAATGTGCCACGTGTATGGGTCGCCGAAGGCAATTTTTTATAATTTAAGAACACATACCTACCAAGCGTTTTCTAGAATTAACAAAATTTGTACCTCAGCGACACATTTGTAACTGTTGGCCAACCATCATGGAGTGGCTTGGACTTGAGTGCTTTGAGCTACTGAAAGATAAGTGCCAGGTTCGGTTCAACCCTCGATAGAAGTATAAATTGCGTCTTGAAGTTGTTGTTTTTTTCGGACAGAAGGCATTTTAATGCCGGCAACACCGGCCATTCATAAATTATATTGTAAAAGAGAGCCTGCAACTGCGAAGCAGGCGCGACGTTCTTGTTTAGACGGAAACAGGAGGTTTATAAATGTGGGGGTTTTTATATAATTTTTGCCAATTTTCATGAACGGAACAGTTTCCTTGATAGATGACAATAATAAAACTGACAGACACAAACTTGAGATAGGCTGTACCTAGACTGTCTATAAAGACTCGAAGGTGTCAATATTTTTGGCGATTTATTTAAGAGGACCATTACAAAATTTAACCCGCACTTGAGCTTCGATAGGTCTGCTCTATCCTTATCGGAGATCGCTCGATAACAACATGTCCGTCTCTAGGGCAAATCAAGTTAATTTAGTCAAATGAGATCAGCGAAGTATACTAGACCGACAAGCTTAACTTTTATACCCAGCTTAGGTGCCTCCATTCTTAGCAGAAGCTTCAGGAAATCAGCTCATATTGTAATCAAGGTACATTCAGTTTAGGTTGGGTTATCCAAGCGTGCAATTTTTTTCCACACATCATGGATGATGAGACATGCGGAGTAATAGTTGAATTCTAAAGCTAAACTGTTGAAAAACCGTGCTTTCCTGCAAGACCCATGGTTCCACCGATTTTGTATCCTCTTTGTCTTTACATCTTCTGCAGAAGTCGTTCATAGACCTGCTCAAAGCTTTAGCCGTGTTATCAAGAACGTAGAGTTCAATTGGTACCCCAGAGAACGGTTTTTTTTTTCTTTTAAAGTGTCTGTTGATAGGTATTTGAAATAGATAATCTACAAGTCTTGTTTCCATTGCTTTCCTTTCGCTAAATTTTATCTAAAGCCATAGGTCAAGCTCTTAGATGTCTTGGGGAGCAATTGACTTTCTATGCTACCCCACGAGTTTGTGGAATATAAGTAAATTTTTACAAGCGTTACATATTTTTGTACCACAAAATTACAAGTCCATTTCAACGGGCACTTAAAAGACTTGTCCCGCTGTACTAAAGGTTTGTAGTAGGACTTGTTTGACCTTTACACGTGGCACTCTTATTCGAATACTTTCCATCAAGTATCTTCCTATAGCACAAGTGAGTATTCTTACAAGTAAACAGCGCAAGCCAATCGCGTTACTTTTGAGCTCTACACATGTATAAGTAGGAAACTATTGCAAGGTGTCAAAAATGTGTGCCTTCATTTTCTAACTTACATAAATGTAGACCTGAATCGAAAGCAACGTGAATGCTTTCGAAAGCCTGTTTTCTCTTCAAATAATACCGCCTTGACCTTGCCCGTTCCTGCTTAGATCCATACAGCATTTTTATAACTTTAGGAACACCCAACTGTGTCAGCTGATCAAACCAAGCTTGCAGTCTAATTTTGACAACAGAATGTGCATAACTACTTCAGTTTATAACTCAAATGCTCTTCTATCTTTTAAATCTATCTTTGAATTTGTTTTAAACTTTTGTATAACTTTAAGTTATTAATGAAATAAAGAAAATATATAAATAAATAAAATAAGTTCACAAACCGCCTGCTGAAAGTATAATTATTGCCACCTCTGTACCCTCTACGCTCTTTTATAAAATATGCGTGCTTCGACTCCCAGGGCCCAACCGCTTCAACCTCTAAGGTTAATCGTCTCAGGCAATAGCCATCGTCCCCTCCAGACGATACCATCTGACCTACATGTATGTAAATATATCCCAACAACCGCTACAGTAATATTTAACAGATATTTGAAAATTTCAAAAGCACTATCTCATCTCTTGCATCCTTCCACGCATCCGACATCCAGCCCTCCAATCATGTATAAACAAAATTATGTAAATTCGCCTCAGCTCATATCCAAGACAAAAAATCTCAAGTGACGCCTGCTTTGATGCACTATTGATTCGAAATAAATAAAAACATGTCTGCTACTCCCCTTTTTTTTTGTTGTGGATCTATGATGGATGACTTTCTTCTTTTTTGAACATCTCCCCCATGTCCCCCGCCAGAGGATCCGAGAAACAAAAACGGAACAGAATGAATAAAAATATTTCCAAGTACTGACGGAATCCAAAAAAAAAAAAAATACCCAAATAGATATGGATCCGAGGAGAGACAACAGAAGACGAAGACAATCTTGACAGCCATTGTTAAATTATTCAAATTGGATACTTCTTCGGTAGCAGCAGCAGTATAGGTATATGTATACGAAGTCAAACGATATGGAGTACCATGCCCCAACTGTACGGCGCGCGGCGGCCTCCTGCCCATCGCATAGCACATATAACTCATCATCCGTGGGATCTCTCCGATTTGATTCGTTTCTCTGTCTATTTGATTTTCCATCAACTTAAAGTCGAATCGTGACTTAGTGGCGCTCGAAGTTGAAGACCCTCCTCTACGTGAACCCATATTCCACCTTCAGGCCAACCACCGATAGAATGCTTTATCCAAGGCTCTCGAAAACCAAAAAAAAAAAAACCGTAGAAAAAAAGCGAATAAGTAATGTGCCTGCGGTGTAATTTATCTTTCATTTGCGCCTCTTTAAAGTGTCAACTTTTGACGTTTTCGCAGGGCAGAGTGAGAGATTCAGCGCCGCCGTCGCCTGTCAATGTCAAAGCGTTTTTCGGTACAGGTATCCCCGATTTCTCATAAAGGACGTACAGGTAGATATACCTCCTTTGTGGAGCAGAAGAAATCAACCCTCGCGCATTAAAAATGAGTCAGCGGGAATAAATAATTTAGGCAGCCAAAGAAGAATCCACTCAGCGACACCAACATCCACAGCGACACTTTGGATCGCCCAAAAATTGCGGCGAAAATGGAAGTCGACATTAAGCTGCCGTGTGGCTGTTGTATATGTGAGAGTTGAAACGGCCTTGTCACTACCCCAGCCCAGCGCCAGGCATGGCATCCGCATCAGTCACCTATCTTCATCTGGAAATCTAAAATTCTAAATATTTTATTAGATTGTTGTGTGAGGATAATACACTTTTGGTGTTTGGGACGCGCGCTGCTGGTGCGGGGCGAGATGGTTGACACGGATGGGGGCCACACTTTAAAATCAAATTACGTGTGTGCGTTGCGTTGTGTGAAACGCGCAGCGGGGCTTGGGACCGGGTGTGCTCTACTGATGAGAGATTGAGAGCGGTTTTCTTGTATTTTTTTACTTTTGCTTTGTTTTTTGATTTGATATAGTGACAGATGGAGGAGGATTTGGAGCCTTCCTTGAGTCGGCATGGTGTGTCAATCTTAATTCTTTTGACTATGCGGATTCATTCGACAACGCACGCCTGATTGTGGTGTCCTTCGGTGGGGATTGTGTGTCTTGATTACTTTGGGAGAAAATCCGATTTTATACGGAATTTAATTTGCGGCGTTGATGGGAGTTTAATTTGGGAATGGCGGATTTTTTTCGTCACTTTCTTAGGGGGCTTAGGTGCGTTTGTGATGAGGTGTGAATGCCACTGGGAATTTAAGTGTTTAAGTGTGTTATGTGGGAGCTGCAAGAGTTGGGGTTGGTTTCTCTGTAAATGCAAAGGTTTCTGGATGATTAGGGATAACGAAAACAGTCCTAATGCGTAGTGACAGAGCAGGGGAACTCATATCCAGAAGAGTCTCCGTATTCTTGGACTGATTTCTGAGGATTAAAAGAAGTGGCTTACGCAGCAGGACCATATAGGACCCTCGGCATGTCTTCCCATAGCCATTTCTTTGAGTTGGTTTTTTTTTTATTATTTGGGACGAATGAAAATGAACAATTCAAATCAGACCGTCCGTTCTGTGGACCATATTAATGAGTTCTAGACAAAGCAATTAGCGGCCAACCATTTCAGGAAATGGTCCTGTATTCCAGTGGTTAAAATGTACATTTTAAATAAGACGGCATAAGCTTCACATTGTTCGCAGCCACTCATAGTTCAAATCTACATTACCGACCAGATTCTGCAAGTGCGTTAGTCGTCATTTTGAATTTTAAGAAGGCGGTCGTTTTTGTTCAATATCTTGCCCATTTTTAATTTTTCAACAAAAGTGATAATAACAAAATTTGTAGGAAATTTAATTTGCTTCAATATTGCTCCTAACAGTTTTTTGCCTGCGATCGTTATTTTTGGACGAAATTCGAACTTAAATGTGACTAACAAATATGAAACAAACTTCATGGGTTACTTGATTTATTTTAAACTAAGGAGTCGAATAGAGTATTTTAGTCATTAAATGCGGGTCGTAGAAAAAAATGTTCAACGCCAAAGTTGTAGACAAATAAATTTCTGACAATTTCGCTTTTAAGCATTTTTAGTCTCAGGCTAAAAATGGGCAAGTTATTTAACAATAAGTGTTCTCTCCTCTGTTTTTCTTCAAATGGATGTCACTACGTCTTCAGCGAATATTTGAATACAGATTTTGGTACAAATTCATTTACGAATGTATTTTCGAACAAAGCCGGACGTAAGATCTGTCGATTTACACCTTATCTACCTATAAAATTGTTAAAATATCTCCCCATGGACCTGATTTATACTTTCTACAGACCGATTTTAATGGTCTAAGAAAATTCAACTTCAGTAGGCATTACTTTGAAAAATTATATGTGAATTACAGTGCTGCCAGATTTTGGTAATGAAAATTCCCACGATGGGAACATAAATTTCCGTTTAACTTTAACAAATAAACGCAACTTTCCAACTCGCTAAAAATATACACAACACACTGGAAAACGCTTTTAAAAAAACAAAAACAAGAGCATCAGGGTCGTAGGAGCCTTGACCTAGCTTCTTAAAACCGCTCGTTTTAGTACGCAGGGTTTTGTTTTGGAATGGAGGAACTGAGACTAAATTTTGTTATAAAATGTTTGCCAATTGAATCAATCAAAAAAATATACACAGCTCTGTGTGTTGTTGAGCTAGAAGGCCCCTGAGCCCCCACCTCCCCTGCGTACGCCTTTGTTTCGCCTTTACGAGTTTTTTTTATTTTCAAGACGAATGGAAGTGACCTGTAGGCTTATGCCCTCTAAATTAAGAAACCTTCTCAGGACAGTAATACTCTCGGCTGTTTTTCATAAACATTCTCTGGAGTTGGGCACTGAAAAAAGCCTTAGGGCCTATATATATCTGAGTTGTAGTACATCCCTGAGTCAGAGCGCCCATCCTGCCACAATCCTTTATCTCTATCTATAAGTTTTCAGGAAGATTAAAGCGAATTCCCACCTCGAATTAATCCCAAAGTATATCCCTTGCAAACGGGGATGCATTTTAAAAGAAAAAAAGAACTCCCCCCTTTCGAACTACTTTACCTACTGCGACAAAACTTTCAAAATTCAACTCCACAGACCGCTAATCATTAATGCAGCATCATCTACCCAGCCAAAGACAGTCTCTTTCATGACTCATCACACATAGGAAAAGTGCTTGACCCCGAACTATATAAAATATCATTAAAACACACACAGGATGAAAAATGAAACGATAAATTCTTGTCCTTGTGCCAAAAATAACAACTAAATTGGTAGACGTGAAAGTGAAGGCTAAATCATGCGGAATGTTTACTCTATAGCCAGAAATGACTAAGACACACTTCTGCAGGATGCAGACAGGGTAAAAGTTTTTCCCTTTCCGAGGAGAGCAAATCAGAACAGGACAGCCACCACGATAACACGACGAAGAAAATATTTTTCAAGTAGACTGCGGAACAATAAAACAAAAGCCAAGAAGAACTCGTCGTCTCTTCCAAATGTGTGACTGGAGTGCCGCTTCTGCCGCAGGGTTGTGCTGTGTAGCCAACTTTTTTCCTACCAAGTTCGTCCTCAAACTTTGGCTTTGGGCTAAATCAGAGGGAAAGTGTTTTTATTCTTGTTTTACTGGATTTCCCTCGAAAATGGTATAGGTAACATGGAAAGTTTTTCAATGTCTCCTTCCTCGGGGTTTCCGTTTTGCTCTTCTATGTGTCTGCTATTCAAGTGGAAACTGTTGTAATGAGAAAGCAAAATCGACTGTAAATGTAAATTTTGTTGCGTTTTTTTTTTTGTTTCTCTGCTCTTACGGATGCAGCAAAAGGATAACAAACTGCCTTGAGAATTGCGCGATCTGCCTGCGACTAATTGGATATCGACGTGAGTTGCCGCATAAATTCCCGAAATGTCATAAAAAAAATAGCGCGTTAAACCGCGCCGTGAACTTCCCTCTGATGGAATCCTCGAAATCCTTGCACTTGTACTTGAGATTGTTTTCCCTTTTGTTCCGCCTTCGCTATTGTTTTTCTGTTTACATTTTGGCAGCCGAATGTGCTCGTGCCCAGGCTCGCTGTGAGGTTCGGTCGTGGTGGTGGTGAACGAACTGCTACTTCCACTTCTGAGCCGGGGTTTGAAGTGATTTTCTTTGGAATTTCGATGGTTTTTTTTTTCCTTTCATTTGAATATCCGTCATGCATGCTGGATGCATATATTAAAACAAGAAATGTGGATATGACAGGCCATGGAGAGCTCAGATATTGGAAATATTTTTGGAAGCCACTACAACGTTTGTGTGAGCTAGACGCGAGTTTATTGGTTTTTGTGCAGTCGTTGCATGGTTTATACCGCTGACGATAAGGACCTCGCAGACGAGTAAGTGTCGGAGGGGGGAAGTTGAGTTTGTTGGTGGTCTTGAATCGATATTTTTGGTCGCGTCTCGGTTTTTATTTTCTTTAAAGTGAAAGTGCAGTTAAGAGTTAGAGTTGACATATCGAACTTAAGGAGCAATTAGGGTTTTTGTGATATTATTTTGATTTGTAAGCGTGGGAACTCAATTTGGGAGAGTTAAAAATAGCGAAGTGTGATGGAGAACGTGATTGTTGGTAGATTGGGAGAATTTGCCGTGGGACAAGTAGTTTGTCGGTTTGGGGGGGCGTTTTTCTGAGAAAATTCGGTTGGTTGACAATGAATTCATGTTCGCAATGGTGTTTACTTGAAGATGTAGTTGTGTAAAGCTGACAGAGTGACTGTACTTGGTAGGATGACGGTGTTTAAAGGCGCAGGGATTTCCAAACAGACTTTACTATCCGATTCATGACATACACAAGTCAGCGATCAATCATGTGGATCGAGACGTTGTTTCTTGGGTCTTTAGATAAAAAAATAAATTTATCAGCATGCCACTATCAGTTTCTGAAAGCGGTTTCTCTCTCGCCTGCTTTGGAGCATATTTAGAAAATAACCACTGTCCTTCGAGCCGGATTTGGGAAGAGTTATGCGATAGGTCTATCATGGTTTGTGATGTAAACACTCAAGTAGATTGCTATGATCGATTGCATTCAGTGCAACTAGGACTTTTTAACAAATTTTCAATCTCTATGCACGTACAGGTACAGGGATGGATAACCGATAACCGAATATTAAAGCTGATCTTTTGAGTTAAATAGCTCAGAACTTATGTACCAACTTAGCTATGGTTCTTTTGTACGAACCCTACGCCCCAGCAGGACCTTATCACTGCTGCTTTATTTAAGAAATCGGTCCTTCGAGCCGGATTCAGTTGGAAGTATTACGTATTCACTTCCAAAAAGAGAGGTTTCAGGGTCTATTTACAACACAGTTTCAGTTATAAGTTGTTTTGGTATCTTTTCCATCAAAACATTGGCCTTGGCTCTTTGCAATAAAGGAGCAGCTCTCGATTTGTTAATGATTTTTAAAGTGAAACTTTTATTCCATCGCCTCGAATTTGTTTTTTAAACCAGTAAAATGTATGCCGTGCAAAAACATGGACCTGAACCTCCAATCGATGCCATGGACTCGTTTGGTCTTCACCGGATCACATTCTTCATGAAAAATCGACACTTTTGACAGCTCCTGCATTTGTGGAGTTTTTTGATGGATCCATGGCTCATCGGCGAGTATATAACGCTCCAAGATCTGAATCGGTGGGTGGCAAATATATCTTTGCTTTCTTGATGGGCACCATCACTGAAACTCAGTTCAACAGGCCACTACAAGTTTGAAACTTGAAATCACCTTCAATTTGAGACAGAGCGTTCCAGCAGATGCCGGCAGTTGTTGTGTGAAAAATCTCCTTATAAGTAAATTCCTGCAGTTGACGGGGAGCAGACTTCGATGACACTGGCAGACCTGCCGTGGTTATTATCACATAGAGGTCAGAACAAAAATTAAACTTCTTTGCTCTTGCCAATCCAATAAAGCTGAAGTCAATCCGGCTCGAAGGACCAACGTTTTAGTGAGTAGGTACTTGCTTTTAAATAAAAAAAGGAAGTTTTCATTTCATTCCCTTTTGGTGTCACCTATCATATCTACAACCGCTTTGCCACACGTGTTGCTTCTTCTGGCTGAGTCGGCTCGGGCGACCGTCTTACCCGACAAAAATCCAATAAATCTTCAAATTTGCCGTCCAATCGTCTCGCATTTTTCTACAGAAAGCATCGCGCGCATAATTAATTAAGTGCCGGCCCGTTTAATCCCTACAACATCACAATAAAGGCCTTTTTAACATTGGTCAAACAAATCAACCCTTATCTGGGATTTGGGACTGCTGCATTAAAATCGCAGCTAAAGCAACAAAAGAATTTGAATCCCTTTGCGAATAAATAAAAAGAACTTTCTTTCTGATTTTGTTTTTGTTTCTGTTGTTCGTCGTGTTGATTTTTGTTTCCCTTTTAAAAAAAAAAAAATGAAAATTTTTTGTTGGGTAACCCACTTATCGGAGCCCGAAATCTTTGTACCCTTCGTTAACCCAGAATCCCCATCCATGAAGTACAGAGTGGATTGGGGGTTCCTGGAACAATAGGCGACCCGGTCTCTCGTTTAGCCTTTGTGTGTGCACTTTGGACCCATGCACAGGCACCGGCAGCACCCCTCCACCACAGAGAGCGAGAGCCCTTGTTCAATTTCAATTTTTATTTCATTACCACCACCACCAGCAGCCCGATGCCGCAACTTCACTTGGACGTTGGTTGGTTGTTGTTGTTTTTTTTTTCCACCCCACTCGTCGTCCTTCCCTCTGTGTGTTGGAAAAGTTGTTAATTTAATTTAATTTAAAAATAGGAGAAAAAGTTTTTTTCTCCATTTTACTTGAATATTTTTTGAGGACGAAAACTTTTACTCAACTTTCAATAGAATATGAGTCATAGGCGAACGGGAAGCGAACTTTCGTTTCCTCTCCACTACAAGATTATTTCGCGCAGCACCCAATAAAGTTTACAACAATACAGTTCCACTTTGAGGAAGGAAAACCAAATTAAAAGGATTGAACAAAATTAAATGAAAATAACAAAAGAAAAAAACGAACGTACCAGAAGAAGGAGAAGGACCCGAAAATAATAAACGAAAAGTCGGCGATTTCCGTTTCGTATAATACTTTCTCCATATTCGATTAACTCGTTGCGAAGGATTTCGGTTCCTTTTATTTTCTTAGCTGTCCTTCGTTTGCTTTAGTTCGGTTTTAAGTCCTTCCCACCAAGCGCAGTCCCTTCACCTCTTTTCCACATTTTTTTTCGGGGTCAATCTTGGATTTTTCTTCTTTTTTTTTATATTTTGTTTGCTTTGTTAGGAAAGGACCATCTAAAAAGCATTTACCAGTTGGGCAAAGGCATGGGGTTCGGAACGGTGCTGCCACGTAAAAGTAGAGACATTAAAACTCCCATTATCCCGATAAATTTTCCAAGGAGCTATACTGGGCTTGGTATAGTGCAGGCAGTTTTGCAGAAGAGTTTTAAGCACAATTGCTGCTTAGAACCTTAATGAGCACCGCCGACGAGAGTCTTGTACTTTTGGAAATTCCGTTTGAAGGGGATTTGTTTTTTTTTTTCCAACCGTCGTCAGTTTATGTTGTTCGTTGAAGGACTGGCAAATATTTACGGGAGGTACTGTGTGAGTTCTTGTGGGTCTTACCAGTGGTTTTGTGTAAGCCTTGGAGGACATAATTAGGATTATGTGCGGGTGGTTCTAGTACTTTTTTTTGTGATTTCCTGTTCTTCTCAAGGCGAGTTGAAGAGTTCAAGGTTTCGTCAGACCTGAGCATGTAATAGGCTCCTTTTTCTGTGGATAATTAGATTTTTTTTTAGCAAGTGGTAGAGGGTGACCTTGGAAATTTATGTCTAGGTAGTTGCTCAGGGGTTAGAATGTCTATCCAAAAAGTCTGTGATCCGTTCCACTGATGAAAAGTGCAATAGATCAAACTATGGTTTTTTAAATGTGTCATCTTAAAAGTGGGACTGCCGCAAACTTCTAATAACAGACATACAGGCGAGAGCTTAACCTGACTTTAAACGTTGCTATGTGGGAAGGTATGCAGCTAACAATTCTGGCAATCTGTTGTAATCGTCATGCGGCAACTTTTGACACCTTTGGCAAAATGGCAAAAAATTTTAAGGGTTTCAAAAAGGTTTGTGGTTTTAAAGCTTGCAGTTAAAATAGGGTAAAAGCACCGAAGCTGGGGTGGTCTATATATACATATATATACATTCGTTGTGGTTGGGACTGTCCTACTACTGCTGCTACAGGTTTTGTGTCGGAAAACTGTCCCCAAGAGCGTTGTACCTACTTTTCACTGGATAGCAGTGCCGGATGAGCCAAGGTCTCAACTAGCAAGCCTGTCTACTTAGCCCGGTCCGTAGCCAACTGTCTTCAGTCTCAAACTTCAAGTTCCAGTTGCCCTATACCTTCTTTTTATTGAACTACACTACGAAGTAAGCCAGGACTTCAACTAACAAGCTCTTCAACTTAGCCCGGTCCGTAGCCAACTGTCTTCAGTTTTAAACTTCAAGTTTCCGTTGCCCTGTACCTACTTTTTATTGAACTACATTGCGGAGTAAGCCAGGTTTTCAACTAACAAGCCTCTCTTTTTAGCCCGGTCCGTAGCCAACTGCCTCCAGTTTCAAACTTCAAGTTCCAGTTGCTCTATACCTACTTTTTATTGAACTACATTGCGGAGTAAGCCAGGTTTTCAACTAACAAGCCTCTCTTTTTAGCCCGGTCCGTAGCCAACTGCCTCCAGTTTCAAACTTCAAGTTCCAGTTGCTCTATACCTTCTTTTTATTGAACTACATTACGAAGTAAGCCAGGACTTCAACTAACAAGCTCTTCAACTTAGCCCGGTCCGTAACCAACTGTCTTTAGTTGCAAACTTCAAGTTGCAATTGCCCGCTTAAGGTTTACCACTTTCTACTTCTATACTCTTACTTAGGCGCGAGGTCTTCTTTTCAAGCGTTAGAGTTCAGGGTTTGAATCTAAGCCTCTGTCGGCCCCCTTCTTGATATCGCCCTGCAGTTGCTAAAGTCCCTCGTTGAATCATCTCTTACAAAAACGCAAACAGAGCCAAATATCTTACGAAGAGTTTTTCACCCGAGAAGTATACCTTCCATGCTTCAGATCCGTAGAGAAGGTCTCGGATTGTGAAGGTCCTTCATAGATAGTAATCCCAGCTCTTCGGGGAAAGTTGTCAAATTACCAACGACTCGCAAGAGCAAGGCTTTATTTGATTCCAGGCGAGAGAACGAGCTCTCGCCAAGCTCGGTTTAAGTTTCAGTTCTGACATCAAAGTCGGGGCATTCAGAGTCCCTTATAACCTCAAAGCCTCAAAGCTGAAGCTGTCTGTTTTGAAATTCTGTCTGATTTGTGTCAATTCCTGAATGCTCAACCCGTTCCTGACCCTCAGACGCACCCGTCGAAGCCTGTTATTTGCAGCCCTTCTCAAAACCGCTGCCAACAAAAATTATTTTCAGGCCTTCAGTCTCTAAACCTTAAATCCAGACCCGGCTTAGCCGATTTATAACTCTTTTGATTAATAGAAAATGACTTGTGTCAAAATATGAATGGGAAATATCACGCTCAGCCGGACTTTGCTGTGCAGAAATTCGATTCGCCAACTGCGGTCGCTGACATCACACCGATGCCATGCAACTTCTGTCATTGAACCCAAACAAAGCCGGTATATAACCTACGACAGCGTATTATTTTATTCCATCTATCACTGTCGGGCACTATTAAGCTTTTTCATATGTTCGTTTCTTTCGCTCAATCTTTTATTATTAATCAATCTCAGCCCGGCAAATATAGTCTGGTGGCCTCAGCGCATAGAGCCCGCGAGCAGCGCAGCTTGTGCATGGCTCGCTTACTCAATCTTCCACCACCCACTACCGGCAGCTCAGCTGCACCACAGTCTCGAGTTGGGCTGCCCCCAAATGTCAAACTGTGTATACGAGTCGAGTATACGTACACACGGCGATAGCGTGGGTCTCGTTTTTCACGGGTCTCAAATCTCAGTTCCACAGCGGCCTGTATGCAAATTGCGAAATTCAATTCATGGATTGCTGATTGCCTGGAATTCAAACACAGTCTCAGTTGCAGTTGCAGTTGCTGCAGTCGCTGAGTGCGCCCATAAAATGACAAATCTTTGGCCTCCACTATCAATCTCTTGACCGGCTTCAATGTGTGTGCACAAACAAACAGAGGAGCAATCAGGAAAAGCAAAAGCCAATCGGCTGCACTAGAAAACTTCACGCGGAGGTTATCAATCGATCAACTTTAGCCCGTGAGTTTATCAACTTATCAGCCGGAGTATGGTTCTTCGTGAAAATGTGACTCTGACTGCGTCGGTCGGCTGGGCTGGACTACGTACGGTCTATCGTGTTCCGATGACTAATCGCTATGACTATCGGCAGGGAACGCGTTCGCGGCTAGAAAACAAGTCAATGACTCAGTTCGTACCAGTGTGCACCACAACACAATCCGAATGGACAGGGAGAGACTTGACGTTGACGGCGATAGTCGTTGGTTGTTGGTTCCGCCGACCAACAAAATTAATGAATAACACAAAACACACATGAGATACACTTTATTGTGGCCGATTGAATTTCGTCTTTAAAGGAATAGGAGTTTCATAAATCATGCCATCAGTTCGAGATTCGAATTGGACTTCGGATGTCGGACTTTCGGCGTGCGCCGTCAGAGGGGATCTCGCATATTTTGTTGAGCAATAAATTAATTAAAAACCAAATGCCGGGCGTATCGCTTTTGATCTGTCGCTTGTTTTGCTTATGAACTTTGTTGTGTGTTTTTTTAAGAAGAGTGGGTTAGGACGGTATTTTTTTTTTTTTTTTTTGGAAACAAAGCAAAACTTTCGGATGAACTGGTTTCACTCCGTAACTCCGTAAAGAGGTTGGCGAAATATTGTCGCGTTTATCTGGAGATATAAATCAGCTTTTGGCGTAAATAATTCAGAAAGTATTCCAATAAATTGTCGGTTTTTCGGCGTAAATTGGTCTTGATGGAGGATCTTTTGCAGAATGTCTTGGATTACACCACAGATAATGATGGATTGCCTTTGTGCGGTCCAAAGGTGTAATTTATCGACTGTTGGCAGGAAGCATGGGCTTAAAAGGGTTTTGGATGTATGTACCAGGAAATGCCCAAGTTGTAACGAGCTGTGCGGTCAAGTTCTTTGTTTGACAAATATACTCGAGAGCAATTCAATTGCCATCGTGGTTGACTAAGGGCTGGATGTTGACAAAAGCTTTAGGTCTAGATGTTGGCTTTGTTTTTGGTGGGATTTTTCCGGATATTTTTCTCGGTGGCAGAGACGGCCAATTTGCGGACATATCGCAGGCAGCGTGACCGTTGTGAGACTAAAGTTGCAAGTTGGCACTTTTTTTTAAAAAACCTGCCACAATTTTTCTGCAATTTTAGTTGGAGGAGGAGCTTCAACATATTTTCAAGGGCTGTTTCCAAATAAAAACCTTTGAAATGTAACGCAGCTGCCTAGCAAGCCAGTGCTTGTTAAAAATCGTTCTAAAATTCTAAATTTGGAGAATAGCTACAGAAATGGCAACTTTTTTCACATTGGCACTTATTTTTTGCGTCTTTCCAAAATTCTGCAGCTGTCACCCTGATAGCAGAGTCCCGCGCAGGTGCTTTTTGCAAGTTACCAGTTTTAACAAATTCGAGGAGCGTTGCATATGGGACGTCCTGCAGTTTTAAAAATCGACAATATGCGAAGGTCCGCGTCTTCTCAAAAACCTTCGGGCGATCTTGCATGGCGATGCCGTTTAAGATCATATCTGTAGCCGTCATAGGACCTTAGAAGAAAACGCGTTCCGAGCCTCTTCGGACAAGTTCTTCAGAGATGTATTTTCCTGGTGACTACACGGGGTGACCCGGAACACGGACAGTCCTGACAAAACTTATTTAACTTGTAGCACTGCCTCAGGTAGATAGGTGTGCGAATGACGGGCGTCACAGATGATTTAGAGCAGCAACTTGGGTCACTTTTCGATGCCTATCTCCACGAAGATTCGAAAACAATTGCATGCATTACAATTTTAGTGTTTGGAACCACCCAGATGAAAGGAATTGCTTTCTAGCCAACTGCGTAGGATACTCCCGCCTTATTCTTCAGTACCAAATATGAATTCTCGGAATCTTTTCCTTCCTACGTTGTAAAGTTCATCAAATGCGTAGCTGCAAGTGGTCTTTAAGCGGCTTCTTTTGAGTGCTTTGCAGTCGCTAGTAGCTCAAACATCCCCCTCAACAACAACCTCTTCACTGTCCAAACTAGACGCCCATAACACTGAGGGTGCTAACATTGAAACTACATTTATAAAGGGTTTTCCAATAAGAGGTGTTATTTTGGTATTCAAAGAAAAATGACATTTTTTGAGATAAAGGATCGGATGTTTATTTCATAATAAAGAAGAAGGTATGCCGTTAATAATGAAAAACAACATCAGTCAAATGGCCGCCACGAGCACGCAAACAGGACCATATCCTTTTCATGAAACTTTCCATAACCAAATCGCAAAGTGGCTGCCCTATGTCCTCGATAGCCTCACAAATTTTATCTTTGAGGTCTTGAATCGACGCTGGGCTGTTGGCGTAGACCTTATCTTTCACGTGGCTCCAAAGGAAGAAGTCGCAAGGTGTTAAGTCACAAGATATCGGTGGCCAATTGTGATCACCTCTTCGAGAGATGACACGATCCGGAAACTTTTCCCGTAAAAGATCAATGGTTTCGTTGCTTGTGTGGCACGTAGCGCCGTCTGTTGAAAGTAAACATTGTCCAGATCAATACCATCCAACTCCGACCATAAAAAACGTTTGTGGAATGCCCAATTCCAAAGAACGACGAGGAATGGACAAACCTGGGTTTTCTTCAACACTTTGGGCTACAGCAGCAATATTCTCAGTCGTTCTTGAGCGACGTACACGGGTTTTATTCTTCACATCACTAACTTGTCCCAATTGCGGTCCGGCAAGGTGCTTCACGACGACCAAAAAATGCTTTAGTTTTGCGAACTGTGACTGCAAGATTTTCATCATTTTTGTAGTGAATTTTAATAATTTCAATGCGTTGTTGAAGCGTGTATCGTTCCATTTTTAGTAATGGCGTAGTTTCTACTTGTCAAATGTCAAAGAATAAAAGCTTCAAAAGGGACAGCTACCGAAATAGCGGGTCATTCATAATAACACCTCTCATTGGAAAACCCTTTATACCTATCTATAGCTTACTCGAGGGAACTTGAAGTTGAATGCAAGGCTCTCGTAGTCAGTCCTTGGTAATAGGACCTTATTCACAGCTCTAAGGATTAGTGTTTTTCACTATATTCAACAAAGCTGGTTACGCGTGTCTTACGTCAGCCTACAAGACCCATTGTCGGTGTATGTCGATCGAACTTTGTACAGAACGATGTCTGTTCGAAAATCGTCTCAGAGACCATAGTTGAGCTTTAGTTTGGGAGTCACCTTGCTACTAATATTTTTCGTCTGTCCTGGCAGTATACAGAGCTTGAAAGAAAACGCCTTTACAATCCAGAAACGGACTTGCCACACAGAACCAAGCTAGCGGTAAGCATACCACTTTCTGTTACACCCAAAAGAGTCCAGGATTGGACTTGCCACACAGAACCAAGCGTGCGGTAAGCATACCACTTTCTGTGGTCCATAAACCAACTCTTGGCATGCACAAAAGTCGAATAGATACTCCTAAAAATAAATTTACCCATCGACCAGATTCCCAATCGTCCATTTCCCGATAACTAAGCCTTATCCGCATATCTTGGTAATTCCCAAATCGTTTCCACACAAATCTCCTAATCACTTAAACGCTCCAGCTAAACCTGTGCCTGTCCAGGCCAAATAACACAGTCACTAAAGAACGCTGGCCAAAGCCGCACCCTAAGGCACTCCACATTATTTCCTCCTCCTCCTAAACAGCACACTCCGCCAGCAGAGACCTGTGCAGTGTATGTACTTGTACACCGACATCGGGTCAATCAAAGCAAATAAATTAATATCTAGTATGCCCCGCTCGCGCATATCGTGCAAAGCAAATCAAAACGCCCATGGCCAAAAGCACAGTACAGCGTACAGGGTATTGTACTCTCCCAGACTATCGGTATCCGACTGGTTAAGTGTAGGTTCGTAGTGGCGCTGAGCGCGACTTTCACTTGTGCGCAACAACAATAAACGTACAAGCTGTTGACAAAGCGTATGCTGGATCATACTCTCGAGAGCGACCCTCTCTGTGTAGGTGCGATCAACGCTCATACAGTTCCCCCGCACTGTACAGTGTACATGATCATTATTCAAAATCAGAATCACCCCAAGACCGATCCCATTGTTGTTGGCTAATTGAAGTTGAATTGCATTAAGCGGCCTTATCTATGCGGTACCGAGGGCACACAGATGCATACCTCTTCAGAACGACTGCAGCCGCACTCGGACCAGCCATTCCCAGCTGAGAGCTCACATGTGCGGTAATTTAGTTTCCATTAGATTAGCGCACCGTACCTCAAAGACTTACAGCTCGAAAAAAACCATACAAACATTAATCATTTTGAAAAAAAAAAACTCCTCTCGAGTATGTGTGGCATCATAACGAGAATTCCAACCAACACAACATTTGCACCAATTAGGTACATGGCATACTCTTTCATGTTTTGGGGTTTCGAAAAGACCTGAAAACGAGGTTTCCTCCGACATTATACGAAAATTATAATGAATTTGTCAAAAGGAGCGAGAGAAATTCTGTACGCGTCGTCGCTGTCGTCTGTATCTATCATCTATCTATATCTGCATCTTATGCTTATTGGTGTGCTGCCTCCTTTGTTGTATGATTAATTTAATGTTTTTGTTCCGCTGTACGGATTTCGAAATCAGACGAGAACGGAACAGAACTTTTCAACTGCGAAGATGATGCGAAGGCGGCATAATCGGTTTTGTTAATTAATTTTTTGTGTGTGCGTAAAAGTGGAATGTTTAACCGCAATTATGCGGTAATTTCAAGTTTCCCTCGCTCTGTTGTAACGAGTAACCCAGCTCCCAGACCCTGTCAGTACTGAGACGTAATTTGCTGGTGAAAAGAAGTTATTGAGCATTTAATGACGTGTATTGAAGGTGGTTTTTGGGGTCTTTGTCTTTATTTGACGGTGTGGTTACATGTTTCCTCTTTTTTTTTTTGAGGGGGCGCGTGTCGACGCGGTAATTTGACGTTTAAGCGCTTTTTAAATTCGGATCTATTCTTCTCGTGGGTATAATAGAAACCGCGAGAAGCTGAAGCTTGTTACCCAGTTGCGAGTTGTTAAAGACTCATTAGGCTTTGTGGCGATTTATTGGAGATAGCGACTGAAAGGGAAATTTCGTTTTGGAAAGCGCTGTTATTTTTTGTGTCAGCCGAAAATGAGTGACAGCTGAATTGACGTTTTCACTACGAACTATGTTGGCCTACATCGTGGGTGACTATAATCACTGTCATCGCAGTTTGGCAGTTTGACTAGGTGCTTTCAATTTTTGTTTACATTTTCGACCTACTTTTCATCCCCTAAAAAATGCCAACAGCCGCCGAGCAAATATCAACAGATCTCGTATTTGTTTGTTGTTTTTGTAAGGATCAGTTGATCAAAATTTTAACACTTTCAACAGTGATGCCAACTATTTGCGTTGGCAAGCCTGACTGAGCGTCATTCATCGAAAAATGTGATGCATTTCACTTTGAACAATGATCAACAGCTCACGAAGTTTGTTGATATATTTTCCCTGAAGTCAGCGCGCCGGTTGATCAAGCTTTCACAAAAACGTTTAATTAGTAGGGAAGGCAAATATTTCCAATAGCTAAGCATCGTCAATGTTATTTAACCCGAATCTATCAGTTGCTTGCACTTGCGCTGCCTCTATAAACAAGATAAACCCTAAATCAATCGCTGTGCCATTAAAAAAACAATATCCCTAGGACTTATGAACACATTACAAAGGAGCCCCATGGATACAAATTTCTTGCAGTCATAAACATAGGCAATAAACAAACGAACGAACTCACAAAGCCCCCATTTTTCAAATAAACGTTTCACTCAACAATTATTGTAAAAACGAACGTCTTAAATATCCCCTGACAAATGGGCAATTTTTTAATGACCACCGAACCTCAAAATCATCGCCTCTTCATCATGTAAAAATTAAAAATCACTTCGAAACACACATTCTAGGAATAATTTCCCATTCGAAACACATGGCTTCATATTTCTCGGCATTCTCCCCACAAATCTGTCACCGCGAACATTGCCATACTCAAAATTAGATTGTATAGCCCCAAGACCTACACGAAGCGCTCGCCCTCCGTTCGTGTCGTGTTAGAGTTGTCAACACTGCGATGACATTAACACGAGTGCATAGCTCGAGCTCATCTGTATATCCTGTGCGAAACGATTTATAAGCGCACACCGAAAACCAACGCCCTCCGAGGGCGAGAAGAACTCTGCGGCTACCACGGAGCACGGTCTCAACGCGCGCGCCATCGCCCATAATTCATTTAACACCTTTCAATGGCGGTTAATTGGCACTGGGAAAAAAGTATCTTTACAGAGAAACGCGTCACAGACGTGCGCCTCTCCCGCCATGCCGCACTGACAGATAAAACATCCCAATGCGCTGGGCGATTTATAAATTTATAAATCAGTCGGGGATCTACCTAAATTGTTTCGGAGACAAATCGTTCCGTCTTCGGCAAAGCCCATCAAATGTAATCGATACGACAAACTATGCGACAAAGTGCGCGAGGAAATGATATTAAAGCGGAAACCGGAGGTTTATTGCAACATTTCTCCCACTGATCGATTATGTCATGAGAAATTATTTTCCAGCCCAGGGTCCGTATCCGTACCGTACTCCGTATCTGTGTAAGGTTTAACCTCTCTGTCAGCTTCGTTCTCTTCATCTCTAAGCCAAACGAACAATGAAAACATTTTTTCCGCTTACACCTCCCCCCCAACGTACCTTCCATCGAACACAATCAAAGGAAAGTAGAGAAAAATTCAAAAGATTACCCCAAACGTGGGGTGGTAGTTCTGAGGACAAAAAAAAAAAGAAGCCCACCACTGAAGCTTTCTGTGGAATTACATTCGAAGCTGTGCAGAGTCAGAATAGCAATACCTTTTCCACACGGATGCTGAAAAATACCTCGAGTGTATATCCCGAGATATATATCCTCGCACAATCCTTAATTCAACATGGTGGCGGTTGCAGAGCGAAGACTCTGTGCAAAGTTACTGCACGGTGTATAGTTGAGAGAAGGGGTACGGGTACGGGGTTTGTGTACCCTGGGTATCCTATGTGCGTCGGCTTTCAACGAAAGATGAAGATGGCGTAGCAGAAAGAATGAACAAAAAAAATAATGCAAATATACACACAGGGATAAAGATGTGACTCGACGACGACACAGCGACAACATAACCAGGTGGCTGGTGGTAGACCTAACCCTATTCTACCCGCAGTCGTTCTTCTTAAAGACTGTCATGTTGCGCGGGTATATTTTTCAACCCTTGGCTATACACGAATTTGCTTCAACTTTCTTCCTCTGCTTTTTTTTCTTTTTTTTTTCTTTTTTTCCTCTCATCAGAGGATGAGTACGGACTTTTGAATTAATTCTATTGTCTTAATATAGGTTGTTGTTTTGAAGAGTGTTAGAAAACGAGGGGGAAGGTGCGGCACAATCATCTCTGCCTTACGCTTCATCGGCGGGCTGTATATCTTCAAGGAGATAGCAGGACAAAAAAAAATGAAAGGAAGATTACAAAAGATTCGTTAATTAATTGATCAACGACGCTTTCAAAAGGGATTTGCATTACATTTGAAACAGGATAATTGAATATTTATTAGAGGGTCTTTACGGATCTAATATAGAAATGGTTCTTGTGAGCGCACGATTTGCATGGCAGATGTATTTAAAATGAAGGTTTTCTGTCCCAAAAAGGGACACACAGTTGTCATTGTTTGCCAACGACGCATTGTATTATTAATTTGACTTGTAATTGTTTTTTCTGTATCCTCAAAGTATGCAGTGGGATTAGAGAAAGAAGCTTAGAAAGTGACAGTTGAAAGGGAAGTCGCGAATATCTGCAAAAGATGACATTTCTCATGACCTTTATCAATTATGGAGATGGGGAAGGTATGCAAATTTTAAGGATTGAATTTAGTGATCCACTCATCATCTGAGTGGATGATGAAATGTGTCGCAGTTTGATGTGAAGTTGAGAGCACAAACAAAAAACATACTCCTTGAGTTGGGTGTATTTTAATTCCCATAATGACATTTTAGATGTTTACCTACATGGGGAAAATCGCTCACGCATAAAAAGTGTCAAATATCGGCCTTAAATTTAATTCATTAGTCTAGTGTGACAGTTCAACTTGCTTCGTGATCAGTTAACATGCAGTGAAGAAGAGTGGAAAGTATTGAACGAAGTACAGCGTACACTGAACTGGAGGGAAAAACGTAAGGCCCTGTGACAGTCGCGAAGGAATGACACTTTCTTATTTCTTTCACTTTCTTTCTTTCTTATACAAAAAGATACTCCTGCATGATGATGGAAATGTAGTTTGAATTTATCAAAGGTAACAATCACATGAACGATTGTATTGCCGAAAACTGTTGACAAGCATCAAGTGCCAATTTTCAGTCAAGACACGGAGTCAGGTTTATAAAATGTATACACTTGATAATTAATCGTAGCTTAGACTACATGGAGACTGTCAATTTACTTAACGTTATTTCAGCGTTTTCGTCTTTTCGTCTTACCAACTTGGGCAATTTTTACCAAAACAATGGGCGCGTTCAGATCTCCAGTTCACTCAGTCTATCAGCAGTTGAAACTCCCTTGATTAGGCCGTTGCCATTGCCAATTTTTCTGTTGACATTTATTGAAAAGACGTCAATAAACCTAGTCCAGAAACTCCTTCAATCAAGTGACACTTCGATATGTCAAGGCTCCTCGGCAATTCCAAATGTAGGCCCATTCAAAAACTTATTTATCTTAAGTCGACTAGATTGATCTGGACTTGATTAACCCTGGGCGCAAAAACTAGATTGGGCGGTAAGGTCACTTTTCCAACGTCAGAC
The DNA here is from genome assembly GCA_948293265.1 of Cheilosia impressa. NCBI lineage: Eukaryota > Metazoa > Arthropoda > Insecta > Diptera > Syrphidae > Cheilosia > Cheilosia impressa. The sequence continues at coordinate 52,337,570 of OX411881.1, read as the reverse complement.
ACTCGTGCGAACTGTCAAATTAGTTCACAGTCGCAAGTTTCTTTTCTCGACTCTTCGACTCCCCACCATTTACTGAAAAAGTTGTTTATGGACCGATCTAGTCCAATTAAAACTTAGTCCCATCAAGTCTGCTATCTGTCAGACTCACTAAACTACATATTCGAACGTGCCCATTGTGTCAGGTAACTTATTGCTGGAACATCTTTGGAAAATCAGATTATTTCAGTGGCACTGATGATCGCTAATGTCAGCGCGCTGTTAGAGTTTGAAGTTTCCAAAAGTCAAGTGGAGATCTTTGTTATTCTTTAAGCAAGAAATCCTTTTGTGACATTTCCACTCTTCTCATTGATTATAACCGTCGTTCTACCGGCAACTTCACTTCTTTTATTTATGTCGCCCGGTCAGTGTCAAGTTGACATATAACCACAGGGAATGTCACACTTATTTCGACGGATACCAGAACCAAGCCATCAGTCGGTATCGGTAATCACATTAGTGGAAGTTCTACATCCGCCCATGCAAAAGTGACAACCGAGCAAAGCAAATAGCCTACAGTGGATATACTGAAATTAATAAATCAAAAAACAAAAAATGCCATCACTTTCGATTTTTTCCTCTCATCATCGTTCACTGTGCCGGTGACTCCTTCCTCTGAAACTTGTACAACACGATGACATTTTGCCTTCTCACCCACCGCCACAAGCTCTCGTATTCACACACCCCCTTGATAAAGGTGACCTGCTTTGGAAATGCTCCCCAAAAAACCAGCAGCCACATGGACATGATACAGGACGGACAAACACACATACACACACATTCCTTCCTTTTTTGCTCCTTTTCCGAATGAGTTGCTTTTTTCCCGAGCTTCTGTTTCATTTCATTTCTTCAAATAAGTGTCCATCATCAAGCGCACACAGTTCATCCATTGGGAGAAATAAAGGCTAACACCACCACCACACGAGAAACGGTACGCGGGATAGTGTGGAGAGAGTGGAAGGTAACGGAGGCAAAAAGCAACTATTCCTCATAAATGGGGTCAGTGCTAGGTTATCATGGCGTCCCTAAGATCCTTCCATAATGGCAGCAAACAGAAAACCCTCAAAGGGACTATTTAAAGCTCTGCCCAAGAAGCTATTACATAATCAGAAAGAAAGGAGAGCAAAGCTAAGGGGAAAAAAGCCCCAGTGAAAACTTGCGGAACCAACAAAAAAAGAATCTCCTCCTGGATAAGTGAATTAATACTTCCAAAACTGACTTTTTCTTCCAAGCAAATCCTCGTCAAGCATGCGCCCTTTAGCAACATTGTATTTTGTATACCAGCAGAAAATAAAAATGTATAGCAACACACGCACCAAAAACCTTCGTTCAAAATTCTCCCGCGAGAGAGGATTTCCAAAAACACTAACACACTCACGCAAAACGCAACCACAATCGCAAGACAAGGACAAGACGAACACCGCAACAACGCACAGGCACAGTAACGAGCGAGCAAGTGAATTGTTTCTTTTCGTTAAGTTTCAATTTCCATGCCATCCCCCTCTGCACTACGTGTGGTCTTCTTCCGCCGCACCGCAGCTAGCTGTACACACGAACAAAATCAACTCAAAATATCAGTCTTGTTCGTCGCTCTGTGGTGTAAACAACGCTTTATCGAGGGAGTGTTCGCGAACCGCGTACATTTATTTATTTTTGACAACTTCTCCCTGTCGCATTATTGTTTTGTGTGTTGTTTATATGAATGCAAAGTGCGTTTGGAAACTCCGAAGAATCCTTGCAAAGGCTTACGTTTTTTAGTTTCTTTTCTTGAGTTCCTGATTATCGGTTCGAATTCGGTGGAATGTGAAAAAGAATGTAAAGTGCATGCGAAGAAAGTCATCAAGTGAAGTTCGCCAAGTGTCAATCAAAATGTTAACCACCGCTGATAGCAAGGGATATCAAGATATTTCGCTTTGAAGATATCTCACAAGATCGGGGGTGTGTGTGTGTTTTTTTTTCTTGTTTTTCCTTTAATTTTCCTCGTGATCTATTGAAGAAACCACGCGCCACATCGGAGAAAAAGGAATACGAACACAAGAAAAAAATTTAAAGGATATTTCCGAGGAGATAATAATATTTTCTTCGTCCTTTTTTGTTGCAATCATAATTTTGTTTTTATGTTTCCCATTGTGGATGAGTTGTATTTTTTATGTTTTTGGATTTTTCACCTTAATTTTCCATCAACAACAACAACAACAAACAAAACGACAACAAAATACAACGCCAGCCAACGAAATAGTTTGCCAACGAAAAATTCGACAACGATTACGAATGTCTTGCGGTTCTTGGTTAAAGCAAAACAAGTAAAATATGAATCCTTATGAATACGAAACGACACTCGATTGCCGCGATAATAATGGAATTTTACGTGGAATTGTACAGCAGCAACAATTACAGCAACTGCAACAGCAGCAGCCACCCCAGCACTACGATTATGAATATCAGCACTTGCAGCAACGTGCAGGCGATAGAGATACTAGGACACCACTTGGAAGAGGAGGCAAGTCAATTACGATAAACAACAAAATATATAAATATACGCATTGGAATTGAGATTTTAATTTGATTTCATGGGAAATGGGTTTTTATTTCATCGGATATGGTGTCCTTATCACCTGACGCACTGAGGGGTTATCCTTCGTTTGTGTTATTGATCTGCCATCGGCAGATAATTGAGGGCTTCGGGATTTTCGCAGAAGCGAATGCAATATCATGGATTACGAAACAAGTATTTGGTGCCCATATTCAATTGGATTGGGGGGATAGGTAATTGGAGGGCATTCCTGCAAAATTCTGATTGACTTTTATTGCATTTGACGAACTCGCCATAAAATTCAGAGGAAAATGTCGATATTGGAGTTTTTTCCTGAGAACTTGTAATTCATGATTACATCGACCGAGGGCAAACAGATGAATGGGAAATTTGCGGAAATATGAAAAAGGCTGGAACCTTTGTAAAATTAACGGGAAACTTTCTTAGTCTTCAGAAAATGTTGCTATAGGGATGATAAGAATATTTTTCAAAATACCTAGATGGCCTCATAAAAACAGTAAAAATAAAAATGCAAAACAAAAAAAAAAAAACAAAAGTGTTTCTAGTTTTCGAACACACCCGTGATCATTGATAGGTAGTTCATTCAAACTTAAGAAGTTCTTTGACTGCTTTTTCTGAAATAAAAAATATAAGTTGTAAGGATGGTAAGACCGTTATTTGTATGGTGCTTTTAACTCTTAAATTTTAGGGAAACAAAACGGAGGCTCTGCTTTATGAACACGCCTTTAAATATAAAAGTCCACGCTTATCCTTAAAAGAAAACAAAAATGCCTAGCTATGAACCCAAAATTATCAAATATGGACAGTTCTACCGATTTGTGTCATCATTGTCAAGCGATTTCGCTAGTCTTAAAAACTCAATCACCAGAAGTTAAAGGTACGCTTTCATCTCAACTAACTCCCTAACTTAACTACGTAGGTATGATGCGTTTGATTTGGTCGGTATTCACCAATTTTAACTAGGTATCGAAAATCTATAGGTACCTACTCATGGTGAAGGGTGAAATGAAAAACCGAAATAAGTTTAAATAAACTGTCAGCTGTCATATTGGTTGAAAATTATGGAGGTATAAAAATTACAAAAAAAAACTCTTCTTTGAATTTATGCAGGTGTTTCTCAGGCAAAGTTATGGCGGTTTTAGCACAATTGTTTATTACGTTGCACGAAATAACAGACATAAATAAATAGGTAGTGACGTCTGTCAAATTAAGTAAAAAAAAGTGGTATTATGTTATACATTCTTCTGAATTCTGTGCTCTTTTGGCAGAGCTGCGACCAATGTATCAAACGCAAACAATCTAGGTATTTCGTTTTCTTACGTCATATTCATAACTGTCATTTCTTCTTCACTAAAATCTATAAACCATAAAAGTGTCAAATAAGTCTAAACTATGAGCAGTACACACAGCCGAAAAAGTGAGTCGACAAGTGAGTAAGAGTGATATGACAGTTTGAAAAATTATAACCGCTTGTCCGTAAAACGTCAGTTGTTAAATTCCTTTTTTTTTTTTAATTTTCGTTCAAAAGAACGTTACATGTAATTAGTGTCAATAGGAAATACCCATCAAAACCATTAGCATATAAATGTCAGAACAAAATTTTGATCGAAAAATATTAACTCACTGAAGAGAGCTTTAAAATTTTAGTTAACTAATGAAAATGTAAAGTTATTTCAACATTAGAAGACCCTAAACCGTACGAGGGCCACGCCTCTTCTTTGTGAATATTCCGTTTTCTTGGTAGTTGTGCCATACCTGGCTTATTAGTTTTTTTAGGGGACTAAGCTATTTACTGGCTACGCCTAATTAAGATTTTGTAATTAATGATAAATGCTTGACAGAATAGCTGTATTTATTTAATGAAACAAGTGGACTAGAAACTTTGCAAAACAGAAAACTTTCAATTGAAGAAAACTCACCTTAATCGCAATGGAAACTGTGAATCGCTATTTCGTGTCTTGCTGTCAAAGTTAAAAACATACAAAATGCGTGTAACTAGTGTATAAAAATGGGCGAAGATTGTTTGCAACGTTCTACAGAATGGGTACGTTCAGAAAACCAGTCTACTGAGGCTGATTTTATATCTGCCCTTCAATGATCGCGTTTTTACAGTTGACGTATGCAATGATGTAGCCGACAAATAAGTTCAAAATTTATTGGCTTAGTGCCGAATTTACATCGCGATTGTGTCAAATTTTCACTAACAACTCACTTGACATTTAGAGATGTTATAATGTATTTGACGTATTGAAAAGTAAGTTATCCACGTATCTAGTTTTTTATTCAGTCAACTTGAATGTCCAGTTCCTGTCAATCACTTTTCCGATCTAGTACAATTTATGTTCCAGATTACGCCACTCTTAGTCCAATTTAGAAAATTTCTTCGAAAAGAAACTCCCCCATAGAAACCAATCATCCTGAGAATTGGAATGTAAAAATTTCCTGATGGAATCGTTCCAAATTTTCCACTTGAATTTCCCCACATATAAATCGTAAATCGAAATCTCCCCATAAAATCTTAAAGCCATAAATGAATCTGTCTCAAATCGAAACCTTTCTTCTTATCCCACATTGAGATGCTTTGCAAAATCTCATCTATAAATTCAATAACAATGACCTGATTAGGGACAATTGCAGGGATGTTACGGAGAACCCTTTTTTATAGGTATACGTTGGCCGGGTAACGAATAGAAGAGTCAACCATGTGCCATTCTTATTCCATCTTTTATGCAATGAGGTTTCTTTTTACATTTCGAAATCATAAAAGTGAATATCACACACAAATCAAAGAATCCCTCTAGATCGACAAAATGACAATGCCAAAGGATAAAGTAGAAGATGGAATGTAAATATACGAGCACATGGATGTGCCCTCCTAATAGTGAAATGGTTCCCTAGTTTGTCCTTTTTTTCTGTATTACTTTGTTTTTTGTACGGTATTCCAAATGTGTTTCTTTGAGAAATGTCATTTGGACTGATTTTTTTATGCGGAATTGATGTTTGAAAGGCGATGGCAAAGTCGATACGCCCCCTCGTTAAATTATGACAATCGCCTGCAGTCTTGATAATTAACTATCCTTAAACACTCCTCTTTATTTTAAAGAGCCCGCAATCTCCTTATTTGCTTAACGCAAAATACCCATCAGCTGCACACAATGTACCATAACAGCAGCGCAGCATTAAAACGTGCAAATTGACCGTAAATTTACATTTAATTTTTTTTATCGCTCATATTAAATAAGCTCAAGCAATTCGATACCCGATGTACTCGTTCCTTTTGTTTAATGTTCTTATAAAATTCGTGGAACTTTTATGTATGCAATTCCCGGGAGTGATTTAATTCACTTTGCTGTCGAATAAAAAACGTGTGCGGTCTTTTTCGCATTTAAGGCTTAATTATGAATTCGGCCCCTTGACAAGTTCTCTTAAATGGATATGGCGGTTATTGAATATGTATTTGACAGGATACACCTACCCCATGGCTGCATTTCAAATACATACATTGTTTGCGCATACATTTAAATAATTGCAAATTTTTGTAGATAGTTTTAACAAATTTCCAACAAAGTGTCAGTCAAGTGAAATGTCAACAAATGTGACGGCTGTATTTATTTGTTCGCTCTGTTTGTATTGATTGTGGAATTCGAGTAATGTCAATCGATGGTAGGTAGGTACATCTGCCTTTTGTGTCCGCCGAATGGATTTAAATATAAATTTGATGACAACCATTTTGCATTGTTTTTCCTGATGAACTTGTCATCGGTGATTGTTTGACAGAATTTAAAAATTATTTTCAAAAGTTCTCTGTCATATTGATTTAGGTGTATGGCCGATGATTTTTTTAAGCATCGCCCACACTTTGTGCAGCGCGTATTTGGTTGTGGTTTATGTGTTAAAATTTTGTTGGGCATGGTTTTTTTTATGACAGTGCAAGTAGACATTTTGACGAGTTTTTTCCACTAAATTGTGAGGGTTTGATTGGACGTTGCTCTTAAAAAAAAATATTTTTGCACTGAGCTGTAGAAGTGACGACATTTTGTCAAAAGTTTCCCATTTTTGAGTGGTTTACTCAACTTTTTTCCGAAATAGTAATTTTTTATGATGTACAACGCGCTGTCAGCCATTTTGTGTTGAGAAAATGGGCACGTTCAAAAAATTAATTTACTATGTGTATTTTCTTACCGCGATTCAGAAAAGATAAAGTTCTACGTGAAGAACTGTCATTCTTCCTGACGTTAATTTGTGGTTGTGTCGGTAAAACAGTTTGGGCCTTGCTTAAATCAAATCGTAAGATAACTCTTTGGTGTATTTTGCGGACTAATTTAATTTGTCTGTAAGTAAGTGACACTTATGTCAATTTCTTTCGTTTCGTTTCGTCATTCCCAACCAACTCTTTTCAATTAGGGCGAACATTTGCGCATTATTTTTCTCGCAAATGAGTTTAGTAAACTCAATAAAAAAAACACACATCCAGCTTCTGTCAACTTTCGATGAAATCTACTTTCAAACTCTGTGAAACAATCGACTAGAGTAATCAGTTTGGAATGCGTAGCCACATCCTGTTAGAGTCATAATTTATTATTTGCAAAATCGGAAGACATAAAAATGTTTACACATAATTTATAAGGAAAACATTTGTTTATATATACGTATGTGTGAATTAAAAATCTCACCCGTCACTGACGCAAGTAAAACTGATGAAAATTCATTCATATCGGCCCCGCCCTCTCTTAAATACACGGATTGTTTAAAAATTACCAAATTTTCCATGAAAATTTTCAAGTGTTCTTCTGTTCTTCACGGCACAGCCGCAGCTAAGTGTTAATCTTGCTGGCCAATTTGTAAATTCGACTAAAAATAGAAAATCCGCAATGTGAATACACTTTTAGTGCTAGCCACCTCTCCGCCATATAGTTTTGTTTATTTTCGGACATTCGGGAAGAATGCTGCTTTGTAGATTTCTACTATAATGATCTCGTAAAGTGTTGCTTGTTGTTGTGGTTAATTGGTTCGATAAAATGTTTCTTTGCAAATAAAATTAGAAAGTGTGTCTTCTGCCGGTTCATTGAATTTGAAAAATCTTGTGCCGGGTTTATAGGCGCCTACGCAGATAGAAAGACGTATTGGGTTTTGGGAAAGCATACTTGTTTCAAATGGAAAATTGTTGTAAACATTTCAAAAGAAGGGGGAATCCAGCCAAACAAATTTTGACAGTTGTCAGATTATAAAAAATGCCAAAGATCAAAGAGTTGATTTGATCAAAGAGTTCTTGTTTCGGGTATTCTTACCTCAGAAATCTATTCATATAGCAAGAATCGAAGTGCCAAAATATGCAATTTATGACACCTGTCAACTTATAAAATCTGATGAAAGATGGGTTTGAATTGAGTAACGATGAGATGAGATATATGATCTCAAAAATTGATATGGAACATCTTGAGGATATTGTTCGAACGAACAAATCAAATATTTGACATCTGTCAGATTGTAAAAAATGCCCATAACTGATGAAAGATGTGTTCGATTTGAGGTAAATCAGAACTCTTTTTAAATCCAGATGTTAAATATGTTATCTCGTGGAATTCCTCAAATATTTGACATCTGTCAGATTTAAAATATTCGCAGATGAAAAGTGTGTTTAATTTGAGATAATTCCGAGCTCTCTTTTGACATTTTTAGGATCCCTGATGTTGGATATATTATTTTTATAAATTACATGGAATTTCTCCAATTTTTGACATCTGTCATTCTTTAAGAGAGTTCGCATTAAAACAATGAAAGGTGTGTTCCATTTGAGTCAGAACTTGTTCTGAACGTTTTTAACACCAAAACATGTTGTGGATTGGTTCGCCTTACCAAATTTGGAAGTGAAATATTGAACTCATTGAATTTTTGACATCCTGTTGCCCTTTAGAAATCACTTGTTAAATACCGGTAACAACAGTCGCTTCTATTTGTTCTTTTCCCCCCTGATCACCAAAGATTTACGTATTCGGACATTTTTTTATCTAAGTTTTCCAATAACCATTTTCTAGCTAACCTGGAAGACAAAGAGCATCCTGACCGTGACCGTGTTCTACTTTCAATCAACTCCCGATGGCAGTTCTTCTCGCAACTCATACAGCAAACACGTCATCACTTTAGTTCTCTGAATGTACGAGTATTTCACAAACTTCCAAAAATAGACACATCCTCCTCCGATACCGCCGTTACCCAATTCAATTCTAAACGTTTTCGCAATTTAATGTCTAATTCCAAATGTTTAACGCCAGGAAACAATCAATCTCCACTCCATCTGAGTGTGTTTTCCAAAGATTCTCGAATCGAAATCATCCACCATCATAGACGATGGCCGGAAAAATAAAATAAAACTGCAAAATCTGCACGCACACACAGATTCCTCTGCGTCATTCGCATACATACAGAGGTACCCACATCTACATACTACATCCATTGAGGTCGTAAAAAATTGTGAATCTCCAGGCCAAAAGTGAACTTCTCGTGGCAATCTCCATTGCGATTAAATTTAATTTCAAGTATATTTCGCCATGTACTTCGCACCTCATAAAATTCCTCGCCTTCGTCTGGTTCTTCTCTCATTTCCCGTGCCTTCATTCTTGGGTTCTTCTTCTTTCTATATCGAACGGTGCGATCACCCTTGCAGCAGGTAACCTTATAAACAAAAGCCGAGCATATCTACACAAAGCCATCTGGTTCGAGAGTTTTCTTTCCCTCACTAGCGACCTGTTTCAAGGTCGACTTTTCGGCGCATCCTTATAAGATTCAAATTTAAACCTTTTTTTTCTTACAAAAAACGACGACGAGTTACTTTTTCTGCTGAGTGCGTTCACAGTTTTATGGTGTCGCAGTGTTGTTCGCACTTCGCTCGTGGTGTGTCCATAAAAGTGTTACTTAATCTCGAACGTTATTCATTCCGCAGCAGTTGAGGAAAAAAAAGAAAAGGATTTTTAATAGGTTCCCTATCTGTTTGCCCATTTCGGGCATTTAATCGCTCTTTACACGAATCTTTCGCCAGAGATTAGTCCTTAGATTGTTGGCCTCTCGCTATGGCATCGGTAGCATCTTTACGACCCGTTAGTGAAATAAAATCACGAGAAAAATAGAACCCGTCAGAGACTCAGAGTGATGAAAGGCGAACAGCAAAAAATAAAAGAACTGTAGCAATAAAAAATGAGCTATTGAAGGGATGCTATACCCAGAAGAAGAAAAAAATGTGTAAGAGAGGCCCTAGTTTCCATGTGTTGGGCTGGCGCATTCGGAATGGATTTTTTACGAGCCATCTCAAGTGGAAAGTAGTATAAATAAATAAAGAAAGGAAGCGGAAAAATTTTAGTAAAATAAACTAAAATGCTTGGAATTAATCGCCATTTCGATGGATCATATCATTAAAAGAGCGCGCACAAAAGAATGATTGTCACATTGGAGCTGTGTTCCTTTTTTTTTTGCGAAAAAAAACTTCGTTTTTATAGCAGTTTTTGTGAGGTTTCTACGGATTTATGGGAGGATTTCGGATGTTATGGGCGATTTAGCCTTTTTTATGAAATTGAACGGATTTTTCATGATCCCTTTCCAACAAAAATTGCCTTACATACTTTTAATAGCTCCAAAGGTTCCAAATGGCTTGGCTTGTGAAGGATAGTGGATTTGATTTTTCTGCGCCTTAAATAAAGGAGATTTGAGCGAGGAGTTCAAAAGCGAAGTGATCCTGAGTAGGGAGCAAATTTGGAAGTCGGCCGAAATTCGACAGATTGCCGGATTGCATTGTGACGGAGTTATTTTATATACATTGTGACTTTGTGACGTATCTCTGCAGAGTGGCGCTATTTGCAATACCGGGCAACGCCATGCATTTGTTTCCCCGTTTTTTGACTTTGTCTCGCGTTACTTACAAAGAGAATGTGAACCGAATGTCGTATCGTAATCTTTCATTTTCAACACTCATACTGAAAGCTGTGCTCGATTTAATTTAATATTCAATTTTACTGCGAAGTGCTGCCAGTGATTCATACAACCCAAAGTTTGGTCCTTCGAGCCGGGCAAAGTTGCTCCAACTTAATCAGTTGACGTGTCATTTGGTCAGCAACCAGTTTGATTGTTGGAAAAAAAAGGATTACTGACAGCTGTCACTGCGTAAAAAATGTTGTAGGGACTAGAAATAGCCGTGGGTCATAAGACGATGATGAGATTGATCCGTCAGCTCCAACCCTCTCCAAAGAAAGCTTACAACTTGATTAAAGTGTAACGAAAAACTGTCATCCCAAACAAACTCCGCAGCAAATGTATTTTCAGCAATAGTTCAGAAAAACCCGAAATTTATCGCCCACTCAGGCTTTGGAAACATGCACAGAAATCAATCCACATATCCCGATCCCTATTTGTCAGTTTTGTTTTTTTTTTGGAATTTTTCAAGGACTCTCTTCGAATGATACCTTAATTTTTGTTTCCACTCGAGTGAATTATCTACGAATATATCCTGCCAACCACTCGACTCGACTTTGTTTACTTTTTCTCTATTCCCTTTCTAACTTTTGCACAATCTAACTAAGTCCCTAAAACCAAATGACTGTGTAAAATTCAAAAGACACAGACACAGCCGCACACAAGATGAATATATTAAATTTCAGTCTTTTTCGTTTCACCTACTTCACAAAAGGATACATTCTTCTTCGCCATATAATAGGTGGAAGGAGGATCCTCTGAATTGAGAAAAAATAAAATGTAGGTAGGTATATCTGAGAGATAGATAGCTGGAAAAAGAAATCAGATAAAGATACGGTAATGCCATCCACTGTCAACTGTTTGCAGATAGAAGGACAAACGAACGAAAGGAAAAAAAAATCTCTAGAGCCATGCAGAATACCGACAAAACTCATCCAAGCAAATCAAAATCGTCCTTCGGCTTGTTGTATCTCTTCTTCTTGCGCTTCCATTGTTTTGCATTATAGGTTCTTCTTTTCGGGTGCAATCTAATAAGCCGAGAGTAAGTTCTCCGTAGCTGCAGCCAGCCACTTGAATGAAATGAAATCGTTCCGAAGGACGATTCAAACAAATTCAGTTAAAATCCATTATTCCCTGTCTTGTTTGTGCATGTAAAGAAAAAAAAAATACCTGTTTTCACATTCGCTTTCTTTCTCTTTCTTCGGTTGTGTCTTACAGCAAAAAAAAAAAAAAAAAAAAAAAAAAACGAAAGGCAAAGGTTGTCACAGATGAGAGAAAGGATACTTTTTGGGTTCCGTTGGCGGGGCTAAGTCGGAAAAAAGGTTCCTTTGACAAGTTGCCATTTGGCAAATTGAAGGACAGGGTTGAAATGTAAATTCAGGCGAGATGTGTGCGTATTTTTGTTAAATATGTGGCCAAGTGAAAGATTCTACAAATTCCTACAGACAAACTTTAAATGAGGATTCAAGATGGATTGTTGAGGTATGCAGGAGGGTTGACGGCTGGCATTTGGGTAATAAAGACGTTCAGCGTTTGACGGGAGGTATTTTTTTAAAGACTTACTAAACGGAGAAGAATTTGTACGACTGGAGTTTGAATCGACCTTACATGAGCTGCTTTTTTCGACCAAAATATTAATGGACCTGACTACCTTCATCGACTCGAACGATTATTGGTCGGTAAAAAGCAACTCGCTTGACATGGTCCTTCAAATTTATTTCTGTTTTTTTCTTTTTAATTTACTAAGTAGTTGAATGGCAACTTATAACTACAAGCCACGTGTAGGGCGATCTTGATCATTCAGAATAATCAGCTGTGCTTTTGGGACCCTGAGGGCTCTGTGGTTACTGCGCGAGAGGTCTCCGGTTTGTCCCATAGAAAATCGCAAATTAAACCGACTCTCCCCTGAAGAAGCTTCCCCATTCAGCCGCTGCGATTCGGCATTAAATTGTCGGTCCCTTTAATTTAAAACAGACGGAGATTTGTCCCCTGGGCATGTGGCGCCATCTGTACTCACCTTTTACCTTTGCGTATTTTAAATAAATCGCAGACTAACTCAAGTTCCTTGCCCGAAAAGTCATCAACTGAACCCACAACAGGCACTTGCCACTGTTTACAACAAATCGCTCTGCTTCAATCAAAATCGAACGAAACACCAGTCACACTCGTAATATTTGAAGAGCTGTCACTTAACTATCCTCATGACTCATCTTAATCAACACTCAATTCGTCCTTACACATTTTACAACTTACCACTGTGCAAATTTATATAACTTCACAGTTCCCTTTGTTATCGTTCCAATACTACTCGCACTTGTACGTTTACGGCTTGTGTACTCAATTCTTCCTGTCGTTCATTCACAGTCGTTGCTCGTAGCTCGTAGCTCGTAGCCCGCAAAAGCATGACCCAACATCGAATGTGCCATTTATTGAGATGTCATAACTTTCCTAATGATTCACACGCTCTCGAAACCCTTTCGTTCAAAGTTGACTAGAAGAAGAAGACTGGCCGCCCCTTCGAACCGAATACCACCGGTTCGACCCCCAAACAAACACAGCAAACAACTTCATACAGTCTATAGCCGAGGAACAGCCATTGCCTTGTGTTCGCGCAATATAATGGAGAATGGATTCATAACTCAGAGCCCAATTCATTCCCAATGTGAGAAATATAATTTCTATTTTATTTATAGAACCTCGTGCTACCCTCGTCACTCACACACGGAGCGCAGAGTCGAGGCGGCACTGCTGCATTATAGTTTTATTCCGATCCTGTCGGTGCTGGTTCTGGTGTGGCACTTGCTGTTGACTATTTTCCACCAGTGGAACTACATTTTGTCACGAACTCCTTTCGTATACAAGTGGATGGAAGAAAAATTACGTACTCACTTGACAGTGAGAGGAAGACAGTCGATGAGGAATATTTGTGTCCTTTCGCTTTTTAAAAATAGAAGCGAATTCTAAATTTAAACAAAACAACTTACAACGTAATCGATTTTGTGAACACATCCTTAGTGAAATGTCAACAGTCTCGGGATTCGTGTGTCAAAGCCAGAATCTTCGACCCAGCGATGGAAGGTTATGTGTGCGAGGAGTACCCCATCATCAGCAGAATTTAAAGGTGGAATTTTATTTGAAGACAAACGCTTTGGACGCCTGTTACAGAAGCAGCAAGGACGAGGCGGAAAAATAAAATCGATATACTCGTTTTTTTTTGTGATCCAACATGCTCGCCTCCCTCTGTTTTCATTTTGTGTTTCTCGCATAACCTCAAACTCCCGCGCTGTATACCCTTGAAATGAGTTTCTTTCGGAAAATATAAACAAAAAGTAGGTATGTATAAACGATGAGATTAGGCTGTGTGTGCTAAAATTGTCTAAACATTTGTTTTTATTTTTTATTCAAAGAGGGACAGAGATGGAGATGGGTTTTTGGCCGGAGAATTCACGAAATGTTGTGTTGGGTTGTTTTTTTTTTGTTATTTTTTTTTGCCATGACATTAGACTCGCATTCTGTGGGTGACAAGGAACAATTTGAGGTTGGAACATTTTCGGTTGACAGGTGGCGAATTGCTGCCGAGAATGGGATTATTTTGACGATGCTTGACAGGTGCATGTCGAGAATGTTGGGTCAAATGCCAATGTCACATTTTTGCTTGTTGTATGACTTTTTTTTTCTCTTTCAATCATGAAGGTGCGCGAATGGTTGGGAGTTTAACACAAAATGGGCTGCGGAGTGGTCAGTGACAGGTATTTTCGTGGCATGTATAAGAGTTTCATCGTGACTTACAGCTCTGTCACATAGAAAAAAAAAAAAACTAACAAACATAAGAAGCATGTGAAATTGCATTTGAAATCTAGTACAAATTGTTGGAGGGCTAGCGCCATAAAGTTTGACAGTAATTTGGCAGCTAGTCATCTGTCAGTACGGGCGTAATCCATGATCAATGATTGGTTGGTGTAAATTATAGAAAAGTTCTGTCACATAGATGGTGACTGTTAGTTATTGGTTTGGGTATGACAGAAGTGCCTTATGACGTGGAACTTCTAAAAGCTCGTTGGCAGTAATGTCAAACTTAAATGAAACAAAAAAGCGACAGGGAATAGATTGGCGTACTTGCCTAAAATACACACTAAAAGCATTCAGAAAACGGAACGGCTACAAAATTTCAACCATCTAGTTGGAGATTTACCAACCCGACATTAACGAAATATTTTTGTATTACTTAACAGCTTTATCGGCTATCAGAATCAACCACTCGATGCCTACTTACGGACTTGACAAGTGCCATAACTATCAAAACGATGGCGATCCAAAATTAACCCCTCTAAGCAATTCACTTCTCAATTGCCAGATAAGCGTCTCTCGGATAATAATTATTCAGGTGTCAAAAATCAATTGACAGGTCTCGACTGAAGATGACTCACGAAACGGAATCCCAATCAAGTCAATGAATAGCTAATCGGCCTTCCCTCACCGTCCAAAAGAAACCAGCTTCATCAGAAAACATTTTTGAATATTTAAAACTTGAAAGCACTCAATAGATGGAGATTCCAATCTGTCACTTAACCAGCGACCTCCATTAATCTCATTATTAATCTCATTCCCCATAAAAGATGGAAAACGAATTAAAAGAAAGACATTGGTACTACTTAATCCCGTGCCCTTGCAACGAAGGGAACACTTAAACAGAAGAATGAAAAGATGTCAAATCGATTGGGTATCCCTCGTACAAACTGTCATTCTCAATGACATCTTAAACGTCCTAAATATCTCACATTCGTTGCTCTACATTTATACAAGATCAAAGTCAACGATCCCTCAAAACACAATTTCCAACCATGTGCAACAGCATTCCTCCTGTAAACGTCAGAAAATAAAAATCGACCAAAAATTTGACCTGTCACATCTCGATTCTCACACCACACACTCTCTCGAACGAAACAACAATGCCCTTGTATTCTGCTTTATTTTTTTTTTCCACAATGGGACATCCTATTGTTCCATACAATTCTGCATTGTTGCATCGGGTTACTCTGCGAGAAATTGCTAGGCGACACAACCTTTCTAAGCTGGAAAAGCAGAGGTAGAGAGAAAGATACGCGCCGCATATATACACCTATACAAAAGGCAATTTAGGCAGAAGATGTATGTAAGTAGAAAAACAAAAATCCATTAAGGGAATATTGGCGGCTGTCTTGTTTCCCCCATCAAAGTCTAGAGGAGACAGAGGATTTTCTTTAATGCGTTTATCTACCTGCATAAAAGGTTGTGAGAAGTTTAGAGGTAAAAGGTTTTCCCTTCTTGTCATCGTTGTCGGTCGCCATCATATATAAAGAAAATAAAGGCAATTCGGGAAAACTGCTGCTGTGGAGTGTCCCTTTTGTGGGCAATTTCATTGGCCATTTAAAGTGCTTTCATGAGGTCTTAAGTATGTTTTATGTAAGGCACTGTTAAAGTGGATTGCAGCCAAAAATAGAGGGATTGTAACAGCAATTATTGATGGCTAATTTGAGATGGGTGCAGACTGCTTTTTTTTTTTTAAATGATACAAATGAGCGTACAAACGAGGGTTTATACAGAAATTAACTTTATTGCGCATCGATAAAAATTCTCCTCATATTAGTGGAGTTTTGAAGAATGTGACAGCTGATTTAGAAACGGAAGTCGGTTTAACTAAAATTCTACAAAATATGCCAAATTGCTTGTCAATTTTGCCACCTCCTCATGTCAACTGAACTGCTCAATCAATCAGTTACTTCCTGACTAAATTATTGACGGCTATATATCCACAAACGTCAAGTGATAGACTAGTCACGCGATCTATCTAGCCCAATCGAAAGAGAGACAAATGCATTCAGTTTGGCTAGAACATGTGTCTACACAATTTCATTTAACGTCAAAACAGTAAGAAATTCTAAAAATCGCTGTCAACGCAAAAATGTTTGAGGTTATCTACTAAATATCGAAATATCAAAACTACGCTTCCATTTCCAACTGGAAAAGAAAATCAATAAAAACATTTACTCCGTTCAATTGACCGATATTTGGCATGTCAAACTCACGTCAAAATCAAGGAATACAAATTAGACAACCATTTGCACTGGAGGTCTAACCATTGGCACTTGATGTCAATCTGTTCTATTTTGATTTGCCGTTAGTTTAACGTGAATTTGACCTGCAGCTGTCAAAAATCGACGAAAAAAATCCTCAAATAAGAACAAGTGTCATAAAATCAATGACATTTCATCCAACAGCCAATGAAACGCCGACAAAGTGGTTATGCTTAAGCCGATGAACTAAATGTCAAAATGAAAACAAAAAGTGTCAACAAATTCTTGACATTCCGATTGATTTGTTCGAATCGAGTTGTCAGTGCTTAAACAATTCGAATTTCCTTCAAACCTGCACTTCTTTCATGCTGATAAGTAAAAAAAAAAAAAAAAAAAAGTGACAACAAATAGAAACGTCAGCAAACTATTTAATGTAAATGCTTCTACTACAACCACTTAACTGTATTACCAATTCATAATGCAACCACATTTCAGCAGTTCAACACTCTTAGACAGGGAAAAAGAATATAACCAACTCCATCCCAAACGTCAACGTTAACCTGTCACTTGCTGCGATTCGAAATGTCAGGAGTCCTCCATAGTTAAAGGGACGTGAATACGGTTTTTTACATTATTATTTTCTAAGAAACCGAACACACACAATGTAAAGTCGCGAGACATTTCCGTTTTCTGTTTCGCATTGAATAAATAATTTTCCATCCATGGTTGGGTAGTATACACATCACGGGGCACACTGTGAGTGAATGAATGAATGCGCGAATTTCTAATGAATCGCCCTTTCTAGCTTTTTGACAGAAACGACGGTGAATTCGACGTAGTGAGAGTGAGACAGAAATTCTGCTCTAGGTGGTGTCTGCTGGTGTGTTTTGAAATTTCCATCACCTACAGCTCTTGGATTTTGTACACGATCTCCTTAGAAATTAATTCATAATTTCTACTGTTGACTTGGTGGGGCATGGGGGTGGGTTCGTAAATAGGTAGATGGTGGATGATATGATTTTTTGTTTTGAAAAGTTTCCAGTTTAATTGAGTTTTTCAACTTGAAGGGTTAATAATTTGCACCTTTTTGGTTGTTTTTCGAGTAAAAAGCAGCCGGATGAAGATTGCTGATAATGTAATCCGCTGAATGGAGATGAAGACCTTAAATTCGTAATTTAACAAAGTTTGGAAATTTTAAAGATTTGTATAATTGAGTGAGGTGGATAGAGCCCTGAGGCGTTCGAGCGATTTGAATGTGTGCCTATGTGACATGGAAAATTGTGATTTTTTTCTATAAACAAAACAAAAGTGTCAACTCAACACTTCACCACTCAGCTGCAAAATTCACCACATAAACACATCATTAATCGACAACTGTCACCGGGCCTAAGGTAAACATAAAAAAACAACAGACAATCCCCGCACCGTTTTGTCGCTTTTTTCGTTTGTTTTGTGCTTATTCTTTGAAAATTTAATTACGGATCTACCTGTCACCTCTGGGGGAAAGGATCATAAAACGCTTTTGGCCCACCCTATAATTTATGATATATGACAACGCAATATACTCGCTTTGATATCGGGTTTAGTATGGTGTATATTTTTGATGTGCTTGGGGTATTTAGGGAGGCTCATCATCATCATCATCTTGTGCACATTTTTCATCGTTATTTGTCATCTGAGTACACATATCTGTACTCGTGACTGCAAATATAATTCCGCAATCCACGTCACAGGGATATTATAATGTAATTTCGTCGGGAGGGTTTTTGGCTTCCGTATTCTCTTTTTTTTTTATTGTCTGCCTTCCAAACTCCTTCCTGTTTCCCTTTAACCGAATCATAATATTTTCTTCAATTTTTTTCTTTTCGTTGAAAATCATTTCTAAGACCTACAGCAAGGAAAAATAAAGAGGAAAACTAAAGAAAATTGGATAAAAAAAATCATAATAACAAAGCCAAGAGCATATTCAGCCACACACACACAATGCTCGGTATATTGTTGGCTGTCGCTCAGTGGCGGTGTTATTTTCTTTCCTCCTTTTGTCACATTGACATTTTGAAAGAAAGGAAAGACAAAATATAGTCTGTTGTAATAAACTGCATGTGAGTAAGTAAGCGAGTACAGGACGGGGTATATGGGTGGCTTTGGTTGGATGTTGGATGGCATATTTTTAAGGAAGAGAATGTGATCGGAATTTATTGATGATTGAAATTTTTGTTTCTACACAAACTGTCGCCCCAGTCGTCGGCAATATGTGTACATCGTCGTTTCCAGCTTTATATATACATATAACATATACTCAAAGAATTGCTGTAGGGATGGTGTGTTTTCTTATGACCAGTGAAATTGAATGTAAATACGACATGACAAGTGGTTAATTTACTTTAAACCCCGTACCTCTCAGCAGGGACTTTGTTTTTATACTGCAGCTGACAGGATTCCATGTTATATTGTGTTAGAACACTTTAAATAGAATTTTACATGGCAGTACTGTCAAAAATTATCAAATAAAGAACTATCTACGCATTCAGCGCCATTCAGCACCATTCAGCACATTCAAACTGAATCAAATAATTTACCAGACTCTCGCAGATACCTTTTTATGAAGGAGCAATTCTTATTCAGCGTGCTGATTTACATTGCTGACATAGGTATATTTTGATCACGATTTATTTTGTTATATCCTCACAACAATAACAGAGTCATCGGGAAAAATGTGATCCTCCTCGCCGAACAACATTTGACAGCAAAAAAGTAGATCAAATTTCTACTGCTCAAGTGTCAAATCAACGAACTCAAGACACGAACAATGATTGTCTGACAATTGCCACCCAGTACCGAATAAAAAGATGGTACGAGCTGTCAGAATAACTGTCAGTTTTCCAAGTACAATAAAATTCGCGTTATATTCAAATTGCTGAATAGCTTACAGCCAGCTTTACTTGTATTACCGTTTCACATAAAATTATTGGTTATAGCTACTCAAAGACCATTTTTAACTTAAATTCAATTCAGCCCTAAAATAAACATGAGCTCTGTCAATTCAGCACAGCACAGAAACGTCACAAAGCTGACAACGAAAACCCATTCCGATAACATTATTCAGCATTTACAAAAAGTTTTCACTTTATCCACAATTTATCTACAAAAAAAAAAAGACAACTTGAACTCGATTGACTTTCCATCAGTGTAAAACTAAATTCCCCAAACGGTATTGCATTCTATAAAACCACACGATCTCTAACCTATATCCGCCCACTTTACCATCCAATCACCGTCATTCCATCAAATCCATCATGGCATCACATATGCATATGCAGCATGCACCGGCTATAGAACCCAGGCAACAAACATCGCCAAACAAATAGCATACCGATGTATAAATCAATTCTCATCAATTTTCGGAACATGACGGAGTATAGATAGGTTCCATCGGGAATTGGGAATTTTATGTGAGTTTACCATCATCATCATCATCGTTGTCGTCGTCATCATCCATCCAGCTCCAGTCGGGCATTTGCAGTTCCAGCAACAGCCACTCTCGGCTTGAGCATGGCGGCGGCAACATCAACTGACAAACATAAACACACACACACACTCACGCCCATTATGCAGCGCACGCAGCACATGACGTTTATGTTCGTAATCATTAAGCCGATGGCGAGGATGACGCGGCAATGTGGCTACACATAGAAATGCATCCATATGCGCTCTCGGAGCGGCTTTGGAAAGGTTTGCTTCATTAGGCGAGCGTATTTATGTAAGCCAAACTTTGTGTTGGTTCTACGATTTTCATTCCCTCTGTCAATCAGAAAGGTGTTTTTTTTTTCTTCCCTGCCGAAAGAAAAGCGCCACCGAGAGAGTAGGTAACCTAATCCGACAGCCTCATGCGATTTTCTGGATTTCGCTCACGAGGAAGCCACGGAGGACGCTCAGCTCATACTCATGCTATATATGAATTCTGTATGATGAGCATGCAGATGCACAATAATAATGACTATTGACCTTTGGAGCGCCCCGCGCCACACTGAGTGCATTATCACGATCTCCAAGTGCAGTGGAAGACGTGAAATTGCATCGCTTGCGTGTTCTATGAGCAGGTCTTCTCCGTCCGCCTGATTGGCTTCGACGCCTAGCCAAAGCATTACCAACCATTACAACCATTTAATGCGTGAGTGAGTGTTTCGCACACACATTTGCAAGATAACCTCAAAACGAAAATAGTAATTTTCTCCGCAGAACGAACAACGACGAAAAATCAAATCACCGTCTTTTAATCTCCGCAGATTGAAGTCCGTATAAGGAAATAAAGTGTAGCCATCAGGGGCTCTCTTGTGGCCGGCTACCTGCGGCGACTTTAGCAACAAATCCACAAAAAGACAGATAGCCAGACAGACAACAAACGACGACGACGGCGAGATTGGGAATCAAAAAAGGCCCCCGAACAGAACACGTACGTGAGGAAATTTCCCATCTTGTGTTTCTTTTGTAACATATATACAATTGGTTGGAGGGAGGCTAGCTACACGGCTATGCCCTTGAAATCAGGCCCCCATCTCTATGCTGTGCGCCGCGCTCACAAAAGAAACACTTATACACAAAGCCAACAAGGAATCACTTGCCCAACTTGATTGATCGATAATTTTCTGTTAAATGAACTGAAATTGTTGTATGGCATTCTTTTCCCGTCGAAAGATATCGATTTGTAACTTTTAATTTTCTATCCATGAACACAAGAGAGAAACACACAAAATAACTGAAGACATTCGTTTAATTGCGCGATAAATATTCGACCAGTAAGTATCTGCGTACTGTGTGCGAAAAAAAATAAACAAAAACAATCGGAAAGATCAAAGGCGGAATAGACTATAGTTATCGCGACGACGAAGATGCGAACAGAAGAGGGAGCTACAAAATTAAACTATATATGTACAAACGGCGGCGATGCGATGTGATTTATGATTGCTGTCCCATCTCCCTATATAGATGGTAGCCGTATGCGATCACTGCCATTTATGGGTGGGCGCACAATAAATTCCTGACTGCTCCCCCAAAACCAGTGTCGACAATTTTCTTCAATTAAATTTTCAGATGTAAGCATAAAGTACTTAATAATACGAGTATACGATTCAGCCCACACGAAATAATAATGATAATCTGTTCTCTCTTTGTTGCTGGCTTTTCTTTTCTTTTCTCGTTGTTGCTGTTGTTCGTTATATGTATCTCTTGTTCTCTTGTGATATCGCATAAACGGATTAAGCCCCCCAAAAGGCCCATAAACTTTTGATACTCCCCTTGTTGATTATGCATGGAAAATGAAGTGTATTTCGAAATCACACCATCTCGCAAGTGACTGATGGAGATCTGTCCTTACTGCCGTCACGCCCTAGCTCCAAGCCCCAGCCGCCATCCCACATGGTATGGAAAGAAATGTTTTCGAAAATAATAATTAATTCTCTAATTCTCCAATAGTAACCAGAAAACAGAAACTAATGAGCTGGGTTTTTGTTTTTTCTTCTGTTTTCGGATGAGAATTCATTTGTGTATAGATGTGTGCCCATGTTTTTTTTTTTTTGAATTTCGTTTCAGATGATTAATTGCCAACTGACTGTAAAGACTTAGCACTTAGTTTGGTGTTTTTATGGCGTGAGATGTTTCGTTTTTCGATTTCAAAGACATATAACCGGCGGGTGTATTTTGTATAATTGCAGAAAAATTGGTTTTTGATTGAAAATACATAATAGGGTTTAATAATCTACTTTTGCCTAATATGCATGGACTTTGCGAAATATGACAGATGTCAGAGAAATTTCTGACAGCTGAATTGCGTGCGCGATTGACAGGTGCTGTTGAGCACGCGTGTTTGTTTGTTTTATTAATTGGAAATAGTGACTCAAGAAATTGTGACGGTTGATTGTTCTGTCATTTTTTGGAGGTTAAAGTTCAACCGAGGGCGATCTGTGGATTTGATTAGAACTGCAATTCTTTGCTCATGCGGTGGCAGATATTTTTACGTCATTTAGTATAGATAAATCAAAACTATTCAGTATGACAGATGTCACAAATTTACTCCCACAATAAGTTCTTAAAACAAAATTAAGGTAATAAAATAAATATCTATTGAAAATTGAAGACACGAAGCTGAAATCAAGACTGTGAGCCCAACTTCAAGTGTATGATGACAGTTCTTTGTATTGCCACACAAAAATGACAGTTTCCACGAATCTTCAAAACATCTGCCCAGTAATTTACCGAAACAAAATGGTTGAATGTTGTATACTTTTCGCACGGATTTTGTGACATTTAAGGATCCAAAAGGTTGAAAAATGTCAGATTCAAGACCAGCGGCAAGAGGACTGCAAGTTGTGGCTTTTTCGGTATACCTTGCCTTGGGTTGGAATATTTGTGAAAATAATTAAATTAACGCAAAATTTACAAATAGATGTGTATGAAAGACGACGGCTTTAATGACATTTTCCATGTTCGCAGAGTGATGGTGAGATAAACCAAACAATGTACTAGATTCAAGGAGAGTGGCTCACAAATCACAATTTATCATAAAAAAAAACCCAGAAATGTATACTTGATTCAGTTTCCATGTTCGCAGAGTAATGACGAGATTAACCAAAAAATGTACTAGATTTAAGGAAATTGGGCCGCAGTTTATCATGAGTTAAGCCCATAAATGTACTAGATTTCAAGTAAGAGTCCCACCACTCACAGCCTATTTTGTCATATAGCCAATAATGTACTAGATTGCAAGCCAGCAGCCATCTGTAATTCTGTCATTCGCTTAGCGTCTTACATTTGTTCAGCCTCCACTGAGACATGTATCCCCCTCTTTCACACACAAAAGCAGAACAAATGTCAAAATAAAAAAGAGATATCTACATCCTCTCATAATAAAATTCAAATTTGCTCCAATAACGACACACGCAACTGATAGACGTCAATTTTGAATTTTGACGTTCGATTCTCGTTTCAACTTTGTGATTAATCATTTTGATCGTCCACTTACTTGTTCGAAAAGAGGAATCCAATTTGCTAACAGCTAATGCTTCGTGTTTGTCACCTCTACCTCAGTATTTTGTTCAATTTCTGACAGATGTCAAACAATTCAATTGATCCATCAACGAAGCTGACACATCTGACCCCTAAACAAAGACAAACTACCATGAGGAGACTATACTGAACCGAAAATACATCTCAAAACTGACAGCTTACTTATACCTCATATACATGTGACATATTCCAACACAGTTTCATTGGAATTAATTTTCCATTTCCTATAATAGTGAACCGTGTAAAACATGCAGATAGTAAGGATAACCAACCTTCATCAGCTTTTTCTCATCTCTAATGCAGGCTTCCAGGTTATTGTCACCGAGTGACATATTCTCTCCCATTGGGGGTCTGCACATTCTGCATTTATGCATCGAGGTGAAATTTCGCCCCACTATCGACCGGAACTATTCAGATTCCAGAGCTGACCACCCATCCGCCTCGTCGCACGGAATGTGCAAGTGCATGCATCCATCGCACAACAAACACACAAAACGTGTCAGCCACCCTAGAAAACATGTCAGACTCGTGTTGCCAAATGCAACACAAGATAACTGCTCCTGGTTCAGTGCCGCATTGATGTTGACAACGATTGCATAAATTTCTCAAAACTCAACTCTAGCAGATAGAATTTCTTTCAGTTGGCGCAGTAAGTTGCAGTTGTTTGACGTTTGCCATCTAATGTACTCTGTTCGGTTGGTGGGTGGCTGAATATAGGAAAAATGGCGCCTCCAATATGACGGCAGAGGGACATCTTTGCGTACATCATCGCATCATCATCAGCAGCAACATCATGACCGTGTGTTGTATAGGTTGTTCGCGGTGGCTTCGTATTCGATGGTGCGGTATTTACAATTCATGTTTCATGTGCGTTCTTGTCATTCAAGTGATGGAAATAAACATATTTCTCCAGCATATAGCACAGTATCTCGCTCTGCAAAGAGCAGGCGAAAATGTCAAGGATTTTTGATTGATCACTTTGCTGACGGAGTGTCGGTGTGCCTGTGCCTGTGCATTGTGTGTGTTCGTGTTTAGCCCGGCGGAGGCTGTTAAATTTGTTTCTGTTTCCACTGATTCGTTTAGTTTATTTTTAGGTGTACGTGTTACAAAAAAAAAATTGCTTTCGCTACGGACGAGGGTGGTGGCTACACACTACACAGAGTGTAGCCATTAACAATTACAAGTGATCGATGCGGCTGCGGGAAATGCAGCAGCAGCAGCGATCTTTTTTTCAGCGAGGGCTTGGCGGGCTTTGGCGTGGCGGTGATTCATCATCGAATTGGTTTTGGGTGTTGGAGCAGATGATGAATTTACCATTTTATGGTGAATTTAAATGATTCATATGGGTTACAGAAGACAATTTGAACCTTGCAGATGGACAAGCGATCGATTAATTTCCCCAAAAGCGGATGTGTTTGAAGAGATCCCAATCGTGAGTGCCTGTCTGCTGGAACGATCTGTCAAGTGTCATTTAATTAAATTTCTGTTTAGTGTCGGGCGGTTTATTATTTGAAATATATTGGAATTCGTGTTGAAGGTGCAGTTGGCTGGCTGTCAAAGACTCACAGTTTTTTTTTTTTTTCAAATGGAGTTAGTGTAGGAATAAAATTTGTAAATTTTAAACAGCTGTCACATTTAAACGATCTGCATATTTACAGTGACCTATTTGACAAACAAAAAAATGAGTAATCGATTTTGACGTTTCGAAATGTCAAATGTCATTTACGGGAAATTGTTTTCTATCCACAGCGAGTTTTGGACGCCGAATGCACTGTATGTAAAATTGATTTTAAAGGTTCACCAGTAGTAAAAAAAGAAGCCTTCATTTGCGTGACTTTGACAGATGAAATGTATTACTTTGTTTAATTGCAAATAACGTCCGTCCGTTTGCGATCGTATAACTTCTGAACGACTTGACCGATTGGGGTCATATTCACAAAATATATTTGTTTTATCAAGGCAATAGCTCACAGTTAAGATAAGAGCCGATAGTTGACGCTGTGCTCAGGCTATTAACATTTTTATAGTAATTTTGACAGAAATGACATATTCACAATAAAGCTCGGTTCTGTGTCTAAACAAACACAGAAAATATATCCTGTAGGAGGCATTGATATATTTAAAATGTAGGTAAACAAATTCTGAATGCCGATAAAAACTAAAGTCGATGCATTTTCATTTTATCTGTTTACAGCGACTTTTAACCCAAAGGTACAACCATTATTTCTGTTGAAGAAATTCGCTATTTCGTATAACAAACACCCCATTGCGTGGCCAACTTCACAGTCATTTCAGCGACTTTCCGAACACACTCTCGCAGTATTGGCCGTTCCGCAACTTTGCCCTTCACGCAAATTGCTTCCAAATGCAATTTTCTGTGACAAATCGCAACACATTGTATTCCCATCATCATTCTTCCCTCCCGAAAAGTAAAAAATGGGAAAAAATTAATTTATTCTCCGTCAACACCATACATTATCCCAACGAACAATGGCAACAGCCAACAACAACAAAAAAAAATGTTAAGCTATCACCGCGTAGACGGTCGTCGTAGCTGCTCTCTATACTGTCGTTGACACCCATAATAAAAGTGATAAAAATTCCTAGGTCATGGCCTAATTACATAGTTAATGGCAGTCTACCTCGGTCGTCTCTAGCCATTGGGATATACGAATATAGTGTACAAGTTCTGGTATAGAGGTGTATAACATGTCATACGTACAAATATTTTTTATTTAACGACTATTACGCAATTTACTAAAAATTCAAAGGACCCTCCAACTGGGGTGTGTATGAAAGTAAGAGCCGGCACGACTTTACGTGTACCCTCCACTGTGTTGTAGCAGAAAGAGAAGCCAACTAGGACTTCCAAATGATTTATGAGAATTGTCATTAACGGCTATTATCGATCTTGGGTGTAGGGAGACTTACCGAACGGGAGGGAAAGGAATTCATGTCCGGAATTGTACTTGTATCCTTCGAATAGTGTGCTCTTCTCAATAAAACACAAGAGAGGGAGAACGAAAATGTCTTTCCTTTCCCTCTATATACTTATATATATATTGACGTTGAGATATGAGAACTGTACGTCGTCTTGTGCGAGGATTATGGGCCATCCTTCTCTGGTGTGCTTCAGACGGAATATTAGGGATTAAATTAGGATCCATATTTCTATCTCAAGGCAAAGTCATCAGCAGGCGTTTTTTTGTTCGTTTTTTATTGCTCCTTTTTTTTACATTTGCCAAATCCTTTTGTCGCCGGATTTTGTTGTACAATTTCTTTTCTTTTTTGTAATTTGTTTAAATTTCGAGCATTTTTGTGACAGTTGTGTGCCCCGAGTGTCAATGTGTCGCCCTAATGAACCTATCAATGGTTTTCGAAAACAACATGTTTTTGCCCATTGTTGTCGGGATGTGAAAGAGATATTGTCTTTGTTAGGGGAAATCCCCCTCGCCGCTCTCGCGGAGATTTATTATTATTTTTCGGGTATATTTCCAGGTCATTAGGTACAAATCGTCCATTTGTCGTACATCTTGACTGCGAATTTGTTCCAAAGCACTGGATGCTGTCAAAATAGGGGTGACAGACAGACGCTGCAAATCTGACTTATACTGCGCGCTCGAATCCGAATGTATATATGGGCGCCATATGGTGCGGCAATTAATAATCGCAATTTAAATGGTTGACACACAACAGCGAATTGAGACATGCGCAACTGTGTGCAAGAAGAATTGAAAATAAATTAGGAAAAACTACTAAAACGCAGCCAACAAGCCATTTCCGCAACGTTAATGCGCATTAAAAATAAATATCAGTCGCAGTCCTCTTTGCGCCTCTCTGTTGTGTTGTAGTGGAGTTTGGAGTACTCGCCGCGCCGCTGGAGTATTAATAACTTTCAAGTGTAATCGCATTGCGGAGAGCTAATCACGTCTTTTGAAGCCCCCTAACGACCCCATAGCAAGACAGAAAACTGTCAAAGAGTGTGGAATGGAGGACGTCGCTCCGCTTGGGAGAAGAAGAACTATCGACTTGTATTTGGATGGGAGGCTCAGTTTTCGTTGCCGATTTCGGATTCAAACCATGCCCATTGAAGAAAACGGCATAGAAAAAATGATTATAAAAACAGAAACGAACAAAAGGAACGACAAAAACAACAAGGCAGTCGCGCCACAGTTTGTCGTCGTCGTCGTCGTCGATGAGTTGTCTTGCATACAAAGAGTCAAGTTAATGCGCCTCAACATGGCATCATCCGCATGAAGCTGGTGCAGCTCACACGCATATTCTCTATCTCCACACACTATTCATGTCACCCTGCCTCCCATCAAGAAGTACCCACCGACCGACCGACCACTTTACATTTGCGTTTTGGATGAGTGGCTGTTGTTTTGTGTTCGCTTTCGCATTCCAAAAGATACTCGTACTCGTACACGCGTTGTAAAACAGAGGAATAGATTTTATTTTGTTTGTTTTGTGCGCATTATTTGCGGGGGTGTACAGCCGAGTGGTAGATCCAGCGAGCATTTTACCCTCCCAAGATCGAATTCGAATCGAATGCGTCGCTGTTCATGTTCCTCTTTGGGGACATGCTTTCTTGGTCAGGCATGCACGTATCTATCTGTCAAATGAAAACAAAAAGGCAGAGCGGACAGAAAAGAAGAAAAAAAAAACCCATGCCCTTGCGGTTAATTGAAGGAAATTAATTATTTATTTAAATTGGATTGCGCATTCTTGAGAATCTGTGGTGAACGGAAATTCATTCTCCCCTCTCATTCCTCGTTGTGGAGGAAAAACGGGCGAGATTTCGCATTGGCACGCATGCTTTAGGGAGACTTCTTTTCAATCTTGGATCTTAAATGTTGGGTGACATTTTGTTTGGCGTTCAAAGCGGGAGTTAATGTCACTTTTTACAGTACAAATGAATCATTCAATTGTGTCATTGGATTTAGTTTTCATTAAAATAGTTGCGCCGTCATGTGTGACAGACGTGTACTTTGAGTAATAAATTTGGCTATATTTTTGTTTATCAAGATTTATTGCAGCATGTGACAGATTGTGTTGCTCTTCTATTTGCAAGAAGAATTGATCTAATTTTGACAGTTGACACATAAATGTACTTTTTTACAAATAAGTGCAATCAAGTTTAAGAGAAGTGGAAGTGACTGACTCATTTTGGACTAGATTTTTGTTGAATGTAATTGCTGATAAATATTTTTGGCGAAAAGTGACTTTTGAAAAAAAAGAAAAGTACATTCTACTAAATGAGAAAATCTAAAAGTACTTACTCGTCTTACTCTCTATGTTTGCTATAAAGGTCAGGTTTGCTATAAACTGTCAAATTTTGACTGACATTTGCCATACTCTCTCCTTCGACTAAGTTTTTGATCGAGCAATACCAATTTAAAAAAAGTTTTTTTCTGTTAGAAAGCAAAATTATTATCAGCAACTCCTTGACAGTTTGTTTGATTTCTTAAAAGCTTCGATATTGCAGGAAACTTTTAAATAGAGTCGACCAGCAATTTTGCATAGCTACGAAAAACTTTGACGTTTCTCAATTTTTTTTTTTCTGACGCATGCATATTTTTTTATTCAATGGCCAAAACCCTATAGCACACACAACTACTTGAAGCTTTTTTTTCGCAGGGTGACAAAAAAAAAAAAACTCCTTTTTGCGTCTTTATAAAAAAAAACGCGTGCAATATTAGCAAAGGAAACCCGAAAGAAATATACCCACACAGAGAGACGACAGCCACCAACCGCACTTCACACACCCGTTAATGGAATCTCCTCGCCTAAGTGCACTTTTAGTAGCATAGTTTGGGATTGGGAGATGGCAAAACCTGACATGACAGAAGGGGTATCGTACACGAGTGTAGGCGCGCATATTTCGTGCCACCGCAAGATATTTTCGCTCCCTCAAAGCGGGGCGCATACGAGTATGTGCCCCATGCTCTCACCTCGATTGTGTGTGTGTTTTTTTTTATCTTTATTATTCCAGCTCTTAAGTCAAAAACAAAGCAACGCACACACACACACACACACGTGTGCAGAGCATACAAAAACAATTTAAGGCGAAATGAGCTTATAAAAGGCAACATACACAGCGCAGCAAGGTGCGGGACGAGTGGAGCCTAACTAACTGACGTGATAGCTGGTATAAATTGTGTGGGCTTCTTAAAGGTTCGTTACGTCGTCATCATCATCATCATCATCGTCGTCGTCGTCGTTCGTTGGCATCGTCGGCATCGTCGTTGTCGTCGTCATCACCGCATCTGCACCCTTCAGAACCCTTTGTTTCGAGCAAGTACCACAAAGGCGCGCGCGATTCAATCATTATTGAACGATCGACTACGGGATATCCATCCGTACGGCAGATATGCACGAAACCCTTATGACCAGCTACGTACACACACAAAGGAAGCACTGTCGGTTGGTTGGATCGATTGCTGCTTCAGGGGCAAAGGAGCGGGGGTCAGTTCGCGAGCACCACTCGGGATATTGCGTTCGCATTGCTGGCTGAAAGACATCGGCCAGAAGGTTAGGCACTAAGTCCCAAATCGAGGCATTAAGACTCAACAAATAGTTGTTGTTCCCCATCCCGTTGTCGCCCGAATTAAATACACTCGCGTATATTTCGTAATTAAAACAAATTATATTTTTTTAGGATTTTATAGTCCTGTTTATTTATATTTATTTTAATTACTAGTTCAAGTTTATTATCACCGAACTGTGGTCTAAGTCGATGTTATTTCTAGACTGCCCCTTGCGTGTTCGTTTCTTATATTTATATCCTACTTAGTAATCTATGTATTTGGTTCAAAATAAAACCTTTTCTTTATTCTTAATCTATCTTTTCTTATCTACTGTGTGTTCGAATACAATCTCTTTTCCTTTCTTATCTCATAGTTCTTATTACATATTTTAGGTTACAATACAATCTCCTTTCATTTCTTATCTCATAGTTATTATTATTATTTTCTACCCTTATCTAGGTAGGTACACGTTATCTAACGTTTATTTTAGATAAATCTTAATAGATGGTCCTTAGACTATATGGTTAAGGGTCCTTAACTCCCCCCCTTCTTTAATAAAATCGTCCCGATTTTCTAATTGTTTCATTTTAATTTTTGCCATTTCTTTTTCATATGACTCAATGAATTTTTGCTCAGTTTTTAGTTTTCTGTATTCGATTATAAAATTAACGATTTTCGTTATTACATAAGCTATAACAATAATTATCACAATGATTATGATTGTGTTTATAATTGATAATATAGGATGTTCCTCAAATGGAATCATTATTTTGTTTAGGCTATCAATATTATTGAATGCATATAGCCCTTCTGTTTTTATAACAGTATTTATAAAAAAATCATTATTATGTTTTCTTGCTATTATTTCTTTAATGGCTCCATCCATATTTTTATAATTTTTTCCATCTATATTTACAGTATCTTCGTATGTGATTAATTTCACATTGTATATGGTCTCGTTATTTATTTTATGATTTCCATGAGTTAATATTACTCCTGGTACTATTTCTAATATATCAAAATTATATTCTTGTTTAATATTACATACATTTAGATTTTTTATTTTTTAATAATGGAATTATACATTCTTCTTTTTCAATATTTTCTTCGCAAATATTTTTTCCTAAATAGTTTTGACATTTTTTTATTCTAATGTAATCTTCACAAAATGCTATTAATTCGTCTGTTTGTATTTTCCCATATTTGAAACTTATCGGGGTTACCTTATAGCATTTACATTGTATTTTTAATATTGGGTATTTATATATTATTATAAAAAGTTCTTCCGTTCTAGCAATTGATATGGTTGCATATTCTAAAATATTTATTATTGGAACTTCCTCTAACTCATGTTTTATTATTTCTTTTATGTCCGTTATATCTAATGCTTCTGAAAGATATTCATTATTCTTTGCTGCGTTTATCGTTCTAGTTAGTAAGAGTAACTCTTCATATACCTGTTCTAAGATTATATGTTCTTTTAAATTGTATCCCTCGAAATTCTTTAAGATTTGTTCGAATCTAGAGTTTACCTTCCTCTGTTTGTTATTATTTTCTATTAAATTATTTATTTTGGTTTGTATTTCAATAAGATCATCATGATCTGGGTTACCAAATATAAATTTAATAGCAGATCCTAAGAAATTTATAGATCTCTTACTTCTAGTATGTTCTTCTATTTGATTTGCTAAATTATGTGCCTTTTTTATCCAAATTTCTTCTTCCTGAGTAGGTATGTAATTGCTACTTATTATCTCTATGAATGAATTTAGTAATGTTGTTAGATTTGTTACATGAAATAAATGTGTCTGATCATTAAATATATAAACATCATCGGTTTGAGTTAGTATGTATTTCTTTTCCGTGACGTCTTCTATTTTTGTTGTTCCTTGAGTATGCTTTAGTGCATTCACGAGTAATATGAGGAATGCTAATTTCGTCATCTACAGGGAAAGAATAATTTTTAATATTGTCTTTGTGTACAACTATCCCCTTCGTTGTTAAGATCGTGTCCTCACGGTCTTCCTTTACTATTCTTTTAATATATCTAGTATTACTTTTCTTTCTAATCCCTGAAATTCTTACCATTATTTGTTCTCCTTGTTGGTAGGTTCTATGTTTTGTTCCTTTATTAAGTCTTTCGAGGACTTTTTCCGATGCTTTAATAAGTTTTGTGTGTATATTTGAATCTTTGAATTTTTCTTGATTAAAAAACACTTCTTGAGGTTTGTAGCCTGTGACGGAATGAATTGTGTAATTTAATTCACGCACTGTTCTAAATACTTCTTCGATTAGATTGGTATTGTTTTGTACCATAAATATCCTTGAGAGTTCTGATATTGTTTTATGTGCACTTTCGACTTGCCCGTTTGCTGTCGATCTATAGACTGGCGTCTGTACTTTCTTGATTCCATATTTTATACACATTTGCTTTACCATCTGGGTGTTAAAACAACTTTCGTTATCAGTCATGAGTCTCTCGCAATTTGGGAAATAATTTGATAAGACTTCCTCCATTTTATCATAAAGTCTCTCCTTTGTTTCTAGTTCTCGTATGACCAGATACTTTGAATATTTATCTTTTGATACTAGAAATGAATGTTTGTCGTTGAAGTATAGATCCATGTGGATGTGTGTTCCTACTTGTGTTGGAATTTCTGAGTCGTTCAATGGTTCTCTAACTGGATTTCTCTCGTATTTACCGAATAAGCATGCTACACATTTTTTATTAAAACATTTTGCCTGTTTCCTCATGCTTGGCCAGTAATATGTTTGATTTATCTCTTGAATGTTATTTTTGAATCCTCTATGAGCTCTCTCATGGGTCTCTTTCACTATCTTTATTTGTTCTTCTAGGTTGGTAATATCTTCCAATTTTATGGGTGTGTGTATAAACCTATTTCGTATAAAGACTTCTTTTATCTTTTTCTCGAATGTATACATGTCTTCTGGTTTTGCATGTATTGCTATTATCTTGTTAGGTTGAAGAATTTTTTTCAAATTTCCTAACAGTTCATCTTCCGTTGTGAAATAAATAGTGTGCCTTATCTTTTTTTCAAAAACGGTTTGTGTTTTTATTTCATTTATTTCGTTGTTCGGTATTAATTCTACCTGTAGGCTATATGTGTTAAATGGTTGGCTTACTACTTTGATTACATCTTCAGATGAGCTCTCTTCTGAGTGAACTGTACTTATTGTTGAAGTATTTATTTGTTGCCGCGAAAGAGCGTCTGCAACTACATTCAGGTGTCCCGGTTTGTATACTAACCTTGCACCGAAATCCTCTATTATACTTTTCCATCTCTTCAATTTAGTGTTCGGATTTTTTTCCGATATTGAATATACTAACGATTGATGGTCTGTGTATATAGTTAAATCCGCTACTCCGTATACATAATTTCTTAGCTTCTGCAGTGCCCATATGATGGCTAATAATTCCTTCTCGTTCGTTCCATAACTTTCTTCTGTCTTTGTCAGAGTTCTACTTAAAAAGAATATAGGTTTTTTGTTTTGACTAAGGACGGCTCCAATAGCTATGTTAGATGCGTCTGTCGTTAGTTCAAAGGGTTTACTATAATCTGGTTGGAATAGCTCTAATCTTGCCATTAATACTGCGAGTTGTTCCATTTTGAACTCGTGTCTGTTGTCGTCGAATTTGTGTGTTTTTTTTCTCCACATATACACTTTCACTGAATTGCTTTGCTGCTTCGTACGAAGAAGCTATATTTGTACCTGCTATGCTAGGTAATTCTTGTAACCGGTAACGCGAGTGTTCTGTTTATACTAGATTTCACTACTTGTTCCCGAGGTCCGCTCGATTGAAGTTAAAAAGTATATTTAACCTCCTGGCAGGATCGCCAATTAAATACACTCGCGTATATTTCGTAATTAAAACAAATTATATTTTTTTAGGATTTTATAGTCCTGTTTATTTATATTTATTTTAATTACTAGTTCAAGTTTATTATCACCGAACTGTGGTCTAAGTCGATGTTATTTCTAGACTGCCCCTTGCGTGTTCGTTTCTTATATTTATATCCTACTTAGTAATCTATGTATTTGGTTCAAAATAAAACCTTTTCTTTATTCTTAATCTATCTTTTCTTATCTACTGTGTGTTCGAATACAATCTCTTTTCCTTTCTTATCTCATAGTTCTTATTACATATTTTAGGTTACAATACAATCTCCTTTCATTTCTTATCTCATAGTTATTATTATTATTTTCTACCCTTATCTAGGTAGGTACACGTTATCTAACGTTTATTTTAGATAAATCTTAATAGATGGTCCTTAGACTATATGGTTAAGGGTCCTTAACTCCCGGCGAATATGGGCATAATCTACTGCAGCCCATGGTATATGGCAATGGGAACGCCGAACCTGTACGCCGCACAATTGTCCAATATTTCCCATTTTCCGCACACAATTCTTCTTTTTTCTCTTGCGTCGTTTTTGGCGTTTTCTTATTTTACCGAGTTGGGTTTACCTTCGCTGTCAGAGCGAGGGGGGCTGGGGCCGGTGTGCTGGTGCACAGAGAATGGCTTGTGTGTGTGTTATTTTTACTTTGCGTGCCTTATCGTCTTTGACTTTTGAAGGATGTGATGTTATAGCTCTGTTCCAGGGGGTAGCGATGGGCTGGGCTGTGTTCGTTAGGTACGAGTACGTATACATTAGTTTGCTCTGCCCTTTGTACCATGCGCTTTGATGTGTGTGTGTGTAAAAAGTTTAATAACAAAACAGGGACGAGTGAGTAAGGATTCCACTTGAACCATCGGGGACGAACCCCAACTGCGAGCACGAGGTGGAGAGCACAGAATAGATTTCTTATATGGCTTACATTAAACTAATGAATATATATCCCTCGCATTTCGGTTTGGCAGTTTGAAGGGGCACACAGACACAGGCTTGCACATTTCTCTTCTTGTCAAAGGCCGGAGAGCGCATAGACAACTTTTGTTTTTTTTTTCCCTGTTGCTGCTGACTTCTAACTTTTTGGTTTAAAAAAGAAAACTTAAAGACGAACACGGGGATAAATGGAATTCTGCAGCCGTACATCCATGCGGCGTCGTTCGTTGCTTGCTGTGTGCTCCACCACAGTCCATATATATATACTCGTACCTACCTGACGTGGAGAGGCTTTTCATTTTCTATCGTTTGGCTCGGACGTAATGAGATTTGATGACCTCAGGAGATTCCTTCAGCTCGATGATAGATTCTTTTTCTGCTTGTTTTCCTTTTGCGTCTGAGATCTTTTTATTGGAAAAGATTTTTATCTCTGCTTCTTTATGGGTTTTCTTCAAGCTGCCGACCAGTTGATAGATATGCATTGCTCCCTGGCTAGAGGATAGCGCAAAAAAGTTCTTGTATGACAGCTTGCATTTGTTTTGTATTTATTTTCAAGGCTTTCATTGATTTTGAGTGAATCGCAAATGATGGGATGCTGCGCTCAGATGGACAGACGACATAGAGAGAAGGAGAATAGAAAAATCAAGACCGAAGGAAACTGATTAAACACAAGAAAACTGACGTCGAACATGAGAATTTGAAATGATACGAATTGTTAGTGTTGGTTCGGTTCACATGTCATGGAACTACAACAACTGTCAATGTGCGTTTGATTTGTGGAGGGAAAATTCATTGCTTCCTGTTTGCAGTGCGGACTCGAGAGGACTTTGAAATAGCCAAAAGAAATCAATAAAATGTCACTGTCACATTTTTGTAGGCTATTAAGTTGACTGCAGTATGCGTCACACAAGTGAGTTGCTGTTCGGAATATTTACTGAACTGGGAGTAGATTAATTTTAAAATGTGCCTCTAGCCAAGGGGTGATGCGAAATTATAGCGAAATCTATGCTTGACCCAGTTTGGGTACATATTTGACAGGTGACACACTTTTGGTTATTTATAGAAGGTCATTAGTTAGTGTTGCCACTTTGATTGCGCTGCAATGTTTCTCTGTCAAAAATATTGTGAACTTGGTAATTTTACTCCTTTCCAGTCCATTTCTCTT
Source organism: Cheilosia impressa (assembly GCA_948293265.1). Lineage (NCBI taxonomy): Eukaryota > Metazoa > Arthropoda > Insecta > Diptera > Syrphidae > Cheilosia > Cheilosia impressa. The sequence continues at coordinate 52,301,364 of OX411881.1, read as the reverse complement.
TCTGTTTTGGAAATCGTTGAAACTCGTAATTTTTGACATTTCTTCTTTGTTGCTGTCTTTATTGAATAGGCACAGTCAAAAATCTCCTCAACTAGATTTGTTTCGATTCAATGTACCCTGAACGCAAAAACTAATTTGGCCGGGAACGTCACTTCAGCCACATATATACGAACTGTCAACTTATTACCCATTCACGAAAAGGTTAAACGTTTTTTTCTTGTTGTTGAACTGATTACAGAGTTATTTCAAAACCGATAGGTATGAAACATGAACAAAAAAACTGTCAAACTCCTTACTTTATAGATGACACATTCACAAACGTCAATAGGGCAAGTATAAAAATCTATCGCCATTAAAAACCCTCTCTTGCTCTCATCTGTAGACCTTTAAAACGAGCCAGCAGCACGCTTATGTAGAAACCGTCAAAAGCACACTTTGTTTGACATATTCCCAATATAGTGAAGATTTTGACATTTGTCGTTTAAAATTTTAAACGCCTGGACTCCAATTTCACTTTAAATACGAGTCACAATTAAATGATAAATTTTTATCAATATCTTTTGGCATTTGAAATTTTTGACGTTTATTTTGAAATCTATTGAAAAAGTGCAATCTGTTGTCGATGTTCTAAGGATTTCTCCAGGTTCATTAATTTGTTAAAACAACTGTTTAGATCTGCTAATTAATTAATTTGACAGACACACGTACTTGCATTTTGACACATGTCACTGAATCCAACTTTTCACACTTCAAAGTCACTGAATCCAACTTTTCACGTGCTTCTAAGAAGTTATCGCATTTATATACCATTCAAAATTATATACTAAACCCATTTTTGACATTTGTCGTCGAAGCCATCTGTACACCTGCTGCCCGAAGAATTCAGTTTAATTTTGTCCTCCAAAGTTAATCAATTCCCCTCCATTTGCTGCGCTCTTTTCAGCTCACCCAAACTATATTCCTCGACACACGCTGACGCTGGTCTGTCAAAGTGCCACCCTAAACTCCGGTTCAGTCAGGGTCACGTGAAATGGATATACCGTATACCCTTACCCATTCGAAAACAAACCATCCATCGAGGTGTTTCTTTTACGTCGCCGTCGGTATAGTTATTCTATTACGATTTTGTATCAAAGTCGGCTCTGCTCCAATTTTAGAAATGCTACCATGAAACATTGATGAGAAGTAGAATACTATGGCATAGCACGGCACGAAATGGAATATTTTCCTCCTATACCTTTATTATTTACAGCTACCAGTATCCGACTAGAGAAATAGAAATAGAAACTAATGGAAAGAAAATCAATTGCAGGTGTTTTAATTGGACTATTCTCGTTTGGGTTTCTAATTGAAAATTACGTTCAACAAAGTCTCGTTCTCAAAGTCCTATACCTAGTTGTTCTGTTGAATTGTCAAAAAGGACATCACTCTGAATTACTGTTTGAAATTTAATTAAACTACGAGTACAAAATCTAGTGCTTTTCTTAAAAAAATACACAGAAATAAAAAAAAGAAGAAAAATCCCAAAAACTAATTTAAATCTCTCTCTCTTCTTCTATTTACAGGTATGTAAAGCAACAACTTTTTTGCATGAGATCACTTCGGTTCTTTCCCACAATTTACTCGACCGTTGTATGTGAATATAAACTGAACAGCAACAAAAAAGAATAAAAAAAACATCCCAAAACAAAAAGGACTAAAGTGAGTAAAGTATTTCATAAGTGTATACGCGTTGCTGCTCTTTTTTTCCGGGAATGTCAGATGCAGCATGCTGCTGGTTTGCTGTGCCATGGATAGATATAGGTGGACACTTTTGCCAACTGTGGATAGTGTACCCACATTTAAGTGCACAGAGACGTCTATACAAGAGTATATTTTGCACAACAGTGAGTGCGTGCGTTGATTACATTATTCTATACTTTTTCATGTGGAAAAGTGTACTTGTAGTTAATTTCTTTTTTTCTTTTGCCTTGTAAAAAGAAAGTAAATGAAGATACACACACTGGCGAGAGCGAAACAAAACAAAAATCAACAGAGCTTGTGTTTTAAATTAAAAGCAATAAAATAAAAATTGTTGGCCATCTAGTAGAGCAGAATTAAGTGTGCTGTGTGCCCCTAGAAAGGAGGGACGCATCAGAACAAAGCAAAAACAATATAAATTCGAAATGAAGAGAGAGAAAGGCTGCACTTGCATTCAAAGGGATAAAACTATCTATTTGTGACAGGCAGTTGCGTTACCGTTGTTTCGCCTTTGGGCCATGATGAGTTACATCAGGCGGCACCTTGTGAAAGCACAAATAAAACTGTGCCAGGCGAATCCACCTGACTGTTGGGCAGATGTGCGCAAATCCTTTGAAATGGTTTAGTTCGTTTACATTTGGGATGAGTTGAACATCAACATTTGTCAGATACGTTTAGGTGAAAGTTATTTTAGGTTAGCTACCTGTCCAAGTCAAAGTCGTGTATTAATGAGGAGCAAAAATCAGAGCGCAACACTCCCAAAGTAACTATACGAAACTTTCTCCTGCTGTTGCATCGTAACTTTTGCTTGGTTTTGACAGAAAAATTAACTGTCACTGCCACACACTGACAATTGGGTGTCGAATTTGACGCATTCAAAGTCGAGGGGTTTTCCATCACCAATTCGTCCGTTTGGAACAACTTTAACTTTGACAACTCATAAAAAATTTGCCGTGCGACGGAAAACGCATGTGCGCGACTAGCCTAAGGAAATATGACCGTCTGGTGCTTTTTACGTGCGGACACACTTTAAGTGGTTCCAATTTATGTAGCTACGGCCAATAACGAACAGGAACAAGTACTGAAAGTACTTCCCGTTCCAACATTCCTGCTTTTCAATGACTGTTTATATACAATCAATTCACGAGACATCCCTCGCAAACAGTTAAATATCCCAAACTAATCATCATCCAACTCCCTAGTGTGCGAGTTCTACATTATAAAAAAAACCCCCACCCAATCGCATGATTAACTACAAATCGTCCTTTAAAAAAAAAGAACAGACTCGAACTTCCACAGAGCACAAACGTTAAAAGAGCTAAAATCCATCGATTGGTGCACTTTTCCCAAAAGAGTAATTCTCGAACAAAAACAACCGACTGAATGAGAATAACAGGGAAAAAAAAACTCATCATAAAGGATAATACTTTAAGCATTTCTGCAAACGAACGAATCATTCAGTCGCTCCCTCTCCTCCTGACTTCATTCAAAATTGTAGTAAAATTTCCACACATTGAGTCTACAGTACACTAAAGAGTATAAAGCAAAGACGACGTATGTTGGTGGAAACAGAAACACTCAGCTCAGCAAAGCAAAGGATTGACGTTCACCAGCCACATCCAATGATGCCCGAAAAATCCATTCCGCCATTCCCTTGCACTCCGCATGGAACCTCTTGTAGGAGAGACCTCGCAAGGCTGCCGCCGAAATCTCTGTGTGCCCATCTTCCTATTTGGAAACTTTCGGGAGGAATGAATGAAATGTTGTATTCAGAAATTTAATGGATACCAAAAGAGGGGCAGAGGTATGCCATAAATATACACACACACACACACACGCGACTGGGAATGGGTTTATGGAAATGGGTGCCGTTGGAAAAGTTAGCCCGGAAAAGTTGGGCCAACGCACATATGCTCCTCCAGCCCGGCACGATAGACACATGTACGTAATTACAAAAACGAAAAATTCATTCGAAATATTCCAAGCTTGATATGGTGGCCATGTGTGAGTGTATGCTGCTCCGTGCTGCTGTCTGTCTGTCTGTCTGTCTGTCTCTGTCTCAGTGGAACTATGAGGATTTTTCGGAATTGTTTCCCGTTCCCTTAGTTCCGGGTTGGATTTGTACAGGCGGAGTGCCTTTGGGGGGTGGCCAAGTGCTGCACCCCCGAATTAAGTGCAGATGGTCTTGGTCTATATGGTTGGCATTCGATGGGGTCGTCCCTCTGTGCGATGGGGGACTCGTATACATTAAATCGATTTCATTTCATTTTCGTGCAGTTTTCGCAGCAATGCATGTGTGCATAGTTGCAGTGTGCAGCTGAATGACAGCGTGCGTGCTTGTTTACACTGAACACCATCATCGCAGCGTTACATCAAATGTCATTTCCACTGCTGCTCATCTTATCTGTATCTGTTTGGCGGAGGCTGGTGCCCATAACCGTTCGTCTATAGCTGGCCGAGGCTCTAAATACCCAGCAGCCGTCAAGACTATGATCATATAGGCGCGCATTCTATTTTACGAATATGTGATTTCGATTTTTCTCCGTCTCACATACAAGCCGGAGCGTTGTTCTCGTGCAGCACGGACATTCAAAAGGTGAAGAACAAGACACTACACAGACGGAACGCAGAAAACCTAACTCATTCCGAGTCAAAGTCATTAAGATCGTTACGGAGCGATAGTATCCAGCTGCAGGCATATTCACTTGGGATGAGTCTCAAGCCGTTTTTTGTTTTTTTTTTTTTACCGCACCAGACACAAGACTCTGTGTATGTGCATCTTCCTGGAGATCCAGAGATGTTTTTTGTATTTGTTTATCTTGTTTTCTTTTTATTGCACATATAAGATCGGATTGTCATGATCTCGCTGAGTATATGTGATGTTTGTTATCAAATCTCTCGTTCTTCACACAACAGTGGGAAAAATTGTTTCCTCATGGAGACGCAACCGACGCAACCGACGACGGTGGCAATTATAAATTATCCAATTTTTTTATCGCTTCGCGCTCTGTTGTCTGTTGTGTCTCTTTGGGAAGCGAGAAAAAAGAGAAGCGTTTGATGGATTTTGATGGTGATTAAGAGGAAAAATTTAAATAAGTAGCTACCATGTTGTCAGCGCGCTTATCCTATCCCTACATCATCATTGTTACGTGTGTCAATCAAGTGAAAACATTCACCGGGCTTGGTTTTTCTTTTTTATTTTATTTTAAATTTCAAATTCCCTGTCGGTTTTATTTCGGGAACAGACGTGATTTGTCTATGCGTGGTGATTTGTCAAATGACAGCTTCATGGCGATGCCTGACACTATTGTTTATATCACAACGGGGAAATGTTAAACATTAAGAAGACAAACATGCACACAATGTTATGAAATATGATTTAAGCATCCACAGTCACACATATTTCGGTAAAGATGAGAGAGAGAGAATCAGCTGGGCCCAACTGACAGTTGTATGAATTTCGGAGGTGTGGAAATTTATAGCTGGAACGCTTTTGCATTTTTAGTATTTCAATTTTTCTGATGACAACATCTTGCGTAAGAGTGGGTTATTTTTAAAACGGATATTGGTGTGCGGTGGGAAATAAAATTGTGACAGATAAGATCGTAGCCAGGTGGAGTAGGTATATGGTTGGATGAATTTATTCAGGATTTAGACGGACATGTCAAATGGTGTATGTAGTTACAGAAAAAGGTAAATGACAGCTGCATTGATTCATCTGTCAAATGTATGGAACTTCCAAAACCCCACAATTTTGTTGAATCTTTGCAATTGGTCGCTGGACAAATTCTGTTTATGGAAAACTACTTCATTTTTGCTGAATGGTGAATTGACGCATTTGTGGGCGACCAGTTAGTTTTTTTTAAATTATGTCGGCTTTGCATAGGAAACAAGATCGAATTTCAGCAAGGATTGCTCGTTCACGAATGAACAAATAAATGAATGAATTCCAAAGAGCTGAATCAGTAAGTTTAAATAGGTTGGGACTTTGTACCAAAATTTGACAAGTTTTCGCAGGGAATACAATTTTAGTTGCACCGCTAGACTTCTTGTTGCGTTTTAACACAAAACTAAGGTTTATGACTTCTGTTGCTTCTCTTCTTATTGTTCTTATTCAATTATTGTAAACAGCTAGTTAAAAAAACTTCTCGATTACTTTGAAAGCAAGTATTAAGTCTGGCACTACTCTTGCATTTGTAGGGTTTTTTTTTCGCTTTTAAGCTGGAAGTGCAAAATGCTGCACTGTTGAACGATTTATTTTGTTTTTAAATGCGGTCTTATGGCTGAAATAGGTGGAAAGAATTTATGTCGCGCATCACTAGTTTTAGGTATAGTACGTGCAATGTAGTTTGGACTTAAAAGCTGTCGCTGTCAACAATACGAGTTTCACAATATTTAAAAGAGAGATAATACCTCCGAGTATACACTAAATTATAAACTAAATACTTATGCATGTAATTTCTACTCATCTTTTGTGTTTACACAAACCTACTGAGTGATCTTCAAAATACGATGCTGCCAAGTGCATTGGATTTCAATCAATGTCATAGAACTCAGCAAATTTATAAATGCATGCAGAATTTCCTTTTGACGAGGCACATGTATTCGTATGTGTTTTAACATTGCACGTCTGCTGTTTATATCAGAATTTCGTAGTTCGTTTCATGAGTAATGCATCACCAAAGTTGACATTTCAGTGTGACATTTCAATGCCTGAATTGTGACAGTATTCTCTGTGATTCTTGCTTCCAATTTATAGTTAGAACTCAAACTTGTTGAACTATTTCGTAAAGAAATTGTTTACTTAAACAAATACTTGACCGTTTTGCATTGTTTTTGTTATGCATTTCGATTAGCTGTGTTTGTGTGGGTGCACATTGATTGACGAAAACATGAAGTGCGCTGTTTGGAACATATTTAATTGCTGTCGCTTTGAGTTCGAAAACAGTATTTTTCATAGAATAAAAACGCTGTCCACTGATATTCCACGAGAATATTGAAGACTGAAGCAATAATCTTCAAATTATTTAATTTTGACACATTCGGACAGTTTTTTTGAGGTAATCGACAGAAAATAAAAATGGCCGTTCAAGAAATTTAATTTAACGACTTTTATAAATGCCCCAATGTAAACAGCGTTGATAAGAATTTTAAACTTCCTTAGAACAGTGTTGCCATTGAAACATTCAGATCAAAAGTGTTACAACTTTTTTGTTCTTGTATTTTTTAGGAATGTAAATTGAAATATAGTCTAGTGTGTTTTTGGGGAGGAAAAATATGACAATGGTCTCTCGAAAATATGTGATTTGCCTACTTTATTTTTAAATCTGCGATTTTGACATCAGTTGATATGACATCCATTGGTATGCCCGTCAAAGTTCTTCAAATCTATTGAAGAATACTCAAGTTATCTCACTTAACTTAATTACACACGAGAAATCCTCAATTAGAATTCCCAAGAAGTGAAAACCATTAAAAGTCGACAAAAAACTTCAATTCAACTTTTCCTCAATTATTTGTCATGCCTTTAATTGCACACACCGAAAGTTAAAGAAGTACCAACACTCCTGTATCTTTATGGAAAATAAATTCCCATTTTAAATGCCTTGCGTTCCATCCATTACGCATTGTATTCAATTTTAAGACGTCTTTTTACATCTAATTTTATTCACGTTCCTTTCCGGTCACCGAAAATGTATACAAAACGTCCATGCCCACAAAAAACACGCACACGCTCTGACAGTAGGTACCCACTCTCCCTTGGAGAAAACGTCAAGCAATAAAACAAAAACCAAAAAAAAAAGTGTTCAATAAAAAGAAAACAGCAACAATCAACCGTGCGTAGTAAAACACATTTTCAAGGTGGAGGATACGAATACCACATCGCAAATGCTCTGCGCCGTCTTCTCTGACATCTCGGACCGAAAACCAAATTACATGTAATTTTCCGCTTCAAAATTTTAATAGATGGTTATGGCATGCAAAGAGTTTTAAAAGGAAAACGATACCATCCAGCGAGAACACATCACCCTAATTTTCGCCATGTCACCGAATTTAAGAGCTCCTGGAGTTATTGACTGTGTTTACACAGTTGCTTGGGAGCGTTAAAAAAAAAGTCGCAATGAACCTCTATCAAACTAATCTCGGCAAAGTATAGAAGACACGATCAACCTTATAGAGTGTGTTTACTTAGCCAAGTATTGTGGGGGCGTCTGGTGTACGGATTTTATTTGAATTCCTTCCAATAAGACGAAGTGGTGGTGTATGGTGCCCACTCCGGCTCTGAATGCATTCATCGAATGTATTCGCTGATGCATCAGCAGCTGTTATATATATGAATGCCAACAATAACATTCAGCAGCTACTCGAGATGTTTTCATTTCGTCGCGCGAGATGTAAATTGTGTTTCCGAATTGTTTTTTTTTTTTTTTTTTTCTGTATTTCTGGAGCACCGAATTTTTTTTATGGCTTTTTCTGTGGAAATTTGATGTAAAAATATTTTAATGCCTGTCAGTGTGATATGGCTTGTAATGATTAGCTCTATTGGGCGACTTGACAGTTGTTGTTTTTTCAGCCGTTTTTATGTACACGTACTTGTTGTATTTAATTTGAGAAAATTTCTTTTTCGTTTGTCGATTACAACATGTATTATTGTTGTCTGCGTGTTGTGGGGATTTAGGCGCAGCGTTGTTAAATGTGTTGTTCTTTGGAGAAAGAAAAAACATCTCATGGAAATGTTTTGTTTTGATAGTTGGGGAGATATTTTTCTCGGATGTCCCAATAAAAAGAAGACAAAAATATGTTGGCCCAAATAGAAACAGTGTAGTTTTAGGGTTTAAGTTGTATACTTTGAATGGTAATTTATTGATGTAAAGCGTGTCAACGGGAAACTGTCCGTGACGTGACAGTTTGGTGCAGTTTTTATTATGAAACAGATTTATGTAAGATTCGGGGGAAAACCCCAGGGGAACAACATAGTGCGGGCTGTGCATAATTTATTTGGGTCAAAGATGTTATAAAGAGACCGAACACTTTGTGGAGAGATCAGAAAGTGGAACTGTTAGTTTTTAGTGTCAATGTGACGTTGTAGTCTGAATTCTGTTTCAGAATGCTGACTGCTGCTTTTTTTCGACTTTAGTTTTAATTTGAAATTTGTTCAAACCAGATTCGCATGAAGGCTGTGTCGAACAAGTTTTCGGGAAGTTCTTGGAAAGTTTTTAGCTTTCTATGTGGACTTTTGAGAATTTATCAACAGAAATTTTGTTACGCCCTCTTTTACAAAACTTTGAATACAAGCCTAGTATGCCTAGTACATATGCTGTTCCAGGATAGCTAAAATGAAGCGCCTCTCCAATGTTTCTCTCCACCGCTTCGCTTAATGTTCGCTTAATTTTGACAGTGTAAGTTCCGTAAAAAAAAGAACTGTGTTGGTAAAGTAGATGGACTTGCTACTATTAATTTGCTTTCGTTTGAATTTGCTCTGATCTGTCAAAATTTAACTTGAACTGCGTACTGCTTGGCTTAACCGCTTTGCTTAATTTTATCTTTGGAGATATGTTTGTATGGGTTCTTAACTGAAGCGAGAGCAGCATACTGGGCTTAAAACTAAAATAATATTTGGCTTAATATTAGTCGTAGAGTTTTTAAAACAAAAAAAGGAATATTATTTTAATCTATTACATAAAATCAAAGTTTTGGGGGTTTTGTGTCTGTTACCAGTTGCCGTGAAAACTACTGCACAGGCTTCGATGAAACTTACTTGAATCCTTCTTAACACTGGGAAAAATCCATAGTTTATGTCATTCATTGCCACGCCTACTTTTTGGGAACCTTTTTCACCAAAAGTGATATTTTTTCTGCCTTTACAATGGCCCTGACTTGGCATGCATTCAAATAGGTAGTTCTATGTCGTTATAAAAAAATGTTACCAAAATTTCGACAGATTTATTTTTCATATTGTTCAAAATTAACATTTAAAAATTTCTCAAATAACTTGAATTTATCAGGCTTACGTCAAAAACGACTTTGATATCAAAATCCATGACACAAAACCACAGCGCTAGATACGAAGCTCATTTCGACAGACCACATTCACAATATTGCTCGACTTGAAAACAGCGATTTCAATAAATTGTTATCGCGCACATAAAGTCCCTCAGTGGCAAACGGGTGAACGTCCACGTCGTCGTAACACATATTTTTATCACACAATTTCACATTTTGTTTTATTTTAAAATACACGTCCAACCGGAAACAGATATACGAATTCTCATTCCATGTGTTTTCCCCTGTTATCAAAACGAAAAAAATTCTCAAATTAAAATACGAACAAAATATCTTGTTACAAGCAAAGCCCCCATCTAGAGTTTTGCCCTCATATTTGATAAATGCAACTGCAATCAAATTGCTTGTAATTTGTTTCATTCAAATATAGAACATAATTTTTAATTCAATTTAAATACTGAACGCAGTCACAAATAGTGTCAAGACTTGTTAACTGACTTTTATTAGCCCATTTTTGAGTGCAAAGCAAAGAAAGAGAAACAACAAAGACGGTTAAACGGCCTCATTAAAGACGTACAGTGTCAACAGGTGGACAAATTGCAACCTTTAACCTGTGACAGATTTTATTTTTTATTGCACCTCTTGTCACCTGAATGCGAGTGTGTTCGTGGAGATAAAAACCACATTCAACTGCCAATGAGAGAATTTAAAGATAACGACGCGAAGCTCGGCAGCAAAGATTACGCTTGTCGGTGTAGGCGGAGCTTAATAGAAGGAAATCACCCGCAAATGGCTTCTGGAACCCACATATTCTTTGATAAAAACAATAAAAATCCCCCACAACTTGGAGAAACGACACTTTGGAGTGAAATTAGCGAATTGCATCACACTCGCCCGACGATTAACCAAATCAAAGGGAATTCCAGAAAATTGTTCAAAGATTCTCTCGCACAGTCCTACACCAGAAAGGTCAGTGTGATTTCCGCCCACCGATAAGGAGCGTGTACATGTACGACAACTCGCACCCATAATAACAGAATAACACTCCTCAATGGAGCGTGGGCGAAAGCAAAGCAATAATTGAATCGTGCCCAGCATCAGAAACAGAAACCGTTTCGTTCCCATTCATATCTTGGGGTAGACTTTAAAGCTTGTTCTTGCTGTTTTTATTTTTTATCTCGAAGTGTGGTGGTTCTATTTTTGTTGTTTTTTGTTTTCTGTTTTTGTGTTGCCGCTTCCGTTGGTGTTTGCATTTCAAGCAAACAATCTGCATTTTGAATTTGAAACGGATGTGAGAGCGCCACACACTATATACTGCGTCCATAATTGATATCCTGAACAACTGACAGGCAGTCCATAGTATGAGAAAAAAAAGAAACCATGTGTTTAATACACAAACTAGTGCAGTAGAGTAACACTATCCGCCATAATTATCGGTTTCAAGTGGAGGACCAGGGGACTGTGTATACAAAACGCAACATAAGCCTTATGGCCATCAGCTGGATGGTATTGAATTTCCTACTCCACTTGAATGTCGCCGATATATCGCATCGCATCGGAGATCCTGTGTGTTATTAATAAACTCCGAGTGGATTGGGTTTCATATATAATACCGACAAGCACACGCATTGTTGCAGTTTGATCGCATTAAGGGTCTTACGTGAAATTGAGATCCTTTTTCCCCCTCCTTTCTCCCTCGGGTTGAACGAGTTTCTCAGCTCGCCCTCTGTTTACCCTTTTAATGGGAAAATATGTTTTACGTTCGAGTTCGGCTGTGTGTTGTGTTTTGTTTTCAAGCCCCCTCCAGGTATTCACAATCAAATGTTAAGATCTCTTGGTGCATTTTGTCAAACAATAGAAGAAATGAGAAATGATTGCAAACAGTCTGAAGGAGGGCCCCCTATAAATTGTGGTGCGTTTTCTGTACACATTCTGTCAAGTGTTTGCACAGCTTGAGTGCGATATGCAGTTTTATTTGTCATCTATACGGATCGGTAAATGGTGGTCAGTAGGTTAAACTGTTTGACAGTTACAGTCTCATGTCAAATGATAGGAAAGTTTGTTTAGGCCCGCTCGGAGTGATAGAAATGTTTGCTTAGGAGTGAATAAATATTGATAAGCAGTCAAGACCTTAACCTTGACAATGGAAATGGGGACGCTCTGATAAGGATGGGAAAGAATATTTTTCTGTTTGCTCCTGATGATGGGTTCATGGATAGGATATGAAAAATGTGACAAAAAAGGTCACGACAAGCGTAAATCATTTGTAGATTCATATCGTTCTCGGTACTCATAAGCAAATAGTGGAATTGACAGTCGTGTGTATTGATTTTTTGTGAATTCGTCAAATTAATATCGATAAGGCGAATATAAGTGATTGGTTTGGTTAACAAGTTTACACAGCTACAGGCTTTCACTTGAAGAAAGAAAACGATGTACCAATGAGAAATATTTTGGTGGACACTTTTTGACCCTAAGAAGGCGAAAACAAAGCAGAAACGAAACAGAAACGAATTGAATGCAGGTTGTCTGCAGGAAAATAACATTTTCAAAAAAAAGACGTGCATTCTAAGGCCCAAATTTCGAAACCGTAAAGAACTCCTTCTCGTACCTGCACTGTCAGTTAATCTGAACATAATTTTCCTGACATCGGTCAGTTTGTATCCATCGCTATTTTTTTTAATTACACTCGCAAACAAAATTCGAAACAGAACGCACTTCGATCTAAGATTTTAGCAGCCTTCTTTTCGAACTGTACAGAAATCTCTCTACTAAAGCGTAGTACGCTGCTCGAGCTAAACTAAATTTAATCTGGTCTCCAACTTTTCTCTCCAAACATCAGCTAAAGTCCTAGCTAAATTTTGACACAAAGTATGCCGTGGATAAGTGTCACAGAAAACAGTTGTTCTTTGAAAAAATTTGCTTCAAAAAGTTAATTCTCTCTTATTTCAATTATTTCTGATTCTATGTACTTTTCGTCTATGTAATAATGAAAAAAGCTCATCCTTGCATACTTTTCCGCAACAGAACAACAAATCTGTCACAATTTAGCTTGACAAAATGTGCCCACCCATTAAATGGGCGCGCTAAATTTTGACAGACACATAAAGTACATTCTGAAACAAAAGTTTGATTATTTAGCTCGAGCTGTGTACCACTCAGCTAAATGGATTCGCTTAGATTTAGCTCAGCTAAATTTTGGAGAGAATTTTGTATGGGAGCGAAAATTTACCTCGAGCAGCGTACTAAGCTTAGTAAATGAAACAAATGCGCTACACATTTTCGTAATCCATATTTTGACACGTCAAGAAGAAAGTATTTGAGTTCGATTGATGTGTAAATTTAAACAGTATACGCTCTTATTTTACACAGTTAATTGCTGGAGCCATGAAGGAGTTACTTCAAGGGGTAACTTATACTTATTTTTGCCTAATTTTAGCTTGAACTGTTTACTAGGCTTAAGTCTAGCATGCGCTTTATGTGATTTAATAATAATCTACTACAAAGACGACGCTTAAACAAAGTTTTTTCGTAGCCGACCATTATTGACTTTGTGCTCAAAATACTCCCAAACAACTTCCTTTTCGGACTGTACAGAAATATTTCCACAGCATTCTATAGGTACGTGACATAATTTGACGTTTGTTTACATAAATCAGATGTTAATCGAAAGGATTTTTTCAGTTCAGACAGCATTTACAAAAAAAAATAGTATTTTGACTTTCTCCAGTGAAATCAAGCATTTTGGTCGAACTGTAACGATTTAGGTTATAACTGGCCGTATTCAAGAATCTAGTTATCTTAAATCGACTAGATTAGTCTGGGTGAGATGTAACCTGAAGGCAAAACCTAGATTGGTCGGGAACGTCACTTTTTCTGCGTCAGCTACATACGAGAACTGTCAACTTAGTACTCTGTCACGAATTTCTTGACTAGATTCGTCGGCTAAAACGTCAACTGAAACAGCTGCTCATTTGACCGATTTCCCCCAATCAAAACCGAGATACACTCAGTGAGAGAGCTGTCAGACACCCATTTCCTAAACAAACATTCTTTTCGGACTGTACAGAATCGCTTTACATTTCTTAAGTGCACCGGTCTAGCAACTACGCGGCCCATTTCCGTGCATCATCTGTTCACAACTTTGATTAAAATATTCATAGCGCCCTCTTTGAGGCGATACAGATGTCAGTGATTCCGGTTTTCTTTTGAATTGTCTATGGCTGGTTGACATTTAACCACTCACTGACGTCCCTCTCAATGCGTACTAAAATTTTACGTTTTAGCCTTTAACTTGAACCTCCATAACTGACAGAAGCACTGACAAGTAGTTATCGTTAAAATAAAAACACTCATACAATCAAACATTGACCGATCAACTGAATCTTGATTTATTGCACTCTAAAATGCTGAAGATAATTAAAGGTTTTCATTCCCTATAAATGCGATTATAGCACCACCGCACCCCCGACTGCCACTGTGTAAACATTATAAATCTTTCTAAGCCCATTCCCTTGCTATTCTTCGGAAATCAAACTGCATTTGAAGGATGAGGGTCTTAATGTCGATTTACAACATGCCTCACTCTCCCATCGGAATACAAAAGAATCTATCCAGAGCACATTTCTCAATTCGCGCGCACTCCATTTATGCCACAAAAAGAAAGGGGGAAATAATTATTTTTCTGGTGATTAGCCACCCTCTTACATCATCAGCAAGACCATTCATTTGGTTATTGTTTGAGATCATCATGAGATCCACTACACACACAATCGATCAATTATGCGGCTACTGTCATATCTGACGTTTATCCACATGAATAGATTTCGCAAAACTTACATTCCCCATCCCGAGAGTGTCAGAGTGGAGAATTTTATTAAAAATTCCTGTCGACGTCAGAGAATTTTTTTTTTATAGCCAAAACGAAGGAAAGAACATTAAAAACAAAAAGGCCATTAAAATAATGTCACACTGGGTTTGTTACCCAGTTGATAGATGACTCTGGGGCATTTTTATGGCACAATGTGCGTAGGGTACAAGAGCCGAACGACACAGAAACAAGTTCTAACGAGTTCTTCTTATTTCGGGTGTGTTTCTCTCTCGCGTCTAGAAATTCAAATTTCGAAATGCAGACACACAGTCCACATTTACATATATAATACGAGTATGGTAAGAAAGACTGCTCCTAGATCAATTTTTAGGGCATCAACGAAGGGAACGACGATTCTCAATTAGCTCGTAGAGAGAGACCTATGAATCTAGATCAGACTCGTTTGTGTGGCTCTTTAGATGTCACCGACCAACCAAACAGAACAAGAAAAACATCCAAGAGAAAGAAATCGGAGTAGAACTACACAGAATCGTGTATGTGTGTTGGCTGGCTACCATCGAAATAAATAACGAGTAAACGATTTTATTTGGCAGATATTAACGCCCTCATTATAGTTCCACATGGGTCCGTCGTCGTCGTTGTCGTCGACGAGACGCAGCAATGCGACACATGAAGCGTGTGACTAGGAAATAACACAAATGGAGTCACTCCATCCGCAGCCATGGTGTAGTCCTTTTTGTTGTTCATGTGTGGAGAGAAGAAGAGTTGTATGGACAAAAAATGAATTATAATTAACCAGCAGAAGGAATTAATTAATCAGTAATGTGTCCAAACACGAGTTCTATTCCGAATGTGGGGCCCGTTGCGTTGGTTGGTTGGTCAGAATGAGATATAGTGCTCTCATTAACCTCCCGACAAACTAAATTTAATGCAAATTGACAACCACCTATTAGACGCTAATGAGGTGCGGACATTTTGAACCAACTAAAAATAAAACAAAAAAAATTGAGAATTTATTTACGCATTTTAATTTAAGGGTTTTTTTTTTTGTTGTACATTAGAGCACGCGTAATAGTACGAAAATGTTCATAATTTCGTGTTGGTGTAGATGATTATTTAATTTACACAATTTGGTCGTGCCTTTTAATGTGCAGCTTAATTTATGATTTAGCTCAATGTCTGGCGTTGGCAATTAGGGGCTGCGTTTTTGAATTTAAATTATAAACTTAATTTAATATTGGAAACTGCGCATTTTAAACTGTTTAAATTGACTCGCGTGCAATTTACAAAGGCTGCAGTTGATGTGAGTGGCGTCCACTTTAATCTGTCAGTAGTTTGTCAAAAATTGAATTTCTTTTAATTGTGTTAAATTTGCATTTTCGGTTTATTTTGTTGTGAAAAAATGTTTTTTTTTTTGCACAGGTGAAACGCCAATCTCATTAAATGTGACGTTTTTTTAATTATGTTTGTACTGGAGCTGGGGGTCGTTGGTTCGACCCAACTCTTGCTAAGTTTTGACAACCATTAGAGAGTATTTAAGTGTCCTGAAAATTACTCTTAATGCGACATAATTGCCTTCAAAAATGAGAGAAAGCAAGCGAGAACTTCTTCTAAATGTTCGCGTTATGTTCTTCCGCGAGTAATTTGGCGAATCGCCGGCAATTCTTCAAACGATTGCGATACGGCAATCATTTCACACGAAAAATGCATCGCTGAGGATACTTAATTGAACCCGGAACGCTTCTTCTTCTTTCGGCGAACGAAATGCGAATCGTCTGGAGATTCTTCGGCGAACTTATATTTCTGAAATTCCTTTCACCGCGACTTCGGTTCTGCATGGTTTTCTGTCAAATGTCAGTCCAATTAATCCGACTTATTTCATAAACTTCGATCGATTGTCCCAAACCCGTTTCATCGCCATTTAACTCGTGTACATTATGTTGGTTCACAAATTGTCAAATATCTAAACGAGTACATTTCATTAGGACTCTATTCCAAGTTGATTACAAAATCAAAACAAAATATTTGTCTATAATTGGAATACCCAAGTACGCAACGTACGCATACGTACCTGTCAGTTAAAGGCAGCAAATAAATTGTAGCTGGGGGAAGCCCCATAAATTTTATGGAATATATTCGATTTGATGGTTTTGGTATTGGTAATCCTGATTTTGTGACGCGTTCATAATTCCCTTCAATTTGGACTCAGTATACCGATTTAATTGTGGAAAGTTTGCCGCCACGGATTCTATTATAAGGTGATTAAGTGATCAACGGATAGGTAGAAGAAGAAATAAATAAATATATCGATTAGGTGAAAACCTAATTGCCACTGATGGTGGTGTAGGGATATTTTTCGTCCTTGTTGGTGGGTATTTCATGTGAGTCTTACAGGGTGATTTCATTGTTTGGAGCCGTATTTGGGTCTCTATCAATGAAATTACGCCATTTGCATATTTATATTGTGACGTAACAGCATAAAAATAGACCTAGTGGCGTAATATTCAGTACAAAGATGCGCCATAAGTAAATTGTGTGCCTTTACTTCGTCGGTGACCTGGCCTTCAGAACGTGTCACAGATTGCACTTGATGGTCTGAAGTTGGAAGATGCCGAGTTATACTTGAGCATCGTACAACCCGCGATCCTTTGAAAGGGTATTCCAGGTATTGATGAAGTGATGACTTGGATTTATAATAAGTTCTGTGTATCCTGTTAACACGGGCAGACATTTTTAAAAACATATTGCCACCATTTGGGGCAGCCATCGACTGAGAGACAAGCTGTCGAAATTGGTATTTGCAGGTGGAAAAATGTCACAGGTTCATATGAAACATAAACAGCCTCTGAAACTTTTCTAAAAATGACAGTTTCTGACGAAAAAAAAACAATTCACGACTTTATTAGACCACTATCCTCGCACACGTTTCATTATTTTCCCCCAGTTCGACAAAGAAAACGCCAAACAAAACGCTCTAATTATTTCCGTTTTAATCAGACACCTCTCAAAACAACGCACACACGTATTCATCTTCACTGCTCTAATTGGATCTGCCATCGAACTGTCACATTTGACACCTAATTGGGCGTCTTTTGTTTACCCATAACCAAAACACCGTAAAGCTTATATTATAATGCAAAGAATCTCTGTCACTGTCCGTGTTTATTTTCAACAAAAAGTGCAGCTATTCCGGTCTTTAACGACTTTTTATCACCGCTAACCAGTTTGTTTAAACAATAAAAACTTCCAGCATTCCAACTAACTATATCAAATGGCCGAAATTTCCCTTCACGCACATCATAAAAAACACACCGAAAACTATTCAGCTCATAACTTTTGCTGTCAAACGAAGTTTACCCCAGAAATCACTTGTCTGTCACTTCGTCAACAATGAGATTTACACACATATGTCGTCTGCCTAATTCGGCTAACGAGTAACGAGTAACGACTAACGCGCTAAAATGAAAGATAAATATTCATTAACTTGATTTCATGAATATTTTACACAATTAACTATAGCAACCACAAAATTTATGACAACTATTAAATTTGAAGGTAGGTATCTTTTTTCGGTTTAAACTTTTCATCGATTAAGTTGAAGTTAATAGAAATTTATAGATTGAGCTTGGGAACGCTCATAAAGCGGGTATAGTTGTGGGCTATGTGTCTTTTATTTACTCCCGCTAATGAGGTTCCAGGACTGACATCAACTGCAGCATAATCGAATGGAAATTAAATGAAAAAAGAAATAAAGAAACCTCTCTTGGGACCGGGAATTGAAATCAGATATGAGATATGCCCAGGAACGCGTACTTGTACAGATTTAGATGTTGTCGATGCAGAGAATATCATATGTTGGCACATCTCCCTCTGCAACGTGTTTGTCATATCGATTGACTATCGTGTATCTATAACCATTAGTGATTCGTGGTGGCATTTTCTTAACACGAAACCCTTCTATCGCTGCCTGACATCTATGAGAAGTCATTTTAAATTTGAGTAGGTACACCTCCGTGTGTCGCGATGACAATCTCTATCCTTTTGCGCCTTTGGAGGTTTACACACAACACACGTACGAGTATACGAAATCTTGGAAGATAATTCGATGCGATTGATGCAATTTTTCTGATACGAAAGGATTGCGTTGCATTTGACTTGGTTCATTGGACAGTTTAGATCTTAATCATAGTGGACAGTGTGTCCGGGCGGTCAACGACTGTGGGTACACAACGCATTCAAAGTTCATTTGCATTGATTATCGGGGACACTCCACACACACGGATGAATGCACGAATAATGGTAGGGATTACATTTTGTGCGCAAAAAGAGTTGCCTGTCCTTTGACATAAGTCAAAAGCTGTCACATATGTCAACTTGATGGTTGATAATTTTCTTTTTAACATGCATTTCCAAAGGCTTGTAAAGAACAAAATTGCCAAGTGAATATTACCTTGACAGATATTTTCTGTTTGACATTTGCGACGCTGTCATTTTGACGTTTCATATCCGCCCACTGCACAAGGCTCTACTTTATGAAATGTCAAGCTATGAAATATTGCTCGCGAAAATGCATCGTAATGGGTGCACTAGTTTTTGACATAAATTTGACACAAGTGCACCCATCTCCTTTAAAACTTCTGCAAATAAAATCAACTCGAAAAAAAAATAAATCAATTCACCATATTACACAGAACCCCCCTCAAAACTATACTGCTGACAATAAACAGAAACAATTCAGAACATTGCTTAAGGATTTATCCATGACAACATAAATTCGAACAAAAGGAACCCCACCATTCACATATTCTTCCGTATGTCTTTCTAAAATGTCCACTTCTATTTACAATTGTCATAGTTTGCCATTTGTGCGCTACCTCTTTCGCTGTATACAGCTCTTGCTGTCTATCCAGCGTGTAAAAGCACAGAATTGAGTATCTGGGACATGAATTCTCTGTGAACACATCCTCTTGAACGTAGCACAAAAAATAAAAAGCAAATAATCTCAAAAAACGATTATTCTGTGTACTCTGCACTGTTATATCTGACAATTGCACATTGCAATCCACTATCGTCCATGGAATATTTGTGGCTGTGTGTGTGCAGTGTCCACGTATATACACATCTGTACGAAAATAATAATGCAGTAAATCGCAGACAATAGAAAACTCAATAAAACCGGACTAGAATGGAGATATATTGAGGATGTGAACACTTTTCGAACACGAAATAGTCCACATTCCACATTTTCAAAGTTCTGCTGTATAGCTAGCTAGATGTGTGCGAATAATCTAGTGTACCGTGCGTTTTTACCAAAAAATAAAAATGGAAAGAAAAACCCTATTTGTAGAGCTTAGACGATGACATTGCGAACAGATCCCCACACACAAAAGGGTCATACTTGAAGTCGTTGGGTGATGCCAAGTTTGGTTTCGTTGCTTTCTTTTATTTTCAATTTTTTTTTTTTTTTTGTCCTTTGGGTATCGCCCTCTCTTGACCAAGCACTTGAAGTTTTGTTCCCATTTGTCTGTTCAAAAGAAGAAAGACTCTTGAACCAAAAGTAAACTGCAGACATAATTATTTTTCCTCCCCAATACGTATATTTGGCAGCCATTCTAGAGTCCACCCGAAATTCACCATAATAATCTGTCATTAGTTTCCGGTTATTATAACGAGTGTTCTACGTTCGGTGACTGTGTTGGGGTGTAAGTCACAAAGTTATCTGCAGGCCAACGCAAATTGCAAGTGTCACTGAATTGAATATAATGTATATGTAACATTAGTAAGCTGTGTGACACACAGGAGATGTCAAACGAACAAAGCCCTCTCATAACTACTATTTCGGGGGATAACTATAAATACCAATTTCATTTCAATTGATCGCTGGTAATGCGTTTATGCCAGATGATATCTGTTCAGAGTTCACCCTCAAAACCCCACCGAAAATATGCCGTCCTCTTTTCATTTTTTTTTTGTCTTTAAGCCTTCGCAATGCAAGGACAACCCTGCGGCCACTTCATTTTCTCTATGTGACACATAATCATGTGCTCAACCCTCAGCTTTTCGTTTTCTCTTTTTTGTTGCTGTCATTTTATTTGGGGCACTCTTTTTTGCTATTGTGTGTATACTCGTACCTATGTGAATGCTGGTTATTACAGGGGATTTACAAACACCAGGGCAAGTTATACTTTCGGGGGGATAGAATAATAATAATTCTTCCATTGCAAATTGATTTCACGCAAAATGAAAATTATTAGGATTATATTTTGCCTTCAATCGATTTTCGCTTTGTACACTAAGCTGAGTGAATCTTTCTTTCTTATACTTTCTGGCTGGCTGTTCCATCCAATTTCCAATTTGTGGGTCCTTTAATAATTTACAATGCACAGCCTGGGGAGGCATATGAGGAGGGAAACTTGGCAAGGTACATAATATGGAGTCATGAGTGTAGGAAATAACTTTATAGCGGGGAAATATTTATGTGTAATGCTTCTGCCAATATTTGCGATCGCACTGGTCGCAGAGAGTCGGATTGATAAGAGATTTTGCGTACGTGTATATTTGATGGTTGAGCCTTAGAAGGACGAGAGGAAATTTGGTTAAAAGGGGATTGGAATTCGATTGCAAATGGCATGAAAAATACTAAGATGTCTGCACGTAACAGAAAGTGGCACATTTGGCAAATGATTTTGACATGTGACAACTGTCAAATTGGGGGTTTTTTAATGAATATTTTTCATTGCTTGATGCGAGTTTGACGTGAATTTGCCTTCTGTTTAATTGACTGCGAGTGGTTGTTTCACTTTAGTTGACGTTTATCCGTTGTTTTTGACAAATTTCAAACTGACAGGAACTTTTTTTTGCGGCTTTTTTTACTCCTCAGATTAAGCGGGCATTAAAGTACAAAAATAACGAGTTCTGTATATTATTAGAAGGAATTTGAGTTTGACATTCCATAAGTCAGAGGTAAATCTGTACAGAGATGTCCAACTAAAAATAAGTTCGAATAAAGAAAACATTTTGTATGTTCTGAAAAGCGTGTGAATTATTGCACATAACAGAATGTCAGGCATTTAACATAATGACATCTGTCAAAATGTCTGCTTTTGTGGAGATTTATCGAGGATTTGACTTGAGTTCCATACTTCAAGTGGTTGTTCCATTTGAGTTGAATTTTATCCATCGTTTTTGCAACTGTCAGACTGACAGAGATGTGAGTATCTGCACGTAACAGAATGTCAGGCATTTAACTCAATGACATCTGTCAAATAGTCTGCTTCAATGGAGGTTTTTTGCTAATTTGACGTGAGTTCGCCATCCATAAGGTTGCTGATCCATTTTAGTTGAGGTTAATCCACCATTTTAGCAGATCTCAAAGATCTTGGGCGTCTTTCAAGGTTAGTTGGGCAGCATTGAAGAACCGAATTTCTCGCAATTGACAATTTGGGGAACTTAGATCATAGATCGTTCCTAGATCAGTGATAAATCTATAACCGCTCTTAATGTCATTATTTGAATAAAAACCAATCTTAGACTAGAATGGGACCAACTAAAACTAGATAGTCTCGGTTAGAGTATTTACGCCTAAAATTTACGTTGTATCTAATTTGTAAGGCGAATTGAAAATATTGCTTCAACTGTCGGGTACCAATAAAGGGATGCAAACGACTGCGAGTAGCATAACTCAAGGCTTAACAGATAACTGACCGACCCCGCTCACTTGAAGCCATTGTCCAAGTTGAGTCCATTTCCAAGTACCAATAGATAAAGCGACAAGGACAATTAACATGCCTTGAAAATGACAGCTCTAATCCGTTTCGCCAACAGGATGTATGTGCTCGAATATCAGTCAGGAAGTGAGGTAGATTAACTTTAGCCGATAATAGTCGTCTTTCCCCGGCTTTTTCAACTTAATTAATACTCCTCGTGGCGAAACAATGAGCATTATCAAATCAATCAGGACCAAGTAAGACTCTTATTCATTAGTACTTCTCTGTAACGCTGAACGTTAAGTATGAAAACAATAGAGTCCGCATGTATACGAATCTCAACCTTTTCATCTCGGATTCAGTGGATATATATTTTTTTGTTGTTTCCTTTTCGTTTCATTTTCCCGAGAGCGAGTTTAACGCTGTCGGCTGCTGCGTGGGCAGCACGTTCTGTATACACTCGTGGTAGAGGGCAGCAGCCAGCAACACATTCCTACAGCTGGCCAAATGAGCATGATATGAACATAATAATAATGAGAACGAATAAGAAGAAAAAAAACAACCATTACAGATCGTTAGGGTGGTTTATTTAATAATAATAATGGCAGCATACCATGCGTTTCTTTTTTATTGTTTTTCATTTCGCTTGAGTGGCGTCTTTTTCTCAATTTTCTTTCAAGGAGTCCAGAGAGAGAGAGAGGTAAGCAAGCAAATACCGCGTGGGGGCTAGGATTCCGTGCGTCCTAAATTTATTCATTACTTCCATGCCATTGGAACATATAACAAACATTTATTTGTGCCTTTCGTTTGCGTTTTTTTTTTATTATTAGATTTGGATCTGTTTGATTTGCAGTAGGCTACTGAAATGCTCCGTCAAGTGGCAGCACTTGATTGCGGGGTTTGTTTTTTTGTAGATATACAAATTAAGTACACAAATTAAAATGGAAGATGTTTGCCTATAGAGAGGGGTGGAGGAGGGTTAAAATCTGAAAGCCTCTAGAGGATTAGTTAATTTTTACTTAAGAGGATATCATAATATGGTAGTGGGGAGAGAAAAAAAATTAAATACTGGGCTGCAGTTTTGTGTTTACCTGGCTGTTTTTATTTGTGTATGCTTGAAGTGATCTTAATTTTGATATCAAGTGACTTTTGAGTACAAATTGTCGTTCGAGGAGCTGAGGAGAGGATACACTAATTGGAGTACGTAGAAGGGGACAATTTTGAGGCATCTGTTAGACTTGTTTGCTGTGGAAATTTGGCAGCACTTTAGGGTGTCAAAAAAAATTATGTCTATTATAGCACATGGAAAATATCTATTTATTCTCACGTCAGCCGGTTTTTTACGGAATGAAAGGGCTGAACTGGCATAACTCCAATCTTGTGGAATGTCAATGTTGGGTCGTTAAGAGCTCGATTTTCCTAATTTTGTAATCATTCCTGGATAGATCTGTTGGGTATTAAATGAATTAGTAAATTTTTAATTTATTTTGAATGCTGACAAACATTCTTTACAAGAAAATCTGAAAAGTAAACCTTATTTTGATTTCTGATAAATTTGGCAGCACTTTTTGTTTCTTAAAATAGAAGTAGGTCCTTATTTCATGACCGAGAAAGGTCATACTTAACACAGAACACTTGTCGATGAATATCTGAACATAAAGAACAAAGTTCTTGAAAATTAAAGTGCTGCCAAGTTGTTGTTAGTACTGGTTGGTAAGACGCATTAGAAATATTTAAAACCCACTCGAATTGTACTAACCAGACCGACAGTCGGTAGGTATACTATCAAATGTTTTAGCAGGTCAAGCACAATTTTTGACGTCTAACGTTTCTAATTTTTGTCAAAGTTTATCTCAAATCCTTTACCGACTTGTTTCTCTTGGAAATTACACATCCGGATTTCAGTCTGTTGTGTGACTAATCCGAAACATAAACGGAACATATTCACTTTGACAATGCACGTTGACTTGACACACCTGAAGTCCACAACAAGATGGCTGACTTTTTATATTCTTTCATTCCTTTTCTGTTTGGACGGATTTTTTTTTCAAACAAATTGCGTTTCTTTTAAAATCAATCGGAATTGTTTCATTTTCGTGCGCAACGCATCACAGTCAACCCCAGAGTTCCAGTTTTCTGTTCCATTCCCCTACAAGCTTTTCAAACTGCCAAAAATCTTCGTCAAGTTTGGTGCTAGTCTAAATTTTGACAAAGTCCTGATTTTTGTAAAAGACGCAGTTAAAATATATGCCCGATTCGAAATATTGATTAATTTACTGATATTTAATGTGACACTTTAAAGTGCTGCCCAGTCGATACATTTCTTTCTTTCAGAAGAAAAGGAAACAAAAACCAAACCCCACAAAATGAATCTCTTCAAACACACACGGCACAATCTCCACCTGTATTCATTGAACTACCAATCAAACGGCTGTTGATGATCCCCCAAATTAACCCTCTTAAAGTGAAATTCAAACTCCGAAATTGATCCACACTTCCCCAAGCGCAAGAACTTCCTACCTGAATTACACAACCAATGCAACCGAAATCCAAGTTTGAAGTACAATACCACAAATTATGATAACGCTATCACAATATCACATACAAATATTCAAAACTATTTTCCAACACAACCAGAGAGTGACAGAGAGAAAGAGAAAACGGGATCAAAATTGTCACAATTGACACTCAATCAATAAGAAATTCATCATCAATTTGTACACCATACCCTACCCAGTCCATTACCTGGGCACACAGACAATCTGTGTGAATTTTCCTTGCGGTTAACCATAACAGTAATAATAAATAATTGTCATTCATTTCTCTCGATTCGTTCTTCAGAAAATCTTCTTTAGGTCAACCAATAGCCATAGACGAGACCCACCAGAGACGAGGACACAAAACACACGTTCGTATTGGTATACCTTCTCGTCGGTAATTGCTTACAATTTGTAAGCATCTTCAAAAAGCCATCTTATGGACGACCATACGAGAGGCCCTGTGAATAAATGGTAATCAATTTTCTTTGAGCAATATTTCATACGAGCATACCCATGCATATATACCGTAAGAATATTAGAACATCACCGGCTAGATAGATGGGTAGGTGCAACTTTCACTCACAAAATCGTTATAGCACCGACACAGGCAACTGTATGGTATATTGTTAGTTTCTGGGGTAAATGTTTTGACGTTCAACTCTCGTCTTCCATTGTCATCTATCTTCTGCTAACAAATAATCAAATAATGGACAATAGTTTTGTTCGATTATGGGCAGGTTAGGTATACCTGAGATATACACACGTACACGTGCAGACTTTGGCTATTCTGAATGTCGAATCAAGTGTTTTGGAGTTTCGAGAACCCCCCCCATTGTTATTCAAATTGCGTGCATCAGTGATTACATTTGCATTCGAATGTGATAAACCCTAAACTGACTCATAAAATCAACACATAAAATACTGTTCGTTGTGAAACTGGTTGCGTTAGGTGGTTGATTACGAGCTTTGGCTTTTGTCCCACAACTGACCGTCGCGTCGCAGAGAGTGTGACAATAATGACGCGTGGATAATCTATTCTACTTGAAAAAAGACCCAGTGACACTGGCATTTAATTATCGTTCGATGGTGGATGGTGGTGCGCCCTTGGGAGCCAAATAAAAACAAGATCCATTCTATTAGCCACAATTATGATGGACAGATATGGGATAAAAGTGAGTGATGCGCGAGTTACGTACCTAGCATTATCACAATTGTCATGTTAACGACTACCATATGCAAAGTCACAGCAACTACAACATCTTAACAACAACAGCATAACACAGGCAGCACCGTAACAGCAGAACATAAATGCAATAAACTTCAGGGTCACACTTATGTACAACTCTGGCGACAAGTGTGCACCTGCAGCGTCAAAACAATAGCAGCATAAAATGCCACACAGCAAGTGTACAGCTGCAGCCACTATCGCTTAGTCACAACCGCGATTAACATTCTGTTGTTGGTGATAAGGGAACCATATTATGTACTCCTATACTCCTATGATTAGTATTCTCTGTTATTTTAAGTTTTCGTTATTATGTTCTATGTTAGAGTTAAGGCAGTCGTACGTTGAACTTGGTATAATAAAGAACACTTTATAACGTAGTGGAAATTCCTTGTTTGCTTTCGCTTCCGCTAAAAACGTAATTCGCGCCACCAAAAAGGAGCTGGAACCCCTGTAGCATCTCGACAGAGATAAGACTACAAGTACGAGTACGAGTGCTCTCAAGAGCTGCTTTTGGTAATAGTAGAACCTCGTCAAATGCAGGCGATTGATGGGACTTTAAGGGCTGTCAGGGCGACTCTTTGTTGTTGGTTTTCGGTTTTCTATCCGTTTTCTGTTTATTCTCTGCCCTGTCCGTGGATGGGTATCGAAGGAGGGTGGTTAAAGTACTTTTAGCGTTCATCTTCTTTTTTGATTGATGAAAGATAAACAAGTTATGGTAAAAGCGATGAGGAATTACATTCACGAGAAGTGGTTCTCCTAGTGATACCATCATCACCAACAGCAGCAGCGGCGGCCGATATGCAATATCGAGTGTACTTGTAGTTGACTGACAAAAAATATAAAGCACACCCGGCCCGGCACAATCTGGGAATGTAATGATGATTAATTGCTGGGCGCTGTGATCCATCTATGCGTCGATTACAAGGAACCCAATTAATGTTTCTTTTTTTGTCTGTCTTTTGGTCAGAGAAGTGTTTCTCTCCAGTTGCCTAAGTCTAATCGGTGACAGAGTTAATTGTTCTTTCTCTCTTTATCCGTCCCTCTGTGGAGCCACCAAGGGATTCCAATTCCGATTTGTTGGCCGTGAAATACGACGCACTAAGAAAAACAAAAAAAAACACAGAAAAGGGATTTTCTAATTAAATCGACTGCCCAGCGTGTAACTGTTAGCGGTACTTTGGAATGTACTTTTAAGGTTTCTTAAAGTGATTTTCGTTATCGAAGTGGTGGTCTTTCGGACGGAAAAGGTTCTCCCGGTCGTTTGCCTTGAGATTAACCGGAGTGTACGTGCGAACAGAGCCAGAACAAATCCGCCCAGATCAATCAGGGGAGAGTTGAATTCGTTTGAGATTTTGGGTCAATTTTTGACAGCCAGTTTGTGGTTTGAGGATGCCTGTACATTTGTAGACTTTTCTCCAAAAGTTTCCCTTCCGCAGTTATTTAAAATACAAACTCTTCCAAAGTCGATTTCCTAATGACATTAATTCTGTCACAAAATGTAGACCGTCACACGCTGACACTACTCACGTGTGTGCCTCTGTCGCACTAGAAAGCATCTTGCAGACATAATTCCCAAACGCACTCACACTGTTTAAGCATCCTTGACTCAGATTTATGCACACATGCCAACAATATTAAGATGAAAGCAAAGTGTGTTCCAAATCCACTTGATGGATTTTCCTACACCTTACCTCCAATGCAAAACTGCTACGAAAATGACACAAAAGCAGAAGCCCAGACACAAACGCAAAGGAACAAAATAAAGACGCAAACTATATGATTACAGTGTAATGAGAACGATGATCATGCGATGCTGATGAAAGTGGCGAGTGTAATTGCTTTTTCTGTAATTAAAACGGGTGCAAAAAAGCACGAATGCAATCGAGGCGCCCTTGTCCCAATTTCCTTATCTTCTCAAGCACAGATCCAGTTATGGGATTATCATTATCCGTTTTGAACTTGCTTTTACTTTGCCAGTTGTTGTGGGAGCGAATTCCATTTTTAAATCGTAACATCAACCGGATATGGCACACTTCCATGCCAATTTGGGAAAAAATATTCTCTCACCCCAAAAACGAAAATTTAAACATAGATATGTTTTGGGATATATACACGTACACCCTCGCCACACAGATGAATACAGAGCAAAACTCAAAAGCACAAAGCGCGTGAAAGATGATGAAGAGAAGAACGAGAGAAAAAAATCCAATTACCCACGAAACCCATTTCGTCGACATAAATTACTCCAGCAGTGATGCTTAAAAACAAGAACACCATGACGGAAACAGTTCTTCAAGACCTAACCAGCCAACCATTTCAGCCAACTATATGGCGTCGTGCCTCCTTCCGCCATTATCCCAGTCATTCGTCCCTTTCGACTTATGATTGCATGACAACAACACGAGAAATATACGAATATATAGGGTGGCCCAACCGCTGCCGCTGCTCCACACTAAGGGAGTGCGAAAAATTAAGGCCAAACGGCTGTCTGGTGGTGGTTCGCTGGTAACCAACGCCAGTGGAAAAGAAATGAATTCCTCCGCGGAATATCGTTATGATTTTTGTAAAACTCGTGGATAAGAAACAGAAAAAGAAAAGGGTGCCCCCTCAGACAAATAGCAAAAGGATCTATAGAGTTGTGTACGTGCAAGGAGAGGAGTATTGTGGGCAAGTGTGCACGTGCGTTATCTCATTTAAATGAAATCCTAAAGTGGGACTCTGTTTTTATTTTAATAGTTTTCTAAAATGGTTTTAGGTAGTACTGAAAATAGGTGATGCCAACTTGTGTAAAATTTATTTGTAACTTCGACGATTATTTCTGACAGTAAGTGAATAAGAGGAGACGTCAAAAATGGTCTTTGACAGCTGCATATATTCTAAGTCTGTTCTGCACCATTTTGTGCGATCTTAACAAAAAATTTACATTTGCTAAACTTACTGCTTTCTACTAAACAAGTTGACAGACAATTCAAAGTTCCATCGCGTTGTTTGAGTGTTTTCTATTTGACACGCCTACGCAGCTGTCAAAATCAGATGGCAGGAATTTAAATATCGTCCTTGAGCAATATTCGTTAGCCAATTCAAACTCGTTCACATTTTCCAAAACATTCAAACGAATGAATGAATGAATGAATTCAAAGAATGTTATTACTGGATAAATCATTGCTGTTTGTTTGTAGATTTGTTGTAGCATCACGTAGAAACTACTCGCCCAATTCGTATGGATCTCTCCGCCATTAAATATATCTGAATGGAGGAAGGCATCAAATTTATTTCATCGCAATCGGACAACTGCTATACCAACTTAAAGTTTTCTCATTGTTAGTCGTCCGCGGCTGTAGATCATCATCATCTGTCTATAAAATCAAATCAAATGCCAGCAACGCATATGTGACGGAGGAAGTAGGTTGACTTACTGCTTTTTAGTCCGTTGAATCCGTTGACACTTGACATTTTTCACAAATTGAATGAATAAACTTTCATCGTCGGAAGTCCGTTGAATCCGTTGACAATTGACAGTTTTCGCAAATTGACTGAGAGAAACTGCCATCGTCGTTAAATGAACTGTCAAAAAGCACGTTGATTGGTGTAAACTTTAAAGTACCGATGACAGTTGAATTACAAAGTATTCTGTCAGTGGAATTTTTTCTTTTCTTTCCGTTGAATACGTTGACGTTTGAGAGTTGCGCGCTAAATCGTCAAAATTTAGAGTCCGTTGACGTTTAAGTGCTCCTTGGTGAATTCATCTGAGATGAGAGGAATGACAAGATTTTCACATCTGTCCAATTGGCAAAAGTCTTGCGTTCCCCCTGTCAAAATCTTAAATAAAAAAAAAGACCCCCGATTCACTGTTGAATTCTGAAGGATATCCCCTCTTAAAATAAAAGAATCATGAGTCTACTTAGTTAATAGCCGGCACCCATTAAATTCGCCACATCGACTTTAACATCTATACCACAAAACAA
This sequence comes from Cheilosia impressa, assembly GCA_948293265.1. NCBI lineage: Eukaryota > Metazoa > Arthropoda > Insecta > Diptera > Syrphidae > Cheilosia > Cheilosia impressa. The sequence continues at coordinate 52,271,350 of OX411881.1, read as the reverse complement.
ATCGTACATGTAGCTCCCTCGTAACTCGTAACACCAATCAACGGTTTCAAAGTTGATTGCCTTCATTAAACTACCGAATAACGCCTACAGTCAGAGTCGACTTCTTATTCTACCGTCGCTGGCTGATGCCACGGCTCATTGATTACCCTCTAATGGGGGGGAAGTCAACTGCCGCAAAAATAAAATTCAACCAAGAGCGAGATCAAACTCCTCGGCCCAGGAGATACTACGACGACGACGACGACGACGAAAAATACGATTTCCTCTGTACAATTATGCATAAATTAGCGTGCAACATAACAATACACAAACACACTCACGCATATACACAGCCAGGTAGGTATAGCGTCATGTGGGCGCGTATATGTTGTACGATTTGAAATTCCACTAAATTACACATCAGTCCACGGGTTTTTTTTTCGCTCGGGTATTGGCGACCTCCCAAACGTTCAAGTTCTCCAAACTTTTGATGATGACGATGATATTCAATTCACATCACGGACTGCACGTCTTATCCACAAAAACACATCCCCACAGAGATATATATAGATATAGAAACTGACACATACGATGCGGGTAGTGTAGTACCTTTGCTGCCGGTTATACCCACATAACCTAACCCCTGACATCCTTGGGATTTTTCTTTTTACTTTCTGTTGATAGTTAAACAGAACAAGAACGAACAAAAGGCGAGGCGAAGCGTCCTTAGTAGTTTGTCAATATTTGTTATACTGGCCTTTGGTCCCCACGCATCCCCCCAATTACATCTTACCCGTGACATACACGTACGTCACGTGGCCGGTCTTGGGAGAGGGAATATAACAAAACATCACTACCTGTTTCTGATGCTGGTTGTGTGGGCCAAACAACAGACGAAATATAGAAAAGAACCAGGACGCCTTCTCTGGATGTGATTGGATGTGATTGTCATGTCAAATAAGGGAAAATTGATGAAACTCAAATCCAAGGAGAGTGTTTCCTAGTGCAACATCCCCCTAAGTTTCTTTGCAACTTTCACGAACTGACGGGTCCACCACTGTCTGTTTATTTCTGTGTCAATGTCAGACTAATGTCATTTGTCACCATAGATATATATGTATGGATATTTCCAACCACCCACCATGGTGTTGTTATCCTTCCACTATACCATATACTTTCAAAGGTTTGTGTCAACCGTATATAGTTGGAATCGAAAGCAAAACAAAAAGCAGACACGAAACCGTAAAGTAAAACTTTTCGGCATTCTTTTGCGGCAAAAAGGAAAATTCATATGGTTTATTGAATAAAGGAAACGTCACGTACACCAGCACAACAAGATACAGGAGGAGTTCCTTTCCTTGTTCGCGCCGAACGCAATAATTTGTGTGTGTTTCGTCGCAGTCGTCCCTGTCGGTGTCGGTGTCGCGTCTCTCCCAGCTTAAGTATGTCAAATTCAGATCCTTTATGCATGTGGTGAATAAGTGCGGTAGAGGCGGTAAACCGATTGGTAAACTTAATTGATTTTGCGGTGTCATTTCGTACTTCAGAAAGGAACAGACGTTTGATCCTTTTCTCAGCACTCGAATAATCCCATTACACTTGTACTTGTTTCAGTTTTCCCGAAAACACCCCGCCACGATTATTCATCCGTAAAATATGTGTACATAAAATTCGACGTATAACCTCTCTTAGGGGATGTCGAGCGGGAAGCCCAACACCGACCCAAATAATCATCGTCAACGTGTTCTCATCATCCGGTAGAGCGCCGTAAACCACCTTGTGTTCTCATCATCGTGTTGCATTCAAGTTCGTCTGCCTCTTGTCATTGCGTCCTGAGGTGGAGAGACACTTAATATTTTGGTCTTCCGCAAAAGGCTTAAATGTGCGCCTCGCTCCACTGACTGTACTCCAACATCATTCTCGGTTTTCGGGGGGGGATTGCTTCGATATGAATGCATGCCTACGAGCTAAGACACCTCACCTGCCTGACGTTAAACAGTGGGTAAGGGTGTGCCGGCTGTCGAGATGCTATATGCTCACCGTTGAGAATATGTATACATGAATATTTCAGTTCGGGTGTAATAAATTTCCAAAACTAGGCCAAAGTTTTCTCATTTAGATAATTTTCCAGCTAAATGGAAAGAATTAGTTTTGACATTTATAATTTGCGAGAACTATACGTATGGATGGAACTTTGTTTGTGGCGTGTTTTATTTCCAATTTGAGTTGGCAAAATGTTACACTGAATCGTTTTGCACAGTTTTAATTATTTAATGAATTATAATGACGATCGAACTGCGCGTTGCTTTCAGTTTGACAAACTTTCTTGGGGACAACTTGTTGATGCTGACAGACATCTTGTCTACGATTCATTCGTGTTCATCTTAGCCATTTGTTCGCTAAGTCTGCATAAATTGTGACCTGCCGGGTTTTGGCTCTAGTCAGTACTAGTAAGTCGTGGTAAATTTCCCCTATTGTGGGAAATTTCGATGCCAAAGGGAAATTGACTCGTAGAAAGAAGGGAAAGAGCCCCCTATAGATTTTTATGGGAAATTTTATAGCCTTAAGAATTAAAACAAAATTCACTTAAATTTCCACATGGAACCATTTAATGTGCGCACATTTGCGGCCTTGAATTGTCGGAGAACAAAAAAGGAACAAGAAAACCAGTTTCAATAAAATGTGTACATCTCCAGTTGCAACTTGTACGCAGCTTTTGGAAAAAAAACCTTGTGGGAAATTTATGGGAATTTCAACAACAATCAAAGGGAAAACTCACGTCAACACTAGCCCTCGTATTTAATTTTCAAAACCCTCTGTCACGATGGTCACTGTTTGATGGCTCGTCCGATGAACAGCGGTGACATCTTTCGACACGTCATGTAGCATTGCGTCCACCGCAAGAAGTCGCCCCTCTTTGGTACCATAAAATGCAATTAAGATTACTCTCACCATTTTGACCTCCTGCCAAGTGGTTCTAATACACAGCAAACAATCCAACAAATAAAATGCAGGTCATTCCACTTTGTGTCTTGGCATACATGTTTTGAAGCGCCCCCAACCGAGAATTGAACTTTCCCCATATAGAACTATTTCGGTCAAATACCATTTAATCGAAGAGGTAGATATCACATTGCACTCGCTCGACGAAACGACGAACGACACCCCTTGTGAGCGAGTGCAAACCCGCAAATACCAAAACAATTCGTAACGGGTGTTGATTGCAAAATGGCTTCAATATTCCAAGACAGAGCGAAAGAGAGAGGGTGACAATGACAAGAACTTACACTTTATAGTCCAAGTCGAAGTCGAAGTCGAAGTAAGAAACTGGTAGAACGAAGAAAGCAAACCGAAGACTTGTTAACCTTTTTCGAGGTGCTTGACATTTCAACTCGTTCAAGTGCTCTCGCAGTGCGGTAACTGTGCCAATGGAAGTATTTGGTTGCAACCCTAAGAACCGCAATGTTTTCAAGAGAGTGTTTCGTGTAATCGCGATTAATGAGCCTTAGGCCACCTTCAAGTATATATACTAATGGCACTAGTGTGGTATGGTGTGGCCAGCACCCATCAGGGCGGGGTGTGTAGTGTACACATGTAAGACGTGATGGGTAATAGTGCGGACGATGTTTGTGTCAAAAGTGACATTTGTCAAACACTTTTTTCTCTCTATCAATGTTGGTTACTCTTTCTAAAGGTGGTTTAACTTTTTCTTATGTGTATACCTGTCAGTGTGCGACTGCAAATGAACTACCGATTGACATTATTTGTACTTTACTTGCTGAACTGTCATCTTTGATGGTGAGAATGCTGTTGAGATTTTCTAAGTTCCTATCGACTATTATAGAGAATATAGATTTTGCGTTGAATGCATTCCGCTGTCAACATAATAGGTATATAAAAGAGTTAATTTTCAAGTGCTTTGTTTATCTATATCCATATCGCGGATGTACCTACAACTTTTTACCAAATTTCAAAAATGTGCTGAAGTAATTTTGACGTTTTTTAATTTGGTAATTTTTAAAATTAACATTGACAGTTGATAAGTTAAAAATAAATTTAAATCTAAATGAGGTACAATTAGTTCGAGCGTTTACTTTATTATTTGACATATTTTTGACGATAGAAAATGGCCTAATATAACGTCTGTCACAATGGCGTCGATATGACAAAATGAGACAGTGCACCGATGTCAATGCAAACTCCACCTTGCCTGCGTTCTTTTTTTTCTTTTATCAAATATTTCAAATATACTGTCAAAATTGATCGACATACTGTCAAACTGGATGACAACTGCACAATATTTTAGCAGATGTCAAACTGAATGGTATAAAATGAATTTTTACGGCGCATTTGTTTACATTTATGCATTATTTGTGTAATCATCTAGATAAGTCAACTGTCAGATGTCGAAAGGCGTTTTTTAACGATTTTTGCAGAGTATTACATATTTCTACAAATGGGAATGCCACATTTCTATTTTAATTGTAAAAACTCGCATCCTTTGTCGAATGTTTGTCGATTAATTTCGTAACCAATCTCATTCTCATTGTCATCTGTCACAGCTGAGAAAATGGTTAAAAATCTGCTAGACAAAAACTGTCAAAACTAAATACGAGTTGAAAAGTTTACAAGACCTACGTATGCTTGTCTAAAGTTTAAGAATTCCCACTTCGCCAGAGAGCCTTACCTTCGAATCCACGGAGAAAAAGTGTATGCATGTTGTCAATGTAAAAGCACACTAATTCGCCACCTCCCCACCTTCTGTCATATTTTTCGCCCAGCAAATATCCCATAAAACTCCACTTAAATCCTCTTTTAATTCCGTTTGGACTGAAATTGCCAGAGTGGATCTAAGCCTATAAAGGGCTTACAATTTTCTATTCGACTGAGAATTTATTATTATCCCGCTGAATATTTTTGAATATCATCAACTACAACAATGATTCCTCCGCAGAGCTTTCCATTTTCATTTTCTTCCCTTCATCTCTGCTTAAAGTAGTAATACAGCTTCTATGGGAAATTGGATTACCCGGATGAGAGCGAAAGGATCCTTTCGAGCACTTTTTTCGCTTTTTAATATTCAAATTTGTTGGCTTCATTCTCCCCGCGCCATTCGCTTCGTTTGTCAACTCATCAACATTGATTGAATTGACATAGCAAAAAAAAAAACGAACTATACAAAGCAAGGACAGGGAAAAGTTGTATTAATTTGACAGTGGATACACCAAAATATCTTTTAAAGGATTAAACTGCAACAATGGCGGGTTGCGATGAGGGCACTTGCAAAAAAAGGGTGACATAACCTCTAAGCAAGTTGAAAATATACTCCAAGTGACACTACAACAGCCAGGGAATAAAATAATTCCGCTGGCATCCACTCCCACTGCTCGGCTTACTCCTTCTTCACTTTAACCGCAAATAGGATTTAGTGTCTGCTACAATGAGCCACTCAATAGCAGTGCGGGGAAGCAAAAACCGTAAAGCAGTACAATGGCAACCTTGTCTTTAGGGGGTGAACACAATGTACGAACTCGACTGCTGCTCCATAGTTGGAGTTGCTGCAGGGCGAGTGGGTGATGTGTCGGTGGCGGTAGGTTAATCCAAAGGAATTCATTTATCCTTCGCTACTTATTCTCTTTTATTTCGCTTGCAAGTGTATTTTTTTTTTTTTTTTGGTTATTCCTTAAGAAGCTATGCTCTTTCTTTCGTTGCGATGTCGTCTCTTTTATTATTCATTGCGATGGCTTTTGTAAGAAGCTTATCTAGTCAGAGCCAATCCAGCGCCAGTTGCTACCCCACTATACGACAACGAGTGTTATTACTCTGTTGCAAATGAAATGTTAGCTTTTGTTTGTTGAATAGTGTGGCACCACCATACACTAGAACAACAACAGACACAAAAAAAAAGGACAAATCTCTGGTGAAGAGAATTAAAAGAGCAACACAATGACATAGTTTAACAACAAGAAAATTAAAAACAAAACAAAAAAACACACAACAACTAAAGCAATTGTTTCTATTCTTTTCTCTTGCAGGCTGTCTCCTTGAAGGAGTTACGCCATCGGCACCACCGGATGTCCCACCGAGGAATCCAACAATGAATCGTATGAATAATGGTCGTTTAGCTGGTAACCCAAATGATTTGGGAGTAGATTTTGAGCCATCGTGTTTGGTACGAACGCCATCGGGCAACGTTTACATTCCTAGCGGTAATTTAAGTAAGTAGACGACATTCATATTTTGTATTTTCGACTTGTAGATTTCACGCGAGGGGTGGGTAGTTTTAACTCACATGAGATGATCTGCAAAATTGTATGGTGCCATTCAACTTTGTTCATCGATTCTAGTACTTTTGCGCTTTAGTTTTTACGAAGGGGAGCTTTTTAAGATTCCCTTCGAGATTTTTCCATTTTGTAGTAGAATTTTATATGTTGAGGTGCCCTTTTGCTTACATTTATGCTCAATTTCCTAATCAAAAACGTATAGTAGTAGAATTTCTCTTAAGCGTCCCATACACGCTACGATTTTGTAGTAGAATTTTATTTGTTGAGGTTCCCTTTTGCTTACATTTATACTCAATTTCCTAATCAAAAACGTATAGTAGTAGAATTTCTGTTAAGCGACCCATACACTCTACGATTCCCTTCGAAATTTTTCCATTTTGTAGTAGATCTAACTGTCAAACGTACAATTTATCAGTGGACTAGTTTTCACTTTATTTTAAGCCTGTTAGAGATGTGAATATTTGTTTTGCTTTTCAACAGTCGAGTCGCCTGACAATTGCAGACGAAAAACACTTTTTTTGCAGTGAAAATTGTAATAGTTCATTAAATGAGACAATCGGATGAATGCCAGTTCGATTAGGTAGCACAACTTGTCAATTACGATAACTGAAACATCTTAAGTTGCACGGACATTTTTGCAGTTTGTTTCCTTTTCTCCACTGCGTAAATTATTCAAGCAAATGTCAAACCAATCCAACAAAAGGGTTGAACTTTCCTATCGTTTTATGCAACCACCCCCACTACAATCTAACCTGTTGCACACAGCTCAGGCAGCAAAACTCTAAATTTCAACTGTCAATGTCAATTTATCCCAAGTGGAATATCTGAATTTTTCTTCATTATGCCTTATTTTTTACCCCAAAGAACATAAATTTGCATTCTCCTTTCGTTCACCTTCCGTATACTGCATACAGTCACGTACTCGTACTATGCCAGACCGCAACAGTCTGCCACTCCTATAGTTCCTCGCTGGCGCAATGAGAATAGTGCAACAATAAATTATCATATTCCCCTTTATGTTCATTTTTTACGACCTTCCTTGGATTTATCCTTTTTGGCCAATCTATTTGAAGTTTTTTTCCTTTTTTTTTCAACTCTTGTTGCACCATCGAATTTAGCCGTTAGGTGCATAGGGCCTCATCGCCTATTATTCATCTCGGTATTTATACACACAGCTATGTGTGTGTACCTATATTGGGGAGTAAAATAATTTTAATCCCACAGGCATTTCGCTTGCCACAGATTCTCGTGCACAAGGGCATCCGCCTTTATATAAATATAAACCGACCAAAAAATGTATACACATATGTGGGCTGTGGGGGTATGGAAAAGTCCTGTACACACAGCAATCCTTTTTTGTCCTATTTTCGCTTATTTTTTCAGTACTTTTACTCCGCATCGCACACTTGAAAACAAATTGAAAAGTCACCCAATTCAACGTATGAACGATGCAACGAAGCCCCGCATTACCATCATCAGCGACACTCGTTCCGACCGACACCCCCTCCTCCTGTACACTCCTTTGGGCTTCGTGAATGCCACTTGTTATGAGGAAAAATATTTTTTTTTTCCATTGCAAAAAAAGAAAAAACAAGAGCCAACAACTGAGCAAACAAAAAGGACCACAAAACGTAAAGGAATGCCATTCACACAATATTTTCCATATTGGCATATTTTTATAAATTGCTAGCCCAATGCTTTTTTTTCCACTCGCTCTTGTTTTTGGCATACACACAAGTACTATCCAGCAAACTATACCTACCGATGACTTTATTAAGCTTCAGAGGGCACTGAATACTGAATGTGTGTGCGCGCATTCCCTTGACGTTCACTTTTATTTCGCCAGAAAAATACACACCGCACACACAAACGAGTTTGAGAAAAAAAAAAAAAAAACCCACGAGCCTATAAGTATGTGGCACTTAACCAATTTAAAGCTCTCCCATGTTGCCTTGTGCTCCTGGTCGTTCTCCTTTTACCGAGGACTGAAAATCCTGTCGGCTTTTTTTTTTTTTTGCAATGGCTGAGGTTCACTATGCTCGCACTACAATCATAGACCCTTTTGAAGCATTCTGCTGCTGTTGCTGTATAGTAGCTGGCACTTTTGAAAACTCGATTGCTACTGCTGTTTGAGTCATTTTTCGGGTAAATCGATAATCGCACACAATTGTTCCGACATACGTAAAGAACTGTCTATATACGCCATAGACAATGTGTGCCAAACAATGGCGCGTTGGCTTTTTTTTTGTTGCGGATGCTGGCCATGATGCTTTTGTGCCGTTTCAAATGGCATGTGGTCCTTTCAGAGCTTAAAGTTGATCTTTGTGCGTATTTTTTTTCGGTGTACTGTACCTAAACTGCTGTTACTAAAACAGAACAAAAAGAAAACGGACAGAACTGAATTGTTGATTAATGCCCATGGCGTAGTTGAGTGTAAAAACCACCACCGTTGAACAAACAGAGATAAATTGCATAATTTAAGCTCGCTTAGATTTGAATCGGTTTAAATGAACGGTGCACAACTACGCTGGTAAAATATTAAGCAGCTCGTATCCGTAAACAGGCCCAATAACAGTGATAATGACGGGTGGAGCCTTTGAAATATAAAACAGGGCAGAATGCGAAATGTATAGGAACATGAGCTGGTGGACGATGATGCTACGGCGTTTTGGGAGAATCTCGTTGGTTTTCATAATTTCCTGTTTACATACTATAGCGAAAGGGCTATTGAAAATTCCATTCACAATTGAGCTTCGCGAGGGATTAAGTCTGGGGAGTCTAATGGACGCAGATGATGTATAATAGTAGAACTATTTGTTGAGAGTACATTATAAGCTGAATTTGCATTCGATCGAAGTCGGTTTTTGTATTGAAGGTATGTTCGCAGGCTTTGGAAATGCACTGTTAAGGGGAAATCAGGACTTTCTGATCAATTGGGAGTAAAACATTTTTCAAGCGCACATAATTGTCTGGTATTTTACTCGTATCGCACACGTTAAGTGCGCTACCTTGAATAGTTGTGCGTTTACAGAAAAAAAACAAGTGAAATCGATCCTCTGTGTTTATAAGGTGGAATACCCCGCTTTAACCCCGCTGATCTCATTCCTAGAAACTTTTGAATCAGTTGATAGAAGTCATCTGCTTGTTGCACTCTTATATAGAGAATTTCGAGTAGGCAGGTGCAATTGAATTTGCACCCCGACTTCATGGACAGTTGGAAGTATAAATGTATCCAAGCGCACATGTACATGCGTTATTTCTCTCGTATCGCACAGACTATGTGCGCTCCATCCAGAAGTTGTGCGTTTGCGAAAATAAGACTGTGATTTTGACCCTCTGTGCTTGGAAGGCAGACTACCCGACGTACTTGCGGCATGCGAGTAATAATTAACCCAGCTGATCTAATCTTATAAGTTTTGAATCACTTGATAAAAAGTATGCCATTTTTGGACCCTTATATAGAAAGCTTGGAGTAGGCAGACACACTTGAAGGTGCACCCCGACTTCATGGACAGATGGAAGTATAATTGTATCCAAGCGCACATGTACATGCGTTATTTCTCTCGTATCGCACAGACTATGTGCGCTCCATCCAGAAGTTGTGCGTTTGCGAAAATAAGACTGTGATTTTGCCCCTCTCTGCTTGGAAGGCAGACTACCCGACGTACTTGCGGCATGCGAGTAATAATTAACCCCGCTGATCTAATCTTATAAGTTTTGAATCACTTGATAAAAAGTATGCCATTTTTGGACTCTTATATAGAAAGTTTGGAATAGGCAGACACACTTGAGTTTGCACCCCGACTTTATGGACAGTTGGAAGTATAAATGTATCCAAGCGCACATGTACACGCGTTATCTCTCTTGTATCGCACAGACTATGTGCGCTCCATCCAGAAGTTGTGCGTTTGCGAAAATAAGACTGTGATTTTGACCCTCTGTGCTTGGAAGGCAGACTATCCGACATACTTGCGGCATGCGAGTAATAATTAACCCCGCTGATCTAATCTTATAAGTTTTGAGTCACTTGATAAAAAGTATGCCATTTTTGGACTCTTATATAGAAAGTTTGGAATAGGCAGACACACTTGAAGGTACACCCCGACTTAATGGACAGTTGGAAGTATAAATGTATCCAAGCGCACATGTACATGCGTTATTTCTCTCGTATCGCACAGACTATGTGCGCTCCATCCAGAAGTTGTGCGTTTGCGAAAATAAGACTGTGATTTTGACCCTCTCTGCTTGGAAGGCAGACCACCCAACGACTTTATGACAGGCGAGTCAAAAACAATCCCATTTCGCCATTCTCTTTCTAAAATCACACTGATTAACCATAAGTAATTTGCATAACACGTCGCAGTTATCTACATGTACTTAGCCCGCTATACATACTCTTATAAATTTCCATAAAACAAGTGTGGTGACCTAACTCTTGCTCCTTGCCTTTGTGGTTGCGAAAATTCAACATTTAATTCCGGCTCACATTATTTTGTTTGTCAACAAAGAATGAACCAATCAAATTTGCAAACAGACGTCACCAACTGTGAAATTAATTTCAAAATTCATATATTCACTAGAAAACGTCCTTTAAAAACAACACCCACGTCATGCATGCACCACCGGCTACACTATACTTATTCCCAGAGATTTCCCACTAATTGAAATGAGTTCCTATGTTCGTTGACATTTCTTCGTTTGCCGCATATTCTCACACCATACATACTCAAGCTCATACACTATCCGGTCGTCGTCTCATTCACTCTGAATTACTGTGTATATGAGGATAATGTGTATCTCCCCCCAGAATCATATGCCCTCAAGTACTTACACATCTAACATCAAATCATCCGCCAACCAACAACTAAGGACATCCAATCCTCCTAGTTCCTGTTTGCATATTATTTTCATTATGCTTCCTCTGCAGCGCGCAGTCAATGCCACTCTCCCACACTCACTCATACACAGTCGCTTCCTTCGAATCAGTCAAGTAAGTTGCAATCCTATATGACTGGGAAAGCAAAATGGAAAAAAAAGGACCATGAATATGTATGGCGGGAGCTAGAAATAAGACATACAGTCTCCGTCGTCACATATTTTATCCTCAAAACAAAGCGAACACAAACAGCAATATGTATCCGTATCCGTAGAACCATGCATGTGAATTTGCGGGTGGATAATGCAAAGGAATTTCTGTTGAATATATTATTCGCATTTAGTAGCAAAAGTACATTTGAATATTTTCCTGTTGCCATCAGTCGTCTGGGTTTTTTTTTTCTCCCTAATTATTTATAATGTATAGGTAGGTAGAGGTATAGGTGTTTTTTTAGTGAATAACTTAACCAACCTAGTGCGGATGTGGCGGCAAATGGATGCGGTTCCGTTTCGCCTATGCATATGCATTACAAGAGAAAGAAAATTCCTCTGCTTTTCAAGTTCGAGTAATTATTCATGCGTAGCTTATCCTTGAATGCATATATAAAGACCCAGATAAAGACACAGATAAAGATGAGATGGTAGGGATACAGATGGAGATACAGATAGAGATACTCCCATCGGAGGAGCTGCTGAGCGTGCATCCTTAATTAACATATTTTTCATCTATTTAGCATACAATGGAATTTTTCGCAACGTGACTTTTTCAAGTTCTCCTCGGTGTGTTGACTGACTGGCTGCTCTGCGACTACTTGCGGCTGCAATTATCCTTGTCGGGTAAATCCCTGCCTTTGTTGGATTCGCTTAATCACAGGAACATATGGACAGAGTGGTTTTAAATGAGAAAATGCGATTTCTTGTGTTTCGAGAATGCTGCTCAAGGACTCATTTCCTTGGTGTTATTATCGAAAGGGACAAAGTAACCGTAAAGGTGCATTACATCACAGTATCACACCTACCTACTCCTACACTCTCCCGTCGTGCATTCTGCTGTATTCACGCACACAAAAAAAAAACAGAAGGATGTGACATGGGAGTGTGTGTTGCTTTTGAAATGGGAACTGCTTTTCGTTTGCTTTCACAAAATCTCCCCGGGGGACTCTTTAAGCAACCGACGAGATGGCTCCTACACACCCGCATGAATATGGTAAAGGACGCTTTTCGCCTCGCCCCCGATGCTGCTTCCATTTTTTTTTTTTCTGTTTAGTGTGACTCTGGTGGAAACAAAATACAAATTTCGAGAGTTGGTTTCTTTTCTTCTTTTTTTTCATCATTTCCTCCGTCATCCCTTTTTTACAACCCCTCGGGGGCTCACGAAGAGTGCTGCAGTGGGGAACGGTCGCGCGGTGAAGAAAATCGAATTGTGTTAGTATGTGTGTGTGTGTGTGTGTGTGTATTTTGCATACATTTCGTAAAGTTTTGGTGTAAATCTCGAAAATCCGGTACTTTTTCCAAACATTTTATCTAAACGCCTTCCACACAGCCCCCAGGGGCGGTGAACGTGTTGGCTTTATGTTTCTTTCTTCGGGTTTTTCTCGGGTGTGTTTTTTGTTTTTTTTTTTTTTTGTTCCTTACCAGCAGAACAAGTGGAGACAAAAAAATGCTTAGAAATGCTCTGCGTGTATTTAGATGTTACTTTTTATTTACGTCAGTCACAAAAGTAGCTACACTGCTGTTCGCATGTTAGTTGATGGTATAGGACGGAGGTTGTGTTTCTTGTTTTTTTTTTTATTTTTTTTTTGTTCTTCACAAAAGGACGAAGGACGTGTTTTATTCTGTATGTGTGTTTCTTTCTGTGAATATTTGTTTTGTGTCCGCCTTCAGTATTCATTTTCGAAATTGCGCTGAAAGTATGTTTCGTCTTTCAGAAAGGTGACAATATGCATGGAATCTTTAGGACATTTCCGTCAACGTTTGTTATACATATTTTGTATGGTTTTGTGGCGCTGGGGATGTCCTTTGGAAATGATACTACTTATCCATTAGTCGGATGTAGGCTAGGCATGTGCTGTTTTTGTTCTAGTTCAGGTAATTGAAATACCAGCTAAGTGGCTCTAAGATGTTTAGAAGCTCTGAATGGAACATTGTCAACTGATTGTTGTGCTCTACTGAGTGCTTCAAGGTTGCTTTCAACTGGCGACCAGGCAGATGGCCACCCACGCCCATTTGTTTCAATCAATTTGCACAATGAAATTTATGTCCCCGCGGATAATCAGAGATTCCGGCTGTATATATACGCGAACCCATTACATCGTCTTCCACTCTTTACGAGCCCGTGTTTTATGAATAATCTAGGGGAATTTTTTTTACAGCCCCCCCCCCCTTAAAAATATAACACTTAGCGACAGCGCAATAAACTCTCGATTCGGAAATTTCAACTTGGCAAGTGTCAGAAAATCACTTTATGCCACTCGAAAACTATCAAGCGACCCCATTTAAAAGCGATTTCAAAGGACACGTATATACAGTAGACACTCTCGCCCGTCGGTCGATGGGAGTATTAATTATTCATTCGCTCGTGTATATTCCAATCAGAGCGGCTTTCATTCCACCCTTCAATAAAAGCCCTAAATGTCATCTCGCTCTTTGCCTATACATATACATTGTACAGGGTCGGCAAGAGCATACGAACTACGAACACACGTAAAACCATATCGACGTCGAGCTCTACGGTCCACTCTGCCGTAAAATCCTGCTGCCATAAACGCAGAACGAGAGACAAATAAACAAATCTTCCTACAGAATTCTTCCATAAAATCAACATCAAACTGCCAGAGATACCCCCCTATACCAAAAATGGAAACACAACACACACTCAACGGGTGGGGGAAAAAAAAGTCGAAAGAAATCCTTAAATGCTTCAAACAGACGTATTTCCGAAACGGTTATGTGTACGAATGTAAATGCAACCACTTTGCCGACACATTGGCTTTATTGACGTTTGCGAAATGCGAAATGCGAAATGGTTGTCAGAGGGATATCGGGGAATTGAAAATCCTTAGGGACCTCAGTCTAGTAAATTTCGACGATTTCTTTTCTCAAAGGAAGCAAAAAAAGAAAAATCGCGCGTCCTGTATTATTTTCTTGTACATTTCTTGCCCACGAATTGGAGTTGATTTATGTTCGGCACAAACACTCCGACATACCTATACACAGCAGCCGACAGTGGATAGAGGAAAGTAGCACCAGCAATCAATGTTGTGGGGATTTTTCGTTTTTTTTTTTTTTTGCTGAAAATACCATCACTTTAAATGAAGGCAAAAGAAAAAAAAAAAAAGAAAAACACCCAAGCATAAGGCGACGGAGGAGGAAAGAGAAAACCATCCCTTAACCCAGTTTTTTTCTCCCCTCCCCTTCTCAGCCTGCTGAAAGAAAGGAAAAACCTCTTCAATTTAACTAACGCTCGAGGAAAAGACGCCAAAGGAATGAATATACACCAAACCAGTAAATACAAATTCCGTTACACAACCGAAAAATAGGAAATTGAGAAGACTTGGGGGTGCTCTGCTGAGAATCAGAATATGGATAAAATCCTTTTCTGTTTTGCTTTGTTTTGTTCTGTCCTTTGCACTTAATTTTACTACTGCTCAACTATATAGAGGCGCCATTTCGGTGTGGTGTTGTGTTTTTCATATACCCACCCCCGATGGGATTGTCTCGGCCTCATACCCCCCACCGCACCGGCAGCGATGGGGTGCGATTTATTTCGATTTACAATAATCAGTCTTTATATATATATTTTTTTTGCGCTTGCGAGGAATTCGTTTCCTTAAATTGAGTGTAGATAGATTGAATGGGGTTATAGTTAGCTTAGGCGGGGTGTAGCCCGAAGAAATTCCTTGTCATTCGTGTAATTTACATTGAAGGGAATTGATTGGAGTGCGCCGTATACACCGTCGATAACGTCAAATGTCAGATTTGTGACGATTTTTTTTCAAAGGAAGCGTTACAATTTAAATTTTGCTCAGGGGATTAAATTTATGGTTTGCCGTTGATAATGCTCTGTGGAAATTTGTACCAATCTACTGGAGATGGAATGTATTAATGGTGCTTCGTAATGATGTATGGTTTTTAGTGAATAAAAATGTGAATCTTTTGGTACTTGCGCTGTTGACGTTAGTCATCGACCGAGTCATTAGTCATGAAGACGATTTGTGTGCTGAAAGTAGTCGATTGGAAGCAGTTGTCTGCTTTTATTCATCAGTCTTTATTCAATAGTCATGCATGGATATGAAGTTTAATAAGTATATTAGTTTAAAGCAGCACTTGTTCGTCGGAGAAGAGCTTTAAATTCTCTATTGATTGTTATACAAATTTTAGCGTCAATAAAACATCGAGGAGGTACCCCAGATCGGGATAAAAATACTGCAGTCCATAGACGTCACTGAGCTTCTTAGATGGCGCTACAGTTCGGGGTGGACCTGGGCCTCAACCAATACGCCTCTCCAGTTAGGGCGATCTTTGGCTAACTGCCTCCAGTTGCGCACTCCAAGTTGGTTGAGGTCCCCTTCCACTTGCGCGCGCCACCTAAGGCGAGGTCTTCCTCTACTGCGTTGTCCCTCCGGGTTGGAATCGAAGACTCTTCGGGCCGGAGCGTTGGTGTCCATTCGCTCTACAAGTCCCAGCCATCTTAGACGACTGATACGTACTTTTCTGACTAGGTCGATGTCGCTGTACAGCTCGTAGAGTTCGCTGTTAAATCTCCTCCTCCAGAGCCCGTCAACGCAAACGGGACCAAAAATCACACGAAGAATTTTGCGTTCGAAACGACCAAGGAGCTCTTCATCCGACTTTGATAGGGTCCATGCTTCTGCACCATAAAGCAGGACTGGGATGATGAGGGTCTTATATAGAGTCTCCTTAGTATTTCTCGACAGGGCCTTACTAAGCAATTGCCTTCTTAGACCAAAGTAACAGCGGTTGGCAAGTGTGATTCTTAGCTTGATTTCTGAGGTGATGTCATTTTCAAAGTTAATAGCGGAGCCGAGGTAGACAACGTCCCGAACTACCTCAAAGTTAAAGCTGTCTATCGTGACGTTCTGTCCGATTCGTCGATGTTGTGTGTCCCTTCTTGTTGACAGCGTATATTTTGTTTTGCCCTCATTCACCACTAAACCCATTTTTGCACTGATCTTCACCGAAATAAATAATTCCTAGAAACAAATTTTAAGTTATACCAGCGGAATCTAGTACATTTTTCATAGTTATAAAATCGCGTCTTTTCTTGACATTACCCCAAAAAAAAGAGCAGCGAACGATCAAACGCAATTACCCCTTAAAAAGGGGGTCAAATATAAAAATAATTGCATCGACATCGGTGAAGGATATTGGTCAAGCTATGTGTCAATAGATATGCCAAATGTTTCCACCTGAATAAATGATCTTAAACCTTAAATATTGGAAACAAAATTAAATTTTTTTTTAACAATTTATTTACTTACTTTAAACTTAGTAGTTATCAAGCCATAACTTGCATCAAGAATGAGGACCTTCTTGTAGATGTTTTTCTTTTTGATTAGTAATATAACTGAAATGACCCCCATAGAGGGGGCTAGTTCTGGAGAAATATGAACTGTTGCCCTTCTTGTAGGTCTTTATTTTCTGAATTACCTTCACCCATGGGGCAATATAACTGAAAT
This sequence comes from Cheilosia impressa, assembly GCA_948293265.1. Lineage (NCBI taxonomy): Eukaryota > Metazoa > Arthropoda > Insecta > Diptera > Syrphidae > Cheilosia > Cheilosia impressa. The sequence goes on along the minus strand of OX411881.1, from coordinate 52,254,513 downwards.
GACCCCCCCTGGAGGGGACTAGTTGTGAAGACAAATCAACTGTTGCCCTTCATGTAGGTCTTTATTTTTGAAATTATCTTCACGAAGAGGGCAATATAACTGAAATGACCCCCCATAGAGGGGCTAGTTGTAGAAAAAATGTTGCATCTTACTATTTTATGGTAAATTACAAAACAAAACTTATCTTAAGAGAACCATATACACCAATTTGCATTAATCCAACACAGTATTAAAAACCCCTAGAGACTTGTTGAGTTTTGAGAAGTCAGCTTCAAAAAAAAGGGGCAGGTTGAGGGGGTCAGTTGTAGGGAAAAATTCTGCATGGATATGAGGTAGATTTTTCCGCCGCATTTGATCTACTGGGAGTTTTCTCCTTCATTCTGACTCCATCCCCAAGCTTAATTTAAAATTTTAGCGACTACACATTAAAATTAAATTTTGTTTAAAAATTATAAATCCTGCAGCTATGTCTCGTTTTTTTTAAGTAAAAGCGCAACCTAACCAAATTCCCTAGAACTGATTAATTGGTTTAAAAAATACCACAAAGAAAGGCCAAAAGGCGTTTAAAACTTTGAGAAGTTAGCACCCGAAAGAAAGATTTGATTGTACCGCTTTTGAATAAAAACTGTTTCATCATCAACGCACAGGTTATACTGGTGGTTGGTTAAAAAACTTGACACCCCCATTCCACTCTGTTTGCTGTTGACAAAATGCCCATATGCCTCTCAAATTAAAGTGTCAGTGTCAATGTGCTTCAATTTGAGAGCCACTCTCGACCTCAATTATAAAAAGCACATTTTGCATGCCCACGCATGTACAAAAATGCATCATTAATTAGATCTACGGTAGCTACCTTCACAAGGACCTCTCTGGGCTCACCCTCAGCACTGTGTATAAGGAATAAAAGAAGAGATCACATACACATAGCACATCCCATCCTTAGCCAGACGGCGACGGCCACATACCTGTCGAGATCTATCGCACGAGTGTCGTCTCTATGCCTCGTTTACGTCTTTAGGGAATTAAATGTTTCTAAAGATATTTCGACCACATAATCCAAGAAGGGAGATGGATACTCATACCCATTGCTACACAAACCTAAGTAAGTGGAACAAATTAACCCAAATTAGACATGCGGTGTCAAGGTCTATCAATCTAAGTCAAAATGATATTTGGCTGCGAGACACAAGTACTCGTGCACATCCACGTTTGTGTATATGTATGTATCGAAACAGATATTCTTCCTCTTCCCGCCGGAGATGATGGGATAAGCCGACCATCTTTTGGAATGCGTATGTCTGATGTTATTCGGTTTATGTGTGGCTTTTATTTTATGATTCATTCTGCGCTCACCCCCATCCGGGTATATATTTGTAGCGTTCCCTGCCGCGTACGTTTTGCCAAAAAAGGGATGAAATTTATTGAAATTAATTAAGGGTAATAAATGGAATTGTGGCTAACGGCTGCTGTTCAACTGATTGTAATTATGTAACACGAGTAATGAACAAAAAGCAAAAAAAAAAAAACAATTACAACAACAGGACTTAATTAATGTTGTGCATCAGCTCTTGGTTAAAATTTTACACTTCTGCTGCGGCGTCACGTGCAGCGGTGTGTAATTTCATTAAATGTCACATAAGATCGTCAATGTGTGATAAGTTTTACGGTCGACCTTATCAGCGCGTAAGTCATCAGACATTTCGAGCACGCAAACCAGCAGCAGGCCATAGTTCAGCAGTTCAGATAGGAATCGACTTCCATCGATGGGGTATAATTTTGTAACTAAATAGTTTCGCCCGTGCGTGCATAAAAGGCTTGCTGCCTCTTAATGCCAATAATGTTGTGTCCAAAACAAACATAAAACTTGAACTTTATGGACATGGTTAAGCCATGTCAATAATGGGGATAACAAAGTTTTAAATTATTAAGTGTATCTTCCAGCAAGCCTGTCGTTATGTTCAGGGTACAAATATCGACTGGGGATATAGCCTTTGTATATCCCCATGCCGAGGTCATGTTTTACTAAAGATTAAGAAGTCAAACAAAGTCCTCTCTGGGGCTGAACGCATATCCGTGCGTGTGTGTGTGTTTGTGTTTGTGTTTTGCAGGAGCAATATAATTAGCATACATATTTTAAAATGTCGTTCAATATAATGTCCCAGCTAGCGATACATTGTTGCCGGGACTCATTAAAGCCCAAATCCTGAAACCGCCCCGACCACACTTTGTCACAGAGAGAGAGAGAGAGGGGGGGAGAGAGAGAGCCCCGCACCCTAAAGCAAAATCTGAATAAAGGACCTATTGGCCTCGATATGATGCTGTTGTATGAGATTTGGAAAGCCAAAGGAGAGAAATCTCTTCGACGGTGACGAGAGCACGCAAGCGATGAAACACTTTTCCTTTTGGTGGAAACGAGGTCAACAAGAAACTTTTCCATGAATACTTTACTCGGTTTGATTGTATATACATATATAGTCGTGTACGACGTCCTATTCTGTGGGTGAAAGATTGGCGGCTCTGCCTCCTTAAAAGACACAACATCCACTTATAAATTCTCATCGAGATTTCCCAACCAGCTATATTACGCTGATGCTTCTGCTGCTACTGATGATGATGATTACTCTGCTGTAAGTATAGGTACACCAATGACAGTTCGCTTGGTGTGTCTTTCAAACTCGTGTCAATATGTTTATTTAGGCATTTTACACAAGAAGTTTACTCTTGTGCGGGTTAGGTTAAGTTTGTGTTAAGCATCTTCAAATCTGATCCTTTCGGGTTGTCCCTAGTGAATGTACGTACGTATATATATATAGGGATATAGAGCAAAGCAGTACTTATTTAAAATGTTGAGATTAAAATCAACCGGACGGAAAATACTCGTCGTTAGAGCCAATATTGACAGTTGCCCCACAGCATACAAAGACGATTAATTTCGGAGCGAAAAATTAGTTTTGGGTATGGTCCACTTTGCTAAGTAGCTTCCTTTTGAATATTCCCCAGTTGTAAATAAATCTAAGGGATTGCCATTACTGACATATATGACAAGTATTTTGTAGAGTTTTCAAACAAGTGACATTTACGACAGTAGTAGTTTATCGCGTTTTTGAATCAAGCTCTGAAGGTCTGTCAAATAAAAGAATAAATTCGCAACAAGTAAACTTGAATCCGTTCCCAGCTGAGGACTAAACAAAATACATTACAAACGAAGCTAAATACAAACTTTTCTATGAAATATTGTACTAGAACATTCGATCAGTGGTTTCAATTTTTTTTTTATCATTTGGCTGCATATACTTCTTTTAATTGAATTTGCATAACCTTTTCCCATTTTTATCCACTTGTCAGACAGTATTTTCTGATTTTTTTAATCGAAAGAACCAACTCATTCGTTACTTTACTAATTCGCTCGATTTCTGTGAGTTTAATTTTAATCGATTTAAATCGATTGCGTTTGATGTAAACCAAGCTCTGGAGCAAAGAATGAAATGCGATATTCGTAAGACCCCAGTCGCATTCATAGATGGGCTCTATATTATTTGGGGTGGAGACACAAGTCACATTGATAGATGGACTCTATCTTTCACAGCTGTTAAACAATTTTTTACTTTGACGCCTTTCTAAATACGGACTTTGTAAGTTTTGACATTTATAACCCGGAATGAATTCAAAGAAAAGAGAATACGGCATCATATTGTACTCGTTGTTATAAATCAAATATTAGTTTAGTTCGCTATTTCGAAATTAGATCGAAATTTCGAATTTCGCGCTCAATGGCATAGAATTACGGCCTCTTCGACAATACAGAAGTATATAAAGTAATTTGTATGAAATAAAAGTAACGAGTAGTGAGCAACGAAGCGCTTTGCATAAACAAAAGATAAATCAAAAGTAACGAGTAGCCAATATCGCACTTTTTGAGCGCATATTTGTTGTGAAAGAGACAACAAAAGTAGGAAATATATTTTATATCTTAAGGACATTGCTCCTGATGATTAACAGTTAATCAAGAGGTACCCTTGACCCTTATAATGGACAGTCAACGAATCTAAAAATGGATGCACATAATCACAAAAATTAGTTTTTCCTTATGAAAAATGTCAAAAGTCGAAAAACCTAAGTAACGAGTACCGGAAGCCGTAGACCACATGGCTTAAAATCCATTTGACTATCAACTAACCCCTACGTTACATTATTTTGTCACCCCAAAAACCCCATCGGTTAGCACAATTAAGCCATTAACTCTATAATCTTTAAGATCTCTTCAAAACTGTCAAAATGCGCTTGCTGCTAAATCCATAAATGCTTTCGCAATATGCTCATGCCCATTTACGCTCCATGAATGCACTCCCTTAGGCCTCACAATATCCAATCGCTATACCGCCGTATCGTAAGGTGATAATCATATTTTAGAAAACCTCGAACCATCAATTTAGTCGCATGTAGGGAAAGTTGATGCGGAATCAAACAAGGACACCACCGCACTAGAACCTCCCCCAAAAACCAAGGCGCTCTTCTCTATAGTTTGAACTGCGAAACTACACTATCGCTCGTCGATAAACCACCATCACCACCGTAACCATTCTCGGTCACGTTGTTATGCAAATTGAAATAATATTATAATAGACATTTCATGTGCGTGCCTGGGTGTCTCGCTATGTGAACCGTCGGTCGGATGCTGCTGTTGCTTTCTCTTGTTTCTATTGACTCGATATCTCTCTGGGGCTCAGGCTCCATTACAATTTACGCATAAATCGTAAACTGTTCAAATAAACGGGCCAAAAGAGAGCGAGATAGCTAGTTTACCATATAGACTGTATGCGGCGGTATACTCATTTGCATACTAATGCTGCATCGCATTTGATAGAGAGCAGCCAAATGCATTATTAATATTCTCCAGGCTTGTGTCTGTCGTTACGGAGCCTGCACTCATTTTTGGTATTTCGGTCTTGTACAAAGGGTTGTGTGACGGAATAATTGTGTTAAGAGGTCTAATGCGACACTTCGATGCGTGTCATCGGGCTTAGTAAATGGTTTCCCAGTAAACATATTCTATTGGCTTTGAAATGGGGAGAGATTTTTGGATCTTTTTCAGGGGTTTGACAGTTTTAAAAGCATTTGTCCTAGCTTGGGATCGGTTTTCAGAAGGCTGTACCGACTATTTCACACTCATTTTATGACAGATGTTGTTGTGAAATTTTTGCATAGATCAACTTGTGTGTCAGATTTTATTCACATTCCAAACTCGTTCCACAAACTAGCGAATAAAAAAAGCGCTTATACTAGCGCTTGTGAACACAAATTCAATTCATTCAAAAAATGCAAACTGACAGCTGAAAACTTCAAATCTGCAAATCTATGCGAATATCTATGCAAAAATTCGCTCGCTTAAAGTGTTAACGCGAGTCAATCGAACAAAATTCTTGACAGTTTAGCGCACAAATAGAAAAACCCCGCCAACGTAATGTGAGAATACAAATTGTCATTTGAAAAGTAGAAATTGACAGTTGAAATTGAAGAATTTCTGTGACCCAGCAAATTTGGCTGGGTAAATGAAGTGTAGAATAGTCGCAAATGGATTTTATATGAAATTGCAGTCGAACTGGCGGCCATTTTGGAACTAGCTTCTTTCACTTTTGACTGTCAAAAATTTAATATTACCTAGCCATTATTGCTTCTTTACATAATGTACTAGATTTATCTTGAACGTAGAAACTACATTCGTCTCTAATGTCACTTTTAGTACGTCAGTTATATGTACAATCCAAACGTCAGATATTCTAAAATAGTCCGGGAAGCCTCTCTGTAAACGGCAACTGAGAAAAACTGAAAACATAGCCCTAGAAAATCTACAATTTTGAAGGCTTTAAGTGGCTACACATTGGTCTATAAAAATATCGCGGCTGATAACAATGGCATCTTGGGTAGGTATATTGGATCTGTTCAGACTTTAGCCTTGACCCTAAAATCTTTGATGCCTATTCCGTTGCCATACTCAAAAGGATATACTGATTTAAAATTGAAGATTCCTTCCGGCTGAATCCTATTCAATAAGGCGAAATTCCCTCGAGAGTCCTCTTCAATCAATTTATGACATTTTGCCCTCCCTATTCTGGCATTGACCAGCACCACCCCTATAAATGCCACCCTCAATATTTATCGATACTCGCCCTATACCCATGCGATTGTACGGTAGGTGTATACGGTGTGATTGGGTTATTCCATTTGTGCATACCAATGCGGTTCGTGTTTTTCATATATAGCATCAACAATTTATATCCACCTACAACCCCTGTTCATATAGCATGCATGCTTGAGAGGGCAGCCAACACAAATTTCTTCACGTATCCTGGATAAACCGCAAAATATGCAAATTGCAATTTGCACAATTCCAGATGCTCAAGTAGTGCTGCTGCTGCTGCTGCTCGGTGACGGGGCTGGGAGGAGTCCTGAAATTGTTATTGTTTGGACAGAACATCACTGAATATCATCACGATTTACATCCGTCCGTCCATCAAATTAACAGACAATTATCGTATTTATAGGCACACATTCATTAACGATTGCTCACTGACTGACCGACTCCTCTGTTCGATGAGACTCAACAAGGATGCGTACACACAACGCACTCGTGTGAGATGGAGACAGAAAGATACTCGTAGTCAAATCTGCATAATGCAACATGCTATAACTTACAATGAAATTTAAGCAAAACCACAACTGCGTACGGTGTTTAGGCCCACTTGCTGACATTTAATAATATTTGCATAGACAAGTGGGTATAGAATTTCGATTCTCGCCCAAGGATACGATGCGTTAATTTCTACAGAGGGTACCATGTACCTATGGGGATGAAACTTGGGTCCGTTTATCTATCTCCAAGTCGAAACAAATAGGTTTCGTGTTGTAACTTAATTCGGTGTTTATCTCATTGCCAGTAAAACGCCAACTTAACCCCAACTAACCCGAGTGTCATATCGGTTCTACTGAATCGTTTGCAACTGCTCCGAGCAAGGGTTATTTGTCCAGCAGGAGATCGTTTTTCTGCTGCTTTCATCTTTTCTTTTATCCACTAAGCCAACTCCCTATTAAATACGTGTGTCCTTATTAATTTCTCCCCTTTAACATTGATTTCTCTACGTGCTGTTCTTTGTGTTCACATTTTCATGACAACATCGATGTGATATCAATTCTCTCCGTTCCACCGATGAATGAATAGAAGCACGATATACAGGCGAACAGGCAAAAACAAAATAAAAAATAAAAAAAAACAAGGACTTGCTTCTTTCATCATCAACATCATCATCCATTCGAGAAAGGACCACCCGCGTTGGCGGACACACTGTCATTTATATCCATCTCTGGGACCCATCTCCATTCATCCAAAGCAAAACCAACCACCACTGCAACTGCTTATACCCAGTCCTGGTATCTACCAACCAGCAGAAAAGCGAGTCTTCCACCTTCAAACCCCAAAAGATTGGTATCACATTTCCAATATAATCTCATATTAAAATCCATGAAAGAGTACAGAGAAATGAAGAAAAAAAAACACGAACATACCCCAACCCAAACAGAGAAGAAGAAAAGGCAAAGAACGAACGGTGTGGACGATTGCATTCCTTGTAATCATTATGATGAGGACAACGATGACGACGGACGAACGACCGACGCTGATGGTCTTCGTAGTTCAAAAGGAAAACCTCTTTTCGCATACAAAAGTGAATACGAACTCTGTGGAGGAAAATTCTTAGAACGGCCAGATCCAGACCACAGTGCATTATGCTTTCTGATCCTTAACGGATAAAAGAAACCCCAAAGGCGGACCTATGGCCAGGTCACTTGATACGAACGCGAAACTTTTCAACACAAAGTAATTCGCGCAGCGCCGAGTTCTGAGTAGGCTTACAGGTTAGATTTTCGGGTCAGATTGCCAACGAATGAACTGTGTATACCTAGTCCTGCCATAAGTTCTGTTACACATTTTCCAGCGCTTATCGTTAAAAACTTCTTGTGGGAATTGCACCGTTAACTTTTTTTTCGGAACACATGCATTGATTAGTAAAGAAAACTTGCCAGTTTGGTCTCAGCTTGCGATCTATTAACATGGGGTGGGGCGTTAAAGAAAATCGAGTCGCGGTAATTGCGTTGCATAAGTGCGGGAAGAATTCCGGCCAAATTTTTAAGTTGCTAAAACCACTCGGCATATCGAGAATTTTTGTTTATCGGGCTATTGGTTGTTTCTGCGAATTGTCTGGAGTGGAGGACAGGTCAAGAAGTGGTCGCCCTCGCGTCGTTCGTACAAGTGCGGTAGGAAGGCAGTGCGTGAACGAATTCGGAGAAATCCACTTAGGAAACAAAAGAACATGTCCAAGGAATTGGATATGTCAACCAGATCCATGTCAAGGTTGATTCAGGATGATCTTCACATGAAAGCCTATCGTCGGTCCACGGGACATCTCCTAACTCCTCAATTGAAAAAAATTAGGCTGGAAAGATGCAAACGACTTCTGCAGTGGCACGCGGCCAATGGGCATGAAAACATTCTGTTTACGGATGAAAAATTTTTTACCGTGGAAGAAGTTTTTAATAAACAAAATGACAAGGTCTATGCCACGTCATCTAAGGAAGCGAAAAAAATATTTCCCAGAATTCAACGAGGCCATCATCCAGCTTCCGTAATGGTTTGGTGGGGGGTATCCCATCAAGGTGTCAAATCCCTCCATTTCTGCGAAAAAGGCGTAAAAACTGGGGCAAAGGTTTACCAAGAAGACGTGCTGGAGGGCGTTGTGAAAGGTTTGACCAATACTCTTTTTGGCGGAAACAGGTGGATCTTCCAACAAGACTCTGCTCCAGCGCATAAGGCCAAGACCACGCAGAAGTGGCACAGGCTCAATATTTCTGGCTTTATAGCAGCAGAAGATTGGCCCTCGGGGAGTCCAGATCTGAATCCACTGGATTATGGTTTGCGGTCAGAACTTGAAAACATGGCCTGTAAGACTCCCCACAGAAATTTGGAAAGTCTTAGAGCAGCATTGACCAGAGCAGCGTCCACGATCTCTTTTGAAACCGTACGTGCCGCTATAGCCCAATGGCCACTACGTTTAAGAGCTTGTGTGAAAGCCAAAGGCGTCCATTTTGAGTGAAATTAATTTTATTCTATTGCCAGTAATGTAAGCTAATAAACAAAACTATTTTCAATACGATATGTTAACTGGTTTTTTTTCTACAGCGCTTTGTATTTGTAACAGAACTTATGGCAGGACTAGGTATATATAGCATCATCGTTAGACACCACATTCTATTCACAAAGAAAATAGATTTATATTCTCGCAATCAATTTGAATAGATTTAAATAGTCCTGTACACACACCCGTAAAACATTCGTTAGATGTTTTTTTCTTTTCGTTTTTTTCTTCCTGAAAGGTCATGCAAGAATTAATGACTGTATCCGGATGAAAATAGAACCGTCACCGTTTATAGCCAGTATAGTACCACTCACACCCCCACATATGATGAGGACTGGGTGAACTTCTCGACGAAGCTATCAAACGTGATTCCTTGCACGGAAACATACACATATACCTTTTCTAAAATAATATAAAGTCATGCGAGCTAAAAGGGTTATTTTTACGTGTATCCTATAAAATATTTACGTTTTCTATTTAAGGAAGAAAACTAATGAAAATGCAAATGTGCATACCTACAACAACAACAACTGTTGTGCAATAAAACGAACAGTCATATGCATAAAGAACAAAAAGACCGAAAGGAGTAGCAAAAAAGGTGCAGGAAAACGAGACCGCTGTAATTTATTACCGCATGACTGCGTTCAGTAGTCATATAGCAAATGTCAGATACTGATTTTGACATATTAGATTAGGAACTAAAGTCATATTGTAGTTTTTTTTTTTTTTTTCCATAATTTTTATTCCTTAGGGAGGTAACGGTGAGCGATGACGTTAGTTTTAGTCCTATGCGTCAGAGGGTTCGAAGTGTCGATTAGGTTGTGAGAGCGGTGGGGAATTAGGCGCAGGCAATCTTTGAAATGGCTTTCGAGTCGGTTTTAATGGACGCGTTCTGTTGAACGTCAGATGAAAGTGACATCTTACCCGGATTGCGTTGAACTTCCAATTCGTAACAGAATTTGTTTTTGTTTCGTGCCTTAAATAGAGTTAACTCTGACAGCTCGCTTATGAATGCAGCGATTCGGCAGCAGTTCTAAATCTAGCTCAAAATTATTTGCTGTCAAAGCATTTCGATTAAAAATAAAAGAGTTTGAAGTGGATGTAAAATTTGTCCACAGAAATAGAAATTAAGTGATGTATAAATGTTAAATTATATTTTGCCTTGTGTAAATGTGTAAATTTTTCGGAATGAAAGGTAACGTAAGCTGAGTGTCATTCTTCTGACGTCTGACGGCGGTTAATGAAACGGGGCCAATTTTTTTATGAAATTTATTTAAAATCATGATTGCGAATTGTGTGGAATACTCCGCCAATGTGGGCTGTCCTAAAACACCCAGCAATATGTGTCACATAGAACGACTGTTCATAGAGGCAATTTGTCAAGTTTAAAGTGACATTTAAAATAGGTAATTGTTGCATCAACGAAAAGTGGGCACGTTGACTCGTACATTAGTCGACTTTATATGAATAGAACTGTCTGCAGTAGATGATTGAACTGAACCAATTGTCATTTTTGACATTTACTAGTTCACAATTTTGACATAAATTTCACTACAAAGAGGTTGAAGGTGAAATTTCCATTCCCCCAATCCAACTTCGGAGTGTATTTTCGATGGTTGAAAGCTATATTACACGAAGAGGTAAGTCGAAACGATGCTTAAGTGTCAGAATCGTCTCTAAATTAGTAGCACATATAACATCAAACTGGCCAGAGTACTACGGCGTCAACTTGTACTTATTTCCTAGACGATTATTGAATCGATAATTGAACCTCTCTCTGTCTTTTGGTAGCGAATGTGCAAAGCAATTCTTCAAAAAAAGTGACCAACTTTATGCGAAAGGAAAAAACCGCTGCCTGGCTCCTTAAGTGATAAAATATATAAAAAAAAGAAACAATTGCTAAAAGCAATTTTTTTCAAGCAAGCAACTCGGTTAGAAGAACTGTCTTCAACACCTTTCACTTCCACTCGTCTACAATTACAAAATATTAATATTTAAGATGAATTCCAGCGAACAGTAATAGTAATCTCACAGAGGCCGAAAGGATAACCGCCCCCATTCGTCTAATTGTATTATAATTCCGCCACAGCTTCATATCCAAGCAGAGAAAACCACCACTCAGCTTAACTCTATTACCATCAACTTAATCGCAAAATAAAAATACCATTAATCAAGTAAAGTCCACACGCACAAAACAAAAAAAAAAATGGAGTCGGTTCCCGAGACTGTGTGCGTGGTGTATGTCGGTCTGTTTTCCTTTTTGCTGACACATAATTACAAATTAATCAGAAATTCTGACTTACCACTAGCCAAAGTCAGAGATGGCATCAAAATGCGGGCCTTTAGCGCCATTTCATGTACAGACGTATGAATGCCGCTTCCTGGTGCGTTACATTGGTAATGTAATTCTAATGATGAAAAGAAAGGGGATTGGATGAATCTCGTTTTTTTTTTTTGGTTAGTCTGAATGACTTTAGTTAATTCAGCATTTTTGGTATACTGAATATATTCTGACAGACGAACCGACAAAAAAAATACATCCCCAGTTGAAGAAGGGATGATAGACTAACAATCTATATCTATGAACATGTACATTTGTCGGGATGGAAAGAAGTCAGAAATAGAAAGATGAAAACTTGGAAACGGAATTTCCTATTTTAATTACACAATTTCAGCGGAAGTGGCTGTTGCTCTTGCTGGTTCTTGTGTTCTCGTGCCTGCAACTGTAGATAAAACGAAGCTGATGATTGGTAGACGAACTCTGGGGTGGCACTACTGAATTGTGTGATTAAAAAATACGTAACAAAAAAATATATACACCAATTACTTTTTTGCTGCTGGTCTTAGGAATAGATAAAGAAGCTCATTGAAGGGGAGAAATTTGATATGAAATTTGAATTTGTTTAATTGAGGAGCACATTCATTGGGATTTCATAAACAGTTTTGTTGTTGTTTGCTTTTATCAGTTGCTGATTTAATGTTGAAGAATTTCAATTGCCGATTAGATCATGCCAGTGGTCACTACTTCAAAGTAGGCCACTTATAATAAGAAATCTATATATGTATACTTTACATGACATGATGAGCTTCAATGTTACTCATTTTTTAATCATTTCTGTTTATTACATGAAATAGAGGGCAGCTGTTTCATGCTGAAGGTGCCCTTTTCTGTTCAAATTCAAACCCAATTAAAAAAGTGAAGACTACCGCAAAAATGCAATTTTATTCAACACAAAAACCCATCCACCTACATATTCTCGATTTAATTGCTGATTTGATATCCCATTAACTGACCCATTTAAAAGCAACCGCCTGGGGATGTCAATTATAAAAAATTATCTGCAAACCAAATAAGGATTTAAGTGTTTTCATTTTATTGATTCCCTTGCATATTTGTGCTTTTAATCATAAAATATAATTACGTTCCTCTATAGAGTGTGTCATGGTTGGCCACGGAAATACGTCAATAATTATATGTTCACCCATGCTTGGTACATGATATATATTTTGGCAGCCTTTATTTTCCATTCGCTGGTGTGTTACTAAAAATCTGGCGTTTGTCTGTAATTAATCAGGCAAAAGCGAATAAATTAATTGAGTTTGGGCTCACAATATTTATGCCAAATATTCAAGACAACGATTGTAGTTACAGCCTAAGCTGTTTGACAGTAGTCAGTAGAATTGGGCACGTTCAAAAATCTAGTTAGTCGACCAGATTGGTCTGGACTAGTACGCAAAAACTAGTAACGTCACTTTTCCTACATCAGCCACATATGCGAACTGTTAACTTAGTCCACAGTAACGAAGTTCTTGACTAGATTCGTCGGCTCCCCCTCCATAAACTTCAACTGGAAACGCTCTTCATGAGATCAGAACTGAGACACATCAAACAGCCAGCTGTCAGACTTACTAAACTATAGAACGTCCCCAAAAAAGCCGCCATAGAGTGTTTCGCGAAGCCCATCCTTTCACAGATGGGCTACCTTTTTTGCTCAAACGTCAAAAAAACTTGTAGGATAACAAAGCTGGTTTATAACGGCCAGAGTAGTGTTTTGTTCAAATATTGTTGAAAAGCGCACAAATGCCATTAATTTAACTTCTCAGTTGTTACCAAATACACGTGACAAACATAATTTTTTTATTCAAAAATGCTTTTATCTTGTTTTTTGCACTTTTTTATGCACTTTTCAGTAATTTTTCAACATAATTAGACTACATCCATACAAAATCCGTTTTGTTTTCCTACAAGTTTTTTAGCTTCGATTTTTCTTCTTCTTATTTGACACTGACGTTGTCGCGAACTACCCTATTGCAGAACGTACACAAAAATACCTAGTTTACATAGAAAGTAAAACAAAATACCAGCGGTCGGCTATTAAGAATTCTGTATAGTAAACGTCATTTCCAAGTACAACAGTCGTATAGCACACTATTCCTCCGTTTGGTTTCAAAGAATTGTAACAACCTTCCCGTGTGTCATTTCATGGCATGCAATTATCGGATTTTTTTAGGATTATTCACAATTAAGTGCTATAAAAGTGCATGAACAACAAAATATTAACGCATTAACGGAAAAAAAAAAAAACGGTAATTGCATGTCGCAAATTGAAATGACGCGCACCTACAAATACGCTGCAGAATTACGCCTGATTTGACAGCAGATAACTACCTTTCAGCTTAATAAATATTCAATGAATGTTTATAATATTTTATTTTATTTTTTTTACACTCGCGCAATTTCGCTTAATTTAATGGCCTGCCTGTTATTGTTTTTTTTATTTTTATTTTGTGTAATATGCAAAATTGACATAAATATAATCGCCAACCACCGATTTTGGATTTGTGTATGCGGAAATTTAGAGATGCGCGTAAATTCTGCGGCTGTAATGCTTCAGTTCATTAAATTTCTGCCATCAATTCGATTTATTATATTATGCGAGATAATTATCTAGAACGCGCCCATAATTAAGCTCCCGTCACATGTAATTATCATGTAATGTTAAGTATGGAAGAAGCGCTGCGTTAGGGGAATCACAGTTAATCGCGCTATCACGTTCCATTTTGACAGAAAATTAATAAAAAAAAAAGAAAACTCACACTGGCATGTCTGGAGATGTGACATTTGTTGTACAACTATGGCCACAAATCACTGTGCACTCGTAAAAGCGAATTGTATTGCATTGTATTGAAATTTAAGAAATGGTAATGGCGCCACCCGTCAAACAAGAGAGAAATCATTAATTTCAATTATTTCCAATCCGTGAGTATGGATATATTTATATGCGTTCGATATTTATAATGATAATTCGCCGAGCTGGTCGTTTTTTTGTACCTCGTGTGCTGTAGCGAGGATTAACAACCGGGAGGGCACTGTACACACGAAGTACATACATTATGTGGGGTCATGTATTTTATTGCAGAAAAATAAAGAACGAAATTAAATTGAGCCCTTTATCCAAGTCCTGTCCCGGAGCATAAATTGGAACAGAGTAAAGTTCTGTATATACTTCAGTTCATTTGGCAGATCAGATAAAGTTGGAGCAAGCAAAATGAACAACAAGTTGAGTAATGTTGAAAATTATAAAGTTTTAACAGTACTCAGGAGGCACCTACCCCATATCTGTGCGCTGGGTACACCACTTTATGCAACCATGTTCATTTATATCGAATCCAAAATGTAATTACATTAAGTAATTGATGAATATATATGGGATGTCAATGAAACGAGCAGAGCCGAATGCTGCCCGACTCAATATGGCCTGATGATGGGCTTTATGAATTTCCTTCCTATTCTTATTCCGCTGCCCGGTATTCCATATGATGATGATGATTGAAGTGGCGGGGGGCCAGCGCACGGCACGGTTCAATAATCCACGAATATTTCATAGAAACACTCCATTTCGTGTTTATCTTCTGTCAGTCAGATATATGTGAAACATCCGCTCTGACGTCAAATAATTCTGTTGCTTCTGCTGTTGTCAGGGATAAACTTCATTTCCGGATTGTCCATTGCAGGGATGTCATGTAATAAAAAAAAAATGCCAGTGTCATTTATTATTCATTTTAATGTGTCATGTTAATTGCAAATAATATCTGATTGTCGTAGGTATATCGTGTTGTTGATGTATAATTTTTTTGTTTGTTTATTGATTTTCATAAATATGTCAGGCAAACACCATCAGCATCGTGTTCGACATTCATTGTGACATGTTTTACTGTCTTCTTTTTGGGATGGGGAAATATTAGCCTTTATGTTAAATTATGTAACACTCATCCACAAAATGAACACAAATAACTTTTCTGTAATCTGTTTTATATGCACCTGTCGACTCGTTACATTTGACAGACTAATCAAGTAGTTTCATATGAAATAGGGTTCTTTTACGTAGGCGGACCAAATCGAATGCAATTGCACAGTCTTACAAGTTTACCGTGAAAAAATGAAGAAAACAAGAAGATAATCAAAATAACGAGTAACGAGTAATTCCCGCCTGCAATCAAAACATTTTACCGAATTTTTTCGGGGCCTGTACAGATTTGTCAAATGCAAATGACAGATGGACGAAATGGAAAAATATATTTTTTACCGGAATTACTCGTTACTTTGCTAATTCTCTCCGCCTTCAATAGTTTTTTCTTAAGCCGACGTGTTTTGACGCGCAATCAATGAAGCTTGATGTATTCTATTCCCTTTCAAGATCTGAAAAGTCTTTTGCTGATTTGCGCTGTTTCAAACTCATTACTCTCCACAACCGAATAACGAGTAACTATTTCGCTTTTTGCAGATTCGACTTGAACCTAAATTTAGAATTTGGCATATGAACTAAGTTTACATATTTAAATCAAATTTTTTGTGCAATTTACAAAATGTTTGTAATTACTTTTAAAAACTATATAAAGAGCGTTTCCACTTGAAACTTCCAGAACGCATGAAACAAACTTGAAGAAAAGAATTTTCCGCTTGGTTGTATAATTACAAAATTTCCCCTTAGGATATTTTGCACTAAAAGTAGGTGGCACATGATGGGGCTATACAGGTATGCCTGGTAGTTCACACCTTGAAGTGAGAGTGAAGAAAACACCGCGAGATAAACAAATGCTGTGTGTAAATACCACCCTCTTTACAGCGGAAGCGTGTAACCAACCCTCAACTCGTGCATGACATTCATGAGCGCTGAGCGTGACATTTCGCTCAAGGACCTAAAAAAAAAAATAAGCCCACTACACAGCCTGTGTCGGGTATAGAACGTTATTACCGTGTCGATGCGAAATCCGTTAGACAGAAGGTGCTGGGAAATTATTTGCGGTTGAATTTTGCTCCGTAGATTAATTGAAGTTTGACAAATTCTTGAAGGTTAGAGCGAGCAGCACAACCCCAAACTAAAGCGTTTTACAATAAATTCAAACTGTGTCAAACGGAAGGTGAACATTGAAACATTCGCTTTCGCCCCATCGAAAAACAAGGACTTGCTCGTTTTATTCTCTGAAATCAAATTAATTACCGAAGCGCTGAAGAATAATCACACGGATAAGACGAATAAATTATTGCCATTTAATAAGTTCTTTATACCGATGTTGCTGTGAATGTGTGTATGTGTATATCCTTTTTAAGCGCACAACCCTCATTGGCCTGACATTAATTTTTATGTCAAAGACGAAATGATACAAGGGTTTGATATACCAATTCATTTGGTTTTTCTCTTAGTCACCCTTCTAGGAGGAATTAAGGTGGTCGTTTTAAATTTGTAAAGGAGGAGCAGGTTTTGGTTTTTCCTTAAATCTGCTGATAGAGCGGGATAAAAAGTGTCATTTGGCACATCTGTGAATATACCACCCTAGAGTTTGGGTTTAAAATTAGTTGGAGAAGAATGTTAAATAGAGTGTAATTTTGCATTTTACAAATTGGATTTCAAGTGGAACATCAATCTGGTGTAACAAGGATGGTCCTTCTGGATTAGGGTGGCCTTGTAAGTGAACCCAAAGAATCAAGTCCATAACACAAAATGTACTGTATCGCACCTTAAGCTAGATAGAGTCGTTGAGAATGGCCGAACTATGTAGTAGAACAAATTCAATTCGGATTTTTGTCAACACGATGACAGCTACAAAAGTTCGACTGGCTGACGCTTTTTTAGAAATTCCCAGGTTTTATTTTCAAACCAGAACACGAGAGATGTTTTCACAATTTAAAGAAAAATCTAGTACAGTTTTAAATAATTGAATACAATTTTAACTGTCTACGTACTGGAATCAATTGTCTTGATACGCATCTTGTTGTTAAACATCTTGTGCATTTAATTCAATAGAGACAATGTAGTTCTAGTACAATGTGCAATTAAATTAGACGTCGGTCGTACCGCTTTTTTACTATATTAGGCGTGTTTTTTGAGCTTCGATCTCAGCAAAGTAAAGTAGGATTTTCAGCACGCAATTACAACAACTGCGCTCTACTTGACACTTCGAGACTCGCAGTAGTTGTTGTAATAAGTGTGCTAAAAATCCTACTTTACTTTGTTTTGCTGAGATCGAAGCTCAAAAAAACACGCCTATTGTATAAAAAAGTATGAAAAAGTTTTTCAGCTGGATGACAGATGATGCAGGATGCATCAAACAGGATGTAGCCAAAATCAGAGTTTTAGGCAAAATTTGCTTTACATATATCCAAATCAGAAACAAACAGGATATAACAAAAATCAAAGTTCTAGTACCATTTGGGTAACATTTCCTAATCAAAAACGAACAGAATGTAGCAAAAAATCAAAGTTCTAGTACAATTTTCCTTACATTTCCTAATCAAATGTGAACAAAGCGTTTATAGAAATAATACTGTAACATATTCACGGCATTTTGGACTAGATTTGACAGTTCTCAAGTACCCGACAAGTACGGCAATTGATGACATAAGAGTACCCGTTTATTGCCATTAAGTTACTCGTCGCCCATCGCTTGAAACTAGCCACCCAAAAGGAGTTACCTGGCAAGTGTTTTCTGCTGTTTTCAAAACAATTCAACAAACATTCGTAAAAGAAAGACGTGCCCTAATCTTATTTCAAAATCATGTGCTTGATGGTTTTTCGATCCTGCGCAATAAACACACCGCTTTAATTTTCACTTAAGAACATTTTAATTTCGTCCGATTGCTTCGCATTTGTAACGCCTCTTATCCTCCATTTCCACTTAACCTCAAATCCTAAGGCGACGATGTAATATGTATATAGTACATCCGTTCTTCGTAGATTATCCCACACACACACGCGCTAACATATCAGGCAGTATACCACAGATCAGATCAATTAACTTTTTCATTAAACTTTCGCAATTATCGCCCCATTTGATCCTAATTGCGCAATATAATATCTTTCGAACAGAGATGGGTATTGTAAGATTCGAATTCCCGATAGAGATAAATCATGTATATCTCTCTCTCTCTCTCTCTCTTCCCATACATATACATATATAGCGAGTTAATTGCTTAAATATATAATTGATTAATTTATCTATCTTTTTGCTACAATCTTCTACTTGAGAACTCCTTCAATTCAATCGATTTATCGGATATGTTCTTCGGTCTTATGTTCTTCTTTCGTTTTCTTTTGCGAAATTTTCCATTGCTCACAAGATGTGAGCGGAATCTTACAAGGTATAGGCAAACAGGAAGGGAGTTTTTTTTTTCCTGTGTGATTGGGTCTTTATATTTCAGTTTGGATATGTGGGTAGCTGGGGTGTTTGTGTTGAAGTGAAATTGTGCGTTTCACTAACTTTTACACGTTTATCCAATAAAACCTGCCAGATCGACCATATGAAAAGCTACTCTCTGTTAGCATAACTCCCACAGCCCAGGCACACACATCTCCTTTACAAATCCAACAAATCTATATATATCGCTGACTCAAGATGATAGTGGCATCGTACATGACATGTCTCGACGTATCCTCAGTCAGCTTAGTGAAGCACAGAGTCCTTTCTCTCATTGAGGGCGGCGCGCCATTGGCCTGCAGGAGAGAGGGACTCATGTGGAATGACTGAAAGACAGCTACGACTGCTGCTCAGTATAATGCAAAAATCATGTTCCATTATAACCTCAATGAATGCCATCTTCCCAATTTCGCACCGTTTGTCTATGGCGGGTGTGTGTTCTATCTGACAAACACCCTTACATATTATATTGTCCTTTCAGATGGCTGTTTTTTTTTTCTACGTTTATGCTTGCTTCGGGTTGGCAGTCCTTCGTCGTTCCAATCATCCTTCTAATAATAAGAAATTTTCTATAACTTGAGTCTCTTATAGATGTATACCTATACGTGTTTGAATGCGCAACAATCCGCATCGAAGGATATATCCTTTCGCAATAATGTTATATAAATAG
Organism: Cheilosia impressa; assembly: GCA_948293265.1. Lineage (NCBI taxonomy): Eukaryota > Metazoa > Arthropoda > Insecta > Diptera > Syrphidae > Cheilosia > Cheilosia impressa. Next base: position 52,234,962 of record OX411881.1, on the reverse strand, counting down.
CAGTGTACGTTCGAGGTATCAAACCGTCGATTGAATCAGGAAGAGGATGAGACGAAAAAAGGCAGCAGTCGTAGAAAAGAAAAAAAAAGATATGAGAGAGAAACAAAAAATACAGGACCCCTGTATTCAATGAGGTATAGTACCAAAGGATGTACACGTAATCGAATTATCATCAGTTAGGTAGGATAGTCCTTGATTGAATAGGACTTTGGGTGTAAATCCTGTATTCATTCGTTAATAAAATGTAATTTGACCGGAAGGTGAATGTGTTCGGGAAGGGATTTCTGTCAGCAAGGGACTTGAACGAACAAAAAAATAAAAGAAATAGAAACGTATTCCAAAAGGGGTTCGTTGCTCAAGGATTTCTGTGTCTTATCTTTAATAAAAGTCATGTTGCCATGGACTTAAATAGAATCTGTGTCGACGTTGATTAATTTTATTTAATTTTTTTGGTTTATTTGCAGATATAAATAAAGGATCACCAATAGACTACAAAAGTGGTTCGGCCTGTTCAACGCCAACCAAAGAAACTCTAAAGGGTTACGAACGCAGCGGCAATAGCTGCATGGGCCCCGTCTTACCCCCACGCAGTGTTATGGGCGGACTACCATCACATCATCATCATTACTCGGCACCAATGAATTTCCGAAAGGATCTGGCTGCACGGTGCTCAGCAAAGTGCATCGCAATTGTCTCAATATCAATTGTTGTATCTTTGTGTGTTTTATTAATACTACTAACAGGTTTGTTTATTCATAATTATTACTCACTAAATATTCATCTCATGTACTGTATTTTTGTTTTTGTTTTTTTTTTTCAATAGGCTTTGGTGTCCTTACATGGTCACCGTCGTCTCCATGTACAGTTCTAGTCGGCAATGAGGCGTCCGAGGTAACGGCTGCCAAAAGCACAAATACAGACCTTTCAAAGTTGCACAACACAGCGAGAGCTTCGAAGTCCGGACAACCAATAACGGTAACAGCGGCCACTTCCTCAGCCTCACCATCGTCTTTCCAGTCGACGTCAGCGTCAGCGGTGGCGCCGTCATCGTCAGCATCATCAACGTCTTCATCGTCGTCGTCGTCGTCGTCTTCTTCGTCATCACTGGCCAACAGCAATAACGGAGGTAATTTATTTTTCTATCCCCTAACACTTCTATAAATTATTTTTTTCTCTCTGGTATATTACTAACCAAACAAAGCAAATATTTTATAACAAAAAAAAAAAAAACACACACACACACACGCAAAAGAAACTATTTAAATCTATAAACACACACCTGCATATAATACACAGTTGAACTGATAAACACGGTTACGTTGACAGCGCAAAAGAACGACCAAAGATTTAATTCTAATCGACGACAGGAGCAGGCAAAATTCAAACATCTTAAAAGGAATAAACGCTATCGTCGCAGTGTAAAGAGTTTCGACTCCTTAATTATTAACAAAGGATATGACCAAAGTGCCACCACCACTAGCGATAGCATTGACAGCAGCAGCAGCAGCAGCAGCCACACCGTCAACCCCCAGCTTCATGGCGTAGTTGACAATAATTACGAATCTCGTCAAACTTCGAATACGACAACGAATAATGGCACAAAAGGCAAAAACGTATTAAATCTCAATTCAAAGTTTCCTCCTCGTTCTCGTCAAAGTAATGAATCAAAGGAGATGTTCTACGATGCGGATGATGATGATGATGATACCGCCATCACAACCACCACCACCACCGCCATCGCTAGCGACGATGATGTTGTCAAGGTATCGCCATTCTTGCTATCTTTGCCATCCTCTGCCCATACCACCACCACCATCACCACCGCCGATGATGATGACGATGCTGCTGACTACGATGATTATAATGATCCCAAAGTTGTCGTCAAGAGTGTCACCCGCACCGCCAGTGCCGCTCTTAATAGCTCGCAAAATTCACCACCTCCGAACCCATCTATGCCACAACAACAAACGTCACCGTCTACTACTACTTTCGATGACAATCCATTAAACACCAATTTGATATCAGGTAGAAATTTTATTGATGATGATAGTAGTGACGATGGCGCCGGAGATGGCGCTGACAAGGATGGTGGTTTCTATTCCTCATCATCTGCATCGGCAACAACAATGCTTCTCGATGATAAATTCAGCGACAAATCGAAAAGTGCAGACCATCTGATTGAGATAAATGACGAAACAGAGACTTCTCCCATCGGTGGCGAGAAAGTGTCGGACACTGGCGAATCGGACTCCGTTGACAACGAAGAGTTGATGATGAACGATGGTCTCATTCCGGTTGACAGTAATTCCGGATTTGTTTCCTACAACAATGTGGAGAATGTCGACATTGTCAAACTGGAGAACGATCCCAGTTCAGAGGATGAGTACTACAAAACGATTGACAAAAACGACGAGACTAACTCGATTGACATAGCCACCATTCAGCCGGTGGAAAAGTTAACAAAACAAGTCGCCAGCAAGACGGTTAACCCTCCAATTTTGACATTGTCCTCTGACCATGTCTCGGGCAGGAGAATTCTGGTGAATTTGACAATAGCAACGGATGATGGCACTGGTACAGAGAATCATTCGGTTTATACGCTGCATGTGTCAGTGCCAGCGGAAGAGATTGGCCAAAAGTCAGTTGAACCTGTGAGTAGGCCTGCGGAAATTATACAGCCCGCGAGCTACTGTATTCCCGAGCCTCCGCCTCGTATACCCGAGTGTCCGTGTATTTGCAAGGACGTACCATCACCATCGATTGATTTCGACACCGAGAATGATGATGATGACGATAACGACGAAGACAACGAAATTTTTCTCAATCCCCCCCTCCCAAAGTCTGTTACTCCTTCTTCAACTATTTCTGTCCCAATCTCAAGCGAGGCTTCTGCTACTACTACTACTACTACTTTGGGCCCGCCCGATTTGTCTGCATGTCCTGACGTGGGCCCTGTGCTAATATTAGAAGGTGATTTGGTGAATAACATTAAATAATAAATTAATCGAGCGTGTACAAAACGAGCTTTTATCTAACACCAACATGTATTAGTTTATATCTGTCATCGACGCAACTAACAACAAACAAAACAAAACAGTAGATTGTGTGGAACCTAAAGTCTCCTCTCCACGAAATTCATTGTACAAAGTTATATATCGACGTGATAAAGTGAAGGAACGAAGTAGGAAAGCGAATAGTTAATACTGTGGGGGCGATAAGTGGTGGCGCACACAGGGTGATCGTGAAAATTTAACTAAAACTTTCCGTTTTTTTATTACAATTTTTTTAGCAATTAAAACTAGTTTACGAAAGGTTTTCGCTGCAAAAGAAAAATTTATGAAAAGGGGATAAAATCTCGCAGTGTTCTGGGTTTTAATTACCGAGTCAATATGTCACCGAATTATGTAGACAGGCACAAATTTATTTATGTAGCACTTACCTAATAACGAATGTGATAATTCGCCGCCTGTCTCTTTAAAAGGCATTGCTTTTCGTTCGTCGCGTCATTCTCAACAGGAATAGATAACGAAATGTCAAAAGTAATGTACGTCAAAATTTGACGGGTGGCTCGATTCGCTCGCTTTAAACAGCGGTATACCATTTTCAGACATCATCCTGTTCGAAACACACCCCCGTATTAATAAACAAATGTGCACAAGTTAGTTAGCTAGCAGACATCAGATAGCATAGAAAAATTTGACGTAACTTCTGAATAACGAGTTGATAACTTTTACGCAGCGTTTATTAATACGAGGGACAATTTTTAAGGAAAATAATGTCAGTTAATTTCAATGCAATTCTTTTATTAACAATTCAATATATAAATACATTAACAGGTAGTAATCAATTCTGCGTATTGTAGCTCGAACGTCACTTTGACAGCATCATCTATATTCCGCGTTGAGCCTTTTTTTTCAAAAACAGAGATGCTTCCATAGTTCAAACCCACTTGACATTTAAAAAAACTCCTGAGAAACTCTTGAACATCTACCCATTTTATCGCCACCCAGTTTGACAGCAAGTTCACAACGAAAAAACCACCCATAGCCCTACTGCTTTTCACCAACAACTGTATATAACTAATGCCAAAACATAAACACTACTAATATCCCATTAAATCTCTAACCGAAGAACCCCCTTTTATGTATGCTTCAAATTTGTAGGTGCACGAACATTCCCGGCACGCAGCTTCCCACCAGATGGCACCACATTCGGACAAATCACCTTGGGCCAAAAGCTCACCAAGGAAATCCAACCGTACAGTTACTGGAATATGCAGTTCTATCAATCGGAACCGGCCTATGTCAAGTTCGACTATAGCATACCGCGCGGTGCGTCAATTGGAGTGTACGGCCGACGCAATGCACTGCCCACGCATACCCAGTACCACTTTAAGGAGGTCTTGAGCGGTTTCAGTGCAAGAACTCAGCGTGCCACTCATGTAAGTATTCTCAATAGACACCTGTCATTTATGTACATATTTTTGTGGTTTCGTATATTTGCATATATTTTTTTTTTGTTACGCTGGCGGTGGAGGTTGTGGCAGCAGCTTTAGCTTATTTTTTTTGCGTTCCACCTTTGGGAAGCTGTGCTACATAGTTTCCGATTGAAGTGGAACGCAAACAGGGTGCGCTACCACAGCTTTCTTGTTGTACATATGTTATGCAAATTGAGCAGTATTACTAACCAACCCTTTTTCCTTTGTTTCTTTCTATTTTCTCTTCAAATCCTGTGCATTCCTAAAAAAATAAACACACACACAAATACAAATACACACAAACCAATGCTCGATTGAAATTTAAAAAAAAATGAAACAAAACAGCTCTCGATAACGCGTGAGGTGACACGGTACATGGAACCCGGACATTGGTTCGTTTCATTGTATAACGACGACGGCGATGTGCAGGAGGTCACATTCTATGCGGCCATTGCAGAGGATATGACACAAAATTGTCCAAATGGCTGCTCTGGCAATGGACAATGTTTGCTGGGTCATTGCCAATGCAATCCCGGTTTTGGGGGTGACGATTGCAGCGAGAGTGTCTGCCCTGTGCTCTGTTCCCAGCACGGCGAGTACATTAATGGGGAATGCATTTGCAATCCAGGATGGAAGGGCAAAGAATGCTCCCTCAGGCATGATGAATGTGAAGTGGCCGACTGTAGTGGCCATGGGCATTGTGTAAGTGGCAAATGTCAATGTATGCGAGGCTATAAGGGAAAATTCTGTGAAGAAGGTAATTTTATTGTTGTTGGAAATTGTTTTCAAAAAATTTTGTATTCTTTTTGTTGAATAAAATGTCCTTGGTTTAACACAATGTCGGAGATGCAATTAACTGGTTTCCTTTTGACTTTTTCCAGTCGACTGCCCGCATCCGACATGTTCTGGTCATGGTTTTTGTGCGGATGGTACCTGCATTTGTAAGAAGGGTTGGAAGGGCCCCGACTGTGCCACCATGGACCAAGATGCGTTACAGTGCCTGCCAGATTGTTCGGGACACGGAACGTTTGACTTGGACACACAGACATGTCACTGCGAGACAAAGTGGAGTGGCGATGATTGCTCGAAGGAGTTGTGTGACCTTGATTGCGGCCAACACGGGCGCTGCGTTGGGGATGCCTGTGCCTGTGATCCCGAATGGGGTGGCGAGTTTTGTAACACTAAACTGTGCGACAGTCGCTGCAACGAGCATGGACAGTGCAAGAATGGAACGTGCCTTTGTGTAACCGGCTGGAATGGCAAGCACTGTACTATTGAGGGCTGTCCGTCCGGGTGCTCCTCGAATCACGGACAGTGCAGAGCTGGCGGCGAGGGCCAGTGGGAATGCCGCTGCTATGAAGGATGGGACGGCCCAGACTGTGGAATTGCACTCGAACTCAACTGTGGCGACAGCAAGGACAACGATAAAGGTGATTATGCTGCAAAAGTTTTCTCTTTTCTGTTATTAAAATGTGTCCCTCTCACTATGTGTGTCTGTAGATGGTTTGGTTGACTGCGAAGACCCCGAATGCTGCGCCAGTCACGTGTGCAAAACCTCACAGCTGTGTGTTTCAGCACCGAAACCCATTGACGTGCTCTTGCGGAAGCAACCTCCAGCCATTACCGCATCGTTCTTCGAGCGAATGAAATTCCTGATTGACGAGAGTAGCTTGCAGAACTACGCAAAGTTGGAGACGTTTAATGAGAGGTAAGGGTTATGTTGCCATGTTTATTTGATTTCTGTTACTTAATTTATTTTTAGTTTATTTTATAAAAGAAATAAAAAAAAAAGAAATAACATTTAAGCTCAATTGGCAGTTAAAGCAGTGTAAATACATGATTTTCTTTTTCGTTTTGAAGTCAAAATTTGTTATAGAGAAAAAAAACATTAAAATAGTTTGCAATATGAACATAAATATTTTTATTTTCCTTATTGTGCCCACGTCTTGGAAATGTCCTGCCAAAAGCCTCCCCAAAATGTTCCCCAAATGTCCTTTGTTTAAACGATACCTTTGTCCTGCCCACTTGAAAATCAATCCCACCCCCTTATTGTTTAGAATTAGATACGTATTTTATGAGTAAGAATTTAAATCAGTTTCATCTGACACATCGTTGAACTGTCAAAAAGTAGGGTGCAATTTATGATCAATGTATTTCACTCGTATTTGTACTCTGCTACAAAATTAAAGTGTCTGTACACTGACAGGTAGAATGTTTAAATAATTTGCAAATAGGCGTCAGTAAATGATCGGTAAATATACCTCTTCCAGACGTCATTCTTCGTCGAAGACACTTCAAAAGCGGTTATTTTTATCGAAATGTTATTTAGCCTAGATTATTTGGGATAGAAGTTATTCAACATTTGCTGGGTTTTGAGGTTTAATTTACGTTTAAAACCAAGTAGAACACTATTATTTGAAACGTCAGTCATAGCGACGCAATGGCCGCGTGAAATTGACCACTAGGCGACAAGCAACACTGGTGTCAAACTCCATAAAAAAAAAATGCACATCTAGTACAATCAATTGGATGGGTATTATTTTTTTCAATTCGAGTTTGGCTTTAAGTCTTGGTAGCACTGGCGGTAAATTGAACGCGGCAAATATCACAGGGTACCTCTGTAGAGTTTACGTAGTTGCAAAAACTTAACAAATTCAAGCATTTAACAAAATTCTAATCCATTGTTCTATTTTTTTCTTTCTCTTTCCCATAACACACGCGCGCTACTACTACTACTACTAACAAACAAATATATTAATGTCATTAACAATGAATGTAATTAACTCGTAACTTTCCCAACCGTTATCGCTTAATTCTAACCCTTTAAAACAAAAAATCATAAACCTAATATCCAAAAAACTAACAGCGTATTTTGGAATTATTTCAATGCAAGGTAAGAGTCTACTGGTTGTTTGGTAACGAAACAGTATTATTAACAAATTATTAATTTTGGTTCTTTGAGAGAATGTCCATTTTGTAACGTTTTGTTTTGTTGTATGATTTCCTATTTGTTTCTTTGTAAGAACTTTTCTTCTAAAAAATAATAATAAATACTTTGCGGTGCTAGTACTTTGTTTATAAATATTTGTTTTGAGTAATTAACTCTCTATTACTTTTTGCTTTGGTTCTTTGGTTAACTAGTGCATTCTTGTAATTTTTGAGGACACAAACGATCTTTTTATTGAATACAGGGTGACGATATTCATTTTGATTTTGTATTTTATTTTTTCAATTGCGAAAGAAGGTCCAATCAAGCTACCATTGGGAGGGTTTTAGGGTTAAAATTAAAAGTCAAATTTCAAAATATACAATACATATACTATATGATATCCTCTGTGTTGAAATTTTATGTTTTGTGGTGTGTGAACAATGTTTACATTTTGTTACAAGTTTCATTTATATCATTCCATTCTTTGAAGTATTTTTTTATTATTATTTTTGAATGTTTACTGTTTTTTAAGAACTTGAACTTTTTTCTACACATAGTTAGTTACATTTTAGAAAGTCTGCATAAATTGTTTAAACTAATTAATTTTTGTTTTTTCTTTTTTTTTAAAACTAACAGTCGTTCAGCGGTGATTCGTGGACGAGTTGTCACCTCGCTCGGTATGGGACTGGTTGGAGTACGAGTTTCGACAGCGACCCTGTTGGAGGGTTTCACACTGACCCGTGACGATGGGTGGTTCGACTTGATGGTGAATGGTGGTGGTGCGGTCACTTTACAATTTGGCCGGTCGCCGTTCAGACCGCAGAGTCGCATAGTTCAGGTTCCATGGAATGAAGTGGTTATCATAAATGTGGTTACAATGTCAATGGCGGATGAGAAGGCGCTAGCGACGGTGGCGCATACGTGTTTCTCGCACGACTATGACGTCATGAAGCCGGTGGTGTTGGCATCGTGGAAGCATGGATTCCAGGGCGCATGTCCGGATAGGAGTGCCATATTGGCGGAATCTCAGGTCATACAGGAATCAATACAGATACCGGGAACTGGATTAAATCTGGTGTATCACAGCTCACGGGCGGCTGGATATTTGTCGACTATCAAGCTGCAGCTGACGCCGGAAGTTATTCCGCCGACGCTGCACTTGATCCAGTTGAGGATAACAATCGAGGGAATCCTCTTCGAGCGTGTGTTTGAAGCCGATCCGGGTATTAAGTTCACCTATGCCTGGAATCGTTTGAACATCTACCGACAGAGGGTGTATGGAGTGACGACAGCGGTGGTGAAAGTCGGTTACCAGTACACCGATTGCAAGGACATCATTTGGGACATTCAAACAACGAAACTAAGCGGTCACGACATGTCGATCTCCGAAGTTGGTGGCTGGAACTTGGACATCCACCATCGGTACAACTTCCACGAGGGAATTTTGCAAAAGGGCGACGGATCTAATATATATTTGAAGCACAAGCCCAGGGTTATACTGACGACGATGGGCGACGGCCACCAAAGGCCGTTGGATTGCCCCGACTGTGATGGCATTGCTGCTAAGCAGAGACTGTTGGCTCCTGTAGCACTTGCCGCGTCTCCCGATGGTAGCCTGTATGTGGGAGACTTTAACTACATACGACGCATTATGACCGATGGCACCATCAAGACAGTTGTGAAGCTGAACGCCACGAGGGTTTCCTACCGCTATCACATGGCTCTGAGCCCGCTCGATGGAACTTTGTACATTTCTGATCCAGAATCTCATCAAATCATTCGCGTCAGAGACACAAATGATTTTTCCAACCCAGAGAAGAACTGGGAACCGATTGTGGGATCTGGCGAGAGATGCTTGCCAGGAGACGAGGCGCATTGTGGCGATGGAGCTCTGGCAAAGGACGCCAAATTGGCGTATCCCAAAGGAATAGCAATTTCAAGCGACAACACACTGTACTTTGCTGACGGAACTAACATTCGCATGGTGGATCGCGATGGAATTGTCACCACTCTGATCGGCAACCACATGCACAAGTCCCACTGGAAGCCTATCCCGTGTGAGGGCACCCTCAAACTTGAAGAGATGCACTTGAGATGGCCCACGGAACTGGCGGTTAATCCGCTTGATAACACGTTACACATCATAGACGATCACATGATCCTGCGGATGACACCCGATGGACGGGTTCGCGTGATCTCTGGCCGTCCTCTACACTGTGCGACAGCTACCACCGCCTACGACACTGACTTGGCGACGCACGCAACTCTGGTAATGCCGCAGAGCATTGCCTTCGGACCGATGGGAGATCTATTCGTGGCCGAGTCTGATTCGCAGCGGATCAATAGGGTGCGAGTGATTGGCACTGATGGGCGAATTGCGCCGTTCGCCGGTGCGGAATCGAAGTGCAATTGTTTGGAGCGTGGATGCGATTGCTTCGAAGCAGATCACTACCTCGCCACAAGCGCCAAGTTCAATACGATCGCTGCTCTTGGTGTTACGCCGGATGGGTATGTTCACATTGCCGACCAGGCAAACTATCGAATCCGATCCGTGATGTCGAGTATTCCGGAGGCAAGCCCGTCGCGGGAGTACGAGATTTACGCCCCAGATATGCAGGAGATTTACATTTTCAACCGCTTCGGACAGCATGTGGCCACGCGCAACATATTGACCGGCGAAACGACGTACTCATTCACTTACAACGTGAACACGTCCAATGGAAAACTGTCTACTGTCACCGACGCCGCTGGTAACAAGGTCTTCCTCTTGCGCGACTACACTTCTCAGGTGAATTCGATTGAGAACACAAAGGGTCAGAAGTGCCGACTGCGAATGACGCGCATGAAGATGCTCCACGAGCTGAGTACTCCTGATAACTACAATGTGACATTTGAATACCACGGTCCCACCGGACTGCTCAAGACCAAGTTGGACTCAACTGGACGGTCGTATGTGTACAATTATGACGAGTTCGGACGCCTGACATCGGCTGTCACTCCAACGGGTCGTGTCATTGATCTGACATTCGACCTGAGTGTGAAGGGAGCTCAAGTGAAGGTGTCGGAGAACTCGCAGAAGGAGATCTCAATGTTGATTCAGGGTTCCACGGTAATGGTCAGGAACAGCGAGGCCGAATCAAGGACAACGATCGAAATGGATGGAAGTACGACAAGTCTGACACCATGGGGACACACCGTCCAAATGGAGGTGGTTCCGTACGCCATTTTGACCGAGATTAACCCCCTAATTGGCGAAAGCTACCCGGTTCCAGCTAAACAGAGAACAGAGATCGCTGGTGATCTAGCCAACCGCTTTGAGTGGCGGTACTTCGTCAGGCGCCTGCAAAGTGGCAAGGGTGGCAAAGGCCCGCGACCTGTAAGCCAAGTTGGACGCAAGCTCCGTGTAAATGGTGACAATGTTCTTACTCTGGAGTATGACAGAGATACCTCGTCGGTAGTGGTGTTTGTGGACGATAAGCAGGAACTCCTGAATGTCACGTACGATCGCACTGCACGGCCAGTGTCGTTCAAGCCCCAGTCAGGGGACTATGCCGATGTTGACCTGGAATACGATCGGTTTGGACGTCTGGTCTCGTGGAAGTGGGGCGACCTCCAGGAGGCTTACACTTTCGATCGCAATGGCCGACTTAATGAAATCAAATACGGCGATGGTTCGTCAATGGTTTACGCCTTCAAGGACATGTTTGGCAGCTTGCCGCTAAAGGTCACCACTCCACGGCGATCCGACTACCTGCTGCAGTATGACGATGCTGGAGCATTACAGTCATTGACTACGCCCCGCGGGCACATCCACTCCTTCTCACTGCAGACATCGTTGGGCTTCTTCAAGTATCAGTATTTCTCGCCAATCAATCGCCATCCGTTTGAGATACTTTACAACGACGAGGGTCAAATTCTGGCCAAAATCCATCCGCATCAGTCCGGAAAGGTGGCGTTTGTGCACGACTTTGCTGGCCGCCTTGAAACAATTCTCGCAGGACTCTCATCCACGCATTACACCTACCAGGAGACAACTTCGTTAATCAAGAGCGTTGAGGTGCAAGAGCCTGGCTTCGAGTTGCGGCGGGAATTCAAGTACCACGCTGGCATTTTGAAGGACGAGAAACTGAAATTCGGTTCCAAAAATTCCCTAGCATCAGCCCACTACAAGTACTCGTACGATGGCAACGCACGGCTAAGTGGAATCGAGATGAGCATTGACGACAAGGACCTGCCGATGACAAGGTACAAGTACAGTCAGAACTTGGGCCAACTGGAAGTCGTTCAGGACCTGAAGATCACGCGCAACGCCTTCAATCGGACAGTGATCCAAGACTCGGCCAAGCAGTTCTTTACGATAACCGACTTTGACCGGCACGGAAGGGTGAAGAGCGTGCTGATCAACATCAAGTCGTTCGATGTCTTCCGCCTCGAGCTGGACTATGATCTGCGCAATCGAATTAAGTCGCAGAAAACCACCTTCGGACGGTCCACGTCCTTTGACAAGATCAACTACAACGCCGATGGCCATGTGATTGAGGTGATGGGCACGAACAACTGGAAATTCCTCTACGACGAAAACGGCAACACTGTCGGAGTGGTTGACCAGGGAGAAAAGACAAACTTGGGCTACGACATTGGAGACCGAGTGATACAAGTCGGTGACGTCGAGTTCAATAACTACGATGCCCGTGGGTATGTTGTTCGTCGTGGTGAACAGAAATACCGTTACAACAATCGCGGACAGCTCATCCATGCGTTCGAAAGGGATCGCTTCCAGACATGGTACTACTATGACGACCGCAGTCGCCTTGTCGCATGGCACGACAGCAAGGGAAATGTTTCTCAGTACTTCTACTCCAATCCGAAGACGCCAAACCTACTGACACAAGTGCACTTCCCAAAGCTGGCGAAAACATTGAAATTCTTCTACGACGATCGTGATATGTTGGTCGCCATTGAGAACGCCGAACAGCGCTTCTATGTGGCCACCGATCAGAATGGCAGTCCACTTGCATTCTTCGATTTGAACGGCACCATTGTGAAGGAGGTTAAACGCACACCATATGGCCGGATCATCAAAGACACTAATCCGGAATTCTTTGTTCCCGTCGACTTCCACGGAGGCCTGTTGGACCCAAGTACCAAGCTGATATACACAGAGGAGCGGCATTACGACACCACCGTCGGGCAGTGGATGACGCCCAAATGGGAGACACTGGCAACCGATATGAGTCTGCCAACCGATGTGTTCATCTATCGCTTCCACAACAACGACCCCATCAATCCGAACGTCCCGATGCGATACATGATAGACCTCGAGTCCTGGCTGGAGCTCTTTGGCTACGACCTGAAGAAGATGCAGAGCAGCAAGTATACCAAGGAGGACCATTACATGCCGCAGGCCACCATCAAATCAGCTTCCTTGGCACCTGACTTTGGGGTCATTTCTGGCCTCGAATGCATTGTCCAGAAGATCGACGAGAAATTCAGCGATTTTGACTTTGTACCGAAACCACTTCTCAAAATGGAACCCAAAACGCGAAATCTGCTTCCAAGAGTCTCATACCGACGAGGTGTATTTGGCGAGGGTGTGCTTCTCTCTCGGATATCTGGCCGAGCTATGGTCAGCGTGGTCGATGGCAGCAATAGTGTTGTCCAAGACGTCGTCTCATCTGTGTTCAACAACTCGTTCTTCCTCGACCTGCACTTTAGCATTCACGATCAGGATGTCTTCTATTTCGTGAAGGACAACGTTCTGAAACTGCGTGATGACAAGGAGGAGCTTCAACGACTCGGCGGTATGTTCAACATTTCCGCCCATGAGATCACCGATCACGGTGGTGCTGCTGCCAAAGAACTGCGACTCCACGGGCCCGATGCTGTGGTCATAATCAAATACGGCGTCGATCCCGAACAGGAGCGACATCGTATTCTTAAGCATGCTCACAAGCGGGCCGTCGAACGAGCCTGGGAGCTCGAGAAGCAACTAGTCGCCGCCGGGTTCCAAGGCCGCGGCGATTGGACAGAGGAAGAGAAGGAAGAACTGGTCTCACACGGTGACGTCGATGGCTGGATCGGTATCGACATCCACAGCATCCACAAGTATCCACAACTAGCCGATGACCCGGGCAATGTGGCGTTTCAACGTGACGCCAAACGAAAGCGCAGAAAAACCAGCAGCAGTCACCGAACGAAACAGCGAAGAACAGCGTCATCGTCGTGAGACGGCGAATACTACTAAGGCGAACAAAATCGCGCTGAACTATAAATAAATATATAATTAAATTAGACGCCCGTGCAGTGCCATCTAGTGGATGTGCATAGCGCAGGCAATAGTTTTGTATAAAGTGAAAAAGAAAAAAAATAATATAGTAGTATTAAAATTGCTCTCACTCTCTATCTCTCTATCTATCTCTCCTTCTTTGTAATATACGAGATGAACTCCTTCTCCTTCTATCTCTCTATGATTTTTTTTTAGTTTTTTGTTTCATTTTTTTAAAGTTTTTTATTAAATTTATTAAAGAAAAAATATTTAAAAAAAGAAAATTGCAAAAAAAACAAATGAAAAATTTACAAATTGTGATATATTTCTATACATGAGCATGAGACGGTGTTATAATTTTTCAATATAAATGTTCTCATTTTTATTGTGTTTATAATTTAGTTGTGTTTTTTTTATAGTAGGAACTAATAACTTTCACACTCACTCCTGGATGAAGCAAAAAAAAAAACTCACAAAATGCATAAAATATATCAATAAAAAAAAAACAGAACAAACAATAAGCCATGTGTAAATTTAGTTATTAAAATTAAATTAATTAAATGAACCTAAACACGCCATCTTCACATAATTGTGTACTGTAATAAAATATTTAAATATAATGCAAAACAAAAAGAAAAATAATAAAAGAAATTGTAGTAACTATGTTAAACAGAAATTAATTAGTTTTAAGTAAAAACAAAAAAGAAAACCTGCAAAAAAAATAAAAAAAAAACCTCTATTAATAATATTATTGAATATCTAGCGTTGCCAGTAGTAGGGGAAAGAAAAACAAATTAAGAAACGAAATTTTGTAAAATATATTTTCCTAGCTTCTAAGAATACAATAAACAAAAAATTAAACTTGTAGCCTATAGGTATTGTGTTAGTAATTTTATTTAAATAAAAAATAAAAATTGAATGGGCAAATGGCATGAATTTTGTAACCTTCAAGTATACCTATAAATAATAACGAATGAAACAAAGTAATACCAAACCATGACTGATTTGAAGAGCATTAAAGATCAATATCTGATTCGTACATGTCTTTGAAAAAATAATAATGAAATTAATAAGAAAAGAATGCATTTCACTATAGAGGAGACGGAAACGGAAACTTGAAACGCATATGAAGAAGTTAAATCAACTAAATTTTAAGTAAAACTCTAATGTATACACATAAAAGGAAAACCCTGCAAAAATATAAAGAAGAACTTGCTAAATAAAACAAAACGAAATACAAAAAACAAGTGTCGCTGTTTTATTCAATTTAGTGTGGAATTCACAATGGCCAGTGAATAGGGACTTACGATTTAGAGCATCTGTTGTTGTAAATAAGGGGCTAATCGGTGCAGTGGATAGTCATTGCTTTTGTAGTATTCATTTGCCAAGACATACTCTACAATTGGCTGTTATTTAGAGTTCAATTGTTTGTGGCTGTTTTTAATAATTCTTTTGATTTTCCTCGTAAGAACTCACGTTGGGCGCCAACGCAAACAAATATCGCCTTCATAATTCAACCTCCATACCGGATTTCTTGCAATAAGAGTGTCTGAAATGTTTTTTACAAAAGCAGCACTCCATTGCCAGCGATACAGAGCCACTTGTGACTTTAATTTGCTGCTGCTCACAGTATAATGTACAGCCAACAAAAGATTCGTTGGGCGCCAATCCCCACGTTTTCAAGAAGTAGTTTCAGTCAATGCAGAGATTCACGGTCGTTTTATATTTTCAAAATTCACCTCGCATTTGCTTACGTATTTCAATTTAATGTCAATATGTTTGCAGATACCTTTTCTGGCTTCTACAGGGTAAAAATAATAAAGTAAAAAAACGTGAAGAAAAATTTCGTAGAACTCTAGGCAGATAAAATGAAGTGAAATCCCAAACCAAGGTTTATGGCATCCATAATGTCGATTGGATCACTTCAGTAAGAAAACACTTCAAAAGTAATTTTAAATAATAGAAATAACTGCGTAAAACTAATTATTATGAAAACCTAACTAAAAGCAATATGTACATCTATTTTTATTTAACGCCCAATAATAACAACAAAAACAGGCTTATATTCATAATAAAATAAAATAAAAAGGAGCTCGAAACTTATTTAATTATATAGTTCACAGTGTAAGAGTGGCTTAACTTTCATTTTATCTAAAACAAAAAAAGGCAACATAGCAAAATAACTAAAAACCGAACAGAAAAATGAAAATAAAAATAATAACAATGCAACCATAAAACAATTTGTAAAATTCATAAATAAAATGCTGTAAAAAAATCTAAACGAAAAACTATGTAAAATGTATTTTAAGTCTTCTAGCTGTAAGGTCTATATTTGTAAGCATAACTAGGTATTAAACAAATCACTTATTAATAAAATAATTAAAAGCATTTTATTTTTGAAGTCAGTTTTGGATTTTTGTTTTGAATTGTTTTCCAAAACAATATTGTTAGCAGTATTGATGATGACAGATATGATGATAAAAGAAAAAAAAAAAAAAAAACAGAATTATTATTCATGACACTGAATGAAATGAAATTATTGAAAATCTGATTATAATGGAAATAACTTAAGGATAGTGCAGTGGGTATGAGAAACCCATGATAAACGTAATGGAATAAGATATTTGTATTTGTATAGAAACAAAGGAAAAATAAAATTGAGTAAAAAAATACTTTAAAGTGGTTTACTTTATGGGAAAAGTGGCCGAGATTTCGGTCCAAATGACGCAGTATATTGACAGGTAATTTGGGAGGTGGTACTAAGAGTATTTACTTAATATAATTCCAAAACGTCAAAAAATGAGCATTGTGAATGCAGACTGCTTTTCTATTGCCAGGCTATCAATGCTTTTGCGGTGCTTTGCATTTGTTATGCTTTGCAATTTTTGACATTTTGGAACGACTTTTAGTAGAGCTTTTTAACAGCTTAATAAACAATGTTGGCTCATACAAAGTCATCACTTTTAAGCGTATTATTCACCCCTATCGAGGTATCCGTTCGGAACGGAATTTTCTCCGATTTGTACGAAATCGGAGAAATTCCATTCGAGGTATCCGTTCCGATTCAACTTTCGGAAAAATTCTCCGATGATGTGAAGCGCACCTTGTCGCATTGCGTGGAACTGCGTTATACGACTAACTTTTGACAGCTACACGGTACATTTTTTCCGAAGCTCTCCGACAACAAATTGCTGCGGAATATTTTAATGTGAAATGAATGCGTTTATACGCTTCATTTATTTTGTTCCGAAACGGATACTTCGAACGTAATTTGAGTTCCTATCACATTTAACTTTCTGATCGGAAATTTTTCCGAACGGATACCTCGATAGGGCTGATTAGGTCTGTTCCTGTAGTTGTAGTAAAATGGAAAAGACTGTCAAAATGGCAGTGATGGGGATAAACCCTCTCACGGAGAGACACCTACGAAAAAGTTAGGGAACGCTTTTGTAGTATAAACTACGAATAATGACAGATACATAATTAAAATATTCAAAAAAGTGCTACGAAAAGTCGTCAAAATTTCGTATAAACTCGAAGAATTTGCTAATTTACTGACAAAATTAGTTGATTCATCTCCCTAGCGATGAAAGTGATTCGAAATAATTCGAACTTCTTCTTCATGCACCTATCTGGAAGAGTTTGTACTGATTGAACTACAAGCATTCGAGAAGAGGAAAAAGCGACACGTGGAGATGATTGTCTTTTCTTACTCCTTTGCTATAAGAATTTCGCCGCGACTTTCAAAAGGAATCTAAGGATAACATTCAATTTTATTTTGCCTTCAAATTTCAAATCAGCTATTAATTGAAAGGTGACTGACAGCTTTTTCAATTCTACACCAAGAAGTTGGGGACGTTCAAGTATCTAGTTTAGTAAGTCTGACAGCTTTCTCACTAAGTGAATCTCGGTTTTGATTGGTCGAAATCGGTCATGAGAGCAGCTGTTTCAGTTGACGTTTATGGAGGGGTAGCCGACGAATCTAGTCAAGAAATTCGTGACTAAGTACTAATGTCGTTTTCCATTGGGACAAAAAATCAATCTTTTTTTTGATCTAAATCACTTTTCGCGTTCCATTGGGAAAAAAAATCAATCTTTTTTTCGATTCGGAGCACTTTTTGCAGATCTCGATAATTTTTCAGATTTACACATACTGCCACAAATACCCACAGCTGTTTTACGTCATTGCAAGAAGTTTGCTTTGAAAACAAATGCGCCAAGTTTCGTGAAAAGCAAAATAAAGAAATACATAAAAAGCAATTGATATAATGTTGGAGGAATTATTATCTTTATTATCTTCCTCATCATCTGGAAACTACGAATCACCGAAACTATTCCATTTGTGTCTACAACAGGGGAAACATTTTTCAAGTCGATATCCATAGCTGATTTTTGCAAAAGCAAATGCAATTTGAACAGCTGATTTTGCTGTCAAATACGCACTAATCCATTCACAAAAGCAGATCAATTTCGTTGCACGTTCCATGAACCGCGATAAATCTGAGATCTGAAAAAGATTTTTGGTGGTCCCAATGGAAAACGACATAAGTGAATATCGGTTTTGATTGGTCGAAATCGGTCATGAGAGCAGCTGTTTCAGTTGACGTTTATGGAGGGGTAGCCGACGAGTATAGTCAAGAAATTCGTGACTAAGTACTAAGTTGACAGTTTTCGTATGTAGCTGACGCAGAAAAATTGACGTTCCCGAACAATCTAGTTTTTGAATGCGGCCGTTTATTGAGTAAAAATTCGTAAGATTCTCAGTGGAGGGGTAATAGCTTGCTCTCTCGATGACGCTCTCTTTTACGAATTTTTCGAGTTAAGGAACGGCATTGAGTTAAATTCGTAAGGATTAGTACAAATTCGTAAGATTTAAAAGTAAGGGAACAGACCTATTTATTAAGGAGGGAAGCAGTTTACTCGGAGAATGTCTTTGCATCATAATCATTCACGATGCTCTGTTTGCATCATAGTACTCCGTTTGCGTTTTGGAACACTTAATTAAGCAGTAATGCAGAGGTAATGCGCTTTGGAATTCAGCCTTTATATTTTTTGAACGGGTGGGTGAAGAAAGAAAACTCGTAGCCATTTTTTTAAAAAACCCCTTTTGAGAGTGGTAAAATGGAACTTAGGCATCCATCTTGCAGACTGAGCAGTTGGTAAAGCGTCTTCTACGTAAATCGTTGAAAGGTAACCTGCATTCATAAAATCAATGTTCCGCGTTTAAATCTACGAACGATTATTCGCAAGTTTTGGCTGCATATTCTCATGATGTACGAGTATTTTATTACCTCGCTGGTACCTGCAAACAACTTACAGTGGAATTCCGACTTTGAGGTTATGTTCGAAAGAATTTGCTAGTAGCAAGTTTATTCAATGCACTACCCTCTCTATTAGACCGTTAAGAGCGTCGTAGATCTTTTACACCTTCCATTATGCTATACAATTTTCAAATCGGTGGCAGTATTAATGCATGTCCGCTTCATTCACGTTCATTTTCGATTCGATTCGATTTGACCGAAGCGTTTCAAATGGCATCGCAACTTTTTGGCGGCTGATTGACTGTCAACAAAGACGATTCTACAGAAGAAGGTGATGTAGCTGTCCAACGCTTTAGACTATTTGTGGCTTTTTCCCCCAAACACCAAATTGAAATACAGCTCAACACTAACAACGCCGTCTGGTATTATTTTTTGTAATTAACTTTTATTTATTAAAATATAAACAATGTTGTTATTTATTTTATTGTTTCCTTCTCAAGATTAAATAGAATGTAAAATATTAATGGATGCTTGCATATATATGTATGTATTGTATATCAATTCATATTAAATCGTTGACAATGAAAGTTCAGTGGGCGCGTGCTTGTGTGTATAGTTTATTTTTAATCTTTTAGATAATATTTCAAAATATATATTGTTAATTTTTTTGTTTGTATCAACTTTTTGTACATCATATATTTGTTTGTATTTTATTTTTTATTTACAATTTCTAAAAGTAAGCCCCTGGCTGAGTAGTAATTAAAAACTTTGTTAAATAAATAAGTATATGTGGAAAAACAATTTTTTTTAAATAAAATAAAAACAAATAAATATGAAACTAAATTGGTTGTTTTTGTTGCTCGACCTCTTGGCTGGTGGTGTTTGCTGTTTGTGCGTGGTGCGTAATGGGGCGCCCTTATTTGTGTGTGCATAAATCGGAATGTATGTAAATTTGTTGCTTAAAGATCTCACGATCTAGGAACAGAGCCCAGTGCAAACCAGTCCATTAGCTCCTGACGCAGATCGTATTTGCTCAGTTCGATTTGAACGCCACCTAGCAGTTCGTTTTCCTGGAGCGTGTCATGCGACCAAACTGTTACATGTAGTAGACGATTTTGTATATGCTCGAGTGGCATGCGATATTCCAGCTGTGAGAAGGGTGGCATTTAGAATGGGATGGGAGAGTTAAAGTATTAAGTGCGTACCGTTTCCATGAAACTAGGAACGCATGTTTTTCGGACGACCTTAGTTTTCCTCTTCGTTATTTTGGTTTGGTCTGGCTTCAGGTAGCATTTGACGTAGGTGTTCGGCTCTTGTCCACCCTGTAGCGTTGGAAGGCCCTTGGCGTGGTGAATCTGAAACGAGCGAATTGTTGTAACTGTTGGAAGGGTCTGTAAAATTCTAGGTCCAAAATAAAGATATCTATATAAAATACAATAGCCGGGAGTAGAATCCCATCAAAACCCAAAATCACACTCCTGCAGTGTCAATCGGATGCAGATATTCAAGTAGCAATCCAGCCCAAACCAGTATTGGGCGCCAGTTAAGCCGTTTGTATCAAAGTAAGAGCAAAATTCGACCAAGACGTGTCAAAATGAACGAGGCTCTTTTAATAACCATTTTAAACCAAAGCTACTTTTGAATGACTGCTGGTTACACCTCCGCTGCCAACCAATTCAAGAACACAAAAAAAAAAAACTCTTACCATAACAGTGAGGGCATCACGACGGTACTGCATTGAGATCTTAATCGCGCCATCGCTGGTTGTATTTCGTTGAACCGGCTTTATGTCTGCAAAGAGAAACGAATGTAATTGTTTGAAAGTCATCAGCACCTACTCACCTTTCACTTTCGAGACTTCAATATTCGCTTCTTGTTGATCGCGCAGCAGCGGATGGAAAAACGTGTACACCAAATCCGAATGAGCTATCTCGTCCGCAGATTTGAAGAGCGATATCAGAAACCTTTGAATTTCGGGTAGGCGCCGCTCGGCCACCGATTTAACATTAGACCTTCCAACGTGAATTCCACTTGGCAGGCTGCGAATAGATAATTTCCGATTAAGTATCTTTTCGGTTTATCCCTAAAAATTCGAAATTATATCAGATAACACAAAGAGTATGCGACCTTGCGCGTGGAATACTTCCAACAAGTGTTCACCTTGTTACAGAGCTGAACGCCTGAATGGAAAGGGAAACGGCAAACACGAAACTGTAAAATAATTCCAAAGCGAGATATTGTTCGCAAACATTGTCAAGTTCAGCTGATTGAGTTGTTTTTGTCTTTCTTTGCTAGTACTCCCGCCACGAAGTCACACATTTGTATGAGATATAAAGATAACGATGGCGTAACGTCAAATAAGTTTTTTTTTTTTTAATCTACCTTGAATGTGCGTTTGTTTATTGTTTAAGTGACCAACAATCATGTGAAGAGTTTGAGAAAATCCATCGCAACTCGTAAGGAGCTCTGATTTTTTTTTTGTAGCACAATTTCAATCCAACAAAACAGAGAAACCCAGAAAGCTTTTCCGTATCTTTTTTTCAACTGATATATCTGATAGGCTTCCAATAACGTTATCAGTAATAGAGAGAAAAAAAAAGCACGCACACACTCGGCATGCGAATAGGCGACGACGACAGAAATGAAGAAGTTCTGAAATCGTAATTGACATATCTAGTCGTGGAATGTGGTTTGTCTGCCGCGTTTTAGTAAATTGCAAATCAAAATGGCCAAACTAGGATCAGTTGCGCAGCATTCCGATGGAGGTAAACAGCAACATCATTCGAAACAGATCATTAATCCAATCTTCGTTTTCGTAGGCCAGACTGATGTCATTGTATCGCTTTGTTCCGTTGGCCTTATGCTGTGCCTGGTGGTAGTGGTTGTGGGGATCAAATTTCGTTGGTTTAAGCAGCGCCTCAGCTTCGAGCCCATTCCAACTGGCGCCGGCGGATCAGCTGACAACGGTCAAGTGGTGTTAAAGAGAAGTTCACGCAGTTCTCAGGAACAAGTGAGTGCATAATTACCGACAGAGAAAAGCATAATTACAATTATTTTGCGATCCCAGTTCGCCCAACCCCCTAATCAATTTATGTATTCTGTGCGATAACGTGTAACTACACCTGCGATAGTATAATCAATTAAAAACAATTGTAGCGCGCAGTGATAACGAGTCAAACGATTTTGTGACCACCCTCTTCACAGCTATGATCTGTTTTTATTTGCAGTTTCGGGAACCGGTAGTGGCACAAGGAATCTTCCGAAAGAAGCTGGATGAGGATACTATTTACGAGCGCCCCAAGACCCTACCACGTTGGTTTTGCTGCTGCTGGTTTGTAGGCAGTTTTAATTGATTCTCTCTCTCTTTTGTAGCTGTTCGAGTTCGAAAGGTGTCGAAGGGGCCGCCATCCTTCGGGCCTCCGAAGCGCAGTGAGACTCGCAGCTCGACTGTGGAAGAACCGGTTGTCGCTCCACCTCCACCACCGCCATTGCCGTCTTTGACGTCGGTAGAAAATCTACAGCTCTTTGCCAAAACTCGAGTACGAGCTGCCTTACCGGAGGACAATGACGAGAAAAAGGTTAACTTCGATACCTCCACACAAATCATTCCGAATGGAGAAACAAACAGCGCATACGAGGAGCTTATGAGCGAAGAAGATCAAAGCAACAGGCAGTCTCTTGATAGGAGGCAAACAGGATACGTTCGGCCCTCCGATGAAATAATGCAAGAGCTCCAAGGGTTCCATAAGGAACCCCCTAAAGTTCAGCCACGGCGCAGCATCCTGTCCGATAAGTCCAACGAGAAGACATCATTTAAGAAGAACCCTTCAAAGGCGGGCAAGATCACCACTGAACCACTGAAGACGGAAAACGGCGAAATCGACAGCTACAAGCTTGGCCAGCGGCGTCTTACCGGTTTCTTCCAGCCACCCACTGACGACCATGAGAACAATGTGGACGAGTCCACCGCTGATCGGCATTTTGAAAAGAAAACCACTCACAGTGTGGTGTTCCATCTCGACGACGATGACCATGATGATGATGATGACGACGAAAGAGAAGAGCCGAAATCACCAGAACAACAACCACCTCCGCCACCGCCGCCGGTACTCTTCAGCAGCCAAATTTCAACGGAAGACGACCGCAATTCCACAGACAGTTGGTCGGCCATTCAAAGACATCGCAACTTAGCTCGAGAGATAAGCGAACAGCATCAGGCCATGCAGAGTCGGAGGAAAGAGAACGCTGAAGTCGCAGCTGCGGCCGCGGAGTTTCGAAATCCCCTAGCCGCTCAGCAGCAGCCGAAACCACGAACGATGCGTGACATGAGGCGGAACAATGCCAGGAGCGATCTTTTGCTGGACGCCGAGAAAGACGACACAGAGGCTTAGGGTTAGAGTAATTTAATAAAATCGAACGCAATGTTTTGTTAATAAAAAATGTTAGTCAGACGCTTTGAAATTTTGCTATTTGCGATAAGGTACTGATTGATTTTCTTGCTGATTCACACGGGCTTATGAGTATTTTACAACTGACTCACTTCCACCGAGTGATTATGCTCAAAGGTACTCACCTGTGCAACTTGACGAGTGGAAAATGCAGACACAGCTTCTGATGGAACTCCGTGAACTCCTTGTAGGACCTGAACAAATGCGCCGGGTCTGTCTGATTGTGTCGGGTTACCCTCAAGATGTACGTATAATACTTTTCCATGTCGTAGTGCTTCTGGCATCGCACTACCATCACTGACTTCAGACGGCCGTCTTGCTGAATTCTAGAAAATTAAAAAAAAAACCAATAAGCAAGTCCCCCAACGAGAGCATTCGCAGCATCTTACGTATATTTTCGCGGGACAAACGAGAGCAACTCGCCGCTGCCTTCGTCATTTGAAAACCTCATCTGGGACAAATTGTGCAGGAAAAAGTTGAACTGAGTAAACCAGCTTTTCAGCGAGAACTGAATCATTTTGGCAAACGATGCAGCTGCCTCTGGATTCGACTGAGTGAGAAGTAGTGCCCTTCGCACGTAGGACACTGCGTCGGCCGTCACACCTGGTATTCCAGCTGTTGCCATAAGAGCGAGCATATGAAGAATGAGATCACCGTGTTTGCGGATAATGTTAAACGCTCGACAGCACAGATCCACAAAGTAGTGGAAGTCGGTGGAGGGTTTGTCTCCACCGTTTATCACGTATGCCATGTCAGATGTGAGCACGAAAGGTGTACGATCTCGTTTGAAGTTGCCAAACATCTGGGCGTCGCCTAGGAACTTCCCGAAATCAATGTGGAACAGGTGACCAGAGGTTTTCAGCATAATATTGTCATTATGTCGATCACAGATGCCCAGAACGTAGGTGGCGACGCTGTAGCCGGCACAAGAAACTAAGAACAAATCCAAATGAAAGTTGATTCGATGTGAAATCCGCTTTCGAGTTACCTGTAAAGTTTTTAACAGCTCTGGCGTATTCCAATTGGCTGGGATTTTGCTTCGCAAGCCACTCGGCAATGGGACGGTCTTTGAACGAACCAGTCAGGCCGTATTCCACTTGAATTTTGCGCAGAGTTTCGGCGTCGGAAACCATCTCGATCATGCCTTTCTTATATCCAGTCGGCACGCAGTTGAATGTAACCATTTTCAGATCAAGGCCATCCGCCAGCCAAAGTTTATTCATCACTCGAACGAGTTGGATGGTCAGCATGTCCTGCTGCAGATCATCACCCGACTGCCAGCAAAAGCGAAAACACCTTACAGGTCAGATTTTATTTAGACTGTTGTAGGCTTACCTTGAAAATCGCCGGGAGAAGCTGCTTGTCGGGCCCGAAATAGGAAATCTTGAGGGGTAGCGTGTTCGAATTGAAATAGCTACAACTCCTCACGTTGACACCGGTCACTTCCAAACCAGGACCCAGCGGCAATGAAGTAGGCTTATCAACCAACGCCTGATGGACACTATCCATGCCTTGACAAAGGGTTTTCTGGCGCAACGCCTCCTTTGCCACCTTCACCGATTGCGCGATATCTGCGAGATTCTACGAACGGAAAATACAGCCAGGTGATGTATTTCTTTAAGAAAAATCCTACTCACCTTGCACATCATGTGCTGACTCAAGAACCGCGCCAGCAACTTTTCCCCGCAAATCGCCAGCAACGCCCGCAACATCATCTTGTTGCGCCGATGGTATCGTGCCTGTGTGATCAACGACTCATCGTACTCCGAGCTCGAGGCGTCGATAGTGTTTTGCGGAGCATCTCCAGGCAAACTGTGCACCAGCAGCCAGTACATGTGGTGAGCAATGCGCGGAGATTCGAGGCTTTTGCAGAGAAGAAAACGACCCATAGCCGAGGCTTCATAAGTGTCATGCTTTAGTGCTTGCAGAAGCTGCGGCAAGGAGTCCACTAGTTGATCGTTGGGCATTCTAGAAATCCACTCTACTGCCTTGGCACGGACCTGAGCGTCCGGGTAACGAGGCAGAAGCAGTTCCACAGCTTGAAGTGGCGACAATTGTGACCACGACCGCAGCAAAGAGTGCAGATCTATCAGACTGGCATAGTCCCAGCTGTGGGCGGCTTGCAGTACTTTCGGCAGGGCGTACGGGAATTTCTGCAGATAATGACGTTTCTCCCACAAGATTTCACGCTTCTCCAGCGCACCTGCGTAACCTTGTTCTGCGGTGTCTAACAGCTCCTGCTGCAGTTTCTGGTCCAGCGAATTAAAGTCGTACTGCGGCGCCGGAGGGGGACTCTCCAAAGGCTCCGGGAAAACAATCCGCCCGCCATATGGGGGCACTTCAATACTCAGCACTGGACAAAGGTCTGGTTGAGGATGACAGCCTCGCGCCGGTGCAGGCCCAAGAAACTTGTCCGTGGTCGGTGGCCACATTGAGAGCAGATACGATCCACACGCCATTTCTCGCTTGTAGTCAAACAGTTGCAGGGCACACCAACCCAATTCGGTGGTGATTTGTTTCTTCTCTCCGTTTTGATCATTCGATTGATCGTTCTCCGCAGCGCGGGTGCCGTACAACACGAATATGAGACGAGATTCCCTTGGCAACGTGCAAATCGGGCTCTTATCGAATGTAATCCATGACGCGAAATTTAATCGCGCAAAAAGTCCCCCACTCGTGTCGTTCGAGCACTTAATGACCAGCGGGTCCGATATGAATCTCGTTCCGTAGTTGATTTGTACTCCCAATGAGTAGTCGTCAAACTTCCAATTAGGCGGTGGGCGATGCAGGCAGCTGATGTTAACAATTACCGGTTTCAGAACGCATGAAATCGGAATGGGTGCTAGAAATAATCAAATCACCAGGCTATTAGGGGAAAACTTGTGAGAAGATCTGGGCTTACTTGTGGAATAGTCAACTGATGTCACACAAAAGTCCACACGGAATGCGTTCGAGTAGTTTTCAATCAACTCCTGAACAGCGTCCCGAATGTGGTTACATTTGACTTTGATCTGCTCCAAGGTGGATTTGGGGCGCAGAACAACCTCTGCGTAGTCTCCGTGGTCAGTACCGACTTCTGGATTCACTCCATACGATGTATACGTCACTTGGCCGTCGTCGCATATTTTCTTTAAATCATTTATACACGTGGAGATCTCCACGGTGTCGATAGAACCTAGCAGCGCGCAAATTGCCTTGACGCCCTGCACCACGCCCGAGCAGGATAGGATTGAACGCGGATTGGAGTCACTGGCGGTCATTTCGAGCTTATCAATCTCCGTTTCAAGGGTCTCTGCAAGACAGAAAATGTATTTGTGGTGATCTGAAAGTCTTTCGATTGGTTTACCTATTAGAATCATCATGCTATCGTAGGTGATCGTTGTGGCTGTCTCATTGGGGAGGATCTCCTCGGGCCGCAGTTCGTCATCCCTCGCATCGTCTGTCTGCGTGCGTGCGATAACTTTCATGTTAGCCTCTGACTTTAAACACAGCCCCAAATGGACATCCTTCTCCAGCTTCAAACTGTCGTGTACACACTCCAATTGACTCAATTTCGACGTGGGCGATAGCCATTCCGACACGCCGATGGGCTTTGCCACGTAATCATCAACAGTTCCTCGAATTTGGCCCTCCAGTGCGCACACTGCATGCCCAATCACTAGTTCCACGGGGGAGTTTACTAAAAAATAATACAAATGGATTAACTTCTGGACCAAGCAGTCTCTTCTTAAGCTCACTGTCGCTGGTGAACACTATAGGCGTTCCATATCCCTGGATTTGGCCTTTCTGACTCGCCTCGCAATCCCTCTGCATGCCCTCCAGCTCCGGGTGCACGACTATCTTTATACTCTGCTCCAGGGGATAGTAGTAGTTGAACTCGGATGCAACGATGTGGCCCACGTTCGTTTCCGGATCGTCATAGCGATATTTGGAACGCAACTCCTTGACCATGTAATAGAATTCAAGCAGTTCAGGGTCGTGCGCCTTGGAATCCGTCACCATCTCGTACAGACGTGTGAAATTTTTTCGCCTATCCAGCACCACGCTCTCCAATGCACGATCCGCGCATTCAACTGGCTTGCTGTTCCTAGGCGGTAGCGGCGGCGGAGGAGATCGTATGCCCGACGAAGTCGACGGTGCATCATACCCCGACGTATACTCTGCTCGCCATCCAATTGAAGAAACTGCAAACCACACTCTACATACCACAAATTTTTCTGTTGCTTATTTCAACTCACCATTTGGACTGACTGGCGTGCGATCCAATTTGTTCACCGCTTCGTATACCGGATCCGAGTATTGTGTTCCCCCACTGTACAGGTAATCGAATGGATCGTATTCAGCATAATAAGATGTACATTCAGACGGATTGTCGCTACCTGCAAGAATCGATAGCATATTCTTTCAAAATCAAATGCCCAACAAAAAGATCGCCAACGAATGAGAGAACTAATCCAAAATAAAAACTATTTGTTTGATTATTTTTAGCTGCATATTAATTATAGCAACGTGGTGCGAGATCAGACAGAGAAAATACAAAAAAACAAAAAAAAACATCAACCGAGGCCACACGTTGGGATCGAAATGACAAAACAAAGTTGATGTGTTTGGTGTTGTTAGTCGTTTTTGGTTGATGACGTGGGCGCAGCGGCGGCACGGATTGTTTGCACTATTTGGGACGGCTCAGCGTTGTAAATACACAAAAATGAACATAATTTCTTTTTGTTGTTACTGATGCTGATGCCGAGTGTGGGTTAGGAGGGTGATCGGTCGCCTAAGTGCTTTCTTTTCGGCGCAACCGACTGTGAAATTGTTGTGGGTAAGGGAAATGAAAACATGACAGGTGAGCGAAAATGGAATTATTACTGTACCCGGTTATACCTTAATCCACGACTGAGATTGAAACAAATTGGAGCTTGATAAATTCGCGTACTTACGGATCATTGTAATCTGACAATAAAAGATTTTATATTCGAAAGCCTTACATCACACCCTGGCGGAGTAAATGCAGAATCGGATACACATACATGAATCAACCGAAGCATTCTGATGACTACTGCTGTGCGGCACTCGTGCGGTTTATGAATGCAAAGCGCAGTAAGTAGTTTCATTGCAAAATACATTCCATTTTGATCTGTGGAATACCGAGGCACGTACACGGAATTACAAGCGTTTTATCACGATGTAAACAGAAAATTAGATCGCATAGGCGAAGAGGAAACAGAAGCACGCTCCTGCTCTGCACGTGTATAGTGCAGCTGATGGGAGGCGGCTGAATTCCGAGATGTGAAATACGAGTACTCTGCAAAATCAAGTGCAAGTCTGGCAAAAATTTACACCCCGACTATCGAATTGGGATTAGGAATCGACTTGGATATCATGCCGCCGGCACCGCGATGTCTGGCGGATATCTGTGCGATGTGTTACTTATGATAAGAAACACGCTACATTGATGCGTGCTTTTATTTGGGGGGCAGACTGGGATATTTTATCCATTACAAAACGTGCGAAAGAATTAAATTTAGTAAACAAACCGCGCGTCATCGTGCCTTGTGCCGGCAAAGAAAATGATACGTATTCAACAGGAAAATCCAGTTGTGAAGAAGTCACTGTGCTTTGGACTGATTGGAGAGATCTGACGACAGAGATCTGCCAATTATTCACTGACATCACCGCATCGTTTGTTCTGAGCCAGACCTACCAAAGAAATATTCAAACTTTTGGTGTGATAGGAAGCCAAGCATCCATATTCTAAATCAATTGAACTCTCAGTCATTTTTGGAGAAAAAGGTTTCAGCCTGCTACTTGCTACTACAACGATCCGCATGAAATACTCTTCACAGAAAAAAAAAAACAATACCAGTACCAGTACCATGAAACTGTGGTTAAATATATTTTTATTCGTTTCTTTCGTATTTTATTAACAATTTAGTAAAACAAATCAATACACATCGTCTCTGTGAATGAATTGAGAAATATTTGTATTTAAATTCGTAGAAAAGATTACAAATCACAATCACATTGTGTCCCTAGCTACATGTATATCATCTCCAAAGGCACGATTATTGTAGTAGCAGTAGCAGTAGAAGAATTTATAAATCGTTATTTATTCCATACTGGAAGAGAAAGAGAGAGAGAGACAAAACCGGCATTTTACTTATTAATTTTCATTGGAATTGAGGAAACTTCCTACGGAGAACTAAAGCAAACTGAGAAGGAAACGGAGGCTAAGGATACATTGAGGGGGTTGATTGATTGATCTCCCTGCGGGAGATATGAAAATGAGAATGCAATACTTGTTGTGTACGTTGGACAAAGTAAGACAAACGAGAAACGAGAACTACAACTGCATTGGTATCGGCTAAGAAAAGTGTTTGCGTATTGTGCGATCAACTTACCATAATCGTCCTCGTTTAGAAGCGGATCGAATGCTTCCAGGACACTCACTCTCGACCTGCGATAGGGAAAAACAGAACTCATTAGTCACAATGGACAGAACATCAAACTTTGTGGTTACTCACGCATCCTCTTGACTTAGATCGATCAAATCATCGCCTAAGGTCTTCTTTGGGCGGCGGTTGATTCCGTTGCTGGAGTTGCTCCTCATCGAAGTCGAGGCCGCAAGCGACGCGACACCAGAGAGCGACTGCGACTTTGTCATTTGCACCATTTGGTTCGGGTGGCTCTGCAGAACGAGCGCGCTACTTGGATTTGCCACATTTTGAATCGGTATCTCGACACCAGAAGACTGATGATGTTGCTGTTGATGCTGTTGCAGCTGTACGTTTGAGCCCATCTGAGTGGGCGGATATGATTGTTGGGTGGCAATATGCGCGGGGCGTTGCATGCCATACTGAAGGCCGTAGTTTACTGGAGCCTGAGCGTAACCGTAGCCGCCTGTAATCGCAGCCCGCTGGGGGTAGTGGGAAGGATAAGATGGAGCGTAATGCGCCGGTCGTGCAAACCCCATCGCCGGCGGGTGCATCACTTGTTGTGCTGGCATGTTGTACAATTTTTGGAGCTCCTCATTGGTAAGCGGTGTTTTCTGCTGTTGCGGCTGTGGGGTGAATGGAACCAGCTGAAGACCTCCATGGTTGACTTGGTTTATTTGTTGGTTCAGATATGAAGGTGTGGATCCGAAATTCGGGTGAGTAGCTATCGGTGGTAATGGCGGTGGCGCTGAACTTAACTTTTGAATATCCTCGATAAGTTTGTCAAACGTGGAACTTTCTGGTTTCTTCAACGACGTTGGACTGGCAAACGAAATTAGATCATTATCAACTGCTGTCGAGCCTGTTGCCTCCTCTGGCAATCGGATTTCACTATGCCTACGCGATGGCACTGCTGGCGGAGGAGCAATAGACGAACTGTTCGGTACGTTGAATGAACCCGGCCGGATTCTCGATTGTAGATTGTAATCAATTTCGTTTGGTTTCTGATAGTATGCGCCGTCGATAGATGAAGCGCGTTCTAGATATGAATACTGAGTTTTTGATCGTCGGAACTCATCAAGAGCTTGCGATTCTAGACTAAGGGCTGTTGCTTTGGCCAGATCTTCTTGGAACTGTTTCTCGTAGTCGGACTCTGCTTGATTTGTCATTGTGCCTCGGCGTCTGAAATGAAATAAATTCAAATTGTACAAATAGGTATGTATATCCAAACAAAGAGATTTGAAAACAATTGAAACAAATTGATTATAAACCAATGGATATCGTTTGCGCTATGTATAACTTAACCCCTTTCTATCCTATATCAAGGTCAGGAAAAGCAACAACAAAGTTAAGCATTTAAATTGAATTTGCGAACATTTTGATTATCGCAAAAACACTCGTCGGATTGTTGCGGGCGGTATCTTATTCAAACACAAACTCTTTTCGATAAGCAAATACTAGACTTGTTTATACTACAAGAATTTTTTCTTGCCAGTATTTTCAACGATAGGAAGTCAAACGAGTGCTTATCGTTTGCGTACTGTGGGCTTTCTTTTATCTTGGTGAAAATGTCGCTAAATCTATTAAATTCGTTTTGTTAGCACAAAGAAGACTATCCAAATCGCATGACCGGATTAAAATCTACAAATTTCATTACGCCGCCACTGACAGACATGCCCCAAAAATTATCTGTGCCGAGTTCCTTCCGACTTTTTGTTTCGGTTACTTGTCTTGTTCGTTCGTTTCTTTAGCACAGATAAAATTTGTTCAAAAGTAGCTGATAAAAAACTCTTTTTTTTTTCTCAAGCTAAGATAACTGGGATTAATAACAAAGTAGCAAGTGAACAGGGACTTGCGGTTAAATATACACTTTCTTCTCTTGAATATTATAAACATTTAAGTTTGGTGCTATTAAAATAAACAAAGCAAAGTAAGAGAGATTTGTTCAGTCATTTTCATCGATTATTTTCGCCTTACCTTGGGTAAATTCCTAATTAAATGTAAATTTCAAACTTCAGTCTTTCGTTGGGTATATGTGTTCGTTATTTTTCAGCGGTAATTAAGGTAACTTGATGAAAAACATTTTCTATCAGGAAATAAGAAGTTTCTTTTTGGAAATATATTTTTTTACTCCACCTTTATGATTCGGGCGAAAGTGACAGTTGGGAAACGAGTTCGAAAATTATTCGACGATGTCAGACAGTTGGGCACAAATGTAGTAGGTGTTGTTGGATAAAATGTTTTGGAACCTGTTGCATTAAATTTGGTACAAAAACGCGCAGTTTCATAATTTTAATGATAAAATTTGGGGGCGTCAAAAGTGAAAGGGTTTCGTTCGCAATTTTGATAAAAGGTCTCTTTTATTATGCCCACATGATATATATAGATCATTGATTTTTATGGTTTACAACAACAGTTGCATCTCGTACTATTAGGCGTGTTTTTTGGAGCTTCGATCTCAGCAAAGCACACTTATTACAACAACTACTGCGAGTCTCGAAGTGTCAAGTGGAGCGAAGTTGTTGTAATTGCGTGCTGAAAATCCTACTTTACTTTGCTTTGCCGAGATCGAAGCTCAAAAAAACACGCCTATTGTTGCAAATGGTAGAAATCAATGACTTAAGCATATAAATCATGTTGGCAAAAGAAAAAAACGCGAAATGTTACTCAAACGGCGGAAGGTTTCAAACCTTTGTATTAAATTTTTCACCCTGTGTATATATAAAAAGGCGTTTTGCTACGGGACATTCTACGAAACATTTTTGGCGCCCATCTTTCAGACGACCCATAAATTTATTTGCGGTTATAATATTACGGAAATATTTGGAAAAAGAAAATCAATACCCTCGGGTAGACCCATTGCAATGCAACTCAATCTCTTCTCATCACAGGCTTATCTAGTATTCAGGAATTTTCCTAGGAAATTATTTACTTGAACATAGTCTACTACTTTAATCTATTCATCGATTTTGTAGCAGATTACATGCCTACTGAACACGCTTTTGCGAAAAACAAACGATTACAAACGCCGCTGTCAAACATTTTTGACAGCCTATAATTTTATACTGAGGACTGAGGTTAGTGGAAGCAAATTTTTCTTTTTTTTCCGAAACAAAAAACTTTAAATTATACCCCAATAATTTTCTAGTTTAAAATGGACTTTCAAAATCGTGCTGGTGGCAAGACCGGCGGTGGCGGTGTCGCCTCTTGGTCGGAAACCAATCGTGACCGCAAGGAGCGCCTGCGACAGCTCGCTTTGGAAACCATCGACCTAAACAAAGATCCCTATTTTATGAAGAATCACCTCGGCTCATATGAATGCAAACTCTGTCTAACGCTGCACAACAATGAGGGAAGCTATCTGGCTCATACGCAGGGTAAAAAACATCAAGAGAATCTGGCCCGCCGTGCAGCCAAAGAAGCAAAGGAAGCTCCCTCTATGTTGGCACCGGAAAAACCTCGTGTAGAGCCAAAGAAGTTCGTCAAAATCGGTCGTCCTGGTTATCGAGTAACAAAACAACGCGATCCTGATAACGGCCAGCAGTCGTTGCTCTTTCAAATCGATTATCCGGAAATTTCCGAAGGCATCATTCCGCGACATCGTTTCATGTCGGCTTATGAACAGAAAATCGAACCGCCAGACCGTAAGTGGCAGTACTTGTTGTTTGCCGCCGAGCCGTACGAGACAATTGCATTCAAGGTGCCATCACGCGAGGTGGAGAAAACTGACGGCAAGTTCTGGACCCATTGGAATCGTGACACCAAGCAGTTCTTCTTGCAATTCTCCTTCAAGTTCGAGCCGAAGATAATTCCTCCACCACCGCCGCAGCTGCGGGTTATGGGCCCCGGGTTTGTGCATCCACCGAGGCATATATTCAATGCAGTTCCGCCGCCACCACCCATGGGGGTACTCCCAGTGCCGCCTCCTCCGATGTAGTCTTTTGACATTTTGTTTTGGAAATATAACGAACGCAAAAGCAAATGGTGTATTCTTACTGTATTTGAGTGGGCTTTGGGGTAGATTCTGCGCACTAAACTGACTTCGAAAACAACTTGCTCTTTAATCAACTTTTAAACAAAATGCGTTTATTGCCAATCATTTTAATTCTAAACAATTCTCTTGGTGTTGCCAAGTAAAAATTTAGTTTTCCGTGTTTTTGTTTATAGAAAATGTTACAAATAAAATAAGTATGCGTATAGTATGGACAACTAGATTACAAATAAAACTATGCGGCCTTCTGTATTGCACCCACAAGTAAGGTTTACTTTTTCCAAAAGTTGCCAGTTAGACGTAAGGGAACGGGGATAAATGTTAAACAAATTTAAACACACAAATTAAAACCTAACCATAATATTGTGAGGCAATCCTTGATTGCGCTCACGATTCCTTATAAATAGATCGAACATTGGACCAGGGTTTAGGCCTTTTCGCGCTTCTTAAAGTTTCGCTTCGACGCGCACCGATGAATAATGTCGGATATGTGGGACTTGTGGTCGAATATCTTCATGATTTGATTTTGGGCTTCGGTGATGCCGTCGACGATGATTTTGCTGCGTTGCATGTTGCCCTGCAAGGGAGGAGAGACGTGTTATTTAAATTTTCATGGAGCTCTGTGTGGGGTTACCTTGATGAGGTCGGATATGCGCTCAATGTCGGGGTTCTTGCCATGCGATTCCATTTGTTTCAGCATTACGGTCAGTTTCTCGTAGCCCTTGCCCTCGCTTTCGCACTGAAAAGAAAGAAATCGTCTTTAGCTGTTGGTTTTGGGAAGATGTTGCTGAGGGCACTTACCAGATCCTCCATTTGGGATTTCAAATGATGGACTTTCCAGCCATTGATCTTGCCGAGGACATTGGCTTGATTGGCCAGGTCCATTACAGTGGGTCGGCGTTCTTCACGGGGCTTCACGTCGCTGTGGCGCTGAAAGTGGTTGTTTGCTGCTTTCCAATTTTGCTTGTAGCTCTTAAGGGGGGAAGAAGAGGCAGTCAGATTTGTTTGCTAAGATGGTGCTGTGCTCACTTACGTTCAAAAGAGTGCAGGTTCGGGGTTTCCTTAACACGAACTCGGTTGGTTTTGTGTTCTCCTTGTTTGAATTGATGTTGGCGCTCTGATTGTTGTTGTTCACTTTTGGGGCCTCACCGGAGGCAGTCACTCCGCTGCCACTAGCGCCGGGACCAGTTGCGGCAGTTGAATTTGTAGTTCCGTTGACATTAGACGCTTGCGACGAGTTCGACGCTGGTGGATTGAGCGAAGGGTGCGATGATGCGTGGCTATGTGCTGACTGCTGGCTGTCGTTTCTGCAGAAGGAGAAAATCTAGAATCAAGCCAAACAGGTTAAGGTAGGTGCAACTCACGTTGATCGTCGCGATTTCTTTCGTGGTGGACAATCGATGGCCCCGTTCAGGTGCGTGTTGTTGGACTGTGCACCGCCATGATCTCGCGATGTGCTTGCCGAGGCATTTTGATGATTCGGATACATCTGTAAGAAGGCGAATTGAAATTACTGATGCGGAGGGAGGAACGCAGCGAACTTACATCATTGATGGGATTGAAGTGCGAATCATTTGGCATTCGATTGACGGGAGTCAACTCCTCGTTTATCTGCTGATCCACTCCGGGACTGGAATTGGCACTCACTGTTGTCGAGCCATCTGAAGAGGCGGGTGACACTGTTCGCGGTTCTTTTTTATTGTCTGGAGTGGCGGCGCTGGCGGGAGGCAACTGCTGCGGGGTCACCGATGCGTTCGATGAAGGAGCACCCATGGAGAGCAATGTTGGGCCAAGATTCTTTGCAGCGCGTATTGGCGAGCCGTCAGTGTCTCGCTTCCGGAGAAAGGCAGCCGAGCTTATGGCACTGACCGTGTTGTTGCCGGATGTCACTTTCAGAGAAGTAGACAACGGAATAACCAGATGCCCCTGTGATTGCTGGGACTGCGACTGCTGGGCGGCAACTGCTGCTGCAGCTTGACTGGGTATGATTATCTGATGATGGGACTGTTGATTCGCTTGCCCCTGTTGAATGGCTGACGTGGTCTGGTCTGACGGTAGCTGAGCACTAAACCGCACTGGAACTGCTTGAATTTGAGCAGGTGTGGAGGATACCGGTATCTGGATCTGTCCTATGGCCCGGTTTGAGGATGGAACCACTGTAAACGTGGCCGACGACGGCGTATTGAAGGGCAGCGAAGTCACTATGCCCGGGGCCATGTTTGAAGATGTCACAATCTGGTTGTTGGACATGGTACTACTGGTAACGGTGGTTGTGGTGAGGGACAAAACCCCCGTAGATACTGTCACCGAACTGGCCGGAACAGACTCGTAGTAGAAAGTGCTTCCGGGAGGAAGAAAACTCGTCCCGGTACTGGGAATAACAGTTGCAGTTGATCCAGAATTTCCACCGCCCACTCCGGAGGCATTGCCCCCACTGTGCGGTCGAGCATGATGTATAAATACACTGGTCGGCTGCGAGTGATGCTGCTGTGCGGATGTTATCATTTCGGTCACCTGGCCGCTTTGCACTGCAGCCTGCGCCTGGTGCTGGTTGACGGACGATTGTTGGGCCATAATCTTGCCAACAGTCAGTCCTGCATTCTTGATTGGGGTGATGGTGCCAGTGAGCACATTGCTGCCACCACGCGATGTTATGGCAAGTGGGACGACAGTAGCACCAGAGGAGGAAACATTCTGAGTTGTTAGCAGCTGGCCGGTGGCTCCGCCACCAAGGTTCTGACTGACGTTCACGATTTGTGTGATTGGCGACTGGGAGTTAACGGTTACCGTCTGTTGCTGCGACTGACCTTGTTGGGATAAATTGGTGGCCATGCCCACAGCCGAGGACGTTACAACGTTCGCATTGCTGACAACAGCGGAGGACACAGATTGAATGCTGGCCGAACTGCTGGCTTGCTGCTGAGCATTAGGTGGCAGTTTATTAATGCCAAGCTGGGTGATTGTAAGAGACGGTTGGACTTTTGCAGCCATTGTGGCTGGTGGGCGAATGCCAATTTTTCCGCCGCCAGAATTGTTTAATATGATCGGCTGCAGCATCAAATTGTTTGCAATCCTTCCAGTCGAACCGATTATCTGTTGCGTCGCTCCACCCGGCTGCTGCTGCAGTTGAATGATCCTCGTTGTGGAAATATTTGAGCTGCCGGCATTGGCCCGCGATTGCATTGTGCCCCCGCCTGCAGCAACGCTTGCTCCAACTCCGCCCACGTTTCCGGAACCCCCAGCGCCAGAGACATTCGACGAGTTCAGTAAGACGGGATTTGGCGCTCGAATACTGATACTCGTCGTGTTCATGCCTACGCCAAGTTTGGCTGTGGAAAAGGATTTGTTCATCGGGATTGGTCTTATTTGACGCTGAGTGTTGGCCAGGGGCGCAACGGCAAAACGCTGGGTTGCGTTGACAGTCGGATTGTACTGTTGCGATTGGGAGTTAGACACGTTTGTGTAAACCAAAGTTGCCGTCTGTTGCCGAGGAAGAACAGTGGCCAGGGTTGCGACGAAAGTTTGCTGAGCCTGCTGGCCGGACACTGTTTGTAAGGTGGCTGTGGGAAGACTTATTTTAAAACCACTCTGCTTGTAAAGCGCTTGTACTTACTTTGATTCCCCGGCTGTTGGTTGGCCGATTGTGAGCTAACGGAGACGACACCGGATGTGCCTCCGCCTCCGGTTACCCCAGCTGCGGAGATATTTTGCGTGATTATTCGCTGTCTTGGTTGGTGGTTAATAGCCCGTATAAGCTGGACTTGTCCACCATTGTTAGCCATCCAGGTTGTCGGAGCTGGTGAGATGACCGTAGTCGCCGGAGATGAATTACGGGTGACAGTGGTTCCGCGGACAAAACTTCCAGACAACCCGGTGACTGGAGTACCTTGTGCCCTAATGGGCGTCACCAAACGCTGGCCCTGCATACTTGTCGATGTTACGCCAGATCGAGGAATATATGTGGTTTGGGTGACTGGCCTGGTGACAGTAATAGACGTGTTTGAAACTGTCCGTGCCGGTATCGCTGTGATTTGGGTGCGTCCGGCTCCCTCGATCTGTTTCAACACGGACTGCGGCATTATGGTGCCTTGTGGCATTACTACACGCATTTGAGTCGACTGTCCGCCGCTGGAGATAGCCCGAAAGGCAGCCGTCGTCTGCTGCTGAGACTGTTGGCCAGCACTGCCCCCACCCTGAACACTCACGGGTGCCACTTTGATGCAGTCGATTGTGGTCGTTTTAACGTGCGTGATTTTGGCTGCAATTGAAAAATTACATTTTGATTGACTTTAATATACGTGGATAGATTTTTATCGAGAGGGGGAGACTGTACCTGATTTATCGCCACCGATATTATCCGGGGCGCTCATCCTTTTTGGTTTTTGAATTTCCTTCACTGTTCACAAAAAAAATAAATTCAGAAACAAGTAGATTTTGTTGTTATTTGATACGCAAATTAGAAGAAAATTAGTTTGAAAATTTTTTTCTTGCCAATTTTTACTGGGAAGTCCTCAGCTTTGCTTCGAAATTCTGTGAGGTGATGGTTATTATTTTTTGCCAAATTGCGGCAATGCAATTACCTGTTCTCAGTTTGTTTGATTAATATTAATAATAATCAAATGATTATTTAGTTTTTATATATTTTTCCTTCACTTTGGCCACAATTTTCTCCACTTTCAACAAAAATGTCTACCGAAGCTGAAATTTCTACGAATCGAAATGGCAATTGGAAATTGAAGTGGATGGCAGGGGTATGGGAATTTAATGGGAATGGGAAACCATTGTCAAAAATACTCACTCGGGTGGAAGCGCAATAAGAAGCTAATAGGTTTAGCCAAAAATAATGATTTATAATATTTTGCGCGAAAAATCGAGAATAGTAGGTTGCAACAAATATAGACAAATAAATAATGTTCCTCGGAAGAAGAATTAAGTATTTCATACGTCGTGTCAGTTGACGTTTGTATTACAGCTCCGGCAAAGGAACTTTAGTGATTTTGAAAGAGAAAAGTAGGTTGCAGCAAATATAGACAAATGAATAATGCTCCTCGAAAGAATTAACCCCCGTATTAATAAACAAAATGTGCACAAGTTAGTTAGCTATTAGATTTGATTATTAATACGGGGGCAAATGTGCACAAGTTAGTTAGCTAGTAGACATCAGATAGCATACAAAAATTGTACGTAACTTGAATAACGAGTTGATAGCTTTTACGCAGCGGTTATTAATAAGGGGGTAAGTATTTAATAGGGCATGTCAGTTGACGTTTGTATTACAACTCCGGCAAATGAACTTTAGTGGTTTTGAACGAGTTTCGTAATTTCTTCACATGTGTGCTAACCATTTTCTTGTTATGACAATATGACGATGCCAGCGATGAAATATTCAAAATCTGACGAATACCTAGTCCGAACTCGCCTTTTAATACTTCCATTTCCTCATATTTTTGTTCGAATTCGCGCATATGCTCTTATTTTCGTTGGGTATGTTGTAAAAAGGAACATATCAACAACTACAAAACCCTCGTTCAATCTGTCACTTTTTTAAATGAAAAAAAAAGAAATATGTAATTTCCCATCCGCGAGTTGAAATTTCGTTCGTCTGGAATTATATTTCTGATTTTTGAATGTAAAATGCTGAATTTCTACAAAAACTTGTGCGCGATTACATTAAATAAACCTAGTATACGATTTTCCGCGTAATTTTTGCTTCTTACATACACTTGTTTAGGTGTATATTTGCAATATAAAATTGCATGAATTAATTTTCATACTACGCCTCTATCGTAGACAAGTACATAATTTTTTTTGTAATGCAGACGCCCAATAAAGAAGGGCACAAATTGCCCATGCTTACACCAAAAAATCCAGACGGATCCCAGCGTGTAATTAAACAGATCATGGTTATTGATCCGAATAAACTCCGAGTTGCCGGATTGGATTTGAAAATGGCAGAAGCTCTAAAGAAGGCAAAGAGTAAAATGTCCAGCAGTTCAAGCTCAAAGGACACCAAATTGGCAATAGCAAAGAGTATAGTCAGCAAAAAGATCCGACAGGCTCAACTATCTAAAGAATCGAACAAGCAAACACAAAATGTCACATCACAACAGCTCTCCAATTCAATGTCAATTCAGGACGCGATTCGAAACCTTTCGTTCACAATAACTCCTAACCCGCAGATTAAAGTTGCAAATCTGAAAACTCTAATGCCACCACCGCCTGCGCCTGTTTCGAGTCAACCCCAAACAGTGTTGCTTAGCTTTCTCAAGTCGAATAAATCGGATGGCGTTAATACTTCGCTCGATTCCAATAAACGAAATACACCCGAACCGATTCCAAAGGCATCTACGAAAAAGCAAAGTGCCCAACACAAACGCACGCCCCCACCAAAGAACATAGGCAGCAAAGTTATATCGTCGGAGATTAAATTTGAAATGAAAAAGCCCAAAGAAGTGGAAGCTGTTGCCCCGAAAGTAATCGAAATTAAAGTGATATCACCCGCTAAAGAAGCATATAGCGAGTCGCCACCACATAAACGTCGGCCTAAAGTTCTTGAGAGCAAAGTCTTGTCACCTGAGGAGAAAATCGATTTGAGTACTCTGCGTGTAAAGGCTGCACCCATATTACACTCTTTGCAACCACCATCAAGCTCACCAGTTCTAAACCCCAGTGCGTCAACAAAATGCTGTGTGGAAGAGACAGCGCCGAGAGAAGTAGTGCCTTCCAAGCCGGTAGTTGAATCGGCGGTGGATTTTATCAACAACTTATCGTTCATGTTTGACGGAACCTCTAAAAGAGACTCTGTTTTAAAAAATGCGTGCGGGGAAGACGCAACCAGCTTTTTAATGTCGGTTTTCGAACAGCTGCCTCCTAAAGTGCCAAATACCTCAACTGATTCGTCCAAATTGGCAGCCACTCCTGAGCCGTCGACTTCATCTAATCCAATGCCATTAAAAACGCCCGAGGCTGTGGCATCTTACGATGCAGTTCCTGCGCAAGCAACGAGTGAAGAACCGTCCTCTTTGCAGAAAACGAAAGAACAGACTATTGCAATTAAGAGCGAAGCAAAGGTTAGTGATCCGCCCAAAGAACCGCCTCCCAAACTCGCCGGAAATGTAAAAGGAAAACAAAGCTCACCCGGAACATCTGGAGCTGCTCAGGCGGATTGTCCTGTAACACAAAATACTGAAACAGTAGTCGAATCGAAAAAATCACCAGTTAAAGATGATCCCACAATCTCACATCCGGAGGATTCCTCTCTTTCCCCGCCATGTGAAACCAAACAAATTTCTTCTACAGAAAAGCCACGAGCGGAAGAAACGCCTTCTCCTACATCGTCTGCAGCGAGTGCCAGACGGAAGGCCAGAAAATCTGTGCCAGTTCTCATAGCAAAACTCAGCAAAAACCGAAAGACGTCCGTTTTACAAGAGAAACATCCTGAGCAAGTTGAAGCTGCGTCCCACACTGAAGACAGTTCGTCTAAAAAATTGGAAGAACTCACAAAGTTGCCAAGCGAACCACCTCCACAACAAGAAGAAAGTCCGTTGCAAAACGTAACAGAGGGGAAGCCGCTGATTTCAGCTTCAACTCCCAAACCTAGCACACGTCGTCGAAGTACAAAGACTCTGCCGATTGTGATAGCAAAACTCAAACCAGAAATGCAAAAGAAACCACCCGAAAAAGATTCCCATCCAAAGTTATCCAAGAAAGTCGACGAGGACACAAATGAAGTTGACTCGGACAATAAATCGGTCACAAAGGAAGTTACTCAAAGGCCTTTATTGGCGGCTTATTCGCGCGAATCTCAAAACGAAGTTACTGTGATTGTCAAGGAACCATTCTGTGAGTCGGAGAGACAACTTCAAGCCAAGGAAGTTCTGATCCCAAAAACATCAAAACCTTCACCCGAACTTGATCAACTTGCGGAGGATGTGGTGATGAAATCTAGGAAAATCAGTGAGCGGTCGAAAACTTCTAAATCAACAGATGCCTCTGCGACGCAACAAAAGGAACATAAACCTGCAGAAGAAGAAGCTGTCGTATCAAATGAAACTGCTTTTAGATCCAGAAAGACAAGTGAAGCATCTAAAGCGCCAAAATCAGTAGACTTCTCACCCACTACACAGAAGGAACACGCAACTGAACAACCTGCAAAAGTAGTAGCTGCTGTGGAACGAGAAGAAGTTCCAAAAGAAACATCAATACGGACTCGGAGGGAACGTCCGACTGATTCGATGAAAATGCCAAAACCAACTCAAACTCAAGACAAGAAGGAAGAGAATGTAGCTCTTTTCGAATCCATCACTGATACATCCCAAGTCTCTAAACCAATTGATAGCAGTTGTGAATCCAAAGCAGAACAGCCCGAGCAAGGCCTTGGCATTTCTGCAGCAGATGCCACTTTGGAAAAGTCCGATGTTACCCCATTGAGATCTAGCAAAGACAAAGTGTCGCATGCTTCTACGGAAAACCTTCCTGCAAGTGTAGATCAGAGCGAATCCTTGGCTGTAACTGAAGTTGCGGAAACTTCTACAAGGTCTAGAAACAGCCCTGAGCGCCCTAAAACAGCAAAAACCGCAACGAGTTTGAAAAATACAAGAAGCGCATCCGAAACATCACACACCAGAGTTGAATCCGCATCAACTGAAAGGGATCAAACTCGCCAATCACCGGAAAAAGAAGAAAACATCAAAGCAACTGTGAAAACTCGACGATCAACGACAGCAAGAACTCACACAAAACCGGATTTGTATAAAGAACCACTTGATACAATTTCAAAGGGTGACCTTGTGAAAATCGAACCACCCAGTGAAACTTTTTCTCCTCCCACAATCAAAGGTGAGGGCCAACGGTCTGCGACAAAGAGTGCAGAACTTGCCGATGCACCCATAGAGGCAGACGATGGTGGAAGTGAAGTACCAAAGACACCCGCAAGCACAAGAAAAAGTCGCAGCAGATCAAAGTCAACAGCTGGCCATTCTTCGGAAAAGACTACGAAGACAATAGATGTTGATGCGGAAGAGTTTTTGAAAGAAAGTGCAACAGAGTGCAGTGAAAATTCAGTACAAGCACCAGTTAGGCCGCGATCTCAACGTTCAACAAGGGCCAAGGGTTCGAACACCTTGTCCGACGACAAAAACCCGGAAAAGCCCATTAAAGTTGACAGTTTGAAAGGAAAAACTGATCCTGTCCCAACAACTAGTAAGACTCGTCTACGGACAAGGGCTGAACCCACTGCATCTGAGCCAAACAACGCTTCCAATCCAATTGTTCCAGCCGCTGAATTAAAACCCAACGAACCTCCAAAAGGTAAAACGTCGAGGAGACGCACGGCCATCTCGGCCAGTAACGAGGTTCCGCAAACTTTAATCGGCAAAAAAGCAACACCTCGCATGACTTCACAGTTAACGGAATCTGTCACCAATAACACCCGCGGTTTGAGAAAATCCAAAGTCCCAAAAGACTCGCCGAATTTAGAAAATGAAAACCCACTTCTGCCGACCGATGACAGCTCGGGTATTTCGGTCAATTCATTCGATGGCTGTGACCCTGATGTGAGGGCGTTGCTAGACATCGTCACTACCCCCGACGACACTTCAAAACCAGATGCACGAGAGCTGCATAGTACGGCAGGAGGACTCAGGACAAAGACAAAGACCAAACCCGAGGACAACCAACTGGCTGTGAAAACGGAAGACACGAGTTTCTTTGGCTTCAACGAACAAGAAATCGAAGAAGGACAGCAGTCTACCTCTCTGCGCCTATCACAGTCGGTAAGTGTCCTAATTTCCCTTGCAATTTGTTTCTCAATGAATCTTCCCCAGGCGGAGGTAGTACCGATGCAATCACCCCCGCAAAGTGTTGCCAAAAAGAAGGTATCCCCAGCCGCAAAGGGCAAAAAACAAAACCCACAAGCAAATTGGAAGAAAAACTCGTCATCGTCGCTTAAAAATTGGCTGACGACTTCGGATAAAAGTGCAGAACAAGGCGAAGGCAAAGTGGTAAGCAATCATTCCAAGTTCCGTCAAGTGCCTTACAGCAAATCGTTATCTTTTGCAGAAACAAGAAATTAATTCGTCGATTCCTCTGAAGAAACGCCGGGCTCGGGACCAAACCTTGGACAACGTTGAGGAACTTGCTCAAGGTGACACTTCCGCCAACGGGGCATCCAGGGAAGTAGAGAGTACCCAGCCAGAACCCGATGAGTCCAAAGTTTCTGCCAAACCAAGGCAAGGAAAACGTAAGTCCCTCCCAGGCAAGATGGATGAATGTGATGCGAAAGACCAGATTGACGAGTTGAAAACCCCTGTCAGGACAAACCGCCGAACGAAACGCAAAAGATCGTCAGAGGATGAGGATGAGGATGAGAAAACGCCAAAGACTGAGCCAGCAGCTAAGAAATCCCACCTATTGCCCAAGGCGGCACAATTAGCCTTTGAACGGCGCAAAGGTCGTCCGTCAAAGCAGGAATCACCACGTGTCGCTCCAGTTACTCCGCGGGAGAAAAAGTACAAAAATGACACCGAATTCAATCCCCGACTCTTGCTGATCACGCAGAAAGAGGAGATCAAAAACGACGAACCACTTGTCGACCCCGACATGCAAACTGCGCCGACAAGTAAAGACGATCTGCAGTGTGCCCTCTGCATGGGCTATGCGCCGAAGAAAAAATGGTTTCTGCACATCTCCAACCATTATGGTATCGGATGGGTGGTGGGCGACCCGCCCCCATTGAACATAAAGTCACGGCCTTCGGTACTCAATTACATGGTGGAGTTCTTCAAGAATTCCCGCGTGAAAGGTTTGAACTGTCGCATATGCAAGCGACAGCGGCGATCTGCGCTGGGTTTGCTCACACATCTGGAGCAGTGTTGCCTGAC
Source organism: Cheilosia impressa (assembly GCA_948293265.1). Lineage (NCBI taxonomy): Eukaryota > Metazoa > Arthropoda > Insecta > Diptera > Syrphidae > Cheilosia > Cheilosia impressa. The sequence continues at coordinate 52,190,280 of OX411881.1, read as the reverse complement.
AGAGGATGAGCTGAAAGGGTCCAGAGTCCTGTGCGAACACTGTCACCACGAATATTCAAAGTCCTCAATACCCGTGCACCTGCGAACATGTCCAGAGTTGTTGAAGAAAACCAAAGCCGCAGCGCGCGCTGAGCCCAAGGCGGTGAACAAAGTCGGTGGTGAGGATGAAGTGCTCTCGAATACCGGACGCCTGAAAAGGAAATCAGTCATCAAGTAAGTTTTTACATGTATTTTCCTCAATCCGGTTGTGTAAAGTGTGTTTCCAGGGCGGAGTACAAATTGAAAAATCTGGACGATTCGGAATTCATCCCCGACGAGGTTCGAAAAGAAACTTACCCAAGTTGAAACTGATTTTAAACAACCTCTCTGCTTCGCAGGTAATAAAACACATTCCACCGCCGCGTCTGGACCTTTATCCGTCAACATGGCGGCTGGAAATTGAATCGTTTGGCAAAGCCTTCTGTGTGCAGAAGAAATGTCCGTTCACAGCCTCGACTGTGGATGAACTCGTGCAGCACTCGCAGATGGACGTGTGTCAGTTTATGGAGAAAGTTGGTTACAAATGCATGAAATGTAAGTTCCATTCGGTTGACATTGAGCCGGTCCGACTGCACGTCGTCGAGAAGCATAGCCCACAACCGGCACGCGATTTCGAGTGCAGCGGCGATGAAGCCGAATTTGGCTCAGAGTCATCATCAGATTCGATTTCGTCTGGGGTGGACGAAAACGACGAAGATGGGAGCACTGTTGAGGGTGAAGAACATAAGCGCAAGCGAAAAAAGAGGACAAAAAAGATGAGGGTCAGGATTAAAACCCACCAGTCGCAGAAGGACTTTAAGAAGCGTAAGAGAGCCCCCCACTTTTGAGGTTATTCACCTGTAATCTTGTTGTCTTTTACAGTTTTGCCAGATCGAGAGTTTGATATTGCGCATAAAGTGAAGAGATGGTACGAGAAGTTGTAAGTATCCATGCCGGTTGGCCGTTTGAATCGCGATTGAACAACACTTCCTTTTAGTATAAACGACAATTACTCGACTGAGGCTCTGTTCGACTTTGCCACACCGAGTGTCGATTGTCAAACTGACACCGAGGGCTATGAGTCGTACCTCCCCAAATCCCCAGTTTCTATGAAATTCGTTCTGCAAGGCTTCAAGGGATTCGTCAAAGAGTTTGGGAAAACACAAATTGCACCGGAGAAGTGGCAAACTTTGGAGAGGTTAAAGGGCACAGGACTAGCAAGTATGACGGGCATGTGACCACAACGATTCCGTGGGTATATTTGTATTTATTTTCAGATGAGCACGCTGCGTACCTGGGAGGTCCGGTGAAGAGCTTTGCTTGGGCTCCGCTAGAACCACATCCCGCATCCAAAACACAGTACCTAGCAGTTGCTACGAGAAAAGAAATCGATAAGTTCAGCAAGTTCAAAAAGCCAAAGCAGAGCCGGGTGCTGATCAACATTCTGAAGTACAGCATTCACGACGCAAATGTGATCTCTGGCGAAATCCATTTCGCCTTTCCCATAGACGCTGGCCCTGTTCATTGCGTGGAGTTCCTGCCAAGCGGTGGCTACGCACCGAATTTGAATAGGTTGGGCTTGTTAGCTGTCGCGTCAGTGGCGAGCGAAGTCAAAGTCTACTCGCTTCCTCTCGAGGTGGAAAACAGGGAAAGTGACATTTTTCCGATTATACGACTGGAACCCTCGTTCGAGCTGTGCCTCGAAATGGCAGACAGTCCAAGCAAATACTCAGAGCCGTATCAATCGCAGTGCATGAGCGTTGCGTGGTCGCAGGTACAGTCCACCGAATTTATGCAAACAAAATTGGGTTCTCACTCAGCTCTTTCCAGACCGCGGGGCACAACTACGTGATAGGAGGCTATCTGAATGGCTTCGTTGCTATTTGGGACATTGCCGAGGAGGATGACAACCTAAATCGGTTTCTAGTGAACGGACTGCGGAAGTTTGTGCCTGTCACGTACTTTTGGACAATGGACAATCGGATCAAGCGTAAGCGCATTGCTGCTGCGCCAGGGACTGAACTGATCTATTTTTTTTTGTCTGCAGATGTGGTTCCGCACTATGATATGAATGGCCTTCGGTGGCTGGGGATTTGCAATCAGAATAGGAAGATTTTTCTGTATGACTTGCGAGAACTAACGAATCCAATTCTGTTCTACGCGGAGACGACAAAGAATATTTGCAATAGCCTCGACTGGCCGATTGTTTGGGAAAACCCCTCCTGTGGCCATGGAGACGCCATGCCGTCACGTAAGTTCTAAAGTTTATTTTCCAGTTTTTTCAAGAAACAAATAAAACACTCGATTGTTTAGACGGGAAGTGCATTAATACAATGAGTCCGATGAGCCTCGTCTTTGTCAACCGGAGGTTTGACAAGTTTTGCTGCGGCGTGAACGACATCAGCTACAATCCTTGGCGAAACCTGTACGCCGGTGCAGGGGACAATGGGGACATCCATGTCACACCGCTGAGGGAGGCTATTCTGGATGTGGGCCTTCGTATGAAGATCGACGAGAAAGCGATGTCCTCGTTGGACATCGTATCGCTGGATGGCAGCGCAGTCACCAAAAACCTCTCAGATGGAGTTGGACTTTTGGAACCCGACTACAAACAAAAATACGGTCTAGTCTTTGGTGCGGTACAACGAGTAAGTTGCCAAGTCACTGCAAACTGTAAACTCGTGTAAAACTGTCTCGATTACAGATTGTGGGATCCAAACACCGTGAAATGTACGCGGATATACGGATACCACCACTCAATATGGCCCGCTTGATGAGAATCAATCAACTGCGATTCAATCCGAACCGAAGTGCAGACTCTCTGCTGGCAGTTGGCTATGAAAATGGTTTTGTCCGAGTGATACAGAGCGATTGGCATAAAACTCCTTAAAGCAAACCCAGTTGCAATTTGTTAGGCATTTATCGATTTTATTTATGTTAAAGCATGTTGCACATAGAATAAGATTAAAAACTACTCCAATGGAAAGTATGATTACGGCTTAAGTATTTTTAATTTTCTGGATTTGTTTGTTGCTCAGAAGCCTCGTTTGTTTCGCCTGAATCTGGAATTCAAGGAGAATTAATAGACGAACGGTCGGTGGGTGTGAAATTTGTTTAATTACGTTCTTCGCCTGATTCTTCAGGGGAGAGGGCGCTCGCGTCTGTCGGCTGCTCCGCGTCTGACTGCACTGCAAGCTTGGTTTTTGACTGCAATTTGAGTGAAAATGAAAAAATGTGTTGGGTTGATTTTTTAAATTTCGTTTCTCTGAGCATTAACTCAGCAGCTCAGCAGCTACGAGGTCTCAGGTGCAACCCCCCTAAAAACGTACTACCTTACATGTTAGATTATTTCCAATGTCCCGCACGTCTGACAAACATCCGTGAGTATGTATTATTATCATAATGCGAAGTTTTTTGCCTTTCAGATTGGGCAACCGATTTCAGGTCCCTTCCATTCGTCCAAAAATTAAAAACGGTACACAACGAATGGCCGGCACTGTATGGAAATGGAACAGCCGCCCCAAATATTCATTTTTATTCCCCCCACTTCACAGCCTTTGAAATTTGCACATCGATGAACAATAAACGGCTGTATCACGATTTTTCAAAAAGATCCACCGACTCCTTATCTTTTATATAGGTACCTACTCATAATTTCTTCACGGATATCGGTAAAAAAAACCTAAGCGAAGCCACGTGGGACTGTGCATTATAAAAAACAAAAACGTACTTTCTTCTTCTTCTTGGTGACTTCAACCTCAGCTTCTACCACATCTTCGGTAGTATAACCTTCGGGGAAGAATTTCAATGCCTCTTCCTTCCCAATAACCGTGTTCGTGCTAACGTACGATGGTCCATAAGTAGCGAATGCCAACATCGTGTGACTAGTTTTCTTCGCCACCTTCAGTACAAGTTTGTCAGTTCTGAAAAGAAAATCAACATTATTTGCCAAAGACATCATAATAGCAACAAATTCTGGCGAGTAAACAAAAATATTCATGTATTCTAATACGCGTTTAGAGACTCTATACAACGTGTCGTACCCGGACAGACAAGACTGGCATCGAAAGCTGGTCTCATTAAGTGATGATGAGACCTCAGTTTATACTGACGGTTCCAAAACCAGTGAGGGTCCAAAACCTACAAATGGCCCTGAGACTCCCGGACACATGCAGTGTGTTCCAGGCAGAGATTCTGGCCGTACTCAAAGCTGCGGAAGAACTTGAAATGAGATCGGTATCCAATAAGAATATCGCCGCCTACATTGATAGCCAGGCTGCGCTCAAAGCGCTAGAGTCACATACCACTAAATCTGAACTAGTCAGGAATTGCCGCACAATGCTTAAGGCATTATGTTTGCAGAACCGTGTTAGATTTTGTTGGGTACCAGGCCATTCTGATATTGAAGGTAACGAAAACGCCGACGTTCTGGCTAAGAAAGAGCGGAGCTCCCACTAAATACAATGATCAAGGGTATCAGACCACCGATGGCCGTCGCAAAAAGGGTTATCTTTGTGAAAACCTCCAATATAGCAGCCACAAGATGGTCACAATTGGAAGGACACAGGGTCTCAAAGGCACTCTGGCCCGTCTTAAATAGGAAAAAGTCTGAAGAACTTCTAAATCTCAGTAGAACAAAGTTAAGGTTAACGATAGGAATACTCTCTGGACACTGCCTTCTAAGGAAGCATGCCATGAGACTAGGCTTAGCCAATACGGACATATGCAGGTACTGTGAGGACCTACATGTCACGGAAGATATCTCCCACCTTCTGTGCGAGTGTCAAGCAATTGCTCGGAGTAGAAGGAAGCACCTAGGCAGGTACTTCTTTAACAACTTAGAGGATGTTGGTTCCTCAAGCAATATAGGGACACTAATTAGATTCTGTAGGGAAATTGACTGCTTGGGCGATTTGGTTTAGCTTTTTAACCGAAATGGTTCCCAGGGGATGGCGATGGGCCCGTCTTGGTGCCTGGTCTTTTGTGACGATCTCACAACCCCACTCAACCTAACCTAACCTAACCTAATACGCGTTTAATTTCGTAACCTTTCTGCAAGGGCTGAATTGAAAAGTTCATCAACATCTTATCTCGAAATTTGCGCAATGTTAAGATGGTGAGTTATCAAAATTCAGGGGTCGAATTGCCACTTTAAGGTCATTTTATATGTAAAACAAAAACAAATTCCGTCAAGCAATGCTCGTTCACGGACGACGCTATTCGACAACTTCTCGCTCCTTCCAAAACAGCCACTGAATCTGAAGATATCCTTCTCCGTTTCGAAATAATATCAATTAGAACGCCAACATCGTGTGAAACTTTTCTTAAATCATTACTTTATAGATATATCTGAAAATGCCTGCATTTTAAATCAATTTGCTGTTTATTGAGAAGCCATTTGTAAATATGGACACTCAGCATTCTTAACGCGGCCACTTCTAATTAAAATTCAATTGTCATGGTCATTCAGCGAAAATTTTTGAAAGATAACGACATTTCGCATTTAACTCGAGCGCCCACTTCCGTTTTCGAACAAAAATGCATTTAGCTGTCAAATCTAATCTCGTTCAGCAAAAATGGGGCAAAAAAGAGAGAACCATAACAGTTATGGAAGTACCAAAATAAAAGTCAATCGAATTAATAGAGATGCATAACTTTCCAGTGGAAAATCAAGCTGTTTTCCGGAAAAATTCATAAAGTCATTAATGACAGAATGTAAGTGGTCTTTCGTCCTGAAGCTCAATTACGATTTCTCCAAAAAGACGATGGAAAGTGACATCATAAATATGTGTAGGGGACTATCAAGTATCTAGTCTAGTACTCGTAAGTCTGACAGCTGTCTGACTAGATGTATTTTGGTTTTGATTGGCTTAAATCGGTCGTATGAGCAGCTGTTTCAGTTTACGTTTATGGAGGGGTAGCCGACGAATCCAGTCAAGAAATTCGTGACTGACTACTTAGTTCACAGTTCGCATAATATGTGGCTGACGTAGAAAAAGTGACGTTCCCGACCAATCTAGTTTTTGCGTTCAGTTTACATCTTACCCAGTCGACTTAAAATAACTAGATTCTTGAATATGCAATATTCTATTTCGGAATTTCTATAAGAACTTGACACCAATTTGGCATTCCGAGAGTCATCTATCTGTCAATGGAACGCGGCCAATACGCACAGTTGCCTACTTACATTTGCGGCGATTTCGTCTCATAGTTAGCTATTGAATTCGCTATCAACGTAGCCGTTTCTGGGTTGTCACTCGAAAAAAATCCGTACAATAAGACGTTTTCTTGATGTTTCTCGACCACTTCGAATATGTCCTTTTTCTTGTACGCATCGAAAGCCATTACAACATGCGGTGGATCGGGTACCGGATCTGGTGGCAAAAATGCCGCCGTCTGTGGTCGAAAAAATACATAAATAAGCGTTGCATGGGTTCGACGATCCGTTGGCACCCAAATCGGTGGAACTAAAACGCTCTGTGGTTCAGAGGGCGCAATAGAAGCGGTCTCATCTGATGGTGTTATCTCAACATCGGGCTCCTTTTCCTTGGCTTCTATTCCCTCGTCAATGTCCGTATTCTCACCGGGCAGCGGTTTGTCACCCACCAGCTCTGTCAAGGGGTCATCTATGTGAGTGACGTCTTCAACTGGTGATTTTATTTTGTGCAAGGCATTCATCAACTTCAGAGTTGCTCCCTTTATTTCAAGAGGTGTCAGAATTGGAGGTAGTACCTGATCTGCGTCACTTTCCCCGCCGTCAGAGACAACAGTTCGCGGGTGCGTTAGATCGTGGGCATACGCCAAGAAGATGTCCTGCAATTCCCTATTATCTTGATCGGATATTTTCCAAAAGCCAATCAGCAAGTCCTTGTTGTACATGTGTTCCAGTACAGCTGGCTCTATTGGGTTTTCGCAGGCAAAATTTATGATATCAAAATGCTCCGGCAGAAGGGGTGCTGTTCGACGATCTTTGCATTGGATCTTTTGAGTTTCAGCTACTTCCATCAGTTTCTTGTATGTATCCCGAACGACTTGCGGTCCGAAGATTGTCACCCCAATATCGGGTAGATTTGTCATGATCTCATCGGTAACGTGAGTCAAATACTCCAACTTTTGCCGTTCGGCTTCTTCGACCTCTTTTCGGTGAGCTTCAGCTAATGCCTTTTCGATGACATCTCTGCGTGCGCGTTCTTCCGGTTGCAGCTCGGTAATCCCGTAGAAGGTTCGCTTTGTGTTGCCAAGCAACGAGAGCTCCTCAGCTATCAAGTGCATCAGTTTTGGAACGTCCGTTCCGAACATGAGATTGACTAGTTTACCTTGCGTTGCGAAGAGCCATGTTGGTTCACTCTTGTTGCGAAAACGCTTCAACGCTTCGATTGTGTCGGTTTTGCACTGAAACGGAAAAGTGCACTTTCGCTACAAAAAGAACTACAAACGGAAGGGTAAGGCGCTTCGCTTACGATTGCCAAATGAAGATTATCCCCACCGAGTTCGAGTTTTATCTTTCTCAAACTGCCAACCATGGCTAGGCAAGGTCCGCACCATTCGGAGTAGACGTCCAAAACTGTGTACAAACAGAGGGTTATGAGAGCAAAAAGGAATAAGCCGATATTTGGATATACCTAAAAGTCCGGGTTTTTCTAGGAATTTCAACAGTTCCTCGTCGGTGTTTACGTCGGCCTGCAGTTGCTGAGCTCCACCCTTTTTCGACATTTTGACTCACAGACAATTTAAATGACTAGAACTTGATTTTTGAAGTATTGTGTTCCTTTTCTGGGAAAATATTGATCAAACAACCATAGTTGCCAACCGTGCGTAACCCAAGGTGTTCTTTAAATTATTTGTCAGTCAGTGTAAAAGGGAACTCATTTCGCGCATATAAATTTCAAGATACCCCTAAAGAAGCGCGCACTCGTCTACTGCATTTATCGTAGAAGAATGTACTTTATAGCTTTGCAAAGTCCAAATTCGATGCACTTTCGAGTGACGTTATCGCGAATTTTTGATAAGAAATGACTGAAGCTTCCTTGTACATACATATTTGAGAATAATTGCAACTGCTCTGAGTTTTGATGGGATATTCGACAAGGTCTTATCGCGTTTGGAATGGTCTCGTTAGCTAACGTTATGTAGCACTTGCCTATAAATTGCAACTGCAAAAAGAGTGCATTCAAAAGCAAGAGGGTAGTTTCGAGACCACTCTAAGCCATTGCTGAATTTTCACTCGTATGCAAATTTAAGTAAATATTCCTTTTTTATTTTTTCCTACAAATTGTTGCAGGCGAGGGTTTGTTATATGTATGCACTTGTTGGACATTCATAAGTTTAGAGTTCGCTTCAAGTGAAGAGCGCATTTTACTGCAGAATGATTGACTATCTGTCACTTACATTGGAAGCGCTCTATAAGCCACAAATATCTACCGATTAGACGCCTTGTTCGATTTACTCAATTCAAGTTAATGTGCATCTAATGTGCTAATGCGCTATGCGCCCAATAATCTCCCGTATCAGTTGTGCTGAAATTAATCAAATGTGTCACGACAATAAATAAATTGACAATGCCAAAAACGACATTTACCTAATAAAAAAAAAATAAACCAAAAAAAAAAAAAGATAAAAATAATTTCGAGTATTGAACTTATTGGCTCGAATACCATTAGAATAAAAATCCATTTAATTTATACGGATCACCCAATACCGGTACATTCGAAGCCAAGTAAGTTGCGATAAAACTTGCTTCAAACTCCCGTCAAAAGCGAAACGTAACCCACACACCTCATCCACATAGTTTAAGCGATAAGAAGGCAAACAATAAAACAAACATAGTTACGTATACACAATATTCTAACAACAATTAGAACACTAATTCTGATTGTGAAGCTGATTACCGCGAAAAACGCATTAAAGTTCGATTAGACGCATGGTCAATAAAAATAATTATTATCATTAGATATTGTTGTGGCCATTGTGACTCATGGAAACGCTTTTAGTTATTTTGGTATCCTGAACAGCCAAACAAACCTTTTAAGGAAACACAATCTGAATCGCATAAACACCTTGCAGGATACTTTTTAATCAGTTCGGGTAAGCCTAAAACGCTGAACGCCAATGTTTTCGCTCAGTTCCCTGTGGGGAGGCTTGATACAACAGCAATACAGCAACAAAAAGAGGAGGACACCACCATGATAATCTATATCGATATAGCAACGAAACGAGCCTTTCAATGTACCTAGCTATACACTTTTTTACGTTCGTTCACGTTGCGCGTAAAATCGATTGCGGCGCGCTCAACGTCACATTCATTTCAATATTCCATTGTGATAAGAATCTCCATTTGGACCTTGTGTTACTATGAAACTCTACACGCACACTTCACACACAGCCACATCCATATAAATTCACACTGAAGGGGAAATTGTCAAAACAACTTGGGGTAGTTATGTTGCCATAAAGAGCATCGAGAGCAAAAATATCCTGGCGGTACTCGCCGCCGCCATCCCTTGGTTGTTTTATTAGATAGGGGATGAGTGATGCTGACCTTGTGTGTTACTTTCGTATTCGAAATTAGAGACATTTTGAAATTGTACTAAATGGGGAAGGATTTTGTACTAAATAGAAGATGCATTGTTTTAATTTGAAAGTTTTATGTCAGGAGATCAGTCTGACTTTATTACAAACTTAAATAGATCTCATGTATGATTTTTGGGATAAAAATCTGACATATGACAAGAATGAAATGACGTTTAATAGCAGTTTGGTACAATATACATTCATAGTTTTGAGGGCACTGAGCCCATTTTAAGACCTTTGTCATCTCATGTCGACTAGATGTGTGCTACTTCACAAGACTTCTTTTTTTCTTTTCCTCTTATTTGGCACTGGTTTTGGCACGGTATACTCTATTCCTTGACAGCAATATCAAAAATAAAACTTCCTCGTTTACGTTCCTTTGTAGTACAATTTTATTTTTGTTTGCATTGCTAAAATTAGGAAAGGGCTCACTGCCGAACAAACTGTCATACTGAGTTCGCTTTTTGACATCACCATAATCTGACATCTCATTATTTATACCACAGTTATCTAAATTCACTTTGCAAATCTGTAGCTGATTCGGAAATCTTGACATCTTTGTCTTCGTATTCAGCAGGCGCACTTTTGGTTCGACTAAATCGGGAGAAATATACTGTTTGGTGTCGCTTTTTATGCTTTCACAATTAACAATGCAAAAATAAAATACATATATTTAGGCAAAGCAGAAAAAGTAAACTATATCCCAGACTCTGGGCACATTCAAGAATCTAGTTATCTTAAGTCGAATAGATTGGTCTGGATAAGATGTAACCTGAACGCAAAAACTAGAATGGTCGCGAACGTCACTTTTTCTACGTCAGCCACATATGCGAAATGTCAACTTAGTAGTCAGCCACGAATTTCTTGACTAGACTCGTCGGCTACCCCTCCATAAACGTCAACTGAAATAGCTGCTCATATGAGCGATTTCAGCCAATCAAAGCCAAGGTACATCTAGTCAGACAGCTGTCAGACTTACTAAACTAAATACTTGAACGTCCCCACTGACTCAGCACTTACGTCAAATTTATGTATGCTATCTGACGTTTACTAGCTGACTTACTGGTGCACATTTGTTTATTAATAGACGGGTGAGAGCACCCAAAGGTGAAATCACCATCCCTACTAAACTTGCCTTCTTTAATGTACTAGATTGGGCTTGCTAAAAAAAATCAAATGAAAATCTCAAATATGACGGTTCAGTGTAGTTAGTGGGTGACATGACAGGGCGTGAAAGAATTCACCCTCCTCACTAGGATAAAGCGGCGCCGCGTAAGTGCATGCATGCATGACTCAGTCTAAGTCCTCTCTGTGTTAGTTCTTCGAATAAGGGGACACAGAACAACCACCAAACAGGTATCTCAATTCTATTCCCATGTCTAATCGAATACACAACCCCCTGCTCGCCGATGTAGCTATGGAAAGTTCTTTCCCAAAATTTGGGGGATGAGATTTCTGAATGACCGAGTGCAAAAGAGATAACATACTCGTAGTATGCATAACTGTCGTCCTCGTTCGGGAGAGTCGCCTTTCATATACCGCCAAGACTAGCAGGCAAGAAAGTTTAGAACAAAACGAGGAAAAATACACGAAAAGCGATAAACTCCTGCAAGTTTAGTGAGTACACACCGAGAACAAGACAAAAGTATGAGTTCCAAAGTATATGTGTATGCCTCCATCTCTTTTCCCTGTATATGTGCTTGTAGTATTAGTTTTAAATTCTTTTTTAAGGGTAGTAGAAATGTGAAACGTTAAACTGAGTGTGGCGGCGATGAGCAAGACACTACGATTGTGAAAATGTTGCTGCGAATCGTTCAGATTCGGAAAAGTTGAGAAAAACACCAACGATTTCATTTGTGACAGAAAAATAAGAAAATTCTTTTCGGATTAATGTGACAAAAATACAAAACTGTGTTCAAAGAATTGCAAAAAGTGTGTTTTATTGCGTTAAGCCATGTTTTATTGACCCCCCCAGCCATTTAAAACAAAACCGACCGAAGAGAGAAACGAATTTAAAAAGATGGAAGCAACCTCAAGAAGAATATAATCAATATGGAGTCTATCCTTAGGAGATGATTGTGTTATTTCAGTGCATCGCGGTGACGAATGTGTTTTTTTCAAGTGTTTTCGAAAATATTTAGTAAATTTTTGTTCGAGGAAAGCGAGTAAATCAATTAAAATTCTGTTAAATCCCGTATTCGCATAGTTGGGCGACATTTCGCTGAAAGGAAGTTTGCCTGCATTTCCTGTGCTAGTTGGTTCGCCACTTTAAATTGTGCTAGAGAAAATTGCATTTAACTGAAAATGGAGGTAAGGATTTGCATATGCGGTTGAATTTGAAAACCAAATATATTAAATTAGTATATGTAGTTTTTTTTTCCGAAAATTAATGGAAAAATAATCCCAATTTTTTTTCGGGGGCGTGTGAGATGGGGGTGCAGTAATTTTCGCTCCTTTTTACAGTGCTGCTCATTCTTTTATTCGTGCTGTCTCTTTCTTGGATATCGTGCTATAAAAACCCCAACTGTGGCAGAACAAATTAGCATGTGGATCCAGTGTGGAACGTATTACCCCTCAAGACGCAGTTCCTTCTTTTTTTAATTATATTTTATGGGTGAACTTAATATTTTAATTTGAAGATCTATTAGGTGATAACGTAGTGGCCGTGTGGTTAGTGCAAACAGTTCATTTTTTCTCACTCTTCTTCTTTTTGCTGTAGAGGACTTTCGAGCAAAGTGTGTCTGTGTGTAGATGTAATTTTCACGATTTTGTTTTGGGTATTTCGTTTTTTTTTTCTCCTTCATATGCATGGTGTTTTACTTGTCCCGTAGACTCGTCGAAATGCATTACGATGGGGGCGAAGAGAAACCTTTTGACCGTCATCTGTAGGCCGTTTGCTTAAATAGGTTACGGCCTTATGAGCAGGTGAATGAATTGCGTGCACTGTTGGTTTTGCTTTCAGTTCTTTTGCATTCCACGTCTTGGTAGTAATCGGCTATTGAAGGACGGCAATAATGCAATCAAAATTGTTTAAATAAGCTTTGGAAATTCAAGCATGTCTTTTGTTTTTGGTTCTGTGGCGCCCCAGTTTGTTGAGTATGTGGACAGTGGAATAATTTCAAATTAAGAAAAGAAATATTGTTCCACTTCTTCTGAACATCTGACAAACGTTTGACAGGTTTTCGCCTCAAACGAGATGGCAGTCTTGTAATTTAATCTAATTTGAGTAAAAATATTAGTTTTTGGACAGTGTCAAGTGTCATTACAAAAAATGTTGCCATGCAAATCGTTACAGTAATTGACATTTCGTTCCATTATTTAGTGACATTAACGTGAAAGAGTTAGGTATGGTTTCAACAAGCCACACAGGGTGCCCCAGAGTCAATTTACTGAAGGAAACGATGGATCTGTAAATTGACCTCCACGACTGAGTGATTTACTGCCTTTTGGATTATTTTCTGTGCGCAGTACTAATAATCATTTTTAGTGACCACACTCAATTTCACGAAGAAGCTCTCCGCACATATGTAACTATTTATTGAGCCAACAATATAAAGGTTTTTTGTATGACACTATATTATCCTTGCGTTTCTGAAAAGTACACAGTTATGCAAATACTCGGTTACAATCACAGCGAACTTATGCAATGCTGTATTTGCTACTGACAAATTTCATAGTGACGTCAGCGTTTGTATGGATTATCTGTCAGCTACAGGTTATGACATAATTCCGATAAAGAACATTGAAAACAGCACAGAAGTTAAGATTAAATTCTATATCAATGTCTGCACCAATTTTTGTGGTGATCTATGTAGAGGAGAAAAGAGCTCTCTCTATATAAGAATATGATCTGCAGTCACTCGCCTTTTAAGAGGTCGGACAATACCAAAATCAGTTTAGCCTTTCAGTCTGCATTTATTTTGCAAAAATGTACAAATGAGCAGCTAAAATTTGAGAAACAAACAGTGAAACTGCCTCGCAGAACAAGAACTAGAACAAGATCAAACTAGAGGACATTTTACTAAAACATATAAATAAAAATAATCGTTTGTAGGTCACAGTGTATATTTTTATACAGAAAACCTGACACTAAAAGTGATTGTCAGTACAGCGATTTGTGTTTGACACGTGGGACTACGGCATTGCCAAAACAATTTACTTCCAAAATGTTTCAACGGCTTACAATTACCTATACTTTTGATAAACTTCTTAAATGTTGTACACAAAAATTGGAAACAAAATAAGTAGATTTATTTATTTTAGGCTGACAGTTGTTGTTTTTTAAATTCCATTTAAAATTTCCATCCCCGACGTTCATAATAAAAATAAATTGCCTCACTTTAATTGAACTGATTTCTAAAAACTTTGTTTTCTTACTTTTTTCAGATGACATCTCGTAACGCATCCAGCAACAGTCAATCAACATAACTGTAGAACATTTATCTAAACGAAAAAAGTTCAATTATTAGTATGAATAGTTATAGTGTAAAAATAAAATAGCATATTATATAAACTGTAATGTTACTTCCCACATCGTGTGGCCCTGGGCCACAGATATCTTCCATATCTAATCGCAATGATATGGATTTGGCGGATCAAAAAAGCGACAGATATCAATTCCCCGACCACATCATCACCGACCATCATCATAATCAGAAACATCAACAACGTCAATCAAGCATACCATCTTGGATAATAACATTAATTGTATTTTTGTCACTGTTCAACTTGCATCAGGTCACGGCCGAAAAGAGCAAACATTGTGAGTATTTAAATTTTTCTTGTATGTGATTGTTAAGAAGGAATTGACTGAAAAGACGTTTGTTTCCTTTTGGCAGATGAAATGCTTTCCAAAAATTATTGCATGAAATGGTGCGCCTAGGAAACTGATTCATAGTTTATTTACCAAGTCAATAATGAAAAAAGTTGGCTCCGGACTGTCATTTTGTAGATTTTTGGGCAGATTTTCAAAACCTAACCTCAAACTTTCTGTATGCGAATATGGACTAACGAGGGGTACCTAATAAAAAGCGAGAATTTCCGCCAATTTTACCTAAGCCGCTTACTTAACTTAAAAAACTCTCTATTTTCACATATTTCACTCAATAGCCCACTTATTGCTAAGTAAAACAAAGCGGGTGACAACCTCAATGATTTTGTTTTGTTTCTTACGAAGTTTTGTCGATTTTTTGAGGGTTCTTTCTCTTTCGCCTCTTCTTTATCTTTCCTTAAGATAGGTTAGGAACTGGTACAACTGGTTGTTGCCATTTAAATAGTTTCCAGCAACTTAAACCTTTTGAAAATAACTGACAATGTCAGTTTGTCTGGAAACGTTGAGATAATTTATTACTATTTCCAAGATACAGGCCCCCATTGCACCTAGGCGTATGCGTACTTTTTTGTATTGCTATTTGGAACTCAAACGACTTTGTTTGTCCAATATTTTCGGTAAGTGAATACTTTTTTATGACAGCGCTACATGGCCTCCTACTTTGACCACGTTTCATTTTTCGCTCGACACCTAGCGCTTAGTGTGCTCATTTATAATGAACGCACCGCTTCGGTTCTGTCAAAAACGGAAAGTGGCTAAACATTGGTTTGTGGGTCATTTCTAAAACTACGACTTCATAATTTTTTAGACATTTATGGCATTTTTCATTGAAGATCCCAGAGAATTGCCCCGAAATTCAGAATTGCTCTTTTCAATGCAATTCGTTGGAGCACTTTAGTAATAGTGGAAGATACCATTATGTGAGATTTGGGTTTCTGTTGATACTTTTCTTTTGGTTTCCTACAGTAAACATAAATGTTTTAATAGGCCAAATCAATATATTTCATTTTCCACACATAATTGTATATTTTCGGATCACAAGCGAAAAATTTGTTTCTAATAACACAACAAACATTTCAATCTGTCACTTTGTTAGTATGTTTCAAGGCAATTCTCTAAAAATATTCCGGACGCTTCTGTTGTGTCAGTTCTTAATTTTACCAGGGAGTGCACTTTTTTCCAATAAAACGTAGAATACATCGAAAGAGCACTTCTAGATTTGCTCTTTTCATAGAAAGGGCAATTCTTTTCCTCAATCGAAAACGTCATTAGCAGCCATTTTAAAATGAACGCGAAAAACACGACAAACGGTATTTTTTGTAACCAAATTGACTGAAGTCTTAATAAAGGTAGGTTCAGATTGATTATATGTGAGGGACTATTTTTAAAGTAGAATATTTCATAAACTTACATAAATCACTGTCTATTACTGATTTCGAAAAGAAATCTTCTTTGAGTAGTTGTCACAAAATAAAGTTTCGGGGTTGACAAGTACAGAGTACAGACCCGTTAATGCGGCCTGAATCATTTCATTTCATTTCATTAGTGAAATTCAACCCAATTTTACTCTTATTCTAGAATCACACTTCGCGTAATCTGATTACCGAATGTTTTTTTTTTTTTTTGTTCGCCTACTCACCCGCTCCATCGGCCAGAAATTGCTTGAGGACATTTATTTTTCTCATCCTTTCAGTGAAATATGAAACGAGGCATCTGGCATCTGGAAAAATAAAACTTTTGACAGAATCTTTGTACAATCAAAAGTTTTATGCGCCCCAAAAAATACGAAAGAAAATTGCAAGAATCATTTTTATAGACTGCTAATTACATCCTGTTAATAAAAATAAATTCTTTGAAAGTATTTTGTACTTTTTTATTTCTTTTTTTTTTAAGAAGAGTATACAACTTGAAGAACTGGGCAACATTCCTCTAGGATGGCACTTGAGCGTTTTCCTTGAGATAATCCATTTTTATCGCCCAATGACTGTAGGGGGTTGTGAGAAATGACACAAATGAACTTGTAGTTGCTTATTGAATCTTGTTCTGTCTCCATTTGTGCATGGGATATGACCTATTTTACTATAGAGGACATGCACAGAGCTGTCGTAAACTCAGTCGGGTTAAATGTATATAGCAAATGATACACAGGGAATACTATTTGATTTGAATTATTGGATAAAAGGATTGTGTTCTTTTTTTGTTGGTATAAAATTTTCAACAAATAGTTCATACTTGGGGGGGTTACAAAAACAGACCGCATGTAGGACGAAAACAGCAAGCCTTCCTAAGGTAACCCTGGCTACAAAATGTAAGGCCCAACATATATTCCTGCACTTATTTTCTTTAAGACCTACTAATGGTTCCAATTTTAGCCAACGCGCTGTGAGTTATTATTCATCTGACAGATGATTTCCGACAGAGGACACTGTTTACTGTAGCAACTGGATGTTTGTCGTATTCAAAGATTTGTTACCAGCTTAAGTTTCGTACAAAGTTCGGTTACTTTTCCTTACATAGCATAATTAAAGAGCCTTCGTCGCTCATTAGCAACCTATTTCGGTACATATCACATTAATTGAACCGGATTCAAAGAAAGTTTTCCCTATACGCCTTACAAATTCACAAATCATTAATAATTATCCACAAGCAGTACATATACCTTTGCCTACATCTAACAACTAACTACACCCAAATGACAAATTGCTTTCTTTAGACATTACATGTCTTTGTTGTTTGAAAAATCATTACATTCCAACAGCAAGCTATTTTCATCAACATCCGTTTGCTGTTTGTCTTGTGGATCAGCGGCTGTCATTGCGAGGAAAATTTGAAATTAGCGCGTGCGACGGGAAAGGGACGGACGGTCGAAGAAAGAAAAGAAGAACAAAAAAAAAACAAATCGAACAGACTTTGTACAAGGACACACATTCCCTGACATCCTAATCAAAGAACTCGTATGACATATACCTTGATGATAACTGCTCTCTTCTGCTGCGGTATATCACCGTCATCACAGTTCCTTAAATCCAAAAACCCATGTATAATAATACGGCCTCGTTCTCAATATCTTGGGATGGATTTTCATCCTCGTTTCTCTTCTTTTCCATTTTTCCTTTTATATATATATGTATATTACGCCAGTTTTCCAGGGTTTTTAAGTTACCATCAATTCATCCTGTGCGATGCCATTTTGTCTGTCAGTTTGTATAGTTATTGTTAGTTGGTTGTTGTTTTTTCTTCTTGTTGTGTGTACTTATGCATAGATCTGCTCTATGTGAATAAAGTTTACCAATGCGATATGAAGGAATTTAGCCAAAAGATTATCCTTCATCAAATGGGGATGATTGAAAGATTATATTTCCTCTGTTTGCATTGAAAAAAATGCCATTTTACTATATCCGTAGGTATAGTTGTAGTTTTCGCCATCTTTGGTCATTGAGTCATTTAGTTTTTTTATTGGAAAACGAAAGTCAAGCTTTCAGAAAATAATTCTCGATTTGAAGTTTGCAGCTGAGACGTGCATATAAAGAGCCCTGCATAGTTTAAGGGGTTTCTACGATCACATTTTGGTGCGTGTAGGTGTAGTTCCAGTCAGCCCAATTCGGATAGAGTTGTTGATTCAATGTACTACCCAGCGGTTCGGTTCTCTGACAGCAACTATTCACCTCTCGGATGTGGCCTAAAACTACGAAACGAAAGAGGAAGAGTGGGGTCGTTCTTGCTTAAGTCTGACAGCTGGCTGACTCGATGTGTCTCAGTTTTGATTGGCCTAGATCAATCACATGACCAGCTTTTGTCAGTTGACGTTTAAAAAGAAATAGCCGACGATGAATCTGGTGAAGAAATTCGTGACTGATTATTAAATTGACAGTTGGCAAATGTGACTGACGTGGGAAAAGTGAGGTTACCTAGGAAAAGTGAGGTTAGTTTTTGCGGTCAGGTTACATCTAGCCCTCACAAATTTAATCGACCTAAGATAACTATGCTTTTTGAATATCTAGTTAATTTTTATTAAATTTATATTCCTTGTAGAATGAGTTGAAAGAACTGTCAAATGGCTGGTAGTTGACAGAAGTCTTTGGATATGCAATTGGTAGACGAATCAGCTTATATTTCGATGCTTGTCTGTTTGTTAATTAGTAAACTCATCACGTTCAAACTACCCACCCGATCCGTATGGATTTCTCAGTTGCCCTAATAGGGCAACATTCACAACATTGACGTATTCATTAAATGCGTGACACCCACCCTTGTTTCGCAAACTTCCCACAAACTCGGGCAAACTTTCTTTTGGCTACGTATCATGTTTTCAATTTGCAAGTTAGTTTTTCCAAGATATCATTTCCCTGACAGTGAAATTCGTTTGATGGCATTCACTTTCATATTCTATTCATAGTCAAAGGGGTGAGCTCCCCTAAATTCCAATTAAAATTTATAAAGACGGAGCAAATGGTAAGACATCGACCCACTCGTATCGACCTACCGCTATCTTCAAAAGAAACTAAAACTCATTGCAAACGCTTGAGCATAAAACATCTGGGAAATAAATCTCACCTCGTGTAACTATTTTGAAAGAAAATCACGGTTGAAAATTAACGCAATTTCAATCAAATAAATTCGAAACTACTTATCGCTAACTACTACCTTACCTACGAGTAAATATATACTTCAGCGAGCTCTTTCTGGCTTTGTTTGTCTGTCACCCAGTGTTCGCAGACCATGGTGCAACAAACTTAACTCAAACAATTAGGCAAAAGTAGAGAATCGTAGATGCACGTCTATGTATGTACCGTAGAACTTTCTCCAGTGCCGCAGTCTTGCCCGGGCTCTTCTCAGTTTTACTGCCACTAACTATATTTCATTCTGGGTTTTAAAATTATCAGTGAATAGGTTCAGGGCTGTAGGGTGAGCCAAAGGATGTGAAAAGAAACTTCGAAAACTCGCTCTTCTATACCATCATCATCGCGGGGGAACTCCAGTCCTTCGTTTTTCGGTTTTGAACTGTTCAACCTGCCGTCTGTCGATATGGTCCAATGGCTCTTTTCCTCTACCACCTATTCACTCACTCACGATTGCTTTTCTATCTTAATTAGTGGCAAACGTAAAATTACATCATTAAAAGTTCCGCCCCATGATTGCAAGCTTAAAAACGGCGCCGCCAGTGCGGGGCTGAGATACCAGATGGTATAGGGGTTCGGCAGTGTGGCGTGAACTTTGCGCGCCCACTAAGATATGTTCGAGGTGTTACATGAGGTAAAATTTACACCTGGCAAACGATGAACGAACACCTGAAGGACGTTGTGGAGCGAGCAACTGAATGGAGATCCTTTCAATGCCGCCATGGGATGTTTGCCAATTAAATTTGTTGCAGGAAGTTCTCGCTCTCGCGCGCTATAGTATTTTTCTTTTTTCTTCTTTTGCCTGTTTTCGGGGCGAGTATAAAATTATCATTTAAATTGCTACGGAAATTATGGTTGCTCGAATTGGTATAGTCTGCTGCCGGCGCGTCGGTAATTTTAGTGGCGGAAATGATAAATGCCCTAGTCTTGTTCGTTCGCCGAAAGGAACGTTTATAGGCATTGCACAGGTACACCCTTTGTTTCGCGAATTGAAAAGATCCAAGTTTCGTCTGAGGGCCGTCATTATAATATATGGGAATAATTTGTTTTTCTTCCCTCTTTCCAGATTACATGCAGTCGTTGTGCAAGAACCATTTTCTTCAGCAGCTGTACCGGAAGATAGATGGCGCGGTGCTCTGGTCGCAGAACGAACGTAACCTGGACTGCATTATCACATTCCAGACGCACTCGATATTGCAGCGATTCATGCTGAGGTTTGACATGCTCCAGCTGGATTGCAATGATCATTTGTATGTCTACGATGGAGCGCATGCTGTTTCTGTACCCAAGGTAAGCAGTAAATGATTTATTATTTGATATGATTTTCACAACAAGTGGCCCAGATAATTGGGTACCTGACCTGCTTATAGACGTAGCCCATTGCCAACCAAACAAGTTACTTCAACCCAAGTCTAAGTAGGTATACTAAATGAAGTCGATACGCATGTTGGAAAATTAAGGTTAAGATGGAATTTCCACGTAGTCTTCACTTTCTCTTTCGAATTCTTGAACGGTATTATAATTTAAGACCTAAGCTGAACAGAACCAAAGCCATCTACAAAAAAAAAAGAAAGCCCCCTTCACGATGTAAATGTCTTCGCATGCTATATATCCTTCTAAATCCCTTCCATTTCTATCCCACTGTTTGTGCTGCTTTCGCAACGAGAAAAAATATAATCACTCCTGACTAGGTACATCTATTAAATTACATGTCATATACGCGGTTTTAACATCCAACTTCAACCCTATTCCATCCTCTTTTGTACAAGTTTATCCTTGAGAGAGAGAGAGGGAGAGAGTTTGAACTCTCACTGGCGATGCGATGGAATGGTAACGATTTTGAGCCTTAGGATGTGATACTTCTACCGCTTCTGTTGGGGTTTCTGCTGTTGCTGCTATGTGGTTTTCAGGGACGGTGATGAAACGTTTGGGGAAATATTTTCCCTAAGTGTATGTATTTTTTCCTTATATTTTCTTGTTACTCTTGCGAATGCGTTTCTTGGCTGCAAGGCATTTCGGAGAACGGAAGCAAGGCTCTTGTGAGTAGACAACTCGCTAAGCGCCGGCTTATAATGCGGATTTACCAAAAGGAATTTTTTTCTACTTTGTTTTTTTTTATATTATTTTACTCACCACCACCGAATAGAATTTTCTTCGCAGGATGTGAAACAATGTGAAGTAAATGTTGTTCCAAGGTTCTTTCTTTAGTTTGTCTTTTGGGCTGTGTATATACTGGTGGCTGTGGCATAGTAGGGAATTTCTAACAATAGAACAATTTTTTTGAAGGGATAAAATCGAGAGAACGTGGAGGAATATTTTTGCGACAAATGCAACAGATATTTGGGTAATGGAGTTTTTTTTTTATTCGCCAAACAATAGTTTTGTAAAACCATAGTCAGGGGAATGAATAGACTTTATTTGGGGCATTTGCTGGGAATTTAAAGATATCTACTGGAACAACATTGACTTAAAGTTTACAACGGACTGTTGTTGAAACGGACCTTGAGGGGGGACTTTCGCGGAAGTGGAACGATTGACACAAGCTGCAGCAATTATGTTGTGGGTCTTTCCTTTAGCCATTTTTAATCTGTTGATTGCATGGAAAATTTTACTTGTATTGCGTGTTTGAAAAGATTTCGGCTCGACTCTTTAAAAACATTTAACTAAGGAGCGTTTTACTTAATAATTTCCCTGCTCAGCTGCGTGGGTGCGAGCATATCACATACTCGAACATTAACCTGAAGTTGACAGCCACCTGGGTATATTTAAATTATTTAGTCAGTACCGTGCATCCCCGTGGTAGACTGGTAGACTTTTAATATAACGCCAGATCCCTGCAACTGAATTGTGATGTTAGTTCGTTTGATGGCATAAACAGATTTGACGTAAAAAGTGTCTAACTGATTGAAAATTTCCCTTTTACGATATTCCGCCTGATTTTTTTTAAAACCTTTTTAACTTTTGCGAATTGAATATGACAGGAATGAACACTCAAGCTCAATAAAAGGCAGCTTTAGGTTTTCGGTAAGAACCGTCCTAAATAAAGCATGGAGTATTAATCGGACCTTAAGCAGAGCCTTCAGCTGCCGTGTTCTTTTTTTACCTCTAGACACATTAGAGCTCTGAATTTGTATTTATTTTTTCGTTCAGAGCGCACTTTATGAACTCTGATTAAATTGTTTGAGCCATATGATTATGACAGTTAATCATATGAATGATCATCGGAAGTGACAGTTCTGGCGCAGGAAAGGAAAGTAGATGGTAAAATTGTGCAGCAGTCTTAGAAATAGTGTTTCTCATGCCGTATTTGAATAGACAAGTGACAGTTCCCAAATATGTTTCATAAATAAATCGAGCTCTGTTATATGACTTCTCAAATAAAAAAGCAAGAGCAGATTAAACATAAAACAAGTAAAAGTGTTATCATCGGCCTGGCCGATGCTTTGATACCCTCCACTGCATACAAGTCATGCAAAATACCAGAACTACTTGGCCGACATAGCCCATTTTTAATACCAACCTGACGCCGATAAAAAGAAGTCTTTTCACCAAATTTCATTCAGCTACGTCAATTACTTTGGGCGCTATCGTGCTTTCAACAGACAGAGAGACACATGGGTCCAATATTGGTTTTGTATGGGAGGTACCAGAACTACTTGACCGACATAGCCCATTTTGAATACCAACCTGACGCCGATAAAAAGAAATCCTTTCACCAAATTTTATTCAGCTATGTCAATTACTTTGGGCGCTATCGTGCTTTCAACAGACAGACAGACAGACAGATGGACATGGCTAATTCGATTCAGAATGTGATCCTGATTCAGAATATACAATATACTTTATGAGGTCTCCGGTGACTCCTTCTTGGCGTTACAAATGTATTGGCAAAGTGAATATACCTTCCTGTGGAGGGTATAAAAAACACTTATCTGTCAATTAATTTGAGTAATCACATTACAAACTGCTTTTGAAAAGTCATACGAATTCTATGTGGTGACAGTTGCACTACACAAAGTTAAACACATGCAAATATAAATTTTAACTTTAGATAACGGATGGATAAATACAAAACTTTTGCAATTCCAGGTTGACATATCGTGCCGCAACACGAAACAAACGGTCAGCTCAATTCTGACACGAACGAATTTCGTTACTCTGAAGTATGTAACCGATGGTTGGGGAACAGATGCGAATGGTTTCAAATTAGTGATTACATCTGTGAAAGATCCAAGTGAGTACGAACTCAATTCTATTTATATTTTTTTAACATATTCCCACTCGACATTGAGTTAACAATTTTGTTTGTTTATTTTTTATAGAACACACGTGCAAAGATTTTACTTGTAAGCAGAGAGAGTTTTGCATTCATCCGGATTTATTGTGTGATGGTATTAACCATTGTGGAGATAATTCCGATGAAGCAGTTAATCATTTATGTCAAAGTGAGTAGAACTGTCAATGTCAAACATGCAATAATACATTTAAAGAGTTTAAACAAATCCAAAATAAAAATCGTCGTTAACATTTGTATTTAAAATGGTTGACAAAAATATTTCTCATTTAGACCAAACGTCAAATACTATACTCGGCCTTGATCTGACGTGGTTTGTTTTAATCACGGTAAGCAGTTTGTTAATAATATGCACTTGTATAGCTGGATGGGTTATATGCATTTGCCGTCGCAACGGTTCAAATGGTAACCAAAACACCTCGATACAATGTAAGTATTTCAAATGTAAAAACCATTTCTGGTCGAGATATTTTCTTATAACGGATTTTCATTAGTACATCATGCAGCTGAAACGAATGGCTCATCGAAGCATCTGCACGGTACACTATCACGTGAACATACAACACTGCCGAATTCGGGAAACTGGCATCACCCTGCGGGACCATCAGGGTACCACCGCACTCAACACAAATTATTGAAGATGGCCACCAAAGTCCGTCCCATTTGGTGCTTGGTAAATTCCGGCAATTAGGTCAAGATATCTCCCAAACAACAACCACAACGTCCGCATCTGGCAATTCAAATGCACAAAAAGATGAATGGTTCGTTTGAATGTTGTACACAAACGGATGTGGAGATAACGATGACAGAACTGCAGAAGTTAACCTTGTTACTGACCAAAATAACCAACATAAATAGCAAATAGCTAAGGCGAACAATAACAACTACACCTAAGTTCATTATAAACACACACAAATGCACAAAAATATATTTAAGTTCGAAACGACGAAAAGGTGTTTGGCACAATTCATCCCATCAATTTATGAGCAGAATTTATTTAGTTTTTCAAAAAAAATCTGACCTACAAAAATAAAAATGTCTCCATCTAACACATGCATCAAATCCGGTTAATACATATTTCTATTTTGTCCCCTTCCCCGTGTGCCAATCAACGTTTCGTCATTTTTTTTTTACTGTGCCAGTTAAGGAAGACTAATTGAGTTTAGCCTTTCCATGTGTTTATACAATGAGCGAATAATTGCTATGCACTAAATGAAGTAAGTTGATACGACGATATGCATTAACAAAACGCGTGTTTACATTTATGCGTCACTTCTTTTCCAGGACTGTATCAACAATTTGTGGACATCACCGCGCAGGGTGTGCTTTTTAAAAGAGATTTCAAGTACCCAAATCTCTCAGTCGATGGAATTACATTCGGATAACCGTCGCATCTGTAAATATATATAAATACATTTAAGCAACTAAATGAATTATTAATTTTAAAACAAAAATATGTAAAACAAAACAGAAATACAATTTAAGAAATTGTAGCCTAAGACACTCTTTTTTACAAAACAAAAAAAAGTAAACCAAAAGTAAATACGAAAAAGGAACTAAACCTATTTTAGTTTTCTTATTTGAATTTTTTATTCCGAGCGTAAATAGTTTATTTCAATAGAAAACTTAGGAAATAGTTTCTTCCAAACCAAATCCCTTATCCTTACAGTACACAAACAAAAATAGTAATTTTTCTTAAAAGCTTAAGTACGAGTATATACAATATACATACATGTAAAATTACTGAGTAAAATATATATTTAAAAAAAAAAAAACAAGGGATGTAAATAGTTGACAATACAAAACATATTTTTAATTCAAAACCATATTTCATTTACTTTTTCTTTTCGAACAACAAACTAAATGAAAACAAAAAAAAAAAAGAGAAAATACAATTTCTACATTAACATAAGTTTATTTTATATCTAGAATCTTGTTTTGTAATATTTTGGCTACTAAACATAAAAGTTATAAGAGAAGGCAAGTCGAAGAAAGTAATTAATTCAAGAAAATGAGACATATAGGACGTATATGACAATACCAGCAGATTTTTCTAATTTTTATCAAATAACACAATTTTACTGAAAATGGAAAACAAAACACAAAAATCAATTACATTTAGGTATTTAGATATTAAAATAAAAGGAAAAAAACAATTTTTTACTTCTATATACATAGAACACGAAAATGTTTACATAAAACTAAATCTTACTTCAATCTTTAAATCGTTTTTTAAAAACAAGGGATGAATAAAACTAAAAATAAACCAAAAACACTTGCATCCGAAAGTTGTGTCCGCAAGGCTTTTTAACAGAATAGTAATCAATTTCATCAAACTTGTTGTTTTCTTTAAACAAATTTGGCATACACATACATACTAGAAAAGAATACAAATAAGACTTCCCGCCGTTGACAAGCAAAACATAATAAACGAAACATCAGTACATACACTAAAAATATGAAATAAATTAACATTCTCTAAGAAAAAACGAAAATCCAGTCTTCATCACGAAACACGACGATAATATCAGTTTTCCATATCAAGAAAAAAAAACCCCACACATACATTTCACAACAAAAACCCATATTAAACCATTTTTAGGAATAGAAACTATTACTTAAAACAAATTAGTTCCATTTCAGTAAACGTATGTACGAACATAATAGGAGAAGAATATTACTTGTTCCAAAATAACAGAATTTGTTTCTTTGTTTTCGATATGAGCAGATCGGATATTTAGTTTTTAATTTTAGCTTGCATTTAAATTTGCACTAAAATATTACCTTCGGTGAGCATGCTGTCAACAGACTATCCAACTCCGGAAGGTAGGTTGAGTCAATGAATTTTAGCGGTGAATAACTTTTTGACGTTTGACTTTGAGGAAACAGAACGCTGAATTTTAACTAATTAACCTTCGGCGTGTGTCAACTGTCAACTGTCAATTTCGCTAAGCAATATTCCTTGACAGATTTGTTTACATATATTTGAGCGTTGAAAAGAGAACAAACTCTATTCTTAAAGCAAAGATGACTTCACGCTTTTAATCAGTTTAGAGTCTGTGTTTTTATTCCTTCTAAGCGCAATCTAGGCAATCTCAATCAAAAGAAAACGTCAAAAACTAGGAAGGAGGATAATAAATTGTCTTGCCCCCGGAGGAGGCACTTGATTTTTACCGCGTTTGGGTCAGTGTCAGCAAATTTTCTGAGAAAAATTTTTAAGCGGAATTAACACACGGTTAAAAGTATGAACTTGAATGACGTTTATCGGTTTCTATAGATGAATTTACGTCATAATGCTGTACCTTTGCTCACTGCATCATGAGCTAAGTTTTCACTCAAAATCTTCCTTAAAAGAGAAGTTTTCCAATAAAAAAATATATACAAACGAGATTCGGCATCAACTTAAAAGTCTAAACCGAAATTTCGCAATGTCACAGCTGATTGAGATGTCAATGAAAGCCTTGCTCCTATTCGGTTGAACACGTATTATTAACTGTGTCATTTTTCAAAAGAAGTCGCTTGGAATTAAATCAAATGAAACAATTAAACGAAACCGTTCCCTTGGCACTCTGGAAAAAGGATTTCCCTTCTCGATTTTAAGTCAAATCTACTTAAATGTCAAAGAAGCAAGTGCATTTTATGTGTTAAATAAATAAAGTAAATTTACTGCAAGACAACTGCAGCCATTGGCAGCTTTATTTTGAGTAGTTAAATAACACATGAGTCGATTAGAAGCAGTTTTCTTGTGTTTTCATGTTCCATTGGGTTTTAGAATTAGTGGATTTTCGAGCGAAACCTGTGGAAGACGTCAAATTACCAGCAATAATTTGTTGGTCTATATAGTTGACAATTTGTCATTTGCGAGCATGCTGACTGTGTGTTGATATTAGTTAAAAGCTGTAAGGAGACTTCAACTTTCGACAGGTTGGAATTTTATTTATATTTTAAAACTCTGATACAAATTTGGATTTGCTTTATTAAATAAGGCCCACTATCACAACTTTCACATTTCGCCACCGATCATTGCGGCTTTTATGTGAATTGATTATCTCATTTAAAAGTTAAAAATATGAAAGTATTTATTTAAACAATTTGCCCTTAGTGCATTTACCTTTGCATATTATTTCTTCATATAATTAAACAGTTCTAATCAGTGCTCTAAACTAATGCAAAATAATAAAATCATTTAGTAACAAACTCGAATAACTTTGTTTGTTTACGTGTATGTCTGTATAGATTAAAATATAAAACAAAATTGAAGTAAACTATTTAAATCCTCAAGACTTGTAAAAAATATGATAAACAAAATAAAAGATTTAAACTTTTTCTTAAGAACGACAAGAATAAAGACGAACAACATAAACTCTACATTACAATTAGCTTAATTCGAATTTGATTTAAATTTCTTTTTGTTTTTCATAAATATATAGTTACAAAACTATTTTTCCAAACAAATAAAATATAGTAACTAATAAATTTTTAGAAAAAAAAATTAAATTTTGGAAAAAAGAGAATCAACAAAAAGAAAATATGAAAGAAAAACAGATAACTATAATATATTGATTTGAAAGACTTTTTGGACGCGTAAAAAAAAAACACTCAATTTAATAATGAGAATTTTAAACAAATGAAAATTATCTGTTAGACTACATTTACAGGAAAAAAGTAAACAAAAAAAGAAATCATAATAACAGTAGTTATAAAAAAATATATTACAAGAAAACTAAAAAAAAT
This sequence comes from Cheilosia impressa, assembly GCA_948293265.1. NCBI lineage: Eukaryota > Metazoa > Arthropoda > Insecta > Diptera > Syrphidae > Cheilosia > Cheilosia impressa. The sequence continues at coordinate 52,162,214 of OX411881.1, read as the reverse complement.
ATATATATATTATATAGTGGAAATAGTAATTGTCAATCTAAACTTTTGGACGGTATATATACGCATTTCTGAGTTTTAAACTTGGTTTAAAATTAAACGACTTTTGTTCAAATTGAAGTATTTCCTAGTAAAATATTAGTAAAATTTTCTAAATGAAAGTCATAAGCAAAAAAAAATAAATCCAATTGACGCCATGGGCTGGCGATAAATTAAAGCGAGCAAATTTCACAATTCGATTTTATTTGTTGGAAACTTTATTGTTTTGTTGGTTTTTCTAATAAAAGTGTTGATAAAAGAACAGCAAAAATTAAATAAAAACATATTTATTACATAATTAATGAAAGTGGATACAAACAAAAATCAATTTATCAATAAGAAATACAATTAACTAATTAACTACCGAATTAAGTTAGTGAGAACCAAAATACAAAACTTGAGATAAGGAAATCTGAAAAGGCTATACAAAATGGAGAAAAGAAGTGAAATTTAAATCAATTAAATGAAAACCAAGGAAATAAACATGAATAATAAAAAAAATGCTTAGCTTTGTGTTAAATTGCTGTTAAATGTATAAGTACCATGATAATACTAATAAAATGAAAAATTATAAGAAGACTGTATTTTATTTGAAATCAAAGTCTTTGGCACATAAAAATAAACATTGGGCAATCGGACTGTTTGGTGATAGGGTAGTTCGCGACAACGTCAGTGTCAAATAAGAAGAAGAAAAATCGAAGTGACAGCTAAAAAACTTGTAGGAAAACAAAACGGATTTTGTATGGATGTAGTCTAATTATGTTGAAAAATTACTGAAAAGTGCATAAAAAAGTGCAAAAAACAAGATAAAAACATTGTTGAATTAAAAAATTATGTTTATCACACGTATTTGGTAACAACTGAGAAGTTAAATTAATGGCATTTGTGCGCTTTTCAGCAATATTTAAACAAAACACTACTCTGGCCATTATAAAACAGCTTTGTTATCCTACAAGTTTTTTTTAAGGTTGAGCAAAAAAGGATGGGCTTCGCGAAACACTCTATTGCAGTAAAGGGTAAGTTAAGCACACACGGCGATACTAATAATCATTTTTAGTGTCCAAGGTAAATTTTTAGAGCTCACAAAGCGAAATTTTCCATACAAAATTGCATATTGTGACAGAATATTTAGTGTGAAGGTTAAAATGATTATTATTAAGGCTCACAGAAATCGTAAGTGAATCGAACAATGAAATTATCGTCAGCACGAACTATTTCTATGTGGAGCTTTTGAATACCTATTTCTGCGTTCCTGTACATAAGTGACAACAAGAAACAAGATAAATTTATAACTCCACCTTCAAATAACCTTTTATTGCGACATTTAACACAACGAAGAAAGTGTGGGTGTTGGCAACCAACAAAACATATTTTTAATTCTGGGATTCTCGGATGAACTGTCAAGCGAATGAAGTTTGCGTAGGACTCTAATGAAATACGTATAATATCCTTAAGCCTCGTATACTGCTCGCCCTAAATTTTAGCGTTCCTAGTCTCCACTTCGTTTCCCCAAACCAAAGATAAATGCTCGCTATATTATTATTACACACCATATAGATGGGACAAAAACTATTTCTTCAAGACAGTAATCAGTAAACATAATTTTTACAATTTTCGAATTTCAAACTTCAAAGACATTGCAGTATTTAAATCGTTCCAAAATAATGGGTATGAGAAAAATTGAAGAAGATATAGTCATTGCTACAGGAGCTCAAATAATTTCTGTAATAGCAAGCAGAAGAAGACATTGTTCTTCGTGTCCCATAAATTCCTATTTGTAAAAAAGGCAAAAAGGCTGATTTGCAAAAGACCTAAGATTATTTGAAGCTTAAAAAACTAGTTTTCCATTAACATTGTAAAAGGTTTATTTTTTTGGCTTTGCGTTTATGTCAAAATTTATCTTCGATTTAATGTACCGGACATTTATTTTGCTAGCTAAATGAGTGGAGACTTTTCATTGACCCATATACATGAAGTTAAGAATTTAGCGTGCGAACAGGATACTGCTTTGCTAAACAGCCTCGCTAAATTTTATCTTTGCAGACATTTTTGTATGGGAGATAAAATTTAGCGCGAGCAGGATACTAAGCTTTATTGAGTAAAAATTAAGACAAGCCCTACTAGAAATACGCGCATCTACAATGCTGCATAAATGCACGCGAGAAATTGTGAAAAATGGTTGCGGTAATCACTGTCACTGCGATGGGAATAACCTTGGACAGCCTTGTCAACGAATGGAAAACAATAGGGTTAGGTAGGTAATTTCATAGAAAATCCATATTGAATTTAAAATGTGTGTAAAGAATTTACATATGCCCTACGTTCAAGGTTTTCTATATAAACAGATATTTTCTATGGCGTTTGTGTGGTTACCGACATTTATTTCTCCAGCTACAAAGCCACAAAATATATAGGCATCATTTCAGCAAGTCATTGTTACTTTCCCAATGTCTTCTACTGTACAGTGTGTGTCCTCAGGCTGCGTGAACCCACCCATTCCTCGTTTGACACCTGTTCGTCTGACATTTGATTTGACATTTATGTGTAATCTGGGAACTAACCTCATGCACTTGGAATCTGCAACAATCCAGAAAGAAAAGAATCACAAATATCTGCTTTGTGGTTCGTTTCTAATTGCATTTTACAATAGCAAATCGTAATAAATAACAAACAATCTGTAGGGCTGTATTCCCAACCAACTGACAACTAATACATCATTCGTGTAATGGGAGATAAGGACTGGCGTTTTTTTGTTTACGGTGGCGTTGCGTCGATAACAGCGGAATTTGGTAAGTGAAGAGTTCACTGTCTGCATTGTTTTGTGCTAAAAGAATACATATACCTATTAGCAACATTATGTATGACGCATAATTGGGTTAAAAAGTCCGCTGGAAGAAGTCAACAACATTGCATAATTGTTGTGAACAAAACAACAAACCGTATTGATAACAAACGTACTTCTTTCAGGTACATTTCCTATTGATACATCAAAGACCCGCCTTCAGATTCAAGGTCAAAAGATTGATGGCAAATTCACTCAGCTGAGGTATCGGGGGATGATAGATGCATTCATTAAAATCTCCCGGGAAGAGGGAATCAGTGCGCTTTATTCTGGGTAAGCTCTCAACAGTGCAATTTTAAGCACACCATCGAATGTCAATATTTCACAGAATATGGCCTGCGGTACTGCGACAAGCGACCTACGGAAGCATCAAGTTCGGAACATACTACTCACTGAAGAAGATGCTGGACGAAAGAGGTCTGCTGATCGACCCCGAAACTGGCACAGAACCAGTGTGGAAGAATGTATTGTGTGCCGGAACAGCTGGAGCAATTTCGAGTGCAATCGCAAACCCTACAGATGTGTTAAAAGTAAGAATGCAAGTGCACGGGAAAGGTGCACAGGACAAAGGACTAGTGGGAAGTTTTCACGATATATACAAGTATGAGGGATTCAGGGGTCTGTGGCGAGGTGTTGGGCCCACTGCTCAACGAGCTGTAGTCATTGCTGTTGTTGAGCTTCCTGTATACGATTTCTGTAAATTGCATTTGATGAGTAACTTTGGGGATCACGTAGCTAATCATTTTATGTAAGTAGCCAATGCCCAAGGGCGTACACTTGTACACTTGCTGACTGTCTCTGTTTATTCCCGTTGCAGATCTAGTTTTGTTGCCGGTTTAGGTAGCGCTATTGCTTCCACGCCAATCGATGTGATACGGGTAAGTGTTGTCTATAGGAAATGCTTACAAACATATTTATATTTGCCTCTAATCTCAGACGAGGCTGATGAACCAAAGGCGTGTAGCTGTCGCGCATGGAGGCACAACGGCAGCAGCACTGTACACAGGCAGTTTCGATTGTGCGCTTCAGGTTAGTTCAACACAGTTTGGTGTCCTCTTTCTTCAATAATTTGTCAACTTCTTTTAATTCAGACCGTTCGAAATGAAGGCATCCTTGCCCTCTACAAAGGCTTCATACCCACATGGATACGAATGGGGCCTTGGAACATTATCTTCTTCATAACATATGAACAACTCAAAAAACTCTAGTACAAAGAAACGAAAAGCAATCAAACAACCAAAAATGGCTGAGACAAGTTCAAACTATTTACTCTTTGAATACTTTTTCCAAAAATTTAGTTGCACTAAATTCGAAACTTTCAACTTTGGACGAATTTCTTGTCATTAGTTTATATTGGGTTGTAGACTAGTCCAAGTCTAAACATCTTAAACTTTACAATTGGACTAGAAATTGTGTTTCTTATTTTTATTGGCTAGCCAAACATAGATTTTAATCAAAACTAGAACAACGCAGAGTTAAGTTTCCAAACAAAAATTTATTAGTAAAGTATATTTATTGAAAAACAAAGTATTTTCATAAAAAACCAAACTACAAGTGTATGCTTTTAATGATAGCATTTATAAATAATATGTACCTATGTAATTTATTCGGTTGCAGTTATACCTAGGAGTTAACGAGATCTATCTCTTAACGAAATAAAGTTCATATATTTTAAGTTAGGATTTTCTGTTTCGTTTTCTTTTGATAACCTTCGAATGATTGATTGTTACGAAGTTAAGAGAATCTCAAATAAACTTTAAACGAAAACTTACGAAACCTGATCTCGGAAAAAATGTTTTCTTTTTAAAAAAGCTAAAACCACAGACAAATCATGGAGAAAACTGCTGATATTCGACTTTTATTGCTGCATTGCCACCATTGATAAAATAACTTGAATCGAAGTCGAACCTACCGCATTTGAAAAGTCATAAACATGTCGCCCATTTATGCATTTTTCTAGGTCTAACAACAAATCGTCGGCTTAATAAGAAAAACTCGCAACTCCAAAATTTGAAATTTTACAGGAGCAACGAAAGTTTCTTACCAAGCCCAGCTGTTTAGTTAACGATGTTATTTTATATCCTGATTTTTATGAGACTTAAAGTTATTAAGGAGCTACGAGGATTTCCATAACAGTGCGCCTACTGATTTGCTATAAGATAGCATCAAAAAGTAATTTTTGCCAAAAATGTTAAATGTTAAAACAAAACACAACCACAACCCTGCGCAAGAAAAGTAATGCCAATTCTTGTTTATTTCTTTGTTGAGAAATTTGAGAATATATGTGAATGGCACGATGCTCTAAATATTCGCTATCCCTGGCCTAGATCAAGTTAAACAGAAAACTAGGTATTTTATTCTATTCTGTATATCTTGGGCCTAGATGTTTAGTTTGCGTTGGCACTTCTATTTAACCTATATCAATGACAGAGATCGTAAGGATGCATTGTACAGAATGAAAGATGCTTATTTTTTTAGTGTGTTGACAATTTTTGCACAGCTTCAAAAAGACGGGGGTAAGTTCCTAAATCCTCCTACATTAATTAAAACTCTAAAGGCCGTTTACTCATACGACTCATAGCGAATTAAGTGCCACATAAACTCTTATGTGATAGTTCATGCCCTAAAAAAGTAGCCTATAACCCCCGTTTTAATAAACAAATGTGCACAAGTTAGTTAGCTAGTAGACATCAGATAGCATACACAAATTTGACGTAACTTCTGAATAACGAGTTGATAACTTTTACGCAGCGTTTATTAATAAGGGGGTAGGTATTAAAGTAAAACTTAAATCGCTAAGAGTCGTATGAGCAAACGGCCCTAACACATTTAATTAAGTTTATCTGCTCCATCTTATCAGAAACACTGTTTATATATAAAATAAATGAACAAGTAACAGAGTTTTACTTCCCATTTTCAAAACAAAGACCTGGCAGCACCGCACTGAACTGACGATTTTAAACAGCGCGCGCCAACAAAAACTGACCTGCAGTCTTGTCTCTGTTACACATCTGCAGATGTTCATTTATGTCGTGGCCGAGGGTGGTTTTTCCTCATGTTTCAAAAAGTCGCGTACACTGCAACTATTGTGCCGCAGTACCAGCCGACCAGCCCTATGCCAAAGAAAAGGAAAACGACAAAACAAACGCATTTTCGCTCTCACGAGCAAATGAGACAAATAGCGATCAGAGAACGTCAACAAGAGAGACAAACCGCGATACTCGATCGATGTAATCGAGATGAAAGAGTAAAGTGAAAAGGAAAACGCCTGCTCAACAAGAAACACCTAAAAAAAAAAACTAAACGAACTGTTTCACTACGCAGGGACGCATACGCAACTCATCTTCACCAAATCATCTCTCCCATCATCGGACAAAGTCAAATTTATTACCGTTCAATATACAAAATTTGAATCTATCTAAAGATTTTTAAAATAAAAATGTGCAAAATGCTGAGGGAATAACTGCAAGCGAAATTCATTTGTGTTTTCTTGTTCGTGGTTTGTGTGAGCTCACATCGCTTTTTCGCTTTTGCTATTGTGAGTGGTGAGTAGCAGCGCGTACAATTTGATCGCATTCCAACGCAAAAGTTGTTCAATTTTAATTTACTTGTGTTTTTTGTTTTTTTTTTTGTTGTCTCAAATCAAAGTGTCAAGCGTTTTACAAGTCGTCGGAGAGTCTATTTGTTTCCACAAACAATTGCTGATATTTTGAAGACCTTCGAAACAGGGGAAATAAAATGGCGACATTCAAAATTCATCAAGACACCGAAAAGGAGAACGCTGCATATGCTGCTGTCAAAGAAGCCACCGTTCGAGGAAAAACAGTTCTCCAGCCAAATGCTACTGCAGCGGGGGGCAAGGATAAAAGATCTACTTTCGCTGTGCTAAGCAGTGCAAATAATGCCCGAATTGGAGGCGTTGGACATGGAGGAGCCAATCCCAAGGCAACTGTAAGTCGTGGGGTTTTGCTACTGAACTTCTTTCAACATAACCTGTATTCGCTTTGAAAATTTGAATCTAATTCCGTTATGGTCTAGTGCAACGGAATATGATAATTAACTGTTTGTTTTATATTTTAAGCGCGTAGATAGGATAGTCTTGTATGTAGTGTGTACGATGTGTTCTAGATTTATGACGAAACAATTGTCGAGCACATTGTTTCACTTTTATATACTTTGCATGCATTATTTTGTTGTTTTCTTTGTTTTGCAATGTCATCGTTTTTGGCGACCTCTATTGTCAAAATGAGTTGTGCAATTAAGTAAGCATGTAACCAGCAAATAGCTAAATTTGCACAAGCAATTAAATTGCGTAAGATGTAGAGTCATGGAAATCAAACGGGGAACATGTATTTTGTAGCCTTTTGCGACAGAGTTGCCGATTTCCAAGTTGGCTATGTTCTTGATCGTAATCATTGGAAAAGTGGGAGGTACGTAGGAGGGTGTGGCATGTAGTCACACGACAAGCAACGTGTTCTATGATTATTCAAGTAAAACGCCGAATTGCCCCATTCAGTGTGGCCACAAATCGATACGTACATGTAAAGAAACCTTTTTGTGAGACAGGCTTTAAGTGGCTATTCACTCGACGTTAGGGACACGGCTTAGGTCGACGGCTACGTACTAATAATAAAAAATATTATTTTAAGAAATAAGTTGGGCCTTAAAACGTACAGGCTCGTGCCCGAAAATGAAATACTGGAGTTTAGATCCCTTTAAGCGAGCGAAGCGAGCCACATTACCTCTATTTGCCGCGTTTAACCGTAGCCGTCGACCTAAGCCGTGCCCCTAACGTCGTGCGAATAGCATCAGCCCTTTAAGTTGGCCGTTCCGTATATTGATCTAGCATTTGAAGCAACTCTCTGATGTATGTAATGAACCCCGTCTAATTCACAGGCACTTCGTGACATAAAAATCGGAGCAAAGAACGATGAAAACGCCGGCATTCCACGATTTCAACAGAAGAAATATGTTGGCACAACACCCGTGGAACAATTTAAAGCGTTCTCCGTCTACGAAGATGATACTGCGGCTATCGATGAAGTCGCTCAGGTCCACGCAAACCAGGAGCAAGGAATTAGGTAAGTACCACATGACAACACGCCGCTACTGATGTTGGAATTACAAAATGCGTTTTTGCAGAGACCCACCTAAAGATGATTCCATGTTGGAGACACCAATGTCTGTCACGGATATCCTCTCGCCAATGTCCATTGATAGATCGCAAATAATTGACGACGATACCCAACGGAAGAGAATAATCACATCACAGGTTCCGAAAAATAATCGTGAACGATTCTTCGAAGTAGTGGAATATCAGAGCTCTATTTTGGATTACTTTAGGGAGAGTGAGGTGAGTTGAAAAGTTCGTCAAAAGAAACCAATTTATTTCTTTTCCCATACAAATCCATTCCCTTTTGTTATCATCCGAAACATGTGCTGATTTTTGGGCGCGTAAAAGTTTAACAGGATCGACAATACCAAAAAAAAACGAAAAAGAAACAAAATCAGGGTCAGCGATATGCACACGAACTGGAAATAGATAGTAGGGTAGGAATGTTCACAGTCGTCTACCTGTTGAAAACATGTCTGTGAATACAGTAGGTTGGTGAAACAACGAGGAAGCTGTGTCCCCTTCCTCATTCAGGTGCGAAGCGATTAGCGTGTGATTATTTTTAATTTTCATCTTTAGTGAATTGGCCTACTAAATGCACACGCCTTTTGGCTTCAATCCTACTGCTTGAGAACAAATAATGCTCGGTAGGTGTATGTACTTGTCAAGACGACAATATCTCTGGACTATCCATTGGGTCATCTTTCATAGAACAAAGAGAATGACCCAATCAAGGACACTTCTGAGTTACTACAATATTATTCCTTTCCAAAAGAATTCCCTCATCATTTCCCTCTCCATCTGCACTGTCTGAAAGTTGGAAAACAGATAGATTGCCAACGTTTTGCTCCTCAATGCATGAAAGAGGAAAATAAATTCAAGAATTCACATTCAAGTGCTGCAAATATGTTTATAAATTGCAAGTATTGGATACTTGGCTCTCCTTATCATAAATTCGATTGACTGCAAAGCATCAGAGCAGCAGCAGTAGCATTGCTGTTTCCCTGGCAAGGATACTCTTGGGATTTACATTCTCAAGCATAAATTTTGTGCCAACCCTCCCGTGTACTCGGCACGAATTGCAATTCAAATAGAGAACGTAAAATCACCCTCCTCGTTGTAGTATAGTCTTGCGGATATGCCCTCATTCTATCGTTTTGTGCTCTTGGGCGATGCATTTGATATTCTTTTCACAGGATTGCTTCGGATGCCCTTTTGTGTGAATTGGATTTGCTCTTTGTACATCAAAAGCAAATTTTTATCATAATTTACCATCAGTATTAGATTAATTTCATTAGAGACTTGAGTGATTAATTATATACATTTACGCCAACTCAGTCGTTAGCGACGCTGACAAAGTTTTGATTTCAATAGATTTCCGGTGAATTTATGCACATACTGCTGTATATACAAGCTCTCTGGTGAAGGGAACATCCTTTCCCAGAATGAAACAGTACAGCATGAACTTTTGCTGTTGTGGAATGGTACTTCTGGGAAAAGATTACTTTGACAAGAAAGCTCACAATTTTCCGTTCCATCGACTTGCGTCACTACTATTCTATAGAGCTCCGCTTGATAATGTTTTGCTTTACCCAGTCGCAAGGAAGGACATGTTTTTTTATTTTTTTTTTTTGCAAGTACAATTCACTTGAAGTTTATTTATTGGAATTCTCGGTTATTGAGGCAGGGATTTGGCATAGGTAGTTGCACACATTACAAACATTGCCCAGGCTTTGACCTACTTTCTAATTACTGCTCTGAAAAAAATATAAAAGAGCACCAGGTACTATTTTACAAAAATTATTAAAGTGAAAGGCTTCGTCCCAGAGCTACATAAATGTTCGCGGAACCGTAACGACTTTTGCACACGAAACAAATAGCTGTGCTGCTCTCATGATCTAGGCCGACATTTATGACATCTAAATGGCTCTTGTATAACCCAAGGTTCAGGGACCACAGTGGTCAAAGATCCAGCTGCTAAAATCCATAATGCCCTAGCCCATTCAATGAGTTGTGCTCCTGTTTAAACTCGTCGGCATTGTTGTCGTTGGTCAATGATAAATCAGCTGCTGTGCAAAGGAAAAGAAATCATTGTTCCACTAAGTATGTCTTACGAAGATTAAAGCTTTCTATTCATAAAAGAAGATGCCAACTTGAAGGCAGCAACACATCCACCAAATGCTTTCTCTAAGAAGTAATTTCGAACCAACACACTTCTCACTCAACACAACCTTAACCTCTGATAATACAACATAGCAAAACAACACCACCTACTGTTACTGTACCGATAAAAACAACCTTACTCTTGCACAAACTGTCCCCTTCCAGTAGGTAGGTGAAGGAGTAACTTACCTACTGCCTTTGTCCTGCTGAAATGTCATTTCTATTCATCACTTCTCGTTGTCTCTCTTTATTTTCGCAGAAAAAACATCGACCAAAACCCAATTACATGAAACGCCAGCCGGATATAAATTACTCAATGCGTACAATTCTAGTCGATTGGCTGGTTGAAGTGGCCGAAGAATACAAACTAGATACGGAAACCCTCTACCTGAGTGTTTCCTACATAGATAGATTCTTAAGTCAAATGTCTGTGGTGCGAGGAAAGCTACAGCTTGTTGGCACAGCTGCAATGAGCATTGCATCGTAAGTACACGTCTTTTCACACCGCCCAAATCATATTTATATATTGCTGTTGATGTTGTTTTTTTTCCCCCTCATCTCGGGCATCTTCGTCATATTATGCTCATTGTTACAATTTCGTATTGTTTTGCTTGCGCACAGAAAATACGAAGAAATCTACCCACCAGATGTCAACGAATTTGTATTCATCACCGATGATACCTACACAAAAGCTCAGGTATTGCGTATGGAGCAGATCATTTTGAAGATTTTATCATTTGATTTGTGTGTACCGACATCGTATGTATTTTTGAATACCTATGCCGTACTCTATGATATGCCGGAACAGACAAAATTCCTAGCCCAGGTGGGATTTCTGAATGCAATTTGACTGAATTTAGTTTGTGTTTGATTTATATATATATTTTGGCATTTCTCTGTGTGTAGTATATTTCGGAGCTTTCCCTGTTGGAAGGAGATCCCTACTTGCGTTTCGTGCCATCACTGATATCATCGTCGTCCCTGGCACTGGCCCGGTACGTATTGGATTTTCCGATTTGGTGTCCAGAACTGGAGGAGATCACCACATACAAATTGGAGGACATGAAGGAGGTTATTTTGCATTTAAGCAAAACCCATTATGGCGCGTCCGAATTGGCACAACAAGCCATCCGAGATAAATACAAGGATGCCAAGTGAGTACATCTGTAGAAAATTGTGTGTTATTGTCCGTTTATGGAAACCAAGCGAGTTTCTAGATGGAAATGGATATTTAATTCGCACCACCCTTGGGTGCAACCCTATTGTGTCACGACAATTTTTGGGGTGCATCGAGTGGTGATAACCGGCCAAATGCTTTCCCTTCTAATGTTTTAAATCCATTTATTCGTTTAAAGGTACTGGGAAGTCTCTAAAATCAACGGAGTCCAGCTGGATGACGAAAAGTTTGAATCCGTTCTCGTGGAATACAAAGAGATGCTTGAGTTGCAATCAGAAAACTCCCTTTCGGCTGCGTCAGCAACAGATCGGGCAAACACATCGACGAGTAACGAGAGTGTGCGGAAGATGATATCCTCGCTAATGTTTGTTTAAGAAATGGACCATCCACAGGGAGTAGAAGTAATATCAAGTAGGAGACTGAGTGGGGCCCAGTCTCCTCCAGTATTAGGAACCCCGTAAATAGTTTTAATTTTACTAGTACTATTCATTGTTTCTTATTGTTTTTTTTTCTTTGTATTATTATTTTTTTTTCTTTTTAAACGTTTTTATTTCAATGTTTATTATTTTCTAACATTTTTTATATGTATCTCTCGGGGTTCTCTTCAAGAATTTGTTTGTGAATTCTCTAAACGATGAACCAACAGCCACTCCAATATTATTTACTATTTATTAATATTTTCTGTACACACCCACACAATCATTTAAGTATTTTGCAAGGAATCAGAAAAAATCTCGCACATAGCATAACAGTTTTGGTGTACATGGTTGACATGACAATTTTATATTTTTATAAAAACACAAATAGAACAACCAACCACACACTGCAACACCTAAGCGCAATTTTCACCCAACGATGAAGACGAGAGTGTAGCGTATTTTCGATTGAAGCAACAAAAATGCATTTAAATGTTGTATCTTTTAATATATAAATATATACAAATAAGCTAGTAATGATATAATATATAAAAGTAAATTAATTGTAACTATGCGTTTGTTTAGGCTGACGGCAATTTTTTTTTTTTAATACACGGAGGATGTCGAAATAAACAATAAATGTTTGTAATTTTAAGTTCTGTGAACCGAAAACAATAAAAAGCACCACTAAACACACAACACAAATGCATTCTCAGAAACGCAAACAAAACAACAAGCAGACGAAAGACAGGTTTAACTTAACGTAAGGATTTTAAGAGGAAAACATTTCAAAAAGAATGACGCTTTTAGCATATACATTTTAAGATAGGATTTGTAACACTAGCTGCTGCTGGAATATGAACAAACATGAATTACTGTATTAAATAAGCTCTATGTCATTGAATGAAGGAAGCAGTCAAGCTTTCACTCACAAAAGTAAACGACTTAAAGAGAGACAGGCACAAAATCAAGCAGTTAAAAAGTAATGCTGCCGTTCTACGCATAGACAAACCATACTGTCTGGTTCTACGGTGACCATATTATTCAAGCATTTATCAATGTATTTTATTACTGATTGAAAATAAATATATATTAGTGTTAGAAAAATAAAAAAGCGACTTTGTTTTAAAACTTGAATGGCTTGATGTTCTGGGTACAACGAAAAGCCGCCAGTGGAACATCGCACCCGCCGTTGTTTCCACATGAATATACACAACCCTTTTCTTCTGAGTAGCGGCGTCCGGCGTGTTTACAATCCGCGGTACTAATGTCGTGTTCCATTGGGCAAAAAGGAGAGTCCGGAATCGAAAAAATCACTTCTGGGGTCGAATCGTCCGTCCGTCGTCCGTTATCGAGCATTACGTGACGGAATTTGTTTTTGTTTCACGTGCAAAATCGACATAATTCCGTGAACGTATAGCTCGTTCACGGACGACGCGATTCGACCCCTGAAACCGTTCCATTGTCACAGAAAATACTCTTCTCCTGATTCTGAGAAGAGAATTTCGCTTCTCGATTTGAAGTCAGAACTTAGAATCAACTTAAGAAGCACTCACACAAGTGTAATTTATATATTTTATACAAGTCAGCAGCCGTAGATATTATTTTTTGGCATTTCACCAATACTTTTGTGGATTTTTTCAGAAGCGGTTTTGTTGTTCCATTGGATTTCAGAATGAGTGGATCCACTAGTGAAACCAATGGAAAACGACATAAATAATCAATTTTAGTGTCCGGGCAAAATTTTTCGAGCTCACAATGGGGAAATTTTCCATACAAAATTGCATATTGTGACCTACAAAATATTTAAGGTTAAAATTGATTCTAATATTGGCCGAATGTCAGTAGAAAACAAAACTTCGTTCAGTCTATTTAAGCCGCAAGGCCTTATTATAGGAGTAGGAGTTCAGCTTATAAGCTCGTATTCGCATTTGTTTTTTGCCGGGCACGGGCCAGAATGGATACGGTTCAGATGAATGATAAAGCCGTGCTACGTTTAAACATCCAATCGTCAAATGTTATCGCACCCATCAGGCTTTAGCAATAAACATTTTAGTCTCGACTTTAAATTTACAAAAGCTCACAATAGCAACATTTGTGTGGAAAATATAGCCACTGTGAACTACGAAAATTGGGCCTTGACAATAAACATTTTTAGTTGCAATTCCAAATTTCATATTTCATAAAAAAAAATTTCGCAATTGTTAGCTGCCGTTAATTTAAAGTCGACACTACAATAGGTTTAGGTTCGTTCGCGTACACGGCTTGAATCGATCGCAATCGCTCAAAGTGACGAGTAGCTGCTCTCTTGGCTCGAAACAGCTCAGAGAATTTCAACCGGCAAGTGCTTATAAATATGTCAAATGTACAAAGTTACCAAGAATCGAATTCAAAATCCGTCTTAAAAATCAATTGGACGGAATAATAAAAAAATCTGTAAATATAAAAAAATGTCGGTGGTGGTCGAATGTTTTCCTAGATCGTCTCATATGTTCCAAAAAGGACTAGATATCAAAGATGAAAGTGGCTCAAAGTAGCTCGAAGTCTATCCACGAACTTTTGCGTATATTTTCAGCTCTCTGAGAGAGTTTTTTTCATTTTGACAGATTTGTAGTGTTTGGCTCGGGAAAGTACGCGAATGGACCTAATATGTTATTCGTACGGCGCATTCTGTTAATAAATTGCTGTCGCAACAGGTCCGTATACGACCCCAAACCGGCCCTCATACAACTATTCGTTTGTGTTATTGTCATTTGAACCCGAATGGTCCCAGGTTCGAATCCCGAGATAACCCAAAATTCAACTCAAGGTTTTTTTCCACTGCGCCACCTCTCGCGAACGTCTGACAAACATCCGAGAATATAACTTTCATGAAGAAGCTTCTCAATTAGCCGTTTGGACTCGGCAAAAAAGTGTAGATCCCTACCATTCGTCCCAAAAATGAAAAACTCAAACAAAACAAATGATTGTGAGAAGCTAAGCCCAGGGTCCCTACCGGCCAACTATTTATTTATTTTTTTATTGTCATTTTAAGGACGTCCCTATTGGGAAGCTTCTCATGGACAATTTTGCTTTGATATGTTTGTCAGACATTCGCCAAAGGTGCCGCAGTGCAGCTGTAAAGAAAAATGGAAAGAATTGGGGCTTACGTCAACGAGAACCTCCTTTTGGCGGGAGCAACGCCTGGGAAGCGAAACCATTCAAAAACTTGATGAGTAGCGATCTTTTTTTTACCCTTTTACAACTACAGTAGTCTAACAAATTAAACGTTTAAATTCTCAATATGTCCCCGACATGAAAAATCGTACGTCCCTAAAAATATCTGTTCCTAGGTTTATGCATAATGTATCATAAATGAGCCAATTAAAGTCTGGCAGGATGTGCGATGAGATTCTGGGTAAGGTACAGAGTGTCCGTCGGCAAAATACACTTTTTAAGGCAACAGGTTACATTTTTGTATACAAATCTTTATCTTTTATAATATTTTCAGAAGTGTTCTCCCAATCTTCTCGTTTGCATTTCGAGCAACATTACCTTACCCAGAATAACATCTCACATCCTACAACCCTAAAAAGTCC
The DNA here is from genome assembly GCA_948293265.1 of Cheilosia impressa. Lineage (NCBI taxonomy): Eukaryota > Metazoa > Arthropoda > Insecta > Diptera > Syrphidae > Cheilosia > Cheilosia impressa. The sequence continues at coordinate 52,146,889 of OX411881.1, read as the reverse complement.
ATTTATAGCATAACAGCCTCTCGAAAGGGAAATAGCGCCGAAATGGGCCATGTTTGTATCAATTTCTGTCCTGTCACATGACAGATAGCTGTTCACTTTCCGCGGTAGGTATCAATAGTGTCGAGGCGAAATTTTCCATATAAAATTGCATATTGTGACCTACTAAATATTTTGTGTGAAGGTTAAAAATGATTACTAGGTTTGTTTGACGTGGGCCCTAGTGCGCACTAGTACGCACTGGGTTAACCCTAATGCCTTCGATATAGCACTAAACTCGCCCTAGTACTGAAAACCTGTGTTTGACATGGCTTCTAGGGCACCCTAGTTGTGCCCTGAACTGACCCCAGCTAATTTGTGGGGGCAAGAATTCAGTGCTGAGTTTTGCTGTCATTTCATTTTCAAACTCGTCATATATATTGCGAACACTTTCATCAACTATTTGCATTATGGCAAACCCAAATTCAGAATTTAGTTCACTCAATTTTAACTATAAACGGGAAAAAGTGCTACCAAAAGATAAATATTTGTCAGTATCAACAGCTGACAGACTTCAGGGCAACGTTTTGCGTTCGATATAGAAGTCGAATTTTCAGGGTAGTGTAAGGTTTTTGACAGTCTTGAAAATTAGCTGACACTTCTCAGTGCCCACTAGTGGGCAATAGTGCTAGTCACGTCAAACAAACAAATTAGTAAGGCCATTTGACAGGAAGTCAAAACGGAAAAAGAAAATGCGCACCTTTAGGGAAGGTGCACATTTAAAGGTAAAAAATCAGAGAAAGCTTGAACATTTTTCGTTCGATTCAAGGAAAACCGTCTCGAAATATGACGACGATGACAGTTTTTCCAACTGCCTGGCCTTTGCTCGATTCAATGGCATAAGTTTTTATGTTTGCGTCTATTCGAGAGCATTGATCCCTCTCCAAGGCGAGTCCACTCGCTAGTGGATAGATTGACCTTGCAGGTATGACCCATCACCACCACCTTAATTGATAATAAATCACAACACACACAGCTATTTGAAAAACAAAACTGACATTTATAACCCTATACTTGTATTTATAGTGGCTTGCCGCAGGGCAGGGCAATATCGTGCGAATATTACACCCTAATGATTCCCCGGAGAACCGTTTTACATGTCGTAATACGACGATAAATTCACCGAATTAGGAGTAGGAGTCCCACAGCAAAGGAAAAACTTTTGTTTCATTAAATAACCAAAGGCTACAGGAGACAACGGAGCCATCGAATAGAAACATAGATCGAGAGCATCTACAATATCTACAAATGCACGCCTCAATATTTCCATAGAGAAATATCGAATCTCCCATGGCAAAGTACAATAAAAGAAAAATAAAGCAAGCTGTGTGATTAAATGCGATGCTAAGCACTCCAATTAATTTCCACTAAAACCACTTTTTCCTTACCCCAACCGAATAGCTGCAGATTCTACCAAGCCGCACAAAATCCCCTTTCGCACTCGCCCACCGCTTTCAACCATCTTCAAGGATGCTCTGAGTATTCCATTTCGATTCTGTCTTCGATACGACGCTGTGCTGCGGGTATATTGCAAGTACTTTTGCGGGTATACGCTGTAAGCATCAATATTCTATTTAAGTTGTAAATGGACTTAGTTGCGGAAGGAAACTATTTCACTCGGTGCGCACCCTTTTAAATCCTATGCAAACCCTTTTGCAGACAAATAGCTAGCTCTTGATGTCAATACGAGTAGAAAGTGACAGTGCGCCGCCGCCCTCTCACCCCGAAACGTCTAACGAGCTGCTCAACTCTATCTCGGTATCTTGGGGGTAAGGAAAACAGTTTTCCAACTCTGGTCACGAATCTTCGTCTTAGTGTCATTAATTTAAAATAAGGATACCAGCTAACGCCATTCCAATACTTGGTCCTCGCCGCATTGATGGAACGTTGCGACCGATCTAATTTAACTTTAGTGCTACACACATCGGAATGAAGAGAAGCAAGAGCAAGTCGGACTGCAAAGACGGCAAATAAACGACAAGAAGGATTATGCGAAAGAGTAGTCGTAGACTTTGTACGGAATGTACCTACTACTAATCACCATTATACGAAGTAGTCACGTAAATTGAAACCACTGATGGTAGCTTCTTCCCCAACACATACTCCGACTACCGTTGGACCCGTCAGCTTGTGATGCGTAAGAATTGTAAAAGTGATTGTTGACGCTCGGTGGAAGGGTTTTTTTTTGCATTCGTCTTCGTCTTCCCTGCCGAAGGAGATTCTTAATTTTCATTCTGTGTGCTGATGCACTGTTGGCAGAGCAGCATCACTTGAATAGGAATAAGTTGCTCTTAACCTAAATATCGAGTTTCTCACGTGCGCTATGCGGGTTAGTAAGTATAGGGGAGTGATGCCTGCTACTGTGCGGAAACAACAACGAACCGTGTAAGGATATTCGTTTTGAAACCTTCCACAATGCTGCGAACCTATATCTACAACATTCGTCTTTCTTGAGCTAGAGTACTGCCACCTACCTGATAAAATGGGGTATGGAGGTCGCATACTGTGTGGTGCTGGCAGTGTTCCAGATTCGTAATTTCGCCGCATACGAGTAAACGAGTAACGAGTATACTCGTACTCGTCGTACCCATACGCAGCGAGTGTGATGTGTCTGGAAAATAAATGGATTGGCTGTGAGTTGAATGTTTACTTTGTTTGTTAAATGAGCGGTCATCGGCCGACATTTTGTGCCTGAATAGCGGAAGGAAACTCCGGCAAACACCTCAACTATAGGCCAACTCATCCGTGGACAAGTTGGCAGGTTTTTAAGTGGAAGATTGGACCTAATAGAGGGTTTTCCAATACGAGGTGTTATTTTGGTATTCAAAGAAAAATGTCATTTTTTGAGACAAAAGATCGGTTGTTTATTTCATAATAAAGAGGAAGGTGTGCCGTTAATAATGGAGAACAACATCAGCCAAATGGCCACCACGAGCACGCATACAGGACCATATCCTTTTCATGAAATTTTCCATAACGAAATCACAAAGTGGCTGCCCTATGTCCTCGATAGCCTCACGAATTTTATGTTGGAGGTCTTGAATCGACGCTGGGCTGTTAGCGTAGACCTTATCTTTCACGTGGCCCCAAAGGAAGAAGTCGCAAGGTGTTAAGTCACAAGATCTCGGTGGCCAATTGTGATCACCTCTTCGAGAGATAACACGGTCCGGAAACTTTTCCCGTAAAAGATCAATGGTTTCGTTGCTTGTGTGGCACGTACCGCCGTCTTGTTGAAAGTAAACGTTGTCCAGACCAATACCATCCAAAATACGGTGTAATGACGTTTGTGGAATGAACAATTCCAAAGAACGACGAGAAATGGACAAACCTGGGTTTTCTGCAACACTTTGGGCTACAGCAGCAATATTCTCAGTTGGTCTTGAGCGCCGTGCACGGGTTTTATTCTTCACATCACTAACTTGTCCCAACAGCTCGAATTTTTCCACCAATTTCTGTATTGCGGTCCGACTCCGACAAGGCGCTTCACGACGACCAAAAAATGCTTTAGTTTTGCGAACTGTGACTGCAAGATTTTCACCATTTTTGTAGTGAATTTCAATAATTTCAATGCGTTGTTGAAGCGTGTATCGTTCCATTTTTAGTAATGGCGTAGTTTCTACTTGTCAAATGTCAGAGAATAAAAGCTTCAAAAGTGGCAGCTACCGAAAAAGCGGGTCATTCACAATAACACTTCTCATTGGAAAACCCTTTACGTGCATGATATATTTCTACTAGCAAAGCTCTACTTTTTGTAAATTTTGTTTACTAAAACCTCGTAAAATGCATCGCGATCTGGAACTTATTCAAATCATTCCATATTGACAGGAGCGTCCAGATCCACTACTTAAGTTGTCCATCTGCAAAACCTCGTCCGGTGATTTTACCACAACACTATAATGCAGAACACAAGCTGCCATAAAAGCAACTCAACTTATGTATTGAAATTTAAAAGTATTTATGGATTTCCCATTTTGTGTGCTGTAATATAAGTAGTCAAGCGGTTCCATTTGCCGTTTACTCTTCCCGCACACAACATGAACAACGAACAACGACTCCACAGCATCGACCTTTTCCCATGTTTCCGTTTCCGGTTGGCCTTGTTGCCACTCCCGTCCACCCCGCCCGTATAGCTGTTTAGTACAGATCTTTCTACTCATATAATACCAAAGTTGTGCAACTGCCTTCTCCAGTGATTTTCTTTAAGTGAAACGACGACTGCACGAACCGAACAGAACGTTATGAAGATGACTTGCTCCTTTGCGGGACAACAGACAGCCCGAATACGAATATGCGGGTGCTAAAGGCGGCATTCACTATGCTTGTTCGTTGTATATTTAGAAAGTCGTATCCTCTCAAATATCTCATTCGAATATGGCATGGGTAAAGTTTTTATCTCCTGTGGGAAGTGAAATATGTTACAATTCCCTGCCAATGTGTGCTTCAATTGCACATGTATATTTGGGGTTGTGGCTTCTGTATATATACGTTCTACCAACAATGGCTAATATGGTAAAATTTTAGCAATAATAATGCAGATAAAGAGGAATTCCAGTTCCAAATAGTTGCGGATGAAATTTCCGATGAGTGAATTTGCATTTATATTACATCCCACAGCACACCCAATAAATTTTTTACACAAATGGAGAAGGATACTGAAAAGTTTGTCGGGAATACGAGTACACAGGGCATCGGGATTACCCAACCTATTTGCTTCTACCACAGGTGGATGAGATTTAAGCATTAGCAAAGTATGGAGGATGTGCAACAAATAAAAGTGTATCAGGCGCAGTTTATGCCTCATCATCGTTGTGGCGTCCGACTATCGAAGGCAGATTATTGTTTCCCCCAGTGATTTATTTAGCTCACGTGAGTTCTGTTATAGATGGATGTTTTTAAGCTTATCGCAGCCATTAGTGCTATTAGTGGGCAAAAAAAAAAAAAATGTATGCGACCATTAATCATGCGATTGGCGCAGTATGTTTGTGCGGTTATATTGAATTGATTGTTTTGTGTGTCAGAACAAAACTGTTTTTCCAACAGAACATTTAGTTTGGATATTCCATTGATCGACGTAAAAGATGCTGAACAGATTTTATCTGATTGGAAAGGCAACATCTGCCGGGTAGATAGATATGGGCGATAAAGATAGCAATACTTGCGAATGGAATTTGTTCTGGGGACGTTGGGATACCTAGTTTATGTAAAAAGTCAACCAGATTTGTCTGGACTAGGTATGCGAACGCGTCAACTTGTATTCTGTTTAAGTACTCGCGGTTTATTTTGAATTTTGACACTTTGAAATGTCAACAGAGTATGCAGGCGACAGGATTTTCTTGACTAGATTTGTTTGCATCTACAAATATAAACTTAAATAAACTGTTTCTGTAACTGAAATACATCCAATCAGTGAGCTGTCAGATTTACTAAACTATGTACCCTAAACGTCCCATTTTCTTGATTAGATTTCTCAGCTACTCCTCCACAAACGTCAACGTTACCAATCTGGGTCAATCGAAACTGATAGATCAGTCTGTGACAGACTTACTAAACTTGTCACTGGGCACATTCAAAAAAAAATTTTGTTATTTCAAGTCGACGAGATGTAACCTGAATGGTCGCGAACGTCACTTTTCCTACGTCGGCCACAAATGCGAGTTGTCAACTAAAGGTTAGATTAGACTGTATGCCAAGTGGTCATAAAATGCCAATTTCTGACAGTTCTCTTGTCAAAATATGGTCATACAATGTAATGGGCATATCTCATATGCTCTAATGACCTAAATGCCACATATGACCAGGCTGATTTTGACAGATAAAAATGCCCAAATAGCATATAGTGTAATCGGACAATAAGCACAAATGCCAGCATAAAGCCCTATATGCCCGTATGCACTTTTTTGAAATTTCGTTATGGCATTGCTGGCATTTTTGATAGAACACGAATTATTTTGTTGTTATCGGTGTTTGTGTTCGTGGAATTGTGATTTATTTTCATTTTCGTTCTCTTTTTTTGAGGATTATTCAATCTATCATGTTTGTAAATTATTTAATAAGTGGTCTTGTCTTTTTCCAGTTATTGAGTGTATATATACTTTTTTCCTGTTGTGAAATTTTGTTTGTGTAGAAATTGTTTGCTATCTATTTGTAAATTTTTGTAAATAAATAAATATTTCCAACTTCAACTTTTTGCTTGACAGCTCTCTCTCACAAAGTGAATCTCTGTTTAAATTGGTCAAAATCGGTCATGTGAGCAGATGTTTCAGTTCACGTTTATGGAGGGGTAGCCGACGAATCTAGTCAAGAAATTCGTGACTGAGTACTAAGCTGACAGTTCTCATAAGTAGCTGACGCAGAAAAAGTGACGTGCTCGACTAATCTAGTTTTGCGTTCTGTTTACATCTGTTCAGTTTTACTTTGTAAACTGTTTTTTAAATAACAACGCAGATTTATTTTAGTTTTTAGCGCTTTTATTTTACGTTTTTATTCTGGCACTCTCTTTTGCCATCTAGCTTACAACTGAGAACGACCATATATATTTCTGCTTTTAGCAGAGAGAAAATTCAGTGATGCCAACAACAATTATTTTTCTTAACAACATCTCATCCAGACTAATCTAGTCGACTGAACATTACTAGATTCTTAAATGCTGCCAATTTGACTAAATTCGTCTTCTACTCCTCCAACTGAAAAAGTTGTTCATGTGGCTGATCTAGGCCAATCAAAACTGAAATAGATCATGTCAGACAGCCGTCAGACTTACTTAACTAGATAGTTGAACGTCCCCATTATAATAGGGCTGTTTGTTTTTAGCTTCGATCTCAGCAAAGCAAAGCAAAGTAAAAGTAGGATTTTCAGCACGCAATTACAACAACTACGCTCTTCTTGACACTTCGAAACTCACAGTAGTTGTTGTAATCGCGTGCTGAAAATCTTACTTTACTTTGCTTTGCTGAGATCGAAGCTCAAAAAACACGCCTAATGCTAAAGCATAAATCAATCCACATAATTGACAATTATCGTGTCAATTCATAATTCGGAGACTGCAATTGGCGGTATAGATCACGCGAACGCCACAACGCCACTGTACATCCTTTTTTGGAAATGAAAAAGCTGGAATCGAATCGCGTCGTCCGTGAACGAGCATTACGTGACGGAATTTGTTTTTGTTTCACATGTAAAATCAACTTAGTTCCGTGTCCGTATAGCTCGTTCGCGGAAATGACGACTCGACCCCAGCCTTCGTCTTACGTCATTTAGAAAAAAAGAAGAAGTATAGTGTCGTTAAATCGCGTGATCTAGACCGCCAATTGATTCCTAAAAACAGATCACCATGCGAATTGTAATTTGATAAAACCTTTCGCTCGAGATTAGTAAAGCTAAACAAATATACAGATATTCGAATTAAAGCCTACATTTGTAACGACGTTTATTCGAATTCCAATCCACGATGATGTTTCGAACTGGTTACACAAATTATATCGGCAAATCATACTGATCGATAAAAAATACTTCATACGGCAATGCAAACGTGCCTAATTTAACTGTAGACGTAGCTCTTTGTTGACATAAAAAAAAGTACGTGTAGGAAGTTGGTACACAATACTTGATAACCGTCTGACAGATTTTGATAAGACACACACATCACAATCACATCCATTTTTCCAAACTTTAGTGAATTTGGTTTCTCAACTCATAAGAGTTCAGTTTATTTCGTGTTTGTGGTGGTTATGGTAAACCGTAAACCCGCCTTTGCGTTCCCCAAATTTATGTGCACTCATTTTCGCATGGCCCAGAGTTTGTATTTTTTTTTTTTATAATTTATGCGAGTTCACGCAAAGTTATTCTCAGAAAGCGTTCGCCTACTTTTTTTGCACGCCGGTTTTTCTTTCGTGGCTTCGTTCTTGGAATTCCTGCTGAGGAAGACAAACATGTTTCATTATAATGACGTTATTGAAAAATCAAAGTTTTCCGAGTGCAGATTGCTTCTCCAGTTTATGGATTTTTCTTCCCTTACTGTCGATGTGGGACGACGCCGCCGGAGGAAAAAGTGTGCGAAATGTGTGAGTGCCTCCAAAGTTGGCTGGAAGCGTCTATACGTTGGCCAAATGTCCGCCCGATGGAAGGCGTCCAATTTAATATTTCTTACTCCTCTCGCCGAGGTGCCAGGATAAAGAAAGTTGCTGCGCTGACTGTTTTTTTTTTTTTTTATCTGCCGCCTCAACCCATCACCGAATCCGTGTTGTGATCTGGTGTTCCGGCACCGCTTACAATGTTCCCTTCCCCATAAGCCTATAACGGCAAAAAATCTCAAACTTATTGGGTGAAAGCCAAAGAGAGAGTATATTTTTTTTTTCAACTTTTCGGTAGCGAGGAAAGACATTAGGGGGTGGTTGAGGTTGAGGTTGAGGTATTGCAATTGATTGTCGCTTTGGGTGTGCTTGTGCTGTTTTCTATCACTTTTGGTTGATGAAAAAAAACTGCAAAAGTTCAAAGGGAAAATTGTCCTCGCAGTCTGTGTGTTTGTCTGTCTGGCTGTCGTTTGTCGTTATCCTGATCTGAGTGGCGGAGCTAATCGCCGAATGAACTTTGCTCTGCAATGTATTTTGAAAGTGCCCGGTTCTTTTTTTTATTCGGTTGTCAATAGTTCTTGTCGTTTCCGGAGCAAGACTCTTCTCTGTGCGGGTTGAGAACAGAGATTAAAAATCGACACTTTCTGAGGAGGAGCAATATATTGACATGCTTCAATATGAGGATGTTTGTATCCCATCGTATTTTCCAGCCCAGATGAGTCAAGATCAAGAAGCATGTGTGACGGCAATTTACATATTCATTGAATTTTTTCCCATTTTCCCCGAGATGTTTTCTATTCGACGAAGAGGGTTGATTCAATTGTCAGACTGTGTGAGTGCTTTATTGATTTTTATTTATTTTTTTTTAGATTTCTGTTGTTCACTTCTGCCCGATTGAGGAATTTCCAAAATAAGTACTTTTTCTTCTCTCCTTGAGAAGGAACATGGTCCTTTGGTTGATGTAGAATTTGAATGCCTATTGGAAATGTGCAAAAACTTCAGATATAGTTGTCGACCCTTGTCATAATTTTACAGCGAATTCCACAGTTGCCCTTGAATTGAATTAGGTATACCGAGACAAATTCTTTTAAATGTGTTCTGTAATTGATTGAAAGTTTTTGTTTTGACGTGGTTAAAAAGTTGGCTGAAGTTTCGAGTTTATATGAGTCGTTTCGATAGCTTTTTGAAAAGTCCGACAGTTGGATTGGGAAGTATTTGTTGAAATGGGTTAATCATAGTCAACGGGTAAACATAAAAGCATTTATATTCGATGCCGAAGGGGGTTTGACATTTGGTATTGTGCACTGACAGGAAGTGGGAGAAGTCGCAGGTCAGATTTTCTTCTTCAGAATATCAGAGTTGAAAAACTTTTATTGAGTGTATAAAGTCGTTGAAATATATAAACAAATAAGGAACACGCTATTATACCGATAAAAATAGAGTAAAGGAAGCCACTTTTAACTGAAGTTTGGCAGCACTTTTCAACGAAAGACTTCCTAGATTTTCAATGACAGCAGAACAAAGTTAAATAATTACCCACATCATAAATTAAGTACCATCATCGATAACGTCTTCGTAATGCCAACGTATATGGGTCCTTAATTCCCACCAAGTCCTACACAACCTATTCACCCGCTCGCATCAACGTTCACATCTTAGCTAGACTAATCCGACGACTTCAATGGCACTTGAAAGCTAAACGAAACATCATCCGCGTTGTCTTTCATAAATAAATTAATCCTCTCGCGGTGTTGATCCTGCGGCGAGCCCGTCTGCTGTGTATTAACATTTCATTCGCACACTAAACTGGCTATTTAAACCTTTCATCTGAAATTTTCAGCTCCTTTTGTGCAAGTGTCAAAACGTAACAAGCATCTTCAGCAATCTCCCTCGGGTGAACACAGAACGGCTGCTCGCAATCTGGTTCCACACATATTCCCTACTCCGACAATATTTGTCTTTCATCCTTTGTCCCTCTGTGTATGTGCTGTGCGGTGCGTTTGTGCTTCAAATGAAAACGCTTTTGATATCATTTAATAAATAAATTTCCCCCGAACGTTCTTTGCTCCCTGCGGTCTGTGCGGGTCTACCTGATGTGCTTCATAAATCTGTTGCATAATTGGAATGTGAACATTTTCTAATTTGACGCGAATGCGGGCATTTTATGATTAAGGTGATTATTTACTAGATACGTGACGCAGAGCGCTTAGCTTTGTGGCACGGGTAGAGCTGTGGCGGCTCTAACTTATGACATGCTCGTGCTTCGCTGTTGCTTCAAAGCGAATAACGCATAACAACGATGGTGTCTTGTAAGTACACCGAGAATGATGAGTGGCACTCCGCCCGTATCGCTCATCTCCTTCAGCTATATACAACTCAACGAACTTGAGGAATGGTGAACTTGAATCCTCCAAAGAGCACTTTTTCATTCATCCCCGCAATCCTTTTTACCACCCGCTCGTTTCTCTTTTCCATTCGCGCACAACATCTACGAGTGTGCTCGTGCAACCTTGATGATATGTTCGAATCCTTTGGGTTGACGATGACGATGCACCCGAGTAGGTGGCCGTGGCGGGCTTATATCTCTGTTTGCCCTCTTTACGCGGAGTTGTACTTGAAAGGGCTTGGACCAAAAAAACGAAGAGCTTTTAATATTTCCTCGTTGCATTGTCAGCGAAACTGGATTTTTGCAGTTTTTGTCGGTCGAAGTGTTTGTGTTCAGCTTTCACATTTTCTCCCTAGCAATTAAAATGATGAATAGCTTAGAGGTTATGCAGTGTTTCCCTTTTTTTAGCAGTTGCTTCTTAGCTTGTTGCAGGCAGATTGAGATCGCTTTTTGTCAGGAGAATAGCAGCAGTGCCGTTGAACGGTGCGGTGTTTTAATTGGCGCTAAAAGTTGCTCTCTTGGCTTGTATGTTGCATAGGTATGATTTAGCGCTTAACGAGGCGGTTCTCGAGAGGGTTGTTTTCTGTGAGATGTACGTTTTGAAGATTAATGGGATAAAGTTGCTTGTTTGCCAAATGGCACATTTGGTAATGCAATTAGGTAGCGCGGGAGTTCGGTTTTTCCTGCATTTACCAGAAATATTGGGAGCGAATAAACTTTTTTAGATTTGCTTCAATTGTTATTATTATCTTGCCCTGGTACAGCGGCTGTAAGGCAGAATTCCAGGACGACAACACCTTACTTTGAACTGTGCTGACAAATCATGTACAAGGTGCGCCAAAAGAAGTCATCCGATGTTGTTTGGCTCTCATTTTTTTTTCTAAGTGAAAAACTTCGATTCTGTTTTTGGATTATGTTTACTTGAACCTTTAGAATTTTATTGGTCAAGTCGAGAAGATGATATCGGCCGAATGGGCGCCGTCACAATTGATTGCCATACGGGCTCGTTTTATAGCATTTTTCATCACTTCGGCGAGAACTTCGGGCGAATGTTGTCCTTGAGGGCTTCTAGGGTCTCGGTCTTGTTTACGTAAACACGGGATTTCCAAAAACCCCACAAAAAAAAATCTGGAACGGTTAGATCGGGCGATCTTTCGGGCCTGTGCAAATCGCCAAAACGAGAGATGAGGCGACCCGGGAACGCCGACTTCAGAATATCGGTTGTGGCTCGCGCAGTGTGTGCTGTAGCTTCGTCCTGTTGGAACCACATGTCCTCCAGTCCTAATTGCGGCAGAAAAACTCGGTTAACATGTCCCTATAGCGCGCACCGTCCACTGTTGTCGTTTGACCAGCGGCGTTCTCGAAAAAAAATGGCCCGATGACTCCTCCAGCGTGAACAGCGCACCATGCAGTAACTTTGAGCGGGTTTGATGGCTCTTCGTGCATTACTCGTGGGATTTTCGGTGCCCCAGAAGCGATAGTTTAGCTTGTTCACGTACCCGCTGAGGTGTATGTAAATGAGCCTCATCGCTCATTATGATTTTCGTCGAAAAATCGTCCACTTCGTCCTCGAGATTGAGGATGGCTTGGGTTACACGCGTTTGGCGGTCGACAGTCAGCAGCTGATGCACGCACTGGACTTTGTACGGGAACATGCGCAAGTCTTTGACCCGGCCCAAAATTCGCCTTAGGGACGACCGGCTGATGGCTAATTCCAAGGCACGGCGTCTGGTCGATCTTTATGGCGACAGCTCGACATCCTCGTCAACAGCGGCGATACTTGGGCCACTCTTGGCAACGTCTCCTGTAGTCCCATACTCTTCAAGGTTGGTGGCCCAACGGCACAGTGTTTGCGCAATCGGTGTCGGACGGCCGTGGAATCGGCGACGGAATTCGCGCTGCGCCAACACTACAGACGAATTGTTACGCAAAAAAATAGACACGATTATTCCGCGTTCTTGGGGAGTGTATCGCTCCATGGCTTGTTCACTTGTATTCTACATCTGTCTAGTCCACAAATGTCAAAACAGATTTGACATTGGCGGCCATTTGCAAAAATAAGAGCATCTTCCAATAGGGTGATCTCTTTTGGCCCACCTTGTATAAAGACCGGAAGTGATGCCAACTTTTCCACATATTTGATGACACTCCACCCAGCTTTTGCAGATCCTAGAAACTGGCGTTGATTTTAAAGCTCCCACATCTCCAGTGCCATTTATTTTGTCGGTACACTCCCCTGCAAAGGTCTACAGATTATTTCAATAAACTTTAAGAATTGTTGCCGGCGAACGTCGCATGCCAGCAATCAATATTCAAAACAGAATCACATGCTCTACCTACCTATACATCATCTTTCCCCCCTCAGTCAAGGTAAGATGTGTTTTGTCAATTTCTGATGATTTCCATATTATACTCCTGCTCAGAATACTCCATGGAATACAAATTAAGGAAACCCTTTCTGACAGCTTCCCAGCAGACATTCCATTCACATCCATTGTGTGTTGCAGCAACATTTTAGCCATAAAAATGTCACCTCCTCTCGAATTCACTTCTGGCCTACATACAACGAAATCGTTCGTGCGGAATCGCTATTGTCACCTCAAATCACATAGATTCATCATATAAATAACTGAATTTCCTGTCCCCTTGAATAATTTTATCCAATCAGTCGTTAAATTCAATTTTTCCGTTAACACAACACGTACACTTCCGGTTCGCTCTTGATGATGATATTCACAAATTCAAACGACTGAACTTCAAAATCATGCTCCAGAGGTTTTTAAATAAAACTTTGCCGTTTGCGTCAAGAGAGTAAATACAAAATAAACGAACACCTACAGCCATACACAGCCTTTGCCATTCGCAGTGTATATATGTCACCTCCGTGTCCGTCTGCTGTAGTAACTGTTTCATCCAAAATCCGTATTTGAATTGCAAAATGTCGACAACGCAATGAAAAGCGACAATAAACTGAGACGACGAAGACAAAATAAAAGAAAGATAACAATATGGAAAAAAATCACACACACACACAGATTTACGCGGGGGTTGTTGGCGGATTATTAAATTGAAATTACCTAACGTGAACGGCGCACCTGGAAAATAAAACGAGAAACGAAAACGAATGCGAAAAAAAGCGCAAAATTGAAATGAAAAATCTGAGCAGCAAGCTGAAGGAGAGAGCGAAAATATAAATGCATAAAAAAATGGAACGGTAATGAAAATTATAAGAGGCGAATAAAAGACTGAATGACGAAGGCGAAGCGAAGCACCCTTGGCATTAAAGTGATTAAATGGAAGCATGACGAAGTACAGGCACACAGCGAACGGCGAAACGCCTGAACGGTTCCATAAATCATTACAAATGATTTTAAAATGAATGAAATCCCTTAAAATGGACTTAAAAGTATGGATTATCTCTATTTGAGTTGTCTCCTTCATGTGGCACATCGCTGGGCGGCGGGAAAAAAGTGTTTGCTCCTGCGGTAGTAATGGCAATAGGCGGCGCAGGTTGACAACATTGGGTGGGGGCGTAGAGTGGGAGTGTGGTCTGAGCAGGAGCAGTGTCTTAAATTGTCTCAAAATTGTACAACAGATATTTTAATTTAACCGTAGGGATTTCGCCGAAGGGACTCTGTTTAGTTAAGTGGGTGGTATTTACTTACGCGTGATTCAGTAGCAGGTGTTCATTTAAACTCTATAAACAGGACGGTTGTATGTACCTAACTTATTTAAGAAATAAAACATATTTCTTTTATAAGTTGCACAGTTAAATTTTCATTTTGAAAGTGACAATTTGGATTTGTTTTAGCAATGAAAGACTGACGTTGTTAGGGTACACACTTAAGAAATCCCAATTTAAGCAAACACAACTTTCTTAAAATGTTTTCTGTCCACAAAGAGTCTCTGCCTAAAATACTAAAGTCTTAGATCAAGCGTATGAGGTCCGTCTTCGGAACTAACGTTCGAAGTGAAATGACTTTTTTAGCCATAAAAAGCCAAAGCACTTCTTCTGCCACATCTTTTTTGATTCGAAGAGAAAGTTAGAAGTTATTTGGTATAAGTAGGGCCCAGTGAAAATAAGTTTCGACTTGAACTTAGCCCATTTTCAAAGATATTTTTATAGGTACGGAATATGGAGCCGATAGCCAAACCCATGGGTATGCTTTCTGTCAATCATAGACCTACTTGGCTGATGAATTACGACGTGCAACCTTCGAACTCATCTCCTCTGTATTTTCCGAGCTCCTCTTAAAAAGCTCCCTTTTAAGGATAAGGTCGATACATCTTTTGCTTGAGCTGGTAAACGTCAGATAGCATCCACTAAAATCTGAAGGATTTAATTTTAAAATGACTCCAACCTAACCTTGAAATTTAAATCCATAAATGAATGTTCCCAAAGAAAAAAATACACGACATACAAAGAGAGGGCACAAAGTTATGTGGAAAAGCAACTCTGTTCGTGTCACCCTTGTAACACGAAACGCCATTGTAAAGGGTTTTCGAATAAGAGGTGTTATTTTGGTATTCAAAGAAAAATGTCATTTTTTGAGATAAATGATCGGATGTTTATTTCATAATAAAGAGGAAGATATGCCGTTAATAGTAAAAAACAACATCAGCCGAATGGCCACCACGAGCACGCATACAGGACCATATCCTTTTCATGAAATTTTCCATAACGAAATCACAAAGTGGCTGCCCTATGTCCTCGATAGCCTCACGAATTTTATCTTTGAGGTCTTGAATCGACGCTGGGCTGTTAGCGTAGACCTTATTTTTCACGTGGCCCCAAAGGAAGAAGTGGCAAGGTGTTAAATTACAAGATCTCGGTGGCCAATTGTGATCACCTCTTCGAGAGATAACACGGTCCGGAAACTTTTCCCGTAAAAGATCAATGGTTTCGTTGGCAAGTAGCGTTGAACGTTGTCCAGCCTTAAGACCCAAGTCTTTATGCAAAATACGGTGTAATGACGTTTGTGGAATGCCCAATTCCAAAGAACGACGAGGAATGGACAAACCTGGGTTTTCTTCAACACTTTGGGCTACAGCAGCAATATTCTCAGTTGTTCTTGAGCGCCGTGCACGGGTTTTATTCTTCACATCACTAACTTGTCCCAACAGCTCGAATTTTTCGACCATTTTCTGTATTGCGGTCCGTCCGACAAGGTGCTTCACGACGACCAAAAAATGCTTTAGTTTTGCGAACTGTGACTGCAAGATTTTCACCATTTTTGTAGTGAATTTTAATAATTTCAATGCGTTGTTGAAGCATGTATCGTTCCATTATTAGTAATGGCGTAGTTTCTACTTGTCAAATGTCAAAGAATAAAAGCTTCAAAAGTGACAGCTACCGAAAAAGCGGGTCATTCACAATAACTCACAATAACACCTCTCATTGGAAAACCCTTTTCAATCAACAGAAGCTGCTGTCATTAAGGTAACCCATAGGCACAGTTAATGACCGCATTCAAGAATCTAGTTATCTTAAGTCGTTTAGATTGATCTGGTTCTACATCAGCCACATATGAGAACTGTCGACTTAGTACTCAGTCCCGAATTTCTTGACTAGATTCGTAGGCTACCCCTCTATAAACGTCAACTAAAACATCTGCTCTCATGACAGATTTCGACCAATCAAAACTGAGATACACTTAGTGAGAGAGCTGTCAGACTTACTAAACTAGATACTTGAACGTCCCCAATCTCTTAATGATGAATCGCAGCAGCCATTAGCAAACTAGCAAAGCACTTCCAACCGTTGCATTCTGTCAATTGAAGTAATTTCTCATCATCGTCATAGCGTATAGGTTACGTACGGTTACGAGTTGAATAATGACTCAAATCGATGGGCCCTAAGCAACAAATTCAATTCGATAAGAGTCGATGCAGCTGCTCTGAGCCACATCGCTGATTTCGTAAAACGCTGTAAAAGAAATCAGAAAGTTCTGCGATTGAACACACCCTTTTAACACAGCAGACTGATGGGTTTCTTTCGCTGTCTGTCACGTTCGTTCTTTTCTTATATATAAAATTATACGAACAAAGCTGTGGACACTTCAAAATTCGTACAAGTTCTTATGTCAATAACAAAAAAAGACCCTCAACAGAAATTTTTCCTAAAATGCTCAGATTTTCTCCTAGCAGAGCCGAAAAATGTACCAGTTTCGCGACTTGCCAATGCACTTACTCACAGCTGTCTCTTCTGACAGACAAAAGTAAGCAATTTTAAAAGGCATCGCAAGCACATCACTTTAATAACATTATAAAATATTTAAGAGGATCAGAGTGTATTAGTAACAGCGCAGCACGTCCGCCCACTTTGGCTCAGCCGTTTCATGCCTGACAGTATCAGCAGCAATTAATAACAGCCCTAATTGAACTTCTTCGAGTTGAAAAATTAAGGACAAGTTTGCGATAAATAACAAACTGTGTACAATACGAGTAGACACTGTATACACCAACATCTGCAGGATATATGGGAATGAATGTTGGTGCACAACTTCTTTGGCCGTTATCAGGAGCTGGTAAATTTTAATCACAATTAATTACACCAATGACAGGACCACTGTAATGCTTTAGAGTTTGTGTAAATATGACGTCCATTTGGTCAGCAAATCTTTGGTCGAGTTATTAGTACTGTTGTAATGATAACGATTTGTCTACACGAATACGGTGTAGGTGTGCCTGTGTATTACCTACTATCCTCCGCAGTTATAAGGTGCGGATGACATCTCTGATCTGTATGTATGAAAAGTGATTTATGGGGTTGTATTTCATCATCATTACTTAAATCCTTTAATACCAGACCCAGGACACCCTGTCAGGGTAGTGGCAGAATATAAATTCTGTGTGGAGAAGGTGGTAAGTACAAACTACTGGAAACCTATTCATATCTTCGGCTTGTTGGTAAGATACTACCACATTGATTTAGTGCCGTTGAGGTTGAGATATTATGAATGTGTCAACCCTTCTTTATGTCTGATGAGTAAGCTTTGTTTCCCATTCTCATCATTTTGTTTTTTTTTATTTGATGGCGCTTTTATTTCGTCGATATCCTCTTTCACTTAAGGAGCACTTAACATGAATGTTTCCCTGTTCGGAATTCGGAAATAAGTTCAACAAAAACTTTGGACATCGGTCGTCCTTCAAAGTCGAAAAGGGGATTTGTCAAAAAAGTGGTCGTTCCTTCAAAAATTGTTTGTCTGTATTGCCTTGAGGGCAATAAATCTTTAAGGAATAAGAAATACATTCAATTTGTAGTCTCCTGCGCTGGACTCTTCCTTCCGCAATTTAAAGCCATGTTTTCGTTCTTTATTTGGATCCTTTTGATCTGAAAATACACAGCGACAACATATTGAACACAACAAAGAGCCCCCTCCGATGACATAGGTATAAAAGAAGAGAATCCGGTCGACCTCACATCAACCTGTCACCTTGACATTTGCTCATAACCACATTTAATTTCTCCAACGGCCGCCAGGCGAAAATACAGCAAAACCCATCCTACCCCAGCAGTGCTCTTGCCGCACAGTGTTACTTTGCTAAAGGGATGAACATACGATGTCGCTTCAACATAATCATTTCCACAATGAGAAAAAAAATCAAGGAATAAAAATGAGAAGCAAAATCTGCAAAAAAAGACCACACACACATAAAGAAAGAAGAAATATTTCTCCAACAACTTTATGAAAACGACCGAGAGCTATCCGGGGGGGTATTGGGTCGCTGCTTGTATACATTTATCCTGAATTGAACTTTTGACAAAAGGACGAACGAAGAATAGCGAAGAATGAATGGGAAAAAAAACTGATGGATAAAAAAATATATATAAAAAGAGGGGGAGAGCACAGAAAAAAAGGCAACAGTAGTGGGAGCCATAAAATGGAAGAAAAAGTTGATTTATATATCCTTGTGTCAGCGATGCACCCTGTCGGATGGAGATGCTATCTTTGTTGTTTAGAACAGACTTTATACGCATTCAACAACATGAAGAGATTGAAGCAAAAAAAAAGAACACTTGAAGGTCTGAGTGGCGGTTGCTGACTGACTTTCGTTTTATTATTATTATTATTTTTTTTTTTCGGTGAAATCTCTTTCCGTTTCCGGTTTAATTTCCCGGCAAAGTGACTTACGGGCACTGTAACAATATTCCAACAAGGTAAACGTGCTCTTGCGAATATTTTTTTTGCGAATTAGCTTAGGTTGACATTCGTTTTAATTAAAGTGGGAATGAGATGTGTCCCATACTCCCATTACTGCCGGGACTACGGTCAACATTTTGAAATTGTACATTTCTGCGAGAGACAGACATTGTATGTAGGTACTCACGTGGGCGGGACAAATTAGGTTTCGCATTAGATTATGCTTTGGACAAAAGGTGAAAGAAATTTTCAAATGTCAGTTTGACAGGAGTCACATACAATTTGTCAAGAGACAACAAAAAAAAAACTCTATTACAGTACCTACCTACAATTCGCTGCAAAATTGTGGTTCCGGCTTACAATTTTCCGTTTGTGTGACACTTTTTTGATTCTGATAATTAACGAAGCTTAAGGTTTGGAAAATCGGCGCCCAACTAGTTGGTGTTCCATTAGATTCGTCTCTTTGTGTAGGTTTAATTTTTAATAAACCTGCCAACCGGCAGTCTGTTTTTCTGTTTGCGTTGGCAGCACTTTTCCGCATAAATGACTCTAAATTGAAATGTTTGTGCATTTCCGGACACCATTTGCTTACTTACAAGTGAGAAAGCAGCGAAAAAATATTTGAATTGCTTTTGGGAAATAAGTTAAGCGGAACGGCAGTCAAAACTATTCCCTAGTAAAAAAGAGACGTATGGATGACTGTGTCAGTCCTGTCAACATCTTAGCCTGCATCAAGAAGAAACGTCTGTTCCGCCAACAAAACTCCGGAGGCGACACGTCTTTAAAAACGCGAATCGTCATGGAGACACCTCCATAAACACCATCGTACGTGGGCAAAACTCATCCACACCGACGCCATGTTGTTTCTTGACTCTCCGTTCTCCCCATTATCTCCACCACGATATTTTCTTCAGGCGTCGCAGCTCTTCTCAGATAACCTTTGCACTGTTTGTTAACTGCATTTTGTTTATCCGCTAAAAGTCGATTCTGTTGAAGAATGCTTCTCTTTTTTGCTGTTTCTTTCAGCTCGCTACGTATAATTCTTCCCACTGGAAACTTATCGAACGCTGAATACACTTAGGGAGTCACTCAGTTTAAAAAAGGAAAATATTCAGAGCACCAGAGTTTTAGAATATTCAATCACGAGTTACTTCCTTTATTTGAATATAAAACTTGACCCAGTCATGTGCATTTAATTAGCCAATGGGTGCAGTTCGGCATACAAAGCGCTCAACTTAACCTCAGCGAAGCGTGTCCATGAACATGTCCGCCATATATTAAAATTCATTTCCTTTTGTTCAGAAACAGTGTCGGTATAAATTTCTCAGACCAAGTTGGAGGAGTTCCTGCACTACATACACTGTGGCATTTTTTTAAAGCAATCAATACGTATACACAAATTGGGGTCGTGTTCTCATGAGTGTAGTTTAAACTTTTTAACAACAACTCTGTTGAAAGCGCTTTTTTCCCGGTGAAACTTTTTCGTACGTGAACGGCAACCACAATAGTGATTGTTCTTTCCTCAGAAAAGCATAAAAAAACCCTACAAACTTTACTAACGCACCCCTTAAACAACGGACACTCAACTAGCTCCATCTACAAGTTTGCCTGCTCGTGGCCCCCTGGGTGGCTCATAATTATGCACAAACGACTCGGACTCGTTGAATTAAGTGTGAATAACCATAAATCGGGTGTGTATTTGAAAATTCATAAAGTAGGTTGGGTATGGCTTTTAGTACCCGCGCGCCGATTCGGAAACCCATTTCGATTTGTGGCGCCCATTTGCAATTATCCACAAGCACAAAGTGTTCAATCGAATAACGACGATAACGTGTCTATAGCATTAGAATGCCTGCGGCAGACACGAGTTCATTGGGTCAAAGAATACACTCGCCCATGTGTGCGAGGCATTCCTTGTGCCTTCCACTTGTTAATGGATGCTGCACACTCGTATATTGATCCTGCACTTGTACATAAAATTAAAATAATGATTCGACGATGCTGGGTCCGTTCGATGAACTGTACAAACTTGATGCCGAGAACTGGCAGTTGTAAGAGGATCAGAGTTCGGAGCGCTCATGTAGGACGATGCAGCTGCTTTGAATTACCATAAATACGGAACTCGATTATACTCACACATATAGAGAACGCGCTGTACAGGTACAGGTGAGATTCAGCGTCACACTTCACACAGTTACATTGAACTGGCGAATTTCGTTTTCCCTTGTTTTTCCTGAATTTATTCTTCTTTTGTCTCTTTAATGGCCGTTAGGGTGGGAGTTCCTTTTTGTGCTTAACCCTTTTCGGTTGGCGGTTTCCTCTTGTGGGGATTTTCAACCACCAGTCGAAATTATTGGAAAGGTGTGTGTGTGGTGGTTGAAATTTTGAACATTATGTGGTGATTGTGTTTCGTTTTTTTTTTTTGCTTTATCGGGATTACCAGGATTCCTCGGGTCCTCAGGTCGTCAGTCCTCAGCCGGATGGGGAGAAGCGAAGCGAAAGTAGAAGAAAGAGGATTTACCTGTTGAGTAATGGAGGCAAGATATTATTATGAGTTACTGATGTCGTGGCCGGGTAGGATTATGTTCGTAAGGTGAAAGGATTCCTACAAGTTGTGTTCGAGTCAGTGTTGGAGAAAATTAATTCGGATTTGCACACTTTGGTGCTGGGAGCGATAAGCCGAAGATATAATGAAACGAAATCAAGAAGAACACGAAGGAGCCAACAACAGTTGATAGGTGAGAACTGCGGCTGTGGCGATTTCGCATGAGTTATTGCAGGCGAATTCATTTTGAGTTAAATCGGATTAAAGGGAGAACATTTATTAATTTGGTGTAATGGTGATGCAGCTCTTATCAGGCTGGGAAACATCTTCTGTCGGGGTCTCCTCCATAAGGGATTTCACTTAACCTAAAAAAAAACAGGTATCTTCTGCTGAACCGAGTTAATTTACGTAAATTTGTTACTGAAATTTATCTTTCTTTTTTTTTTAGAAAAGGGACTATCTCTATAATCAGGCCCACGTCTTGGTGTGCATAATTTGTCAGAGTGTCGGGTGTGCCTACACACAGATGTGTTTCCTTTCGAAATGGAACGATTGTTGAATTGTGCTCGGATCATTTACATGTTTTCTTGCCGTTTGTCAACGGCTTCCAAGAACTACTGGCCAGTAAAATAAACAAAGCGTGGGTTGTAGCTGAATGTTTGACAAATGGCCACATGTTGCAACATTGGGTTTAAATCCTGTGTATCGGATAGGCGAAATAATTTGCTAACCAGATGTCAACGGTGTTAATGGAAGTTCTTCTACCAAACTGTGGTAAGTAGCTGTGACATATTTGAGTGGATGGCGGTTAATCCAGGGGTTGAGTGGCCTACGAAGAACGGCCCGAGTTGGTTTTAGTTCTGCAATGGAGGGCGCAATAAAAACTTTTCGTTTATGCGCTTTTTTATTTCCAAAAAATTCACATGAATAATAAAATGGGAAATACAAGGTGGGTCACCCTATTGGAAGATGCTCTTATTTTTGCAAACGGCCGCCAATGTCAAATCTGTTTTGACATTTGTGGACTAGACAGATGTAGAATACAAGTGAACAAGCCATGGAGCGATACACTCCCCAAGAACGCGGAATAATCGTGTCTATTTTTTTGCGTAACAATTCGTCTGTAGTGTTGGCGCAGCGCGAATTCCGTCGCCGATTCCACGGCCGTCCTAAACCAACTGCGTAAACACTGCGCCGTTTGGCCACCAACCTTGAAGGGTAGGGGACCGCACGAGACGTTGCCAAGAGTAGCCGGCCCCGGAGCGCCCGTTGTGCCGAGAATATCGCCGCTGTTGACGAGGATGTCGAGCTGTCGCCGTGCCTCGCAATTAGCCATCAGCCGGTCGTCCCTAAGGCGAATTTTGGTTAAAGACTTGCGCATGTTCCCGTACAAAGTCCAGTCCGTGCATCAGCTGCTGCCTGTCGACCGCCAAACACGTGTAACCTACGCCCAAGCCATCCTCAATCTCGAGGACGAAGTGAACGATTTTTCGACCAAAATCATAATGAGCGAAGTTACTGCATGGTGCGCTGTTCACGCTGGAGGAGTCATCGGGCCATTTTTTTCGTGAATGCCGCTGGTCAAACGGCAACAGTGGTGGGTGCGGGCTATACGGCCATGTTAACCGAGTTTTTTCTGCCGCAATTGGACGAATTAGGACTGGAGGACATGTGGTTCCAACAGGACGGAGCTACGGCACACGCTGCGCGGGCCACAACCAATAATCTGAAAACGGCGTTCCCGGGTCGCCTCATCTCTCGTTTTGGCGATTTGCACAGGCCCGAAAGATCGCCCGACTTAACCGTTCCAGACTTTTCTTTGTGGGGTTTTTTGAAGTCCCGTGAAGACATTCTTCCTCCCAGTCTTAAAAACGTGTAAAAGAGGTAGAGTTCTGCGAAAATAACTCTCAGAAGGATAGATAGATGTGGACTGGACTTGGGTTTTTCTGAATCCGAAGAAGACAAAACCAACACTAGACTCTGTAAATCTCATCTCTCATCTAAAACCTACTGAACAGAAGATTTGCAGAGCACACACTCGTTTTAAACTTTCATCTAGAAAGATAGACAGATAGTTTGTAAGATGGGAGCCTTCAATGGGCTCTGGCAATGCGGCCTCTCTTAAAGGGGCCTATTCTGACGTCCCGAGGTCCGAGCGAGGTCCTAGAGTCATCTTTTAGTGTAATCTAAATCTTAGTGGGTCTGCCAAGAGAAGAGATCGATTAAAGGGGCTTTTCTGACTTCCCTGGTGAGGTCCTAGAGTCATCTTTTAGTATCATCTAAGTGGTGCTGCCAAAGAAGGTATCGAGGCCACAATCTATCGACAACGATACCTGATTTAGCTACCAAACCTTCTCAACCATCACAAGGACATTGCCATTGACATACTTACTCACTTTTGTGAGGTTCTTCAGTCTAAATGCCTCTCCAGTTAGCGTGGTGCAGTCCAGATCTTGAATGGCAGACCAACATAGTTCCGGTCTCCTTCCTTGTCGATCGGGCAACAACATTTTATGTTCTTTCCTTACTTTTTGCCTCTGGGAAGGCTTCAGTTTCATCTTTTCATATAAGTCAGCCATAATTCACTCTCCTTATTCAATTACACGATCTTAACCCAGTCTGGTGGGGTTTCACATAATCTCGCACTCACTCAGCAATGAGCGCCATTAATTGTCACGAGCCAACAACAGAAACACACAAAAACTCCCCACCAGTCTTAACTAACTGGAAAACACAATCATCAGCTTAATTTGTACAGAAGCACCTGTTCTACAATTCGCTCAAACGGTTGCATTCTATGCAACTTGAGCTAACAAATCGACGATAGCATATTCATTCACTGAGCTAACCCATCGCACACACACACAGAAATAGATATCACCCCCGCCGACGTCGCCTCTGCAGTCTCGGTTGCTTTAGCAGGATATAAATCACCATAGCAAGATAAACACTGGAGTGTGGAATTTCAAGCACAGCAGCAAACGAAGCAACTTGTGTCTCTGCAATCAGCTCACCCACCCACCCGATTCATCCATCCAACCAACAACGGTCGGCATTTGTCAAGCATTTTATGCTCAATCTATCCCGGAAATGATATCTCCTAAGCATTGCTGTTGGCCAGTGTACACATAATGCCTTTGGGGATGGACTGTTTTCTTTCTGTTTTCGTTTGGTGTTCGTCTACTTTGACTTCATCGGAAATTCGGACCAACGGATGGCAGCTTTATACACATACGAGTACACCAAACGCAAAGATGTGTTGTAACGGAGGCGACTCAACGTCCCATGCCTTAAAACTTCAGATAGTGCTCGTTAACTTGTCTCGAAAAGATTAACATGGGTTAAATTAAGTTTATCACAGAAAGGAATAAAGTGCTTGGCAACATACAAAAAAAACAAAAACAATGAAAAAATTGAGTAAAAATCCAAAGTACGTCGAATGGTTAATCTAAGGGAATGGGCGGCGGCGTTGGCTTGGTGTGCCGGCGTATTTACATTACAAAGGACACATCCCTGGCAAACAACGGTGTTAAATGTTTCGGAATTAAAAAGAAATATTTGATGAGCGCCAGCGTATAGCTTGTAGTACATGTTTTTTTAATCAAGAGAATGGGGGGTGGGGGCGATAAAACACAGTGGTCTTCATTGTTTGCCGTTGCCCTTGTTTGACAATTAATTGCCGACCTTTGCATTATGATGGAGTTGTTTTTAGGCCAAGGTTTTATGGCTAATGTTCTGTGTAATTATGAGAAGGCAAAATGCCTCAGAAAAAAAGAAACTACCTGAACATGGTTGTTCAAGTTGCATTGCCAAAACGAGCGTCGTTTAGGTAACGATCTGAGGGGCTTACTTTTTAATTAGGACTCACGGTAGGTAGTCACTTATGGACACTTTGCATGTGGAGTTAGTGAAAACGGCTCAAAGTGTTAAGTAATGAGCCAATGGGTTCACGAGGACCCAAGTGGGGTGGCGCAGTGTTCTCCCTGCTCTACCTACCCGTTTATACCTAATGAGCCACTTGTGTACAGAAAATTGGTTTCAACACATGAAGGAAGGGTTTAAATGAACGTGTGGTCGCCTCTCGGCTGCTGATCCTTTTCCTACTTCCAGGGCACTCATTCCGTAACCTTTTATCGTCGAAACGATAATAGACCTCCATAACTAGCAACTAAGTGCTAAAATTACAAGTTTGAGTTCATTTTAAACAAATATAATGGAAGCTGACGTTTGCCAAAAAAATCTACCAGAATAAGACTTGTTTCGGTTATCAAAGTTTCAAAAACGATATCCTTTAGACGATCGTTGATATACGGAACCTGCCCCCAGGTCTCGAGTCAACATATAATTAAATTGTTGGTCTCTTGTTTGTGGATTTCTATTCTTGTATTGCTTAATTCGCTTAATGCTTAAATTCGAACACCTTCTGAATCAGTTAAGAGCCCTTTGTTATGTCTGAGAAACTCCCTTAGATTGAGTCGCTGCAGTTTTATAGTGATGCTTTCTTAGGCCCACATATATAAATAGACTAGGACTCATTAACGAACCAAACGCTGCGTTCCCGATGCTGATTCTTCTCTGGCTACCTATATTTTATGAAAGCTTCCTTCGTTCTCATAGAGGTACGAATACTTTCTAAGTCCAGGCGCACCCACTATAGCCAGTTGGGATGTGTTACCGATTTTTCATAAGTTTCATAAAAGGTTTGTGAGGAAGAAAATTTATTTTATTAACAACTTTTAGCTTCGACTTTAAATTGAAGATTCACAAATGCTAACGATCGAAAGAGGAGGCAAGAACACCTGCTTCTTGGCTTCTCCGTAAGAAACAAAATTGGTAGCATGAAAGTATGAATGAAGCGTCAGCACTTTTTGCGCAATCCACAAGAAAGGAGAAAATATAAACTGCACCGACAGAGGCATCAGTCTCCTTAAAATTGCATACAGAATCCAGTCTGCTCTACTGCGTATTCGCCAGAAACCATTTGTTAAGGATTGGTTCCTACCGGTGCGGTTTTGGGCCCGGTAAGTCAACAACCGCAAAACTCCTAACTCGAAGGACAAAATGTATGCTTTACAGAACCCTTATCCTGCCAGTTCTGCTTTATGGCGCCGAGTGCTGGACGATAAGCAGGAAGGGAAAGCTGATACTGGGCTCCTTCGAAAGAAAAATTCTTCGGCGGAGTTTTGGTCCTGTGTGCGAGGAGGGCGAATGGAGGAGAAGATACAACCGCGAACTCTATGAGCTGTACCAAGATGTGGATGTAGTCCAAAAGGCCAAAATACGTCGACTACATTGGCTCGGCCACATCGAGCGAATGGGCAATAATGCTCCAGCTAAGAGGATCTTCAAATCCCAGCCACCAGGTACGAGACGACAAGGAAGACCAAACCTCCGTTTCAAAGACCAAGGCTGCAGTGTCTCAGGCAGAGACTCTCCACGGGTCGGGAGCCCGTTAAATAAGTAAGTAAGTAAGTAAGTCAACAACCGACCAAATTTTCACCATACTGCAGATCGTGGAAAAAAAAAGCCCAAATAAGTTCAGATCGATACCCACCATATTTTTAGCGATTTAAAGTCCGCATATGACAGCTTTTAGAGATGCGAACTATACAGAACTGTGTCTAGTTTTGGCATACCGCCAATCCTGTTAATCTTGACAGATTCTGCAGAATAATGATGGAGAATAACGCTCGTCGATGCTGAATAATACTGCATTTACAACATCACACATTCCTTAGGCGTTAGGCCAAGTATAAGCCTTGTGTGATTATCGATAGGCAGAGCGATGTCGCTCACTGCGTGCTAGCTCCCCAACAAGGAAGATTAAATGGATGTCCAATTTCCAATACTAAATAGCCGCGTGACTGAAGGCGCAGACTTACCTAACACTCAAAAATACTTGATGTGTATTCTGGTCGGCCATCTTGTTGACGTGGTAGCAATTATGGGAAAGTTCAGCATGATGATATTTTTATAGCGATGGCTTACGAAACTTCGCTTTCCTCTACAGCAAAATTGCTTGCGGAAGTGATGAACAAACAATTATTTTTTTTTATTTCTTCAAACAGATTAATGTTGGTTCATTTCATTTCATTTGAAATGTAATTACAATAAGTATTAACAAAAGCTGTAGGTATCTCCATATAGACTTGGCAATTGTGAACTTCCCTAGATTTGAAGTCGGGGCTAAGAGGCTGAATTCCAAAACGCAGTACTTTTGCATAACTGCTTAATCAAGCGGATTGCTATATTAGTGCATTTACACCATCGCGCACGCGCTGTTTTGCACGAGACGGGACAAAGAGATCCGTTTGTCCGCAGTCAATGCTAATCAAGGCGTAAGAATGAGATCACAAATCAGACGCCTAAATTGGCACCGATGTTTTATTCATAACAATTATAGATGCATAAAAGGAAAATAAAAAATACTTGAAAACATTTCTATTTGTAATTTAAAACATTTCAAATGAAAGAGAAATTAGTGTCAGTAAATTAAACCAACAATTCATCCATTAGTTATTCGAAATAAATAATTGGCCGTTCATCACTTCCGGAAGCCATTTTATTTTATAATATCAATATAAAAATATTCAGCCTTTTTGTGATTTTCGCCTGAACAATATTCCACCCGAAAAAAATAGCTTTTTCATAGTTCCTGCCACGTAAACAAGATGGCCGACCAAATAACGTGTTTTTTGCGTGTTAAGTAATGCGGTGTGATCATATAAATTCGGCATAATGCAATGTATACTTTTCCAAAACGCATTATGAACGCATCAACTGCGTAAACAAAAGCAAACAGAACATCGTGAATGATTATGATGCAAATGATGTTTGACATTTCATTTTGAACCGCCAAATAAAATAAATTCATCACCGGAGTCGTATGAAAATAACATATTTTGTAGTAATTTGCCAACTTTGCTTTGATTTGCAGTAAAAAAAACATAAGAAATGCAAAGTAGCGCAAAAGCATTCACAACTTGAGTCCAGAAAGCAGTATGCATTCACAATGCGCATCAATAAATTTTGCATAAGAGTGTTTCGCGAAGCCCATCCTTTCATGGGCTATCTTTTTGGTTTAAACGTCAAACAACTTGTATGATAATAAAGCCGATTTATAATGGCCAGAGTAGTGTTTTGGTCGAATATTGTTAAAAAGCGCACAATTCGTATTATTTTAACTTCTCAGCTTTTACATCTGATTAACATAATTTTTCATTTCTAAAATGTTTTATCCTGTTGTTTCCTACAAGTTTTTTAGCTGTCACTTGCTGTCTACTTATTTGACACTGACGTTGTCGCGAACTACCCTATTCAGGCAGAGTTTCTGCGTTGTTATATTACATTAAACCTGATCACCCGAAAGTCTTAAACGTCTACCAGATTAAATTCAAAATACAATGCCAATCAAGGGACAACACAAGAACACAACCAACACTTAAAGTCTGACTCAAAACACCTACATCTCAAGATCAAACGTGGGGAGATATCAAACGTTTCACCGGGCGATTTTAAGTCGGGCTTAAAACGATTTTTCCATTTTAAAAAAGGAAGTAGATGATTTCCATAAGTTGGACCCGAATAGTGTTGACTTACGTCCGGAATTTATTTATTTCAACCGAGCCACCTACCCCAAAGTAAAGGGTTTTCCAACAGGGACGCTACAAAAGTAGAGCGACAGGGATAGCAAACGACGCCGAATTTCTTGCCGCTCTTTTGACGTTTCTCTTCAGTGAGGTTTGCCATTGCATGATGGAAAGATATATACGAGCCAACAACGAGTCGAAATTATTAAATTTACTACCGAAATTCGGAGTCAGTGGCCTCAACGTTAAGAGCGCTACGTCCAATTTATGGTCGTCATAATCGTCCTAGCAGATCAACAATTGAGCGTCTAGTGGAAAAATTTGAACCCACAGGCACAGTACAAAATGTTCCAGTGCCAGTGAGACAAAGAAGTGCCCGTAGTGTCGAGAATATTGCTGCCGCTGAGGCTTCAGTTGAAGAAAGCCCAAATGTGTCTCTCACACGTCGTTCTCAAGCGTTGGGCATCCCCATGACGTCGTTGTGGTGAATTTTGCGAAAGGATCTTGGCCTACATCCTTACAAGATTAAATTGACGCAAGAACTGAAGCCGCTTGACCACCAGAAGCGTCGTATGTTCGTTAATTGGGCTGAGCAACAACTTGAAAATGATTCGGATTTTCATCGAAAAATCATCTTCAGCGATGAGGCTCATTTCTGGCTAAATGGCTTCGTCAATAAACAAAATATGCGGTATTGGTCAGGCAGCAATCCACACGTACTCCAATGAGTCATCATTGCATCCCGAAAGAATTACGGTTTGGTGTGGTTTATGGGCCGGCGGCGTCATTGGGCCGTACTTCTTCCGTGATGATCAAGACTGGAACGTTACTGTGAATGGGAATCGCTACCGTTCAATGCTTATCGAATATTTTTGGCCCCAATTGGATGATATGGACTTGGAGGACATGTGGTGATGTGGTTCCAACAGGACGGCGCCGCAAGCCACACAGCGAATGTCACAATCAATTTATTGGAAACCAAGTTTGGGGAACGTTTTATCTCACGAAATGTTCCAGTCGCTTGGCCGCCTCGGTCGTGCGATTTGACGCCGTTAGACTATTTCCTGTGGAGCTACGTCAAGTCTATGGTCTATGCCAACAAGCCAGCGACGATTGATGAACTTCGTACGAATATCGAACGTGAAATTGCAGCAGTATCGGCCGATTTATGCTTGACAACCGTCGAAAATTGGGTTTAGCGTCTGGACTTCTGCAAGCGTGCCCGTGGTGGCCATGCAAAAGAAATCGAGTTCCATACATAATGGCATCGAACGTACTTTCACAGGAATAACGAATTTCATTGATATCCAAAACCGTTTTTGTTTTATCTAAAAAACTTTTGCAGCGCTCTTATTGAAAAATCCTTTATAGGTATCATGAAATCCAATTGTTTGTCTTGAGTATTTTTAGCGCTGTTTGAAAGTTGTGAACCCTGTAGCGGGCTTCGTATTAACAACTAAATTGGTGGAACTTTTGTTTCACTTTCCACATGCAGGGGGCGCCATCTTTTCTGTCTTAGCCCTCTATACCAATGCAAATAACTCTTAACTCTTTTAAGGCCTTTCTCTCTTGATTCAATATCAAGGGAGTTTCAAGAAAACTGTTCTAAATTCCACAGTCCCTTTGGCAACATTTTGGAGCCCTCACAGCAATCGTAAAATAAATTTCAAGTCAAGACCAAAAATCGTAAGGAAAACCATTTTTTTCTCCGGAATTTATTGTCAAATAGTTTGAAACAAACCAACAGGTGGCGCCCGCTCTGCATGATAGGAACACATTCCATACGGAATACCTCCGTAGAAACGTAAATCAACAGTCAGTTAATCGTCCCATTTCGTCACTATTGTTCAAAGATGCCAATTCCTCTGTATAATTTCACTAACAACTGAGCCATTTAATAATCTAATTATAGCATTTCACTTCTGGGAAATCGAAGCAGCGGGCAAAACTCTCCCCGAAGTACACGAATTTAAAATTGAATCCATTTCGAACTAAAGAACTTAACTCGTACCGGTAGCAGTACCAGAAAATACGTTTCTCTTTTATCTTCTGTGGCTGTTGGAAAGGAGTTTTCTTCAAGAACTAAACGCAAAGTTCCGACTCCCCCAATGTTTACTTTAGCTTATTTTTCAAAGTGAAATCTCCATCTCTGGTTATATTTTCCATGAAAATAGGTTAGTTACCTCTGTAGCTGCCGCTTTTGAGGATCAAAGTTTTCATAATTATTGTTTTTACTACTCCCTGTGAAGGTTCTGCCCGAATGTCTGTTGTACAGCCGTAGGAAGTTCGCACAGTAGACACGAGTAGCACAACAGTTCCATACCAGCATGACTACCATACCTCACCCACTCTGGCTACACGAACAAAAAAAACAAAAAAAAAAACAAAAACATTTCAAAACAGGTGGAAATGGGATTGGAGCTCACTGCCCTACCGCCGTTCATTTAGCCATTCTGGCGGGGGAAACTCTTCAAACCCCCACACGGCGCCAAACAAAAAAGCTCTTTCACAGTTTGTGGAACCTAAGCTCGCTGGCTCTGGTTTTCAGTACTTGGGGGTAGCAATAGCAAGGTGATAAGGCCACTACCATCTACCACTACCACGGACACGATTCATCTGGCTCTGTGGAAGTCTGTTTCAGGGAACCGAATACCGAACACAAAACAAGAAGTTCCTGTGTGCAATATAATGGATAACGGTTGTTGTTACCACTTCAGTTGTGAATCAGACTACGAGGCGTGATAAACGGTAAAGGACACCGCGCCGCGTACGAGTGAGTGTTGGCCAATTTAAGACACAAGTGCGCGATGATATTTGGCGGAATAAATTATTTTCGAAATTCCATTTGGATTTTTGTCGCGTTCCGTTGCAATTAAAGTGAAAAAAAAAATGAAATGAAGTGAAAGAGAAGAGAAGAACAATTTTCATTGTGTGCAGATAGAAAAGTTTTGAAAGACACGGTTAATGACATCCGGGGAATGGGATCTACGTGCTCTGAAGGCACTCGAAGAGGAGGAACAAGCTCAATTTCGTGCGATAAGTGAATCGAATTTATTTAAAAGCCCCCCTCCAGCTGCCAGTGCAACCTCCTCCTCGTCGTCGTCACAGCAGCCACAGATAATCCTACCCACAATCAATGAGCACTGTGGCGATTTAGACGATGGCCTGGACGTTCCACCGATACCTCTAACACTTTTGCGCTCCGATGTGGCCGCCTCAACCCTGTCGCTGAAGAAGAAGAAAAAATCCCCTGCCGCGCAGCCATTCTCGTCGCTGCTACTGTCATCGTCTGCCAAGCCAGGCGGAACTTTCTCGCCGCCACAATTTACTGCTTCGCCCATTTTCACACCGCCTCCGATTCGAAGGTGTGCGACTTTGTCGCATTCCGGTGGTCCTGCTGTGCGGCGTCACTTTAGGAGTCTTCATCAGCAGATATTGGGCAAGAAGGGAGGAGCCGCATCGGGCTCTCTTGAAAGACGTCGCAGCCGGAGCAATTATAACTGCAATTACACCAGTTGTGCGGGTAGTAGTGGTTTTGGTTTCGGACAATCGGGCAGTCTGAGTGATAACAACGATTACGACTCGACCGACAGTGGCTCGTGCACAGTGCCGCTGACCAAGGACTCTATAGATATGATGCGATTGATGCTGTTCTCGGCCTCTTCTACCAAGTCGAATTCACCGGAAGTTCCACCGTCAATTGCTTCGGCATCGTCCTCCCTATCAGCAACTGGTGGTGGCGACAAGAAACCGCTGGCCGGTGTGGGCGCACCTCGTCCCTTGAAGATTTCCTCTTTAATTCAGGACGACAGTGGCGGCGGCGGCGGCGATCCCATCGCTGATGACATCCTAACCAATGGGAATTGTAGCAGTTCACATGTCGGTGGCACAAGAAGACAACAGCCACCGAAGCATCGACACAAAAGCTTTCTAAGTTTAACCGGTTGTGACAGCATTGGTGGACGGAGCGGCGGCAGCAGCAGCAACAGCAGTGCCACCGGTGGCAGCATTATGGGAATAACATGCACAATCCGAAAGAGCCCGACAAAAAGCCTCCTGATGTCCGGTTGCTCGATTGATGCCAGCGCACTGGATGCTCGCTGCGAGGACGACTCCGACATGGAAGCAGCGCCTAAGGGGCCCTTGCATGATGACAGTTGCAGGTCGACAAATCATTTCAATGATTTAGTTAAATCAATACAATCAACAAAGTCAACACTGTCAACAGGAAATGCAGCACCGACAGCAGCTGCTGGCAGGGCACAACACCACCATCAGAGCGCCTGCACAAATGTGTTTGACGACGAACTGGAGCATCATATCAAGCATTGTTCGTGCTCATGTAATCACATGGGATATGGCAACTCCATGGACTACCAGGTATGTTATAGCATTTTGTGTTGGAACTTTCTCCCCTTTGTGGCGGCAGGGTGCTCCCCTTTCCCACACTCTAATTATGTGCTGTTCCAATTTTTGCAAAATTTAATTCATTTCCCTTCTCTCAATCCATCTGCGTCATTCATTTGCATTTTTTAGTTGTCCCCTGGATGACAGAAGAGGGTTGACACATGCACAGCACAGCACAGAACGGAGAGGGAATTATCCCTTCGTTAAGGGACAGACGAAAAAGTCTCGAGTGAAAAGTGCTTTGACTTCGAAGAAAAATCACACAGAAAGCGAGCGAAAATTTGTCCGAAGAATGTTACAATGGGGTAGACGGTAGAGTATACAGAACAATGCGCTACTGGATTTCCTGAGTGTGCACGTCGAGAAATAACTTGTTGAATTTGAATTCGGCACGTCGTCGGTCGGTGTTGAATATTTAATCCTGGACTACAGTGGGTCTCGCCATGAGGAAACATTTTTGTGGTTGGGGGTGTTTTTCTTTTCTTTTCTATAGGTGGCAAGTCTCGTTGGTCATTCGTCGAGTAGTTTAAAATGGTAATCCGGGAAAATTACCTGAGCAAGTTTGGAATGCACTGGGGATGAGAAATTAGAGGAATCCCGTGCGGATTTAATTTGGAACGGAGTACAAAAATGGGCGATGGGTTGGGCATGTGGTTGTCAGTTCTATGTGGAGTAGGGTGCGGAGGTTTTGCGGAAAGCCATGCATACAGTGCAAGTCAATGAAGAATTTTTCTTGACATATGTCATCGAGAACGCACTTTGTCCTTTGCTTTCATACCGCTAAAGCACTTTTCCTTAAGAATTTTTAGAGCTATTTTCAAGGAAACTGACTTTGAAATTGCGTACTTGAAAGCAGTACCTGTGGTCACGGTTAAGTGTTGAAGTCTGCCTGCACACCCATGGTTGGTCATTTAAAAATAATTTCCCTAAAAGTGGCTTTAAGTCTGCAGCCCATGGGGAATTCTGATTTATGAATAAGGTCTTGCTTGTGGTAAGGATTCCTTTTTTTCCTTTTTGCAACTCACGTGGTGCATAACAACAAGGAAGTGAGTCTGCTTTTGCGAGCGCACAAGGGTCTATGCATCAACCTTATGATGCACGGGGGCCTGGAAACAGTCCACGACAAATTTATGAAACACTAAAATAATAAAAATAATTTTACATTAATTTAGCGAGTACTGGAACAAATGAAAATGAATAAATCGACCGTTGATGGCCATTATTTCAAAATACTCATTTCAGTGAGTCCGAATGTTTGTTTTAAAAATGGGGTACACTTTCATAATGAAAAGCTATCCCAATTTTGGGCCCTTATTTCATTTGTCCTTTTGGGGTCTCATTTCGCGGAGCCAATTGACACAGCCTTTGTAGTTCTGCAAAAAATTTAATAAGCATTAAAAGTACTTTTAGCCTTCAACTTGGCACCAGAAATATAATCGGTCCCATGTCAAAAACCAAATATCCATTCAATGTATTGCGCAACCCCCTTTTCAAGTGTCAATTCTCCATTGACTCACAAATTTGACACGAAATTTAATTATATTTGAACTAAATGACATATAAAACCAGTGAAGCGAGTTCACATTGTTTTTTTTTTCTTCGTATTGAAACCGACATTCTTCGTCTCACTTCCACCGAATGAACATTCTGCCCAGACACACAAAGCAGTAGAGGTTGGATAAGGAAGAAATAATCACCCGAATTAGGGAGCAAGAACACGAAAACAACACTTCACAGAGATTTTCGTCTCGTTCGATTTGGGAAACTGTTCAGGCATGTAAGAAGTATGAAGAAGAAGACAGAAAAATAAAACCCTTAAAAAGAGAGAGAGAAAAAAATGAACAGGAGTCGCATAAAGAAGAAAGGATTTAGAGTGTGAGGAAATGAAAGAAGTGCAGAAATCATCACTTATTGTGTGGAATTCGACAAGGCAGGAAAAAAAGGATGTACTCCTTTAATAGGGACGAGTTACGTGCAGAGGGTTCTTGTTTTCAGGATGCAAATGGAGTTTTTAAAATTATTTGGCTGAGAAGATTTTCCCTTGAACAAGTTCGATGTCAGTTATTCGTGGCCAGAATTTCATAGATGTAACAGGCACCTAAACGCAGAGGTGGTGATTTTTGAATCGCTTCTTAGTACTGCATTTATCCCATCACGCACGCTAATTTTCGCACGAGATGGGACAGAGAGATCCGTTTGCCCCCAGTCAATGCTAATCAAGGCGTAAGAATGAGATCACAAATCAGTTGTGTAAAGTGTCATGGATGTTCCATCCATAATTATGGATACTTAAAACGAAAATAAAAAATACTTGAAAACATTTCCATTTCTGATTTCAAACCTTTCAAATGAAAGGGAAAGTAGTGTCAGTAAATAAAACCAACAACTCATCAATTAGTTATCCGAAAAAAAGAAATAATTGACCGGAAACCATTTTGTTTTACAGGAAAGCGAAATTTCGTAATCAATCGCTATAAAAATATCAACATGCTGAACTTTCCCATAATTCCGACCACGTATACAAGATGGCCGACCAAAATATAGGTTTGTTTGACGTGGGCCCTAGTGCGTACTAGTGCGCACTGGGTTAACCCTAATGCGTTCGATATAGCACTGAATTCGCCCTGGTACTAAAAACCTGTGTTTGACATGGCTTCTAGGGCACCCTAGTTGTGCCCTGAACTGACCCCAGTTAATTTGTAGGGGCAGTGCTGAGTTTTGCTGTCATTTCGCTTGCTGTCATTTCATTTTCAAACTCGTCATATATATTGCGAACACTTTTATCAACTATTTGCAATATACAAACCCAAATTCAGAATTTAGTTCACTCATTTTTAACTATAAACGGGAAAAAGTGTTACCAAAAGATAAATATTTGTCAATATCAACAGCTGACAGACTTCAGGGCAACGTTTTGCGTTCGATATAGAAGTCGAATTTTCAGGGTAGTGCAGGGTTTTTGACAGGCTTGAAAATTAGCTGACACTTATCAGTGCGCACTAGTGGGCACTAGTGCTAGCCACGTCAAACAAACCTTATATTTCACGTATTTTTGCGTGTTGGGTAATGCTGTCCCTGTCAGTCACACAGCTATTTAGTATTGGACATCCAATTAATCTTCCGTGTATTTGTATTTACAAAACAAAACGAAGAGGAATTTACCCTATTTTCGTCTGTTGGTAAAGGTGAGTGTTTGCAAAGTTTATTACGGCTTTGGTTTCGGTTTGTTGGTAGATTTTTCTCATAATTGGAGTGTTTCAGTCAATCACTGTAGACAGACGAAAAATTCGACTTCTTTGTCTCTGTGAAACAAGATTCATTGAAAGGCATGATGACAGTATTATTTCCTTTGTAGAGCTCTTCAAATGCTTCTCAATAAGTCTTGAGGAAATAACGAGCAGAACGTGGGCGATGTCTTCGAAAGCATCAACACTTTTGGCAGCGGTCCAAAAAAGTGATTTCCTAGTAAGCCTCATTGAACGCGAAAAACTGTTCAGTTTAATGCTGCCCTTATCAGTTTTTCTACAGAATAGATCTTTAGATTTCATTTTTGCAATCGACCGCACAAAACAAGTTCTGAATTCTCTTAAGAACATCAGAGAAAATGACGACTAGGCTTTTCAATCCGCACCGCATACCAACTTGCCGAGGACTTATTTCAGGTTGAATTAGTAGCTCCAAGAACTTCATTGAAACAACGCGTTCCAATCCAGAAGCCTATTCTATTAAGAATATTTAAGAGTGTCTATACTGATTCCTTACATAGATTCATTAATACAAAATCTTACGGACAGATTCATGGTCAACGAAGACGTTCTACCATCGTTTCAAGATATTCTGCCTGCTAAATGGAAACACTAACTTGTTATGCAATGCAATTTCGTTGTCAGCTTTGAAAACTGAGTACCTACATTTCTACCAAAGTTCTGAAATTGTTTTATATAGGTGACCAGACTTACTTTAGAGAAATAAATTTGCTTACGGTTTTGGCCACGCTTCCAGTGAGCACAGCTAGTGTTGAAGGACAATTTTCTACTATGAAAAAGATTAAAACAGTGTCCCGGAATGCAAGATTAAGCTCACTTGCTATGACATCTGTTTATTCTAATATTAATGTGGATCCTGGAAGGGTGATTGATCGTTCGTTTAAGTACCTACATATGATTTGGAAACTAATAAAAATTTATGAGTTGGAATATATAATAGTTTTTTGTTTAAATAATTCCTCGTAAGATTTGGAAGCAAAATCCTGGCTACGGCACTGTTTTCAGTTCTTTAAAAACTATTTTGTGGTTAC
Source organism: Cheilosia impressa (assembly GCA_948293265.1). Taxonomy (NCBI): domain Eukaryota; kingdom Metazoa; phylum Arthropoda; class Insecta; order Diptera; family Syrphidae; genus Cheilosia; species Cheilosia impressa. The sequence goes on along the minus strand of OX411881.1, from coordinate 52,109,416 downwards.
ATCTTTATGTCTCAACCATCGACAGACGTATAAAACGTATGGCCAGTGGAACAGTTTCTCTCCAAGAACTTTACACAAATTGTATTCTCGAAGTGACGAGCCAAATTCCCTTCTCAGAATCAGTAAAAGTTTAGTTTTTGTGCCAATGAAACGGCTTTAAAAGTATTTTTTTTTTTCGATTCCTTTTGACGACATTAAAATTTGTACAACAATTCACGCAGAATTGCATTTAAAGTTGCCATAGTTGTCGAGGGCTACAACTCCTGAGTTCAATTGCCTGCAGCTCCCTTAAAATGTTCGCCGTAAAAATCTGTTTCCTCCCTTCACCTTGTAAACCAACTCACACCACAACTTCGGCTTAGAACTGCCAAAAGGAAACAAAAAGTTATGATTTGGATATTAAAAAGGTAATAAAAGTCTTCCACCTGTGTGCGTAGGGAAGCATTTTCACTTTTTAGCTGCAATTAAAAAGCAGTAATCAGCTTTCGGTATTTATTTTTCTACCTATAACACAAAATAATATAAACGGCTTTTTTTACATTTCGTTATATTTATAAGCATAAATATTCAAATTCCAGGTGGAAAACAATTAACTCACAACCATCCGTTTGCAAAAAGGGAATACCCCTGCCACTGCGCTTGCATCTAAATAAAAAAAAATCGTGTGTAATGAAATTCCCTTTTATTGTGCATACACTTTCGCTTGCAATTTATTCGAGAATTATCAGCTGGAAAGTACTTTTGAATATTTTAGCCACCCCCTGCTGCTTGTTTACATCGTCAGCTTTGCGAAAAATCCACTTCGATAAAAGTTTGTAATTATTTTCATATTCCCCCATCGCGGTGGCAAAAATACATTTTTAATGAAGCAATATGCAGACAGCGCCATCATTTTGCAGGCCACTGGCACCTATTACGCCAAATGGCGTCGGATGCTGCAACAATGCTGATTACAATGGCCCCAACTGGGTAAGACAAACATTAAAGAGTAACTTTCTACAGGTGCACGAAGGCTACACGAGCAAAAACAAAAAAAATATAGGAAGACTGAAAAACTTTATTCCGAAAATGAATTCACCTTCCCTCCGATTATACTTCGTTTACAAGGACGATAATGATGATGGAAGCCACCTGCAGAATTACTTTGAACTCTTGCAAAACTTTGCCAAGGGGTAAAAATGCCAGCCGAATTTTATACCAACTACAATTTGCGACAAACTTTCAAAATCAAACATGAACTGCAAACTGGCAGGAGGGTACATAATAATGAGGCCTGTTCGTTTACACACGTAATCGCCTGAACAACGACAAAAGGGGGCCAATTGTGTGGACTCAAAACGTGAGACGCCAGACACAGAAACAGAGAGCGAGTAGCTCATTAAAATTCCCAGATAAATAGGAACAAATTAAGACAAACACAACTTTTCATTAAGTTGACGAAAGTCCTTTATGCAAATAACACAAGGCGGAGAATATAAAAAGCAAATACATAAGCTGTTCAGCAACAAATCAAAAATAACAAAGGATTCGTTCCGTCTCGCTGGGAAAGAGTCTACGGGTCCATTCCACTTAACCTTACTATATAATAACTTCCGCCGATAAGTCATCTTCATCTGAGCAAATGAAGGTTTTCCATTATTTTTTCTTATGAATAGAAGTCACTCTTTTTAAGTTAGTCCTTTTTTGTAGAATTTGTTTCTTTTTTGTTGGCGTTTTTTTTCTGAATTCCCTAGAATGCGAAGAAATGTGAAAATGTCCCTTTGTGTCATTTTTCACTGCAAATAGACACGCACAGTGCTCACTCGCTCTCTCTTTCTCAGCAACCGTTCATGCGGAAAAGGGATGCAGGAGCGGGAGCTCCGGAAGTCTGCAAAACGGGGCGAAAGCATTTTTTTTTTTGAATAAACTCGAGGGGGAGTCAGCATGGCCAAACGAAATGGCAAGGACAGGATATGAAAATGGTATATTTACTCACTCACCATGACCTTTCGTGTAATACCGAGGGTATAGCTACTCCTTTGAAAAAACGGCAGAGTTGTCATCACCATCATCATCATCATCATCAAAAAGAAAAAAGAGTACAAGTACGGGGAACCACCGGCGGTAGGCATATAATAAAAGCTCATTTATGAAGTTTGCGGGGAGGAAACGCTCTTCCCTCTACAGGAAGAACAAGTACAAACATAATAAAATTATTGTATTATGCCACCACCAACCTGGTTATTATGACACATACAAAAGAGAGACATGGCCGTTGGCCAGAGGCCATAGCCGGCCCGTAATACAATTTAATGGTAAACTCTGGCCGGTGCAAATGGCATTAGGATAATGCTTGAAGACGATTATGTAGGGACCGGTGGGCCCATTTTTACACATCCCCTTTATTTTTTTCTTGCAACCAAAGTGGTAGTGATCCCAACGGGTGGATAATAATTCTTTAGTATTTTTTGATGGAAACGAATAGCTTCAGCATAAAAAAAATACTAATAATGCACAGAAACATGCCGCACACACATGGAACCTCTTCTTTGAGGTCGGTTAGCTGGCTAGAAGTGGGGGATAAGCGGTTGAATCTGGGACAGATGGCAAACTCGGTGGGTTGCTTTCTATTCACTTTGTAACGTATATCCTCTGCGAATCGTTTTGGCATCCTACCGAGACAATGTTTTCGCATTTATGAGACTGACAGTTGTGTGCCTAATGTTGGTTTCAACTGTTCCAATGATAATACTCGAAATAACCTACGAAAACAAACAAAAAAAAAACAAAAAAACACAAAAAAAACTTTTCAAAGGTACCCTGCTGCTTGAGAGTCTTTTGTTTATTTTGTGCTGATGAAAATAAATTAATAGGACGGTTGGATTTAATGTGAAATCTTAAGCAGTGATGTGGCATCACAAGTGTATTTATTTTCAAGAGGTTGTCCTGAAAGTCACAACCAACTGGAATATTTTAGTAACCATTGATGCAGAGGAGTTCTTTGATTTGATGGCAAAAACTTAAGTAAATTTATTGGCAATAGGAGGGCGACACTGGAATTTATGTGTTCGAAAACCGATGTGACCCAAGCTCACAGATTTTTTCAATCAAGATTCAAAATTCTCGAAAAACACTTTCAGTGGCATCAAGTTTGAAATGGAATCTTATCCAATTGTGCTGTTTCTGACAGATTTGACATTTTCATTCAAAATCCCCCAAGTGTCTTCAAAATGTCCTTTTACAAAGGCGAACAGGGGAGAAGATTTTTTAAAATTTGAAACTAGTCAATTTTGAGCCGCACTGACAAACTCGTTCCTACCATAAATTTTGACGGTGTCTTCAGTCACTGGGGCCGCTTGTGATCAGTTTTTTTAATTGTTGACCATGTCCTGCCAATCTTTGCATATAGAAATGCATAGTTAACCTTAAAATAGTGTTACACGCGAGCTGGGATTCGAAAAGATAAAACACTATTCTGTTGAACTTTTCTAATAAAATCACTTTTATTGTGATACAGGGTGCGGCAAGAAAACTTGCTGATTTGTTTTTGGCGCCAAGCGGGGATGAGTGGTCTAATGTGGGTGGAGAGTGTCTCATTTTTAGGGGACTTCCTGAAGTCAGTGGACATCATGCATTGGACAAAAGAGCAACGAGCATTTGCCTGCGAGGCTTACTTTTCCAACTGTTTGTTCCATGATTTGCACTCAACGTGCTTTCCGTACTCGCTTCAATATCGATCCAGCAGCCGATATTGGAGTGATCACAATCCACGTGAAATTCATCAGACGCCACTGCATTGTGAACGTGTCACCGTATGATGTGCTGTTTCGAGAGTAGGGGTAATTGAAGAAAACGAACGCACTGTTGTGGTGAATGCAGCTCGCTACAGAGAGATGATTGAAGAATTTTTCATCCCAAAACTCGATAAACTGGACCTTGGTGATACGTGGTTTCAACAAGATGGAGCCACAGCCCACACAGCACGAGCATCGATGGATCTTTTGAGGGAACATTTCCCCGATCGTCTAATCTCCTTGAGAGCGACCTTACGTGACCGGCGCTGATTCCTGACCTGATTTGATTTGGCTCCGTGCAAGTTTTCTTGCCGCACCCTGTACTTTTTAAAACAATTGTTAACCGCTTTAAGCCAATCACTTATTTCACTGTATTACACTTCCTTATCTTCACAATCAATTATTATCCCGAACTTTACCAATCACTGTTAAAATATCAGCTGTCATCTCAAATCTGCTTTTTATATCCGCCTCGCCATCTATCGGAAATTTCTAGTTACTTCCCGTTCGTCCCGAACAAGCTCGATGGAACAAGAATAAGCTCACTTAACTCTCCACTTATTTGACAGATTCGAGCCTCCAAATGGCAGTGGAACTTGTTTCGTGCCTAATGGGTTGTTTACACTTCACCATTTAAGGTTCCATTTAAATTCCACAAATAGGTCTGTCTATTCGCGTACTTTTCCGAGCCGAGCACGAAACATTTGTCAAACTAAAAAAATTGAGAGTAATTGAGACTGCTCGTTACTCGTTATTTTGTTAATTTTCTCTTTTTCTGTCATTTTTGATGAGTACGTGTCTAGACTTTGTGCAATTATGTTCGATTTAAACCGCGTACGCAAACGAACCTAATAATAAAGGGCTGTTATTGTGAATGACCCGCTATTTCGGTAGCTGTCACTTTTGAAGCTTTTCTTCTTTGACATTTGACAAGTAGAAACTACGCCATTACTAAAAATACTTATCATTGAATTTAATTTTCACCGATTATGTTGTTCCGTTCAGTACCATTTTCAGTATAATTTTTTACAAGTAGCTCAGGAACCTCCTTTATGAAAAACAAGGGCTTAACGGACTTACTTCAAAGCTCTACTTTAAACAGTATACATGAACGCCATTGCTATTTAGACAAGTCGCCCGAGTCTTAAGTGTGTGGCGGTTATCTTTAGGGAGAGCGACGTCGCACCGCCTATAACAAAATTTCTTATCGCTCAGGGTTTACATGGCCACCGCCATACGATTTCAAATGCTAGAGCGTCGCTCAATCGCTTTGTTGCTTGTCTCTCACTGCGTGGCTGCATTCCTAGCCAGTGTTGCCAGATGAAAAATCTAAAAATCTTGTTTTTCGGAAATAAAAAATCTTTTTTTCAAGATTTTTTCAAAATAGAAAAAGAACGAAATATAAAATACAATTTTGAAGTACTTAAAATAAACTGTTATATGTACATATTTTTTTCGACAAAATTGCAGTAGGTACCTAGCCATATAGGTATATTGTATACATATATGTAGGTATACCCAATAATGTATTTATTTTTTTTTAATTTTGGAAAATATTTGAATTAAAATGACTCAGAACTTCATTGCTTATATTAGAATCATAGCAACTTACTCGATTAAAGAGCAACAAATCCTTTGAAAAGATTAAACTTTTAACTGTTTCAGTACTCAAACGATTACGAATTTTTGTTTTATTTAAATTTATAGCAGAAAATATATTCTTTAAGCAGTTGCAGAGCGAAAGAATGTGGAAGCGAAAATATATTGAAAACAAAATCTTTAAAAATTGGATATGCGAAGTTTCCATCGCCTGTTTTTACTAACAATTTTTTTTAAAAACATATTACATCGGTTATTTTATCAAATTCGTTGAAATTTATGTTTCTTTAGAGTAGATGGAAACGTTAGTAAAACAGAAATTGTACATGGGCTCTGTTCGACTCACATAACTCATAATTATGGAGTTTATAGAAAACGGGTTTCTCCAATAGAAAAGGTTGTTTTAATGTAAAAAAATCGAAAATTCTTGATATCAAATATCTTGAAATTTGATGAATTTGAGGTAAAAAGTCTTGCACCTATTTTGGAGCTCAAAAATCTTGAAAAAAAAGATATATCTTGTAATCTGGCATCACTGTTCCTAGCCGGGCAAGAATTTTTACTAAAAATATTCCGAACGTGCGTCGCAACCCTGGAGCCTATCGGCAGAATATCCTCTTTGGTTCGAAGCTAGGTTTTGTTATAGAGGGGCGGTTTGAATCATATATGCAATTTTCAACTAAAATCCATTGGGAATCATTTTGATTATACCCTTTTAGTACATGCCAGGACATGGAACTTACCAAAACCATTTGGACTGTTGATGAATCTTCTAAAATCTGGTAGAGCTATCGTTTATGGTTTTGTCCAAGCCAGTGCCGAAGAACCCTCTGCTCCCATACAAAAATAGCGGTCTTATTGGAGGGCTGGGCAGTGACACAGGAGATGTTGCAAGGATTCTATTTGCTCTTCATCGCTGCGGCTTTTGCAGAAGTCGTGTTTGGGAAGGTACCCAGCCTTTTGGCGACGTTTCTCATAATAAGGTGTCCCCGACGAGCATTCGGGTTTGATTTCGAGCAAGAGATGTTAGGATCCTGAGTCATAGAAGTGGCATGTGAAACTGAAAGTCTGAATTGTGTACCTGAAACCCTGTAAATGTAAACTGCTTTCACTTTCATTCAGTTAAAGAAATTGATGACTAGGCGAAACAACATGTTCGAATTAATTGAACATTTTTCTCTTCTTTTGCCGAGATAGATGTTCAGTATAAAAGAAACCTGTTGTCGTTTTCCTCTTTGACTTATGAAGTGACGTTTTATAAGTTTACGCAGCATCAGAACTGTTTTGACAAGTTTCCATTTTTTTGGGGCTTTTGTTATTTCCAGTGCAGGGTGCTGTTCTATTACATTTTCGTAAACAGCAACCAAACTTGAATAAAGTTGAATGGAACGAGAATACACGAACCTCCTTATTAAATGTTAAACTGCTCAAAGAATACAGCTGGCGGTTAAATTACCCAAACCGATCTCCTGTCACAGGCATTTATGTGGTAAAAAAATAAATATTTATGAACATAATTTCGTTGTATCCAATCCCAGTCGTTGCCAACTCAATATATTGGAGTAGACCTTCTAATTATCCAATTAAGTGAACCAATTTTAAGCATTCCACGTGTAATGAGGGACGTTGTCCCTCATGCGTGTCCAGTAAATGGTGCTTCTGTGTAATTATCGCTTTTTCTTCTGAGAATTAATTCCCCCCCCAAAACCCAATAAATATCTCGAAAAGAACCTACCATTCCCGCTCCTTTGATAACGAAACAATCATCTTAATTTGACGTGTAGATAATACCAAAACATAAGTCGTTAAAACGAACGTTCCAAACGAAGCCATATAAATATACACAATAAGAGCGAGAGGCGCCTCCGCCAACAATAATTTCGCATATTTACTTATATCTACATACATTCTGACACAATAATTTCGCTTTCGCAAAGTGCAAAGAACTCGAGATGTAATAAATAAAAGGACATTAAATGGAATAACACAACTCCGTGTAACAGCACAAGCACCATCATCAACATCAAACACAGTAACATCCCTTTCCCTTTCACATTTACTCCTAAGGATGTCTTCATATACGAACAAGGGGGTAACATGACAACAAAATCCCTGGCGATGCTCCTGATATTCGTTTGCTTTTATCAAAAAGGAATAAAAAGGAAAAAAAGGAAAATAATAAGAACCCTGCAAGCAAATAATAATAAGGAACGACACGATAAGTGGGCTTTTGGCAGCAACTATGCGAGAAGAAAACAAATCAACACATACACACACACACACACAAGCGCACCCTGTATGACGAAAAGATACCCACTTCGCTAAAGGTACTTGCATTAACAGAAAAAAAAAAATAACCAAAAAAAAAATCACAATAAAGGAGCGGAAAAACAAAAATGTAGGTTTGGTACCCTGGCTCCATAGCACACCACTACCAATACGAAACCCGTGTTCTTTTGCATTAAAGCTGCTCCTGCATGTCCTATCGCTCTGTACGTACTACATACCTATCAGTTTATGTTGTCGGTACACTTAACTGACGCGAGACAACCATCTTAAGCCGGCAACAAAAAAATAAAATCGCAGCAACTACACCAGCGGAAAAAACATAATGAAAATATACATACTTGGATATATGTACGTGGGTGGGGGGATTTCCAAAACAGGACACAAAACTTTCCCATCATTCCCGCCCTCTTCCCGTGTGTTAACTTTGCAAAGCAAGCAGGAAGCACCCGGACCAAGTCGACATAAAAGTTAGGTGCACAGGAAGACTGCTTTAGCAATGTACCCCTGTAGTCTGTTCCTCCACAACGACTTGAAGCATTTTGAAGCACCAAATTTTTGATGAAGAACAATTGCTGTACGACGAGTACGTTCTGCTGCCACTGCGAAGGGGAGCTGCTGTGATTCACGGTTATGATACAGTTTGGAATATAATACACTTGGTGAAAAAGTTTTGCCTCGTTTTCCCTTTTAATGTGAGTGCTGGGAGTTTAAATTACACAGCACAGAACATCCCTGGCAGTGGTCAGGCGAAGTCATGAAAGAGTTTCGCTGTGGTCGAGTAAATCCATTCACTGGGATAACAATAGAAACCAACTATCATCACGGATTAGTTTTAATCCTCCAACGACCTTTTCACTGCACGACTATGGGCACATTCATTTGCCGCGGTAAGTGTTGCGTGGCGGTTTCATTAGAAGATTGACCGTGGTGTTAAGAAATTAAACACTCACACAAAAAAAATTACAGTGCAATGCAATTAATTTGGTGTAGGGTGCATGTATCTGAGAGGAAACACCTGCTCAAAGCTACAAATTAAAGTAGCTGTCTGGTTGGCGCCCCAAAAAGGGTTTTTGGCAAAGAACCAAAATTTCCCTAAACACACTCCACATAGAATAGAATTGGGCACATTCAAGAATTCAAGTCGACTAGATTGGTCTGTTTCAGGTGTAACCCGAGCGCAAAACCTAGCTTGGTCGGGAACGTCACTTTTTCTACGTCAGCCAGATTTATGCGAACTGTCAACTTAGTACTGAGTCACGAATGTCTTGACTAGAATCGTCGGCTACAAACGTCAACTAAAACACATGCTCATATGACCGATTTCAGTCAATCAAAAAGGATGTACATCTAGTCAGACAGCTGTCAGACTTACTAAACTAGAGACTTGAACGTTCTCTTTGTCTTTATGTACTTGGATTTGACAAGGAATCACTTTAAAACTGTTCACCCAATTCTTGTACACTTCACAGGCATTACAAATGGATTAATGGAGTTTTTGCTTCATCGCAATCGGTCTACTCTACGGAATTAACATTTTCCGAGAGAGGGCAGCACATATCTTCATCCATTCGATCCACTATATCACCGTGTTAAATTGCACCTCGCTATGGTAAGCAGCTAGTATCAAAAGACCCTTATAAAGAGTGCAAAGTTTAGGCATTTGAGCCCCCCCCAAAAAATATGTTTGAGCCCTGTTCTAATTTAATGTTAAAAACCAAGTGTTTCGGTATTTTTCGAACTGAATAGTACATAGTTTCAAGCCACTGACCCCCTTTTGGGAGGGGTAAAACGCTGGAGCTACGTTCTGTGCAGTTTGAGAAGCTCTTTTGAAAGCTAAATAGTTTCATCGTTTAAAAACGAAATAACAGGTTTGAAAGGGCCTTGGCTTATCTTCTCAAAACGCGTTTTTCTTTCTTAGTTCAGAGCAGAACCTCAACTGTTTTACAAAATGGTCGTGTTTCTTTTTAAGCTCAGACACACTAGAGCTCAGAATTTGTGTTTCTTTTTTCATTCAGAGCGCGCTCTATGAGCTCAGAATAAATGGACTGAGCAGGCTGAGTGAATAGCTGATTACACACTTCCAGTCACATTTGACAGGAAAAAAACACAGGATCAGGACAATAGTTGAAATGGAGGACAAACCTTGTTGTTCTGGAACTGATAATTAACCAATTAAATATTTTATTATACATTTCTGACAACTATGTGCTAAAGAGTGTTTCATAAATACCTCAGAACAATCTGACCAAGCTCGTTTCAGAGCGCGCTCATAATGCTCGACCTCAGTTCAGTGCTCAGCTCTCAACTGAAAAAATAAAAACGCCTAAAACCATTCGCATTTTGTGTGAGTTTTTAATTCTTTGGGGCGAATAGAAGGGGTCTTCAATTTTATGTCCAGTTTAGACGCTCTTTCATGACATTTTTACTCTCGGATGGTGTCAGACGTTCGCGAGAGGTGGCGCTGTGGACAAAACTATAAAACTACAAAACGTGGGACCCCTCGCTTAGTAGTCCAACACAGTTTCAGCCCTCTGACCCCCTTTCTGGGGGGTAAAATGCCGAAACTATGTCTTTTAATTTCCCTTCTCTGCCAATAAACAGAATTTTTATTTAAAAAGACGATTAGTTGTAGAGTATTTAAAAAAATTGCAAAGAGGGCGTTGGGGACATACACAATATTCAAAAAAAAAAAAATCGTATACAGCCAGCAGTTAATAAAAATATACCTCCTTCTAAAATTTAAGTTTACATTCGATCAGCGAGATTTGAAAGAAACGCCGTTCCCTTTGCAATTAGTAAATATTTGGAACATTAAATTAAACTGAAAATTTAAAACTACTTTACCCGAAAATACGATGTTTAAAATGATCTCCGAAAGACCTGCACTTTTTAGTAAAACACCCGAAAATAAACTTTATTCCCCGTGGTAATTTATTTTCCTCACCCACTGTATGCCATCGTACACAGACAGAGACAGAGCCAGACACAGAGAGAGAGAGCCACAGCCAGAGACAATTTATTTGGGAAACCATTTGCAAATGCATTACTTTCATGCATAATGACGTCCATTAAAATATATGCGCTTTTCCGGTTGCAACACCATAATGAGGTTGACTTCCCATCTTTGGGGGGCACATGCAATCAAATTATTTCCCACAAACATGGACATGGAAACGACGAGATATTTTTTGAATTAGAGATAAAGTTTTTTTTGGCCATAATTAGATAAAGAAAATGCAACTTTTCCCATTCCTGTTCATATCATTCATTGCATTTGTCTTCAGCATTGTATGGGAGATAGGGAGCGCGCGCTGGGGGCAGGAGCAATATGAATACCAATCGAGGAATAGCAAAACGAATCCCTGTGTATATAGGTATGTTGTGAAGCTCGCTTCAATTAATTTTGTACGGTATTCCTTTATTCCTTTGCTGAGGCGAAACTAAGTCATGTAATTTGAAATAGAAATACATTTTCGTTGGCTGTTATTTTTATTCAAAGAGCAGGGAAGAGGAAGCTGTTCCAAGGATTATTTTCGGTCTTATTCCAGCTGTCTTTTTGGGGGAGTACCTATTTTGATATTTGATTTTCATTCCAAAGTCCCCTGGGAAAAGTATAAAAATTCTGTTTAATTAAGAAGTTTTGCGGGGCAGTTCATGTTGCTGTGATATTAATTACTTTAGCTAGCTGCCAGTGCTAAGACTAAATTTGAATTTAATTCATTTCGGGTTTTACAAATCAATGGGAGTGCGCAGCATACAAGGGGATTTCACGGCTGGATAAGCTTCAGTCCTTCTGAAGATCTTGGCCAGTGTAATGGGATTATTCTTTCCCGTTTGAACTTTTATAGGAAACTAAACCGCTATTGGTTTGGCTGGCAATTGAAAAACTCAAGGCCTTGTATTCTCTATCGCGCAACAGGGGGAGTAATCAGCTTAGGTCCCCTGGCTCCTGTATAAATCGCCCAAAGCCTTTAGCTCAAAGCGAGTTCTATTTCATTTGCTACCGCCACCGGCAGGAATTGTCTGTTGTGTATTTAGTTTTCCCCCAGGCTCGTGGGGGGTGCTATCATTTCCACTCCCTTTGATAATATTCACCTGTAGCGTAGCTGCGCCGAAATTAGGTATTGATTGCGGTTATGTGATTGCGACAGTGGAGGTTGGTTTGGATTTTGTGACAAACATTTTTCCGACTATTGATTTTTATAAACAGCATTAGCTGTCCTTGGATTTAGGCAGGCTTACTACTTGGTTTCATAATTTTGGGCTTCGTTTTGAGGCCAGCAATTCATAAAGGAATATAAAATGAACTGTGGAACTCGTTTACGGCCATCCCTCAAATTCTATTAGAGAGAGAATTGAATTGGAATAAATTATGAATTTTTAAAGTTGGTATTTTGGATCACAAATCTGTTTGCGTTCGATGTGCCGCAGGGAATTGTTGATAATTGCATTCGGCTATTGAAATGTGTTATTCATAAATGATGGTCCTGTTTACAGACTCAAATCGACATGATAATGAGGGCTGTTTTATTGAACAGTGGAAAAGTAGTGGCGCAGTGGTTCAGTGGTTAGTGGGCTGGACTAATGTGCGGGGGATCCTTGGAAAAAGCACAATTTACATCTAATGGTTTTTCCCACTGCAGCAACGAATGAAAATTATCCGGTGGGCCATCTAGTGGTTTCTTTTTAAATGATAGGTTATTTAGACACTGACAGCTGGTTACCGCTCGTAATCTTGACAGAAAGTCAGTAGCATACCTCCGCGGAATGAAATGAGTCGCCTTTAACTTGAACAATCTTAAAAACCTATTTGCAAAGTGAGTGAGCTGTGTAGCCCAAACGGTGCGTTTTTTGAAAAGAAATTTTGGCCGAAGTGTAGCACCCACCGCGCTGTACGCAAGTTTGTGCGGAAAGTTCGTGTGACTGGTATTCGAGTGGACAACACTCATGGTCCCTGACTCCGTATACGGTGGGCACAGGTAAGAATGTGGCTACTCAATTCACGAACATCGAACACCGATCTCAACAGCTCAACATTTCATGCACTAGCCTGAGGAGAATTCTGCACAAGGAACTCGGATTATTCGCTTACAAGATCCAATTGACTCAGCAATTGAAGGCGCAGGACCATCCGATTCGTTATGGCTTCGCAGTTTTGGGCCTCAGAGCACCTTGAATTGGACAACGATTTTGCGCAAAAAATCATCTTTTCTGACGAGACGCGTTTTTATCTCGACGACTACGTTAACAAACGATTGCCGCATCTGGGGCTCGGAAAACCCGCACGTTATTGTCGAAAAGCCAATCCATTCACAGAGAGTGACAGTTGTGTCCGGATTTTGGAGTGGTGGCATCATTGGACCATTTTTCTTTAAAAATGAGGCTGGGAAAAACGTTTCGGTCAATGGTGGACGTTAGAGAGCCATATCGACCGACTTATTTTTTTACTGAAATTGAAGACATGTTTTTGGACGACCTCTGGTTCAGGCAGGTTGGTGCGCCATGCTACACAGCCCACGCCGCAATTGATCTTTTGCGCAACAAATTCCCAAAATGTGTAATCAGGGTCGACATTCCGTAAGACGAAACGTTGAAACGTTTTCGTGTGCACGAGCAAATTTTGCTTGTGTAACATAGGGCAACTCATTCGTGCGCACGAAAACGTTTTATCGTTTCGCCTTACAAAATCTGACCCCAGCCTTCTTGGCGATGTCAATTGGCCGCGATTTGACCTCTTTGGACCGTTTTTTGTGGGGAATCGTGAAGGACCGATGTTATGCCAATAATCCGGAAACGATTCAAGCCAACATCATCCAATCAATCCGTGAGCTACAGCGCGAGACCATCAACAAGGTCTTGCAGAATTGGAGTAGTAGAATGCGTTACTGCGAAGCCAACCGAGGCAGCCACTTGAACGACGTCGGGTGCCATAATTAATGGAAATGTTTGCTCTATAGCCATAATACGTTTTCCAACGAGAGGTGTTGTTGTGAATGACCCGCTATTTCGGTAGCTGTCACTTTTGAAGCTTTTATTCTTTGACATTTGACAAGTAGAAACTACGCCATTACTAAAAATGGAACGATACACGCTTCAACAACGCACTGAAATTATTAAAATTCACTACAAAAATTGTGAAAATCTTGCAGTCACAGTTCGCAAAACTAAAGCATTTTTTGGTCGTCGTGAAGCACCTTGTCGGAAGTCGGACCGCAATACAGAAATTGGTGGAAAAATTCGAGCTGTTGGGACAAGTTAGTGATGTGAAGAATAAAACCCGTGCACGTCGCTCAAGACCAACTGAGAATATTGCTGCTGTAGCCCAAAGTGTTGAAGAAAATCCAGGTTTGTCCATTCCTCGTCGTTCTTTGGAATTGGGCATTCCACAAACGTCATTACACCGTATTTTGCATAAAGACTTGGGTCTTAAGGCTGGACAATGTTCAACGCTACGTGCCACACAAGCAACGAAACCATTGATCTTTTACGGGAAAAGTTTCCGGACCGTGTTATCTCTCAAAGAGGTGATCACAATTGGCCACCGAGATCTTGTGACTTAACACCTTGCGACTTCTTCCTTTGGGGCCACGTGAAAGATAAGGTCTACGCCAACAGCCCAGCGTCGATTCAAGAATTCAAAGATAAAATTCGTGAGGCTATCGTGGACATAGGGCAGCCACTTTGCGATTTGGTTGTGGAAAATTTCATGAAAAGGATATGGTCCTGTATGCATGCTCGTGGTGGCCATTTGGCTGATGGTGTTTTTCATTATAAACGGCATACCTTCCTCTTTATTGTGAAATAAACATCCGATCACTTATCTCAAAAATTACATTTTCCTTTGAATACCAAAATAAAACCTCTTATTGGAAAACCCTTTATATGGGAAACATTTTGTTCATTTTGTTGCAAATTTGAAAAGAAACTTGGTTTTGGCCCACCCTGCATAGTGTATAACTGTCATGAAAGAGCTTCTTAATAAGCCGTTCGGACTCGGTATAAAAAGTGTTGTTTTCTTCCAGTTTCAATCGTCCGAGAAATAAATGCTTGGGAGTAGGTCGACCTGGGATATACGAGCATACCTTGTAAAAGTCCAACTGTCAACTGTCTTAGTGATAGAACCCACTTCACTCATCCCGCAAATAAAAGAACGAAACCCGCCATCATCGGCTGACATTCTTCCTAATGATCTCGCCAAAAAAAAGAAAAAAAATAGAAAACCCCAACAATTATGGTATATTATCATCAACAATCTCAATGCCATCAAGTGACACACACAAAAAACAGAAAGGAAAATCCAAGACGACAACATCTCGCGAATATAAATCTTTTAAGAAAATTAGCAAAATAATCTTTCCCAATGCGACACACTTCCGACTTTCAGGCTCCCCGGACCACACGAGGGAAGTGTACACCGCCTATAAGCGAACCATATGTGAAATGGAATCCAACAATGTATCCATATGGGTATAGGGGATGAGGAAAAGGCTCAAAAACGAAAATCTGTTCGCCATTAACCGTGTTTTATGATCATAATGTGGTAATTAATTTTTCCTAATGGTACAGCAGCTTTGTGTACTCCATGCACATTCCGGAGGATGGTTTTCACTTTCTCCCTCCCCCACTATCCCCCCTCTCTCTCTCTCTTTCTTTGGCTATATTCAGTGGGGTATTATCCTGATTGATGATTGTGCCTTTGAAGATTTCGCCGCGTTGCGTCGCTTCCTTCTTTCACACGCACAAGAGGAAAAATGACAAAAAAAAACAAGTGCCAAGTGGGGGAGAACATCTTTTATATATATATTGTGCGAGATGGAGTGTATCCCTTTTTTAGGAATATACAAAATTACCTACACACTTACTTACACGTCACAATAATCCCCATATGCTCGCTTTGATCGAGTTGAGGAAAAAAAAAATAAAGAAACCCCCCACTGGATAAATAATCGCTCAAATTTGTCAGAGTGGCGCGCGACTTATCTGCATCACTCCGCCTGTCATTGTTATTATTTTTTGTTCCCTTGCCTGAAATTTGAATGCGGCTAAAATAATGATTTGCGATTTTGTTGTTCACGGAAAAAAAAAATAACCGAGCATCTCTTTTCTACGCCATTTTTCCTCCTTCGTGCTCATTATTGCTCTGCTGTCATTCAATTATTCAAATTTGAGGAACTGTCATATTTCATGTAGCTGTCGGTCGGCAGAAATCATCCGACAATCGTTTTGCGCGCTTTGACAGTTTCACTTGGTTCTTTCTGGCGGCAAAACAGCAGACAAAAAAATACCTGAAAATATTTAAAACACGAAATTGTTGGTGGCAGCACAGGAACAAGTTCAAAAGAGGGAATTTTTATTCGAATGATAAAAGGAACAAGACCGCACCGAAAGTTGGTAGGTATTCGGGAAATAGCTTTGATTATGATAATGCTTGCATATCTTAAGTTTTCGCTTGTTGTTGCTGTATTTTTTGTTGTGCTACTTGAAGAAAAACTTTCCACAGTGCGAATTATTTCCTTTGTTGGCTTTGACGTTGAATGGAAAAACAATTTTTGTTTATTTGCTCCGTGGAATGGACGGAGAAAATCCATTAACAAAATAGCTTAGCCGCAGGGATAGGGTTCTTTGAATAGAATGGGTTTCTGTTTTCCGACTAACGTTTCATTTTTTACCCAATCATCCGATATTCCAACGAACCTCTCTGCGAACTTGACGGCAAGGTCGATGATGGGGTTGTTCTGACTATCACAGACGGATGCTTCGGCTTGGAGTGTTTGTTTAGTATTTTCCAGCAAATTCAACTCCTTTTTTTTGTATCTCTTTTGGAAGTATTTGTAGAACGATTTGATTTTTAAAGTGGATTATTGTTTAGCTGGATCTAGTACAATCGTAGATGTGATGCAAATTAATTTGATTCCACTGTCAGGAGTTGTCGTGTCATTGGCCGCGATCCACTGCCCGATAGATGTCTAGCACAAAATATCCCAGATGAAGGAACGTCCGCGCTAGAACCCTAGCGCCAGCGGCAAAGTGACAATTAACACTAATTATTTCCACACTATAATCAAAGAAATGATACAATATATTATACAAACGATATCTGAATTGTTATTTTACTTACGTTATTAACAATTTTATCACAATTCCAATTGCTCGGTTTCGTATTTAATTTTATTTTGCAAACGTTTGAACGATTTCCTTTGACAGGTCGTTTTATTTTTTTGTTTTTTCTCCCAATACAGCGGGTAATTTTGCGCTAGATTGAGAAATTTCCCTGAAAGGGATATTTCACAAAAATTGTTAGATGTCTAGCGCAAATGGTGCAATGTCCATTTTTTTTAATTGGAGTTTGACATGCCGCTAGTCATCTAGCGGGCAGTGGAACGCGGCCATTTACAAATTTATATATTGGCGCCATCATTCGGTGATGATGGGATTAGTTTATTGTGGTAGCAGGTTTTTGGAATTTGTTAAGCGATTTGAAAGGGATTTATTTGTGAACTGCACGTGTTTTAACTCGTTTTATTCATTTAAATTGAAAATATTCACATGAAAGATCCGCTTCCTATTTGGTTAGTTGGTTTATGTGACTGTTCTGCTGGTTTCCTGTCAAGGGCAAACGCAATAAGCGCTTGAGAGCCCTTTTTCAATAGACAGGGCTGACAGGACCTGTAGATATTGACGGAAAGCTATTTTATGGAAGCTAAAAACCAGCCTGTGGAGTTGACTATGCGATTCTGTGTTCAAAGGTTGGCCAGGTCTTTCTTGAAATGGCGCACTTGATTTAGTTCGTCCATCTAGTCTTCGTCTGTGAAGTAACAGGCATTAGAATGAACTTCCTTCACATTGGCTCCTCCATAAAGAGAGGTTGCTTGTCTGGAAAATTTATCATTCGAATCTATGTTTCTATGGCCGGAAGCCCAGACGAGACTGATTTCAAACTGATGAAGCGCCGTGGACTTCCAATTGAGTTAAGGGTCAAGGATGACTCTTTAGTATTTGGTATTGGCAAGTGGAAAATACAAAGAAATACAAGCGAATCGCTTTGGGGAATTTTTCACACTTATAAGCTTACTTACTTACTTAAGGTGGCGCTACAGTCCGGGGTGGACCTGGGCCTCAACCTACAAGCGTCTCCAGCCAGCACGATCTTTAGCCAGCTGACTCCAGTTTCGCACGCTAAGTTGGTTAATGTCCCCTTCCACTTGCGTGCGCCACCTGAGTCGCGGTCTTCCTCTACTGCTAGTTTGTAGAACATTTTATCAACATTTTTCATGAGAAATTTTCACTTCTAGGGTTGTAGGTCGATATAAAGGTTCGTACTAGCTTCCAAAGAGAACATTTTTCGGTCTTGTAAATGAGATCGCACTGTAATGACGGCCAGAAATAGCAACAATCAGACAAGTTTAATCTTCTTTCAACATTTGTTTAACTAAAGACTTCTCCGATCGTCTGCTTAAATCGAACTGACTCGTATGTCATGCATGTTACTGTCTAACGCTGTAAAACTCCCGAAAATGTATATAAAAACATAAGAAAAAGTACACATAAAATGTTCATATAGAAGAAGTCAAAGTTGACATATAAATATAAACAAAAAGTGTTGCCGCTGTTTTCTTACAGCACCAAATTTGTATCCCCCACGAATCTTAAATCATCACCTGAAATATTCAAAGAACTCTACTGGAGTCCCCGTCAAAAATTCAAAACGTTCATTCTACGACCACGCTGAAAACCCACCTTGACTGGAGTAAATTGAAGACTACGACACAATAAGAGCGCAAATTAATTTTTGGTCGCTTTATGTTTTTTATTGAACGTACAAAATCAATTGGCTGAAACATTAATTTCTAGCGAACTGTTGTCGACGCAATGAATCAGGACACAGACGCTGGCCGGCGTTTCTATTTGTGCCAGCGTCTGTGTCCTGAAAAACGTTTAGCTTCAAAGGATCTAATATCAAATACCAAATTGAATCCACATCAAATGCTGTCCGTGGCAGAACTCAATTTTGCATTGAAAATAAATTAATTTCAATTTTTTTTTCCATTTCATTCTCATCTTGTGAAAATTAAACAAAAAAAAAAACTGCTGACAGCCAGATTGATGTCAATAATAAATTAAATATATTAAATTCGAATTTCGTGAATAGATTTCAAAAAAATGCAAATCAAACCAGCAACACAGTAGCACCATCCCTGTCCTGATTAATGGCCGGCATTTCTCTAACCGAGAGGGCCATCGTCTGTTTGATTTATTGCCACAACTTTATTAAATACCCAAATCACGCTATAAAGTATCGAATTACAGTAATTATCTCATCAGTTTCACACCGAAAACTACACCCAATTCGAGGTGGTTGAAGGTAAAAAAAAAAGAAAAGAAAAATGTTACGTATACGCCCCGTAAACTAGCAAAGTCCATTTCGGTCCACCTATTCAAACAGATTCCCCTTTGTCTACTTGTTACTTGCTAGGTTTCAAAATCCTGACAAAGGAAGCGCGAACATATGCACAGTGCACCAGTGCACCAAATCGCATGATTTCCATTTCCAAAGGGGTTGTAGTATGTATGCAACCCTGCCCGTTGCCGCACACTCATTTCGAATGCGATTCGAATTAGAATGCGAGGAACATTCAGGAATAGACGCCTCACATTCTGATGCACATGATTGTTATTTTTATTAAACGGCAGCCAGAATATACACATTCGCAGACCAGACCGTAAGGCAACAAACAAACTAAGAAAACACCAGCAGCAACGCCAGCCATCCCTTTTATGTTCAATTTTCATTAATGAGAAAAGCATCTTCTCCTTCAGTATGTCCTCCGGCTACAAGTACGATTGTAGGCAACCTATATGTGCGTAGTTATTAGGAACAGGGAAAACGTTCTATCGTGATGGCACCATCACCATCGTTCCTGTTGTCGTAAGACCCAACAACTGCCGGAAAAGCAACAGAGCGTGGAGTACGAGTAGTCTTGGCGATAGCAATCGATCGATGGATTGAAAATGCTCGTATCCATATTCGAAAAAGGAAAACAACGTCTTAAATGTGCATAATGTGTAGATGTTATCGCACATTGCGCTACCCCACCACTTTAGAGGAGGACCAGGACGACATTGGCCCATTTGCAGGTTGGAATGGTGTACAAGTATGGGGGAGGTGTGTTTTAAAGGCAGTTAAACTTTGTAATATATTTCCAGAAATATTTGCGGATCCTGCGGCGAAAGGGTACACTTGTGCGGAGTACTTGTTTCAGCACAGTCCATCGAAACTAACTTTTATTATTATGTGTGTAGGGAAACTAATAAAACGAATACTACAGTTTTACACCTAGTTTGCTGAGGACTTGAAACCCCTTTAAATACAGTAAAGCAAGCCATTAGAGCTGGTGTACTTAGCTCAATTAAATATTCAGTTGCGTCACTTCCCGACCTCATTAAACTCGATGTTTACCTTCCTGTGGTGTGTGTGGCGGGTTTCCATTCGCAAAATTCAAGTATATCGCTGCCTAGAGTCAAACTTTTCGGTTTTCGAAGGGTTTTGGATTAGAACTTTTTTGAATTTTTTTTTCTCTGCCTGTCACGCTGATAAAATCAAAGCAAACTCCTTGGAGTTAAATCCGATGAAGGAGAATTAATCGCGTCGTTAACTTAATCACAGTATTTCAAACGCCATCATTCGAACCGTTTGTTTCAACTATTCCTAGTTGGAGGCGAATTTATTCCCAAAAACAAACCTTATGACAAATCGCCTGCTTTTATCCATACAATCGGGCTGACGACGTAGCTGTTTTGCATTTGAATCAATTGTAATAAATTCAAGCAGAAAACAGTACTGACAGCTGGTTTTGTAGATTCCTGTGATTCGGCAAGATTTATTCACTTGCTACTTTCGACGGAAAACTTTTACTTTGACATTATAATCGGATTGTTTGATATTCATTAACCCGATTGTGAAGAGTCGGCAGTGCTGTGCGAAGCGAACCAATATTGTAACAATGGCTTTAAGTTTGCACGGACATATTTTACAAGGAGACTCTGACAAGCATTCTGTGCGAGGACATAATTCAATGGAAACGGAAAGTCTTCTTGGATTTTAGCTCCGTGGGAGGACTGAATTGCTTACAACTGCTTGACTGAGGTGATGACAAATGGTACATCATTAAGGTTGAAATGCATGTAATCAAGCGGGAATGAATGGGGGTCATTGGTCGGAGGACTTTGGGACCTTTGGCACGTATCAGCGCTTACAATAAAGGAGTCGTTTGCTGTTTATGATTTGGCAATGACTATAACACAATATTCGAACTGAGCAGCTGTCTTGTAAATTGCTTGCTTGCCATAATTAAGTTCTATAAATTCTTGAATTGGTAGCTCCTCTGTACCAATCCACAATCAGTCGCGCGGTGTATTTATTTCCACGCGACTTAAGCGGAGGTACGTGATCCAATTACACGTCATAACTGTTTTAATGGCCGCATTTAGGTGACACAAAAAGTATTCCCACATGAAAACATAGAAAAGCTTTAAAAGAACAACAATGGCGCATTTACAACATCACGCATTCCTAACACGGAAGATTATATGGAAGCCCAATCAGTGATGCCAACTCGGGCTTAATGATGCCTTTTTCTGGAAAAAGGCATAATTTTGAATGAATTATTTTGTACAATCAATTCACAGAAATACAAATGATTTTGATAGATCTGGTATATTCTTTGATCAAAGTCGCATCCAAAAATTTTATTTACAACTGTGTACGTCGTGTGTATTTTTCCATTCCCTACTTGACTTACTCTCCAAACCCAAATCTTGGATTACGGAGATCAAAAAAGGTTCAATCACCTAGCGATCGACCAACTTTCGGTTAGCAAATTTTAATCACCTTGTAGTTTTTTTGCAGTTCCTTTGTAAAATATGTAATTTTTATTTTTTTATTTTTAACAAAATTGGAAAATAAGTCGTAAAAACTTCGATCCGTTTTGGCATCACTGCTAAATAGCCGTGTGACTAAAAAGGGACAGTATTACCTGACACTCGTGACACGTATTATGCTCGGCCATTTTGTTCACGTGGTATGAATAATGGGAAGGTTCTGAATGTTGATATGTTTATAGCGATAGCATACACAATTTCACTTTTCTATAAAGCAAAATGGCTTCCGAAAGTGATGAACGGACAATTATTTCTTTATTTCGTGTAACTGATGGATGAATTGTTGTTCTGATTTACTGACCGTTTTATTTGAAATGTTTTAAATCAGAAATTGAAATGTTTTCAAGTGTTTTTACATCCGTTTTACGTATTTATAATTATGGGTAAAACCTCTGTGACACTTTGGGAGTCTGATTTCTGATCTCATTCTTACCCCATTATTAGCATTGACTCTGGATCTCTCTCTCCCATCGTACAAAAATGCGCGTGCGTGATTTTATAAATGCAGTATACTTAACGAAACAAATAGCTTCAGAGAAAATAATCGAGTGGATTATGATTAACTAAGGGGAAAAGTGACAGTTTTGGCGCTTTCATAATTAAAAAGAAAAACAAGTAAGAGTATTATCATCGGCCTGGCCGATGCTTTGATGCCCTCCACTGCATAGAAGTCATGCAAAATTGGTTTTGTGAGGGAGGTACCAGAACTACTTGACCGACATAGCCCATTTTGAATACCAACCTGACGAAGATAAAACGAAGTCCTTTCACCAAATTTCATTCGCCTCGGTTGATTCCTTTGGACGCTATCGTGTTTTCAACGGAAAGAAGGACTCATGGGTCTAATATTGGTTTTGTATGGGAGGTACCAGAACTACTTGACCGACATAGCCCATTTTCAATACCAACCTGACGCCGATAAAAAGAAGTCCTTTCACCAAATTTCACTCACCTACGTCAATTACTTTTGGCGCTATCGTGCTTTCAACAGACAGACAGACAGACAGACAGACAGAAAGACAGACGGACATGGCTAAATCGATTCAGAATGTGATCCTGATTCAGAATATATATATTTTGGCGTTACAAATCCATTGGCAAAGTGAATATACCTTCCTGAGGAGGGTATAAAAACGAGGAACAAGCTTAAAAAAGGGAGGGAAATGCGAATTTTTCGTGAAACTTAATTTGTTTAATTATAGTATGCTGTCTCCTAAGATCAAATTAAGCAAAGCGGTTAAGCCAAGCAGTACGCAGTTCAAGCTAAATTTGTTGGCCACTGTACGAAAAATCTCTACAGAATTTAAGTAAGCGTATTAATACAAAATACATATTTCCATAGATAAATTTTGACAGATCAGAGAAAATATCGGTGTACGCAACAAAGTTTCAAACGAAAGCAAATTAACAGTAGCAAGTCAATCAACTTTACCACCACAGTTCTTTTTTTTACGCAACTTACACTGTCAAAATTAAGCGAACACTAAGCGAAGTGGTGGAGAGAAACATTGAAGAGGAGCTTACTAGGCTTTAAGAGTTATATTAAAACGCAGTTTCTTTACAAACAAATTTCAAAGTTTACTCAGAATGAAATATGCATACAAAATATGAAAGAAAACAGACCAACGAAATTCTACGAAATAGTTTTTGTGTATCTGAATGCATTCACTTGTTTTGACATTTTGTCTGACAGCAAAGGAAATCACCTGAATTTTTTTTTGATCTGATTCAGTCAACTAATCGTGCATAAAACTTATTATTTGAAATGACTTACATTTAATAAATTTTTTCAAATGAAAATAAATGCAATTTTGACTTATGGGAACAAATGGGTAACTTCTTACGAAACTAGTGGAAAACTATTGGGGACGTTACGTAAAACGACAACTAGATTTCCCTTTGCTAGGTATATATGAACGCGTTGACTAATCAATTTAAATAAATAAAAGTGGCTATACGCAGCACAGCAAGTCTGGCACAAGTGAAAGAGATAAGCTTTAGCGACCATCCAGAACTAATGATTCTTATCTCGGAACTTCCGGAACTTGAGATGATCTGCACGGTAACAGACCGACTTCCAAAAACACTATGCTTCAACAGGAAATTCTCTACGGAAATCACTGAGAGAGAAGCATGGGTTAGCAATAACCCACCAAACTTCCAAAACGGCTTAAAGTGGTATACGGATGGTTCCAAAATGGACTCGGGGGTAGGAGCTGGCGTACATGGACCAAATCGCAACGTCTCAATACCTATGGGGAAAAGCCCCAGTGTATTTCAGGCAGAGCTCCACACCATCAAGGAATGCGCGAACCTTATCTTCTCTTCAGGGATCAAAGGCGCAAACATCCATATTTTCACAGACAGTCAAGCAGCTATAAAAGCCCTTAGCTCACCAATAATTGTCTCAAAATCAGTCATGCACTGCTTCAATGCTCTCCAAACTCTTTGCTCCAGAAACAAAACCAAATTACCAAAATGAACTGGCCAGGAAAGGGTGAGGAACCCCTTTCATAGGACCAGAACCTTTCTGCGTCGTCACTAAATCAGCAATTACTTCCACTATCAATAGTTGGGAACGCAACACGTGTATCAGACAGTGGCAAGAAATCCCAGGCCTCAGGCAAGCCAAAAGATTAATCCTGCCATTCAAGAAAAATGCCAAAAACATCCTAAATCTACGAAGGCACTATATGAGAAACCTTGTAAGCTACCTAACGGGTCACCACGGTTTGCGATACTACCTACACAAACTTCATATAGCCGATTCCCCGGAGTGCCGGATATGTCTTGAAGAAGACGAAACAGCTGAGCACATCATGTGTGAATGTCCGGCTCTATCTAGAATCAGAAGGAAATTCTTCTTTCGGGAAATATCAAGTCCAGAAGAATTGAAAAAGTCCTCTGCTGAAAACATTACCAGCTACATTAGGGAGGTAGAGACACTGCTAACCTAGATATCATTTTCTGGCACAATAGACCTTCTTGGTCGACGTGCCTAGTTTTCGCCTTGGCGAGACAGAAGTTATAAAAAAAAAAAAAAATCAATTTAAATTGTTTTTATATTCTCGCGGTGCCTTATGAATTATGAAAAGTCAACTGAGTAAGCAGGCAGGATTTTCTTGACTAGATTTCTGTTGTCACAAGGAAAACCCGCTTAAGTCTGTTTTACTCATTTTTCAGGAGAGCAGTATAACGATTTTGACAAACGCGTGAAATTACAAACAACTCTATTGACTCTAGTGACTTAAGCTGTTACGTTTTTTCTCAATTCTCAATTTTTAAAGTCAACTTAAGCGGTTATGTCTTGTGGCCACAGATTTGTCGACAACCCCTCCATAAACATCAACAATGAAAAAAAAACTATTCAAGCGACCACTCTAGGTCAATAGAAACTGAAAAACATCTTGTCAGTCTTACTAAACTATAAGTCTGAACGTCCCCATTGCTTTTGCTGGTGAAAAAAGGTCGTCAATGTCTGAACACTTCACTGAAGCGACTTGACGACGACTTGACGACGAGATTCAAGTTGCTGTTTCGACAATCCATTTTAAAAATTTCCTCACGTTCACGATTCATGATGAAATGGCAAAACCTTGCTGAGTATTTTGACAGCTGGATGTCAGTGTCAACTTTGACAGCTGCTGAAACATAACAATTGGAAAAGTATCATTTCTATCTGGCAAGTGGCCACCCTTTACTTCTTTTTTTCCACCTGAATAGCTTTCAGCCCGAAACACCGTCATAATTTATATGGATTTCTATATCCATTGCCGCACATTTAAATTCATTAATCAGATACAAAAAGAAAAACACACACACAACCTCCCACTTAACAATCATAATTCGATAAACTGCGACCGCCTGCCACTTATTTTCCACCACTACCCGCGTAAATGCGAGTGTGTTTGGCGACTTTGTGCATAAATAATTATCAGTGTCCACTGTCCACCAGGTGCGTGTGGTAAAAATATTCGATACAAGTCCAATGATCTGTCTGTGTGTGTGTGTTGTTATTTTTTTACTGTCAGTCGTTAAAACTGGCCGTGGCCGCACTGCTCACTTTCCAGCATTTAACAGCACTTAACCGCAGCAGCGGCAGCACGGTCCGGCGAATATCGATTGCGTTGCGGGGCGGCCGACGCGATGTGAAACGCTCCAAATATACTTGCGAACTGCTTAAAATTCGCATATAAAATTTATGGGGACAGATTGTGTGCTGTGCGCTGCAGCGCACACTTGTCATGATGCGCTGTTATTTGTAATAATTAGTCACTACCATGCATACTAAAGTGTTGGGTTTTTTTTTCCAACAGGATTCCACAATATCTCAGTTTTTTTTTTCCCTCTTTGTCCTTGCTGCGTTATGGCCTGATTGCAAGGGGTCATGTTGACATTTTTATCCCACATGTTTCGCTAGGTTTTTGTTTCGCTGTGCTTTGCAAAGATGAACATGTCCAGCAAGGGATAATAATTGGTATTGCTGTATGTCCTGCGACTCGCTTGCACGAGCTCTTTTTCCATGCAGATTTCCACGCAGTGATAAGTTGATTTAAGGCGCATTTTCGCTGCAGTAATACTATAAAAATTATTCACAGTTGTTGAAAAAAAAGGATTTATGTTACCGCCTTATATTTATTCATTAACAACGGTCATAATTTTAATTTCCGCTCATTTTATTATTTCATTATCTGAGTGCGTGTGTTTTTTTTTCTCGCTCGTTTTTAATTTATCCTTTGGCACAGTTGGCTTCTCAGAGGAGAATTGGATGAGGAGCGGAGTGTGTGCGGCGTTTATTGTTATGGAAAATATTGAAGCGCCAACGTTTGATGCGATTTCGCTAACAATTTAAATATACGGAATAATTTGCAGGAAATTGTTGCACGCCACTTGAAGGGTGAGTGTAAACAATGCCGCGAAAGTGCGGGCTGTGTGCAGGCGGTTATAGATATTTGCATCCAAATTGGTTTTTGAGTTAAAGTTGAAAGGATGTGGACTGTGGGCGTGTGCTGCTTTTGTTTAATATTCGTGATTGCATTCGGCAAACAGAAAGGCGCCTTTTTATTGAGTTGCTGAGCGCGAAAAAAAACAAACGTGTGTGAGCAGGTGGGGGAGGGTAATTGAAATTAATTACCAGGTAGGAGATAGTCCTTGTTTCTGTTTGATTGCAATTTGGTTCGGTTCTTTAAAATTGCATTGTAGTGAAACTGCTGGCATTGAATTGAATATCATTCCAACCGTCACCTTTAAACTACCGACTGTAGAGGGCTCTTAAGATGCAGTTGCTTGCCTTCTTTTAATTAACACCCGTAACGACCATCTAGAGGGGAGTCCTTCATTCGTTCGTTCGTTTTTGAACTTGACCTGCGCTGCAAATTATGGCCCTTGGTCTCCACCTATTACCCTTCTCTCAGTGGTGGTGGTGGTGGTGTTTATTTGCTCATAATGAAGGGTCATCACTTTGGTCATTACAGCTTATGTCTGGTGGTGACATATATTTGTAGTTAATAGTCGGGACTGATAATCGGATCACTGCGAACTAGACCACATATGCCTCACCTCATTTGCAGAAACTACATGCCTAGGGACACTTAAAGGGAACTGATTCCGTAAATAAAAACTTAAAGCACTTTATGCAAGAGGCGGACATTTTCTTTACTAACCTACGAGTATTTGTGGAAGGAGCAGTTTTGAATCTAAATGGTAAGTTAACCTATCAACGGGACCAGTAGTTTTGGCTGTAAGTCGCGAGTTAACCTTTTTACGGGACGGGAAGTTTTGAAAGTCACAGATTCCTTTCCTTTTCAAGTATAATCCTCTGCAAAGTGCTGAAGATTTTTTTAGGGGCGGACTTAGAAAATTCAATTTCATTTCAAAGTGTCAGTTGTCAGAAACGAAGCTTGATGCGATTCAAATCAACCTTCAGCTGAGTGAAAAGAAGCTCGAGCCCCTTCTAGCAACAAAAACACAAAAAAAAAATGTAAAATCGTTGCATAGGAAGTACCTACCGTCAGTTTGAAAGCTAACGTACAAATTTTGACATAACTCCACAAATCCCAATCACCGTTACAAAATTTAAAGTAAATCCAGCAAGCCGTTGAGCCTGCAGCTGAGTGTATAAAAAAGGAATCGCTGAACCCGCTTCTTTTCGGTGCCGCTTTCATCGTTCTGTCGTTAAACTGATGTAAGCCTTTGGAATCGGCATTGTTTGTCCTTTTGAAAGGTAGTAAAAATAGCAATTGGCTTAGGAAATACCTTTTTTTCAATACATCTCTGGCTAGACGTAGGCAAAGCTATATAAAATCGGTTGGTTACCGATATGCGCAAAAACCGCTCAACTGATCGTTACTACATTTTGGGAAATTGATATCTAAGTGACGGAAAGGGTGTCTGTAGGTATATATGATAATTTCGAAAATTTACAATAGATGGCGTGCGGACAACACCGAAGAATGTGCTTTAAAGGTTACACAGCATTCAAAAGACCATTTAAGACCCCACATCTTTACACTTGTAATAGTTGTGGTCGCGATGCATGTTGCATGTCCAAAATAGTTTGCAATTTGGGCTGAATTTGACAATGGGGCGTGGCACCGCGCTCACTACGAAGTCATTGATAACGCTGTATATTAGCGTTTATGGCAACTCTTGCATCAAAAGTTGCTAAGTGAATGCATTTTGACTATCGTACGTATTTTTTCCTAATAATGGGTGGCACATCTTATTTCAAGCTTTTAAAATGCTTACTTTTAATATTCAGAACGTGAAAGTGTACTAATACTTTGTGTAAACTAAATGGTTTTCCAATAAGAGGTGTTATTTTGGTGTTCAAAGAAAAATGTCATTTTTTGAGACAAAAGATCGGATGTTTATTTCATAATAAAGAGGAAGGTATGCCGTTAATAATGAAAAACAACATCAGCCACATGGCCACCACGAGCACGCATACAGGACCATATCCTTTTCATGAAATTTTCCATAACCAAATCGCAAAGTGGCTGCCCTATGCCCTCGATAGCCTCACGAATTTTATCTTTGAGGTCTTGAATCGACGCTGGGCTATTGGCGTAGACCTTATCTTTCACGTGGCCCCAAAGGAAGAAGTCGCAAGGTGTTAAGTCACAAGATCTCGGTGGCCAATTGTGATCACCTCTTCGAGAGATAACACGGTCCGGAAACTTTTCCCGTAAAAGATCAATGGTTTCGTTGCTTGTGTGGCACATACCGCCGTCTTGTTGAAAGTAAACGTTGTCCAGATCAATACCATCCAACTCCGACCATAAAAAATCATTAATCATCTCTCGATAGCGCAATCCATTCACCGTAACTGTTGATCCAACCTCATTTTCGAAAAAGTAAGGTCCAATGTCCCCGCCGGACCATAAACCGCACCAAACAGTCACACGTTGAGGATGGAGAGGCTTCTCAACAATAACCCTTGGGTTTTCCGAGCCCCAGATGCGACAATTTTGCTTGTTGATGTAGCCTTGACGGTCCGAAAAGGTGCTTCACAACGACCAAGAAATGCTTTAGTTTTGCGAACTGTGACTGCAAGATTTTCACCATTTTTGTAGTGAATTTTAATAATTTCAATGCGTTGTTGAAGAGTGTATCGTTTCATTTTTAGTAATGGCGTAGTTTCTACTTGTCAAATGTCAAAGAGTAAAAGCTTCAAAGGTGACAGCTACCGAAATAGCGGGTCATTCACAATAACACCTCTCATTGGAAAACAATTTATAAACACTTTCACGGTTACGGAAACATTTCTGAAAGCTCTAAAGCTATAACCAACAATTAGCCGTAAAGCCGTAAGCCTAGCAGCTTAGTTATTAATTTTGTAATTTATTTACTGATTAATAAAATAATAGCAATAAAAGACTATTTCTACTTGGGTTCACATAATTTCCAAGCTCTTCGCATAATACCTATGGACGGGATTGAAGCAGCTTTCCGTTAGCAAAAGCGTTTAGAGATGACGACTTCTTTTATACTTATAGCTCGGAGATATTTGAAAAAGCGGGAGGTTTCCTCTTATATATCATCTGGGATAGCCACCACGGTTAAAAAAAGAAGAAAGAACAGCTTTCTCAGCCAGTCTAATCTTACAGCTCCCGATTATTCCATCTTCCAAATTAAGTGAGAGTTATAGTTGCCAGAGCTAAAAAAATCGAAGCCGATAAAA
This sequence comes from Cheilosia impressa, assembly GCA_948293265.1. Taxonomy (NCBI): domain Eukaryota; kingdom Metazoa; phylum Arthropoda; class Insecta; order Diptera; family Syrphidae; genus Cheilosia; species Cheilosia impressa. Next base: position 52,079,635 of record OX411881.1, on the reverse strand, counting down.
AAATCAGTTGCATTCAGAATGAGCCGCTAAATAATAAATCGCATGACAGCGTAAAAGAACAGGTACTCAAATACTCAACAGCTTTCTCAAACATTTTTGGTTAACTAAATCAATCATCCCGCTACTGCTTATCAACTTTCAACTATCACACAACCACTCAAAAAGGAACAACAACCAAGCACAAATTATTCACAAGACCTAGCATTAGTTGACAAGATGTACTGAAGCCCCACATCCGCCTCCACAAATCAAAAGTATTACAAAACTCACCGACCAACAAACAAACATCCATCATTCATCTGCACATTTGCTCGCCTCCCAAGTCCTAATCCCATTTAGATCAATGTACACACAGTGACATTCAACACCCGCAATGGCCAATAAAACGTCATCGTCTCAGTATTTCACCATCAATTGTCATCACACACAGTCGATTGCTGCGAACTTCACACACACATTATTCCATTTTTTCTCCGTCGGCTTCTGCTTCGATATTCACCGCTCCCTTGGGACATTTATTTCTCTCAACTGTCATCGGAACCTAAGCTCCTTAAACTTTTCTTATTGAATTATTAGCCAAGTGCAACGAAAAGTATGGTGTCAAGCAAATGGCTTCATTTATTTCCTTCTTCGAGAGCATTTTACTTTTTGAAATTGTCAAAACTTTGGATAGAATATTTTGGTCCTTTTTTCGCACCAATAGCAGCAATGACCTTTCGACAAATTCGTTGGTGTCCTCTATCTTGCCCCCTCTTTCTCTCGGTGTCCTTCTGCTGCTCAACATGTTACATACAATTTATGACCTAACATTTCTGGCTTTGCACTTTGCACTTCTTCTGTTGGTCGCGTGGATTTTCTGGGTCCGATGTTTGAGGGGGTTAATTGCTTGTATCTGCTCATAGTCCTTTAAATATATGTACATTATATACGTGTGTAGGGAAAATATAAAATTATTTCTGCAAAGGGGGACATTTATGTATGCTGTATGCACGAGCCGGGGTTTATGTTGCTTGCGGAATTTGGGTTACGAGATAATTAAACTTCACATCACAGTGGAGCTGGAAGGTAGTGACACATATGGCAACCCAGTTGAATGGAATTAAGCTCTGCGTTATTATGGCAGAACATATGGCGTTAAGGGTGCGACTTGGATTTTATATTTTTAGGGACCATTTCTGAAAAAAAAAAAATTAAACCGAAGGGAAAATGGTGAGCAGTAGTTGACTTGGGTCGGGTATAATAAACCAAAGAACAGGCGAATGTGTGTTAGGGGTATTTTTTTCTTTTTAATTTTTAGATGAGTGTGGTAGACATTTGAATGTTAGACCTTTGGAGCAAATTACATTTTCAGCTTAGACTGGCAGGAAACCAATTAGCTGAAGAATAGGATTTACTCTCAGTTACACTCTGAATCTGAACAGCCATTCAAAATGGGAATGATTTCAGGGGATTTGTATTAGGAGAACAACCTGGATAGGGTTCCATAATCTTTGGAACTAAGGCGAAGATTTAACAGAAACGGACCTCAACGCAAAGCGAACTAGAAAACTCCATTCAATTTGACAATATTTCATGACATTTTGACTTCACTTCAGGAAGAGATTAGACTTCCCAAGTAGAAATTTATGGTTATACAGGGTGGGCCAAAAGAAGTCATCCGATGTTGTTTGGCTCTCACTTTCTAAATAAAAAACTTCGATTCTTATTTTTGATTATGTTTACTTGAACCTTTAGAATTTTATTGGTCAAGTCGGGAAGATGATATCGGCCAAATGGGCGCCGTCACAATTGATTGCCATGCGCGCTGGTTTTATGGCATTTTTCATCACTTCGGCCAGAACTTCGGGCGACAGATTCTCGCACTCGTTGCGACTGTTGTCCTCGAGGGCTTCTAGGGTCTCGGCCTTGTTCACGTAAACACGGGACTTCAAAAAACCCCACAAAACAAAGGCTGGAACGGTTAAATCGTACGATCTTGCGGGCCAGTGCAAATCGCCAAAACGAGAGATGAGGCCCGATGACTCCTCCAGCTCGAACAGCGCACCATGCAGTAACTTTTAGCGGGTGTAATGGCTCCTCGTGCATTACTCGTGGATTTTCGGTGCCCCAGAAGCGATAGTTTTGCTTGTTCACGTACCCTCTGAGGTGGAAATGAGCCTCATCGCTCAATATGATTTTCGTCAAAAAATCGTCCACCTTGCCCTCGAGATTGAGGATGGCTTGGGCGTAGGTTACACGTGTTTGGCGGTCGACAGGCAGCAGCTGATGCACGGACTGGACTGTGTACGGGAACATGCGCAAGTCTTTGACCAAAATTCGCCTAAGGGTCGACCGGCTGTTGGCTAATTGCGAGGCACGGCGTCTGGTCGATGTTTCGGGCGACAGCTCGACATCCTCGTCAACAGCGGCGATATTCTCGGCACAACGGGCGCTCCGGGGCCGGCCACTCTTGGCAACGTCTCGTGTGGTCCCATACTCTTCAAGGCTGGTGGCCAAACGGCGCAGTGTTTACGCAGTTGGTTTCGGACGGCCGTGGAATTGGCGACGGAATTCGCGCTGCGCCAACACTACAGACGAATTGTTACGCAAAAAAATAGACACGATTATTCCGCGTTCTTGGGGAGTGTATCGCTCCATGGCTTGTTCACTTGTAGTCTACATCTGTCTAGTCCACAAATGTCAAAACATTTGACGTTGGCGGTCATTTGCAAAAATAAGAGCATCTTCCAATAGGGTGATCTCTTTTGGCCCACCTTGAACTTCAAATTGGAAAATTTCCCCATTGTGAGTTTAAAAAATTTAACCTGGACACTCAATATGATTATTAGTTTAATAGCGGCGGGTGTTTTGTTATTTCCCCTATCAATTGTGAATCATTTTCGGCTCTCAAGTTGACGACTCTTTTCAATATATTCCGCCAAACTATCACCACTTGTCAGAGACATTTGTTTAAGTGATTCGCACCAATCAATTATGGCTTCGACCTCAAGCAACGTCAAAGTGGAAAACCCACTTCCTTCGGACAGGATTCAAACTCGGCACCAACAACAATATGTCAACTGGAATAATCCACAAAACCCATTCAATTCTCTTTTGACAATTATTTATGAAAAATGGCCAACAGAGACCTGTCAACACAGCGATCATGAAAATACCCATTTAACGCTGATAAATCAGCTCTAGCTTCCCACAAATTACGAAAGCGCAAAGGTGCCCCCACTTCAGTAAAACAAAAAAGAAGCAGATTTGTGCGCTCCCTCTCCCTGAATAAGCATTAATCTTCGGACCAATAACATTAATTTAAAGAGCCAACGGCAAAAGTCATAAAACATTCCAATTAACTGTCAAATTGACAAATCGAAATCCCTTTCTCTTTCACTATGCGCTATATTTATGGGTCCACAAATCCCAATTAAGCTGCAAAGCACGCGCCAAAATATCTATCGAACGCCTCCACAATCATCATCATCATCGTCCTCGTCGTCGTCAGCGTCATCAAAACATTTCGAACCGTAGAAACTTTTGAGAACGTTAATCATTCGGTTGTTATTAATACCGTTGCTATGTGCGTGTGCGCCGTGTGTGTTTGTATTGGCTGTCATCCGCATTATATGAGGAGCACCCCCCCCCCTTGGTCATCAGGAGGACTCTTTCAACTGTAATTTATTTCCCACAGCTATCGGTTGATTTAGCCCGATTTGTGGGCGCAAACTGCAACGGAAAAAGTTCAACTCCCCGTTCGATGTGAGTTTGGCGAAAGTTTTCAATCACATTAAGCCCCATCCGTGTGTGACTTAAGGTATTTAATTAGCAATCTCACAATTGAGTCTTAATTAGGACTGCGAGTGCAGTGTGGAATATTTTCAATCAAGCACAGGCTTCCTTTTCAATTGAAATCCTCATAACTTGTTGGATTCGTATCGCTGTTGGTTGGTTAGCGGGAGTATAGTTTTTGACTGGAAGCGGGTGGTTGCTGTATGTATGTGCGTATGTGTGTGTGTGTGTATTCGCGCTCAAAAGTGTTTGGATAAATCAAATATTTTTTTTTCTAAATAAATGCTGGTGGGGATGCAAAATTTTTTTTTATAACGGCTTATATCCGATACAGTTAGCTGTGCCATTTTAAGGACTTCCTCCACCCCCCGTATCCTCTTTATACATCGTGCCTTGTTGAAACACGTAAGTGGCACTTTTTGCTAGATTAGTGGAAGTGCGGCGCCAGAGCTCTCCGCATGTTGTACAGCTTTGAAGTTTTAATCGAGAACAATTTTCAATTATGCGTTTTTCTGGCGAAGTTTTTCGAGTGCGCTGTTGCGCGGGTAACTGTGAAATATATAGGGATGATGGTTTTTTTTATGTTTTCATTTTGCTGTTGTTGGTTAACTAGCGCGCACAGCTTTGCACGATAATTACAATAAAGTTCCGGAAAGGCACCTCAAGAGGGAGGCTGAATACAGTTTAATGGAAGATGCCTTAATTTGTTTACTTTTAAGATGAAAATTTGTTGGTGGGGGTTTTGAGATTGCAAAACTCTTCAAGCCAGAGCGGTCTACCTGTCACAGATGTTTTTTTTTTTTTGACCATCTGCACATGCCTTTCTGTTCGTCATTACATCTTCTGTTCCAAAGTGAATTAGCGTAAGAACACATGTAAAATTTTTAGACCTTTCACAAAGAAGAGCGGGACTTGGTCAATGAGGATCGCCCGTAGAATGTTTTTGATGTTTTTTGACAAGGCTACACTTCGAAATTGCTTGGGCCAAAGAAACAACTGCTGAAAAGTGTTATTTTTGGCCCGATTTCTGTCGAAATGCCATCTTTAAAGTATATAGCCGATTCTAGGTCGAAAAAGTCCCTTACATCCTCTAAGTATAAGCTTGTGGTGTTTTGTACGTTTCGTTTCGATAACTGCTGGGCCCACTTAGGTCGCTTCTGTCCAAAAACTAGTAGATGCTGCATTGACAAGCCGCTGATATGTTCCTTCAATTATGTTGCTGTCATCGGGGCAATTGTGAAGAGTCTTCTAAAAGGTGAGACTCGCGTATTGAGCTTCGAACGATCCTACAAGCATTTTATTAAAGCCTTTCCATGACAAGGTTTCAGTTTGTAGTCCACATAGCTCGTTTCTAAAAAAGCTGTCAAATATGGCTGCAAAATGAATAAAAGAGGACATAAATTACAACCTCTTGTGTAAATATTTTGTCTAACTTACCGAATCTGAAGCGGATTCGGCTGTAACAGCAGAATCCATTTTCTGCTGCTCTGACAGATGTCAAAAGGCCTACCGCCGACAAAACTTATGCACCCCAAGCCAAGTTCGTCCTGCATTTGTGAAACTTTCCCGTTGGCCGTTCATTTAATCTTCTTAAATTCATTTAAGCTTCGCCATGACAGGCGGGTAAGTAAATTCAATTAAATTATTGCGCATAACTTTCAAAATAAACACCACCAATAGTCCTTTTCGGAAAATAGCGTATACATTTTAATCAGCGCGAGGTTATGATGGGAAATCTGCCCACACAAGACGACGAAAAAGATTCATACCTCCCGTTTCGCGTCAACCTCGGTTTTGTATAATAAAAGTCCTGTGAAACAACAGTAACAAAAATTAATTTCCCTGGTTGACCTTCGTTTTCATGTTGATTTAGTGGTTTTGATAATTATAAAACCGCCCTCTTGCCGGGGGCGAAGCGGCAGCCCGCTTACGATGCAAGGTTAAACCACAATTCATTATATAGGTGGTGCGCACGTACCCCTCCAAATGAAACCGTGCAAGAGGGAATTATGAAATATCCTTACTAGAAATCCATAGAAAAGACAATGCGATATGCGGTGTTCGGTGTGAGCACCATCCTTACCCATCCTCTAAACGCGGTGTGCTGGTTTACGATGAGCAGCTCTGCATTTCGCAACTTGCGGTGGATTTAATTAATTATTAGATATTATTTGTGTGGCTGTAAACCGCACTTTTTTAATTTGATTTTCTTCTCCTTTTCGAATGTAAAATGGCGAGATTGAGGACGCATTCGCGTTTTACTTTCTAAAGACTTTTGTAATAGAAACCATTACTTTTGTAGCAAATGGCGGGATTTAGTTTATGCGGCTTATTTATTACTGTCATTGTGAAGGCGCAGACATAATTTGAATTCATTTTAAACGACGCAGAGAAAAATCATTGTCGCCAACAGTCGACGATTTATTATGAGTCGGGGGCGTGTTACGTGCTAGATGTTCGTGAGGTTGGTCACGGCAATAATCGGCTTTGAAGTTCTTAAGGCTTAGGTGTCTTTAATTAAGAATTTTTGATGGATTGGTGTGAAAGCCAGATTAAGTTGAGGCGTGGGTAGATTTATAGCGCGCGTTCCTCGTTCATTATTTGAAGGGAATAGATGACAGTTCCATGATGATGGAAGTACCTACCACAACTGTCAACTTGGTAGTCACTCGCGAGATTCTTGAACATAAACGTCAACTGAAACAACTTTTCGTGTGATCGATCAAAACTGAGACACATCAAATCGGCCAGCTGTCAGACTAATCAAACTTCGTACTGAACGTCCCCATTGCGAACTTGAAGTCCGACCGTCGCCACTGAACGTAACCATCTCCACTGAACGTACCCATTGGCTTTTCGCCTGAACCTGAGCTTTACTTCACATTGAATTGACCAAACACCTTTCACCAGCGCCAACCGACGGCTCATTATTTGACCGCCAGTTTCTGATTGTTGTTTCTTACGAAATTTTCACATCTTCTCAGGGATTGTTCTGCCTTTTCTCCTCCTTTTATGCAAGCATTCATCTTTCTACAGTTTCATACCAGAGAGACTTACAAGGGACTAACTGTTCAAATAAATATTCCTGCAGTAGACCGTGTTTATTTTTAAATAAGATAGCGCGAAGAATACCGAATTAAATTGGCTGAACTTGAAAGTTTTGTTCTATTTGATTATTCGCCTCTTGTCACCCGCCATCTTGCTGGTTGGACCCTCTCTCGACAGTTGTAAACATTAACCTCAATTACTCCCCAACCATTTGGCGATACATTTGTCAAAAGCAACAAACTTTTCCGCCCCATTCGAGTGAGTGAATTCCATTCCATATCATATTTCGAAACGAATTTGTCTCCCTGCGAGTGTTCATTGCTTCCTGACCCACTTTTATATAGGGAGTCCTCGTTCCAAACGCAATTCCTCCCTCCACCATCGGAAGAAACGATGCCAAACTTCCTACAGAAATATCGGCTTTTTCGATCTTTTTTAGTGGTTTGTACATTTTATGACTCTTGCTTTGGCGGTGTTTATTTGCAGCCGTTTTTCGATTGCCTTTTGCCTTGGAATTGTAAGCGATTTGCTTCTAGGTTTCTCACCAGCGTAGGAGCAGAAAATTTCACCACATGCTTCAAATAATATGTCGCTGTCATTGCCGCACGGATTTTATCAGCTAATGACCTCAAAAGTTGAATAGATGATTTTGACAAGGTCCCTGAACTTGATACGTGCGCTATCCATGTTTCCAAACGATTCCCAAAAATTCAAAATCTACAAATTAATATGCAAAACAGAAAAGTAATAGATTTTCCGGCTTCTCACTCACTTGCTTTAATTTTTTCAACTTCAAGTCACAGTGTTCCGGTTGACAGCCAAAGATGGGGGCACATCGACAGCCCCACTCACCCATCCAATTGAACCGAATAGAAGAGCAACTCACCTGGAATTGTTAACAACTCCAAATAAGCAGCTAATCTGGCTTCCTGAACCTAGATAAATAAGAAAACAAAAAGACGCCAGTTATTGTTTTCATCCACTTAAACTCGAGTTGATTGTAATTGGGATAAAGCCCCCCTACCGTTGAACTTCTGAAGTACGCGCTGACGTATCCTTAGATATAGCTCAACGTCACCCTTTAAAGAGTCAAAAGGGGGTCTACTTCGATTACACGAACGACGCGGCACATTAAAATTCCCTCTCAAACTAAAACTCAAAGTTCAGCAAGTTGCGAGTTCTGCATTCTGACGTTTAAAACTTCAAATGTTTGCTTTCTCATATTCAAAATTAAATAACAAGCCGCCTACCACAGACTATACCTTTATTGAAATTCAACGGCAAACATAACCCAACCGGAAATTCGCCAAAAAAGAAACAAAAACAAAAACAAAAAAAGGGGAAAAAAAAACCCAAAACTCCGTTCTGCAAGTCGAAGAAAATCTTTCTCTAATATGGAAGCGAATTGAATTTTGATTTATTTACCGTTAAAAACTCCCTTTACGTAAAGCGTTTATTTGATTTGGGGCCGAGGAGACGTGCCAGCGCCAAGCTCTCCCAGCCAGCAGTGCACTCTGCGAGCTCTCGTTCGTTCTACATACACTTATACGTGGTATAAAGGTCTATTATTTGACATTCACCACCAATAGACACAGGGATAATACAATATTTGATTTCCTGTGGCTTCCCATAGCAGCCCGGACACGTTGCTATACATGCCCTTTTGGCGTCGTAAAGTGTGCTGTTGCTAAGGTATATGTGAAGTGAAGTCCTCTCCGTTTTTAAATGGTTTATTTTCACAAATTTTCCTTTTCTTCCTTATTTGGGGGTGTAAAATCGATTTAATTTGTGTGCTGTTCGGAGATTAAATTGATTTCCCTGATTTCCAGGGGAGGGGTGGCTGCCGATTGTCTACATAGATCTAGGAACTAGGATGCTTATTTTGTACCAGAGTGTTTCCCTAGATTATCTCTTATAATTTGTTGTTTGATTTTTTGTTGTTGTTGCCTTATTGATTTAGGATTCGTTTACATTGTTGTCCTTCTGCCGAAGTGAGTTGCTTTGACCTGTCATAGGCAAATATTCGGAATACTTATTGCTTCATTGGAGCGGTTTTTGTTTATTTTTTTTTTGAAAGGTATACAGTTTTGGAAGGAGATGAAGACGTTGCGGTGATCCCGTCGACTCATGATATGCTCTTCCATTTTTAATGACTGTTTTAGGCATCGCGAAAGGTTAGACGGGGTTTGACTTTTTTTCTCTTTTGATGATGACAGGCTGTGCGGAATGGGGGTTTGAGGACGCAGAAAAAAAAATGCGTAACCGCTTTTACCCTGTTGAAGTTTTATTGTGTTATTTTGCGGCCGCTTACCTGGGATGGTATGGAATGGCTTTTGCTCTTAACCTAATGGAGGGTGACGCATAAAACTGAATGGGATAAGACCTGGGAAATTAGATTTTATTTTTATCTTCGGGCATAAAAGGTGCGTAGCTCCTTGCGGAAGATAATGGACTTTCGGGTCATGTGGGCGGTCATAATGTTCTAGGTTTGCAGCGGCGGGTTGTGAGGCATTTTTTGTGATGCTGTTTTCAACGAATCGGTTCATCAATATCCTTTTAAAATGTTGTCCCTACTTTCTAGGGCTGCACAAGTGCAGATAGGATGAGAAAGTCCATTCCATTAAATGGAATGTAGTAGAATAAATTTTACACATTTTATACATTTTTTTCTACTACACTATCCGATGACACAAACCATCCAAAAGCAGTTTCTCCATCTCATCACAACAGAGACTGTGCTCGTTCAAGAATCTAGCTATCTTAAGTCGACTAAGTTGGTCTGGATGAGATGTAAACTGAACGAAACAACTAAATTGATCGGGAACGTCACTTTTTCTACGTCAGCCACATATGCGAACTGTCAACTTAGTACTCAGTCCCGAATTTCTTGACTAGATTCGTCGGCTTCCCCTCCATAAAAGTCAACTGAAACAGCTGCTCATATGACCGAATTTATTGAATCAAAACCGAGACAGCTGTCAGACTTACTAAACTAGATACTTGAAAGTCCCCACTATTGGTATTACACAATAGTTACCTGCAATCTGTCAAAATGTAACCAAATTCCACATCAAACGGCCACATATCAAAGCGGCCATTCTATGTCGTTGACATCTGAGATAACTCTGATGCTGACATTAGAGAGAATTATCATTGTTCTATGAGGTTGATGAACTGGCATCCGTTTGTTCTTCATTGTCTGCTCTAAGTTACTCCCATCTCCACCATCTTTGTGTCGCACATTTTCCTAACAACCCGAAGTGTCAATTTCGCATTTCAATTTCCCACTTGCCATTATTTTTAACCTCTCAATCGATCACACCGTTACTTGCAATTTCTCAATCATAATTGCATAAAAAGGGTAATCATAGGAAAAAAAATTGCTTCGCACAACCTGTATATCTATTGGTATCTACTACAATTTACCACCCCGCATTCTACAAGCTGACAGCTGAATGTTAACAAGTACCCGATCGATAAATGCCAAAAGTGTGCACTCACACGTATGAGGTATGACAGGTAATGATTGATATGCAGATGTGTGCATGAAATGAGAATGCATTCCCCCATATTGAAATGTCAAAGTAGCATTCAGAGCAATCAACACAAAACAACAAACGCACATTTGCAGATAAAAAACAAAAAAATATGTTCATATGAATCAAAATACGACAAATCAAATTTCATTGACAGTAAGGGAAATTACAGAGCGAGAGATAGAGAGAGAGCGACAAACTCTGACAGTAGTTCTCGAAATTAATAAAGTCAAATGGGATTTATTCCAAAGTGATGCACGAGTGGTTTGACATTAATGTGATTGCGTGCTAGCGGGAGAAAATGCCTTCGAAGTGGGATGCCACCACAGCAATATTGTTCCTTATGGTGTGCTACGCTTGTCACGTATTTTGTTTGTACCCAGTATATGTACCCGTTGGATTGTGATATTTGCATACAAATTCCGGGAGTCTTGATAAATATTGGAATTAGGATTGGACTGGAGCTTCCTTTTGTCAGGAGTCTTTCTTTTATTGTGCTGCCGCACCCACGTCACACTATAGTTCAGGCAGTTCATTCGATTTCATCTATTCGATGGCATTTTGTTCGCATAATGGGAAGGGTCCTATGTGTGAACCGTGTAATTATTATTAAGTAGCTGGTTTTGTATCCTGTTCTGGGATTCTGTCACGCACATGGGTTATCCGCAAGGAAATGGGAAACCATAAGCTATCTTCAATCTGAAAGTCATTAAAAAATCCATGCGATATTAATATTAAATGTTCTGTGTTACGATGTTACGATGTGATCAAACGATGTTAGTGAAGTGTCAAAGAGGGGGACAGATATATGTGTCATTAATATGTCACGCGGAAGTGACATCTTGAAAGTAAAACTAATCGATAACAAAATAATATCGAATGCAAAAGTTTTAAGAATTATAAAATATTTACTACAAGAACTTCATTTCAAAAAAACAAGCCCAATAAGTTTAAAAAAAGCTAAACAGTTGTGGAACACAGAACGAAATTCGGGTAGTTATTTTTGAGAAATCTTTTGAAAACTCTTTACAATTTTTGAAGAAGAAAGAAATGAGTGCGACACCTTATTACGAACACCTCTGTCAAATCAAATGTGCACTTCAATCGAATTCGTTACAGCGGTTTCTGTAAAATTATGCACGCAGGACGGTTACTCTCAGCTCGCCAAATACTGTTTTGAACTGCGTAGCTGGAAAATTAGTGTTGTTGAAAATGTTAGCGCTGCCTATCCCTTATTAAATTCTGTATGAAAATCGAGAGTAGGATTTGCGATGCACGATAATTTTCAGAAAACTAATGACGCAACTATTTTCAGAACAATTTTAACCAAGTATACAAATTTTCTTCGAAATTTTTGAGCTCGGAAACCTGATTTTTGTTAAAAAATAACGCTTACAATTGAAAAACCTTCAAACAATAATGTAGAGGTTTTAACTGGGTTTTGCTATCAAGTTAAAAAAAGTGCCAACGAAAAGCTACAAAAGAATTTTCGTAAACACCGTATATTCGAAAAATTCAATTAGGTATCCAAAATAAAGGGTTTTCCAATAAGAGGTGCTATATTGGTATTCAAAGAAAAATGTTATTTTTGAGATAAATGATCAGATGTTTATTTCATAATAAAGAGGAAGGTATGCCGTTAATAATGGAAAACAACATCAGCCAAATGGCCACCACGAGCACGCATACAGGACCATATCCTTTTCATGAAATTTTCCATAACCAAATCGCAAAGTGGCTGCCCTATGTCCTCGATAGCCTCACGAATTTTATCTTTGAGGAGTTGAATCGACGCTGGGCTGTTGGCGTAGGCCTTATCTTTCACGTGGCCCCAAAGGAAGAAGTGGCAAGGTGTTAAATCACAAGATCTCGGTGGCCAATTGTGATCACCTCTTCGAGAGATAACACGGTCCGGAAACTTTTCCCGTAAAAGATCAATGGTTTCGTTGCTTGTGTGGCACGTAGCGCCGTCTTGTTGAAAGTAAACGTTGTCCAGATCAATACCATCCAACTCCGACCATTAAAAATCATTAATCATCTCTCGATAGCGCAATCCATTCACCGTAGCTGTTGATCCAACCTCATTTTCGAAAAAGTGAGGTCCAATGTCCCCGCCGGACCATAAACCGCACCAAACAGTCACACGTTGAGGATGGAGAGGCTTCTCAACAATAACCCTTGGGTTTTCCGAGCCCCAGATGCGACAATTTTGCTTGTTGACATAGCCTTGACGGTCCGACAAGGTGCTTCACGACGACCCAAAAAAATGCTTTAGTTTTGCGAACTGTGACTGCAAGATTTTCACCATTTTTGTAGTGAATTTTAATAATTTCAATGCGTTGTTGAAGCGTGTATCGTTCCATTTTTAGTAATGGCGTAGTTTCTACTTGTCAAATGTCAAATAATAAAAGCTTCAAAAGTGACAGCTACCGAAATAGCTGGTCATTCACAATAACACCTCTCATTGGAAAACCCTTTATTTTGTTAACTATACCTAGTGGCTCTCGGTGAGAGAAGCATCTAAACTGTGCTGTTAGTCAGTTGCTGAGGGAAATGATTCCTTTTCTGGATACTCCTGAAAACCATTTACTCCTGCTTATGAAGCTAAGAATGTCAGTAGCGGTGGCATTGCCTATATCACTAAGCTCACTGAGGGAGTTTCCTAAGTAAGTCTTTCTCAAGTTCACTATTGCAGGGGGCAGTCGCAGAGAAACTGTGCAAAGGACTCACCTCAACAGCTTCATTGTATGGCAGTCCAAGTCTTTGGCGGAAGACAATGTCAGAAAATGACTTTTAACGACTTTTGCGGTACTGGATCTTTTGGGCCGCAGAAGCTGGATCTATTTGCATCCAGTGGCCAAATGTGAGCCAAGCAACATCGCAGTGTCCTACTATTGCTTGCTTTGCCTGTTGCGTCTGTATGAATCATATGTTTAGCGTAGGACAGTTCCCTGGCAGGGCACAATATCCCACAAACCAACAACCCAGATACACGGCAATCTTCCACCGCTTTATATCTCATTTCTCTGGATGCCTGGGATCTTATGGCGGCCCAGCTGTCGATGTTTATGCCGATATCCCTTTGTCTACCTTGTTAATCGACTGCCACGCTGTAGCTTGACGAAGAACAGGCTGTCCAATTCCAACAGAATTCTCATCAACTTCACTCAAGTTTCGCCGCTTCAAATGATCCACTACCAGTCGCATTAAAACTTGAAAATTCAGTTTTCTTCTAAATAAAAATTCGATCATCCCGTATAATATTGTCACACCATCCATCATTTTGTTCTCTTTTTGTTCACAGCACAAAAATACACACACACACATACAGGCGCACAATCCAACATCCAAAATGCAATGCCAAATGTTGGCCTTCTCCGTGCGGAACGACAAGCCGTGGAACAACTAAGCCGGCAAACTTTCACGGTCCAAATCCTCAAGTCCACAGCCAAAAGCGGAAATGAGAAAATCTGGTCGACATTGTACCGGAATTTCCTATTGCAAAATGCACTCTCTAACTTTCTCGCATCGCCCTACCTGGCTATTGGCCAAATTCCGAATTCTCCGACTTGTTATTTCTCACTCGCTCTTTGCACCAAATACACATAATCTATGTGCATGTGTGCATGGGCGAACGTCAGTCAATTAAAGTCTTCTTCACTCACAAAACTCAAAGCAATTTGCAACAATTATCTCGAGCTGTATATGCAGCTTTTGATTAGGCAATGGCATGCACATGCACATCGAGTGCAAATGAAAAGGAAAGCCAAATATACTAAGAAATGTTCATTCGTCGAAGCCAAAAACAATGAAGAATGATTCGAAAACTTTCCCCATACCAATCGATGGTACACAATAAATAAACTTCGTAAAAACCAATCTGTCGGAAACGGCCCCATTATCGAGAAAGTTTTTCTTTCCGTTTGTTCTGTTTCACTCGTTCCCCTCTCGGTGCGAATAACCAACAGTCGATGGAACAAAACAAACGTAAGGACAAATATATGTCAAAAATGGGTGGGCGATCAAGGAAGCAATAAATTCATATTTCAATTTAAATTCATGTGCGAAATTTTATTTATCACAGGAATTTGCAGTATCCCTGATGCAAGTGAATTTCGTTTCATCTCGCACTTGGTCCGAAACTATTTTCGCAGAGCCAGTGAACTTTTTAATACGATTTTGGCAACCAACAAAGTTTCCAAGTTTTCATCGTTTCTGGGTTTCTGTTTGACGTCTGAAGTCCTTTGAATGAGAGGAGACGGCGAAAAACCAATTATCTCTGGTCGATCACCGTTTGCACACCTAATGTTGGGGTTAGAACGGGGCTTACTTGTACGAAGAAGAGACATATTACGCAGGTAGGTAAAGGATAAGTCACAAACTTTGTCCTATACAGCATTCAAGGAGTAAAAAAAAACAAAAGGAATTCAACGAAAGAGACCCAAACTTAGCCATGAAAAGTTTGCGGCATGGAGAAGTCTCACACAAATGTAGGTTGTGCAGGATGTCCTTAATTTAAAAACTTATTCCAGGTTATGCGCGCAGTGTGTCGAGAAAGTTAACAGACTGCCGGTTGGGTTATAAAAGCCTAACATTTCCTCTGAGCACTCGGCAGAGTCATTCGCAATGAGAGTAGTGAACGAGTAGTTGGCGGAATAGCCGCCGAATGGCGGTAGCAGTTCGCGTTAGAGTTCGAGCTGTTTTCGTTTGCAAATGTCTTAGCTAGTTTGGCAATTATTTTCATGGGTGCGTGGAATGATGTTGAAGGATAACTTTAAATTGGCAAATCATAAGCCTGGGGGAACAATCCTCCTAAAAGGGACTGGCCATAGATCCAGGTATGTGGAATGTATTTTCGCCAAAAGTTAAATGATTCTTTTAAAGAGACTTCTTGGAAAATGCTTCGGCAAACCTATTCAGTGATGGACAGAGTTAAAGCCAAAATATTCCGGAGGGATAACTTTCAAGCTTCAACCCTGTCCTCTTCCCTTAGAATTTGCTTCATATATTCATAAATTGACTAAGAAGATTCAGGGAATGTTATCCTTTTCCTTCTCTGTCAAAAACCACTTGGGAAACTTGTAAACGACTCCATTTCGCGAGATTATGATCACTCAGCCACAAATCCGCCCGAATCAATACTCCGCATATCGAAAACTGTCTTACAACAAGTCAACTACGCCCCGTATCGTCGACAAAGCCCTGCCTGTTCCACTTTCCTTTTTGGCAGGTAAAAAAAAAACAAAAAAACATTTCAACTCAATCCCTCTGGCGTTCGCTCATGATGAAAATTATTTTTTTAGCACACTGTGCCCTGAACACAAACACACTCCTGTGGCACCATCTCCGTGCACCCGATGCAATGCACGTGTGCTGTTGTGCATTCTTTTATGTGGATAACTTTTAATCTCTTTTACCGTTCCCCAATATAGATTTCGTGTCTGTACGTACGTAAGCTTACTCACAGTTGATAAAACTTTATCGAGAGAAACTCCCAAGGACGATCAAGATTGAATATCCCCGCATAAAGGCGACACAGAATTCAATATTGGCAACTGCCAAAAGGATGCACCGTTCTTTTTGCCAGCACCAAAAAATTATAACCACAGCGCAGCACAGCGATTCGTATAATGAGTATGGCGGAGAATACCATCGGCGCCCACACGCAAAAAAAAAAAAAATTCTCGAAAATCCTTCCGCTGAGTTATTATTATGCTGGCGTTTATGGGATCAGCAACAAAAACTGAACAGAGCATTGGTTTTTATAGGCGCCAAACAAATCGGCGTTACTGCTACGAAAACAAGAAAATCCTGATTTCTGAATTTCGCCACCATAGTCCGCACTCCGCACAACAGCGGCAACAACAATAACAAATCTCAATCGAGAAATTGGCGTAGTTTACTGTCAAAATCCGCATTGTACATATTTTACCCTTAACTACAGTACAGCCAATTGCACACTGGAGAGATTGCGATATTCGTAGGCATTAAGCTGTTCGGCCGCTCTCGCTGTGTGCTGGTACTCGTACATCGTACTCTGTTACGATAATTAAGGACACCACAACACAGAGTAACCCGCACACTCTGATGCCATGCGAAATAAATATAAATTGGTTTGTGCCCGAGCGGAGGTGGTGTGGGCTACTAGAACTTGTGAGTGCAATCAATGGTTGCAACTGTAATTTATAGTGTGCATCGGGTGTAGCATAGTCTGGTGCGTTAGTTGCAATAATGTCCCGCAGTCTGACTGTGTGTGTGTGTCTGTTCTATGCAGTTGGACAATAGGTGGGATTATAACAAAAAAATCTTCTGACAGCAGCAGGTGTTTTATTTAAAATAAAATCAGACTAAAAAATATTTTCTGTTCCATTTTTGTTTGTTATAAAAAAAAATCAATCGCAGAACAAAAGACTGAGTGAGCGAGTCCAATTTGGTTGAATGCGGATTTATGCATCAATAAATTGCGCCTGCAATTTGCCCCGAGTATGTACAAAAGTAATTGGCAATTTGTCAGCATAATTAATTAAAACAATTCAATATCGTGTTGCCCGCAAAATGGGGGTGAAACAAAAAGTTGCGTATACGCCCGAGTGATTTTTTTCCCCCAATCATTGGAGACTGTGGGACAATGTCTGATATGGTAATGATGTGGAAGGAGGTGTCTTCCATTAGGACACATAATGGCGAACTGCCCAGTTGGTGGATATGTTTTTTTAAAGACGGTTGGGTGCTTTTGCGGCGTAATTTGTTCATTCGTTGAATAGTCTTCGCTGCTTCGAGTATGAAGGGCTTTTAAGTGTGTGCCCGCATGGAGTCCTTTTAAAATTTAAACCATTAAACGTCTTAAGAAGACGAGATTTTGGTCGTGATTTGCTCACTGAACAAACCTTAGTACCGAAACTATCTGCACGGACACAAAGACGCCCTTCCTGGTCAGATGCAAAAAGTGATTTAAACTCAATTTGCCTGCCACATCCACCGAGCTGCATTTCGCAGACTACTCTATGGTCTATGCCACCTAATAGAGCAGGAGGGATTTCCCTACTTTTAACGTTGAACACAAGAAATTTTACTACAGCAAGATTGTCCTTTTTTGCTGATCTTGATGGATATGACTGTGACTATGAGCCACTGATTGTAGGTTGTACTTCGGTGATAGTTCAGTTCCACCCCGGTGAATCTTGAGAGAATTGGTGACAGACTGTGTAATGGAAGTACAAGGTGGGCCAAAAGAGATCACCCTATTGGAAGATGCTCTTATTTTTGCAAACGGCAAATACAAATGGTAGAATACAAGTGAACAAGCCATGGAGCGATACACTCTCCAAGAACGCGGAATAATCGTGTCAATTTTTTTGCGTAACAATTCGTCTGTAGTGTTGGCGCAGCGCGAATTCCGTCACCGATTCCACGTCCGTCCGATACCGCCGCCGTTTGGCCACCAACCTTGAAGAGTATGGGACCACACGAGACGTTTCCAAGAGTGGCCGGCCCCGGAGCGCCCGTTGTGCCGAGAATATCGCCGCCGGTTGACGAGGATGTCGAGCTGTCGCCGGTAACATCGACCAGACGCCGTGCCTCGCAATTAGCCATCAGCCGGTCGTCCCTAAGGCGAATTTTGGTCAAAGACTTGCGCATGTTCCCGTACAAAGTCCAGTCCGTGCATCAGCTGCTGCCTGTCGACCGCCAAACGCGTGTAACCTACGCCCAAGCCATCCTCAATCTCGAGGGCGAGGTGGACGTTTTTTGTGACGAAAATCATAATGAGCGATGAGGCTCATTTACACCTCAGCGGGTACGTGAACAAGCAAAACTATCGCTTCTGGGGCACCGAAAATCCACGAGTAATGCACGAGGAGCCATTACACTCGCTCAAAGTTACTGCATGATCCGCTGTTCACGCTGGAGGAGTCATCGGGCCATTTTTTTCGAGAACGCCGATGGTCAAACGATAAGAGTGGACGGTGCGGGCTATAGGGCCATGTTAACCGATTTTTTTCTGCCGCAATTGGACGAATTAGGACTGGAGGACATGTGGTTCCAACAGGAGCTACGGCACACACTGCGCGAGCCACAAGCCACAATCGATATTCTGAAGGCGGCGTTCCCGGGTCGCCTCATCTCTCGTTTTGGCGATTTGCACTGGCCCGCAAGATCGTCCGAATTAACCGTTCCAGACTTTTTTTTGTGGGGTTTTGAAAGTCCCATGTTTATGTGAACAAGCCCGAGACCCTAGAAGCCCTCGAGGACAACATTCCACACGAGTGCGGGAATCTGTCGCCCGAAGTTCTTGCCGAAGTGATGAAAAATGCCATAAAACGAGCCCGTATGGCAATCAATTGTGACAGCGCCCATTTGGCTGATATCATCTTCCCGACTTGATCAATAAAATTCTAAAGGTTCAAGTAAACATAATCAAAAATAAGAATCGAAGTTTTTTATTTAGAAAGTGAGAGCCAAACAACATCGGATGACTTCTTTTGGCCCACCTTGTATGAACGACATAAACTGACTCGGTGAAGGGTGCTATTGCCATGGGAGGAAAGAATGTTCCAGGACTGATGTTTGCTGATGATTTCAGTTTTTCTAGCTGAAACTATATTTATTGGTCAAGTATATAAGTTGAAGAGAAGGCTACTTACAACAAATCCTTGCTTAACACCCATCGACGTACCACACTCTTCCGACAGAGATTCTCCGTCCCATATTCGCGCAAGATTTTCTTCGTAGATTGCTAATGACAGATAAAATCCTTGTCGAGATTTCATAATTGTAGAGCTTATAAAAAGGGATTTCCCGGGGTATTGAATCGAAAGCTGCCCGAAAATCCACAAAAAGGCATACAGCTTTTTTCCTTTGCTTATAAAGGGTTTTCCAATAAGAGGTGTTATTTTGGTATTCCAAGAAAAATGTCATATTTTGGGATAAATGATCGGATGTTTATTTCATAATAAAGAGGAAGGTATGCCGTTAATAATGAAAAACAAAATCAGCCAAATGGCCACCAACAGCACGCATACAGGACCATATCCTTTTCATGAAATTTTCCATAACCAAATCGCAAAGTTGCTGCCCTATGTCCTCGATAGCTTCACGAATTTTATCTTTGAGGTCTTGAATCGAAGCTGGGCCGTTGGCGTAGACCTTATCTTTCACGTGGTCCCAAAGGAAGAAGTCGCAAGGTTAGTTAAGTCACCAGTTCTCTGTGGCCAATTGTGATCACCTCTTCGAGAGATAACACGGTCCGGAAACTTTTCCCGTAAAAGATCAATGGTTTCGTTGCTTGTGTGGCACGTAGCGTTGAACGTTGTCCAGCCTTAAGAGCCAAGTCTTTATGCAAAATACGGTGTAATGACGTTTGTGGAATGCCCAATTCCAAAGAACGACGAGGAATGGACAAGCCTGGGTTTTTTTCAACACTTTGGGCTACAGCAGCAATATTCTCAGTTGTTCTTGAGCGACGTGCACGGGTTTTATTCTTCACATCACTAACTTGTCCCAACAGCTCGAATTTTTCCACCAATTTCTGTATTGCGGTCCGTCCGACAAGGTGCTTCACGACGACCAAAAAATGCTTTAGTTTTGCGAACTATGAGTGCAAGATTTTGACCATTTTTGTAGTGAATTTTAATAAGTTCAATGTGTTGTTGAAGTATGTATCGTTCCATTTTTAGTAATGGCGTAGTTTCTACTTGTCAAATGTCAAAGAATAAAAGCTTCAAAGGTGACAGCTACCGAAATAGCAGGTCATTCACAATAACACCTCTCATTGGAAAAGCCTTTATAACAGTCGGTAAAATCCGTAAGCGAAAAGATTCGGTCCACTGCCGAGTGGTTTTTCCTCCACCCCGCTTGAAAAACGTTTAAGATCCTCTTGGTTTCGACCCATCCGCTGAGTCTATTGTACAATATTGAGCCAAGGAGCTTCGCTGACGTGATAGCTCGAATTCCAGGGCACGTCTTGTGGACATACGAGTACGTTTAACGTGACAAAGCCATTCGTATTTGCCCGAACAAATACTGAGCTTATGACACATAACCTAGCTTTGACAAAATTGACAACAAAACGAAAAATCACGGACAAACTTGGTCTCATTCGAATACCTCCCGAAATCTATATCGACAAATGTTGTCTGCGAGACTTTATTGTTGCTTTTGAGCTCCCAAAGCTGAACGGAGTTGCCCGACTTTGGTGGAACAAAAACCACAAAGTCTCTTGTTTTCTCTGAGAAATGCACACGGATTAGGTGCGGAGTTTTGAGGTGATTAACCAATCCAAGTCCACATACAAACAGATAATGTAATTGCGATGTCTCTTTTCAACCAACAAACAAAAAGCTGTCCCCTCAGTTGGTGTATTTTCAAAGGCTACTACCTACTCACTTAATATTTTAATTTCAAGGACTTTGGTATCATTCCCTGCTGCTTTTTTAATTGCTACCTCTGCACTGTTGCCATTAGAAAAATATAACTTTTCTGTGAGAGTCTCGCAAAGCCGGAGATGATTCCTTCGCAAAAATGCTGGGAGTAATAGATATGTAAAATTGTGTTATCTGTATGAATTTCTTCAAAAGGGAAAAGCTTCACCTCGTCCAATCCCCTTAGCTCTTATTGCTAAGGGAATTTTAAAAGGAAAGGAAGAGGAAAAAAAAAACCATCACAAGTTGCGAGTATGCCCCCATAAAACTGAACTGCCTCAACTAAGCCGCAGTAAGCCACACTCCAATTAGGTATAAACTGTTTGTTCACATTTTAAGTGATGCTCCCTCAGTTGATAGCAATCAGGCAGGATATAAAACAAAATTTCGCTTCGCCTTGTCTCACATGAGCTGACGCATCGCCTCCGGACTAAGTGAACGCAATTTTCTGCTTATTAACCTCACATTTAATCAACGTATAGATTCCAAAAAAAAAATCAAATCGAGTAGAAAAGCGTACTCATGTGTAAGCAATACAATTAGGGAAATTTCTAATACTTGGCCCAAGCAGTGACGGGCAAATTGCCCGCACTTATTTAATTGAACAAATCCGGCTTTAAGGGTGTAAACGTTTTATGGCCCCCAAGTCGGTCAGTCCCTTTCTTCGGCATCTTGCACTGATTATAATTTATTTGGCAGCCTCGTTCGATTCTCCTGGCCGAAAAATGTTTCGAAAATTTATATCAAAACTCATTGATCCCCAGGCGGTGATTATGGGCTCCGCAAACACAAAACACAGCGCCCCTTATATTCCCAATTCGTCCCGGCTATTTGTATCCCATTTTACGGACATAAACTACCATACAGAAAATCGAGGCAAAAAAGGGTTAACGGTAATGGATTAAACGCATCATAAATTCGGCTGAAATTCAAAGTATCTGACAATTAATGGGTTGCCCATACACAGAGGCCTTTGATTACAATGAACACGACCCATCACAATGGACGACTGGAGGTCCGTGTTACAGATAGAAAACGTTTCCCATTCATCATGCTTCGGATAGCATTTCGCATTGATAAAAATTAATCGTTCATCTTGCCGCGAGCACACATACACATAACAAATGGGGGGTTGAATGCAGTCCCTCTGAACACCTACCACTGTTTAAGGATGCAATCAAAAATCGGTTTAAAAAATGAAATAATGGAAACTGAAAATAATTCACTGGGATTTTTCGTCATTTTTTTTCTTTTGCATCCCAGTCATACAGAAAGCAATCTTCCGCTCAATCAAACCCTTCCAGTTAATAAATATGAATGACATCCCTTTCACATTCCACAGCGAAGAGTGCTCCTCCTACATATACAGACGGTGCAGGGGGGAGAGAAACTCCTTTTTTTTTTTTTTTTTAATCCACTTCATGGGAGATGGAGGATTCCTAAAACCCTTGTGTGGTATCCACCTCTAAAGAATTATTTCGTTAACCCCCAGGTTACTGGGTATAGTCGGGGAGAGGACCACTTCAAACTTTGGGAAGTTCGTTAGGCAAGTTGTGAGGGTATGGGCCTACATTCATAACCCAGATACTTATCTCTTTGGTTGTCCCACATTCATATATATAACGTATGACGCATCCGCAGCAGGGTGCTAAAGTGGAAAATTTGAATTAATAATCGTTAAGGCTTTAACTGTTGTGTGTGCTCCAAGGTAATAAAGTTCACCTTTTTCGGAAGGTGGCAGGAGTGTGTTTTCTTGAGAACAAGGGTTATATATTTTTTTTTTGTTGGTCCTCTCTGCATCATCGTTTCCATCTTTATTGCACCATCAACACCATAGCCGTCTCGTTGAGGACGTTGCTTTAAATTCTGAAGGAGGATATCCCATGTCGCTTCTAATGAACGTGTGGAATGGTTAGAATCTGAGAGTGTAAATATATAACGACGCCACAATGAAGAAGCCATTCTAAGAGTTTCCATATGCCAGTTCGCTGTGACATGACAGTGAGGAAGAATAATTAAAGAGGAGTGTCCTTAAACAGCTTAGGCCGTTCTATTACAAATCTGAAGGCTTGTGTGCATAAAGTTAATCGAAAAAGTGAATGCTATTGTAGCTGCCAACGGAGGGAAAGTGCATTCGAAAGCGATGACAGTTGGTTGCAGTTCGGTTGTAGAAAGTCCGTTTTTCTGATCGTTTGGCACGAAAAGACTGAAAAAGCACATTTGCAACGAGTTGTGGATACTAATTCTTGAGCAAAGGTTCTTTTATTCCGTAGTTGCAAGATCACGCAGCTTAAAAAGCAAAGCAGCTCGAGTCGTACCCGAAATGAGTAGTAGAGACAGTATAGGTGAAAGAATGTCGCCTTGTGGGACCCCATCGTCGAAGTGGGATTTTTTAGGTGACAACGCTGCCTTGCGCTGAATGTGCAAATTGGAAGTAAAATAAAAAAAATGGTTGCACAACAGATGGGGGAAAGAATGTCGCCTTGTGGGACCCCACTTTCCCTTACGCAGAATGTGATTGCAAACAAAATCAATAAAACAGATCAGCATAGGTCCCTAGACCTGTCTTCTCCAAACCGAGAAAGGGTGCTAAAAATTTGTTATACCGACTTCGACCAATTAAAAGACCTTTTCAGGACAGTATTCCGCTTGGATGTTTGTCAGACGTTTGGAAGAAGCGGCGCAGTGCCAGAAACCTTAAAATTTATGTTGCGTTTTCCCAGGGGTCGAACCTTAGACCCATTACTCAGTTGTTCATCATACTAACCACTGCTCCCACGGGAATTCAAAGTATCTAATTGTACTTGCCCCTTCGATGCAAAAATGTCAATCTTGATCGATTGTTATCGCTCTCTCTTAAGACTGTGAAGTTGGTTTGGTTCCAAAATAGAGCTCCCCTAGAAATACGGTGGGTAAACCTCTTCGCCTTACCCCATTAGAAATAGGGTATCGATATCAATTACCTAGGAAGACCTAGCATACTCAATGGAAGCCTCGTTTAAGCCACCTATTCCGTGGCTTACGGTGGCAGTAAAGAAGCGCGTTTTTAGGACCTGCCCGGTGGATTTTACTTCATTCGAACGAGCAAAACTTGAAAGCTCGCATTAACTCCGATCCCAGATGAAAGACAGATTTAGCTGGGCGCACTTATCACAAGATCCCAATCAGCCAATCTCCCCCCCCCCAAATAAAATTTTAGTTTATTTCCCTGTTTACGGGCGCGTCTAAGAAGTTTGAATATATGTTGCTGCAGATCTACTCTGGAATTACCTCCTTCGGCGTGGACCGGAGGCACGCATAAACATAATGACTTCTTCTCCATTTGATTTATTCATGTATTAAGCACCTTCTCTCATTTCGCACGAGAACACACGGCTCAGAGGAACCTCCTTGCTCCTTGAGTAATCAAATTTATTGGCATATCTCTTCCGAAGAATAAAACAAAAATGATTTCACCAGTTACTCGTAAGTTGGCAACTCTATTTGTGAGCGCATTTTTATGCGCTTTGGCTGAACGACCCTTGTGATTGTGAGTGTGTTCCAGTGCTCACTCATCTCCATGGTGGGGTTATTTTACATTCCACCCGTCTACCCAAACCAACGAGCATTCCATGTTTCCGTTGGCTGTGTCACTTCTAACTCTATCATAAATTGGAGCGCTGCTCTTTTTATGTCACGAGTCCTACACAACGACGATGCTGTTGGAGCAGACTAAGGAAATTTAATGTTGATGCTTGTTAATATTCTTTTAGATGGATGGATGCTGGAGGAAACGTAAAGAAAAAATGAGAGCACAGGGTACACATACGAAGGGGACATGCGGGAGTTACGAGTATGTAGTACAACGCTGTGGCTCCTTTTCATTTCTTTTGTACATCCTTTTGTGAATGTAATGCTGAATCTAATTAAAACACGTACTAGAATGAGTGCATTGCAGGCAGCTTCCCAGAGGAGATGATAGTTATCCTTATCATTGTTACAAGGCTAATTAAATGGGATTTTTTTTTTTGTTTCTACTGCGATGAAATGTAATTTCCTTCAATTCTGAAACCGAATGTCTTTCATTTTTGATAAAACTTTGTCGCAGCTATGACACCTCTAGCAGTGTGTCAGAGAAGTCGCAACCGTACTTTGATGTCATCTTTCGTTTAATTTGAGTACACACAATTGGGTAGGGAGTTTGAGTGTAACTTGACTTTGCCCGGAAATGAGTTCTCCCTCGGTCTGTTCCGGTGCTCGTTGGATTGGGTTTTTCCATCTCGGTCTATTCAAATTCATTATATATGTATGGGTAAGAAGTCACCCATAGAGGGCGCGCTATATTTTATTCTGTCAGTGGACAGGGATACTTTCCTTTTGCCATTGTGTGTTGTGTTTGTTTGGATAGTCGATTGAAAAGGGTTCTTCGACGGTTGTAGAGGTTATGTTATATTAATTTGCAATACAGCACATAAACTATTGCTCGTGGTTGGCCATTTTGGATTCAGTTGGGAGTATACATTTGTCTGCTTCGTCGACTGTATTTTTATTTCTAATTTATGTGTCCACATGTTGTAGGGGTTCGCATGTGGAGGGAGTTCGGCCAGTTGGGAGTTGAATGTCAATGAAAAGCTTGTGACACATGGGATCACGCAAAAAAACAAAGAAGCCAAACCATTAATACCACTCAAGCAGATGTTTTGACATTGTCCATTGTTCCGCGGGAATACGCCTGCACCTACATGGCTGACATAAGGGACCATTGTTTTTTGGTAGGGTTGGCTACAAATTTCAAATAAAGTGGTTTCCAATAAGAGGTGTTATTGTGAATGACCCGCTATTTCAGTAGCTGTCACTTTGAAGCTTTTATTCTTTGACATTTGACAAACGCCATTACTAAAAATGGAACGATACACGCTTCAACAACACATTGAAATAATTAAAATTCACTACAAAAATGGTGAAAATCTTGCAGTCACAGTTCGCAAAACTAAAGCATTTTTTGGTCGTCGTGAAGCACCTTGTCGGAGTTGGACCGCAATACAGAAATTGGTGGAAAAATTCGAGCTGTTGGGACAAGTTAGTGATGTGAAGAATAAAACCCGTGCACGCCGCTCAAGAACAACTGAGAATATTGCTGCTGCAGCCCAAAGTGTTGAAGAAAACCCAGGTTTGTCCATTCCTCGTCGTTCTTTGGAATTGGGCATTCCGAGAGATGATTAATGATATTTTATGGTCGGAGTTGGATGGTATTGATCAGGACAACGTTTACTTTCAACAAGACGGCGCTACGTGCCACACAAGCAACGAAACCATTGGTCTTTTACGGGAAAAGTTTCCGGACCGTGTTATCTCTCGAAGAGGTGATCACAATTGGCCACCGAGATCTTGTGACTTAACACCTTGCGACTTCTTCCTTTGGGGCCACGTGAAAGATAAGGTCTACGCCAACAGCCCAGCGTCGATTCAAGACCTCAAAGATAAAATTCGTGAGGCTATCGAGGACATAGGGCAGCCACTTTGCGATTTGGTTATGGAAAATTTCATGAAAAGGATATGGTCCTGTATGCGTGCTCGTGGTGGCCATTTGGCTGATGCTGTTTTTCATTATTAACGGCATATCTTCCTCTTTATTATGAAATAAACATCCGATCATTTATCTCAAAAAATGTCATTTTTCTTTGAATACCAAAATAACACCTCTTATTGGAAAACCCTTTATAAGAATTTATTTGAGACTACTTTCAATGCTTCATAGTCCTTTGGGAGAGTTGGTCAGGCTTGTTGGATGTAAATTATAATTTTATCTGCGAGGTAATGTCAACTGTCAGTTAGTTTGGAAGGCAGATCCAGTGTTACTTGTCCAGGTTCGGTTTTTGTCCCAATGTCCCTGTTTCGTCTTCTGCGCAGTGTTTTTCTACACAAGTTGCAAGACTTTGCCTACCTATGCTTCGCAGTACTCGTAAACTTCATAAATTTATGATGAAAGCGAAGGACTTGTATTGTCAATCGCTGCTCATACATACATGGAACTCTTTTAGAAAGTTTTTTGACCTTTTTGTTGCAGGCGTCATCATGAGGAAACCCTTTTGCAAAAGGGCTCAATGTATAGGGCTGAGATGACACCACAGTTACCACGATGGACACTAGTACTTGTCACAGTAAACATAAATTTGCAGCAATTTAGTACAGTGGGGAAATTTTTCCTAACATTGAGTGCTCCGATAAAACTTGCCAAAGAAATACCTTCCCAATTCAGACATTCCGGTGCGGTATAGGTACATACTGTTGCTAGGACTTCGCATGTCAAACAGATGATTGGAAAAGCCTACGCCGCTTTTATTTCTCCCACATCTTCATTTATTCAAGGCCAGCTGACCTTCAAAGTCTCCATTGACATCTCAATACCCTTCAATGGGATTTTGTCCACAATATGCGATCTATAAATACTCGCACGCAACAAATCGGCTTTTCCTTTGCAGAACCCTATTACTTCCAACATGTGAACGTTTTTTATTTTTCTCCCGACTTTTTCGGCTCTTTGCACTATGCGAACAAATTTTTTTCGGTTAAATTGATTTATATCCCATACTCGGAGGGAACGTGTTTTTCTCTATATATCAACTCTTGACGTTAATCCCTTTGCGAGATAAAAGCCAACTTGCCTTCAGGGTTAGAACGATTCAAAAAGTTTCCAACCCATATATCATCTCGTTTGTTGTGTTCTCTTCTCTTTTTTTTTCTACGCTCCTAGCAATATCATCGACATTTTTCTATTCCCTGCCATCATCGACTCAATTAAGCCTTTACTGCGGTGCGCTTTGTTATGCAAAAACCCTTATGTTGTACTTTCTCACACACACACACACACGTACGATGTACACTGACATCGTACTACTATAGATAACGGCACTTGTTCAAATTACATTTCAATATGTTACAATGTTACAAAGGCATTCCATCGAGTCGTCCTTCCCGATTCAAATTTTATTGGCTTGTACTTTGAAATGGAATAGGCCTTCTCAGTTCTGAAATAGGAAAACATTTTGAGAAACATCTGGCATCACTGAGAGGAGCATGAAAGTACTTTGTGTTACACAAAATCATTTTGTGTCAGCATTGACCCAAAAAGTTGCCGAAAACCGTTTTTTTTTCCACCCCGCCCGAATATTTGTACGAGTATTAAAAAGAGAAAGAAAAAAGTTGATCATGTCTCTATTCATGTCGCCTTTGTACGTGAATCTTTAAATTAACTAGTAAATTGAATTTCGGAGCTTGGAGGATTTTCTTTATTTTATTATTTTTTTTTTTTTTTTCGTTGGCCCGTAATTGGTAATCAGGAATTCCATTCACTTGCTGATTGATTTATTTTAAGCTGTTTATCCGGTGATGTCGGGCCGAACTGGCGATTCAAATTGAATTCGGAAGCGTGGTGGATATTTCACCTAGGGGGCGTATGAAATGAAAGCAAATACCGCTAATTAAAAGTGACAGGTGATAGCGAGGATTGTTGTTATTTATTTATTTATTTTCTGCTTTGTGACAGTAGATTTCTCGATTGAGTTGTTGAAAGAGTAGGCGTTTGTCATCTGTGAGATGACATCTGTTAGATGACAAGCTCGTAGGCCATAGACATACTAAATATAATAAGTCAATGCCGTAGGGGTTGTTGGGTTTCTGTGCCGTCCACTTGACAGCAGTGTGTTTGTTTTTTGCGACAATTTTATTTCAAAAACTCGTCACTTCATCTTGTGATTCGGGGAAATCGAAACGTTGATGATATTATTTGATAGTATCATTCCCATCCAGGGATGTCTTTCTTTTATTGGAGTTTTCATAGACCCTCTTTCACTTTTCATGTCACAACAGGGTAAAACTACCGAACTATCAGGTAATAGGACACAATTCCGCTGGAGTTTTCCTTCAATACATTCAGATATTCTGCGCAAAGTGTAAATGTCACATAAAGTTGTTGTTCAATTTCATGGAACTACGAATAAAATTGCATACTGTTTCCAATCCCAAAATGAGGTTGAAAAATTCCATGTCTAGCTTGTTGTCGATGAGTGTTGAAACTGATGATACATGGCGATAATTAATTGTGCAAAAATTTAATTAAATAACAACTCTGGGCCAAATTGTAAGCAAAAGCTGACTCCTTCCTTGGGTGCCTCGTAGGTACCTCATTACAAAAACAGTGTACCGAAATCGGGAGTCGTAGGTAACTGAAACTAATTAAATTTATCGATTCGTCGTTTTGACGTATTTATATCAATGTTCGGGAGAATGAAATATGAACCATCAAGGCACACGCTGTGTAATTTAATTGTGCAGTTTTCAAAACCTTGTGTCACTACGATGAAAAAAAAAGTTAAAAAGTTATAAAAAATGTGGTTCCACCCAGTCATCAGCCGTCGAAATGTTGTTTCATGTTTCCACATATTGCTAATTGACAGTTGAAAATGCGGTTTGTTGTCACTTTTGTCTACACCTTTCTTCATACCACTTCCCACTAGCAACTTGTGATTAAGCAAGGAATTTTTGTTTTTACTTGTTCTTCACTTAAAATGGCGCCACTCAATTTCGTGACATTTCAGTATTTCGTCGCGTGGTTGTCAATTTGTTTTCTTTGTGCTGCCTTTCAAGGTTCTGTAGTTTCTTCATTACTTCGGTTACATTTTCATTGTACATTCTTTCACTCCCAGTAATGGTTTTTCTTTTCTCCGCAAAAATACTTCTCGTTGATTTCATTTCGTCTAGAAATCGTGAGCACTGAAACATTACGTGTTCTACATTCTCGATGCAATTTGTGCAACGTGAGCCATGAGGTACTAAATTATAATATAGAAACTACATTTCTCTTGCCTTTCTTCGAACCATAGATGGAAACGCGGTAGAAGTCGATGTGTTCATCTGTGAAACACTTCAGCGCTCTTTTTATGTTGCTTTCTATTGCTATCAATGTGATCTGCTGGTACGTTCTTTTTCTGATTGTACTAGAAGCGTTGTTGGTTGACAGCGAATAATTCACGAAATATGTAAATTTGGTAATAATAAACAAAAATACATAAATACAACTGCCCGCCTGAACGTTTTATATTATTTTCATACTTTTAAGATCTCGATCCATCGCTAGCTGCATTTAGCTACGCACTCGATCCGCATTAATAAACGCTGCGTAAAAGTTATCAACTCGTTATTCAGCAGTTACGTCAAATTTTTTTATGCTATCCGATGTCTACTAGCTAACTTACTTGTGCATATTTGTAATTGATACGGGGGATAATGTTTGGTGAATTCCCTCTCGTTTTGCCGTCTTCTACCGCGTTGTCCCTCAAAAACAGCGTTGAAGTTCACACGAATATTTTATTTGCAAGTACCTACGCTGACCATTAATGAATTATAAACAAAATTACTTTGAATGGAAGTTCTTAAATTTAAGGACACTAAACCTATTTCTCCATTTGCATATCTCAAGGAAATAAAAACCGACTGCATGACTTATTTTGTCAGCTCACAAACGCGTAAAGACCAAAATCAATTAACACTACAAACAACTTATTGTCTGTCTGCGTTCTGTTCGCACTAATTCTGAAAAGCTCAAGTCTCTAGATTCCATTAGGGCACATTAAACACACTTAGCACCTCTGTCCCAGAGAAACACGTCGTTTTCCTTTTCTCTTTTCTGTACATTGTGTTTGCGTACATGAATTACATTCACCGAAAACGACTTGGGCTACATCGACACTGACAGTGCTATTGACAGGACTTATCTTCCACCATGTCGCTATATTCTTTCGGATATTTACATCCTCGTTTCATTGATACCCATCCCACGCGCAACGTACCACCCATGACAACTTGTTCTATTTTTTTTTTGTTTTCCCTGCGCTGGCGACATTTCTCTGTTTAGTTGTTTATTTGCTTTTATCCACGAATGCGACATTAGGAGGATTGAGGAAGGTTTTAAAAGTGGAAAAGATTTGCCTCTGTATTCCAGCTAAAAGGTGGCGATGGCGGTGCGATGCTATGAACGCGACGCATCGATAAACACGCCCGCAGGATGTGTCATTCGAGAGGCACTTGAGAGTTACATAAACATATCCATATATACTGTACACTGTACATAGAGATTAAAGTAAAGGAATGTATGTACACTTTGTCAGGCTAAAGTGCTCAAGTCAATTTCGTAAATTGAAGGCTTTGTGCAACAGTAGTGTTGACAACGGCACCTCTATGACGATGGTGGTTTATATGTCAGTTTTATCTTTCAGTTGGGGTTTCTCGGAATTCCTTTATATTGTATATACGATGAAATAAATTTAAACGCTTCTCAGAATGTTTTAACGCAAATTGACTTTTTATGTGGCGCAAAAACGTATAACCGTTAAGAAGGTGAATATTTGATACTGTGAACAGTTTGTCCGCATTAAAGGTGATGCTTTGTGGCACGAGTTCTAGGTAGAGTGAATTTTGTTGCGGTCACTTTGTTTGTTTTTTCCTCATTTAACCAATTGAAATTATTTTCATCGATTGATGTAGGGGAGTGTGTAAAATAAATGGCCAACGTACTGAATAATTAATATCAATGTAAACAATGACCTCATTTACTGATTTGTATGGCGTCGAACCAATTTATTTATGAATAGAAACCGGACTCGACCAACTTTTCCATTTAATGTTATTTTACGGATGTTAATTTTGTTTACTTCATGTCAGTTAAACTCAGTTAAATTAATGTTATCTCAGAAATAGTAATTGCAAATCTGATTTTGTGCAACATGGTTTGCTGTACTGAATGTTTTAATAACAAAATAAAAATAATAAGGCAAACAATGAACACAACAAGTACCGCCATTTTTAATTAAGCAAATCCTTCCGCATGCATTTGACGAATTTGCTGATTTGTACAGCAATTTCCAGGCTAGAAACAACAGGCGATAAAAAATTTAAAAATCAAAAGAAATAGCTCTTTGGTTAAACGGCTGTGAAATTGTAAAACCTGCCGAACACAGTGCCCTCTATTGCAAAAACGTGTGCGTTCACAGCGGAAAACTTATGGTATGCTTTTAGGTTATACTAAACTGAGTAATTGCAGGTGATGTAAATCAAGTAACAATCAGCTGTCTTCACTCCATGACTCAAACTTCTCTATACAAAACGAATTTACAAATTCAACTCTAACTCGGTTTGAGGAGAGACACAACTGTCATTCAAACGCAACGAGTGACTGTCATATTAACACTTGTAATTCCATTCGTTCTATACAAGAACTAATTGAGTCATGTCAAGCAAAGCACTAAAGTCAGGAAGAAAATTACATTTTGTAAAAAAATACTCTGAAAAAAGTAGGCGTGGCAATGAACAACATAACCAATAAATATGTTCATCAATTTTACCGTCTACCGAAGTTGACTCTCTTCTACAGTTTTTTGTTCATATATGTATACAAATTGTGACGTATCTGTGCAGAGTATGAGAATTTTCTAAGCGCTGGTGGCGGAATCGGTAACGCAGGGCAACGCCACTCGACTATGGCCCTTGTTATGCACCAACTGCTTGTGGTCTCTTATATATTCCCTAGGTTTATGATCTCTACTTATATCAAATAAAGTTTCTTTGTGTAGCAAACTGTAGAAGAAGGAACTCAAATACTTCAATGAGAATAAAAACACTCAAATATTCAAATTTTTAATAGGCCTTTGCCATTTGCGTTTTAAAGACAACTTCATGCAAATGTTGTCCGCGGCTCCGTTTCAAATGGTCTATTCTGAAGGTTCGATTTTGCGTCACTTTTTCGATCATTTCGGACTGTATTCCACGAATTACGCGTGCTATGTTATGCTGCAAGGCTTTAATCGTGTTTGGCTTGTCCACATAGACTAACGACTTTACATAACCCCACAAGAAATAATCAAGAGGCGTTAAATCGCGCGATCTTGGCGGCAACTCACAGGGCCATTTCGAGAGATAAGTTGCTTACCAAATTCATCTTTCAACATTTCCATTGTTTCATGAGCTGTGTGGCATGTGGCACCGTCTTTATGAAACCACATGCCAACCAAGTTCAACTCAACCAACTGGGGCAAAAAAAAGGCGCCTATCATGGCTTGATATCGTTCGCCGTTGACGGCAACGTTTCTTCCAAGGTCGTCTTTGAATAAAAATGGACCGATGCTGCCACCAGCCCATAAACCACGCCAAACTGTCGTTTTTTCGGGATGCATCGGCAGTTCTTGTATGCGAGTCGATGGTTTAATGTACAACAAAGTAAATTTGTTGATAACAGCACGAATTGTTGATTCACCAGGTCGATTATGACGTAACAAACGGTTCACATTTTTCACAGAGCATGAATTTTTATAATAAATTTCAATAATTTGCAATCGTTGCTCGTTTGTAAGTGTTTCTATGAATAAATGGCAGAGTATACTGAAAACTTCTCACTTTGACAGATCACGTTTGGACGCCATTACTAACCAGTGGTGCCAACCTGAAAAACTTAACTCTTAAAAGATCACACGTTATCTGTCAAGCTTATACAAAAAACCAACTATGTCTAATTAATTTCTGGGTTGATTTCATTCAGTGTATAATCAGCTTTCAAACGTCAACATTTCTTTTAAATAAAACTTAATTAGGTGCCTACTGATGGTAACCCTGTTAATTTCTTTTAGCGTCTAATTGGATCGCGACCTTTTTTCTTTACTTGAAACTTTGAAACTTCATTGTGCAAAGCTAATTGAATTACAAGTTTTTGCCCAAATTTGTCGAAGTGAAAATGTAGCCTATCACAATAGCTAAAGGTAAACATTTCTCTCTAAGAAGCCTAGAAGAAAAATAAAAGAAATAATATACTCTTAGAACATTAACCCAAGTGCTGAAATAAAGTAAAATACATACACGTAAATTTGCGGCCACGCAGCGTGTAACAAAAATCCCCAATGAACGAATTTGAAATTTAAACCTGCACAAGTTCTAGAATGAGAACCATTGGTCGGGTTACCCTTTGTGAGAGGTGTACCTTAAAAATTATTTTAAGAGCCCCAATGCAATATTTGTATCGTTAACATTCATCCGCTTGAATATATTTCACTTTCAATATCCCCGCATGTGTATGGAGCCGTGGGTAAATAACCCCCCAGCGCATTTAGACAGGTAAACTCACAGTAGGTAATACCAATCAAAGCATCGGATTGAAATTCACCGAAGGAACACACAAACTCACATAAATGGAGCTACTCCTGTTGGGCATCATGTGCAGCCTAATTTATGTTAATCCAGCAATTGCGATTCAGATAACCTGTCTGCCAATGTAAGCCATTCAACAAGTTCGACGTGCGCGCTGCCGAAGGCCATTTGCCCAAAGTCATGAATAAACACAAATTAACGTAGCATTATCCCTTCAGACATTTTTCTTTTTCTTTTTCTTTTGTGTTTTATTTTTCTGAGAAGTTTGTTCTTTTTTGTTTTTTTTTTTTCATCCAAAGTGAATGTGCCTCATTTGCATTGTTATAGCCACGCACAATGACATCATCATATTTTTCGACATCCACAAATTCAACCGCAAACGGTACAATAATTAAACAATGACCTCCTTTATGTGTCGCTTTAATTACTTGAATACTTCTTCCTGTCGTTCCTGTTGTGGTACAGTCCATTGAATGGAATTAATTTGCTTCGGCCCGACAGAGTAATAATAATAACAATAATCTAACTATGAAGTTGGTAAGTATACATTGGCAGGGAAACATAATACCTCTGGGTTGTGTTTACCTCCCGTCTCAAATATAACTTTCGGCTTAATTGATGAGAGACAAGGGGACACCGATAAAACCCTTGTCTTTGTCCTTGTCACACTGCGAAATGCAAAGAGAATGAAATTCATAAACTCAAAAGAAAGACCACTTTTATCCTCCTCCTAATCATTATCTATCATTAGGCTAAAGGACTCACCAAAGACACAAGGTGTGCGAGAAAACCTAAATCCTCGAAATCCGCTGAAGAAAATCCTTTAAACTTAAAGCATAGTCCAACGTGGTATGCTTTGCCCGTTTGTGTGCCATAA
This sequence comes from Cheilosia impressa, assembly GCA_948293265.1. Taxonomy (NCBI): domain Eukaryota; kingdom Metazoa; phylum Arthropoda; class Insecta; order Diptera; family Syrphidae; genus Cheilosia; species Cheilosia impressa. Next base: position 52,044,812 of record OX411881.1, on the reverse strand, counting down.
ATTTAAGAATGTCTTTAAATAGAAAATCCCGTTGAATTCTCACTTTGTCTATACACCACTGTCAGCACCGTCCACCCACCGCCATCATACATTCGGGCGTACATACAACACCGCAATGGGCCAAGCGTAGCGCAAAAAAAATATAAAACAAGCTGAACAACAAATGGGTGAAAAGTATTCATGGGCGTGGGGTGTACAAAACCCACACGAGGCAAGAAAAGGCAAAGCACGAGAAAGAAAGGTTGAAATAAAATAAAAATTTGCAAAAAGATTTCAAGGGCTTTCAGGAATTCCCCACGTTTCCTTACCAAAAAAAAAACCACTGTCGCTAGATTATTTTTCTGGTAAAAATGCGATCGTAGTTCGGACAGAAGGTACATAGAAAGAAAGGCAAATTAGGAGATGCGAACGCAACACAAGGGGATCAAATCAAATGTCGATTAAAACCAAGCCAAGGAGATTACTCGTTACCGCCCCCTCAACTTGGGGTAATTTCATAAGGATCCCTTGAAATGTCCAAGAACAATAGGGAAGTAGTCAAGTTCGCCGTTAAAATGATAGCTTTCTAACCTCAAATGAGCGCGGGGCGTGTTCAGCTACTCAAAATGAATGTGAGTCCAATTTGCGTTGTGAAATACAAGCCGTCCTTTCATTTGTTTGTTAATTATCTGCAATTCAATATTATAAGGTTAATATAATATAATACTCAACACCATTGGCAAAAAAATGACAGCACTTCATTCCGCTGTCAAAAAATACGATGACGGCCAGCATTACACTCCCCCAACGCACGTCATTTACTGTCATGTTTGATCTGAAATCCAAACCAAACGCCACGATTTACAGAAATAAAAAAAAAAAATTATGACAGCGGGCGTGTTCATTTGTTGCGACTTCAACTGAAACACGAAGCCAGCAAATATTTCCTCAAAGAATTAAATTATCCCACATAATGTCATTCTTCATTATGTAGGTTTATTGTGTTTTCTCCTCTCTTGAGTTTATCTTATTCGTGTTTGCTGTTTTTGGGTGTGTACACATTAGAGTCTCTATATTTGACCAATTTAAGAAAAATACACAGCACATAACATAAACCACTTTGCTAGTCGTCTGCCAGATTCAATGCTGCCAGCGACCCTAATAAACCGAGGAAAATACACAGACGAACATTTCCTCCCCCATTGGAGATTCGAAGGAAGGTTTTGAGGCCTTCTTATGCTTTTCTGGCAATCACTGTTCCTTTCCTACAACGTAATTTCGAGAGCATTTTCATGTGGGAAAGGTATTCCGTTTCAATGGTGAAGAGAACAAAAAAGAAAATACCTTCCTTCGTTCATTCGAATGAATTCCCCCCCTGGGATTTATTCAATTGATGAATTTTTAATTAAAACACGTAAATTCAATTTTTCCAATTATCAAAAACCCACAGAAGGCCACAGAACTGGCAGGGAAAGTTTTAGGATGTTCGGGTATCAAGTGCTATCAGGGCTTCCATCTCAATTATGTGCGGACATTGTGGTGAAATTTATACTGGGACATTTGTTGGGTTTGGTTGCTTTATAAAAAGGTCATTAAAGTGCTGAAAGTACGGCCAAGCTATTCGCTGTGCCTCCATAAATTACGCCTTGTTCTGCTAACTACAATTAAGCGAATAACTATACGCTCTGGGTATGTGGGGTAATTCTAATTAGTCGTGATGGAGCAGCACCATCGCAACTAATAGTCATGAATAAAAATGCTTAAACGGAGTTATTGGAACATGTGTTGTGCGATAAGCTGTAGGGGAATTATTTTATCGGATTTTCGCATTCAAATATCGATGATGTTTTAGCTCTGGCGGCCATGGCTATAATAACTAAGGTTCATTAAAACTGAGCACCCAGCAGGCTTCGCCACTAATCGATATTAATATGGCTTTGTCGATTAGAGAAGACACAAAACACCCATCCGTCGGCTCAGAGCATGCCGGGCTGTGTTCAGCGATTTGCTGTGAACGTAACAATAAACCAACCAATCGCTTACCAAAATTTTAAAGTCGTTCTTAAGGTATCTTTTGTATTCGAAAAAAATATCCCTTAGTTTACGCATTGAGGCAGACGAAAACCCTTCAATCAATATCAATCTATCCGTTGACTTTACAATCTGAGGCATTGCCCCCATCTTTCACTGTCATTCGCATCACCTAGCTAGCGCACTACTAGTGGGGGTCATCTGGTCATCCGTCATTGCGGAAGCCTCTGCTCGGCTGGTGGGCATACATCAGCTTTCATCAACCCAAAGGCCGAAATATGGCCACCTGGGTTTCATAAATATTTCACGATTTGATTACCATACAGAAACCCTACAAGAGGGTCTCCTTGGCGATGATTTTCTGGATTCCTTTTCTCACACATCTGAGGCTATTGATTCTTACAGTTTTCTATCTTGGGTGGAGAACTTCAGCCTAATTTCTCAAAGTTAGGAAATGGAAATTTGATTTATGCCGCGTTTACACGGTCACACATTCCTAACACGGAAGATTAAACGGATGCGAAATACTACATAGCCGTGTGAATGAAAGGGACGGCATTACCTAACACGCAAAAAACGTGACACGTTTTTTGGTCGGCCATCTTGTTTACGTGGTATTTTTATAGCGATGGCTTACGAAATTCGCTCTCCTATAAAACAAAATGCCTTCCGGAAGTGATAAACGGACAATTTTTTATTTATTTGGTATTTTTGGTTTCACATGTTTTAAATCAGGAAAAAAAATTTTTTCAAGTGATTACTGAAATGTTAGTCGTCGGAAATTGTGTTTATTTCCGTTTTACATATCAATAATTATGGGCAGCGCATCCATGACACTTTAGGCGTCTGCTTTCGTACATTTTGTTTAAATCTAGTACTATTTGTCCAAACTGCGCGCTTTTGATATTCCTTGCATGTCTTTTCTGGCATTTTTAACAATTAGCAAGACAAAACTGAACAACAATAAAACAATAAAATTAAGGATTATTTTATAAATCTAAATTCGTGTTTTTTATTGAGAATTTTTTGTTCTTTTTATCGCTTTCCAGTTCCGCAACGTTAAGGGCACGTTCTAGCAACGACATTAAAACGTCATTTTATGAAGAAAATAAGAATAAATCACTCTAGTGTCAAAATAGAAACATTTGTTTGCAAAGTGTTCAGCCACTTAAGACGGACAAAACTAAGTCCAGAATAAACAGGGTTACCGTTGAACAGAAAACTGAACACCGCAGTATCGATTGAGGCTATCCAACTTCGTAGTTTCACTGAGTCAAATGTAAATTTGCAATGCGGCAATCACACGTGTGACATTCAAGTAATTCTTCACTTCCTTAAATAAATTCTTAAAATTTTTAACAATCACGTCGTAGATTTTAATTTTTGATAACAAAATAAATCTTTTTAGTTGCAATGAGTGACTTAATCATCTCATTTCGTTATCAAGGGATTTTATGTTACATAAAATCGTTTCATAGACCTGCAAGGTTGTGGAGACACTCCGATTAATTTTGTGTTACAAAGTCAACCCGGACTTGTGTTATAGTGTTAGGAAGTGGCGCAGTTCTCTATATAAAATGGCGCCACTGTCGATGTTCCCTGCATTTTCTGAACCAATTTTAAAATAATTGTAGCCCGCAATATTTATGAGCACTGATGCATTAAGTAGCCATAGCTTTGGAGATTATTCAGATGCCTTCCACGTCACTGCTGCATTTAAGTCTTCTTCAATTGCGTCTGTCATGCAAATTGTATTCCAAAGGCGGCCAGGAATGATTCCGTAACCACAAAGTTGTTTCCCTGAGGGAGTAAACGAACATGTTTTATGTTCATGTTTTTTTACATTCCTAAACACTTGCCTTAAGCTTAGAATGGGGAGGAGAAACATGAATTGCTTTGACAGAAATGAGTATGGAGCGCAACAGGGCCTAGGCCTATCGCCTCACAACCATCTCTGCTTGCGGGTTTAATTTGTGGGACAAATTCCCCTGTGTAGGTATAAATATTTGGCAAAAACACCTCTGCCGAAGGGAGCGTTGCAGCCCCAGGGATAGTAGGCCCAACAAGCTTTTATCTTCTCCGTTTTAGGAATTTCAGTTCTCAGATAACACAACGAATTGTATCTCATGTATGCTTATTTTGTTTTCTTTTTTTATTAAAAGGGTTCTACGTCATCGAATAAATTTAGAAGTATAACCCACTCTCCTCAAATCAAAAGCCATTGTTCAGTTGAATAAAATCAGCCGACCCAACTCTGACCCTGCTCACATGTGGCGATAAAACTGAAAATAAACAAGCAAGGGTATGAAGTGCCTGATAGATACCCACTCATGAATACAAGATGGTTTAAAACCTGAGAAAAGATGCCCTTGTCATATAGCATTCCATCCCAATCCGACAGCATCAATTTGCAGAAATTTACTGCCAAAGCTGGGGTGGACCATCAATCGTCAATATTAAATGACGTGTATGATCTCCCCTTAACGACAATTTTATTCCGCTATAAAAAAACCCCCAGCCTACATATCTCCACAAGAAACAAAAAAAAATATGTATAAAAGGAGAGAGAGAAAAATCTCAGTACATTAACCTTCAGCAGCGCACCGATGTCATTTGTCGCAGAAGCATCCACATCACTTCCGTTCTGCGAAACAATCAATTACCCATTAACTACACACCGAAACACATTATGTGCTATGCCTTGTTGCATATTTGATGCAGTGTGCTTGTGCTCGTGCTGCCACCATGCATCAGGTGATTAAAACCGACCCCTTTCGGTGTCTATAAAAGAGCTCTGCGTATCCCGCACCGCTCTGTATAGCCTGCGCCAATAAAACAACCGGTGCCAAATGGAACATAATCCTTTTCAAAATGCATGCATCAATTTTGAATGCCACTCCGCTGGGATATTATCCTGTGACATTTTTTTGTCCCCGTTCTTTGTCTAGATTGACTCGGCTACAAGTTAAGCTAAACTCCCTGAAACCGGCTAAGTCCCATCAAGATCTCTGTCGCAGGCGATACTCGTGTGTATACGTATAGTGAGTGCTCTGTTATTCAGGGGAGGTTTCAAAACTTTTACGAATTTGCATTTTTTTTGTGCTGTTTCCTACTTCGGTTATCTCCAGGGAAATGAACACAACCCACAGTGGACTGACTTTGTTGCGGTTAATGCTTGAAAGTCGTAAAAAAGGCGAACGCGTTGTTGTTGGTGTAACAACTTATGTAAAACAGGCGAAAATCTCTTTCGCTCTTCTCAGCGATGTCCATAGTTTATGGTTGACCAAAGCAACTATGAGAGCATGGAACCCAGCGCCGGCCCGTGGTGCCTCTGAATCAGTTCACAGCTCTACCATCCTTTCTAACCGCAGCGACTGCTACACTAATACTCCCACCTAAGCGCCGCCACAGCAAGCCCTCGCTGTGGATCAGCTCGGCGTAGTATTGGTATTTTGTTCGTCGGGGGAATTGTAATAAATTTTTATTTCATTTGGTTGGCTTTTCATTTGGATAAAATTGTTTGTCGGTCTTATTCGATTTTTGTTTATTTTTTTTCCCCATGTTTGTGAACTTGTTTTGAATATATATATTGCATTTCTATCGGCGGTGTTTTTTTCATGGACGTAGACGTGTACGGAACGGAACTGAACTGACCCGGTTTGGGTTTTTTTTTGTCCAAGGGTTTTTGACTCACTTGTGGGGGGTCAGTCAGAAACGGTCGTGGTTAGGTGAAAATTTGTTAAAATATAATTCAGGGTGGATATAAGCAGACAATGGGAAAATAACGTTACGGACTTAACGTGAACGAATAGAACAGGGGGGCTGAAACTGACAGCGACTGAATGAAAAAGCAAATTCAAAATGAAAGCCCTTGGTTTTGTAATGTCGGTTTTATATTAGTATTCATTTTTTTTTTTGTTGTAGGAAATTGAGGGGAAGGAGTAATTGGGTTCTGTGGATAATGTTTTTTGCAAGAATTTCCATAAAGGGAGGGCGCGACGTCGGGATCAGGACATATATCTTAATTAAGAGGTGGCTCTGCTGAACTTATTTGTGGTAGGTTTTATTGAAAATTATGGAAGCGAAATTGAAATGAGGATTTAGATGAGTTGGCTGTACACAAATATGACAGGCGACTTAAAGAAATGTTTAAGTTGAATTTATGTGCTTATTTAGTTGACGATGGGAGTATGTATGGATCTAAACTAGCTCAGCACTCAGCTGATAAATCATTGTTAAATTAGACTTGAGGTTCACTTAAAGTTGTGAGTAGGTCCTAGAAAGAGTGTGAGGTTATACAGAGGATTTTGGACCTCTGGTTTTGTAAATCAATTCCAGATTGATGAAAGGGAAATCTATTTGCAATAGGAATTATTGTGAATTATTTAATTATTCTATAATATTGACGAGAATTCAAAACGTCAGTAAGCTGATTCAAAATGAAAACCCTGTTGCACAGTTGGAAGTTTCACAAGCTTTCACTCTTTAAGTCCGCCGCAAAACAACATCATTGACAAGAATATAATAAGATTGCTGTCAATCGTGGCTTAAATAGTGCGTTGGAGATATTAAGGCGTGCACCTGCGTTCAGTGACTTTATATATATACCCAATCCAGCGAATTGTGAAAGTGACGCAATATTTAATATAAAACGACGTCATTCGCATTTTTTTCAATAGCACAGCTTTGTTCTTGAACAAGTTTCACAAATTTTGCGCGATTCTAATAAATAATAATCATACTTATTGTCCAAGGCTAGATTTTACAAATTCACAATGGCGAATTTTTCCATGTCAAATTACCCTTTGTAACCTACAAAATAATTTGTGCGAAGGTCGATAATGATTATTAGTATAACGCCTTTTGTAAAGGGCATTCCAATGTGAGGTGTTATTGTGAATGACCCGCTATTTCGGTAGCTGTCACTTTTGAAGCTTTTATTCTTTGACATTTGACAAGTAGAAACTACGCCATTACTAAAAATGGAACGATACACGTTTCAACAACGCATTGAAATTATTAAAATTCACTACAAAAATGGTGAAAATCTTACAGTCACAGTTCGCAAAACTAAAGCATTTTTTGGTCGTCGTGAAGCACCTTGTCGGAGTAGGACAGCAATACAGAAATTGGTGGAAAAATTCGAGCTGTTGGGACAAGTTAGTGATATGAAGAATAAAACCCGTGCACGTCGCTCAAGAACAACTGAGAATATTGCAGCTGTAGCCCAAAGTGTTGAAGAAAACCCAGGTTTGTCCATTCCTCGACGTTCTTTGGAATTGGGCATTCCACAAACGTCATTACACCGTATTTTGCATAAAGACTTGGGTCTTAAGGGTGGACAACGTTCAACGCTACGTGCCACACAAGGAACGAAACCATTAAGCTTTTACGGGAAAAGTTTCCGGACCGTGTTATCTCTCGAAGAGGTGATCACAATTGGCCACCGAGATCTTGTGATTTAACACCTTGCGACTTCTTCCTTTGGGGCCACGTGAAAGATAAGGTCTACGCCAATAGCCCAGCGTCGATTCAAGACCTCAAAGATAAAATTCGTGAGGCTATCGAGGGCATAGGGAAGCCACTTTGCGATTTGGTTATGAAAAATTTTATGAAAAGGATATGGTCCTCTATGCGTGCTCGTGGTGGCCATTTGGCTGATATTGTTTTCCATTATTAACGGCATACCTTCCTCTTTATTATGAAATAAACATCCGATCATTTATCTCAAAAAATGGCATTTTTCTTTGAATACCAAAATAACACCTCTTATTGGAAAACTCTTTATTTTGAAATACAGGTAACAGTAACACTCTGATACTGACTTAAAAATACAAGTAACAACTTTACAATGATTTCACATAATGGCACAACCTTTTGTCCTTGAAGCGCCTTAAATTTACGTTAGCTCACAATTTCAAAAAATTTTAAAAAAATATAACCATTGTGAACTACTTAAATTTAAAGTCGAAGCTAAAAATGTTTATTGGTGCGGCCCAAAACCTTTTGTATCGTGTACTTATTTTCGTTTTTTCTTTATTGTGAACACTATTTAGTCACATTACCAAAACCTTTAACCAAAGAGTTGAACACAAGTAAACGATTTTTGTGACTAAAAAGCCCTTAACCTCATTCACGTCGTTTTCTCACAAGCTGTCACCTAAACCCCAAAACTTCTAAACAGCGCAATACGTATAAAATGTCAACATTCACAATCGCATTCCCTGCATTTTTTTCACGTCAAGCCGCCATACTAATAATCATTTTTAGTGTCCAGGCTATACTTCTCGAAGTCACAGTAGCGAAATTTTCCATACAAAATTGCATATTGTGACCTACAAAATATTTAGTGTGAAGATTAAAAATGATTATTAGTAAGGCCCAATGTTGTTAAATTTGCTTTGGAATTAAATTTCTTACGTCAAATTTATTGACATTCTCATACGTTATAAATATTTTCCTTTGAATATAGCACTTAGGGTTGCATGTAGATGATACGAACGTTGTGTTGTATATCCTCGAGGGGGTTTTCCTCACTACAATATAAATTATATCCATTCTGAAGGCTGGCCAGGAATCATTCAAAGTGATACGAGATATGCATGTCCGAATCGGAAGTGTTTTGATTATGGATACAAGATAAAAGTTCGTTTGCCTTAAAAAACCCAAAACTCCTCAGATAGATCCAGACTTAAGTGCCTCCCGATGTAACTGGAACAGGTGGGAATAAATAAATTTGCAGCTCTAACTTGCAGCTGATTTGGACTGGCGTTGTTTTTTTATGTTGGCCGACAGAGAGTTGACAAAAAATGTGAGTGTACTCAGAAGTCTTAGTTTCCTAATTTTATCATAGTTTACTCGAACGATTTTCAATAAAAAAGTATTTGACAGAAGTATTCCAAAAGCATTCGAAATAAAACTGTCTTGCGAAAAGCAAATCGTAAAACTGACATTAAGTTTGCAGAAGCTCACAATAGCAAAAACTTTGCTATGTGAACTTCTTGGGTCTTAGGTACTAATAATTATTTTTAATAAACGATGCGTAAAAGTTATCAACTCGTTATTCAAAAGTAAAATTTTTGTATGCTATCTGATGTCTACTAGCTAACTAACTTGTGCACATTTGTTTATTAATACGGGGGTAAATATTTATTTTATAAGTCACAATGGGTACCTAATTTTGTTTAAAAAATTTCGCCATTGTGGGTTCGTAAAATCCAGCCTGCACCCTAAAAATGGTTGTAAGTATCGCGCCATAAGTTTTATTAGTTACTGATTATGTCATTTTATAGATTATAAAAATACAACTACCTGAATCATGACACTTCGGGGTGATGATTTGCTGTCCCATTATTCTTACGCCTGTCTTAACAATGTTTGCGGACAAAACCTATCTTTTTCTCTCTCCCCCTGATTGCATGCAAGAATTTTCATTTTCCATGTGTGATGAACGATGATGTAAAGGTGCCACAATATAAAAAATTAAATTGTTCTAGATCTTACCAAGTCTGTCCCTTATATTATAATAAATTCTTGCACGTAAGTTGAAACACAAAACAAACACAATTATTAATGAAAAATGGATCCTAAGAAACACTGTACCGCCTGAACGTACCCACGTCAATGGGGCCTTTTTCAGTGTGACAGCTGACAGCCAGATACGCGTGAATAATAATGACACAAAATGTCGCTTGAAGATGAAACTTCATTAGAAATTCTAATCTTCATTTCTGCAGATGAATTATTTTATATTATTGCGTCGAATCTACTAGTATAAGTATTTTTAGGGTTCACCTTAACCTTACAATGGGTATTTATTTTTTTAAACGTCTTTAATTATTGCGACTTGCAATTCATTTACGGTGGAGAGAGAAAATGGGTTTTGGTGTTGTAAAAATTGCAAATTACTCTCAATTAAACTCAAAATTTGACGTTAGTCAGGACTGCCAATGTGGTCTAAATTATAGGTACGTGTCAGTTTTTGTTGGAGGGCACAGTCAATTGCGTTGTAAAAATGACAATAACCGAAACAATTTTCTGCAATTTTTTTCTTGTGCTAGCCGTTTGAACCGTCAACAAAGTTCAACTCTAACCTTTATCTTAATTGGTAAATGGTTGAATGGACAGCATAAATGACGGATCCTATATATAAAGTAGGAGTGTGAAACTGCTGGAAAATATGGCGCCCTCAAAGTGGAATCCCTTCGTTTTGTAAAACCTCGTTATTTTCCCAGAAACAGAAAAAACCGTCAACCAATACAAACAAGTATTTATACCCGTAAAAAAAAAACATTTCCTAACCTCCCCCAAGGTCGCCCTGTCTGTCATCTGTCAATAGCGCGGGCAAGTTACCGAAATCCAATTTAAACAAAACTATCAATAGATTAGGCAAATGATTTGTTTTCTTATTACGCGCAGTAAACTTTCTCCTCGTCAGCTCGCACTGTCATGTCATGCTTCGTTACTACATAAACGATATACCAAATCCCTGTTGTTCGGAACTTTTAATGCCAACAATACACAAAGCAGCGCCACCACCATCCCACATCTGTCATGTTAACTTTGCGTTACCCAACGTTAAGCCCGACGCTATTTTGAAATCCTCTTTTATAAATAAGGAGATAACAACACTAGACAACTAAATAATACTATAACATAAAATTAATCCCAATTCATTAAACTTTTACACCCAACAAATTGTGCGAGTTTGTCTCGCGTCCTCTGTACTAAATGTGCGAGCGCTTACATCTAAGCACACCCGACTAATCCAATCGTAAAAAAAATGCTTTAAACAGTACGCAAGTTTAGGGTTCCCTTTGGCTTTTATCGAAAATCATTGCGATGCTCATCTCTAATGGGGGCCGAACCGGACGCTGCGATAGGAACGACATGAAGGCGCTTGCAGTCATCAGAGGCAGCTGCAACAAGCTGGCGGCCGACATCCCAAACACCGTCCACAAATTTACAATCCACAAGACAGAAGTGCGCATGTCATTCTTTTAACTGTGACTGCGAGCGAAAAGCTTGCGGATGGAAATCCTTGTTTCCACGGATGAGATTACATTCAGTCTCCGTGTCACTTTGAACTCGATAAGAACGATGCCTGCAATAAGCGCCATCTACCGGTTCGTTGATTGTAGCTTCTGTGCAAATTTGCAAAACACTGCCTAAGAGCATAGGAGAAAAAAAAAAAGTGGGCGTGTGGGTGTGATACTTAAGAATAGATATATTTTCACGGAGTTTCACTTGTTTTGTGCGGAAAGTGAGTTTTTTTCTGCAATCCAATGGATCTAAGGCCATTAAACTACGATGAACTGTGTCAGTTGGAAATGTTGCGGTTATCGAACGCGACCATGGTGCCGGTGATGGTGATTCCGGCGACGGCAATATCGTCTATGGATAGCCCAATGGGAGGTGCTAACCACCGTGTAATCGGCACCTTAATTAACGACGCTAATCAACACCAGCAATTGGAATCGCCCTCGTATCAGTTGCACCATCATCCGTCTTCGTCTGTTTCGCTCAACCCTCTTATCACGTATCAGCAACCCTATTATGTACAGTCCCAATCGGGTGGGGGCATGAGCAGTGGCTGCGGTGGCAATTCTGGTGTAATCATACCAGCGATGATTACAGAGCAGACTCCATCAATGGCTCCGATTGTTAACAGCAGCACTGGCGGTGGTGGGGCTATGTATCCGAGTGCTGCTGTTGCTGCTATGGAATCCACTGTATGCCCAAGGCATCGTCGTCTATCAACCACTGGCTCGTACACAACCCTCAACCGAAAAGCTCTAGAGAGCGAAGAGAGCCATCAGTTGAAACGGCGAGCCGGCAGCGCCACCACCGACAAACGTACCGCGGAGAACTCTCGCTTGGGAACCGATGGCAACGAAACGGTTGCAACCACATGCATTCCGGGCTTTAGCTTCGGAGGCTGCAGCACTATTGATAACAATGAGTATGAGCTGAGAGCGCCAGGGGACGCGGGCGTGGGACTTTCCACTACGAAAAATGAAGATTATCCCGTTATTGGATGTAATGCCCTGGCCATGATGAGCATCGCCGGCGATATGGTAACCAGCGGAACGTTGGTGGGCACTCTAAGGAGAGCCGGCGATTGCGTTAACAATAGTAGTGCGAGCACACCAAAGCGGGTCTCCTTTAAGCGCGAACCAGGCGATGAAGGATTGGAGATTATAGAGGAGGCAAGGAAGCAGTCACGTGCAGGACCATCGGGAGACATCTACAACTCGTACATGAGCTTCGATGACAACTTCATGGACTATCAAGTAAAGGCATTTCGTTTTTCTTTTAACCAACACAAACCTATTTGCATGCTAATAAGGCTTGGCAAAGGCATCCTTTTTAATTCGGCACTTATGGGGTGCGGAGCTGAGCTACCTCGTTCGACTTTTTGCCCCTCCTAAGCGTACTTAACCTCGTTCTCGTTTTTATCCCTTATGCCTATTATAGTCATGGAACCGTCTCAAAGTTTTCTTTCTATGTATTCCATGGCTATATACATATTAATTCATAAGTGAAGGCGAAAGTACAAAATAAAATATGGCCTTCCGGTGGCTGGATTACTTACGAGTTGCGAGTATGGTTGTGCGTTCTCTTCCAGATTCCTTGGACTAAAATAATAATTGCTTTGCTCGAAATATGTGTGCGAGGTTTCCGCTATATACCTCAGTGATTTGAAATAAACTAACAAATCTAACTGCGAGTGGAACGTGCATTTCGCTTTAATGCTGTTTGAGTAGGTGCCTATATGTATCCTGACATTTAGAGAACCCAGCGACGCGTATATGGAGAGGGAGTATGCTTTATGAGTGTTTTGTTTTGGTTGGGCGCCAGTTTAATGGTGCCTTTGGAGACGTCGTTTCTCCAGCTGGGGGGGTGATAAATGTATCCTTTTCGTCGACTTTATGTGAGTAATGTTCTTTCTGACTGAAAGACTACTACAATTCTATTACAATTTTGCTAATTCGTTGATATGGGAGTAGCTACAAGTCTAGCGCTCAAACAAATTGAAATAAACAAATTCAATCGCAACGCCTTTCCTTTCTTTAATTAAATTTAAAACTCGGAGGTGTACACTGCACACACTCAAAACTACCCGTCAAAAACTCCCCTATGTCAAAGGTCTACAAACCTAAACCGTGTAATTGAAAAATCTATTAAAAAAAAAAATAAACGCCAACCGCACACAATAAAAACCGTCAAAGTTTTCCTTTAACAAAAAGAGAATAATCCTTCGACTATCACTCGTAACATTTCATCAACACAAGTTTTGTGTCCTTTTAGTACTCGTACATCGTACTTGTTCTGCACGCCGTTGCAGCTGAACAATATTTGGACGACAGGTGGTTCCAATGGATGTTTTTGATCTTCGTAAAATCGAATGACTTTGTTCTGGCGGTCGGTTGTCATTGTCACCGCCAGAGCGAAGATATCTGCACGTCCATTGTCCACCTTACCACATCGGTACATTTTAACGTCTGCTCATCACATACCTATACTCGCACCAAACCCACGGACCGCACAAAAGCCTCACGTCACGGCATATTTCTGCTCGATGGATGAGTTGGAGTGGAGTTGGCATTGTTTATTTTTTTTGTTCCTTCTTTTTTTTGTGAATCGTAAAATACAAAACTGTAAAACTTTGTCCGTCGGCAGAGAGTGTGGGGACGCTTTGCGAAACAGGAATGCCGCAATGGAATTGCTTTTTAAATTCTTTTTAATTTTGTTCGGGCTGGCTTTTTGTCTTGAATTGCGTTCGTCAACTTTTATTTTTATGTGGCAACATTTTTGTTATTGAATTCCATTGAAAATAAATTGAGTTTAAATCGCTTTGGCTTTGTTGCGAGTGTGAGTGCAAGCAGTATACATACACACTTTCTAATGGTAATGCTAAAAAAAAATAATGGTCGAGCTTAGTCGTTTTCTCTTATGGCTGCGTATGCGAATAATTTACATTTTAGATGTGAGTCGACAGGATTTCTGATGTAATCTGCTCCTAAGCGAATGGCGGCATGATGTGCGGGGTCGACGGTTGGTATTCGACTTCTAAGGCCATAGTATTTGATTTTTTTTTTTTTGTGCACACTTCGCGGTCCTTGGGGCTTGTTTGATATTGAATTTATTTTTTTATGGAAATGTGGGGAATATTTATTTTAATTATGAGTGAGCAATAAAAAACGAACCACAGTAGTGGTTGTGCTATTTATTTCAATCTGCCCGCACTTGATTTAAGGACGATTTTGCATGGTTTAGGGATTTCAGAATAAAAGAAAACAAACGAGAAAAAATAAATTAAAATGAAAGCAAATTCAATTAGGCATCCGACCTGCACATAGTATTAAATGTCCTAAGTGGACTGAGGCAGATTTTACAGGTTTTGCTGAAAGAGTGCTTTGAATTAGGTCAAAGGATATTCAATTTGTATTTTTTATTTATGGAATAAGTGGGGATTTTGTTGTTTATTGCATTTTATTGAGTGTGGATCACAGATGTAGGCTTTGAATAATTAAATAAATGCAAATAATAATAGCGCTGTCCTAAGTTTTAGTATTAGTACTACGTCTTCAAAAATGTTTATTTGGAAACAAGATTGAACTATAGGAAAACGATTTTCACATATTTACCCCCGCATTAATAAACGCTGCGTAAAAGTTATCAACTCGTTAGTCAGAAGTTACGTCAAATTTTTGTTGCCATCTGATGTCTATTAGCTAACTAACTTGTGCACATTTGTTTATTAATACGGGGGTAAAACTTTATTTTTCCCAACCAAAAGAACAAAACGGGGTGTGTCTTTTCAGAGGCTAAACGTTTAAGAATAAAAACTTTCGTCAGATTGGGTATAGTTAATTGGTATAAATGAAGCTTTGCGAAGCGTTTTACTTAAACCAAATGCCGGCCAGTCATCAACCTGCCAAGCAAATTCGAAAATCTATTTTAGAGAACTCCTTCAGAAATAATCAGCCCTACCGAGGTATCCGTTTGGAAAAAATTCCGATACGAAAGTCAACTCTGATCGGAACTCAAATTGCGTTCGAAGTATCCGTTTCGGAACAAAATAAATGAAGCATATAAACGCGTTTATTCCACATTAAAATATTCCGCGGCAATTAGCTGTCGGAGAGCATCGGAAGAAATGTTCAGTGTAGCTGTCAAAAACAAGTGACATAAACGCGGTACAATGCGACAAGGTGCGCTACATGTCATCGGAGAATTTTTCCGAAAGTTGTGTCGGAACGGATACCTCGAATGGAATTTCGGAGAAAATTCCGTTCCGAATGGATACCTCGATAGGGATAAATAAAAAGACTGTTGAGACAAACGATTCCAAGTTAAATATTAAAATGCACTCTTTTGAAATAAAAAGCGACAGATGCATTTATTTTCCCTTTAAAAATAACGCGACGAACAAATTCCGTCGAGTATGCTCTGAAAAAAGTGTTTTTAAAATGATTTGAAAGCTCGAGCTAGATTCGTGGGTAAGGCTACTTTTCCTCAGCCACATATGTGAACTGTCAATTTAGTACTCAGTCACGATATTCCTGACTAGATTCGTCAGCTATACCCCTCCATAGATCTAAATGGAAAAAAAACTATTCACGTGATCGATCTAGGCCAATCAGAACTGAGACACATCAAGTCAACAAGCTGTCAAACACATTTGAGCTATAGCTATTATTTGACTATAAAAAAAACCATGTGAACAGTGTTTGTTGAATATAAGGCGCCGTACTATTAGCAAATTTTAGTTTCGACGAAAGCTCACAATTACAAAATTTGTATGGAAAATATAGCCACTGTGAACTGCTACAATTTGGAGTTGAAATTAAAAATATTAAATTGTTGAAGCCCTATAAGTCTACGCTATTGTGCAATCTTCTTTCTTTTTCGATATAAGCATTCGCATTCCTGTCCAATATTCAAATGGCTAGCTGTCAAAATATGTTGTGCAGCTCAGATTTTCACTCAGTCCCTGCTCAGTTAACTCATCTTGGGCTCATAGATAGAGCAGAGACATTTGCATGTTTTTGTATGTCACACAGATTCTCAATTGACACAACACTAATGGGAAAACAAAATGGCTAACTCGAAAAAAAAAAATTAAGGGGGCCAGTGGAAAGAGGATTGCGAGTTGGAGTTCGCAGTATTGTTTGTCTATGTCATAAGTGCGCTCTGATTCTTTTCCGAACAAAAAAAGAAAAACAAATCCAGAGATTCTCCGCGATACCAATAATCGGTTTTAGTATCCAGACTGAATTTTTCGAACTCACAATAGCGAAATTTTCCATACAAAATTGCATATTGTGACCTACAAAATATTTAGTGTGAGGGTTAAAAATTATTATTAGTAGAGCCCTCTATATATATCTGAACAAAAAAAGAAAAAATAACTTTTTGACTCTGCTCTTAAGTAAAAAAAGAAAATTCTTGCTTGTCGTAAAATAATTTGACGGCAAATTGCCACAGAGACTTTTTATTGCACCAGGGATGATAAGAGGAATTTATTAATATCTCTTTCTCTGTTCACAATGGGCCTAAGCAATAAACATTTTTAGTCTCGACTCTTTGGCAATTGTGAGCTTCCGTAAATTTAAAGTCGAGTCTAAAATTTGTTATTAGTACGGCGCAATAGTTCACAAAAATAAGAACAAATAACAGCTAAGCCTACGACTGGACTGAACTCCGGGGGTAAACATAGTCCGAACATGCATTCGGCCTTACTAACAATAAATTTAGACTCGACTTTAGGGCAATAGTCGAAATTAAAATAAACTGTGTACCAATAATCAAGTTATCTTTAAGATAATCGAAGCTGTAACTTTCGATCCGAAGAAAGTCGAGTCTAACCCATTAGAGTTATACTGTAATAATTTAGCTATAAAGTCAGAAGTAGTTAAAGTTCCGATTACTTTGATTGTAACTATAGTTAGTTTTGAAATTAGTTAAACTCGAGCTTACTGTTTGGTTGTTGCTAATGCACATTTTCTCCAGTGCGAGTTCAGTGTTATGTCGAGCGAACTATGTCTTACTCCACTTTTCAACAAACAGATGTCTTAAAGGTGCGTTTGATATTTTAGTTAATCTTAATATTTATACTGCGTTTCAGATAAGTCAGTTTTTGTGATACATCTCGCCAGATGTCTCTCCTGCTAAGTTAATTGAATTTTCAGTATGAATTGATTCCATGGGAATTTACTTTAAAATTTGGCGGATATATTGTAGATCACAATAACCAAATTTATTCGAAAATGTCGCATTAAGGAGTTCGTCTTTCATTAACAGTCCTTACCTCAAATTAAAAATTAATAATTGTACAAGGTGGGCCAAAAGAAGTCATCCGATGTTGTTTGGCTCTCATTTCTGTTTTTGTTATTAAGGGTATTCACTTAAACGCGTAAAAGCCTCATAAACTGCGTAAACTGCAGAAATTTACCACCTCGTAAATGAACTGTCTGATTTTGTATGGAGAATAGTTTACGCAGACCTCATAATTTTCCGCGACGTTTTAGGCTCGGAAATCAACCGCGGAAAGTTGCGCAAATCAGAATGTCAAACTTTGACAGACAGTCGTCTGTTGTTTGTTTGTTTTCAGAGTTTTTTTTAGGAAGATCTCAAAATGGTAAGAATTCAAGTAAAAAAAAAAATAATTGCTGCCGATTTCTCCAAGAATTTAATAAGTTTTTTTTCTTTTCGCTTACTTTCGGCATTTTGATAGTTTGAACAGCTGAGTTTGACAACCGACTTAACAGTCGATTTCCGCGATTTACGCAATGACATATCCGAGGGGTGTTCACTTAAAGCACCGCAGAAGTTTATGCATTTTCGAGCTGCATAAAATTATGAGATTAAGTGAATACCCTTATTATGTTTATTTGAACCTTTAGAATTTTATTGGTCAAGTCGAGAAGATGATATCGGCCAAATGGGCGCCGTCACAATTGATTGCCATACGAACTCGTTTTATGGCATTTTTCATCACTTCGGCGAGAACTTCGGGCGACAGATTCTCGCACTCGTGTCGAATGTTGTCTCTGAGGGCTTTTTGTAGATCAAAATAGCTTATTTCCCATGACAAATATTGTGAACTTCTCAACTGAAACCTAAATACTTTAAATGATTAAAGCCGAATGCGCCATTTTCTTCTAATAACCGTTTTCCCTCAAAAAATGTTTTCCTCATCCATTTAAAACACGAGTGCGCCGAATAGGCACATTACAGGTCGGCGACCTAAGCGGCAAGTACAAACAAAACATCTAATGTAGCCTTCAGTGGGCGCCATCAACTGCGAAAACAACTCTCAGCCATCTAAAATGTCCTCCATTTTCATGCGCTGCCACAAGCCACATACGTCCTCTATTCATTCATCTGACAATTCACATAAAACAAAGTAGTAAGTCTACGGCAAACATTGTCTTCCTTTTACACCGCCTCGGAGGGACTTCTCGAATATAATGTGTATCAGTGTTGGTAATGGCAAATTTACGAGCATCCTCCCAACTGTTGTGTGTACATACACGTCGCACATAAATTAAACAGAACACTGTGCAAAAAATACTGCTTCACTCCCAGGCCACAACTGAGCACATCCACATCAGTAGTCGGTAATTATCTGGCAACCGAATGCAAATTAACTCCCATATTAGTTATAAGATACTCCCTGCACGGGTTAGGCTTACCTACGAATTAATTTACATGCTACAATTATGCGATATGGTTACCCAAAATCCACACTCGCATAGCCCGGCGCTCTTAGATCAAATTACACTCTCAACGAGATATCTGTAGAGCAGCCGAGATGTGCATTATTTACACGATAAATAAATTAAAGATGATGAAGATGATCCGGTACTCCTCCGCTTGCTTAATTCATTTTATATATGGAATCCAATTATCTAACCTTTGTCCTCCCCTTTCAGACGACCGGGTTCGGAGGCCTGCCCGACGTTACCGAACACTCCAACATTCGCCGTTCGATTTCCCGTCAGAATTCCATATCCAACAGCGATTCCATTGAAATCTCGAGCATACAGAAGACGAAGGGCCTGACTATCAAGTCGGGGACATCGCGCCAGAGTAAAAGCCTCAACGACGACCAAGGACGCGCATCGGTGAAGCGAAACTTTTGCATTTACAGTCTGTCACTGATGGCGGCTATAGCGCTGTCGGTGGTGGCAGCGATGTTGGCCTACCAACATTTCTTAATGGCGCCCAGCCGCAATTCACACGAGCAAAGACTGAGAATAGTGCGAAGGATCCTGAGGGAAGTGCCGCTAGTCGATGGACACAACGACTTCGCCTGGAACGTTCGCAAGTACGCGCACAGTAGTCTCGATTCGGTTGAGCTCAGTCATGATTTGGATCACAAATCGATGTGGAATCGACCGGCATGGTCACAAACGGATATAACAAGTTTGCGACAAGGTCTTGTGGGAGTGCAGGCATGGTAAGGATGAGCAAATTTATTTAATTGACAATTTTGATCACGTTCCAAATTACAGGTCAGCTTATGTGCCATGCGAAGCCCAGGGGTTGGACGCTGTCCAATTGGCATTGGAGCAAATCGACATCATACATCGACTCACCGACATGTATCCGCAAGATACAGCCTTAGTTACATCCTATCAAGATATACTATCGGTCCGTCGTAAAGGATTGATGGCTTCAATGATTGGCATCGAGGGCGGACATGCCATCGGTTCGTCATTGGGTGTACTGCGCTCGTTTCACTCTTTAGGCGCTCGATACTTGAGTTTGACACACAAATGCGACATTCCGTGGGCCGGGTCGAGTTCGTCTCCCTTCGAGGTGGGTATATCTGCTTTTGGTAAGGCGGTGGTGCGGGAAATGAACCGTCTGGGCATGATGATTGACCTTTCGCATTCATCGGATGCGACAGCTCATGACGTGCTCGAGGTGACCCGAGCGCCAGTCATTTTCTCGCACTCTGCCGCACGTCAATTGTGTAACTCGTCACGTAACATACCTGATGACGTGCTACGATTGGTGGCAGACAATGGAGGTTTGATTATGATTAGTTTTGACTCGGAGTACGTGTCATGTGGTCGGCCGGCCAGGCTGATCGATGTGGTGGCGCACATAAAATACATTCGGTCAATTGCTGGCATTCAGCACATTGGTATCGGAGCTGGCTATGATGGAATTGAACAGCCCCCCTTGGGACTGGAGAACGTTTCGAAATATCCCGATCTGTTGGCCACTCTGCTGGAGGATTCCAATTGGAGTGAGGAGGACATTGCCATGCTGGCTGGCAAAAATTTCCTGCGCGTATTGAAATCTGTCGAAAACGTGAGAGATTACTGGAAGAAAGCAGCAATCCAACCGGGCGAGGTATCCGAACAGCTGCCAAAGACGCACTGTACGTATATGTCGTCGTGACCTAGTGTACAAGCGGTGCAGGAGCGAAAAAATCAAACGCGCCCCAAGAGAGAGAAGTGGGTGGTGTTTTAGACAAACGCTGTTAGTTAGTTATAGTTAGTAACCAACTATGAGTAATATATTTTCGGTTCCGTTCGGTTCTTTCGGTCGAGGGCCCCTTTTGCTGTGGACCGCCATCTTGTGATAAATTGTATTTAATATTTTGTTTGACATTTTCCAAATTAAGCGGATAACATAAGTTGTAAATGTGCTCAAAGCTAAAACCTGATCTTCATTTAATTCGATTGATTTTTGAGACTACACAGATCCAGAGTGAGCCTATTCTAATTTAATTTAAATGGAGCAGCAAAGCAGACAACCTTTACCTAAAAACAAAATTTTGTTATCGATTCAAACTGTAATAAGACAAAATTATATAAAGAAAGAAAACGAAGCAACTGACTAACAACCCTGTAAAATAAAACACACAGTACACTAGCAACTGAAATTTTTGTTATGTTGTTTACTATAAACGAAATGAGTATTAAATTGTATTATTAATAAATGGTTAAGTAATTTATTTGGTAAATAAATTATATATTTGGAAAACTGAAGAAGTTATGAAAATTATATAAACAAAAAATATATTTATCTGGAAATTTGAATGTAAACACGAAAACCAAAAATGAAACACAATAAAGAGAACAAAAAACGAAAATATGAATTTTTAAATGTGAGTATTAAATTCAAATGGAGTTTTTTATTTATATTTTTATTTATATTTGGATTGTAAGGTGATTTCAGGATTTTGTTACAATATTTGGAGACGTATATCAGCCATCTAAGCAAGGTAAGCAAATTAAGCAAAAAGGTAGCAGATTGTGAAGACTGAAGAGTGTGCGAACAGTTTAGTTACTAGCGACTTTGGCACTTCCTGCAGATTGTATTAAGTTTGTTTTAAATTTTGACAATTTTTCCATTCCGAGTGATTATTCCGACTTTTAAATTTCAAATGAATGGCCGCATTCAAGAATCTAGTTATCTTAAGTCGACTAGATGGGTCTGGATGAGATGTAACCTGATCGCAAACCTAAATTGGTCGGCAACGTCACTTTTTCTGCGTCAGCTACATATAAGAACTGTCAACTTAGTACTCTGTCACGAATTTCTTGACTAGATTCGTCGGCTGCCCCTCCATAAACGTCAACTGAAACAGCTGCTCATTTGACCGATTTCCCCCAATCAAAACCGAGATACATCTAGTCAGAGAGCTGTCAGACTTACTAAACTAGATACTTGAACGTCCGCAGTATATCACTGGCGACTTTGACACTTCCTGCAAATTGTATTAAGTTTGTTTTAATTTTTGACAATTTTTCAAAACTATTCTGACTTTTATATTTCAAGTGAATGTCACATTGTAAAATTGTCATTTTTCTGGCATTGCCTTCACACGGATAAAGCAAACCAAATAGCTGTCATACGAACACGATTGCAAGAAAGCAATAACGAAAATGTGTCACAATTCATTTACACAAATGGTCCATGCGAAATTGTTAGTTTGCAAAAACAATATGACAACTAACGCTACAATTTCCGCAAAACATGTGTTTACCTACCACTTACAATTTCTTTCTTTTCAAACTTGAACATTTAGGGTTTCCTACATTGTTTCTTAAATGGCTATCATCCTATTTAGGAAACAGATACCAATTTGTTAAGTTCCGTGGACACTTATCCAAAGAAATCAGGGTAACATCCGGTGTCCCTCAAGGAAGTCACATAGGCCCACTCCTATTTATTTTATTTGTTAATGATGTTGTCAAATTTGTTCCACATTGCAAAATCCTGATGTTTGCCGATGATTTTAAGATATACTCTTCATGCAATGATCCGAATAGTTTTCATAGATTAAATGCACATCTCCAAAATTTCGTTTTGTGGTGCACTAAAAACTACTTGTCCCTTAATGTTAGTAAATGTTCGGTTATTACATTTTCCCGTCGTACCTCACCTTTCACTCATGCTTATTCCTTCGACAGTAATGCTATTCCGCGTGTTTCTTTGATAAAAGATTTAGGGGTTATGTTAGATAGTAAACTATCCTACATTTACCACTATGAATATATCTCAAATAAAGCCAATAGAGCATGGGGAATGCTTAAACGTTATGCTAGGGCGTTCTCTGACCCCTATGCGCTAAAAATTTTATATTTGTCGTTTGTTCGATCACTGTTGGAATATGCGTCCATTGTTTGGTGTCCATACTACAATACTCATGTTGTTAGAATCGAAGCAATTCAAAAGAGATTTCTTAGGTTTGCCCTCAGATGTCTTCCTTGGTCCGATTTTAATAACTTACCCCCTTATTCAGCCCGATTACAACTTATTGGACTTGAGTCCCTTGAGGTTAGGAGAAAGGTGTCAAGAGTTATTTTTCTCCACAGAATACTTATTGGGGAGATTGACTGTTCTGATATTTTAAGTCTTTTGGGTCTTAATGTTCCATCACTTAATTTGCGTAATAACAGATTCTTTTATGTTCCTCGTTCTCGTACTAATTACGGTAGATCCTGCTCTTTAAATGGTTTAATGTTACTGTATAATGAGTGTGCGTCTTTAATTGACTTTAATATGACAATACCATTAATAAAATCCATCTTGTTCAATTATTTCCAGTTGTAATTGTATTGCTCAAATTTGAATTAGTTTTGTACTTGCATTTTCTTTTTTTTTTTTCTGCATTTTTTTTTTTTTTACATAATTTGTTCCTCAATTTTTAGTTCACTTTTTTGTAATATGTCTAAGAAAGGCCAAGTACTTTGTTGACAAACAAATAAATAAATAAATAAATAAATAAATAAATAAATAAAAAGCCCTATATGCCCATACGCACTTTATTAAAATTTCGTTATGGCATTGCTGGCATTTTTAATGTCACAAGAATTATTTCGTTGTCATCGGTGTTCCAACTTCAAGTTTTTGCTTTGTTTTTCTTTACAGCATTACCATACTTTAACATTTGGTAATAAATAATAAATGCCTTAAATGACCATCAAGGCAAATATGACCATATTGGTAATTTTGGTCATATAGTCTAATATACAGTTTTGATAGTCCTGATATTTGTTAATTTGACAGCCAATCTGGTCATTTGCCTGTTGACATAAAATGAATCCCAGAAATATGTGAGTGCTTCAAGGCGTTTTTAAATTGAATGTTCCAAAAATCTCCAAATTTAAACTCGTTTGTGTAATAGTTTTGATGCAAAAAAGTTCGGCATTCTTCATTTAGATCATCTATGAGTTTTTTATCAATAATATTTAGGAACAATTGAAAGAGTGGAGCTAGACTTTGTGATTTTTTTGCGGATTTATTGATTTATTATTTGTACGGCTTCTAAAACTTGAAACCTTACAATTTTCCTTATTTGCTTACATAATAATGTAGTAATCTCTACACTATTTTTTTACATTGACACTACATTCCAAATTGTATTTGCATGACAAATGCAGAAAAAGTACTACACTACAATTACTAATAATAAGAAAAAAGCTGGAAATGAAATTGAATGTGATGTGAATTGCAAATGAGAATATAAAAAGTGATGCCATCTGTTCTGTTTTCTTTGATACATTTATGAAAACAATGAACTACAAAAAGCAATACAAAAAGGAAAATGCAGTACAAAACAAAAGTGAGCAGTACGGCAGTACGCAGCTCCCAAAAGCAATACAAATATTGCTTTTGCAGTACTTTCGACAGCACTGGTTGGGACGCCTGAACGCTATGTATACAATGAATTTTAGCCGATCAGTAGTAGTTGTAGTAAAATAGAATTTAATAAAATAATTTTCATTTGAATTGTCAACTTGGTACGCATACGCGGCTATTATTTTTAGACTAGATTTTAGCACTGCCTCGCCTACGTTTAAGCACGTATGACACTACATTTTTTGAATGCTGAAAAGTGTATTAATAAAAAGGGTTAGCAATTGTTTGCAAAGCAACCAAAGCAAATTTTCAAACGAATTTATTTTCAAATAATCTTGAAATGTCAAAAAAAAAGCTGCCGCAGCTGAAAAATGTAATTTGAATACATTGTTAATGCATTTTTTTTTTCACGTATATAAAGAGTTTTTCAATAACAGGTGTTATTGTGAATGACAAGCTATTTCGGTAGCTGTCACTTTTGAAGCTTTTATTCTTTGACATTTGACAAGTAGAAACTACGCCATTACTAAAAATGGAACGATACACGCTTCAACGCATTGAAATTATTAATTATTATAATTCACTTCCAAAATGGTTCAAAAACGTCGTGTCTTTGCTGATTGGGTCCTTGAAATGCATAAAAATGATCCGGAATTCCATCGAAAAATCATCTTGACTGATGAGACCCATTTCCACCTCGGTGGCTACGTCAACAAGCAAAATTGTCGCATCTGGGGCTCGGAAAACATAAGAATTATTGTTGAGAAGCCTCTCCATCCTCAAAGTGAGGCTATCGAGGACATAGGGCAGGCAATTTGCGATTTGGTTATGGAAAATTGCATGAAAAGGATATGGTCCTGTATGCGTACTCGTGGTGGCCATTTGGCTGATGTTGTTTTTCATTATTAACGGCATACCTTCCTCTTTATTATGAAATAAACATTCGATCATTTATCTCCAAAAATGGCATTTTTCTTTGAATACCAAAATAACACCTCTTATTGGAAAACCCTTTACATTAATAAAGTTGATGTGTACGCACTTACTCCTATCGGGAATTTTCGTTCTAATGTTTCGTACTGCTCTAGTTTCATTTTAAAAGTGTGGAAAAATGCAAAAAGAATGTAGTGTCATACGGGCTTAACTGGTCTCACGTTTTGTTGATTTATCTATGGATCTACGCCAAAAGAACAGGCAGATATAATCGAGTTCAGTCGATACAATCGAGCTCTGGCAGCACCTAATTTGTCTCAATCGATTATCCTCCATCGATAATCCTCGATTGAGACAAATTAGGTGCTGCCAGAGCTCGATTGTATGACACCCCAGCTTAATTTCATGAACGTAAGAACGTATAGGTCGTTCATGGAAGTGCCATTTCGACGCCAGACCTTCAATTCACCACAATCTTGTACAAATTTAGCTTTGAAAAATGCAACGCATGTTCAGGTTGATAGATCCACTTACCATTTTGGGAAAATGAATAACTTTACTGTTTGCAGAAGCAACTTGAAGAAAATAAAATTCAATTTGTCCGTTTAGTAGAATATTTTTGTTTTAATACTTAAATATGTATAATTTGTTCTTTTTTTTTCTTATAAAGCTCTGAGGAATTTCTGGTTTAACAAAATTTAATTAATATACGTTTACATTTTGTGTTTTTTACTTATATTTTTTTTAGGTTCGGTTTATATTTTTAGTTTTTTTTTAACATACAGATTGCTTTACGTAATTGTTGTGGTATGTCTTACTTTGTTTTCTG
Source organism: Cheilosia impressa (assembly GCA_948293265.1). Lineage (NCBI taxonomy): Eukaryota > Metazoa > Arthropoda > Insecta > Diptera > Syrphidae > Cheilosia > Cheilosia impressa. Next base: position 52,018,924 of record OX411881.1, on the reverse strand, counting down.
ATTTAAATTATCTAGACACTTATCGGAAAGTACTGGAATATTGTTATTCCACACTGGTTTTTATACGAATTTAAGTTTTTTGTTTTATTTGAAACAATTGTCCACAAGTAGCATTTAGAGAAATGTATTTTCGCTTTAAGTTGTACGAATATATTGTGCATATATTAAATTTAGTTTTTGTTTAAAATCAACTTTGCTCTTTTGTTTATTTGTGTATCGTGAAATTAGAGACTCGTTTCTTTGAATAGCCATGAAGTAGTTGAGGAAAATAGTAGGTAGCTTTGTTAGTTATATATTTTGTTAGCAAATGCCAATAACAAAAGTGAAAATAGGAAAAGCCCAAACAAATCAACCTTGGATTATCCTACAGAGAAATGTTTTTCGTAATATATGTAAACTGGACAGTCAAAATGGTTAATATAGTACACAAAAGGTGTTCTGTAGGATCGGGCGTTGGGCGCCAATCAAAGGTGGCATAGTACTATTTTCGTTATAAACTTTTACTACTCTTTAGATAATTCAGACTTGATCTGTCTAATATGAGAGCAGAAGCGACGTACTTGCCTTGGTTGGTTCAAACAACGAACAGTTTGAGTGCAACTAGTCGGAATGGGTAGTTAGCCTAGAAACTCAATAACCACAATGTTAATGACGTCCAGGATCATACAAATTAGATTAGAAAAAAATCCCTCTAGATTCCAAGGTTGCAACTTGCATAAATCTAGACCATAATAGAAGTCAAAAGATTACTAAAATTGAAACATTTTGTGTCCGAGTTTTTTGTGTTTTTTGCTTGTCGCCTTTGTTCGACAAACAATTTACATTTGATTTTTAATTCTCCAATAATGACAAATTGAATATTTTTGCTTTTTGTTTTGTTAAGTAAAATCACTACTTTATTTTAATATGTGGTGTTTGTGAATAGAATTAATAAAATGTTTACTTGATAAACTCTACACAACCAATATAGTTATATGTTAGTTCACACAATGCTTAATATATTTTGAAATAATTTAGTTTTTCTTGTTCGGTTTTTATTTTGTTTTTGGTTAAAATTTTACACACACGATATATTCCATTATACAAAGTAGACATCGATAAAATTTCTGATATTGTTCAATATATATGTATTTCCGTTTGTTTTCTTTTCTTTTCTCCAATAAAATATGATGTTTTTGTTTTGCTTTTTTAAATTGTTTAATTTAATTAGTTAATTAGTTGAATATAACAATATGTTGTAGACATGTTATTTTGTTGTTCTTGTTTGAGTAAGTTATCGATTGAATCGAAGTATATATTGCTCTTAAAAATATTCTGTTTAGTTTTATTTATTCATAAGTCAAATTGCGAAATTGTTTAATTGAGTTACGTTTATTAATGTTTTGTTACTTTGTTTGTTTTACCTTTGAGAACATTTAAATTTTAAATATTTTTGTTTTCTTCTCTATTTAATATGTAATCATAAGTGTTCATAAGCATACAAAAATATATAATATAATTTAGTATTATATTTAAGCACTATAAAAGAAACATGTTTGTTTTTCTTTTTCTGTGGGATTTTTTGTTTGTTTTTCTTTCTTTATTTGTTTAGTTAATTTGTTAGTGATGAGTAAGTCTAGTTGTTTATTTTTTACTTTTATTTTTGAAACCTAGAGCCTAAATAATGTATAAGAACTAAACGTCAGAGGTATCTAATAAATAATAAATAACAATAGGGAAATGATCAAAATGAGCTTAAAGGCAAAGAGTCCACAGATTTGGTAAATTTGGTTCACGTGTGAAGCTGAACAAACGTTTTACAGCTTTCTTTGTCGAAAGGATTTAATTTCTTCGATTTACAGTGCTGCCAGCTTTAAGCATCTTCGTGGTCTACACAAATTGATTACTAGTTTCTGGAATTTTGTAAACTGGGTCTCTGTTTCTTTGGCAAAGAAAATTGTGCGAAGAATACAATTTAAAAACATAACCAATCTGCAGTCTCACAAACAGTAAACCTTACGTCAGACTGTGTACGTGTCAACGGGAATTGCTTTGTCATACTACTTGCATAAAATGTGAGCAAATCACATGTCGAGCACGAAACTGATCATAATCTTATAGAAGAAGGACCATGAATGGAACGATATTCGGCTGCTTGAGCCATTATTTTACAGATTTTATTCCTCTATGAATGTGTAGGAAAAACGGTCTTTATGAAATATTTTGAAGATGCAAGGCTCTTGATATTTATGAGACGCAAAGTTTCACACTTTTGTGACGCCGTATTCTATATTGCAAATATCTACCCGGCTGGATCGGTCTACTGTACTTATTTCAGCGCAGGTCGTAAAATATCACACTTAGAAGAGAGAATTGCAAAAAGTTGCGGAAATAATAAATATAGCTTGTGCGAGAACTTTCGAGATGTCTCCTTCTTTTCACACCTCGTTGGTTGCGAGTGGGATCCGCAAAGTTTACCAAATTTCAAGCTGGTAGGGAACACGACAAATTACGATGAGCTGTGCTGTTTGGACAACATACCTTAACAAATTGAAACTATCTACCCCCGTATTAATAAACAAATGTTCCCAAGTTAGTTAGCTAGTAGACATCAGCTAGCATACAAAAATTTGACGTAACTTCTGAATAACGAGTTGATAACTTTTACGTAACGTTTATTAATAAGGGGGCTAATGTTTATGCGTGTATTAGATAAGATTTGTCAATTTGTTGACAGCAGCTGTCACTTTATGAAAGGTAAGCCAAAATCATATAAAAACCATTCCGAAGGACATAATTCTTTGTAGACGCCATTGGGAACGTTCAATTATCTAGTTAAGCAAGTCTGACAGCTGTCTGACTGGATGTGTCTCAGTTTTGATTGGTCTAGATCGGTCAACAGTCTCGAAGCTGACAGGTTCGTACATGTGGCTGACGTAGAAAAAGTGATTTTACTGACATATCTAGTTTTTGCGTTCAGGCTACATTTAGTTCATCCCGCTTAAGTTACCTATGAATGTGCACCCCACACAATTTTATTCATTGATGACGAGGAGATAGCATTGTAGGAGATAGCATTTATTGCACAAACTCGTCATTTGCTCTAAAAATATGTCGCCATGCATTTCTGTAATGCCATGGAATGACATGAATTAAAAAATATGCCGTTGAACTTCCACAGTCGTCGCAATTTGTAAGCGTGTGATCAGAGTTTTCCCTCACCACATAAAATCATATACCTTTGTCCTGAATGGGTACAAAGCTTTCCACGTTTCTCGACATACATTTCAGCATGTGCATCAACGTAGGCCCAAAGACGCCTTAAATAAAAGTTTCATACGCCACAATTTATCAACGAAAGCCGAAATATTTTATTAACAAAAAAAAAGGTCAATTTTGGAAACAATAATAGTAAAACATAAAGAAGAGAATACAAAAAATCAACACATCATACGGCATTAGTTATAAACTTAAGCTTGGATTGAATTTTTATCAAAGAATAAACACAACAATCAGAATACGAACAAAATAATGTATAATAAACAAAAACAACTAAAGCCCTGAAGTTGTTAAGTTCCCAAGTTTCATAATATGTATGTTTAAATCACCCTCTTTCGATTACTGTTACATAGTAAGCATCAATCATATATCTAAAGAAACCCGCTAACAATTGTTAAGATATAAAAAAAAATATCTAATAAAGTTTTTTTTTGTTTTGTATACAGAGGGTATATGTTTTTTATATATATATATATGTATTATATAAAATTAAGACACTAATATTTATTATTTCATTAATTTGTTTTGTTTTCACTTTCACACAACATTTTTGCTTTTTTGCAAATTGAAAAAAAAAATTCTAAGATATAACTTACTTGGTTTAATATTTAATCACGTTTTTTGTTTTTGTATTTTTTTGATTTCACAATTTTTTTTTCTTTTTAATTATATTTAGTAATAATATTTTGATGATCACAATTAATTAGTTTTTTTTTCGCTTTGAGTTATTTGCTTCCATTTTTTTTTTTTTGTTTTTGTATGTTTTTTTTTAATAAAATTTGTAATTCCTACATATGTATACATATTTTGTTGTAAATAAACAAGAAATAACCTAGAATATTTTATGAACAGATTGAACAACAAAATCAATTATATGAGCGATCTCTAATGTGAAGCGAGAAGAGTTGCGATGAACAAGCGTTGCGATAAGAGATATGTGTGTCCAAGTGATTTTGATTCGCAATTTTTTGAACTTGATCAATTTTTTTTTTGGTGGTTCGCGTGTGGATATGATGGGTTTCTATTATATCCGAGCGTATATATAGTTATTCGAGCACAAATAAGCAAATGTGAATTTGATTCTATTGTTTCTATTTTTTTTTAAACATAGTTGGTTTATAGTTAACCTCTCGAAGACGTTCACTTAATAAGTGTAACCCTGGTGTCAGGTTCTTTTCAAAATCAAAGAAGACCATTCATTGCAGGTCGGAAAAGAAAAGAGACCAAACCCTGGTCCACTACCATATACACATCACTGATAGATGATAGTACTAGGGGCAGGGACCCTTCTTCTGAATGAAAAAATAAAATGCCAAAAAGTGTGAATATTTGCATTACATTTTGAAGCAGTATACGACCATTAAGGGCCGTTTGCTCATACAACTCTTAACGATTTAAGTTCTTCTTAAATACTTATGGGCTACTTTTTTTAGGGCATGAACTGTCACATAAGAGTTCATGTGGCACTTAAATTCGCTGAGTCGTATCAGCAAACGGTCCTAAATGAGGCGTGAATTTTCATAAATGTATTCCCTACGAACAAAGAAACGTAAAGGTTCACAGTTCTGGGACATCCTCGTCCGCCATGTTTGTGAAAAAAATTCTGTGCGTGTACTTTTCGATTGTAATTCAATAATATTTATTTTCCCCCGTATTAATAACCAAAACTTGCACAAGTTAGTTAGCTAGAAGACGTCAGATAGCATACAAAAATTTGACGCAACTTCTGAATAACGAGTTGGTAACTTTTACGCAGCATTTATTAATAAGGGGGTTTGTTCTCTCGATGGAAATAACTTTTTTACAGGCGCTAGCTTCTTTGGCCACCGTCAGTACATTTGTCCGGTCGAATAGATTACGAAAATCGCCGCAAAACATTAATACAACAAAAGAAAAGGTCCATTTCGCAGTTCGACCGCATTTACACAGGAAATTCGATTCATACATTGGGGAAAGTGGTTAACATTTTTTTAACAAAAGGGGAAAAAACAAAACAAAAAATATCGCCTGCATTTGACATTGACATAAACATTCAAATTTTGATTTCACTTGCAGCTCAAGTACATCTCTGTCACTGCGGACACTGAAGGTCGTTCATCGCCCCAATTCTGGCATTTCTCTATTCAGTACGTTTGTGTTTTCATTTTGTTTGTTTTGTAAAGAAAAGGCAACGGATTACTATTTAATTTATATATATAAACTATTATTTAACTATTATTTTAACATTGATGAAATATTAACTAACAGAAACATTTTACTTTTTTTTTTTTTCTCGTTTTCTTTTTCTAATAATAATAAATTTGGTATATTGAAATACAAATTGTTTTCTTCTTGTTTCAATTTATACTGAGTGGTGGTAAAAATCTACAGAGTTTAAATATTTTTCTATTTTATTATTTTTTGTTTTTGTTTACATTTATTTAGAGGTATACTATTATTTATAAATATTAATTCCAAACAAGAAGAAAATAAGCTGAACGGTGAGATTTCTAGTGTTTAATTGTTTTCATGTGTGTTTTCGTCTCAGGGGGAAATTGCGAGTGAGGGGTTTTGTGTCAACTGGCGTTTGGATTCTTTTTTCACTTTAAATCTAGTAATGTACAGAATTGATGATAAATTTAAAGCTAACAGAAAAAAAGAGGCAACTGACTAGAAAGAAGTTAGATTTTATTATCAACTTATTAGTGCACACGAGAGTTTTCTTCTTCATTGGTTTCTTTTTGTTTTCTTTTAAAATTCAGAAAATTTTAAGTGTAAATTAGGTTTTTGTTTTGTTTTTGTTTAGTGTGGCTTGTAAATTGGTAATTTCATGTTGAATAAGTATTTCATGTTTGTTTTTAATAATAAAATATAACAGACGCTTGGAAATGTGGTTCACCAGATGCATACTCACCCGCAATTTACCGAGAGGTGCTGCTTTTCGCGTGGATTTGATTTGATTTTCTCGAAACACAAAAAACAAGTGAATATTTATATGAAATTAAGTAATAATATGCTAAGGTACTATTTAAAAATAAGGAAAGTTTGTTTTATGGTTTTCTTTCTCTTTCTCTTTTTTCTTCTACAAATTTTACAAATTCAGTCTGCCTATAACTAATAAAAAAAAAAAAAATAATAATAAACGAATGTATATTGTTAATTTTTGTTCACGGTTTCTTTTTCAAGCACAAAGTTTGTTCATTTTTTCATTGTATTTAATTTCATAGAATTTAAATAAATTTCTTCTCAGTTTTCTTTTTGCTTTGAGAATGTGGATTAACAAATTTTCAACTTAGAAGCAAAAATTAGCGCAGTACTGTACAACAACACAAGCATTTTGGTTTTTTTTTTAGTTTCTGTTGTTGGTTTGATTTTGTTTATGCTGAATGGAGTAAGGAACAGTTGAATACATCGTTCACCTGTCTGTGTGTTGTGTGGTTTTTACTGTTTCTTTTTTTTTATTTTATTTTTTAAGTGGGACTGATTAACATTTACACATTGAATCTTTCATTTTGGTGAGGAAAATTCGTCTATTCATCAGACCAGTCAGAGTCATCACTATCAGTTGGGTTTGAGAACATTTCAAGCCACTGATAGTCACGTTGATCGACGAATTCCCATAGATAGATCTAGAAGAAGAGGAAATTCGGTGTGATATCTGTAGTAAGTAGTTAGTGGGTTTGGAATTAGCAAGTCTGTCCTGTCCTGAGTCCTAGACAAGTTCTTAAGGATGAGGGGACTGACTAGAGCGACTCTAGTTTTGGGGAAATGCCTCGGAAAAACATATTTTAATTTACTTGCAAACGTCTATGTAGTCTTAAAAAGAACATATCTCTATATTTACATATAAAATCAACTGAAAATGAAATGAAAACTGTCTTGCCGCCATTACTCCAAAGAAAAATAAAGAAAAAAAAAGAAGAAAAGAACTCAACACGAGGCTCGCAAAGAAAAAGTTTCGAATGAGTAGTTTCGAATGCAGAAAAGAAAATGTTTGTCAAGTAATGGCACTTAATTATGAACGTATCGCTAAAACTTAGGAACTACTTAAGACTTAACCTTAAGTACTAGACTAGCCTAAGGCTTAGAATTCTAATTGGGCTTAAAGGAAACACTAATCTTATGAGAATCATAACTATTTCTTTGTTCCTTCTGTGGTCTGTTTTTGTTTTTATTTTTCTACTTAGTTGGAAAGGAGAGGCGAATGTCGAATATCGAATATGTAGACAGTTTATCACATTTTAGAGTTTTCAATAGCATCAGGTCCGACACAATTAAAGTGTTGGTTCCGACCGATTGGAAGATTTGATATTTCTATTAACATATCAGCCCTGTTCAGAGAGTGAAATCAATGGAAAATTTGGAAAGGGAATTACTATTACTAAATATATTTAGAATGTGTGCTGCAGCTTTTAGAGTTAAGTGGAGAAAAACACTTTCGCGAACACCTGGCTTCATCCGACCGATGATTATGGAGGTATGCGCGAAAGTGTTGGAAAATATCAGGCTTTGTACTTACATCGAGCAAGTCGATTAGCTCATCGGTGTTTCGATGTATTTTTCTGGCACGTTGCGGGCATCCAACATCAACTAGATCACCATTGGGTAGAGCGTGTTTGTAGAAGCATTTATTGCCAAAGGGACATTTGCCATCACCCTGAAAAGAGAAGAGGAAACATGAATGCGGTGGGAAGTTGCTAAAGAAATTTATACAGTCAAGTGGTAAGTGACCCAAAATATATACAAAATATCGACGCTTCCATTCAATTTACTTTATACACCATCTGACGCTTGCAGAATGCACTTCAAACCTAAAAACGACGACCACTTGCGGTTTTCGCATGAGAATTTGTGTGGACTAGACACAAATTGCAAAACAAAGAGTTTGTCTCGTGGTTTGTCTCGCAGGTACATGATTGAACAACGAATCGATGGTAAAATCAGAAAAAACAACTCCGAACATGCCCTCTTTCGTTGCTTACCTTTTTGAAGTACTTGCAATCTTTCACGCCGAGCGCGTTTCTGTAGTCCACCAAGAGTTTGTCCTTTTCCTCCTTGGTTTCCACCCAAAAGGCACTGGGACAAACAAAGTCCGAGGCAACACGACATTCGGGACAGGCTCTGAAAGGAAAAAAACACCATTACACACCTGGAAACCAAGTTGACAAGTCTAAACAAACCGTGTAATCTTGTGCTCAAACTGCTTCGCCTGACGCCACTTTCGTATGCATTCCAAGCAAAATATATGGCTGCAATTGGGCAGGATACCGAATCGCTTCTCCCGTCCCGACTTCTCCATTATCGTGTCGAAACAGATGCCGCATGTCTTGTCCTTTGAACGGGCAATTGCGAACGAAAGCTCCATGTCGCGTTCGTGCTGCTGCACACACTCCTGCATGTGCTTTCGGCGCTGTTGGGCATCCGTTGGATGGAGGCAATATGTATCGCACATTTCGCACAGCTGAATATGTTGGTAGTTACACGCCAAACCATATGGACAATCGTATTCGAACGGGCACAAGCCACCTGGAAGCGGAAGTGGGATACCCTGCGAATTTGTGATGTTGGCGGCACTGCCGCCACCACCACCAGCAACTTCGGCCCATGTGCGATTTTCATTCTCGTTTTCATTTACATTTTCATTTGGAGCGTCACCTCCTCGGCGATATTTTGGAATGAAAACTGGTGCGTTGACCCACGACTTGCTGGTACTGGGCTTGGCGGGTTCGGTGGTCGATTCCACTGTCGTCGTTGTAGTTGCTCGAGTTCCCGTTGCGTCGGATCCTTCTCGCAATGTTAGGTCATGCGAGAATCTGCACATTTCTCCAAAGCGGCAAATGCCACGAGCATAATACCGACACAGCGATGGATTTGCATTGTTTGGTGTTGCAATCGCTGTTGCACTCATTTTGAACTAATTTTTGTCGTTCTATTGTTCTAGATGTTTCTTTTTTTTTTTTTGTATTGTTCCTCTTGTTTCAATTATGAAGTAAAATATCAAGCAGAGAGAATTGGATATGATTTCTCCCTACAGTGTTGCACAAAGGCGATTGGTCGAAATTTGAGATAGACAGCGTTCTCTGGAAGAAGAAAAATAGACCCGATGTGAGAAATGTATTCCAAAAGGTTGTGCACGAATTTGGCATAAATACACCAACTGCGAAGATGACATGCAGAATTAATAGATTCATTTACGGTTGATGAACGCAGAATGATGTAAGGGGAATCTATAGATATCCAAGGCCACCTAATGGGCCGTTGATAACACCAGTTAATTAGTTCTACAAAAGCAGCCAAGATGCGTAACTTTATCGAATTGCATTGCATCATGTCGTTAAACGTTAGCGCTTCATCGCAGGCTAGACAGTTAGGCCAATCGAGCATATAATAGAAGAATTTGCTGACTAAAAGAAAAACGCAAAAATATCGAATATGCCCAAGAGAGTCTTATCGAAACTCACAGTATTACTAAACTTTGTGGAAAATGTTACAGAAAATCACTGGCATTCGATTGTAATTTGATTTTTCACATTTTCTTCGTCTTTTGTAGTCTGGCTGGCTGTTTTTTTCTGGAAGAAAATCAAGTGTGAAGTTCGCAACAGCAGTTTTATTCACTACTCCACCACCATTTTGCAATACAAACAATTTGTTGGTACATAATGCACTTTTCTGGGGAGAATTTCGGATTATTTGCGCGTGCAATTAGCATATTTATAGTCTCGTATTGGATGTGAAATTATTATATATAACATTTTCGATAAATTACCTTAGGATTTGTGGATTTCAGAGATGATAGAAGACAACTTTTTTTTTTTATTCACTCACTTCTACACCCTTCCAAGTTCACCACTCTTTTGGATCTGTTTCTTTTTCTTTCTTTTGGCTCGGTCTCTGTCGTTTGAACAGTGTTCGCAGTTTGTGGGGAATTCCCCTTTCCATAGGGGATTTCAGTCATAAATATGATGGAAGTGTGAATATAAATAAATAATAAAAAATAAAATAGAAACCCACTGATAAGAACCTGGAATAGGATTAAAACAGCAGGGGTGTGAAACTTGCATGACATTTGAGAGTAAACGGTAACCAACATGGAAGGTATGCATTCCTCTTGCACAAGTTGCAGGTGTAATTAAAATAAGCACTTTCGGAGTCCATAGAAATGCCACCCCCAAAAATTGTAAAAAGGGAAAATTTTCAGATAAGTGATGGGAGTTTTACTTAAAGCAGCTGGGAACACTGCGTTTGGAATAGGTTTTGTCTTCTCTTTCTTTAGCCGTTTGAATTTTTTGATAGTGGTTCGGTTCAATATGAAATTTTTGGTCTAAAACTGGCGAAGTTAGCTGTAGTTTGTTTTATTACATGCAAAGTAATGCCAAGTTTGCATAAAAATCGCAAGTTGCTTAGGTATTTCTATCAGCACTGCTGCCATTAAAATGGAAATGTTATCGAAAATGCTTGTAAAATACCTAGATTGATCGAATTTTGTTTTCATAAATGCGGGGTAGTGAAATCCGATGATGCCAAGTTGGTTTATTCACTGCGTTTCTTTCCAAATGCCCGGTAAACTGTTTAATCGCCATTTACTCTCAGCGAGCCGGTATTAGGAAAACACAGAATTAGAGATAAAAAAAAACATTTTTCAGCTATTGCTTACAAAATGTCCGTTTGGGGGCTTGTCCAGAGTGCTAATTGTGAAATAGAGGTAGTAGAGAATCCATACCGTGTTTTGTATGACTTTTCTATGATAGAGACGGTGGATGCTGAATTTGCATGTGGTAATCTTGATGCGCATTAAATTCCATTATACATCGGTTTGGATATGATAAAACTTAAGCTGCGTCAAATATGGACGAAATTGTAAAAAAGTACTGCCCATCGCATAGGGTAGAATTGCCAATTGCCGGCCCCTTAACGCATTTTCCTACAAAACTTGTCATTGAGCTTTGAATTGTCAAGTTTTTGATATGGTTTTCTTTTTAAATTGTTGATTTGGTATTTCTTAAGAGTTAAAAAAGAAATAAAACATTAATATTTCAATGTAAAACAATATTTTTCTTCGTTTTTATGAAAAAACACATATTTTCCAAAAAGAGAGAGATCCTTTTAAGATTCGAGCCAGAGAAGTACGACAACAGTTTCACGCATGTACCCTACCTACTTACCACCAGACTTTTCAACTTTTAAAAAATCGCCCACAACTCGGTTATACAATTTTTTGATCTCTTTTTTATTGCATATTCGTTTAGATAAAACAATTATGTACGTTGCTTTATACAGTTTTCATATTTTATTAGATATACTTGTTTATACTTTAATGATTTTCGGTTTCTGTTATATTTGTTCTCACCAAGAAAAAAGAAAAATAAAACGAAAAATTATGCGTGAAAAATTATTAAATATAAAAACAACTTTAAGAAACAACACAAACTGGACTGATACACCAGCACTTTGCTTGCGTTGGACATTATCCATGCACCCATTATGAAACAATCATTTCTGTTGTGTATCAATCAAACTTAATTGTTTATTTTTAATAGTTCTAGTAGTACATTGTTGATATTTTCTTTAAATATACATGTTCTCTAATAACATTCATAGGTTCTTCTCCCCCAGCTACTTGCAATGACAGTTAAAGTTTGATTTGTTTATATAATATATTTTAATGAATGTTGATTGCTAAAATTTGATTTACATTTGCTTTGCTTAATAATTCAGTTTATATAAATTTGTTTTTGTTTTTCTTTTTCTTATGTTTCATTTGTTTTCAGTCTCGCTCACACCCTTATATTAAGTTGATTTTTTGTTTCTTTACATACATATTAATTGCAATAATATAAAAATATACAAGTTACTTTATTTCAGTAAGAATAAGAGAATATTTTCTTTTGTGTCAAATGTTCAAATAGCACAAACATAACCAAAGAGCAGTGCATTTCCCATTTCGAAGAAGGAAACACAGTTGTTGATCTACATGATTCACAATTTGTTTTGTTTAATTTTTATTCAAAAATTTACAACATGATAGAGTAATGGAAATTTAAAAAGAAAAGAACAAGTGCGTGTAACTAAATTATTAGTTAAATATAGTTTATTTCCCGCGGGAAGCTTTTTGTTTTGTTTTTAATAAATTTTTACACCTATGTTTAAAATTACAAATAAAGTTGTAGTGAAATTAACAAGAACTTAGTATACGTGTTATTTTTTTGTAAAAAAATAATAATAATAGTAATAATTACTATTTATAGTAAGTTTCATTAAAATTCATTTTATACGCCTGCTGCTAGGCATGGCTATCGATGACGGCTGCAGATGCGCGCGAGTTGTTGACTGGTGCCACTGCAGGTTGTTCCTGTTGCTCGCGCATCTGGCGTCTGCGTTTTTTGCTCCACAGCTCGTGACAGTCCTGCCAAGTGGGCAATTCTGGCGTTGCCATTCTGAAAAGAGACAGTACACGAATTGAGACGCGGATTCGAGGGGCAGTAGCTTGTTCGATTTTACTTACTGCTCTGGGAATACGTTGCGCAGCCAAACAGATTTGAGGGCATCGTCTGCGGTTATTCGCCTTTCGGGATCCAACTCGAGCATTCTGTCGAGCAAATCTAACGCGGGCGTTGGCATAAATTCGAAATCTTCACGTAATCGTCGGCGATGTTGCTTCTTCTGTTTGAGCGTGTGGAAGAGGGGCAGCTTTATAACGTTTGGCCATACGGCTGGCACGGGCGATCCACACATCCGTGATATTGTTTCGAGTTGCTGCATTTCGGCGTTCGCTTGGAAAAGGGGACGCTTTAGGAAGAGCTCGCCCAGAATGCAGCCACAACTCCAGACATCGATCGACGGGCCGTAACGCTCTTCGCCGAGCAGAAGTTCTGGCGAACGATACCACAGCGTTATCACCTTGTTCGTGTATGGACGTTCTCGATCTTCCGCGTTGTAGAGCCGCGCCAAACCGAAATCGGCAAGTTTCACTTCACCCCTTGGAAGAAATGCATCGTTATTTGTTTTGTTTTGCTTAAAAAAAAAAAGAAACTCACTTGTTGTTCATCAGAATATTCGAACACTTGATGTCGCGATGCAGAAAGTTGCGCTTGTGGCAGTAGTTGAGGCCGTTCAGCAGTTGTTTCATAATGCTGGCATTATTCTCCTCATTGAAGGCCACCATCCCAGACTCCAGCAGACCCATTAGGTCGTGATCCATGTACTCGAAGACCAAGTAAAAAGATCCTTTGTCCTTGCGAAACTCTAGGGCATCTTGCTTGTCTGTGACAATCTCGTGCAGATTCACTATGTTGGGATGGTTGAGCTGGCGAAGGATTTTGATTTCCCGCACAGCAGTGATGGGGAAACCTTCTTTTTCATGTTCGAGTCGCACCTTTTTCAGAGCCACCAACTCGGAGGTGTGGTTATCGCGGGCTTTGTACACCTAAAGCGATACAAAAATAAAGCAAATCCGAGTGGAAGGGAGGGCGAAAAGCGTTTCTTACCTGTCCGTATGTGCCCTCGCCAATTTGTGCAATCATTTCGAAGACGTCAACACATCGTTCACCCCAATCGCGGACGTTACTTCGCGAGTCCCGCCGGTTGAGGATGACCGGGCGCTTTCTCTTAATAGTCGTCGCACTGGAACCGGACGAATTCTTGCCACCACCACCTGAAATATTCATACTGTCGTCCGGACTGCCGATGATCTCATCATCGCCACTAAGGTCTTCACTGCCCGGCACCATGGGAGGCATGGGCAAGTTGAGCAGGCTCTTGTTTGCATTGGGCGCGGGTGTTTTTGTCATCTTCTTCTCGGGCGTAGGCGACTTGGGTGAGCCCAGGTCTTCTGTGCGAGGAGGACTCGGCGTTGGGGCATTCACCAGATCAGCGACACTCACTCCAGGCGGCATTGGCAATGCGGTAAGGCTTTTCGGTTTACTACTGACTTTGGTTCTGCTGGACACCACCTCGTTGGAATAATCCTTCTTGTAGTTGTCGCTGCGGGAAGAGTGGCCGCTCAAGCTGTTGTTGTTATTGGTCGACGCCTCGTCGCCAATAATCGGATGACTCCGGAGTTCCACTGGTGGGGCCGCACAATCGGTTGTGTCCTGATTCACTGTATCGCCCGTCGGCATAGGAATGTTAATTATATCTAAGTTGTTATTGCCTAACTTAACACCATTTGCTACGTGCTGCTGTGAAGAATTGTCAGTCCCTTCTGCTGCTGTCTTGCCCTTTGGCGTGGAGTCGTCGGAGGGACTGTGCTCACCGGCATTCGGTAACGCTCCGTTGCTATTGCTTTCCTCCTGCTTCTCAATGATCTCCTGAAAGGGACAAAAATGTTTTGTGATCCACTGCGTGGTGCGTCGACAACTGCTTTAGCTTACCTGCAGCGCCTTCTCTCGCTTGTGTTTGTCTTTGACCAACTCGGCGAATAGACTTGTCTCGCTGATCTTCTTGCTGTAGTCCAAGCGCTTCTGTTTCATTTCATCTACGGGCGAGAGGGACAATGACCGCGATGGCGAGAATCGCTTCTGCCGTGGCGATAAGGACTCGTACTGGTGCTTGGAGGTGCGCGGCGACTTGCTGCGCGAATATCGCTCATGTTTCGAAGATCGTGATCGCACTGGCGATGGACTTGACACGGCGTACTTATATTTATGAGAACGATTCGACGTTGCCTGTCGGTTGTACGAATGCTGCGGACTACTGGGACTGCAATGACAGAAAGAGAGTGTTTTAATTTTGCACGGCTACATCGTTAGGCAGCCACAAACCTTGCAAAACGTTTGTTCGAATATTTGTCCTTATTATATCGATCATAGTGCTGAAAGTCTTTGCGGGAAACATGATGCCTGGAATCATACGAACGACCATCATTGGCTTTTCGACGCTTGTGCGGCGGAGTTGCCGTTTGATGGTGGTAGCGATCTGTAAAAGTAAAAAACGAGGTTATGGGGTCACAGCTTTGGAAAGGGATCATTTCTGATTACAAACCTGGCGATATCACATTCATCTTTCTCGCCTCCATCTGGCCTTGCCTGTGATGGTGATGATGGTGACCGCCGGCACTGCCACTGTTCCTGTGGTGGTGGTGATGATAATGATCCGGTAGCGAGTTCTTTGGGCTCATCGGACCGTACATGTTCCCCTTTGGCTTGCTATTGTACAGCGGTGGTGTGTGCGGCGACGCTGCATACCGCCCCTTGCATCCCGACGAACCGCTTCCACTGGGCAGAGGCCGCAAAGGCGGCGTTCGATGCCTTGAGTTCGGCGTCGTATGTCTATGTGATGCTGTCACATGCGAACTCGAGGTAGCCGCAGTCGATGTATTCGGTACGATTAGATGTGGATTGCTACTGATACCACCGCTTGCACCTGGCAAATTTGAGGCGGATTCTGAGTAGTAGCTGTTACTACTGTTTGGACGTAACGGTGGCGTTTCTATCGAGAGCGGACTGAGCTCCTTCATCGGCGTGTATGTTGCCGCACTGTTTCGATTCCAACGATCAGGTGGTGATTTTCTGCCAACCGGTGGTGGTGTGTAGTTTGGCATCTCCAACAGTTCTTCCAAATCGGATAACGTCTCAATGCTGGAAATTGACTTTTGACGCTTCTTCTTGCGTTTTTTCGATTTCTTTGATTTCTTATGCTTTTTGTCTTTTTTGCTCTTTTTGCGCTTGCGCTTGCGCTCGTTCTCGGAATCGTCCAAGTCTTCGTCAAGAAACGAACCATCTGTCGACAAGTAATCATCGATTTCGTCTACCTCGGCGGACATCTGAATTTCCGCCAGTCGCTTCTGTTCGCTGCTGGTGGCCGACTTTTGCACAGACGACGAGTTCGACGACGAATTGATCGGCGAGCCAATGATTATGCGACGCAACTGGCTGGGCGACAGCTTTGCCACTTTCTCCTCAATTTCTAGACTTTCCTTCCTCTTTAAGCTGTAGCCATCGTCGCTGCTCGCCGAATCTGTATTCGGCTTGGCCTTCGAATCGTGTTTGTTTGTCAACGACGGCTGATCGGCGCTACTTTCGTCGTTAATTTCGCCGGCTTCGGGCACGGAAAAGTCCTCCGAACTTACGTCCGAGTACTCAACGACTTGGTTAATGCCTCGCGACGACTTGTCTATCTTATTCGAGGATGTTCTGCGCCGACGGCGCAACGATGTGTCTTCTGAGATCGAAGACGAATCGCCGCGAGAGTGCTTGCGTTTTTTCGACTTCTTCGAGGGCTTCTTCGACGAGGAGTGTGTTTTATTACTCAGCCCGCCCACACCCCCCGACTTGTAACGCGACGATTGGCGTTCTAGGTCCATTTCAAAATGCAGAGTCTAACGGCCTCCGAACACCAGAGATTACAATTTGTTCTTTTGTCTTCAGTCGAACACTGATAGAGTGGCGCTCTTTGCTTTTGTTTTGTGCTCTGTTTTATTACTCGCTGAATAAATTTCAATAAGATAATCACTGATCTGACAGCATGATTGTTTACATTTTTATTTCGGTTACGTAAAGTTCGATACGGGTACCTATTCGGGCGGAGCTGCAAATCTGAAATGAATAAAACGAATGGAGAACGTGTGTTAATGGTTGTTTCCAAAGTGGTTTTGGGTAATTTTGACTAGACGCTGAACTGCAATTGATCTTGAGTTATACTTCCGCTCATTTCGGGCAAATCGAAAGTAGCTTGCTCACATCTTTATTGGCTTTTGCTTATTCGATCAGCTACTTAAAGGAGACTTAGGCAATTATAGTGCACAACATTCGCAACTGTGAATGCTAATTAGTTTGTCTTTTAATTGTGCTGGACAGCTTTGCCACCTCGATAGCAGTGAAGCAAACTAAATGGACCAACTAAAAGCTAAAGACTACTTGGCTTTTGATTTATGATGCATAAAGCATCCGAAGAATGTTTGTATCCACTTGGGAGGAAGGCGAGATCTTTCCTCCAAGAGAATAACCAACGAGCTTCCTAATGAGAGTAGCCGTGAAGTAGTCCCAGACCATTATCTGTTTTGGATTGAAAAGCGCACAGGCTTTGTCTAGCAAGTAGATTGAGTTACCAAGCCGTCGGGTTATAACTAAAGGACAAAGCTAAGGGTGCCACGGTAGTCCAAGACACTAACTAACTAATTTTTGTAGCAGTAGCGGAACTAATTGCCAAGCATAATATTACAAAGGTTAGGTACGCCCACAAACTACAAACGAAGCTAGATCTAGGCAATAAGAACTTTACAGTAGAAAACCGAAATTGTTTTTAAATCGATACACCGACGGTAGTTGTAGTTAGAGCTCATCTTACACGAAAACATAGCAAACAAATATTTCAGTCAAAGAGACTCTAATAACTCTAATCAATAGATGCCAATACTAATAAAATTGCGATAATCACATGTAAGATCAAAAGATAGCCAAATGTGTACAGATTTAATTTGAATCTTAAAAGTAGACACTACAATAATCATCCACTTCCCCATCAAGTACGAATTATGTTCACCACAACACAAAATAGTGCACAAAACAATCAACTGAATCACCTTTTACATTTTGAATACAGCTCACTAATATTGCATTCAATAAAAATCTAAATATCGCAGTTTTGCAAAGAAATTCGATAAAGTTTTGTGAAACCCAAAGTAACTTGCTGCGAAACTGTCAGCTTTATAGGTTAGGCCTAAGACAGCTGTCAAATAAAATTAAATGACAACCTAGAAGAGTGAGATGAAAAAACTAGCTTTTTTTTTGTTGAACGTTTCTGGTTTAACCCAGAAAAAATGAAAATTTCCACAAAAGAAAATTATTTGCAATCGAAATTTACAGCCATTTGGACTTATTTGAAAACTATTTGTTCACTTGCAATGAATTTGAATGAAATACTCACCTGCGGAAAATTGTTTGCCACCAAATGAATGAAAGCTGCAATTGTCAACCTGTCATGGGTGCCTCCATCGTGTGGCCGTGGCCAAATCACTTAGCGATGGTAGCGAAAACAAATTACTATTTTTACAAACTTTTCTTATCTTCGCCGAACACACACCTTTTCACTGAATTTCACTGAGATTTAGGTTTTTTTTTTTCGTTTTTGTATTTTTTTATCTTTTCGAATATGCTATGGCGATCATTTTTTATTCGTATGTGCGAGTAGGATAGTAGGTATTGTGGGCCTTTTGCGTGCGAAAAATCGCATTAAAGGATTTGGAAGTTGAAACTACCACTGGAAAATTCATTAAAATTGCATTTCCATTAGTGTTTTTGTGTGATTTAAAACCACGAAATTTGCATAGATTTCATAAGAATTTTGTTCTCTTATGCGTATGGAAGGGAAAAGAAAATTTCTTCTTTTTGTTCGTCGCTTTAAGCGAGAGCTATATGAGTGATTACGACAGAAAAGATGGAAGAAGAATGTCGTGTGAGTGAGCAAAATGTGGGAAAACTGTTGCGAAGCAGAAATCTAGATGGAAAATTGTAGTAGATTGCTTTGGGTGAAGTATAGCTGTTTCGCTTGTTCTTATCCCGCTTAATGAGTTAGAAGTTGTAGAACGGCGAGAAACACATTAATTTGTACGTTCATAAATTTGTATGAATTGTACTAGAATGCATAGATTAAATGGAGAAGATTTTGCAGTAATGAATATAACACGATTTTAATGGATTATTCAATTTAAATGGCTTGTACATGTGATATGGATTCGTAATGAGGATGGATATTTTTAAAATCATTACAAAAATCAGAGTTATGATGTACAGAAGAAAATTGATAAAATCGATTATTTGCTGTTTGGTTGATATAAATTTGACATCTATGTGGTTTTATTAATGCTCGGTCATATTCACACTGGTGTTATTTTTAATTGTGCATTCAAGGGAGATATTTTGCTGCCCAAGAATTCAGCTAATACTTACTTCCGTTTTGATAAGTGAGTGCTAACATTTTGCCCCAAACTAGTTTTACTTTTGTTCGTGCTTAAATTAAGAATTGAAGAAACAGTATTATTTAGGGGAGGAAGGGATTATTTTGATGTCATGTGACCAAAACAGTTCTAGTTGAAAAAAAAAAATGTTTCCAGGTCGAAAAAACTGCCCTTAAATGGCAAATATTTTCTTAACACTCCCAAAAATAGTATTGTACCAAACCAATTTTCCTTTCAATATTGACGTGCACTACATTGCCGATGCGTCGCACTTTGACGGTTTGATCGAGGTTTTCCATTTGAAAAATGTTTGTTTTTATTTACATTTTTAGATAATTCACAATTTTCTATCAATAAATTGGTTTTATGTAATATATTTCCTACTGAAAATAATGTCAGCATTGTCCATTAGCTTGGGTGAAAAGATTGAAGTAATATTGTGATATTTTCCCCCAAAAACAATGAATACAAAGTTTTGATTATTTCCTCAGGACTACGAAGTCTTAAATTTGTTGGGAAAAGGTGGCTTTGCAAGCGTTTACAAGGCACGATGTATAAACACAAATACAATGGTCGCGATCAAAATGGTGAATATCATTTCGAAATGTATATGCGACCTGTTATAAATGTAATGTACCTTGCAGATCGACAAAAAACTCATTCATGGTGCGGGAATGTCCAACCGAGTGCGACAGGAGGTGGAGATCCATTCGCGCTTAAAACACCCGTCCATTCTTGAGCTTTACACATTCTTTCAAGACCAAAACTATGTTTATCTTGTCCTTGAACTCGCTCATAATGGAGAACTACATCGCTACCTGAAGCAGAGTATGCACCCCATGAATGAGTCTGAGGCTGCCAGTATCATGCGGCAAGTTATCGCTGGTCTATTGTATCTCCATTCGCATCAAATTCTCCATCGAGATATATCGTTATCAAATTTACTACTCACGAAGGATATGCACGTTAAAATCGGCGATTTTGGACTAGCGACGCAGTTGAAGACCCCACACGAAAAGCATATGACTATGTGTGGTATGTTATGGACTGTCATAAGCTGTGTTTGTTTACTAATATATATTTTTATAGGAACTCCAAATTATATATCCCCCGAGGTGGTTTCGAGGCTCTCCCATGGCCTGCCGGCCGATGTTTGGGGCCTAGGGTGTATGTTCTACACCCTGTTGGTAGGCCGTCCCCCTTTTGATACCGACGCTGTGAAATCGACTCTCACTAAAGTAGTAATGTCCGACTATCATTTGCCTGAGCATTTGTCATACGAGGCCAAGGACTTGATTGACAGATTTTTGAGGAAAAATCCAATTGAACGCATTTCGTTGGAGGATGTCTTGAAACATCCCTTCATGACAAAGTACTCGCCTGTAGAAGGCAAGACCTACAACAGCACTGTGTCTTCTGTGGACAGCGGCATTATCACTTTTGCTAGTGGTAAGCTTTTGCACTGATTTGTTTTAAAAGCCGGTTATTTCATCACAACACTTGTAGGCTCCTCCAGCAATTCACGTCAAAAGTTTACGCCCAAGCCGCTCGGGCAAATCAACGAAAATCATGTATATACTCCCACCGTAGCCCTTAATTATCCGTCTTTTTGCAATCCACAACCACAACTCCAATTTGATAGCATGGAAGTGGACAGCAGGTGGCCTCAACCAGAAACCTCCTCATACTCCCGAAACTATAACGAATTCGACCAAAAACCCGTTGACCCAGGTGGAGTGTTCCTCCGCAATGAAAACCACCGACCCACCCCCTATGAAGTTGTCCAACCGAAATCTATTTGTTTACCGGCAATTCCGGGCATACCCACCGTCGAGGAGAAGAGGGAAACAATCAGCGTCCCTCCTTTAAACACCGAACGACTGCTGCCCACCAGGCACAAGACGAAAAACGCGATAATGAGTATATTAAGGTCGGGCGAGGTCGTAATCGAATTCGTAAAGTACAAGAGCCGCCTGCAGGAGGAACGGATAACCGATGTGTGCTGGATTTCTGGCGATGGATTGCGAATTGTTTTGTACCAACCAGATTCACGGTAATTTTGTTCATCCCAATTGAATTCCCCGCCTAAACTATTCATTTTTAGGGGCCTGCCGATACGAGAAGAACCCCCCGAGAAGCCCACGAACGGTGCTGATGTGGTTTTCACCTATGAATCCCTCCCATCAAAGCACTGGAAGAAGTACATGTACGCCTCTCGCTTTGTCAGTCTTGTTAAGGGTAAAACACCAAAAGTAACATACTACAGCGCGCAGGCAAAGTGTCAGCTCATGGAGAGCATGGTGGACTTCGAAGTTTGTTTCTACAACGGGGCGAAGATGACCAAAACATCCACCACTCTGAAGATAATCGATCAGAACGGTAGAACCCTTACAGAGCCACTCAACATGTTACCCACTGCGATGAAATCTTTTCATCAGCACTTTGAAGAGAGTCTCAAGCACTGTCACACTGTGTCGAATGCGTTAGAGCTGATTCAGGGAAGTGGGACTTTGTGCTTTCCGGCAATCATTGGCAAGCGACCGTCGGCAGAGGTTGCCGGCCAAGTCACAAGCATAAGGGACAATACGAATTTCGCCTACTCCACTCCCAAGTCGCAACAGGTACATACAGTCATACATCCTTGAAACTCCAATTGAACACCTTTCTAATGCACATTTGTAGGGCTCCTTTAACTTCTCCATCAGTACAGTTTCATCGATACAAAGAAGCTCCAGCAACAGCGCTGCCACACAATCGAACATCCCCATCAAGCGGGTCAATGTACCCGGCATAGGTATCGCAACTGAGGTAAGCAATCCGTACGTTTCCCGTTTATTGTAGTAAAACTTCTTCTTTCTCTAAGCTATCCCATGGAATTGTGCAAGTTCAATACCACGATGGATCGCACATGTCAGTGATACCTGACGAGCAAGGCGGCGGTGTCACCTTCACACAGCCCGGCGGGCAGTCTACCCATTTCGGTTGCCATGACGATCTACCGCATTTGGTGAGAGAAAAACTGGGTGACTTGCATTTGGTGAAGAAGCACCTAAGCCAGGCGTTTCAATCGCGCCGCACGCAACACGACCTATGCCCGTCAACGCCACAAACAACGAAATTGCCCATGCACCAAGCCACTCACCCCATGAAGTACTTTAGATGAATGCCATGCGGTTTTATATTTTTATTTATATTTTAATACTGCTTATCGTAATTTATTTCTGCTAACGCTAGACTTGCTGTATATTTGTAGGCATTTAATATTAAAATTTAAATAAATTAGGCAAATCTATGTTTTGTTCTGCGGTTCGCCTAGAAGTGGTGTAGTACTGGTTGTTGGGGACCCAATTACGATTATATTCTGATTCTTAGGAGAAGAATTGTAAACATAAACGTCGGAACTACAAAATAAAATGAATTTCTCAGAAACCGAGACGTTTTGTTTTGAGAAATAATATCTTCTGTTGATCGTCCTCTTACACAAATTTCGAAACGGAACAAAACACGGTAATGTATGAACATTTGAAGGTTAGAAAGGGATGCTCATCCTAGATCACAGGTTCTTTTAAAACATCATGCAGTTGATTTGATATTAGGTATTTTTTACACGACTGTGGATTTTTTTGACAGTCTCACTTCTTCATAACCTCAATATCTTCGACGCACTATATAAACCCGGTAGAAAACAAATGCTGCACTACTGAGACTGATGACGCTTGCGACGGATATTCTGATGCAAATTCTCATGATAACTCGCTTTACTCACACAAAGCCACCCACGATTCCATGACTCTATAGGTCTACACAAGCGTCTGAAGTCTGAACTCTGAAGTGTGGACATGAAGCGTTGAATAGTCGGAAATCTCCGGTGAGTGCTTTGTACTGTCACCCACGAGATACAAGTCACGACCCAACCACTTTACTGCCCATGGCGATCCTTGCCAATTCTGTTTTTATTTTCTTTCAAGAGTCTGTCGACTTTTTGTTTCTTTTCTTTTCAATGTCTCATACACCCGGAGCTACCTTCCCACGCGCTCCCCTCCCTCCCTTGTGTCGCCTTTCATCGCACTTCGAAATTACTTCCCAATGAACAACTTGTCGCTAACTCGTCCTACCTGCGTTCAAAGTCACAGTCCATAAACAAATTCCACTACAAATTCCGGATATATGTATTTAAATGTGCCGATCACTTTAGAAGCTAAACTAACCTAACCTCACAAATACCCGCAAAATGCTCCTATGTCTGATTTATGGTCACTGGAAGTGTAATACTCTCCCCCGACAGTAGAAACCGATATAGGTATTTCTATTTGACTATATGTTTTGAGTTTCAGGATCTAGATCTAGATCACTTCACATCTCTGTAAATAGGGCACAAAGTTGAAGTATTCAATGACAAGGAATTATTATTCGTTTATTCTCACATGATTTGCAATCGTATGCATGATATTATTCGAGTTTATCTTTTATTGCACATTATTTTGAAGTAACTTAAGTCGTAGGTACTTAGCTTATTCATAAAAAGTTTGCTTACATTCTAAATACGTATATGTACTGTTAAATTTGTCCGCCTTTTGTTTTTGATACGGGTGTACTTTAGTAGTTATCTAAAATCGAACAAATCCCATTACAACCTTTCATAGATATTTATTCAAATTCGATTGTGTTGCGTATAATCTATTATGCATGTAGTATGTTTTGTTGTTGTAAAATTACAAAATATACACAAAAGGACGTTTTATTTGGTATTTGTTTGTTTGTCAAGTCTTTCTGTTGTTTCTGATTGGTCGCTAAAATCTGACTTTAGCGACTTTGTCAAAGGACAGGTTTGTTAATTCATCATTCTTACAATTAAAAGATAGATATATTCATAATTTTGTGTTCAAAGTTAAACATTGCTTATCAGTGATTGCGATTGGAGTTTGGTTATTTAAAATTTTGTATAATAATGTAAATATTATTATTTGTAAATGTATATACTTATGGTTCAATAAAGTGTATAATAACATTTGAGTGGAAATTTCAATTTATCTACTTTGTGTGCTCTATTTAATAAAAAGTGAAATATATAGATCGATAGATTTACAACTTTATTTGTTAATATTGCTTTAATGTTTATAGTTAATGTTTTGTAGAAAAAGTCAAAGATTTCATCAGGTGGTTGTTTCGTTGAGTGAATATTAAAAAAAAAATGTAAAGCAACAAAATATGGTTGAAGTAAAACAAACAAATCAAAGAGGGCGCTCAATTCAATTCGATATATACATCGAGGTAGGGATTAATAGATCTTTAGATCGCGTGTCACTTTTTTTTAATTTAATCGCCCAACTTTTTGACACTGACGCAAGAAATCTGTCAACAAAAATGATCTAGTCAGTGTGCGTGATGCTACCACTGAAAAATGCAAATTCGTGGTTATGTTTCTTTCTGATGCTGCATTTCTAAGAGCGATTGACAAAATACCGAACTCCACATTTATCCTGAGAAAGCCTTCCAATCTGTATGTTCGGAACGGGCATAAAATAAAGGCACCCTTCATTCGCCCCCCCAAAAACAAAAACCCTCACAAACGATTATTTGCTAGGCCCAGGGTTGTTTGCTGATACTACTCATAGCGAATTCAGTTCCACATAAACTCTTATGTGACAGTTTATTCCCTAAAAAAAGCAGCTAATAAGTATTAAAGTAGAACTTAAATCGTTAAGAGTCTTATGAGCAAACGGCCGGCTCTCGTAGGCAGGTACTTCAGTCCCGATTGTAGCAGTTTAAATCATTTCACTGTACTGCTGACAGACAAATAAGTCCCCTACGGCCGATAAGATGCAAGCGGACTTTATGCCCAATTCACAATGTCGCGTTGACGCGCGCGTGCGTTGACAGATTATGTAGAAACAAAGCGTTCATATGCTGCCACACAAAATACAACTCCAGGCGTTGAATCGACTTTAGATCGTAAATATCGTAAAGTTCAACGCGCCGCCTGAGTAGACCTACTCTCTACTCTCACGCGCGTTTGACAATTTCAGAATTTTGAATTGTTCGATTTGATGTCGTGGGATGTGCCGTTCTTAGTTGGAGTGGCACAGAATCAATTATGTTTATCAAACACATGTTTTAAAAAGCAATATCATGTTTTTTAATGCAAATTAATTAATTTAGTGTGTGAAAATGACGAACACCTTTTTGTTTGTTAAGCTAATACTAATTTCTTTAGATTTTCTTTGATAAAAAAAATATTAATCATTGCTCTTGTATCTTTGTTAAGATTGTTTTTGCATTTCTGTTATGAATGATTTTTTTATTTATTTTGTAGAATCCTTTTTTCAAAAAGGAGCGCAAAAATTAAAGCTACAAGAAAAAAGGGAGTAGAATTGAGATTTGAATTCTGCTCTCTATTTGTGTACATTAGTTTAAACCAAACCGAACTTTTAATCTGGCATACTCTACTCTCTCAACGCGCATTCGCTTCAAAGCAGCATTTCGTTGAACAAAATTGTTGCTCGCGTGCTTTGGCATCTAAAATCGTAAAGTTTCGATAAAGCGTGTCAAAGCGCGCCGACGCACGCACGCGTTCAACGCGACATTGTGAATTCGGCATTAAAGTTGTTTCACGGAATAATCAGTTCCGAAGTAAAACGCACATGCGACAAAAATAAAATAAAATTTATTTCAACCGCTGAGTTACAGTAGTGAATGAAAGCGATTTCAATTTGCTGTTCTGGAATTTAAATCAACTCCGAAGCTTTTTTGGCAAGTTCATTAAATGGACTAGTCACTAGCCGATTCTTGGTGATTCTGTTACACTGTGATTAATTTTTTGTTTAGTGTAAGGAGACCCTTAGGATTCTGACTCAAACAGGCCAAAGTCGTCGAATTTATAAGGTTTGTTTGACGTATTTAACACTAGTGCCCACTAGCGCGCACTGAGAAGTGTCAGCTAATTTTCACTCCTGTCAAAAACCCTGCACAACCCTGAAAATTCGACTTCTGTATCGAAAGCGAAATGTTGCCCTGAAGTCTGTCAGCTGTTGATATTGACAAATATTTATCGTTTGGTAACACTTTTTCCCGTTTATTGTTATAAATGAGTGAACTTAAATCTGAATTTGGGTTTGGAATAATGCAAATAGTTGATAAAAGTGTTCGCAATGTAGATGATGCGTTTGAAAATGAATGACAGCAAGCGAAATGACAGCAAAACTTAGCACTGAATTCTTGCCCCCACAAATTAACTGGGGTCAGTTCAGGGCACAACTAGGGTGCCCTAGAAGCCATTTCAAACACAGGTTTTCAGTACCAGGGCGAGTTCAGTGTTATATCGAACGCATTAGGGTTAACCCAGTGCGCACTAGGGCCCACGTCAAACAAACCTATACCTCCACCTCGCGGGCGCGACAAGAAGCCCCATTTTGCTAACATTCCTTAAGTAGTCAGAAACTGTGTTTCGTTTTCGAGATTTTCTAAGTGTACAGCGATCAAATTAAAATAGGTAAGGAAATAAAAAACAAAATCATAACTTTTATTAATAATAAGAAATAAAAATCTTTAGATGTTTATTGCGAATTCAAAATTATACAAAATAAACAAGGTAAAAACTAAAATTGAATAATTCACCTAAGAAGTCATAGACAAAGTGATGTGTTGAGGTGTTTAAAATAAAATTAAAATGTTAAATTTACTGCAAAATTCACTTACTTCACTTTTTGCTTGTAATCATTTGAACAAACTCCGCAAAGTTTGTGTATAAACAGTGCTTGCGTTCGCCACTTGTATGCAAACGATTTTCTTAAAACTAGATTTTCTCAAATAATTTTCATCCATATCAGTACATTACATTTTTTAACGTTTTATTTAGAAAATACGATATTGATAACGTGTTAATTCGTTGGTAGGAATGGAAGGTCGAAGATTTTTCTATTTTAACTCAGAGTCTGAGTTGAGTACTCTAATTCCTTTGTAAAGATATTTAGTTTTTAAAATATTCTCTAGAAGAATTTCAAGTCTTCTTTGTTGTCGTTACGATTTATACAAATATAAAATACATATTCTGTGGTTAATTCAAATAGCAAACTACAGAAGAATCATTTTGAGCAAATTTCGATTCAAAAACAAAAATTGATTGTTGGTAAAGAAAAGAAAAGGATACCGAACTCAAAAACTGGACGGAATGTAAATTGTGCGTTGCAGAAAGAAACCATTGATGTTGGTATAAATATGCACTAAAAACTAACTTAAACAAAAGCGAAATAATTATTATAATGAAAATGAACAACTGCCTTGCATTTGATGCACAAATGCGTGAATGCCTATGGTTGACGATGTTGATTTATAATATTACATTCTAGTGATATGTTTCTCTCTTGGTGGCGATAATTTGATTTTAGAAATCAAACTAGGAGAACTTAACTTAAGCGGGTAAACAATTAAAACTCAATAAAATAAACTTAAAAGGTAAATATACAAAAGATTGGGCGTAAAAATGAACGCTACGGTGTGTGGCAGGTTGAATTATTTCAGCTCAAAATGAATCTTCTGAAATATGTCCTAGAAGCGATCCTTGGATGTTGCGCTGTATTCCAGTTCGTTGAGATTTTGTATTTCCTGCAGCTCTTGGAATTTCTCATGGTCCCTGATGTGGGCGTAGTTGGCCGAGAGACACATTAGGTAGTGCACCAAGCTGAGAATCACCAGTAGGGTGGCCAGTGTGGCTAAGATGAACATTACTTCGGCATTTTCGACGCCATCTTTGCAGAATGCTTTGATTTCGTATTTGTCGCAGATTTTCATTTCTTCGATTTTAGTGCTGGCAGGAAACATGAAATCTGCAATAGGCCAAGGAAATGCAATTGACATTTATCATTTTTCAGCTCATGTAGGATTTTAGTTCAAAGCTATCAAAATGGCGGACCATTTACAAATAATAAAGTTATAAAGGTTTTTCTTGTTCGCAAACATGGTACAGCTGTTTCGAGTTGTGAACGAGTTGGCTTTCTTCTCATTTGAGACTGACGTTTTCCAAATCTACTCAATTGGTAAGTGCAATCTGGGGACATTCGCACTTAGTTTAGTTAGTCTGACAGCTGACTGATTTAACGTATTTCGGTTTATATTGGCCTAGATTGGTCGCGTGAACACCTTTTTCAGTTGACGTTTATAGAGGGGTAGCCGGTAAAATCCTGTCTAAAACTCAAAATAAACCGCGACAACACAAAAACAATTCAAGTTGACTAGTCAAGCGCTTGGTTATCTTATACAAACAAATCCAGTTGACGTTTTACCTGAACTAGGTGCCCGAAGCCGAACGGCTCCGCACTGTCACGCATAGCTATCTATCGAGTTCATTTAAAATTGTACTAAACTTTTACTGGAAAAATTCCATTACACCAAATAAAATCGTATGACAGCTGACAAGAAAAAGGCTTTGTGGGGTACATACCGCACTTTAAAATTTATTACTAACTACATTTCGTAGACGTGTTGCCCAAGCCATGCCTGAGCTCTTTAATGATCTCCTCTTGCAAATTTTTGCGCTGTCAACTATAAAACCCCATACACCATCTAATGAAAAAATGCGACAAACCTTTTTTGCCTGCAATTTTCTGCATTAAATCACAAGACCCTTATTCAAGCCCTTTAGACTCTTTACTAAGTATCATCACACATGATAACACCCGGTAGCCGTTTCTGTATATACTTACAAAACTGTGTCAAGTCGATGCAGCTCAACGACCTCTCCACACTCGAGCACATGTTCCAGAACATTGTGTAAATGAATGTTACAATCACAAGGAAGCATAAAATCAGCGTCCAAACGAAATTCAACAAATAAGTCAGTCCCATCAGCTATATTTTGCAGAGAAGAGAAAAAGAAACGCAAAAGAGATAAATACAGGAAAAACCGTCAAGAGGGAACCTCTTATCATCCATCCTACGACAAAAGTTCTTTTTACACGCAATCTTACCACGGCACATGAAATCCGTCCGCCCACTCTAGATCTCCACGCTCGATAGACCTTGTAGCGCGTTGCACCAGTTGCCAGAAAGCCAACAAACAGAATCATAAATCCCAGAGCAGCCATTCCGGCGGCAATAATTACGAATATCATCTGTACAGCCTCAATCCTTGGAGAGTCAAATTGCAAAACATAATTTATTGATATACGTAGGGAAATGGGAAAATGGGCCTTCCAGTGGCAGTTACTTACCATATCAACCGCAAGTGGAACACTTGATCCATCATGATTATGGTGAGTGATGCGCCTCGATACATTGTGCCACAGAATATGCCCACCCCCAGCAAACACATGAGGGTGGCTATTAGAGTGGCATATGGTATTCGCGCCATACATGATTGAAAGCAGTCACCTGGTTTGGAAAGGGAGACAAAAATAATTAAATGTCAGTAGAAAGTATGAAGAATACGACACCCCCCGTTGGGCGCCAATTAAAACGAAATGACTCTAACAGACGAATATTATATATACGGTGCTGGGTGGTGATGACGCTGGAGATGCGTATGATGGGTGGTTGGCATTTGTGGATTATTTGCCGTGCCACTTGTGATGATTATTCATATGGTTAAGGTGGCAGTGGCAGTGCCAGAGCAAGTGCTGCACGTTTAAGTGAAACGTTAAACGCATGGCTACGTGTACACAATGGGTGCACACGTATACAAATATTGCGCAGTCGACTTTGCACAGGCGACAAACAAGTGCATTAGGGACAGAAATGTGATGTATAGCGTGTGCTGTGTATGTTTAATGGGTTGACAAATTTAAAGCGAGTGACATTCTATTAAGTGGTAGTAGTCATAGTAATTGGAGCACAATAAAGAAATACATTAACTATGATTAATTGAGCCGACCGTTTACGTTAGGAAAGCGGGGGCGCTAAGTACTAATAATTGTCCAAACTTCTGAATATACCTTATTGCGTGTTTGGTCCTGGTCTTTGGTCAGTCAATATTTAGTTTAGTTTGTAATTTCGACCAACTATGGCGAATTGTTTTGACATCCACCATTTAGACGGTTCCCCCATTTTAAACGGGGGAACAAAAATCATTGCGGCCTTTGTTGCCAACCAGTGCAAATGACAGAAAAGTGTGACAAAGGTGCTGCCAAATAACTCAAGAAATTCCATTCGACTTATGCTAATGCGAAGTGAATCCCTCCTGTTGTCAAAGTTGCTTTGCTTTTCTGTTTGATGGTTTGACATTTTCAACGCGAGTGTGTTCAACGAGTTGCTCAACGTCTGATGGTCATCTGAATCAATTTACTGCAGCCGACAGCACGACAAACTCGAGCAACAGTTAAAAGAAAATCCGCTTTATGAGAGACAGACAACAAATTTTAACCAACAAAAATTGCAGTCGCTCCGTTGTATTCAATAATTAATGACCTTGTGCTCCTTACTCAAGGTCAAATGACGGCTTCAGGTTCACTTCAAACGATAGTGTCTTTTCAAGGGGAATATATATACGGCGAATTGCATTCTGACAGATGCAACTGCTGTTGAAAGTTGTTCGCTCAAAGAAAACATCAAGAAAAACCACAAAAGTTGATCAATGTACGGGGCAATTCACTAATTGAATGAGGACACAACCTGTGCCAGATCAATAAGCTGAACTTTCAACGTTAAATCGGTTAGGGTTTGCACGCATATGAAAACGAGAAAGATGGGAACTGTTTTTGCTGGCAGTACCTTTTTTGACAAAGGGAAATTTAGCAAAAAACTCATCAGAAACTTTTAGTAGTAAATTGCACGCATTCTAACAACGGAAACGGCTGACTGCGTTTACACTTTCAGAGCGTTTACACTTTCAGAGCTTGTTTTTATTTCATTTAAACACAGAGTTGAAAGATGGCTACGGTATATTGCCGCCATCAGTCACAAGAACTGCAAAAAAACGCGACACAAGTATCCGCTCCGATTGTGTGTTCCACTTTAACCTGACATGGCAATCCCATAAGCCCTTGGGAAAATTTATTAAATTACAAGCC
The DNA here is from genome assembly GCA_948293265.1 of Cheilosia impressa. NCBI lineage: Eukaryota > Metazoa > Arthropoda > Insecta > Diptera > Syrphidae > Cheilosia > Cheilosia impressa. The sequence goes on along the minus strand of OX411881.1, from coordinate 51,987,796 downwards.
AACTGTTGACATTTTGCTAATGCAACCTCTTTGGGCTATTGGCTAACATGACACCTGTTCGACGCACACCTGTTTAAGAACGAACCTCTTTAAATTCGCCATTCCAAGCGAATGTTTTGACATTTTTATTTGCGTCACAACTTTACCAGTCAGCGGACTCGGATTTCATGTTTATGTAGTACTGCGTTCCAAATATATATATCCGAGTGTCATTTATTAAAAATGTTTGTTTACTTTCGTTCTGCACTTGCACAACACTTTCAGTCGCTCTATCAGCGATGAAATCACTTCCTATTCGCAACACCTTCCCATTGTCGTTCTCGGTGGAAACACTGTCCACTTTCATAATCAACTTTATCTGAAGCAGCTTTTTTACTGAGTAAGAGGCAATTTGTTTGCCTTGTTTTTATAAGTAGATGTGAACTAAAAATGGGTAGAAAAAGTCTGTAAATTTAATAAATTATCAACATGCAAGGAAAACATCAAAGTACAAAGATTGCGAAAGCTTGTGGCGTGCGCTTACGCTTTGGCGGAAACAACAAACAAAAATTCTAGCAACACACAAAACAAAAGAGGGGCAGGGTGCACAATACAACAACAGCAACAAAAAATATGAATTAAATATATCTACCAGCTATTTAGAAGCGGAAACTAAACCTAGACATATACGATTACAAAAATGACATATATGCAGGTGTGGCAGGAGTGTTCTTTTACTGTTCACCTCTTTGGTTAGTCCATCCGCGTTCCGAGTACCGATCCAGCGAGTGATCCGATCGATACGTTCCATTCCGGTGTCTGTTCGGCTGAGGTTGGTTGTAAGCGCGGGTTAATACCCCATCGTCTTCAAAGTTTGTCTCTAAGAGAATATCTTCGCGAGGATCCCGCACACGATCGCGATTCATTCTCGATGTCATAGTGTTTATTTCTTTTTCTTTTTTTTATTAAAACTAATACGTGCTAAGGCTAAATAAATTATGTATCTTGTATCTGTGTATATACGTCGTTCGATTGTGTGTTTCAACTCGTTTCACTTATTTACTAATCATCGCATGCAGTAGAAACTTGGAGGTTCTAAAATACAAAATAAAAATAAAAAATGAAAATTATGAAATAAACAAATAACTTCACTTTCTAGTGCAAGAGCACAACTTGTACTGGAGACGGAGAGAACAAGTGGATACAGAGACAGAGAATGCCGATGCCAAAAGCCGCCGATGAGTTCAATGGGAACGTGATGTGATTCATCAAGCTCGGTAGCGCGGGGTTTGTTCGTCGACGTACAGTGTGACACATAATTAATGTTAATTTAATCTAATCATTCGGTTGAACTCTCTTACATGGATACTCTGATAACCAATACAAGGGAAGCGATAGGGGATCCATTACGTAGTGCAGTTGGGAACAGAATGTGACAGTAGGGTTGGGACATAATTAAAAGCGATATCAGCTTTCGGTATATATGGTTATCTGGAATAACCTTGATGAGGGGCTGTTTACAGAGGCGACAAGTTGCGTTGTAAATTAAGATTATTTCGTTTTAGATAGATGTTGGACAATCCATTGACAGGAGTTTTGTAGTAGAACCAGGAGCTTTACAAATAGCATTCGGTTGTTGTATTAAGTGTCAGCTGAATTTGTCAAACATCTTGGATGACAGTCGAGCAAGGAAAAATTGGTCACATTAAAAAATCTAGCGACAAAATTGGTCTGGACTAGATTTACCTGGAACTAGATTGGTCGGTAACGTCACTTTTCTTACATCAGTCATATCTATATAGGAACTGTCAACTTGGTAGTCAGTCATGAAATTCTTGACTAAATTGGTCGCCACCCCTTCATAGGCGTCAACTGAAAAAACTGTTCATGTGACTAATCTAGGCCAATCAAAACTGAGACACATTAAGTCAGCTCAGCTGTCAGACTTTGTAAACTAGATACTTCAACACCAAGCTAATGGATGCTTATGCGAGTTTTTGCAAAAACTTGGCATAATTTCTTACAGCGATCTATAAAAACGTTTTACCAAAATTTGTGCAGTCGTTTAACTGACTGTATCACAATTTTGACAGTAGCTTGACGTTGACAGTATAATCCCTGTACATACTCTGATAACTGCGTCACATTATTGTTGCACTAAAATCTCGAGTTGACCGTAAAATCGTTTTCATTTCTACTCGCGTAAAAGAACAAAAATAGGTGGATAGTACTACTTTTACACCATCACGCACGCGCATTTTTGCACGAGACGTGACAGAGAGATCCGTTTTTCCGCAGACAATGCTAGTAAAGGAGTAAGAACGAGATCACAAATCAGACGCCTAAAGTGTCATGGATGTGCTGCCCATAATTATAGATACGTAAAACGGAAATAAACACAAGTTCCGGGGAATATAATTTCTGTAATCACTTGAAAATATTTCTATTTCTGATTTAAAACATGTGAAATGAGAGCGATTTTAAGTTTCAGTAAATTTAACCAAAAATGCATCAATCAGTTATACGAAACAAATAAATTATTGTACGTTCCTCCATTTTGTTTTATGGGAAAGCGAAATTTATATAAAAATATCAACATGCATAGCTTTCCCATAATTCCTACCACGTAAACAAGATGGCCGACGAAAAAACCGTGTCACGTTTTTTGCGTGTTAGGTAATGCCTTCTCTTTCAGTTAGTATTTAGCATCCCTTTTATTTTCCGTGTTAGGAATATGTGACCGTGTAAATGCGGCATAAGCAATTTCGACTTTCACACGTATTTAAGATATTGTACCATAATATGCTCTTGTCATTAAGTCGGAGACCCAATGCAATGCTCAGTAGTCCAGCACACTACTTCCTCATAATTTCATTTAAATAGTTATACAAAATTAATTTATTCATCTTGATTGAAAGAAAAATTTAACCCTTCCGGACTAGAGATATGCGCAAATGAAAGAAAATAGATATTTTTCTCTTTTCTGACACACTGTCGCCAAACTATACAAATGCAGTAAAAGAAACCCGTTTCCACTGCACTACAATTTGAGGACATTCTTGCCAGAGGAAGCAGTTCCTCTTCTTACATACTCTTATACAGACCATCAGCATTATCACATTCACAAGGATGTAATTATGAGCTGGAGAGTAATGATTTCCCTTCCATTCATCCCTAGACAATAATTACACACTTCACAGAGATATAAGTAGGGAACGATCCTCTGAGCACGTCTTTACTCCCCGGCTAGAGATTGTTACGCGACGACTGGAACTGACTGTTGTGTGGAGCTCTTTTGAAATTAATTCTATATTCCCAGTGCAGCGCTTCGCTGTGTTTTTCCTTCAACATTGTCATCCTCCGCCTCCTCGCTGATGGTTCTTTCTTAAATGAACAATTATCATTGAGACAAGTGCCGCAATGGGAGGCGAAAACTATTATCATTATTATTTCGAGAAACTTTTAGGCCATTTGCATTTTGAAATTAAAATTCCACGCTGTGGCTGGAGTAATGCGTTCCCTCTGAGAGTGCTCTATACGTATTTAAATACCGCGCTGGCATTTACCCTTCACCAGCTAATGGGTTGCGAGGATGGGCTGCTTATCCTCGCGTTTGGATCCCCTTTTTTTTATTCAAGTAGTTTAGGTTTAAGTAGTTTTTATGGCTTTTTGTTCTGACATCTGAGGCAGCCTGGAATAGGATTTAAATTGAAAGTGTCATATACACATGAATGATACGCCTACAGCACACAGAGAGCAGTTGACAGTTTTGTTGAGTAAATTTAGGGATAAGGCTAAGGGTCATATTTTAGGCAAACTTTGCAAGTTTTCCTTTCGCATTTGGTTGCCCAACTGAAGGGGGTGAAAAGTCAAGGATCTGGATGCGATAAAACAGAAAATCTACAAGAGCAAACGCAAAAGGGGTGAGGGAGTAATGTTAGCCAGATTTAACTGAACGTCAAACATTCTGATGGTAGTTTTTCGTTGTGAAACATTTTCGTGTGTCTCTCCACTCACAGAGGGAAAGTTTTATGCTGTGTAAACGGATGGCAGAAGCACCCTTGTTGGTACTTTATTTTTTATCGTATACAAAGCAGCGCTTACCCACACGGTCGCACTTCAATGTGTATGCCGTGTTGAACTATGCGCTTGAAATTTTAGTGCAAGTGTAATTTAATCTGTTTGTGGGGTAAAAAAGAAAACTGAATTTGATACTACACAAGGCAACACCCCAGATGCGCAGGGGAATACTTTTGACAAGTAGGTACCTTCCATACGCCTGAAAAGCTACAAATCAAGGATGTTACGGGGGAGCCGAATTTCAATTATTCCATGAATCAGTCTGACAGAGAAGAACGACTTATCATACGAAATAGGAACACAAAAGTTATATTGGAAAATGGGGGCTGCAATGGCTTCACCGTATTTCTGTGGTGAATAATGCTAACCTACAAAAGTATTGTTTTCTCAGAGACTACATACAAGTACGTTTGCCAGCAGCAAGACTTTTAATGGTTGAAACCCAATATCGCATGAAAAATCAAATGGTTTTGACATGGCTTTGGAAGCCGATGTAAATAAAATTAGGCTCGGTCTTAAAAGTACTTCAAGTGGAAAGATAATCTATGTCAGCCAGTTTTAGGGGATAAGCGTGACACTTTGGGATGTGAATGATTGATAGAACGAATTATTTCCTACCCCATGTAGGACGTAATTCAAACAATATTAGGAATACCCCTTTCACAAGAGACTGAGGATGAATATTACTTGAAACCGTTCTTAGAAAAGCAGTTCACAAATGACAGTTGGATTATTTTATCACAGAAGAAATCGCTCCCTTCAATTAATTGCCATGAAATCTGATAAGTCAGAAAGGAAGAAAGATTTCGGGTGCAAGAGGAGAGCATAACGAGTGCCGACATCGTGCTTGGTCAAGGACCAACAATGGGAAGACATTACAAGCAGAATTTTATCGCACAAAGAAAGTTTTTTTTGGATTTAAAGGAGGCGAATTGGCGAAACACTGGGTTTTCAGAACGAATGTCAGGTCTTATGAGAACTTTCCAATTCTGAACTCAAGGAAAATTACTTATAAGAAATACAAAGGAAGGAAAATCAATCCGATTGGAATTTTTGTTTATCAATGGATAGTCGGATTTCGATATGGAAAAATCTAGTACAAACAATTCTAATGGCGAAAAATCGAAGAAACCTCAAACTTGAAAGTGACACACTTCGATAATGTGGCACATTTGAGTCCTTCTACAAATCACAACTCTATGTTAAAAGAGCAATTAAAAAAGTTAACAAAAAAGCAGCCAAACAGGTGAAGGACCCGTTCGTCTAGTACTAGTTCGTCACATATGGTGCTTTGTAGACGGCCATACCTACGCAGTTTTAATAGCACACGTAATGCGACGGCCTATTAAAAAAATAACGACGGGTTAAAGTTTCAATATAAACAAGCCATCAAAATGTCAGTCACATCATGGTCTTGGCATTTTTGTTTACTTAATTAAGCATAAACACACATTACGCACATGTGACACAAAAGGGTCAGTGCGCTGTTATACGGATTTTAAATCTTTCTTTTCAGTCATACATTGTCGATGGTCTTGCTTGCAGCTTTTCGTGTAAATTCTTATCATCCTTAGCCTTCCATGAAAAGGGGGACATAACAATAATGTAGGCGGAGGGACCTGCTGAGCATGTAATTAAAATATGAATATCAGGGGCGAAATATTATTCATAATAAAACGTGGCAATGTAAAGGGTTAAAATGTAATGACCGAGGCAAAAAATTAAAAGGCTTCTCCGCCGACAGCAAAAAAGGAGGTATACGTACGCTGTACGCAGCCATTCAGCGATCAAATTTAAGTAGATAGGTATACTCGTGAGTGAGTGTGTTGTTGGCTTTAGTAACAGGGAAGCTTAACAGTGATGGGACTTGAGAAAAGCGAAACGGTGGTAGATAGCCTTATAAAAAGGTGGTAGAAAAGTGGTAGAAAATAAAATGTTCCACTTGCACTAAAATAATGCAAGCATTAGAGAAAGCACACTAACTTGCTGTAGGAACCAAGAATTTACGCATTTTCACTTCCAATAGTTCTAAATACATATTATTTGAAAATTAAAAGTTTTTGAAACTACTAAAAAAACGTCATAGATTCAACTCATTATTAAACACAAAATATCCAAACATAGCAAAACATCCTCTCAAAAATACAGTCAAAAATAGAAAATTTAGCGCAGTAAATGGTGTACTGGACTATAAGTTTTTGCTGATGCAAATCTCAGAGAGAAATACTGATAGCATAAAGCTGAGTCTGTATGGGTTAAACTAAGGCGAGTAGGTATAGGAACAATTTTCAATTTAATGCAATGATGGAAAAGGTGGTAGATTTCGAGTTCAGGTTGGTAGAATTTCCGAAAGTGTAAAAAGTGGTAGAAATACCACTTAAGTGGTAGAAGTCCCATCACTGAAGCTTAATGTAGTTGCCGGTGAGAAAGTCTTAAAATTGCCATAAAATAGGACTTACTGCTGATAACGCCGGTAACACGGGTTGAACACACAATGAGAAGTTAATTTAAAAAAAAAATTAACCCAACGGTTGATAAATCGAGCGAAATGGCTGCAACACCTAATGCAGAGGTTAAAATCAAGAAAATTTGGTTTTGTTGGGTTAATACAGGAGCATTTCTTTTAATGAGGACAACTTTAAAGACGTACTGTCACCTTTTGACAGATCTTTGATATTTACAAGGAGTAATAGGGCACATTTAAAAATGGCTGACGCTCGACGTTGAGGGCACGGCTTAGGTCGACGGCTACTGTTAAACGCGGCAAATAGGCTTAATGTGGCTCGCTTCGCTCGCTTAAAGGGATCTAAACTCCGGTATTTTATTTTCGGGCACGAGCCTGTACGTTTTAAGGCCAAACTTATTTCTTAAAATACTATTTTTAATTATTAGTACGTAGCCGTCGACCTAAGCCGTGTCCCTAGCGTCGTGCGAATAGCCACTTTGTTTAACAATCTAGTTAAATCGACTAGATTAGTCTGGATTCGATGTAAACTAAACGCAAAAACTAGATTGGTGGGTAACGTCACTTTTCCTACGTCAGCCATATATGCCAACTGTCAACTTAGTACCTACTCAGTCACGAATTTCTTGACTAGATTAGTCGTCTACCCAACCCATCCATAGACGTCGACTAAAAAAAACTGTCAACGTGACTGATCTAGACCGATCCAAAGTGAGACCCATCAACTCAGCCAGCTGTCAGACATCAGACTAGTCTACTATTCGAACGTCACTTGCGACTTTCGTATTTTTCGATTTTTTATTACTTTTTTAGGTTGGTTACGGACGTGAACAGTATTTTCAGTTGACGTTTATGGAGATTTACCTAACCGCCAAAGCTAGGTTGAGTTTCAAGTTGTCTCGAATTCATTTAAGTAGGTGTAGGTACCTATTCGAGAAGGTAATTAATAAATAAAGGGTGTTACAAACATCGAAATTCCACTAGGTATTTCTATGGACAGTATAGGTACTTATCCATTCAAAAATGAATCCTTTCTATTTAATAAATCAGACACGTGTACGTGTCCCTCGGTTGGCTATTTTGGTACAACAAAAATCCCTTTTCCCTTCAACAAATCCCTGACATGCAATATGATATCCTAATCCTAAACCACTCAATTCCCAAAGTACCTACCCTTTCTATCGGAGAAGACACAAACTAATCCAAAACAATTCATGCAAAATCCATGCAAATTTCTCTCCCGTCACATGCCCTTCCAAGTTACAACTTCCAAGTCCAAACAAAACATCAAACCGACGAAAGCAAAATTGAAAAGTACAATCCAAAAACTTTATTTTCGCCTACAAATCTCTTATTACACACCAAAAAAAAAACACAAGCAAACAAAAAAAAATACTACCAGGGGGGACAAGGACATGGAGGTGCTAGTGGTATTGGTCGTGTAGTAATCCCCAAAAGAGTAATGATAACAAAAGATATAACGAATGGGATATAAAGGAAACGAAAAAAATATAAAATAAAAACGGTTATCTCTTGCTCATTCGCGTAAATGGGAAATGGTTTATGGAATGGGTAACTCCCCAAGCACAACGATACAAGAAAAAAAAAACTGGTTTCGTCCGCAGTCAAATTTCATCCAATTAGATTGATTTACTAGTCTTCGATGATGCAGTATGCAGATTTAAAGGAACCACTTACCCATTTCGTTTTGTCGCTCTCAATTAGTATCGCATTCAATTAACACAACTGTTAACTCTACACAAAAAGAAAGGAACGTATCCAATTTATTTATAAAGAAACAATTTTTGTTGCACTTGTTTTTGTTTACGCACAATTGTGAATTGGCTAAAGAATGCAGCGTAAATGGAGTGTGAGTGAGACAACGGGTAGACTTAATTTGGGTGGGCACACTGAATTGAAATTTGCATTTTATCTAAATAAAAAATCACAAAGCAGTTCTATTTCAATGAAACGTATGGCTAAAAGTAAGCGCATTTGCAGCTTGAAGCTGGGAAACAAATTAGTGCAGCTAATTCCTATGATTAAACAAAAAAAATAATACTTTTGCGCGAAACAAATTTATTCCCCGTCACACCAGCAGACCGTTTACGTGAACCAACCGAATAGAAACTGCAGAAAGAAAAACATAAGAGGGTCTTATTGGGTGGAAATACTGGGAGCAATGGTAAGTTTAGTGTAGGCCAATGATCTAGTACATAAATTTGGTTGGTTTGTGAAGTCGAGTCGAAGTCATTATATTATTGTACTATCTTGCGGTGAGACTGAAGGAGGTTCAAATTAGGATTTATCGTTTGGCAAGTTAAACTAGATTTGTAGTATCAAGTAATTGAAACAAATACTTTTAGTTAAAAATTTGAAACCTTAGAGGTATTTTTATTACCAAATTATTAAGGGCCGTTTGCTCATACGACTCTTAACGATTTGAGTTCTACTTAAATACTTATGGGCTCCTTTTTTTAGGCCGTAAACTGTCACATAAGAGTTTATGTGGCACTTAAATTCGCTATAAGTCGTATCAGCAAACGGCCCTTAGTGCCTTAAGAGGATTAGTAGCAAAGTGTATGCACTTTCCGTTTTAATTTTTCCTTATAGAGACGGGAGGAATGTATTATTCAACTATCTACTTCTGGCAACTTTTATTTGTATTTTTTCAGCTATGCTACGAAAAATGTTCTGTTCTGTAAACAGTACTAGATTATTACACCTCTTCGCATCGCTAACAATTCCCAATTTATTGATTTGACGTTTAAAAGTTCGTTCCTCTAGCTGACAAGTGACATTTCATCTTTTTTCATCAGCTGGTAGGATTATTCAATTTCATCGAGTTTTTGTATTTATATTTTCGCCAATTTCACCACTAAACATGTTACGACAGTGCGTAACGAAATCTCCAGTAAAATCTGTAAGCAAAAAGAATCACAACCCTATCACGAAACTGCAAAAGTATTTCTCTTCTTTAGCTTGCTATTCGCTGCCAACATACTGGGCCGGAAAAAATTGATGAAATCCGCGAACGTCTGTCCAAAGGACCGAACTTTCAGGACTTTGTTCAAAACCCAAACTACACCAAAGAAGAATGGAACGAATACGAAGGCAAACTCCGTCGCGAAAAGGGCGAAAACGAACGACTTCGACTGCCTCCCTGGTTGAAGACAACAATACCGACGGGGAAAAATTTTAGCAAAATCAAGGAACAACTTCGAGGCTTAAAGCTAGCAACAGTTTGTGAAGAGGCACGTTGTCCCAACATTGGTGAGTGCTGGGGCGGCGGAGAGCATGGTACTCAGACAGCAACAATTATGGTGCGTTGATAATAATATTTGTGACCTTTTGATAACCTATCGTTTGCGTTCCAGTTGATGGGGGACACATGTACGCGTGGCTGTCGTTTCTGTTCAGTGAAAACAGCTCGAAACCCCCCTCCATTAGACGCCAATGAACCTGTGAACACTGCTACAGCTATTGCCTCATGGGGATTGGACTATATTGTTCTGACTTCTGTCGATAGAGATGGTTAGTTTGACAATGTGAACGACGTACAGGGACCTTGTTTGTAAAGTGTTTGCTTACAGATCTGCCTGATGGTGGAGCGGCCCACATTGCGGAGACTGTCAAAGAGATCAAAAAGAGGAATCCCAACATTTTCGTAGAGTGTTTAGTTCCGGACTTTCGTGGAAATCTCGAATCTGTAAAGACTATCGCTCTATCTGGCCTCGATGTGTATGCTCACAATATCGAAACAGTAGAGAAACTGACACCCTTCGTTCGTGATCGACGTGCTGAATATAGACAAACGTTGGGCGTTTTAAAGGAGGCCAAGCAATTCAACCCAAAACTCGTTACTAAGAGCTCAATTATGCTCGGCCTTGGCGAAACGGATGGTGAAATCGAACAAACACTTAACGACCTTCGTGAGGTTGGTGTCGAGTGCGTGACGCTTGGTCAATACATGCAACCCACAAAGAAGCACTTGAAAGTCATCGAATATGTCACCCCTGAGAAGTTCAAGCACTGGGAAGAGAGGGGCCAAGAACTCGGCTTCCTCTACACTGCCAGTGGACCTTTGGTGCGAAGCTCATACAAAGCTGGAGAGTTCTTCATCACAAGCATTTTGAAAAGCCGACAGGATCGCCAGCAGAAGACCACTGACAAGTTGTAAATGTAGCGTGTTAAATTGTTTTATTGATGTTTTAATGAAAATAAAGAAAAATTCCCCACAAGCACGAATCGTCCATTCATAAATTGTTCAACAAGTTGGGCGCCTCCATCCACTCTCGGTTTGCACGTCAATTCTTCCTTCAGTAGGCATGCGCGATGCAACGTCACTCCAGTCGCCACCTGGCAAATTTGACATGCTCTTGTGTCTGTCTGTGAAAAAATTTTCTATCGTCTAACAAGTGCGACCGTGTAAAATTCTCGGATTCGCGGAGTTTTTCATTTTCCCTCAAAAGGCGACCATCGGAATATACACCTGAAAATATTCCCAAGAAACTGTATATCAATTGCAACTAAAACTATGCAATCGATAACGGAACATATGTTTAGTTAAAATTTTGCATAACGCACAGGCGACCAAAGTGAAGAAAAAATCCATCAAACCAACACCGATACGCAATTCTACTGTCGTTTTGCAGAAATAAGTAACCAACAAGAAGAGAAAATAAAAGCGAATCCAACTGCACCTGGAATTTGCGACGTTAGGGAAGACAAGAAGCTGTTACGATGCCTGGCACACGTCGCATTATACTCGGACATGTCATGTCCGGGTTGTGCTCGAAAATGAATCGCACTAAACCAGTTCCAGCTGATGTCATGGAAACACCACTGAGTCGTTGTCTGAATACACTCGATATAACTCTGCTGGGTAAATATTCTTTCTGCTATAGATTTGGGTGTTTTTTTTTTCGCTGGCTTTCATCCCGACAAAAGTTATGAGGACTGTTTTATGCGCCTTGACTGGTTGTAGTAGAGCAGAGTGATTCATTAAAAATTGCGCTTCAATACGACTTTCGTTTTGATGATAACACGTTTGCTTGACTAGTATAGTTCAGTTACGTCTTCCATACGACACTTTTTATGGAATATTTTGCGTAGTTGCCTCGGTTTGCATGTGGTTCCGTGAGTCAGGCCGTCTTACGGCAAATTTCTGTCGAACTGACAAATTCAGGACGAAAGTTCTCGCGCCATTTGTTGTTAATCTATAAAAAAACATCCGTCTTGAACGAGCTTCTATACTGAGTCGGTCAAATTCGCCGTAAAACTGTAGATCCCTTCCATTCGTCCCAAAAAATTTCAAGCCCTCCAACAACTATAAACATAATCTGTCAAGATGCTCTCTAAATTTCGACTTAAAACTTGCTTTTTATTCTTACTTTAAGGAATTGGTCACATGGTGGGCGCTGGCATCTACGTCCTGACCGGCACCGTTGCCAAGGACATGGCGGGCCCCGGCATCATACTCTCCTTCATCTTGGCTGGCTTTGTTTCGATGTTGTCCGCCTTGTGCTATGCCGAATTTGGAACCAGGGTCCCTAAGGCCGGATCAGCCTATGTCTACACGTACATTTCCATCGGTGAGTTCTGGGCCTTTGTAATCGGATGGAACATTCTTCTAGAGCACATGCTCGGAGCAGCATCTGTGGCTCGAGCCTGGAGTGGTTACGTCGATTCGATGTTGGACGGTTGGATTGCAAACTCTACCATTTCGGTTACAGGCGAATTGCACGAACAGCTCTTCGCACGACATCCCGACATTTTGGCCTTCTCCGTTTGTTTGGTGTATGCAGCCGCCCTGGGCATGGGAGTCAAAGCAACAGCAGTCTTCAATGGAATACTAACCATAGTCAATATATTGGTAATGTTACTGGTGATTTGTTTAGGTTTTTGGTATGCCAATCCGAAGAACTGGTCAGAAGCCGAGGGCGGATTTTTACCATACGGATTTGGTGGTGTTGTTGCGGGAGCGGCGACATGCTTTTACGCATTTGTAGGGTTTGACAGTATCGCCACATCCGGTGAGGAGGCTAAGAACCCAACGTCGTCCATTCCGATTGCGACTATTCTCTCGCTTTGTACGGTAACTGCAGGCTATATCTTGGTAAGTGCAGCCCTGACATTAATGATTCCGATTAGGGATATCAATCCGGCGGCTTCGCTCCCGGAAGCCTTTGGTTCGATGAATCTACCCTGGGCGAAGTACATTATCTCTGTTGGAGCCATTTGCGGAATGACAACCACTCTGCTGGGTTCACTGTTTGCCTTGCCAAGGTGCATGTACGCAATGGCTTCGGATGGGCTCATTTTCTCTTGCTTTGGGAGAATCAATGCCACCACACAGGTGCCCGTCTTGAACTTGATTGTGTCGGGAATTTTAAGTGCCATCCTGGCATTGCTTTTCGATCTGGAGAAGCTGGTGGAGTTCATGTCGATTGGAACTCTGTTGGCTTACACTATTGTGAGTGCAAGTGTCATAATCCTGCGGTACCGCCCCATGCCGATTGAAGAGAACGCCGTCTACGCCCCCGACACACCCGATGAGGATGAAGACAACACCTCCCAGTCAAGCATCGACACAGCTTCGCCTACAAGCGATCTAATAGAGGTGGCACTCGCTGGCCGACTTAAGCCTCAATTCAGGTGGCTCGAACCGCTCCTTGGCCGATTTGAGCCTGGAGCAGCAGTCTCCGCTTCAGTCCTTCTCTTCACAGTGCTAAGTTTCGCAATTTGCTTCCAACTCGAGGTTTCATGGTCGGAACTATACTCGGGCACCTGGTGGGCACTCATCCTGTATGGTTTCTTGATTTTCTTTACCGGCGCATGCGTGGCCGTGATCGCGGTCCATCACCAGAACACGCGAGGCTTAAACTTCAAGGTGCCTCTGGTGCCCTATGTACCAGCATTGAGCATATTCTGTAATGTCGTGCTAATGGTTCACCTGAGCGCCTTAACATGGCTACGGTTTTTCATTTGGGTCTCCATTGGAATGCTCGTCTATTTCTTGTACGGAATTCATCACAGCAAGGAAGGTGAAGCCTGCTCATCATATTCAATGCTGATGACATCTTCTGAAGCAGCCAAGGGCCATTGGGGTGCCACTACCGGCAGTTTGTCCGGCATCAGTGGCAAGAAATCCGTATTCCATCGCTTCATCGGCGCAAAGAAAGTCGACGATAAGAAGCCCATTGTGGAGGAAGACGAAGAGGAGTCTTAAGCTAACGAAATTGTTGGTTTGCCTTGTTTTTGTTTCTATTTCATTTGTCAGAATTGATAGTTTCGTGAGTTATGAAGTCATTGGCCAAATGCTGGCCATTTGTTATAGAGGAGTTGAAAGACCTCCGCTGGATGCTTTTATTTTGGAGCTTACCTCATTCGTCCAGTGTCTGTTCTCTGTTCTGTTGTGCTCGTCTGAGTTTGTTTGGGTTTGCCTTTTGTGATTTTTCTTTGTTTAATTCATTTTGCTCTATAGATATGGGGGCAATCGCATATACTCACTGTTGGAGCTGAAGCTTGCTCGGTCGTGTCGCGACTTGCCGCGTAAAGTATAGGTATCGTCATGCGGTTAAGTGGCCGTGCACATTGTAGTAAAAAAGAATATAAAACAATTAAGAGGCCAATGAGTAAGTGATTTCACGGACTAGGTTATATGAGAATAATGGAGATGGCAAGAAAGGAAAGAGGGAACTTGAATACCTTTATTTAGTTTTGCTATCTCCTTGTGGTTTTAAGAACTCTTCATGCATTAGATTGCGTTGAATGGGTCTAGAGGCGGGCTTACGCTAGAACTCTTTGACGGTTTCTTTGCAACTTATGCCCTTGGAGCCAGTAGCCACTCGAGTATGCAGTTTACCATTTATGGGTTGCGTCTTCTTGATGGCAATATGCCCCACACCACATTTATTTCAGTGACCACTCTCGGTTTATATTTGCCTATCACTCCGGTCGAATTAGTCGCTGGAACGAGTTGGCAAGATAAACCAATATGGCACCTGGATAATGACGAATCACAGTTATGGGTCGAGTAAGTCGCCAGACTCAGACACACTTTTTCGGACCTAGGAAAGTCATCAGCAACAAAGAACACTTCCCCTCTTTTACAATGACTCAGGTTGCGCAGTCATATTGTTATAGAGGCGAAGTGTTCTTTGTAAATTTAAATTGGGCACATTCAAAAATCTAGTTATCTTAAGTCGAGTAGATTGGTCTGGCCTCGATATACCCTGAACGCGAAAGGCAGTGGGTAACGTCACTTTTCCTATATCAGACACTTATAGGAACTGTCCAAGTGTGACTCAGTCTTGACTAGATTTGGCTGCCGATCCATAAACGTCAAATGAACAAACTGTTCATGTGACCGATCCAGCCCATTCAAAACTGAGACCCATCACGTCAGCCAGCTGTCAGACTTTCTAAAGTAGATTATTAAACGTTGCCGATTTCTTGTAGCTAGTTGGTTGGCTGTCACATCTTTCAAACACCAATTCGTTACTGACGGTTTATTTCATTCCATAGGCCGCATTCAAGAATCTAGTTATCTTAAGTTGACTAGATTGGTCTGGATGAGATGTAACCTGAACGCAAAAACTAGATTTTTCGGGAACGTTACTTTTTCTGCGTCAGCTACATATAAGAACTGTCAACTTAGTACTCAGTCACGAATTTCTTAACTAGATTCGTCGGCTACCCCTCTATAAACGTCAACTCAAACAACTGCTCATTTGACCGATTTCCCCCAATCAAAACCGAGATACACTTAGTGAGAGAGCTGTCAGACTTACTTAACTAGATACTTGAACGTCCCCATAGATTATTCTTTTATTCAAATGTCAAATCCCTCTTATATATTATTTATAAAATAGGAAATACAACAACAGGCGCATTATTTAACTCATCGCAGTTCTTCGATACTTATTTTGTTTTCAAATGTCATTATACGATTGAATTAATTGAGGTCTAGGCTCGCCTGTCATACAAATTTGACAGATAACTTTTCAAATGACATACATTTTTTATTCAAATGCCGATATCAAGCATTTTTCACACGCTCGAAAGTTCATCACTTTCATTTAATATGTCCTACTGCAATATGACAGATATCATTAAAGCACTAAAATCCAGCCTTTAGAGTTTTAACGGTGTAGTACTTTGCATCTGACAATGGCCTACTGCTGTCAATCGAATTTTCCCGTCTAATGTTTGACGTATAGAAAAAGAATCTGAAGGGCCCAATGGAAAAGGTACAATCCATTTTTGATGATTTTTGTTCCATTTTCTTTTCATCTGTCATAATGTAGAAAAAAAACTACTGTCACTTTGAACCATCAAATATAACATCAAAACTCTAAAATCCAGCCTCTAGAGTCTTGATTTTATATTAATATATTCTTCCTAAAGCACAAACAAAAATGAAACAATAAATACTAAATGCATACATCTATATATTTCTACTACTAAGAGCATGTTCAACAAAACACACAAAATAAGTGTTTCACAACTAAATGTTAAACAAAAAATAGTTTTTCTCAAAAGTATTAGAGCAATTGGTAATTAAATGAGAACACCATTATACATAGGCAGAACTATACCAGTATTTATTTATTACAACAAAAGGAATCACACAAAATTTACAAAGAGTACAGAATTTAAAAAGAATGCAAAAATAAAAATATATATATATTATGAGTAATAAACTACCAATAGATAGAACAAACAAAAAATGTTACAATAAACGTTGTCTATTTAATGTAAAACTATATGCATACCTATATACAAGATATAAATACACAAAGTATTAGTATTTGTCACTACTGTAAGTACCTTAAAAATATAAATTAATCAACTCTATAAATATAAATATATATAATTGGACACATGGGAATGGGTGTTTGTAAATTATTGAAGAGAAAAATCTGATGCAAACACTGAAGAAACGTCAGTAACGTCAGAACTGTTGCAGTAGATCTTCCGAATGACACTTGGCATTCCAAAAACAATGCACGCAATGTCTATAATAAATCAAAATCCAGAAAATGTCAACTGAATGTGACCATACTGAACCAACCAACCGACCGACATCATTTTTCGAAAGATGCAAGCAAGTGGTCACTTCGTTGCAATGTCCATCCTATAAATTATGTATGCCACATTATGTAGAAGTAAGTTTTCGGGGGTTTTTACCTTGAACTATCAGCAGGGCACTTTCGAATTTATCAATGAAAAGAGACTCTACCCGAGGATAATCGATTTACGTTTGCATTGATCTCCTCGGACTGACCAGTGACCATCTGTGTAAGGTGTTGGTTATGTCTGGCCAATTACATTGCAACACAAGAAAATATAGGTACGGGTATTTACCACACTCGGCGTCAGCAGGGTTCAGTTTGTGAGTTGTTTAGCAACATTGACCAAGGCGAACCGCTGGTTTGAGTGATGTATGAAATGATCAGTCGGTCCATATCTGATAGAATTTGCATTTTTCCAACCAAATCCACAAGTGTGTTGGGCACATTCTACAATTTAACAAGCATTTCGTTGATCTTCTGAAGGCCGGGACTGTAAAAGAAGTTGATAGGTTTGTAGGCACCTTCCTAGTCACTTGTAGTCTAATTGTTTGGCAGGCGTTTTGCACAAGGTGGCACTGTGGACAAAAACCTTATGGAGTAGGTATTCTCTCGGTGGTTGAACCCTGAGAGTCCGGCACACTAACCACTGCACCCACATGTGTCATACTAACATTCTAGGAACACAGCATTTATACTCATTACGGCTTGTGCTGTCCTGGCAAAGGACAATCAAAATGCCATAATAACCGTCGCCACTTTAAGCAGCAACCACCAACACCTAACAGCGGGACTTCATAAGAAACAAATTTCGGAACCGAGTTAACGATCCCTGGCAGGTGTCACCAAACATGCAACAACGCAGGCAGCCAGCAACAAATCAAAGACTTCAGGAAAAAGAAAACCACTTTCATTACACTGGACCCACACAAGATGATGCCAGCTGTCGCGGCACAACACCAAATCAGTTTTTCGGTCCAAATGATCCTTTTTTTCTAAACACGACACATGCCATCAGAGTGTGTCCTTTCCCTTCCTCCATCGCCCATGATATCATTCCTAATTATCATATTTCTCTCTCTTTTCTTTAAATCAAATTTTCACCTGGCCATTTTCATCAGAAAAATCTTTCCATAAAAACCTTCAACCAGCAAAAAAGAAAACAAAACAATTCATAAAAAATTGTTTTGATCTTCCATTCACCAGCGGCGAATGTGAAGGCGAAAACAAAAATCGAATCAAGGTGCAATCCACTTTGGCAAAAAAAAAAAATGTTGCATCTGCTCCCATTCTGACTTGTTTCTTTGTTGTGCTCTCGTCCTCCTTCATGGCTGTCAATGTTTCAAATTCATCACCAAAAAAACCGAACAGAAACAGCAGATTTTGATCTTGCGTCTCTCGACAGTAAACGCGCAATTCAAAACGAATCTGTTAGAATCCTATAGAGGATCCTCTCTGCAGCATCCTGCCGGGTGGTGTTTGGCCTGCTCGGTGTGTATCATAATCATCGAGTAGTCCTGCATGCTGATGCATCTGCTGTTCGAGACGAACAAAAAATAACAACAGACTGCGATGCAATCATACCATTCACCACACACCACCATTGAGTTGGACATAATCACAATAAAGGATATAGCAGCAGCAGCACCTTCAGAGAAAGTTTTTTTTTTTCTCAAATTAGAAGCAGGATACTCTTGGTTAGTGGATTCGATTATTTCAAAGTGCAGGGAACCTTTGCTGATAAATGAGATGAAGGTCAGTATACCTACCTCTCGAGGTTATGTTTGAAAATCAATAAAATTGTGTGAAGAGCGTCAACTAAAATTATTAATTTACAAACTAATAAATTAAAATTATAAAAAGAACGTAAATTTTTAATTATTATAAATAAGGGTGTTATTGTGAATGACCCGCTATTTCGGTAGCTGTCACTTTTTAAGCTTTTATTCTTTGACATTTGACAAGTAGAAACTACGCCATTACTGAAAATGTACTGACACACGCTTCAACAACGCATTGAAATTATTGAAATCCACTACAAAAATGGTGAAAATCTTGCAGTCACAGTTCGCAAAACTAAAACATTTTTTGGTCGTCGTGAAGCACCTTGTCGGAGTCGGACCGGTGGAATTGGTGGAAAAATTCGAGCTGTTGGGACAAGTTAGTGATGTGAAGAATAAAACCCGTGCATGTCGCTCAAGAACAACAGAGAATATTGCTGCTGTAGCCCAAAGTGTTGAAGAAAACCCAGGTTTGTCCATTCCTCGTCGTTCTTTGGAATTGCGCATTCCACAAACGTCATTACACCGTATTTTGCATAAAGACTTGGGTCTTAAGGCTTATAAAGTTCAGTTAACACAAGAACTCAAGCCGGCCGATCATCAACAACGAAACCATTTATCTTTTACGGGACAAGTTTCCGGACCGTGTTATCTCTCAAAGAGATGATCACAATTGGCCACCGAGATCTTGTGATATAACACCTTGCGACTTCTTCCTTTGGGCCACGTGCAAGATAAGGTCTACGCCAACAGCCCAGCGTCGATTCAAGACCTCAAAGATAAAATTCGAGAGGCTATAGAGGACATAGGGCAGTCACTTTGCGATTTGGTTATGGAAAATTTCATGAAAAGGATATGGTCCTGTATGCGTGCTCGTGGTGGCCATTTGGCTGATGTTGTTTTTCATTACTAACGGCATACCTTCCTCTTTATTATGAAATAAACATCCGATCATTTATGTCAAAAAATGACATTTTTCTTTGAGTACCAAAATACACCTCTTATTTGAAAACCCTTTATATTCTAGTTCTGGAAGTCTACGGTGTTGCTTAGAAAACCGATGAAAGAATCGCCGACGATTCACCAAAACCCACGCGAAAGAACAGAATGCGAACGTTTGTGGGAAGCTTTATCCAATTTAGTGTAAGATAGGGTGTCAAATTTACAATAAAGTTCAGATTGGTCGTTGCCCAGACTCACCCTGTATTTATTTTCAGGTTATGTAGGTACCTTACGTAACTAACTGAAGAAATTCTGACTGATTCTCTCCGCGGAAATCAAAAGTAAACTTAATTTTAATTGCAATTCTGTATTAATTGTCCCACGCATTTAAAACTACGAATCAAAATCAAGTATAATACCCTATAGCAGGACGAAAACAGAAACAGGAAACTTCATATCATAGCTATGCGTGCATCTGTCACGCGCAGGATACTTACTTACACATGTACAGACATTTAATTCCAGTGCAACGCACCATACCACTCTGCCTCTATACAATCCGCAGTACACCATTCGATCCTCACACAACATGCCACCACTCCACCATCATTCTACTTGATTCTAAAGGAAAGGACAAAGGATTCCATCAGATGGTGACGGTGGTACAACATATAAATGTAGAAGTCCTCCTGCACGGTAGATACGATTCGTTCGTTTTGTATTGACATGGACGGCAAAGCAGAATAAAAAAAATCCACGATTTCCACAGCACAAGATGTGTGGGTTCCTTGGATATATTTTTCTGGAACATCTGCTCTCAGCTCTTGACTTCGTCCTCGTTCTTCATTTTTAGTTGAATTTTTGTTGTTTTGGTTATTTATTTGTGTTTTTTTTTTCAGCAAAAGTGAGTGGTGCGTGGACCTATTGCAAAACGAAAATCCCATCCCAATTTGAACCTGAATGCCAAAATGTATACACGCCCTTAAGCGTTGAGTTGCACCTGTCCGCTGGGTGTTCACTGTTCACTGTTCACTTTGAATGCAAATTCTTGCGTTCATCTCGTTTGATTCAATTAAAATAAAAATAAAGTTACATTTGGTGAAAATTAGTCCGTTGGTGTGCGCGGGCACACCTGTGTCTGCTATATCGTGCTTACTATTGCACTTTGCAAAAATGTCTTAATCGTTCGTCAAATCGCTTCTCGCGGGTTAAAGTTCATCAACTTTGACATTTGAGCGTGGTTTTGAACGCGTGACTTGGTGCAGAGTGATCGTGGTACCTGCATTTGAAAAATATATTTGCAACAGATCGCGCATGGAGGCTGCTTTTGATTTAAATATCAATTAGTTGGAGCGATAAACAAATTCGAATGAAGTAAGAAACACGACTGAGTAAGTATAGGTGACAGCTAGTGCATTGGGAATGGCAGTTCGATTTTTGCATTTGTTGCATTCCTTTCTATGAAATGGTTAATAAGTATTATTGGATTCATTCCGCACACATTCTTCCTCAGATTACACTTCAATAGGTACTTTTTCCAATTGTTCCTTAAATCAGTCAATACCTACAATGCAGTCCACATATTTGACAACTTCTGTTTTATGAAATATTCGTTAATGCAAATTCCTACAACAGCTTGAACTTTCCTCTCCTTTCCACTAATACCTGACCCATTATTGCAAAACCCATCCACGCTCTGCACCTTTTCTCCATTTCGTTTCCTGCTGTAAATTGCAGAGGATGCACATTTGTATTCACGGATTATACATCTGCAATGACGTTTAAAAGAATTGGACCTCCTAATGACCCTCAACCTATTCAATTCAATTGCCTACATATGCCAGTCGGAGAACCCTTTTATTTGAACAACAAATCACCTGGTGACACTCGAAAGGTATCTGTCATATTTCTGTTACAAATTTCTATAAAAATTTTCCAAAACTTCATTTGGGGGAAAATGTCAGTTGTTTCTAATCTTGAAATTCCCGAATTTGATTGATCACTTGAACGATATTTGTGTGTTGTCCCAAATGCAACTGACCTAAATTGTCATCACATATTTTTTTTTTTCGAACACACTCAATTGAAACGCTGTGGCATGCATTTGGAAGCACTGACATAGACGCTGATTATAAAATGTGCGTCTTTATTACACATTCCATGTAATTTTTCCTCGGTGAAGTTTTTTTTTTAACGATTTATGGATATTGAAGGAACAATTTGTATGCCCATAACTCCCTAAGGAACCAAAGGTTATCAACATCCAATTAAGGTCTGTCGCGACCTTCCATAAACTCCGAACGGAATTATCTGAAGGAAAAATTAAACTCAACTGTCAACTGTCTGGGGCTAGTTAAGCGATATGGGATGAGGTACAGTCTAGAGTGTGACATTTGGCCTGGAGACCAATGAATTCTGTTTCTGATTAGCAATATGTCTGGTGTTATATTTGTAAAGATAATTTTTGTAATTATAAAGTAATTTCCGCAAGATAATTACCTGACAGACGTCAGATTACGCAATTTTGACGTAGTTTTATTACGAAGGTTACCTTTTTGAATACAAGTGTCTTATCGTTGTGGGCGGGGGGAAAATTCAACTTCCACTGTCATATTGAATAAATGACATTTGAAACAAAAATCAAATCCTTTCCTCAAGCGAGTCGAATTGTTCTCCTACGATTGGAAAAATAAATTAGAAATAAATAAAAACGCCACTCCGTCGTATCCTTATCAACATTTCTACGGAAACATAATCAACGCGGTATCCCTGTCGCTGTCGCAATCGGGTAGCAACATTGCTGCAAACACAGTCCACAAGGAGTAAGAGAGATAACAAACAAGCTATCGCCAGGCGAATGAATCTACCACGACCACCAACACACATAAAGAGAGACTATTCGATCTGCAGCTGGTTATGGTCTTGCTGGTGCAGACGGCAGTCTTGTAGTTTTGCTTGAGTTTGGAAATGCGAAAAAAGTACAGTTGCGGTCACATGCGTAGTTATTTCTCGCCGTTGTATTGTGTTGGATTGCGTTTGCATCTAACAAATGGTAGGGTGGCCACAGTCTAGAGTCTGGACTCATATCATCTCAGTATATCCTTAGTCTGGGCATTTGAAGCGGAATTGAAAATCCAATATCTAGCGACAGAGTGTAGCGACGTTATCTTGTTGTTAAGAAAAGTGGATTGTTGCTGGGCCATCTAATTGCACACCACTGTAACTGTACGTGTTCCTTCAGCACTTTATGATTGATGATTGTTTCGATTGTCATCGAGCTAAGCGTTTTCACTGTGATGTGAATGTGACCCGAATTACGCGACACATCGGGATAGGGCATGGGAATGTGGGAACTGGGAAATCTCCCGCATAATTTTCTATGGTGTTTTTTTTTTTTTTGGTTCCTATTTGAAAGAGTAGTTTGCTCCTTGGGATGTAAATAAATTAATCCTCCTACTGTATGCGCTCAAGGAAGATGCGTTTTTGAATAAAGTGCCTATAGGAATTCAGGAAAAACGTTTATTTTGTTGTATAGGTACGGCTTGATCGACTGTCTATATCGACCAAGCAACGACCGATCCTTGTGGTGTTTTGTGGGCTGATCATAATGATGGTGGTGGAGGATTTTCCTTTTAGAAAGCAGATGGTGAGATGATGGGTGCGGATTGAAGTAGGTACAGTGCAGAAGGGAAATATTCACATATCATTCGGGTTTTTCACACGGAGATTGGAGAAGGATGCGTGTTGAAGGCGGATTTGAATACAGACGGGGGAACACAAATTTGCATTTTAGAAGGCACCTAGGTAGGAATCAAGGTGTGAATAGGTACAGTGGATTTTACGGTGTCTTCTTAATTCATACACCTAAGTCTCATTCCGACAGCAAAATATGTACCTACCTTTAGTGAAATTTTTCGAGTCTTTACGAAACTAATTATTTATTGTAAAGCGTTTTCCAATAAGAGGTGTTATTTTGGTATTCAAAGAAAAATGCCATTTTTTGAGATAAATGATGGGATGTTTATTTCATAATAAAGAGGAAGGTATGCCGTTAATAATGAAAAACAACATCAGCCAAATGGTCACCACGAGCACGCATACAGGACCATATCCTTTTCGTGAAATTTTCCATAACCAAATCGCAAAGTGGCTGGCTATCTCTGTCCTCGATAGCCTCACGAATTTTATCTTTGAGGAGTTGAATCGACGCTGGGCTATTGGCGTAGACCTTATCTTTCACGTGGCCCCAAAGGAAGAAGTCGCAAGGTGTTATATCACAAGATCTCGGTGGCCAATTGTGATCACCTCTTCGAGAGATAACACGGTCCGGAAACTTTTCCCGTAAAAGATCAATGGTTTCGTTGCTTGTGTGGCACGTAGCGCCGTCTTGTTGAAAGTAAACATTGTCCAGATCAATACCATCCAAAATACTGTGTAATGACGTTTGTGGAATGCCCAATTCCAAAGAACGACGAGGAATGGACAAACCTGGGTTTTCTTCAACACTTTGGGCTACAGCAGCAACATTCTCAGTTGTTCTTGAGCGACGTGCACGGGTTTTATTCTTCACATCACTAACTTGTCCCAACTGCTCGAATTTTTCTACCAATTCCACCGGTCCGACTCCGACAAGGTGCTTCACGACGACCAAAAAATGCTTTAGTTTTGCGAACTGTGACTGCAAGATTTTCACCATTTTTGTAGTGGATTTCAATAATTTCAATGCGTTGTTGAAGCGTGTATCGGTACATGTTTAGTAATGGCGAAGTTTCTACTTGTCAAATGTCAAAGAATAAAAGCTTCAAAGGTGACAGCTAACGAAATAGCGGGTCATTCACAATAACACCTCTTATTGGAAAACCCTTTACTTCTACGACTTGCTGTTGCATTTAAATTCATGAATACCTAGGAGGGCCATCGGAAGGTGTACGTAAAGTGGATAGGTACCTATTTAGGTATATTTGGGTATACTTTAGATTGCAAATTTCGATGCCTCATGTCCTTATAAGAACCGATCGAATGTTGAAGCCCCTCCAACTTGAATTGCTTCTTTGCAAAAAGTGTGTTTATGCTCGAGGAAGATGGTTTATTAGTAATTCCAAAGAATGCACTGAATAGGTACACCTTTTGGAACCTATCTAAACGCACATACAACTTGTTTTGACGGATCGGTACACTGTTAATCCAATAAGGTATAGGAACTGCGTAGTTGTTGCATCGTTGGATTGCACGTGAGCATTTCATCAAGTGCACATAAAGTGATAAGGTCCTTTTTTTACACCCCTCAGTTATACTCTATCCATCTGATCTGGTCGTGTTGAACACTTTATCCTTATGCGAATAAAGGGTTCGAATTCCATACAATATACAACTTGGGGTGAATGCACCCTTAGTTCTTTAAAAACAAACTGAGAAACACCCATTCCCTTTAAGAGTGCACCATAAAGAATAAGGCACTTGAAAATCAATTCGGGATAGGAAATGGTTGGAGTAGGGTACCCTTTGCCATTCGTACAATTTAAAAGGATATCCTCTCTTCTTTTGGGAAAACTGTGAGGAAAAACTGGAAAACAAATGGAAATAGAAGATCTTTAGCTCAGTGTTTGGGTTCGCGGGTTGGATTCTTTTACTTTGTCTTTACTTTTACTTTAAAAGGATACTCGTATATGATGTGGATCTTTTCATCACAATTGTGAGGAAAGGGTGTGAACCACTTAGTTTCCTTGAATGCGTAGTCTTTTTTAATGAAAGTTGTTTGTTTTGTGATGATAATAGAGTACAGGGTGCCTATTTACATTTAGTCGGCGCAGTGGCTTAGTGGTTAGTGTGTTGGACTACTAAGCGAGGGGTTCCTGGCTCAAATTCCAATTCCAACTTAAGGTTTTTTTTACTGCGCCACGTCTGACAAACATCCGAGGGTATAACTGTCATGGAAGAGCTTCTCAATTGGCCATGTGGACTCGGCTTAAAATTGTAGCTCCCTTCCATTCGTCCCAAAAATGAAAAACTCACACAAAACGAATGGTTGTGAGAAGCTGGGCCTAGGGTCCCTGCGGACCTGTTGCCCCAGTTATTTATTTATTTTTATTAGTAAGCTCTTATCCTTAAATATAAACAAATAGGGCAACTCTGAACTCAAGGCTAAGTAAAATTTAATTCATTTATGATTCAATTTATTATAAGCTGAACTGAGAACTGCGTTTGGTCTTGACACTGTTGTCAAGTGTTTTCTTGAACTCGTTTGCTTTGAACTTTGACGTTTGGGGGAAAATAAAATCACACTAGTGTGTAGAATATAAAAGTCGAAGCAGGCAATAAAAAGTACCTACTACACTTTTGCACAATCTGTTGCCTTGAATATTAAGATAGAACCATCACATGAGATAGTAACACAATCTACCTACCTTAGCCAACACATACGATGCCAACGGATTCAATTTGAAATTGGAAAACAAAACAACAACAACGAATTCCAATCAGCCTTGAAAATTGTACACACGTTCGAACTCGAATTATCCATTACGTATTCTAGTGTATAGATACGTCGTATACTCGCGCCTGTTTACTTTTCAATTATGCGGAAGCTCGTATACGTATAGTTTTCAAGTTCGAATGGCATATGATTACTCAAACGAAACTGTGTGTTGACATATTTGTAGTACGACGTAGGTGTTTTTAGCAGATTTAAACGTGCTCTTCTCTTCCGAACGAATCTTGAAGCACGTAGATATTTCGCTACGTTTTTGTTTAGCTAGATAAGATTGTTGATTCTTTTTTTTTGCGAAACAATTGAATCAATTTAGAGATACATTCAAGTGAACACGTTCCGTTTGTACATTTATCTTATCTAGTTGAAGAAAGGGGAACGTGTGTAGGTGGGATTGCCTAATGATGGTTTAAGCGGCCGTTAGTTCATGGTTCCAGTCGTCTTATCTATCTAAATAGAATTTTGCAATAAGTTTTCGTAAAAGTATGATAAGATTTGGGAACTTTCATGTTCCATTTGTTTTTGCAAAATGAGAAAAATAATACGTATATCAGTTTTGTCGCGTGATTTCCTATACGCTTCATAAACAATCTACGCGATATATACCTATTTGCTTCCAATTTGTTTACAATTAATTTGTATGCAGATTACTCATAGAACTGTATTCAAAATAAATGGAAACACGACTTCACGATATTATGCGACGTTCAATCCCGGAAGATTAACCGGAGACCTTCTTCGTTCAGAAATCCGTCACACTTACCACAGACTCGTGTCCACAGATTGGAAATGATAGCAAACACAATTTGCATCTCAAATGCACTAGAAAAAGTGGACTCGTATAATAACTCTACAAACAAGTTACGCACAAACATCTTTAATCTTTTATGTAACCGCAGTCAAAAGTGTAAACAAAAGCAACACGTGCTTGACGCAGTGAAAGTGAAAGGGCCCGTCTGCATCGTTCAAGTCGGCGTATACAAAAAAAAATAAAAACTTCTTGCCTCGAACCCCGCATTAGCAAATGACGTCAACCGCTTTGTAATCGATATCTCCGCGACAGTTAATAGTTTAAAACTTAATATCAATCAGTTCGTCAGACAGACAGCAAACACCCCAGACCCAAGACCCAAGACCCAATCTCCAATATCTCGTAAATCGAGACTACAGCCATAGCAATTGAAGTCGCAACCCAGAAAAGCAGCGCCGACATTCCTTTGAATCAGCGCGCACCGTATACCTCTACGAAATGAGTCCGACACAAATATGCGCTATCGAACGACAAGAAATTCCGAATCGATCACTGAAATTTTAACTCCCAACAAGACAGATTAATCATTCACCCACTCGGCTCGGACAATGTAAAAGATCCGAAAATATTCCTTGATATAGTTTTCATATCGAATGCACAATCGCAATGGGGACGCAGGGCTTTGTTGTCTTGTTGTCTGCCGTTAAATTCGAACCGAGCGATTTGAATTCCCACAAAAATAACGATCAATTCGTACATGGAAGGCTGCAGAAACATACAGAAAAACCGCGCGCGATCTTGTTGCCAAGTACAGTGTGCGTCGTGCGAGCTCCAACAATGCTCCTACTGGAGCTTAGTCACCAACTGGAATCCAGCAACAAGTTGACAGTTGAGAATTCGAATTTTAAAATTTTATGCTGCTCAGCTTGGCAGCATTTACTACGAAACATTTCCCTGCGGCGATATGTTGGTGAGTCAGAATGATGGTATCCACAATCAAGATCAGTGGATTTTTGCATTCTTTGGTGTATCGACCCTTATCCCAAACTAATTTGCTGGGAATTACTCTAACCACTGACTCATTCGTATACGAACTAAATACGTATTGGAAAATTCCCAGAAAGTGTCAGTGAGTGGAATGTGGAAGAAGAGAAACTTCAACAAACCAAGTGATAAAGGAGTACCTACATATACAAAGTTTTGTTTTGGCACAATTTTTTGTGAAAAGCAGAAAATTAAGAGCTGATAATTTGTGAATAAGACGTAAACAACTTCAGATAAGACATTTGAGACAAACAAACATTCGAGAAAATAATAACACCGGCTGTTTGCTTGATTAGTCATAAAGTGAACGTTGACATTTGAATTTGTGTTTCGTCAGTTTCACTTACTATTGGTATGAGTGAAATAATGGCGATTCATTTCCGGGATTGATAGAGATAGGCATTTGCGGTGTTTCCTTCATTTGTTGTTTGGTTGATGATACGATATTTTGTGTACTACGAAAAAGCTATGACGTGGTTGTAGTAGATTAGCTGAAAATTCACCAATTTTTTTGGTGTTTCGCGGAAGTCTATATGAGCGGACCAGAATGAGTAAAACGGAATGGAAGGGAGTAGGTAACAGCATGTTCCAAACTGAAACGTGAGAAGCAAAAATATTAAGGCCGTGTGCACATTGGGCTGCAATGCAGAAATATTTTGTCCACAGCTTGTTTATAGAGTGGTGGGATTTTATCAGTTAAAAGGTTATGTTCAGAGAGTTTTTCTTTGCAAAAACCGCGAATTGTGGTAATATGAAAGCAAGTGAGGTTGAAAACGTTTTAAATGTCAGATTATGAAACACATTCGAGAGAAATAGTCGAAGACCAAATCGTTTTTGGGTGGAAAAGTCACTTATTAGAAATTTGTCTATCGGATAAAACTTTTAAGTCTCCACAGCAAGATCATTTGCGACGTCTATTTATTGTACAGGGACGACCTGGGCTTCTACTTAAGGGTGTTTTTTTTTAGAGGTAACTTCGAATTGAAATAAAACACAAGAAAATCGTTTTAATGTCCATCAATTTATGCCATTAATGTTTAAATATGATTTCGGGCTGGTTCGAATAAAGCCAAGTCTAGAGGTCCAATTTCCAAGCACTTTTTCGAGCATTTGGGGCTGCATGTCGGCAATAACGCCACGAATGTTGGCTTCCAAGTCCCCTAACGTTTCTGGTTTGTTGGCGTAGGCGAGCGACTTCACATATCCCCAAAGAAAATATTCCAATGGTGGCCAATTGACAGGTCCATTCCGCGAAATTATGCGCTCATCGAATGTTTCCTTCAATGAATCGATTGTGACGTGCGCTGTGTGGCATGTAGCGCCGGCCGTCTTGTTGGAACCACATCTCATCCACATTCTTGCCATCCAATTCGGGTTATTTTGGCTCTATACCGGTCTCCATTAACGGTAACTGACTCTCCAGCATCATTTCGGAAGAAGTATGGCCCAATGACTCTACCAGCCCCTAGAGCACACCAAACAGTCAGTTTTTGTGGATGTAATGGCGTCTCAAGGGTCTCATGTGGATTCTCTTCACTCTTCACAAATGCGCCAATTTTGCTCGTTGACGTAGCCATTCAACCAAAAATGAGCCTCATCACTGAACAAAATTTTGCGATGAAAATCAGCATCGATATCAATCTCATTTTCGCGAACTGAACCATAATTTTCGAAATAAATTTGCACGATTTGCAAGCGTTGTTCAGTTGTCGACCTGTTCATGATGAAATGGCAAACCAAACTGAACATAAATGACATTAGAATTGCCAGATTTGACCACGAAATGTCAGTTTTATGTCTATTCGAAAAACCAACCTCTAAAAAATACCCTTACCGAACAAAACCATTTCTTTGAACGCGTTCGTCGCGATTGTCAAAATCTCAAAATTGTTTACGCGCCATTACATCTGTGGTTCTAATTAATCCTCACTTTCTTGTTTGCCGACAGAGGAGCCCAGGTCGCCAGTTCAGAAATCTAAAAAGGAATAAACCTACCTTAATATAATTTCGGAGTTTACGACTTTAAATGGGCAAAGGTTTGCTTTACTCCCTTCTTAATTTTTTATGCAACACAAGAACATTAACATTGTGAACAGTATTCATTTTGAACAACCAAAAAGCTCATGTGACAGCTGGGAAGTTTTCACCAACGACGTGTGCGCGACCATTGTGAAACTTGTGCGCGATTGCCCTAAGAGTTAAAAGAGCAACTGAATGAAAATAACTTTAAAACTTGTTAACCAACTTATCGGATTGGCCTGTCTTCTGCAAATCATTTATATGAGCGGACTATCGATCGTGAGACAAGTCAACTTCATTTCCCTAATTCAGCGCTCAATTGGAAGTGATTTTGTGCGAAGCCTTGACTTCTATGCATCTGATTAACAAAAAAACAAAGGAAGTAAAACTGCAAACAAGTTTACGAATCCAAACTAAATCTGACATTGATTTATAGTGATTTGTCGCAATCTTCCCCATACCGCCAAAGGCACTGGTAGCACCTTATGCCTGACAAAAAAAAACACGATTTATTCAACGAAAACCTAATGACCCAACTCGAAACCTCTTTAATCAACCTTCAGAAAACCAAATCGACTGTCAAACATCGAACCGATATTTCGCAATTGTGACATTGCATTTGCCCTCACCACCACACCAGCACCAAATACAGCCAGCCGCACTTTATTCGAGCTGTTGATTATGATGATCTTAATTGTTTCAAACTTGAATTGAAAGCCAAACGTGTGCCCAAATTATGTTTGAACTCGGTTTTGTACATGTTCAAGCAATAGGGGGGCACACAGTCATTGTCAAGTATTTATACAGCCAGACGGTGGTGTGGTCTGAAAATTTTACTTCCATTTATAATCTTGTACTTAGCATTGACTGAGGCGTCATTGTGACCGCGATCGACCTAAGCCCAACCTAATTTCACGGTTAAATGACTGCCGCTTGCGAAAGCCATACAAAATTAATAAAACAAATCAGTGATTAAAGCATTTTTTATTTTTTTGCGAAAGCTTTTTCGGAGTTTATCAAACAGCGTCCTCGCGTGTGCGTGCAACTAATTGTAAAAATAAAGAAAAAAAAAACGCCGTCAACTACTAAGGCGAAGGTTTTCACCAAGGTTGTTGATCTATTACGACAGACAGACACGCAGAATATTTTCCCCGCTGATCCATATATCGTACGCTGAATAGTGAGCTGGAGCTCTGCTTTATGGGGCCGGCGCTATGCGACTTTCATCACTGTCGTCTACGAGTATTTCAGGTGTGGTGAAATGAGTGTATACGTATACGCCGAAGAAAGTTGTTTCACCCCACAACTGTTGCAAGGAAAGTGTTGCTGAACCCGGTAATAGTTAATGAGCGCCGTCGTTGCATTTCTATCATACAAATGGCTCCCATATCGCAGCCGAAACAAGCCGAGACAAACCTCGAGAGTTATCTAACACAATGGTTAGCCGACCTCACCGTCCGTCCGCCCATTGAATGAATGAATCGTTTTCGTGTGGAATTTCTAATGATTTCACGGTTTATTACGAGGTCAGTGTACCTACTATGAAAGTGGATTGCGGCGAGCTACTTTTTCTTCTTCCGCGTACTGCCACTGCCACTGCATGAATAAATTTCTCGAAGAAGAAAGTTTACACAGACTAGTGACGGTGCATGGATGGGTTGTGAAGTAAATAGTTTCTCAGCGACGATCGACGCAACTTTCCCAATTGTCAGAGTTCAGCGGCCTCTGTTGGATGTTGTGCTAATATACCTCCGCAATATATGTAGGTACGTTGCTTCTTTTGTTTGCCGATCGCTATAGTGTGATCAGGAAGTTTTGATGAAAGTTACAAAAAGGTGAACCACCTTTCGAAGAGTATAAGTAATATATACCTACCTTCGTGATGATGGTTTTTGGTGATATAATGTCCAGAGTGGAGAGGATTTTGTAATAGGCTAGCGAACTGTTAATGTAATTGTAGACTAATTTTTATAACTTTCACTGATTGAGTTTGGAAATTTCTTCTTCGCGTTGTGTTTTCCAGTTACCTCACACCAATGAAGTTAAATTGCCCGGAAAGGTGTCAAATTGGGTTGGAAACTTATGGCGCAGGGTTGGGAAATGCTTTAATAGAGGCGTCCATTTGTCGTGCAATATCCGTGAGTAGGTAGGTGGTACCAACTGCAGGCTTCATTAGAGTCGCTAGCTGAAGTTGAACTGTCTCACTCGTTTTGGTGAAGCCCTGCCCACATTGCAGTCGTAGAGCTTTTTGACATATTGTTAAAATTCAGTGCTGAGTTTTGCTGTCATTTCGCTTGCTGTCATTCATTTTCAAACGCGTCATCTACATTGCGAACACTTTTATCAACTATTTTCCTTATGGCAAACCCAAATTTAGAATTTAGTTCACTAATTTTTAACAATAAACGGGGAAAAGTGTTACCAAACGATAAATATTTGTCAATATCAACAGCTGACAGACCTCAGGGCAACATTTCGCTTTCGATATACCTAGAATTTTCAGGGTTGTGCAGGGTTTTTGACAGGCGTGAAAATTAGCTGACATTTTACAGTGCGCACTACTGCTAGGCACGTCAAACAAACCTATTACTACTACCTACATTATGTACACGATCATAGGTGTGATCTGTTTTAAATAAAAAAAATGTATTGTCCACCTACCGGCCAGCACGCACCCTTTCCAAATTCATAAAGATCATACGCACGACTGAACTAGGTATAGGTTGCTTCATTTCAGTTTGTAATATAAAAAAGGAAGTTTTCCCGCACTCAACGTCAAAAAGCCAGCAAAATCTACGCTGCAAGTCATTCAGCGTGCACTCATGCATGCGCACGTCAATTCCCATTTTTAATTGCATTTAAAAATAGAGTTCCGCTCCGAAAATGGACATTTTCATTCTTCCACTTGCCGCATACTGCACTGAGCAGACTCCGCATATTATAACGCCATACATTCCACCGTTCCGCATCGAATCTATAAAACGAACCAGGTCCATCACAATCCTGGAGTACAGTACGTGCCACTGGATTCCAGTTGTAGGTATAGTCATTCGGCAAATATGCGACCTAATCGTTAACTATGCGTCATCGTGCGATGGTTCTGGATCCTTCGACTTTAGCCCAATCAACTGACACCTTCACATGGTAACCGAATATGGCTTGGAGCAGTCAATGCAAATATGGGACATGCACATTTCTGTTAATAGGTTGTCCAATTTCGTGATGAGAAGCCAAGCCATGATTTTTTTGATTGCAGTTGGATCTACCTGCACCGCATTTAGATCACCTTTCGGTCCATCTGCGCCAAGAAGCAAGACGCATGCACAAGCGGCGAATCCTTATAGAGATAGATCTTTCCAATACGTACAGTACCGAACAGAATACTCGTACACTGCCGACTTAGGCTTGGCTTGGATTGAGAGCTAGCTACCTGTGTTCCCGTGTATATTTTTTCTTATTCCGTAAGGTAGGTAAGGTGCTCATAGAAGAGAAAAAGAAGAGAACATTTCACTTGGCAGATGTGTTCATGTTCATTTCTTGGATTTTTAAATTCGGATTGATGCATTGAGCGGGAGCACATTTGAATTATGGAAAATGTGTTCTTTTATGAATTTATATAAAATGCAAAAGCTTGGTTTGGGTTGTATTAGGCTCATTTCTAAAGACATTATTTATTATTTTAGTAAGCCTGTCTCATGGGGGAAACCTTATTCGATTTCTCTGAAAATATGAAGACCATTCACTCTTTATTTGCAAACGATGTAAGTCATTGCACTAACAGGAAATTTTCTTTGTCCTATTCACCCTATACATTTCGAGTTATCTTCCTTAGCACCAATAACAAAGCTTTCATATAGAGGTTGTAATTGCGTCACATAAAATAATAATGACTTGGGTATATTTTTTATTTTATTGCGTTCTGTTGTGAAATATCTTACGTGATTTTCTATTGCGCGAAAAACGAGATTTTCCATGTAGATCACTTTGTTTTCAGAGTTGCACAAAATAAGTTACCTAAATTTGAATTTTATATAATTTGTTCACGACTTAAAAAAAAATGTACACTTTAAATAATTTGACATATAAAATTGATCCTACAATAAAAATAGATAAATAATGACAAAGACACTCTTTACGGATCGGGAACTCGTTGCGTTAGTTTAAATAATCCAGATGTCAGATAGACGTCAGTAAATACGTGGAGCGGTTTGAGATTATTTAAAACTAGTACCAACAATTGCTATGTCGGTTATATAGTATAAATAAAAAATTCCAAGTGACAAGCGAGTCATCGAAATCGGCTGACTAAAACGATTGCAATTGTAATAGAATAGCATGCATGAACTTGTTCGAGCAACACGATTTGACGTTCATGAGTCAGCTTCTTGTTATACAAACGAGAAGCCAGAGAACCGTATTCCAATATGATTTCAAGGTAGTATTTGTTTTTATAAGTATGTGTTTCTCATAGATGAATAAGTGCTTTTGCCGTATTATTCACATCTTAAGCATACTTGTCGCGTATATCGTTAATAAACTAAATAGAACGCGTTGCCACCTTAGACTGTCAGTTTGACAACTGAGCTGTCAGCATTCGGTTTGAAAATTTTAAGTGGTTTGTGAGCAGTCAGCATTCGGTTTGAAATACTTTAAGTTCTTTGAGTCACAACAAGATTCGATTGCGAGTGGAATACGTGACCAAGGACGAGAACGATTCGTGTTGAAGTGCCTCATTTTACATGGTGTTGTGAAATTCCTAAAGGAGATTAAATTTCACAATTAATAGACGTTTACATTACCTTTGTTGTCACAATATCTCCCGTCATGCAATGTTCATTTCGCAATTAACTCAGTCAATAAAAATGAAGCACGCATGTCTGGCCAAAGTTGCACTCTCATTCCCAGATTATTATGCGTATAAAAAAAGCAGTTTTCCCGACAAACATTTCTAAAATGTGATATCAAAAATGTGCTACACCCTCTCACAACTGTCAGCGCACTCTTTCTCGCTCATAGGTGCACGTTTAGCTCGTTTTAATCTATTTTCCACATCGAATGCTGACCAAATCAATCTCATAAATGTTGCTGGGTTTTTAATTCACACAGACGGGAACTCTTAAATGTTGCTAAGAAAATTAAACAGCCTCAGCCAACTGATTACTGATCGTGCCTGCTTGGCGTGGTGTGGTGAGTTGAGTGGTGGATTTTTATCACCGTCTCTTTCTTTTCAAATACCCGCACCGCATTGTCTCGTTATCGTTTTTATACAACCGCGACAACGCCAGAGAAGTTGAAATTTGAAATTTCGTTTCGAAACGAATGTCAGTTGAATTCGTTGAGGGAAATAGAGCGGACGTGTCGTTCCGTGGTAAATGTCGCTTCCAAACATTTTCGTTACGTTATTTTAAGTTTTTTTTTTTTTGTTTTCTTCTTTTTGCTTCGCTTTAATTTGCTGTTTCTCTTTTTCCTACGTTTTGTATCTCGAGTAAAGAAATACGAAATTCTCACCACTAAAACACGTCGTCCCACACATGCAAACAAAATAAAAAATATCGCGAAATATCCATGATAAATCGTTGTGCCTTAAAAGTGAACTCAGAATAAAAGAATTTAACTAGAAAAATAGTGCTGTGCAATCGAAACTATATTTATATATATATATTAAAATAAGTTATTTATATTGACAAACAAAAATGGATACTACTACTGCAACACCCACCACAAATGGATATACCACCGATTCTCCACCTGCCAATAATAAATGTATTCCTGTATCAGATTCCAACTCATCATCCTCGGCGTCGGCAATGACAAATGTGAGAGCATCAGCTTCATCTGCAGGACAGAGCAGGCTGTCCACGCCGCAAAAGGACATTCTGGACGCGTTGACACGTAAAAAACTGTACTCGCCCAGTGGCTGTGTTATTCGCTCGTCACAAATTCGATCCGAACCTGAGAACTTCAACCTACTCAAGGAACGCTTCCTTTTGTCAACGGAACGGACACCTGCACCAACCGACGCTCGGTCTAGCTACAAACATTTTGTTGATCTCTCCAGTTCGAACCTCAAGTGCGTGGATATCTTCACGGAGGAGAATTTCCTGTGCAAAATTGTAAACGAACCCTTTCACAAGGTTCAAATGGCCTACTTTAAGCTGAAACAGGACAACTGTCAAAGTGACATCTTCGATCATCAACTTGTTCGATCGGTTCGCGATGTGATACCAATGTCAAAAAACCGCACCTACGTTATTGTGCCGCAGTGCGCTGTTGTTTACGAGGATTTGCATACGTACATTCGGAATAAGAGGCGTCTCGGCGAGACCGAAGCTCGATCATTGTTTCACCAAATTTGCCAAACGGTACAGGTGTGCCACCGGAATGGGATTATTCTGAGAGATCTCAAGCTGAAGCGGTTTTACTTTATCGACGCAGAGAGGTTAGTTAAAAATATTGTTTAACATTGCTAAAAATAAAAAACTGATCGCATCTGTCAAAAATGTGTCCAAACGAAATTTTGCAATAATCTTGCCCCGAAACAAAAATTGCAACATGTAACTTAAAAAATTAAAGGAATTGGGCAACAAACTACGCATACACACACACATGTGCATGGCGGTGGCTCTGCAGACTGCAGTGTGCAGTCTGCATGTGCAAGCGGCATGTGGATGTGATGTGATGCAATGCATGCCCATTTAGTAAATACGCCCGATACCCATTGCTGCGAAAATTCTTTTCTGTTTGTCTCTTTATTTTTTATTTTCACTTTTTTTTTTTGTTTTTTTTTTTTTTTTGTTTCGGTGCGCAGCTTGCAGCTGTCATTGCCATTGCAATATGTTGTTCTTGTGAAATGGAGCCGCGATCACGCAAAGTCTCTGCTCATTGACGTAGGAGACTCGTGGGTGCTGTCGCCGTGAAATATTTCGGGGGCTACTACAATCGCATGTTTTACAATAACAATTATTACAATATGTGATCAAAAATTTGTGAAAATTAGTTAAATGTCTACCTCGGACAAACAGGTAGGAAGCATCTGACAACCGTGTCAAGTTTTTGGTTAAATTTCTTAAAACTGTTGAACTCAATACGCAATAGTGCAGCCTTTATAATGCAAATAAGGTGACAGCACTGGGTTGTCCTTGTCATTCCCCTACATTTTGTTTTGTTAAGAGTTTCCCGCATAAGTATCTAAATTGCCCTTGTGTACCTACCTTTGTCGAGTTCGTGGTCGTGGTTCCGTGTTACAAGAGAAATTTACTCACGCACAAAAAACCCGAGGAAGAAAGGTACAAAGGATACGGAGAAATAGGGGAATGCCCCTTGTTTTGTGTGCGCACAATGGAATGGACTATGTAATTGCGTTGCGAATATTTTGCTTGCTGAAGAATATGAACTTTGTTTCAATGTTCAATCTTTTTCGAATATTATCCTGTCCCTTCTTTTAATGATTTGAATTTACAATCTTCCGCCATCGACTCTAAGTCAACAGCACAAGATAAAAAGGGGACTGATGTTGGAATTGGCCGAATTATAGTGGACCTGCCTGCCTTTTTTGGTGCGGATTCCATAGCAGATCTTCGAATTCGAAGCCACCCACCACTCAGTTCGAAGAAGTTGCCGCTCGACATTTGGCGTATTCTGCTCAACTCCTGGAACTGATGTCATCGCGTGCTTTTTAGAATTGAATTCAAATAAAAACTGTATAAACTCTGAAATGATATTTTTGCCTCTCAGTTCACTGCCGAAAATACTTATTCGTGCCTCCTAAAAATAGCCATTCACACATCGCTTTGCAAATGCGTTTCAAGGTAGTTTGGCTTGCTTCATTTCACGTTTTCAACTCGGTTAGCTACATATTTCTGAATAAACGAATAATTATTGTGTTTTTTTTAAATCAAACAAACCAGCTGTAAGGTCATTATACGCCGATTGGTATGGGTATGTGTGTGTATCCCCCCCCCCCCCCACTAATCTATTCCGTAAACACGTTCCCATCAAAGAGATACATACAAAATCTGACCATGACTGTGATCTATGAAACTCGCAACACATTTGTGTGCTCAAATTATGTAAATTTTGAATCACCAAACTTTGAGGCGACCCCCCCGAAAAGAAAACGATAGTGGAAAATTAATTTGCGCACGCCAATGCACAATGTCCCCACAAATACCCTTGCACGTCGCCCGCCATTGCTTACGTACTGTGGATTCTCTCTTCCTTTCTCATTTTGACACCAGGCAGCTCAGCTATAATTTGCACAATATGTATGTTTCCAACCCACAGCCACTACCACTATCGCGATCGTGTTTGGGTTTGTGCACCGTCGTCGACGCGTCGTCGGTCGCTTATCCGCATATTCGTGTGAGTCTAAATGTGTGCGAGTACTCGAGGTCGAGTTGTATTTTCGCAATTTTTCTTTACCCACATTTAGGTGTATATCAGGGTCAGTTCGAGGTTGCCTCATTTTTTTTCCTCACTAAATCAAGAAAATGACAGAGAGCAAACGAACCGACTGATAGCGAGTAATGGAGGTGGAAAAGAGGGAGATCACCATCACAGCTACAGCATGGAAGTAGGTCCAGGGGCGGCCGGTGAGGTGACTAAGGTGAAGAAACATGAAACACACAGGTACAGTGGCAATTTCGGAAGCTGTGCTGGTCGCAGCGGTGGAGCAACGTGAGTTGGGCACTCGGATGCAACGTTTCTTCTTAGGGGGAGAGCTGAGATGAATCTAGGTACGATCCGTCATCGTTGGTGCTATTGCTTTACCATACCACGATCTGTTTCTGTGGCGCTATTGCACAGATCTCATTCTCTTTTAATTTTTTTTTTTTTCCTTTTGTATAAATGTAGGTATGCCTCTTGATCTTGAGCAATGATCGTTTCGTTTTTAAGTTGTCAGTTTTGTTTTTGTTTCTCTTTTTCAATAAAATATGGGTCAATGTTAGGCGAGGCGAGGTGTATGGGCAATTTGGACGAGAAGCGTCATTGCTTTTAGCAGCAGCTGGGGCATTGCATTGAACTGTGAGTGTATGTACACATGTTTGATTATTTCTTCTCACCGAAATCAATGATCTTTTGGTGGAGAAAGAGAGAGAGAGAGAGACATGATCATGGTGACATACCCACATTATGCAGGTATGTAGGTATCATTGGGTCAATCGATTAGTTGCCGCCATTGTCATCATCATATTCATCATCGCCGCCGCCGCCCATATTTCAACAATGATGTTGCTAGAGTGGCAAAATTGAGTTAATGTTGCCAGAGTGTTCGCTCTTGCCCAATTAACCAATTTGTGGAAATTACATTTCATAAGTTTTTGAGTGTGTTTCGGTTTCGACAGGAGGTTAAATCGAATTTCGCCTTAAATGGGAGTTGGTGAAGTTGGCAGCTTCTTCAAAAATGGGTGGATTGAGAAATGGTGCAGCTTTGATTACAAGAAGGTTACATTCGATGACATTTGGCAAGTTAGTGTGCTGGACTACCGGGCATGTAGTCTCACATGCCCAATTCACAATGTCGCGTTGACGCGCGCGTGCGTTGACAGATTATGTAGAAACAAAGCGTTCATATGCTGCCACACAAAATACAACTCCAGGCGTTGAATCGACTTTAGATCGTAAATATCGTAAAGTTCAACGCGACGCCTGAGTAGACCTACTCTCTACTCTCACGCGCGTTTGACAATTTCAGAATTTTGAATTGTTCGATTTGATGTCGTGGGATGTGCCGTTCTTAGTTGGAGTGGCACAGAATCAATTATGTTTATCACACACATGTTTTAAAAAGCAATATGATGTTTTTTTTAATGCAAATTAATTAATTTAGTGTGTGAAAATGACGAATACCTTTATTTTTTGTTAAGTTAATACTAATTTCTTTAGATTTTCTTTGATAAAAAAAAAATATTAATCATTGCTCTTGTATCTTTGTTAAGATTGTTTTTGCATTTCTGTTATGAATGATTTTTTTTATTTATTTTGGAGAATCCTTTTTTTATTCTTGCACAAAAATTACAGCTACAAGAAAAAAGGGAGTAGAATTGAAATTTGAATTCTGCTCTCTATTTGTGTACATTAGTTTAAACCAAACCGAACTTTTAATCTGGCATACTCTACTCTCTCAACGCGCATTCGCTTCAAAGCAGCATTTCGTTTTACAAAATTGTTGCTCGCGTGCTTTGGCATCTAAAATCGTAAAGTTTCGATAAAGCGTGTCAAAGCGCGCCGACGCACGCACGCGTTCAACGCGACATTGTGAATTCGGCATTACTGACGTGGAGGTGGCTCTATAAAGTCCCAAGAAATCGCTCCAAAGAAAGCCGGTTGCCTTTAGTTGCGCATTTCTAGGTTCGTTTGACATTCACCCGATCTCAACTGTCATGAGAGAGCTTCTCTTTTCTGCCGCTCGGCTGTCATAAAACTGCGTGTCGCTCACAAATTAAAAAATAAACATTAATGACCTCTCCAATTATTTTGCGAGACTTGATATTTTGACAGATGAAATAAATCTTTTTACTTGCATTTATTTTGAAAACTAATGAATTTTTTTCTTGATTTCTTTTTTAGAACAAAAATCCAATACGAATCGCTGGAAGGTTCAATGATTCTTGATGATCCTGCGGATGATACGCTCTACGATAAAATCGGATGCCCGCTGTACACTGCTCCGGAACTGCTATGCCCGAATTCCACATACGCTGGCAAGCCGGCAGACATGTGGTCGCTGGGAGTCATTTTGTACACAATGTTAGTTGGCCAATATCCGTTCTACGAGAAAGGTGGCTGCAATCTTATTACCATAATCAGGCACTGTCAGGTACAGATTCCTATGGCGCTTAGTAAGCCAGTGCGCTGGCTGCTGAGGAGCTTGTTACGTCGCATTCCTGAGGAGAGACTAAGAGCCGAGCATATTTTCCTGCATCCCTGGTTGGAGGAGCAGAAACCCTATTATATGTATGTTCCTGTTGATGCTGTCTTTTCCGATAGTGATGATAACGACGACGAGGAGGACGAGGGAGAGGAAGAAGAGATCGAGCTAAAGCCAAAACGGGCGAGAACTGACGATTACGAGTCTAAAACGCCCAGCAATAGTCAACCGAATGACATTGGTCATGATGGTGATACGGGATGATTGTGATGAGTTGTTATTCTAGTGAATCCTGGCGATTCCAGAAATTGAAAGAGAAGCGCGCAACAAAAATCTCAAATTCGTTTTATTTTTGATTCTTTGTATTTGAACCTGCTTCGGTTTATGTGAGGTTAAGTGGACGTTTTCCAAAATGATCTCAGCCTCCGGGCGATGCTGTTGCCGTTTGCAGAAAGGCAGTACACAGCAGAACCCCGCTTATGGCTGTCCTGCTGACAAATGAGTCTTTCTTGTCCGTTTAGAAGGGATCTACCAAAGAAATAAGCGGGAAGGCGGCGCGTGCTTGGTCGCTCATGTTAACACTTTGTTATCTTTATCTGTTAAAAAAAAAACTTGAAAAAAAGAAAAAAAATCGCAAAACAAAATGAAATCAACAATAAAAGTGAAATCAATCAAAAGAAAACCAAATTTTATTTATTTTCCATCAGAAAAACAACAATCAAGTAAGCTATGTCCTTACCCTAACCGGCAACAGCATACTGAACAATTTGATTCAAATCCTAATAATATACCTAATAGACAGGCCATTGTCAAATGATCTTGTTTATGATATGACATTTGTTGGTTTTATTTCAAAGGTTAAATAAATTTACTCCGAGTTAGAAAGTGGGAAATCTTGCCTCGCTCCGAAATCTTGTACTGCGTGTAAATGTTCAGAACGACTACTCGTTTCATTGCCAGCACGTGTTACGGTTGAACGTTACGTCAGTCTCACAATCTCACACATCATTATCACTTTTATTAAGTTCAAACTTGACATCTTGATATGAAGCTTATCGACAACAGTGTGACAGATTGAGTTTGTTTCAATACCTGAATTGCTGTCAACTAGTGTATTACTCGATTAAGTTAGAGAACTAATCAAAACACATTTTTGTAGGGTTCATTGTGAAACTTTTTTACTGTATTTTGTTGTTCTTACTGGTCGTTATTTACTTGACACAAATATAGTAAAACTATCAAGCCCTGTGCCACCATATTGTTTTCTTTACTTCTTCCGTCTTAATTAAATGATATTGTGACGTTTGTTCAAGCATATTGTTTTTCCGGGCATATTCTCTGAAAAGCCACAGCGCATTTCAGAATTCACAACTGCGTATAAGCACAAATACGAGCGTCATGTACACTTTTTCTCTTATGTGATGATGACTTCATAAAATGACGTTTGCTTGAAATGGAATATTTTTCTCCTACACTATTTTGCGTCATCGCTTACGATCTTTACTGTACGGCTCTCAGTTTGACAAATCATTGAATTGTTCGATTGTGAGCAGAAACTTTTCGAATGATATTTCCGTTAACGCTTTTGATCTTCATTTTGACAAGTCATTACCTATATGTGTGGTCTATGCTTAAGAGTCTTGAAATTCCCATATAATAGTATTAAAGATAAAGCAATATTACCTATTAACTAATTAAAAATAATCATGCCGAGCAGAATTTCATTCACTAGAACTCTATCTCATTTGTGGACGTGATAGAAATCATGCCATATTTTGTGGTTATGAGAT
The DNA here is from genome assembly GCA_948293265.1 of Cheilosia impressa. NCBI lineage: Eukaryota > Metazoa > Arthropoda > Insecta > Diptera > Syrphidae > Cheilosia > Cheilosia impressa. The sequence continues at coordinate 51,945,513 of OX411881.1, read as the reverse complement.
GACTTCACTTTTTCGTTAAACTCATTATCGCTTAATTAATTTATTCAGCGACTGGCAGTTTCTTTGGCGCTTAATAGTCATGTGATTTTTTTTAATATTAGTACTCGTATACGTATTAAGGCTTTGTATTTCCATAAGCAAACCTGAAATAGGTGTTCACGGTAATCAGTGCTGCCACTGTTACCCGAGGGTATAAAAACTTGACTGGGTAACTGAACTTGGAACTTTTAAAATTGAATTTGTATGAAATAGGTAGGTGTATTAATGAATGCTTCTTATTTTGTCACCAGTCGGTTTTCTAGTTGCAGTGAAAATGTCTTAATGTTGATTCATTCACTGTTTAATTAAATAAGTTGTTTGTATAGAAATACAGAACTTTGAGTGCTATAAATAATTAAAAAAGCAAGTACATTGTATGCATTTCCTTAATGATTTTATTGTCATTTCAGCTGCGCAATACAAATGGCGAATGTATTTATTCAGGGAAAATGATTTCATCTCTATCCGGTTAACGCATTTTTTTACCTATAGTTCTTGCTTTCGATTGAAAGCTATTTTTACGAAATAGTTCAAAATAATAGAAATATGTACTTCTAAAATACTGACAGAAGCAATTCATAAACTTTGTAACCAAGTTTTTTCTCAACCAATATTCTGTTGGGTTTAGTTTCTATCAGCTGTCACTTTTTCCAAATACCAAGCAGAATGCAACAACCACCTTAAACGTATTTTAGGTAGGAACATACGACTTTATAGACCCCAACCAATTAATCACTAAATTCAGTGTTTTCAAAACATTCCCTAACCTTTTGCTTTTATCGTCAATCAAATTCGCATACGTGTTCCCATTCATACATTTAGTGCGCAATTTCACAAACCTTCACCCCAAGCTACCATGGCGCTTATCAGGCTCTCTCTCTTTCCAATCAAAGTTATTTATTTGAAGTCCACAAAGTCCAATTAATAACTCTGATAAGATTCTATACTGCAATGCGTTGTGAGCACAATGAGGTGTGTTTAGCAATCATCATAAAGGACGCTTACGAGCTTCAACATCAAAAGTTCTGACGTCGAAAGTATTGCTAAGTCTGACCTATTGGCAATATTTCCATCTGAAATGTAATTACCGTCACGTCCGCCATATTAGCACATATACGAGTAGGTGTATTGTTTTTTTGCATTTGTTATCGTTTTGGGTGGAAAACTATTCTTTTTTTTTGTCTGGCTTGATGGGGGGAATCATTTTCAAGTTCATTGAACACGTAACACTTGAGGTCTTATGAAACATTTTCCACATCAGAGATAATGCCTGTCAACATACCAGCAGAACGAGTACAAATTTGAAGTAACCGCAAAATTGATTTTGCCCCAGACATGTAGGTACCCGTTTGTTTGGGTAGATATTAAGTCGGGTTAATCATTTTCATTAGCGAAATAAAAAATAAATCAGTGATGTTGCGTTAATACCTGGGTATAGTCAACATCTGTCATCGTTCCAAGGAACCATATAAACCGCACAAAGTACGAAAAATGGACAAAGGCAGTAGCGCAAAATGGTGCGGTTTGGACTATCTGGCTGTTATCATTCAAGTCCAGTACGGCTTTGGGTTTGTTTATCGGTAGGCTATCAAGTATTTCCGTTTTGAAGGCCGATTACGTCTAACTTGAGTGTTTAATTGTTTTAGTATTAATGTTCCACTACGAGATTTCTAGTCCTACTGTTGTCAAAGAAGAACGCGGGAGCTTCCCCAAATCAATAAAAATAGGTTTGCTTGACGTGGCTAGCACTAGTGCCTACTAATGCGCACTGTGTAGTGTCAGCTAATTTTCACGCCTGTCAAAAACCCTGCACAGCCCTGAAAATTCGACTTCTAAGTATATCGAAATCGAAATGTTGCCCTGAAGTCTGTCAACTGTTGATATTGACAAATATTTATCTCTTGGTAACACTTTTTCCAGTTTATTGTTAAAAATTAGTGAACTAAATTCTGAATTTGGGTTTGGAATAATGCAAATAGTTGATAAAAGTGTTCGCAATGTAGATGACGCGTTTGAAAATGAATGACAGCAAGCGAAATGACAGCAAAACTCAGCACTGAATTCTTGCCCCCACAAATTAACTGGGGTCAGTTCAGGGCACAACTAGGGTGCCCTAGAAGCCATGTCAAACACAGGTTTTCAGTACCAGGACGAGTTCAGTGCTATATCGAACGCATTAGGGTTAACTCAGTGCGCACTAGGGCCCACGTCAAACAAAACATACTTCTGAAAGCAGAATAAATACAAGAAACCCATAACCTAAAAAGCTGCTTGTGCTAAATTTCGAAAGTACGACGAGTTTTTGGCCCTCTTCCGTTGGGTGTGGGAACGGAATTTTACGAAATAGTGCTTTACTTATTACAAAGACATGAATCGAGGCACAGATTGTTTGCAATGCGTCTCAAGACAACTTCATATTCAAATCATAATCAATTAGGCAATAAAACTACTTAATGGAACATGAGCATTTAATATACCCGTCTACCTAGTTCTTAATTCCATGCAGCAGTCGAGAGAAGTGTACTTGCACAAAAAATCGAGCTCACTAGGCCAAAACGTTTCAATTACACACCATTAACAGCACACACTCAAACAGCAACCAGAATTGCAGCAGCAGCCAGCACTAGGCCTTCTTTTTCCAACATCTGGACTAAGAACTTTTTCGCGCGCGGCTGTAATCGCAGCTCGCTCTTGCAACGTCTCAGATAAAGCGATATGCACAAGCACATGTCAATGCTAAGCCAACAAGCGTAAATGAGATCGAGATCAAAGTTGTTGTCGTCGCTATTAAAACTTGTAACAAAACTTGAAACACACTCCATACGATTTAGACCTGCAAATTGGAGCACATTGACAACAATTACCAAATTCAAGTTTACCATCACCAACACCGAGTAAAGTGTAGACGCAGTGCGTGTTCTGTATTGTGCTCTGTGCCTCCGGCCAGGCTTGTTATATTGAAATAAAGAGTGGTGTCACCATTACCATCGCCAAGTTGGCTTCTTTCTTGTTTAACAGCGAGATTCTTTTGACCTTCTTCGTCTGGTGTTTACGCGAAATGTGTTCTGCTTTCGTCATCAACAAATGTATCTGCTTACATTTGGGTTGAATTGTGTTGCACAAATGAGTGAAATTTTGAAAAAAAATAAATAAAGACCAGGAATTTCTCAAGAAGACAAAATTTGCTTGTTTTGATTAAAATGTGCGCCTTTTCGAAAACCAAGCGCTTTGATTGCGAGATAAATATCATTTAAACGATCTATTTTCATTCGAATTGTTGCCACATGATTGGCACCCCCTATAGCACTATTTATCTAATTGAAGGTTGTGCGGAAGGGCGAGAGACTATGTCTTAATGTCTAGATAGACATGAGCAGCTATCACCTTAGATTGGATATAAATGAATGTACGTATGATTTTACAGTGAGTTTTCAGCTTTTGGCGAAAAAAAATATTTTAAAAGGTTTTGTTTGTTTAGTTTTGGTTGTCAGTTTCTGTACTGTTAATAGGGTGTGCGTGATTTGTTTAAGAATTTGACAAATGCAATCACGATAAGGAGTTCTGTCAAAGTGCTGTCAAACTTGTGGAGTTTCATAAGGCCCTGAAAAAATGAGCTTTGTTCACCCTGCTTTTTGCCTTAACTTATCTGTAAAAATCAAATCTTTCATATATCTTGTCAAAAATGACAGCTGTACTTTATTTATGCTTCTTTTTTAATGTTCGACCAATTTTGCATGACTTGTATGCAGTGGAGGGTATCAAAGCATCGGCCAGGCCGATGATAACACTTTTACTTGTTTTAGCTTCGATCTCAGCAAAGCAAAGTAAAGTAGGATTTTCAGCACACTTATTACAACAACTACTGCGAGTCTCGAAGTGTCAAATAGAGCGTGCTGAAAATCCTACTTTACTTTGCATTGCTGAGTTCGAAGCTCAAAAAACAGGACTATTATTAAATTTTCGAATGAAAGGAGACGTACAATTATCTACTTTAGTAAGTCTGACAGTTGGCAGACTTTTTCTACGATTGGCCTAGATCGATCGCTAGAACAGTTTTTGTCAGCTGACGTCTTCGGAGGAGTATCCGATGAATCAAGTCAAGAATTTCGTGACTGAAAGTAAAAGGATAGACCAATTTCGCAGTAGATAACCTTAATATATATATTATTTTATTTTTAAAGAGTGTTCATAGAAATTGCTTATCCCTATGAAGGTCTGTCATTTTTTAGTTAAAACTTCATCTCCGTTTGTGTAACGAAACTATATCCCATAGGGCATTCCTCAAACTTAATTCACCCACAGTGTTTCTGTAGTTTTCGTTCTTTGTTCTCTCGCGCTGCAAAAGTTACGAAAGTCAGCAACAAAGTGTTTCTTGTTGATTTTGCAACATATGCAGCAATACAATACAAGTAGTAACCGAAAAAAAATAGCTGCTCGCGCCTAAAACAGAACCAAGTGCAAATTACGACACCTGTGTTCTACGCCACAAGATTTTGTATGTGTGTTGTTTTTTTTTTGTTGTGCTACCTTTGTTGATGTTTTTGTTTGTACGTTTGCGCAGTTCGCTAAATACTACTTAATACACCCACCAAATTGCCCTTGAGTATTTAAATTACACGGAACGACAGCGATTGCAGATCAACGCTGTATATTATGTTACTGATCGTGCAACACCATGAGCACCTGATGAAAATATACATACCACTTATATTTATTTGTTTTATTTTTGTAATATTTACAACCGCAGAGATTTTTATTTTTTTTTTTTGGGAATATTTTCACAACAGCACCCGCGGTGAGGTTAGACCGGATTCAAGTTTGTCAATTAAGAAACGATTTTGATTTTAGATTTCATCAACTAAAGCCACACGAAGCCACGGAGATCGACGACCGAACGGGGAAATATAGACTTCCGCAAGGCATAAATGTCAGACAAGTTGTAAGAAAATGTTGCACGCAAGAGGAAGTGTTTCAAGAACAGCAAACGCAAGACATTGCTTATGTGAAAATACCCCCGGGTGCTTAATGATTTCTTTTCATTTTATGTGCCAATGAATTATATTTACAAAATTTTCACAATTAAGAAATGTTTATGTGAAACATTTTTGAAGCAGAACAAAAACGAGAAAAAATGAGTGTGCAAAAATGTGTCATGGTGGATTGTTTAAAATTGCACGTGTTGTCATGGTGGCGGGATTGCATATTCTTGTTGTCACTGTTGGGTAGTGTAGTGACGATGGTTTTGTTATTGTAGATAGAAATAATTTGTCTGGGCACGTTCAAGAATCTAGTTATCCTAGGTCGACTACATTGGTCTGGATGAGATGTAACTTGAACGCAAAATTGGTCGGAAACGTCACTTTTTCTACGTCAGCCACATTTATGTGAACTGTCAACTTAGTACTCAGTCACGAATTTCTTGACTAGAATCGTCGGCTACCCCTCCATAAACGTCAACTGAAGCAGCTGCTCATATGACTGATTTTGACCAATCAAAACCGAGTTACATCTATTCCGAGAGCTGTCAAACTTACTAAACTAGATACTTGAACGTCCCCTATGATCAGTGCTGTCAAGATTCAGATTATTTGGACTAAAACAGTTAATCCGCATGAGAGGAAATTCAGGTACTATTGGTTTCTTCGAAGATTTTAAAGTTATGTCTAAGAACTCAACCTAACCTAAAGGATTTTCATAATTTACAGCAATTGGTTACTATTTCCGTTCAATTTGTTACTGATAATCAATAGACGTAGCTATTTTTTTTTAAAGTGGAAGATGTGTGTTATTTCGCCTATAGAGGGAGTCGGAGATAACGCAGATGAACCATGAAGCACTCAAATTTTCATTCACAAATTGGAAACGCATCAAATCACAATATTGAGAGATGCGGTTATTATGTTAAATTTTAAAGTACTAAATTCGACAGCGTTTCAAATGAAATACAAAAATATTATTCACGCATAGAAACTTCCATGAAGACCGTTAAAATCAAGATTGTCCTCGTGTTCGTAAGACAACAACTCAATTAGCTTCAAAGTTTGTTAAAATGTTATTGTTAATAGCAACAATTAGTGCCAAACAGCATCGCCAGCCCGCATGTCCTTGACACTTTGTTTCTAGTTGATACGTCAAATTCAAATTGTTAACAGAATGAAAACCTTCAAAACCCTTGTCATTATGTTGACGAAAAACAAAGATACAATTGTTTCTCCAATATTGAATGTCCTTGACATGGTATTTCTATAAAACTGTCCTAACTGGTGGGCATAGAGATAAAGATACAGAACAGCGCAACTAAACAGCTTCCATGAATTTGTGAATGTCGCAAACAACAAAAGGTATTGTGTACACTTTCAACTACAGGTACCTACCTAGTTGATAAGACGTTTCAAATGCGCGATAAACCCGCGTGCCAACATGTGGACGAAGGAACAATGAAGAACATTGTAAAACTACCCGGTAGCAGTTTAAATCGATTGATTTTGATGACTCGAAGGTTGCAGGTAGTAAATGAGATGGATTTCGAGGGAAGGTTACTCGGGAAGATTACAGTGGGTTCTGGAAACTGGAAGTAATAAAGCCTAAAACATATATGTAGTAAAAAAGGAAAACAAATGAAAACTTGGAGACGTTCTTGAAAGTATCCTCTATAAAATTTCTATTCTTGAATTTAGCGCTGACAAATAGGTTTGGTTGAAGTACCTATGTGACGGCTTAATTAGATGTATTGCACTATTAGAACGTTCATTCATCTACCTGAATCGATAAAAATAAACGATTTACTGCAAATTCACAGAAACTACTAATAATGCGGGTCAACAAGGACTAAATTATGTTTTTGGTGGGAGTGCAGTTTTTGATTGACAATGCGGAATTCCGAGGATGGTGATGATTAGGGTTCGACAGACGCATGCCGATGCTCGAAACTGGGCTCCACACAGTTTCGTTAATAATCAGGATTAACCTCTTAAATATTTCGTGGGTCACAATGGATCACTTTAAATAAAATATGTCGTGAACTCGTAAAATTTAGAACAATTAAAACGGTTTTTCCTGTGCAATGACTACTCTGTTCACGAACGGCGCTATGAACTTATAGCTATGACTAGCAGATGGCGCATTTGCACCTATTTTTAGCTCGAAAGTTTCGTCTTAAAACGGTTCTCCAAATTTACTGATTTAGTACATTTTTAGTGCTATACCATGGCTCAGTTGTTGGACTTGTTGTGTTGCATTTGTAGCATTTATTTATTTATTTATTTGTTTGTCAACAAAGTACTAGACCTCTTTTAAACATGAGCCCCCGTATTAATAAACGCTGCGTAAAAGTTATCAACTCGTTATTTAGAAGTTACGTCAAATTTTTGTATGCTATCTGATGTCTACTAGCTTAAAGACTTGTGCGCATTTGTTTCTTAATACGGGGGGAGATGTTTGAAATAAATAGCATAGTACAAATGAAAAAAAGAGAGAAACCTAAGAAATCTTTTCTGAATTTCTTCGATTTTTACAACATGAATATTGTAGTAGGGACACTAAACAATGGACGCATATTCCAACAGCGATCGAACAAACGACAAATATAAAACTTTTAGCGCATAGGGGTCGGTGAACACCCTAGCATAACCTTTAAGCATTCCCCATGCTCTATTTGCTTTATTTGTAATATATTCATAGTGGTAGGATAGCTTACCATATAACATAACCTCTAAATCTTTCATCGGAGATACAAGCGGAACAACATTACAGTCGAAGGAATAAGCGTGAATGAAAGGCGAGGTACGACGGGAAAAGGTAATGACCGAAAATTTACTAAGTAGTTTTTAGTGCACCACAAAATGAAGTTTTGGAATTGTGCATTTAATCTATCAAAACTATTCGGATCATTGCATGCAGAGTATGAGCCCATACATAAATGCAATATTGCGCAAGATGTGCTAAGCAGCGACTCCATAAATGTAGTAGATTTTTATTTATTGCGCAATCGTATGCAGATTTGCATAACCTGTCATTGCGCTGTTGACAATTTAATTTTTAATTTCTTTTTGTTGAAAATGGGTGGACATACTACAGATAAGTAACCTGCTTTGAATTCTTACCAAAAATGTGTTGCGATTCATCCGAAAATGATTCCGAAGTCGTTCGGCAGACGTTCTTTTACCCAAAAATATCCTTTAGCTTTGAGAATGCTGCGTTTCATTTCAGTCTTTATTAAAATTACTAGTTTTATTAAAATGTTACCTCCGTATTAATAAACAAATTGTGCACAAGTTAGTAAGCTAGTAAACATCAGAAAGCATACAAAAATTTTGCGTAACTTCTGAATAACGAGTTGATAACTTTTACGCAGCGTTTATTAAAACGGGGGTTAGTTGTTTTTCTTTTTCGTTTATGTACCTAATGGTTGAGAACAATCTATCATATTATTTATTCAGATGACAGCGATCGACATCAATTCCATTTTTACGCAGTTGTTTGTTCATAAATATCTGATATGATTTATGTGCTCCCATTTGGGCAGTGTTTCCTGCTTTGCAGTGCGTTTCCTTTGCAAACCTTGCATTTTTAAATAAGCCCTATATTTTAAAATCATCGGCAAACGTCATGCAAAGTGGAACAAATTTGACAACATCATTAACGAATAAAATAAATAAGAGTGGGCCTATGTGACTTCCTTGAGGGACACCATGATTTCTTTTGATAAGTGTCTTCGAAACTGTACAAATTGGTATCTGTTTCCTAAATAGGGTGATAGCCATCTAAGAAAAGGAACCCTAAACGCTCAAGTTTGTAAAGAAGAAGCTAGTGATCACCTCGGTCAAACGCTTTACTGAAATCAGTGTAAATGGCATCGACCTGTTTACCCTTGTCTCACTAATAACAAAATTTGTAAAAAGGAGGAGATTGGTACCAGTGGATCTGTTTTTTAAAAAACCACATTGGTTATTGCAAGTTGAATTTTTAGAAAAAAAATTCAACTTATCAGTCACCAACTCATCAAACAGTTTAGGGATGGACGATTGTTTACAGATCTATAGTTTTCAATATTATTTTTCCCACCGGATTTAAATATTGGTACAATAAAAGAATTAAAGATACAAGTCTTCAACGACACATTGAATATGTGGCAAAGCATGGAATGTAAAGGAAGGGCACACATTTTTTAAAAGCCTGCTGGAATCATTGGAAAAAGCAAAATGTGGCTAAAAATAGAGGAATGTGGTAAGAAAAATGTTTCATTACACAGTTACATACCAAAACGAATTGGCAAAAAAAGGTGAGGGTCAGTTTATAAATATTTTTAATTATAAGGTAGATAGACGGATCTACACACCCCCGATTGTGCGGCTACAAAAGAGCCCGTTGTCAGGAAGTAAATATTTTGTTCACCTATTATATACATTTTTTAGAAAACACCTTTTCCCGTCTCTTGGGTGGGCGACGTGATTCATTACGAAAGGAGACGAGATCCTTTTTTTCCACTCACAATGATTGCAGTCCCATAGGTGTAATTTGGTTTTTTGCCTTCGTTGTGTTGTCGAGGTGTAGCATTTGCTGTTTTTTTATGTCCTTTTTTGTTTCATCGCAACCTGCAGGGGGGGTTTTGTTTCTTATGACAAATGATGTCTTGTTCTGTTTATTTTTTATTTTTTTAACAACTTAATTTGAGAATAAAAACTCGTTTGCATCAACATAAAAATGCATTTTCACAGAACCCTGCCAAATGAATATAATTCAACCATTTGCTCCAAATACCACACAAATCACTCGCACACAGTCGCCTACATCACATGCCAAGCCTTTGAAAAGAAAAAATCGAATAAAAAATCCAATGCACAAGAGAGAGATTGTACACATTAAGATGAAGTAATTTAAAATAGCGCAAAGTACACGAGTTTGCGACTATTGCGCGAGTAAAGACCTGCGATCGATTAAGAGCAAGAATTTGAGTTTTCCCCCACTTGGCATTGGGCCACACCTTTTCGATTTCGTTTGGATTAAAACTAAAAGACGAGCACTATAGATTGATGGATTTAGATCAGTTTGATCTGTTTGATAAGAGAATGCGTGACGTAAGCTTCTTTGTCCTGAATTCCAATTGTTAAATACACTTCCTGGTGATGCCGCTTTTAGAGAGTTCTGCCGCGGACCACGGAACATAGATGACAGTGGCATGCAAAACAGATCAGCATGTAGGTTTGTTGTTTTTAAAAAGACCAGAAAAACAAAAGCATCCTTGTTTGTCTTATCTGTTCTTTCTCTCACCCGAGATGTCCTTAAGCCTGTGCCATCTGTTGCGACTACACACGCTGTAAGTGATAATTATGTAGAAAACTACTTTGGGAAACGAGGATCTAAAGGGGATGAGTATATATCCATTTCAGGGAGCTTAACAAATCTGTAAATCCCTTGTAAAGGATCATAGCTTGGGCAGTTTTAATAACAGGCGGTTGAAAATCACTCCCGGTTGCACAGTATTTCGCGAAATGCAGACTCTGCGGATTTGTCTGACTTAAAAGATTTTCAGATTTGTAGGACATTCATCGTATAATGAAATTCTCATACAAATCATATCGGCTCCGTGTCCTCCTCGAATATCCTTTAAGTAGAAAAAAACCCATTAAAACAAAGGCGACAATTTGTTTTCCTTATTTCAATCATCGATTCTATCGAAATTATGTCTTCCGGGCATAAGGTAAGCATGTATTTGTAGAGGATGTATTTAGGTAAGGTCCTTTTTTTTAATTAATGAACGGCACCTACAGGATTTGGGAACTGAAACTGAAAAAAAAATCCTACTTGAAACAGAAGCGAAAAGATACAACTGTTTCTGTCGGAGTGTTGGGCAATCATTCACACATCCACACCAGGAGGTAAGTAAGATATATGCTGGGAAAACGAAATCCATGCAAGTGCCTTTGCGTTGCGTGCCTCTCTTGAGAGGGAATCTAAATATGCATAGAAGGGATCAAGATCAAGTGGTATTGAATCGATTCTTTACCGGAAGGAGGTGATAAACGATTTAATTTCATCCGCTCGAGGATCCGTGAAATATTTCGTGGGAAAAGGAATTTGTACATAATCAGCTTAATTGAATGACATTTGAATGGTTACATAAGAAAAGTCAATTTGGTTTCAGATTATTCGAAAAGAGCCGAATAAATGCAAATGAAAGCATTCTTTTGATAACATTTTACCGATGTCCCGCTGTCAACACATCCGGCCATTTGGTATCCTCTCAGCAAGTACGCCATTGCGATCGTACATTGTATACAATTCTGACCTAGAAATAGGTCAGACATAACAAAACGATAAAGGAATGATATTGTGTAATTGGTTTGCTATATCCTTCCGGTAATGTATTGTAAATGAACATTTGATTGTTGGACTTCTGTTTCCCATCAATTGAAGACCGATATTACTTTCATAACATTAAATAGCCCATTGACTTTTGTTCTATTTCGCAAGAATTCGTTGCATTCATAGAAACATTTTTGTCTTATTTAACAAGAAGCGCGACAATGGGGACGTTCAAGTATCTAGTTTAGTAAGTCTGACAGCTCTCTCACTAAGTGAATCTCGGTTTTGATTGGTCGAAATCGGTCGAGAGAGCAGCTGTTTCAGTTGACGTTTATGGAGGGGTAGCCGACGAATCTAGTCGAGAAATTCGTGACTGAGTACTAAGTTGACAGTTCTCATATGTGGCTGACGTAGAAAACGTGACGTTCCCGACCAATCTAGTTTTTGCGTTCAGGTTGCATCTCATCCAGACCAATCTAGTCGACTTAAGATGACTAGATTCTTGAATGCGGCCAATAGTCTTTTCTCAGAGATGTTATTTTCAACCTTATTGAAGATGTGAATACAAAAATTTACCAGAAGGTTGTCGTCTAAGAAAATTACACAACAATTATACAACAGTTTTGCAGTCTCCAGTGCTTAAGCCGATTGCTCTATGCAAACATCCAGTCCATTTCCAACGAATGTGTCTATGAATAATTGAGGTTAATTCGTTTCTTTTGCGATGGTTAACGTTTTTGGAACACTCGTTTAAATGTGGTACCTAATGCGTTTTGCTAGTGTACCTATTCGATGTTTGCAATTTTTGGCAAATATGCCTTTGGTACTTTTATCGGCCCCTACTGTGTATGTGGTTCAGCTGGCAATTGTACAAGCGAACACACCTACGAAATGACAGCAATTTTTGACAGAATTCCATGTAGGTTACTACAAATCCCTCAAGTAGTTTTAACTTTTAAGTTTTTAATAAACAAAATGTTAAGCATATGTGATTTAAATTTAGACTGCCTTATTAAAATATTCTGCTACTGTGACGCATCTGACTTGGCGAATCTATGCCGATGTAGCTCGTTTTTTAACACAGTTATAAACAACTATGTTTACTATGCCAAATCGTTGGATCTCCTGTTGTGTGGACATCGGGACAACCCAGCTATTTGCGATAGGTAAACAAGCCAAATATTATGTAAAGTATCACTTATAAGACTGCCGTACATGTTGCAGAACCCACAACGATCTGTCCTACATTCGTCGCCTGTCAATTGCTTCCAATTGGCACCATGGTCGCTACAAGGAAACCACATACTTCCAAAGCAATCGAATGTTCGCGGCTAAAATCCACCTCGACAAGGACAACTTGTATATCACACACCAGAGGTATATGCGAATTCATAAGCGGCTAAAGGATGAAGCTTTGAAAAGACGTTGGACGGAGGAAATTTCGACCAACGCTAAGGCAGATATATCGGATTTTGCCAAAAAGAACGACACAATATTCGCCGGACGTATTTATGGCAGTGGTTTCATTTACGAGGATCATTGCGCTACGGAAGTGCGACTGCACAATGTCGACGAGGACCTATCATGTGTAGATTTTTGCAATAAAGTTTATCTATCTAGTACAGACAAGTGCACACGCATGTGGCAGCGGGCTGATCAATTTGGGCTGCTGTACTTGGACTTGGTTAAGGAATATCAGCATTCATATAAAGCTGTTAAATTTACACCGGATGGTGATAAATTCTATGGCGGCCTGTACACAGATTTGAATCACAGGGCATTGCGGGAGGTGGATGTTGAGACGTAAGCATCGTTTTCCAGGCACCGTCTGGCATTAACTTCTTCTGTTTCTTGCAGAGGCACGCAGCAAGTTCTCAACTCAAATACGTTTTCCATTTACGATCTCAAGCTAAAAGATAGCAACGTCTTATTTACAGCGAACTTCGACACAACTTTCCGCATGTATGATCGACGCGTGGACCGCGACGTTAGCATATGGGAAGATCAGTTCGCTTCGTCGATATATTGCCTGGAGTATGACGGTCTTTATGCTGTGTTGTGTGGCGTTAAACACCACTGTCGTGTCAACCTCTACGACATCAGAATGCCCGAGAAATTTGTACAGATTTACTTTCCTTCGGCGCGATACGGTCGCAGCTCACCTGTGTACAGCATTGCTTGTGATAGTCGTTATTTGTTTGTGGCGACCGATCACAATCTGAGGGTACTTGACTTCAAAGCCGACTGGGCAGCCGAACGGGACTATAGAAATATTTTTAAGACTTGTATTCGAGGATAGTTGCAATAAAGATCTTGGATATGTTTTCGGCTGCATTTAATTGATTCGATTTGCAAATAGGTGGTCCCGTCAGAGTGGAACCATACACGAATCGCTAGTTGGATAGCTCGAAACTTCAACATCAACTGGTCGAAATCAAAGGCCACGACAATTGGAAAGCGCTATTCCAACGCGACGCACTGAACTGTGCGTTAAACTCGACATGAAATTTCGAGTAATGTAAGGCGAGATTAAATAAACATAAATCTTTTCTGTATTCTCCATCTTTTGTTTTGTTTATAACTTATCTCTAGAACGAAATACATAATTTAACTCATACATACACATATATAAAAAATATATATATATACATATAAACGGAATTTATCTAAATAACACGTTTGACGGATTATGATTTCTACAATGTTTGTTTTTCTGTTTTTTTTTATAGGTAGTTGCCTTTGCCAATCATCATTGTTTCCCAGTTGCACTACAATTCGATGATCTCAATCAATATCTTTAAACAAAAAGTGCATGAAAACAATAGTTCAACGAAATTGTGTATAAGAAACAAAATAACTAAACCTTAAGTCATATTAATGTGCTCAGAGAGAGAAGGAATCGAATCACACGTGCGTTTAACTATGGAATCGCTATCAATGCGAAGCGCATCCCTTTTTCTCATCTGTCGATATTGACGACGACGATGACGATGATGTGGTGTCCTCTGATGATGATGAAGCTGGCTTTGAGGCAGCATCCTCAGTGGAAGTTGGCGTTTGTGCGTTGGTTTCGTTTAGGGCAGCGGCTATCTCACCATTGAATTGCAACAAACAACCCAATGCGCCAAAGTATCCCTCGTGCTCTAAGAAGAGCGCTTTGAAGGTATGATCCGACCAAAAGTCCATAGCATAGGCGAGGAGTTTCATCGAAATGGGGTTGACACGCAGGAAGTTGCCCACAAATACGATCTACAATAAAGAAGAAGAACATTTGTAGGACTTACAGTATACGGGCTGGTGTTTCACGAGTACCTTATCAATTTTGGCGTTCAGGGCGCACATCTTCGCAATGGAACCAATGTTATTTGTGATTGTTACCAGAGTGGCATTGGCGAGATCTTCGCGAGATACTGACGCCCGTTTCTCCTTCAAGTGCATTTGACCAAAGCTGCAGGGAAGGAAGCAATTGTTACTTCTTATCAATGTCCCAATTGTCTTTCTTTCTTACCTCGATGCAACGAGATCACCAGTCAGTCCGAAACGTTCATAGTCGCCACCGTAGATATCTCTGACCAATTTGTCGACCTTTCTATTGTCTCCCTTTGTGGCAAGTTGAATGGCCTCATCAAATGAATTGCAGCCTGTCAGTAGGCAACACAGCCCCAGGAATGTACCTCCACCTAAACTGTTAACAACAATATTAAATTGAATGCATGTTGGGGAAAAATCAAAAGTTGCACGTGCTTACCTTGTACCAGAAATACGCTTGTAGTTGTTCGGTCCATAGACTGCCAAGATGGAAACACCCGAGCCCACGTTGACCAATATGAACGGGTACGGTTGGGAAAAGTCAAATGCACGTATCTCGCTGTTTCTGTTATTTTTTTTTTTTTTTGTATATAAATTCGCAGTTGTATTAAATAATTACTTTTGAAGAAACATTCCTTACAAAATATCACTGGCGTTCTCGTAGTAATAGCACTCTGTTTTGTTCTGAACCTCTGCAAAGAGGATGCCCTTAATTAGCGTGTCCAATTCGTCGAATTTGGCTAGCTTCATGTTAACTTCCTGAAATGGGGCTAAACATTAATCATTGTTGTATGGGAAAGTTTCCCCTGTACTCACCTCTCTGAAGTTCTTTTCGAATTTGAACGCACCTCCACCAGTGGCACAGACTGTGGTCACCAGTTCGGCCATTCCCTTGGCCTTGGCTAGAGACAGAAAGTTTCCCATGTCGGAGGTCTGAAAGCGTATAAAATGCAGGGAGCCCCGTCTCTTGCGGATCTCTACGTTGTCCATCTGAAAGAAATTAGTCATGACTTTCATGCACATTCACATTTCAGACAGAAAGAAAGACAAGAACGCCAGTTCAAGATCTAGAATGAAGGTTAAACTTTCAACGGAAGATGTCGCTGATTGTTTTCGAAAAATAATAGTAACAATATTAACCATGGTTGAGAAACCATGAAACATTTGAATGACTACAAAAAGTCAAATCCCACTCAAAGAATGCCATCGACATGCAAAATATAAAAAATGTCATTTCACACAAACAAAAATCTGTTCATGTATATGGAACTTAAATATTTATGCATTCGCATCATTCGCCCAAGGGCACATCGACATCATTGACCTTGGTCGTGTTTAAGAGGCTCTCGTGCGTCATCTCTGTCAACAGATTTGTTAATTCCCTTACGTAGTACCTAGGTGCGACGTTTTTTTTTAATTTTTCATCAAATTTTCAAAGACGAACGAGGCAGAGCCAGCCAAGACGTAATGTCTCTACGTACATGATGCTGTGAGAGAGTATATGTGACACTGAAATTACATAAGCTAATTTTTTGCATCACCTTTGAGCACAGGATGGGGCAGAGGGTGCGGAATGTAGATGTGAAACCTATTGACACACATGTAATAAAACGAAGGGAATATGGCTGTACTTTGCGATGGCTAGTTGAGTGCTTTCGACAGTACTTTGTGAAATTAACGGGTGGGCCAGATACAAGTTTCTTTTTGAAAAAATGCAATAAAATGAGGAAAATTACATTCATATAATATTATGCCTTGAGTAAGAGCTACATTCCCATTAATTAGGAAACACAACGTCGTTCAAGTGGCTGCCTCATAGCTGGCTTCGTAGTAGTCGCTTGTGTCACTCCAATTTGCTAAGACTTTGTTGATGGTTTCGGGCTGTAGCTCACTGATTTATTGGACTTTCAGAAATCTTGGCAAAACATCGGTCATTTATGGTTCCCCACAAAATAAAAGTCCAAAGAGGTCAAATCGCAGCTCCGAGGCGGCCAATTGATATCGCCAAGAAGGCTAGTTACACAATTTGGGATTTTGGTGCGCAAAAGATCGGTCGTGGCATGGGCTGTGTGGCATAGCAAGCCATCCTACATGAACCAGAGGTCGTCCAAATCCATGTCTTCAATATTAGTAAAATAAAAAGTCGGCTCTGTAACGCCCACCGTTGGCCGAAACGTTGTTCCCAGCCTCATTTTCATCAATGGTCCAATGATGCCACCACTCCACAGTCCGCACCAAACTGTCACTCTCTGTGGATGCATTGGCTTCTCGACAGTAACGTGCGGGGTTTCCGAGCCCCAGATATGGCTGTACATTCCTACAGCAGGCGCGGTGGGTGCTTCATTTCGGCTAAAACTTCTTTTCAAAAGAGCATTGCTTGGGCTATACAGCACTCACTTAAATTAGTTTTCAATATTTCCCAACGTTGTTCCATCGTAAAACGATTCATTTCGTTCCGCGGAGGTATGATACTGGGGACGTTCAAGTATCTAGTTTAGTAAGTCTGACAGCTCTCTCACGAAGTGTATCTCGGTTTTGATTGGGGGAAATCGGTCAAATGAGCAGATGTTTCAGTTGACAGTACTAAGTTGACAGTTCTCATAAGAGAAAGTGACGTTCCCGACCAATCTAGTTTTTGCGTTCAGGTTACAACTCATCCAGACTAATTTAGTCGACTTAAGGTAACTAGATTCTTGAATGCGGCCACTGACTTTCTGTCAAGATTTCGAGCGGGAAACAGCTGTCAGTGTCAAAATAACCCATGATTTAAAAAGAAACCACTAGATGGCCGACCCTTTATCAGTTTATACGGCACTAAAAATTCTTCTTAACAAATCCAAGACATTGTTTTTTTTTTACATTTAACAGAACTTATAAATTACCTGCAGATGAGTATCTCGATGTCCAGTCTTGCCATACGCGGAATTCTTTGTTAAATACCTCCGAATGTTGCGTAGAATCTCAGCTTCTTGATCTTGTTCATCGGGTGTTATATCCTTTGGTTCAAAGTACACCAACTTGGTGAGGGTACCACCGATATCCATGCCAAACCATGGCATTGCTAAAAATAACAAGAAAATAAAAGATAAACACGCGAATGTTAAATAAAGAAAATATCCATAGAAAATAAGTGTATTTGCATTTCGCTTTCGACTGACGTACTGTTTACATTACAAAACCAATTCCAAAAGCTACGTAATTTGAATTTCAACAGAGCCTGTCGCAGCGAATATACTGAATGAATACACTTGACCTTTGTATTTTTAGGCCACTCTCTTGCTAATGTCAAAAGCACGCGGAAAGCAACAAAAACCGAAACATCAAACCTTAAAGCTTAAGCATTTTGAAGTTAGAATTCGTTCACAGTTACATACAGCGCTGCCACTTTGCTACGATCGTAGCAAAACTGCTACGCAATTGCCCGTTTGCTACGCTGCTACGCACTCTCCCTAAAAACGCCTATTTTGCTACTTTTTTTTTAAGCACGAAATGAGAACAAAATTCTTGTAATTAAGGCAATGGTTACATGCAAAGCGCCTTTTAAGTGAAGTTTTTAATGTTTTTTTTTTTTTTTTTTTGTTTGATTATAGTTTTGTAAAATATATAGTTTACCAACTATACTTGTACTAGTCCTTAAAAAAATATTTACTCTGAATAAAGAATTAAGTGTTTTTTGTTTATTTTCGAAAAAAAAATTATATTCTGGACTTTTGAGTTTTGCTACGCAAATTAAGTTTTGCTACGCAAATTTGCTACGCAAATTTTTTCCCTTGTGGCAGCACTGGTTACATACGATAGAACAGAATTTATAAAAGTAATACAGCTACAAAATGTAGGCAACACAGTAACAAGCAATATTAAAATGCATTAGACGCCTAGAACTGACAGCTTTACATTCCGAATTCCATTAAAAAAAGGAAACAGTGGAATGTAAGATTGTTGCTGTTGATGTTTGTTGTCTTTATTAATTTATGTAATGGCTGGCATGTAAATGTAAATGGCAACTGCTTTCGCAATTGTGAAGACAAGGGGCACGTTCATATAACAGCGGGTATTGACCACTCAAATGATGAAATGGAAATTTTGTTTTTATGTGGAGTTTGACATGTGATTTAAGTGGGTGGTTTACACTCAAACCAAAATGGCGTCAGTCTGCAGGCAACTTTAAAGAACGATTCTGTTTTTGTAACGCATGCAACTTCTGATCAGGGAATGAAACTATTCGAATCCGTCTAGAAGGAATTAGGATGTACTCCGATTCCAAGTTCCAACGTTGTTAGCTTAAAGTCGTTTTCCATTGGTTTCATTCGGGGATCCACTCATTCTGAAACCGAATGGAACAGCAAAACTGCTCCTGAAAGAATCCACAAAAGTATGAAATGCCAAAAAATAATCTACGGCTGCTGTCAGCTGACTTGTAATTAATACATAAATTACGCTTGTGCGAGTGCTTCTTTAGTGGATTCTGACTTCAAATGGACAAGCGAAATTCTCTTCTCAGAATCACCAGAAGACTATTTTTTGTGCCAATGGACGCTTCTTTTTGCCCAATGGAAAACGACATAAGTTTGTTCCAATTGGTCAGTACTAGAAAAGCGACAGTAAATTTACGTGGCTGTCAAAAAACACTTTCAATGGGGTCGTTCAAGAATCTAGTTTAGTAAGTCTGATATCTGGCTGGCTTTACTAGTTTTGATTGGCCTGCAATCGGTCACATGAACGGTTTTTTTTCAGTTGACGTTGATGGACGATTCTTATCAAGAATTTCGTTACTGAAGCGTAGTAGGTAGTACGCTGCTCGTGCTAAACTAAATTGTATCTGGTCTCCAACTTTTCTCGCCAAACATCAGCTAAAGTCCTAGCTAAATATTGACACAGAGTATGCCGTGGATAAGTGTCACAGAAAACAGTTGTTCTTTGAAAAAATTTCCTTCAAAAAGTTAATTCTCTTCTATTTAAACTATTTGCGATTCTAGGTACTTCTCGTCCATGTAATAATTAAAAAAGCTCATCCTTGCATACTTTTCCGCAACAGAACAACAAGTATACAACGAACTGTCACAATTTAGTTTGAGAAAATGTGCCGACCATTAAATGGGCACGCTGAATTCTGACAGACACAGGAAGTACATTCTGAAACAAAAGTTTGATTATTTAGCTCAAGCTGCGTACCACTCAGCTAAATGGTTTCGCTTAGATTTAGCTCAGCTAAGTTTTGGAAAGAATTTTGTATGGGAGCGAAAATTTAGCTCGAGCAGCGTACTAAGCTTGAGTTCTAAAAGCTGACAGTGATGTTACCGACCAATCCAAATCTAGTCTCTGCGTTCAGGGCGCATTCTAGTCCAGACCAATTTAGTCGACTTAAGATAACCAGAATTTTTAATGTGCCCAATGTCAGTTAGAGCTTCGTTATCTACGGATCGCTGTCAACCATGTTAAAGTTGCTGTTTTCAATATATTTCATTTAACTTCTGCTGTCGATGTTCCCACATATCCCGGTAGTATGTTTCTCGCATTTAATGCCCGGCTTTTATATTGCGGTAAATAGGTACCTACTTCGATGGAGATTTTGATCGAAGTTCTTAAAGTGTAAACCAACATGGCGGTCAACTATACAGCGATTACATCAATTCAGTTAATCCCCATCGCATCTTCGTGTTGAATTTCTATTACGAACGGGGGGACGCTTATCAATTTTGTTTTACCATATGCCGATTAAAGGTTTCACAATTACCAATTATTTACATGCAAATTTCAATTACCTACTACCTATATCAATTGAGCTTTTATAATCGCAAAATCCCTGTGACTAATTAACTCAATCACCGGAAAATATCATTCCATTGCAACTCTCTAGTTTACCATGATTTTTACAATCACAACCACAGTGATTTGTTTGTATGGCGCCAACATGGCCAACATTCGTGTTAAACAATTGCAACAATACAGCAGTTATAGGTTGCGGCTGTCTGGACACGAGCCAATTCCATGCGAAAATATACCAAGAAGCCTTGGGACACAATCAGAATTAACCTAGCCATATAATAACCTAAGCCACGCTGCGACCTCTGCATTTCTGAGATAATAGACAGGGGAAAATATTTTGTTTTCATCAATCTTATACAGTTTAAATTTTTTTTTTCAATGAAGTTCAAAAACCAAATTAAATTCCAATCGTTAAGATATAGATACGAGTATCTAATACAATCTAATCGGAGGAAAAGACCTCTACGAGGCACGGATGATGGTTGCTTACGTTAGCCAAAGGTGCCAGGTACTTTTGTTCATTTATTGTTTAATCTTTAGTTTTCAATTTGCCCGGGCATTTACTCTAAAGTCTAAATGATATCAACAGAAGCTTAAAGTTCGAAACGAGCACCGCGTTCACTCGTGATATAATTTCGAACATGGCTGAATTGCATGCTGATCGCATCAGTTTCACCTGCTGTGACCTGTAATATAAATAAATTCGTATTTGTTTTCAACAGTTAATCTCATTTAGATAGGTGAAAATAAATATACAAACTTGGCTTTCAATTGGTTTGAGGGCCGGGCAGCTTTATCGATTGCTGGATAAGATCTTGCGTCGCTATAAATAGTTGCGAAGGTTTTTTTTCTATTTTGTAAGCATCAAAGTTGATAACAAGGCGGTAAGATATAAAGTGCTCGCAGACGGGGTAATTTATAGCGAGAGTGCCTTTTGCTTTATGGATATTTTTCAATTCGAAAAAAATAACAACTTTGAACATTTTAGACGTCAAAGGTATGTCCGCAGTTTTGTGTTTTCCCAAATTTGATTTTTTATGAGGGATTTTTGGGTCAAAACTTGAATGATAATACATACTCGGTTTGCATTAGATGGTCGGTATTAGCTTAGCAACACAGTAGGGAACTGAGAAAAGCTGCAACTGCTCATGATGACACCGTCGACGCAGTGTTTCCAGCCGCTTTAACAAGTGAAATCCCCCATTAGAGACCTTAAAATTCCTCTTTTCCCCATTCTTTGAGGTGGCATTCCCCAATGATTTCCCACAATCGAAATATTGAGTAAACTGACTGCTTGTTTCAAATTTTTCACCCAAGCTCCAATGGGATTAGAATGAATACAAAGATTGTGTTCCCTTTTAAACGGAATATTGGAGTTAAATATTGACAATTTATTTTCCCCACATTTAGTTCTAGACAAGGGAAGATACCCCTTTTCCAATTTCAACAATTTTTCTTTACTGAAATCCCCCACAAAAAGGGACATTCTCCACGAACTGTAACACTGCGTTAATGGCGTTGACCGTTGGAAATAGCAGAAAAAAAAACTCTTCCGCAGAGCGGCTGAGTCAACACAGAGATGTTACTCATGTAATGAGGTTTGAAAGCTTTACCAAAAGGTAAAAACCATAGACAAATCATATGATGTGTTTGGATTCGTTTTTTGTGATTTATTGCGTTGACATTAAAAACGACATGTCAGCGCAATAAATCACAAAAAAAAACGAGTCCTTTCGCGGCCTTAAGGCTGAAAATACACTGGATTAGGCAGAGCATTTAATCATTGTCAGTACAATGATTCCTAAGGGCCAAACGCACACCAAAGCAGTGACAAGCTACTCAGCGATTATTTTCGTTTTACAATTAATTTCATTTTGGCTATTTGGAAAATCAAATACATAATAAAGCTTAGTATGCTGCTCGAGTTAAACTAAGTTTTATCTCGTCTCCAACTTTTCTCGGCAAACATCAGCTAAAGTCCTACCTAAATTTTGACATAGAGTACGCCGTGGATAAGTGTCACAGAAAACAGATCTTCTTTGAAAAAACTTCCTTCAAAAATTGAATTCTCTCCTATTTAAACTATTTCCGATTCTAAGTACTTCTCGTCCTTGTAATAATTAAAAAAGCTCATCCTTGCATACTTTTCCGCAAAAGAACAACAAGCACACAACGATCTGTCACAATTTAGCTTGAGAAAATGTGCCGACCATTAAATGGGCACGCTAAATTTTGACAGACACATGAAGTACATTCTGAAACAAAAGTTTGATTATTTAGCTCAAGCTGCGTACCACTCAGCTAAATGGGTTCGCTGAAATTTAGCTCAGCTAAATTTTGGAGAGAATTTTGTATGGGAGTGAAAATTTAGCTTGAGCAGCGTACTAAGCTTAAATGTAAAACCATTCATTTTTCAAGTGGTGCCAAGTGTTTTTATTTGTTCGAAGATTACCTATTTTGAAACGACTGTAAAAAATAAAATATAACACGCTTTAACATAGGAAATGTCTGATTTAATTATGAGATATTGTGAATTTAATATAAGAAGGTAGGAGAATCTGATTCCGAATTTTGACTTCAAGATAGGCCATAATCGGTCAATTCAAATTTATATAGTAAGACATGGTTTGTTTTATACGTGCTTTATAGCTTTTGTACCTACTTCATTATTTACGACAAAGTTGATTAAAGTTTTTTTAAACAGATTAAATCGGTTCCTGGCTGTCGGATTTGTTAAAAACGTATAATTACCTATGCAAACCCTTCACAGCAAAAAAAAAAAAAAAAACGGGCTTGACATTATTGCGACACTAATAGATCACTGCAATTAAGCAATGTTTCTTTTTATAATAAGTTTGTGTAATTAAACATTTTACTCGGTAAATCGCAAAGTAGAGTCAAACTTTTAATACGCAATAGCAACAACTGCAATCTACTTGACACTTCTAAGATGCACACTAGCCATAAGCATTAGTAAAAGTGATAAATGTCAAATCTGAGCAACAATTGAGAGGCAAATGTTAAATAATAACACCAAATATTCGCAGTGTGGGAATATTCATTTCAATAGGAGGATTTAAGCGACCAGGTTGCATGTCAAAGCTTTCAGTTATAGCAGTCGCTTTTGATTGCACTGCCACTCTTAATTCTTAAACAAAAATGTGTAAAATTTCTGCGCAGCGAGCTTATTATTGACTCATGTCAACATGAAGTCACATAGGCCCACTCTTATTTATTTTATTCGTTAATGATGTTGTCAAATTTGTTCCACTTTGCATGACGTTTGCCGATGATTTTAAAATATAGGGCTTATTTAAAAATGCAAGGTTTGCAAAGGAAACGCACTGCAAAGCAGGAAACACTGCCCAAATGGGAGCACATAAATCATATCAGATATTTATGAACAAACAACTGCGTAAAAATGGAATTGATGTCGATCGCTGTCATCTGAATAAATAATATGATAGATTGTTCTCAACCATTAGGTACATAAACGAAAAAGAAAAACAACTAACCCCCGTTTTAATAAACGCTGCGTAAAAGTTATCAACTCGTTATTCAGAAGTTACGCAAAATTTTTGTATGCTTTCTGATGTTTACTAGCTTACTAACTTGTGCACAATTTGTTTATTAATACGGAGGTAACATTTTAATAAAACTAGTAATTTTAATAAAGACTGAAATGAAACGCAGCATTCTCAAAGCTAAAGGATATTTTTGGGTAAAAGAACGTCTGCCGAACGACTTCGGAATCATTTTCGGATGAATCGCAACACATTTTTGGTAAGAATTCAAAGCAGGTTACTTATCTGTAGTATGTCCACCCATTTTCAACAAAAAGAAATTAAAAATTAAATTGTCAACAGCGCAATGACAGGTTATGCAAATCTGCATACGATTGCGCAATAAATAAAAATCTACTACATTTATGGAGTCGCTGCTTAGCACATCTTGCGCAATATTGCATTTATGTATGGGCTCATACTCTGCATGCAATGATCCGAATAGTTTTGATAGATTAAATGCACAATTCCAAAACTTCATTTTGTGGTGCACTAAAAACTACTTAGTAAATTTTCGGTCATTACCTTTTCCCGTCGTACCTCGCCTTTCATTCACGCTTATTCCTTCGACTGTAATGTTGTTCCGCTTGTATCTCCGATGAAAGATTTAGAGGTTATGTTATATGGTAAGCTATCCTACCACTATGAATATATTACAAATAAAGCAAATAGAGCATGGGGAATGCTTAAAGGTTATGCTAGGGTGTTCACCGACCCCTATGCGCTAAAAGTTTTATATTTGTCGTTTGTTCGATCGCTGTTGGAATATGCGTCCATTGTTTAGTGTCCCTACTACAATATTCATGTTGTAAAAATCGAAGAAATTCAGAAAAGATTTCTTAGGTTTCTCTCTTTTTTTCATTTGTACTATGCTATTTATTTCAAACATCTCCCCCCGTATTAAGAAACAAATGCGCACAAGTCTTTAAGCTAGTAGACATCAGATAGCATACAAAAATTTGACGTAACTTCTAAATAACGAGTTGATAACTTTTACGCAGCGTTTATTAATACGGGGGCTCATGTTTAAAAGAGGTCTAGTACTTTGTTGACAAACAAATAAATAAATAAATAAATGCTACAAATGCAACACAACAAGTCCAACAACTGAGCCATGGTATAGCACTAAAAATGTACTAAATCAGTAAATTTGGAGAACCGTTTTAAGACGAAACTTTCGAGCTAAAAATAGGTGCAAATGCGCCATCTGCTAGTCATAGCTATAAGTTCATAGCGCCGTTCGTGAACAGAGTAGTCATTGCACAGGAAAAACCGTTTTAATTGTTCTAAATTTTACGAGTTCACGACATATTTTATTTAAAGTGATCCATTGTGACCCACGAAATATTTAAGAGGTTAATCCTGATTATTAACGAAACTGTGTGGAGCCCAGTTTCGAGCATCGGCATGCGTCTGTCGAACCCTAATCATCACCATCCTCGGAATTCCGCATTGTCAATCAAAAACTGCACTCCCACCAAAAACATAATTTAGTCCTTGTTGACCCGCATTATTAGTAGTTTCTGTGAATTTGCAGTAAATCGTTTATTTTTATCGATTCAGGTAGATGAATGAACGTTCTAATAGTGCAATACATCTAATTAAGCCGTCACATAGGTACTTCAACCAAACCTATTTGTCAGCGCTAAATTCAAGAATAGAAATTTTATAGAGGATACTTTCAAGAACGTCTCCAAGTTTTCATTTGTTTTCCTTTTTTACTACATATATGTTTTAGGCTTTATTACTTCCAGTTTCCAGAACCCACTGTAATCTTCCCGAGTAACCTTCCCTCGAAATCCATCTCATTTACTACCTGCAACCTTCGAGTCATCAAAATCAATCGATTTAAACTGCTACCGGGTAGTTTTACAATGTTCTTCATTGTTCCTTCGTCCACATGTTGGCACGCGGGTTTATCGCGCATTTGAAACGTCTTATCAACTAGGTAGGTACCTGTAGTTGAAAGTGTACACAATACCTTTTGTTGTTTGCGACATTCACAAATTCATGGAAGCTGTTTAGTTGCGCTGTTCTGTATCTTTATCTCTATGCCCACCAGTTAGGACAGTTTTATAGAAATACCATGTCAAGGACATTCAATATTGGAGAAACAATTGTATCTTTGTTTTTCGTCAACATAATGACAAGGGTTTTGAAGGTTTTCATTCTGTTAACAATTTGAATTTGACGTATCAACTAGAAACAAAGTGTCAAGGACATGCGGGCTGGCGATGCTGTTTGGCACTAATTGTTGCTATTAACAATAACATTTTAACAAACTTTGAAGCTAATTGAGTTGTTGTCTTACGAACACGAGGACAATCTTGATTTTAACGGTCTTCATGGAAGTTTCTATGCGTGAATAATATTTTTGTATTTCATTTGAAACGCTGTCGAATTTAGTACTTTAAAATTTAACATAATAACCGCATCTCTCAATATTGTGATTTGATGCGTTTCCAATTTGTGAATGAAAATTTGAGTGCTTCATGGTTCATCTGCGTTATCTCCGACTCCCTCTATAGGCGAAATAACACACATCTTCCACTTTAAAAAAAAATAGCTACGTCTATTGATTATCAGTAACAAATTGAACGGAAATAGTAACCAATTGCTGTAAATTATGAAAATCCTTTAGGTTAGGTTGAGTTCTTAGACATAACTTTAAAATCTTCGAAGAAACCAATAGTACCTGAATTTCCTCTCATGCGGATTAACTGTTTTAGTCCAAATAATCTGAATCTTGACAGCACTGATCATAGGGGACGTTCAAGTATCTAGTTTAGTAAGTTTGACAGCTCTCGGAATAGATGTAACTCGGTTTTGATTGGTCAAAATCAGTCATATGAGCAGCTGCTTCAGTTGACGTTTATGGAGGGGTAGCCGACGATTCTAGTCAAGAAATTCGTGACTGAGTACTAAGTTGACAGTTCTCATATGTGGCTGACGTAGAAAACGTGACGTTCCCGACCAATCTAGTTTTTGCGTTCAGGTTGCATCTCATCCAGACCAATCTAGTCGACTTAAGATGACTAGATTCTTGAATGCGGCCAATAGTCTTTTCTCAGAGATGTTATTTTCAACCTTATTGAAGATGTGAATACAAAAATTTACCAGAAGGTTGTCGTCTAAGAAAATTACACAACAATTATACAACAGTTTTGCAGTCTCCAGTGCTTAAGCCGATTGCTCTATGCAAACATCCAGTCCATTTCCAACGAATGTGTCTATGAATAATTGAGGTTAATTCGTTTCTTTTGCGATGGTTAACGTTTTTGGAACACTCGTTTAAATGTGGTACCTAATGCGTTTTGCTAGTGTACCTATTCGATGTTTGCAATTTTTGGCAAATATGCCTTTGGTACTTTTATCGGCCCCTACTGTGTATGTGGTTCAGCTGGCAATTGTACAAGCGAACACACCTACGAAATGACAGCAATTTTTGACAGAATTCCATGTAGGTTACTACAAATCCCTCAAGTAGTTTTAACTTTTAAGTTTTTAATAAACAAAATGTTAAGCATATGTGATTTAAATTTAGACTGCCTTATTAAAATATTCTGCTACTGTGACGCATCTGACTTGGCGAATCTATGCCGATGTAGCTCGTTTTTTAACACAGTTATAAACAACTATGTTTACTATGCCAAATCGTTGGATCTCCTGTTGTGTGGACATCGGGACAACCCAGCTATTTGCGATAGGTAAACAAGCCAAATATTATGTAAAGTATCACTTATAAGACTGCCGTACATGTTGCAGAACCCACAACGATCTGTCCTACATTCGTCGCCTGTCAATTGCTTCCAATTGGCACCATGGTCGCTACAAGGAAACCACATACTTCCAAAGCAATCGAATGTTCGCGGCTAAAATCCACCTCGACAAGGACAACTTGTATATCACACACCAGAGGTATATGCGAATTCATAAGCGGCTAAAGGATGAAGCTTTGAAAAGACGTTGGACGGAGGAAATTTCGACCAACGCTAAGGCAGATATATCGGATTTTGCCAAAAAGAACGACACAATATTCGCCGGACGTATTTATGGCAGTGGTTTCATTTACGAGGATCATTGCGCTACGGAAGTGCGACTGCACAATGTCGACGAGGACCTATCATGTGTAGATTTTTGCAATAAAGTTTATCTATCTAGTACAGACAAGTGCACACGCATGTGGCAGCGGGCTGATCAATTTGGGCTGCTGTACTTGGACTTGGTTAAGGAATATCAGCATTCATATAAAGCTGTTAAATTTACACCGGATGGTGATAAATTCTATGGCGGCCTGTACACAGATTTGAATCACAGGGCATTGCGGGAGGTGGATGTTGAGACGTAAGCATCGTTTTCCAGGCACCGTCTGGCATTAACTTCTTCTGTTTCTTGCAGAGGCACGCAGCAAGTTCTCAACTCAAATACGTTTTCCATTTACGATCTCAAGCTAAAAGATAGCAACGTCTTATTTACAGCGAACTTCGACACAACTTTCCGCATGTATGATCGACGCGTGGACCGCGACGTTAGCATATGGGAAGATCAGTTCGCTTCGTCGATATATTGCCTGGAGTATGACGGTCTTTATGCTGTGTTGTGTGGCGTTAAACACCACTGTCGTGTCAACCTCTACGACATCAGAATGCCCGAGAAATTTGTACAGATTTACTTTCCTTCGGCGCGATACGGTCGCAGCTCACCTGTGTACAGCATTGCTTGTGATAGTCGTTATTTGTTTGTGGCGACCGATCACAATCTGAGGGTACTTGACTTCAAAGCCGACTGGGCAGCCGAACGGGACTATAGAAATATTTTTAAGACTTGTATTCGAGGATAGTTGCAATAAAGATCTTGGATATGTTTTCGGCTGCATTTAATTGATTCGATTTGCAAATAGGTGGTCCCGTCAGAGTGGAACCATACACGAATCGCTAGTTGGATAGCTCGAAACTTCAACATCAACTGGTCGAAATCAAAGGCCACGACAATTGGAAAGCGCTATTCCAACGCGACGCACTGAACTGTGCGTTAAACTCGACATGAAATTTCGAGTAATGTAAGGCGAGATTAAATAAACATAAATCTTTTCTGTATTCTCCATCTTTTGTTTTGTTTATAACTTATCTCTAGAACGAAATACATAATTTAACTCATACATACACATATATAAAAAATATATATATATACATATAAACGGAATTTATCTAAATAACACGTTTGACGGATTATGATTTCTACAATGTTTGTTTTTCTGTTTTTTTTTATAGGTAGTTGCCTTTGCCAATCATCATTGTTTCCCAGTTGCACTACAATTCGATGATCTCAATCAATATCTTTAAACAAAAAGTGCATGAAAACAATAGTTCAACGAAATTGTGTATAAGAAACAAAATAACTAAACCTTAAGTCATATTAATGTGCTCAGAGAGAGAAGGAATCGAATCACACGTGCGTTTAACTATGGAATCGCTATCAATGCGAAGCGCATCCCTTTTTCTCATCTGTCGATATTGACGACGACGATGACGATGATGTGGTGTCCTCTGATGATGATGAAGCTGGCTTTGAGGCAGCATCCTCAGTGGAAGTTGGCGTTTGTGCGTTGGTTTCGTTTAGGGCAGCGGCTATCTCACCATTGAATTGCAACAAACAACCCAATGCGCCAAAGTATCCCTCGTGCTCTAAGAAGAGCGCTTTGAAGGTATGATCCGACCAAAAGTCCATAGCATAGGCGAGGAGTTTCATCGAAATGGGGTTGACACGCAGGAAGTTGCCCACAAATACGATCTACAATAAAGAAGAAGAACATTTGTAGGACTTACAGTATACGGGCTGGTGTTTCACGAGTACCTTATCAATTTTGGCGTTCAGGGCGCACATCTTCGCAATGGAACCAATGTTATTTGTGATTGTTACCAGAGTGGCATTGGCGAGATCTTCGCGAGATACTGACGCCCGTTTCTCCTTCAAGTGCATTTGACCAAAGCTGCAGGGAAGGAAGCAATTGTTACTTCTTATCAATGTCCCAATTGTCTTTCTTTCTTACCTCGATGCAACGAGATCACCAGTCAGTCCGAAACGTTCATAGTCGCCACCGTAGATATCTCTGACCAATTTGTCGACCTTTCTATTGTCTCCCTTTGTGGCAAGTTGAATGGCCTCATCAAATGAATTGCAGCCTGTCAGTAGGCAACACAGCCCCAGGAATGTACCTCCACCTAAACTGTTAACAACAATATTAAATTGAATGCATGTTGGGGAAAAATCAAAAGTTGCACGTGCTTACCTTGTACCAGAAATACGCTTGTAGTTGTTCGGTCCATAGACTGCCAAGATGGAAACACCCGAGCCCACGTTGACCAATATGAACGGGTACGGTTGGGAAAAGTCAAATGCACGTATCTCGCTGTTTCTGTTATTTTTTTTTTTTTTTGTATATAAATTCGCAGTTGTATTAAATAATTACTTTTGAAGAAACATTCCTTACAAAATATCACTGGCGTTCTCGTAGTAATAGCACTCTGTTTTGTTCTGAACCTCTGCAAAGAGGATGCCCTTAATTAGCGTGTCCAATTCGTCGAATTTGGCTAGCTTCATGTTAACTTCCTGAAATGGGGCTAAACATTAATCATTGTTGTATGGGAAAGTTTCCCCTGTACTCACCTCTCTGAAGTTCTTTTCGAATTTGAACGCACCTCCACCAGTGGCACAGACTGTGGTCACCAGTTCGGCCATTCCCTTGGCCTTGGCTAGAGACAGAAAGTTTCCCATGTCGGAGGTCTGAAAGCGTATAAAATGCAGGGAGCCCCGTCTCTTGCGGATCTCTACGTTGTCCATCTGAAAGAAATTAGTCATGACTTTCATGCACATTCACATTTCAGACAGAAAGAAAGACAAGAACGCCAGTTCAAGATCTAGAATGAAGGTTAAACTTTCAACGGAAGATGTCGCTGATTGTTTTCGAAAAATAATAGTAACAATATTAACCATGGTTGAGAAACCATGAAACATTTGAATGACTACAAAAAGTCAAATCCCACTCAAAGAATGCCATCGACATGCAAAATATAAAAAATGTCATTTCACACAAACAAAAATCTGTTCATGTATATGGAACTTAAATATTTATGCATTCGCATCATTCGCCCAAGGGCACATCGACATCATTGACCTTGGTCGTGTTTAAGAGGCTCTCGTGCGTCATCTCTGTCAACAGATTTGTTAATTCCCTTACGTAGTACCTAGGTGCGACGTTTTTTTTTAATTTTTCATCAAATTTTCAAAGACGAACGAGGCAGAGCCAGCCAAGACGTAATGTCTCTACGTACATGATGCTGTGAGAGAGTATATGTGACACTGAAATTACATAAGCTAATTTTTTGCATCACCTTTGAGCACAGGATGGGGCAGAGGGTGCGGAATGTAGATGTGAAACCTATTGACACACATGTAATAAAACGAAGGGAATATGGCTGTACTTTGCGATGGCTAGTTGAGTGCTTTCGACAGTACTTTGTGAAATTAACGGGTGGGCCAGATACAAGTTTCTTTTTGAAAAAATGCAATAAAATGAGGAAAATTACATTCATATAATATTATGCCTTGAGTAAGAGCTACATTCCCATTAATTAGGAAACACAACGTCGTTCAAGTGGCTGCCTCATAGCTGGCTTCGTAGTAGTCGCTTGTGTCACTCCAATTTGCTAAGACTTTGTTGATGGTTTCGGGCTGTAGCTCACTGATTTATTGGACTTTCAGAAATCTTGGCAAAACATCGGTCATTTATGGTTCCCCACAAAATAAAAGTCCAAAGAGGTCAAATCGCAGCTCCGAGGCGGCCAATTGATATCGCCAAGAAGGCTAGTTACACAATTTGGGATTTTGGTGCGCAAAAGATCGGTCGTGGCATGGGCTGTGTGGCATAGCAAGCCATCCTACATGAACCAGAGGTCGTCCAAATCCATGTCTTCAATATTAGTAAAATAAAAAGTCGGCTCTGTAACGCCCACCGTTGGCCGAAACGTTGTTCCCAGCCTCATTTTCATCAATGGTCCAATGATGCCACCACTCCACAGTCCGCACCAAACTGTCACTCTCTGTGGATGCATTGGCTTCTCGACAGTAACGTGCGGGGTTTCCGAGCCCCAGATATGGCTGTACATTCCTACAGCAGGCGCGGTGGGTGCTTCATTTCGGCTAAAACTTCTTTTCAAAAGAGCATTGCTTGGGCTATACAGCACTCACTTAAATTAGTTTTCAATATTTCCCAACGTTGTTCCATCGTAAAACGATTCATTTCGTTCCGCGGAGGTATGATACTGGGGACGTTCAAGTATCTAGTTTAGTAAGTCTGACAGCTCTCTCACGAAGTGTATCTCGGTTTTGATTGGGGGAAATCGGTCAAATGAGCAGATGTTTCAGTTGACAGTACTAAGTTGACAGTTCTCATAAGAGAAAGTGACGTTCCCGACCAATCTAGTTTTTGCGTTCAGGTTACAACTCATCCAGACTAATTTAGTCGACTTAAGGTAACTAGATTCTTGAATGCGGCCACTGACTTTCTGTCAAGATTTCGAGCGGGAAACAGCTGTCAGTGTCAAAATAACCCATGATTTAAAAAGAAACCACTAGATGGCCGACCCTTTATCAGTTTATACGGCACTAAAAATTCTTCTTAACAAATCCAAGACATTGTTTTTTTTTTACATTTAACAGAACTTATAAATTACCTGCAGATGAGTATCTCGATGTCCAGTCTTGCCATACGCGGAATTCTTTGTTAAATACCTCCGAATGTTGCGTAGAATCTCAGCTTCTTGATCTTGTTCATCGGGTGTTATATCCTTTGGTTCAAAGTACACCAACTTGGTGAGGGTACCACCGATATCCATGCCAAACCATGGCATTGCTAAAAATAACAAGAAAATAAAAGATAAACACGCGAATGTTAAATAAAGAAAATATCCATAGAAAATAAGTGTATTTGCATTTCGCTTTCGACTGACGTACTGTTTACATTACAAAACCAATTCCAAAAGCTACGTAATTTGAATTTCAACAGAGCCTGTCGCAGCGAATATA
Organism: Cheilosia impressa; assembly: GCA_948293265.1. Taxonomy (NCBI): domain Eukaryota; kingdom Metazoa; phylum Arthropoda; class Insecta; order Diptera; family Syrphidae; genus Cheilosia; species Cheilosia impressa. The sequence goes on along the minus strand of OX411881.1, from coordinate 51,912,448 downwards.
CTGAATGAATACACTTGACCTTTGTATTTTTAGGCCACTCTCTTGCTAATGTCAAAAGCACGCGGAAAGCAACAAAAACCGAAACATCAAACCTTAAAGCTTAAGCATTTTGAAGTTAGAATTCGTTCACAGTTACATACAGCGCTGCCACTTTGCTACGATCGTAGCAAAACTGCTACGCAATTGCCCGTTTGCTACGCTGCTACGCACTCTCCCTAAAAACGCCTATTTTGCTACTTTTTTTTTAAGCACGAAATGAGAACAAAATTCTTGTAATTAAGGCAATGGTTACATGCAAAGCGCCTTTTAAGTGAAGTTTTTAATGTTTTTTTTTTTTTTTTTTTGTTTGATTATAGTTTTGTAAAATATATAGTTTACCAACTATACTTGTACTAGTCCTTAAAAAAATATTTACTCTGAATAAAGAATTAAGTGTTTTTTGTTTATTTTCGAAAAAAAAATTATATTCTGGACTTTTGAGTTTTGCTACGCAAATTAAGTTTTGCTACGCAAATTTGCTACGCAAATTTTTTCCCTTGTGGCAGCACTGGTTACATACGATAGAACAGAATTTATAAAAGTAATACAGCTACAAAATGTAGGCAACACAGTAACAAGCAATATTAAAATGCATTAGACGCCTAGAACTGACAGCTTTACATTCCGAATTCCATTAAAAAAAGGAAACAGTGGAATGTAAGATTGTTGCTGTTGATGTTTGTTGTCTTTATTAATTTATGTAATGGCTGGCATGTAAATGTAAATGGCAACTGCTTTCGCAATTGTGAAGACAAGGGGCACGTTCATATAACAGCGGGTATTGACCACTCAAATGATGAAATGGAAATTTTGTTTTTATGTGGAGTTTGACATGTGATTTAAGTGGGTGGTTTACACTCAAACCAAAATGGCGTCAGTCTGCAGGCAACTTTAAAGAACGATTCTGTTTTTGTAACGCATGCAACTTCTGATCAGGGAATGAAACTATTCGAATCCGTCTAGAAGGAATTAGGATGTACTCCGATTCCAAGTTCCAACGTTGTTAGCTTAAAGTCGTTTTCCATTGGTTTCATTCGGGGATCCACTCATTCTGAAACCGAATGGAACAGCAAAACTGCTCCTGAAAGAATCCACAAAAGTATGAAATGCCAAAAAATAATCTACGGCTGCTGTCAGCTGACTTGTAATTAATACATAAATTACGCTTGTGCGAGTGCTTCTTTAGTGGATTCTGACTTCAAATGGACAAGCGAAATTCTCTTCTCAGAATCACCAGAAGACTATTTTTTGTGCCAATGGACGCTTCTTTTTGCCCAATGGAAAACGACATAAGTTTGTTCCAATTGGTCAGTACTAGAAAAGCGACAGTAAATTTACGTGGCTGTCAAAAAACACTTTCAATGGGGTCGTTCAAGAATCTAGTTTAGTAAGTCTGATATCTGGCTGGCTTTACTAGTTTTGATTGGCCTGCAATCGGTCACATGAACGGTTTTTTTTCAGTTGACGTTGATGGACGATTCTTATCAAGAATTTCGTTACTGAAGCGTAGTAGGTAGTACGCTGCTCGTGCTAAACTAAATTGTATCTGGTCTCCAACTTTTCTCGCCAAACATCAGCTAAAGTCCTAGCTAAATATTGACACAGAGTATGCCGTGGATAAGTGTCACAGAAAACAGTTGTTCTTTGAAAAAATTTCCTTCAAAAAGTTAATTCTCTTCTATTTAAACTATTTGCGATTCTAGGTACTTCTCGTCCATGTAATAATTAAAAAAGCTCATCCTTGCATACTTTTCCGCAACAGAACAACAAGTATACAACGAACTGTCACAATTTAGTTTGAGAAAATGTGCCGACCATTAAATGGGCACGCTGAATTCTGACAGACACAGGAAGTACATTCTGAAACAAAAGTTTGATTATTTAGCTCAAGCTGCGTACCACTCAGCTAAATGGTTTCGCTTAGATTTAGCTCAGCTAAGTTTTGGAAAGAATTTTGTATGGGAGCGAAAATTTAGCTCGAGCAGCGTACTAAGCTTGAGTTCTAAAAGCTGACAGTGATGTTACCGACCAATCCAAATCTAGTCTCTGCGTTCAGGGCGCATTCTAGTCCAGACCAATTTAGTCGACTTAAGATAACCAGAATTTTTAATGTGCCCAATGTCAGTTAGAGCTTCGTTATCTACGGATCGCTGTCAACCATGTTAAAGTTGCTGTTTTCAATATATTTCATTTAACTTCTGCTGTCGATGTTCCCACATATCCCGGTAGTATGTTTCTCGCATTTAATGCCCGGCTTTTATATTGCGGTAAATAGGTACCTACTTCGATGGAGATTTTGATCGAAGTTCTTAAAGTGTAAACCAACATGGCGGTCAACTATACAGCGATTACATCAATTCAGTTAATCCCCATCGCATCTTCGTGTTGAATTTCTATTACGAACGGGGGGACGCTTATCAATTTTGTTTTACCATATGCCGATTAAAGGTTTCACAATTACCAATTATTTACATGCAAATTTCAATTACCTACTACCTATATCAATTGAGCTTTTATAATCGCAAAATCCCTGTGACTAATTAACTCAATCACCGGAAAATATCATTCCATTGCAACTCTCTAGTTTACCATGATTTTTACAATCACAACCACAGTGATTTGTTTGTATGGCGCCAACATGGCCAACATTCGTGTTAAACAATTGCAACAATACAGCAGTTATAGGTTGCGGCTGTCTGGACACGAGCCAATTCCATGCGAAAATATACCAAGAAGCCTTGGGACACAATCAGAATTAACCTAGCCATATAATAACCTAAGCCACGCTGCGACCTCTGCATTTCTGAGATAATAGACAGGGGAAAATATTTTGTTTTCATCAATCTTATACAGTTTAAATTTTTTTTTTCAATGAAGTTCAAAAACCAAATTAAATTCCAATCGTTAAGATATAGATACGAGTATCTAATACAATCTAATCGGAGGAAAAGACCTCTACGAGGCACGGATGATGGTTGCTTACGTTAGCCAAAGGTGCCAGGTACTTTTGTTCATTTATTGTTTAATCTTTAGTTTTCAATTTGCCCGGGCATTTACTCTAAAGTCTAAATGATATCAACAGAAGCTTAAAGTTCGAAACGAGCACCGCGTTCACTCGTGATATAATTTCGAACATGGCTGAATTGCATGCTGATCGCATCAGTTTCACCTGCTGTGACCTGTAATATAAATAAATTCGTATTTGTTTTCAACAGTTAATCTCATTTAGATAGGTGAAAATAAATATACAAACTTGGCTTTCAATTGGTTTGAGGGCCGGGCAGCTTTATCGATTGCTGGATAAGATCTTGCGTCGCTATAAATAGTTGCGAAGGTTTTTTTTCTATTTTGTAAGCATCAAAGTTGATAACAAGGCGGTAAGATATAAAGTGCTCGCAGACGGGGTAATTTATAGCGAGAGTGCCTTTTGCTTTATGGATATTTTTCAATTCGAAAAAAATAACAACTTTGAACATTTTAGACGTCAAAGGTATGTCCGCAGTTTTGTGTTTTCCCAAATTTGATTTTTTATGAGGGATTTTTGGGTCAAAACTTGAATGATAATACATACTCGGTTTGCATTAGATGGTCGGTATTAGCTTAGCAACACAGTAGGGAACTGAGAAAAGCTGCAACTGCTCATGATGACACCGTCGACGCAGTGTTTCCAGCCGCTTTAACAAGTGAAATCCCCCATTAGAGACCTTAAAATTCCTCTTTTCCCCATTCTTTGAGGTGGCATTCCCCAATGATTTCCCACAATCGAAATATTGAGTAAACTGACTGCTTGTTTCAAATTTTTCACCCAAGCTCCAATGGGATTAGAATGAATACAAAGATTGTGTTCCCTTTTAAACGGAATATTGGAGTTAAATATTGACAATTTATTTTCCCCACATTTAGTTCTAGACAAGGGAAGATACCCCTTTTCCAATTTCAACAATTTTTCTTTACTGAAATCCCCCACAAAAAGGGACATTCTCCACGAACTGTAACACTGCGTTAATGGCGTTGACCGTTGGAAATAGCAGAAAAAAAAACTCTTCCGCAGAGCGGCTGAGTCAACACAGAGATGTTACTCATGTAATGAGGTTTGAAAGCTTTACCAAAAGGTAAAAACCATAGACAAATCATATGATGTGTTTGGATTCGTTTTTTGTGATTTATTGCGTTGACATTAAAAACGACATGTCAGCGCAATAAATCACAAAAAAAAACGAGTCCTTTCGCGGCCTTAAGGCTGAAAATACACTGGATTAGGCAGAGCATTTAATCATTGTCAGTACAATGATTCCTAAGGGCCAAACGCACACCAAAGCAGTGACAAGCTACTCAGCGATTATTTTCGTTTTACAATTAATTTCATTTTGGCTATTTGGAAAATCAAATACATAATAAAGCTTAGTATGCTGCTCGAGTTAAACTAAGTTTTATCTCGTCTCCAACTTTTCTCGGCAAACATCAGCTAAAGTCCTACCTAAATTTTGACATAGAGTACGCCGTGGATAAGTGTCACAGAAAACAGATCTTCTTTGAAAAAACTTCCTTCAAAAATTGAATTCTCTCCTATTTAAACTATTTCCGATTCTAAGTACTTCTCGTCCTTGTAATAATTAAAAAAGCTCATCCTTGCATACTTTTCCGCAAAAGAACAACAAGCACACAACGATCTGTCACAATTTAGCTTGAGAAAATGTGCCGACCATTAAATGGGCACGCTAAATTTTGACAGACACATGAAGTACATTCTGAAACAAAAGTTTGATTATTTAGCTCAAGCTGCGTACCACTCAGCTAAATGGGTTCGCTGAAATTTAGCTCAGCTAAATTTTGGAGAGAATTTTGTATGGGAGTGAAAATTTAGCTTGAGCAGCGTACTAAGCTTAAATGTAAAACCATTCATTTTTCAAGTGGTGCCAAGTGTTTTTATTTGTTCGAAGATTACCTATTTTGAAACGACTGTAAAAAATAAAATATAACACGCTTTAACATAGGAAATGTCTGATTTAATTATGAGATATTGTGAATTTAATATAAGAAGGTAGGAGAATCTGATTCCGAATTTTGACTTCAAGATAGGCCATAATCGGTCAATTCAAATTTATATAGTAAGACATGGTTTGTTTTATACGTGCTTTATAGCTTTTGTACCTACTTCATTATTTACGACAAAGTTGATTAAAGTTTTTTTAAACAGATTAAATCGGTTCCTGGCTGTCGGATTTGTTAAAAACGTATAATTACCTATGCAAACCCTTCACAGCAAAAAAAAAAAAAAAAACGGGCTTGACATTATTGCGACACTAATAGATCACTGCAATTAAGCAATGTTTCTTTTTATAATAAGTTTGTGTAATTAAACATTTTACTCGGTAAATCGCAAAGTAGAGTCAAACTTTTAATACGCAATAGCAACAACTGCAATCTACTTGACACTTCTAAGATGCACACTAGCCATAAGCATTAGTAAAAGTGATAAATGTCAAATCTGAGCAACAATTGAGAGGCAAATGTTAAATAATAACACCAAATATTCGCAGTGTGGGAATATTCATTTCAATAGGAGGATTTAAGCGACCAGGTTGCATGTCAAAGCTTTCAGTTATAGCAGTCGCTTTTGATTGCACTGCCACTCTTAATTCTTAAACAAAAATGTGTAAAATTTCTGCGCAGCGAGCTTATTATTGACTCATGTCAACATCAATATTTGACGAATACAAATATAAGAAAAATCTAGAGAATATGCAGTGGTACATCAATTTAGTTATGATGGATTTGACAGCGTCGTATTTTTAATCTTAGTCAGCGTTGTACATGAGCAAATTAAAGACTTCGAAGCAATCGTTCTTTTTCCAAAAACCACTGCAAGACAAGGCAGTTGTCAAATAAATGGCATTTTTTTGTTAATAAGCTAAAACGATTTTTTTTAACAAGTAAAGCCTAGTATGCTGTTCCAGAAAAGCTAATATTAAGCGCCTCTCCGATGTTTCTCTCCACCACTTCGCTTAATGTTCGCTTAATTTTGACAGTGTAAGTTCCGTCAAAAAAAAAAGCTGATTGACTTTGCTACTGTTAATTTGCTTCGTTGGACATTTTGCTGCAAATACCGATATTTTCTCTGATCTGTCAAAATTTGGCTGTGGAGAAATGTATTTTGCATTAATACGCTTACTTAAATTTTGTAGAGATTTTTTTGTACAGTCGCTAACAAATTTAGCTTGAACTGCGTACTGCTTGGCTCAACCGCTTTGCTTAATTTTATCTTTGGAGACATTTTTGTATGGGGGCTTAGTAAAAGGGCGAAAAGCATACTAGGCTTAAGGTGACATTTCTATCCAAAAACTGTACACATTTAATACTTAGCTATTTTTCGAGTGGAGTTGCGATAAGTCTTTCGTCAATCAAGCAGGTATAGTCATATAGTCATGTCGTTTTCCATTGGGCAAAAACAAGGGTCCGGGAGAGTTCGGAATTGAAAAAATCAACTCTGAAACCATTCCATTCCATTGACATTTCACCAATACTTTTGTAAAATGCAATCCGTTCCATTGGATTACAAAATGGGTGAATCCCCGAGTAAAACCAATGGAAAACAACATCAGTCAAAAATTTCCGGACGATTACCGTTTCGTAAACGTCAACTGACAAAAATTTTTCACTTGATCAATCTAGGCCAATACAACACTGTATTGAAATGATCATTTATTCCTATGGAGGATTTATAAGAAATAAGTAAAAATATTAATTTTACCAGTCCGCTAGAAAGCGGTGAGCTTATTAAATTGTTAGCTATGAGGCTTGGGGACGTTCAGGTATCTAGTTTAGTAAGTCTGACAGCTCTCTCACTAAGTGAATCTCGGTTTTGATTGGGGGAAATCGGTCAAATGAGCAGCTGTTTCAGTTGACGTTTATAGAGGGGCAGTCGATAAATCTAGTCAAGAAATTCGTGACTGAGTTCTAAGTTGACAGTTCTCATATGTAGGTACCTGACAAAGAAAAAGTGACGTTCCCGACCAATCTAGTTTTTGCGTTCAGGTTACATCTCATCCAGACCAATCTAGTCGACTTAAGATAAGTAGATTCTTGAATGCGGCCATTGAGTCTGTTAATTTGACTTTTGAGCAATCGTCACCAGGGAAAGTTTCCTCTTATGAAGTAAGTTGCACGATCCCCTGAACTACATTATTCACAAACAAACATTGCTACCCCAAAATGCATACCCTCCTACCACACGAACAAAAAAAAATTATAGCTACTACGTCATTCAAATTCCATACGATCGTTGACGTAGCATCGGTCGGTCAGATTAAACCTGAAACAATGAATGGAATGTCAATTACAAACCTCAGACGATCATGCACGCACATCTTCTTTGAGAAACAAGCCGCGCAGTGAGATAAACCAATAGATAAACTAGGTACACTCAAAAGTTCATCAATCTCACGACTGACCCTGAATTCGTTTACTCCCACATTTGACTGGTGGTATTAATGTTGCCATTATCAGACTTCGAAACCAACCTCACATCATGCAGGGACCACCATAGTCCGGAAAAAAAAAGCAAACAAATAATCCAAGTGATCCCACTTCACTGTTAGAAAACCGTATTTACATAATCAAATCGCAGATGTGTGTATAACACAAGTACGTACACATACGGCTCATGGTGTGGCCTCAGTATTTCATTAATAAATGTTGTATTTATCTCCGGCAACGGCGACCACCTGATGTTGATACAGAAACTAGCGCATAGTCATTGAATTGCTATACCTATTTCTAATGCAGACCTTAGAGTAAGCACTTACACATGAAATCACTGGTGCGACTGCTGCAACTGCTGCTGCTATTCCTGCTGCTACTGCGGCTGATATGGCCGCTGTCATTGTCAAAGTCCTCGTAGCAGCAACTGTCCAATTTGCAACAGTGGTTGTTGTTAATCAAATCGTTATCCGTATCCGGATTGTCAAAGCGACATTTATTATCCTTCGCCTTGCACTTGGCGGTTGCGCCTTTTGAATTCATACGGCGCGATGACTTCCGGTCGGATGGAATTCTAAAATGGCGACAGTTGTAGGAGTACTTTGGACTTGGAGATTCTTTGGACGGGACTTTCATTTTAACAGCCAAACACGACAGATTATATAAGTGGCAGCGACGTCACACACGATGAATAAATAAAATATATCAAACATTCGTTGCTATTGGCAAACACCAAACTCACTCACGATCCAAATTCAACGAAATGGGTTTCTTTTCTTTTTCTTTGGGTCTGTTAATTTTTTTTTTTATTTTCTTTACGATGATGTATGCAAAACTTTCAACATAATTACACGCGACTTTAGTCGGGGTTTGTTTCGTTATTTGTGTTTAATGTATCCGAGGAAGAAGATCACATTTCATATTTGTTATGGTTAAACTAAATTACGCTTGAATACAAGTATCACAGGGGAATGGAGAAATTTGTATTTGGTTCACGGAAAACAATTGAATTTTGAGAGCACTGGACACGCACTGAAGTTGCAGCCAGTAGCCAAGTGATCGCGAAGTGTGCGGCTCGGAAACGAAAAAGAAATGAAATTTGATTATTTTGAAATTCGAAAGAAGCCGTACGCAGAGCTACGGAATACGAAAAGCAAGCAATAAATTAGAGCTGGAGATCTGAGCGCGATAGAGAGACCAAGACTCTGGCCTGACGCCTGAGTGAATGAATCAGAAGTGGTTCGGTGGCTAGTGGCTAGTTACGTTCGGCGAAAAAATCATACGAGCGTTCACTATCACTTCCAGTTGCTGTATGGGAATTGCTTTCTTTGTGTGGGTATTTGTTTTGGCTGTTCATTCGTTGGTTTGAGTTGAAACTTCAGACTTAAAACGGAGGCAAGTCATTTGAGTGAGCAGTGACTAGTGAAGCGAGATGTGTCTGACGGGAAGAGTCTTGAGAAATAAAGAGAGGACCGGGCATTTAGGGAATGCTATGGAGATTCGGCGTTGAGGTCAGTCAGGTACAGTGTTTTGAATGAATACGAATCGTGACATTGATAACACTAAATCGTTTCTTGTTGTTACACACTGTTTCTTATCAATATTCGGATGAGTCACAGTGAAGTGTATGGCTTTAGTAAGATTGTCATCGAATAGAAGTATTTGCTATATAGAAGACACCCGACAATGGTGGTCTGATTCGAATATCTCTCGCAATCTATACAATATGGCATGATTATGACAGAAATAATGAGAAATAATGACAAATGTTGACTGGCAATAGGGTAGAGTTGCCAATTGCCGGCCCCTTAACGCATTTTCATACAAAACTTGTCAATGTGGTTTGAATTGTTAAGTTTTTGATATGGTTTACTTTTTAAATTGTTGATTTGATATTTCTTAAGAGTTAAAAAAAAATAAAACATTAATATTTCAATGTAAAACAATGTTTTTCTTCGTTTTAATGAAAAAACACATATTTATCTATATTCGACAACAGTTTCACGCATGCGGCCGAATATTGGAGACGGCCGGAATAAGGCAACTCTACCCTACGTCGAATTGGCATCACTTAATTGTGATAGACCTTTAACCACTTGTGCTAGGTGTCAATTTTTTATCTATGAAAAGAATTTCACCTCCCACTGGCCATCTAGCAGTCACTGCGATGCGGGCAATAATTTGTTCGGCTTATTTAAACAACTGGTTCTCCGTTCGCAGTAAAGTTCTAGGTCCCAAAATAAAATTATCACGGTGCAAAATAACCAAAAAATGCAGGAATTAGATTTCTAAATTTGCTCTTAGGAATTTAATCGGCCATCTGTCAGTTGGAATAACATTTATCTGACATTGGGTCATATGAATTGTAAGAAGCCAAAATAAAATAATTTCCATGTGTGTATCAGCCGCAGCAATATATTGCGCTTCCACCTTTGACAACTGTGGTGTATTAAAACCACAACCAACTTCGTTAGTTTTTAAGAGTCATCATTGTCATAATTCTCTTTTGTAATAAATCAAGTTCAAATAAACTATCATCTTTATAGAATAAAAGTTAGCAGTTGCTTTTACTCAGAAGAAAGGTCAAAATTGAAGGAATTGCTAAGTTTCGTATGATTTACCTATGATTTCTGTTATGTTCGAAAAGGGGGCCCCAAAATATGCGAACTGTCAACTTAGTGCTCGGTCACGAATTTCTTCTACAGATTCGTCGGCTACCCCTCCATAAACATCAACTGAAACAGCTGCTCATACGACCGATTTCAGACAAGATACAACTAGTCAGACAGCTGTCAGCCTGTCAGGCTTTCTAAACTAAATTCCATAAAAACATGTCCGACAAAGCAATTGCTTAGACGCAGTATATGCCAAGCCTGCTACATTTTTGACTCAAGCGTTTGGTAAATATTTTGTAGTTGGTACGATATCAAAGCAAGTTGAGTACGCAAAAGATAGCTCTTGTAAAATTGATTACACATTATAGTTATCACACAGATAAGTATTTTTACTAAGGTTAATTGCATACATCAATACAATAAATGTTTGTTTGAACAAATTGCAAGTGGTTTACAAATAATTTTCAAAGGCACCGAAGCTCAATGGACTTAAAAGTTGACGATAATGTAAGTTGAAAATTTAAATTGTCAGTAATAAATTGGATTCTATATGACATAATATATCATCAACTGAATTTGATCGCATACAAAAAAGTATATTCCAAAAACCAATCGGGTGGGAGCACTGCGTCTGTGGAAATTAACAGCCGTTCAAGTTATACACGTATAAAAAAATGCACTTGATAACAAAATTGATTGCGGGTTTTCCATGTTGATAAGCAAATGGCTGTTTGTAAAAAAAAAATTAAAACACTATTTTGTATTTATCCACTCAGTGGAAGTTTAAAAATTGTATAACTGTTAGATTTTATCCTTCCGTCACACATGCAGTATGGGAAAAACGAAGCAGAGGTTATCAAGGCTGCCACAATATATACTTACTCGTAGCTCTATTTTTGTAAAGGTTGTGTGTTTTTTTTTGTTACGTACATTGTTATTCCAAAAATCAACCGAGCGCAATGCGGTTCAAATAACAAAGCTTGCTCGTAATAATTGAAATTCTAACAAAATATCAAGAGGAAACGATTCATTTGAAATTATAAGGAATTGCGATTGATTTTTGACATGTTCATGTTCATGTAATCAAAGTTGCACTGAAGCCGTAGACTCAGTCGAAAGCCGAATGCAGTAGATTAACAATTTGAAAGAGATTACAACCAGCATTGCATTGAGCGCACTTTCTGCGAGTATTTTGTATGAAGCCTAAGATTGCTAAATTCAAAGTGCGATGCGTTGATTCGTTTCGGTAAAACAATTTTTTAGGAGAGGAAGAGATAGGCTTGTGTAGTTGAAGAACTACAGTCCGAAAAAGGATTAACCAAGTGAAGCAAAAGAACTGTATTAAAAGCGCACACGATTTTAGTTTCTCTATAGCATTATTTTTTGGTTTCTGAGATTAGCTTTCATTGCCTTTGCCATATCGCATACAATCTGTTAAGCTTAGTATCCTGCTCGCGCTAAATTTTATCTCCCATACAGAAATGTCTACAAAGATAAAATTTAGCGAGGCAGTTTAGCAAAGCAGTATCCTGTTCGCACGCTAAATTCTTAACTTCATGTAGATGGGTCGATGAAAAGTCTCCACTCATTTAGCTCGAGAAATAAATGCCCGGTACATTAAATCGAAGATAAATTTTGACATAAAAAACCGAGGAAGAAGTTTGTGTTGCGTTTACTATGGATATTTGCTTGAGAAAGAAAAGAGAACGCAAAGCCAAAAAAATCAGCAGTTTGTTTGTCCTTTTTGCAAATAGGAATTTATGGGACACGAGAGAAAGTGTCTTCTTCTGATTGCTATTACAGAAATTATTTGAGCTGCTGCAGCAATGATTGTACCTTCTTCAATTTTTCTTATACCATCGTTTTGGAACGATTCAAATACATACTGTGATTTCTTTGAACTTTGAAATTTGAAAATTGAAAAAATTACGTTTACTGATGAACAAATGGTTTTTGTCCCATCTATGATGTTTTATAATAATTTAGCGAGCATTTATCTTTGGTGTGGAGAAACGAAGTGGAGACTAGGGACGCTAAAATTTAGCGCGAGCAGGATACTAAGCTTTACTCATCGTGTTATGTTTATGTAAACAAATATAATCAGCTGTTTAAAAAAAGGAACAATTTGATTTCGTGCTCATATACTCATATACGAACGAATTACTGATAACACCGCGTCAGGCAGAGACATATCATACTAAAATAAAAAAAAAAACAGTAGGACTGTTCCTTTAGTTTTAAATCTTACGAATTTGTACTCAATGTTGTTCCTTAAAGCTTAGTACGCTGCTCGAGCTAAATTTTTACTCCCATACAAAATTCTCTCCGAAATTTAGCTGAGCTAAATGTAAGCGCACGCATTTAGCTGACTGTTACGCAGCTCGAGATAAATAATCAAACTTTTGTTTCAGAATGTACTTCCTGTGTCTGTCAGAATTCAGCGTGTCCATTTAATGGTCGGCACATTTTCTCAAGCTAAATTGTGACAGATCGTTGTATACTTGCTGTTGCGGAGAAGTATGCAAGGACAAGCTTTTTTAATTATTACATGGACGAAAAGTACCTAGAATCGGAAATAGTTGAAATAAGAGAGAATTAACTTTTTGAAGGAAATTTTTTCAAAGAACAACTGTTTTCTGTGACACTTATCCACGGCATACTCTGTGTCAAAATTTAGGTAGGACTTTAGCTGATGTTTGGCGAGAAAAGTTGGAGACCAGATAAAATTTAGTTTAGCTCGAGCAGCGTACTACGCTTAACTCGAAAAATTCATAAAAGATACCGTCATCGAGAGAGCAACATATTAGGTCTATTCGCGTACTCGGTTTGAATCGAACGCAATCGCACAAAGTCTATAGACCTATTATTACCCCTTCATCGAGAATCTTACGAATTTTCACTCAACAAATTTCTTGGTGTAAGAATTGAAAAAGCTGTCAGTCAGTTTGTTGTCCTTTTTGACATATGAGTGCATTTGTTTTGATTTTTGCTATTAAAATGGTATCAACAGGCGGGAAAATAAAATTAAATGCACTCTTTAGATTCCTCAGAAAGTGGCTAAAAGGAGTAAAAAGGATAATCTCCTCCACGTAATTTGTAATGCCGTTTCGCTTTTTCCTCTAATCGAATGCTTGTATTTACTTCAATCAGTACAAATTCTTTCAAATACTCGGAAGCATGTAAAAGAAGTTGAATTTATTCCGAATCACTTTCAACGCTAGCTAGATGAATGAACTAATTTTGTTTTAGCAAATTCTTCGAGTTTATACGATATTTTAACCGATTTTCGTACAACTTTTTGAATTTTTGAATCATGTATCTGTCATTTTTCATAGATGAGGTACTACAAAAGCGTTCGTTTTCGTAAGTGTCTCTCTCTGTGAGAGAATTCATCCCCGCCATTGTTATTTTGACAGTCTTTTCCATTCTTACCTCAAAAATTAAAGAAACAGACGTAATAGGTCTTTGATGTCATGTGTCACTTTAGGTTTGTTTGACGTGGGCCCTAGTGCGCACTGGGTTAACCTTAACGCGTTCGATATATCACTGAACTCGCCCTAGTACTGAAAACCTGTGTTTGAGATGTCTTCTAGAGCACCCTAGTTGTGCGCCGAACTGACCCCAGTTAATTTGTGGGGGCAAGAATTCAGTGCTGAGTTTAGCTGTCATTTCGCTTGCTGTCATTCATTTTCAAACGCGTCATCTACATTGCGAACACTCTTATCAACTACAGTCGAACTTCGATAACTCGAACCACCACTTGCCACAAAAAAAATTCGAGTTATCAAGACTTCGAGTTATCAAGTAAAATACAAAATTGATATAAATATGTACATATATGTATTTATTTGCGAATATATAAGACAAAAAAATTCAAATAAACAAAATGAAAAAATTCTAGGAAGTAATCTAGTACTAACAAATGGGTTTTAATATATATTCGTTTTTGTGTTTTCTTTTTATAAAGGTAAACTATTTATCAAAAGAAATATTAATTTAAAACTGTGTTGAAATTTTTGTCTTTTTCTACTGTTCATTATTTGCAATTCTAAAATATGGTCACCGTAGTTATACATGACTGAAAAGTATTTTTATTTTGGTTTTCAAAAAAATATAGCAACCTGGAAGAAATTTGAAAATGTTTACTCACACATACGAAAATTACGATTTTCTACACGGTATGTAGGTATAAGGAACATTCAAACTCAGTGCCCCCGAAAGCGATGCATTATAAAACGAACTTGTTAAAACACGCAGAATTAGGGAATTGCCCTTCAGAATATGGGATTTCCCCCTTTAGAATTCGACTTATCGAAGGTGACGCCAAATAATCTCTTCGAGTTATCAAGACATTCGAGTTATAGAAGTTCGAGTTATCAAATACAAATTACATGCAAATTTTAGTGTTGGCGCTATTGCCAACCAATTTTATTCGAGTTATTAAATATTCGAGTTATCGAAGTTCGACTTATCGAAGTTCGACTGTATTTGCATTATGACAAACCCAAATTCAGATTTAAGTTCACTCATTTTTAACAATAAACGGGAAAAAGTTTTACCAAAAGATAAATATTTGTCAATATCAATAGCTGACAGACCTCAGGGCAACATTTTGCATTTGGTATAGAAGTCGAATTTTCAGGGTTGTGCAGGGTTTTTGACAGGCGTGAAAATTAGCTGACACTTCACAGTGCGCGTTAGTAGGCACTAGTGCTAGCCACGTCAAACAAACGTTTTGTTTCTTATATGCGTGGATCTGGATATAAAAAAAACATTTTTATCGAAATGTCTAACTTCATCATTTTTCAAGAATGTAATAAAAATGGCTTTTAGTCTTCTTGACTTTCCATATGTAGGTACAATTGTAAATCGGTTTCTGAATTATAGGATGACCTGTAGTGCACCCAAACTTTGCTACAAAATTTTTAATATTTCAGATCAGAAATTTATGAACTGTTGGTTACCCCATTAAAATCTTTCTGCATGGATTGGAGTATGTATCTGTAGCGAAAGTATGTATGCATGTATATGCCGCGCGTATTTTGTAACCCAGCAAACATACCTACGTAGGTGCATAAAACCTACATTTATAGAAATTTAACAACCTGCAGAAAAGTGAATCAAAAGTGAGTAAGCAAGACGAAATAAAGTCGCAAGGTCGATGACTTTTAACCCTTTTTGAATCGCTGTGTTGTTAAAAAGCAACAAAGATAAAAGTAAGAATAAAAAGAAAACAAGGTGTAGACACCTATGAACTGTATTTAACGTAGGTAGTTAGTTCGACACTTTCCTTTGTGATATTTAATAGTATAAACAACTTTTGTAAAGTACCTAACTTTTGAAAGCACAATAAAAATGTTTTTTTTTTGTATAAACAATCGGCATCCAAATAAATTTGCAAGCTGGTAGCTATGTACACAAAATCCAGTAACTTCCAGTACCGCCAGCATCGAATGCAATACACATCTGAAATAGACTCTGAATCCCATCAACCAGGTAAATTTGGACTACCAATTTTACACAATCTGTTACTCATCGTAACACAAAGTAATCATTTCCAGATAAAACACGAAATATGTTATCAAATTTGAACAGTTAAAACCATCGCAAGGAAGATTATGAAAGCAAACAGGAAACAGCATATAGTCAGAATGAAGAAACTTTATTTAACTTACCTTTAGCCAATTGGGCTTTCAAGAGTGTGCTGCTCATTATTATTTTTGTTGATAATTAATTTTAAATGAAAAACAAAAACGCACTGAATACGAATCACAGATTGAGCATCAATGGCCTCGGTCAGTACTTAACGAGTCGTTTCGACTGGAATACTTAAAATAATGTACAAATTCACTGAAATATTGTTTTTCTTTAAAGAAAATCTCGCACTAGGGTGCGACTGATGTACGAATAGGTACCTACTTTGCCAAAAGATTAAAGCATACACAAAAACACTGATTTATCCTTGAACCAAAATATGGAATGGAGATTTGTTTATTTTTATTTATTTAAATCTATATATTTTGCATTTTATTCGTTGTGGTTTTATGTTCTGATTAAAATAGAAACAAATATGTTTAGCTTTATTTGCTGATGGAAAAAAAGCACTGTACTTACTTGAGTTTTGAAGTTTCTTTTTGCTGGTTGCACAGATGACAGGTGTCAGATATTGAATGTTGACAGGTGTGGGGAAAATCGCATGAAAGCAAATTGAATAAGATTGAACAATAAAATTGAGCTACAGGTAAAATTTGGATCGAGTTCAACAAATTAATCGTATTTCGTTCGCGTCGTAGGTAGGTACCAAAGACAATTTTGGCGGGTTGATCTATTGTCGTTTTCGATTCGGCAAAAAGACACATTTTTTGGAGAAAAATCAATTTTTTCATGTTTGATTTGCCAATCAGATCAATAATTTTTTTATTTTGTCAGAGGCACTTTTGAGAAATCTCGATTTTTTTTCTCAGATTTATACATACTTTCACTTATACCAATGTGTATGACACTCAGCTGGCGGCTACAAATTATGTCTATTCGCGTACTCGGTTGAAATCGAACGCAATCGATAGCAATCGCACAAAGTCTATACACGCAGCATAGATTTAGTAAAGACCTTGTGTGATTGCGATCGATTTATATCGATTGCGTTCGATTCAAGCCAAGTACGCGAATAGACCTATTGTTTATCGTTGGAAGGACTGCTTTTTTATTCATTTTTCGCTTATGGAAACGATTTTTTATATTTAAATATTTCGAAATACGTTAAATGAGTGAAAATCAATTGAAATTGACTTCCAGTGCAAGTGAAAAAGAAAATTGCTTACGGCCAACTTAATACAAAGTGGTTATTCGCACGACGTTAGGGACCCGGCTTAGGTTGACGGCTAAGTATTTGGCGTAACCTTATAATTAAAAATAGTGTTTTAAGAAATAAGTATGGGCCTTAAAACGTACAGGCTCGTGCCCGAAAATGAAATACTGGAGTTTAGATCCCTTTAAGTGGGCGAAGCGACCCACGTTACCCCTATTTGCCGCGTTTAACCGTAGCCGTCGACCTAAGCCGTGTCCCTAACGTCGTGCGAATAGCATCAGCCAACTTAATACAAACAAGAACGAATAAAATTCCGATTTTATATTCGATTTGGCAGCAAAAATCTGGAATCTCAGAGCAAAATCTGAAAAGCCAAATCGAAAACGACATAAGAAACACGGGTTTAAGGAACGAGTACAAGGCACTTCGTCAAAACCCACCTGAAAGTACAAAATGTGAACATTTAAAGGATGTTTAGGCAAATAAAAAAACGATATTACATGCAAATTAGTCCAGCTTTGCAGATAATTGCTCTCCATTATATTTTAATTTCTGCAATATACTGATACTACCTAGTCCAACCATAAATTCTGTTACAAATATAAAGCGGCATAGAAAAAAAACGGGTAAACATTTTGAATTGATTTTTTCTTCATTTACTACAACATAATATTGGTAATTAAAAAAAAATACATCACTCGAAATGACCACCTTTTGCATTAACACAAGCTCTCAAACGTGTGGGTCATTCACTGTTTCCATGGACATCGTTGACGCTGCCACTGTCAACGATTTTTTTAGGCTCTCCAAATTTTTGTGGGGTGTTTTGCAAGCCCTGCTCTCCAATTCTGACCACAAACTATAATCGAATGGGTTCAGATCTGGACTTCCTGACGGCCAATTCTCTGTGGCTAACAAAGCAGGAATATTGACCCTGAGCCACTCCTGCTGGGTTTTTGCTTCATTCGAAGGAGCAAGGCTTGCTGAAGGACCCATTTTTCTCCATTAAATAGAGTATTTGTTAGCGTCTTTACAACACACCCTAGCCCATCTTTCTGATAAACTTTTGCACCTGTTTTGACACCTTTTTCACAGAAATAAACAGATGTGACACCTTAGTGAAACACCCCCACAAAACCATTACAGAAGCAGGATGATGTCCACGCTGAACTCTTGGAATAACTTTTATCCCTTTCTTTGATGGCAAAGCATGAACTCTATCATTTTGTTTGTTATAAATTTCTTCCAAGGTAAACATTTTTTCATCCGTAAAAAGAATTTTTTCATGCCCATTGTTCGCGTGCCACAGCAAGAATCTCTTGCATCTCTCTGCCATCATTTTTTTCAGTTGAGGAGCTAAAAGATGGCCTGTTGATCAACGATAGGCTTTTATGTGAAGATCATCCCGAGTTAGCCTAGACATCGATATAATGTCGGATATATTCAATTCGCTGGACATGATCTTACCTACTTAATAAAAATTGTGTGCTGCAATTCATTGAATCGAATTTAGCCTATATTCAATACCGTTCAATTTTAACCACTGTAAACTAGAACCATCCCTGGATTGTAGAGCAACTTACCACAATCATCTGTCATCAAAATGCAAACAACAAAAATATCAATGACCCAAAAGATGCAAATAAACAAAAACAACGTGTAAAATCATTTAATTAACGTCGTATAATTTTGGTGTCGTTTGTATTTAAATTCTGTGCAATGGTTGATTCCAAAGACAAGAAATTTCCTTACCCACAATGCTGGTCAGATGATATTCGTATGGATGTACTAATGGCACCATTTCGGTTGAAATCCGTAAATCCCGAAAACTACGTCTCAAAAATGAACTTCTGGCAAGAAATGATTGTCAAATTCTGCGAATACAAAGGCTCGCCGTCATTCAATAAGCGAGAACTGCAATTGGCCTTCCAACGTAAGGACAAAGTGCCATACGGGTTGGATAATGTACTCGAAGAAATGCGTATTTTGGGAAAAACTCGCTCTAAAGCCGAGTACTTGTATGACCCCGAGAACAGTTGGACTGGTTGGGCTATAAATAGTTTTGTGAAAAAACCGCTCTGGTGGGGCATAAAGAAAGTCTGGCCAGCAGGAAATGATGTCGATGGCGGTGTTGATATAATACATTTGGACTTGGTTAAGGTACGGATTTGAAGCTGTACGTTGGTTGTGCTTTAAATTGTTTACTTTAGAGATTCTGTAGAGATTTACACGTCGTCCTGCAAAAGCATTCGGGAAAGCTAATGCACTATGATGCTCTCAAGGCAATTGTCAACGACGGAATGAACTTGAACGATGACGGACTTCAGATTTGCCTGCACACTTTGGCCAGCCAAAAGAAAGTCGTTCTAGAATACGTGCTCGAGAACAATGAACAAAGGATACATTTGGTGAAGATACCAGGTTACGAATATTTCTTCAATTGTTAAATTTTCTTTTACGATAATTTGCATGTTGGCAGGCAAAACTGATCAGAATCCGGAAATCACCGAAACAGATCGCGCTTTTCATAACTTACAGATGACTCAGAAAGACCTCACATGCCAGTTGGAGACATTGGAAAGCGACATTAAAGCAATGGACGACAAAGCGCGACTGTATTTGAAGGAGAATAAGCGGCAGCTGGCCAAAACATATCTAAGAAAGAAGCATCTGTTGGAGAAGAATCATGGTAAGTGTTCGCCAACCTAATGCAGCATTTCTTCAGTGCATAAAACTGTGTTTACAGAAAAACGTAGCATTGCGCTAAACAACGTTGAGACGCTGCTGTCCAGCGTCGATGAAGCCCAGAGCAACGGAGTCATTCTTGATGCGTATAAAATCGGCTCAAAGGCCCTACAAAAAGTTCTTAACGACTCTGGTCTTAAGTACGACAATGTTGATGAGGTAATTGCCGACGTCAAAGAGGCCGTTGAGAGTCACGATGAAATCCAAGAAACTATGGCAAACGCCAATCTTAATGACAAACTGGACGACATCGATCTCGAAAATGAACTTAAACAGCTCCTCGGAGAAGGACCCGATGAGAAATCCGCCCAGACAATCGCCAACAATAATATCTTGCAAAAGGCCCAACTTACAGATGCCGAGTTGTTAGCTATGTTGGAAGGATTAGAAGTTGAGGACGACTCACTCATTGACGCCAATGCAAATGCCAACCAGACTGCCCACAAAGCTTTGTAAATTATTTATCAAGTGCTTTTTGTTTGTTGTTGTTATTGTAAAGGGAAAGTTTAAATAAAGACGGTGTGGTTTCTATTTTGTTGTTTTTTTTTCTTTTATTTCTATTCACTGATTTTACAAAACATAATATTCCACTATTTGAGAACAAAAACAGTCACAAAAGATATTTCGTCTCTTCTCTATAACATAATAGTACAAGTTTTTATTTATTTTTGTTGTATGTGTGTAATCATAAAGCTAGCAAGCGATTTGAAGAATTTAATTCTCTGTACTGCGGAGTTTTCAAAACCCTCAACAATTATTATATCACTTTCGTGGGTTTATCTTTAGTGTTTGCTTAGCAATTCTTTCGATATTATACTCAGTCTTATTATAAATAAACAATTGATATATGAAATAACAAATGGAAAACTAAATGCAAGTCTTTAAAAATTTAGTTTTCAATAGATTATAACAAGAAAAACAGAAGAGACAAACGTAATAGTTGCTATCGGATGGAGCGATGTTTTAAGTTGATCTAGAGTGTAGGTATGGCGAGGAAGAACAGTAAATAAACAAATCACCGATCAGCATGATGTGCTATAAAGCGAAATGCATAATTAATGACGTAGTAAGGATGGGGAATGGCGATGGGCCCGTCTTTTGTGACGATCTCACAACCCCACTCAACCTTACCTAACCTAACCTAATTATGGGGAATTGTTTTTATGTTATCGCACTGAAACAGTAGTCTATCGAGTGGAATTCCAACCATTAGCTTAACCTCAAAGTGCTTGTGAGTAGAATTGAAATCAATAGAATACGTAAAACAAACCGCAACAACAAAGAAAAATAACAAAAGACCAACTTATGTGGTATTCGATTGGGCGCTCTCAGAGCACTTTTTTTGCTCTCAGAGCAATTTTTATGTTCGTTTGGTACAAAAAAAAGCAATCTTTTTCAGATTTCAGAGCACTTTTGCGAATCTGGATATTTTCTCAGATTTACCAATACGCGTGCGTTTGAGTTTGACAACTAGTGGAGTTTGTTTATATTTTAGTGAAATTTTTCAACTGCAAAGAAACGCATTGCATCGGGTGGATCTATTTTTGTTAATTATTTATGTACAAATGTTTAGGAATCAGTCTGGGCGATCATTTTGAATGTTTTCATATAAAATTTAACCAGTGAATAGAAAACGCTTAGAAAGTTGTCGAAGGCTACACATATTGCAGTCGCACATATATCAACAAAAAAAAGAGCAAGTGACGTTTTTGTGTTCGATTAGCCACACGAAATCTGAAATCTGAGAGCAAATCTGAAGAAGCCCAATCGAATACCACATTAAAATAAAACTCTCAAGACGTTACATTGTATACGGTTTTCCAATAAGAGGTGTGTGTACCCGCTATTTCGGTAGCTGTCACTTTTGAAGCTTTTATTCTTTGACATTTGATAAGTAGAAACCATAGACAAACCATACTGAGACCCCCAACTCACAATCCTCTTGCCGCTGGCCCCCTCAGTTTTTTTTCAAATTCGCCATTTTGTATTCCTATCGGTGTTATATCAATTCGGAATCCGAATGAATCCGAATGACATGCAAAAACATACAAAAAATACAAAAATAAATGCTGCCAACCTCGGCAGCCGTGGGGAAATGTGAAAGAGTTCGGGAATACCACATTTTACCATAACTGAATGCCATTGGTTAGTAATTATAAATTTTTTGAAGGTAAATAATTTGATTTGTGTGGTTAATAAAACTATCTAAAGGAGATGTTTTATATACTAGAAATATATTGGGACAAATATGGTTGTGGATTTCCCGCTTTTGGATAAAATTAACTTCGGTTTCGTGTGTAATTTTTTCTTAAATAATAAAGAAAATTTGGTCAAAATGTTTTTATTTTCCCTCAACCAACATACATTGTTAATTTTTCGTAAATATTTTAAGCAAATGTACACTTTTTCCCAAAAAAAAATATTATTCACACGTAACGAACAATTTCAAATTTAACTGATAAAATTCTATGAACGCTGCAAGCCACTTTGCCCAAAGCGGAAGTGGCTCATATTTTTTGGGAGTGTATTGGTGACTCAGAACTTTTGAAGTTACGTGACATTTGTCAATACGAATTTCTATGTATCAATACTAGCGCAGTAAATCGTGACCACTCCGAAAAATATAGCTTGTAGGCTAAGTAACGGGAAATCGGCCGAAGTTGGTGGTCTCAGTATTGTCTCTGGTAGAAACTGAGCCATTGCTAAAAATGGAACGATACACGCTTCAACAACGCATTGAAATAATTAAAATTCACTGCAAAAATGGTGAAAAAACATCGTGTCTTTGCTGATTGGGTCCTTGAAATGCATGAAAATGATCCGGAATTCCATCGAAAAATCATCTTGCCACCTCGGTGGCTACGTCAACAAGCGAAATTGTCGCATCTGGGGCTCGGAAAATCCAAGAGTTATTGTTGAGAAGGCTCTCCATCCTCAACGTGTGACTGTTTGGTGCGGTTTATGGTCCGGCGGGGTCATTGGACCTTACTTTTTCGAAAATGAGGTTGTATCAACAGTTACGGTGAATGGATAGCGCTATCGAGAGACGATTAATGATTTTTTATGGTCGGAGTTGGATGGTATTGATCTGGACAACGTTTACTTTCAACAAGACGGCGGTACGTGCCACACAAGCAACGAAACCATTGATCTTTTACGGGAAAAGTTTCCGGACCGTGTTATCTCTCGAAGAGGTGATCACAATTGGCCACCGAGATCTTGTGATTTAACACCTTGCGACTTCTTCCTTTGGGGCCACGTGAAAGATAAGGTCTACGCCAACAGCCCAGCGTCGATTCAAGACCTCAAAGATAAAATTCGTGAGGCTATCGAGGACATAGGGCGGCCACTTTGCGATTTGGTTATGGAAAATTTCATAAAAAGGATATGGTCCTGTATGCGTGCTCGTGGTGGCCATTTGGCTGATGTTGCTTTTCATTATTAACGGCATACCTTCCTCTTTATTATGAAATAAACATCCGATCATTTATCTCAAAAAATGGCATTTTTCTTGGAATACCAAAATAACACCTCTTATTGGAAAACCCTTTATTTTTTTATTGTTGGTTTGAACTCTCATTCTAAGGGAGTATTTTATGTCGTTTTCCATTGGGACAAAAAATCAATCTTTTTTTTGATCTAAATCACTTTTCGCGTTCCATTGGGAAAAAAAATCAATCTTTTTTTCGATTCGGAGCACTTTTTGCAGATCTCGATAATTTTTCAGATTTACACATACTGCCACAAATACCCACAGCTGTTTTACGTCATTGCAAGAAGTTTGCTTTGAAAACAAATGCGCAAAGTTTCGTGAAAAGCAAAATAAAGAAATACATAAAAAGCAATTGATATAATGTTGGAGGAATTATTATCTTTATTGTCTTCCTCATCATGTGGAAACTACAATTCACCGAAACTAATCCATTTGTGTCTACAACAGGGGAAACATTTTTCAAGTCGAAATCCATAGCAGATTTTTGCAAAAGCGAATGCAATTTGAACAGCTGATTTTGCTGTCAAATACGCACTAATCCATTCACAAAAGCAGATCAATTTCGTTGCACGTTCCATGAACCGCGATAAATCTGAGATCTGAAAAAGATTTTTAGTGGTCCCAATGGAAAACGACATTAACTTCTTTTGTTTTCAATGTCATCCCTGGTTTAAATTTTATTAGCATACAAATAAAATTACCCCAAATTTGTAATATAAGTTTCTTTGTATATTGTTTTTGTTTTCTACATTAATACAAACTGGCAGCTAAGCTTTATTTTTGTATCGTTTACATCGTAAAGTCGTAAATCTATATTTCTTGCGTATATGCAAATGGGCAATGCATTGACTTTTTTTTTATACAAAAGTTAAACAAAACAAGTTTTTTTTGCAATCATAATTCTGTTGGCATTGTTTTGACAAATTTATTTAAAGGAAAACAATAAAAGCCAAACAACAAAATGAATATAGTTCTGGCATAGATTGAAATATTCACCGGAATGTTTAAATGTTGTTTAATATTGATTTATAAATATTTTAAAGCAATTTGTATCCCATTATGTAGGTATATTGTTTTTGTTGTTAATTGGCAAGCATTTTGTTTGTTTTTGTTTCTACTATATGGATGTACTTGTACATTTTAGTTGTGTTACTACGATAAAATATAAAATGCTAAAATTAAACAAAATTATTGCACATAGAATAGGTACAAATAATACAATAATACTGGAGTCCATAACATTATATCATTATATTGTTTGTATGTGTTTTTTTTAGTTTTTGGCGAAGATCTAAATATTTATATTATTTATGTATTATACTGCTACACTAACCTCTGCGAAAAATGGCGGATTAATCTTATAGCCTAGAATAGATAGACTAATATAACAAACTTCTAAGTATCCCTAAAACATGTTATGGTTCCGGGTGACATTTTACTTCTACAACATTTTTGTAAACCGTTTGAGTGGGTCGTAGTTGTGATGCGGTATTTCTAGTCAAGTCATCATTTAACTTCTTCATTGGATAATTAGCAAGACCGGAAGCAGCATAAAATCATTCAGCCTTATTGTGAGTTTCGGCCGAACAATATTCCACCCGAAAAAAATTACATTTCAGAACAGAAATCTGTTTTTTTCGGGTGGAATATTGTTCGGTCGAAACTCACAATAAGGCTGATTATGTACTTTAAAAACATAAGTATCGAATGTATGGTGATCTGCTAAATAACCAATAACAAATGGGTCGTCTCCAACCGAGAGTAAGGACCGTGGACTAAACCACGTTATGTTATTTACTCTCATTTTCGGTATAATTCCGCGAACAAATTGTTTCTCGACAATTTGATATATTTAGCACTCGTTTTGTGTTTATAATTCGGACTATAAGTCATAAAGTAATAAAAATATGCATGAGGGTTTTAATGGAGCTGGTGCGTGTAATTTTCATAACCAAAACAGATTGTAATGCGCTTTCCGTTGGAATTCGCAGTGGTGAACTGGTGATCCGTCTTTGAACTATATACGCTCATATTTTACGATGAGCGTCATGTGAGCAATTTCACTGTCAGTCACTCTTTAAGGTGGTGAACAACTTTCGTCTTATTTAAAGTGTGTCAATGATTGTTTTTTCTTTGAAATACCGCATCACATATAAAACCGAACTCATCTTTAATGTGATGTTTTTTGTTTCATTTTCATTTTTTTTGTTATTTCGTATAAGAAAGTGGCGAGAGGTAGAAATAAAATGTTGAAAATCTCAATCAAATCTCTTAGAACAACCACGTTTTAAACTGTACAAAATGTGAGTTATATTTTTTTATAGTAAATTCATTACCTGCATGTTTTTGTTTTCTTTAAATATTTGTTTGTATATATATTTCTAAGTAATTCTCATTTTTGCAGTTGTGCAATATACATCAATATAATATATTTCTTTAAAAATTGGATTAGGTAAAAGGATTGTTGGAAAACTATAGATTGAAACACAGAGTATTAGTTATATCAAAAGGGTTCTTGTTCTTGGTACTAACTATGGGGATATTGTGGAACTTATTTTGCGGAAGAAATGAAGGAAAAATTAAGGATTTCGGGGGAGAAGGAGAGATTACACAGAGAAAGCTTAACTGTTTACTTGTTAAGGCTAAAAAAATAAACCTACGGTTTCTGTTTTAGTATTTATAATTAGGTTGGTTTTTCTTTTGGAATATATTCGACTTTTATTTGAATTTTCATATTTTTATATATTTGAATTTAGTTGTATTGTGGACATTATGTAAAAAATTGATTTGCTATGTGTAGATTTGGAATAAAATTAATATACTTAGTATAGTACAGATAAAACAAATCAGCACGGGCAGAATCACAATGAAACGCAGTGATCTGTGATGAGAAATGTAAAATTTAGCAACAATTGCCGAACAAGGTGGTCCAGTAAAAACGATAATTAGTCTTTGAACCATTCTAGACGGTTCCACTTACCTTCTCTGCCCCATGGCTGGATGTCAGAGATTCAAATCAACCTCCTGATCCATATCAATGTGATTAATTGAGTTCGCAGTGCTGTTAAACATTTGATTACCCTCGCTGTTGTTATTGCTGTTATTGCCATCTCCCCGTCGATTTTTACCTAATAGCCAAGAAAATACTTTGTCCAAATTTCACAATTATTGTCAAGCAAACTAAAGCGCATTCACTACAGTAACGAAATAATAAAACAAAAATCACGCACAAAATTTATTTACATGCACAAAAACTGATGAAGTTATTCACTCATGATGATCACTAGTTCTTACCGCGTTTTCGGGCTGAGCTACTTGAAATTTTCGTCACACAAACGGAATAATAATTTACAAAAGGACAAACACAAACGGTAACTTGCTATGCGACTTTCTTTATATAACCAACACCATTAGCATTTCGTCGCTTACCTCCGGAAAAGCATAAGCATCCCTCGTCGTCACTGGGCGAATCGCCGCGTGCATCCTTCAGTTCCTTGTTCATCTCGTTGATGCAGCGCTGATAGTAGTCATAGTCTTTTAGATACCACACCGGGGGCCATCGGTGCTCACGCAAGTACTCCTGATTATCCTGATGCAGGGCTTTCAGTCCCTTTAGTGAAAACTTACAGATTATATTGTAATTGACACACAGATACGACATGCACCATTCGGCCAATTGGTGTGCGTTATGAAGCTAATCAATGAAAAAAAGAACTATTTTGTTTAAAACTACACCACTCGCATATATTCTAACCTTCACTGGTTCGAGTAGCTTCAGACAATGATCCACAGTGTCATTTGTCTCATTCTGCGATATCAGCGTCAAATCCTCAATCACTCGGCATTCCACCAAATTCAACAGTCTTGGGAGGCACAGCCTGTTTGCCAGTTCCAGCAGGTTGAGGCATTTATCAGCCGATATTGCAGGTATCTCGTCCGTATACAGATAGCATAGCAGCTTGTGGAATGTGTAGACTGTAACTCCGGGAAATACAATCTACAAAAGAAACAAATTGTTTGTTACATTTACAAAACGAATCTCCTTTCAACTCACAACACTCGAGTGCGCTTCACGGAAATCCCCAGTCAACATCGCGCGCATAACATCACATCGGGCGATCAAAATCGAACGATGCGCCTTCATATGGCCGTCGTCCAGCTCGAAGGTCACATCGCTAAAGTGGCCATCGCCTATGCAATGCTTTTCCATGTTCTCTTTAATGCTCTGTCGAATTTATATTCAGAATCACAGTTAAATGGAGGTTTGCTTGTTAACTTACTAAACAATAATGTTGAATTGGTTCTTCTGAGAGACTAGCTAAAACATTTTGCGGCTTGGAGAGCAGCAGTGTTAGTTGCGGCAGTTCTAAGAAGTCAGCTGCTTGTTTGATTTCCTAGTGGGATAAAATGACATTCATGAAATGAGAACACATGGCCTAGTCAATGATTGGTGGTTTTGATTTGATTTCTCTGACTTGTAAGAACTCTTAAAATTAGGATGCGTAGGATGTGCTTCTGTGCAGCAGCGTTTTTCGGCCTAATGCTTTCGAGGGATGTTTTATTCAGAATACACGCACCTGAAGGTCTTTGCCGGAAGCGATGGTGGATCTGAGCGGGATATTGTGCACCGAATCGGCAATTGAAAAGCCAGTCTCCACTCGCTCCTACTCTTTGACAGCCCAACCTCAAAGCACATCTACTTCGAAAGCATTTCTCGAAAAACGCCGCCATTACAACATGACGATGACTCGATGAAAACTGCCAATTGGGAACATAAATGTCTTAATAATTTCAATTTGTTTTAATGTTTCTAGCATAACTATTAAAAAATGCTGTGAATGCAAAGATTTTGTTACTTTATGTGTAAAATATTTACCAAAAGTAATCCAATTGGAGCAGTCTGAGAAGATTGTAAATTTGTTTTCAATGAAAATTGCTCTCTAATTGTTTTTTTTTTTTTTTTGTTTTACCAACTCTAATCTAACTTACTACTGGTCAACTAGATTATGGGAATGCGTGTCTGTATTTACCTGAAGATTGTGGAATTCCTTTTCAATTGTGCCAGTGTAAATGAATTTAAGACACTGATTCATTGCTTGGGGTGTGATGATCTTTGTCAGAGCGACAATCGTCTGGGTAACATTCACTCCGCGATTGTTCTCCATTTGTACGATGCGTATGTTTTGGAAAATCGGATGATGCAGATCCTTGTAGAGATCTGTTGGTTTCTTTGATTCGATTAGTGGTAGGGCTTGGTAGCTGGATCGGCGTTTCAAATGTTCCCACATTCTGGGGGCCACATGAGAACCAAGAGTAAATTAAAAAGAACGAAATTTCTACTTACAAGTTCGATTGTACCTTAAGGTCCGTGACTCGTTGCGTATTAGACACTCTGTGTCGTCGTTAAAGTCAGCCGTTGTCGCTTCGCCAAATGTGGAGCTTATCTGTACAAAAAATAAACGACAAAAATTTCATTTTACTTTCGAACTTTCGAATGCATTTTTGTCGGCAGACTGTATCGTTTACCATACTCGATTCACTACTGCTCCTACCACCCATGTCGGAAAGCTCTGTGGTTAGCAGTCGGAAGAAGACATTTGAAGCCGCAGCCAGCATGAATTTGTGAACGGCAAACTTGGTGGAGCCTACAATGAGAATAAGATCGGTGTAGCACTGCGACACTAGCATGCTGTACATGTCCTTTTTGTAGTTTCCCACCACAACAGTGACCTCTGGTGGTGGTGGCTTTGGCGGACGAAACGGCGCCTAAGAGAGATCAGTGAGCTACATTGAGTTTGTTGATTGCTTTTGTGATTGCTTACCTGCAGGAGCGGTTTCTGGACCTTTTTCAGGTTTGTCATCCAGAATCGCTGTTGTCGCCTTGCGATTAGCGCTGAGCGTATGGCATTTTCGAAGAGTTCATTCACTCCAAAGTATGTGAACACACTGGTTTCGTAGTAGGCCACTCCAAGCTCCTTGGCCACAGCTCTCGCCTCGTCGGGCATCACCAGATCACTTTTAAGGGCAGCTCTAAGAAAAAATGTCACTGTACTGGCGGCATATGGCAACGAGTTGCTGAAATTACCTCACAAACGGACTGCGCTCGCCAAAGTACGATAGGTATTTCTCGTCTCGGTACATGTATCGTAAGTCATTCTTGCAGCCTACTAAAATCACTGGGGTATCTGGACAGAAGCGACGTATCTCTGGATACCACATCGCTTTGCAATTTCTCAGCGACGTTGGACTGGCTATTGAGAAACACAGCAAAACTACATCGGACCTGCAACACATCAATCAAAGTCACCAACAACATAGACCGGTTATTTTCATTCGTTACCTTCCGTACGCAAAGCGCCGATCTTTGTCGTGATCGCCAAATGTGTCCCAGAGTCGCAGCGATACATTCACTCCGTCAACCACTTCCCATGATCTTTCGAGGACCTGCAAATGCAACACTCAGCCAAAGCAATCCGAAATATGTCGACTTACGTCTTTGTATATCCTATACTGGTCAATAGCCCACACTGTTGGCACATGTGTCGACAGCAGCTGTGACAACGACACATGTTTGTTGCAAGCTCTGGCACAGATTAGTCGCGTCTTCCCAACGGCAGTGTCTCCAACGAGAACACATTTTACCAATTCTTGATGCGGCTGTTCGTTATCCATGTTCCCATCACCGGCGCAAATATTCTGCAAAGTAAGAGTCAAACGATAACCATGGCTCGTGCTTAACCACAAACACAACACCAACACAATATTTTTTGTTGTAGCTTACACCACTCCCGCGCAGAAAAACTCGAGCAATCTCTAATGGCAGTTTCCGACGCTAGTTTGGTTTGCCTAAAATACTAGTTCTAACGACGTGCCTTATTTATTTTCCTATAAATCAGTCTCTCTTTATTCATAGAGCGCGGGGGGTTTGAAAAGCGGATTATCACATTCTGTGAAGTACTTGGGCAAACACCAGACAATGGAAATAAGATTGAAAGGCACTCGAGTTAGCAATCCGTGATCTCTGATTCGGAATATTATCAAGAGCTGTCCGGCACTGCAATAATCGCTATTTCAAAATCTCACCTATCGTCTCGTATACCTTTTTTTTATTTATTTTAGACACGGCACTTGAAAAAAAAAAATATACATATATAAAGAAACTGCACCACAAGATGCCGATGAGTGCATTGTTATCTGGTTTTTTGTTTAATGACAAAGGGTGACGTAGGTTTCATATAATGTGCAAGCAGTACAGAAGAAACCTATTTGTAGACATTAATTGTATTGATTTAGAAGGCAGGCACATGCAGCACGCCTTCAAAGCAACGATACATAGAGCAGTGAGGAACATCAGCTTCTCAGGAGGAAATATAAGAGCATGATCTGGGGAAAGGCATAAAGTATGACAGATCCTTTGGAAAACCTAACCCAATCGATAACCACCATCTGCTTTTTGATGAGAAGGCACTTGTAGAAACCATTCACATAGAGGCATTTCCCTGAGCCGGCGACCTAAGTAAATGCAAATGTTGCTACGTTCCACTGTTTAGAGTTCCCCTCAATTTAAACTAGTTTGTCACGCACATCGATGCGTTGTTAACTCATTCAGGGCCCTTTGCTGATACGAATTAAGTTCCACATAAACTCTTATGTGACAGTTTATGCCCTAAACAAGTAAAAGTGTTATCATAGGCCTGGCCGATGCTTTCATACCCTCCACTGCATACAAGTCTATACTACTTGACCGACATAGCCCATTTTCAATACCAACCTGACGACGATAAAAAAAGTCCATTCACTAAATTTCATTCGCCTATGTCAATTCCTTTGGGCGCTATCGTGCTTTCAACAGACAGACAGACAGACAGACAGGCGGACATGGCTAAATCGATTCAGAATGTGATCCTGATTCAGAATATATATCCTTTATGAGGTCTCCGGTGACTCCTTCTTGGCGTTACAAATCCATTGGCAAAGTGAATATATGTACCTTCCTGTGGAGGGTATAAAAAAAGTAGCCCATAAGTATTAAAGTAGACCTCAAAATCGTAAAGAGTCGTATGAGCAAACGGCTCTCAAATACACATGAATGTCTAAGGCCCTTTGAGTTATCGAATTAAAATAACAATTGCAAAGACAAACAGCGAATCCCTGCAGTCACTCATATTTCGTGTTCTTCTTATTAATCATTTAAGTGGCTGGCAAAGTAGCTTATTTACCAAGTTGTTTACACAGATACTGCGATTCTAGTACGTATTACGTGCGTTTCGTTATGATATACTGCGCACATCACATATAAATTATAACAAATGTGTTGACAGATTGAGATCTATTCAAAGATGTTATCTCCAGTTTTGTCAAGCCTTGTTTGTTTCCGTTTTTATTTTTAGCCCGGCCTTAAATAATGCTAAATCGTGCAAGTACAGTAGTCGGACAGCTATATACAAATTTCTAAAACACATAGGGTAGAGTTGTCTTATTCCGGCCGTCTCCAATATTCGGCCACATGCGTGAAACTGTTGCTGTACTTCCCTGGCTCGAATCTTAAAATTATGTGTAGGATCTCTCTCTTTTTAGTGGCAAAGGTACAGGAAAATATGTGTTTATTTTATAAAAACGAAGAAAAACATTGTTTTACACTGAAATATTAATGTTTTATTTGTTTTTATCTCTTAAGAAATATCAAATCAACAATTTAAAAAGTAAACCATATCAAAAACCTAATACAGTGGAATCCGGATATAGCGACGGTCAAGGGACCGGCGACATTAAGTCGTTCTAACCGGACGACGCACAAAACGAACTGAAAATTTTATATGTAAATATTAACATATCTGTATGTAAGGAAGTAACGTCAATGAAAACCAAATAAACCTTTAAATCAGAAACATTTTTCTTTTAATTTCACGCAGAATAGCTATTAGTACATGCCAATTACAAGAAAAACAATATTTTAATATTATGTTATTAAATACATAGGTACATATGTATGTACATAAAAACTGCACCGTCGCGTAACTTTCTTGCGTAAAAACTGTCGCCTGTCGCGTTAATTGTGCTACCTACCTACTGCTATTGCATAGAGAAAATCCAAAGAGTGGCATACTACGATTGCTTTATATTTTTTAAACAACAACCACTCGTCGCTGTAACCGAACGATTTATTGGAAAATTACGTCGTTTAAAGCGGTTGGTCGCTCAAACCGGAGTCGCTCTAAACGGATGTTCGTTCATAGGAATTAGTATGCAATCCTAACAAGTTGTTGAGTCTACGTCGCTTAAAACGGTTCGTCGTTATAAACGAAGTACTAAACGGATTCCACTGTAATTCAAACCTCAATGACAAGTTTTGTAGGAAAATGCGTTAAGGGGCCGGCAATTGGCAACTCTACCCTATATGCACATTTCTATGCGCAAATAGCTTTTGAGCATAATTCCCATTCTGCTCCGTATTTCTGTTTATGGTCAATTATATACCCAATCTTGATGGATATTCCGTGCTTATTTTCAGTTAATAAATCGGTGCATAGTAGTAAGTTATGCGTAAGTTACTAATTGTCCGCGGTTACTGTTGTAAGCAGCCTGTAACTGGTGTGAAGGAAAAATGCATAACAACTTTGAGTAGCATTATAACATATTCGGCAATCGACCCACATGTGTTTACTGCCCGCTTATCAAACCGGCTTTAACAGAGATTGAAAGAAAGAAGGCAAAACAATAAACCAAACAAAAATAAAAGCGATCGATGAGACTGTTTTAGTTTATGGCATGCAACTACTACCGTACTACGACTGCCGGTCACGCAACACAGAAGAACAGCCAATTTTAAGAAAGAAAAAATATATAAAAACTAATAATAAACGAGTTTACTGCTTTCGCCGACAAATGCCGTATACATGGCAGAAGTTTGCAAGTTTATTGATCGATTTTGGAAAAGGCCGCAATCAGCATCTCCTGTTCTGACACATCTTTAAAGCGTCCACACAAAATCTCTCGTTGAAAAAGAGTACCCGTTCTCAGGACAACAAAGTCCTACAAAATAAATTCACTCAAAACAAGCGCCTAAAATACGCGACTAATTTTCCTACTTTTATCATGATCATGCCATCAAATTTCAATGTAATCGTACTTTGGCTTAAGCCAGGATGCTCCCTTCCATGAAAAGAAACCCGGCGCATACTAGCAAGTGCATTGGATAAGTGCATACAATGAGTCAGCCAAGAGCTTGACATTTGGCCACCATTTGGAAGCAAATAAATTAAAGCAAGTCACTTTAAAGGACTAGAGCCTTCTCAGTTCTCACCCCGGAATTGATAGGTCTTAGGTATACATCATTAACCATCCGTTGACGCACTTCTTTTGTTTTTCCTATGCTTCAAGGGCCTTCAGTAAATAATAAGGATGTTTTGATGAATTGTACGCAACTTCTCCAACCTAACTTTAAAGTGTCGTAAAACATTTCAGTTGAACCTTCGCAGGTCCATGACCTTCCGTGTGCAAACAAACTATAAAGACTTCCTCGTGAATGCCCTAAAGGAACAACAAACTTTGCTGCAGTCGAATTCTTTCCTTTTCCACTAAAAAAAAATAGTTTTCCAATTAAAATTAACAAAAGAAATACATATATACCTTCACTCAATTTGTTATGTTAATCTTATTCCTACAGACACTAATTTCATTGCAATTTCCCAACGGGAACCCCCAAATGTCCATTCTTCGCCACTTACCGATTTAGAACTGCAGTCTCTCGTTTTTTTTTTACTTATTTTTGGAATTCGGTTTGCTCGTATTGATTTATTATTTTTTTTTTGTTTGTTTGCTGCAAAAATTAACTTTAGCTGCTGATATATAATAGTTTAATTCTTATTCGATTTTTCGCCTCTAAGACTTTTGATTTGTTTTTGTAAATGCGTAATACATTTTTTTTTTCAATTTTATTGCTAGGGAGGACGATGTCGTCGTCTGTTCACATATTCACGAGAATTTGATTTACATTCTTCGATCACAAGTCCGAGATATTCCGCAAATTAATTATCAAATCACATTGTCTTTTGCGTGTATTATTTGATTAATTTTCGTCTTCCTTCAACAAAGAACTGCAGATAAATTTTATTTCAAAATGATAAATAACAGATGAGAGACGGAAAGAAACCGAGAAAGAAAAACAATACGACACGGCCAGACTCTGGAGAAAATCAAAAGATAGAATGGAGCAAAGAATTTTTTTGCTTTTGACTTCCTCTTACCTACTACGTCTATGTCGTTCCGACCAACAGAATAAATTTTGCTTTACTTTGTGTAGATGGTGAAGGGACAAGGCAAGCAGACAAGTGCATTGCAAATTGCACACAACGGACAGAGAGCAAACGGGTTTTCATTTTCATGCCGATTTTTGTTGTCTTGCTTGTGTACATTTTTTTTGCGTCATTTGGCACTTCTGACATTTGGTCGAAATGAACTTGTTTTGTAGGGTATGTTCACTTTGAGAATAATTGAGGTCTTTGCATCAAATTCAACTTTTTGTGGGAAATCAAAAAAAACTCTTTTGACCTGCCGCCTTTTTGCACCAAACGCACTAGAGTGACGGATACATATTCGGCTATAACGCCCTTATTTTTTGTCGCAACTGCCATGGTTATACACCAAAAGATTGCTCTTTTTTTTTATTGAAACTATCAGTGAAAAAAGCCGTCAGGCTAAAAATATGGACTTGCCCCCTTTTGATGCAAGGTCTTCAATTCCAAATAAAGTGCAGAATGGGCAGAAGCTTACCCCATTTACGATTTTGTGACGGTAAAGTTAGCATCGAACTTGCTACTTTAAGATTTTATTACTTTCTAATATTGGTGATAAATATAGAGCAAGGGGTACAAATATACTAAAAAAATGTCCTCGACTAACTTTGTACAATTTGTGGTATGTAAATGAGGACAACTTCTCTTGCAATTTTTGAATAAAATAAGATGCTAGTAGACTTAACTACTCGGTCAATGTGTAATAACATATTTAGTCTATAAAACCACCTCAATATTACAAAAAACGTGAAATCCTTTTCAAAATACAATAATCAAAGTTCACTGTATATCCTTTTCTTTTTAACTGAACGATTTCATAACCTTTAATCCACTAGATATGCCGAGAGCATCAGTTCAGGCAAACAAACTTAACCTCAATCTTTGCAAATAAGGTTATGTTCACATCTTTCATTGGTATAAACTTTAAACCCAAATGAACCCATATTTATTCACCACCCAACGGGCCTTGAACTCAGCCATCGCTTTCCATAAATGTCAAAAACAGCTGTCTCTGATTGATTTCTGACATTTGCTAATATTTTGTTCTACTTACCCATTCTCTCTTCATTCCTTTCTATTTTCTCTTCCAAACTGACCAATATCCTTCGTGTGTGCGGAAAGAAAAAAAGGAAAAGTCAACCAATCTGAAATAATCGTCCCACCGTAAGTGCTAGCTAACATTAAAATCGATTCGCTTCTCGAAATAATTGCTCACCAAAGACGAATAATATTAAAAGCAGCAGTAGCACCCCCTTTGTACGTACACGCTCATGTTGATACGTCAAGCCACGAAATTTACCTTCGCAATATGTGAATCACATTTAACAAGGTAGTTAACTAGCCACTACTACGTGTATAGAAACCATTAAGGACAGTGACAGCCTTTAACTGAGTCGAAAATAAACGAATATTTCTAAATTTCCTAGGCAAGCTCATTTTACGCGCGGCAATAACTTAAAACAACGATTTGTACACATCAGCAGTAGTAACAGCGTGAAAAGTACTCGTAGCACTTTAAACATGGAAGGTGCATGCGTAAACAAAATCCCAGTGAAGAAGCCACAAGAGATTGACAATTTAACAAGGTACGTAGTTTTGTCCTATGGCTATTAAACTTTTTAGCATCGTATTCAAGATGACTATAAACTATTGCGTCATAGGTGTGATATCACTTAGAAATTTTGTATTTTTTTCAGGCTTACTATCGCCAAGTCGCAGCAAGATAATAGAGAGTATCGTGGTTTGCAGCTGGATAATGGCATGAAGGTATTGCTGGTCAGTGATCCGAAAACAGATGTTTCCGCGGCAGCACTATCAGTCGAAGTCGGGTGAGTAGAAATGATAGCATAGCGCGATAAAATATATCGGGCTCGTCATCATAACCTAGTAGGGAGATTTGTTGTTCCACCATTTGACTTGGTTCCTAGCTATAATAAAAACAAAGAGGGGTATCATACATCACCCATCAGGTGGACAAGACATGTCACATCATAGTTAGTCACCTGAAATATGGGCATCATTAAAATTTAAATAGAAGTTAAAACAGACTTGTTAGCACAAATATCTATTCAAGTGTAAAATTAAAGCTGGAATTTGCATACGCTTACCCCAGAGCGTGAAATTGTCGTAAATGCATTTTATTTCGAATGGATGTTGTTGCTGCAAGTGAACCTAATGGCTTTCCTAAGTTCTGCGAAGCTTTTTACTGCTTGCTAATTAATAGCTGCTGCAGTGTAATGACTAATGACTTACTGATAAAATCTCCCTCACGAGAATATTGGCCGATGAAACACATTGGACCTACTATATGCAATACTGAGAATTAGGTAAATTTTTCATTCGAAATAACACTTCGTCCTCTGATAGCAGTAGCCTTCATAACAACTAATCAGAGCTGCTTCTAAAATGTCCATGTTGTCGGCCACTGTCTTGTTTTCTTCGCATCCGTTGACCAAAGTGGTCCATTTCCATATCATTCCGTCCTGTCTTCCATATATTTTGATAATTTGTTTGTTCCTTTGAAAGCCACATGTCCGATCCGGACAATCTGCCCGGCTTAGCCCATTTCTGTGAACACATGCTGTTCCTTGGCACCGAAAAGTACCCCCATGAAAACGGTTACGCTATGTACGTGTCGCAGAACAGTGGGAGTTGCAACGCAGCAACATATTCCCATATGACGAAATACCATTTCCATGTGGCATCGGATAAACTCGACGGAGCATTAGATCGTTTCGCACAGTTTTTCATTGCCCCACTGTTCACACCCAGTGCTACTGATCGAGAAATAAATGCGGTAAGTCGTAGTACACATTCAGAGCATTGCAAGTTTCACAAGAGGTGTGTGTTTTAGGTGAACTCGGAATATGAAAAGAATCTCTCCAGCGACATTTGGAGGATACGGCAAGTAAACAAACACTTGGCAAAGCCAAACCATCCGTATAGTAAGTTTGGCAGTGGCAACAAGCGTTCACTGTGCGACGTGCCAAAGACTTTGGACATTGACGTGCGGGAGGAGCTGTTGAAGTTCCACAAGAAGTGGTATTCGTCGAATATAATGAGTCTATCAGTCATTGGAAAGGGTGAGTTGGTTATGCCCCGGCGATGTATATTTTCTACAACTCCTTTCGATTTGCAGAGTCGCTGAATGAGCTGGAAGAGATGGTTATTTCAAAGTTTGCCGAAATCGAGAACAAAAATGTTGCGCTGCCAGTTTGGCCTGCAGATCCCTTCGACGAGACTCAGTACGGGAAGAAATTGTTGATCACACCGGTTAAGGATATAAGGTCGTTGACGATTAGCTTTACTACAAAGGATTTAAGCGGTCACTACAAATCGGCGGTAAGAAATTGGTTGGTCTTTGAATTGCGCAGTAATTTGCATCTTGGTTTGTTCTGCAGCCCGATGGCTACCTGATTCATTTGGTTGGTCATGAGGCAAAAGGAAGTATCTTGTATGAGCTGCGCAAGCGGGGATGGTGCAATGAGTAAGTGATCTTCCTCTGACACTTTGTTTGGCTCGGTAAACATTGAAATTTCGTTAGTTTAATGGCTGGCCACAACAATACAGTTCGCGGATTTGGGTTCTTTGAGATTGTGGTGGATCTAACTCAGGATGGCTTGGAGCATGTTGACGATATTGTGCACATCATTTTCCAGGTAAGAGTATCATACAATTATCCAGTCGAATGGCGGTGACATTTGACACTCCTTTTAGTACATTCGAATGCTGCGAGAAGAAGGCCCGAAGAGGTGGATCTTCGAGGAATGCTGCGACATTAACAAGATGCACTTCCGTTTTAAGGATAAGGACTTGCCAGAGAGCTTGGTGACTAATGTTGTTGCTTCTATGCAGCTGTATCCGATGGAAGAGGTACTAACGGCGCCCTACTTAATCAATGAGTGGGAACCGGAGCTGATTACAAACCTTCTGAACGAACTTGTCCCCGAAAAGTGTCGCATAATGCTGGTCAGTCAGAGTCTGGAATCGCAGGTGCACAAAAGTGAACCTTGGTACGATACAAAATACGATACTGTCGAAATCGGTGCCGAGACAATCAAAGTATGTACAGCAGCGCACGTCGCATTGAATTGATTAATTTATTTTGTTTACGAACAACAGCGATGGGGCAGTTGCGAACGCAACCCAAATCTTAGCCTGCCTGCGAAGAATGCTTTCATTCCGACGGATTTCACCCTGATGCCGCCAGATGTGGACATGAGTAAGTATCCGGTTGTAATAATGGACAATCCAATTCTTCGGGTGTGGCACAAGCAAGACGAGGAATTCCTTACGCCCAAAGTCTGCATGAACTTTGATTTTTCCAATCCAATGGTGTACTCCGATCCGCTGAACTGTAACCTGAATCATATGTTGGTTTCGCTACTGAAGGACCAGTTGAATGACTACTTGTATGATGCGGAGCTGGCGGGTCTGAAACTGGACGTCATGAACACTTCATCGGGAATAAGTGTAAGTCGAACAAATCCGAATGTGGTGTACTATTTATTTCGTTATCCGTTTCGCAGGTCAACATCAAAGGCTACAATCACAAGCAAGATGTGCTGCTGGTGAAGGTTCTCGACCACCTTTTCGACTTTAAGGTCGATGAGCAGCGATTCGATATTCTCAAGGAGGATTATATTCGCACACTGAAGAACTTCAAAGCAGAGCAGCCATTCCAGCATGCGATCTATTACCTAGCACTGATACTTACCGAGAACGCATGGTCAAAGAACGAATTGTTGGATGCCATGACGCGTAAGAAGTGGCAAATTTCCTGTTGTCTGCAGATTTAATGCACATATACCTATTACAGTGGTCACTAAGGAACGAGTTGAGTATTTTGCAAAGGAGTTCTTTTCGAGGTTGCATACCGAATGCTTCATCTTTGGCAATGCCACGAAACAGCGGGCTCTCGAGATCGCTGGTGTTTTAGAGAAAAAACTCGAGACAACAAACTCAATAATCTTGCCATTGCTGGCTAGACAGATGTTGAAGAAGCGTGAGTACAAGTTGTGCAACGGCGACAGCTATTTGTTCGAAAATACCAATGAATTCCACAAGACCTCCTGCGCGGAATTGTACCTGCAATGTGGGCCGCAAAACGACCGATCGATTGTACTTGTGGACCTGGTTTCGCAAATTTTAACCGAGCCCTGCTACGATGTTTTAAGGACGAAGGTAACAAGCGTAAAATTATTCCCAACTTCGTTCATGATTGTCTCTTTCGTAGGAACAACTTGGCTACATAGTATTCTGCGGCACGCGAAAAGTCAACGGCGGCACCGGTCTAAGAATTCTAGTACAATCCACCAGGCATCCGTCGTTTGTCGAGGATCGTATTGAGAACTTCTTAGACGAGATCATGGTAAGCAGCCAATTAACGTCCCTTTCCAGTACAATTCCATACTGCTTGTTTTCACCCAGACAAAAGTCCAGGAGATGCCTTTGGAGGAGTTTGAAAAACACAAGGAAGCTCTTGCCAATAAGAAACTCGAAAAAGCCAAGAGTTTCTGGCAGCAATTTTCCCTATTCTTCATCGAAATAGCCCTTACGCAGTATCACTTTGAGAGATCCGAGACAGAGGTGGCGATTCTGCGAAAAGTCACCAAGGAGGACCTCCTCGAGTACATGAAAGTAAGTCGGCCACGCGAACTAGAAATGTGTCTCTACTACTCTCGCCCTTTCAGACATATATAACCCGCGACGCTCCAGAACGCCACGTTCTATCAATTCACATCGTTTCATCGCAATTCGATAAGGATGCCGAAGACGCCGATGTCACCGATATGCAGCGTCATACGAAACTCAATGATTTGTCCGCATTCAAATCGAGTAAGGAGCTGTATCCCGTATGGAGACCACATCTGGATATACGCGCCAAGGGCGCCCGTAGCAAATTATAAATGTTCTATTTCAATTCACTGAGTGCGCTTGTGTTAGAAGAATTTTCATTGTTTTACATTTGTTCCCCCCCAGACAAACCACAAAAGTGTTAGCATTTCTATATCTAAAAGAAATTCAAGACGGAAATAAAGCTAAACTTAAATTCACTGTAACATTCTTGTGTATCATTGAGACAAATACAAGGATATTTGGATCAGGAGGGAATTGTTTTTCGAGTATGTCGGCGAGAGCAGCGCGCTCATTGGTATGGGAAATCCACTGTCTAGTGTGCTGAATTCCTGTGATATTAGGTCGTTGGTGCCGTTGTTCTAAAAAAAAGCAACAACATGTCGGTTACGAGAGAAGTTGCTGAGTATGGCACTTGGGCGGACACTCACCTGATCCAAAATGGAGATTTTATGTTTGAACAGAACTTTCTCATCGATGTGCTTAAAGAGTCCACCAGTGTCCAGTATTATGTTGTTCTTGGACTTGTCGCGCTTTTCAAACGAGGCGTACACAAGGTGGAGGTACAGGAAGTCCCGTCGAAGGTGGTTAAATGTTGCCTTGATCCGTAGGGCTTTGCCTGTCATCAGAAAAGAAATATTCAATTGAAGAAAAAGTGAATTCCATCTATACATACAGGGTGGGCCAAAAGAAGTCATCCGATGTTTGGCTCTCATTTTTTTTCTAAATGAAAAACTTCGATCAATTGCGACGGCGCACATTTGGATATCACCTTCTCGACTTGACCAATAAAATTCTAAAGGTTCAAATAAACATAATCAAAAAACAGAATCGAAGTTTTTCATTCAGAAAATGAGAGCCAAACAACATCCGATGACTTCTTTGGCCCACCTTGTATATACTGCCTTGAAAATAAAGTAAAATGCCGTTTGCGGTATGGATACACAGAGTTAATGCCTTATCAGCGTCAATGGTTTTGTTTATACGCAAATTTCGTAGAAAATAAACCAACCAAACCCCCCATAAGAACAATATTCGTTTGGTAAATGTTTGAAAATGTCATTCACCGGTGCGTGCCGTCAATCTATGCGCAATCTTGGACCTTCATATTAACAATAAAACCTTTCATCCACCGCATTTTGCTGGCCTAAAACCCGGAAGTTCGTTACGTATAGACCTTACTAATAATGATAAAAATGCCCATAACCCCTGTGACTGTGGCGTATACGTAATAAAAATGTTGCGTGAAACCCCGCCCTTACCTTTTATAGAGAAAATCGGACTCTCGACTTTTCCGATACTGCCGTTCACATGTTCGGTGAAATTCTCCAGCTTCCAGTAGTAAGAAAACGATTTCTCCTTGAATGGATTGCTTTTGGCGGAGAGGGACTTAAGTTGTGGTACTGGTTTCCTCTGGCTGGTTGGCGTTGCCTCTGTTACCGAGGGTATTGTTGTGACCTCCGCAGTAGTGGTTGTCATTCTTTCATTGACAATTTCGTTGTAGTTTGCCGCTTTTGACTTGACATCGTCTGGCTGGGTTTGCCCATTTTGTTTCTGAATTTCCCTCAAAAGCAACTTTATCTCCTGCAGCTCTTTGTAAAGCTTGAGTTCCAAGTTGCGTAGGCCTAATTTCATTTCAGCTAAAAACAAGAAGACTGTTAGAAACTTTGTTAATTGTTCGAAAATTGTAAACACCTGATCCACAGACTCCTTTCAACGTTTTCGTTGTGACAGCCTCTGCGCTAGCTCGCACTTCACCTGCTGTAACAGTACACACAGCCTTTTGTATTTCATGTGGATCATCTGCGATTGTTGTGTTATCTAATAGAACAGAAGGGATTAATGGTAACTTGTGGAAAATAAGTTCAAAATGATTAAGTTCTATTGCCCGAACGAGAAAGAATCGTTTTATACCACTTTTTGCGGACCTACAGTTTCAATATGTGAAATCAACTAAAGGTGTTACCACATTGTGCAAAAACTGAGCATACGGAAGCAATCAATGAAGCTTCCTACAACACCGTGGAATATTCGCCAACCTTCAAGCTTTCGCAACTAAACACAAATTCGGATTAACGAAACCGAATCGATGTAATTAATATTGATTTAATTAGACACAGAAATAAGAAACCACTAACTAAAATTATTCTACCTACCAGAGTCGCAACTTTACTTTTATAAAAAACCAAAACCAATTCAAATATCTGTTTGACGACAGATTATTAAATTCCACTCATCGCACTAGCTGCTGTTTTGCAGAGCATTTATTTATTTATTACAAAATGCTCACATAAAAATCACCACAATACCATGAAATGGTTTTCAAGTACCTACTTAATGTCTGAAAAGTCCACTTGAAACATTGAAATGGCCCGGTTTTGCGTGTAAATGCGAAGCCATTAACCTTTCTTTACAAGTGTTTTAGACAGATAAAAAAACCGTGTATTCACTTTTCAATCCAAGACTTGGGCTGTTAGATACTCGTGATTTCAATTCGAAACGTATAACACTTCATCAAAGTTAATCACTCTCACCTGCAGCGATGTCTGCAGCAGAAACGGTAGCATATTTACAGCCCACAATAACAATAACCGACAGTAAAACCACGTTACGAGTGTAATAAAACATTTTTATCAGGCGATAGACAGCCCAGCTATAAACTATAATAATCCACGTACAACAAGAGCTTCCTTCTGTCTGTGGAACGTAATTTATTCGTCATCCTATGCTAAGGGCAGCGAAAGTTCTCTCATACTGGCTGTCTTTGACGCTTAAGATCATAATGTATCCGCTTTGATGTGTCGAATTTGAGATTCTGACCTAAAAATAGATAGTTCAGTGCCAAGATTTAGAGGGAATAACCGCTGCACAGGGACCTACCTCTCTACGCTGTCGTCGGAGTACGCACATCATATATACGATTTATTGACAACATACAAAATACAACATCGCGAAGTTTTATTTTATGTGCGCGGATGGAATATTCTCAACCGTACGATCGTTAAGATCTTCAAAATCTGTAAATAGAAATACAAATGTGGAATGCGGGACTTGAGTGGGTGGGTGCTTGTATAGAGTGCAGGAAAGATCATGGAATAGTTTTATGATTTATTTGGCAAAGCAATCGAAAAGCAATCGAGAGATCAATGGCAGACATCAAACAGGGATGTTCAAAGTGCTACAGAAAAAGTGCGCATCACGCGACGATCGTTGGTTGTAAATATACTTCCGGAAAGCCAGCTTAAGTTGAAAAAGAGAAACCATATATTTTCAATTTTCACCCGCAATGTGAGCAACATCTAAAATCGACTGGCCAAAGTTAGTTAGCCTGCTAAGGATGACAATTTAATTTATCTTCTTGCAAGCGCCTTAATTATTTTTTTGTTTTTTTCATATTCATTACAACGGCTGAATTTTTAGTATTTGTTTAATATTTAACTGTTCCATTTAAATACCGCCAACGCCAAATGTGTGCAGTGTGCCAACTACAACTTTTTTATTCAGGGTTATCGCGAATAAATTCCGATGGAAATGTTTCCCTTGTCTGCAATGTAAATCAGATTGCTGAATGGGGAACATTCCCAGGGAAATTTTATTCCCGATAGAGGTGATTATGTTTACATGACCCACCTATTTATAAATAATAAAAAAAAGCCTATTGTCGAACTATTGGACACATCAAAAACTTCGCTATATTAATACTGCCTTTGCAACACCACGCACGCGCATTTT
Source organism: Cheilosia impressa (assembly GCA_948293265.1). Taxonomy (NCBI): domain Eukaryota; kingdom Metazoa; phylum Arthropoda; class Insecta; order Diptera; family Syrphidae; genus Cheilosia; species Cheilosia impressa. The sequence goes on along the minus strand of OX411881.1, from coordinate 51,868,387 downwards.
TGCACGAGACAGGAGAGAGAGGTTTAAGAGGTGCTAATAAAGGTGTAAGAATGAGAACACAAATCAGACGCCTAAGGTGTCGCGGATGCTCTACTAAAAATTATAGATATGTAAAATGGAAATAAATACATGTTCCGGCGACTAACATTTCTGCAGTCACTCGAAAACGTTTCTATTTCTGATTTCCAATACGTCAAATGAGTGTAGCAAAGCAATTAGTGTAAGTAAATTAAACCAACAATTCATCAATCAGTTGTACAAAGTCAATAAATAATTGCCCGTTCATCACTTCCGGATGCCATTTTGTTTAAAAGAAATTTCGTTAGCCATCGCTATAAAAAAATATCAGCATGATGAACTTTCCCAAAATTTCTTCCACGTAAACAAGATGGCCGACTAAAATACGTGCCACGTCAAGCGGCTATTTATGTGGTATTCGATTGGGCTTCTTCAGATTTGCTCTCAGATTTTAGATTTCGTGTGGCTAATCGAACACAAAAACGTCACTTGCTCTTTTTTTTGTTGATATTTGTGCGACTGCAATATGTGTAGCCGTCGACACTTTTCTAAGCGTTTTCTATTCACTGGCTAAATTTTATATGAAAACATTCAAAATGATAGCCCAAATTGATTTCTAAACATTTGTACATAAATAATTAAAAAAATAGATCCACCCGATGCAATGCGTTTCTTTGCAGTTGAAAAATTTCACTTATAAATGTAAACAAACTCCACTAGTTCTCAAACTCAAACGCACGTGTATTGGTAAATCTGAAGCAAATCTGAGAAAATATCCAGATTCGCAAAAGTGCTCTGAAATCTGAAAAAGATTGCTTTTTTGGTACCAAACGAACATAAAAATTGCTCTGAGAGCAAAAAAAGTGCTCTGAGAGCGCCCAATCGAATACCACATTAGTATTGGAAATCCCATTTATCTTCGTGTTAGGAATGTGCGATGTTGTAAATGCAGCAAAAGTCGAATAGATGGCTCAAAAACAGCGACCGTAATAAAATGGCGACGAATGTTACTCCCAAATTTTGTACTATTAAACGTAGTTGAACGAAAAAAAGGCCCGTTTCCGTATAGACGCTAAGCCAATATTGGCAAATGGATTAGAGTAGGATTATTTTGTATTCCCTAACCCGTCGTGATGCGTTGACTTCTGCCCATAAAAATCGTGATTTTTTGAGCTTCGATCTCAGCAAAGCAAACTAAAGTAGTAAATTTAAACTACCACTGTGAGCCCTCAAAGTGTCAAGTACAGCAAAGTTGTTGTAATTGCATGCTGAAAATCGTACTTTACTTTGCTTTGCTGAGATCAAAGCTTAAACGACATAGGTTCCTATTTTATTAGAAAGTGCTATGCAATCAAAAATGTTGCCAACTTCGATATCAATGACTGATTAAAACAGACAAAGAGTGTGAAGTTTTTCTGGCACTGGTTGTCAAGTTTTATGAAGTTATTTATTTCAAGCAAAATTATTTTATCTTCGTCATTATCACCTAGATAAAGGGAGTAGGTAATCCACGGTTATTCGTTAAAGCTTGTAGGGCGCTCCTTTAGTAAACTTAAAATAATGTGACTTAACTTCGCAGTTTTATCTGTAAGTAATTAGGCTGCAATCGTCTCTTCAAAAAAAAAGCATTTTCATGCCTGAATCACAAGTCAGTTTTATTGGTCGCACGTTTCAAATTTTGTGTAGAATACAGAGATTGGCATCAGTCTCCCTCTCCACAGAAGAGGCAATATGAAGTACTAAAAAAGGTTATATGGTTTTTGTCCGTAAACAATCCTTAAAATGCATTTACACCATCAAGCACGCGCATTTTTGCACGAGACGTGACAGAGAGATCCGTTTTTCTGCAGTCAATGCTAGTAAAGGAGTACGAATGAGATCACAAATCAGACGCCTAAAGTGTCATGGATGTTCTGCCCATAATTATAGATACGTAAAATGGAAAGAAACACAAATTCTGGGGAACATAATTTCTGTAATCACTTGAAAATATTTCTATTTCCGATTTAAAACATGTGAAATGAGAGCGATTTTAAGTTTCAGTAAATTAAACCAAAAATTCATCAATCAGTTATACGAAATTAATAAATAGTTTTCCGTTAATCACTTTCGGAAGGCATTTTGTTTTATAGGAAAGCGAAATTTCGTATGTCATTGGTATAAAAATATCAACATGCATAGCTGTCCCATAATTCCTACCACGCAAACAAGATGGCCGACCAAGAAACGTGTCACGTTGTTTGCGTGTTAAATGCCGTCCCTTTCAGTCACACGGCTATTTAGTATTTAACATCTTCCGTGTTAGGAATGTGTGATCGTGGCATTAGAATTTTGTCAAAAGCTTAGTTTGTCATAATGGAAATATTCTAAAAAAAAAAACTCCCGGATAGGCTTTGAATTATTGAAATAAGTTGTAAAATTGATGTTCTTTTTAACGAGACGTCTGACGCCAGAGAGGATTTGTAAAGACTGTTTTAAATCAGGTTACAGGTTCAAGTCCAATCGCTGACAAAACCCACAAACCTAACGTCGAGTATTTTCTTATTTTGAATGAACTGAGTTTTAAAAACTTTTTATAACGTTTTCTTATAGAACTGACCCCCAGCTTGACAACTGCATTAACCAATGACAGGCAATTTCGAAACACCACCTGCTTCCTATTTTCCTATAAAAAGTTGGCACTATACCTGTCTATCCACCTAGCATGTAATTTTCGCCATTAGCTTGATAGATACGATACAACCAAGATACGCTTTAATCGCAAATAGATAAGCCAACAAAATATAAACATTATTATTAATATGTACGTACATTTTCCTGTTTTCTATTGCTTTTTTATTTTTTTGTTGATAAGCTAACCTAATCAATGTTGCTAATATAATCGATAATAATTTTCTGCTTCTGGTAAATTGACCATTGCCATGGCTTAAGTTAGTGCAAATTTTCACCTAGCGGGTAACATATCACTGTTTTTTTGCTCACATTTTGTCTTCTGTCAAATCTGATTTTCGTTTAACATGTTTGACCCAAAGCCATACAGCGCAAACCAATATTTCCAAATCAAGTTCTGTGTGTTTATTCTGATTCTATATCTTAAAGTGGATAACTTAAATGCATCACCCCTGAACGATCGTAATAAAAGTGGCGATGTCGTTGAATTTATATTGAAACCCCCGGACGTCATTACGATCGACGATAGTTTAACGGGCAACGGTGATAACATATATTCGATTGAAAATGGCGCTTCGGCAAAAGTGCAAAGTGAAGTAGTTGTGCCAACGAACAAACTGTATAATTATTACAGTAGTGGTGTGGATGAAAATAGCCACAATGTGACAGATTCGAATAATGCCGATGAACAAACCAGCGAATCCAGTGATTCGCGTGATTTTGTGAATGAGTATTTATCGCAATTTTCGGCAAACAGTAGTAACGCGTGCATGTTGGACGGTCTTAAGGAGTACATGATGTCGTGGGCTTATGAGAATGGAACCTTGGTGAATCAGAGTTCGGCGAAATTTAAATGGATTCACCGATGTTGGTTTGAAATTTTTTTTACTGATTAGTTAGTTAACTTTCTCATGTCCCAAGTCGGAGGTCGTTAGGAACCCTTTAGAGCTGTCTGCATTTCTATGGAATTAATTAGAATACCTATCAATATATAGAAGCTTTTAAGTTATAAGCTTGAGGGCATGACATTATTGCCATATCGCAAGCCACACCTTCGAATTGATTACAAAAAGCTGAAAGTATCCGTAAAAGGGTATGAGAACCTCGAAACAAATATTTCGCCGACTTTTAGCTGAAAATTCTGAATGAAAGTCTAAATGAAAACGGGCCGAAATTATATTTATTGATTGATAAAAAAATACCTAGATAGAGCAAGACGGAATATCACTCATAGAACTTGAAAAAGAGTCAAATAGAATTGTTTCTTCTTTCATATTTATAGAAGTAAATTAATTTAAGTCCTGTATTCATCAGCGGCTCTTAAATCAATGAGTTAGGAATTCATATATGTAAAAGTTGTTTCGGAGGAAGGAACAAAAATGCATGTTCGTCGGGAACTTGCTAAATAAGGTTTTTTTTTTTTTAGAGGTATAGAACTTCGAATTGAAATAAAACACGAGGAAATCGTTTTAATGTCCATCAATTTGGCTTTATTGGAAGGATAATTTTATGCCATTAATGTTTAAATATGATTTCGGGCTGGTTCGAATAAAGCCAAGTCCAGTAAAGAGGTCCAATTTTCAACCACTTTTTCGAGCATTTGGGGCTGTATGTCGGCTTCCAAGTCCGCTAACGTTTCTGGTTTGTTGGCGTAGGCGAGCGACTTCAAATATCCCCAAAGAAAATAATCCAATGGTGTCAAATCACACGATCTTGGTGGCAAATTGACAGCTCCATTCCGCGGCATTATGCGCTCATCGAATGTTTCCTTCACAAAATCGATTGTGACATGTGCTGTGTGGCATGTAGCGCCGGCCGTCTTGTTGGAACCACATCTCATGCACATTCTTGCCATCCAATTCGGGAACAAAATAGTCGGTTGTCATTGCTCTATTAACGGTAACTGACTCTCCAGCATCATTTCGGAAGAAGTGTGGCCCAATGAGTCTACCAGCCCCTAGAACACACCAAATAGTGAGTTTTTGTGGATGTAATGGCGTCTCAAGGATCTCACGTGGATTCTCTTCGCTCTTCACAAATGCGGCAATTTTGCTCGTTGACGTAGCCATTCAACCAAAAATGAGCCTCATCACTGAACAAAATTTTGCGATGAAACTCAGCATCGATATCGATCTCATTTTCGGCCCAACCACCAAAATCACGACGCATTGCATGGTCTCGCGGCTTTAATTCTTGCACAAGCTGGATCTTGTAAGGTCGTTAGCCAAGATCTTTGCTTCCATAAAGTTGATGGACAAAGCTCCAATTGCTGTGCACGGTGGCGAATCGATTCATTCGGGTCCTCTTCAACACTTTGCTCTACAGCGGCAATTGTTTCGCACTGTTTGACGTCTCTTCGTATGCGTATTATCACATAGAGTAAACGTAGTGCGAAAACGATCCATGGTTAACCGAATTAATTGCTCTGATGGACGATTATGTCGACCATAAGATGAACGGAGCTTGCGAAATAAATTTGCACGATTTGCAAGCGTTGTTCAATTGTCAACCTGTTCATGATGAAATGGCACACCAAACTGAACATAAATGACACTAGAGTTGCCAGATTGGACCTCAAAATGTCAGTTTTATCTTTATTCGAAAAACCAACCTCTTAAACAAAAACCCTTTACTTTGTTTACGTTTCTATTTAAAGTTTTATTTTTGTAAGTCAATTTTACTGCAGAGCTAAATGAGAGCTGTAGGGGATATTAGTTACGTAGTTTTTCAACAACAAACATTAGGTTTGGGTAACAAAAGTGGCTCTAGGAAGACTCTGCCGCACGCTTCGTAAAAATCCACTATAAAATTGATAAGAATTTTTTTTTCGTTGAAGCACTTTTGCAACAGTGGTAGGCATCGTAAATATCCATCTCTGATTAGATTTTCTGTTGTTAAGGGCCCAACCCATGGAATCCGCCGCGTCCGTTGCGGCAACGTATTCGACTGATAGTTTGATAGAATACACAGCACCTTATGGAAGCTGACCCATAAGCAGCGCATGTGCCGGATACGACGGATAAAGTAGGTTTACTTTCTACTTTTCTGTCCGTTGCATCCGTTTCAGGGTTGACAAACGTGTTACGATCGTAACTTTTAAGTTACAATGGACTTTGAAAAAATAAAAAATACAATCGGTCCGAAAAAGTTACAATCAAAGAGTATTTTTTTATTTTGAAAAATTGCAATAACGCATATTTTAATACAATAACTTATTACAATTTTTTGTATTCGTTTATCCACAATTTCTATTATTACGCTATACTTACGCAAGAAATTCCATTGTAAAACATAATGTTAACTTTCCCTTACATTATGCAGTTGACAATTGACAAAACATATGAAAGACGGAACAGCTTAGCTATACCTAAATTCTAGTAAGGGATTCCCGATAAAATAAGCTACAAGATTTTTGAGTAAATTTGTTAATCTCGTCGGAAATGTTTTTATGCTTATTGCAATAGATTGGTGATTTTTATACCCTCCACAGGGGAAGGTATATTCACTTTGCCATTACATTTGTAACGCCAAGAAGGAGTCACCCATCAGAGACCTCATAAAGTATAATATATATACATACAAGGTAGGCCCAAAGAAGTCATCCGATGTTGTTTGGCTCTAATTTTTTTTCTAAATGAAGAACTACGATTCTGTTTTTTGATTATATTTATCTGAACCTTTAGAATTTTATTGGTCAAGTCGAGAAGATGGTATCGGCCAAATGGGCGCCGTCACAATTGATTGCCTTACGGGCTCGTTTTAGCAATGGGATAACTGAGTTTTTTCTGCCGCAATTGGACGAATTACGACTGAAAGACATGTGGTGTGGTTCTTCCTTGACAGATCTACGGCATACACTGCGCGAGCCACAACCGATATTCTGAAGGCGGCATTCCCGGGTCGCCTCATCTCTCGTTTTGGTGATTTCCACTGGCCCGCAAGATCGCCGGATTTAACCGTTCCAGACTTTTTTTTTGTGGGGGTTTTTGAAGTACCGTGTTTACGTGAACAAGCCCGAGACCATAGAAGCCCTAAAGGACAACATTCGACACGAGTGCGAGACTCTGTAGCTCGAAGTTCTCGCCGAAGTGATGAAAAGTGCCATAAAACAAGCCCGTATGGCAATCAATTGTGACGGCGCCCATTTGGCCGATATCATATTCTCGGCTTGACCAATAAAATTCTAAAGGTTCAAATAAACATAATCAAAAAACAGAATCGAAGTTTTTCATTAAAAAAAAATTAGAGCCAAACAACATCGGATGACTTCTTTTGGCCCACCTTGTATATTTAGAATCAGGATCACATTCTGAATCGATTTAGCCATGTCCGTCTGTCTGTCTGTCTGTTGAAAGTACGATAGCGCCCAAAGGAATTGACATAGGCGAATGAAATTTGGTGAAAGAACTTCTTTTTATCGTCGTCAGGCTGGTATTGAAAATGGGCTATGTCGGTCAAGCAGTTCTGGTACCTCCCATACAAAACCAATTTAGCATGACTTGTATGCAGTGGAGGGTATCAAAGCATCGGCAAGCCCGATGATAACACTTTGACTTGTTAAAGTTAATTATTAAGATAAACAGGTATCTATGACAAAAGCTAAAAGTCAACTTCAGGGGTTCTAGCGAACTTTCAATTTGTTTTCTTTGAGATTTGTACATAGCAGTTTCAAATACACACATAAACAAAAAGAACCGTTTGATGAAATTAAGAAACAGCAAATTTATTTGAATATACACTATTTCGGGTTTCTTTCAATTTCGATATTAAATTAAGTGTTTCCGTTGATAAAATATTCATACTTTAAACTGTAATAAGAAATATGTATAGGAATGAAAGTGTGTGATCGCAAATAATGTGAAAGGTATTACTTGCATTTACACTTGTTGAAATTTTAAGTAAAGATTGATTGCGATTAAGTTAAAAATGACCACATTACATTTAAAACATAGTTTTGTTATTCAGCCTTACTGTGAGTTTCGCCCGAAAAAATATTCCACCCAAAAAAAAAATTATTTCTTACTCCTACTCGTATACGAGAAAGTAAAAAATACAATTGAGCCCCAAAAAATACAATCGGAACTAAGATTTAGTTACAGTCCACACAGTTCATTTTTCATCCCTGATCCGTTTACGTACGGTTCTCACAGCGAGAGAGGCAGCATTTTCATTGGTGGAAATATTGAGAGCATGAGAGAAAATGTTATCGTCTGTTGCCAGTTTTCTTATATGGTGGGATTTCTTCCTTTTTGTGGGAATTTCGATGTCCGAAAAGCCTTCCATGGTAAAAAAATAAAAACCTCCAAGTCCATTGAATTTTTGCTGAAATTTCATCAAAATTGATAACTGCATTTCACCACGATTAAAAACACAAGGAATGTACATAAAAAGAGCTTCGGTAAATCGCTTTTTAGCAAGATTTTCTGGTATAAATATTAACAAACTGGGACTTTTATAGCAAACATAATTTAATATGATTTTTATGTCCGTTAAATATAAATTTTACTTTTAAAAGAAAGATTTATTCACAAAAAGTACATTTCAAGGTAATTATTTAAAAGGGAATTTGAGTACGGTGAATAGGGAAATATTATTACGTTTCGTGGGAAATATTAGGACAGAGTACTTTGCCACTGGCTGTCACCGTATGCGACGGATTCTATGGGCTGGGCCCTTAAGAATTGACCTGGATGGAAGTGCACTTTTTTCTTTAATGAAACATATAATACATAGAAGGAGCACTTCTAGGTTTTGATCTTTTCATAGAAAGGGCAATTCTTTTCTTCAATCGAAAACGCCGTCAGTTTATTTGTTTCAGTTTCACTTGATAGACTGTCTTAGTGTTGCCATATGGTTTTTGGTGAAAGTAGTACAAACTGTTCCAAATACCGGACTTTCTCCGACAAATGACGATCAGAAAAAGAGTACAAAACTAGGAGAAAAAAAACAAAACATTTTCAATCCAAATTCATTTACTTTCACATTAAAATCATTTGCAAATCCAACACAATAGGTTCGTTCGTGTACTTTCAGCATAGAAAAATGAAAAACTTCAAATTTCAAAAATCGAGAGAGAAATCTAACAATTTCAAGAGAAGTACCTGATCGGTTTTCTTACAAAAAGTTTAACAAATGTCATTTTGACATTATCGTAAAATGCAGCATCTACAAAATAAGTTGGAATTGCAATTTTTATAAGCTAAATACCTATTAAACTTATTATTTTGAATGCGCTGATATGTTCTAGGAGAATATTAGATTACATCTTATTCCTCCGACATCGTTGAAGACGAAAATAAATAGAGTTTTACTTGTCAAACTTTTGAGCTGTCACTTAGTTGTCAGTTTTCATTTTTCATTTTTCAGTAAGTCGAAATTCGGCGAGTAGAAAATTACGAAAAAATGAAAAGAGGGGAAATGCATTTCTCTCTCATTTTTTTAAATTTTCTCAGTACGTGGTCGCATTCGCACAGTTTCTTAGCAAATTTTTAATAATTTTACGTTTGCAAAAAAGTACCCGAACGAACCTAATGATTGTTTTGACGTTTGACGACTCAAAAGTTCTTTTCGTTTAGAATTTCCATTTCTTAATTATTAGTTCTGTTCCTTACTCGATTTTAGTGTGAAGACACAATACCGGACACTTTATTAAAACTATACCGGACGTTCCCCGCAGAGGCTAAAAAGAGTACATGTCCGGGAAAACCCGGACGGATGGCAAGGCTAGCACTGTCTACGTAAAATCAGGGTCAGCCACTTCCGCAAACGAGCAACACGTTCACGGAATTAAGTTGATTTTACTTGTAAAACAAAAACAAATTCTTTCACATAATGCTCGTTCACGAACGACGCGATCCGACCCCAGGATTTCTTGTGTATCGTTCTGAGGCGCCTCAGTTGCTCGTCGTTGATTTGACCCGCTTAAAAGATTACGAAAATGTACCAACAGCAATTTATTTGCGATTAAAAATCCATTATATTTTGACGAAGAAGTTCCTTCTTTATAAATTTATCCGTACTCGATAAAGTCCCGACAATATTCCAAAGTAAGACATTGATCGGCTGTAAGGTAGTAATTTTTACACGTTGACAATGTAAAGCCTATCAAAATAGGAATAAAATTGATAACACAGATAACACAACACGATAGGTACCTACATTCTAGAGCGTAGTTAGAGGACCCAAAGCTTAGCAAAACCTTAAAATGATCATGCAAGTTCGAAGCCCATTCACACCTTACCCATTTCTTCTGTCTAATTAAAGATTCAGGGGAGCTGACTACGGTAGATGCATCATATCGCCGCAATGCGACTGACGACTCGCTTGCAACGGAAATGTGTCACAATCGGCAACTGAAAGGGGTTGTTGCATTTTCGGCAGCATTCAACGGCCTAACATACGTCCCATACAAAACGCTGTCCAAAATGAGTACCACGTTGCAGTACCTTATGCTCAAGGGGAATAACTTTTCATCTATTCGAACAGATGCCGATATGATTAAAAACGGTAAGACTCCATCGACTTACATTGGACAATCATTCTAGTAAATGTTCACATGAAAATAATTGGCAATCAAAATGCAACAAAATTTTCAGTACTAATAAGGAATGTTAACGAGATAGCTAAGAACGTAACGCGTGGAAATAGTTCGACGATTCATTCTGATGAACAGATGGAGAATGGTAAGGTAAATTAGTGTTCGAAAATAGGTGAAGGAAATGCACAAATTCGAGGCCATTTTCATTGTTATGCCGATCATTCATTATGAGCTTTTCAGGAGGTTATCCGGTCAAATGCGATTTCATTCAACTTTTGCTATAAAAATGTAACTAGCTCCTAAGATTTATCTCACAGGTATATTGTAGAGTCAACTGTAGAGTTTCACTTATTTCTCTTATTTTCAGAACAAGGCATTGCATGGGCTACGTTTCCGAAACTTCCAGTTCTCCTTGAACTGGACATCAGCCACTGTATGATTGAGTTCGTCACTTCATATGCGTTTCACAATCTAACCAACCTCACGACGCTTTACCTTTCGCATAATAAGCTGTTGAAAATTTCATCGCAGGCCTTTGACAATGTCCCAAATCTGCGTTACCTCGACCTATCGCACCTTACTGGAGTCGAATTGGAGGTTCCGGTTCTGTCCGCAGTGGAGCAAATTTTAAACACCCTGCTCGGTGTGAAAATTGAGCAATTCGCTTTCAGGGATCTTGCTCAGTTGGAATACTTGGACCTGTCCCATACAAAAGTCACAAGAAATAGTGCCGTAGCTTTCACTTTCCTGGGAGAGAAACTGAAATACCTAAGCCTCTGTTTTACCGCACTTCCAATGATAGGCAACACAATGTTCAAAAATACTGCCCTAAGAGGCTTAGACCTATCGGGGAATTCGTACGCTGCATACAGTATCGTGGAAGACACTTTTTCACCGGTGGCCAGTACTTTGAAATTCCTTTTATTCGAGCAATCCAACTTGAAGGACTTGGATTGGATAAAAATCCTCAAAAGCCTGGTGGTGCTCAATTTGAGTTCGAACAACATCAACAATTTGCAATTGCAAACATTTCGCTCGCTAACCCAGCTGCAGGTGCTTGACTTGAGCTCAAACCACATTGGCAACTGGTACAACCGGGTTTTCACCCATAATCCCGATCTTAAAATTCTCAATCTCCGCGACAACAACATAAATATTTTAACCTCAGAGATGCTGATCGATTTCCAGGAACTAGATTATCTTGGCATCGGTGACAACAATTTCGTCTGCGACTGCGTTCTAAGAGACTTGGTGGACATAGCTACGGCCAACAATAACAAAGCGGACTGCGTCAGCAATGTGTTCAAGAGTACCCAAATGTTGATTCAACAGAGCCTCAGCTCCTGGGGCTTTCCAGACACAGTTCAGGACAACGGAACGGACATTCCTTACAGCGGCTATATTGCTGTGATCCAGAAATACATACCCATGTTGAGAAATAGTTATCAGAACATTCGAAATCAAATGCACCGATACGATATGTACAACTTGCGCGTTGTTACAAGCTACTACAAAGTCCTCAGTTCGAACTCGTGTCCCAATACGAATCAAATCGTGATCTATGACAAGATTAATGGATCGACACTGCGCTTTCAGCTGTTGGACTATGAAGACGCCCACTATTGGTGCTTCAATGAGACGGAGAAGTTAAATTTGTTCGAACTGAACTGCGAATCGAAATATTTTAATGATTTGATCACCGAGGAAATCCGTAATATCACAAAACGTATTGTGATAGTGGCGAGCTCAGTCGTGCTGGTAGCGTTGGTGATATTTCTGATCTACCTCAAACGATGGCACATCCATTATTACTACTCATCTCTGAAGTCGTCTGCACTTCTGACAGCTGCGACACAAGATAGCAGTGAGCTATTCAAAGATCCATCCGAATCAGACTCAACTTTGGTGTACGACCTGTTTATAAGCTACTGCCAAAGTGACCGGGAATGGGTGCTCGACGAACTGATACCGAACATAGAAGTGGCTGCAGATATGTCGATCTGTATGCACGAGAGGGATTTTCAAGTGAGTTTTCTGTGCGATACGAATATTTTTCTGTTTTTATTTCTAATGAAACACGTGACATATTTGCAGTATGAAAAGTGTTAAGTTGTACAGAAGCAAACAAAAATCAGATTGCGAACTGATCTCTACTTTTTATTAAACCAAGTTCCTATCTAGTAACCATACTCTCTGCTAGTAACATTTCTTGCGTTTTATAGGTTGGGGTTACAATTCTGGATAACATCATATCTTGCATGGATCGCTCCCGATGTCTAATGCTGGTCATATCGTCAAATTTTCTTCTCAGCCATTGGTGTCAATTCGAGATGCGTTTAGCTCAACACAGGTAAATATCAGTCGCATATTTATATATATATATTTATTTTATTTCTCTTATTTACAGGATGTTCGAGGCCAGCAGAGAGCATCTTATCCTCGTCTTTCTGGAAGACATACCCAAGCGAAAACGACCGAAAACCCTGCAATACCTGATGGACGTTAAAACGTACATCAAATGGCCATCGGGCGTGTCCTCCAACACCAAGTCGGATGAGAAGAAACTCTTTTGGAAGAGGTTGCGCAGATCGTTGAAACACATCTGTTGGCATGGGACGCCAATGTTATAGGTGGTTGGTCTTGCAAACATTTACAACTTCACAATGTACCTGATAAAAAGGGGCTCCTACTCCTTTTTAGTTGCTTAAAATAATTTATTTTGCTTTGTTTTAGTTGTACAAGTGTATACAAAGAAATAAAACAGTCTTCCCTCGTTTTTTTTGCGTTTTATTGCATTTTGCTAATGTCCTCATATTGTACTCTATCAACCAATCTCCCTTTGAGTGGTCCGCGCGAGATTTCTATTGTCACGCAAAAGTTTCTCTCATCAAGCTTCTTGAGAATGGCTTCGCTGCCACGATAGGCGCCGTTAACCACTCGAATCGGTTTATCCAGCGCCGGAATCACTGTCTCGAGGTGGGCCTGTAAAATTGAATACGTCACAACTATTCGTACAAAGGAAAGTCTGCTTTACGCTTTACCTGGTCTACTTTGACTTTCTCCCCAGAGTCGAGAAATTTAATTTTCCCCCGATACTTGTCGATGACCTCCAGCACGACGGCCTTCTGTTTGTAGAACTTCTCGCCCAGGGATTTGTCAACAAATTTCACAACGATTCCCTCAGTCAGCCAGTAGTCCTTGCGGTTCTGTTTCTCTTTTTTCATTTCTTCCTGCTTGATGATCTGGTCCAGAGCAGATGTGGACGATGACGAGGTGGATGGTCTATCTACGGGTTTCGGCTTTTTGAATACCTTCTCATCATTATCAGCAGATGGTCGTTTCAGCAAACACGATTTTCCGATGGCAGCGGCTTCAGGATTGAATTTCTTTTCCAGTTTTATACCCAGCACAAGTGGTGTGTCTTCGTCACGAACTAACTCTGTGTACTTATCTTCGTCGCTGACTTCATCCCTTTTCTCGGACTTTTTGGCCTTTTCAATTTGCTTATCAATGAACTCCATCATTCTCTCTTGGTCGTCTTTTTCCATTTTCTCCTTCTTTTCCAGCTTGTTCTGCGCCTCCATGGCCTCGGGACTGCGATCTATGTAGGTGACGAACCAGCCCTTCTCTGTCTCGTCGGCAATGCACTGTCCGCTGCGACCGAGCCACTTGACATAGTCTGATAGTGTTAGCCAGCGAGTGGCATTCATGTGAATGTGATTTTTGTCCGCGATGTATTCCTGATAAACCTTATTCGCAGCAACTCTCTTGGTACCGAACCGTCTTCGCAGAAGTTCCATATACCCATCCGAGAATTCTTTAGAGAAACTGAAGAGGAACTTGCCAGGCGTCTCGGCAAACAGTAGTAGTTGGCGTTGATGGGCTTCACTTGTGGTGTGGCACTTGAATCCGTTCTCATCGCGACACTGCTTTTGACACATTTGGCAATACCATCGAAGTTTCTGCAATCCCTTGGCTTTCATTTTGTTAGCCAGGTATTTTGGAGTACCAACTTCTGCCTTGCCCATCTTTGATAGCTACGGATATTGTTCAGCACACCGAAATAACAAGAAAGTAATTTATCCAAACTGTTTTCGCGTTTCCTCAGACAACAAATCGGAAACGTCAACCCAGTCATAGAACACTTTTCTGTAGAAAGCGATTGGAATTTTGCTGTCAACTATCTGACGGGCTGTCATCTGTCACAATCGAATAGTTCCGTTCGCTTGAAAAAAAACGAAAAACATTATTTTAAGAATGTGCTATTAGCCGTATTTTATTATCAGCGTGATCTGATCCGGATCAGATCACGATAATAAAACAATACGGATCATTGAAAAGTTTAATTTCTGAATTGTGGCGACAGTTGCTTTCAAAAACAAAGCAGATAATAGAGGGGTATTACAAACTTCATATTGCTACCAGCCATATTGCAAATATTCTGCTCAACGTGACGTCACACAAGGCACTTGACATTTCACTTGAAATATCGGGGGTGTTACCATATTTAATGGAATTTGCATAATTTATCTTTTCCAAATTTTTTTTAATAACAAATTTATTTCATATATCTACAACTATGCAACACATGAACAATATTTTGCAGCTAGCACTTGAGTTTATTTTGTCATATTAAGGTGTGTCCAGACCAGCCAAACATTTCAGAAATGTTTATGAAGCAAATCGGACACATTTCATAAACATTTGTAAAAGATTTCTGAAATTTATTTATTAACCCCCGTATTAATAAACAAATGTGCACAAGTTAGTTAACTAGTAGACGTCAGATAGCATACAAAAATTTGACGTAACTTCTGAATAACGAGTTGATAACTTTTACGCAGCGTGGTAAATGTTTATGAAATATTTAAATTTCATCCTTTTTTGGATAAGAAAAAAATATATGTGGTAGGATTATAATTATCACGCGGCACGCAATTAAATTCAAATAATTGTTCATTCATCACTTTCTCATTACGTAGGTATCCCAAGCTTTTCTTAACATTTGTATTTTATTTACAAAAAAAATAATCGAAAAACAGCACTTACTTTCTGCAGAAAAACTTGTAAAACAAAAATTATTTCCCATCACGATTGGGAAACTGTGAAACATTTCATAAATGTTTTCAAACCAGCAACACATTTCATAAAAATAGTTTTGTTTAATAAATGTTTATGAAATATGTAGGTATTTAATTGTTTATCAAGTGTTTGGCTGGTCTGAATATACCTTTAAAGAAAGAAAAAAAATAACTCGGAACTCGAATGCGAAAAAATCAATTGATTTTTTTTTCCACTTTCTAGTCTGGCAACGTGATTGTGTGGCTATCGTTTGCAGGCACACCAACACTTAAAAATGAAACAAGCCATCTAGTGGGAAATAGTGGAAATAATTTTCAGATCATGTTTCATGATCTCGATGAGAAGCAGGATCATGTGCTGTTGTTGTAATTGCATGTAAATCGATGATCTATATGGATCATAGCTGATAATAAAAAACAGCTATTTATAGGTGCCTACTTTCCTCGAAATTCGGTTCACTTTTATGTGTGGTTGGTATTCTCAAAGCACTCGTTCTTCGCACTAGGTCACTTTTTATGCTTGATTGGTACAAAAAAATGAACATTTTCCCGATTTTAGAGCACTTTTGCGAAATTTGTTCCTAAAGTTGATTGAGGAACACTTTTTCGATTCGGATCACTTTTTGCAGATCTCTACATTTTTTCAGATTTACACATACCTACTGCCACAAATACCAATATATGCTTTGCACAGCTGTTTTACGTCATTTAAAGAAGTTTGCTTTCAAAACAAATGCGGAAAGTTTCGTGAAAAGCAAAATAAAAAATACATCAAGAATCTAGTTATCTTGGTCGACTAGATTGGTCTGGATGAGATGTAACCTGAACGCAAAAACTAGATTGGTCGGGAACATCACTTTTTCTGCGTCAGCTACATATAAGAACTGTCAACTTAGTACTCAGTCACGAATTTCTTGACTAGATTCGTCGGCTACCCTTCCGTAAACGTCAACTGAAACAGCTGCTCATTTGACCGATTTCCTGCAATCAAAACCGAGATACACTTATTGAGATAGCTGTCAGACTTACTAAACTAGATACTTGAACGTCCTCATAAATAGCAATGGATATAATTGTGGAGGTTGTTATCTTAATCGTCTTCCTTGTCATCTGAAGACCACTAACCCCCGAAACTATTCCAATTCTATCTACAACTTACTTACTTAATTAACGGGCTCCCGACCCGTGAAGAGTCTCTGCCTGAGACACTGTAGCCTTCCATCCTCTGCGAAGGAGCCCAGTATCAGCTCTCCCTTCCTGCTTATCGTCCAGCACTCGGTGCCATAAAACAGAACTGGCAGGATGAGGGTTCTGTAAAGCATACATTTTGTCCCTCGAGTTAGGAGTTTTGAACCCAATTGTTTTGCCAAACCGAAGTAGCAGCGGTTTCCTAGGGTAATTCTTCGCCGGATCTCCACTACGATGTCATTTGTGCACCTACAACAGTGGAAACATTTTTCAAATCGATATAATAGTTGATTTTTCCAACAACGAATGCAATTTGAACAGCTGATATTTCTGTCAAATAACGCACTAATCCATTTACAAAAGCAGATAAATTTTGTTGCATGTTCCATGATTCGTGTTAAATCTGAGATTTGAAAAAGATTTTTAGTGGTCCCAATGGAAAACGACATTAGATAATTATAACGCGAATGTCGTTGTCATATTCTTTGTAAAAAGGGCGAATTGCCGGGTTTACTACGTCTACGAAAGCAGCATTTAAAAAGTTCTAAAGAGTTAAGGTTTGAGCACTATAATCAGATCATTTACCTGCGGCCATTTTACGAAGTGGCTATTCGCACGTTATTTTTGTACTGACTGACGTTTGTCTGGCTTTGGCACACGGCTATGTAATTGACGTAACGTAATGGTATTTTCATTAAGTGTTTTAAGAAATGAGTTGGACTTTAAAACGTACAGGATCGAAATACTGGAGTTTAGTGTCCTTTTAGCGAGCGAAGCGAGCCACATTACCCCTATTTGCTGCGATTTAACTTTGACATTTCGTTACGTAGCAGTGTCCCGAACGACGTGCGAATAGCAACAGCCGCCATTTTATGTGTACGTAAATGGTTTTCCAATAAGAGGTGATATTTTGGTATTCAGCGAAAAACGCCATTTTTTGAGATAAATGATCGGATGTTTATTTCATAATAAAGAGGAAGGTATGCCGTTAATAATGAAAAACAACATCAGCCAAATGGCCACCACGAGCACGCATACAGGACCACATCCTTTTTATGAAATTTTCCATAACCAAATCGCAAAGTGGCTGCCCTATGTCCTCGATAGCCTCACGTTGAGGATGGTGAGGCTTCTCAACAATACCTCTTGGATTTTCCGAGTCCCAGATGCAACAATTTTGCTTTTTGATGTAGCCACCGAGGTGGAAATGGGTCTCATCAGTCAAGATGATTTTTCGATGGAATTCCGGGTCATTTTCATGCATTTCAAGGACCCAATCAGCAAAGACACGACGTTTTTTCACCATTTTTGTAGTGAATTTTAATAATTTCAATGCGTTGTTGAAGCGTGTATCGTTCCATTTTTAGCAATCAGGGCGTTCAAGTATCTAGTTTAGTAAGTCTGACAGCTCTCTCACTAAGTGAATCTCGGTTTTGATTGGTCGAAATCGGTCGAGAGAGCAGTTGTTTCAGTTGACGTTTATGGAGGCGGAGGGGTAGCCGACGAATCTAGTCGAGAAATTCGTGACTGAGTACTAAGTTGACAGTTCTCTTATGTGGCTGACGTAGAAAACGTGACGTTCCCGACCAATCTAGTTTTTGCGTTCAGGTTGCATCTCATCCAGACCAATCTAGTCGACTTAAGATGACTAGATTCTTGAATGCGGCCAATGGCTCAGTTTCTACTTATCAAATGTCAAAGAATAAAAGTTTCAAAAGTGACAGCTACCGAAATAGCGGGTCATTCACAATAACACGTCTCATTGGAAAACCCTTTATAATGAAGGTAAAGTTCGCATACGGTGTGACGTGTGATCCTACCTTCAGAGTTCAAACTTCATAGATTCAATTTTTGTTTGCATTCCTCCAGTACTAAATAAAAAATGGTAAAAATAAATGAAATACAGCATAATACTCGTGTGGAATCTTTTTATTTGCATATTTTCTTTTTTGTATCTTTGCGTCACTTTGCTGGCTCATTCTCCTCTTTATTTTTTTGCATCTCGCTTTTTTCATCTTCACTACTTCGATAAATATATAATATAACATAAAATTGTAATGTCTTGCTTTAAATCATTTGTAGTAATTTTTTTTTCTTCGTAATTTAAAAAAACAAAACCTTACTTCCATTCCTAGCTAGAACTACAATTTGTTGTTGTTGATTTGCTTTGTAAATATATGTAAACATGCTCTGCAAAATTGTTCAATAACAAATGTAAAAATAAAAATGAGTTCAAATCGTTTGATTTTTATACATAATTGTTCTGTTTTACCCTTGATTTGATTTACTAAACTTCTGACAGCTGATGCGTTCGTATTTCGCACTTGCTGTCATTTAAACAACAATAGCCCTCGATTTCAGAGCTTGTGCCACCCACAATACAATACACGATTTCTCACTTACTGTTATTTTTTATTTTAGCTTATCTTGGTAAATTAAATTAGTTGCTTGTTTATATTTTTAAAGACTTAAAAAAAAAACAAATAGGTAATAATATGAAAATGAACAGCAGTAGTTCGACTAAAGCTCAAGATAGGCTTCCGCCAGAGGCACAGACAGATCTCGTTTGGATTTTTTGTTGTATTCCCCCGTGTTGTTCACTTGTTGTTGGCTTGGAAAAAGTTCTCAAAGTGTATGTGTGTGTGTATTCATTTCTTTTATATATATTTTACTCTTCTTTTGTTTATCAATCAATCAATTAATTAGTAAATATTGTATATATGATTTTTATCTTATTTTTCACTTCGCAATTTAATATTTTATACATGTTTATTCATTTTATATTGGTGTTGATGTTCTTTTTTGGGTTTTTGTTTTTAGATTTATTTTATAATTGAATTGGGTTTCAATTTATTGTTATATTGCGAAATATATATATTTTTTTCTCTTCTGAGGTATGAATTTACCAAAAAAAAACGAAAACAAAAATTGTCTAATAATCATCTAAATCGAAACAATCGTTGTCCAGTTCGTCTAGCTGCATACTCTGGAAGTCTACTTTGTATCGCAAAATGCCTGTGGGAGAGAGAGAGAGAAGGACACGGGTTTTCGTGTTTGTTAGCAGTGGTATTTTTTTTATATATGATGTAGTTAAATAATAAGCAAGGAATACTTTTTGTCCGATAACAGGAGATACGAAAAAGAAAAAGTACAAATGTAAGAATACAAATAGTCAAACAAACTTTGTAGCAATGATCTCTAATATATAACGAAAAATAGGCACCAACCGATTTCGCAAAGCAATGTAATATAAAAATCTGAAGGAATGCCAGAACTGAACTACGAGTAATATCGAGCGAGATCGAGTTCCCTGCAGCTGTAAGTACATACCCCATTTGCGCTGTTTTTACATCGCCTCGGCCATCGAAGTACATTTTGACATTTCGTTCGTTGTTCGACAATACTTTTGACACCGGAAAGAAATTCAACGCGCATTATGAATTCCTACTACGACTCGGCATTGTGTGAACATCGAGCAGGGAATTTAGTGCGTTTACCATTGCACTAGGTGGACGTAAAGGGGCACTCATGTCGCCGATCGAGAGCTGGGCTTTAGTTTCGTTTTTATTCAGCACAAACGAAACTGAA
The DNA here is from genome assembly GCA_948293265.1 of Cheilosia impressa. NCBI lineage: Eukaryota > Metazoa > Arthropoda > Insecta > Diptera > Syrphidae > Cheilosia > Cheilosia impressa. Next base: position 51,848,305 of record OX411881.1, on the reverse strand, counting down.
TGTGCTGGCTTCAGTGCAGTAAGGTGCTCGATTAAAATTGTGTCTACAATAAATGAATCTGTGCGTTTTAGAAAGAAAAAGCGTAACAGCAACCCTCCTCGAGCCCAGTTCAGAAATCGAGTTGGGTTTGTGAATACAAAGGGTGTTTTTTTAGAGGTTGGTTTTTCGAATAGAGATAAAACTGACATTTTGTTGTAAAATCTGGCAAACTCCAATGTCATTTATGTTCAGTTTGGTTTGCCATTTCAATTGAACAACGCTTGCGAATCGTGCAAATTTATTTCGAAAATAATGGTTTACCGCCAGCTCCGTTCATCTTATGGTCGACATAATCGTCCATCAGAGCAATTAATTCGGTTAACCATGGATCGTTTTCGCACAACGTTTACTCTATGGGATAATACGCATCCGCAGAGACGTCGAACGGTGCGAAACAATTGTCGCTGTAGAGCAAAGTGTTGAAGAGGAACCGAATGAATCGACTCGCCACCGTGCACAGCAATTGGAGCTTTGTCCATCAACTTAATGGAAGCAAAGATCTTGGCTAACGACCTTACAAGATCCAGCTTGTGCAAGAATTAAAGCCGCGAGACCATGCAATGCGTCGTGATTTTGGTGTACGGGCCGAAAATGAGATTGATATCGATGCTGAGTTTCATCGCAAAATTTTGTTCAGTGATGAATGAGGCTCATTTTTGGTTGAATGGCTACGTCAACGAGCAAAATTGCCGCATTTGGAGTCAAGAGAAACCACATGAGACCCTTGAGACGCCATTACATCCACAAAAACTGACTGTTTGGGGTGCTCTAGGGGCTGGTAGAGTCATTGGGCCATACTTCTTCCGAAATGATGCTGGAGAGTCAGTTACCGTTAATAGAGCAATGACAACCGACTATTTTGTTCCCGAATTGGATGGCAAGAATGTGGATGAGATGTGGTTCCAACAAGACGGCCGGCGCTACATGCCACACAGCGCACGTCACAATCGATTTATTGAAGGAAACATTCGATGAGCGCATAATTTCGCGGAATGGACCTGTCAATTGGCCACCAAGATCGTGTGATTTGACACCATTGGATTATTTTCTTTGGGGATATTTGAAGTCGCTCGCCTACGCCAACAAACCAGAAACGTTAGGGGACTTGGAAGCCGACATACAGCCCCAAATGCTCGAAAAAGTGGTTGAAAATTGGACCTCTAGACTTGGCTTTATTCGAACCAGCCCGAAATCATATTTAAACATTAAGGGCATAAAATTATCCTTCCAATAAAGCCAAATTGATGGACATTAAAACGATTTTCTTGTGTTTTATTTCAACTCGAAGTGCTATACCTCTAAAAACAAACACCCTTCACTTAAGTGATGGAGCGATAAAAACCTCCTCGATGTCGCGGCAATGTGTGGGCCGAGCCGCAGTAGGATTTCATAATACGCCACGTAGATTGGGGCGATACCAAAGAGGAACTTATGACTAAGTCAGTGCAACGGTGGAGAGAGTTTGGATTGTTTCGGCCGAATGTACGCCTTAGTATAGTCAGACCAGAAGGGACCAAGGCTCGAAGAAACCTAGACATCAGCGCGCAACATTCTGTGTAACGTATGATCTATTTTAGGGAAGCGTGCCACGACCAGACGTCCCGGAGACCAAACAGAGCCTCAGCATTTATATTTTAATTATAAAGTGTTTTCCAATAAGAGGTGTTATTGTGAATGACCCGCTATTTCGGTAGCTGTCACTTTTAAAGCTTTTATTCTTTGACATTTGATAAGTAGAAACTACGCCATTACTAAAAATGGAACGATACACGCTTCAACAACGCATTGAGATTATTAAAATTCACTACAAAAGTGGTGAAAATCTTGCAGTCACAGTTCGCAAAACTAAAGCAACTAAGTCGTCGTGAAGCAGCTTGTCGGACCGCAATACAGAAATTGGTGGAAAAATTTTAGCTGTTGGGACAAGTTAGTGATGTGAAGAATAAAGGCTGATGCTATTCGCCCGACGTTCGGGACACGGCTACGTAACGAAATGTCAAAGTTAAATCGCGGCAAATAGGGGTAATGTGGCTCGCTTCGCTCGCTTAAAGGAATCTAAACTCCAGTATTTCATGTTCGGGCACGAGCCTGTACGTTTTAAGGTCCAACTCATTTCTTAAAACACTATTTTTAATGAAAATACCATTATTACGTAGCCGTGTCCCGAAGCCAGACAAACGTCAGTCAGTACAAAAACGTCGGGCGAATAGCCACTTCGAAGAATAAAACCCGTGCACGTCGCTCAAGAACAACTGAGAATATTGCTGCTGTAGCCCAAAGGGTTGAAGAACACCCAGGTTTGTCCATTCCTCGTCGTTCTTTGGAATTGGGCACAAACGTCATTACACCGTCATTTTGCATAAAGACGTCTTCAGTTAAAACAAGAACTCAAGCCGGCCGATCATCAACAATGTCACCATTGATCTTTTACGGGAAAAGTTTCCGGACCGTGTTATCTCTCGAAGAGGTGATCACAATTGGTCACCGAGATCTTGTGATTTAACACCTTGTGACTTCTTCCTTTGCGGCCACGTGAAAGATTAGGTCTACGCCAACAGCCCAGCATTGATTCAAGACCTCAAAGATAAAATTCGTGAGGCTATCGAGGACATAGGGCAGCCACTTTGCGATTTGGTTATGGAAAATTTCATGAAAAGGATGTGGTCCTGTATGCGTGCTCGTGGTGGTCATTTGGCTGATGTTGTTTTTCATTATTAACTGCATACCTTTCTCTTTATTATGAAATAAACGTCCGATCATTTATCTCAAAAATTGACATTTTTCTTTGAATACCAAAATAACACCTCTTACTGGAAAACCCTTTATTTGTATGGTACGTCCCGAGAAGACAGTCGGAGACCAAACAGAACCTCAGCATTTGTATTTTAATTACATTTGTATGGTGAGTTTCAGACTGTATATCATTTCTTAGTAGTTCGAACAATTTACAGCACTCGGAGACATGTGTGTACCCAACTCGATTACGTGCTGATTAACGAAAAATTACAACTAAAAAGGGAAAACCAACTGATTTTAGCATGCAGCAATGAAAATAAAACGGGCTAATACAATCAAAATCATAAGGAAAACACACAACATTCAAATAACGTCATCAGAAAATTACCTTAGTCAAAAGGACGCGGTGATTTCAAGTTTGAATGCGGGTTTTTGTTAATTTTTGTTATTTTTGCTTTTGTCTTGTCTTGTTCAAGGGGGATTATTTTATAATACGTGTGTGTGTGTGAGTTCGAACTTCATGATAAGTGTTTTTTTTTTATACAATTGGGAGAAATTTTAGCCTTAAAAATGTTTTTTCTTAAATACACGACAATATTATGCACGACAGGTTTTTTCGTATTTTTTCCTTTTGTTATAGTTTATCTTTTAAATTAAAAATGTTACAATAAAAATTCACTCGATCTAAATTTTAAAATTGTTTGCTCTTCTGTTTAAAACCAAAATAAACGAAACTGCACAAGAAGATGCGATTCCTTCGGTGCCATTGGTTGAGTGAAGTTTTTCGCTACGCATTGCTCTCCTTTTTAATTTTTTTTTCCTCTTTCTTATTATTAGATACGTATTAACTTGTTTTGCGTTCGTTATTTGTATTTTTTTTGGTTTAGGTTTATTTGTTTAGTAATCATCAAGGTCAACATCATCCAAAGGTTCGTCGGCTTGAAGCGATTGGAAATCTACTTTGTAGCGCAAGATTCCTACGTTTGTGTCAAACAAGTAGCACGGCAAATTTTATATTTATAGTTAATGGCCCAACAAACGGAAAGGGGGTTTGTATATAAGGCATAAGTTATTTACGTGGCAGCATTAAAATGGAAAAATATGGAAGAAAATGATTTGTTGTTGTTTGTTTCTCTTTTTTTTTATACGATACAAATTGATATTGTCAGTGGAATTAGCAATAATTTGAGAGGGCTTTACATGGAATGCAAAGACGGATTGAAAAGACTCACCTCCTATTCCGCCGAATCCTCGGACGAACTGACTACCCTCCTGAGATTTGTCGGTAATGATCTCGAGTGTAGCACCGAATATTTTGTAGTTGTTCGCAAGCCATTCCAGAAGCGGTTGAGACTCGATTAATTCCATTTCGACCCCACTCTGCGAAAGGTAACAAAAATGGGTGTGTGAGTGCGATTCAGATGTGAGAATTGGAGGGCCAACTAACTTCTTTGTCGGTGAAGTGTGATTTGTCCTTTTCTTGTTCGGGCGTTAGATGTAATACTGTGGTCGACGTGGAGTTGGCATGGTTCTTAAGCACGTATCGTTGAATGTCTAGATTCTCCCAGCAAATCAATGTTTCGACTGATCCCAGTTCCAGTGCTCGGAGGGTGTCCTCAACGCCAAAGCAGTATTTACCTGTATCCTGCGAAACGAATCAAATTCAAATTCAAACATTCAGACATTCAAGTCAATTGAATTCTTCATTTACCTGAGAAATTTCATCAAAGTAACGGCCGATGAGTTTCTTTTCCTGAATAAATTTGACATTTTGCAATGATTCGGCTGCCAGTTCTATCGCCTGATTGAATCCGTTTTCGCCTCCATAGGAAACGTCCACCAGCTTAATGATTTTCGATTGCAGTCTCTAAAGAGAAGTAAATCCAATTCAGTGAGCGCAATTACTTTACAAAAGATCTAGATTCTAGAGAACCAAATTTGCTTACAGGATCAAACATATCGGATTGACTGAGTTCGGTTTTGAAATCAGCACTACCGGCCAAAATAAGCCCCGCAATGTTGGGCTTATCATTCGTAATGAACAACTGTGTGGCAACTTCGGCAACTTTTCGCACATAATTGTGACGCTTCTCCATACGCAACCGAGCGAAACGCAACGCAGACTGACCACCACGACCGTGCTTCTTCGGCAGATCCACTGTAAACTTGTGCAATACCTCGCGGGTGTTACCTTGCAGCGTACCAAACAGAGCTCCATTACCATCCATAACGATGAAGCCGAATTTGTTGTCGTCCGCAAGTAGAGCGGTCAACGCTTCCGTGTGGAACTTATTATCGCACAAGTACAGGGATGTATTGATTGGCTTGAAGGGCTCGAAATCGATATTGACTTTCTTCTCTTTGCCCTCCTCTGTGACAATGGTGCCGCAATATATAACTAAACCGTTTGGAGGCACTGCAACGACAGCCGAACAAAAACAAAAATTCCAAATCTATGGTTAACTTTTCAGTGCGATTAGTGGGGGAGCGCTCTACATACCTTTGGTGTATAGTTTAAGTCTATGCTGCACAGATGTTATGGCACCTAGGACAGACAGCCGATTGACACGTGATTTGATGTTTGACGCTGTTCCAAATTCATCCGCCAACATTTTGCTAACACGTGAAATTTGATCCTTTGGTGGAATAATTAGAGAAATCATACTGGTGCCATTGCTGTCAAAGAGAGAAATCATATCCTTGCATTAATATTTGTTGCCAGAGAAAAAAATTCGAATAAAAATCAAAGTTAGGTTAGAAAAACAAATGTGAGAGGTTGTAGTCTATGCCGATATCTAACGACTTCGTCGCGCGGTCTAAGCTTGTCTCACCCTTTGGTTGCACGAATTTATCTAGTGATTCATAATCGTTCGAGTGCACGCACAATTTTCAGCTCCTTCTCTATTTTTCTACAGGTAAACGACCTCAGAGGTACAACTGGTCGACGGAGGGAATGAGATGGTGCAGACGGACAGCCGGAAGAAGCGTGTTAACAGCACAAGCAGCCCTAAACACATATTTGTGGTGGATATAACTCGAAATCCGTTCCATAATGTTCTTCAATGCAAATGGTTGATTCATGAACAGCAGTTCCTCTAAATGTTGCTATTTATGGGAGCAAGTTTCGACTGACGAGTGCGTATATAACTGAAGAGTTCCAGCTAAACGAAGGGATGAACCGAGTTTTTACCGAGGGCGAGTAATTATTGATTAAAATGTGTAAAGGAGTAGGGGGCTCTTGCGTACAGCGTGACTCTGAAGTCATTCATTCGTCTCGTAGAAAATCGATTCAAATTCTTTGAAATAGGTAACTACCTATGGCCCTCATCACATTGTTCAGTATGTATAATCCATTTAAAAAATGAAGAAAATCCCATAAAACAATCAGTTTCTGCAAACGTGGTACAGTCGCATCATTGCGATTAATCAAACCCATTTCGAAGAAAAAAAATCCAATTCACATGCATACGTCATCTAACTGCGTGACACATTTCCACCTTGTTGCCTACATACAACAACAACTCCCCGAAAATTCAACACATCAAACAAACTCCATTGAGCTTAAACTGGATCGAACTAGATGCGTCCACCCAACTTCTCGAACGGCACAACCTCATTACGAATGGCCAACGTGTTGCGCGCTCTCAGGCAAAGCAAACAGCAAGTAAGCTGCTTACTTAGTCAACTGTTGAGTGAAGGTTCTAGCGTACACTTTCTGGTTTAGAGTTAAAACTGCTTACAGCTGACCATAAGCATAAATGTCAAGTAAAAGCAAACTTATATAACAAAGGTTCGCAAAACTAGAACAAGTTGCACTTACCTTCTACCACGGAAGATAAGCCAAAGGCGATAACCATTTGTTTACAAGTGCATTGCATGCTGTGTGCACTTCATTAGAATAAGCGCGAGACATGTTTCTCGTCGCAAGTGCGAATGTGAAAGGGCGAAGTGCATCGTCGCAATGAGAGCATGAGCAGATTGATGAAATACGAAAGCGACAAAAACAAAAAAAGAATCATCAACCCACCAACAACTGCGATGATGTTTTGCAAATTTAATTAGACAACCTTCAAATAACTTTTTTTTTATTTGTGTGCTCCTTGTCTTTGCTCTTTTCGCTCGACGCTGCAATTTCCACCTCATGAATAATTTTTTTTTTTGTTCGGCTTCGCGCACCAAAAACGAGGAAATTGACGACAGAGGAGTGGTAGAGCATAGAGCTCTCACAGAAAGTCAACTCCCTGCAGAGGCGTTTCTTTTTTCTGCAGTAAAAATAAAATAGTCGACAATCTACCGAATCAGTGAGACTGATTCTTGGACACGGTTTATCTTATGAACATCGAAATGTTTCACTTTTAAAATGCTGTGGCATTGCGAACGCAAAAAAAAAAGTGACAAAGACAATGGACAAAGAAAGTTGCTGCGCTACAACAGCCTAGCAACGTACATTTCTTTGATTCTCTTGCAAATAAAGAAGCAGAAATATGTACTGACAAAATGATTTTAATTGGTACTCACCCACGGGCCATTTCCAAACTCTTGATGAGTTTCTTGATTTTCCAGATTTCCACATTGCGATCGGCGGACGTCTCTTCGGACATCTTGAGTTTTCTTTAATATTCCTTGTAGAGGTACGTTTGTGTGACAAAATTTGATTCACTTCGAAAACTAAGATATTAACGTTAAACTAAATTAAATATTTGTCGAGTGGAAAACTAAAAAAATAAATAAATTATGCAAACGGCGTTAAAAACAAATGGGACGAATTTCGTGCGTTGGTATAAAAAAAATAATTCTGTATTAATTGCCCCAAGACGAAAGGTTCTCGTGGCAAAATATGGCGTTTGACTAGGCGCACACACGTTCCCGTCCCGCAAGAGATTACAAAATGCCAATGCAAAAATAAAACTCTATTCGTCTTTTTCGTTCGCGGAGATAATAACGTTCCACTGGGAAGTAGAGATTTCACACAACTATTACCGTCCTTGTTGTTCTTCCTTGAAGACGTTTCGTTTCCACAGTTGCAGACTTTCTTTTTTCAGAAACTGAAGGGTTTCGAGTAACACCAGAGAGGGGGACGAGGTTTTATGTCAAGCTGAGTGAAACGGACCAAATGGCCTGGAATTTTTTTTTTTAGGGTAAATTTCGCCAACGGTGTGAGATTTTACTTACGGTGAAAATAAAAAGATTAACCACGTACTCGAGAACGAATTTATTAGAAAACTGCCTCTAAATGTGCTCTATTTGGCATGAGTAAGATCGAATTAGCTGAGCGAACTTCTCACGCCATGTGCAGTTTTCAAGAAAAGGAACCTTGTGGGATTGGTGCGGGACGAAGTGCTCGATGGGATAATTTTAGCAACATTATGAAACATGGGACCGAGGGTGTGTTCGAGGATTAACAACTGGGATGTTGTAGAATGAACTTTCAATGAGGAACTTGTGGTAGAATAGAATATAGAGTTGGCAGCGACAAATTAAATCAAAAATCGTGTTAAAACAAAAATGGCATAAGAGGTAATATGTACCTACAGCTAATGTGGTACTAATTTCCATATTCACTTAAATGAAATGTAGCGAAAGGGAGTCTTCCATAGTGTGTTACTTTCGCTGACGAAATTTTCCGGTGGCTTACAAACCAATTGCGAAAAGTTACCGATTTATGCTTAAAAACTATATCGCATTTCTACATATATGATGTAAGTTTACGGAGGACTTTTTCTGTTTACAAATCTGTAAAGTACTAATGGTTTCATCACTTGCTAAAAAAAACAAGTACGAACTTTTTGGCTGTTAATTGATGAATAAAAACTCTATCGCTTCAATAAGAAAACTATGTCATATCACACGGAATAATTGGCTTATTTTGAGATAATAAACTTTGTGCGAAAAGGGAGTTGAAACTGTTATCTAATATTGTACAAACCATTTCAGCAACATTTCTTTCTGGATCCTCGAATCGTCAAACGAAACGTATTATTTTTTTTGTTCTCCACAATATACCCATAATTGTTGATTTTTTATTTTTGTAATATAATACAGCTAAAAAAAACAAAAGCAAATGTCTGTCATAAGTTTGATTTTTGATTCAAATTCTACATCGTTTCGGAGTTCCATTTCTAATGGATTTTGCTAGGTCACCCTCTACCCATTCCGCTTCGAATGCATTCATTGCCTGACATTTCCCGATCAGCTGTTAACAGAAACCAGATTAGAACAACACGCTTCTTTAATTTTTTGAAACAATTTCGATTTAAATACCTCAATCAAGCAATGCCACCAGCGAACCGAAAATCCCTCTACCCCGAGTCTTCCATTCCATATACCGTCTATCTCAAAGCTCCACCGAAGGAAGCCAATCAAACATTGGAAAATAACGAAAAGTCGCTGCAGCTAAATCCTAGACCCACTTGTAAGAAAACTATAAGCTCCCTTTTGTACGTTTTTAGGTAATTCTAACAATCTTATTTTGAAGTTTTAAAAGTCGGTATACTCTCGCAAGTGAAGGGATCAGCATATTTGGAGTACGGGAACACAAAACTTATATGTGCGATTCTGCCGCCACGGGAAATTAGCAAACAATCGAAGAAGAAGTAAGTTTATTACACAAAGTGTTCTCTGTTTAACTTGAACTTATTGACAGTGCGCTGGGGGTGATAGCTTGCGATTTAAAATATGCTCCCTTTGCGACCAATGATCGCACTCTGAACCTCGTGAAAAGGGAACAGTCGCTCAGCGTTGCACTGAAGAAGGCGCTGGAACCAGTCATCTGCTTGCATGAGTTTCCTAATTTTCAAATCGATATCATGGTCTACGTCCTGCAAGATGATGGATGCGCTTTAAGTTCGGCAATAAACTGTTGTGGTGCAGCGTTAGCCGAGGGCGGGATTCCCATTTATGATGTTATTACTGCGTCCACACTGTGCATATTGGACGAGCACATATTCCTGAACCCTACTGGTATGCTTCACAGGCGCGATATCGACGGAAATACATCAATTCTATTAATTTCAGCTGCCGAAGAGGAACTTGTCCAGCTCGACGTCGAAGGTGAACACGGCCTCTGTGTCGTTGCGGGCCTGTCTGCAGTGAATCAAATCGCGGAATGCTTTCAAAAAGGCTTCATGACGTACGATACCATTGAGAAACTCACCAACTACGCTCTGAAAGTCAACCAGAGCCTACTTAACACAGTCAAGCATGTTCTTGTGAATAAAGTGAAGCAGCACCTGAAGTGATTTTTGTCCAAATTAAATCTTACGCTTTATTTTCTTCATCAGTCAACAACCTAAAGTTTCTACAATCTAAGCATCGGTGGCAGCTTCTAGAACCGCTCCCGAGTACGCCAGGTCCCAGTAATGCTCGACTTGATGCTTCTGGAAGAACTCCCGGGCCATCTTCTCCATGGGGAAAACTTTGAATTTAATTTCGCCAAAGTGTCGACGTTGACTGGTGCCCTCCCAGACCAAGACACACGAATTCGGCACCTCTTGGCCATCGGGGTTCTTGACCATGTCCTCCTCCCATTTGACGCGAGTCAGCATTAGCCGGCGGTATTTCTTTTGCTGTTTTGGACCGCCCTCGACCACGATGACACAACAGTCGCGGAAAAGCACTACCGATCCGGTCATATGCAGCTGCTTCGCGTTGGTCTCCACTTTAAACTTCTTGCTGGCGTTATCTTGAAGATCTCGAATGCGATAGACGCTCACGTGGACACCACATGAGGTGTCCTCTTTGATTTTTCGAATCTTCTTGTCTCTCTTCTGTTCGGTGGTTAGTTTTCGCGCATTGTTTGCGTCTTCGTGGGCCTTCTGCCGTTTGGCCATCTGTTCGCGAACGTGCGCTTCAATCTTGGTAGGATCTTGGACAGCCTCTGTCCCGAGCACTCGCATGAGGTTGGAGATTCTTAGCTTGGGCTCTGGAGGTGGCACCAAGCCCAATCGGATCTTCTCCTGCTCCTCCTTCCAGGCTTCTCGGCGGTTCTGGCGACGCAACTTCTTGCGCTCCTTTTTGGTGAGGAACACGGGCAGATATACTGGTTTAAGGGGTTCATCTGAAAAGGGAGAAAAATGCGAATAAGCAAATGAAGGCAGACCGGGAAAGCATCGACTTACTAGGCGGTTTCATCTGCGTTGGATGCTCAATCAAATTTGTGATTGCCGATCGCCGAATGCAAATTTGTCCATTGCTGTCCATAGTGTTGAGGTCGTTGGCCAGTATAACCGAATCCCACCACTCCATGCTGGGCACATCGTCAGGTGTGTCTTGCTTTGGGGCGATCAGGGCCAATTTGGTTGCCGAACTGATGCCCGTCTTCCTGGCTATCTGTGAAATCTCGTTTTGCAGTTTTTCCAGCTGCGACTTCATGCGCATTCGCTCAGCCATTTGTAGAAATTTACCCGGCTCATGGAATCGCAGCATCCTTTTGTTGCGGAGAATCGGTTTCAGGGCGATCCGGTCATCGAAGAATTTCACATTATCATCGGGACCAGCTTTGTCGATAACTTGATTCTTTGTGAAGACTTCTCGCTTCTTAGCGCGAATGTTTGCCTTGAGTGTGGGAGTTAGTGTCGGAATGTTGACTGCCCGGCCGCTCTTATCAATGGTTCTGCCCTCATCATCGAGAATGAGCGGTTTTGGGCGATCCTGCACAGGCGGAGGAATGATACTCGCCAAAGTACCAGACAATTTGGCTCGAATCTGTGCCTGCAATTCTGCAATTTTGCGAGCTTTCTCCGAATCTTCCGGCTTCTTGGCAAACACCTGCGAGGTTAGTGCAGCTGGAAGGCCTATCTGTGAATCAGAAACCGAATCTTTAGATTTCAAGTTGCTCAGAGCTCTCTTGCGTTCTTCAATCTCTCGCTGTGCATTTGCCATCATTAATTTGATTTGATTGGAACTGAGGTTACTCGCAGCAGGTTTGGAATCTTGTTTCTCCTGAATGCCCGAATTTTTTGCGGCCGCTGGTGGTTTTGCTTCCTCAACACGTTGCTTTTTGACATCCTTTTCGCGGTTGCTGGACTCATCGTTGGAGCGTTTCTTTGCCTTTTGTGCGTTGCTCCGATAATCGTCCAAGTGTTGCAGGATCTTATCCGTAAGACGAGAGGCTTTCTTTGAGTCCACCACAGTGGCAATTTTATCTCCTATGCGGCGCTTATCGTAGCCGTTGTAGAGGCAGTGTTCGATTGTGTTGACTAGAGAACGGTCATCAGAGCCAACAGCTTTAGAGACGATAGATGATATGTCCGAATGTAGATCTTCAATTTCTTTACGTGAATAGTACGTCATTTTTGTGTATTTGCAAATAATAAACTACTTTTCTTATGCCTTCGACAAATAAAAACTAAACGTTTTGATTTTGCTTATTACTTCAATTCAAATGACAGTCATGCTTTTGACATTCGGGTTAATGTGTAAGCGCGTTCAGGGACCTTAATTAGGTAATTAAGTACAAATGTCAAATGTTATCGATTTGTCCGTATGCACAATAAAATACTTCAAAATTTTTTTATTAATCGTCTATACCCAGGTGAGAAAAAAATAGTTGTGAAATGCAGGCACTATCTTTCTTTTATTTTCAAGAAATTTGTCATGAATTGGTTCGCTTTTGTTATTTACTGTAACTTTTACTAAATTTAAATTTTTTTCTTGAAAAAAGAAACAACAAAAGTCGAAACTGCAATAAAAAAGAAACTTAATCGAAATATTCTGTTGCAGTCATATGTTAAAGCAAATTACAGCAAATATTTGCATTGGAAAAAATTGTAAATAAAAAAAAAATATATTGGCTGTAGGAAAATAAAATGAAAAAAAAAATTTCATTGTGTGCTCTGCTTAATTTCGAAATGTCCCAAATTTCATTGATATCGATAACATTCGAAATAAATTCCATTCCAATTCATATTTTGTTTTGACTTTCTACACGCACACAAATTCAGCCTGCACCAGTCCGCCATGTTTGAAGCCGCTTTTGGAGAATTTTGACGTCCATTACTTCATGGTGGTCAATTCTCGGCATTTTTAGACAGTTTTAGTTTGATTATTGAGTGAAAACTACGTGTATTTTGTGAAATGGCATCTGAAGAAGACAATGATGATAATTTTCAAGGTAAGTGAATGCATTTTATACCGGTATTTGTTGATTGCAAATTCGTGTGCCAAATTTGCTTTGTTCCCGCGTGCCATGTTCATGATGCAATTTTTTCCCTCAACAATGTTTTTGATTGGGAAAATACTTCGCAAGTGTTTGATTAAGTGATATATTTTGGGTATTTCCAGTTCAATCTTATAGTTTTTGGGGAATTTTCTGTGAAATTATGCATGTTAACAAAAATTGTAGGGTTCTCCTTTTTTTCTGTCGAAGATGAAAAATTTAATTCATATAGCTATCTCGCTTCAGTGTAAGAAATGGGAACGATTTTGTCCCTATAAACAGTGTTGACATGAATGGAATAATTTGGTACGTGAGAGGGACATTTTTGTCTAGCGGAATGGATGGGAGTGAAATATTGTTTAAATTTTCGGGAGCGTATTTACTTGTTGACAGGTGAGAATGGGAAGTTCTTAGGGTTTGTGTATTTCGTGCTGCGTCCTTAATCTACCCTTCCCCCATCCTATTGGGGTTAATTTACAATTATGTAAAAGAGAGAAGTGTCGCAGCGAAAATGAGATGGTTATATGGGTTGGAGTTTTCTTTTCATTATGTTCCATATGAGAAGTGTTCAATGAGTGGTGATAGGAAAGTTCCATAAACAAATGTTTGAGGTTTTTACAATGTTTTGAAATGCTAAATTTAATATGTGTCACCGATTGATAAAGCTTTTTTTTTTTTTTTTTGTTGCTAGGATTTAAATATCAAGAAACTTTGAAATGAACTTGAATTGGTGAGTTCTGCAAATTGTTTTAAAAAAATGGTGGAACGAAATAATGTATTTAAGTTAGCAACTACCCATCTCGTGAACTGTAGATATCGCACCCTAATTTGACATTACTCCTGCGCCATGGAGTTCAGTCAATCGCACTTCCACGTAGAGACAAGCATGCAGAACTTCAACCAAACTGACAATTATACAATTATTATGTACATTACAAAACGTGTAATCGAAAATGATCTTTCGAACCAAGTCAATCGAAGTCGACGTCGCAATAATTGCACATTAATGGGAAATGTGCCCGCGCTGCTGAACACTGCCAGTCGCCTTGAAAACAATGCGCACTGACATTTTTCACCCCACTCCCTCCCCCACGCGCTAAAGGCTCATCTATTCTTCTGTAATTTTCCATTTCTTTCCTACATTTTCGTTCCATTCGTTCCCCCGCCTAGCGCACACACGAAAGAGCGAGATCAACCTACTACGCGCACATATAATTCCATACAATTTCAATTCATTGTTGCTTGGACGTGGCAGCCATGACGTGATTTTTGACTTTGACTTGGGTCTCTTGTTAGTTGGAAAAATTTAATTTACAATTTTACTCATTCTAAATGCCAATTAATTACATTCTCAAACTTCCATTACCCAACAACAAACTAGTGTTTAATTTGCATTGAAAATTCCAACTCCATCTCAAACGGTTACCATCGAAATATAAAGTGAAAGTATTGCTCTGCTGCGTGTGTGCGATTTTTTTTTCTACTTTTCATTCTCATCGACTTATTTTTGTGAAAAGAAAAAATACAAACTAATCAAAGGCAAATATCAAAAATATATTACATATTTCCAAAAGTCACAAGCAATTCCATAAACTCTAAAGAAAAGGGTACAAGGAAACTAAATAAAAAATAAAAGAAAAATTTCAAATTATATATGAAAGTACCGTGAAGGTTTGTGTAGTGCGAAGTTCTTCCTTTTAAATCGGTCCTGTGGCGTACTTGCTGAACCAGAAATACATATATTTTTTTGGACTTTTGAACAACAGAAAAAGTGTCGAAAATAGTTGAGAAATTTTATAGACTACAAAAAAAAAGAAGAGAAAAAAAATTCCTACTTGAAAGAATTAAAATTTCGATTGTTGCTCTCTTTTTTTTTTTTTCATTATTTTTCCTTTTCTGTGTTGCTGTGTGTGCTGCAGTGTGTGCGATAAAAAAATAGAAAAGGGAAGAAAAAAAAAAACCAGCGACGACAAGAGGATTTTCCTTTTTTTGGGGATTTTTCCTAGCCAACAGCCAGCCAGTGGTGGATGTGACCATATTATGCAGCCACAACCACAACATAGTTGAAAGTTTACGTCTGTTAACCCAATTAAATTAGTCGAAAAAGCGTAGATATATATAAATAATAAATAATCAAAAGGTAGAGGAGAAAAAAAAAGAAGAATTGTGAAAAAAGTATCAGTAGCAATAGCAATCAAGAGGAAAAACGTAGGAGGAGAATCGTAGGGGAGAGAAGCAGAGAATCGGAAGAAAAAGAGAAGAAGAAGAAGAAGGAAAAAGACCAAGTAAGACGGAGCAAGATAGCGGCAGCAGCTGTTTGCCAGTGGGGCTCGCAAGACAGTGCGACGAAAAAAGAGAGCAATAGCCTACACTGAACTAACAAGTTATGACAAATTCATGTGTGTCGTCAAAATGGCTTCCTCATATTCAAACTGGCAACTATGGAATGTCTCAGAATTGCATAGATGAGAGCAAGCAGTTTATTTTCGTAAAGTTAACCGATTCCGCGTACCGTGCCGTCGAAGAATACCAAAAGAACGAGACCAAATGCAGCGCACGAGCTAAGATCCAAGTTATTGGGAACGGTGGTGTCATATCATTCCCAACGGCAGACGACAGCGAAGGCCAGAAGTTTGGATTCGCCATTGATGATATTGAGGGATCATTCGAGTGCATTAAACAGACGCAAAATGACCTGGACGTGCTGGGTACACTGCCATACAAGATGCGGATACAGGCGAACGACGATGTCTATGAAAAGACCCGACATCGCATGGCTGTCGCCGAGGAAACACAGAAAAACAAGTGCACCAGGGAGATCAAACCGAATCAGACGGACATTGGCAGGAAGGTGAAGTTGAAAAATAACATTGGCAGCGGGGGCGGAGGAGGCAGAGAGTCTGGAAGCAATAATAATGGCAATATAAGCAACAGTGGGAGTGGCAATGGAAGCAGGAATGGAATTAGCGGTGGAATTAATAGCAGTAGCAGTGTGCTTCCTAAACGAGATTTAATATCTTCCAATTGCAGTCCGATTGCGTCGATTGTTAATAATAGTAGTAGTAGCAGCAGCATCAACAGCCACCCACTCAAGACATCATCAAACTCAAGATCACCGAATCCATCAATGTCTTCGTCCAGAAGTTCCAACAACAACAACAACAACACCAATAGCCAGAACAACAACAGCAATCTCGTTGGCATGCCAACATCTGCCTCATCTCTATCGTCGGCGCTGTCGTCAGCCGCTGGTTCGGGTACGTCGGGCATTAACAATGGCTACTTCCGCGGCAACAGTCCAGAGATGAAGACGAACTCGAACAACAAAAGCGGTCCAAACTTAGCCGGAAACAATCGAACGAAAGGCAAAACATTGGGCAGCGCAAATGGACCAGGAATCGGTATGAATTCCAATACCAATCGCCACAAAGGGAACGATATTACCAAGCGAAACATACGAGAGAGATTGATACACCTGCTGGCACTCAAGCCATTCAAGAAACCTGAACTGTATTCCCGTCTGCAGAACGAGGGTATAAGGGATCGTGAAAAGTCGCTGATAAGCACGATACTGAAGGAGATTTCAACAATGCGTGACAACACCTACAACCTGAAGCGGCCGATGTGGAACGACGTGAACGAGAATTGGCAGTTTTACACAGAACAAGAGCTACAGATGCTTAAGCGGCGCAAGCCACAGAACCTAACACCGCCAATTAGCTCAGACGCTGGTAGTTCAACGTCTGGACAGAGCCCAACTAGTACACACAATGGCAGTCCGCCACCAGCTGTTAAACGGCCACCTAGTCTTGATCATCGGGATCGCTGCTACGAAGATCCCATGTCAAAGAAGCCGAGAATAAGTCACTTCAAAAAGGACACCAACAGCAGCAGTAACAGTGCGAGCGCTGCCCTGTTGGGACCAGTCGGTGCCACCGATAAGAATCAAAATCCAATGAACAATCAAAATCACATTGATGCCGACGAGAATTCGGTGGACCTGAGTTACTCTGTATTGGACAACGATGAGTTTATGATGGGTGGAGTTGGCAACAGTAGGCGCAGCGCAGTGGGAGGTGCAGTCTCGACGGCATCTGGGGGTCTTAAGATATATCACAACAATAACAACAAGAGCCCATTCAGTGAGGCGGCGGTGCCAGCCAAGAACTTGTCGCCTTATAACAGCACCAGTGGTGGAGGCAATAGTAGACAGCAGACATCATCACCGAGTACCCTCAACAGCAGCAGTAGCAGCAATAACAACAACAAACAGAGTGTCATATATTCGCCAAGCCAACAACAACAGCAACAGCAACATCAGCAGCAACAAACAATTACGACACCAGCATCAAATCACCATAGCGGTATTTACGGCCATAAGTCGCAGCAACAACAGCAGCAGCAGCAGCACCAACAACAATCGCAATATCAACAACATCTTAATCAACAACAAAAGCAACAGCCACTTCATTACCAGCAGCCGCCACAGCAGCAGCAGCAGCAGCAGCAGCAGCAACAACAACCACTGCCGCCGCCACAACAACTACCCAGACAACAGCAGCATCACCAGAGACATACGCAACAACAACAGCAACACCAGCAACAACAGCAACAGCAGCAGCAAGCGCTGCCGCCGCCACCGCCGCAACAGCAGCCAAAACAAACGCAATCACAACCGCAGCAGCCCAGCTATGACTTCAGCAAGTACACGAAGATCACAACTATCGAGCAGCGTCGTCACTACAAGACTGAATTTGAGAATGATTATGCCGAATACCGCCAGCTGTTGAGCCAGATCGACAACGTTGGCCAGCGATTTCAAATGTTGGCCACCCGCCTTTGCAGTGCTCGTAACCATGCAGACTACAGCAACATAAAGAAGCAAATCGTCAACGAGTACGAGATGATACGCAACGAGAAGGCCCATCAGCGGGACAAAATGCGATTCGACTATCTGCACGAGAAGTTGGCGCACATCAAAGGCCTTGTTAGTGATTACGATAAGATGTTGACGGCGCAGGCAGCGACGCAACAACAATCAGCCACATCTGGATCGCCAGACCCCGCAGCGGTTGCTCCAGCTCAGCAGCATCTGTCAAATGGTACAGAGCCCAGCAGCGGCTATTTTCCTCGAAGCAAACTCTATATGACTCCGTCACCACCGCAAAGGATCGATGGCTCTGGTGGGGTCGCTGCCGGCGGCAGGGCATTATCTGGCGGCGCTACTAGTGGTGTCATGGAAAATGGTCCAGCGATACACCATCAGCAATCCCGTCATATGATGCCAAACGATGATGACGCCTACTGACGATTGTTTGATGCAACAATTATTTTGTAAGGATTTGCACAGCACTGCAACCGACAACAACTACAAACAACCCAGCAGCAACACAACCGAAGTCAACTACGTACTAACGAAATAAAACAACAGAAACAACTAGAAATATATTTTCCACCAGCAATTTTATTCGTATTTAATTTTCATCCTTTGATTTCGCGTTCGTTTACATAATAAAACAAACAAATCAACACGAAGAATTATTGAAACATATGGTCTGGCCACCGCCCGTTTTGTTGCTCTGCAGAGGTTGATATTCTACCTACCACCCCCCATCCTCCTCTACTCCCCTTCTTTGTTTCTAATATTTTATTTATTCGATGGAGCAAGCCCAACTCAAAATTTGTTAACATTTTTATTACGTTTTAAATAAAAAAAAAAAACTCATATTTACAAATTTACCCCGAAGCGAGTTGATTTTTGTTTTTCCCCAAACAATAAACTTGTCAAACAACAGAGCATTTATACAATAAATGTAAACGTACGGCCTTTCTGGTGTTGGGCGGTGTGCGATAACAAATAAAAAAATAAAACGTCGGAAAGAGGTTCGCTAAACGAAGAAGGAATTCACATTACTGAAAAGGCAATGAACATACGGTAGAAATAGGAGCAGAGGAAAAAGAGAATTACATTTATAAATAAAAACAAACAAAAATAGATATATATATAAAACAAAAACAAAAAGATATAACGATGCGGTGTTGTAATGTTTTTTATACCAATATTAGAATGATGCAAAACAAAAGTAAACAAAAAATATAAGAAAAATGCAAAAAATCTATATATACTGAGGAATTTACAGATATAAGTTTTTATTATATAATTATTACTATACGTTCTCTTTATTTCATTTTTATTAATTCTACTATTTGTTTTAGTTATTATAATTATGATTTTTTCTCTTTTTTTTTTTTTCTTTTTCTTTTTGAAAATGTTGAGCAAACTACAAAAAAGCAAACAAAACAAAAAAAAAGAAGCAACAAACAAACACATATTACATTACATGCATATATTGAAACTATAAATCTATAGTGAAAAGGAAGAAACGAAAAAAAAACGTAAAACAAAAAACAACAAAAAAATATTTTAATGCGCGAGAAAAACTAAACAAAAAAAAAATATATATATATATATTATAAATAATAATACATACTATTGTTATAATTTGAGAGATGATGAAAACAGAAAACCCAAGAAAACAAATAAAAAAATTATTTTATTTTAAGCAAACATTTAAAAAATGAACAAAAAAAAAAGGTTGCGATTTTTATTTGAATTTGGGGGGAGGAAGGGCAATTTTGCGAGGGGAACTTGGCACGCGTTGGCACTGTATATATTTTGATGTGAATTGGGAACTTTACTCTCGAATTTTTTGTATTCTTCTTTCTAGATGAAGAGGAAGCCCAGGAGGAGTCGGTGCTAGCTGCCGAATTGTCCAATGACTCCGATGTTCCGCTGAAGCCTACGGTAAGAAAGAAGGTGGTGTATTGAACACAAAATTTGTTTAAACCTGTGCCATGCAATTGGAATGTAATGTGAGTAGTAGTGGGAATATGGTGAGAGGAAAATCGCTGATCACTTGATAAGTGTGAGTTATGCCGAATTCACAATGTCGCGTTGAACGCGTGCGTGCGTCGGCGCGCTTTG
Source organism: Cheilosia impressa (assembly GCA_948293265.1). Lineage (NCBI taxonomy): Eukaryota > Metazoa > Arthropoda > Insecta > Diptera > Syrphidae > Cheilosia > Cheilosia impressa. The sequence goes on along the minus strand of OX411881.1, from coordinate 51,828,389 downwards.
ACACGCTTTATCGAAATTTTACGATTTTAAATGCCAAAGCACGCGAGCAACAATTTTGTAAAACGAATTGCTGCTTTGAAGCGAATGCGCGTTGAGAGAGTAGAGTATGCCATATTAAAAGTTCGGTTTGGTTTAAACTAATGTACACAAATAGAGAGCAGAATTAAAAATTTCAAGTCTACTCTCTTTTTCCTTGTAGCTGTAAATTTTGTGCAAGAATTGAAAAAGGATTCTCCAAAATAAATAAAAAAATCATTCATAACAGAAATGCAAAAACAATCTTGACAAAGATACAAGAGCAATGATTAATATTTTTTTTATCAAAGAAAATGTAAAGAAATAAGTGTTAGCTTAACAAAAAAAAAAAGGTATTCGTCATTTTCACACACTAAATTAATTAATTTGCATTAAAAAAACATCATATTGCTCCTTAAAAATTGTGTGTGATAAAAAAAAGTGATTCTGTGCCACTCCAACTAAGAACGGCACACCCCACGACATCAAATCGAACAATTCAAAATGCTGAAGTTGTCAAACGCGCGTGAGAGTAGGTCTACTCAAGCGTCGCGTTGAACTTTACGATATTTACGATCTAAAGTCGATTCAACGCCTGGAGTTGTATTTTGTGTGGCAGCATATGAACGCTTTGTTTCTACATAATCAGTCAACGCACGCGCGCCTCAACGCGACATTGCGAATTGGGCATTATTCGGTTAGGTCATTAGGTCTGCGCCATAGACACACTGAATGTGGACTGCTAGTAAAATGTCATTTTCATATACTTCTGCGAGAAAATATGTTCCAAAACACACGCACCCGTATTCATAAACAAATGCGCACCAGTTAGTTAGCTAGTAGACATCAGGGGTAGAATCGGCTAAGGTGATAGTTGATTGTCGCTTTTTCGATAGTCGTTTTTGATTATCAACTCTACTTTGCTCTGCGTAAAGGGATCACAAAAAAATGATTGATTATTGGCAGCACTTAGATTTTTGAACGACACTTCCTTGCCGACGCTGCTATTTCAAGCAGCTGATGGGTGCAATATTATGCGAAGTGTTTCTATTGTGAGAAATGTAAGTGAATTTCGGATACTAAAATGTTAACAAATTACAGTAAATTTGTTTGTTTTTTTAAGGTCTCAAGCTATTTGTTTGAGAGCAAATACGGATCCTTTTAACGTTTATGCAACAAAATACGAATACGGAAGTTCCAACGAATTAAACATTGGAACATTTTTTCACTAAAGTATTTCATTTATTCGGAGTTGAAGCCGATGTGCATATCTATGAAAATGACACAAATGTATGTGTTTAAAGGGTTACTAAAATTCTTTATTTTTCAAAAATTGACACAAAATATGGATTTAAAATGGAATAAAAATGGAATTTAAAATGGACTGTAAATCGCCCGCACTGCTCTATGCTCAAAAGAAAAAACCGAAGTGAAGCTCTCGGTACAGGCACCGTATATATAGGTGCCTGTCGTGTGCAGCACATAGCACGGATGTCGGTCGCAGGTACCGTAGGTTATCGGCCCGTCTTCCTTGCTCATTCTTCGTCGCGCCGCTGGAGTGTTTGCAATACTGTTTCAGCTAGACTTAGCTGTGCACGGCTGGCCCTTTGTTCGATGAATTTGTTGTTGCTCCCTTTGGTTTGCGACCATGTGGCTGGCCGATGTACTGGTGTGATGTTACTGGTGCTGCTCACGCCACCGATTCCCGCAATGCCTGGTCGATTCTCAGACATTCCGCCCCCAATTGAGGACTAGTCTTCAATTCTGTCGGTCGTAGAATCGTCCTTGGGGAGGATGCACAATTTTTGTACCGGCCGCACCAAGGTGGTATGCTCCATTCTGACAGCTGCACTTCGCACGAGTCCGTCTCTGCCCCGATGAACCGCACTGACTCGTCCCAGGGGCCATACGGTGGGTGGCATGTTTTCGTGCTTGACGAGCACCAAGTCACCCTCCTGCACGTTTTTCCGCTCCCGGTTCCATTTGAACCGCTGCTGCAGGGTGTTGATGTACTCCTCACTCCACCTTTTCCAAAAATGCTGCTGCATTTGGTGGATGCTGCTCCACAGCGTGAGCCTGCTCCGTGGCACCTCGCTGACATCTGCCGTCAATGGCTGAACGATCTGCTCCCCGATCAAAAAGTGCCCTGGCGTAAGCGCGCACAAATCGCTTGGGTCATCGGACAATGCACCAAGAGGCCTGGAGTTGAGGCATGCCTCGATAAGCGTTAGGGCGGTGGACAGCGTCTCGTAGGTGAAGATGTGTTTGCCCATTATCCTGCGTAAGTGGTGCTTTGTTGACTTAACACCGGCCTCCCAGATGCCGCCAGCATGTGGCGCACCAGGCACGATGAATTTCCACTCTGTGCCCATGGCATTGATCTGCTCGACCGAATACCGGTTCCTGCTGACTGCAGCAATTTCCCGTAACTCCCTGTCTGCGCCGACGAATGTTGTCGCGTTGTCGCTCCAGAGTACTGAGCATGCGCCTCGACGTCCAGTGAATCTTTGGAACGCTGCCAAGAATGCTGCCGTAGTCAGGTTGCTCACTAGCTCTAGGTGAATCGCTCGCGTCGCCATGCATACGAACACCGCTATGTAGCCCTTCTCGATTGTCTTGCAACGACCTGCTCTGGCCTTGATCAGCAATGGCCCGGCGTAGTCGACTCCACTGTGCCGGAAGGCCCTGGCTTGTCGCACACGGTCTCCTGGTAAACTGCCCATCAGCTGCTCTGCTGTTCGCTGCTTCTGCCGGAAGCAGACCAAGCACTGCCCTATGCTCGTCTTCAATGCACGTCTTAGCGCAGGGATCCAGAATCTCTGCCTCAGATATTGCATGCACAGCTGGACTCCGCCATGCAACGTTGCGAGGTGCGCTTCCCGCAGCAAGAGCTTAGTCAGCCTGCTCTTGGTTGGCAGGATTATGGGGTGAATGGTCTGGTATGGCAGCGATGAATCCTGTAGCCGCCCCCCCACTCGCATTGTTCCTTCTGAATCCAAGAAGGGAACCAGTGTTATGAGAGAGCTCGAGCCGTCCACTGGTAGGCTGCGCTGGATGTGCCCGAGCTCCTCTCGATATGCTTCCTGTTGAGCCGCCTTGGCCCAGTAGACTAGCGCTTGTTGCTTCTCTGATGAAGTGACGGGTCCGACTTCGACTGCTCCCTCCATCTTCCTGGCCTTGCGTACAAATCTCCACACTAGGGCCGTTACCCGAAGTATGCTCTGCAACTTGGATTTTCGGTCCAGGAGGCTGATGTTACCGATCTCTAAGCCAGCTGGCCCTGAGAGGGTAAGCTTCCCGACGACTGCTGGTTTCTGCTCTGCGACTGCTCCGGCACGCTGTTGCGTAGTCATATTTGTTAGGCCTTTTGGCCAGTCTGGCTCTGGGCTCCTTAGCCAATGCGGCCCTTCCCGCCATAGTTTCGAGTCGGTCATCTGCGCTGCTCCGAGTCCTCTGGAGCCTAGGTCCGCTGGGTTGTCGCCTGTTGCAACATGTCTCCACGGGTGGTCGCCAGTGAGCTCCTGTATAGAACTAACTCGGTTGGCGACGAAGGTTTTTAGCTCGAATGGTAACTTGCTGATCCAATGCAGCACCGTCGAAGAATCGCTCCAGTAAGTTCTTTGCACATGATGGAAATTGCATGCGTGGATGACCTGTCTCATTAGTCTAGCTAATAGCTCTGCCGCGCATAGCTCCAGCCTTGGCACCGAGACTGTTTTGAGTGGCGCTACCCTGGTTTTTGCTGCTATCAAAACGCTTTGCGTCTCGCCGCCGCTCGATGTCGCTCGCAGATATATGACTGCAGCATATGCTCTGGTTGAGGCGTCTGCGAAACCATGGAGCTGCATTTCACTGGTTGCTCCGCTCCCTAACCATCTTGGGACTCGCACTGAGGATAATATGGGTAGCTGCTCGTAGAAATGCTTCCAGGTAGACACCATACTCTGCGGTATCTGCTCGTCCCACTGCACTCCAGAACGCCATAAATCCTGTATGAAGATCTTCGCTGTCACGATCACCGGGGCTAGATATCCATTGGGATCGTACAGCTTCGCAATCGCACTGATGACTGCTCGCTTGGTCAAGTGCGAGCTTGGTTGCTCTAGACGAACCTTGAACATGATGTCGTCCGTCGAAGAGTCCCAGATCAACCCCAAAATCGAGGTAGCGTTGTCCTCGGCAAGGGTTAGTTCCGTTTCGCCGTTCCTCACTTTGCCCAGCTCGGCTAGCACCTGCTCGCTTGAAGACATGAATTTGCTCAGCTCGAACCCACCAGCTCCTAAGGATGCGATTATCTCCTTGGCCAAGGATACTGCTTGCTCCTCTGATTCTGCTCCAGTCAACATGTCGTCCATGTAGAAATTGCTGGTTATGGCCTCATACGCCAAGGGGTGTGTATTCCTGTGGTCCTGGGCACATTGGTGCATCGCTCTTACCGCGTTGTAGCTGCTTGATGTCATGCCGTATGTCACCACCGTCAGCCAGTACTCCTCCAGCTCGTCGTTGGGGTGGTTCCTCCAGAATATTGTTTGGAGGTTCCATTGCTTCGGGTCGACGCGCACTTGTCGAAACATCTTCTTGATGTCAGCAGTTATCGCCACCTTGGGGCACCGGAAACGAGTGATGATTGCTGCTAAATCATCCTGAAGCTTCGCACCAGGAAATTGTACATCGTTGAGGGATGCACCGCTGTCGCTCTTGCACGATGCGTCGAACACCACGCGAAACTTCTTCGTGACGCAATGATGAGGTATGTGGTAGGTATGCCCTTGCTTTCGCGCTGTTCTGTCTACCAGCCTCATATGCTTGAGCTCCTGGTATTCTCGCATGAAGTTGGTGTATTTTTCCCTCAGCTCTGGGTCTGCGCTCAACTTCCGCTCAAGTTGGAGAAATCTCTTCATGGCCACCGCTTGAGTGCTGCCCAAACTGTCAGCTCGAGAGTTGAGGGGTATGGTTACCACATATCGCCCGGATGGGTCTCGGTAGTGAGTGCTTCTGAAATTGTCCTCAACCCACTGGTCGTCCGGCGACACTGCTGATGGTCTGCTCAGCTCTTCGACCTCCCAAAACTGTCTGAGCTGCTCACTCAGTTGCATGTCTAATGACTCCGTCAATGCAACGATTGCTCCACCGGTCCGCTCTCGGTATGGCTGCTGCTGTCCAAACACGATCCAGCCCAGGTGAGTGTCTTGCGCGGTGAGCCCGGAATCGTACCTCCTGATGTCGCCCTTGATGACCTCTGCCCAGACTTGCGCGCCGAGTAGCATTTCTATCCTGGCAGGCTTGTTGAACATGGGATCGGCCAGGGTCAGCTCGCTCGTGTCCGTTACTTGGTCTCTTGGTAGGTTTCTCACCGGAAGGCATGATGCTATTCTTGGTATAACGAACATCTCACAGCTCATCGAAAACGTTGGATCTGCTCCTGAAAGGACGGTTGCAATTATGGATCCTGTTAGTCTCACATTTGCCTTAGAGCCAATTCCATGCACTAGGAGATCACATTTCTGCGTGATTGCGCACATCCTCTGGGCGCACTGCTCGGTTATGAGGTTGATTTGGCTCCCGCTATCTAGAAGCGCCCTTGCTTCCATGATCCGTCCTGCTCCCGCTTGGATTTGGACAAGCGCGGTTGCCAGTAACGTTTCTTGCAACACTGCACCCGTTTGCTCGATGGTGAGAGGTGTTTCCTTGCTGCTGACATTGTTGGCATGTCGGGGAAGTGCAGCATGAGGAACGCCCTGTGGCTCTGCTGGATTTTTGTCGGCTAATTGCTATGCTCCCGCCTGATTCGGCTCCGCTTGTGAAGCGTTTGGTTGCCGCTGCTCTCTTGAGGCTACTGCAGCCAAGCTGGACACAGCACTGAACTGCTCTAGGCAGAGCACGCTATTGTGCTTCCTGTTGCACCGGCGGCAGGCTCCGGATGGACAGTTGTGTGCTACATGTCCACTCCTCAGGCAATTGGCACATAGCTTCCAGTTTCTGACCTTGTCATTCCTGCTCTCGATTGACAGCGCCAGGAAGTCTCCGCACCGGTATAGTGCATGCTGCGCTTTGCATAGAGGGCACTTGGGCAGCACAGCCGCTCTGCTTCCTCTAGCTGGATTGGGATTGCTCCGCTCCTTCCTTTGCTCGGACGCATCTGCTACGCGCTCAGGCTTCTCGTACTGGTCATAAAAGGCTGAGTCTAATGCACTCGCTCGGCGCTCCAAAAATAAGAAAAATTCCTTAAGAGTGGCGATTCGACGGACGTCGTCTCTGGTCATCTGCCATGCGTGGTTCGTCTCGCAATCCAGTCTCGCCCTGAGCATGTTGACAATGAACGGGTCCCATGACGCGATGTCCAGGCCAAGCACTCGCAGTGAGCTGAGATGCACGTTAGCCTCGTTCACTAGATCACGAATCGCGCGAGCTCTGGATGGTTCTGCACTCACCTTGGGAATCGCGTGCAACGCATTAAGATGCGCGTCCACGATGTTCTGCTTGTTGTCGAACACCTCGTTCAGCTTGGACCATGCCTCGTTGTAGTTTGCTTCCGTGATCTGCCATCTGCTGATTAGCCTCGCCGGAGCACCTTCCAGGGCTTGCCTCAGCTCACGCATCTTGGTGACGTTTGCCATCGTCGGGTTGTCGTGCACTTCGCTTATGAATTGGTCTCGAAATTCGCGCCACTTGGTGTAGTCGCCCTTGAAAACTCCTATCTTCGGGGCCCGCTCTTGCCGCACTTGTATGATGTTTGTTGTCTGCGGGTTTGGATTGCCCTTGACGGCTGCCTCGGCTGCACCTTGACGAACTAGCTCGTCAACGCGCGTTCGCAGATTGGCGATGGCCACGTGGTAGGTGTCCTCAATCGTTGCCAAATATGCCTCATGCGCCTCCAGCTCGTCCGAGGCGGTTGCTTTCTCCACCAACGGCATGTGCTCCAAAAGCAATTTGTCGTAGGCGCCTTCGGCCGCTGCTAGCTTCGTCTGGAGCAGCGCTTCGCTCGCTTTTCCGAACTCTTCTTCGGCGATGAATTTCGATATCCTGATTATGGACGATCGGAACACATCCCTTCGCGCTAAATCGCCCATTGCTGTTGTTCTCACCTTGAAATGAAGATGTAGGTTCGCACAATGTTCTTTATTTCTCTACCGTAAGACTGTACCGACCGTAGCAATTCAGGTCGACCCTTCGGGAATAGCTACGACGTGTACCGAATCGAGAGGTTGCACGGAAATTGTCTATTTCCCGTGTTTGTTATATTCGCACTAAGAATTTCTTTTTCTGCACTGCACGATTGCTTAACTACCTGCTCGCGCTGAGTTTTACCGCACAAGGGTTTACTGTATTTTTGCACACTGCACTGGCATGTAATTACTGCACTGAGTTTTATGGTTTATTGTTTATTTTTTTATTGCGCACTGCACACTTGCACTGGATTATTATCCGTCTCGTTAGGACCAAATGTTTAAAGGGTTACTAAAATTCTTTATTTTTCAAAAATTGACACAAAATATGGATTTAAAATGGAATAAAAATGGAATTTAAAATGGACTGTAAATCGCCCGCACTGCTCTATGCTCAAAAGAAAAAACCGAAGTGAAGCTCTCGGTACAGGCACCGTATATATAGGTGCCTGTCGTGTGCAGCACATAGCACGGATGTCGGTCGCAGGTACCGTAGGTTATCGGCCCGTCTTCCTTGCTCATTCTTCGTCGCGCCGCTGGAGTGTTTGCAATACTGTTTCAGCTAGACTTAGCTGTGCACGGCTGGCCCTTTGTTCGATGAATTTGTTGTTGCTCCCTTTGGTTTGCGACCATGTGGCTGGCCGATGTACTGGTGTGATGTTACTGGTGCTGCTCACGCCACCGATTCCCGCAATGCCTGGTCGATTCTCAGACAGTATGAAAGCGACACCTAAATAGCTGTCGCATGAAATTGATTGCAAAAAAGCGATTGCCAATTTGATAATCACCTTACGTGGACGTAAAGCTATGATTTTGATTGTCAACTATCAACTATCACCTTAGCCGATTCCACCCCAGATAGCATACAAAAATTTGACGTAACTTCTGAATAACGAGTTGATAACTTTTACGCAGCGTTTATTAATAGGGGGGACAGGCGCTACTGTTTTACAGCGGATTAGCAAAAGAAGCACATGCCGACGGCAAGTTAAAATTGCCATAGTAACGTAAACAAAAAAGCGATTTTATTTTCAAAAAAAGTTCGTTTCCATAGAAAACTGTAAACAAAAGAGCGACATCTTGTCGCCTTGTCGGGAGAGATTACTTTCCATAGTAAAGCTTAGTATCCTGCTCGCGCTAAATTTTATCTCCCATACAAAAAATGTCTAAGAAGATAAAATTTAGCAAAGCAGTGTCCTGTTCGCACGCTAAATTCTTAACTTCATGTAGATGGGTCTATGAAAAGTCTCCACTCATTTAGCTCGAGAAATAAATGTCCGGTACATTAAATCAAAGGTAACTTTTGACGCAAAGAATGGAGGTAGAAGTTTGTTTGTCTTTTTTGCAAATAGGAATTTATGAGACACGAGAGAAAGTGTCTTCTTCTGATTGCTATTACAGAAATTATTTGAGCTGCTGCAGCAATGATTGTATCTTCTTCAATTTTTCTTATACCATCGTTTTGGAACGATTCAAATACTGTGATTTCTTTGAACTTTGAAATTTGAAAAAATTACGTTTACCTACTGATGAACAAATGGTTTTTGTCCCAAGTATATGATGTTTTATAATAATTTAGCGAGCATTTATCTTTGGTGTGGAGAAACGAAGTGGTGACTAGGGACGCTTAAATTTAGCGCGACCAGGATACTAAGCTTAACGTGTAAACAAAAGAGCGTCATCTATTGAAAAGAAGCAAAGCTACGAAGAGTGAATTGAAATTAATTTTGTAACATTTTATTATTTTGAAAAAGGAAACGAAATAACAATTTCTTTACTTATTGACTCACAAACTAAAATAAAAAACGTACAGATATCTTCCATGTAGCGTTCATCCCTTAATATTTATATCTCGGGAGGTAAATCTTCGGTCAAATTGAAGTTAGTGCCGTAGTCAGTCGACGTATTTCTTTTTTTTACTTCATCCTACTGAATTTGCTTACCTATGGCCATTTTATCCATCATGAGATATACGACTTTTTTCTTTCTAAGGATGTAGATCTAACACATCCAATGACTTTTTAGTGAATCCAGCCGTCACTTCAGTTTTGGAGGGCAATGATCCGAGCAATTTTTTATCCGAACAAAAAAAGTGTGAACAACTAGGTTAACAACGATTATTCATAAATAAATAAATATATAGCGCAACAGATTCATGTTTGGTACCCCAGACCTAGAACCATTCGTTTTGTGTGTTTTTATTTTTGTGACGAATGTAAGGGACCTCTAACAACTTTATTAAGTCCGAACATTTAATACTCTCGGCCGAAAAGAATGAATTTAAAGAGATGGGTTGGGTATCTTTGCAACCAACGTCTACCGCCAAAATTAATATGTTTACGTTGTTGTTTTTATAGTTTCAGTCCCCGTCAGTCAATGCTTGTGAACTACATAATAGGCATGTTGCTAATGGCCGCCCACCCATCCTCTTGCTTTTATGAGAATATCGGTAGCTGTCCACTTGTTTTGTGTTTCGTATCGAATTCGCTTGGCTTGTGTTGAGGGTTTGAATAAATTGAGATCGCAGTATTAAAATATATATTACGGAACTAAGTAGGTAGAAACATACGTAATTGATAAATAATGAATAAAAAGACACACAAATCCTACATTAGTTCTCACCCTCTCAACGCATAGGCATAGGCATACTACACGCAAATTTGTAATAAAAGTAAACTTGGCCGCTTCAAGTTTATTTTGTTTTCCGCTGTAAAATAGTAGCGCTCTGTATTTTTTGGAACACGCGTGCAGTTGGCTACTAGCAGTCCATATATAATAAGTCAATGGTCTGTCCTTTAGTTTTGTGGAAAAGACTGTCAAAATCGCAGTGGTATGGAACAATTCTCCCACAGAGAGAGAGACACTTGCGAAAAAGTTGAGCAACGTTTTTGTAGTAATCTATGAAAATGACTGATACAAAAATGTTGTACGAAAAGTCGTTAAAATTTGAAGAACTTGCCAATTTAATTCAATCGTGGTTACATTTAATCATTAGTCCTTCCAGCTGGTAACCGTCGAACGTGTTTGTTCAGCAAAATATTAACCAGAGAATCAATGGTTTTGTTAGTAAACCCGAGATAACGATACTTACTTACTTAAGGTGGCGCTACAGTCCGGGGTGGACCTGGGCCTCAACCAACAAGCGCCTCCAACCAGCACGATCTTTAGCCAGCTGTCTCCAGTTTCGCACGCTAAGTTAGTTAAGGTCCCCTTCCACTTGCGTGTGCCACCTGAGTCGCGGTCTTCCTCTACTGCGCCGTCCCTCCGGTGTGGATTCGAAGATTTTCCGGGCCGGAGCACGGACACTAATGTCCATTCTTTCAACATGACCCAGCCACCTCAGTCGTTGGACCTTTATTCTTCTGACTAGGTCGATGTCGCTGTACAGCCCGTACAAATCGTCGTTGTATCTCCTCCTCCATTCACCGTCTATGCAGACGGGACCAAAAATCACTCGAAGAATTTTCCTCTCGAAACAACCAAGAGTAACCTCATCCGCTTTTGAGAGGGTCCATGCCTATGCGCCATAGAGCAGGACTGGGATTATTCGAGATAACGATAACCAGCCGATTTTGCGCGGTTAATGGGATTTAACCAATGATTTTCGAGAATTTCGTTTGTTCAAGCTTTTTAAGGACTACGTAGGTATGAATTTTTGTTTTGTTTGCCCGATCTACAAGAAAGGAGACCCCCTAAACTGCACCAACTGTAGAAGCATCAGTCTCCTTGACATATAAGATCGTTTTTGCCGTACTGTGTGATTGCCTGAAACCATATGACAACGAACTGATTAGACCCTATCAGTGGGGTTTTAGGACCGGTAAGTCCACAACCGACCAAATATTCACACTACGGCAGATCCTCGAGAAAAACCCAAGAAGTGCAAGTCGATACTCACCAACTGTTTATCGATTTTAGGGCCGCATATGACACCATTTATAGAGACGAGCTATACAGAGCCATGTCTAGTTTTGACATCCCTGCCAAACTTGTCAGATTGTGCAGAATGATGATGGAGAACGCTCGCTGCTCCACAAAGGTCGGAAACAATCTCACCGATACCTTTGGTGTCAAAAAAGGATCGAGGACAAGGTGACGCGCTGTCGTGTGACTTCTTCAATATAATTCTTGAGAAGATCCTGCGAACACCCGAGGCACAATTTTTCTAGAAGTCTGTTCAACTACTTGCATACGCTGACGACATCGGGATCATTGGCTGTCACTGGTGCGTTTGCAAGCATCAGTACAGAAGCGGAAAAAATGGGTTTAGTAAATAAAAATTTGTGATGAGGTCCTTGCAACGAATTTTATTTGGCTGTAGCTTTAATCCGGGTTTTATCTAAAAAAATTGGTTATTTTTTCACAAAAAGATTTCATTCTTCAGTCTGTATATAGTATATCATTTAATTATGACATTGGAGACGTTCAAGTATCTAGTTTAGTAAGTCTGACAGACGAGTCCGTCACTCACCTCATCTGCAGCTGCCCTGCCCTATCCAACCTAAGGATGGCGCACTTAGGAAGCTATTTCCTCAATGATCTTAGCGATCTGTGCTACATCAGTGCTGCCAGCATTCTTGGCTTTATCAACGGAAGTAAATGGTTCACAACGAGTAACTAGTAAAGGAACCCCTAAACACCAGTGGTACGCACAATGAGCCGATTAACGGCCTAAGTGTTTCTCTCACCGAGAGCCACTTTAACATAACGTAACGTAACGTAATTTATGAATCCGAGTATATGGAAGAGTTTGTACTGACTGATCTGCAGGCATTCCAGAAGAGGAAAAAGCGACACTCCATTAAAAGTTACGTGAAGGAGATTGTCCTTTCTTATTCCTTGCAGCGAGGAAGAACTTCATCGCCGCTTTCCAAAAGACTAACCCCCGTATTAATAAACGCCGCGTAAAAGTTATCAACTCGTTATTCAGCAGTTACGTAAAATTTTTGTATGCTATCTGACGTCCACTAGCTACCTTACTTGTGCACATTTGTTTATTAATACGGGGGTAAGAGAACATTTAATTTTATTTTTCCGCCTGTCGATACCAAAATACGTCAGAAATCAAAACAAATGCACTCATATGTCAAATAGGACAGCAAATTTCAAATGATCTGTTAATTGTCAGGTGACTGACAGCTTTTTCAATTCTTACAACAAGAAATTTGTTGAGTTAAAATGAGAAGATTCTCAGTGGAGGGGCTATCAGCTCTATCGAGGTATCCGTTTGGAAAAATTCCGATCGGGAAGTCAAATCTGATCGGAACTCAAATTGCGTTCGAAGTATCCGTTTCGGAACAAAATAAATGAAGCGTTTAAACGCGTTCCGCAGCAATTAGTTGTCGGAGAGCTTCGGAAAAAATGTACTGTGTAGCTGTCAAAAGTTAGTCGTATAACGCAGTTCCACGCAATGCGACAAGGTGTGCTACACCTACACATCATCGGAGAATTTTTCCGAAAGTTGTGTCGGAACGGATACCTCGAATGGAATTTCTCCGATTTCGTACAAATCAGAGAAAATTTCGTTCCGAACGGATACCTCGATAGGGGTGATTATCTTGCTCTGTCAATGACGCTCACTTTTACGAATTTTTCGAGTTAAGGAACGCCATTGAGTAAATATTCGAAAGATTTAAAAGTAAAGGAACAGCCCTAATGCAATCTCGTTCAGCAAATGTTAAAAAAGAAATGAGATTGGGTCATCGAAATATCTTTACGCAGTGGCACAGTGACATTTGTTAACAACTCCTATTAGAACTAAAAACGCGGAACCTTCCGGAGGAAGAATGAGACGAGAAACGAACTGGACCACAAACGGAACAACAGCCAGGTGTCGAATTGCGTCGTCTGCTAGCGAGCATTACGTAACGGAATTTGTTTTTGTTTCACATGTCAACTTAATTCCTCTCGTTAATGGAAGTGGCGACCCCAGTTCTTTCTAAAACAAGTTTAACGGACTAAAATCTGATGATACCAGGGCACTCATTCACCCCTATCGGGAATAAAATTTCCCTGGGAATGTTTGCCATTCAGCGATCTGATTTAGATTGCTGACAAGGGAAACATTTCCATAGGAATTTATTCGCGATAACCCTGATTCCGTAACATTTCAGACTATTATCGCCGAGACGATAGACCTCCAAAACTAGCCACTTCTTACAAATACTCGTATTACGAGTTTGAGAGCTTATTCCAGTTTATTTTCCACAAAGGCTAATGAAAGCTGACAATAGTGCTAAAAATTCGGGCAGAGTATAACTTATTATGGTTTCAAAAGCGATATCGTCCAGACGATTATTGTCATAGGGAATCCGTGCCCAGCATTGCAACCGTTTATGATTTGGTATTGCTTAAACCAAACACTTACCTACCACCTTCTTATATCAAATCGACGGTATGACCGAAGATAATACGGATTGCAGAAGAGATAAGAAGTTTATCAGTTGCTTCCACTGGGTAATATCAATCGAACCGCGTCGGTGGAGAAATTCAGCGAGATATGGTTATTGCCGGTGTTGTTGCCTCTGCTGTTTTTAGTGTGCATAAAATTCCTGACATTTTAGATGTTGATTTTAGATTGTATTGCTTTGAAAGTGATCGCAGTTCATCAGCTTGTTTACAGTAAAAATGAGCCTCTGCTGTGGTATTCTAAAAACAGACAAACGCATAAAACTCGGCTTGAGGCACGTACAACTTGCCACTATCGAATGTGCACGCCTGGCAAATACCAAAGTCGCTGTACTTTAGGCTTGGTGTACGTTAAACGACTTACGTAAGATCCAATGAAACTGCAATTCGTTTTTTTCCTTACTTTTCTCGCTTCTTCATCGGTAGTAGGATTGCCTATGGATAGCGTTTGTCCAGTTGATTTACCACCTGGAGATCAGAGGGCTAGATCAACTTCAAATTTACTACTCCAATGAATGAATCGCGAACAGCTACTTTGGTCAAATTCTGTAGCAGTTGCGAGAACTATTCAACCGCAAGTTGTTTTATTTCAAGCTAAGGCCGCTCGAAAAATGGCCCGAGTGCCCTTACGAATGGTACTGCATTGGAATAAGGGCGAAGAGCTTTCAAAAACCAAGTAAAAGTAGGTATTCCTCGAGCATTGTCTGAAACGCATACTAAAAGAATCACGTGTGCATTCAATTCCAGACAAATATTTCACACTTTGATTTGGGTTAACACCTGAGGGCCGAAAAAAAAAATGAAACAGATGTTCCACATTCTACCGTATTCCTAGACTCGCTAATTATATTTCCAAAAAAAAAAAAACATCTTTTTGTCCATCACAATCGAAAATGACTAATTTTTTAGCTTTCACTCTTGTTTATTGTACTTTTGTTTGTTTGTTTGTCGCGTACAGGAGGAAGATGACGATTACGACCCTGAAGATAATCGTAAAAAGAAAAAAGGTAAAAAACGTAAAACTAAGAATGAAAAAGAAAAAGGTCGTAAGAAGAAGAAACGTAAGAAGAACGAAAGCGAGGAGGAGAGTGATTTCCAGCGTGAAGAAGAAGAAGTCGAATATGCAACAACCAAGCGCGGCCGAAAGCGCAAGGACGCCGAGAAGGCGGCCAAGGAAAAGGAGTCTTCCTCACCAGGTAGAGTAAACGATTCACTAATTCCTTTGAACGATGATGAAAATTCTCTGTTGTTCGTCGTCCACGCTGTTGCTTTTCGTTGAATCCTTTCTAATCCGCGTCACCATTACAAGGCAGATCGATTCTGTTCAAATAAAGACTGAAATTTTCTCTTTTAGGAATGCCATCTGTGGAGGAGATCTGCACGAAATTAAACGTGACCGACGTCGAGATAGACTACACAGAGGCAGACATGCAGAATTTGACTTCGTCTAAACTATTCCAACAGCATGTATTTCCAATTTTGCAGAAGGAGAACTCCAAGGTGACGACAACAAAGATTAGTATGTTGATTGCGGCCAAGTGGAGGGCGTTTTGTGAAATCAATCCGAATATACCGAGCGAAAAGAGCAAGGAGGACGAAGAGCCAAGATCGTCTCGTTCGTCGCGAAATGAAAAGCCCGACGATATGTACGAGGACGAGGAGGAGGAAGAGGAGGAGGAGCAGGAACAGGAGCAGCGTTCGCGTCGTAAGCGCGGTCGCGGTGCCAGCAAGAAGGGTCGCAAATCATCGGGCAAGGTGCCCACGCTTAAGATAAAGTTTGGCAAGCGTAAACACGCCAGCTCGGATGAGGACCAGGATGCTAGTGGGGCCTCGGAGCGTGACTCGGACTTGGAATTCGAGAAAATGCTTCAAAAGTCGGAGGAGAGCAAGGACGAGAATGTTGATGATAACGTTGAGGAAGAAGAACCGCCGCCAGTCATTAAGAAGAAGGCTAAGACAAAGTTCGGCAACAAGTTCAAAAAGAAGAAGAAGCTCCACAAGACTAACCGCTTCCCCGATGGCGAGGACGGTGATCATGAGCACCAGGACTACTGTGAGGTCTGCCAGCAGGGCGGCGAAATTATACTCTGCGACACGTGCCCCAGAGCATATCATTTGGTTTGCTTGGAGCCAGAATTGGACGAAGCACCAGAGGGCAAGTGGTCCTGTCCCCATTGCGAAGCCGATGGGCCTATGGAGGAGCAAGAGGACGACGAGCATCAGGAGTTCTGCAGAGTGTGCAAGGACGGCGGAGAGTTGCTGTGCTGTGACTCATGCCCGGCGGCTTATCACACTTTTTGCTTGAATCCACCATTGGACACTATACCCGATGGAGATTGGAAGTGCCCGCGCTGCGGATGTCCGTCGCTCAATGGCAAGGCGGAGAAGATTCTTACTTGGCGCTGGGTGGAGCATAAGGAAGCTTCAACGTCGAAGAAGCAAAAGCCACGCATCCGCGAGTACTTCATCAAGTGGCACAATCAATCGTATTGGCACTGTGAGTGGGTGAGCGAGTTGCAAATGGATGTGCACCATCCGTTCATGATGCGATCCTATATGCGCAAGTACGATATGGAAGAGCCGCCCAAATTCGAGGAGACCCTGGACGAGGCTGATTCGCGTTATCAGCGGATTCAGCGCCACAAAGCCAAAACCCACGGCAAACATGCCGAATACAGTGAAAATGACTTGGAGGAGCGCTTCTATCGTTACGGCATCAAGCCGGAATGGCTGATTGTTCACCGTGTGATTAACCATCGCACAGCTAGAGATGGCTCGCTGATGTACTTGGTGAAGTGGCGTGACCTGCAGTACGACAAGTCTACGTGGGAAGAGGAAACCGATGATATACCCGGCCTGAAGACCGCCATCGAGTACTACATGGATCTTAGGGCGATATGTTCCTCGGATACTGTGGCTCGCGCGAAGAAGGGCAAAAAGGGTCGAAAGACCAAGGTCAAGGAGCTCGAAGAAGACGAACGTTCGACAGCACTGTCGCGGCGTTACACTCCACCGCCAGAGAAACCAGTCACAGATCTGAAGAAAAAGTACGATGGACAGCCACATTTCTTGGACGAAACCGGAATGCAGCTGCATCCATACCAAATCGAGGGTATCAACTGGCTGCGGTATTCCTGGGGCCAAAACATCGACACTATTCTCGCCGACGAGATGGGCCTGGGAAAAACCATTCAAACAGTCACATTCTTGTATTCTTTGTACAAGGAGGGCCACTGCAAGGGACCATTCCTCGTTGCGGTACCGCTCTCAACCGTCATCAATTGGGAGCGAGAGTTCGAAGTGTGGGCGCCGGACTTCTATTGCATCACCTATGTCGGTGACAAGGATTCGCGTGCTGTGATTCGAGAAAACGAGTTGACTTTCGAGGAAGGAGCGATTCGCGGCGGAAAGGCATCCAAGATTCGCACCTCTTCATACAAATTCAACGTTCTGCTGACCAGTTATGAGTTGATTTCGCTAGATGCTGCCTGCTTGGGCTCGATTGACTGGGCTGTGTTGGTTGTGGACGAAGCGCATCGCTTGAAGAGCAACCAAAGCAAGTTCTTCCGCATCTTGAACAGCTACAATATTGCCTACAAGTTGCTGCTGACCGGTACTCCGCTGCAGAATAATTTGGAGGAGCTCTTCCATCTGTTGAATTTCCTGAGCAAGGACAAGTTCAGCGATTTGAATGCGTTCCAGAACGAGTTTGCCGACGTCGCCAAAGAGGAGCAGGTAAGAGAGTACGGAGCCGCCATGAGTCGCCATAAATTAACATTTCTCTCACTTTGCAGGTTAAACGTCTTCACGAGATGCTGGGCCCTCACATGCTGCGTCGCCTCAAGTCCGATGTACTTAAGAACATGCCCTCGAAGTCTGAGTTCATTGTGCGTGTCGAACTGTCGCCGCTTCAGAAGAAGTACTACAAGTACATCTTGACGCGCAACTACGAAGCATTGAACGCCAAGAGTGGTGGTAACTCGTGCTCGTTGATCAACGTAATGATGGACTTGAAAAAGTGCTGCAACCACCCGTATCTGTTTCCATCTGCCGCTGAGGAGGCACCCCTTGCAGCCGGAGGTGGCTACGAGTTTGCTTCTTTGACTAAAGCTGCCGGGAAGCTAGTTCTGTTGGCCAAAATGTTGAAACAACTAAAGGAGCACGGCCACCGCGTTCTGATCTTTTCCCAAATGACAAAGATGTTGGACATCATGGAGGACTTTCTCGAAGGAGAAGGTTACAAGTACGAGAGAATCGACGGCGGCATCACCGGCAATCTGCGCCAGGAGGCTATTGACAGATTTAATGCACCAGGAGCGCCGCAATTTGTGTTCCTGTTGAGTACGCGCGCAGGTGGCTTGGGTATCAACCTGGCCACGGCGGACACAGTCATCATCTACGACTCCGATTGGAACCCGCACAATGATATCCAAGCTTTTTCCCGAGCCCATCGTATCGGCCAGGCGAACAAGGTGATGATTTACCGATTTGTCACCAGAAATTCGGTGGAGGAGCGTGTGACCCAAGTGGCCAAGCGGAAGATGATGTTGACCCATTTAGTTGTGCGTCCCGGAATGGGCGGAAAGGGGGCAAACTTCACGAAACAGGAGTTGGATGATATTTTGCGCTTCGGCACAGAGGAGCTGTTCAAGGAGGATGGCAAAGAAGAGGAAGCCATTCACTACGACGACAAGGCGGTCGCAGAGCTCTTGGATCGTTCTAATCGTGGCATAGAGGAGAAGGAGAGTTGGGCCAACGAGTATTTGTCCTCGTTCAAGGTGGCCTCGTATGCTACCAAGGAAGAAAACGAAGAGGAGGAGACGGAGATTATCAAGCAGGAGGCAGAAAACTCCGACCCAGCCTACTGGGTGAAGCTGTTGAGACACCATTACGAGCAGCATCAGGAGGACGTGAGCAGGACTCTGGGCAAGGGCAAACGTGTGAGGAAGCAGGTAAGATTTTCTATTTTTTGTTTTTAATTTGGCGAACAAGATGACTTTTTTTTTTGTTATAGGTCAACTACACAGATGGCGGAGTGGTTGCCGCTGAACCGCGAGACGACAGCAACTGGCAGGACAACGCTTCTGACTTTAATTCAGACTACTCTGGAGCTTCGGACGAAGACCGTGAAGACGACGACTTTGACGAACGCATCGACAACGGCGAAACATCTAGGAAAGCAAAGAGGCGAGTTGAACGCCGTGACGACCGACCATTGCCACCGCTCCTCGCCCGAGTAGGTGGAAACATCGAAGTACTTGGATTCAATGCTCGCCAAAGGAAGAGTTTCTTGAACGCAATCATGCGCTACGGCATGCCGCCCCAAGATGCGTTTAACTCACAATGGCTGGTGCGCGACTTGCGTGGAAAGTCTGAGCGAAACTTTAAGGCCTACGTGTCGTTGTTCATGCGTCACCTTTGCGAGCCGGGGGCTGATAATGCGGAGACCTTTGCCGACGGAGTGCCCCGTGAAGGACTCAGCCGTCAACACGTTCTCACGCGAATTGGAGTCATGTCGCTCATCCGCAAGAAAGTGCAAGAGTTCGAGCACATCAACGGCTACTACAGCATGCCGGAGCTGATTTTGAAACCCTGCGAACCCGTAAGATCGTACCATCATCAGATCATGAGCAATGACATGGCAGGCGGCGGCGATAAGAGTGCAACGCCAAGCACCAGTGCTACACCCGCAACGAGCGCCGCTCCAAGCCCGGCACCTGCTTCGGAGAAGGGAGAAGACAAAACCATCGTCATTGGTGAAGACAGGCCAAGAGTAGAGAGCGGCGACGGGTCCACTGGGGATAAGGAAGAAAAATCCGGTATCAAGAAGGAATCCAGCGAAGACGACGTACATTCTATCAAATCCGAGGGCAAGGACAAGGAGAAAGACGCCTCAGAGGCGGACTCGTCATCAGTTAAGAAGGAAGACGAGAAGGACGAGTCGAAGGTAGTCACCGAAGACGACGATGACGATGTTCTCATCATCAAAGACGACGGAGAGATCGAGAAACCCAAACCAATGGACCACAAGCGCAATGACACTGCAAAGATCGAGGAGAGCTTGGAAGTATTAAAACGCAAATTCATGTTTAATATTGCCGACGGCGGATTCACAGAACTGCACACCCTCTGGCTCAACGAGGAGAAAGCCGCAGTACCCGGCCGGGAGTACGAAATCTGGCACCGACGTCACGATTACTGGCTACTGGCTGGCATTGTGACCCACGGCTACGGCCGCTGGCAAGACATCCAAAACGACATTCGCTTCGCGATCATCAATGAGCCCTTCAAGATGGATGTTGGTAAGGGCAACTTCTTGGAAATCAAGAACAAGTTCTTGGCCCGCCGCTTCAAGCTGCTAGAGCAAGCGCTGGTCATTGAAGAGCAACTGAGGAGAGCTGCCTTCCTAAATCTGAGCCAAGATCCCAACCACCCAGCAATGTCGCTCAATGCACGCTTCGCCGAGGTCGAATGTTTGGCTGAATCTCATCAACATCTGAGCAAGGAATCATTGGCTGGCAATAAGCCGGCAAATGCCGTACTGCACAAGGTACTCAACCAACTGGAAGAGCTGCTTTCCGACATGAAGAGTGATGTCTCACGCTTGCCAGCAACTTTGGCACGTATTCCGCCGGTGGCACAGCGCCTGCAGATGTCTGAAAGATCGATCCTATCTCGACTGGCCGCTACTGCTGGAAATCTACCCAACTCTGGTAAGTCGATTCTCACTAACCGCAGAACATTTCACTATCTACTCCCATTCACAGCGCAATTGATGACACAGTTCCCTGCTGGATTCCAAGGTACCGCTCTGCCAGCTTTCACCGGCAGTCCAGCTGCCAATTTCGGATCCTTCCGACCACAGTTCTCCGTACCCGGACAACCGTCGACCAGTTTTTCCGCCACAAATTAAAACTGTTTCTAGTTTATTAATGTTAATCTATATTTTTTTCCAAACCCCTCCAGCCACCATGTAGCTTAGTTTCTTAGTGTAACAATATATACTTTCATAATTACATACATACCATACACAACTTCTTATCGAACTAAATTCGCAGAGAACACACCGTGTCCCACACACAGATCGTCCCCCACCCCATTTGATATGAGTGTAATCTTCCCTTCTTAGGTTCTTCTTCTGTGGGTCGTCGTCTTGCTTCGTATTTGTATTTGGGTTTTTTATTATTAACGTCACAATAAGATTTTTTAATTCATCAACATAGATATTATCTGTAATGAATACAAAAATAAAAAAAAAGATGATAAAATCCATTCCAAGAAAAGTGTGTTATATATTTTTGCTTGCCTCTGCCACGTTTTTGTTTGGACGAGAAAAGGGGGACATCTAGCGCTTTGTGCGATCCCAAGGAGCCATAGCCACACTCGTGTGCTGTGGTAGTGGATTTCGCGTATTTATTCAGTGGAATTATTGGGCTGTGCAAAAGACTCTGGGCGAGGAGATGGTTTAGTTCGGCTTTGTTTGCACAGAGAGTTCCTTTTGTTTGGGACGACGACGACGACGACGACGACGTTTTTGGAAGATGTTGCACCTCATGCAGTGTGAATCTGGTGAGAGAATTCAAATTGAATGCGCTTTGTTTGAAGTAGGGGCGGCAAATTGAAGCTAAACCTGAGTGGGGTGCCTAAAAGTTGAAGGGACGAACAATGGACAGATGGGAGACTTGTGGTGTAAATTTTTTATGATGTACGTGCAAACGAGGGCGCAACCATTTGGTTGACGGATCACGAACTGGAAGCGTCCCCTTCACTGTTCAAAAAGCATCTCCAAATGTGAGTCATTTTATTTTGCATGTAAATTAGATGCGGCAGTTGCCACACCAATTTTTGGAGGAGACTGCGCCAAAAAAATAAAGGGTGGTTAAGTTTTAAGGGCCGATGTTGATTTTGAATAAAACACAAATTATTTAGGAAATTATTGTCATAACTTTGGCCGCCGCGACCTCGGCGGCACACCTCCATCCGATGGTCCAAATTTTCGATGACGCTGAGGCATAATTGAGGTTCTACGCCGTTAATTGTTGAATTGTTGCTTGAATTGTTGCTGTCTTTTAAATAACCCCAAAGAAAGAAGTCCAACGGTGTCAAATCACATGATCTTGGCGGCCAATTGACATCGCCACCACGTGAGATAACACGGCCATTGAATTTGTCGCGCAAAAGAGCCATTGTTTTGTTAGCTGTGTGGCAAGTGGCACCGTCCTGTCCACATCCATATCTTCAAATTTGGGCCATAAAAAGTTCGTTATCGTCTCACGATAGCGAACACCATTCACAGTAACTGCCTGACCGGCCTCATTTTGGAAAAAAATACGGCCCGATGAATGATGATGCCGCCAGCCCATAAACCGCGCCAAACAGTCACTCTTTGTGGGTTTTTTGACAATCACTCTTGGATTATCATTCGCTGAATCCACTGAGGTGAAAATGTGCCTCATTTGGACGATTAAATTGAACGAAAAAATCACGAATGCATTTTGATTTGAATGACCATTTTCACAATAAGCCTGAATAACTTTAACGCGTTGCTTGATTGTGTATCTTTCCAGGCTGACGCTATTCGCCCGACGTTCGGGACACGGCTACGTAACGAAATGTCAAAGTTAAATCGCAGTAATGTGGCTCGCTTCGCTCGCTTAAAGGGATCTAAACTCCAGTATTTCATTTTCGGGCACGAGCCTGTACGTTTTAAGGTCCAACTCATTTCTTAAAACACTATTTTTAATGAAAGTACCATTGCGTTACGTCAATTAGGTAGCCGTGTCCCGAAGCCAGACAAACGTCAGTCAGTACAAAAATGTCGGGCGAATAGCCACTTCGATCTTTCCATGGTTCAAATTGAGTTAAGGCGCCAAGTGACAAAGAACAGAAACAGGAACAGAAACAGAATCCCATACATTAGCAACAGAAACGGAATTAGGAACAGAAACAAATTTTTTCAGCAACAGAATTTAGCGACAGAAAAATGGCTGTTTGACGACAGAACGTAAACAAGTCTATATTGATTGTTTCTGCAACAGAAATGCTAATTTATCATGGGGGGATGTTTTTTTTGTTTGGAGTTCTTTGCATTTGTCATCTAACAAACAAACAAATCGAAATCGTCTGCAAACTGCCGCTCTGCTTCTTTATAGATCGCAATTCGACAATTAGCTTCATGTAAATCGTATTCACTAAACATTTTCAAAATCTGTTCCATTTTCTCGTTGAAGTCAAAGCTAAAATGTATCATGTTTTTATGGATCTGTTTCTGTTTCAGTTTTGTGTAAACAGGACCAGAATTTACTACAGAACGAAAAAACTTTCTGTTCTGTTTCAGTTTCTGTTCCTGTTTCTGTTCTTTGTCACTTGGTGCCTTTAGTCTGAAATTGAGAAATGTCAAATGAAATGCAGAAAAAAACTTGTCGCTTAGGTGTGGTTCACATTCAACATCGGCCCTTAAAATCTAACCACCCTTTATGAAGGGAACAAACAGATAACAAGAGGGTTACCTATAAATGTTAATCTGACTGTTTAACTGCCAAAGTTCGATCCGTCGATAAAGAAGTTTTGTTTGCTGCTATATTAAGCAATCAAACAAATAAAAATTCATTTCACAATTTTCCTCAATGCCATCCCTGCCTTAAAGTCAATTCAACAAATGAACAAATCATTTAAATTTGCTACGCTCGTTTCCAATTAAATTAACAAAATCTGCACCCCAACTCAGGCAAGAGTGTATTTATTTAAAGCGGATGTGTGAAGTGTACACACAACCGCATGCCTTTCTACTACTAAAACTCAGTGAACCGGCTAATCGATTGCATGTCAATACTGTCGCCGAATGTGAAGACAATTTGTTATTCTCTCGCAAAACTTTTATATATGTTTATTGCTAAATGGCATAACAAAGGAAAAGCATACCGAACCACACAACACAGACACACAAACAGCCCGCCATTTGGTCCTTCGTTTATTGGGCAATTTATATGCAAGACATGCGATGGATGCGAATATTGAAGGATGTGTAATGGAAGATGGAATCAGGAGCGTTAGCTCATAAAATATACATACAATATACCTACCCTGTATTAGTAATTCGTGTCAAGCTGTGAACGAAAACCTTGGAGGCAGAACAAAAAAGCTAATGAGACATCCCTGTGTCTCTTCTTCTGTATATATATATATAATGTGTGCACGCATACGCTTCATATTAAATCGTTCAACACAGAATCACTATCTAAATTGAATGTCGGCCACTGGTCTCCTTGTAATCAGTGTAAGTGGACGACAACATCTGGGCCGGTGTTATAACTTATTTCCCGACACTAAAAATAATGAACCAAAGTCCTCCTGATGGATAAAAAGTGTGTGCAGGCAAAAAATCGCCACAACCTTTTGCCAATGTTTATTGTTAAAGTGGTCCTTCGTCCTTGGTATAGGCCAATCTTACTTGTCTCAATTCCCCACTTCACGCCGCAATTGCGTTCACCCGCGGTGCATCGGTAATTGCAGTCTCCTGCCGCTTGGGGTGAGAAAATTAGAATATTCCACTTAACGTTGAACTTCACTCTGATGCTCTGATGGCCATTTAAGGTCACTCCCATTAAGAGTAAACAGCTCTTCTTGTTTGAGCCCCCGTACTGCACCGTCATCAGTCGTCCTTATAATTATCTTGTTCGCTGCCTTTGTTTCCGGGCCTTATACCCAGACACAGAGCAAAAATAAGTGGAGTAGAAGAACGATTAAACATAAAAGTTACGGGGCGCAAAATTAATTATGAACATTATGCAAGAACAGGAAGGATAAGGCCACGAAAGGTTGGGGGGGTGACTGCTAAACGAACCGAAAACTCGACACAAAGAAAACTGAACACAAAAAATCAGCAAAATGCATTTTCGCACTAAACAAAGTGAGTTGATGTTATTTTTAGTTTTCCCAACCTCGTACTTTTTTTCTAACCATGTTCATTCTTTTTTTACACTTACACACTTAATTTGCATGAAATTCCGGTTCACCCATCGAATGCATCCAAACCCAAAGCCCATCGGACTGTGCAGCAGCAGCTGCACTGAGCCGTGTGCAGTGTGCAGAGTGTAGACCTTGCATCGTGTGTCGATATTGTGTATACGTTCCTCTCGGTGTCCTGTGTTCCTTGCTCGTATCAAGAACTGTATATCAAATTCAGTTAATTACAATATGGTGCCCAGTCGACTGCAATCGAGTGGGTGGCAGTGAATGGATGTGTGTTCATGCAGCAACCAAATCAAAACAACAACAACAACAGCAACAATAATACATTCGCAAAAAAGGGCTTCTCCTCAAACATAAGCACACTAGAAGTGCGCGATAGAGTCGAGTGAGGGCGAACAGGTCGTTTTAATAAAAACACACAGCTAAAAGTTTCTGAATTAACAAAACTGAATAGGCAATAGGCAGTGGCGGCGGAGGTATAGTGCTGATGTGCTTGCATAACCTTCTAGCGCCTGACTGACGACCTACGACAAGCGGTGGGTGGTGGTTGTGCCTGCGCCTCCAACCGCCTTCGCTAAGGTGCATCCTGTGCGAAACTGGAAAAACAACCGTCGATGTCGTCTTTTCCTTAATGTTATGCAAAGCAAAACATATCGTGTGCTCCGTCGCCTGTCAGAGTGATGTATTACTGTGGGGTATGCTTAATACATAAAATACTACAGTGAGATAAAAAAGTCTGCCGACGTTCAGTACGGAACAAATGTCAACGCAAAATTATTATTCACTCCCTATTCCTCTTAGCAAAATGTCTAGTCCGTTATGATTGCGAATTCTTTAGCACAAAATGGATACCCAAGTGCGTATATTTAACGCGTGTAAAAATACGCACCAATTCAACGAAGACTGAGCAACTACGAGTATTTTCGAAATAACCTCGAAAGGTTATGCGAAGGGGGCAGGAGCAGACATTGGGGACGTTCAACTATGTAGGTTAGTAAGTCTGACAGCTCTCCCACTAAGTGTATCTCGGTTTTGATTGGGGAAATCGGTCAAATGAGCAGCTGTTTCAGTTGACGTTTATGGAGGGGTAGCCGACGAATCTAGTCAAGAAATTCGTGACTGAGTACTAAGTTGACAGTTCTCATATGTGGCTGACGCAGAAAAAGTGACGTTCCCGACCAATCTAGTTTTTGCGTTCAGGTTACATCTCATCCAGACCAATCTAGTCGACTAAAGATAACTAGATTCTTGAATGCGGCCATTTCTGATATCAGTTGCAAGACAACTGTCAGTCCTTCTTTAACCACTTATTCCCTGTCACCACTAATTATGAGCCCAAAAGGAGTGTGACTATGAAACATTCCTTCAAATTTCAATCCAAGGTTAAATTTGTCGAAAGTCTGTCGTAAAGCAAAATAAAAGTAATACGTTACTCCGTTTTATTAACCGCAATTTTATCTGACATAAATTGACTTTACCGTTTTGTTTTTTCACGGTGGTGCGAGGCATCTACATTTTAGCTGCCCCCAACAGCCCTCTAGCTGCAGAAAGTTTAAACAGAAATCACATTACCCCCGCACGTTTAACAACAAACTTCTGTCACTCACTGTCATCAACGTGTCGTTCCCATGTGAGCTCTGTTCCAGCATAAACTGCGAGAAGGAAGACGAAGCGCAGCACAGCAGAGACGACGATGAAACAATTCAAAATTGCTAGAAGGTAACCTATTTCTAAACGGTGGTAATTTTTTAATGAAACCCATAAAAATAAACTTAAATAATTTATGTATCATAAAAACACACAACAACATTGGAAGTAAACCAAATCCAACGTCGCGTCGGTCGTTGCACGTAACTGAAACTTTTTTTGTGGCTTTTAAATTGGACCGTAAAGTGGCTTACGTACGGGACGTGAAAGCTCCACGAATTTGGCGGGGTAATCATAATCAATCACCATCCAATGAGCTAGATAAATATTTTTCAAAACACGTAAAATTATGTACAGAAAAAAAAAATGCTCAATGCCATTAATAATGGCTACGAGTACTTTCGGAGTTAACCCTTTTTGGCCGTCGGGTAAATTTGAAGAACAATTTATTCTAAGTGACGCGCATCAATCCGGTATTCAAATCGCGACGTTGGTTCCTTTGAAACGGGTTGGAAATAAAACGGAACGTATTAAAGTAACTTGACGTTTGTTTATCATCATCATCGTGCCGTCCATTACTAATGGCTTGACTCTGGTTTAGCAAACTGCCTAACATCCGTCCGACGTTTGTCAATTTAAACTTTTTGCAAATGCTGCAAACAAAAAAAAACATCAGCAGGGGCTTACAAGCCCGTCGGCGGCGGTGTAAAGTGGTCGACAGATAACAAACTACGCGAATGGAAAATTAATTTCCCTCTTCTTGGTGAGGCCTTTTCATCTAGGACGAGGACAAGGACCAGCGACCTTAATTGGGATTTGGAAACAATTTTTTGCTCGCGAATTTATTCCTCTTTCTGTTAGTTGAATCAAAAAACCACCTCGCGTGTCCTCGAAAGGCGCATTTCCGGTGCGGAGTGTCAACATGAGGGGCTTCGGTTTGTGCAGAGTGCGTCCGCGGTAGCGGGAAGGGCAAACATCTGACCGTGGAAATTGTGTGCAAATTAGTGCTATGGGAGATGTTGCCTGTTCAAATCACAGAGAAACTTAAGTGGGCTAATCAGGTTGGCCGGATAACGTTGTTAGCTAATAATTTATACCTTTTCTTGGTGAATCGATTTCGTCAAACGAAAAGTTTTGATTGAAACTGAAATTGGAAATGTCCACGGGGAGTAGTTGGGAATATATAGAAGTGTTGGGATGGACCTATGAACTTGTTGGCAGATTACGTGGAATTTTTTATCATATAGCGGCGCTCGGGAGTGAGATTGAGACACGTGTTAGGATTTTCAAAGTTGTTTGGGTCTTTTTTCCCTTTCACATGGCAAATTATTAATGTAAAGCATCGCGTTTATTAAAAATTAAAAGATTTTTATTCGCATTACATCCGTCATGCTTGTTTATGGGCAACTTATTCCTGAATTTTTGTATATTTATATGATCCAGAGAATTCTGGTGAGAAAAATGATTTTCGGTCTGCCCAATGTGACATTTGCATGGTCACATGCGTGCTGTCAAGTGCATGACATTAGAAAGAGAAAGAGAACTAATTTAACCGTGAGCACACTATTTCTATAGGTTTATTGATAAAAGTCACAATTGATCGCCGTGATCAACGCCATCTATATAATCAGCCTTATTGTGAGTTTCGCCCGAACAATATTCCACCCGAAAAAAACAGATTTCTGTTCTGAAATGTCATTATTTTCGTGTGGAATATTGTTCGGGCGAAACTCACAATAAGGCTGAATGTCGCTCTCTGTCAGCCGACTGAATATTTGGTATCGAACATCCTACTCTACTCAGACTCACGTGAAAAGTTTGCTTGACCATGCGAATGTACAATAAGTCGACTCAACTCTTGATTGGGGACGTTCAAGTATCAAGTTTAGTAAGTCTGACAGCTCTCTCACTAAGTGGATCTCTGTTTTGATTGGGGGAAATCGGTCATGTGAGCAGCTGTTTCAGTTGACGTTTATGGACGGGTAGCCGACGAATCTAGTCACGAAATTCTTGACTGAGTACTAGGTTGACAGTTCTCATATATGGCTGACCTGGAAAGAGTGACTAATATAGTTTTTTCGTTCAGGTTACATCTCATCCAGACCAATCTAGTCGACTTAAGATAACTAGATTCTTGAATGCGGCCAATGACTTTGTGCTTTGTCAATCAGAAACATACGGCCGTGCTTAATGTCATTATGTGGGAACTAAATTAGTGTTCCAATATTGATTTTTGATTCGTTTTTTTCACGCGTTTTTGACGCTTTTTTAGATGCGTTTTTTGACACGTTTTTCCACGCGTTTCTTTTATGCGTTTTTTACGCTTTTTTATGTTATTTTTGAAACATTTCTCATGCGGTTTGTATGCATTTTTTGACGATAAATTTAATCTTGTAAAGGCGACGTTCACAATTCTAGCTTAGGAACTCTGACAGCTGGCTGACTTAATGCGCCGTACAAATAACAAGTTTTTATATCGGCTTTAATTTTACGGAAGCTCACTAAAATGTAAAGTCGGAACTTAAAATGTTTCCGAGTAAACCAAAATGTGTCCCAGTTTTGATGGCCATTTTTTTTAGTTGACGTTTACAGAGGAGTAAACGAATCTAGTAAATAATTTTGTTTGACTGAGTACTAAGTTGACAGTTCGTATAAGTGGCTGACGTAAGAAAAGTTACATTGCCGCCTTATCTAGTTTTTGCGTTCAGGTCTAGTCGACTTTAGATAATCATGTTTTACGTTGAACGTAGTAACCCAGCTTAAGTTAATCAGTACAACTGGCTTAGTTTAATAAATAAAAGGCAAGACACAAACTGACAGATGTATTTTTCTTTTCTATTTTTTATCCATTCCGAATGAAAAACGAAAACGTCTCTTACTCGCAAAGGCCTGCCAATTTGCTTGTTACCTGGCAATTACTTTTTAATTCATCACTTGTCCTGTCAGGGTAAATAAATAAGAATCTCTCTCCGTCAATATAAGCCCATATACGGCTTCCAACAAAAAACAGAAAAAAAAGCATAACATCATCATTTGCCATCGTCGGATGTAACGTCCCCTTTCATCAAATTGAGAATGAGTTTCCATTCCGTAACTAAATAACCATGCAATGAGGTTAACATGTCATCAATCCGGACGAGCGGTGGTTTCTCTATCTGTCCGTCGTTGGTAGGTAGCCTGTCCAAATGGCATTCCGGCCATTTATCCGCACTCTTGCACACACATACGTAAATACTTCCGGTCCTTCTGAATCTATGCCAAAATAAAAGCACAATCTTGTGATAAATTACAGATATTCGCAACTCTTTGCTGGTTTATTTTTTTATTTTCATCGTTGGGACACCCGCCGACACCACGCTCACAAACACACACACTATATTTGCAAAGGGCGGACAGATAGGGACGAATGCGGCATCATGTGCCATGACATGGATTTCCGGAAAAACTAATTTCCGCCGAGTACAAGAGCGGACACATAATATGACTTTGTTATTTGTCACATTAACTGCATGTTGACGATAGTCGTTGTGGGGGTGGTGCTATGTGTCTGTGTTGGGTGTCCAAAGGATTATCTTGAATGACTTGTGACACTCTTGCGCGGCGATGTTGTTACAGTACACAGTTGGGGAGTGTATTACTTTTTTTTTTGTCTGCAAAACCCTTGATGTTGTGTGTCCTTCTGTGGTTTATTATCACGACACTGACATCCGTTGCGACGATAACAAGCGAAAAGAATTTTGTATATGTTCGGTTGACATAAGTAATATAACGTTGCCTGTCAATTGGAGTGTAAAAGTGATTCGAGTAGTTTCGGAAGAACAGATTATCCGCTGACGAATTGGATGACGGGTGATTATTATTGATACGTCATTCGTTTGACAGTTTGAGTTCAACCAATTCAGCTTACTGTAATGCGGCGATGGCTAAAGCCGATTGTCACCTAAAGACTTCAGTGTGTTCCCTGTGAGGGGTCTACTTTCTGAGGTGTGTGTTGACAGAACAGCAAAATAGTTTTGAATGTAAAAGCACTCAAGCAATAAATGCTTGGTCATTCGCTTACGTCTAATCTAAGTTAATTAACAAAATTTAATTTAATGGGAACTGGGCCAATGTCTAAATTACGACAGATTTGTCTCCTGTTTTCTGGTTTCAGCTAAAGCAAATTTGTGTGGCGGCCGCAAATGGTTACTGGAATGTAAATTCACTATTCGGAAGGCACTCCAAGTTTCAACGTCGTTGACAGCTGTCACAGTTAACAGGTGGGCCATTTTAACTTTCGTAACGTTTGTTCGGTTTGCTGTCAATGGCTGTTGTTGTATTGCTTTTCCTCTTCAATTAAACTAGATGTAGGGTTGATATAGGCATCCATTTGAATATACCAATCACAGTTCATTTGTTGCAGAAAGTCTATAAATAAACCATTGCTCTTACTGGCTGATGTGACAGATTAACAACAGGTAAGTGTTTCCATTCTATTAACTGTGACATGGAGGCAGGCCTATTCTATCAACAGTAGAACAAACAATTCAATGCAGACGCAGACTTCACATTAGCGGGCCACTTCACACTCGCAACCGCAGCATTTCTCTAACGATACATCATTCTACCAATTAGTGGCCAAAGTTTATAAATTACATAGAAACAACATATACAGCAATTTAATGATCAGACAGGGTAAAACAATCATACAATTCATCCTGAATTAAATATCGTATAACAAACAAAACGAATAAGCAAACGATTGCTTAATCACAAAGCTTGCGGTGGCCATACTCGTGTGTCAACAATAATATGCCGCCAACCCCTGTCAGTGCATAACATTATCTGGCAAGCTCCTGCTGCCAGCACGTTTTTCAATATTTGCACATTTATCCGGAAAACTAATTAAACGATTAATTGTTTCAGCGAAAAACCGGACGAATAAATTCACAAACACTGGGTGGTGGAAGAAAAAAATACAAAACGGTCGTTATGGCCAACTGTTGAGCTCGCCACAATGCTCGCCCGAGCAGACAACCCACCTAAGCCAGGCACCGATGCCGCCATTGTTGCCGCACCGCAAAGGCTCTCACTCATATGCGTCCGCAAACATGACAGCCTGATAGTTTAGCTTGGTTGCTGGCATTATTCGTTTGCTGTGGATGGATGTGCTAGAACTCCTGACAGCAGGATAACCGGAGATTTGATCCGTTGAAATGGGTTTTTTGTAATTTTTTCTTTTTCAGTCCGTCGTTATTATTTTCTTTGCTGTTTTGTGCTTATCTAAAAATAATTTGATTAACACGGCCTCCGCTTAAATTTATTTGACACTTACGAATGATGATTGTTGGTTATGTTGCCTGTCAGTGTGTCTGCGTGTATACCTAGACCTTCGTTATGCACAGAGAGCGATGCCTTTTATTATCCCATCTCTCGGCTATGACAGCGACGACCGACGATGCGCGACATCCATGCCATCTATCAGTGGCTTCATAATAAATCAATCTGTCAAAATCTGACTATACATCACATTTTTACATGCCGTTTTTGTGCCCTCTCCCTCTGTGTTGAATGGTGTCGTCCCTTGCATGCGTTTGCTGGATTTAGAGTGAAAAATAATCTCGATGTCCATAGATTTTGAGCCCACCCCTCCTTCTCGTGACATGCGACCATTTATTTGTCACTCTTTGCTGGTCGGTTGCACCTCGGAATTAGTCAACATTTTGAATTTATTGTGTTCAAGTAATTGGTGTTATGGTTGACGTTGCCGCGTGATGAAAGCCGCAATTTCGGCTAGATGTTGACAAATATTAGGAGGTAAACAGTTTGCAAATAACAAATGGAGGAGTGTTGTTTTTGTTGTGTGTGAAATTATAGGGTAGCAATTTGATGGGTGGAGTTCACACACTTGCTTTGGAATATAGTGTTGTTGTGCAAAACATGTAATTGAAAGGAAGTGTGATGGACAGTTTTCATTGAAATTGGGGTGGCATTTAAACGAGTTAAAGGAATATCACGTGGCTAAACAATTTAGTAAATCGCGAATGACATGGCTTTTGAGCATTCGAAAAAGTTATTTATTTAGTGAAAAATATGAGCGAAAATAAATTCATTTTCGTTTGTTTTTCTGTTTTGCTTGCACTGATTGACAGGTCGAGTATGTTCTCATTTAAGTCTGACAGCCGTCTGATAAGACGTATCTAGGTTTTGATTGGGGGAAAGCGGTCATATGAGCAGCTGTTTCAGTTGACGTTTATGTAGAAAGAAATTCGTTACTGAGCACTAAGTTGACAGTTCGCATATGTGGCTGACGTAGAAAAAGTGAAGTTACCGACCAATCTAGTTTAGGTTACATCTTATCCAGACCAATCTAGTCGATTTAAGATAACTAGATTCTTGATTCCTTGATGTAGCGGATAATTGCAAAGCGAATTCAGCGCAACTTTGTTATATGCAGATGTCATCGTGGGGAATTAATATATTTATTATCAAGTCAATAAATTCCCACGGAAAAATGTGTCAATGTCACGAAACGAATTAAATTTGTCAGTTCATAAATAAAAATGATACCTTCGAATTTTAATTTTTTCTCCTTTTCATCCAGTTTGAAAATTCATAGCGACGCCGGCGGTTTGGCGTATTGTTGGTATGCGAAAATATTAGGTAACATTAACGTCACTGTCACTGATGATATTTCCCTTCAACTTGTCTGGCTTCTCAAGGTAATTATTTCAAGATCGTGTGACATCCAGCGGGCATATAGAATATGTCAATAGCAACGGAAATTTCGGGAGGTAATACGAGTCTTCGCCATCAAGGCTGTCATATTCTTTTACTCTTTACAGTGATATATTCGTTAGCCTCTTTGTATTTGTGACAGTTTGCAATCCAAATCGCAAAAAAAATTAGACATCCCTGGACATATTAAATTAATTCAGATCACGCAAGGGAGAAGCTGACGTTAAAGCTGTCATCTACTATAGTAAATACGAAAGGGGCAATTATTAAGTGCACTGTTGATGGACGTTACGAGAAATCATCACAGAAAGAGAAAGAAAAACTTCAATGAATGCAAAAACACAAATGCAGGAAAGTGTTTCTCGATACAACGCAGCGTACACAACTAAGCTTTTAAGAGGGATTCATTGAACTGTTTTCCTCTTTTTTAAGACTTAAAATGTCTTGGAAAAATGTATTGGATTCATGAGATTTTGTATTCTTTTTAATGTTTTATCTCTCAATGGACTCATGATACATATTCTGACATTTCAAATGTCAAACGCATGCGAAACATGGAAACAAAACAACGATTGTCTATTTAGTTACATTTTCGAACCTTAGAAAGCTTACCCCCGTATTAATAAACAAATGTGCACAAGTTAGTTAGCTAGTAGACATCAGATAGCGTACAAAAATTTTACGCAACTTCTGAATAACGAGTTTGTAACTTTTACGCAGCGTTTATTAAAAAGGGGGTTAAACAATTGCCGACACATAATGCCGCATTTACACGATCACATATTCCTAACACGCAAAAAAAACCTGACACGTTTTTTGGTCGGCCATCTTGTTTACGTGGTAGGAATTATGGAAAAGCTGTGCATGGTGATATTTTTATAGCGATGGCTTACGAAATTTCGCTTTCCCATAAAACAAAATGGAGGAACGGACATATAAAAATGGTAGTTTATTTGAACTTAATTTATTACAAAAAGAATTATGACAACTCGTGTCTTACAAAATATTTTACAAGATGGATGACTCTTAAAAGTAACGAAGTTGGTTGTGGTTTTAATACACCACGGTTGTCAAAGGTGGAAGCGCAATATATTGCTAAGGCTTGAATTTATTTTATTTTGGTTTCTTACAGACAAATATTTATTTATTTCGTATAACTGATTGATGAATTATTGGTTTAATTTTCTGAAACTTATTACCACTCTTATTTCACATGTTTTTAATCAGAAATAGAAATATTTTCAAGTGATTGAGGAGATGTTTGCTTTTTTCCATTTTACTTATCTATAATTATGGGTAGAGCATCCATGACACTTTGGGCGTCTGATTTGTGATCTCATTCTTACGCCTTTATTATCATTAACTGCGGAAAAACGGACCTCTGTCCCGTCTAGTGTAAAAATGCGGGTGCGCGATGGTGTAAATGCAGTATAAGTCGTTGCATTAATGAAGACAAGAGTGTCAAAAAGGTTAAGCTAAGTTAAAAACACCCGCGTTGCATTGATTTGTTAAACTGGATAAAATGGGAACAAATTAGGATGCGAAGGTATTTTTTTCCCTTTCTGGAAATGAATTCGTTTCGTGACGTTGAAACTTTGAACTTGCACTATAAATCTTTGTCCAATCAGAAGATTGACAAATGCAGTCCGACTGATTAAACTAGAGATCTGAATGCACTCAATCAGTCACTGAATTAAAAAACCCCTCAGTAACAGCCCTGTACCAGGTTTTCAGAGTTCAAGTACAGACCTTGACAAATCACTATCTCCTCGCATTTAGCATAAACAAAAGTTTCGTACGTCCTAACTGCAAACCTTATGTCGTTCCTCTTAATCCCCTTTTTCCATTCCCAGTTTAGGTACCTACATTCTTCTTTCTTTTCTTTTCTAGAAAACCCCCCTAGAGAGTACTCTTTGCCGCACAAACCCCTGATATACATACAATTGTGGTGATTGTCATCTTTGATGTGGATGCTCTGTGTGTACACTCGTAAAAAGGATAAATCAATTGGTACATAAAAATAAAACATCCAAACGTGACTGAAGCAAAGCTCCATCTTTATGGCGAAAAGGGAAGGTACTATACGAATACGAGTACCTACCACATACCGTTCCGCTCCACTCCACTGCGTCAAGGTCTATAATATTTAAATTGAGAAAAAGAATTCAAATATAGTTGTAGATTCTATACGTTGTCGCTTTGGGAGCATCCTTAAGTGCTCTAGGATTATGCAACCCCATAGATTACGAAGGTTGTTCCCAAAGCGCGTCTGGCCCATTTGTACTTTGCACTCGCCCTGAAGCACTTTGTAACGCGTATCCCTTTTCTCTCCTTTGTTTTAGATTTCGATTCACGATTGTGGTAGCTTTCTATATGGCCGCAACACACAGGAGGACTCAATAGAATTATTAGACCGCCAGCGTTACCCCCATTTGGTTAACCGCAATTCTCAATTTAATGCAACAAAGTATATCCTATCCTCTATCCATATATGAAAGGCAACATGCATTCGCCTCACATGGTGCTATTAAAAAAAGAAAAAAAAAAAACAATCTTCCGTCGCAAACAAAAGTCCACAGAACTCATCCGTTGCAGAGCCACAGTGATGCACCTGCAACGTTTTACAAATGCTCAAAGGAGCGTGGCAATGTGGGGGATACGTCTGTGTGGCGGGTGTGTACCGCTTCAAACAATTACTACTTTGTTTTAATTAAAAACCTCGGCAGGTGTATTGTCCTAGGATAATGATGACACAATCCACACATCCTCGTTTTGCACAAATAGAAAACGGATTAAATGTCCTGCTGTACATTCATTTCAAACAGACGGAAGTGTGCATGAAATCTTGTTGCTTATTGTAAATAGCTACGAGGCCTGTGTCAAGTGTTGTATGGAATTTCCGGACCTGAATACGAAGGTCGAAGTTTTGCTTTTTCGGCCTGGCAATGTTGTGCGAGCAAAACTATTTCCGAATTGTGATGATGGCATTTCTCATTTACATGGGATTTTTAATTAATTTGGGGAAAATGATTTCGGTGTGTGGTGTACGATTGCCAAAGTTATTGCTGTTGGGTGACATTTTGAGGTTATGTGTTTTATTTGGCACATCTATATGAATAACTCAGAAGGTTGGCTGGCATATTGGACTGGATTCTTCTCTAAGAACAGGGAATGTGGACTGAC
This sequence comes from Cheilosia impressa, assembly GCA_948293265.1. NCBI lineage: Eukaryota > Metazoa > Arthropoda > Insecta > Diptera > Syrphidae > Cheilosia > Cheilosia impressa. Next base: position 51,792,282 of record OX411881.1, on the reverse strand, counting down.
AATGAATGAGGAATGAGACACATGGCTGGCCCAGTCAGTACGTGCCGGTGGATGAAGCACTTTTCAAATTAGGCTCATGGGAGCATGAGATCTTTGTTTGCCTTCGCATTACGTATTTATTAATGCGTCAGTTGCGTGGCATAATTTGTTCCCACCGAATATTCCTCCTGCCGATTTGTTAGGGCTGTACCTGCACTGAATTGGAACACGATACGCAACGCAAAATTTGTGAAGCAGTTCCGAGTGAAATCCGTAACAAAAATCTTCTTGTTTAGAATTCTCCTAAGAAGGCCGATGAATTTGCTTCAATGGTTCAAAGTGCAACCAACTACGACGTCTAGTCATGTACTAAGTACCACCACCATTCAGCGTCACATGTACTAAGATCGGAAGGACATTTTTCAAGTCCGCCCCAACAAAAATAACCTCCAGATCAACCGACATTTAAAAGCAATAATTCCAAACCGAAAAAAAACCTTTCCACGACGCGTCCGTTTAAATTCACACCAAAGCTGCTTCCTCATAACCCAATCATTGGCACCCCCGTCTCCGCAGCCTCAACACTCCATCTCCATTCGACTGTGAGTTCAGATATAGAAACAGAAAACCGAACCAAAAGAAGGAAAACAAAAAAAAATCCTGTCATACGTTTCCTATTTTCACACAAAATGTGACCAAATAATAGTTTTTCCCCTCCATCACCGTCTGGTTGTTTCCTTTCCTGCGGGCTGCTTGCCGATAACAAGGATTTAATAATAAATAATAAACGACTAAAAAACAAGTGAACCAACTCCACCCTCCCCCGAAGGACACAGCCACATACAAAAACACATGCTACAATTTTTATATTGCAACACTTAAACGATTATTATCCTTTCCTTGTGCTCCTTCAAGACCGCAAAACAAAACTGCATCAAAGCCAATTATCTTAGTCCCCCTCCCCCGAGCACCCTGTCATTCGACAGTCAGAAATAAAAACAAAAATAGAAAACCCAACAGCTTCCTGTAAAAAAGTTGAATTCAGCCAGAGAGAGAGGGAGAAACCGGCTCTTGGCCGGTCGTTCGCTTACAGATGTCCAAGCGAAGTAGCCCTCAAGCTGTAAACATTTATTTTACTTTGCTTTTCTGTACGGGCAACACCCCAAACTGGATATATATAAAAACCAGCACACGATCCTTTCGAGCTCCTTTCGAGAAATGGTAACGACAAAAAAAAAAGAAAAACAGACGAAAACCGATAATACAATGTGGTGTATACGGGCATGTTCTTTGTTCCTTGGAACATATCCAAAAAAAAAAACACACACACTTGCACAGAATCTCGCCAAGTGAAAAGTACACAATGAAAAGCGTGACGGCAACGAACAACAGAGGATAAGGCTGAAACATACTAAGTAACTCCTTGACGTGTGGATGAAGAGTGAGAGATATCTTCCGACCGCACCGCATTTACCCATCCACTCTCGTTTACAAGAGACAGGATATATGCGACCGTATAAGGAGCACCAGCTGCTGCTATGAATATTTGGCAATTACTATACCATGTCCCTATACCCGCCGCCACCACCCACACCTACTTCAGTCTTCAGTGTCGTCCCAGCACTTTTAACGGGATTTCCAAGAAAAGGGAAAAAAAAATGAAACGCAAGGATTTCGATTGTCGGTGGTGGTCTCGTCGTCTCCGTCGTCGTCCTCGTGGATTGCGATTTTTATTTATTTATTTCATAAGCCTTGTAAATCACATCATCATCCACATGTATATGTGGATAATACAGGAGCAGAGGGATAAGCACATTGTAAGGCGACAAAGTACAACCGAAATCACACCCCGCCACACACACACACAAAGTGGAACCGTGCAAGAAAATGGTGGGTATAGCGTATAGCAGACGAAAACACAGGGCGATAGGATTGCCGATGGCTCGGCATTAAGTAGATTGCCTAATTCAACCTAATTCACCATCACCCATCACCATTCAGGCGCTAAAAGACACCGGATGGTGAATCCCGTCCCGTGTAAGCCAAGGCAGAGGGCTTGTGAGAAAATCCAAGAACACAGTGGAAACGGAAAAATTGTTCCGGTATTCTTGGCATGGAATTGCTGCTAAAACTGCCCCAACCGCTTTTTGATTTTGTTTATATGAAACGGGTGTAGTAATGTGCACAGTGGGGCAGCTGCCAGGCATGAGTGGATTGTGGACTTTCTTGAAAGAGATGGATCACTCGATAAAGGACGAGGGCACACGTTCGGCCAATTAATTAACGAAGACAGTTGACCTTTAGTTGTTAAAAGCATTCAGTCAAAAGGCAAAGTAAAGAGTTAGACCCATCCATAGAATTCCTAAAGAATTGTCAGACAAGTAGGACTGAGAGCAATCCCATTCTGAAGGTAGGGATTCAAAGTTTTCCCTTTTTAATTGTTGTACAAACATTTTACTGTGATAAGTAGCACTAGGTTTCCAAGGCTAAGGATTCACACAGCAACCTGGCGCTCTCCAGACGGTCGAACCGACAACCAAATCGACCATGTGCTAATCGACGCGAGGCACGCATCCAACGTCCTCAACGTGCACACATTTCGCGGGGCAAAAGTCGACTCTGGCCATTTTCTTGTTGCGGCTAAGTTCAGAGCTCGACTATCCAACGAGAAGAAGCTGCGTTCCGCCCAGAAGAAGAAATTCAACGTTGGACGCCTTAGCAGCACACCTGGAGTAGCCAGAGTCTACAAAGAGCGCCTGAGTGAGAAACTCTCCGCAGTGCATTCACCTACCACAGATGCCAACACCCAGTGGTCCCAGTATCGCGACATCATCAAAGTGGTAGCCGAAACTCTCTTAGGGTACCAGCCACCCCAGAGAAAGAGCCCGTGGTATGATGATGAATGCGTACGCAGGAAAAAGGTGACAGAAGATGCACAATTGAAGGCGCTGCAGCGCAAAACAAGGGCAGCGAGGGAAGAGTATCGAGCCAGGAGGAGGGAGGAGAAGAAAATCCTGCATAGAAAGAAGAGGGCCTACGCAGTCTCCCAGCTCAATGAGATTGAAGAGTCTCGCGATCGAAGCAACAAGAAAGCCAAGCAACTGGCTGCTGGCTTCAAGACCGGAACGCAGGCTCTTCGAAACAGTGATGGAAACCTAGTCACCGAAGCGCAGGGAATAGTAGATGTTTTTAAGCAGCACTTCCAGCAGCTGCTAAATGGGCATCATGTAGAGAGAGTGATAGGGCAAGAAGAGAACCCACACCCAGTCAATGAAGATCCAGTTCCACCGCCCAGTATAGAAGAAGTTGGCTTAGCAATAAAAAAGCTAAAGAACAACAAGGCCGCCTGCTCTGATGGCTTACCAGCGGAGCTCTTCAAATACGGTGGTGATGTTTTGGTAGGGCGCATGCACCAAATCATCAACCAAGTATGGGTGGAGGAAAGTATGCCCGATGACTGGACTAACAGCTCCATATGCCCCATCTACAAAAAAGGCGATCCTATGTCTTGCAAGAACTATCGAGGCATATCCCTGCTTAATGTCGCATACAAGATCCTATCCAACGTACTGTGTGAACGTCTCAAACCTTTCTGCAACACACTAATCGGCACGTACCAGTGTGGCTTCCGGCCCGGCAGATCGACTATAGACCAAATTTTCACACTGAGGCAAATCCTGGAAAATCCGCTCACCACCTATTCATCGACTTCAAAGCCGCATATGATAGCATTCATCGTCAGGAGCTTTATGTGGCGATGGCCGAATTCGGGATCCCGGCAAAACTGATCCAGCTATGTAGCGTGACGCTGGAGAGCACACGGTGCAACGTGCAATTTGGAAGTAGTTCCTCCGAGCTATTCCAAACATGCACCGGATTTCGGCAAGGAGACGCATTATCATTCAATCTCGTGTTGGAGCAGATAGTGCGCAGGGCGGGTGTCAGCACGGAAGGCACTATCTTCAACAAATCCGTCCAGCTACTGGGGTATGCAGACGATATTGACATCATCGGTCGCTCCCAGCGTGCCGTGATAGAGGCTTTTACGGCGATTGAAGAACAAGCGAAATTCGTTGGTTGGAGGACAAGACCAAGTACATGTTATCAACAAACAAACCAGCATCTGTCCACCGCCTAGGACAGAACGTCACTATTGATAGCAACAATTTCGAGGTAGTTAAGGAGTTTGTCTATCTCGGAGTAAACATGAACTCCACAAATGACATCCTAGTGGCAAAGCAATTGGGTTCAAAACTCCCAACTCGAAGGACAAAATGCATGCTTTACAGAACCCTTATCCTGCCAGTTCTGCTTTATGGCGCCGAGTGCTGGACGATAAGCAGGAAGGGAGAGCTGATACTGGGCCCCTTCGAAAGAAAAATTCTTCGGCGGATTTTCGGTCCTGTGTGCGAGGAGGGCGAATGGAGGAGAAGATGCAACCGCGAACTCTATGAGCTGTACCAAGATGTGGATGTAGTCCAAAAGGCCAAAATACGTCGACTACATTGGCTCGGCCACATCGAGCGAATGGACAAAAATGCTCCAGCTGAGAGGATCTTCGAATCGCAGCCGCCAGGTTCTAGACGACAAGGAAGACCGAACCTCCGTTTCAAAGACCAAGCCATCGCGGATGCCAGAGCGCTTGGTCCGGATAACTGGAAGCAGCGGGCCCGGGATCGCAGAGGATGGAAGGCTGCAGTGTCTCAGGCAGAGACCCTTCACGGGTCGGCAGCCCGTTAAGTAAGTAAAGTACAAACTTTTTATCAAATCACTGTGAAAACCAATTTTCCATCAGTGCCGACCACATGCAAGTCAAAGTGGAATTGCCTGGAAAATAACTGCCCACCCCACTGTTCATGTATCGGCGGTAATTTCCGCTCTTCTCTATATGGGCACCACAATCTCGTTCACTTTACTGCGATGGGGGTTATTTTCTCTTATCAGGCAACGAATTAGTCCGAATTTACATTTTATCCTTCCAAATTATGGACTTGGTTAAAATCGGTAGACTAACCCCCTCCACCCCCGCAGAAGCCCGAAAGCACTTAGGCCCATTTACATACACTACCCGCCCGCCATTTGGTTGATTGCAAAATTGGTAACTACTCCCGACACAGAGCCAGAGAATGAAGCTGAGATTGACTATTTAGCAATGCAAAACGGCAGTTACTACCCCGTTACTAATACTCTCTAACAATATCGCACACGTGAAGAAAACGACCTGTTGTTAAATTTTATGCATTCACCGTACTTGTATTTCCATTATTAATGGAGGTGGAATGAGCGGCGCAGGCCTCTCTGCGAAGAAGAAAATTATGAACATTAAAATTTGAACACCACCCCGAAACACATTATCGCCCACCCCCGGGTCACCTGACGTGCGAGTTGCTCTCGCAAGGTACACACAAACCCGGCAATTATATGGCCGAACATTCGATTCTTAATAAAACATTTAGCGAATTCACATTCACATTGGTGATTTGTTCCGTTGTGCTGTTTCGTTTATCACTGTTTGGCTGTTGTTTTATTGTTTTCTTCCCGCCGAATTAGGTAGCTTCAATTAGGAGATGCTACTTCGGAGCAATATTGAGGAGGAAAAAAGTTTTTATCTCGAACGTTAGGTCGTTTATGGGTGGATGCGCTGCTGCTTTAGTGCGTTCATTCACTGGACTCATATGGTTCGTCGAGGAGGGAATGATTCGTTTGTTAAGTGGCAATTTCGTGAAGAGTCTGTTAAAGAATTTGGAGAAAAACTCCCGCGGGCACTTGGGCGTATACGTAACCTTTTTTTTATTTAAATTTTTATGAGATTTCCTATCAACTCATCGTGCGATTTTGGGAATGTTGTGTTTATTGTTCGGATGAACCTAGCGTTGAGTATGGCTTAGGGCGGAAATGGGCAGAAGGACGAGTTGCATTTGACGCAATTTCGAGATAAGTCTGAGCGACAGACTTTTGGTTCTTATTGAATGTTGAGGATGGAACACATCCACGGGCTGTAAGCGCCGCCAAAAGAGAGGAAAGAAGGAGTGAAGCGGATAGCGAAGGGAGTACAGCTTCTCCACAGTTTTGAATAGCTTTCGGTGACGCGTTCGGATGAAAAGATCTCAATTTTTACTGAAATTCCTAAATCAATGATGTTTCTTTTTTCCATTAAATCCACGATGTCACTGGGATTCCACGAGAGCAGTTAGTTTACCAATTTTTGTTGGATTTCCCTTCATTCCAGAGAAGCCATTGTGACAGCTGTTTAGTTCCTCAATAACGATGACACGATGTCATCGGCGAAAGCCTCCGGCTAAGCTGACTTAAAGCAGATTGCCACCGACAATCGTTTTATGGAAAATATTGAAAAGGTGACGCAAGAGCGTATCAACATGTCAAATTATCCCATCAATCGCAGTAGAGGATTGTGACACATCTTCGATCAGAAACTTCGACGGATGAATCATTTCAGATGGGATACTACAAATTGACATGAGATTAGACTTGAACTTTGTGGATGGGGGAAAAGTCAGCGATTCTTGAACTGGAACTATTGCGGAAGCAGCACAATGGGGCCACTAGCGACCGGGGGATACTGCCTTTGCCCCAGAATCTGCTGTGAAACTGTCTGGTTAAAATTAATCAATGTGGTGACTGAAACAGAAAAAGAAGAGAATCGCGTGACGGTCCAGAGTGTACAGACAGCTCGTGAGAGAAAGGCCCACAGTCTCTTGTGCTAAATTGGAATTAATTTTGTTAATAAATATCAAGTTGGTTAAGAATTTTCCAATAAGAGGTGTTATTGTGAATGACCCGCTATTTCGATAGCTGTCACATTTGGAGCTTTCATTCTTTGACATTTGACAAGTAGAAACTACGCCATTACTAAAAATGGAACGATACACGCTTCAACAACGCATTGAGATTATTAAAATTCACTACAAAAATGGTGAAAATCTTGCAGTCACAGTTCGCAAAACTAAAGCATTTTTTGGTCGTCGTGAAGCACCTTGTCGGACGGACCGCAATCCAGAAATTGGTGGAAAAAATTCGGGCTGTTGGGACAAGTTAGTGATGTGAAGAATAAAACCCGTGCACGTCGCTCAAGAACAACTGAGGATATTGCTGTTGTAGCCCAAAGTGTTGAAGAAAACCCAGGTTTGTCCATTCCTCGTCGTTCTTTGGAATTGGGCATTCCACAAACGTCATTACACCGTATTTTGCATAAAGACTTGGGTCTTAAGTTAAAACAAGAACTCAAGCCGGCCGATCATCAACAACGTCACCATTGATCTTTTACGGGAAAAGTTTCCGGACCGTGTTATCTCTCGAAGAGGTGATCACAATTGGCCACCGAGATCTTGTGATTTAACACCTTGCGACTTCTTCCTTTTGGGGCCACGTGAAAGATAAGGTCTACGCCAACAGCCCAGCGTCGATTCAAGACCTCAAAGATAAAATTCGTGAGGGTATCGAGGACATAGGCCAGCCACTTTGCGATTTGGTTATGGAAAATTTCATGAAAAGGATATGGTCCTGTATGCGTGCTCGTGGTGGCCATTTGGCTGATGTTGTTTTCCGTTATTAACGGCATACCTTCCTCTTTATTATGAAATAAACATCCGATCATTTATCTCAAAAAAGTGGAATATTTCTCTGAACACCAAAATAAAACCTCTTATTGGAAAATCCTTTATAAAATCGGTCTTAATCGTGTTTTATTGGCTGGGAATCATTTCGAATTCGATGCATACTTTCGGGGATTAAGCATTTTTGTCGAGAACGCATAACCAGGTATCTTTCGTCGTGCGAGGAATTTTTTATCAATCATAGATGCAGAGTTTTTCTCAGGACTTAAGAGGCTTTTTTGGCGATATTTCATGGGTCTCTTTTTAATGTGTATTTCGCTAGTTTCTCTGAGTGATTGTCAAACCTCTATTTCAGCATTTTTTGTGACTTTTTCGTTTTTTTTTAGGGTGTTTTGGAACCGTTTTTCGGTAGTAGTTATAGCTATTCGGGTGCCAAATATTCCCGCATTTTGCGTCACTTTTCGATGCTTTTTTGAGACATTTCTTTGAGAATGCATCTCCAAATAAGTGACAGTCTCAACTCAGAAAAAAATATAAGAAATCAAAAACACAGAGTGCACCACACAAACTCTCACCAATAGGTTATAAAGCGGTAAGAAAGTAAAATTTGAGAAACTGCGGATAAAATAGAAAACAGATGACACTCTGATTTGTGACAGTCAATTTTAGTTCCCAATTTAGATTTTATGCGTAGGAGCTGTCTATAACCTTGAGTGTCGTCTAATTGATATGGCCTTTCTAAAATTTTGTCCATCATTACAGTCCAATTTCAAGTATAATTTGACAGCAATCCACAACAACTTGCGACAGCATCACCCAACAATTTGCTTTAAAACGTACAAGAAAGCCAGAATTCAAGAACCGCATCAATGACGCTAATCGTAGCATTCCCACACTCTACCCCCCCAGAAAGGTTGTACTTGCCCTCGTCAACTGTCCATTAATCTCACAAAAAAAAAGAAAAAACGAACCAATTTCGTAACAATTTTCGATTGAATTTCTTTTAAGGAACAAAAAAGTGAACAACACGCCTCTCTGTCTAAGCGTATCACCCTGCTCTTGCGACTGCTCTGCTGACCTTGTCTTTTGATCGATTATAATCATCGACGGAAACATACCCTTCCGGTACGGACAGAACCGTTTGCCTGTATTTTCCAATGTCAAGAGATTGATAATCAATAAATACGAAGTAACAAAACGCCAACAAGAGTGAGGTGGCAATAAATCTTGGACTCAACCGTCAATGTCATCCATTAAACCCTTTGATAGTATCAATAAAGTCGTAGCGGCCGTCGCTCACACACACTCAGCTTCGATTTGTTACAATATTTTCCGAGTTTGACACACTTGCCACTCGGTACTATCATCGCACATTGTCGCCCCTGTGAGTAATCAGGCGAACGTCCAAAGGCTATTAATTCCAGTCCAAAGTAGTGGCAAAACAAATTATATCTACTCGGAAATTCGATTTGGGGGAAAAAGGCCCATAATACTCGCACTTAGAGCGCCTTTGGTTGGCTCACCTCAATTCGAGTCCCAGATGAGGTGGATATTCGATTGCCTGGCATCAGTCACGGTTAGGTTGACTATAAATTTTGAAAACAACCGGAAATGCGAAGTCATTCCCGTAACTGTCTGGTTGGGGGAAGGAAGAACGAAAACCCGTTTTGTCGAACAAAACAAAATTGATTAACACCAAAGTGGGCCCACACTGCGCTCTTTAGTATGCACAAAGGCAGGAGCAAAGCAAACAGCCAGCGAGGTGTTTACACAAACACACACCCCGATGTGAGAGTGTCCTCAATGACCCGAGCGGTAAAGGGTGCCATGTAATGCTATGAGCAAACACCTAAGAGCTTTAGAAAATTATGCGACATTTGTTAGCTCTTGCCTATACAACGTATGGGTAGTTATGGTTGTCTTCATCGAGCCTGCTGCTGCGTCCTCCTTTCTGAGGGTGAATGATATCAGATTTACGTGTGTCAAATGGAAGGTGCGAAATGATATAAGAAAATAACCCTAATAGGGTCGTCTATATGGTTGCTTGGCTTCGCCTGGTGTGTGCGCTTGTTTGCTTGCTTTGGGTGCCTAAATGCATCTATCTAACCGTCAACCAAATGGGATTATGGAGATACGAGGTGAAGTATGAATGATTGAGAGACGTTAAGCGACGGGGTGGGGTGGATTCTCCCTCGAGTCCCAATTTCCCTTTTAAAGCCTTTCCCTACCCGAAGCCATCTCGGATGTCCCATTCAGTGTATGTGTACATCAGATCTGTGCATATAGTCCCTGAATATATCGCATGTAGGTACCTTGCACGTTTATTTTGAGATCAAACACAGATTGCAAAGGCAGCTCGAAGGAGAATCTCTATCTCGTAAGTTTGCTATTGACACCGACAACACTGACCTTCCTCGTCGTGGCTGTGTTTAAATATTTTCAAACAATTTCTTATCCATTTCCTAAGGGTTATTTTTAATGCCACACCAAGACGAAGACATATTTACTTTGGTCAACGCGACTGCCTCCGAAGGCGGCAAAGCAACCTCAAGAGAATCCTTAATTAGTGCAGTTTGTGACGTTTGCAAAAAGAGTTATTTAACTGCGATAAGAGATCATGGCCGTCTACTAATTAAGTCTACAAAACTTGGCAATATACATGAAATGGGCACAAGCGAGGAACAGATAAACGAGAGACAGAGGGAGGATTGTGCTGATGTGATTACACTTACACACTGGAACAGTGGTAACCTCATTTTGTTCGGATAATCCTTTTGTATTTGCCTTAACTCGCCCAAGAGGATCTCTGTTTGATTGAGAAAATCAGATAGTCTCTGCGGTAAATTGATTTCAGTAAACGAATATGCCTGACGTGCACACATATGTAATCCAATTTGAAGAGTTCCCATGATCTACGCCCATTGGACAACAAAGGGGGCATCGGAATATGGTTCCTGCTTCGTTTTGGTTGGGCCTAATTGATATAGAAAATTTTGCCAACCTTCGGAAGTGTTTCTGGTAATTATTTTATTTATTGACAGATATGAGCATCGCCTCAAAGGAGGATTTGGATTTCATCAACAAATGTCACTTTGTGATAGTTTTCTGTTTGAAACATATGAGCAAGAATTGAAATGAGAAGACTTGCCATCGTGTATGAGTCAGATTTTCTAAATATTGGATGCGGTAATTTGACTCGTGTCAAATGAGCAAGTGTCAGAGGTTTGTAAGAATAGTTGTCGAAGGTTTTTGTCGCCATCTTGAAATTAAATGACTTTCTTTCTATGCTTGCGCATATTTTTTTTTAAAATTAATTTCTAAAACGGTTTCGCTTTTTGCTTTTTACTGATATATAGCTCTCTTTATCCAAATTTGACAGCTAGCGATTGGGTACCCTCAAGTATCTAGTTTAGTAAGTCTGACAGCTGACAACTGGCTGGCGTGATGTGTCTCAGTTTTAATTGGCGATGATTCGATCACGAAGCGGACGAATCTAGCCAAGAATTTCGTGACTAAAGCCTAGTCCTGTTCCAGGAAAGCTAAAATTAAGCGCCTATCCAATGTTTCTCTCCAGCACTTCGCTTAATGTTCGCTTAATTTTGACAGTGAAAGTTCCGTAAAAAAAAAACTGTGTTACTTGCTACTGTTAATTTGCTTTCGTTGTAAATTTTTTTTGCAAATATCGGTATTTTCTCTGATCTGTCAAAATTTAGCTGTTGAAAAATGTATTTTGCATTAATACGCTTGCTGTAGAGATTTCTTGTACAGTGGCTAACAAATTTAGCTTGAACTGCATACTGCTTGGCTTAACCGCTTCTGCTTAATTTTATCTTTGGAGACATTTTTGTATGGGGGCTTAATATAAGCGCGAGTAGCATACTAAGCTTAAGTACTAAGTTGACAGTTCGTATATGTGGCTGACGTAAGAAAAGTGACATTACGGACCAATCTAGGTATTGCGTTCAGGGTACTTCTAGTCCAAACCCATCTCGAAGCCTTAAGATAACTTGATAAGGTTTATGAATGTCTGACAAATATATTCAAGAGCACAACTGTCATGAGCAAGCCTCTGAATTCTTCCAACCGACATTTATTTTCAGTTAAAAATTGAAACCTAGGTTTACATTTGGATTTGTTGCGCCAGTTACTTATTTCAGTGTGTTTTTATTCAAAGTTCAGTGACTATAAATAGAAAAGTCGTCCAATTTCAAGGACAAACAAATGCGCTTGCCTTCCCTTCCCATCAACCACAATTGGTTTTAAAAAAAATAAATTAATTTCCCAACAAGCCATCAATCGTTCTGTCTAGAAAATTAATCATGTGCGTCTGCACTCATTCCAACACATGTCACTCTACGTTCCACAATATTTGAATCGATCTCTCCCCATACACACCGCCCAAGTTCATCAACCTAGCTCCTTTCCATTTGCGCCAAAGAAGAAAAACAACCCACATCTGCATTGTCAACTGTAGGATCATTGTGCTCACTTGTCAAATAGACAAACGACTATATGTGTATACACATCGGCGACACACTGTCAAAGCTCTATAATTCGTTTCCAATTAAGCAAATTCAAATTGAAAAAGCCAACAGCGACACACACTCTTATGAACTTCCGCCACCGAACGAATGACAGTCGTTTTTCATTTTGTTTCGTTCGTATATGCGGACAGAAAAAATTGACACTGTTCGGTTTCATTTGGCAGCGTCTCCTCCCTCCAAATGTCATTTGATATAGAACCGAGTAAGGTGCACAGAAACCTTGTTTCCAGAGTTCAAAAAACATGCCCAAAATATACCATTAACCTGCACCCACTCATAGAAAATTCGGTAACAAAATACACACATTCGAAACTGTCAGATTTTTGGACACACTCCACAGCACCGTATGCAATCTGGAAAATCTGTTATTCATTGGAAATTTTGTTAGATGCACACGTTCTGCTGAAGTTAAAACACAACAAATTTGCTCTCCATTGGGCGATAATCACTGCGAACTCGCTGGAGCATGCAAACAAGCGAGTGCGTCGCTCGTCCGAAGCTGAATGCACCCACTCTACACGGTCGTGGACGTGGGTGCATTCATCGATGCGATGGCTATGCTCACAAGCAAATGCAATTACGAATCGGAAAATTTGCCTCCTAAATTACTGTCCCCCGGATGAGACTGGACATGGACATCGCGCAAAGTGTTTGCATTTTAGGGACAATATTGCTCCTATTTGCTGGCGATTTTGTCAATTGCATGAGGCGGAATTGAATCCGATTTAATTATATCGAGAGCGGGAATGGCACAATAAACTCCATGGCCATGCATGTTAATGTGCACGTGCATTCGGATGTATGTCACTTGTTGTTTTAACAATATTTATTATTATTTATTGTTTTCTCTTAATTACCGGAGGCAGCTAGAATTTAATTTACCAATCGTCAAGTTTGTGTGTGGCGAGCCACTGCTCTCCATTCTCCAACCGAAATAAATTACTTTGTTTGTGTTCTGTGGCTGGCGGGAGACTGTATGTGTGTGTGTATGCAGTTTAAGGACTATTGAATCAGTTTGGTCGGAGTTAGTGGTTCTGTCCGAAATGTTTGTTGAATGCGGTGATTGCTGTGCTGCCACTTGGATGGGCAGTGGTTGAGTTTGTTGATTTCGAAATGGGTACTTACTTGAGAGTTTCCCTTAAAAAAAAAGGGTTAACCTAGTTCCGTTTCGGTTCATACTATACGATGAGATGTAGTTTTTATTTACTTTCAACCACGAGGAGGGCTCGTTTTTTCATCTAGGTTTGTTTGGGGAAAGCTTTTCCAATTGGGGAATGTAATTTGCTGATGGCATGCAAAATAAACATGGGCAGGTATACATCAAGTGTTGGAAATGATCATCCATTATTTAGACGAACGAAATTAATTGGCAGGTCGATATTGGTAACAGAAAACAGTTCGATTTATCACTGAAATAAAGTTTGCAGTTCGGGGGATGAGCTGACCGAATGGGATGAAATAAAACCAAATGATGCTCCATTTAGACCTACGTTGTGCACAGACTAGGTATAAGGACTGATTGTGTAGTTTTAAAGTGATTCCTTGACAAATTATGCACTTAATACAATCAGACAGCAGTGTCTCAGCCAGGGACTCTTTATGGCTGCATGAAGTGAGTAAGTAAAATGCTGACTCACGTTGGAGTCCTCCACCAATGACCGACTGCGACTTGCAACTATTTAAATAAAATCTAGAAATAGCTTCCCAACGACAACGCACCCGAAGTGATTCAAATTTCCTCCAATTTAGCTAAAACAACTGGAACTGGAACACACTCAAATTCCAAACCTCTCCGTTTTCATTTAATTTCCAAAAAAAAACACATAAACCTAACCTCACAAATAAAAAAAAATACCCACCCTCCATCAAACTGTTACCACAAACCTCTCCATCAGTTTACGACGCAAAAAAGCTACAGAAATTTCCATATTTACATTTGCCGGACTTCCCCTCATGCATATCGTATAATGTTCCAACCTTTGACACCCAGCGTCGTGTCAACATGAATTTCCTTCCGTTTTCCGTGCGATATAATTCTAGTTCTGTGCCAACAAAAACAGTCATCTCCTGTGCAATCAATCACTTTCCATCCAGTCAAAACCATCCATTAAATTAAATTGACCGAAAAGAAAGAGTCGAGAGTCCCACACCGGAAATGGAAAACCCATCAAACGGATCCACAAAATAAAATTTAATAAACACAAGGAATTTCCAAACAAAAAAAAAAAAAATACGAAGAAAACAACAACTCCCCGTACACATTTGCCCTTTCCACCCAACAAACACAGTCGGGCTGTATTATAATTCAACATTTGAAATCGATTTCGCAGATCATTCCCCTCCAGCCTGCAGCAGGTTGGCGAATTTCTGGTAAAGGAAATAAAATGAAAAAGAAAATCATTTCAAAGTGAATAATTAATAAAAAAAAAAAACAAAAAAGGATAAAAGGACGACAGAAATACAGAGTCCGGGCTACGGATAGAAGAAAAAAAAACCCATCAGAGTATAAAATTGCTTACTTACTTCATTAAGGATGAACAGAAAAGAAACCGATGTCCTTCCGACCGCACTGCGTATACTGAGCGACGGATGTTGGTCCGAAAAAAAAACCCATTTTTTACTTAAGCAGATGATGATTGAATAAAAATTCCTCGAGAACCTTTTCAAAAGTGAAATGACACAGGAAGCGCTCAATGAATACAAAAAAAAAATATTAATAATAAAAAAAATTACATCAGGGAAGGGACAATCCAATCAAACAACCCCCAACAATGGCGGGCTTCCTTAGAAACCCATAAAAGTATTATTAAAAATAAAACAGAAATAAAAATACATTTTCCTCGTTCCAGATATTGCATATAAATCAAAGTAAAAGGGATATTGCCTTCCGCTTTCTTTGATCTGCAACGATGGCGTCCTCTCTCGGGAGATTATCTTGCGACGGCCGCAACACTAAACCGCTACATCTCTGATACTCGTATCATCAGTTGAAATTCATGAGTTGATTTGTACGGTAAGATATCAAAGCCGTGATGAAACACATTAGCACTACTGAGGACGGCGCACATTTTTAGCACGCCGCACCTGGACTTAATACGATTCCCACTTTAGTTGCACAATCAGCTGGCCAGCAGCATACATAAATGCATTCGGCTTTTGTGCTTACCATGAGAACGGGGCAGCCGTAGCCGTAGCTGCCGTAGCCGTTGCTGCCGTATCCGAATCGGTGTTAATCGCATGAAGGGCTTTGTAGCTGGAGTCGAGCTTGTCCGGGTGTGAGTGGTGTTCTTACCTCCCACTTGATATTTGAAATTCTGATAAGAATATTAAAGGATATTCGTGTTTCTTGAAGAATGCAATATGCAGTAGTAGAGCGAAACGAAACGAGAATGAGAACGAGAAACGAGCGACGGACGTGAAATGCAATGCATGGCATTTTATTTAGTTGTCGCCTGTCGGATGTTGGCGTCCGAGAAAGGTTGAGTGTTGCCACGGCACAATTGTTGAAAGGAGTTTATTGAACTCTGATTTGAGTTGAAATTTCTCACAGCATTCCTTAAACGTTTTTGGCGAATATTTCAAACAACTTGTAGTGCGTTTTTGAAGGAGGTTTTAACTGGCCCTTGAATATTTTCATAAAAACTCTGGTACGTCTTGGTAGGAGATTTTCAGTACGCCCCCTGTACAATTGAAGACGTGATTCGAAAATACGGCAAAAGTTCAAAATTGTATAAAATACGAAAATTAAATACGCGGCTCACTTCACTTGTTGATTCAAGGTTCAACCAATCATTTGACATAAGGCCCTTTGACATTTGACACAAGACTGTTCAGTTTTATTCAGAATTGGCGGACTGCAGAGGCTTCCTGTCAGAGGCCCTGGTTCACATCGAACTGTCCTTAGGGCGATCCAAGCTATGCTGAAAACAACTCCCGACGTGTGGAAGGATGTTCAGAAATTATATCTGCAACAACAACACCACTTTACATAGATTAGGTTAGGTTAGGTTGGGAGGGCAGTTTTGCATCAGATGCAGATTTTCACCCGGAAGCCGTGCAGGCCCATTGTGAGTAAGCTGTTTGTACATGTAAGGACATTTGGCTAACAAATCCAATTCGATGAGGAATAGTTTTATGTCTGATAGGGGTACCCCCGCCAAGTCGTCCAAACTTTCGAAGAACCTTGCAAAGCTGGGCAGTGGCATAGAAGATGTTCCACGGATACTATTTCCTCTTCGTCTCTGCAGCTTCTGCAGAAGTCATTTGCAAAAAGTCCCAGCCTTTTAGATTTTAGCCATGTTTCCTATGGTGCAGTGTCCGGTTAGAACCCCGACGAGCATCCGGATTCGACTTCTATTAAAACAGACAGGAGCTTTGATCTTTTGCTGTCAACCACAGACTAAAGGTTATGATGCAACCGTTGGTGTTGCTCCATTGTTCCTTAGCCGGTTGTTTTTGTTACGCCGTCATTAAAAGTCTTAGCAGTGTTGAAAGGCGGTATCACCTCTCCGTCCGCCAGTTGAGGGTTCATATCAGAGCCGTATCTGGCCAATTCGTCCGCTTTTTCGTTCCCTTCCACCCGAACGTGTCCACGAACCCAGCAGAGTACAACTTAGTGATGACGCATAGCCCTAAGTGCCAAGAGGCAATCTGTAACACATTTCGCATTAACAAGGTTGGAGCCGATTGCTTTGAGTGCTGCTTGACTGTCCACACAGATGGTTATTTCCATTGCTGGTAGTCCCATCGATAGGATAGTCTGTGCTGCTTTCTTAACCGCATAGATCTCAGCTTGGAAGACGCTACAGTGATCAGTCAGTCGAAACGACTGGTTAATAGCAAGTCTTTCTGAGAATACGCCGGCTAATGTACCATTTTCTGTTTTTGAATACCTCTAATGATGGTACTGGGTGAGTTCCAGTCCTGTCTTTTGGGTATAGTGATTCTGAAATTTTACCCAAAGTCATATCTGGGTTTCTCGTAATCAGTAAGTGACATGAGTCCCTTCCGATCAAAGATTTCAAGTATGCTTGAGTGTCCGCAGTAACCAGGCGTCCAAGTTTTGTTCTCTCTTAATCTGAGAGCGGCTTTGGCTGCCACGTTCTTAGTGAATAGCTCAATGGGTTGCAGGTTCAATAGCGACCTAGTTGTGGTGTGGATTTAACTGCGCCTGTTACACCCAAGCAAGCAATTCTCTGCACCTTGTTCAGGTTCTTAAGATAGGATTTGGTTATGACCGCCTCCCACCAAACTAATGAACCATAGGTAAGAATGGGTCTCACAATCGCGGTGTACAGCCAGTGCACAATTTGCGGTTGTAAGCCCCAGTTTTTCCTAAAGGTTTTCCTACATGCATAAAAGGCATTAAGTCCTTTCATCAGTATTTGGAGGTGAATACCACACCCAGGTACTTAGCATCGGTCGAGAGATTAAGTCGGACGCCTTTAAGATACGGTGGGTCTCATTTTGGTACCTTAAATTTCCTGATGAACAGAATGAGTTCGGTCTTTTCCGGATTAACCGCAAGACCGTTGTGGTCCGTCCATTCTGGTCAAATCCTTGGTTAGGTTACCATCGATTTAGTTTAACCGATGACTACAAATCTGTGATAACCAATAAGTGTTTGTTCACCGTTTTTTCAGTTTGGTCACCAAACCATAGATTTGCGAGAAATCGTTTCATTTTTCCAGTTCATTTGTCAATCCAGTGATTATCCGAATCTATGGTTACATTTTTTTTTATTTCTGGCTGGTTGTGTTTTTGTCTAGGTAATTTATTAATGAACATATTTTCACTGTTAAGTAGCTACATAAATATCAAAATCAAATGAAACAGACATTTTTAAAAAAAACAGAGGAATAATATACCTAGTCCTGCCATAAGTTCTGTTACAAATACAAAGCGCCGTAAAAAAAAAAAACGAGTTAACATATCGTATTTAAAATAGTTTTGTTTATTAGCTTACATTATTGGCAATAGAATAAAAATCATTTCACTCAAAATGGCCGCCTTTGGCTTTCACACCAGCTCTTAAACGTAGTGGCCATTGGGCTATAGCGGCACGTACGGTTTCAATAGAGATCGTGGACGCTGCTCTGGTCAATGCTGCACTAAGACTTTCCAAATTTTTGTGGGGAGTCTTACAGGCCATGTTTTCAAGTTCTAACCACAAACCATAATCCAGTGGATTCAGATCTGGACTCCCCGAGGGCCAATCTTCTGCTGCTATAAAGCCAGGAATATTGAGCCTGAGCCACTCCTGTGTGGTTTTGGCCTTATGCGCTGGAGCAGAGTCTTGTTGGAAGATCCACCTGTTTCCGCCAAAAAGAGAATTGGTCAAACCTTTCACTACGCCCTCTAGCACGTCTTTTTGGTAAACCTTTGCCCAGTTTTTACGCCTTTTTCGCAGAAATGGAGGGATGTGACACCTTGATGGGATACCCCCCACCAAACCATTACGGAAGCTGTATGATGGCCTCGTTGAATTCTGGGAACGATTTTTTTCGCTTCCTTAGATGACGTGGCATAGACCTTGTCATTTTGTTTATTAAAAACTTCTTCCACGGTAAAAATTTTTTCATCCGTAAACAAAATGTTTTCATGCCCATTGGCCGCGTGCCACTGCAGAAGTCGTTTGCATCTTTCCAGCCTAATTTTTTTCAATTGAGGAGTTAGGAGATGTCCCGTGGACCGACGATAGGCTTTCATGTGAAGATCATCCCGAATCAACCTTGACATGGATCTGGTTGATATATCCAATTCCTTGGACATGATCTTTTGTTTCCTAAGTGGATTTCTCCGAATTCGTTCACGCACTGCCTTTACTACCGCACTTCTACGAACGACGCAAGGGCGACCACTTCTTGACCTGTCCTCCACTCCAGACAATTCGCAAAAACGACCAATAGCCCGATAAACAAAAATTCTCGATATGCCGAGTGGTTTTAGCAACTCAAAAATTTGGCCAGCATTCTTCCCGCACTTATGCAACGCAATTACCGCGACTCGATTTTCTTTAACGCCCCACCCCATGTTAATAGATCGCAAGCTGAGACCAAACTGGCAAGTTTTCTTTACTAATCAATGCATGTGTTCCGAAAAAAAAGTTAACGGTGCAATTACCACAAGAAGTTTTTAACGATAAGCGCTGGAAAATGTGTAACAGAACTTATGGGAGGACTAGGTATTTTTGTAGATAATTGAGTATAAACCTGAATAAGTACAACAACCAATAAAAATTGTTAATCCATTATTGGGACTCATCTCAATTTCGTCCACGAACGTCGCAATAATTTTCTCATTCTCTCAATATTTCCCATTTTATGAGAACTGTCAAGGGGCAAAAATGTTGAAATAGATCTAAATTCATCCGGCTGAAGTTGGGAACCTGTCTGTACCCTCACCCTATATAGAATAGCGTGCAGTGTATTCTATACATCTGTCAGTTGAAAACGTTACTTTACTTGCGTTATAATAAGTTTATTTATTTTATTATTTGTTTAAATATTGCTCGCAATATTCTACAAAAAGTTGTTGTATAGTAGATACGTCAAAACTAATACCTACGAAGTCCTTACAAAATCTTGAATAAACGAAATTCTAGAAAATCATTGGTTAAATCTCGTTAACCACGTAAAATTGGCTGGTTATCGATTTCTTGGGTTAACTGACCAAACCGTAGATTCTCTGGTTAATATTCTGCTGAACAAACACATTCAATGGTTATCAGCTGGAATAACCGATGATTAAAGATAACCAAGATTGAACAAACTGGGTCTTAAACTACAGTTTTAAACGTCCCAAACCTCGGCAGCTTGTAAGTTTTTAAATTAAAAAGAAACCCAACCTTCACTATTCCCTTTGAATCATTTACTGACCACAAAACCCGTGCGCGACTTCAATTCAATTGAACAATCGCAAAAAAACAAAAAAAATGGCAACACTGCAAAGCCCCGGGCAACAATCTGCCAACCTCAATTGAATCCATTAAATGTACACTACACATGCAATGGAGGATGCATGCGTTCCCATCACTTTGTGAGTACTGCCCTCCTTTATCCGGCATTCATACCATAATCAGGGATTTACCTGGACTCTTGTATAGTGCCCGATGAAATGAAGGATACTAAAAGGAATATATATATTCTCTTGCCCCAAACGCTGCGCAATATTTCGAATTAAATTCAATCCCACTTCCTCGAACTCCTCTCTACTTGTACATTTCAAATGTCGTGGTTATAGCAATAAGACAGAAGGATAAAAATGCTCATCTCGCTTTAATGAAGTCCAACAAATGCACATCCTCGCAGCTAATCTAGCTATATATATATAGAAGAAGCTGTATGGCAAATGGCAAATGGCAACGAAGCCAAACAAAATGGATTTAATTAAAAGTCATTCAATTGAAAGAAACGGATGTGGGCCAGGCAATGGAAGTGGAAGTGGAAGTGGAAGTCTTTTTTTGAGCTGCAAATGTCAACCAAATAAATAACAAATTAAAATACGGTGAAAATAGGGAGGGAAGGTTTCGGAGCTCTCCGTCTGTCAGGATGTCAGCCAGACAGTATACCAGTCATTGGCAGCGAATCCTCGGCATTGCATCTAATGCGATCATAGGAGCAGAGCGGAATGAAAATAAAAAAAAATACGACTCTCATATATTTAATCACAAGGCGAGCAGCTTTGTTGGACTGATGCTGGAAGCGTCTGCCTATGGCAGGCAGGAGGACATCCACTAGCTACTTCCCTCGCTGACGAGCATATCAGTTTAATTTCCTGGAACAAGGATATTCATACTGAGCTCTGCAAATGTCCGGCACTGGTCTGCTTTACTACACCCACACATGCAGTGAATGAACACACAAACAGTGAATAAACGTAAATTATCCTTCTGGTGCATATATATAGTTGGACTTTACTTGGACACAAAAAACAACAGCAAAACAGGATACATGACGAACCGTTCTAGTTAGGGTTGTATATTTTCAAGTTTCAGCACAGGAGGTTAAACTTAACTTTGCATCCTTGCAGGCAATGCCATATGAAATATGATGAACACACTATGTGGAGGTATTGCAGGACGAAACACAAAGAGATAAAAAGTCTCATATCCTGTGCAAGTCATCAGTGAGTCCGACGAGCTTCGCTTCAATACTCCGGATCATAAACTAAGTATTAAATAGACCGTCAGCTCCCGCGCACCTACCCGATTCCCCCCTCAAATTTTGTAAAGAAAATTCTCTCTTAAATTTCCTATCTGTGAATACGTGTGAAGCAGCAAAAAAAGAAATTCTAATTGGCGGGAGAAGTAAAAAAAATAATGACACTCAGCAGTGTTCCTACATAGTAGTATTTCTACCTTTTTGTGGGAGTTACGATTTCCGAAAAGCCTTCCATGCGTTAAATGAAAAAACATCAAAATTGTGTGAATATCAACAATTTGACTAGAAAACATTCAAATTACATTTCACCATGAATGTCAACGCACTAAATGTACATAAAAAGGAGATTTTCCTCTAGCAACAATTTCTAGTACCAAAAAAATGCATTATAATGTTTGAAAACTGCGATTTTTATACTGAAGAATAATTCAATGTGATTTTCTTTCCGAACAATACAAATTTTACTTTTAAAGTACAGTTTGTTTCATTAAAAAATCGAGGGAATTTCAGTTTAGTGAAAAAGGAACAATTAATACGCTTCGTGGGAAAAATAAAGATAGAGCGCTAAGAACACTGCTGAGAGTTAGTGTATTTTGTGAGTTTCTGTCAGCTGATGGATGCGTTCTGAGAGTTTAAATTCGTTGTTTTAATTCACCACGAAAACATGTATTTTACAAAATGCGTAAAGCGAATGTAATCAATATCAATCAAAATAAAATAAGTTATTTTTGTTCCTATAATTATTGTGTCTGTTTTCGTTGGTTGTTGTTGGTAAAAAATTATTTCGCCTAAAATGTCGACAGAAAAACGGTAACCAATATAAAGATAAGCATTGATTAAGAACATTCAAATATGCTCTAGGGAAAAGATATACACATTTCTGTGTCGGTATGATTTTTGAGTTATACTGCTCGTAATAATAACAAATTTAACATCGACTTTAAATTTACGGGAGCTCACAATTGCGAAATTTGTATGGAAGATATAACCACTATGAACTACTCGAACTTAAATTTAGTAAGGCCCAATTTTTTCATGAAGATTCCGTTTATTAATGGAAAACAAAAAAAATAAAATTTATTAAAAAATTTTATACAATTGACATAATTTAAAATTACTTTTGAAATGAATTGCGTGAGCCCAGAATATTAATAATTTTGTTTTATAAAAAGAAAAAGTCGAATAGACACAACGAAAATTTATTTTCTTTAAAATGTATACGGGAAAGAACGAAACTTTAAATATACCTATATATAGGTATAGGTACCCACATTGGAAATAAACATGTTTACTGATTTGTACCCTGTGCCCATGTTCTATAATTATAACATCGATATATTTATCACAAAAACGATATGAATTGAAAGAAAATGCTTAAAAAGTATCGATGCGAAAATTTATTTACTTAACTTATGATATGTCTCACACATTTAAGTTTTGCTGCTTACAATTTTCTTTTAATTCCTTCGATTCAAAATCATTACCTATATAGTAATCAGATTTTTTTTATGTTAATAAGCTTCTTTTTTTTTATTTTTGTCAATGATTCATAAGTTCATCGATTTCCATTGTTTACAACAAAAATGTAAACATCCCGTACTATATAGATTATCAAGGTAAAATGAAAGAAATCCTAATAATGTTTACCTACCATGCGTTTTAATATAATTTGGTACTAAATTCACCACACCACACCCACCGCTTTCTTAACACGTCCCGATAACGGGCAATTATTTGAATTATTTGAATTTTTTCCAATGTTACCACGGAATAAACTGTCAGAGGCATCTGTCAGGTTAGTATGTGCAAGTGTATGCGTGCGTCTAATTTACTTTAACATTGGCACACATACTTTGGCACATAGTAACACCGAAAACAGCTTGTAGGCAAATTCTCTTAAGTTGAAAGAGCTGACGGTCTATTTAATACTTAGTTTATGCTCCGGATGCGTTTGTGGTACGACAGTATTTTTTTTTGTTTTCTTCACCAGCTCTGCAGGATGATGACGAATTTTTGAAGAGCGCTCTAATATTTTCGATGCACTACCTCTATCATCGTGGCGCACTTAATCATTCCTCAAGGATCACAACAGATGTACGCTTGTATATGTATAAACCTTTGTGTATTAATTCATGTAATCGTGTACGTTTCTGAGGATGCTCTCAGAGGATATGGTCTCTTTTGCCGTTCTTTTTGCGGCTGTTCCTTCGTGCTGTGTCATTGCATAGGATAAAAGTGTGGAAGGGGGATTTTAGGAAATTGAAAGGCAAGCTCAAACGGAAAATCTTTCACAGGAGGCTCTTACGCTTTGAAAGAATTATTGCAATCAATTAAGAGTGTACCTAAGCCATAGAGAAAAAGGTTTCAATTCAAAGCGTTTGGCATAAGAACGGAACGTGGGATTGGTTCATATGGAAGTGGATCTTAGAGGTGTCAAATGGCGACTGGAAACGACAGAACTTATTCGAGCAACAGAACGTACTCGTTCCTTGGTTTTGATGCCTTCTTCTCATTTCATTCCGTTCAATTCAATCCATTCCTAACTGTGAAACTGTTTGGGTTTCATTGGCACATCAAACATTTGTCAGCAGCAAAAAAGGTGTCCCACCGAAGATGTGGTCAGTTTCTTTTTTTAAAGGACCTGCGATGGATCATATTCCTCTCTATTCATCACCGAGTAGAAAGTTCCCCATCATCTTACCGAGATAGAGCTATAGGAACTTTCACTGAAAGAAACGGCAACGCCTTGCATCATCATTCAACACATAAAGCCACACATGGCGTTAGCGGGCCACAAACTTATCTGCCATCGTTCGGAATTTTGCCAAATCTGCTGCAACACATTTTCAAAATTTAACACACTTCTATTCGAAAACAGATGACAGCTTATTGCCATGGGCGCACATACCAGCTCCATGTCCATATGGAGGCACATCCACTGGACCCTGAATAACCTCTCCAAATTTGCTTTGGTATTTTGCCAAAGGAAAGAAGAAAAATCCCCAACAGCACTTCCACTGACCGAATTCTATCGCCAGCATAGACTCTCCCGGGGAATTTCTATTTGATTTACATGGGGATAACTGCAACTCAATTAAGAGTAACCTAACGTTTCGGAACCTCTTTAAAATAGGCGGCGTATCTTGGGTTCAAGCAAAATATTTGTTCAACGCTTCATGAATAAATAATAAAATCCTTCTTAGCACACACAAAAAAGTAACAACTACTTGGCAAGTCTCCCTTTCAGCCCGTGGACGACAGGTCTATTTTAGCGGGCTCTTCACAAAAATACCAACTGGTCGGGGTGAACATAGTCCGACAAACGAAAATGTAAATATTGCCCCAAAGCTAATTTTCGATATAGAAAGAGAGAGAGAGAGAAGAACACGACACAATCGTTAAGCCTTGCCAAATGTACATAAATCCTTTCTCTCTTGAAGGCCGCCCCATCCGCACGTGAGGGTGTTATAGGGCTCCTCTGGGCGAGTGTAATTCGGAAATTTACATTGCAAAGGAGGACGAGCAGGAGCAGGACCTGCTACTACTGCTTCGAATGAAAAATTTACCCCTATAAATTAAGTCGCAGCCCCCTCGCGCGGTGCTGCTCGCTTATACACCTTATTCACCACAATGATGGTGAGGATAATAGCCAGCGGGATAATGTCTCGCCCAGCAGAGATCGCAGTTTGCAAGCAGTTTACAAAGTAGGTGGTGGTCTCTAAACGTCATATGGAATGGAAAATGTGTTCGCAAAGTATAGGATGGAAATTTCCTTGTGCTGGAATAATTTATCAAAAATACAATTTTCCCACTAAGAGCGAACTATGAAAGGCGAACCTTTTAGTTGGTGGTTTGCACCACCCCCTAGGCTCCCACATACTCTCGTGCACAGTAAGCATCAGCCATTGGGCACGCCATCATATCGCAAGTTAGGCTCCTGCTCCTGTTAAAAGCAAAATAAATTAAGTTTCAAAAGTAAATTTAATTGAAAGCTTTTCATCACTCATTCCCAGTTGCGGCGGCGGCGGGCCCATATAGAGTACGGTTTCGTCCATCGTCCATTTGCGCTCTCATGCCAAACCGTCTGGCCGATGTGAGTGCTGCGACTGCGATGCGGTTCCTACCGTTTAAAACAGAGTTCGGCATCAATTCTGTTCCGCTTTCGAAGGAAATTAAACGGCCAGGGCAAGCCAAACCAACACCACTCCATCTATTCATTAATTACGCACACAAACAAATTTCTGGTTTTGACAAGTTTTCAACCATTTTCAAATTGACTCTGATTAAAATGAGGAAAGAATTAATAAACGGCAAATTGGAATTAACAAGTTACAGCGAATATTTTCATTAAAAAGACAAGCGCACATTTTAATTCCATGTCGGACCCCAACTGTCATAAGCAAGACATCTGGCAATACAATTAAGTTTCTCCCCCGATGTCTACTTCACACATCGTTGAGTTTCCGTTTTCCTGTCCTGTGTTGTATATCTTCAATTTCAAAGTGTCCTTAAATTGGATTTAAAAAACGGAAACTTTACCCAACGAAATATAAAATGGTTCGCTTTTGTAACGTTGCAAAAAGTTTGTCCTTTTTGCCAGTAACAAAGATCTTGGACAGGGTCTTTTCTGCCCACTGTGTTGATCATAAAATAGAGCGGGAAATGACATACGATAGGTGGTATTGTGCGCTGGACAATGTCATCTGTCAAATGGACTTTAACGATGCATCGCATAGAATAACGTTGCACAACGTGGCTGAGAAAATACCGCAGTGTATTGGCTTTAGCTGGTGACAAATACAGTAATTCACTCGTAATAACATGTTTTCCAAATCGACAGAGATATGTAATGAAGGATGGAGGATAATTAATCGGGGGTAATTTTGTTGACGTTTAGGAGGTTAGAAATGTGGTTTTGTTTGACGCATCAAAAGTGACAGACAAATATTTTGCAGGCATGTTTTGACGTTCAAAATGTATTTAGTGGGGAAAGCTTAATTTTTTTCTGGAACGTTATGGAATTGGCATTCGATACTTTAGGGACACATCCACTGAATGCGACATTGCGGCAACGTATTCATTTGACAGGTGAAAAAAGTGTTCTCCATAACTTATTATACTCGTCGAAAAAAATTCAGTCTGTAAATTGCTTTGGAAAAAATATTTTGCCGGACGTCTTTTATTGGACTGTTCATTCAGTTGAATACCTACGTTTATGTTGAAGTATTTTTTAAAGCAATGAAGACACAGTTTCTGTGGGTTGGACACCTTAGATCTTAGACTTAAATATTTTATTAAATTGAAATGAAGCAAATGAGTCAAATGGTTCGTTTGCATCGACTCAAATTGGAATGGATCTGCAACGAGCAGTGAGAAGATTGACGTTTACTGACAGAACACAAATTTTTTTGAACAAACGATTGATCTAGAGCGCAGAATTAGGGGACAAATGTTGACTTCCAATTGTGTAGATAAATTTTTTTCCGCTGAATCTTACTTTGTACTGTGACGTATGTAAGTTAAAAAAATAGGAAGAGCGTCACATGCAAAATTTATTGTTCTGATAAGTTTGGGGAGCGGCAAAGTCTGGTTTATTCTGTTTATTGCCACTTGGAAAACCAGAAAATATATCCACTCGGCGAAAACCCCTCACCCTCTGATAAAATCCGTCGCAGAGAGAATTATAACGGCTCAAACACGCCATTATGCCGCATATTTCCCACCAATCCTTGGGCTCCCATTCACTATTGCCCATCTAATAAATCAAATGTCTTTATTGAACTGCTGACCCAACTCAAGCGGATGGTATTTTTTGGGTCCATACTGTCCCCTAATCTGGACTGCAAATTATCTCCAGTGGAACAGCTGAAAACTCCTTTAGAATGATTTAATTTCAATATCGAAAAAGTATCAAAGATCCCTCCGTGTCTATATATATACGGGGTCCATCACTTTCGAAGTCCTTTTCTACGAGTGTTGTATATTGTCGACCGCAGCAAGCTACTACCATTGTCTAGCATCTGGTGAGTCGTTAAAGTAAACGAATAAGGCTATCGGGACTGGAAGGTGATAAAAACTCATATATGTCGTATCAGTTTGTTATATAGTGTGTCCCATGGTGTGTGTATCTTCGTTGCAATAAAAGTTTCCCTTCCCTGAGACTCCGTCCTGGTTATGTACTCCTAAGCCGAAAATGGTAGTTTTTTTCACTACGGTCAGCAGTTTCGGTTTCCCCCCCCCCTACAATACGTTTATTTTCTTGCAAAGCTGGAGAAAAAGACGAGACACAGCGAGAGAGGTTGGGAGAAAGTAGACGAAAAATAAATCTGTAATTTATCCTCGAGGAGAATTATTGGAGGCTATTATTTCGTTCGTCCTGATAAGGCATACTCTGCACGACACCACCATGTTTACTTGGTGAGTTATTAAAGTGACGCGTTTTTTCCGATGAAAAATGATTTTCCATGGCGGAAAATCCCGGGATATACGAGCTGCCCGCGCTCGTATGTGTGTGTGCTGTGCTGAACGCTGAAACAGTAAGATAGGGAAATTTTATAGTGAAAGATCACACTATTGAAGGTCATTTAAGGGAGTCCATTAATCTCTGGGACAAAGTCCCTTCCTTTTGGCCATAAAAACCCTATACGGCCAAAGATGGCGCGATGAAATGGGAAAAGGGTTCGCTGATTGAAGCTCAAGTTACACTTTACAGAATGCGTATAACTGTATATGTGCCGTTCGTGTAGGTTTTGATGGATTGTTTTGGTTTATTGTTTTGTTACGGGGCCGCAGCAGCGGTTGAAATAGGTTCCATTTTTAAGTGCTTGGGGAATCGCCAATGGGTTTAATTAAGCTTGAACGGCTTTATTATGTAGTTTTAATTAACAGGGTGTTGCAGGTTTATTGTTTCGCATGTATGTGGGTATATGCGCTGTCAACAGAGATAACATTTGATGTGGTCCACTGTTTTTGGCGTCGAGACGGAATTTAACGCTCATAAAAAAATGGATTTTGTTGTGGAACCCACTCAGGGGCAGGTTGGAAGAGTGCCCTAGCTGAATGTGAACGACTGTATTTTGAGTACCTACCTATGGTTTATTAAGTGTTGTTAATATTTATTATAAAACTCGGTTGTGAGAAAGTATATTAGCAACAAAGTTACAGTCAGAAGTTACATTTTTTATTATTGGTACTTTGAGTTTTTTTTGCGCACCCGAATGTACACAGCTTTTTATGAGAAGCGTACATTATTTTCCGAATGTGCTGTGTCTTTTATCGCAAGTTTTGTATGTGATGATAGCTTGAATCGGCCGACTTAACTAACTGTCAAAGGTGACACTGACACTTTGCTGAATGCGATTCATTTGTTAAGCGCACATTCCAATGAGAGGTAAGTTACAAAGTGAATGGGTTGAGGTTTTAGGAAAAGTATACTCTTACCTATGATGCTATACAGAAAAGCATGCCTAAACAACTTATTATTTCAAGGAGCTCTCTGTTAACTGTTAAGTGATAAACAAATAAACAGTCTAACGTCGCGCACTTTTAGTAACAAACATAGGTATTGTAAGAGCTTTTCGAAGGCAAAAAGTGAGCGATTTGTTAAATGTCGGTGCAGCATGAAGTCAGAAGCGGTTGCAATTTTGTGTGTCAAATTCAGCGTGGCCTTTGTGTGACTAAAGTAGCAATTTGACACTTTGTTTGAGAGTCCGCCACAAGTTTTTGCTATTCTGACCCTTTTTTTAGTTGGATAAGGCGCTTTGAAAATTTTTCCTCTTATTTCCAAATAAAAACTGTTAAAATGTACCGCAGTTGCCTATCACAAGACTTTTATACTGTACAGCAGGCCAAAGTTTGTTTAATATCGTGAGAAAATTGTAAATTTGCAGAATGTCTTTAGAAATGACACTTTTTTCTCATTGGGCCTTTTTCTTCTCCCTGGACACATTCCAGGCAATCATTCAAAGTGAGTGTGCCCGCGAATACTCCTTTTATTTTTATTTTACCAAACACAATGCAATCTGCTTTCTTTTTCTTACACCAGTCTTACTTTTTCTTCATTAAACGATTCATTAATTTTTTCGCCGTACAAGTTATCATTCATTTCGTGGTTTAAAGTTGCTAGCGCTTGCTTTGACACCTGTCAAACTCAGCCGTCATTTGAAGTGTCATAATATTAGTTAAATATTTGCCACTTACGATAATGGATCGCTTAATAATCGAACAACGCGATAAAATTATTAAAACTTACTTCAAAAGTGGGGATTCAAACTTCGTTACTCTTCGCTCACGCGTTGTTACTTTTCACTCACTACGCGCTGATTATGGTTGTCATAATCGACCGACTACACATGCAGTAAAATGGTAAATGAATTTGAAGAGAGAGGAAGCGTTACTGATGTAAGGCCTGTGCATCATCGTAATCAGTCGAAAATATTGCTGCTGCAAGTGCAAGTGTTGCTGATGATCATAATATAAATCGACTTCCCGGCGTTCGCAGCAATTGAGTGATTTTTTTTCCCCGCCGATTGAAGATCATAACTTGAACAATATGTGGTTCCAATACGACCAATTATGGCTTTATTGCCGTGGGAAGTTGCCTGGTCGCGGAATTCCAGGTTTTGGCGACGCCAATTGTCCACCAGGATCTCGCGATTTGACGCCGGTATTCTGTGGGGCTACCGTGTTTACGCGAATAATCCCCGAACTTTAGACGCATTACAAACAAACATTACTCAAGTTATGGCCGAGATACCGCCCGAAATGTGCGAAAAAGTGGTTACAAATTATTTCTGCGAATCTTCCCGCAGACCAAGCGTTCTGGCATCCGCGATGGCTTGGTCTTTGAAACGGAGGTTCGGTCTTCCTTGTCGTCTAGAACCTGGCGGCTGGGATTCGAAGATCCTCTTAGCTGGAGCATTTTTGTCCATTCGCTTGATGTGGCCGAGCCAATGTAGTCGACCTATTTTGGCCTTTTGGACTACATCCACACCTTGGTACAGCTCATAGAGTTCGCGGTTGCATCTTCCCCTCCATTTGCCCTCCTCGCACACAGGACCGAAAATCCGCCGAAGAATTTTTCTTTCGAAGGAGCCCAGTATCAGCTCTCCCTTCCTGCTTATCGTCCAGCACTCGGCGCCATAAAGCAGGACTGGCAGGATAAGGGTTCTGTAAAGCATACATTTTGTCCTTCGAGTTAGGAGTTTTGAACCCAATTGCTTTGCCAAACCGAAGCAGCAGCGGTTTCCTAGGGTAATTCTTCGCCGGATCTCCACTAGGATGTCATTTGTGGAGTTCATGTTTACTCCGAGGTAGACAAACTCCTTAACTACCTCGAAATTATTGCTATCAATAGTGACGTTCTGTCCTAGGCGGTGGACAGATGCTTGTTTGTTTGTTGATAGCATGTACTTAGTCTTGTCCTCATTTACTACAAGACCAACGAATTTCGCCGTAAAAGCCTCTATCACGGCACGCTGGGAGCGACCGATGATATCAATATCGTCTGCATACCCCAGTAGCTGGACGGATCTGTTGAAGATAGTGCCTTCCGTGCTGACACCCGCCCTGCGCACTATCTGCTCTAGCACGAGATTGAAGAAGTCACATGATAATGCGTCTCCTTGCCGAGATCCGGTGCATGTTTGGAATAGCTCGGAGGAACTACTTCCAAATTGCACGTTGCAGCGTGTGTTCTCCAGCGTCACGCTACATAGCTGGATCAGTTTTGCCGGGATCCCGAATTCGGCCATCGCCACATAAAGCTCCTGACGATGAATGCTTTCATATGCGGCTTTGAAGTCGATGAATAGGTGGTGAGTATCGACTTGAAATTCATTGGTCTTTCCAGGATTTGCCTCAGTGTGAAAATTTGGTCTATAGTCGATCTGCCGGGCCGGAAGCCACACTGGTACGTGCCGATTAGTGTGTTGCAGAACGGTTTGAGACGTTCACACAGTACGTTGGATAGGATGACCCTTTATAAGGTGGTGCAAAAGTTGTCACCCGTCGTTCTGCAATACCAGCGACAAATTATTCCTCAAAAAACTCGAAACAATTGTTTCCCCTTCTTTGGGAGTGTATTTTGCATCAGTTTACTTCACAAATGTCAAAGCAAAATTGACATTTGCCGCCATTTGCAAAACTTCCACCATCTTCCGATAGAGTGATGACTTTTGCGCCACCTTACGTGAGCCAGCGCGCTGCCAAAGGTAATAAAAATACGAATAAGCTCCCTGAAACAACCGCATTCGTCCGTGTAAGCCAGCTCCGCACATCCATCAGCCATCCAGCTAATCTGCCATTACAATTTAATAGGCTCGCCGAAATGGTCACTGGATCTTTGTGTGTTGTTCTGCCACAACTATAAACTGCCCGATAATATCAATATCTTAGCAACCCCAAATAGCCGCTCGTTGCGAGGACTAATCAATGCGCATCTACATCCTACGCTCCACTGGTTCTACCCAGTGGCGATTCCTGGTCTTAAGCATTGGGTTAGCTACGTGCTCACTTCTCACAAACAAAAAAAAAAAAAAAAAGCGCACTCTCATATTCCAAAAGCACGACAAAAATAATTATTATGTATTTACTCACATTTATAATCCACGCAAATATAAAATTATAAATCGCACTTTACTTTTGGTATGGAATTCAATCTATTATTTCAGTCAAATAAGAACACAACGACACATTCTTACTGCAATTTGACTAGAAAGAGAAACACACAGAAGTACAAAAAAAGATAACGCGCAAAATATACCTGCTTGCTTACACTTAACTCTACTTTCAAGTTTTATCGCATTTTTTTGCGCTTGCCCTTCCGTATATTTTCCTGTGCTTTGCTTGCGACTGGTAGAGGTAGTCAAATTCCACACTTATACAGATTGTAGGAAATTCGTTAGCGCAATTTTTTACGCTAAAATGCTACAAGCAGGAGACTTTTCTATGGGAGTTTTAGATTGTGTGCGTGCGTGCAGGCAGGAAATTTGCGGTATCGCAAGTTGTAACGCTAAAGAGTATTTCAAGTGAAACTTATTGCATGGGAGTATTGTGTTGTGTGTTTGTGTAGGCAATTATTATTTGTAAATGATAGTTTTGTTATTTAGTATGTCATTGATTATTGCAATTATTAATCTTCATAATTACTTTAACCTCGTTATTTGCTGTATTTTGCGTATATGTATTTCAATTTATTTGCTTGGTTTAGCGCCGCTAAACTAGCTAACTGAGAGGAATCGCCCCTGGTTCTACCGGCTCTGCTGTTCGGCCACCTCCCACTGGGGCACTCTGGATACAATTACGGTCTTACTCCCCAATGCCAATCGGCCATTTCTGCACCCAATCCATCCATTAAAATAATCTCATCGATACCTTGTTTTATATTCCATCTCCGCATAATGGCAAACAATGGTTCACCTCACATTTTCCAATGCTACACACTCGTATCTTTGTCCCGTTCCTGGGGCTTTTGCTCTCCGAATAAAACGGACAGAAAAAAACTTCACCTCATAACATTTTATGAATATTATCCATTCCTTTTCCCAAATGCGTTGTAAGGCGATCCTTGCCTCATTAAATGTTTTCACAGAAAAAAACAGTTCCTTGGAAGCTTCCGCAGAGCTTAAGTAGATTCCCATTTGAGGAGCATAGAAAAGATATAAAACAGCCAAGACGAAGTGATATGAAATGAGGACCATCATACTTCGCAGGAAATGCTCTCCTTCTCGGCAGTATCCAGTATCCGTATCGAAGTAAGACCTAATCTCTAAATGAGATTGTTCCCGTGGAGTTATGATTTAATTCAATTACCAGCCACCAGCGAGGCAATTAGCATTGCCCCAGCTAGAGGCATCCTTAAATAGGCATTATCATCATGACGAGCAGCCTCATCATCATCACCATCGTCGTCGTTAGTTTTTTATTTTTTTTTTCTAGATTTCTAGGACAACTTCTATGCACGGAAAGTTGGTCAGCCCGTGTCGTCGTTTGCTCAACTCTCGAACATAAAGGCCAATTATACAGCGCCCGGCGCGTCGCTCGTAATTGCAATCACAGTCGTCACTGTGTAGAACCTATTCCCGGCGAACACAATGAATTCAAATCAAAGCAGAGGAGCCCCGCTGTTCATCACAAAACACTGCGTACACACGTAAGCCGCTCAGCATTTATGCAGATTTGCGGCAACGCAGGAAGAGGATGCCGAGAAGCCCGGCTTCCATCTTGCCGTAGCCAAGTGTATGCTGAACTTCTTGCCACAAGAAATTAACATAATTAAAAGTTCTTTTGTTCCTCCCAGTGATAGTTAAAAAAGGGGTTGAAGCCAAGTGCAGAATAAGTACTACCGTATACCGTGTACAGTGTACAGTGTGTGCTGGGTGGAGTTTGGAGTAGTGCTCCGTTTCTCTTTTTATAGCCAAACCATGCGCTGCATTGTGTTGCACGCGCAGGGGGTGCTGATTGTTGGTTCTGCAATAGTTTTCAATGAACAAATGGATAGGCGAAGTTTAAGCACACAGTTTGTTGCACATAATTCCCGTAACGACACTGATAATGATGTTGGTTGGTATAAGTTATATTTCATCTCTTAAAGAAGGCGGCTGCATAAATGTTTTTCTCTATCATCTCCAATTAAAATGTTGCTTCTGTGTCGGGGACTCCGCCAGAGTGCATGTCCTTGTGACGAACACAATTCGATGGTTGAATCGTGCGGCTTGATTGTGGGTGTGCTGATCGGATTGTTGCTGCTGCATGAATAACTGGAATTGGTTTTTGCTATTATAATGCAGATTTACTTCTGAGCTTGAGTAAATGGCACACAATAATCACGAATAATTGCGGTAATAAAATCTCTTGCGTAGAATAGCCCAACCTACCCCATTGGACGGGTAGTATTTATATATATGTCCTCCCTTAGCTAAGGACGTTTTATGGGGTAATAACTTTTGTTGCAGGGAATTTTGATTATGCAATGATGGGATAAACTTTCGAGGGTTTGTTGATATTTAAATAAGTTTCGGGTGTCGTTTGCTTTTTGCCCAAAAGATGGATAAACTTTAACTACTTTGAAATTGGATATACCGGTAACGGAGTGGTAAACTGCAACTAAGTTGATAGCGCGAGAGAGAGAGAGAGGGTAGGTACTTGTATTATTTTAGCTATCAAATCAGAGTGCAGCTGAGAGGTCTAAATTGTTTTTGCCGTTGGCTTTGCCAAACTTTGTAAAGGGTTTTCCAATAAGAGGTGTTATTTTGGTATTCGAAGAAGAATGTCATTTTTTGAGATAAATGATTGGATGTTTATTTCATAATAAAGTGGAAGGTATGCCGTTAATAATGAAAAACAACATCAGCCAAATGGCCACCACGAGCACGCATACAGGACCACATCCTTTTCATGAAATTTTCCATAACCAAATCGCAAAGTGGCTGCCCTATGTCCTCGATACCCTCACGAATTTTATCTATGAGGTCTTGAATCGACGCTGGGCTGTTGGCGTAGACCTTATCTTTCACGTGGCCCCAAAGGAAGAAGTCGCAAGGTGGTAATCAGAAGATCTCGGTGGCCTTTTGTGATCATCTCTTCGAGAGATAACACGGTCCGGAAACTTTTCCCGTAAAAGATCAATGGTGACGTTTTTGATGATCGGCCGGCTTGAGTTCTTGTGTTAACTGAACTTTATAAGCCTTAAACCCAAGTCTTTATGCAAAATACGGTGTAATGACGTTTGTGGGATACCCAATTCCAAAGAACGACGAGGAATGGACAAACCTGGGTTTTCTTCAACACTTTGGGCTACAGCAGCAATATTGTCAGTCGTTCTTAAGCGACGTGCACGGGTTTTATTCTTCACATCACTAACTTGTCCCAACAGCTCGAAGTTTTCCACCAATTTCTGTATTGCGGTCCGACAAGGTGCTTCACGACGACCAAAAAATGCTTTAGTTTTGCGAACGTTGACTGCAAGATTTTCACCATTTTTGTAGTGAATTGTAATAATTTCAATGCGTTGTTGAAGCGTGTATCGTTTCATTTTCTATAATGGCGTAGTTTCTACTTGTCAAATGTCAAAGAATAAAAGCTCCAAAGGTGACAGCTACCTCTTATTGGAAAACCCTTTATAAGTCAATTGTAAGCAAGTTTGAGACAAAAGCAGACAAAGAGCTAACGAAGCGACATATTTAAAATGACGTATTGCATCCATGGAGTCATCGAAGTCCAAAAAGCACAAGCTGAATGATTTTTTGCTTAAAAAAAATCCTCCACAATAGGAACTCTTTTGAAGTCATGAGAATCTCCGTTTCCTTTCGAATTGAATCCTTTTCTGGACGTTTGGAATTATTTTTTACTAAACAATTCGTCACCCAATCGGCAGATGGGTTAATTTTTGCAAATGTCAGTTCTACTTTTTGCAAATGGCGGCAAAATGTCAGTTTGACAATATATGAAGTAAACTGCTCCAAAATACACGTCTTTCTTGTCCATAACCCCTCGGCAACGGATACCTCCCGCACGTTTCACTACAAGGAATGAAAATCCCACCATTCAAGCCTTAAATTTAAACGAATCAAAAAGGACTGATAAAATCGTTTTCCATGAATGTCCCGGTCCCCCTCGCAGCACTGCCACAATAAAATGCAATGTTCGACATTTGCACGTTTTTACAAATGTGCACACGAGCCGTTTTCTTGTTCTGTGGTGGCGCACATGTAGCTCGAGCTCCATTGAAATAGAGGACACATAAGGTATATATATAGCGGCACCGGGTCGCACACGAAATCATTTCCGGGCGCCGATAAATTAATGTCATCATTTCATTCAATATCACACCCTTTCATCTGCAAGGATGGCACCTTAAACGGCGCAAGTTGTTAACTTTTCCGCCCGTCTATATGTGCACACGACACTCACCCATATCAGTGGTGAGTGGGTGCGGCAGGACGCGATATTTCAGCGAGAAAAACGTTAAAAAAATACCTTTCCGCTGAAATATCTAATAGCTCCTCTCATCGGAGCTTCGAAAAACCTGGGTGAGGTTAATGCTGATGGTGGGTAAAAATTGTTATCACTAAATTCCATTGGGGGAAGAGCTAGTAGCTCCTAGCAAGTAGCGAAGGAACAAGTTGGGCAAGTTTTGCCGCCGCGCCAGTTTGATGCGAGACAAAAACGACGCTTCCGACAACTTCGACGACAGGAAACTTTATGATATGTCGCACCTGGCCAATGAAAGAAAATTTAATTTAGAGAACATTGCGGGCTCACTTAATGGATGTGCGTGGCCCGCCAACCACCACCCCTGGCTTCCGCTCGAGCCACTTTGCAAAACTTTTATAATTAAATTGGATACAAGCTTGAGCTTGTGGCAAAACAGGAAGCAAAGGCGAACCAAAACGTATATACGATACGATACGATACGATACTGTGAGGAATATTTTTGTTATAACCTGTTAGATGATGCGAATGGCACAAGGCAAGGCTAAAGAAGTCCTTAACGACCAGAGGGTGAGAGATACATATATATGTACGGAGCCAGAGAGGCTGTATCGACTTTATTCGCAAAAGCTAATTTCCCTGAATTGAGTGAGAGATAAGCTAACAAGTTTGGTAATAAACTTCTTCCGTGCATCTGGGCGCACCCGCCAGGAAGTCAAATTATTATGAAGTAGCAGAGGAGATGTCAAGAAGTGGCTGCTTTTGGGATAAACAATTTTCAATCTATTCCGAGTGTGAGTTGGTTTACCATTTACCTCTACCTGTACATTATACGAAGCAGCAAAGATGAATAGTTTACTGGGAAGTTTTGGTTTCGAATTAATTAAAGACGTTGGACAGGATGCCTGATACACTAGACAGAAAGAGAGAGAGTGGAGGAGTTACACAATTTGCTGATGTAAATTGGCTCAGGTAAGGAGTTTTGGTGGAGTTTAATTACATTGGATTCATCCCTAAGTGAGGGGGTATCTTGATGAGCGGTTGAATGATTTGCCAGGCGAATGTCGAAGTTGGTTGCTAGTTTTGAGTGAGGATTGTTGCTCGAATTATGCACGGAGTTGTGCAATTGGATTTTATAATTATAGGCTTACGTTCGGGCGAACCAGTGCTCAGGAGTGTGGGGAGATGCAGGTATTTTAAAATGGGCCAGTGAGCGATTTTTCCTTTTATATTTATGGAAAATTAATGAACCTAGTGACCTTTTGGAGTTTATTAACGAAATGAAATAGCCCACGTAGGAAGTACTTTTTAAATAAAATAGAAGAGAACTCAGAAACACCTTTTTTTTTTTGGAATTTGTAGGCTAGGGCCTAGGGTTGTGAGGAGAACTGTCACAAGGCACCAAATAGTAAGACTTCTTCAACCGATATATTGCTCTTAGTTCATTCTTTTTAAAAATGAAGCCCAACAAGACTGGCCTGCATTTCTTATGCTTGTTTTTTTGCAAAGCAAGTTCATGGGAAGACTGCGCTGCTGTGAGGTAAAATGGGAAATTTTAGGTCTTTGCGGGGGAAATTTCATACGCAGCCTGAGAGCACTGAGTTGGAATTCAAAGAGTAAGGCTTAGCGTTTGTAATACTGCAAAAATATTTGTTTTTTTTAGGTTTGTTAATAATAATACGTTTTTACGATGCTAATGCAACGTGTTCCCTTTTTATTTATTTCCAAAAGTGATACCACAATAATCGGGATGTGAGAGAGAAGATCAAAACGCCAAAGATAACCAAAGAAAAGATGGCTTCCATTTACTTGAAGTTAGTTGCGATGTGCCTTTGGTTAAGCCGTGGACACACTCTCAAAGTAATCTACTACACGTTTATAATTTGCTGAGTCAATTTTACAGTTCGGTTTAGATAGAATATATAATTATATAATAAAACACTCTTCAGTCGAGATAAGACCAAATAAGGGAGAACTATATGTTACCTTCAATGAGAAGGGAAATCCCTCCAACTCAAGAGCATTATAATTTGAGTGTAGGACTGCACAATGCAGCTCGTCGGCCCTCGGACCTATTGACTTAAAATCGCAGCTCGTATCTGACTTTTATGAGTGCTTGTTCATCAATGTCAGACTTTTTAATGTCAATCAATCAGAATCACGTACGTGAGTGTTCGAGCATATTATACTGTTTCGTCAGAGCTGAGATTTGAAAAGATA
The DNA here is from genome assembly GCA_948293265.1 of Cheilosia impressa. Classification (NCBI taxonomy): domain Eukaryota; kingdom Metazoa; phylum Arthropoda; class Insecta; order Diptera; family Syrphidae; genus Cheilosia; species Cheilosia impressa. The sequence goes on along the minus strand of OX411881.1, from coordinate 51,753,873 downwards.
AAACACTATTCTGCTGAGCTTTTCTAATAAAATCACTTTTAATATACTTTTATGGATTCTTATTTATTATCAAAACAATTCCTAAAAAATTTAAAGCAATCACTTGATTCACTGCATTACTTTTCACTTATTTATCTTCACAATCGATTACTACTTCGAACTTTACCAATCACTGCTTAAAAATCAACTGTCAATCAGATCAAAATCTGCCGCTCCGCCATCTATCGGGAAGTTTCTAGTTTATTCCGGATCGTACCGAGCCAACTCGCTGGTTCTAGAATTAGCTCACTTTACTCTTCACTTAAGGCACCAAGTGACAAAGAACAGAAACAGGAACAGAAACTGAAACAGAACAGAAAGTTTTTTCGTTCTGTAGTAAATTCTGGTTCTGTTTACGTTGCTAGTTCAGCTACACAAAACTGAAACAGAAACAGATTCATAAAAACATGATACATTTTAGCTTTGACTTCAACGAAAAAATAGAACAGATTTTGAAAATGTTTAGTGAATACGATTTACATAAAGCTTATTGTCGAATTGCGACCTATAAACAAGCAGAGCGGCAGTTTGCAGACGATTTCGATTTCAGATGACAAATGCAAAGAAATCCAAACAAAAAAAATATCCCCCCCCCCATGATAAATTAGCATTTCTGTTGCAGAAACAATCAATATACCTAGACTTGTTTACGTTCTGTCGTCAAACAGCCATTTTTCGCGCTACATTCCACACCACAATACTCATGCTCAAATCATGGGACAGACCCGTGGCGGATGTGTGTACTTTGGTTATTTTTTTCTGTAAGTTATTTGCCGCTTGAGGCTCGAGCCTTTCTGGGCATAGGCCTGTTGGAAAATACTTGCATCTACATTTTTCATCGGTAATTATCAGAGCTACAAACAGGAAAGAGGCATTTCTAGAAGACTGTGTAAAGATTACCAAACAATTCTGAATTCAGTATTTATTAATAATTTAAAATAAGATTAAATACATTGTTAAACTGATAAAATTCATCGAATAAGGAATGCGTCCATATAACTTCCTGCTCATTCAACGAATCCCCTTTCTCATCTTCGTCGATTGAAACTGGTCTTCGTCAAGACGTTGCAGTGTTGCCGTTGACAACTGATACTACGCAGTCTATTTCTTAAGCTGCTGGTGTCATTTAGCGGTTACCTGTCGAGAGTGAATTGGAATTAAAAAAAATTGGAAGGAAAAAAATATCCACATTAAATGACAGTTGGCACATTTACGAGTTCTCCTCAAAACTAGTTACTTGCATAGGTAATCGGTTATCGAAATGCCACTGCACCAGGCAATCGTCGAAAAAGATAATTTATGTATATCGAAAGCGAAACCCTCATCGGAGAAGTGAGGACTGTTTCTTAAACCAAATTTAAGCACGAAAAACTTTATTCAAAACCGCTCCTTTATAAAGTGAACCGCTGTACAAGCTCCCTGCCCAAGAAGCCATCAATCGCTGCCGCGGCAAAAGTAATACAAAGTGTGTAATCAATTTGATTGTCAATAGAAAATACCCAGCATAACTCAATTCGAGAATAAATTTATACCCCCGATTCGAATCCCGGTCGCAGATAAGTAATCAAATAAAATCCCAAATGCAACCAAGACCTCGAACAGAGATAAAATTCCATCAAATTGAAATCAAAGTGACGTATTGGACATTTTTGTTTCCTTTTTGTTTGGTTTTAATCAAGCTAACAATGTCATCGTCCGTCGTCTGACACTCTCACTGTCTCACACTGTGCCAATGATAAACACAAAATGAATTTGCTTTTGCCCGAATCGTTTAGAAGAAATTTATGCACACCTTTCATCTGTCAAATCGTTGTCGACTCTGTGTGTGTGTCTGGCATCCGCTTCCCCCCCGGCAACGTCAATGAATCAATAAAAATAAATAAATTGTTGACAATTTACGAAGATTTGAAACGGTAATAAAAAAGAACAAGAAATAGAGACAACCAACAGAAGTAAATCCGAGAATGTTGCCCGTTGGCGCGGAATCACTTTTCATTTGTCTCCTCTGACGAAGCGTATGTATTCCGTGAAAAGCCATCACACACGTCACATAAAAAACACCGAAATAAAAATCCTTCCCAGCAGTGTTGGGTGGAAACAAAAACCTGTCTTTCCCTACGATGCGTGTGTGTGTGTGGTTTTATTTGACTTTCTGAATTCGCTGCTGACTTTCGCACAGGGAACGCAAATAGCGAGCAAATAAAATAACTTTTCCACCCATAGTCGTTTCGTGCAATCGCACCGACAGCCGCCGCCCACACTGCTCGTCCCGCTGCCTACTATAAAGGCGAATACGTCCCTATATTTTTAGTGAATGCCTTCAGGAGGCACAGGGGCAACAATCACCGTTGTCGCCTTCTCTGACAGGGATCAGGAAATGAGAGTATAGATGTCGTAAGAACATCAAATTGCAGACAACAGCAGAGGAAGAAAAAAACAGACAACAGCAAAGTTTATCTATTCAATAGCACTCTACCGATAAAATGACATCAAATTTATCTCCAACACGTCAGGCTTATTATTTTCATTCCCCTCTGGCCCCACTAACCTCTGCACAAGACTGGTGGGTTCTTTCTTTCTTTTTTGCTTCCACTTTGAACTATTGTCCACTGTGGAGGTGGAATGAAATGAAATTTTTATTATATTTAGAACAATCAAAGAACAATGTTCCCGTTGACTTTGGACATACGGTGCCCGTGCGCACCGAAGGGTGTTTCTGTTACACAATAGACGGCACTGTGCACGCGAATGTTTAAATTGAGAAATTTAACTTTGTGAATTTTATGACGAACGTAAGAGGGCCGCTGTCATTTCCATCGTTAAATTTCGTGTATTCTGTTTGTGGGTGGAGCGATTACATTTCGTATTCAAACGGGACCTACCGACTACGGTATTATTTCATTCCTTTGAAAACGAAAGAAAGAAATTGCTCAAGTATAAAGGTTTTCGTTTTTTTTTTGTTGTTGTGCTTTTCCTTTGCCGGCTCTCGTGCATTTAAATTTCCCCGGGTCGTCAATGACAGATGGACCATTGTAGTAGACGCGCGCCTTCATTAAACTATCATGACAGATGTCGGAGCGGAGATCCATTCGAATTCGAACGTCGTCGTCGGGTATATATTTGACTGGAATGACTGTTTCAATATTGTAGTTTTGCATTTAAGGGATTTTATATCGAGATCAAATATTAACTTTGTCATTGAGTTTCGTGGAGTTTCTCGCAGGACGTTTTTGCCGCGGAACAAAAGTGTACTCAAGACGTTTTGAGAAAGTTTTCATTTTTGCGGGTCCGTTAGTTAATTCAAATTTTTGTTGGGTTAGTAGTTTCGTTTTGTATTTGTTTTTTTTTCTGAGAAAGTTTGGAGGGAGCTTTTTTTTTAAGCCAGGAGTAGGTACACTGCCTAATTGAGTATTTTCAAGAGGAGTTGCCGCATTATTTATGAGGAGGTATACTCGTAGCCCAGTTGTCAGTTTGAAAAGTCCTTATGAGTTTTGGTGGACGTTGGACTAAGTACTCAGTTATTGATATTTGAACTAGCTTTATGGGTGTATTCTTTATGGCGAAGTTATAAACGCCATGCCACTGGTAAGAGGGGGCTGTCTGCATTTGAAAGGAGATTGTTGGAAATGCTATAGAAAGTTTGTTTCGGAAACTTGCAACTTTCTCATAAAAGACTGAGAGAAGACTATTTTTTTTTTCATTTATTGATGTAGGTGTACTTTAGATTATTTGAAAGCAATCGTTTTTTTTTTTGGAACGACCTATACAACCAATATTCACCGACGAGTCCCTGTTCAATTGAGTTTTGGCAGTGAATTGTTCTTACGTATGCCTCTTGGGAAGGCATCTCCATTTTTCGCTACCTGGAACGGAGACATTCGATGTCAAAAGACGATTTAGACAAGGCGATGAGCTGTCATGTGACTTCTTCAACATCGTTCTTTAAAGAATAGTGGGGACGTTCAAGTATCGAAAGGGGCTTTCATTAGTGACTTGACTTCAAACTTTCAGTGTGAACGCACCCTTAAACCGATTACCGAACTGTCAATGTCAAAATATTTAGTGAAATCAACATTTTCATCATGGTGAAGTACACGAAGGAACAACGTTTACACATAATTAAAATTTAATACCAAAATGGAGTTGGAGTCGGTGGATCGTTAACGTCAATTTTCGGCCTTAATTCTCATCCCAGAAGACAAGCATTTCATAATTTAATGAACAAAATTGCGTTACTGGACAGATGAGAACCCTACATTAAATTATTTGATCTACGTCAACAAGCCGGTGACGTTAGAGGAGCTTAGGGTCAATATTGAAGGAGAAAAGCGGCCGTGTCGGTCGAAATGTAAGGCCGAGTCATCGAAAATTGCGTTCAGCGTATCGACCACTGCATACGTTGACGTTGAGGACAAAAATCAACGAAATCGAACTCCACTCATAAAAAATGTTTTTATAGTATTTCAAGCCAAAAAAAAAAATGGATATCTCAAGTATTTTTATTTTATTTAAAAAATAAGTTGTCAAGTTCCTAATGAAAGACCCTGTAGTTTAAAGTAAGTCTGACAGCTGTCTGACTTGATGTGTCTCAGTTTTAATTGGCTTAGATCGGTCAGAAGAAGAGCTGTTTGATTTGACGTCAATGGGGGGGTAGCCGATGAATCTGTTCAAGAAATTCGTGACTGGAGCACTAAGTTGACAGTTCGCATATGTGGCTGGCGTAGGAAAAGTGACATTCCCGTCCAATCTAGTTTTCTAGTTCAGGCCAATTTAGTCGACTTAAGATAATTTGATTATTGAACGTGTCCAGTGCAAACACCAACACCGAAAGTAAGTCCAATGAATAGCGTCACCTGTGTCAATATCATAAAACGCAGCCCGATGTCAAATACGAACAGATTTTTTCACTGCAATTTAACAAACAAAGTGCAGTAATAAATGGCCCGCCGTACGCAGAGCAGTATAGAAAATATTTTAGTGAAAATTTTAATGAAAATTGGTTAGCACTTCCCGTGTTTAATTCGAAAATACTTGTGAGGTGTACCATTAGTTTAAGTAGTTCAATGGTTTTCACGTACATTACTTTATATTTTTAAGAACGCAATAAAGTTGTGGCCAGACTTGGCAGCACTTTCGTTTGTTATTTTATGTGACAAATGACAATACAAAACAGTGTTGTCTTTTTCCCTTTACAAATTCGGTTGTTTCCTTCTCGGACGAATTTGATACAGAGTTTTCTTTTTTCCCCGGAGGCAAGCCAATGGAGAAGGCAGCGAGATCAGGAACTACTAACAATAAAAACTGATCCAAAATTTGCCAAAAGATCATATAAAGGGTGTTTAGATTTTAAGGGCCGATGTTGAATGTGAACCACACCTAAACGTCAAGTTTTTTTCTGCATTTCATTTGACATTTTACAATTTCAGACGCAACGCGTTAAAGTTATTCAGGCTTATTATTAAAATGGTCATTCAAATCAAAATGCATATCGTGCACTTATAATAAAGGGCTATAAATAAAAGACCCAGATTTTTGAAATTAAAATAAAAGAAACTTGGTTTTAATTCGCATCAGTTGCTAGTGAGTAGCAACTAAAGTACTAGATTGTTTTTGGCAGTTCTTTGACGTTTACAAAAATGGTAAGATGTCTCAACAAACAAAGATTTGACAAGTAGAAAAAACCTTTCTTTCTACAGCCTTCTTAAAATCTTGATATATTACAAAACGCTTGTCAAAAAGTGTGCCCACAATTTTCAAACTCAACTAGACTTATTGGAATATTTATTCAATAACTATTAAAGGTATTATTAAATGGAATTACTGACATTCCACTCTAATCACTCTAATCTTCTTGAAGTCTACAAGTCAAAATTGGGATTGCCACCCCCGCCAGAAATTGAGAACACCGTCTTTGCCAACTTTTGACATTTGACATTTAAACTTACTCACACATGTTTCGTCGACGGCATAAATTTCCGCTCCTCTAAGCCAAGATAAGGGCTTCCGAAAACAATTGATAATTGTACTTTTCTCAATTAAACTTGTGAAGCATTCAAATTATCTTTTAATGGGTTAAAGATGAGCTCGGCAAATTTTAATTACATCCGTTTTCTATGACGGCGGCAGCACACATACGACCCCCTTTCCGCCCGATGATTTTGCGCAAAGTTTTCCCATTTGGCGGGTGGATAAATTGAAATTCATTGTCTTTAATTTCGCGATGTTGTGTGCCTGCTATTTGCAGTGTTTAGTATCTACGGGCGACAGGATTTGCATATATTTTACGAGTTTTTCAAATACTACGTGTAAGCAATAGAGACCAAATTAAATTGGTGTGGGTTTGTGTGTAAATTGGTTGGTTCTTTTCTCAAGAGGCTAATTGGAAGAGCCTAATTAAGTAAACGTCTTGAGCACTCGAAGGGGACTCGGTTTGCTTGGAGGGCCTAATAGGATTTTGCGTTGAAAGATTAAGGATCTAATGCAAATTGAGAGTTTTTCCAGGGATAACAATTCGAAGTGAGTCCCCTCTGTCCTGGGGAAGTGATAATTAAGTCCGGGCGGAAGAGCAGATTGTAGCAGACGCACAGACCCATATGATACGAGAAACTCCTGCTGCGAAGTTGGATATAGTGAATGAAGGCACAGCAGGACACTCGGAATTGGAGATTTTCATTTTTTCCTACACTCGTTGTCAAAGTGTCGTCCTTCTGGCCCAACACCATCCGGTTGTCTGTGTGTTTGGTTCGATTGTCCTATAAACACCGAATATTTTCCTCCAGGACATTCCGCATTTGCAGATTCCTCTGTGTTGCGTATATCTCATTTTTAAGCCGCACCCACCTGCTTCGTTAGATTGTCCTCCTGTGCAAACCATTTGACATTTTTAATATAGATCCACTGGAGCTCAGTGTGTGCATTGTGAGTTTATCATTTGTCGGGACTCGGCGTAGGAGTCTCTCGAAAAACCAGCGGTGCTATACTGCAACTACGTGTCGTCCTCGATGGAATGACAGATTTATGCGAATAAAAGTGGCTTTGCATGTGTAGTTTCTGCTCTTGCCATGGGCCCGTGTCTGTTGGTCTGTCAGCTGCTGCCAGTTTTGTGCCGGTTGTTGTTCCCGCACTTATCTCGGGCGCAGTTGTGGTCCTCTGTTTGGGGCTGGTGTGCGCTCGTTCGACCAATAAATGACATCACTCGCATTTTGCGTACCCAGAAAGCCTAATTCTTTTGTCTCTGGAAATTTCCGTGCTAACTGGGTTGATGTTGATGCCATTCATGCCTTTTCTGGTGATTATTGGCTGCGGTTTTTTGGTCGGACAGTGTGGTAACATGGCCTGGATATGGGGGGAAAATCTGTTTAAAGAGCTTCTCAAAAGGGTTATTTCAAAGCCAGTTGCATTTTGTTTATAAAAGGATATACAGGGAAACAAACGTAGTACAGAATGGAAAGCTACGTAGATATTAATGGAAAGTGGGCGCAGTAGCTCAGTGGTCGGTGTGCTGGAGTGAGAGGTACTGAAAAAGACGTTTTAAGGTTTTTTCCCTTGCACCAAAACTCGCGAACTTTGGACAGAACTTCTCAATTTCATTGGATACATGCATAAAAAGGAGATCGCTATGCCAACTGTCGCAAAAATAAACTGGATAGCTCAAAAGTTTCATGAGTTTAGCGCCACACTTGTTGACGGACTTAACGCAAGTCCTTGGCAGACTTGTGAGCTGTTGCAAGAAGGAGCTTCCATTTCGCAGCAGTGTTTTTATAAATATGTGATCATCTGGAATTTAAATGAATGCTCCGTCGCATTTTTCTGTGCAGTGTTCTTTGTGGAAGCGGGAAGACGGCTCCCTCCAAATACGTGTATGGAAGGAAAAGCAATTTCCCAAAGAGGAAATTATACATTTGGAATCCTAATGTGAAGAAGAGTGAGATATTCCGCTCCAGAACCCTTTCAAGTGCCCTTGGCAAACAAAGCCATGTATGCATCACCACAATCTACCTCCTGAACTCAGAAGAAGGAAAGCCTGAAGGAGCAGGGTGGCGCATAAGCAACGCGTTTCCTTGAGTAATCTTTTATTTCGATAAAATTTAATGTTTACTTTGCGGGAACTAAGACCTTTAATTGTGAAATTGTTCTTGGTAAATGGTGTTCAACAAATGTTTGTCATTTTTCAGAAGACCGTCCGCAACTTTGGTGATACAGTAAAGAAATACTGGTCCTTCCCTTGACACTGAATGGTGACAGTTAAATCCTTGAAAATGGCAGTTGCTTTCGCTCTCGCGTACTCCCATCCTTCGTAAACAGATTTAAGTGAGAAACAAGTAGCTTTAAGCGGGAAAAAAGTACGAATTCGGTTACGGGTCATAAAAGTCATAACTGCTTGTTTCAACTCAAAATGTCCTCCCCAACCTTTGAGGAACACTTCTAGGTGCGCAATTACAAGGGCTATGACTTTGGCACGACTGTCTTATCCGTGAAGGATTTTTTTTTTCGATTGTAGCGCCCCTTGCATTGTAAAAATCTGATTAAGAGAAGTTGGGTTAGGTTAGTTTAAGTCGGCTGCCAACTGAGAAAGCCGGCAAACTTAGACCAGTAATAGGTCTAGAGAAATTAAGAAAAATAAATATAGTCCTTGGGCTGTGTCGTGGTCAATAACCACCGATTCATGTAAATCGAACCGTCAGGTGTCTACTATCACTGCCTATTACGCCCCAGCAGCTGACTCTGATTCGGCCATTGCTGCCATTGCTCATCAGTTAATTCGCCCACCTGTCGTTGTGACACTAACTGAAATGACTTTCTCATTTGCGTACAATGCGCCGGCATCGCCCCCGTCCGCTGTTCGTTATTCGGCATTTGCTTGAATGGCATTTCGAGTCCACTCACCATCCCGTCGTCCTTTTCGTCTATCACTCACCATGACATGGCACTGCTTGCATTTGGAATTATCCCCCATCCTTAATCGCGGAGGATAAATCATGAATGTGGAAAAGAGGAGGACAGATGCGAAAATCAAGTTTTTTTTGCGCTGCCTTCTCTGAGGGAGTTTATAAATTTCAAAAAACCTAAATGAATAGTTGTGCAGGCAGAGATCCTTCTTACTGCATCACAGTCAACATCACAACGGCGACGGAGCCATTCAAAGGACGACTTAGGATGGATAACTTTCCAACCAGCACAACCATTTTGCAGGACAAAAACGAAGAGAAATTGTAATAATCATTCGAAATACGCTGCATGGTATTAGGGAGTCTTTCGTGGTCGCATTAGTGACGCGGTTCTGCTTTCACGAAGAAAAAAGTGACTCAAGCCCTTCAAAAAAAAAAAAAAAATAAAGAATGCACACAGAGCGAGAAGAGCAGAAAAATTGGGGAAAAGTCCTATTCAAATATTCTTCCGGAAAAGGATCTTTAGCTCTACCCTTTTGAGGTTCTAACTTTTGCAGCTGCAAAAGTGCAACGACAGTGAAAAATAGCGTTGCTGGCAGAGTGTGCTAAGGCGCGCTTCGTTTGCGTCTTCATCATTTTGTCGTTCGCATTTTTTCCTTTCCTGTTCGTTTGTTTGTGCTGTCTGTTTGTGTCCTTTTTAGCTCTGTCGGAATCGGGATGGTATGCCATTGGACGAAGTAAACAAGATGTTTTTCCCTTCGCTCCAGCAAAAGAAAGTCCAATTGAGAAAAGGTTTGTCGCTGGGGGGAAAAAAAATAAAAGAAACGTATAAAAGTGAAACTGCAACGATTTGAGCATCATTTGCTAAAGTTGGACAAATGAATCTTAAGAATGTCAGTAGAGAAGACAGCCGGAATATAGAAGCGAAACAAATTCCGCGAAGCGCAGTTAAAGATGTTACCGGAGGCAGCTGGAGGTGGGGTTTTCTTTTCTCATCTCAACGAGAGGTATACTTTGAGAGTTTTGCAAGTGAAAAGTTGAATTTGAACAAAATTGGTTGCGGGAAAATGTTATTTAAGGGATTTATGGAAATGGTAGCTTTTTGTCCCAGTAGATGTTTTATCATTTTTATTGGGAGTCTTTAAGAGGTTTCAAGTGGTCTTTGAATTTGGGGGAAGGACTGGCAGAAAGAGTGTCTCCGAACATTAAATATGCATCCCTTTGTTGTGCTGTTTGTTGGGGCTATAAGGGGACAAGACTCCATGAGCAATGGTGTTCGAGCAACTCCCTATTTCGGGGACTTACGGGGACTTATTTTGCGTTCATTTGCTTTGGATTTAACTCTGAAATTTAATTTGGAGTTAACTCGGCGATTTAACAAATAATGCTGCATAGTTTTAGGTGAACTCTTTGTGTAGATTAACTTAAGCTGTTGCCACAATGAGATATGATTTAATTGAAGTAAAATGCGAGTGATTTTCTTTTATGGAAATATTCACACTCTACCAGTGAAGATCTGGCAGCACTGAATGGAAGTGAAGGAGTAGGAGGATCTTAAATCCTTTTACCCTTTGATATCTTTCAACGATCCCAAAATTGCTGCTTGAATAGGCCTACTCATATACTTATACACATTCTAAGAAAACAGCGAATTCAAAGCTGTCATTTCTACCCATTGGGATTGATGAACCCAACCCATAAACGACTGACAGGTTGATAAAATACACAGCAGCTAATGGAGGCGACCCATAAGCAGCGCTCGTGCCGAATGCGCCGGATAAAATAGGTTTTCTTTCTTCTGTTTGACACTTTGACAGTTGGCGCAGCGTGAGAGGAAACACTTTCATTGGTGGAAAAAATGAGAGAAATGTCATCGGATAAACTGAGAATGCAGTTTACTCAAAGAAAATGGGGACGTTCAAGTATCTAGTTTAGTAAGTCTGACAGCTATCTCACTAAGTAAATCTCGGATTGCTCGAAATCATTTATGAGAGCAGCTGTTTCAGTTGACGTTTATGGAGGGGTAGCCGACGAGTCTAGTCAAGAAATTCGTGACTGAGTACTAAGTTGACAGTTCTCATATGTAGCTGACGCAGAAAACGGGACGTTCCCGACCATTCTAGTTCTTGCGTTCAGGTTGCATCTCATCCAAACCAATCTAGTCGACTTAAGATGACTAGATTCTTGAATGCGGCCAATATTTCTTGACGGGTTAACAATTATTTGAAGTTTATTGACGTATTGTGTGCGACTGTTTGTTCCATTGAACACAATAATGTTGACGTATCCGTCGACGCAACGGAAGGAACAGATTTTATGGGTTGGGCACTTGACTGGTTCACTCCCAAGAGTACCTCTGATCATCGATCAAGTGATTTATGAGAGACATAAAAAGAGTCACGCAACAGCAGACACATGGCTCTACATATACCATATATCCGCCAAACTCTTTGTCATAATCCACTCATGCAGTGGCATTGCAAGGAACTTTTCCCGCAGACTTATTACTAATTTATGCATTTATAGCCTTACAATAGTTTTCCACAACAAATTCTTGAAACAATCAAATCCGACCGACGCTATCTGTCAAGGGCAGACGAAAGCTGCGTGTCGACCTAACCGCAGCTTTAGGCTATTTTTTCTGGGACTATTTGCAGATTTAATGGCAATTAAGTTAATCATTTTCGACCCAGCAACGTGCAATACCTCACTCTAACATATTATTTGGGCAACAAATAAACCACCAGCACGAAAGCCACATCTGGACTGGATCAGCGTGCAAAAAATTCCAAAAGGTATCCCTGCGCTGTTACTCTGACAAGAGAATTATCTCTGCGAAAGTCGCTCCCAACCTTTTTGCAAAACAAAACCCGCCGCTGTCGTTTATAAAGTAACAAATTCCTCCACGTTATGCTGGAATGTAATTTTAATCTCTCTTCACAACACAATCCAGAGTTTAATTATCAACCTTGGTAATAAGGGATTAAATAATAATGAAAAACCCCTCCAGGATTAGATGGGTGTTCCACTCTCCATTTGAAAACAAAACCAAACCACATCACATCACCATGTGCTAAATGGCATTCAAGGAATTTCTTAACCCCAAACAGCATCCTTCCCCCTCGCTCAGAAGTGTGTCTTTCTGTTGCCACCCCCGCCCCAAGTGTTTGCATAAAAACTTGTTGAATCGAATGTGTGTCAGAGGGCGCACTATATACATGTGGCAAGAATCCATCTGAACCCACAAACCTCGTTTGCATATCAGCTCGTCATCGTCATTGTGCGTGTGTGTGGCTTTGACTTGCACAACTGTGATTCCACCCCAATCAGATATGGAGAGTGTGATCGAGTGTGGCCGGGTTGGCTAAAAAATAAATACCTACCATCTCATTGAATTTTCTTTTCGCCTGTGAAAAAGTCCACAAATTGTTTTGGATCAATTTGCCGGAATGACTTTTTCCTGTGTCTCCTTTTATATCGAATCGAAAAGGATCATTAAATGCGAGCTTCGCCATTGTCAGCCAATCAATAGAAATGGTGTAACCTCACCTCCAGGGCAATAATAAAGGTTTAAAAATAAATTTTAACGATTTTCTCCGCCCTCTGGTGTTCCGATTCCGATGGCTGACATATACAGTGCTCTGTCATTGAGAGGAAATACTAAAACTGCTGTCTTCGCTGGAACCTTAAGGCGTTCTTCAATTCATACGAAGGCAGTGTGCTGTTAAAACGAACGGAACACACAGGAGGTAAGAAAATAAAAATCTTAATGGCACATTAATTTAGTGCCACAAACATGTGGCAACGTGAGTGGCAGAGTTGTACAATTGTACACATGCATGTGTGGGTGCTATATAGAAATTCTATCTACTGCCAATGGTTGAAATTGAGAACAGAAATAATTAATTAGGAACATGAAAATGGGTTCCCCCACTTTTGCTCTTTGGTGTCTGTTTCTTTTGTTTTTCGCTGGTTGCCCTCTGCTGAAATGTAGCCCAAGTGTAGGAGCACTAATTGGGGGAGTGGAGAGAAATTTATGTTCCGAAACATAAATCATTAGCTTTCAATTCGCACGGGCAAATATAAATTGAAAGCATTTTAAGGGAATCCGCTTCCCATTAACGAAGAATGTTCCTGCACGTAATGAAAGGAGATTTAAATGCTTCCAAAGGAATTACTGCAGCACTAAAGTGAATCTCAATTGATAGGTGCTAGGTGTTGCAAGTAACAACTGATTGAATTATTGAATTAGGTACTAGACGAAGGTGTGGATATCCTCCTTGGCAGGGCTATGCTTGGCCAGATATTCTAATTGAAAAGGGGGAGTGATTTTGTCTGGAACTTTATTTTAGATATTAACACGCAAATGTAACATAACCATAAAGAACTCACCATACGAATTGCGCGCCCTCTATTGATCGAAAGTCATCATTGACATTTGTCAATCGAAACAGATTTATTTTCTCTTTCTGTCTTTTTTCTTCAGTAAACTTTTCTATAAACATTAAACTGACTTCTTCGCTGTTCTCGATTTACATAAGTCAGCTTTTTATTTTCGTACTGAATAACTTTAATAGAAATGACAATTGGATTGTGAGGACTAGACAGCGTGGCCTTAAAAAACACAACTGGTGGCTGTTTACATTACTGGAGGAATGAAGTTCGTTTAAAAGAACGTCGAGGTTAAATTAGTGTCTTGGGCACAATGGCAAATGATCTCTTGTGACCTACAACATTGTTAAAAACGGCTGTTGAGTTCTCAAGAAATCAATTCTGTGGCAACAAGGAATAACATCATAAGTCGACTTATGTCGAAATTGGGATTTTTACACAATCTGATGCGCAACAAACGATTCTATCTGTCATATTTTTTTTTTAATTTCGTCTCTTACGATTTATGAACTGCACACAAAAGAAAAATGATACAAGTCTATTTTGTACTTGATTTGTAATCGGAAGCCAAACATTTAAACGCTCTCCTGAAAAGTTGCAAAAATTGACTTATGTCGTTATTCCTTGTTGCCACAGAATTATAATATTGCTGTCAAAGCGACTGCCAAACTATCTCTATATTTTTGCTGTGTAAATTCTGAATGACATTCGTAAATTTATAATGGCGACGTTCTGAACTGCATTTTGCTAAGTTTGACAGATGACTGACGTAAAGCGTCTGACTATTTATTGAATGGGATTGGGCACGTTCAAAAATCTACTTATCTTGAGTCGAGCAGAGTAGTGGTCTGGTCTGGACAGTATCATGAAAGCAGAAACTCGATTGGTCGGAAACAACACTTGTTCTACGACAGACACATATTCGAACTGTCATTTTAGTATTCAATCAGGAAATTCTTGATTAGGTTGGATGGCTAACGCTGCATTTTTTTTAGTGATCGATCAAGGCCAATCTAAACTTAGACACATCAAGTCATACAACTGTCAGACTTACTACGTTTTTGATGGACTTCCCACAAAACTTGTCAAGTAAAAGTGATTTTACCAATGAGTGGAGTTTTTGCATTTAAGAAAACTCTAGTCCAATAGCAAATCTTAAGACGACTAGATCTTTGAATGGATCGACATCAAAGAACTTAAGTCAAATGCAACCAGTGATGCCACTGATTCACGCGTTTTTAGCTCATTAATTCCAAAGATTTTTAGTGCTTAGTCCAGAAAAGACGCGAATACACTTTATGTGCATCTTTTACTGTCATCTTTGTTTAGTTACACATTTTTTGGAACCCATCCTTAAAGTTACTCAGTTACTCTTGTTGACGAAACATATTTTGAATATAAAGGGTTTTCCAATAAGAGGTGTTATTTTGGTATTCAAAGAAAAATGCCCTTTCTTGAGATAAATGATTGGATGTTTATTTCATAATAAAGAGGAAGGTATGCCGTTAATAATGAATGAAACATCAGCCAAATGGCCACCACGAGCACGCATACAGGACCATATCCTTTTCATGAAATTTTCCATAACCAAATCGCTAAGTGGCTGCCCTATGTCCTCGACAGCCTCACGAATTTTATCTTTGAGGTCTTGAATTGACGCTGGGCTGTTGGCGTAGACCTTATCTTTCACGTGGCTCCAAAGGAAGAAGTCGCAAGGTGTTAAATCACAAGATCTCGGTGGCCAGTTGTGATCACCTCTTCGAGAGATAACACGGTCCGGAAACTTTTCCCGTAAAAGATCAATGGTTTCGTTGTTGATGATCGGCCGGCTTGAGTTCTTGTGTTAACTTTACTTTATAAGCCTTAAACCCAAGTCTTTATGCAAAATACGGTGTAATGAAGTTTGTGGAATGCCCAATTCCAAAGAACGACGAGGAATGGACAAACCTGGGTTTTCTTCAACACTTTGGGCTACAGCAGCAATATTCTCAGTTGTTCTTGAGCGACAAGCACGGGTTTTATTCTTCACATCACTAACTTGTCCCAACAGCTCGAAGTTTTCCACCAATTTCTGTATTGCGGTCCGACAAGGTGCTTCACGACGACCAAAAAATGCTTTAGTTTTGCGAACTGTGACTGCAAGATTTTCACCATTTTTGTGGTGGATTTCAATAATTTCAATGCGTTGTTGAAGCGTGTACCGTTCCATTTTTAGTAATGGCGTAGTTTCTACTTGTCAAATGTCAAAGAATAAAAGCTCCAAAAGTGACAGCTACCGAAATAGCGGGCCATTCACAATAACACCTCTCATTGGAAAACCCTTTATTTTCCGGCTGCCATAGCAAAAGATCGTTTCTGATTTAATCTTCTTATGGTTAGAAAGGTCTTCACTCATGTTAGTCTCAAAAAATTACAGTAGTTTGTTAAAATCCGCCTTCAACTTTTATTTATGTACTTTAGCTCGATTGCTGTAAGATCTCCTATGACAGCATATCAACAACGCAGTACAATAGGTAATGAAATTCTACTCTTCGCACGTACCTGGTATAGGCACCTACATACCCGCTGTCATGCCAAAAGCCGAATGCCCTTATCTTACTTAGCACATGTTCAATTGCAACTTGAATGAGTGTACTCCACTCTCCCATTGTATGACGCCCGGCTGCCTCTTTTGAAGCATCAAAATAGATTACTCCCTGTCAATCTCAAGTCGTTATCGGAAGATGTCACCCTAAATAGAAATTGATTTTATTTATCTGTTCATTTGCCAGTCCTTGCGGTAGGGTATGAAGCCGGACAAAATTAATTTTCACATCACTCTCTGTTATTGAGGATTTTCAGATCAAGGGTACTTGAAATTATTCACAGCATAAGTTCAAAGCTGCATGAGATCAAATAAAGATATACAAGGTCGGCCTCCTTTCAAAAACAGCGCAGCATTCCATATAACTCCTTTAAATTTGTCGAATATTGTGTAGAAAAGAAGAGGCGCCCGCTATCCAGATATATTTATGCCAATGCCAATCGAGAGAAATCCTCTCCACTCGAGGTAGTGTGTTGACAGAAAAAGGCATGTTCTTTGATTTGTCATCGAATCGTTTGCTTTCACATTATTGGGGTGGGCTGTTTACGTGTATTCGGTATATATATTTTTGGTTTGAAAACATAATGGGATTAGAACACAAAGGAAGCTTTTCAATAGAAATGACAGTCGGACCCCCAGTTTGTTACTGTTGGAACTTTCCTTCTTTGTTGTCACCTTGTCATGGATACAAAGCAAATAAATGAATGGGGGTGCGTAACTAGCAGTAATTGGTGTTTTTAAAATGTGATTAGCGCAAATGAACTTGAAGTTGTTGTTCACGTGGAATTCGTACAAAGAACAAATTTTTTAGTCTCGACTATAAATATGCGGAAGCTTACAATCGCAAAACTTTTATGAAAATTATAGCTATTTTGAAATGTTTAAAGTCGGAACTGAAAATGTAAGGCTCATTGGTTGGGGTTGGAATGCTACACGCGGTATGAGCTTAGGTACTTAATTGACAGTTTGAAATGACAGTTCGCAGATGCCTTCCATTGGGGGAGTAGGACGTTCAGGTTTCTAGTTTAGTAAATGTGACAGTGACAGCTGTCTGAGTTGATGCCTCTCTGTTTTCATTGGGGAAGTTCAAGTATCTAGTTTAGTAAATCTGACAGCTGCCTGAGTTGATGTATTTCTGTTTTCTTTGGCTTAGATCGGTCATATGAACAGCTGTTTAAGTGTTGACGTTTATGGAGCGGCAGCCGACGAATTTAGTTGAAAACTTCATCACTGAGTACCAAGTTGACAGTTCGCACATGTGTCTGACTTGACATTTCCGACCAATCTAGTTTTTGCGTTCAGGTTACATCCAGTCCAGACCAATCAAGATAACTTTGCGTTCATTCCTTTGTCGCTTCTTTTCCGTCGAAGTTGGAAGTGGGTGCAAATTTCGGTGGCCTTGCACAACTAGCGTCCTCTTTATCAAATCTCAGAGTGATACTCTCATATAGATTTTGATTTTCGTGGCGACATGACGTCACCACATAATCTGTTGCTACGCAGCCCACAATCCTAATCCTGCAAACTGTCAGCGTTTCCATGACCTCGAGAAGGATCAACTCGTAGACGGCATAACTAGAGTGAGAGAGGAACACTTTCGCCAATTAAGAAAGCCCGTACCATCCCACAGTCTTACCTATTCATCTGCTCGTTTCTTTAAGACTGGGTGATCTCAGGGTTTTGTTTGCACAAATCTTCGTTTCCCAAATTCACATCAATTTGCTTAATTGCTACTCACCCACTTACCATACAACATCTTGTCAAACGCTGACTGCGGCTGCAGGGTTGAAATTAAAATATTCGCCCTCCATAACAAAAAAACCCACGAAAAAAGAAAACCTTTTACGAGTTTTCGGCAATTGATGCCTAATGAGGCTTACGAAATTTCCACCCTAGTCAAGCGTGACCAACTGCCACACTTCGGCACACCATTAACAAAATTATACATGGTCACGAGTGGCCACATCCCCCTCTGCATATCTTGCCAAAACGAAATATTTGATTTATCGCTCATCACATTCCAAATCAAATTATTGGCTTTACAGTGACAGCCACCAACGTACACATCACCCATGAGTTGACTTCTATCAAAGGCTAAGCCCTTATTTAAGCCCATTACTTGTTAGAAGTCCCCCAGCTCCCATATCTAATTGAACGACTCCGTCTTACATGGGATTAGGTGTTCAAAATCCATAGGAATTGACAAATTAAGCCGTCACCCCGTCACTTATCCTCG
Source organism: Cheilosia impressa (assembly GCA_948293265.1). NCBI lineage: Eukaryota > Metazoa > Arthropoda > Insecta > Diptera > Syrphidae > Cheilosia > Cheilosia impressa. Next base: position 51,735,734 of record OX411881.1, on the reverse strand, counting down.
CTGTTCCACTTGATGTCACTTTGAGTAGATTTAACAGACGCACGTTCTCTTGCTTGAGGTTTCTGACAGATAGCCTGTCATATGTCAAATCCAGTTGGGGAGGCGAATCAGAAATCAAACGACTCCCCTGTCGCATTGAAATTAAACACATCTGACCGAGTGATTAAAGTTTAATTGGCAACCGTCGCCAGCCAATTTATAGGTGAATCCAAGTCAACAGCCGCACTGACAGGACACCATTTATCAATTACCTTACACTTGAGTTAACGACACCCAAGTTAACCGCAAAAAAATATAAGAGAGCAGAAAAACCCCTCAGAGAATATCTGCACCCGGGAGAAAGATTAATCCATAAGACTGAACCCAGGGAATCGGTATACCGGTGGCGGTGTTGGCGGATGACGTTTCAATTACCTTGGCAAACACTTTCCACTTTCCAGTTCACCCTTAGCGATTTGTTTTTTCGACTGCGTTTGCTTTTTAATGGAATTTTGTGTCGGGTTGCAACTAACTTCGTTTTTTTTTATCAATTATCGATGAGGCGGCGATGATGACGTGGGGATAAGGACAAGATGATCAGGTGAAACTACGGTGCGCTTAAAAGCTTCCCAAACAATTTGTCCATCAAGAACTCCCTGCCGCAACAATCCATCTTCGCACACCCACACTCTGCCACTGGCTGCACACATTGTTACACATTGTTACACATTGTATTTTCGTCACTTTTTTTCTTGTTGGTCGGAGATACTGCGATTTGCAATGTCCCTGGTGACAAGGGATTATCCGGTGGAACATGCGTTACGTGCATTGCACACATGTTACCATTCTATTTCCATTTCTCCGCCCCCCGCGCCACCTATGTATTTATAAAGTGCCGACACTTGAAACAATCACGAAGACCGACCACTTTAACGTGTGGCAAAATGCTCCTTTTGTCTCCGGGACTGGCATCGGTGTGGGTGTGGGTGTGGGTGTGGGGCCGACGCGCTGTATTTAGAAGTGAAAACATACTTTCCGTTCCCATCCATAAGAGCGATACAATTGTGCTCCATACCTTAAGGGTGGATGTGGCCGGCATTCGCCTTGATGCTGTTGATGGCGCCCCACTTAAATCGCATGGCAATGCACAGCACAGCTCTTGTGCAATTGTTGCTGGGGCAGCTGCTCGGGTTTTATTAGTCAAACTGAAGTATGCAGAAGGGTTTCGACAGATTGTATGTACATATAAGCAGCTCACAAAGTGGAACGGACCATAATAATCAATAAATGTTTTCACTTCATCATCGCCGCGCAACAGAGGCTGGAACAACAAGACAATAACAACATCATCATTCGAGCGACTAAAAGCTAACAGATTGGAAACCCAAAATCGTTTCTCCCTGCAGTGTCGGTTCCGGTATCCATACAGGGGAGAAGGGAAAAAATAAAAATCGAAAAGCAAAGGCCAACCGAAAGGGTACAATGTTGAACTTTTGAACTTTTGCGGAACTCTAATTTGGTTTATATGTAGGAATGGATAATGGATTCGGGAATAGAAAAAGACATTACGGGGAAGGGTTGCACAGAAGTTTGAATAAAATCCCGAATATGAGGTTGATTTAACCCGGATAAGGATTTTCTTGTGTCAAACGGTTGACTGTGCGTTGCGTCTGAAGGGCTTACATGTGCCTCGTTTAGTGCGAGGGGTTTTTCGAAACAGCCGCACGGTGGGCGTTTATTTAAATCTATTGATCTGGTTTATTCGACTATTTGGCAGGAGTTTTACATACACATTAACAGTATCGACCGTCTTTGGGGTGAACAAATTTATTCTAATTGCAGTGGGGATGTATACGCCGAGTGAGAGGGGCTGATTAACCCTTGATTTGTACGTGGAGTTCAATATTGTTATAAGGCGGCCGAATTTTCAATGCAGCCTAAGTGTAGGTACAACACCACGCGCGCGCATTTTGCACGAGACGGGACAGAGATCCGTTTTTCCTCAGTCAATGATAATAAAGGCGTAAGAATGAGATCACAAATCAGACGTCTAAAGTGTCGTGGATGTTCTACCCATAATTATAGATACGTAAAATGGAAAGAAACACAAGTTCCGTCGAACAACATCTCTACAATCACTTGAAAATATTTCTATTTCTGATTTAAAACGTGTGAAATAAGAGTGGTAATAAGTTTCAGTAAATTAAACCAATAATTCATCAATCAGATATACGAAATAAATAAATATTTGTCTGTAAGAAACAAAAATAAAATAAATTCCAGCCTTAGCAATATATTGCGCTTCCACCTTTGACAACCGTGGTGTATTAAAACCACAACCAACTTCGTTACTTTTAAGAGTAATCCATTTTGTAAAATATTTTGTAAGACACGAGTTGTCATATTTCTTTTTGTAATAAATTAAGTTCAAATAAACTACCATTTTTATAAGTCCGTTCCTCCATTTTGTTTTATGGGAAAGCGAAGTTTCGTAAGCCATCGCTATAAAAATGAAAACATGCATAGCTTTCCCATAATTCCTACCACGTAAACAGGATGGCCGACCAAAATATGTGTCACGTTATTTTGCGTGTTGTAAACGGTTTTCCAATGAGAGGTGTTATTGTGAATGTACCGCTATTTCGGTAGCTGTCACTTTTGAAGATTTTATTCTTTGACATTTGACAAGTAGAAACTACGCCATTAATAAAAATGGAACGATACACGCTTCAACAACGCATTGAAATTATTAAAATTCACTACAAAAATGGTCAAAATCTTGCACTCATAGTTCGCAAAACTAAAGCATTTTTTGGTCGTCGTGAAGCACCTTGTCGGACGGACCGCAATACAGAAATTGGTGGAAAAATTCGAGCTGTTGGGACAAGTTAGTGATGTGAAGAATAAAACCCGTGCACGTCGCTCAAGAACAACTGAGAATATTGCTGCTGTAGCCCAAAGTGTTGAAGAAAACCCAGGTTTGTCCATTCCTCGTCGTTCTTTGGAATTGGGCATTCCACAAACGTCATTACACCGTATTTTTCATAAAGACTTGGGTCTTAAGTTAAAACAAGAACTCAAGCCGGCTGATCATCAACAACGTCACCATTGATCTTTTACGGGAAAAGTTTCCGGACCGTGTTATCTCTCGAAGAGGTGATCACAATTGGCCACCGAGATCTTGTGATTTAACACCTTGCGACTTCTTCCTTTGGGGCCACCTGAAAGATAAGGTCTACGTCAACAGCCCAGCGTCAATTCAACACCTCAAAGATAAAATTCGTGAAGGTATCGAGGAATTAGGGCAGCTATTTTGCGATTTGGTTATGGAAAATTTCATGAAAAGGATATGGTCCTGTATGCGGGCTTTTGGCGGCCATTTGGCTGATGTTGTTTTTCATTATTAACGGCATACCTTCCTCTTCATTGCGAAATAAACGTTCGATCATTTATCTCAAAAAATGGCGTTCTTCTTTGAATACCAAAATAACACCTCTTATTGGAAAACCCTCTATAACGCTGTCCTTTTCAGTCTCACGGCTTTTTAGTATTTAGCATCCCTTTAATCTTCAGTGTTTAATGTGTGATCGTGTAAATGCGGCATAAACGCAACACAAACTTCTTCCTCCGTTTTGCACGTCAAAAGTTATCTTCGGTTTAATGTATCGGACATTTATTTCGCGAGGTAAATGAGTGGAGACTTTTGATCGGCCCATCTACATGAAGTTAAGAGTTTAGGGTGCAAACAGAATACTGCTTTGCTAAATTTTATCTTCTTAGACATTTTTGTATGGGAGATAAAGTTTAGCAGGATACTAGGCTTTAGAAGGTGATGCGTGGTTTCCTGCCTAAGCTGCCTTCATTTTGCATTAAGGTTTTTTTACGGACTTTTGTAGCTAAGCAGCATTTTCCTTGACATGTGCAAACAAAATTCGTCAAAACTCGCTGTAATATCGTTCGTTCTCCATTTGGTTACTTCCCATATCTATTTACTTGAAAAACAACACCCATAGAAAAACCACAGACCACAATACACAGCACAGTGGGAAGTCCCCTGCTTGCAATGTAAAGCAATTAGCATTCTAAATCGCAACTAACTATCTCTGTTTTTACAAATTTGTTTCAGCTCTCAATTTAATTGCCAGCCGTAAATTAGAAATCAATTATATTTCCCCAAAACCGTGCACGAGTGGTCAACAAAAACTAGAACTACACCGTACGAAATGGATGTAGGTAGTAGTTCTAACGATTTTTTTTCGCATGCAAATTACTTTTGAATTACCAAACAAGTGCCGATAGACCACAAAACGATGTCGATTTCATTTGCTTTTAATTGCTTTGCCTCTGGCAGCGACAATGGTTGCGAAGGTCCACTAACACCACGGACCAACAAAATTGCCTTTCATTCACTCCTTACTGTGGCGTCTGCGAAAGAAATCGATTTTTACGAATGATAACGTTTAAAGGACACAAATGACCCAACAACACCCAAGCAGGCACGCACCAATGGACCCGATCCGCTGTAGTGCCACCCAGGGAAATAAATCGGCGGGGCTGTTCCGCCCACTGAATGATAATTAATAGTAGCCTTTTCATAAAACTCAATTAGCCTCAAAGTGAAATAAGTGATTAATGACGGCATACGGTGGGCGATATATACACGAACCCGCATACGGACGAGCGGTACACTCAATATGAATACGCTCGTATGACATAATAATGTCACCCCGATGACAATGACTCCGGACACAGGAGGAGACAGCTGCCGGATAAGGATTTCATTTCACTTCAAACGGAAGGATGAAACGACGGATTTTCGGTTGAGTGTCACACTAATTGAAAATTGAGCACCCAGGTCCTGGCTCTCGCATGATTACGTCCACACATATAAATATATCGCTTTGTGTAAGGTTACCGTCTGCCGTAGGCCCACGATTAATTCGATTTAAGTCGTTTTAATCCTCGATTTTCAGTTGTCTAGGGGTCGGCTGCTGCCACTTATACATTTATACGTAAAACCGCTTTAATTGAGTAATTTCGGTTTCATTTGCATGTGACGGGGACGCTTGGCGCGCAGTGTGTGGCGTAAATTGATATATACGAGCATGCCTTTGTTCGGAGGACTTGTTGAGCTGAAATTGAAACAGCTAATTAGCAAGGGGTCTTCTGATTTTCCATGTAAGTTGAACTGATTTCGCTGTCACGGTATTTAAATGGCTGCATTGATTTATATTTATCCGTTTCAGGGCTTCTTTCGTCGTAAAGCTAATCCCCGTTGGCATTTTACTGTGATGGATCTATTGACGTCGCAGCCGTGTGCGTGCTGGTAGGATAGTCAAACAAACAGTTCTGATTTATGGGCAGAGCCTATGAATTGATGGCTATATGCGAGGTCAATGTTTTTGGCAAACGAATTTGATTGAGACGGTGGGTACCTCCACCTAAACAGCGCACTCTGCACACCAATAAACTATTAAATATTGTGAATGCCCTGCTGAACAGTGACTGTCAGATGGGATGGGTGGTTTTTCCAAAAAAAAAAGTAGGGTTATGTTGTAAATTGATACCGGAAGAGTATCATTTTGTAGACCAAACTCAATAATTTGTCAACGCATTTTAACCGCGAGATGAATGGTTAATTATGTGCAGTGATATAAAAAAAATGGTTAATAGGTGAGTTTTTCTCTGCAGAACAGTAATAACTACCACTAAATGCACTCCACATCATAAACCTTTTAAGATGTTAATGGAAAATTCGTTTTTTCCAGCTTCAAATAATCTTACGTATCTCTGTTTGCCTTTTTTGCAAATAGGAATTTTTGGGACACGAAGAAAAGTGTCTTCTTCTGATTGCTATTACAGAAATTATTTGAGCTGCTGCTGCAATGATTATAAAGGGTTTTTCAATAAGAGCGCTACAAACGTTTTTTTTAAATAAAACAAACACGGTTTTGGATATCAATGAAATTCTTTATTCCTGTGAAAGTACGTTCGATGCCATTATGTATGGAACTCGATTTCTTTTGCATGGCCACCACGGGCACGCTTGCAGAAGTCCAGACGCTGAACCCAATTTTCGACGGTTTTCAAGCATAAATCGGCCGATACTGCTGCAATTTCACGTTCGATATTCGTACGAAGTTCATCAATCGTCGCTGGCTTGTTGGCATAGACCATAGCCTTGACGTAGCCCCACAGGAAATAGTCTAACGGCGTCAAATCGCACGACCAAGGCGGCCAAGCGACTGGGCCATTTCGTGAGATAACACGTTCTCCAAACTTGGTTTCCAATAAATTGATTGTGACATTCGCTGTGTGGCTTGTGGCGCCGTCCTGTTGGAACCACATGTCCTCCAAGTCCATATCGTCCAATTGGGGCCAAAAATATTCGGTTATCATTGAACGGTAGCGATTCCCATTCACAGTAACGTGCCGGTCTTGATCATCACGGAAGAAGTACGGCCCAATGACGCCGCCGGCCCATAAACCACACCAAAGCGTAATTTTTTTCGGGATGCAATGATGACTCATGGAGTACGTGTGGATTGCTGCCTGACCAATACCGCTTATTTTGTTTATTGACGAAGCCATTCAGCCAGAAATGAGCCTCATCGCTGAAGATGATTTTTCGATGAAAATCCGAATCATTTTCAAGTTGTTGCTCAGCCCAGTTCACGAAAATACGACGCTTCTGGTGGTCAAGCGGCTTCAGTTCGTCAATTTAATCTTGTAAGGATGTAGGCCAAGATCTTTTCGCAAAATTCGCCACAACGACGTCACAGAGATGCCCAACGCTTGAGAGCGACGTGTGAGAGACACATTTGGGCTTTCTTCAACTGAAGCCTCAGCGGCAGCAATATTCTCGACACTACGGGCACTTCTTTGTCTCACTGGCACGGGAACATTTTGTACTGTGCCTGTGGATTCAAATTTTTCCACTAGACGCTCAATTGTTGATCTGCTAGGACGACTATGACGACCATAAATTGGACGTAGCGCTCTTAACGTTGAGGCCACTGACTCCGAATTTCGGTAGTAAATTTTAATAAATTTCGACTCGTTGTTGGCTCGTATATGTTTCCATCATGAAATGGCAATCCTTACTGAAGAGAAATGTCAAAAGAGCGGCAAGAAATTCGGCGTCGTTTGCTGTCCCTGTCGCTCTACTTTTGTAGCGTCCCTGTTGGAAAACCCTTTATCTTCTTGAATTTTTCTTATAGGTACCCATTGTTTTGGAACTGCGATATCTTTGAAGTTTGGAATTCGAAAATTGTAAAAATTACGTTTATACTGATTACTGTCATGTTTTTAATTTTTTTTAGGCCCAGGGTCCCTACGGACCTATTGCGCCAACTAAAGGGTGATTTTTTAAGAGGTTTAGAACTTTTTTTAAAAGAAAAACACAAAAAATTCGAAAAAATAAATGAAATATTTATTTAAATCGATAGTTTGAACCTTGCAATTTAATGTTTAAAGATAATTTCATGCAAATGTTGACCGCGGCTGCGTCTCAGGTAGCCCATCCGCTGAGTCCAATTTTGGCATACTCTTTCACACATATCGGCCGGTATCTCACGAATGAATGCATGGATGTTGGCTTCCAGTGCGTCAATCGAAGCGGGCTTGTCCCTATACACATTAGCCTTGGCATACCCCCACAAAAAATAATCTAATGGTGTCAAATCGCACGATCTAGGCGGCCAATTGACCGGCCCGAAACGTGAAATTAACTGTTCACCAAACTCGCCTCGCAATTGCGCCATTGTTTCGCGTGCTGTGTGGCATGTGGCACCGTCTTGTTGAAACCACATATCATGCAAGTCAAGAACTTCCATTTCGGGCAAAAAAAAGTTTGTTATCATCGCTCGGTAGCGTTCACCATTGACAGTAACGCTGCGATTCGCATCATCTTTGAAGAAATATGGCCCAATAGTGCCGCCGGCCCATAAACCGCACCAAACAGTGGCTTTTTCGGGATGCATTGGTAGCTGTTGCAATGCTTCTGGCTGATCTTCACTCCAAATGCGGCAATTTTGCTTATTTACATACCCATTCAACCAAAAATGAGCCTCATCGCTGAACACAATTTTTCGATAAAAAAGCGGATCCTCGGCCAGCTTTCCAAGAGCCCATTCACCAAAAATTCAGCGTTGTGGTAGGTCGGCTGGCTTTAGTTCTTGCACCAGCTGTATCTTAAAAGGCTTTACGCCCAAATCCTTCCGCAAAATTTTCCACGTAGTGCTGTAACAAAGGCCTAACTGCTGGGAACGGCGCCGAATCGACATTTCGCGGTCTTCTGTCACACTAGCTGATACGGCTACACTACGCACAGTACGTAAACGTGTTGGTGGTTTAATGTCCAACAAAGTAAATTTGTTGCGAAATTTGGTCACAATCTTCCGAATAGACTGCTCAGAAGGTCGAGAAGGCCGATCATAAAATGGAAGCAGCGCGCGATGAACATTTCGAACCGAGCACGAATTTTGATAGTAAAATTCAATAATTTGCAAGCGTTGTTCATTTGTAAGACGATCCATGGTTAAATTGCAAACCAAACTGAAGCTGTTTGACAGTGACACAAGGTACTAAACACACGTCAGCTGTCAAAACCAGTGTTGCCAAAACCAAACCAGCTAAAAAATCACCCTTTATTTATTTATTTATTTGTGATTACTGTCATGAGCAAATAGTTTTTGTCCCATCTATATGATGATTAATAATAATTTAGCGAGCATTTATATTTGAAGTGGCGAAACGAAGTGGAGACGAGGGACGCTAAAATTTAGCGCGAGGAGGATACTAGGCTTTAAGGGCGACTTTCATTTGATGTGTTGTTTTAATAAAACTACATTTTGTGAACATCATTCATCGCTAAACTCCTTAAAGTTCAATTCTCCATATTCTACAGTCTCTTCCAACATTTATTCTCCCGAAAACACGACCTCTGTATGAAAAAAAGAAGACCACCCATATGTGCTAAAACTAACCTCTTTTCTTTGACACCTACTTATCAGTATTTCCTCGCAACTCTTTGCAGGGACTGTCGCCAGTCTCCAGTCAAATTAATAAAACCCCTCATGACAGTTGAATCGAAAGCGGAACAACGAAAACGGATTTTTACAGCTCGAATACTGTTCCGACACCACTTGTCAGTTCATAAAAATGAAATAGCGCAATCAAACAAATAGTACGTGACCACTTGCACCCGGAAACTATGAAAATATGTTAGCACCACAAGTTCTATAATCGCACTAAAGTTTATGGCGCGTACACTTGATGTTCCGCAAAACTCAACCATTTAAGGATCACGACATGATGGACAAGCATACTTGGCTGTGCAAGAATAAACAGAGTTCCTCACCCACAAGAATTGACTTGAACTATTTTCACATAGAGTACCTACTTATGCTAATCAATTTTGAAGAGCCTGTCGGTGTAAATGGCTTGAAAAAAGCGCCAAAACCCCAAACCGCATATCGTTTGTAACACTTCAGAATCCCATAAGCCTCTTAAGGACATAATTGTCTCTGTCGCTGCCGCCTCAACAACTGCTACAATCGGTCCTTGTGTCTCTATTGTTTGAATTGGTAAAGTTTACATCGCCCCCACACACCGCCGTCAAACTGTGTCGTATTTATTGTATTCATCAACAACAGCCTTTGGTGTTCGTTTCACATCGCACTTGGTCGCACGCATTACGGCGAACTTTCGCCTGTGTGAGTATGGCTGACTCCTGAGTCCTCATTAATTTGTTTAATTAAATTCTATATCGGATTCGAATCTGTGCTGTGATTGTTTTTTCTAATGAAGGAAATTGTTTTTTTTTTCTTTTCTTTTGCCAGATCAAAGACACTTTGACTTTGACTTTGCAAATTCTTTTAATTCGCTCGAGTGGAGTGGGAACTGGGAAGCAACCGACAGCTCTCTATGCTGCCGCTAATTCGCTTAGCTATGTGAATGGCAATGGATACAAACAAAAGAAGAGAGACATAAAGAAGCCAGCGATGAAGAAGAAATAAAATGAAGTAGGTACCTACCTATATATACATTTGGAGAATGCTTTGAGTTTGTTAATGTAATAACTTATGGAAATTTATGCCACTTACGAGTATGTTCCACAGCCACATGCACATAAATCCCGAGATTATGATCGTAAATCTGATTTTATTAGGGTCGCACGCACATTATCATTCATATACAAAGGAAAAAGGAATGCGGACAGACAAGAGTCATGCCGTTGGATAGTAACGCATCCAGGAAATAAAAAGTAAATTATAACGGTATAAGAGAAAATAAAAAAATTATTCGCTGTTGTTCTTTTGCAGGTTTTCCATTTATGGATACAGATTCAGCGCGCTCAGTTCCATTGAACATCTGACAAAAGGACATGCAACGCTATAGTGTGGGTATTATCCAACCAAATCCTTCCATTTCAGCGGTGTTAAGAGTTAAACCGGTGAGCGCAAACCGTTAAAGTAAAATAATAAAAACAAATACCACCAGATGTGGCTTCTTGCAAGTGAACACTGTATGATATGCAATCAGTGCTGACACTTTGGATGGCCAAAGAGGGAATAGATTTCACACGAAAGTGGCCAAAAGTTTTGTCTTACAGAATGAATAGGTTCGTTCGCGTGAGTGGTTTGAAATGAATCGAACGCAATCGCACAGAGTCTCATCTCATCAAAAATGGCAGAAAAAGAGAAAATTAGCAAAATAACGAGTAACGAGCAGTTCTTCTCTTGGCTCAAAACAGCTCAGAGAATTTCAACCGGCAAGTTCTGATAAATATGTCAAATCCACAGGCAAGTTCTGATAAATATGTCAAATCCACAAAGTTGACAAGAAACAAAATCAAAATCTGTCTTAAAAATCAATTGCGCTCAAAAATTGAATAAACTGAAATAGAGTAAATTCGGCTGTTGTCGAATGTTCTCCCAGAACTTTTGATATGTTGCAAAAAGGTGAGTTATATATTTATTTGCAATATCGATTTGATGTCAAAGATCAAAGTAGCTCGTACTCTATACGTAGCTCTATACACGTACTTTCGAGTATATTTTTCTCTTTTTGAGAGAATTACGCTCAATTTTTTTTTAGTTTGACAGATGTAAATCACATTTTGAGGACGGAAAGAATTGCTGAGACAATTATATTAACAGACGCTTTGGATAAAAATGCCTATATGTCAATTCGCTGTTTTCTAATGCCACCATTTTAATGCTTCGGTGGAAAGTACAAAATAGTGCTTTAAGGAGTTACCCACATTTATGATTGACCTGTTTAGTCAGTACATTCCTTGTTGCTTTCTAAAGTCTAGTGCGCACCTGTTTCGGAACAAAATTTTCGAATGGTTTCCAAATGGATAAGGAAAAGACTGCGAAAAATAATAATTTGTGAAGGGTTACATCAGCTGAGAACTGATACACAAATAGCAGTGTTACCAGCACTTTGGCTATTTATCTCTGATTTGGCTGCTCGAACTTTTTACTGGATCCTTAAAATTATCATTTGGGATTTATCCTAATTTGCGCTATTTACTCTAAAGTTTGGCGATTTTTAGGCATATAAGGATTTTGTAAAAAAAACTGAATACTTCTATTGCGAACGTTCTCTTTTCGTAGAGGTAACTAAAACTCTGTAAGCACTTATGGCATTTTAGATAGGGCATTTCAGATTTATGCTGCCAAATCGAACATTAATCCGAATTTTACTGGTTCTTTTGTTCTCCAACTTTTCTCTCCAAACATTAGCTAAAATCCTAGCTAAATTTTGACATTTACGCTGTGGATAAGTGTCGCAGAAAAACAGCTGTTCATTGAAAAATCTTCCTTCAAGAATTTAATTCTCTCTTTTTTCAAGTATTTTCAGTTTCTGGGTATTTCACGTCCATGTAATATTAAAAAATTGCATCCTTTTCCGCAACAGAACCCAACGATTCGTCACAATTTAGCTTGAGAAAATGCGCCGGCCCATTAAATGGCCACGGTAAATTTTGAAAAATACATGTAGTACATTTTGAAACAAAAGTTCTACCAATTTATTAAAAAACGCTGCGTAAGAGTTATCAACTTGTTATTCAGAAGTTACGTCAAATTTTTGTATGCTATCTGATTTCTACTAGCTAACTAACTTGTGCACATTTGTTTATTAATAAGTGGATTATTTTTTAGCTCGAGCTGGGTACTACTCGGCTAAAGGGATTCGCTTAAATTTAACTCAGGCAAATTTTGCAGAGAATTTTATATGGTAGATAAAATTTAGCTCGAGCAGCGTAATAAGCCTTAACATTAGAAAATGGAAACGAGAAAAAATCCTCTTAATTATGAGTATGTTGTTTTTATTTCATTAATTTTTAATACTGTCATCTTTTAAAACAAAATATTCAGAATAAGTAACCCTAAAGACCTGGAAAAAAATGCGAACTTTTAATCTTTATATTTGAATTTGTCTATTTTTGGCTAAAAGATTTTTAAAATTTGGCCGATACCTCTTCATATCTCTTATAAAAGCTCGTTACACTGCAGTACAAAAAATGTCAAATTTTCCCAGCAAATAATGTCCCGGACAAAAAAATGTGTGCGAAACTACAGCGAAAATTGTACCAAGCAATCTACTACAATTACCCACTTTTCCGCCATCATTTCGCAGCAGCTGCGTACTGCAGAACGAAAAGAAGAGCGAAATTTTTCGTTCTTGATTTCGTTGCGCCATTTTTGTAGGGGATTTTTCGTTCCGGAACAGGTGCGTGCTGCTTAAGGGCGAATATTCAACATATAGTCAAGTAAAAACAAAAAAAAAGTTTTCGCTAACAGATGGCGCTCTTAAAATTGTATTTGGAGGTTCACTACAAAAATAATGTGTCTTGGAATATATTTAATTAAATTTAATGTCACACTAATGTGATGCCAGTTGTTTTTATTTTTACTTTTCCACAGCCCGTTTAAAGTTACATTATTTTGTTTCCTCTTTGATGTGACATTATGCGGGTTCGACTGTATTTATAAAAATGTCTGTCATGTGAAATATTATTGTGCTATTTGGATAGAAACTTGGAGGTCCTCATCCAGATCGATTTTACAAGTCCTGTTTTTTTCAACCAAGATTAACCCCCGTATTTATAAACAAATGCGCAGAAGTGAGTTAGCTAGTAGACATCACAAAGCATACACAAATTTGACGTAATTTCTAAATAACGAGTTGATAACTTTTACGCAGCGTTTATTAATACGGGGGTAAATGTTTAAATATAAAGTAATTAATTCGATCACCGAAAAGGTTAATGCCTCACCGGACTTTTATTGAAAAACATTTAATTTCTAATGTAAGTACATATATACCTTTTCAATAACTATAGTAAAAGTTCTCTGTTACGCAGCCCCCTCCAATTATTCTGTCCAAGGTGCAAATCATCTGTAATATTTATCGTAAAATGCAGCAACCACATATTTCAACAACCAATCTAAAAATAAAAAATGGGAACACTGCGACTGAACCAGCACTTCAACGAAAGCAGCGAAAATTCCTCTGCACATATGATGACTTTTTACAACCACAGCTTGGTAAGCAAGAGCAAGGCATTGCTCATCGTTTCAGGTGGAAAATCCTTTAAATTGAATTCTGCGTGTCAATAATCTCCGGCAATTGATGGCGGGATTTCGCGCTTTTATAGGTATTTTTTATCTTCTCATGGAAATCTCGTTATTTTAATGTGTATACATGAGAATTCCTCTCTCACCTGCCACAATGAATAGACAATAGCACTTTCAAGCATTCTGTGGAATGGTTTTGCTTAATTTTTTGTTTGTATTATTATTACTGTGGGAATTATGCGACTAATAAAATGTTACTACCCTAAGGACATGACCCCATATTCATATTACTTGCGGTCCAGTGGAATGGTCTTGCTGTGCCACGTGGCCATAGTTTTGAAGTCCAATTCACATCGCCCCCTCGAAGTATAAAACACGCTTGTAAATAAAGAGGAATAAATGAAGCATGCAAATATAAATTCCAACAAAAACAAAAACTATTTATAAATCCATTGTAAATCGTATTCAGCTCCCTTTTTTGCTGAACTGTTTGTCCAGCGTTCATCGGTTGTTGATTTCGCTGTCCACATTCAAACTATTTATTAATAATTTAAAAATATATATATCCCCATATATTTTTTTTGTGCCTAACTGTGCGATATTGGATACTCTGGTTTATATGACAATTTACGACGGGTGGTGGCAGTCATAAGGACAATGGCTCCCTGAGGATGCCTTTGTGTGTTTGCCTGACATCGATGGTAACTCTCTCAACTGGTTATTTATTGAATTGGCTAAAAAAATGTCCTCCGTCTATTGGGGGAAAAAAAATTACGTAATCCCCTCCTGAAGCCCACACATGCAATACATTTCAATTACATACATAGCATGATAAAATACGTATACATTTATTTATATATTTTAATATTTTCCAGGCGATTGATGGGATGTCGATAGGTAGGCGAGGACGGATATTTATGTTGGCAATATTGTTTATATTACCGCTATCTGATTCGCGAATTTATCCAAAATGTGCTATAAATTTAGTCAACCAATTTGAAGTTGTTTTCATTTTGCGCAGGAAAAGGTGTACTAGGTAGACTGTGGCGAATGAGTGATTTTGGTGATATTTTTTTGCTTCGACTGGGAGACACATGTGCGGAGGTATTTGAATGATTAAAGGAGGATATAGGGTGGAACTTAAGCGCTGTATTAGGTGCGGGACATTGAAGCGTGTTTTGGAATTGTGTTGGCATATGGTCGTAAGATATTGATATAAAATGTAGGTATTGTGAGAAAAATAGAAGATTTCGTTTCCTTTTCGTATGGGATTTTTATTGATTTATTGCTGTGAGGATGAAATTGCTTTATTTTAAATAGGAATTTCGCTATATATCATCAACTGGGATGCGAACTCTTGCAGTTCCCACTTGTACTTGTGGTGATATCCCAAGCGCGGACTTGTAACCCTCGTTAGATAAGTAAACATTTAGTTGTGCTTCAAGTAAAGGGTTTTCCAATAAGAGGTGTTATTTTGGTATTCAAAGAAAAATTTAATTTCTTGAGATAAATGATCGGATGTTTATTTCATAATAAAGAGGAAGGTATGCCGTTAATAATGAAAAACAACATCAGCCAAATGGGCACCACGAGCACGCATACAGGACCATATCCTTTCCATGAAATTTTCCATAACCAAATCGCAAAGTGGCTGCCCTATGTCCTCGATAGCCTCACGAATTTTATCTTTGAGGTCTTGAATCGACGCTGGGCTGTTGGCGTAACCCTTATCTTTCACGTGGCGCCAAAGGAAGAAGTCGCAAGGTGTTAAGTCACAAGATCTCGGTGGCCAATTGTGATCACCTCTTCGGGAGATAACACGGGCCGAAAACTTTTCCATTAAAAGATCAATGGTGACGTTGTTGATGATCGGCCGGCTTAAATTCTTGTGTTAACTGAACTTTATAAGCCTTAAACCCAAGTCTTTATGCAAAATACTGTGTAATGAAGTTTGTGGAATGCCCAATTCCAAAGAACGACGAGGAATGGACAAACCTGGGTTTTCCTTAACACTTTGGGCTACAGCAGCAATATTCTCAGTTGTTCTTGAGCGACGTGCACGGGTTTTGTTCTTCGCATCACTAACTTGTCCCAACAGCTCGAATTTTTCCACAAATTTCTGTATTGCGGTCCGTCCGACAAGGTGCTTCACGACTAACAAAAAATGCTTTAGTTTTGCGAACTGGGACTGCAAGATTTTCACCATTTTTGTAGTGAATTTTAATAACTTCAACGAGTTGTTGAAGCGTGTATCGTTCCAATTTTAGTAATGGCGTAGTTTCTACTTGTCAAATGTCAAAGAATAAAAGCTTCAAAAGTGACAGCTACCGAAATAGCGTGTCATTCACAATAACACCTCTCACTGCAAAACCCTTTATTTGTAGGGGTGAATTTAGAAACAAACCTCTAGCGATTGACATATTATCGTCCAAAATAAGCCAGGTTTAACTGGAAGCACAGAACTTTTTCCTAAACCCTGCACATTCCTTAAGAACGCACTTCCACTAACTTAAAAAGCTCCCGGCCCATGGAAAGCATGTTAAGTGCTTCCCTCCAATACCAATTTTATTATTCACTGTTATTAAATTTACAACCCCCATTAATCCCTTAAAACACCATCACCAGAGTCGATTAAAAGCTTTATTAGGTATACAAATTTATATACTTACAGTTGGCAATTATTCAAGAGTTTACCGCCCGTAATGTCATTTCCTTGTAATTTATTAAATAAACTTGGCAAAAAAAAATAGCAAACTCAAATTTCCCATTAACTCTAAACTCCCCTCAACATCAATTAACTCCACCACACCATAAAGCACCGCCCATCGCCCAAATCTGTAGCACAGCAACGTAAATCACAGATAGAAGCTTTCAATGCATTACGCTTCAAATCAAAACGAGATCGATGATAGTAAATTTACCATCTCGCTGTACTTCAATTCAACCGCACCTACAACAAC
This sequence comes from Cheilosia impressa, assembly GCA_948293265.1. Taxonomy (NCBI): domain Eukaryota; kingdom Metazoa; phylum Arthropoda; class Insecta; order Diptera; family Syrphidae; genus Cheilosia; species Cheilosia impressa. The sequence goes on along the minus strand of OX411881.1, from coordinate 51,719,203 downwards.
AAAAAAAAAGGAAGTTCCATTAATAAAACATCCTTTCTGTTCGCTATACCTGCATAGCCATTCCACACCACTACCACACACCGATACTCGTACATAAAAATGATTTAAAATGAGTCTCATAAAGGCCTTACGGCCTACCGCAGTGACACTTCGACTGATTATCCGGATTTTCATTTAAAAAAGTTTGGGAAAAACACATAAAAAAGTATAGAAAACAAAATGAAAATTAACAAGGAAAACAAACGTCCACTCAACATGATTATCATTGGCGAAGAATTATTTTTCAATTCACATCAGACAAGGAAATATATAAAAAAAATGTCAATTGGCATGGAAAAAAATACTCACCACACAAAATGATTTCTTTTTTACCAATGCTGCAGATTATTCTTTTTTTTTTTTAAATAAAATCGAAAATAAAACAAATGCAGTTGATTGATTTGTGGGGGTCACTCAGCCTCACGGAAACGGAAGGGAATGCAAGAAAGACAGGAGTTTTTGTGTGTTGAAATTTCCTGCATATGACACAGAAACATGAGTGGACTTTTATTTATTCAAAGTTTGATTGTAGTCTGATTGGAAAAGTGTCAGACAGAATGCTACCTACATAGAATATAATTTACTTGGGGAAAGTTGTTTGCAGAACACACAATATTGCTTTCGTGTGTTTTTCTGTGACAAGGGATAATAGGTTGAAGAGTGATATGTTTGACATTTGCAGAAATTTTGATTATTTGGCAGCATTGCGAACACGGAAATTGAAGTTTGGCATTCGTGTCATCTAAATATTGGGTAAAGTTGTTGATACAACAGGTCTGCTGGTGAATTTCGTTGGATGGAAGTTCTCTGTGAATAGTTTCGCAATTGTCAAAGAGTTTGGGGAACGTTTTGTGCAATTAATTTGTAGTAGTTGTTATACCCCCGTATTAGTAAACAAATGTGCACAAGTACGTTAGCTATTAGACGTCAGATAGCATACACAAATTTGACGTAGCTGCTAAAAATCGAGCTGAAACCTTTTAGGGAGTATTACAGGGGACAATGTTAGCCAACAGTTACAGAAACTACGAAGATAGGGTAGTTCGCGACGACGCCAGTGTCAAATAGGTAGGAGTAAAAACAAAGTGACAGCTAAAAAACTTGTACGAAAACAAAACAGATTTTCTGCAGCATAATTATATTAGAAAAATATTGAAAAGTTTATAATAAAATGCAAAAAACAGGATAAAAACATTCTAGAAATGAAAAATGATGTTTATCAAATGTATTTGGTTAAAGCTGAGAAGTTTAAATAATGGGAACCATGCGCTTTTTAACAAAATTCGAACAATACGCTACTCTGGCCATTATAATCGGCCTTAGTATCCTACAAGTTTTTTTTGACGTTTGAACCAAATAGCCCTTCTATGAAAGGATGGGCTTCGCGAAACACTATTCGATTGTTCGCAGCTCGCAATTCGCTCTCATGTGAATAGTCCTTAAGTTTGTTTCTCGTAGTGGGATTAGAACCACTAGAAAACCAACGAAACAAGAAAGTAGCTCCGCGGTGGTCCTTCTCTCTGTTAAATTTAAAAAATTGGTGGCCTACGTCAATTTATTGGCACAATAGATGGGAGCTTAGTTAACGACAAAGTAGAAGGTTCACTTGCTGACTGATGTAGCACAGAGATGTCGTTCCTTCACAAATGTAAATTGACTGTCATAATTTTGGATGTCAAGTTATGCCACTGTAGATTTTTTTAGTAAGTAAAGTAAATAAAGGTATAAACTGTGTTCACAATTCTTTCTATTGTTCAAGTGCCTTTGAAAATTCCAGATATACCTAGGTGATATACTAGGAGTGTTGGACTTTGTTAGGCAAAATGTTTTTCATGATTTAATTTGTTTTACTAAAATTTTGGTTACGTAGAGTTCTTTCTAAAATTTAGCTTTCAAAACTGTTTTTTGATTGTCTAAATTTTGGCTCCATGCCTACTGGATTGTCACCCGGACTATTTTCTGTCAGATTCAAAATTATTCAGAGCCTATTAGACCAAGGAATAACAAATAGAAAAGCCCATGTGGAAAGATCTTTTAGAAAATATGTGTAGAAATATAATTTGGGCCCCGTGTTTTACAATCAGGAGTACCTGTTAGAAAATCCTTCTGAAAGTATAAGATATCCTTGTCCTTTTACTTTCCTCAAGCTTGAACTAGTGGGTGTCCCAAAATGCACGCAAGGTTTGAATTAATTCTTCTTGATGACTTTTCCAACTGTCACAATTTTCGAAAAAAAAACACAAGCGATTATTCGGAAGCAATTTTATCTCTTATGAGTAGTCCTTCATATTTTTTATGAAGATTTCCGGTCATTAAGTAGATATGGAACAAATAAATTTAAAATTTTCTAACACGTTCTGTTTCGTTAACACTGTTGACATAATTATTGCCCTGGAATGTCATTATTTATTTCTAATTTGAATATCCACAATTAAAATGTAAAACTCTTGTTAATTTCACCTAATGACCTCTGGCACTTGTCAACCGGAAACATTATTTTTACCACAACCTCCTACCTTACATTTGAACGCCTGATAATAACCCACGGAGGTATCAAATTAAAACTAACCCAAATTCAAATTCACTCATTCTGCACCCTATGCCTGGACTGGAATCAGCTTTTGTTTTTTCGCCCATCTGCATTCGGAGAACGGAGAAAAAACACCAGAAAAAAGCACAACAATACATTTATCATCATATTCTGTGGCTCAACAACAACAGTAATAATGAACAACGACAACGACTGTACCAACAAAAGAATTGAGAAAAACAACCAAAAAGAAAGGAAAAGGAAAATTATACTGAAAAGAGAACACAAGGAAAACCAGCGCAAGAGTGAACCTCCACCCATACTTCTCAATCCTCATCCCCATACTGCACCTTCTGACGGTCGTCAATTTCCATTGATACCGCTCGGGGAGGTGTTCGTGTGCTCGTTGGTTTTGGCATAATACAAGCTACGAGCCAATGTTCCATTATCATTCAATCACGTTCAATAAAAAAATATTATTTACCTCCATTTCAGTTCATACACCGTCTATGACCTGCCTGCTATTGCCACTACCAGTGATGATAATGATGATGATGATGATGATGATGATGATGATGATGATGATGATGATGATGATGATGATGATGATGATGCTGCTGCTGTAGGCCTGTATTCAATTTGGCACACTGACGGTGTCAGAGGGCGGGATTTTGTACAATGTTTCCCTAGCACCACCCTTAAAATATTTCCCGTCAGTTTTTCATTGATCAGCGGGGCAAAAACAAATATAAGCCGAGTTTTTTTTTCTAATGATTGCCATCCATGCTGATGAAACTGTGTAAAAATAATTGAAAAGCGGCATGTACATGCGAAGGATATGGAATGAGAAGAGTATTCAGTCAAAATGATAACAAAGTTCTTTGACCTATTCCCAACCACACTGTTTCGGTTTTAACCTCAAATTTTAAACAACTCGTTGTCCTACATTAACCTGTTGCATATATTTATAGCTGCCTACAAATTCAAATACCAAAAGTTAGCTTCCTCCCAAAAAGAGAGAAAAAAAAATGTTTTTCTCATTTTATCGCCATTTGCATTCTCATTGCGGAAATCCTTAAATTCCAACGTCTCCATTAACCAACGAGATTACATCCAGTCATCATAAAACATCTTACAACAGCGCTGCCGTATAACAAGAGCCATGAAAAGCATACAATCGTAATCACAGGATCATTTTGGGTTTTCCCAGGCTTTTGAGTTCCTCAATTATTGAGTCATCAAAATTTATAATGCGTTACGACGATAATCCCTACAAGTGACACTTTAACGACCGACAACAACGTCCTGCTGAAAGTTAAAGTAACCATTATCGCCCCCAACTTCCTGCACTTTTCATATCTTAACCAAATGGTTATTTTATATTACACGAATTACGGGAGGACTTTGCTCCTAATCAAACAATATCGTCCTTGTGTGTGCTGGCCGCACACATAGTGTTGTCTTAACATTAATGTGCCTTGCTATTGGAAATAGTTGCCCTTTCCTTCGCTGCAGGAAGCCAAGTCTTAAGCGCTTTCAAAACTGGTATAAAGGACAAATTGGCCTCATCTCAACAAAGAGGCAAGCAAATTAAACTTGCAAAAAAGGGTAGAGATGATATAGGAAAAAGAAACAAACGTTTCCCCCTATAATTTTCAATGTGAAAATGCGAGAATAAGAAACTTGTAAGTTGTATAACGACTTCTACCTTGACAACGACAACAAGGACTACACAGCATACAGTTTAGAGATGGAACTCCGCAAGTTGTTCTACACATCCCTTCGACTCTGTTTTGTCATCTCGTTTTGTTCCTCTATCATTACACTGAATATAAACCGAAAAGAATGGAAGAAAGTTTTTCCTTTCTTTCCCTCCACACGATGATGAGGACACAAAATTAAAACAAAACTTATTGTTAACACTTTTTTGTTAGTTTTGTGTGCGGGCGTGTGTAGATGTGTGCTCACAGGATTTCCTTCATCTTTATCGCATCCTTGAAAGATTCACATCTGCTGGTGTAGGCATGGGGGGGGTTAAAAATTGTATTCAACAACGAAAAACAACTCTTAGGCAAAACATAAAAATTGACTCACTTAACGAGGGAGCTCCAACCCTCAATCCACATTCAGCCCGTCAAGGACATGGGAACTGCACTGCCAGACGACGGCCGATGACGGTGTACAGGGTACAGCGTTGTGGGCCGACAATAAGGATGTGAAACAAAAGTGGAACTGGTCTTTGGTGTATAACCTACATCACGCTAGTGCGGAGATAACTTTTATGTTTATAGCTGCGTGGCAAGGATTTTTTATTCAGGTGAAGCCAGAAGTGGCAACAGCTCGAGCCAACTACTGGCATAACTTTGTTCTCATTGCATGTAAGCTGTGCGAAATTAATAAAATATTTTTTTCTACTCTCTTTTATTTTACTCCATTAAGTGTTGACACTTTGATGGAAGGAAATACAAATCCACAAAGAGTGTAGGAGAAATATGTGTGTTCAGCGGCAGAAAACTGGGCCACAACTTTTGGGAAACTTTGCAGAAAAGTTTGACACGATATAGGCACGAAAGAGTGGGAGTCTTTTCCTTTACTAAAGTACAGTATGTTTGTGTTGCAGGTGGAGTTCTATCACATGGGTCGACATCTGTAATCCATATATTTACAGCCAGTCAAGGTCGTTTATAGGCGCCCGTAGGTAAACTGCATTGACTCCAAACCAGTCTTGTATTAGAAACTCCCTTTACAGAAGCGAAGCCTTGTTGGGCTACCACTAAATGATGAGATGACAAGTCCATCATATATTCAGTTTAAACAGAGTCGGATTTAACACAAAGTATACGGCTCCACTTTTCAGGAAAAGAAAACACACGAACCTACCCCCTCATGGTCTGGAAACTTGGCAAAGTAATAAAGTACCCACCAAGCAAAATGTTTCAACTACTTTTTCGGTTTTTGAACAACATCTTTCACAAAGTCGACTTCGACTTCGTTACAGCGAATTTACATAATTATCTTAAAATGAAAGGAAATTTCCCCTTAAAAAATCTCCCGAGCACAAGGACCGAACTGATTTTAGAAAGTAAAACTACTACGGAAAAACTATTACCCAAAAGTGTCATCACTGGAGTTAATTTATTTGCAGCCAACTTTTAAGCCACACTGCGCTACCACCTCTCGCGAGCGTATGTGTAAAATATAAATCCAGAAAATCTGTTGCCGTTCTAGAAAAAGCTGTCGCTTCTTCACCTGAATTGAAAACTTTACTTTTCCACAAAAACAAATTAAAACTACAAAATTCAAACAGATGGGAGAATCGCAAATGAATGCACAGCCACAAGCACGCCATACAGAGATACATTCACCCAAGTTAATCTGGGAAGAGCACACACACAACTATATATGGAGTACATAATTAGTGTGCCCTTAGGTGCAGCACAGCGCCCCTAACCACTCTACACATTCTGATGAATCGTTTGTGGCCTTTGGCAAATTTCCACTCACACTCATTCAAGTTTCGCACTTTTCCTACGTGCATGCAATTTTTGCACACACATGAAATTGAAAATAAATTCAAACCATCCTTGGCTCATAGTCGTACAGCCTTGCGCGCTTCCACAACGACTTTGGCGCGGGCTATACAAAAATGAGGGGGATGCTGCTCCGCCCTAGTCGTTGCCGTAATTCATGGTTAAAATGTAAATGAGAAAATTACTTGCATTTTAATTGAATTTTAATTTCATTACAGAGTTTTTTTTTTCATTTCTTTTAGAGAAACAGAAAGAGAACGTGAAAAGGTCGACGCCATCGTTGTCGGCTTCAACTTGCAACCTCCAGCTGGCGGGGATGTGTTCGTCGAGTACGAATAATGCTTCATTTAAAGTTTTGAATAATAATTCGATTTTTTTGTCCGGATTTCTTTCTCTTTGGGTTATCTCTGTTGGAGTTAGTGTTACTTGGAGAATGTGGTTTCAATTTCCAATTGAGTTTGCTGAAGTAATTTTGTTTTCTTTTTGTTTAAACTTTTGCCAAGCCACTCGATGGAAACCGAGGGAACTCGTTATGGGGATAGAAGTTTTTATTCGATGCGAAGTGAAGAAATTTGCTACTTTTTACATTGTTTTAGACAACTTGATTGGGGAAGATGTAAATGTGAAATCTCAGTAATCATCGGCGGAAAGGATCAGCCGGGGAAGCGTCAATTACGGGATTTCAAAGCGGCTGCACTCGATTCAAGATACTTGCAAGAAAGAACTTTTCGAATAACAGGCCAATTGAAAAATTGAAAAAACCGGTCGCGAGAGGTGGAGTTATTGGGCCTTACTAATAATAATTTTTAACCTCCGCACTAAATATTTTGTAGGTCACAATGTGCAATTTAGTATGGGAAATTTCGCTATTGTGAGTTCGAAAAATTTAGTCTGGACACAAAACTGATTATTGGTATCGCGGATTGATAATTTTAACAAGATAGATGGCGCACCAGAATTGAGAAGATTCCTCAGTACAGTTTGTCTATGTTCGCCAGAGATGGCGCAGTGGAATCCAAACGATATTACTGAGAAAGGGCCTTGGTACACATTTTTCGGTCACAAATGATAATTTTATACGGAAAGTTTCTTTATAATGACTTCGTAAAGTCGAGCATGAACACCAAAGAAACTGTTAGTACCGCGCAAGGGTTTAAAGATTCGAAATAAGTAAGTCCCACCAACACTAACCTTCTCCCCAATGGCTCACTTAAACTGACAGGGCAGCTAAGGGCCGTTTGCTCATACTACTCTTAACGATTTAAGTTCTACTTAAATACTTATGGGCTACTTTTTTCAGGTCATAAACTGTCACATAGAAGTTTATGTGGAACTTAGTTCGCTATGAGTCGTATCAGCAAACGGCCCTAAGTGACTTTGCAATGAGAGCCGCTTGGCGCTTGAGGCTCGAACTTCAGCAACACTTTTGACAGTGCTTATAACAGCTTCCCTTGTGTCTTAAGCTTAGAACATTTTTGGTTTTTCATTTGTTGTTCGCCAACGATATTTAATGATTTTTAAAGTTTTCCTCAAGCTTTCTGCCTTTATTTCCGGGCGATCCAAAAGGTTTCAACGTCCCTTAGTCTATTCGTAAGTGATTTTAATTTATACAGCTCTGCCCAGACTTAAGCTGATGATGTGGAATTGCGTTACTCAGCTGTCAATATATCATTCTAAGATATTGCAGAAATATTTCTGAAATCACACTTTGACACAAGTCATAATTAATAACAATTCCTCTTGTTGGATGATTAAAATTCAAAATCTACGAAAATCAATAAAGCCCACCCAAAAAGAAAACATAAAACCTCCAAATAACCAAGAAGATTGTAACCATTTAGAACTGTCAGTTCTCAAACAAAACAGCCCTCCAGCATATTGTGTGCTGCTTTGTCCCGCCGCAAAAAGAGGAAAGATTTCTTAAATCTGAATAGCAAAACAGGAACAGCAACAACAGCCGTATATACTCTGTCATCATGTCAACTATTCTCTTCTATACTAATGGACTACAAATATACTGTCACCCACTGTACAAGTATACACGTCTTCTACCACTTGCCTATACAACTCCAAACAATGTCCTCATTTGTATTTATTTCCATAAAATCCATCAGAAACTGTTCTCTCAACCAAAAATATGAAGGCCTACACAAAGCCAGCCGCACACAAATCATTTCCTAACCAAAAAGATAAATCTATCTCTGAGCTTCCTCTGGTATAGTGCACAGTACTGTGCTCTGGAACTCGTGTATAGTCAGTCTCCTTGGGGGCTTAAAGTTTTCCCCCTTTAATTTCCTCTGGCCGGGGGCTAGGATGGAAAATCCCGAATGACAGGGAGGTAAAACTCTGTTCATCGCCAAATAATCAAACTGATTGGATTCGCCTTAAGGCAATTCATTGACTTTTGCGGTACATAACGTAACAGCAATAACAATAAATTAATATGCAAACAAACCTCAGCGTCGCATGGCGGATCTCCTCAAGAGTTGAATTTAATTTTTGCATTACGGGCAGCGCCACTCAGTTGGATGCGTTCAGTGAGCATGAAAATATTTCGAGGCCACTTTGCTTCGACTTTTTGGCTTAAACGAGATTTCATGTTTAACAGGGGGCTTAATGCGAGAGCGCAACAACAAAGAAGTTAAGGAGGCAAAACGCACACACAAAATTAAAAACAACCATTAAACCGTTGTTATGTGATTACAATTACAAGTTCAGCAGCTTCCTCTCGCTATATAACTAGCGTCCTTTTTGCGGCTGGCAGAAACGGATACGATGCCACTTGGCGTGGCATTTCGCTAGCTGGTTGTGTTTCTGTTTTGCTACGCTTTCGTTTTTTCATTGTCCTATGTTTGCGCCCGCACTATTTATCCGGTTTGGTGGACGTGGATGCGGATGGTGATCCTTCTCGCTGGCATTGTTAATATACATTTTTAATTTTAAATTAGCGCGCGGTCGCTGGGTCATGAAAAATTCGGCCTAGTGACTACCCCCGGGGGCATTTTTCCTGGCAATTTCATTCTGCATATTTATAACAAGTTAACTCGTCCACACGACCTCTCGCGCTATCCACTGCTCTATACCATAGACAAACCATACTGAGACCCCCAACTCACAATCCTCTTGCCGCTGGCCACCTCAGTTTTTTTTCAAATTCGCCATTTTGTATTCCTATCGGTGTTATGTCAAATATGAATCCGTGTGACATGCAAAAACATACAAAAACTACAAAAATAAATGCTGCCAACCTCGGCAACCGTGGGGAAATGTGAAAGAGTTCGGGAATACCACATTTTAGCATAACTGAATGCCATTGGTTAGTAATTATAAATTTTTTGAAGGTGAATAATTTGATTTGTGTGGTTAATAAAACTATCTAAAGGAGATGTTTTATATACTAGAAATATATTAGGACAAAAATGGTTGTGTATTTTCCGCTTTTGGATATAATTAACTTCGATTTCGTGTGTAAATTTTTCTTAAATAATAAAGAAAATTTGCTCAAAATGTTTTTATTTTCCCTCAACCAACCTACATTCTTAATTTTTCGTAGATATTTTAAGTAAATGTACACTTATTCCTAAAACAAATTATTATTCACACGTAACGAACAATTTCAAATTCAACGGATAAAATTCTATGAACGCTGCAAGGCATTTTGCCCAAAGCGGAAGTGGCATATGCAAGGTGCGAATGTATTTGGTTCTGAAGTTTCGTGACATTTGTCAATACGAATTTCTATGTATCAATACAAGCGCACTTAGCATGTGCCACCCCATAGAAATATAGCTTGTAGGCTAAGTAACGGGAAATCGGCCGAAGTTGGTGGTCTCAGTATTGTCTCTGCTCTATACCCTGCTGGGCAGTGAGGGTATGGCTTCCCAGCACATATCCGAGCCGGGGGCTGTGGAAAAGAAATGCACATTCGTATCCGGATTGAAATTGAATTTCCTCTGATGGACTGTAAAACGCGCCCCCATCATCATTGAATGTTTCGATTCTTTAATTTATTTCCGATCAATGAACCCTCTGGCGGAGAAATGAGCGCTTCAAAGAAATGGACACCAAATTATATTCTGCCAAAATTAAATCTTATCAGCAAAAGCCAGAGGAAGTTGTTTGAGATGTGCAAAAGGTCGTTACTCGTTATTTCGTGAATTCTCTCGATTTTTCGATGAAATTGAGCAAAGCAAGGGAGAGTTTCAAGCTACCGTTGGTTTAGGTACACCATTCACAGTAAAATAAACCCAAAACGTCCTCTGCGGCAGTCAAGCTGCCCTCCATCCTGGTCGAAGACAACAACTTGTTGACCCTCCATCTCAAACATTGGCCTTAAAGTGTATCCCTCCCTCGCGAGCTTGTCTTGCTAAACCATTTAAAAAGAAAAATCCGGAACCAGCAGCATTTCCTAAGGCGATAGTCACTCAAGCCAGTTGAATGCAAACAAACTCTGCCCCCATTGTGATGGATATGGATACACCCAGCCAAACGTCAGTCGAACGCAACAAATAAAAGTTATGCCAAGAACCTTTTCGGAAGTTTTACCTTTAAACGAGTTAACTTCGTTTAAAGCATGAGTAAGCAAAGTTTTGAAAAAGGGATCTTTTTTGTTGCTCTGATAATTGAAGCCGAACCCGCAGAAGGAACAAGTCGAACCGCATTACTGTCTCCCCCCCATCTTTGCTCTATATTGAATGTAATTAATGTCATCATTAATTTTCCGAGTGGATTTCCATTTTGAATATTTCCTTTTGTTCTTGCTGCCCACTTAGCCGACGAATATGTCAGCAGGATGCGGAATCACTTACTCATCGTCGAAATTGAAGTTAAAAATTCATTTTTATTTGTTTACGTTTTTCGTAAATGCTGCAATATTTTATACAATTGCACGCATCCTCATTTGATATGTATGTAATTAACGGCATTCAGAATAATTAAAACTCTCCTGCTTGTTACCGAGCCCACAACGACATAATAAATGTGTACGAGTATAAATGAAACATATAAATTCATTGGTAGGCACTGCAAACAGAGTACGTACAGCCAACGGTACACATTTTCTGTAGAGGAAATAATTAATTAAACAAAAAAAATACAAACAAAAATAAAAACCAAATCGCGAGCAAACAAAAGATGGTAATACATTTTCATGTGTGCAAGCGAAAAGATTTTTCCATTCCGAATGTTTTCCTCCGGATTTAATTTTTTTTTCGTACCGTATGTATGTACGAGCTACGAGTACGTTGCTTTTGTTATGTTTAAAAATCTGATTGGGGGTGAAATTGCATTTTCTTTCCTGTGTCCTGTGTGTCCTGGGAGACAGTGGGTGGACTTGCTCACTCGTATAGAATGAAATTACGGGCGCAACGACTGTGACGGTATGAGGGATTCGGGCAGACAAACACGGAATGTAACCCCAGCAGGGAAGTTGGAAAATTGCGGGACTTCTGGTGTCCAAGTGACCTGGTAAGCTAGGAAGGTTAATCTACTTCCGTGGGGTAGGTCGCAAGCAGTAGCGGATAACTGAGGGCGATGGAATTCGAGCCGCAAGTTCATTTTGGCGAGAGAGTTTATAACAGTTTCACTGGCTGAGTGTTTTTCAAGTTGCCATGCGTTAGGATATGGACATGTTCTAGCTGAGAGTTGAATGCTGAATTTGTTTGAGTGGGCTTGGCGAGGGGAACAATATTATTCGGAGTGTATGTTGTTGGACTGAGTTGGACGGATATGTTGTCAGAGATTCAGTGGTGTGCGTGAATTTGGCGGATAAACGAGAGGAACTGTTAGATTCTACAAAGCCATGCACAATACATTCACACAAATGGTCAACGGTAGGTATTTGGATTTGAATATTGTTATACTGCTGGTTGCGAGAGGTGCGCTGGATGTTGTTAACATAGTCGCAGTTAATTTTGAATTTGGAGACACTGGCAACACTATTTCCAAATTGATAGCTGATAGCTGGTTTGAGTTCACTTTGGGCACGTTCAAGAACATAGTTGACTAAATTGGTCCGGACTAGACGTACCTTGAACGCAAAAACTATATTGGTTGGTAACGCCACTTTTCCAACGTCAGCAACATCATTTTACAAACTGTCAACTTAATCTCAGTCAAGAAATTCTTTAATAGATTCAACGACCAACTCCATCATCACCTGGAAAAAACTGTTCATGTGATCGATGTAGGCCAATCAAAACTGAGACCCAGCAGATAGCCGTCAGATTTACTAAACTAAATACGTTTCTTTAGTTTGCAATTTCACCATGAATATGGACATATGATACATGGAACTAACCGTTTAAAAAACTACGCACAAGTTAGATTTCCAACCGCTGACACATTAAGACTGTTTCAATGATCATTCTTCTTAGTAAATCAAAGTAAATGGGAATACTTCTGGTTAAACACTTAGATAGATGTTCAATAAGACAAAATAATAAAATCAGGCAACTTTGACAGCCACTGTGGACTTTTTAGAGCCACTGGTAATTAGACGTCAGTCAGAGATTGGCCGCATTCAAGAATCTAGTTATCTTAAGTCGTCTAGATTGGTCTGGATGAGATGTAACCTGAACGCAAAAACTATATTAGTCGGGAACGTCACTTTTTCTATGTCAGCCACATATGAGAAATGTCAGCTTAGTACTCAGTCACGAATTTCTTGACTAGATTCGTCGGCTATCCGTCCATAAACTTCAACTGAAACAACGCTTATATGACCGATTTCAGCCAATCAAAACCGATATACATCTAGTCAGACAGCTGTCAGACTAGATACTTGAACGTCCCCATTCAATGTTGCTGTGCAAATGCTGCCAATGCAATTCTACTTCCAAACTCTTTTAAGTTTCAGAAAAGTATTAATTATTTAAAAATAAGCATTTTATGATTTATTTTGAGCAATAAGAATGTTAGACCAAAGTATGGCCGAAGTGACTCAGTGATTAGTGCACGGGACGTACTCAGTGAGGTGTTTCAAGTTCAATCATAATTTACATTTTTGATATTTTATATAACCAAGATTTTATTAATTCAAAACCAAAAAATTTTATATTTTGGTGGCGGCAATGCCCCATTTTTAGCAGTGATATGTAACTTACGAACCATGGAGAAAATTACATAAATAAAATATATACCCTTATACGTAGACGTACCTAACCTAAATGTTCTCAGTCGTCTAACCGAATGTCTTCAGTTAAAAACACATACCTACTCAATAAATTTCTTTGCGTATTTTAAAATTTCCTCGATAATACATATTTACAATTGCATTCAAATCCATTCGAAGGCTCAAGCAAGCTGTGTAGGAAACCATCATAAATTTGTATCATACTTTGTCCATAAACGGCAGACACGGAACCAGAAAAGGCTTCATTTGAACTCTAACGTTTTAATTGTTGAAATAGAAACAAATTCTAGGAAGCAAATCCAACATTATAGCTCCTGTCCCAAAGGAATAGTGGTATTAGATCCGTATCTATTTTGTATACAAATTCACAACCAACAGTCACCCAATGGAACAACCCTCGTCCTCTAGTATTTCTTTGCACCGCTTACACTTGGCATCACTCTATCCAAAAATTTATATTTATATTTCTTATAAATGTCCCATATTCAGATGTTCAAACCACATTCCCATAATTCATTGTTAAGGGATGATGGAGACTTCCCAAAGGGGAGTGCCAAATCCAAGTTTAGTACTCTTCTAAATAACTACCCATTATTCGCGTCAACCCTCCGATGACAAAGGGAAATATTTTCAAAGGGGAATGCCATCCCCTTGGTTTAGAAAATTTGTCCTTATTTTTCCATAATAAGGGGAGTGAACAAAGTTGCAGGGAAAAATCTAGTTTGCGGTTATTTTTGAAGTTAAATGTCCTTCGTAATATCTCCCCTATGAATTCTTTCGTTGAGTAGGTAGTAGAGCAAATGTTTATGGGAGCTAAGAAGTTGAAAAATGGGGCCACTGTGAAATCAAATTTTAACTGCTTCCTAGACTTGCTGTCTATTCAAAGAAGATTGTTAATTGTACTTTGTGTGCATTGTAGACTGTTGACAGTCAAACGCAAAATTACATAAAAATATAACCAGGGGGCAGATTCCGTATAACAATAATCGTCGGGACGATATAGTTTTTGTAACTTTGATGACCATAATAAGTTATATTCTTCCCCGATTTGTTTCACTATCGTCAGCTTTCAATACACTTGTGAAAAATGAACCGTATTAAGGTCTCAAACTCGAAATTTTGGCACCTAGTTGCTACTTTTGGAGGTCTATCGTTCCGACGATAATCGTCTGAAAAATTACGGGATGGGTGCCCAGATAGTAGTGGTCGGCTTTCGTGTGAAGCTTTCCACTTTTGTAAATGTCGACTTAAGGCGATGCTCTGTCGCATCGCTTTGTCAAAAATGCAATATAAGCTACTATAGAATTCACAAACTTACGTAAATGCAACAACGACGATTGAACTCGACTGTGCAAAGTGACGGATTCTATTTTGGTATCAAAAGCAGTCTTCTTCTACTCCTGCTGCACACACCACCCTCCCCTTGTTGTTATTAAAATAGGCGGTCGGAGGTGGTATGAAAAACAAATTGGGCCTTACCAACAATCTTACCTTCACACTAGATATTCTGTAGGTCACAATATGCAACTTATTAACTGGAAAATTTAGCCATTGGGATTTCGAAAGATTTAGCCTGGACACTAAAAATTCAATATGACGGTTTGAGTTCTTTCTGGAAACTACAATATTAACTTTAGACGGCACCCTGTTTAGAGCTTTGCGCGAAGCTGTTAGCATATTTACAAACCCTGTTAGATATTCCGAAGACCGACTTACATGCCTTCCTAATATCACAACCACGCTTAGAATTCGGAGTCGGAGGAGTTGAATGTTCAATAGATGGCGACAGATTTTTATTAAAGAAAGTGCTGAATGTGAGGTATTAGCTGGCTTAATTTTTTCGGCGAATTGATTCAGTTTTTCCCAGAAACTAAATCCGAAGTGGGTGCGGAGGCATAAAACAAATTCAAGACCAAACATTTTGGGAACCGTAGCAAATGTGAAAGTAAGAGGAGTGATTTACTAATAATCATTTTTTAATTTCACTCTAAGTATTTTGTAGGTCAGGTCACAATAGGTAGTTTTAGCTACATATATGGAAAATTTCGCCATTGTGAGTTCATAAAATATAGCCTGGCCACTAAATATAATTATTATTACCGCGCTTTGTCTTCAAATTCGATAAAGAAGTGTGCCAACGAGGAGCACCCTCTAAAAGTAATGGAATAACTTACGTTCACAGCTTAAAATGTACACAAAGTACAATTTTACAATCTTCTTTGAGCATGCAGCAAGTCTGGGTTTGAAGCAGTTTAAAATTAAAAAGAAGGCCCAATTTGTTTTACAAACCTACGCCGACCTGCTTTTTTAATTGCAATAGGGGGAGGGTGTTGTGTGTAGGTAGGAGTAGACGAAGACTGCTGTTGACACCAAATAGAATCCGTCACTTTGCACATTCGAGTTCAATCGTCGTTGTTGCATTTACATAAGTCTACGAATTCTAGAGTAGCGTATATTGCATTTTTGACAAAGCGATGCGACAGAGCATCGCCTTAAGCCAACATTTACTAAAGTGGAAACCTTCACACGACAGCTTGCCACTAGGTTTGTTTGACGTGGGCCCTAGTGCGCACTGGGTTAACCCTAATGCGTTCGATATGGTACTGAAAACCTGTGTTTCACATGGCTTCTAGGGCAGCCTAGTTGTGCCCTGAACTGACCCCAGTTAATTTGTGGGGGCAAGATGTCGGTGCTGAGTTTTGCTGTCATTTCGCTTGCTGTCATTCATTTTCGAACTCGTCATCTACATTGCGAACACTTTTATCAACTATTTTCATTATGACAAACCCAAATTCAGAATTTAGTTCACTCATAAACGGGAAAAAGTGTTAGCAAAAGATAAATATAAATCATATCAACAGCTGACAGACTTCAGGGCAACATTTTGCGTTCGATATAGAAGTCGAATTTTCAGGGTTGTGCAGGGTTTTTGACAGCCGTGAAAATTAGCTGACACTTCTCAGTGCGCACTAGTGCTAGCCACGTCTAACAAACCTACTACTATGTAGTTATATTTTTATGTAATTTTGCGTTTGACTGTCAACAGTCTAGTCAACTACAGCTTAAGTGGCGCCTCAGTTGATGTCTTTCTGGGTCGTTTTCTACAGATCAAATTTCAAACATTTATATAAACAAAAGAATCACCTCAAATCTCTGGTTTTATTAAGTTTCTTGTATTTATTTTCCATAAAAGTTTCAATATTTTACAATAACTCACATTGATTGACGTTTACATCAAATTCTCTGTCAGTTTTCATATTTTCTCCATTCGGTATTATTCTTTTCTTGCGTCTATGACGCATACAAATATTTTCCATAATTGGTAATATATTTTGTTTTCATTTCAAGTGTCTACATTTAATATGTTTATGCTTAAAAATTAGATTCACCAAAAAACAAAAAATGGACAAAAGGAAAATCAAATTAAAAACGACTTACTTTAGTTATTATATGCTATGAGTTTGTTGTTGTGAGTAACATATTTACATTGAAATAAACAATTTGTTCTCATTATTAACTAACTAAAAATCTTATTTATGCTTGTAAGTATATGCCTTAAGTTAATTTAAATCAATTATTCACAACGATACAGCTTATAACAATGTCACAGTAGAATAACTTTGCCCATTCCTGGGCAATGTTCACATTTGAGAGCGTACATTTTTGTCACTGTGGACGTCACTATATTCAACTCGATGTATTTAAAACGATTTTAACTTCTCAAATGAATAAATGCATTTCTGTCAATTGAAACGGTGTTTTAATTGACAGAAATGCTTAAACGAAACGAAATGCATTTCTGTCAATTAAAACGGTGTCAGAAATGCATTTTCGTTTCGTTTAAGAGTAGCGAGCGCTGAACAGAGTTCAACTAAGTCATCCGATTGTGTTTAGAGCGATCTTATTTATTTGTGAGCACTTTCTTTCATGTGACTATAAAAATACTTCATCTGACAGTATTTTTTTTATTTCTTAAGTCCGCTCCGCTTTACTTAAAACTGACTTTTATTTTCTGTACCAGCATTTACATTTCCAGTTAGTGCTGCAATTTAGCTAGGTTAGCTGTCAAAATATACTTTGCTTGGATTTTTACTCGGAACTCAAAACAGACTGCTCAGTCAATTTATCCTACAGAGTAGGCTCTAAACACGTTACGGGTGAAAAAGAAACACAAATTCAGTATCCCATCCCAATGCGTTAACTTTTTTTTGACAGTTAAGTGACTTAAAAAGAAAAACGCCTAATGGTAGAAATTCAAAACTCCGAGTCTGTCTGTAAGATCTGTTTTCAACATGTCGAGCGTTGTGCAATGCAAACCTAATCTGTTTGCGAAATTGAAGAACGTCAAATAGCACATTTGACATAAAGAACGAATAACGAAAAATGGCTGCTACAACCACGCAAGCTGTCAGTTGTATTGTATTGTATCCCGCACTGTCAAATTAATTCGGAAAAAAAACAATAGTTAAAGTCACGATTGACAGCCGTGACATTGTTATCAAGCACCACTCTTTCTTTGTGTAGGTGTAGGCACCACCTATCCCCTATTTCCTCGATTCAAGTACCAATACTTTAAGTAAATTATATGATTATGTAGTAAGTAGATGACGGTCTCTTTTTTATTAATTCTCTCTATTGAGTTTTGTAGAAGATTTATAGCTTGTTTGGTTTTTTTTTCTTTTTCTTTTTGCAATATTAAAAATATACTTTGTATCATTTGATCAATATTTTGTGTGAGAATAATTCAGCTTTATTCGGCATTCGTGTGAAGTTCTGTGTATTCAGCTCCTGATGGTTGTACAAATTTACTTAGTCATTTAGGGTTATTATTCAGTCCGTCGATTTGCAACCATTCGTACAAAAGAGTATCGTTTGTTGTTTATACTTTGTAACTGCCATATCGTATAAATCTACAACAAATACAAAATAATTTGGAGACTGTATTCTCAATTATTCCACCCGATCTATTCCTCTCTCCTTCTGTCCTGTGCCTAGACGTGATCTGTCAATCCGATTGTGGCATCCGGCACGAGGGTAGTAGTGACGGCTGCTTGTAACAATTTCGTGACGACTTCCTCACCAGGCGACCCGCTCTCCGATCCGGAAGCCATTGTTGAGAATAGTGTACTCATGGTTGAGGGCAAAGCGGCCACGGTTGTGGCCAAGGTCGTGAGAAGTGTTGTTGTAGTTGTTGCAAGTGTGGTAGCAGCTGCAGTCGATGTCGACAGTGGTGCAGGTGTAGTTGTTGTTAATGTGCTCAAGAGAATGCTGCTGTTAACTGTGGTTATGTGGTGTAAATTTGAGTGATCGATAACTGGTGATCGGATGTACGGGTATGTCGGGCAGGGGTTGGTCAACTGAGCTCCCAGCATTGACTCAAAGACATAACCGATCAATGAGCCGGCTGTCAGGCCGACGTTATACGAGAGTGTCATCATGTTTCCGGTCACCTCCTTGAGAGTGCCGGGTACCTTGGCGGGTGCCAACATCATTGGAAGACTGCCTGCGAGACCATTGCTGATGCCCAAAGCCATGGTAAAGACAAAAGCCGCTGATTCGCCCGCTATTACTGGATGTGCGCGAGGAGCACAGCAGAGCAAAAGCAGTGGCACCAAAGGAATCCTAAGGCCCGACATCAGTATCAACTGCCTGCGTGACCAGGTGTACGGAACCGCGGCGAGTATCTTTCCGATGACATCTCCCGTGTTGAAAGTGAACATGAGTAGCACGGGAAACCAGGTTCCTAAGCTGCAGGATATAATCTCCGACTCGATTCCCGGATAAAGTGACAGAGTCACACAGTAGGCCAGTGCTATGCACACCATGTACGGATAGATGGCCTGGGCCACCCGCCACCTCGACTCGAAGCCATTACGGAGGTCGGTCAGCTTGCCGGGATTGCACTGACCTGGAGTCAAAATGTGCTCCACTTTGAAAGCAACATTTGGAGTATCCTGCGGCGTTGTCGGTACATCCGGCAGGTTATTTAGACCCTCGATGACGGACTCTCCAGCTGTTGGATTTGACAGCTCATACACGGGGTTGCTGGAATTGAAACACGAATTAGGCACAATCAAGTTGGGGCTGTAGTTGTAAGTTTACCTGAAGCTCAACGCAGTCGGTGCATTCCCAGTTCCCTGCATGGATGGTGGGCTTGATTCCAAAGTTAGAACACCGTACTTGGCCGTAGCCGAGTCGCCACCCAACGCCTCATTCTAAAACGAAAAACAAACACACATTGGTTGGGCTGTAGGTGCAACGCTCTCTCCCGCTCTTTTACCATTCGGTCTTCGTCGGGCCTCAAGATGATCTTTGCGCACGCCTTCATGTGGTATCGAACGAATGGCGAATCTATCGTCATCACATGCAATATATAACTGAACACTACGTACATCGTTGACGTCAAGAAGAATATAACAGTTGAGACGCGATCGTTGTAAATCAGCATTTTGGTAACGACTCGATTGGAAGACACCAGGAAACCGGCTAAACTCTCGCCAGCCATTACCGCTTGTGTGTACTGCTTCGGCAGCATGCTGGCAAATCCATAAAAGCTGGATTGTTGCACTGCAAACAAGGCGACACATATACACTCAAAACAATTTAATGATTATTTCGCTTAATTTGCCTCACCTGTACACCCGATTGCCACCAATGAGACCGCAGCCAAGTTCACTGAGTACGCGGTGTTTGCGGTAAACATATGCCATGCCACCTCACAGACCGCTACGAAGATTAGCGTGGTAAATGATATGACATATCCGAAGAGCACACGTAATCGAAACGGTGCCAACGACAGGAAAACATTATTCAGCAAAACTGTGGCGAACGCCACGATGATGTACGTCATAGACATGTCCAAGGCCACAGAGCGTCCTGGAAAGCGGGACTGCCAGTAGTCTGCTGCTATGATGAAGCTGTAATGTATGACAGAAATTGTGCGTCATTTTGGAATAGACAATCGTTATTTAAAGAGTACTTTGTGGAAGTGGGATGACATGACATCCCTGCATTTGTCCGCAATCGCCGGCTCATTTGACGCAATTTGGAGGCCACACTTCAAATAGAGATGTCGTCATAAGCCCGAAAAGTTCCCAATAAACCTAAACACCCGCATTCCACACCTTATATTCTGCTGCATTTTGCGCTTAACTTCTCGTGCCACATCGAATCACTCTACCTTGCAATTATCGCCAATTCATTCTCCCCAGAGGTCAGCCGACTATCGGCTAAACATTGACACGAATTTAATGAGCTAATTACGCAAATATCGCACCCAAGCTACCAGCTACATACCCATACCAGCAGACATCAATCGCCGACTTTAGTCTTTAGTGACACGTAACATTCAAAGGGTTGATAAGCTTCTATCAATAGCGTGGAAGAGGAAAAACGAGCGAAAATAGAAAATGTGCATAAATATTCAACATAGACATCACTGACCCAGATCCCGATTAGCCAGACATGAGGCTGAGTTTCTGGTGGTAGCTAATCGCATAAATGCACACCGCCATCAACTATGGAGCATTTTCGACTGCTTGTCGCTCTCAAAGGCAGGCGAAAATAAAAACTTTTAATGCAATCCTGCAACATTTTTAATGAGATAATGTGCTTCGCTGAAGTGCTCCGATTTCGATGCATTGAACGCGAACAGAATCACGAGAGGATTTATACAGTTTCGAGGGAAAGTTGCCGAACTGCATGAAATGGTTTTCGCAGTAGAAGCGGACAGATTTAGTGGGGGTTTTAATCTGCACATAAATAGAGGAAAAATGGATTTGTTGTTGTGAAGAGAGAGAGTCCTTGGATCTACTAAGGCTTACTTTCTGTGAGTTAGTTTTCGTTAAACTTGACGAAAGCATTTCTAACATAGAGTAAATCAAGTGTTTCTTTCAAAAGATAAATTGCTCCCAATTTTTATTCACACTTCTTGAACACAGCCGATTGGTGACGTACAAAATTTAGTGGAAGTGGGAGCTTTGTCAAGTTATTTCTTTGGAATAAATAAGTCTTTTTTGAGTCAAAGACGGTGAGGTTCGGATAGAAAACGTTTTGAAACAAAAACACTTCCAAAAAGTATGCGTGGCAATGAGCGACATAACCTCTAAAGGGGATGTTCAAAAATCTAATTTAGTAAGTCTGACAGCTGGCTGACCTAATGTGTCTCAGTTTTGATTTGCTTAAATCGGTCACATAAATAGCTTTTTCAGTTGGCGTTTATAGATTAATAGCCGACGAATCTAGTCAAGAAATTCATGACTGAGGACTAAGTTGACAGTTCGCATATATGGCTGACGTAGGAAAAGTGACCTTACTGACGAATCTAGTTTTTGCGTTCAAGGTACTTCTAGTTGCGGCCAATCAAGTCGACTTGAGATAACTAAGTTCTTGAATGTGTCCATAGTCTTAAGACATATGTCAAAAGAAATGTTTGTTTCGAAAATTTCACGTCAACTTGTGACAGACAGAAAAGATCAAACTTAGAAAATAGATTTGTCGCGATATTTTCGTAATCTCCAACTCAGAGGCTTGCAGTACCAAGTCATTCTAATAATGAACGTGGGAGCGTTACTTCCTTGCAAATTGTACTAGAATTGTGTCTGAAATCCACTCTGACAATCTAAAGGAAGTTTTTCTGGCTTGCAATAGAAAGATGCATTTCATATTGAATGCACACAATTATAATGTCTGTTTATTTTTTGCCACCATTTGGACCTCAACTGAACGCGAAGCATCTACTACATAAGTCTATACATATGGGTAGACCCAAATGCCGTATTTTGCGAACCACCTCCTGGATTATTTCGCTTTTGTTGCATGAGTGTACTGTCGGTTTAAATATTTTTTTGGACACATTCCCAGATTGAAAAGGATAAGAGATGAATGCGAACCATTCATCTAACCACCAGGGATGAATAACTGTTTTCTTTTTTTTTTTATTGATTTATTTTTTGCAAAACAATTCACTTTAACCCATCAAAATGACAACAACAGAGTTCAATTCGAGGACCCAGCAGGAAGCGAGATAGCCATTCGCTACGACTACGAATAAGTGCTTACGGTTATCTATAGAATACTTTTATGTTCGGCTTTTTTAGTGGGGAGTAAGTTCTTTTGTTTTGAAGGCGCCACCACGAAATGTGGGTCATGTAGAAAATTTCCACACATGTAGGTGTGTACTTTAATTTATACAGCGAGTAAATCTTGATTGAAGTTTCACCTACCCCCTGTATAATGTAGGTGTGTGTGAAGTTTTTTTTTTGCTGAATTGCATGAGGGTGTGCAATTTGAATAGGCCTTGACTTTGAATCAATGAACAGATTCCCATGAAACTTACCCAAGAATAAGCCCAAGAGAAGAGCAAATCAATTGAAGGGGAGGGGTATAGGGCTGTTGACTTGCCAATGTAGTGGCAGAGTTCCAATTCAACGATATCAAGTGCGAGTTTTATTTCACTATGAAATTGCGGCATTGAAAGTTATGTCTGAAGGATGTCGTTGAAGTAAGTTGGCTTAGCTCTCGAAAGGACATGAAATAGCTGTAAGGGGAGCACAATGGACATGGGTCAAGAACGTACATCACACAGACGTCACACATTATAGTCATTCTCATAGAATTGTACACACAATGTCCTATTTGCGTAAACACACAAAAAAAAAACAAAAAAAAGGAAAATAACCTCGAGGTCATACATCAAAATGTCGTTGGAAAAGTTACTTAAGAAGACCCTCTCACACCTGAATGGCATTTGAACTCAAAGCCAGGTAAATTCACTGTAACCTCTGCCACGTAAGGCCCACACCACCCGCGCACAATGAAATCTTACGTCAACATTCTGCGGCAAAACACAACAACTATGCAGAGAGATTCCCAAATGAACAAGCGGGTTGTATGGGTACTAGTTCCAATTATTTATCCATCAGCGGATATTTGCACGCGAGTGTCAACTTTTAACATCATCATCCCACTGAGGTTGTCCCTCCAAACCGTCACTCAAACCTTGAGCCCACTCAATATGTCCACTCCACTGCAAACGTTCGGTGTACCCCGGAGGTATATATTTCTATCAAATCCAGGCCGGATTGCGTTCTATTTTTAAAACCAAGATACCGTGAACACCGCCCCCACCTTCATCCGATCAGTTATAGTACCAAATAAATCGATTTAACGGATAAAGGTGTAATTTTTCGAAGCTTATTGCCGCGCCCTTAGGCTGACATCCGTCGCCATCATTCGTCCGGCCAAGATGCAGCCACCAACAGCACTTACCTGTTATAGGGTAGGACAAATCCAATTCCAGCGGCCAGCAGTGCCAGGTATACCACGTGCTTGCGATCCTTTGGCGGGCCAACATCGATTTCTGGACTATCCATTGGTTCATGGTGATTGACACGTCGTCCTTCGAGCGGTTCATAGGTTGTCGCCTGGACACCCTCCATTCTGAGAGTTTAAGGTGTAAACAAAACCAAAGCGAATAACAAAATTGAAACCTCTCCCCGCACCCGGACTGGCTGAGAGTATTATGAGCTCTCGGGGACCGTAATCGATTCTACCCCGATGCTGTGGGCCTTTTAGAAACGCGTCAAACCGATTATCTCCTCGCAAAACACTTCTGATGTAATTTTCACACTCACTCACTGTACACTTTGCGGTGGCATAGTTTTCACACAGAAGAAACTCGTTTCCGGATTTTATTTTGCGTGCGGTTTACTCTTTTTTTTTCCCCCGCACTATTTTTCGCACTGCGTATGGGAGGAGCAGGGACTGTTTCTACAGATTCTAGAACTTGTCATGGATTTTTGAATGCACTGTACATGTTTTGAGTGTACCGAGATTGATTGTTGCGGAAGAGATTTTATTTTGTTACTACAAATTGTTATAGTTTAGCGAATGATTTTCGATTTGCACGTACCATGTCGTGCGATGTGTTTTTCAGTGGAGAACTGAAATTTTCTCTGCGCAGTGCAGCGCATGCATCGAAAAATCGATTTTCTATGGCCAAGTGTCAGATGGTGGTGAATTGGGGCCATTTGGCAGACGAAATGGATGGCTGAACTTTAGAAGGGTGGGCCGGTGAGTGGTGAGTTTTCAATTGCCAACTGGTGGGACTGTGAATGGCGCGACGATTTAAATCGTATTGGAGTAGGTGGCAAACGGACGTTTTTAAGAAAGGAAATATTTTGAAATCTCTAACCTCTACCGACACCCTATAGTCTCCCAACCATTTAGAAAGCGGAACGGTCTGATACAATTTGTCAGCAACTCCTTCACTAACTGTTTTCCTCTCCCGCACTGGAATGCGATCGATTCTCAGCACGTCACTTGCCGCAATTGGCATTTGGCAGATACCACCGTTTTCTGTTTTTCACCCACAATGAGTGTCTAATTCTTTTTTTTTGTTTTAATTTTTATTTATTCGGTCTTATTTTTTGCATGATTTCCTTTTTTTGTTAGTTAGTCGCGAGTTTTTCTTTTAAATTTTATTTTCGTTGTAATCGGTTTTTTTTTCTAAAATGAATCTCAGCGATGAGAGCTTCCCCGATGATGGCCTTCACATAACCACAATCGATCGCAGAAGCAACGTCTCATCGTGCATTTCCTCGTCACCGGGTGGGCACGATCAGAATCTATCGGCATCAACGTCTGGACAATCTTCCTCCGGCACCAGCCGTGAGACTACACAAAGTGATCCTGTGAAAAATCCCGAAGGTCGCGAGGAAGAGGAATACACGCAAAAAGTGAGATCATATCAAGATCTTCATTCTGTCTACACAAAGCGCAGGTATACGCATGTGAAGAGCAAAGTTCGGGAGTTCATCGAAAGCCAAAAAGCTGAAGAGGAGCTCCGGAAGTCCACAAGAGAGTACATACGTCGAATGTCAACGCCAGAGGACAGAGACAATGAGTTAGACAACAAAGCTGAAGACGGCACACAGAATCCAGACGCAATGGACAACCCATCTGACATGGCACAGGCTCTGTTTGAAAAGGAACAGGAGAACATGTGTCTGAAAGTGCTCAACGATCACCTTCAGTCGAGCCTGCAGGAGAAAATGATGGAAGCAACAAGACTACGTCGAAATGTTGACAGTATGCGTATTGAGCTGATGCACGCCAAGGACAAGGCAAAACGCCACTCAGTGCACAGCATTGGTATGGAATTTCGCAACCATTACAGCCCACGACTGTCGCTGCCGACTCTGGTGTACAAGCTGCCGCGCACCACGACTGGTACGCAAACTGATTTCGTGGAACCGCCACCGGCGAACGATATCAACAATAATAACAACAGCAGCGGGCTGTATGAGAACAAGAACGTGGCCACCATTCAGCCAATTTCACTGAATTTCACACCCGACCATTTGGGGCATATTCAACGTCAAATTCGCCGTCGAAACAATTCGAATCCGCCAACACCAACAGCCGAACACACAACGACCAGCAAACTGGAAGCAGATCGAAGTGATTCAGCTATAGACACCGAGGAAGGTGACTCCTCATGGGACACTATTTTGAGGGAGGAATTCATGATCTCCGAAAAGGGCGGCAACAGCACTGAGAATCAGCCAAACGAGAAGAAGAATAAGCGTTCGTTCAAGCGAAAGTTGAAGTGGATTTTCGGCCCCTGTGGCAAGTGTAACGATCAAAGGAACAGCA
This sequence comes from Cheilosia impressa, assembly GCA_948293265.1. NCBI lineage: Eukaryota > Metazoa > Arthropoda > Insecta > Diptera > Syrphidae > Cheilosia > Cheilosia impressa. The sequence continues at coordinate 51,693,315 of OX411881.1, read as the reverse complement.
GTATTGGGGAGCAGTACAGTCAGACTCCGCTATTGGACTCGATGTTTGCACATAGTCTACGTGTCGCAGATAACACTAATTCGTCGTAAGCTCAATCATCGTTGTGGTGGTACTTATTTATTTTGTTAGTTTAAGTTTGTCTACAAAAGTCGCATTTGAATGTTTGTAAAATGATTTATTCAGTTTCTTTCTTTTAATAAAAAAGCATTTAAAGCGGGCTTTAAAATTTGGCATTTTATTTGGAAACTAAATACCTATAACTTGGTTTTACATAAAATGGAAGCCATTTATTTGGGAATGGAACAGTTTGATCTCTGAACTCTGATGTCGCAGCAAGAACGCAATGAAATAAGGAACAGACATCTCAGTTGAATTACTGTTTTGAATTCTGTCACAAAGGGGAATAATTAAACTCGAATAAATTGTAATTTCTACTCTCTCGGTGAGACAGTTGATTACCTATACAATTGCGCAGATAAATTCTTACTGCTTGTTCTGTCTGTATGAAAGACGATTCCTCTGGGATCCGTAATTGTATTTTCATTTCATTAGTTTTCATGGTTTACGAATCTTGACCACAAGAACTTAATCAAATGGCAAAATTTCGTAAAAAAAAACAGCAGCACTTATGTTATTTCAGCGCAAGTAATTTCTATTGTTTGATTTTCGGAAAATATGTCAAATGGAACATGGAGGAATGTAGGTGCTGGCTGACGCTTATGTTTTCCCGGATTCAGAACTGATTTTTTTAGGAAAAATTCCATTCATTCCATTCTCGTTCTAAAATTTGTGGATTTAGGGAGACATTAAGAGTAATAATCTTTCAAATCTGGGGCCGAATTACCGTGATGGAAATTGTCAGTGTTCCAAACAATTCAATTACGTACTCTTCGCTGACGCTACGACCGAGGTAGATTTTTAGGTTAATTTCTGTCTGAAATCCAATAAGAATGACAGTGTAGCGCAGGCATTAATATGCCAATTTAGTTAATATAGAGATTGCCAGTTCGCGTGTCGCTAGTCATTGGGAACGTTCAAGTATCTAGTTTAGTAAGTCTGACAGCTCTCCCACTAAGTGTATCTCGGTTTTTATTGGGGGGAAATCGGTCAAAAGAGCAGCTGTTTCAGTTGACGTTTATGGGGGTAGCCGACGAATATAGTCAAGAAATTCGTGACGAGTACTAAGTTGACAGCTCTCATATGTAACTGACGTAGAAAAAGTGACGTTCCCGACCAATCTAGTTTTTGCGTTCAGGTTATATCACATCCAGTATACAGACCAATCTAGTCGACTTAAGATAACTAGATTGTTGAATGCGGCCATTTAGTCGAGTCAACGGAACGCTGCCATTGGGCAGAAAAAAGTTGTGCCATATTTTTTGCAGCGCATTTCATTACACATCTCTGTCTTACGGGTACTAAAAAACAGTGTCACCTCACATCCACTGCAGAGGCAGAATCTGTAACTGCTCGATCTGAAATAAGGACGTTCAAATGTGACGGACGAAGGGTCTTTTTACACACGAGTTGAAGGGAGTTCCACAAGCCACTTTTGCTTTACTGATTTGTTTGTTCCAGATATAAGTCGGAATATAACTTGGTGGAGAACATAACATGGAACTGAGGAACTTATTGGCGTGCTGGCGTAGTAGCCACCCTTGGGTATTGAGAACTAGATTAACAAACGCAACAATTGTGTTAGCATTATATGCCAATGTACTTTATTGTTAAACATTTGTGTACACATACGACTTATAATAATTTCGAAACAGAATAATAATAACAAAATATAAACAAGCTTCAAAATACGAATCTTTTCCTTGGGTTTTAATACTTTTAACATTTTTAAAATTTAACATATTGGCATGCATATAACATATTAGTTTCACACCGTTTTCCATGTGCTGTGTGCACTTTGCAAAGTTTATTTGGAGTTAAGTGAAGGGGAATGGTTAAGATATTAGTTCCTTCTGTCGTTCAGAGAATTATAGTTTGGTGGTGGAAGTTCCTTTGGAATAAAATAAAAACAAAGATCAGTTACTTTAAAAAGGGGAAAAAAAAACTGTAACCTTCTACTTACATTGTAAGATGGTGGTGGCATATTGCCTGGTTGTTGTTGATTGTTCCTTTGGTTGTCTGCGGTGTTGAATGCGCTGCGTGCGGCTTCAGCTTCCTTGGAATCTAAAAGCGGTTACAATTACAATAGTTATCTAGGCAAAGTTGAGGGGCACACGTGGAAGGAAAATATAAAGTATGTGTATGCAAAAAAGGACGACCTTGAAGCTTACCAACATAAAAGGAAATAAACTTGTTGAAAATGCTTAGAGAAAAATAACTGGGATTGGAATAAAATGAAAGTTGCTGTATGGATAATAGTAACAGCAATTGCGGCCTGAAACAACACAAGAGGACACAAAGTAAACTTAGGTTTGGAGCGACAGTGAGTGAGACCATCTCGGCATTTGTGTGTGAATTTGATTTCGAATCGAACTTGTATGAGGGGCAAAACAAACGCAAATACCTTGGGGTTTGTGGTAATTTTGGTTTGGTACTTAGGTAGCTGCAATTGAAAGAGAAAAAACGAGTTATGTCGAGATCGTTTGAGGTTATTTACGAGAAATACCCGCCACAGATAAGTCGGTTCAAGTTAATAGCTAATTTAGTCAATTTTGAACAAATGTCTTACGATATCTTAGACCAATTAATTTCACAAGTGACTAGACGCGCGATTCGGTTTGAAAAGTATCAACTGTGCGTCATTTATTAACACGTTTTGATTTAAGTGCATCACTGTGCAGATTTAATATAAGTGGCCCATCACCGATCACAAAACTCCCAACAAAAAGACAAACATCAAGTGAGCTACTTACTTGCAGGTGGTGCTGAGAATCCCATTGCGCCAGATGGTGCGGTGCTGCCACCCTGTCCTGGATAGCCTGGGTAGCCATTTGGTAGGCTCGGTGTGTATCCGCTCTGCGGTGGCACCGACGCGCCAGGTTGTCCATATGACGGTTGACCAAAAGGTTGCTGGCCATAAGGTGGTTGACCAAATGCCTGCTGGCCGTAGGGTGGTTGTTGACCATAGGGCGGTTGCTGACCGTATGGAGGATAACCAGCTTGTTGCGGGAAACCACCCTGCTGCGGAGGAGCAGTAAAGCCACCATAAGCCGGAGGGGGTCCATAGCCTCCTTGAGCGTATTCTCCAGCTGGTGGAGCATATCCACCGGCTGGAGGATACCCTCCAGTTTGGGGTGGCGCGAATCCTCCTTGCTGCGGCGCACTCGGATAGTTCTGATGATTCGAGTATGTTGGCGCTGTTTCCCCATCAAGAAATAAATTCATTCAACAATTTGACTGCCAATGCTCAATGCCGAGAGGGACAAGTACAATATAAGAATAAAATAAACTACATACGTGTACCGATGCCTGGGTATGGTGGAGGATTATCACTGACAAACACCGAATTCGGTGCCGGTCCAGTGAATGCATCGTTCTGCGGTATCCAGCCGTAGTAGCCCGGTGGTGGCTGATAAGCTGGTGGCGGAGCCTCATGCCACGATCCAGATGGCGTGTATGGCGGAGGATCGTCGAAATTGCCATTGGTGCTGCGCATGTTCTGTTGAGCAATGGACGCAGCACGCAACATAGCTTGTCCATATTCGATTGCTCCGCCAGACTTAAAGTAGAGCTTGAATTTTACTTCACCGATGAAATTCCCATTGGGCTGGGCCCGGACCTTGCCTTTGATGTAATTGGCTCCAAAGACGGGTTGCTCAATATCGACCTGGAAGATGAAACAGTTTAACGCTTGATACAAAGACCCAATATAAGAACTTACATCGTTCATCGCAATGAAAGGTGCACTGAACGACATCATCGACTCGGTTTGCTTCTTGCTGTTGAATATCATTCGATGCGAAGTCAGGTAAATGTGTCCCTGCTTGGTGCCCTTGAAGAGCGGATTGTCCTGACCGGCAAACTCCAGACTGACATTTTCACTATGGATTAGAATGCTGCAATAAAATAACAAAAAGTAGGTTAGACTTTTGGCTACGACTGTTGTTTTCATTCCATTGTGCAATTTAATCTTATCTTTCGCAGCAAATATGCTAATTCTACATGGTGCTAGTTAAGTAAATCAAATGAGAAAATCAATATTCGCAATTTGCATTCTAATACGACACAAATTAGGTATTTTTCTTGTGAAACAGTTAATTTCACAATGACCTCATCAATTCGTCAATGACGTTGAACTTTTTGCGTTCTTTTCGTGCAACTTACTATTCTCCGTAGTGAATTAGGACACCGCCGTTAGTGTGGGCTGTATTTACAGACATTTTTCCCGAGTATCAGAAGATTTATTAGTTTTTTTGTTAAGATTTCTTCGCAATGGATAACAACCAAATAACAACTTGCACTTCGCCGAAATGATTAGAACGAAAATTTTTTTCCAGAAACGTCAAATCCCAAATGAATCATGTTCCAATTTTGGTGTGTTCCACACGGCAGTAAACAATAGCAAATAACTACAGCTAGACTTCTTAAACTGTTTAGAGTAATATATGAAATCATTCAAATCTGTGTCTTGCTCCTTTTAAATACCTTTTCTTTTGGCAAGCAAACAAACATGGAAATTCGATTTCCATTTGACAAATTTAACTTACATAATGTTTTGAGCCGAGCTGAGAAAACAATACTAGACGGTTAATAGCCAGAGAAAAACAGCTGCGGCGCAAACTTGAATGTAAAATCGATCAGGTCTATTCAGCTGTTGATTAGAAGTGATATTTTTTAAAAAGCGAGTTCCTGTTCCTAAATTTGCCTTCAAAGTTGAACATTTTTGAAAAAGAATATCACGGAATATGTTTGTGTCTATTTATTGAGTTTTCCCATCTTTATTTCCCTCCCATTGTACAGTTTGAAAAGACAACTTACCGTCTTGTCCTACGTATACAAAAAGACACAATTTGTTTACAATTATGGACAATCGCGCTTTTGCAATTAGTTCCAATGGCTGAACAGTTGGCTTTTCACAAACAACAACAATATGAGAAGCGTGGAAAATAATCGGATCGCCGGGGTACACAATGAAGTCTGCCCCAAACGCTTCTCCACACGTAACATACTTGCCCCGATCCCACAACTCTTTGAATACTCTGTACTTTAAGGAATCGTCTTTTGGTAAGTGAATCAAAACTCCCTCTACGAAAAAAATAGTTAGTTCATTCCTAGCAGCGATTTGTAGATATGAGAAACTCACCGTGGATATTTGGATGTTCACAGTGAGTTTCGATCAAGGCGTTCTTTCTCTCAAAGACCATGCTATCTCTGATTTCCTGCAGGACCTCTTCTTGTGTGAGTTTTATTTCTGTAATTACAAAGCCCTGAAGTCTTCAAGTAAGAAACAAACCAATTTTGCCTAACCAGTCTCTGGTACTCCGGAATTTAAAAGCTTCTTTCGCTTTCCGTACATTATCTTGTCGATGTAGTTTAACGATTCCTTCACCTTGCCATCCCTCAGGTGCTCATGTTGTGCATGAAGTCTTGTCTCGACGTCATCAGTGTATTTTTCCACTTCGTCTTGAGTTGGCCGGCGGAGTAAACTCTGTGACTTACTAACTAGAATCGCAAATCCTTTCTCAATTAACAACTGAGTTTCAAAGAGGGTTAGCTCTACAGGAAGTCCCGCATCACTTGCTGACCATCCCTTCATGGCGTTTGTGCCAACCATAGAGCCGATTATTCGATGCTTCGTGCGCAGTGTCATATAATCTGGGAGGTTGATTTTAAGTGGGGGTACATGGGGCTATTTGCATAGCTCATTATTAAACTCACCGTCTGCATTGAAAATGTAACCAGTTCCATTGAAATAAGCTAGTTTTATAATACTTTCGTGCGGACCCATAAAAATTGTTTATTTACATCTGAAAGCGATTGTATTCACTGTCATCCAGCAGATTTAAAACAGCAGCCCTCAAACTATCATTCTGAGATTATTGGCTTAAGCTGCAAATGCAATGCGGGTTGAAACGAACAGCACAGTCAATCGTAGGTACAAAAACTGATTTGGTAGGTTTGGCAAAAATTCAATTAAAATAGAAGTAACAATGAACTGGTTCATGAAGGTACAAGAATGAAAAGTAAGGAACGCATTTGATGGAAGGAAGTTCCTTCGGAAATTTGAAGATTTTACTGACGTTTGAAGTGATCTCTGTATTAACATAATGAACTAAACTGGAAGTGGAGCGAAGTACGAAAAAGCTCTTAATGTACTCTTCCCTCTTTATTTATAATAAAATATGTAGGTCTATTCGCGTACTCGGTTTGAATCGAACGCAATCGATATAAATCGACCGCAATCGCACAAGGTCTATACTAAATCTATACTACGTGTATAGACTTTGTGCGATTGCGATCGATTGCTTTCGATTTAAACCGAGTACGCGAATAGACCTAATCTAAACATGTTAATAAATTAACAGACGTCAGTTTCCAAACAATCGTATGACGTTACTGCTGTGTAAGTAGTTTATCATTTTTGCGCACCCGTTATAAATACGAGGGTTCAAGTTCTGATCCCACTGACAGTAAATGGACAGCGGCAGTTTTAAAAATATTCCGGACACTTCTGTCGTGTTAATAATTGACCTGGAAGTGCTCCTTTTTTTAATGAAACATAGAATTCAAAGAAAGAGCACTTATACATTTGCTCTTTTCATAGAAAGGGCAATTCTTTTCTTTAACCGAAAACGCCATTAAACTTTTTCACCTACAGGGTTTTGACAGTTAGTTCAGTTCATTAAAGACATAAAAATTGAGAGTTTCTGCGAAAGGATTTTATTCAGAATGCATACAAGCTGGCTGAATTATGATTGTAGTTTGTGGTTAGTTTTTCATTCCAGAAAAAATACAGTCGCTATAAAAGCTGTGTCTATTTTAGGCCTTTTAACTTATACCTTGTTTAAATAGGTAGGCATACTTTTTCAAACAAAACTGTTTATTCTATTTCATCATTTTCCTTTCCTTGCTATAATCCAGCGAACACACTTAACACAAAGCTAAATATAATGTAAATATGATATATCTAATGTGAAGGTCAACCTATTGGTGGGTACCTATAGAACCCCACAAACAAACTTCGCATGCCCTCAGCAGTAAAAGAGGCACTTGCACATTTTCAAAACCAAACAACTTTTTACATCCATATTAGTTTATATGTCTCCAAAGGCTGTTTATATTTCTTGTCTTTCAACAGCCACTCCTTGCAGGGAAACGCATGCCGAAGTACTTCGTCTCCATCTATCCAATCTTTAATAGCTGCTTTCGAATTCATTCATCTTCAAGTTGAAGGACGCATAGATTAGTGTTTGTTTGTTTGCCATAAAACAGAAACAGTCACAATTAAAACAGCACTATACTCTTCGTCAAATGGGGGACATTCTCATTCATGATTCAAGAACCAGGATTCCTGATGAATGAAAATATGTCAATAAAAATTCTAAGCAGTAAAACTGAAAAGATTTTTCCCCACTTTTCAATGTGTGACCCAGTTTCGTACAAAAAGTGGGTATAAAACATTCTAACCCTGAAAGTCATAAAAACAGAACACGCACAAAGCCGGACACAAAAGTTAACTCAGTAAAAGAGAAGAAAGGTGATCGCCCTTAAGGGCATTCGAAAGGAAAGAAGATCCCCAAGGGAAGTCAAGCAAACAGACGACGACTCTATTGAGGCTAACAGGTCAACTGTACCTACGAAAACACGCATAGTAACGTTTTTTGTGTTTATACACAAATCCCAATCGAACAATAGATAACTACTATGACTATCCTACCAGACTTTTATTGTTTTCACCCAAGTATCCAAATATGAATGAGCTGTACAAAAGGAAAGAAACGAGTTTGTTTTGTGAATACTTTTACTTTTCATATACGATGTACCAAACCAGTCCAGCCACAGGTCGTTTCGATAAGAGACAGTAAAAACTTTCTGCTTCTCTGCCCGGAGACTCATCTGAGATCTCAGTCTTCTCGCCGACTTTTGGTACGTTGATCTTTTGCGGTTGAACCTGTATTTTGTTTTTGGATGCAGGTATCTATACCTACATATTTTAAAAAGAAATACCGTCAGTGGCCGCAGCTTCAGGTTGGAACAGGTGAGCGCGCGGCGTGAGGTGTGGTAAGTAAATATTGAAAGCAAAAACTCAGATAAATTTAGAAGAAAAACAGAGTATCTCTGGGTGCAAACGTTGCTTTTACCCGCGGATACACCGAATACCAAAAGAAGAAGATGTACCTACATGTAGGCATTCATTATAAATTTTTGTTTGTTCATGGAAGGTGACTGCAGATTGTTCACTTGTAAAATTTACTTAATATGCGATATTTTGATGCAACAACCTTTCGAGAATGTAACTGTTTAATAAAGCCGTTTGAATAACAATAACTACGTTATACAATTACAGTTGTTCTATTTATAACTAGGGACGTTCAAGTATCTAGTTTAGTAAGTCTGACAGCTGTCTAACTAGATGTCTCTCGGTTTTGCTTGGCTGAAATCTGTCATATGAGCGGCTGACGTTTATGGGGGGAAGATGACGAATCTAGTCACGAAATTCGTGACTGAGTACTAAGTTGACAGTTCGCATATGTGGCTGACGTAGAAAAAGTGACGTTCCCGACCAATCAGACCAAACTAGTCGGCTTAAGATAACTAGATTCTCAACTATGAATATGTCACAGTCAATTGCGATATATTTGACAGTTAACTGATAGAGGAGAAGACTTGGTTGTGAAATTGTGGACGTTCAACCTCCTAGTTTATCAAGTCTGCCAGCTGGCTGACTTGATGTGTCGCAGTTTTGATTGACCTCTAGATCGGTAAAATGAACAGCTTTTCCAGTTGACGTTTATCGAGGAGAAGCCGTCAAAATTTCGTGAGTGAGTACTGATCTGACAGTTCGCTTATATGGATGGCGTTTCAAGCGTCCAGGTTACAAATAGCCTAGACCAATCTAGTCAAAAGAAGATAATCTAGGTTTTTGAATGTGCCCATTGCCGGTGAGGTGGGTAGATGGTTTCCCCAGCGAGTTCACTTGGAACCAAACAAACATTTAGCGGAAACCCAGGAAAGTAAGATAATTTAAGTCCATACAATGCAATGCATCAAGGAGTCTTCTAAACTGTTCAATAAAACAGGCCTATTGTATCGAAATAACTTCACAGCATTTGAGCATTTTGAATGATTTATCCGGATTTATTGTTTACTTGTGTAACATACAAACAAGACACGCACCTGCCTGTAGAAACTTGTTTCGTTTGTTCTACTTTTCCCTGCACCCACGGCAAAGTGGGCCTCCGCCGTATAGCTTCACTCCGCAGCAAGATTGTATCTCTCCGTTGATCGGCATCGTTTTCATTCGGTATTTAAAAAAAAAAAAAAAAACATGAAAAGTATCCGATCGGCTTTGTTGCTGTTTTCGCATTCTCGGCACTTTGTATCTCTTTGGTTCTTCTCCCAAAACTAGCAGATACCATAATATAATAACCAGCATCGACGAAAAGAAAATCTCTGATGGAGAGAAAAGTCTCCTCCAATGGGCCATGGAAAACCCAGCACGATTCGATTCAACTGCGACTAAGATCAGTCCGCTGACGGCAGTTGCGCTCCGTCGCAATCTCTCCTCGTTTTCGGCAACATACATATACCTATCGGAACGATTGCTTGTTCTAGCGGTGCGCGCGCTCTCCCTTTGCCTCGTCGCATAGTTATCAACCAACAGGCAATCGCTAGTTACCCAAGAGTTTCGTGCTTTCACAACGTTTAATTCCGTATCCCCCCACTTGATTCGTTAATTACACAGTGTTTTGCCGTTGAAGTGTAAATATGCATTAATAAATGAATAGCTAACTAATAGAAATATTAATCAGATAATTGGTGTTCTGCAAAAGATGCAAGGCATCTGGTATGTTGTTGTAATGAATTTCGCCTTAATCTGGATTTTCCAGGCAATTTGCGGGCGAAAACGAATTAATAACTTATTCGAGTGAAATGATGCGGATTTTATTTTTAGTAAAGATGTAGATGTGTACTGTGTAGTGTAACTTCTGTTTACGTCAGCTTCCATGTCGCGGGTTGTCAGATCTTGGTGTACAAAAGTGTATAGTGCTTTGGGTGGTAGAATGTTAAAATGTGCTTATTCTTGTTTGTTTCTAGCGGGAGATGAACTATGAGTTGGACTTCCATTAAAATGTCATGGTTCTGGTTCGGATTTATATACATGCACACCGGCAACTGAAACTATTCGATTAGTTGTAGGTGCTGCTTTTAGCTGTTGTGACGCAAGCATCGGACTTGTTTTTGTTGCAAACATAACCGCTTGCGAATAAGTAGAAGTACAAACAATTTCTATTTTTACGATGGTATCTCAGACGCATAATGTGTTCAGGAGATAACGTGGCTGTCTTAGAATGTTTTGAGTTCGCGTTGCGATGGTGGGCCTCATTTGAAGGAAGTTCCAAGTTACAAATCAGGTTAATTGTATTGCATCCACCAACAGCAGGCAACCTGGTTAACTTTCCATTAAATTCATATGCCAAATACCTACCTACCTACATTACTGACGTTTGACAAATGTCCATCCAGTTGTGGGGCTTTTGACATTAACCCAGTTGCACGTTGAAGCATCTCGTTTTAATGAGTGCCTACTTGTGGCGCAATAGAAGTTTGTTAACTGTGCTTAGTCTGCGTATCTAGTGCCAGTACTCGTGTCATTAATTCCAGAAAGACATTTCATTTATGCAACGACAATCGTCTCGAACAGTATTTTAATGGGTAATGTCCATTTCCACACACGAACGATGTTAATTTTCGCCGAAAACATGACTCAAAAGCAACACAACACGAGCGAAAATGTATTTTTAGATCAATCTCAATATTTCTGATGTTTTTTTGATTTTGTCGTACTATACATTTTTATGACAGGTGGCTGCAATCATCTCTGGAGGGAAAATACATTTTCTGCTTACACGAGTATAATTTATTTTTACGCCATAAATAACAAGTCGCCCACTTGTACGTAGTTTGTTTTGCAGCGCAGGGGGTGTGACGTGTACGAATGACCCAATTGTATGCAGAGTATGGGGAGTCGAGTCCAACGCACAAGAGGCTGAATTGGATTCACTTAAGAGTGATGCATATGATTTTGATTGATTGACTTATATAGCTTTCACTAAACGCAAGTTGCAACACAGACATAGGAGAAGTGTCAGAGACGTGTTAATTATGAGCACTCAAACTAGGAATCAAACCTGACGGACCTTTTGTTATATACTTGATGTTGAAAGTCTGCTGAGGGTACACAAGTTCGCTTAGTTTTAGTTTAAAGTGTTCAGTTATTCTACGGAAAAAAATTAAAACTAACCATTAAGCTCAGCGGGTCCTTAAAGCACCCTATGTTGATCAATTTAGCCACATACCCAGCCCCATTCAGCTATGTTTACTTCTTCTAATGGGGCTTGAATCCGGGACGCACCCTAATTAATGTTAAATACACAACGAGAATTAAAAGTGTTTTTAGCAAATGACAGATGTTTCGATTTGACAGTTAGCGCTGAATCTTAGTTTACAACTGGAGCGATAGTGCCAACGCAGATTTAAATTTTTCCGCTTGTGGCAAGGGACATAAATTAAAAGGAGAAAACCTGTGCAAGACTTCTGCCTTGTTTGAAAGATTACGCCAGAAGTTACTCTTAACCTGCACAGATGCGTCACAATATAAGAAATCGCTACGAAACAATTTAAGATCCCAATCACGCACATTTCAGTGTTGACAAGTTGTCAAATTTTATAACAAAGTCAGAGTATGGGCACATTCAAGAATTTAGTTATCTTAAGTCGACTAGATTGGTCTGGATAAGATATAACCTGAACGCAAAAACTAGATTGGTCGGGAACGTCACTTTTTCTACGTCAACCATATATGCGAACTGTCAACTTAGTACTCACTACTCAGTCACGAATTTCGTGACTAAATTCGTCGGCTTCCCCCAACAAACGTCAACTGAAACAGCCGCTCATTTGACCGATTTCAGCCAATAAAAACTGACATACATCTAGTCAGACAGCTGTCAGACTTACTAAACTAGATACTTGAACGTCCCCAGTCATATTAATTTCGTAATATTGTATTTTTTTGACTGATGTTTGGTACATTAAACCGTCTAGTTGTCCTGAAAACTACTAGATTTACTTTGAACGCAAAGACCGTATTAGTCGTTAACGTCACTTTAAGGATTTCTCACTACATCAAACGTATAGATCCGAAATTTCTACAACCTCCTTCGTCAAAAAGAAATATTAACATTACCTAATATTCAATGATCTGTGAATAAAGAGAATTGTAATTGTAAACAAATGAAATTTTATTCCAATAAAGAGAATGAGTGCGTTCAGTCGAGAGCAGTTGAAATTTGATTCCAAAAACTTTTTGATTATGTGGTGGTTAGGAAATGTTTAAAAGCTTCTTATAGAACTCGCGCAAGCAGCCTCTGTGTATAATTCATTGATTCATATAGAACTTTAAGGAAGCCTCAAGTAGCAGTAGGATTTTTCGAATGGTTTCTAGAAACCTTTACCCATTTTTTAAGGCTGCAAACAGCACTAGCAAATAATGACAGTAATTTTTGTGAACGTAAACAAATTCATTGACATTGACAAGTAAAAGTTTCCAAGCCAAACTGGCTGACATCGTTTCCAACAGCTGCCACCTTTTGCAAGGTTTAAGTTCACACTGAAAATTGATTACAAATTTCCACTTTAATACACAGCATGCACTAGTTTAGCATAACAAAAAGTTTGTAATTATCCAACAGCCAACTGCTATCGCACGTTTTTGACCCAGAACCACACTTAAATATCTAATTAAACTGAAACTATTTTGTACACGCCACATGCTCAGTTTCCATTCCGCAATGTTTGTAAAGAATTTTCAGTAAAAGCACAATCTTCGTTATTAAAGAAAAGTCGAACAATGACAGAACCCCCTCGTCGCTATTATCTCTGCCAAAGAAGATAAGCTTCCGTCCACATTTGCATACGAGTCGCAGTTGCTGTCAAACAACCTGTTGCCATATCTCTTGAAACTTCAAAGAAAAATAACAAAAACATGTTTTTCTTTTCGTTTTGCTAATTAATATTGTAGGTGTGAGAGATGAAATGTATTGGTGTCACGAAAATGCCAGATAGACTAGAAAAAAAAGCAAATTGCTCATAAAATACTATTGACAACTATTTACATTGTTTTTTGTTTTTTTTTTGTTCGCGTTTTACTATGAGCAAGTGGCTGGATTCACTAGCACGTTCCAAGCAAAAACAACAACCAAACACGATTAGAGGTGTCAGTAGTTCACATAGTGCTGCTGCTGCTGGCGGGAGTGCATTAGTGAATAGTGATCGGTATAAACAAGTTGGCTACTCTGTTCTAGCTAAGGAAGTGACAGAGGATAAGCATCAGTTATCGTTGGATTTCAGTATTAGCAGCTCAAGTGAAGAGGATCTTTTCGAAGAGTGGAGCCGACGACGAAAGACCCCAAGTGGTGGACGGCGAAAGATGGTAACAAAGCGTGCGTATAACATAAGCAACGGGCTGGAGAGTAGCCGTGAGGTAAGTGGCATTTAATTTACTATTATACTTGTAAAATTGGCACTTCTTTCTAAAGGAAACGAACATTTTATAAAAATGACAGTTTAAAGATGACAGTTGGTCTGAAATTGATTTCTTAACCAAATACTTGGCGCAATGAAAAAATGTTTAAAGGCGGTCACAGAGTAGTATAAGTGAATCAAACCACTTTATCCTTTGATATTTTATTGTATTATTCATACAATCTTTATGTAATTCGCCGCGTTTCATAGACCGCTCAATGACTAGCGATACGTTCAAGTTCATATAACAAAAACTTTGACAAATTTCACCCAAATGCAAATACGTATTTAAATTAAGCGATGAATTGAGAAAAACAGTGAAAAATCAGCTGTCAATGAAGTTTGATAAAACGTGTATGCGAAAACAAACAGACCTAAAATTCGTCGATAAAATTTAAAATTAAGTGAAATAAAAAAGTTGAATTATATTTTTCCCTGCAAAATTTTCGTTCTTGACCGCCTGTTTCCCAAATTAGAAAATGGACACGTTCAAAACACTACCTAGTATACTCGATCTGACAGCTGAGTGACGTGTTTTGTTATAATTTTTTTTTCTCCCGAGACTGATCAAGTGAACTGTGTTTTCAGTTGACGTATACAGAGGGACCTACACCCCACACAAAAATTAAGCCAATAACTTCTGGAGTGAGTTCTCAGTTGACATTTCCGCCACACGTCCAATTTCTTTCTAGATCCTAGAAATGTGCTGAAAATGCATCAAAAAAATTACTGGATGTCAATTTTGTATTACATTCATAATGATATGTATAGTTCAAAGGTTAAAGCAGTTGCAAAAATGAAAGTCTTTCACCTTTAAACCCTAAAGCTTAGTACGCTGCTCGAGCTAAATTTTCGCTCCCATACAAAATTCTCTCCAAAATTTAGCTGAGCTAAATCTAAGTGAACCCATTTAGCTGACTGGTACGCAGCTCGAGCTAAATAATCAAACTTTTGTTTCAGAATGTACTTCATGCGTCTGTCAAAATTTAGCGCTCCCATTTAATGGGTCGGCACATTTTCTCAAGCTAAATTGTGACAGATCGTTGTGTATTTGTTGTTCTTTTGCGGAAAAGTATGCAAGGATGAGCTTCTTCAATTATTTCATGGCCGAGAAGTACTTAGAATCGGAAATAGTTAAAATAAGAGAGAAATACATTTTTGAAGGAATTTTTTTTCAAAGAACAGCTGTTTTCTCTGACACTTATCCACGGCGTACTCTATGTCAAAATTTAGCTAGGACTTTAGCTGATGTTTGGAGAGAAAAGTTGGAGACCAGATAAAATTTAGTTTAGCTCGATCACCGTACTACGCTTAAAGCACCAAATAAATAACCCATGCGATTGTTTTTTTTTTCCAGTGTACACACACCCTTAGAACCAGTTGTGTGAATACTGTGATATTGACGCAATTCAATGGAAATAAAGCCACAGATTCACCAGTTGTTAATCTCACCTTAGCACTCTGACCTCCATGCACCCGATGATTTAATAAAACGCTGCCACCGCACCTAGATAAAAACAATCTCTAAGATGTTTTCCGAACATATCGGACATAATCTCTTAACTGACGTCATAAACCGCAACTGGTTATGTAAAACAGTTTGAAAAAAAGCAACTGTCATTTAATTTGTCAAGTTCACTGCTGTGCAATCCGATCCGTATCAGTTAAACGAACTTGTACATACCATCGCTGCAGTCAATTATGACGCCACTACTCAAGCTATCCCCCGGCTTAACCGCATCAATGAACCCAAATTAACTTTCAAAACCAAAACAAGAAAAACGAAAGCTCTTTCTCACCCCGAACTCCGCCTGCCCCTTACAAAGAGCTTTCACCAAAACCATTCCCCCGAATTCCAAGAGAAAACCGCTCCACTGCCCCTCTTTTAACTCGCTTTGGCCCACTGCCGAAACTCACCTCGCTTTTATTTACTATCATTCGAATAATCAGCTGTTTTATCGCATCTTTTTCCCTCTCTTATTCGTCGCGGACTCCGTGGCGAATGAGTAACAAAAACACAAACCGTCCGTTCGTCCGTAGGTAGGATAGGTTGTATCATTGTATGCCGTATCTCAAAGACCTCTCGCAAAAAATTATAAAAAAAACAAAAAACTCAAATAAAACACCAGTAGCTCAATGGAGCACATGGTGACGGTGAGTCTTCGTCAATCTCTTGTGCCCTCTCGTTCGGATATACTCTACTCAGCCTCAGCCAGCAATTTGTGCCGCGCTGCTGTTTAGTATCTTTATTCGAATTCTCTTGTTTTGCTATTCTCTATTATCATCATCATTGCCGACACCATCATCATCATAATCATCATCATCGTCGTCAACATCTACCTTCTACCATGCTCCATGCCATGCCACACCACAGCTACAGCACAGCACGTTGCCACGATAGTGTGTGCTCTCTGTTATTGTTCCGTTTTAATGGTGTGGTGCTATCTTGGAGTGGTTGCGGGCGAGCCCGAGCATGAGGAGTACCGAGTACGTCTGGTGTGTGGAGCATGGAGCTGCTCTGCTCCCCACTGTGGAGCTGTCAATATGAAGATTGCGGCATCGAAAAGCCAACAAACGAATGTCAGTTGGTAGCAGCACACAAGGAAAATCCGTTTCCAGACATTTCAATCAGTTGCAAGCGAGTGTCCGAAAGGAAAGGTTCCTTCTGTTCGTTGGTGCGCCTCTCACATCGCGGCTTTTCGTAGTTTTGTCCATTTGCCGATTTGTGCGATATACGCGCGTGCTTCTATCCCAGACATCTCAATCTCAACATCGCAAAGACTCACGCTAAACGGGCAAAATTCAAAGTAAAAAAAAAAAAACAAAAATTGTCTTTGATAATTCAATTTATATTGTTTGATTTTTATTGGTTAATTTTTCTCAATGACATCCATTTGAATATGTCTTGTTTCAAGTGCTAAATAAGTAAATAAACAAATTAGTGCAATGGAAGATATATTTGAAACCTGAAAGTGGTTGCGAGTTTAGTTAAATTGTCCAACAAAGTGTGTGAATAAGCGAATGCCAATTACGGAGCGTGTCATTGATTTGGCGGCTTAGCCTGGCACTAGTGTAAATCTTGTCATTGATACGATTAATATTTTGCCAGTGACAATTAATTAGATACTATTGAGGTTTGTGAGTGGCAAAAGTGTCCCTCTAATGGTGATCTGATCACCTTTCAGTTATCTTAGATCGTGGTTAAGAAAAAAATTATTTTAAGGGCAAAATATGTTTTGCCTTTGTAAGTTTGTAAAATTTGAAATGGAAACTAAAAATGTCAAAATTAGTGCAGCTTTTTAAGATAAATTTAGGCAGTATTTGGCAAAAATTTCGTGTGAAGATCGATCGCGTATGCCTTCCTAGACCTCTATTTTTCAAAATTCGCTGGTTATAGTGATGAACGTGAATAGGAAGATCAATCTCTTTTTTTTTTTGGTTCTAAAGCCTAGTATCCTGCTCGCGCAAAATTTTATCTCCCATACAAAAATTTCTAAGGTAAAATTTGGCGAAGCAGTCTAGCAAAGCAGTATCCTGTTCGCACGCTATTTTCTTAACTTGGGCTGATGAAAGGTCTCCACTCATTTAGCTCGAAAAATAAATTTCGGTAAATTAAATCAAAGATAAATTTTGACGTGAAAAAACGGAGAAAGAAGTTTGTGTTGCCTTTACTATGGATATTTTTTTGGAGGAAACCGCAGAGAAACATTTGATCGAGAGAGAAAAGAAAACGCCAAGCCAAAAAAAAACATTTCTTTAATGTTAAAGATTAGTACGCTGCTCGAGCTAAACTAAATTTTAGCTGCGCTCCAAATTTTTCTCTCCAAACATCAGCTAAAGTCCTAACTAAATTTTGACATAGAGTACGCCGGGGATAAGTGCCATAGAAAACAGCTGTCCTATTAAAAATTTCCTTCAAAAATTGATTTCTCTCTTATTTCAACTATTTCTGATTCTAGGTACCTACTTCTCGTTCAATAATTTAATGAACTCATCCTTGCAAACTTTTCCGCAGCAGAACAACAAATACACAACGATTAGTCAAAATTTTACCAACCAACCTGAGAAAATATGCCGACCCATTAAATGGGCACGCTAAATGTTGACAGACACATGAAGTACATTTTGAAACAAGAGTTTGATTATTAATGAGAGAGAATTTTGTTTGGGAGCGAAAATTTAGCTCGAGCAGCGTACTAAGCTTAATGGAAAATTCGTTTTTTCAATCTTCAAATAAGCTTACGTCTTTTGCAAATCAGCAGTTTGTTTCCCTTTTTTGCAAATAGCAATTTTTAGGACACGAAGAAAAGTGTCTTCTGCTGCTGGTCAAATTTTTCTTATACCCATTTTTTTTGGAACGATTCAAATGCGATATTTTTGAAGTTTGAAATTCGAAAATTGTAAGAATTACGTTTATACTGATTACTTTCATGTTTTTTATTTTTTTTTAAGCCCAGGGTCCCTACGGACCTATTGCGCCAACTATTTATTTATTTATTTATTTATGATTACTGTCATGAAGAAATGGTTTTTGTCCCATCTATAGGATGTTTAATAATAATTTAGCGAGCATTTGTCTTTGGTGTGGAGAAACAAAGTGGAGACTAGGGGAGCAGGATAATAGACTCAAGGGGTCACCAAAAAATGTGTAATGATACACTTCAAACTTAGACAGATTGTGTAAAGGGGGCTGTTCATGAATTAAGCTTGTTAAAATTTCTGTTACCTACTTTAAAGGTTTTTGTAAGAGAATTGTCGTCATGAAAAAAGGAGGCGTGTCTTTTAAATAGATTTCAAATATTTGTAATAATTTTTGTTAAAATTTAAGTGAAAAATGCAAAGTTCCGAACAACAAAAAATATTCATTGAGTCATTCGTCTTCAAAAACAAAATTATATATTTGTTCTGTAAAGAAAAGAGACTTCGTTCGATTGTTTTGAAAAGCCCAAAAGACATCTCATAGAGGCCAGAAAAAAAGACCGAAGTGGGTCGTTAGATCGCTTACCCGGCAGCAAAGGTTTTGAGCCCAACTGCATCGTTTGATTTGAAATTTGCTGTCCTACTTGACATAAATGAGTGCATTTGTTTTGATTTCTTGCGTATTAAAATGGTATCAACATGCGGAAAAATAAAATTGAATGTTCTCCTTAGATTCATTTCGGAAGTCGCGACGAAATTTTTCCTTGCTGTAAGGAGTAAGAAAGGACAATCATCTTCACGACATCTCTCTTTTCGAATGCTTGTAGTTCAATCAGTACAAACTCTTCCATATACTCGGATCCACGAAGAAGAAGTTCGATTAATTCCGACTCACTTTCATCCCTAGGTAGATGAATCAACTAATTTTTGTCGTAAATTAGAAACTTTTTCGAGTTTACACGATATTTTAACGACTTTTCTTGAATTTATAAATTATGTTGCTGTCATTTGCATAGATTTCCACAAAAGCGTTCCCTAACATTTTCGTTAGTGTCTCTCTCTGTGAGAGAATTGATCCCCACCACTGCCATTTTGACAGTCTTTTCCGTTCTTGCTACAAAAGTAAAGGAACAGAACTTGTGTGTCTCAATTTTGATGGCCTAGATCGATCACATCAACAGCTGTTTTAAGTTGATGTTTATTGAGGGGTAGCCGACGAATCTAGTTCAACGAATTTCGTGACTGAGCACTTAGTTGACAGTTCGTATGTGTGAGGAAAAGTGACTAATCTAGTACATTAAGTCCAGACCAATATAGTCGACTTAAATTGTTGAATGTGCCCAATTAAATAGAATTTCCTTCTTGAAATAAAAATGGCCGTAAAAACTGACTTCTGCTTTATTGTCGACTGTCAAATTTTGGTGTGCAATTTTATCAACCACCTTTCAAGTATACCCATTTCGGTCCGTAGCTGAATAGCAATTGATGCAAAAAAAATATAATGGCAACAGGTAGATTAAAGTTGACTTCACTCAAAAGCAGTTCCAACAAAATTTTAGTCAAAATGGATGCGAGCCATAAAATTGTGGGGATCAGTAGTTATCTCTCTCACTCTACAAACTGGGTTTACTTTACCAAGATTTACAAGGAATTTTTTTCCGACTTATCAGATGAAACCTACAAGCATATCAACCCCTGTAAATTTAAGTAAGAGTTCCCAGCTGAATTACAAATCATTCCTAGGTCTATGGCAACTGTTCCCGTATGATATAAACCCGCTCATTTCTTCTGCCATATATTCCTCCTAACCACCTTCAGCATTAACAGGTAATGGGTTTATGATCATTATACCTCTGATGATATTCATAAAAGTCCAGCGCTACCTTCCGAAAAGTGTTGGCTTAGCCTATGCGCTACCAAAAGCATAATCCTCGGGGGATTATAAAACAGAAAAATACTTGCCTCAGTGAGATACGTTACGATGGCGTTAAAGCCTTTTCCAGATCCCTCAATAGCCATCAAGTCAGTCCAATGGGTACCTGGTACTAAAAACTTTCAACATCCCAGCGAAAATGCCCATTTCAATTTTTACTTCCGTTAAACATACTATCTCCGCAAAAAAAAAATGAATAATTTTCCATACATGAACAATCATTAAGACCGAGTCGAGTAAACATGTTTACGAAGTGCTCCTTGCTCCGAACGAATTTTCACAAGCAAGTTAATGTGTCCTAATAAATATTTAAGGAGAAAACACTTCCAGGGCTTTTAGGGATACCCGCCCCGAAACGTTCTCTGGTCGACGCGGTAAGAATTTATTTACTCAACAGCCGGATTTATTCGGTCGATCAATGAATTAATTAAGAAAAAGCTCAAAGAGTGCAGAGTAATTTGTTTATTCAATAAAAAAGAAAAAAACGCGTAAACAGTGCCGCACTTTGAATTCGAAAAACGTCTCTGAATTTGCATTCGGCTAATTCCGTAAACAATACGAACGAAAGAAAGCTGCGATTGTATTGGGAAACCGAAACCAAATTTCGCCCACTCTCTAGCCTCTGGATTTCGAATTTCATTGAGACTTGACGAGTATTATGTTTCTTCTCTTTCGCATCTTTGCAATACCTTTCGCGGATGCACTGTCCAAGTTAGTTTTCTCGGGCCTTCGCTTTCTCAATTGAATGTACTGCAGTACAGTGGAGGGGGCGAAAAAGTGAAATTTATATATAAATTGAGATACTATTGCGCGGGTTGCACAAGAGTTTTTTTTTCTCCTTCTCCTCCTTTTTTGTAATTTATTCGTTTGTCAATATACGTAACGCAAAGGCCAATATAATAATCTGAAATGGAAAGACTGTGCGTGCTAAAGCGTGGTTGATGCGAACGCGATTCGATACACATGTGGTTTTCTTTTTGCCGGCATATAGTTTTTTCTTGCTGCGCCAAGATTAATTTAAATTTAAATCAGATACATATTTAACAGGCTATTGACGTACGGTAAACGGGTTTCCTGAAAGAGTTTCTTCAAAGAAAAAATTGAGTGGCGCCGGCCGACTTTTAACCCGTAATTGTTAATTTTTCGCAATATTTTTAATTTGTCCGTAATTGGAAAGAGGGTTTATTTATTTTAAATATATTTAAATGAGTATGCCTCAGAAACAGAGACATAAAACGATCACAGCTTTTGAAAGATAACCCGGTAGAGGTCAGGCCGGCCGCTGCGGTTTAAGGTGAATGCGCATGGTTGTATGAATACGAGTATATCAAAACTTTTTTCTTTGTTCTTAAGAATGCAATGGCAACACTTTTTGTAGACAGAGAAAGTTGCATCAAATATCAAAACAAACCATAAAATGATTTAAAATGACAGATGACAGCATGAATTGCGGAGGACTTTCTATAAATCCAAAGAAAAATATGTGCGGATGTCAGAAACTACTATTGTAAAATAAAATTCAATTCCTTTGCGTTCCTAGGCAATCAATTTCAGATAAATGACAAATCCATAACCAACCTAAAACGACTCTTCCTCTGAATGTCCTCATTTTAACCTCAAAAACACAAAATACAGCTTAGAATTTGGAGACCAACTGAATGTCAATGTCAAAATTGACATAAACTGTTCAACAGCAAATCTGAAACTGCACCACTGCACACTGTACAGTGCATGGGGGGCCTTAATGCGGCTTGTAGGTTAAATAATTTTTGAGTGAATAAAGCTTATTCATTTGAATGAAATTAAATGTCACTCTCCAAGTATAGGTTATGTTTTATTCAGCCAATTCCAAATTATGTAATAGATTCTAGTCCATCAGCATTTGCTTTTGCATATAGCAGCCACGCACATTTTAGACCGCTCTGACGTCCGTTGATTGTAGATTTGCTTTTCTGTTTTTTAAGTAAATTTCTTTGGGAGTTAAATTATAAGAATGTATTTTTCCACAGTACCTAATCGGGTAAATCTGTTCCCATTGAATTGTCTTCGCAACCGGTTTCGCTCATACATATGTTGTGATTTCTGAATGGGACTTTTTTCAAAAAGGGGATTTTTTTTCTTATCATGAAGTTCGACGAACCACTTATACCTACCCATATGGAATCAAAGTGCTTTGAACTGAGAGTTCACATCTTTCCCAGTCATCTGGAAGAATATAAATGTCAATTTATTTAAATAAATGTAGAATCCTCTCAATATTCAACGACGATCTTAAATTTCCTACACTTGTTACACACAAAGTAATAATTAATATAAACAATTGTCCATGACCAAGCTTCAGACGAAACTCAAATTATAGACCAATTATTTACTTTGACACTTTAATGGCATTATCATGTTCCGGATCAGAAAAATAAACAGCTTTGTGCGAGCCCTAAGTCCACGGAATACCTACTCTGAAGTCAGATCTGTAGAGATTTCTTGTCTACCTGACATAAATAATGAGATCACCGAACAATGCTTACGCCTGCGAAATACCGTCTTTGTTTGTTTTTCGTTGTAAATTTCTTATGAATTGTAAGAAAAGTTTTTTTTTTTTTTTAAATTGGTCTGGAACACGCATTATAATTTACCAATTGTGTAAACAGAAATTGTGTATGTGCTTTAAATGTATGCAGTGAATTTGAACTTCCTGATAAGGGTGAAGGTACCTATTTTGAATGATTTTATTTAGAAAAACTAGTTTCAAAAGCGACATGGCTTGCGGAGGAACACCGGAATTGGAACAACGCCATTCAGTGCTTTTCAAAATGTCATCGAAATGCTTTGTGAATTCTGGGTAAATAAGAGATGAATAATTAAGAGAGATGCATATCTTTTGTATGTCTATCCCCCCAAAACCCAATTGTTTACATTGTTGTTTTTGTTATTTCAATTTCTGGCTGTGAATACGTGTGACTTAAAAAAACATTTTGCTAATGGCCGGCCACCATTTGTTTTACTTTAATGTGCATCGCACTGTTCAATTGTTTTGTGTTACGTATAGAACTTGTTTGGTTTTTGTTAAAGCTTCGAGTAAAATAAAAAAAAATGGTGAAATACACATTTCGGAATAGTGAATTCATGCATTAAATTTCAATTCATGAACTCACATATAATAGAGAAGAAATGAGCGTGCCTCATGAATTTTTCGGGAAAATAGCTTGTAGGCAGCCTCCTTTCCACTAGAAAGTTATAAACATATCTCTGTATTCGATTATCTTTGGGGTAAACCGTCATTTATCCCCTGTTTCACAAGGTCGAGTGAATAAATTTAACCTGTCAAACACTCGCTTTTGAAATCAAGGCTGATTTAGAGAAAATCCGAAATCCAGGCGCAACAAGTAGTTTTTTTTTAATAATAAAAAGTAACTATGCACGTGCTTTTAAAAACGTCACAATTTGTCTGACGTCTGCTAGCTGACTTACCTGCGCGCATTTTTTAAATTAATGTACGACTTTACCGCTGTAACATTACGTAAATAATAACCCTGTACTTTTAGGTACTTTTAGGACTGCACATTTAAATGCTTGTTACAAACGAAATAAACTGTAAAAAAAGGTAGCTAATACAGTTCTTCGTGTAACGTGTACCTTAAAATTATTACTTCCGCTTGTCCAACTTTAAAAAACGAATAAACCAGTCCTATTACATATGGTTGACAGACAGGAGATGTGTGACATCGTTTTAGGACAGATAGGAACTCTCTAATGTAAGTCGACTAAGAGCGATGTTCTTAGTTGTATTTATAAATATTCATTGATTTATATTTTATCTTCGGATGGTTAGTAAAACATGCCCAGAGTCGATCATACCAGCGGAAACTCGCCTACGTACTCATGTAACGTGCAATTAATTTTTATTTTTATGTGATGACTACAATTATTGCGCTACTCTGTATCGATTTATTTGTTTGTTTGTTTCTCTGTTTTAATACATCGTAAACAACGCTGGATGGAATATTATCCTTGGAGAAATCAAGTGGCCGAAAGAAAGAAAGAAGGGTGCCATTGTGTATTATGAATTCGCAAACGGAATGCTGTAGAGACTGAGGCCCGATTCGATTAAAAAATGAAGTGGTTTCCATATTAGATGGTAGTCTTAGCTGTTCCGAACTTAGAAAACTCTCAAAACCTGTTGGTTAAAGAATTGACCCACACACCTGTCATTCATTGTTTGCCCATTTACTAATTAACATGCTCCATTTGGCCAATAGCCCCCACTGGGTTTATGTGTGACAACATTTTCCAAGCGACCGTAATCCCTTGAAATAATTTAGAAAATTGAAGTTCAGCCGACATAAC
This sequence comes from Cheilosia impressa, assembly GCA_948293265.1. NCBI lineage: Eukaryota > Metazoa > Arthropoda > Insecta > Diptera > Syrphidae > Cheilosia > Cheilosia impressa. The sequence continues at coordinate 51,668,915 of OX411881.1, read as the reverse complement.
CGACTAATTGCCGCAAGGAATTCTCCCGAGAGCCACCTAATTTATGCGCCGACCAATTCAAGAGTCATAAACACACATAATAAACACATGAACCACTCAAAGCATCTCCTTGTGATTTATTTAAGTGAAATACCGAAAATAGCTATGTACGTTGTACGATGTACCCTAACTGGGTGAAGTGCACCTAATGGACTGCGACTACGGCAACAATGACAATGACGACGACAACAACAGCCAACTTCCAGAAAATAACCACAAAGTGCCTGTCACCAAGCCGCACCAGGCACCACTTGTGCGGCTCACTGCATGAGCAGCGGTATTATTCTTCTTACTACGCATCGCATCGGGCTGATTCTTTTTCTTTTCTCCATTTCATGTGTTCTCGGTTCTTGGTTCTCGCACTTCAGCCTATATAAAAATGGGTTTTCCCCCAAAATCCCCCGAACTCCACCGCCGACAAAAGATGAAAAATACTTAGCTATTCAGATCTTGAATGGATACTTCATACTTGTGTGTGGTATCTGGTATCTGTTCTGGGCGAAAGAGGCAGAAGCGAATAAAAAACAGCTTAACCGACTGAACAAAAGTCTCAACAACAAGAACGGGAATAGGAGCGCATAAAAACTTTCAAAGATGCGATGATAACCACCAGCACCACTGCCGCCAACAACAAGAAAATTATTCAACTTTAACCACTTTTATGCACTTTGACTGCCACTTAACTACTGAACTCCACTACTATAGTAGCAGATACGACGAGTGCAGCAGTATCCCCTCTATCTCAAAAATTCTTCTTCCAGTAATAAAAATGTCTGTTCAATTGAATAAGGCTGATATGCGACCGGGGGCTGAAGACGAAAAGGATCGGGTGCGGCATGGAGGTGGATTTTCATTCATACCGGAGGAGGATGGGGATTGGGCCAAGAACAGATTAGGGGTCGTTGTTGTTTGCGGATTGGGGTTGGGTATAGATTGTTAAAAGTTTAAGCACCACATAAGCACATTGCATATCTTGAACAATTTTTTTTTTTATTGTTGTACGAGTTACCCGTTTCGTGTCGTCATAATTGATTTTATTTTATTTTTTTATCGACTTGATGTAAAATTTGAAATCAATTTTTCTCCTCTTTGTGGTTGTGTGTGGTGTATTTATTTTCCTAATTTTATTGCGGCAAATCACATGCTTGATTGTGTTTTAGGGGATCTCCTCTATAGCTAAGCACATTATCTGAACAGGAATGGTACTATTTTGGGGCGGCAAATCTTATCGTTAGCGTTATGTCAGATATCTAGTCGAACTCGTATGTTCACCGATTGGGCAATGCGGATAAGATTAATAAAGTCTAGTTGTCACTGGCACACACATGTGTGTTTGCCAAGTTGTGCGGCTGAGATGTTTGATAACCGAACAAAGGGATCTGGACAAATACTGAGTGGATGAGTGTACGAGTGTATGTAATGTAGGCTTCCTAGTGTCTAATGGATAGTATACAATAATTGCCCATGAGTGTGTTTTAATGTGCGGGATTTGGTCCATTATGAAACTGTTACGGTGGTTGTATCCACGTTTGGATTTACTTGGTTGTCTATTTGTTTATTTGTGCGGTGGTTTAACCGTCATGCAAATGGGCATTAAAATGGGCGATTGATTGCGTTATAATTGTTTGAAAATGCATGATGCGGATGTGGGTCAGAACATTAAAATATGTATTTATTGTTATTAGAAAGTTATTACTTTACTGCTGAACCACCACAAAAAGCGAGCGAGCTCATTAGCGTCATTTCCATTATGTGCCGACTTTCTTAATCAATAAGAGAGCTGTCCAACTTATACGATAATGATCTAGATTTTCAAAAATTGATCTGGTTCTAAATAAAATAAAATAAATAGTTGGCGCGTCAGGTCCGTAGGCCTAGCTTCTCACAATCATGAGTTTTTAATTTTTGGGACGAATGAAAGGAATCTACAATTTTATGCCGAGTCCAAACGGCTCTCTTGACAGCTCTTTCATGCCAGTTACACTCTCAGATGTTTGTCAGACGTTCGCAAGAGGTGGCGCAGTGAAAAAAAAGCTTAAGTTTCTTCGGGATTTGAACCTGGAACCCCTCGCTTAGTGGTCCAACACACTAACCACTAACTAAACCACTGCGCCGACTGGATCTGGATCTACATTATTATTATTATTTAGGTGGCGCTACAGTCCGGGGTGGACCTGGGCCCCAACCAATACGCCTCTCCAGTTAGCGCGATCTTTGGCGAACTGCCTCCAGTTGCGCACTCCAAGTTGGTTGAGGTCTCCTTACACTTGCGCGCGCCACCTAAGACGAGGTCTTCCTCTACTGCGTCCGGGTTGGAATCGAAGACTCTTCGGCCCGGAGTGCTGGTTTTCATTCGCTCTACATGTCCCAGCCATCTTAGACGACTGATACGTACTTTTCTGACTAGGTCGATGTCGCTGTACAGCTCGTAGAGTTCGTTGTTAAATCTCCTCCTCCAGAGCCCGTCAACGCAAACGGGACCAAAAATCACACGAAGAATTTTGCGTTCGAAACGACCAAGGAGCTCTTCATCCGACCTTAATAGGGTCCATGCTTCTGCACCATAAAGCAGGACTGGGATGATGAGGGTCTTAGATAGAGTCTCCTTAGTATTTCTCGACAAGGTCTTACTAATCAATTGCCTTCTTAGAACAAAGTAACAGCGGTTGGCAAATGTGATTCTTCGCTTGATTTCTGAGGTGATGTCCGGATCTACATAACAGAGAAAAATATGAACACAACAAAAAGAATGTGAAAAAGCATAAATTGAGACAAACAATTATGTCAATTGAGTTACTTACTTAATTGCCTAGGTGGCGCTGCTGCACGGGGCGGATCTGGTCCTAAACCAATACGCGCGATCTTTGGCTAACTGCCTCCATTTGTCCACTTAAAGACTTTTTGACATCAAAGGCCTCGGTGAGATTGTTTCCGACTTTTATGGAACAGCGAGCTTTCTCAATCGTCAATCTGACAAGTTTGGGATGCCAAAACCAGACATGGCTCTGTATAGCTTGTCGGTCTCTATAAATGCGGCCTTAAAATCGATAAAATGGTTGTAAGTATCGATCTGGGCTTGGGTTTGGGTTTTCCATCTCCTCATCATCGACTCTACTACAAGGTCTCCTTGTTCGTCTCTATTTCGCTGTTCGGGTATTGTTGCCTCAAAGGAGTTGCTGATCATTAAAAGTGTCTGTCCAATGTCCATTCTCTCATTTAAATTGTTCACTTTCATATAATTATAACAAGTTTTACCTTTTTTTTCCTCAAATGCATCAAACGGTACTTTTCTTAAGCAAAGACTGTGCCAAAACACAAATTCTTCTGCTGAAATATTTTCTACAAAATTTGCTTAAACTCTGGGCACTTTCAAAAATCAGAATATCTTAAGCCGACTAGATTCGTCTGGACTAGATGTAACCTGAACGCAAAAACTAGCGAATGTCACTTTTCCTACGTCAGTCACATAGGCGAACTGTCAAATTATTCCTCACTCACGCATTTTTGACTAGATTTGGCTCTGCCAACTGAAAAACCTATTCATGCGACCGATTTAAGCCGATCAAAACTGAGAGACGTCAAGTCAGCCAGCTGTCAGACTTTCTAAACTAGCACTGTCTGTTACTTCAACATTCACTCTAAATTCAATTTTCACGAGTTTCCAAGTACCTTCAGCTTTATTTAATACAAAGTGAACATTTTATTAAAAAAAAAAAACACATTTAACCTAAAAAATCAGCTTACACTGCCATAAACCAAAAACCTGATAATCACTTTCCAACACCATCTGCGACGGACTAATTCAACTTCCCCGATCAAATATCAATATAAATCTAAAAAAAAAAAAACTCATTTCCCAAACAAAACAACATTAGTGTCAATGAAAAGAAAATGCCTGCCCCCATTTCACTCGCCCATCCGTCAATAAATGACATCGTTCGTAATAATATTCCGAAAAACTTGTCAAATATTCTCCACCACATGGGCACTTCGACTTCATCCAAAAAAGAGGGAGCCACTTGACTTTTGGAACAACATCGCATACAAATCGCAATCATATAGGCAAAGTCAAACAAAAACTAAAGTCAGATAGAAAAGAAAAGCAAGTCGAAAAACTTTTGCATATTATGAAAATTTCCAAATGGAAAACATGTCAATGTCCCATTTTGTTTTTTTTTTTTAGTTTTCTGGCCATTTACACCTCCTCCTTCTGGCAGCAAGCAGGCCTTAAACAGAAGTTTCAATATAGAGAAAAACTAAAACCCGAAACTGAATGACAAAAAATAATATAATAGAGATAACTTTTCCTGCTTTCAACAGATTAAGTTCGGGAAAACGATGGCGCACTCTTCTTCCGGTCGTACAACAGCAGACTCGGTTCGGTCTTCTCTTTCGGCATAAGTCATTGTCCTTAAGCACTTTGACATATTTTTTTTGCACATTTGGCAATTCCTTTTGTGTACAACCAATCGGTGAGACTGAGATATGTACATATATATGGAAACTTTGTCCTTGCGAATTTGAAGAATTAAACTCTTGCGGTTTCGATTGCGCCAGGAAGTTTTCCCGCACACACGCACCTTTGCTTTGTATGGTTTTGTCCTTCTGGCTGTCGCCATCAGATAGATAGTGCAGCGACATCCTTTCGATTTGAAGTTAATATGAAATTCACTGCATTTCGCAAAACTTCCTCAAACCTCGACACCTTTTGGCGTCCTCCGAGCACACTCACTCAGTGGCAATGCGGAGAACAACCTTGACACACTGAGTGCGCTGCCTTCGGGGTGGTGCTGGTGACTACAGAGTGTTTTGTGTTGTTAGCCTTCCCCACTTAACATTCACATGCAACTTTCCTCAGTCATTATTCCATTCAATTGAGAATGGGGAGCCACTCTGTAGGTATAGTGGCTTAACATGCATCGCATTGGTACTAACTGCCAACTGCATTCATTGACTTTTCCAATGAGGATCAGAACACGGGATATGCAGCACACACGCCTCGGACGACGTTGTTCGAAGTGCTTACTCTTATACAGCGGGGCCGATGGTCATTCCTCTAGTCGTGTTTGTGGGCTGAGTGTGCAGTAGGATTCTTATCGCTGCCAAAATAGTCGAATTTCTTAATTGTATTGTGTCGCCGTGCTGGGAATGAAAGACCAAACATCCTGTGCTCCGATCAAACTGAAGGATATCCAATGAATGTCAAATTAAATTTCAGACGGTGACAATTTGCCCCAGAATATCATATAGAATAGAGGCCCTTGGGAGCATTTGGTGCCAGCTGTTCGCTCTCCCTGTGACCCGCACATCAAAACCCCACTCGACATTTGTTGATGTGCACAGTTTGGCGCATAGAATATAATAATTGGTGGACCTCTTTATTCAGACCAATGGAGCATCTCTTGGGGTTCGTTAGCTTTTGCACATTTCTCTCTGTCATCGTCTTCCAGCAAGGGGGGCCGATGTTGTATTAGATGAACTCTCAGCTTCCTTCCGCCGGCTGGCAAAGAAGCAGAGGCAGAAGTGCAAGCAGCATCGCAGTGCAATCCATTATATACACGAAGACATCAAGGAGATGCTGTTGATGGGAAAACAGGAAACAAGAAGGATTTAATTAATGCCTTTTGTTGCAATATCATCGTTTGATGGGTTTATAAGAGGACATAATTGGGCTTTTGGTTTAGGGCTTAGGGCTGCCACTATACAGCAGGTGGCAGCGCGTAATAAATTATTTTTAAGTTTTAAGAAGATAACTTATTCAACCTTGGCGCAGGGCATATGGTTAATGAACGGCTGGTGGAACACGTACGGCCTGCGGGAACGTGCTTCACGCGGAATAGTGTCGTAAAAACTTTAGGCACTCGGCGCCACATATGCATATTTATAGTTCCTTTGGATGGAGTTTGTTTAGCATTGGTCTGAAGGGAGATGGTTTTTATGCAATGCAGCTGTCAGGTAAAATAATGAAATAGGAGGGACCGAGCCTTTTTCGTTTGAAGCTCGGGAGTAGCTTGGAATTTAAATGTTGACACTTACTTCGTGCGGAGTGAAAGTCGCCTAGTCAGGTGAAACAATCTGCGAAAATAGAAATAGAAACAGGTGACTCAATGGGATCATATCCATCAGAACCAGGCTCTAACAAAGACCTAAACATTTCTCTAAATCTGTTCTTTTTCTGAGAGAATAGCAGATGATAACAGGGGTTACAACTCAGAAACTATTACTTGTGTCAAAAACTGAAGTCAAAGCTGAAGAAACAGAGAATTACTTCACCTGGAGGGTATAGCAATTTCATATTTGAGCCGAAGAAGACCGCGTTGCCATTTTGTCTACGCAATTGCTGTATTTTAAAACCAGTTTTATTTGTTCGAAAACGACTCTAACGATTTCAACCAAAATTTATATTTAAGCTTAGGTGAGTTTAACTGCATACTCCAGTGATAGCGAACCCATGGCACGCGACCAAATATTATTGGCACGGCACTAATTGAGAAATCCGATTGTTTCTCTGTTTTTTGTTAATCTAAAAATTTGTTTCTTTCAAAAAATTAATTTATAGGATAAAAAATAAAATGCTATCCACTCTATATTCACACGCTCAACCAATCTTAACAAAATAAGTGTCAGAAAACATATATCATATATTTTCTAGATGATTATTTCTGCATTTTTACTTTTCCAAATTATTAACAATTGAAAAAGTTGGATTTTGCTTCTTTCAATTTCAACTACGCAGTTGTGTACAAATTAAATAACGCTACGAAAGAAAGTAAGTCGACGGCCGAAGAGAGTAGTACAGTCATAAGAATAAGAATCACAGAGAGAAAATTTAAGAGTGAATTTTATTTTCAAAATTTGCGGAGGCAGCGTGACTGTTGTCAGTTGTGCGACTAAAGTTACAATTTGGCACTTTTTCGAGAGCCTGCCACAATTTTTTGCTATTTTGGCCCTTTTTTTGGTTGGAGAAGGCGCCGTCGTAGCCTCGTAGACGGTACAAACGACGTTAGTGTCAACGGCCGAAGAGAGTTATAGTCATGGTGAATCTAAGAGCGAATTTTCAAAATTTGCGGGGTAATCGGGTAGGAGTAGGACTAGGAGTGCTGTCTGGTTATGTTATTTCAAAACATAGTTTTAGCCTTGATATACCTAATCCTAATATTATAAATGCGAAAATAAGATTATTACCTTTTAACGACCGCAAATCAATTTTTATGAATTTTGGTATAGGGATGGATGGGACCTGAAGTGGAGGAAGTAGGCGAGTAAGAAATAAATACATTTTCTGTATATTTTACCAATGAATTTAAATGTGTGTAGGGCTAATTGGTTGGCTTGAAAGATAGGATAGTTTTGGACCCGATAAGTGACGCTGTTGTTGATATAAATATTTTAATTGAACTACTTGAAGTACTAATTCTATGCAGACGAAGTCGCTGCTTCCAGCTAGTTTATTTTTCTTCCTAGTAGTCACTAGAAAACTAGATCAAGACTCTATGATGGACACCAAAGGCACTTCAAATTATTTATTTTTTTTAAATGGCACAAAATAGGTTCGCCATCCCTGGCATACTCACTTTTTCGCTGAAAAATCGAAACCGGTACTTTTGAAATTTAGACATATCTCGAAAATGGTCCATACGATTGTAATACGATTGTAAAATTCATTTATAAGGTAATATGGTCTGGTTATTTCTAGCTTAATGCCAAACTCAGTTTTCCTTCGTAAAATGGATTTTTGAAAAAAAGTCATTTATTAAAAATGTTGTTTTCTTTAATTTACCTGAAAACGACAAAAAACGATTTTGCCCAAAATGCTAACTAGAGTAAAATTTATGTTTTCAAAAGTATTGCGTCCTTAATTTTCAGTTCAGAATCACCGAAAACGCTGATTTCAAAAACTGATCATTTCTCGAAAACCCCATTTTCAAAAACCATGTAATGCTTACATCCCGAACAATAGCTTGTACTCGATTTTCAGCTAAATAGTTAAGCAATAGTATTTTTAAAACTAAACATAAGCATGTACAATGACAGTAGAATGACAGCTACGTAAAACTTCTTTTTACCCGACTGGACACAGGGAGGAATGTCTTATCCTATGTCCGTTCCTACGTGACGGCCTGTTTTTTTTTTCCTTTAGGATGGGCGAAGAATGCATCATGCACCGTCAAGAAATTTAAATTTTCTTGGTGTGTCAGGCTTTAACTGACTAAACTCCCCCTCTCCCTTTGGCTTTCTTCAACAGCCCCCTGGAAGCACTATTCGTATTACTTCGGGGGACATGACGCCCTGTAGCCTAAACGGCTTGACCGATTTTGAAGAGTGAGGTGTCATTAAATTCGTATTCTTCCCCAGAGTATCATAGGCTAAAAAGATAAAAAAAATAGTTAAACAAACCAAAAAACCCGACGGACTAGATATAGTCTCGGATTATCAATTAGCTAGGTATATTTGAATATGTCTTGTTCAGTTTTAGAGCCTTTTTTAGTCAGTCGGGTTTTTTAAATTATTTGTTTATTAGCTAATATCAGCAAATGTTTTACCCTAACAATAAATGCAACAACTTGAAATTTACACAATCAGGCAACTCCCAGTTCATTTGCACCAAAAATTTTGATTAACGAGAAAGTTACGTTCGACCCAGTCGTGCACTTTATTTTTTGTCGCCCCAATTGTGCACAACCGGGTTATTTTTTTCTGCATGTCTGCCAATCATCCAAGAGTATATTGCTTTCCAGAGAAAGCTTTTCGATTCAGGGTCGGCATTTTGTAAGGCGAAAGACTCAAACATTTTCGTTTGCACGAATTATTTACTTCTGTAACTTAGAGCAATCCACTCGTGCGCACGAAAACGTTTCAACGTTCGCCCTACAGAATCTGACCCCAGCTCTTTCGGAGTAAGACACCCACTGAGTGGACTAGAAAACCCTCAAAATAAATTGCAGATCTAGGAAATTGCTGCTTATTCCAGACAAAAACAGACCAACAACATTCAGCATTCGAAATGTTGAGCACCACAACAACAACAAGCACAAAGGTTCATAAAGCCGTGCCGCCCACTTCAACCCTGCAACCCTCGTAACTCAAATGACTCGTCAAAGTGAAAACTATATTTTTTCCGAGTACTTCCTGTCATCAAAAAGCCGTTTATCTGATTACCAATTACTTCCGTCATCACGCGCCATAAACTTCATGAGCGATTCCCCCTTTTCCAATCCATTTCCATTAACTCGTAAAATTGCGTCCAAAGATTCCTCAATTTTACTACAGAAAAGGAACAAAATTTGAATAGAATAAACCCCGGCAGGCGCCACTACCAATCTCAGATCCTAAAATCCACATTTTCATATCCCATTTACCCGAGATAGTTACAACAGCAAAATTAACGACCAAAAAGCCCTTCCGCCAAAGAGCCATGCCTTCGCTGTAGTGAAGCAACAAAATACAACTCCGGCCATCTGTCTGAAATTTTCCAACTTTTCATCATTACATTTCCGACCGAAAAATGACACCAGTCTCCAACCCCGCAGATGCCATCGCACACAAAAAACAATAATTTGTCGCAGAATCATTAAAACTCAACTTCCACACCTCATCCACAGGACTTTTGCCATTTGTTTGCAACTTACGTGAATCCATTCATTCATTCACACCCCATGTAACGAATCTCCTCGGAAAGTTTGCTGTTCAGCCCTCCACATAGCACACCGCACACCGGTGTGCTCATAGCGGCAACCCCTCTAGGGCAATATCATTTGTTCCATGCTCCGACTATGACCCCCATCCATTCCCATCTAGTTATTTTGCAATTTACGCGAATTTATGAACCGCTTTGGGGAACTTATAGTTTTGTCATGCTGCATTCAATTGTTTCACATTTGCATCCCTAAAAGCGTCTACCTACACGAAGGACTTTTCTTAGATGACAAACCGCACGCGGTATATTAACGAGGAAGCAACCATAAGAGAGGAACAGAAAAATGGAGAAAAAAAAAATTAACAATTCTAATGTCACGAACACTTGGGAAATTAGATTCAATGTCAATTGCTGCAGTACAGTACGAAGTACAGTAGCGGGGCGAAAAGTGAAAACAATAACCTAACCTACCTATCTTATTTTCTCGCACTTCATTGAGTTCTCGTAAAACTGGCAGAGTGTGAAGCAGCTACAAAATGCGACTAAGGTTGGCATTTGTTTGTGTTTTTTCGTCGTTCCTTGCGAAATCTCTCGAAGCGATTGTCTAATGTTTTATTATGTTCGTTATTTAAAACCCCCTCAAGTGTGAAATAAGTTGCGAAATTGCTGTGTTCATGGTCTTGTCTTCTCTGGCTTAGGTTGGAGGGTAAGGAAAAAATGTAAGAAAAAGGGAAGAAGTCCAATTATACTCGTGTAAGCGTGTTAACTTTTTCCAAGCAGTTGTTGTCATTTGTACTATGGATAGAAGAGTTTGCTATAGGGAAAAATGCTAGAAGCTCTGTGCTGACCCTGAGTTCGGGTGAGTGGGTAATGAAGGACGATTGAAACATTTGCGCGCGATATTTGGTACACCGGGGATCGACTGAATACGATCTGCCTTTGAAAATGACTTGAGCTGCATCTGTCAATCAATCGAAGCTGGTTCTGTAAGAAAAAGTGTGTGAACTACAGGCCGAACCCAAGCGAGATGACGCGGTCCTTTTCATAAAAATATACGTGGCTTTTTCAAAGCAGGTTTCAGATAGCTGTAGCCACATCTAGCGTGGGGCTAGAGTAAGTCCTTTAAACAGGGGCCACAGTGTTTAAGCTTATAAGGGCCATTTGCTCATACGACTCTTAACGATTTAAGTTCTACTTAAATACTTATGGGCTACTTTTTTCAGGTCATAAACTGTCACATAAGAGTTTATGTGGAACTTAATTCACTATGAGTCGTATCAGCAAACGGCCCTAAATCTTGTTTTTTTTTAGTTAGTAAGGAACTCATTTCCGAACTAGTTAGTTCATTTAGCTCTGAATATTTGGCACCTCAATGACCTGTGCAACGGCGAAAGAAAATCAAAAATAAACAAATCTATCGACTTTGAACTGAAATAAAATCTAAAGAACGAATAAGAGGGTGGAAAAGAGCTCTGCTATCGCAGACGTGTTGTGTAAAAGCTCCGCGCTGCACTGACAGACAGATGTCAGTGGGTGCATTCATTTATCACCTGGCTGCATACAATTTATCAACTGAATACGCAGCAGTAGCGGCCAATTTTTGTATGCCAACTGACATCTGATTGCTACTTGTCCATATTTGATATTTGATTACTAATAGGCCTGTTTTTTTGAGCTGCGATCGATTTCGACTTCGATTTTCATCATGCAATTACAACTACTACGCTCTACTAGACACTTCGAGACTCACAGTAGTTGTTGTAATCACGTGCTGAAAATCGAAGTCGAAATCGATCGAAGCTCAAAAAAAAACACGCCTAATATGGGCTTATTATCTGACAGCTAGCTGACGTGAGATGTCGTGAGTTTTTAATGTTCTATATTGATCACTTGAGCAAACTTTGTATTTAAGGTATTTTAAGCCGTCGTCGAGAATGTTTTGATTGATTACTCAGTTGACGTTTCGATTGCATCTTTGACGTAGTAAAAATGACATTAGCGACCAATTTATTTCTTGCATTCAGGGTACAAAGCGAAACCAGACAAAGCGAGTCCGCTTAACACGCCACTTTTTATGCAACTTTTACTCAACATATCGAGCTGTCAAATTGACAGCTAAGACTATTGACAAATATTTTTCTAAAATAGAATTCGCCTCTTTAATTCAATTTTAAACTTTTGGTGATCTGACCTGAGTTATCAACATTCCGCGATAGTAATAACCATTTTTAGTCTGGCTCCTAAATTTTTCGAACTCACAAGTCACAATAGCGAAACTTTCCATATTGCATTTTGTGACCTACAAAATATTTAGTAAGGAGGTTAAAAATGATTATTAGTAGGACCCATTGGTATTAGTGACAGAAAAATCCCAAATTGCTGTAACTCTAGTTAACTTTGTTCAAAGTTCTACCCAACATCAAATAAGTGCAATAATCGATTCACTTTAATGGGCATTCTCCATCCAGCCATCATTAAAACTTGCACCGCATACTCGCGTACTTTGGTTAAACTTTAAGCCACCGCATATGCGAGTTGGTTTGCCGCGCAGTTAATCGTGCACACAAATGCCGCAGCTGCTGCACTCTTCAAACCGATTCCGCAGCAATTCGCCCTAGCCTGCTCTTGACCTGACAGCATGTCTGTCTCCCTCCATATAATACCCAGATTAGTGACACTAGTAAAATACCAAGTGACAATTAAACCCTGAACACGGTCGCATTCATAAAATCAACATCCATTTCTCAGTATGAGGTGCCACAGGTCAGGGTTGTTATGAGTCAAACGCTGAAAACCAGCATGTTGCCAACACAACTATTTGCAATAATGAACTGAAAAACATTGAAAAAACGAGAAATAACAAAATCTAAGGGAAAATCTCGTTGTCACCCTTTTCACTGTTAATTGGGGCGCAAAGACGCGACCATTTTTTCCATGGATTTCCTATATATCCCGTACGCTAACTTAGTTTGCCATGCCTGCCTACCGACGTAGTCATCTCCTCGAGAATGGTATGAGAAAGCGAAAAATGAACTTCCACAACGTTGCGAAAATGTCTCTATCTATACCCACACCCGGCTCGATGACGATGGCGATAATTATGGCGTCGATGGGTGCCGCCGCGATTCCCAAGCCGCGAGCATGACATTTAAAAGTTCAGTAAACTTTTTTCTTTTCCACTTACATTCACACATTCGCCCCGCTCGCTTTCTGCGTCCCAGAAGAGTTACAGACGAAACTGGTAGGCATTGGTAATGGTATGGACATGGTGGAGTGTGGAGTCACATAATGCTGGCATGACATCGTCGTTGAGTCGCTGTAGTCATCATGAGGGCGAGCAATCAATGTAGTCGGATCTTTAGACTTTCACTTTTTACGCTAAATTGGCGCGCATAGTGGTTTATTGCAAATTACGTTTGCACTGTGATACGTACAGCGGATGGTAGCAGCAGCATGGTTACATGTGCAGGCTGGGATTTGTACGCTTTATTGCCGAGCCTTTTGGGTCAAAATGTAATCTAGTGGATTGCCGGCTTTAGACAACAACTATAAACGGTTAGGTCGTGGTTTTTTTTTTTGGTTTACTGAGAGAAGGAAGAGGAGGAAACGGAAGCGTTCACAAGCGCTATTTGTTTTCGGAGATGTGGAAATTTGAATAGGCTGCACACAGAGTGCAGTTGTTGTTGAGTAAACCGCTAGCCGTAAGCGACTTTTAATTATTGTTAAACTAATACGAGTACCTATACCATGCGACTGTGCTGCCTGTTAGTTTGTGTAATTTATGGAATTGTAATTGTGCACCTAGGACTGGGTATCGTGTGACATGTACCGTTTGATGGCTTCCGCAATGTTTGCCTAGAGTGGATGAAACTGTCAACATGCAATATTATCCACGACAGAAAGTTACAAATTAAAGCCGCGAGGTATACGTCCTCTCAGGGGAGGGGAAATTAATTTTGTTACTTCATTCATGCATAGTCACGCGAACGAACACCTGCAATGTTGCACAATGCGGCATGAAAGTCATATTTTTATTTCGTGAATCGTGACTTCCGGCTGTCTTAATACAATGCCCCCAGCATCTGTCAAAATATTCAAAAATTCTAGATGTTACTTCACAAAGAGCTGGCGGATTTATTTTTATGTAAATATAAAAATGTAATGAATAAACAAAATTTGAATTTGACACTTTGATGTCAAAGAGAAATAACAAAATAATGTAAAGTGAAAAAAATCACACGTTTTCTTTAAGTAAAATGATTAAAACAACACGAATGCTCTTTGGGGTTGTCTGAGTGAATTTTTGTTCCGTTTCCTTATAGTTTCCTGTTTGTTTGTGATTATGAATACCAAGAAAACTTCCTCAGCAGTGTATAACTTCGTTAAGGCATTGATTTCCCGCACTTAATTTACGCAGACTAGCCAAACTGTTGCACATTCGGTTTCTCTTTCATTTGCTGCATTATCGGCCATTTTGTTCGCTTTTTTTTAAAGCAAAATAAAAAATGATTTCCGCAAGAGCGCAACGTATTCCGGGCCGCTGCTTATTTCCTGACATTCATGTCCGCAATTACATTTGGTTTTCTTCCTAAGCGTGCAGCCAGACATCAATTTGACATTTTGGTGTGCGGAGTTCCCAAACTTTAAAAATTTTTGGCGACAACTTTGAATAAGAAGGACAACTAAATAAGTACTCGTTGTTTCCTAGAACTTGAGAGTTGAAGAGTGGAATACTCGCTGCTTTAACAAATATGTCATTTTGTGTACGCAATATGCAAATTTAATTAATAGTTGGTAACAAGAACGGGAATAATTTTCTAGTCTAGCTTGAAGTTTCAATAAATTTGACATTTGAAGTGTATGTACCAATTTCCAGATGACAATAGTCGCAGTTTTAATGACGAAATGTCATAATGCAAGGACAAGCATATGTGTGTTCAATGAGTGCGTTCAAACGATCGGATATTTGACAGCTAACAAAATGTGAGTAATAGCAAGTTTTCGGCGTTTCGTGATATTAAGTGTTCAATAGATATCACGACAGCAAATTTAAGATGAAGGGCAACGAAAGAGGGGGAGATGCAAATTTAGATGTGTCAATGTTTAAGGTTGACAAAGTCACCATTTTGTCAATTCGAAGTGAAAAACTTTACAAACTTTTGTGTACCCTTCGAAGAACGAAACCAACACACAAACAAAAGCTTCGAACACAAAATTGCCTCAACTGCTGTTTACCTAGCTGTACTGCAGTCAACCCCTCGTGTGCGATCGTCTTGAACACGCACTAGTGCACAAAAAGACCAAGCGTTCAGCCTCATATTAAACCTCTGCAAACGGCAAAAGTCAAATAGCTAAAGAACTGAAAACTTCCACACATCGTCTTCGTCGTTGACGTCGGAAACTTCGGATTTTCCAATAAAGTTTAAGATTTACAAAATCAAAGCCAAACAAATAAGCAGGATACTTTGTAGCTGCGATATTTGATTACCAAGAAAACTTCCTCAGCAACGTATAACTTCGTTAAGGCATTAAATTCCCGCACTTAATTATCCCCAACGAGCACAGTGAGTATATAACTCAGACTCACATAACCTCAACTTTTTTCCTCTCTCAATTCCAATCAGGGACTATTATAAGTAGTTAGACTTTGTAGTTAGCGTCAGAACAAAGACCAACTTTAAGCTATACCCCATAACAACGGTTTTTGGTTGTTTTATTTTTTTTTTCCCTAAAAGTTTGGCATTCAACAAAACTACTCAACGTACGTATATGGAAAAAGTTCCACCTTCTGTTGGTCGTCGTTTCACTAGCCATCCTTGTTTTTAATTTTTATTCGGGTTTTGTCTCACACTCGAATGGAAATTTTATAAATGCCCGCACCGACGGAAAAATTAATTGAAGTATCCTTCGGCTTTTTCCCCGTCTACATGCCTCCTTTTTCCGGGTGAATTCCGCTGAATACGATTGAATGAAGGAAAAAAGAAAACGGCTTAAATAATACTGTCTGACAAAATAGTTAGTGAAGCGACAACCATCTCTTCATATTCGAAATAAACCAACTGGAGTATGTGCTCGGCTCGGATCGTTCTCTTGAATAAACAAGGACATTCAAGGTGATGACTGTGATAGAATCTCCTCGACACATTTTATTAAAATTAATTCGAGTGTTGTATGGTCTGTGGAATTATTTTCCTCACTGACTGTACTTTTTGAACGTTTCAAAGGATATGACAAGGTCAGCTGCCACATGTACGAGATTGAGATTTATACGAGTGCTTGAAACGGCGCAATAAACCGATCCTGCTTATCCTCCGGAAATCACCACAACAAAGTATACTTTGGCTTTGGAGTTTCAAGGAAGTTTATCCTAACTGTAGTTTAATTGACAAATAATAGAGAGGGACGAACGGCAGGACGTCCTTAAAATTCGAACGCCATATGCGAGTTACTTTTCAAATTAAATTTGCTAATTGCTGAAGTTTTGGTTAATGCATGGTTCGCAGGATGTCTCTTAACAGTTTCGAACTTCCGTTTGATGGTTTTACGAGTAGTTGACGAAGTTCATAGTTGTGCGCCCAAGGGATGAATTGTAACTAAAACGAAAACGAAAACGAAAACCCGGACGAGTATTTATTGAGGTCAAATTGTAATTTGAGTAACGGTAGTTAGGGGGTGAGTTTTATTTACTAAGACGCACCATCCCAATTTGCTTCAGCAAACTTTTCGAGACTAAATGCTCTTTAATAGTCTCAACGGATAACAGTGGCAGTCGCTGTCAATGCTGTGATAAATGTGCATGTGATTTGCATAAAGGGGGATTTTTCTCTTGCAATACACATGCAACTTTCGGTGCACATTTTCTTGCTGCAGACAATTGTCTCGACTGCTCATATGATGCCTATTGTTCTCCAGTCATTGTCTTCAGTAAGGCATTCTATTTTCACTACATGAATTGGAAGTCGGCTTGCATAATGCATTCAAAATGGGGCGGAAGTGTCGTGAATAGTTTTCAAAGTTTGACGATTGGGTAATTTATTTAGAAAGGCTTAAAGATGCGCGCGAAGTTGTTTACAATGAAACATATAACCTTGGTGTTTGTCTGTCGAAGTTGCCTTGAATGGTTTGTGACATCGAGGTGTTCGGTGGTGTTTGGCGGAGTTTGCTAGACCTCTCCATCGTTGTCCGGGATCTTTTGACTGTCATTGTCCAAGGTTCGAATAATTTTCGCCTTTTTACAAAGTCGCTCAGTCAAAAACGCTGTCTTTTCCAGTTTTGAAGAATAATTTCCAAACAGCTTGCAATTTGAAATAAACAATCAACGCTGTCACTGTCACAGTTAAGTTGTCATTAGTCCATTTCTAAATTCAAAAGAAAAAACTCTGACCTTTCCTGCGTTCTAAATCCTTACACATCTGTATCAATCATATATGCACTACATTCCTCAGCGGCGGCGCCAGATTTGTCAAAACAGAAACGCTTCACACCAGCGAACTCTTCCACCTATTTAACTTTCTAGGTCGTCTCGTAAGCACCGCGCACCATGTAAAATAGTTGGCGACGCCCTCTATATGCTATATCAAAGTTTGTAAACTTATTTCCTTCCTTTTCCTGTCACTCTGCAGTAAATAACCCCAAAATTTGGCAAACTTTGTTAAGAACTATGATTTATTTCCTTCCCCGTATTATTAAGTCCCGTGCGTGGTACTCAAACGCCCTACAAACATAAACAGCTTGGAGTTGAAACCAAGTGGGGGTTATGTTTAAAAATGCACGACAACTTTCAAGACTTAATCATCAGCAAACTTGGTCCAATAGAACACAAAAACAAAACATCTTTAAAATATTTTCAGCATCCTGACCCAATTTTAAGTTTCTGATAACATCCCTGGCTGGATATTTTTGCAGCTCCATCAAACTCAAAGCATCTCTGTCTGTAGTTCGATACGTTTTAGTGGCGACCACCTGATGACACCGCCAAATTTCTGTTAGCGCACACATGGACAAAAATCGCAATAATTGTAAATAAACCACAGATATACGAGTAGGTTTTGCCCCGCCAGATGATTCCACTCCGGCACACACTGTAAGCGCATGCAAAACTATTTGGGACGCATATTAAAGGTACGAAATGGATGAGAAAAATGGGTGCAGTTCCACTCCCATAAGCCGCATACTCAATGCAAACAATAAGCAACTCGGAGCAAAATCGCTTAATGGGAAAACTTTAGCAGTATGTGCGGTATGTACCAGTACTGGCTTCGTTTCGGGTATTTTATGTGAGGCAGTAGTACCTATTGTTGTTTGTTGCTGCGTGAAACATGTATTTCCATTTTTTTCCCATACATATCTTGTTATGCAACATTTCTTGGTATATTTTTTGTAAAGGCACACACTTGGTATTCCGCATTCGGTACTCCGCATAAGTATCTGATGGGTTACACAATCTGCTTGCTGCGAATGTAGTAATCCCATATAATCTTGCATCTCATTTACCTGTGATATCACTCAATTCTGCGTATAATGGCCGCATGTAAATGTAATGAGTTTCGCACCACAAAAACGCTCTGCAAATCGATTGAAAGGAATTTTCAATTCCGACTATGGAGCGATTTCGAATGGTGGTGGGTTGTCTTCTCAATAAAGGACATTGAACGTGGGCATAATGTGTATGGCAAGGGGTACACAATGCGCTTTCACATGAATGCGTGTTCACGCTGATCTGAGCCGGAATGCATGTATCCGTCTAAGCCATTAACTTTGGGTTAATTCGCTTCATTCAGACGGTTAATTGGTAAATATTTTATTTTACAAAAGACAGACGTCACGTTGACATGAAGACCATACATCCGATATAGATTACACGCTTCGAGCTCTGTAGGATTTAATCTCCTGATGAGAAAGCAACATGGAACGAGGTTTAGAATGTATGGGAGGTCCTGTGGATGCCTTTGTTCTTCGCAAACAATGTGTGATGTCTTTATTGTTGTTCATGCATGAAAATGATAGAACCCAGTGCATCTGGGTTAATCTTTTTGTTTTTTGTTTCTCCTCAAGAGAAAGGTAAAGAAAAATCAATCAAATGAAATGAAAATTACTTCGTATTTAATTGAAATTGAAAATGAGCTTGAAAGAACCTACTTTGATGGTGGTTAGTGTGCAAGGACGGACGCGCAGCCACAAGTAATCACTTAAGTATATCAAAGGGAAATTGTGCCGCCCTTTTATGGTGTGTGCTGTAATAAGGCGACCGATTTTTTTAATGACTTAAATGCTTTTCAACTTGGGTTACATTTTTTTTATTGACTCTTGGAGAAAACTGTTTAATTGTCGCTTGGAAGTTGGGTGGGGGCTCTCTTTTGTTAGTTGAGTCTGAGTCATCGCTAGCAATTCCTAGAAATAAACTACGTGTCAAAGGAAATTGGTTTTGCCAAAAATTGTTTCCTGGACGTATGGCAAAAATAATCTTAGTACGGAAAGGCAGTAGTAGACAGAAAAAAACCTCCTAAATTAGAAAAGTCGGAAAGGCTTCCTTTTGTCTATAAACTGAAATTTATGCCTTATTTCCCATTGTTTCCATTTTTTTTATAAAACTACAACCTGCAATATTGACTTCTGTCACTCAGAATTACTAAGAACTATTTTTATTCACAATAATCTAGTACAATCTGTAGATTTCATCAAAAAAATTCGATGTGTGGACATTTGTCTGGATATAAAATTTGCTGTTGCTTCTATTACTTTTTAGGGTATTTTAGACCATTTCTGACGTTATATCTAGTACAATATAAACTCTGAATGAAATAATATCAATGCGTGAACAGCAACAGCCTTATTCATTAGATTTCCTAAATCAACCAATTAACAGTGTCTCCACTAAGTCACGCCAAATAATTTAATTTGACTATAATCTTCTTATCGGTGTGCTGAAAGGTTTCACTGTTTCAACAAAATTTTACCTTCTGCAATGAATGTCAAGTTCTGGGTCGTTACATCCACTACAATCTGCGCCTTGAACCAAGGAATTTCGATGTAAAAACGTTTAAATGTTGAATACTTGCACTTTGCTTACACCGCAGGCTCTTTGTGGAAGGTAAACTCTTATTTGATGCCGCATCTAGTACAATCTTAACTCTGAACCAAGGAATATCAAAGCATATACAATAAAAAGTTGAATACCAACTCTTTGCTTACAGATTTCAACTTCTGTTGAAGGTAAACTCTTATTTGATGCCGCATCTAGTACAATCTGAACTCTGAACCAAGGAATATCAAACCAGCAACAATCAAAAGTTTAATACCAACTCTTTGCTTACAGATTTCAACTTCTGTTGAAGGTAAACTCTTATTTGGTGCCGCATCTAGTACAAACTGTAGTTGATCAACAAAAAAACGTTCTAACAGATTTTGCCTCCTGAGTTAAAACACAACTTACAGGCCAGCGCATCTTGTCGATCAACAACAACTTGCTAACGAGTTGAATTACAACTTATTAGCCACCGCAACTAGTACAATCTAAATGTTGTTGCCTAATAAACCAACTGCTGAGAACGTACTTCATGTTTACCCTTTTCTAGACTCTTTCCCCCGTGAATGACAAGGACAACTCATCACAGATCGCATTTAGTACAATCCAAAGAGAATCAAGAGAAAGGAGTTTTCTTTTGGCAGACGTCACTTTTTAATTGTTGTGTATACATTTTTGTGTTTACTGACTTTTTTTAACCAAACTTGTGATCGTTTTGTTGCGAGTTGTTGTATCATTGAACTTTGGACAAGTTTATCCGGTCTATATTTGAACATTGCCTGCAAAGAGTATCCTTTCTTTTCGCCAGAGAAACTGATGACATCTCTTGGTCGATTTCATTATATTTAATGTCAAATCATCACCTGATAAATCGACTACGGCATTCAAGTTGCTAAGCAAATCACATCACATAAATTGTCAATAAATTAGCCGACAGCTGATCACTTGAAGTTGGTTGAGGTTCTCATGTTCGAATGGCGTCGCACTTTCAAACAAATGGTGTTACTCAACTAAGAGCGGGACACGTCGCCTTACATTCGTGCGACTCAAATTTTCTTCAGTCTTCTTCTTGTATTTATTAATACATTCATTTCAATCCACTAAAGAAAATGCTCCTCTTACCGAATCATCCACACAAGTACTTTATACTGGCGTTCCCCTCAAGCCGCATACAGTGACTACAACCCATCCAAATCCAAGCCAAGGGCAACACAATCCAGACCGCGAATAAACCATACAAAGTAACCATGAACTACATTTCGGTCAAAAAATGTATTTCAACTAATTGACAAGAGTCTCGGCTTGTGGCCCACTAAACGAGAACACAATGCACAAATACATCACGTTCCATCACCACACCATCAGCAATATCTTACACCAATAACCTCCCAATCTCTGGCTTGCTAAATTAATATGAAATTATTTTCCAATTTCTATATTGTAAAATTCCGCAATAACTGCCAATAACTGGCAATAACTATTAAATTAAATTGTTGCTACAAGCAGACCTTACAGCGGCTTCCAACGACCACGGCGTTTCATTTTTTTTTTCTTCTCTCCGCTGTTTGCAGCTCTTACACAAATAGTCGATGATGTACTATCAAACAATTACTAAATTTATATACAAAGTCCTGTGAGTGCCAGCAGAGAGGACAACAAGAAAACAGGGGAAACAAAAAAAGAACGACACTACACCATTGCAACTGTTTTACTTTTTCATCTAGCTGACAAATTGGCACAGTACCAATTTTTGACTGTACATTCATTTAGATCCGGTCCGTACTTGTATCCGCATGGACGGGGTCCTCTGTTCGTCGTCGTCGTCGTCGTCGTCATCCTCGTCCTCCAATGGTCGCTCCAATGTGGAACTCGATGTTGTGTGTATTGTGTCGAACACTTTTGGATTTTTGAGGAATATTAATGAAATCGGATTTGGTTGCTATTTTAGCTTCCCCACACAAATCAGCAGCAGCGAGAAACCCGGCTGACCCTCTTCCTTTTTTTTTGTACTGTGCATTCCCGTCCCGCCTGATCGTAAATTAACATTTTTTGTATGCAGTCTCCTTTCGGGGTCGAAAACATTTTGCCGATACTTTGTCTTTCGTCTTGATAAACTGAGGAGGACAAACAAAGCAATGTAGTGAGCGAAGTTCCGAGCTGCATTGGAGAGGAGAAGGTGATTAATTATTGGAAAATGTTCTTAATAAAATGTGGAAGAGAAGGAAAAAAAAATAAAAATACCCCAAAAAAAAAAAGAGGGAACAAATGTTGCGTATACGCCAGAGGGTATTTGTATTTTCTGTTCTTACATTTCGCTTATGGTGGCGGCTTACAATTTGATCTTGCGATGTTTTTCCTTTTGTTTCAGCAATGTTAACATCGACGGGTAGTTGACAGAGGGGAGAATAATTCGATTTAGGCTGGACAAGCGATGGACATTATTGTTTCTTCTCTTTGTCTTGTAAATGTTTATGTTGCAAGTGTCAAAGCGCCAGGGCTTTTGTTTTTTTCCTCTGAGATTTGCGATTTTTACATTTCAAAGGACCTTTCGTTATTAAAAAATGAAATCTAATGAAGTCGTTTATTCAAGGAAAATAAAATCCTATCCAACCTCCAGCTATTTCAGTTTTCTATCCACACCTGCTTCCAAGGTGGGCCAAAAGAGATCACCCTATTGGAAGATGCTCTAATTTTTGCAAATGGCCGCCAATGTCAAATCTGTTTTGACATTTGTGGACTAGACAGATGTAGAATACAAGTGAACAAGCCATGGAGCGATACACTCCCCAAGAACGCGGCATAATCGTGTCTATTTTTTTGCGTAACAATTCGTCTGTAGTGTTGGCGCACAGTGCGAATTCCGTCGCCGATTCCACGGCCGTCCGAAACCGACTGCGCAAACACTGCGCCGTTTGGCCACTAACCTTGAAGAGTATGGGACCACACGGAGCGCCCGTTGTGCCGAGAATATCACCCCTGTTGACGAGGATGTCGAGCTGTCGCCGGTAACATCGGCCAGACGCCGTGCCTCGCAATTAGCCATCAGCCTGTCGTCCCTAGTTCGAATTTTGGTCAAAGACTTGCGCATGTTCTCGTACAAAGTCCAGTCCGTGCATCAGCTGCTGAATGTCGACCGCCAAACGCGTGTAACCTTCGCCCAAGCCATCCTCAATCTCGAGGACGAAGTGGACGATTTTTCGACCAAAATCATAATGAGCGATGAGGCTCATTTCCACCTCAGCGGGTTCGTGAACAAGCAAAACTATCGCTTCTGGGGCACCGAAAATCCACGAGTAATGCACGAGGAGCCATTACACCCGCTCAAAGTTACTGCATGGTGCACTGTTCACGCTGGAGAAGTCATCGGGCCATTTTTTTTTTCGAGAACGCCGCTGGTCAAACGACAACAGTGGACGGTGCGCGCTATAGGGCCATGTTAACCGAGTTTTTTCTGCCGCATTTGGACGAATTAGGACTGGAGTACATGTGGTTCCAACAGGACGGAGCTACGGCACACAATGTGCGAGCCACAGCCGATATTCTGAAGGCGGCATTCCCGGGTCGCCTCATCTCTCGTTTTGGCGATTTGCACTGGCCCGCAAGATCGCTCGATTTAACCGTTCCAGACTCTTTTTTGTGTGGCTTTTTTTGTAATCCCGTGTTTATGTGAACAAGCCCGAGACCCTAGAAGCCCTCAAGGACACCATTCGACACGAGTGCGAGAATCTGACGCCCGAAGTTCTCGCCGAAGTGATGAAAAATGCCATAAAACGAGCCCGTATGGCAATCAATTGTGACGGCGCCCATTTGGCCGATATCATCTTCTCGACTTGACCAATAAAATTCTAAAGGTTCAAGTAAACATAATCAAAAAACAGAATCGAAGTTTTTCATTTAGAAAAAAAATTAGAGCCAAACAACATCGGATGACTCCTTTAGGCCCAAGTTTAGTTGGTGAGGGTCCACAATTTCACAGAAAGTATTCATACGAAGTCGCCTCTTTCGACTTGTTATTAGAGGTCGTCATAATTTCACTGGCTACCAAAACCAAACCGTATTCGTCTGTCGAACGCCACATTGTCATTGAGATCTTTGTTTTTTTGACAGGCGTTCATTAAGCCTACTTAAAATTTGATAAAAGTCATTAGTTTGGAAGGCACACCATTCTTGACATTGTCAGGGTTATCGCGAGTAAATTCCGATGGAAATGTTTCCCTTGTCAGCAATGTACATCTGATTGCTGAGTAGGACACATTCACGGGGAAATTTTATTCCCGATAGGGGTGTGTAACGGGTAAAAGAACCACCGTATAAGGCTCTCGAAATACAAAAGAGCCCACCTTCAAATAAGATTAGACAAACCCTCTGCCGTTCCTCTGAGTATCGACCGACTTACGTAGCTTACCAAATATTTTAAACCATTTCACATCTGAACGCACACGGTACTCACTTATGCACGCTGCAGTGCGTCGACCTAAAATATTAGAGCAATCACCGAGTCAACTTCCTTTTTCGAACGGATTTTAACAGCCCCATAAAAACGCATTAAGTCCACTCGAGCTGTCAAAGTGAAACCCAAAACTTTTATACCACCGTGAGTCCCAACACTAATCCATCAGGTCAAAGTCATGCTTTTATTCCAGGTAACGTCAGATGGAAATGCAAATTCCAAATCGTATTTAAAGCCCTTACCCAAATGGGTTGTCACCTTAACTATGAAAGCGGCAAGGCGTACCGACACTTTCATCTTGGGCACATCGATGGCAATCAATAAACATCATCCTTGATGGGTATATACAGCTGCTCACAAACCGATACAAGTTCATCGTTCATTTACCCAATATCTAACCGCAATCGTGTCGCAGCAACCTCTTCCGACAGCCACACGAAAACCATTTTCGACCCACAATGAGCGATCTGGTTATGGTTCTTCAATTTCTGCCATCTTCTATTTAAACTCACAGCATTACTTCAACCCGCCTGTATGTACGAGTAGTACCTCGCTGGCATGTGTGTGCTATCTTCGGTTCAATGGGACAACTTGAAGGGGGAAGAGCTCCCATCGGATACGACGCAAAGTATAAGTCACAGCAATTATTTGAGGTCTACTTTATCTAATGCTTTATGGGATGATCCGATGTTGAAATGAAAAAGCGGAGAGGAAACTACTAAATAATATAAACGTTCGAGGTAATTGCCTCGTTTCTTGGGATTTTCCACATCTCCTTGCTGTGCCGGCTCACCCCTTTTCCATTCGGATAGTGTCCATGTTTCTAAAAGCCTACCCCGAAGATATGACTGAACATGGTCAATGATAGTTGATTGCTATTGATGGAGTTGACAGGCCACTCCAACCGCACAAGGCCAATTATCCTAATCCTTCGGTGGGGCATATAATATTTTTTTTTCACCCACTTGTAGGTGAGGATAAGAAGGATATTTGACTTATCAAAAATTCAGAATGTTCATCCTTCGTAGGCACTTAAAACTGTGGCACAGCATATGCGGATGCTATGTCTTGGCGGAGTAGGTACGAGTATCCTTTTGGGGGATTTTTTCTTTCTTTTCGCTTAGTTTAAAGCGAACTGATCCGATGTGCTTTCACTTTAATGAGTTTATATTATGATGACCATGGCATCTGAAAGTTGGCGGGGTGAGTTCCTTTTGCTATTCAATTAGAAGTTTTCAGTGGGGAGGATTTGATTTTGCAAATTGGATTGTATCAAATTTGGTTAGAGGAATTTATTATTGGCAGCGAGGACTTAGGATAATTATGGCTGAGGGAAGGATTACGCCGTCGATGTATTCCGCTCGAAGGACTTAATTAATATGAATTGTGTACGAAAGGTTGAGTGGATTTAGATGGATTTGGAGGTCTCAATGGCCTTAGAAAAAGGGGATCGCGGAATTCCCATGGCGATCTGAAAATACAAAATTGATTGTAGTGACGCACTGAATCCGCAAAAAAGCCTGTATCCCTTGGGAAGGAAGGTATTTTTTATTTGGCAAAGGAAACAGAGGTATGCTAAGTGGTGTTAAGGATGAGAAGTTGTTCCAATTATGCAAAGGTAAGGGAAAAACCATTATTCAAAGGATTTTCAAAATAGGACTAAACAGAATAAAAAAAAACTGTCAACCACTAACAGGCCATCGATTGCGGTAGGCTGATGATGTATCATCGTAAGCGTTGATTTCGTGTTGCGACAGAATCGATTTGGGAGGAAGCTCTTTTTTGAGATATTTCAAAAAAAAAAAATCAAGGACGTTGTGAAATAGATGTAAATTGGATGCTTTCGGTGGCAAAAAAAGACACCGCCGTAGGTACATTTTGCAAGAAGTTACTATCAGCTTAAGTTATAAATTCCTGGTCCAATTTGTGAAGCTGAATCTTTTTAAAATCACTCAGCCCTCTGCTTCATCCGCAGATTGGGAGCACCCTACAATGATTTTTGCAGAAGCTGCATGGAGGAGGAGGAAGAGGAAACCGTTCTTCATCTTCTGTGCATTTGTTCTTCTGAGGATTTGTTTTTTTTTAGACACTCGCTGAATCAGCAAATACATTACTAAGACCAAAAGGCTGTAATGATCCTTCACATACTTTCAGTGTTAGCAGTTGGTCCCATCGGCTACTGCCCACACCGCACCTGCACCTCTTAGACGGGCTGTTTTGAGGATTACAATCGAGGGGTAGGCTGCGTCGGTTACCCTTCGGTTATCCGAAATAACGCGTCACTCAGTCATTCACTCAGTCACATACTATTTTAACCAAATTGAAACACCTCACAATTTTGCGCAGAAAACATACTGATTGTTCCAATCACCACTACTTCTACGCCTTGCATTATCTGCCCTATCCGATTAGCTGCCAGAGGATAAAGGCGAGGGTCGAACAGATACGGTTACCACCCGCCTATCCGAAGGCACACTGTCGACCGGTCACCACCTCCTTGACCAAGCTTATTAAACGTCAAGTAAGGTTACGCAACGAAAGGGATGATCTACTAACCGCCGACTCTGACGTAACCGGTTTACACCATTTTGACAAGATGTCGAATACTTATAAGAGAAGGGCACACTGATTCGGTCACCCGTCGTATATTCGAAGACATATCGTCCAATAGCCATCCCCAGTCTCCTCTATTCAATGGGTCGTCCGAGGTGCCTTCCCCTATCCAAGGACAAACCACCCTCTGACTCGCTCGACGAGGTGCAGGTAGATTCAAGCCGTAGACAAATAGAAATATAGGCAGCAATAATGAGCCCACTAGTATGTCCGGTCTAGATTACACTCTGACCTTAAAAACGATATACTCCAGACGTCGGCGCAGTGGCTTAGTGGTTAGTGTGTTGGACTACTAATCGGGGGGTCCCAGGTTCGAGTCCCTAAAAAAACAAATTCCAACTTGAGGTTTTTTTTCACTGCGCCACCTCTCGCCAACGTCTGACAAACATCCGAGAGTGTAACTGTCATGAAAGAGCTTCTCAATTGGAAGTTCGGACTCGGCATAAAATTGTAGATCCCTTCCATTCGTCCCAAAAATTAAAAACTTACAAAAAACGAATGGTTGTGAGATGCAAGGCCTAGGCTCCGGACGGACCTGTTGCGCCAACTATTTATTTATTTATCGACCAGTCGATCATTGTGATCATTGTAGTCTGCCCCCTGAATCGTTGTTCTGGGTGCACTTTGTGTCATTTTCTCTGTTGGAACGGAACAAATGATTTTATTTCACTTGCGGAATATCGAAAGCTGTCGGGAGGTATCTATAAAAATTGGACAGAGCCCCCTCACAAGATGTATGGCAAATCATCCTTACATGTATCAAAAACAAAGCTTTAACTTTGAACTAAAATCCGCTTTCCGTCACAGTCAAGTCGCAAAATATGGAACACCGAATTTTCAATCTGATCGAGCGGTCACAAGGTTGCTTTTGATGGGTCTCCTTGCATTGAAAGTCACGTGCTCCAAATTGTTATCCTTATTGTATAGTTGTGCGAGGAAAATCACTGTTGGGCTCATCTACCACATTTTCTGAATATGTATCCAATCTACAACTGATTGCTGTAAAATTCCTGTCAATGTCATTCAGCGCAGTTACGAAGTTCCATTTTCCCAATCAATTTCCCCAGATTAGATTCAAATTCAATCGCACACAATTACCGGTTGGACAATTTAATTAAACTTCAATTACATCCGAAGGGAAAGTTATATTTATAAAACTCTCAACAGCAGACCATCAACAAATGTTGCATTCATTTTGACAAGGCATTCAACAAACAAGAAACGTCAAAAGCAAGCACACACGCACGATTTAATGAAATAAACAAAGGTCCAGACAACTTTGCGTATGCACAATCAAAACTACACCACCACCAACTAACAGACAAGTGGAAGGATGTCAAGAAACGACACAACAACGGCCGAAATAGGCCGGAGCGACCAGGTATGTACTCCTGACTTAAATAACTCTTAACCGTTCGATTTGTGATTATTGCTCTTGCATCCTGTAGTTTGTTTGTATAGATTTTATTTTGTAGTTTATAAAAATTCACTGAATCCTTTTCCATTGAAAACTACCCACTTAAGCCGTCTAAACACATGCCCGTTAGTCAATTGTTTTCACCGGAAGTGAGATGGTGCTCGTCGGCAAGGAGAGAGATAATACCCAGTCGGAAAGTTGCCCCCTTCCGCAAGTCATCGAATTGGAAATTGGAAAATTACAGGGCACACAGAGGGTAGTCTACCGGGCATGAGTACTCTTATTTTTTCCAATCAGCTTTTCTGGCGGAATTCCGGTCATAAATGACGAGGACTAAAATCGCAACGAGAATTAATCTCTCTGGCAGGATGATTCTTTTTTTGCTCTCGTTTAAAACTTGAGTGTTTGTTTTACCTCGAACATGGGGTTATGTGTTTGCAACATTCAGCCATTGGGAGAGGGAGATACGAGTAGCAGGGCAGACAGTTACACAATATGAGAGCATTGTCTGGCAGGAAGGGGGTGTCGACAATGTGGCAGTTTATTTCTCGTTCGCCTTTTTTTATACCCAGCTTAGCTGAGACAGTGTTTGTATATATATTTGGATATGGAAAGGAGAAGAAGGAGCGAATGGTGTTGGTTAACTTGGCTTAGCACCAAAATCCACCGGGGGCGGTTTCGGGAAGGGGAAATGTCACTTTATCGTCGTGATTGCAATTGTATACTCTACGAAAAACAACTGAAACAAAGAGGACCAACGAAAAGTAATTGAAATAGAGATGGCTTTTGAAGTTACACTATGCTCAGAGTGTTTGATTGGAAATTAGGTTGATTAAGAAATCTGAGACGTCTAGGTTTGGCTGGGGGATTGATTTTGGGTTTCAATGTAAATTTGGCAGTTCGTTTCGTTTGCGGTGGCATTTAGACTTGCCGGCGACTTGTCTGACCAATAGTTTCCTTCGGACAAGCACTCAGCTTTGAAGATAGTAAATTATGGCTAATGGGTGATTTGGAAAATAGCTATAAAACTTATTTGTGATAAGATATGCGTCGATAGATTAGATAGGATTATGGGCTAGACGTGATTGATAAGGAGTTGAATCGAGTTTTGCTGTTTGTTAATTCGCAAACAGCGCCTATCAAGATTTCCTTTCGCATTTTGAAGTATAATTAACTTTGACGGCTTTTGCATTCTACTTTACTGCGAGTGTACTTGCGGAGAGAATTTACTTTTTATTAAACCAACTTCAATCGTTTGACTGAACTGAAGTTTCGTTTATTTTTTGACACAAGCCCAAGTCCTCCATAATGAGGAAAAATTCAGTTCTGTTCTTAGAATATAGTTTTAAATCAACGCAACACCTAAACCTGTTTTAAGTTGCTTTACGCAAGCAGAGGAGAATATTTTATGTCATCAGTCAAAAAAATGACAGATTACCCCGAACAAACTAGACCGCGGTGACGACAAAAAAACGCTGTCGCGAATGTAAATAAAAGCACTCAATTCGCCGTCGCACTGACTTGAGGGCAAGTTCTCTGTCAAAATAAAATTTGACAGATGAAAAAGAAACGACGAATAAATCGCCTCGATTTTACAGAGCCGTGCAAATGTCACCATTCTTCATGAATCGCTGAAGCACGCTTTACATGATAGAAGACGTCATATATGACTTCTTTGATGATCTGTCAAAAATTTTAAATAGAATGATCTGAACGCAGCAGACGTCATATATGACTCCTTTGATGATCTGTCAAAAATCTAAAATCCAATGATCTGAACGCACCCATAAAACTCATGTACGACTTCTCAAATGGAAATGGGAGAAGAATGGGGACGTTCAAGTATCTAGTTTAGTAAGTCTGACAGCTGTCTCACTAAGTGTATCTCGGTTTTGATTGGGGGAAATCGGTCAAATGAGCAGCTGTTTCAGTTGACTTTTATGGAGGGGTAGCCGACGAATCTAGTCATGAAATTCGTGACTGAGTACTAAGTTGACAGTTCTCATATGTGGCTGACGTAGAAAACGTGACGTCCCCGACCAATCTAGTTTTTGCGTTCAGGTTACATCTCATCCAGACCAATCTAGTGCGACCAATGTGATTTTTGACAGAAGTCAAATGCAAACCTTATGCCTATCTCTGTCGCCCTCACGCAAGATTATTTCTCTTTTAAAATGTGTAAACGACAGCAGCAGTTTTTATTTGTCAACAGAATTGGTAAATCACAGAAGACAATTGAAAAGCCAAATGACTTCTACAATCGTTAAAAGTGAGCTTAAACTGGCCGCATTCAAGAATGAGATGTAACCTGAACGCAAAAACTAGAACGTCACTTTTTCTGCGTCAGGTACATATGAGAACTGTGAACTTAGTACTCAGTCACGAATTTCTGGACTAGATTCGTCGGCTACCCCTCCATAAACGTCAACTGAAACAGCTGCTCATTTGAGCGATTTCCCTTAGTGAGAGAGCTGTCAGACTTACTGAACTAAATAATTTGAACGTCCCCAATGTCTTACTCCATCTGCCATTTAAACCGAGTTTGACTGTTATCTCTATTTGTGGTCAGAGACTGACAGGTGTCATATTTATCAACAGTTCTCGGCGCGCGTGGAGTGGATGTTTTTGAAGAGTCTACCATAACAAAATTATGTCAAAGGAGTGGGCTTTTTTTTTGACAAACTACTTCTGATAAACTGTCGATTTTTCCAATCACACGTGAACAGCCGCATGGTATTACGAGGGAATGGTCACCGACATTGGGTGAGGGAAAATAGGTGCTCGTTTCGTTTGACACCTTTGACAGTTTGTGTGCCTTTTGCTCTAGTAATTTCCTGCACAAAAACATCACAAAATTTCCCCAGCATTTCGAATTTACACAGCGCATTTGAAAATGTTAGTCAAATGCACCTCATCAGTATGTAAAGCGTCGCAATCTTTTTTTAACTACTCATGCTCAGATTTCAATTTAAAAGTTTGCTTCTATAAAACTCGCCTCTTTTCATAGTTATAGTTCGACTGTTTTTTTATTTGTATTCCATAGGCATGCTTTTGTTTGCAACTTTATTTACAGTTTCTATTCTATATTTACGATGCCACTTTTACTTTTGCCCTTAGTGTACTTTCTCGTTCTTCTTTGAAGCCCGCTTTCAATTAGAAACTTCATTGCGTTGATTCCTAATACTCGTAGCTATGTAGTGTATACAGCCCAGCGAGGCGCAAAACAAAAGAACCCGCAACACAAAATTGTTTCTTTCCCTCAGGTTTATGGGCCGCCAATGCACAAACGTAACATATGTTGGAACCCCTACGGAAGGGGCGACATTAACGATATCTATTGGAATCCACCTGCCACCACGACAACCCGTCATCACCTACCAAATTGTCCTTGTGAGCTAGCATACGAACAGACCTGCGAAAAGGTACGTGTGTGAAACATCTTAATCAGGTCATTCGCTATTCGGAACCATGTGTTTTAAAGTCTGAAGGTAATTGTTTCCATTTGTTTTTTCCCCCCGCAGTTCTTGATGAGAACATTGAGAGAGATTACTGAAGGAAGGGCGCACAACAACAAAAAAAGAAGAAGAAAGAAATAAATGCCTTCTATCCGGTGTGAATATTTCAATGGCGTACCTCACATACCTTGCCTCACATCCGGCGGCATCAGCCGTGGTCCCTCATTCACCCTCATGTGGATGGTACTCGTATATATAGGTATAGTCTTCACTCGCACCCTCATCATTGGATTTCTTTCTTCTTTGCAGTTTCAAATGCACGGAAATCCTTTTCATTTTGTTTGCTGTTTCTGTATATATATTTTTTTGTCTCCACTTCTTCCTTTAGCGGAATGAATGAAAATTCCCAAACGGAGAAGAAAAATTACATCCGCAGCCCTAAGGCAATCTGATAGACATTGGAGAGCTGGCAAGTTTTGTTTTTTTTTTTTTTGAAATTTGTTAAATCACACCGCGCGCCACCCCCCAAAGGACACTCACACCCATGCACACGGCTGTGGTTAATTAAACCGTATGTAGCTGTCTTATCCGAGTGGGTAAATAGAAAATCATTGACTGCCCTAGTTCCAATTTGCTTAATTACACGTGCAATAGGGAGAGATGTTGACACTCGTTAGACTGACACTAACACTGTGCATAACAGGTGAATGGCGACATGAAAAAAACAAAAAAAAAAAATGGGGAGCACAAAAAAAGCAACAACCACAACAGTATCGGAAAAGAAATGAAAACAGAATTCGTTCCCCCATGGCCTTCAACGGTGTACCTTATACACGTAATAGTAAAAGTGGAAATTTCATTTTCATAACTCTCCACTGCAGTAAAGTTCATGCGAGAAATTTGTTTTTGTTTTTTACTTTGTTCCTCTGTGGCATTGGGCGCCATCGAGAATTGAGGTTAGGTTTGTTAAAGATGCTCGAATGACTGTGCTCCGGAGGGCGGAGGGTGGACGCTGCAAATACAAATGCTAATTTAAGGATTTGATAAATTGAATGCGGACAGAGAGCCGATGGAAATATATATGTAACAGAGGAAAAAAAAAACAGTAGAAAGGACACCGGTGCTGCCGGCTGTCTGGTTGCAGTTCGGAGGTAGAAAAATGTAACCAAGTAGGTAATTCATGTCATTTTATTTGTTTGAGGTGGTCGGGGGAGGAGACAACACGACCGACGACGGTGTTTGGTTGTCTACCTCTTGGCACAGCGGAGGACTCCCACTCGACTCCCAAATGAAAATGGAAAGCAGTTTGATTGAGGATTTGATGTAGATAGTGAAGTTTCCTTGGTCAACAACAAATAAAATTTTATTAAAATAAAAGAGATGAAGGCCAATTTAAGCAGGGTATTTTTTTTTACGACGCAATATGGGGTGGTTCTTTTTTTTTAGAAATGTCTCCGAGCAGATGTGGTCAACTTCGAGAGAAATAAACTTTTTGATTATACAGCCTGTGTTCTAGGTCGTCTCGTATATTCGGTCAAATTAAGCCAAGTCGCCTGTAAATTTAAAAATAAGTAAAGGGTGTTTTTTTTAGAGGCATAGAACTTCGAATTGAAATAAAACACAAGAAAATCGTTTTAATGTCCATCAATTTGGCTTTATTGGGGGGATAATTTTAGGCCATTCATGTTTAAATATGATTTCGGGCTGGTTCGAATAAAGCCAAGTCTAGTGGTCCAATTTTCAACCACTTTTGCGAGAATTTGGCGCTCTATGTCGGCAATACCGCCACGAATGTTGGCTTCCAAGTCCCCTAACGTTTCTGGTTTGTTGGCGTAGGCGAGCGACTTCACATATCCCCAAAGAAAATAATCCAATGGTGTCAAATCACACGATCTTGGTGGCCAATTGACAGGTCCATTCCGCGAAATTATGCGCTCATCGAATGTTTCCTTCAATAAATCGATTGTGACATTCGATGTGTGGCATGTAGCGCCGGCCGTCTTGTTGGAACCACATCTCATCCACATTCATGCCATCCAATTCGGGAACAAAGTAGTCGGTTGTCATAGCTCTATTAACGGTAGCTGACTCTCCAGCATCATTTCGGAAGAAGTATGGCCCAATGACTCTACCAGCCCCTAGAGCACACCAAACAGTCAGTTTTTGTGGAAGTAATGGGGTCTCAAGGGTCTCATGTGGATTCTCTTCCCTCCAAATTGGGCAATTTTGCTTGTTGACGTAGCCATTCAAACAAAGAGCCTCATCACTCATCATCATCGATATCAACCTCATTTTCGGCCGATACACCAAAATAACGACGCATTGCATGGTCTCGCTGCTTTAATTCTTGCACAAGCTGGATCTTGAAAGGTCGTAAGCCAAGATCTTTGCTTCCATAAAGTTGATGGACAAAGCTCCAACTGCTGTGCACGGTGGCGAATCGATTCATTCGGGTCCTCTTCAACACTTTGCTCTGCAGCGGCAATTGTTTCTTCGGTGCGCACTGTTCGACGTCTCTTCGTATGCGTATTATCATGTAGAGTAAACGAAGTGCGAACACGATCCATGGTTAACCGAGTTAATTCCTCTGATGGACGATTTGTCGACCATAAAATGAACAGAGCTTGCGGTAAACCCTTATTTTCGAAATAAATTTGCACGATTTGCAAGCGTTGTTCATTTGTCAACCTGTTCATGATGAAATGGCTCACCAAACTGAACATAAATGACATTAGAGTTGCCAGATTTGACCACAAAATGTCAGTTTTATCTTTATTCGAAAAACTAACCTCTAAAAAAAACACCCGGCCAAATTAGGCCAAGTCGCCAGTAAATTTAAAAATAAGTAGAAAGTGGACATTTTATTTTGACAAGAGATCTGTCAAACAAATGGACAAATGGCGGTCAAATGCGTGCGTTTTGTTTGGCATGTTTTGTTTAGGGCTAGTTAGAACTGAAACGATTCGAAAAAAAACATTCTGCCAACCGTAGAATTTATCGAACATTATTACAGTTTGTTGTGAAAGTCGACCTCTGATCGGCCCACACCATAAAGATTAAATACTTTTTCAATGGACGATTAAAGTCGAACCACGTTGCCTGATAACGATCACGAGCTCGTACCGAATCTATTTCTAAAAGCTTAATTCAGTGTATCTTACTTTATAGTTTATAGTTGAAACAATAGCGAGTTTATTACGTTTATCTTGGGTGTTTCTATCGGAAACAACTAGATTAGCAAGCGCCGATAAGTTGTCAAACATTTTGTGCGCGATCAACAAATTTAACAAGCACGCATTTGAATTCGCCGTCCATTATGGGCGAATTTATATTTGCAGACAATATCGGTCAGTTGGTTACTCCGCGTGCATGACCGAATTGGCTCATTTGAATCTCTGCCTAGGTAACTCGGTTTCTCAAGACACGTATCTGCCGTTTAACATGGGCAAAAGAAACAAAGATCCTATGTACACAACCCAATTACACACAGCCAGCTCGTGTGAATTGCCAAACAAATAAACACAAACTCATGATCGTGTTATGGCGGGCACCGGCAATTTTATTTCCATGTAGCCAACCCGCCAACCAAAATAAAAGGAACCAAGAAAAAGAGAAGACACACACAGGGAATAAACAAAAGCCCGTCTTTTCGTAAGACAGAAATCGAACGTCTCGTCGCGTATACAGAGGCGATACGTGCCGTTGATTCATTCACAGGAATCCAGCCTGCCATTTCCGTCACTTTCAATTCAGACTGTCACTATCGGCTATGATCGAGGGGCGGGCGGGTGTTCGGGCGGTCCGGCATGCAGATTAAAACCAGATATCAGATAGTAGATAATTTGAAATCCATCAGCAGCTATGCGGATAGCTTGTCGCCAGAATAACAAACAGGCGATTATGTCATTTCGAGCGTCGCATTTGCTGGCTGATCAGTTTTAGCCAGGAAAACGACCAACTTAGGCTCGATGACGATATATTTTTATTATATAGTGCGTGTTACATTGCAACGTCTGCGAATGCAAATTCCTCGGACTGGCTTGGCCAGTGATGCTACTACGAGTACGAGTACGAGTACGAGTATGACGGTGTGGCACATAATTATGGACACTCAACTGGACGGTGCACCGTCACTCTGTCTAGGAATTCCATTCGGGTCACGTAGCAGCGAGTGCGGGTGGCACTTGGAGGAGGTGAAGTTTGGATATTGTGCAGCTGAAACGACTGCAGCCGAAGACACATGACGGATAGATGGATGCATCGACGAGCTTGTGTCGGGAATCGAGCATTCATCGCACGCATTCGGTTGTGCCACCTTTGCGCGGGGCAACCATTCCATGGAAAAAGGAAATACACAACCCGGTGCAGTCAGACTGAAATAGGCAAAAGGAAGTGTTAATTATCCTTTTTGTGTGTTTTGGTGATTGTTTCTTTTTGCATTCGCTTCTCTCTGGTTGCATGGTAATTATGACATTCGAATATCTAATGAGAACGACACTTGCTGGGTATGTCGGTGGGGAGTTTTTCGCTTGCAGAATATATCAAAGTTTATGCGACATCACGTGCGACGTGCTTGCCATAAGATAAGCCAAAGCGATAGGTATACGTCTGCAACTGCAGATGGAATCGTTTTCCTTTGAAAAGCCATCATCGCAGATGACCAAAAATACGTTCCTTTTGGCACAACACAATGTGCTCTTCACACACTAGATGTTTCAAAAGAATTCATTAAAAAAAATACAAAATAAAAAGAGGAACAGCCATTTAATGCTATGGAGAATAGAGCGTGTTTTGCATTTTAATAAGGGTGTGACAGTAGACGTGTCATTGCAGAGTGGAGTGGAGTGTCGTGGAGCTCTATTGGTTTGGCAGAAAGCTTTTGATTTATTGACAGTAAGAGAGTAATAAAGTAAGTAGCTCTGTTGAATAGACGGAAGCGCTGACATATTGTCTCGCACGGCTTCGTCGTCGATTTGTTTCGCCAAAAAGGTGATGAAATGACAGAAAATGGATCTGAGATATGGGTACTCCATTAAATTGGAATCTGTTGATGAATTTTAAAGATGCCCCGAGGTTGGGTTGTTCAAAGGAAAAGAAGGAAGATAAGCCGCCGATTGAAAGTGCGTTGATTGAGAAATTTTGTTTGAAGTAACGAACACAAACGCAATTTCCGGTTGGAGTTGCAGCTATCCCTCCCCAGAAGGTTTTTAATATTTTAATAGGTTCCAAGGCGGTCGCTGTCTTTTGTCCGGTTGGAGTTGCAGCTATCCTCCCCAGAAGGTTTTTAATATTTTAAGAGGTTCCAAGGCGGTCGCTGTCTTTTGTCCGGTTGGAGTTGCAAGTATCCCTCCCCGGAAGGTTTTTAATATTTTAAGAGGTTCCAAGGCGGTCGCTGTCTTTTGTCCTCATCTCGGTTTTGATTTCTTTTTCCTGTTTCAAATGATGCTTTTTTGAATAAATGGGTAGATCCCACCTATTGAAGTACCTACCGCTGTAATGAGGGAGAGTCTCCGGAGACAGTTCTGCACGAACCACTGGTAACTGCCTCGAACTACTCTGCTCAATGCTTAGGGTTACCTGTTTCTTCAAGTAAGACTTTATCAACTTCAGCGGGTATTTGAAAGGTTCGAAGGATATTCTCAAGCTATCCGTTTGTCCCCATACCAGGCGTTAGGA
The DNA here is from genome assembly GCA_948293265.1 of Cheilosia impressa. Classification (NCBI taxonomy): domain Eukaryota; kingdom Metazoa; phylum Arthropoda; class Insecta; order Diptera; family Syrphidae; genus Cheilosia; species Cheilosia impressa. The sequence continues at coordinate 51,631,604 of OX411881.1, read as the reverse complement.
AGAGGTGCACAGTAAAAATATTAAAAACCCATTTATTGCATTGCATTTTTATTGATATATTTTTTTTTTTCTCAATTTAGGACCTCATTTACTCGAAAAAGCGAATTCGAAATATTCGCATTATCTTGGGGGTGGTCGGCGCCATCGTCCTCATCGGTCTCATATCTGTAGCTGTGGTATTCTTAGTAAATAATAGTGATTCGGAAGACGAGGCAGCATCACAAACTGGCGATAGTATTAAATTAGACGATATCCTGTCAGGGAAGCTGCAGGCGAGACGATTCAATGGATCATGGTCATCGGGCACAAATATTATATTTAAGGAAAACAACGTAAGGACAGTTCTTTTATATTTGTATAGGGCGCTTAATTCACAAAACATTTGGCATTATTTCAGCACATTTACGAATATAATGTAGCGAGTGCAAAACGGACACCATTACTACACGATGATAAGGTAAATATTCGCTAAACAGGTATTGTGTTTAAATAACAACAACTATCATCCACAGCAACAGTACGCGGTGTTTGAGAAATCGGCCGATGGGAACTACCTGCTTTTGGGCAAAAACCACCTCAAGGTATGCGCTTTTCTACGCTGTGGAAGCCATGTGGATCGTAATATGATTTTTTTGTTCAGATATTCCGCCATAGTTTTCAAGCCGAGTACGATATAGTGGATCTTGAGACAAAAGTTGTCCACCCACTGAAGATCAAAGGCAACCAGCAGCTGTTATATCTGGTACAATGGGCGCCGGTTGGCAACGCCCTGATCATCAATTTTGGACGAAATCTGTTTTACAAGCCAACTGCATTGGATAGTGAAGAGATTCAGATTACCGATGACACAAACCCTACCATATTTAATGGTATCCCAGACTGGGTGTACGAAGAGGAGGTGTTCGGCTCGAACTCCGCCGTTTGGTTCAATCCGAATGGAACCAAAATTGCATTTATTCAGTTCGACGATGCGCCGACGAAAATCATAAACTTCCCCTATTACGGCGAAGCGGGCGACTTGCGTTACCAGTATCCCTGGAATCAGCCGGTTGCCTATCCAAAAGCGGGGTCGCCAAATCCCTATGTTCGGCTTTTTACCGCTGACCTGCAGCTAGCCTTGAAATCGAATAACTTCCTCACGGAGATTCCAGTGCCGAGCACCCTCAACACCCAAAGTCACATTATAACCGTGGTGTCCTGGCTAAACGAGCAGAACGTGCTTTCAGTGTGGATGAACAGGATACAGAACGCGGCGTATATGCAGGTGTTCGAGGGCCTCCGAAGGAGTGAGGTAAGCTCAGTTTGACTTTGTGTCTGGGGTAGTTCAATAAGTTTGGCGTCTTTCCAAAGACTTACAGTATAGAATCCAAGACCGGTTGGGTGGATTTATTTACCGAGCCTCTGAAGAACAGAGACGGCAGTGAGATAGCTTTGCTGTTGCCTTCGCGCCAAGGCGAAGATGGAGACTTTAGGCACTTGAACCTCTTGTCGACCAAAAGTACCAGCAGCGTTCCTTTGCCAATTACCAGCGGGAAGTATGTGGTCACGACGGTGCTCCACTGGGACGCAGAGACAAACATAATTTTCTACACCGCAAACACCGAAGACGCCTCAAATGTTCTGCATGTGTATGCGATTAAAGCTGCGACAGACCAAAAGCCACAATGCCTTACCTGTAACCTTCCGATCGATGGTAAGTCCTGACAGCACATGTCGTAGCAACTAAGAACATACCTTCTCTTTGTGTAGGAGTCCAACAGAGCTATTTCGGAGCAGAATTCAGTGAGTCGCACTACGTTGTGATCAGTACGCTAGGTCCAAATGTCCCGTCGCACGCCATCTATGAATGGTCGGTCAAAAAGGGTAAGCAGCCATCAAATGAGCAACAATTTCCCAAAATCACAAACCCCCTCTCCATTGCAGGCGAAGTTAAGCTGAACAAAGTGATCGACTGGGAGCTGAATAGAAATCTGAAGAACGAGTTGGCGACTGCTGCTCTCCCGGAGCAGGAAATCCACACAATCAATATTGCCAATGGCTTCACAGCTAAAGTCCTGCTGCAACTGCCTCCCAATGTCGACCGCAGTGGCAAAACCAAGTACCCGATGTTGGTGGATGTGTACGGCGGACCCGACTCGTACTCGGTGATCGACAAATGGGGCATGGACTGGGGTACGTACCTGTCGTCCAACCAATCGGTGATCTATGCGAAAATCGACGGACGAGGGTCCGGCCTGAGAGGCGACAAACTGCTGCATTCCATCTATTTGAAGTTGGGAACCGTTGAGATCACGGATCAGATTGAGGTTACGAGGTTTGTTGAACGTTTTCAAATACCCAAAGCAATCGTACAAACCGTAGATTTTAGGTCGCTGCAACAAAATCTGCCTTATATCGATGCCAATCGCACCGGAATCTGGGGGTGGAGCTATGGAGGCTATGCCGCTGCAATGGCCTTGGCAAACGACCTCTCGGGATCATTCAAATGTGCGGCCTCAATAGCACCCGTCACTGATTGGGCTTATTATGGTAAGTTTCAGATTTGACTTTGGTTGCCTGCGTAGCTAACTGCAAACCCGATTAGACTCGATTTACACGGAGAGGTATATGGGAGTTCCGGAGGAAAACCCACAAGGCTATGCCAACTCCCGCCTGAGTACGCTCGCCTTAAACTTCAAGGGAAAGAAATTCCTGCTCGTCCACGGAACTCTGGACGACAACGTCCACTATCAACAGGCCATGATCCTGGCAAAGAACTTGGAGAGGGGGGACATTCCCTTCAAGCAGATTGTAAGTACTCTTCCCATCTGTTTCACGATAGCCTTGTTTACCATGTTCTATTTGAAGAGCTACCCCGATGAGGACCACGGCTTGGCCGGTGTGCGGCCACATCTCTACCACTCGCTCGACAAGTTCTTCGGCGAGTGTTTCAATCTGAAAAGGCTGAGCAAATGGGGACGCAAATGAAACAAGCCTATAGTTAAATCAAAATAAACAACAAAACAAATTCACGAGAATAAAATCCAAAACGATTACGTCAGGTTATCCAAAGCGTTAAGTATCGATTTCAATCGAATCGATACTTGTACTTAATGGGATCAAAGTTGTCCTACCTGCACAAATCCCCGGAACAAAAATTCAATTACACAAACCCATATAGCTCGAGTGTAACCTTTTGTAGTTGTGCCTCTAGGAAAACTAAATTATATAGTAAATTTAAGTAAGAATTGCAAAGATTTTGATTTTTGTTCAAGAAAAAAAAAAGAAAAAAACGCCAAAAATTGTGCCAGGATTATTTTTTTACCTCCTCTTCTAACTCTTTGTCTGTCCATTTTTTGCTCTACACATCCATTCAACTTAAATTATTGTTTTCTCTTATGAGTTTCTATTTCCACTTGAATTCTCCTCGATTCCTTTTAATTTGTAAATATATTTTGACTTAAGTTGTCGATGTAAAAACGTAGTAGAAGAGAAAATAAATTATGTTACAAAAAACAAGCAAAGTGTTGCACTCACTGTCAAAATGAACTGTCAGAACAAGTAAGTACGGTAAATCTTCTGCGTAAGCCTGTGGGATTAGAACAAATTACTTTTCAGATGTCCTTAATCTTTGTTTATAAGAGAGCGGTATTTATTCGTAGTTTTGGGAATGGCGGGAGGCTGAAGAAACGGCGAAAATTCTCATGGCTTTTGGTATTCGGATCAATTATTAATTGGCAACACCACATGAAACACGTTACACGTCACACGTGTGGGGATGCGACTCAATATACAAAATACAAAAAGTACTTCTTGTAACGCAGCATTTTCTGTTGTTCATAATTGAAAAGTGTAAAGGACTGGATAGAGAGAAACGTTCAGCATTTCAATACTTTAACTAAATTTGACCAAACTTCGGTCGGGTACGCAAAAGTTGGACAGACGAGTCACAAAAAAGGAAATTAATTTCACCGAAATACTGTAGCGACATGGCTGCTTTACAAAATGTGTTCCAAAAGTCAACGAAGGATACGTTTCTGAACGAATTTCGTTAACCGACATTTTTAATTGTTCATAATAGAATTATCGGGCGGCATCCATCGTTTTAATCAATTACCTGTTAGTTTCTTTCTTTGCATTGTTGCTTTAAGAGGATATGGGTAAAAAATTGAAAGAAGCGGACCTTTTACAAAACCGAAATTAACCCCCGTATTGATAAACAAATGTGCACAAGTTAGTTAGCTAGTAGAGATCAGATAGCATACAAAAATTTTACGTAACTTCTGAATAACGAGTTGATAACTTTTACGCAGCGTTTATTAATAAGCGGGTAAGTTTTTGCTGAAAAAAATTCCTTGAATTCTTAACCGTCGTTTAGATCTGCACGGTAGTCCGTTAACGTTACGTACACATGGTTTTGTTGAACAGTCACACGCTGACTTCTATAAAGGGTTTTCCAATGAGGTGTCATTGTGAATGACCCGCTATTTCGGTAGCTGTCACTTTTGAAACTTTTATTCTTTGACATTTGGCAAGTAGAAACTACGCTATTACTAAAAATGGAACGAAACACGCTTCAACAACGCATTGAAATTATTAAAATTCACTACAAAAATGGTGAAAATCTTGCAGTCACAGTTCGCAAAACTAAAGCATTTTTTGGTCGTCGTGAAGCACCTTTGCGGACCGCAATACAGAAATTAGTGGAAATATTCGAGCTGTTGGGACAAGTTAGTGATGTGAAGAACAAAACCCGTGCACGTCGCTCAAGAACAACTGAGAATATTGCTGCTGTAGCCCAAAGTGTTGGAGAAAACCCAGGTTTGTCCATTCCTCGTCGTTCTTTGGGCATTCCATAAACGTTTTTTATGGTCGGAGTTGGATGGTATTGAACGTTTACTTTCAACAAGAGGGCGCTACGTGCCACATATGCAACGAAACCATTGATCTTTTACGGGAAAAGTTTCCGGACCGTGTTATCTCTCGAAGAGGTGATCACAATTGGCCACCGAGATCTTGTGACCTTGTGACTTCTTCCTTTGGGGCCACGTGAAAGATAAGGTCTACGCCAACAGCCCAGCGTCAATTCAACACCTCAAAGATAAAATTCGTGAGGCTATCGAGGACATAGGGCAGCCACGTTGCCATTTGGTTATGGAAAATTTCATGAAAAGGATATGGTCCTGTATGCGTGCTCGTGGTGGCCATTTGGCTGATGTTTCATTCATTATTAACGGCATACCTTCCTCTTTATTATGAAATAAACATCCGATCATTTATCTCAAAAAAAGGCACTTTTCTTTGAATACCAAAATGACACCTCTTATTGGAAAACCCTTTATTTGCTGAAAGAACACTTGACAATCGCACGAACAAACTTTGCAAATAGCGGTCGCTGCTGGACCTCTATTTCGACCGACACTCTTCTTTCCAAAATTCGTTCTGTTGCAGCAACACGGCATTTATTTCATAGACAAGTTTGCAGTGTATTCCAAAAAGCAGTCCGAGATAGATATGAGTATGGGGACGTTCAAGTATCCAGTTTTGTAAGTCTGACAGCTGACCCGATGTGTCTCCGATATTCCAGTTACGTGTATGGAGGCGTAGCCAAGAAATTCGTGACTGAGTACTAAGTTGACAGTTCGCAAATGTGGCTCACGTATGAGAAGTGATGTTACGATTTGACGTTTGGTTTTTGCGTTCAGGTTACATCTAGTGCAGACCAATCTATCAAGATGACTAGATTTTCGAATGTGCCCTATGCCTATCACAGTCTAACAGCTGTCGGTGTTAAGAAAACATGTACACAATTGGAAAAAGGCAAGCAAACCCCGCTGGTACGAGTATAACTAAAAATCGCCACAACACTTTTGTATATGAACAAACCCATTTTATTGCGTTTTCTTTCAAATGATTCTTATGTTCCACTTAATTTCTATCTTCGTTCGCTCTCTTCGCACTTAGATTACATTTAATTTAATATAAGATACATAATTTAATTTCAATTAAATTATTTAAAAGATTTTTCCTTTGTTTTCACTAATTATGTTCAATCAATAATATTTATTTATAACAACTTTGCATTAATTTGTTTGTATGTTATAGTTGAATCAAATTCAAGTTTAGTGTTAAGTTAGTTGTGCTACGTTATGTATTACATTTATTTTTGTTTTTTTTTTTTGCCTTAAAAAATACTTCTTACTCTGCTGTTGTTGTGTTGTTTGTCAAACTACTCTGGTATATTTGTAAAGTTCTTTAGAAATTTAGCATTAAGTTAAATAAATATGTTTGCTTTATATATATTATGATAAAATTTTGCCGTTTCCTTATGTGTCAAGAGAGAGAAATTGTTTACGCTAAAAAATACAAATATATATATTTATGTATAGTTTGTTTGTTTTCTTTTTCATTTTTTTGTAAAGATTTGCTTGTTCTGTTTTCTAAAAGGTTGACACACATTTCTATACAAAAACGTTTTGTTTAATTTTTTTTTTATATTATTCATAATGTATACAGACTAATTAAGTATTTACAGCACCCTGAACTTAGTGGTTAAAAAGTTGTTGGTTTTTCTGATCTTTTCTTGTTTCCTTTGTAATTTTGATATAAATGTTTACTTGATGGTTGGTTTTATTTAATAAAGAATTGCTCCTCATCGACGTCATCTTGATGGTCATCATGAGGTTGTTCTTCAGCAGCAGCACTTTCATTATACGACTCTTCATTGATCTCAAGGGGGTCTCGTTGGTATTCTTCTTCTTGATACGGCTCCACCGACAAAACTTCATCCGATTCAAGTTGTTCGTGATGTTGTTCGATTGTTTCGTGTTCAGTTTCCTCGTGATGCTGCTCAATCACCTCGTTGTAATATTCTTGTATCTGCTGCTGTTGCTCCTGATTGTTGCCCTCATTGGAAACAGTCTCCTGTTGATATTCATAATGATCTTGATCTGTAGATGTGATAGCTGTTGTGGAGGTGGTGGTCGTGGTGGTAGTATTGGTCTCCGCCGTAGGCACCAGGTTTATGAAATATAACCTGTTGTCATCGGGCGAATCTGAATTTGATCATCATTACGTATTATTGCTGCCTTTTAAAATAAAAACCTTTTTAACCAAAATGTTATGATTTTTCTGCTATAATGGAATCAAAGATTTTGATTGTTTTTTTTTTTTTTTTTTTGGTATTTTTTTGTGGTGGAGATGAAACGAGAAAAAATTGAAGAAAAAAAGACAAGAGTTGGTCAACATGAATTTGGTTTTACATTTATAAATAATTGGCTAAAATGTTTAAAAGTATGTTTCGTTTATTCACCTGGGGGGGAGAGAGGGTTGTTATGGAACTGGGGGGGCGTAAAGAATATTGCAAGAGTGAAGAAATAAATGCAAAAGAAGAGGATAAAAAATAAAGTTATATTGCCGATGTAACAAATCCACTTTTATTTTCCAAAACTACAGAAAAGAAGTCTACAACTTAGGTTCTTAATAAATATGCAAAACTTGTTTATTTATTCGTAAAACTAGGTTCAACCAAAGAAGAAAAACATTTCTTTCAAACTTGCGGATGCATATTTTCTATAAGATAAATAAATATTTGTAAAAAAAAATTAAATACAAGTTCACATATTCTTTAAAGTACGATATGATCATGTATTGCACCTTAGTGGAACTATGCAAATTATTATACTAGGTATATGTTAGTGAGCAAGCGACAGCACAATTCTTTTACAGGAACAAGCAGGATGAATAAGAATTAAGTATTAAGTGGTAAAAAGTAAAAGCAAGCACCATCGACCAGCAGATTAAGTTTTTGCCTGTATGTACAATTGATTTTGAAAACAAAAAATCACCGGGTTTGGTTTAGAAAGTTAATTTAAATAATTATATTGCAATAAACATTTTTAGTCTCGGCTTTAAATTTACAAAAGCTCACAATCGCAAAATTTGTAGGGAAAATAAAGCCACTGTGAGCTATTTATTATATTTGGTGCTTAAAACTAGGTTAAGGATGAACGCGAAATTGGAAGCTTCCTCGTATTGGGGATGGCTGCGTAAAATTTATTGTGCCAAATTTGCAATTGTGCGTGCACTCTTCTTGGCCTTTGCACACGAACGTCATACAAATTCCGTCACAACGCTTATGAAGGTGATTTTCTTAATCAAAATTCGGGCAAACTAAAGCCTTACAATCAAAAAAATCATGTTTTCTTTGTATCAAGGAGTGCAAAATGGCGACCACGTTGCTATTGTCTTTCTCAAAGGTGATATATGTTCAACAGATGAAACTAACCATTCATAGGAATCTTGCAGCGCTCTTGAGTAGGCATAAAGTTGCAGTAAACAATCAGCCAACATACTAGTAATTATTTTTTGCAATAATGTCCGCCCAAGAATATTTGTTAAGCTTCTTAAGCAAGTAAGTACTTAAAGTGTTATGCAGAGCGTAAGAAGAGATAGTCAACTGCTGCCCTTAAAATATATCTACCCAAAGCCGAAGAGAGCTTTGAAACCTCTTCACCAATCAAGCAGTAAGTAGCAACGAATATTTATTTATCATTTAATTAACAATAATGTAACCGTCATTGCGTTATAAAATATGTATAATATTTTTTTTGAAGGCAAAAAGAAACTATAAACTATTGGCGTATATACAATTTACATAAGACTCCTTCCCTAGACCAGCTAGATTTAAGAGGTGGGAAGATTTCAATTGGAAATTCTATACAAAAAAGAAAGATAAAGTATATATATGTAAAAGCTACTTTAAAAAAAAAGACTCAAACTGAATTAGGGGAGAGAAAACACTTTAGATTGGAGTGGTTTGGTTTTTGATTTGGTGATGGTGTTTGGTTGGTTGGTTTTGTGGATTGTATGTGTGTCTAAGTCTCACAACTGTTGTTGGTGGTGATGATAATCATTTATATTCACCTGATTGATATTTCCAATCAATTGATGGCCTTGGAGCGTTTGCACTTGTGCTATGGACAGCGATGTTGTGCCGTCCGTATGTTCCTGCTGTGTGACAATTGTCGGTTGACCATTGCCTGCGGCTGTTGTTATGTTACCCGATTGATCGATGATTTGATGATGCACCTGTTGCTGTTGTTGTTGCTGCTGCTGTTGTTGTACCTGTACCTGTACCTGCTGTTGCTGCTGTTGTTGTTGTTGTTGCTGCTGCTGCTGTTGCTGAGATGAAGAGCTAACTGCTACAGATACCTGATTGCCGCCAGCTGCTGAGATCATTTCGGGTTCCTTTTTCACTTGCACTGCTTGTAGCGTATGTAATGATTGCACGGTCTGAACTTGGGGAATTGTTCCGCTGACTGTTGCTGCGGTGTTCGTGCCAGAATTTGCCGTAGATGTCGTGGTCAGCAGCTTTTTCGATCCGCCCGGTATTGCTAAACAGGGGAGGTTATGCACAGTTGAGGATTTAAATAAGAAGCTCTAACCTTTTCTGTCTTTTTTAACACCCGGTTTTGCGAAATGCCGTAACTCCAAGTGGCGTCGTAGATTTCTCGATTGGCGAATTACCGCGTAGCAAATGGGACAAGTAGCCGGCTGTTCGGATAGGGATCGTGATCGGGATTCTATCAGAATACAAAAAGGGATCGTAAATCAGAAAGACGTGCAATCGAAGACAATAAAACAAAAAAACCTCAAACATTCGAATTTCAAGAAACACGAACTCTATTTGAACTTACGCTTGCTTCCAGGTTTAACAGACGAACTATTCCCTCCCGATGCGGATGATGTATTTGGCGTTGTTGGAGTAACATTTACGTCCGATACTGTTAATATAGTTTCATTATTCTTCTGAACCTCCGATTTGATTGGCGTGGATGTGATTGCAACGGTCTCTCCATTTTCATGTGTGGTAATCGTTTGGATTTGATTTGTCGTTGTTGGGGTCGTCATGATGCTGTCCATTTCGTCGGTGCGCGCGATTTTTGATTCGGTCGCTGAAAATTTGGACACATCATTAAAACTGCAAATCGTCATTTTGTTCAACAGTTACTAACGTGACATTTTTTTAACACGCGGCCTTCGTTTCCGTGCTGGTAAAAACTGAGTGATTACGTCTTTAACTTCTCCAACATCGGCGATTATTGGCCCGGCTTGGTGGATATCCTCAACTACTTGAGCGTGTACGGTCTGTTGTGGGGCATTGGCAATAGTGGCAATCAACTGTTCTTGTTCCTACAAAAGAAAAATTACATAATTTATATCAAAATCACTTTTTCTTTTGTTAAATATAGCATACCTCGTCCTGGCAAACATCTACAAGAGTTTTCACGTGATGTTGGGGTATCATATGCTGTAATTGAATCGAATGGGTCGTGTAGTCGTCTTTGGTAACAGTCTGTGGGGCTAGTCCTTGAATGTTGAGACATTGTGCGGCCTGCAACAGTGACGGCAGTTGAGCGTGATCAACACTGACCTCACCGCGATAAACAAACTCGAGAAGAGCCTCTAGATCGTTGGCATTGACACCGGCAAGCATTACCACGGGATGTTTACATGGTGTATTCTGTAAGTAGGGAGAAGACGAATAAATTGTGAGCGAGTCAGAGCGCATTTATACCAGAGAGAAGGGATGAGAGGAGACGACAATTGACTGTGTTTTTGTTTAGTTTTTTCCATTTAAGACTGATGACGGAATGGATATGTGGGAAGTGGGATGCATGGAGATGGAATATCGTTCGCTTAAGAGATAAGTAGGTTATGTGGTGATATGTAGTTTGATTCTCTTGTTCACTCTCGCCGCAGTCACAGGTGACAGTGATTTTAAGAGAAAGAAAATTGTATTTTGTAAACAGAGAGGAGGGAGAAGGAAAGGATAAAGGAACGTGCAGAAAGCTCGTAAAACGCACTTTTATCCGAAATCTTGCTAAAAGACCGTTAAAGATGGAATTAGAAGTGTGTTTGTTGATTAAATTGTTTTTTTTTTCAGTAATTTAAGTAGGTTATTCAACTGGCACATAAGGAAGAGCTCTGCTTGTGTATAGGTGAGCGATCTTCGAATACAATTGCATCGATTGATATTCGATTGAGCAATATAGCTTTGGAGGGAGTTGAGAAAATGACAAGTTGACATTATTTGACACCGTTTCGATGGATAGAAGGTTCATTCGAAAATCAAGTTAACTTAACTCGACTAGATTGGTCTGGACTAGATGTAACCTGAACGCAAAAACTAGATCGCTCGGTAAAAGACGCTTTTTCTACGTCAGCCACCTATGCAAACTGCGAGGAGAACTGTCAAATGTAAACTTAGTAGGGTAGAGTTGCCAATTGACGGCCCCTTGACGCATTTTCCTACAAAACTTGTCATTAGGGTTTGAATTGTTAAGTTTTTTATATGGTTTTCTTTTTAAATTGTTGATTTGACATTTCTTAAGAGTTAAAAAAAATAAAACATTAATATTTCAACGTAAAACAATATTTTTCTTCGTTTTTATGAAAAAACACATATTTTCCTATATTCGGGCACTTTGGCTGCCAAAAAAGAGAAAGATCCTAACAGATCCTTTTAAGATTCAAGCCAGAGAAGTACGACTACAGTTTCACGCATGTGGCCGAATATTGCAGACGGCCGGAATAAGGCAACTGTACCCTAGGTCGTCAGTGGGGACGTTCAAGTATCTAGTTTAGTGTCTGACAGCTGTCTGAATTGATGTATTTCGGTTTTGAATGACTAAAATCGGAGCAGCTGTTTCAGTTGACGTTTATGGAGGGGTAGCCGACGAATCTAATCAAGAAATTCGTGTTTTAATACTAAGTTGACAGTTCGAATATGTGGCTGACGTAGAAAAAATGACGTTCCCGACAAATCTATTCGACTTATGTCGTTTTCCATTGGTTTCACTCGGGGATCCACTCATTCTGAAATCCAATGGAACAGCAAAATTGCTTCTGACAGAATCCACCAAAGTATTGGTGAAATGCCAAAAAATAATCTACGGCTGCTGTCAGCCGACTTGTAATAAATACATAAAATTGCACTTGTGTGAGTGCTTCTTGAGTGGATTCTGACTTGAAATCGAGAAGCGAAATTCTCTTCTCAGAATCACCAGAAGAGTATTTTTGTGCCAATGGAACAGCATTTTTTCGATTCCGGACTCTCCCGGACGCTTCTTTTTGTCCAATGGAAAACGACATTAATATATAACTAGATTCTTGAACGTGCTACCCCTCCATAGACGTCAAATGAAAAAAACTGCATTTCATCGATCTAGGCCAATCAAAACTGAGACACATCAAGTCAGCCAACTGTCAGACTTACTAATCTACAGCCCGATTCTGCCGTTGTGAGGCCTCGCAAGTCACAAGCCCTTGTGAGGTTGATTCCTTATGAGGTTGGTTGTGATTCGATATCACTTTTCGTATTCTGACAAACGGGCCTAGCGAGTTATCCTTCGGAACGCAGCGCTTACTCTGTCGGAACCTCAAACCACATTTGAGGTCTGTTTTCGAAAAAAAAAAAATAGGAATGCGATGACGTAACGATTTCAACAATCGATTTTGCACTGGAAACACAAATTGAAGCAACAAGTACAAAAAAATGCGTTGCTATATATTGTTTTTTCTTTTTATTGCTAACATTAATTAACACTTCAGTGCAAATCGTGAATAAATTCCGCGACTGATTGTTGTCGGAAGTAGGAGGCCATCGGAAACAATTCTTATGAAGCTGTCAAAAATGAAACTCAATTCCCGTAAAGTAATTATTAACCTTTTGCAGTAGATGTAAAAGGTACCTTATATGCTTCACAAAGCATTAGGCGGATAACCTACAAAACACTGTAGGGGAACATTATAATTTAAGAGTTACCTACGAACATCACTAACTGCAGGTAGATGCAATCCACCTGCGACCTGCAGTACCACAAGCATTATCAGCGTCAAAAAGTATTACACTGATCACTGTCACCAAAGTACCGCGCAAACCGAAAACTGAGCGACCAAAACAATCCTCGTTTGTTATTTCTGTTCCTCATTTTCGTCGACCACTCTTTTAACTAGCCTCAACAAAAAAAAAAAAAAAAAATCTCTACGAAGAGAAACTGTACTCAAAACATTTTTAGAGAAGAGCAAAGCATCAATCAATTTTTGCGTCTTCCTTTCTGAGCAGTGAGCTGAGCAGAGCACCTACCGACATTCAGTTTCTATAGAAACTGAACTGAGTTCCAAATCTACCCCTGTTCGTGCTTTGTAGTACAACTCTCAGTCTCAACTCAAACGACCCTGAAGGGTTGATTTGACATTGATGCAAAGAAGACGGTGCGTTGTTCTCTTACCTCTAATTGGAACATTCGGGACATACAGCCATAGGATAAAACAAACTCACCTGTCATGAGAATGACAATTAGCAGAGGGAATGCAATGAAAATGAGGGTATGGCGTATGCCTCACACTCAATAGAGCCACAGATGGACAAGCAATTTACTGATTGCGTTGCCATTTGAGAGGAGTCGCACTTCTTCTCTGAGGAGGGTGAAAATTCGAATCCAACACACCAACACTGTGCCAGCAACGAAGCATAAGAAAAACAAAAGCAAATCCAACAAAAGAGGGCACTTCTCTTTCCTCTCGGCCTCTGGCATGGCAGGCAATGGCAATGGGCCGATGTGAATGTGTGGAGGGAATAGAACACGAAATGATCTCTGTTTACAAAAATCTTGGGCTCAATCTCGGGAGCGAACAAACCACTTGCTATCTATCTCCCACTAAACCACTTCCTTTCCTCCAATTGGGCGGGAAATATTCCAAGTATCCCATTAGCAAATGGTTTGCCTCCAAAAAGCTTACCTTTAACAGCTCCAAAAGGAACGGACTAGCTGCACACAGGACTATTTTATGGGCTGGAAAACTTCGACCACCAGCCGCCAGAGTGCAGTCTACCAAATCACCATGACAGCGTAAAAGTTGAATGGCCGACACAAGCGAACTGCCATAGTCGCCCCACGTTAGCGAATATAAAGAGTTCATTGGCAACGCCATCATTTAGACGGTTTGCGAATGCGGTCGACTGCCACTGGATGGATCAGGAAAATAAGCAAATTCGCGGTTTTCTTCTCTCCAAAAACACACCAAAAAAATTTATATATTTATATATGTATATATAAAAATGTCGGATCGTGTATGTATAAGAACTATGAAGTTGGCCGCGGTAGTCAGCAGGGAGAAACCAAAACTTCCAGCTTTTCTCCTCTTTAAAATTAACCACTCGTAAGGTCTTTCACTTCACTTTACCGTAACAGAAGGAAAAAAATAAATAAAACAAAAACTATTTGCACCAAAATTCACTCTATTCTAACACTTTTGCGAAATGCGCTCACCCATCATGAGATTGAAAATTTTTTCACAAAATACCCATTTATCGCGACACATATAATCAGCACTTCAGCAATACAGAGAGCGAGCGAGAGCGCGAGTCACTCGCCAATGTAATCCCTCAGAGAGAGATAGAGAGAGCCTGATAACGACACCGATAAGATGGAAAAAAAAAAAAGGGAACACGACGGCGACGAGGAAGAAAAAAAATGTCTCACACCAGCCTAATCACCGTATCTGGTTTCGTTTGATTCGATTTTTAACTTTTTCGCCGCACTTTTAGTTAAACTTAAACACAAGCAACTGCGAAATGCCGTTTTAAATTACACTGCACTGGGAGAAAATTTCCACAAATTCCAAATATTTCTATTATTGTTTTCTTCTCAGAGATGGAAAATTTTCTCTGATTTCACACGTCGAGAAAACTCCACACGTACACACGCGTAGCACGAAAAGAAATTCTATGAACGAGAAGGGAAGGACAAAAAATGATTTTCTCTACGCCTTCTCCACACGGCTCGCTCGCAGAGAATTTTTTATTTTTTTCTTTCTCTGCTGACGAAAGATATTTAACTTTTTCGTTTTTAGAGCGAAACTATTCGATTGTGCACTCGGGGTAACCGGATGTGGGCGAATTAATTCAATTTTGACGGAAGATAGTTTTGCAAAGTTTTCACTTATTTCTATCGCCTCTGCGATTCGCTGGCAGACGAGCTATTTGTCACCACGAAAATGGATTTTGCTTTTGCTATGGTGAAAACGTAGCAATGGGAATGGATATATGGTATGGCTATGGAAGAGCAAGAGACGAAAGAGGAGAAGCGAACAGAAAAAAAAAAAAAACTCGTAAACTGAAATGAAATATGGCGGCAAGCGACTTTGCTCTTTGGTTTTCAGATTTTCTACTTGGTTGTGGGACAAGAAGAGGGAAATCGTCACCGTTTGAAGATATGCGTATGAGCGAGAGATAGATTACTTTTTCGTTCAGTATTGGATGACGTTGCCATTCGTCGTGGTAAGATGCAAAGGCAGAGAGAACCGAGCAGACGGAAGAGGCATAAACGGAAAACAACGTGCTGGCGACATCTACGTGTCAAGTTTGTGTGCGCCCTTGATTCCTTTTCCAGGATTTTTATAAATTTGACAGAATGAAGTTTTAAAAAAAATATTTATTTAAAGGGCCTCCGGAAGATGAAAAAATCTGCAAAGGTCTGGGAAATCTGTTCGGACGTGGTATAAAATTGCGCCCCTTCCATTCGTCGCAAAAAATCAAAGTTTAGTCGAAAGTTCCGCGGGAGAAGACCTTTCGGCAGCGATCCAATAAGAGAAGGCTGATGCTATTCGCACGACGTTAGGGGCACGGCTTAGGTCGACGGCTACCTTTAAACGCGGCAAATAGGAATAATGTGGCTCGCTTCGCTCGCTTAAAGGATTCTACACTCCAGTATTTTATTTCATTTTCGGGCACGAGCCTGTACGTTTCAAGCTCCAACTTATTTCTTAAAATACTATTTTTAATTATTGGGTTACGTCAAATACGTAGCCGTCGACCTAAGCCGTGTCCCTAACGTCGCGCGAATAGCCACTTTGATAAGAGAATCCCAATGCGAACAATAAGAAGAACTTTATGAGTGGAGAACGATAGAAACATTTGGGGAAGTTCTAGTAGTTAAAAACAGATTTGGGAGTCATGTCTGGCAGGTTTTTCTTTTAGCCTATAATTTTATAATCGAGAAGGTGCGCGGGAGCTGACGGTCTAGGTTATTTGTGCTTTCAACTATTCATTTTTGATACTGCTCCTTGGTAACCCCTTCCATTTTTATTTATTTATATATTTTTTCATTGTATTCCCTTTGCGCAAGACCAAGCTCTTCCACCTCCCACTTATCACATGTTACTATGCTAATTGTTAAGCAAATTGATATGAGATGGCGTTTGCTTAGACTTGTTGGCCTTTTTTTATTCTTCCCTGATGATCTGTTCTTATATACGATGGATTCGGGAAAGACCTGCAGCGTCTTCTTTTCAGGATTTCAGTCAAAAAATCAATTATTTTCCATAAGTTTATGACAACGATGCCGCTCGGACAGTTGTATAAAAATTGGCCGGAAAATAAGTACAAAAACAATTTTATGCCGTTTAAAATACTGTTCCCACTGTCTTTGTTTGGTATAGGTACTCACTCAGTCCACGACTCTTTAGCAATCACCCGCTGAAACCAACCATCGATGGTACCTGTTTGGGCCAACATTCACAGACATGCAAGAACTTCTTTGTAAAAGGGTTTGACCCCCACACGAAAGACAAATCTCAGTTTTAATTCACTAAAAATAAAACTATTTATACATTTGCACTTGTTTTTGTTGGTTGTTTACGATGAATATTATTAAAAACCTTAGCAAAAAGAAAAAGAAAAATAGACTTAACTGATAGCAGCCCCAACTCGCAAAGTCCCAATGTATACAATCATCCCAGGGGAGCGGTGACAGAGACCAGCGTCTGACTCATGCACACGACTCAAGCGAACGCAAATAAATCGACAAAGCCCCATTTGTGGGCCGTAATGATTATAAGAGAGAAGTTGAAGTGAAAGCATACGGATTATATATATAAAACTATTTGCAAATGCTGCTGCAGTGCGAGGCTTCGAGTTTACATGGTGAAATTCTGTGTAAAGTCGTACTCAATTGTCGGAATAACGGTTTGAACGAATTTCAGGAATATAATCAGATAGAGATGCACGCCTAGCTGGCCGCCACCTTCTTCGACGGTTTGGATGATCTTCTTCATGATGTCAGCGTGGCGGCAGGGATGTACAGACGCCATGTTCGGTCCGGGGAGATGCGGATGGCTCTCCATGGTGACAGTCTTTTTAGCGTGATCTTGGCTAACGTCCTCGTACATCTGTTCCACGGTCAATGGTTTACGGTTCTATCGATATCAGATAGTGAGAGTCAAGTTTGTGTGTGTGAAATCTTTGTAACCCACCTCATCGTAGCCCACTACCCAGAGGCGTGGTGTTTGGTAGTACTTGTCGTAGGTTATGTGCAAGTCATAGGTCCTTGTATGCAGTACGGAATCGCCCCCATCTCCGCTGTCACCGCCCTCGGAAGTAGTAGCCTTCGGGGTTTCGGGCTTTCTCGTTGTGGTTGCAACGGCCTTGAAGAAAAAGTTCTTGTTATCAATATTATGAAAAGGAAAAACTGATCAAGTCTGTTAAATGCTGTAACAACAACAAACACCCCACGATGAGTGTGAGGTCACCACGGTTCATATCAATTGATTAACTCAATCGATCCCAATTGCCCCTACTTACTGGATCAACCAGCTCCAACATGCCGCTCTCCTCAAACTCCTCCATATCGATGGCTTCGTCGTCGTCATCATCGTCGTCGTCATTTGGAATATTATGCTCATCCATATCGTGAATCTCATCATCGTCGTCATCTTTGCCGCTTAAAGTCATCTCGCACACCTTCTCGTCCAACTCGGCTACGCCATCCTCGTTGAGTTGATGTGTCTCCACCCAACCACCATCGCCGCCCTCTTCCTCAACTACAATCTCCTCACCAACGTACTCCATCTGCTTGCAGCGGCGAGAGCAAGCCACATTTCGCGTAATCAAAAACTGCTTATCTGTAGAGCAAAAGATAAGATAATTGCATCCCACTTGCAGGTCACAACTTACCTTTGGGCAGATAAGGCTTCGCTTTCGATTCATCCCCGGCAGCCCATTGCCACGTAGGGCAATGATGGACCAAATGTTCTCCGGCTGCGACAAATTCCTCCGGAGTAAGGACACCCGTCTCCCGGAATTTACTCTCCTAGAAACAAACAGATGAATCACCACCGTATCAGGATACCACATAATGCCGTCTTTCCCATTCTTCATCGTAAGTTTTTCTTTTTTCCTGCGTGTTCTCTTAATTCCACAGTAGGATAGATACCCAATGCCTTACCTTGAGAACTGGAGTTAGATATTCGGCGACTCCCAGGGCTGTGCCCTTAACGGAATTGATAACACTTTGCATTGTTTGGTGTTGCACAGATATATTTCTTTGTTTTGTGTATTTTTCTACTGCGAAAAACTCTCTATTGCGATGAAATGAAAGAAAAATTTCTCTTCAACTTGTTTACGGATGACAAATGCGTCAGTTGTATGAAACGTCTAGACTTTGCCGAATCAAATTTGTCTATTCGTCTCACAAAAGTGTCAAATAAATAATGACACAGCTGTAAAGGGGAAAACGGAAAAATATTTTTTTTTCTTATATCTGGCGATTGGTGAAGTTTTCCATGCCAGGAATGTTAGCAAATTGTATTTGCGTGCTGAAAATCCTACTTTTATTTGCTTTGCTAAAATCGCAGGCCTAATAATGCTGAATGTCGAAACAAATAGAGAAGAGCTATTAGTAAAATAAAATGGCTTCGAACATTGTTTTATCCTAGTTGCTCAAAATCTGAAGCTGCGGCAAATATTTTTAGAATAAATCCCGAGCTTGCTTAATATGTACCTTAGGTTAGGTTGGGAGGGGTTGTCACAAAAGACCAGGCACCATAGCGGGCCCATTGCCATCCCCAGTAATAATAATAGGCATGTTTTTTTGGAGCTTCGATGTCAGCAAAGCAAAGTCAAGTAGGTACGCAATTACAACAACTACGCTCTACTTGACACTTGGAGACTCACAGTTGTTTTTGTAATCCTGTGCTGAAAATCTTATACTACGTTTCCACCGGAGATTAACTATGTGATTTAGACAAATTTTTGTAAATCCCGCATAAGTCTCTGAATTTATCATACAAAAGTTAATCTCATGAAAACTGAGATTAGGTACCTATAAATAAATCTCGTTTATCAACCTGGTTTGTATGTACAGTCCGGTTTGTGAACACACTTCCACAGCTCGAGATGTCAAAAATACAATGCAAACAGAGCTTTTTTTGCATTTTGTCATAAAGAAAAAAAACAATTTATTTATGAGAGACTTTTACTAGCCAATGCCACCATCAAAAATTGTATTTTATTTTGTAAAATTATAAATTATAAGCCAATAATATTTTAAGATTTCTGGAACTCGTGTTTTATTACCTTAAGCTTTTGAATTGTTTAATTTTTTTTCAATTATTACAATTTCGGGTTGTTCGATTTGACATTATCTGGTGAAACGTCAAATTATTCTTGTTTGTTTTTTTGGTGGAAACACCTCAGGATTTATTTGTAATCTCTTGCCCTATATCTCGCGGTTAGTGTCCCGTGGAAACGTAGTTTTACTTTGCTTTGCTGAGATCAAAGCTAAAAAAAACACGCCTATTATGCACCTACTTTCCAAAACAAAACACCTAGGCAGTTGTTTTTTGGCATGCAAAATAAAATAAAACTACGAACAAAATTTGTTTGAAACATCAATCGAGCGAGAATCACAGCACAAACATCTGGAACACAGCCCTGTCGAATGCCATCCACTGCTACCAAACGCATGCGGAAAAAAAAATACAAAATTTACCAACACCATCCATTAATTGAAGAAAAAACCCCCATCAAGTCAACAAGAAGAAGAAAATCGACAACGAAGACGATATTTTATTTTTCATTTTCGTGAAAATATTTTATTTGACGGAAAATTATTTAGCAGAAACTCAAGTGCCCTTTTTTGTTAAAAAAAAAAAAATCCTTTGCCCTGAAGCAGAACAAGAGAATGCGAATAAATGGCGCCGTTTTGAAAAAGTGGAGTGTTTGTCAACGCCTTTGAAAATTCACTGCAATTGGTTTTCGTGTTTTGGCTCCTCCGTGGAAAAAAGAACCACAAAGGTTTGAATTTTATATTTTCTATCAAAATTTCATTGTTTCCCTTGAATATTGTCGTCTAATTGACTAATTGCAAATGTTTTTACGTGGGTGTCGGTAGTGGAAAAGTGAAAATTTCCTTCTGAAAAGCAGACGTGTGAATTTTTCGAATTTTTTCCCCATTTTTTTTTTTTAATTTTTTTCGTCGTGCGCCCCTTTGTGTTTGTGTATTTTTTTTCTTTCGTTTCGTGTGTCGCATAAATTTTTTTATTCGTTTCTATTATATGTATTTCCATCCGCTGTGACTATTTACTATTTTTAGAGATTGGGCATTTTTATTGCAGTTTTTACGGAACGTGCTGGGTTTTGAAATTGTGTTGTACGCCCGTGGGAGCTCCACAGCACCACTGGAACAGAGGTCGTACATTGTAAGAAATCGATGTATTTTTTGTATTTTGGTTACAAATTTGTAGAAAAGCTAAGAAACTATAAAAAGAAAAAAGGGGGGAGATGTCTTTTTTTGGGTGTACATAATTCCACTGTCTCGGAACATAAACGTTACACGTAATAATCAGCAATTGAGGGTGACCAAATTGTAGGTATGTTGCGGGGGCTTACATCCGCTGCAGGTGAAACTAAACACTTGATGAACAGATGGCTGTGTTGTTATACAACTGCTGGTTCTCCATGGATACTCGAAAGTCAGGGTCGGTTTTTCAATAGGTACTTCAATATCAAAGCTGCTGACCTATTTAAGCTCGTGACTAATCTCTGCGAATTTTCCCAGCTAATTGAATAGATGTGCAACGAGGCGTTCGTAATCTGTCAGATTATTGGGGCTTTCTGTTTTGTTAGTGTTGACATCGATATATTTTACATTATGCGCGGCGAAGGTCGACAAGAAGGCAGATCCTAATGGATACATTTGCCTTTATTGGGACACTGTTCCTAGATAAACTTGATTTGTTTCTTTTTCCCTGCATGGGATGTTTTATCCCCCACGTGACAGAGACACGTGGCAAGTACATCATTAATGTTCTTTCTCCTAGGAGAACTCTCCCCTATGGACTACTAAAACCCTTCGATCATATAACTTGTCATGCGTCTTTGTACGAAGATCCAAAAAGTGACAATCTGACTGACCTAACGAACCGTTTTACTATCATTGCCTTGGTCTCCAATTTGAAAAAGAATTATACAAGTGGAAGGTTAAACGGTAGGACAGTAGTTCCCTGGATGGCCACCAACTATTCCCATAGTCTTTTGTGAATTAGACACCCCAACACTCTTTGTCTTCTTTTGTTTACTTTAATTTTGTTTTCTTCTTGCAGATAGACGCTGTGTGGGGCTGGGCTTCTGCCCCGCTGCGTTTGGCGGCAAACAGAATGGGCGATCCACTTTTAGGGGATCGGCCGCCTTCGCCGGCGCGTCTATCGCACACCTCAGAGAAGCATCCAAAGGTGACACTGTCGGAGCTGAATCTCCTGCGTCGTCACCGTGAGCTGTGCGATGTTGTGCTGAATGTAGGCGGGCGTAAAATCTTTGCCCATCGTGTGATCCTGTCGGCATGCAGCCCCTACTTCCGGGCCATGTTCACGGGTGAGCTGGAGGAGTCACGACAAACCGAAGTCACCATACGAGACATTGATGAAAATGCAATGGAACTACTTATTGATTTTTGTTATACGGCACACATTATTGTGGAGGAGTCCAATGTGCAGACGCTGCTTCCGGCAGCATGTCTGTTGCAATTGGTCGAGATACAGGACATTTGCTGTGAGTTTTTGAAACGGCAACTAGATCCCACCAACTGTCTGGGTATACGGGCATTTGCTGATACGCATTCATGTCGCGAACTGCTGCGCATCGCTGACAAATTTACACAACATAACTTCCAGGAGGTGATGGAGAGCGAGGAGTTTATGTTGTTGCCCGTCGGTCAGTTGGTCGATATTATTTGCAGTGACGAGTTGAATGTGAGGTCCGAGGAGCAAGTTTTCAACGCGGTCATGTCGTGGTTGAAGTACAATGCCGCCGACAGGAGGCAGCATTTAGCTCAGGTGAGTTCCTCGATACAGCTTTGATTATGATTTAAAATTTTTTTAATTGTCAGGTCCTCCAACATGTTCGTTTGCCACTTTTGAGCCCGAAATTCCTCGTTGGTACTGTCGGCTCTGATCTGCTTGTGCGGTCCGATGAAGCGTGCCGCGACTTGGTTGATGAGGCCAAAAACTATCTTTTGCTTCCACAAGAACGTCCATTGATGCAGGGTCCACGCACTCGTCCACGAAAGCCGACACGTCGCGGTGAGGTTCTCTTCGCCGTGGGTGGTTGGTGTTCGGGCGATGCAATCGCATCTGTGGAGCGCTTCGATCCGCAGACAAACGACTGGAAAATGGTGGCTCCCATGAGCAAGCGTCGCTGTGGCGTCGGAGTTGCAGTACTGAACGACCTGCTCTACGCTGTCGGAGGCCACGATGGGCAGAGCTATTTGAATAGCATTGAGAGGTATGATCCACAAACGAACCAGTGGTCGTGCGATGTGGCACCGACTACATCTTGTCGTACGAGTGTCGGTGTTGCGGTCCTTGATGGATTTTTGTACGCCGTCGGCGGGCAAGACGGTGTACAATGCTTGAACCACGTCGAGAGGTACGATCCCAAAGAAAACAAGTGGTCTAAGGTGAGCGTTGACATTTCAAATACGTGCGCAGTTTTTCAATCCATTTGTTTATCTAGGTTGCACCTATGACAACCCGGAGGCTGGGAGTTGCTGTCGCCGTACTTGGCGGTTACTTGTATGCTATCGGTGGATCGGATGGACAATGCCCCCTGAACACCGTCGAACGTTACGATCCTAGGTAAGTTAGAGAGCACTGCCTGCATTCGAACATTTTTAATTGACTCCCCTTTGACAGACAAAACAAATGGTGTGCCGTCAATCCCATGTCAACGCGGCGAAAACACTTGGGCTGTGCTGTGTTCAACAACTACATCTACGCTGTTGGCGGACGCGATGACTGCATGGAACTGTCGTCGGCCGAACGATATAATCCACACACAAATACCTGGAGTCCGATTGTCGCCATGACATCTAGACGAAGTGGAGTAAGTCGCCGCCCTTTGATCACACCCTCTTCTCAAACTAATTGATTTTCTGTCGCACAGGTCGGTCTGGCTGTTGTGAATGGGCAACTGTACGCTGTTGGTGGCTTCGACGGTTCGGCGTACTTGAAAACCATCGAGGTATATGATCCTGAAACAAACCAATGGAGACTCTGTGGTTGCATGAACTACCGTCGCTTGGGTGGCGGTGTTGGCGTCATGAGGGCTCCACAGACTGAAAATTACATGTGGTACGACAAAAATCAACAATCTAACCTTCCATTTCGACTATATTAGCTCAATTTCAGGATTCGCAAAGACTCCATAGTTTAAGTGCTCCCATCTCCATTCGAAAGCAACAAACATTTATATTCCAAATCAAAACATTACACCATCAACCGTCTATTTCGATGCAGCAACATCAATTGTTCAAACAAAAAACAACGCAAACCGCCAAACGGAGAACCGATCGACGAACACGTCTCCCCCCCAATTAGTTCACGGCACGGACCTCTTCGTCTCTTCTCGTTCGTTTTAAGTTTGTAATCTTCTTAACTAAGTTTATAACGCATTATGTAGTTTTTAGTTCCATGCGAGACAAAACACGAGCCCACAGTGAGCAAACACACACATTAAACATTTATAATGAGCACCGATTTATGAATTGTGTATCGAATAACTTGTTATACTCCAGGAAATCGAACTTATCTCTGACTTTGGTTAACGAAATTTGTCTCATTCATTTTATTTATTTTTGTATTTTCTTCTTTTTATACGTATAGGTCATGTATTTTGTTAAGAAAAACAATTTTGTTCCCCCACTTACGGAATGCAATCTAATTTAACATATAGTAGTCGGAAATTTATGTAAATAAAAATTTAAGAAACAGTTGATAATTGGGTTCAAGTTACCTTGTGACTTTGTGTTTTACATGCTCAGATTATCAATCTTGTCTTTTTCCATCTGTCACTGGTGGATAGACGTTTTTTCGCACGCCAAGAAAATTTGTTCAACGTTGTCACGGTTCTTGTATACATGACTACGGCCCTTGTGATTTGTTGGCTACTTCAAATGCGACGGTTTGAGGTCCTCTACGACATTTGTTGCCCAGGCTTATAAATGATAGACAGCCTTGCAGGTTGCTCTTGACAGTTTGCACCGACAAGCAAAATTCGAGAACCAGAAAAACTAAAAAATAAACGTAACCGCCTTGGAAAACATCCAAAGAGCTTCTGCCGGCATTTCTGTCAAAAATAGGTTCCTAATTTTACCGTTCCCGAAGTACTAAATTAGTAATTTAGTACTTCGGGAACGGTAAACTATTTTCGAAGTGGCTATTCGCACGGTATTTTTGTACTGACTGACGTTTGTCTGGCTTTGGGACACGGCTACGTATTTGACGTAACCTAAGATATTTTCTTCGAAAAAAGTGTTTTAAAAAATAAGTTGGACCTTCAAACGTACTGGATCGTGTCCGAAAATTAAATACTGGAGTTTAAAGTCCTAGAAGCGAGCCACATTACCCCTAATTGCCACGATTTACCTTGACATTTCGTTACGTAGCCGTGCCCCGAACGACATCTCAATTTTTTTTGCATAGATGGAGAAGGCTAAACAGAAGGATGTGGCCAAACTACAGCATGGAGAAAACAACCCACCGTCTCACTAAAACACGAAAAGACAAAGCCCGAATAATAGCGATAACCACGGGCCACTTGCCTATAGGGGACCATGCAGTTCGATTGGGCATCCCACATAACACACACTGCCGCAGCTGTAATGACGCGGCCGAAAAAGAAACACTCACTCATTAACTTCGCGCCTGTCCGGCACTAGCCAGAGCTAGACAGCGATCTTTGGGTAAACCCCTCTTCGATTCCCTTGAGAAGGTCCCGAAGAGAAGTATTAGAGAAGTGATAACCTTTTTGAATTCCACAGGCTGTATCTAAACTCTCATGCTCAACCATTCTTTAAACAACCGGGTTAAATGAGATGTGGTAACAAAACTGTACCTACATAGTGCCAGGTGCCATTTGTGTTTTTCAATTAAACGCCACTCCTACTTACCTACCTAGAGGGAAAACCCCCAAACTGGCAACGCTGTTATACACCTACATTTGACATTTGATAAGTGCTTATGCATAATTGGTGTTTGATTTGATTGAAATGGGTGGAAATATTTATTTAATTGGAGAGAGTTCAATAAACTTTCATTTTCATACGGAAGTTTGGTTATTGCAGCGTTTAAATAAAGCCATTCTCACGGTGAAATAAATCGCGCAATTGTATGAATTTATATATTGAGCTGCAGTAAAAAATTACCAATCTTACGGTTTATAGGAAGAAAACAATACACACCTACATTTATTGAATACAGCTACCTCTACCTATATAAATTTCCATCAAGTATGATGAATCAAACTCCAACTATTTACAACCGAAAAAACTATCGTCGTAATTTGTTTACCAAAATTTATGGCATTTAGCATCTAGTGCGCATAATTTTATTTGGTAGTGCTACCCGCTTTCAGGTCAAGAGCTTTTCAAGGCTGCACACGCGTTCGGATATCATATTCACTGCGATCCGTAATTTCCAGCGCCGTGGGTTCTATAACCCAAAGCTCGGACAAAGTTCTAAAGTGCTGTTGTGTATGTTTTCAGTTCATTCTTAAGACGGAATTTGTTGAACAATTTTGGTACGAATTCGGCCTTGGATTTGATGATGATGAAATCTGTTATTGTAGCGCATGTATTTATGTTTTTAAAATGCTGGAACAGTCATTGTGTCATTCTCTGCAGATTTTAATTCTTAACCCCCTCATTAATAAACGCTGCGTAAAAGTTATCAACTCGTTATTCAGAAGTTACGTAAGATTTTTGTATGCTATCTGATGTCTACTAGCTAACTAACTCGTGCACATTTGTTTATTAATACGGGGGTAAGACTTTAAGAGCTTTGGTCTGTCCGGCTTTTTAACACCGAAACTTCATCTATTACAATTACCTACCTACATCCTGTATGGCAAGAAAGTACCTATTGTTGGACATGTAACAAGATTGTAGATTTATCCATAGGGCATGACATATACAAGTCCGTGAACTATGTTTCTAATTATGAACTATGCACATCACCTATATATTGTGTCAAGTAAGTGACATTCAATACAAAATCACAAAGTGCAGCTTACGTAAAGAAAGTAATACGTTTAAGGAAATAAAAATTAAAATCAGGCCTTCTGTCAAAAATGATGTGTGTTTAGCAAAGAAAAACAAGAACGAATCTAATCAGAATAGACGTCAAAACACAGAACAGCGCCGCATTGTTTGAGGCAACAGATGTTTCCATTCAGCTGTTGGGCAAGAACAAAAGAGTTTTTCAAACATGAATTCAATAAAAACAAAATAGAAACAGCGTCTGCGAAGCAGCAACATTGTTTGACATTTATAACATTCATTTCAAAGGACGTGTTTGAGCTCGTAGAGCATATAAAATCTAGCAGAAGGAATTAAATTAAAGAGACAATTAAAGGAATGCCCATTGCTCAATACTAAATAGCCGTGTTACTGAAAGGGACAGAATTACACTAAAAAATACGCGACATCATCATTATACACGTGAATATCAAAAGTTTCGGTACTTTTTAAGTATTTATTATGAAATGAGGAGAATGAAACTTATGTTATTTGAAAAGTACTGTGCCATAGATGTGCACAAACAAAAAATCGTGGGTATATGCCGCCATTAATAATAGTAAAATTAAGTTATGAATTCCCCATACAAAACAGGTAGGTAATTGAAAGGATTTTGGTGACAATAAATTTTTCGCCGCCATATTACCATAGCAACGTATTCAAATATAAATCATCTTAGATTAGAACCTGTTTCCGAAGGAGCAGTTCATTTATGTATTTTCTCGGTATCTAGATGTCGCACTTTTCGTTTGTAAAAAAAAAATACATACAATAATAACGAAAATAATTGTGGTACGCTTTTTAGTATTACGTTCTTATAAAAAGTATGGTCGATTTTCGATCACAAGCGATACTTGTGTATTTTAATCGGCCATCTTGTTTCCGTGGTAGGAATTATGGGAAAGTTCGGCAGGTTTATATTTTTATAGCGATGGCTTATTAAATTCCGGTTTCGTATAAAACAAAATGGCTTCCGGAAGTGATGAACGGAGAATTATTCATCTAGAATCTAGATGTTCGCCGGTTGCGGTTTTGGCAGTTCAAATAAGTAATCGCCGGTTGTGCTACTAAATATTAAGGCATCAGGCACCTACCTCATTTATGTAAAGTTTTTCCAATAAGAGGTGTTATTTTGGTATTCAAAGAAAAATTCCATTTTTTGAGATAAATGATCTTATGTTTATTTCATAATAAAGAGGAAGGTATGCCGTTAATAATGAAAAACAACGTCAGTCAAATGGCCACCACGAGCACGCATACAGGACCATATTCTTTTCATGAAATTTTTCATAACCAAATCGCAAAGTGGCTGCCCTATGTCCTCGATAGCCTCACGAATTTTATCTTTGAGGTCTGGAATCGACGCTGGGCTGTTGGCGTAGACCTTATCTTTCACATGGCCAAACAGGAAGAAGTCGCAAGGTGTTAAATCACAAGATCTCGGTGGCCAATTGTGATCACCTCTTCGAGAGATAGCACGGTCCGGAAACTTTTCCCGTAAAAGATCAATGGTGACGTTGTTGATGATCGGCCGGCTTGAGTTCTTGTGTTAACTGAACTTTATAAACATTAAAACCCAAGTCTTTATGCAAAATACGGTGTAATGACGTTTGTGGAATGCCCAATTCCAAAGAACGACGAGGAATGAACAAACCTGGGTTTTCTTCAACACTTTGGGCTACAGCAGCAATATTCTTAGTTGTTCTTGAGCGACGTGCACGTGTTTTATTCTTCACATCACTACCTTGTCCCAACAGCTCGAATTAGTCCACCAATTTCTATATTGCGGTCCGACAAGGTGCTTTACGGCGACCAAAAAATGCTTTAGTTTTGCGAACTGGGACTGCAAGATTTTCACCATTTTTGTAGTGAATTTTAATAATCTCAATGCGTTGTTGAAGCGTGTATCGTTCCATTTTTAGTAATGGCGTAGTTTTTACTTGTCAAATGTCGAAGAATAAAAGCTTCAAGTGTGACAGCTACCGAAATAGCGGGTCATACACCTCTCATTGGAAAGCCCTTTACAATGCAAAGACAATAGATCATCGAACGTTTTATTTGGTTTTCGGGTTCATCAGTTTATCTCATAAATTACTTTAAATCCCTGCCCACACAGAGATTTTCGTGTCAAGTCGAAAAATTAAATTCAACCCCTTCCGAATCCGAATCGGATCGGTAACATATTGCATTGACCCATAAACGAGGAATCGCTAATTCCCGCGCAATTTCTCCGAAGCCTTCTCCCCATCCGCAGTCGATTAGGAACATATATGCATAGAAATCATTTTGTTTGTCACTTTGTATTCCCACTCACACACAACGAAACGCCAGAGCTTTTGTATCACTTTATTCGTCCCCATTTGTTTGTTTATTTTCTTCCCCAGTCCCACTCGCATCAGCCCATCAGCCCCACTGCCCTAGTCGCGTGCATACAACGATGAAAGCTCGCTCAGCGTATAGGCACACGCTTGTGTTTATCGTCGGCTACCTCAAGGTCGGCAAATTTGCAATGTCATTAACTTCTGCGCTGGATGATACATCGCTATATTGGGTGCAGAACATCTATCTGTGCGGAAACTATCTGTCTAAATAAAATTACAAAACCCCCGGCCAGCCAGCGCCGAGTTCAACGCTCAGCTCTAGGTCAGCATAAGCACGCCAGGGAATTAAACGATCGATGTGACGCATGAGCCTCATGCGTCATACACCGAAGAGTGCGAGTGCTTTCAGTACAAACTGAGTGCATGGCAGACAAGTGGCTTTGGCTGGCATTGCAATTCCGATGAAATGTGGGCTAAGAAACCACCGACACCGAGACCGATCACGGAAGAGTAAAGAAATGTAATAAATAGAGTCCCAATGCCAAAGGTAAATGAACTTTATGCATTGCACGCATGGAGACGGAGAGGGTTATTTTATTCTCGTTTGTTTATAATTTGTATTGGCACAGTTACAGCTACTCTCTGAGGCATTTATGCATAGCACACTGTAGAGAGCTTTTACTTGATGGGATGATTATTTAACTTGTAGGTAGGTATGTGTTATCGTTTTTTGTTTGGGGTTGCTGAATTGATGATTGGGAGTTCGGTTCAGTGACTCTAGAGTTAGGTAACCCTCTTAGGTAAGTGCAGAAGTTTAAGTTTGTTTATGTGTATTCGGGTGGTTTTTAGGTAGAGCTTTACTAATTGCTTCTATCGGTCAGTGGCCCTAAACGTGGTAAAACAATAGCAATAATTGCTTGGATAAAAAGATCAGTTACCTACTCGTAGGTTTTGTAGATGTGTGTATTTATGGCGAATTCATTGTTATCTAGCCGTGCTAACAAACGTTGTTTAGGTATAAGAGGCTCAAGGACGTCAAGTTGGCGCAAAACTTCACAAGTCAAGCGAAGAAGTGGCTTTGCCACGTGGGTTACGTATGATGTGTTTGGGGTTACGGTACACACAGTATTTTTAACCAAAAAAAAGTACAAATGCGGGTTTTGTAAAGCCGTGGCCATATCGTAGATAGGTACTCTCTATTCAACCTACCTTCGGAAAGAAAGAAAACAGAACCTCAGGCCAACCCATCAATCAGACATCTTGTCCGCCAACATTTTCAGTGTTGTCGGCTCGCAGCGGACATCATCCCGTATATCTCCGAGAAGACCTAAGTTCCAGCATAAGGACCTACCCGCAAGTGCAACAGTTAAAATTGTGGGAATTAAAA
This sequence comes from Cheilosia impressa, assembly GCA_948293265.1. Classification (NCBI taxonomy): domain Eukaryota; kingdom Metazoa; phylum Arthropoda; class Insecta; order Diptera; family Syrphidae; genus Cheilosia; species Cheilosia impressa. The sequence continues at coordinate 51,601,503 of OX411881.1, read as the reverse complement.
TTCCATGGATGAGCTACTGTCCTCTATATTCAGGTAGAGATTTGAACTTTCATAAATAGATGACTTGGTTGCGTTCTAGTTCCAAGGGTTGGACAGTCTTAACGTCTTGCTCATTATAAAGCTAAGCTCCCACAGTCCCAATATATTTTGTTTCTAACGTCAACGAAATGAAACGTAGGTGGATCAAGATTCTATAAAATATTTCCAGAAAGCTCTGTTAAGCGGGGTATAGTATGAGGACTCTTACTCATTGTGATCTCTAACTTGTATGGCAACGCTTAGAAGACCTATCTATACCTCGCAATAAGCGGCACAATAATATTTCTTGCCGGATATCGCAGACTGAACCTCAACCCGAGTTATTCTTAAGCAAACACCTACGTTCTCTGACATTATACTGATTTATCCCGCTAAACTGATCAAACACCATAAAGTTCATCCACCTCGATCTACGTTTCCCTAATGCAATGTTTATTTCCACTAATTATAGGTCACTAGTACGAGGCTTTTGTTGGAAGCTACTCTAATACACAACAATCCACTCTGTTCCGGTATTAATTGTCAACAAGAGATAAGAGAACATCACCTATATTCGTGAGCGTCGCCTCCAGAATGAACTTGGAAACTCACACCATCGCATCCCTTCTAAGAAAGCTTCTAACTTTGTCGCAATACAATCGCAAAACATTGCACCCCCGCCCCAATGCCAAGGGGAAATAGAATCTAATAATCGACAGAACGACATTCAACGTGTATAAAAGCTTCATAGATGTTTGGACTAGCTATCAGTCAGTGCTTTGCTTAGCTATTAGAAAGGCGACTTGTTTAGTACGGTAATCGGATACATTTCCTTTTTGTATATTTTCATAACAAAATGTCGTCGGAGCAACTACTACTTTCAACGGATGTTCGGAAGGCAATTCAAACAGTTGCCAGCACGAAGGGCCTCATAAACTACACACTTGAGTTGAAGCCCTTATCCTCGGCCGGTGAGAACTCCTATGGAATGATTTTGCAGACAAAGATCACCAGTAAAAACGAGAGCAAGGAAACCTTTTCCTGTGTGATCAAGATCGCACCAACAAATGTTGCTCGCCGTCAGCTCATGAAGGTCGTCGAGTACTATCAGCGGGAGGTCTTCATGTACGAACATGTTCTGAAGGCATTCCGAGGGATTCAGCAAGATGAAAAGATTCCTCGGGACAACTTTTTCGATTCCGTACCCGAAATGTACTTCTCGTCGCTAAAACCAATGGAGGAGTTTATTATTTTCGAGGATCTCATTGAGAGAGGGTTTGTTACAAATTCCCGTAAGAACCTACCCACTTGCGAGATGACGACGATCACTCTGAAAGCCTTGGCCAGGTTCCATGCAATGTCGTTTGTCATGCAAGCCAAACGACCCGAAGAATTTGTGAAACTCGTCGATGAGATTCGGTTCAAGGATAATCTTTACACGCAAAACATGGAACAGATTACAATAGAGTTCGCGAAAATGTATGTCTCTCGGACACAGGCAATGATTGCGGAGGACAGAGATCGGCCCGACCAAGCTCAATTGTCTGAGGTTGTGCAAATCTTCGAGGATAAATTCAAGGAGATCGCTTTGAAAGCTGTCAATGGCGGCGAGTGTGCACCGCACTCGGTCATCTGTCATGGGGACTTTTGGAATAACAACGTTCTCTATCGTTATGACGTAAGTATTGATATTGTCTACTTGTTCGGGGTAGAATAGTATTAACCTAGTTTTGGAAAAAGTTGTCACAAAATGGTTTCTTTGCGATTGCACCCGCTCAGGGGCGCATTTAAAAAAAAAATTATCGAATGAAAGACTTTATCGCAATAGAAATTATTGTTGACAGTTTGATTACGCCGCGAGAAAGCTTTTAAAAAGCAACTGAAGCTTGACAAGTTTACTCAAACATATTGACGACGTTCAATTTAATTAGGTTAGTAAGTTTGACACATGGCTGACTTGATGCGTCTCAGTTTTCATTGGTCTAGGTCGGTCACATGAACATCTTTTCCAATTGACATTCATGGAGGTGTATACGACGAATCTAGTCAAGAAATGTCGTGACTGAGTACTAAGTTGACAGTTCGCATATGTGGCGGTCGTAGGAAAAGTCACTTTACTGACCATCTAGTCGACTTAAGACAAATAGATGTTTAAATGTGACAATTTATTGCCAACCTTAGCTTATTCTTCACCTCTACTTACAGAAGAACAACACTCCGTCATCCGCGATGCTGATTGACTTCCAGATGTCGCGATATGCCTCGCCAGTGCTAGACATTGTCCACTATCTCTTCGCTTGCACGGAGAAAGAGCTGCGCGATGCTCACTTCGATGAATTCCTCCAGAGCTATTATGAGGCGCTGTCGGACCACCTGAAGCTTTTCGATTTAGATCCTGAGCAAATCTATCCGAGAAACGTTCTAGACAGTCACCTCAAGACATTCGGCCCCTATGGCTTTTGCATGGCCATCCTTTCTATTCCCTTTTTTATCAGTGATTCCAGCGACATTCCCGACCTGGACATGGTCTCCGAGGCGATCAATGATCTGTCTTCGGATGGCTCAGACTCCGAGGAGAAAAAGTCATTGGACGGCAGTGGTAGCTCAGCAGAGTTGATAAAGCGAACCAAGAATTTGGTAAATGATTTTGAGCTGCTGAATGAGAAGACAATACACGTGTTTAAGCGACGGATAACCGGAGTTGTGCAGGATCTGTTAAAATACGACATGGTGCGTGAATTGAAAGAGTTTAGTAAGCAGTTGGATGAAGAGAAGTTGAACCAGAATCAGTAGGCACAGAGTTTAAGGTGTCACAGCAGTCAGACTGTAATATTAATACGTACTTTGCACATTGTGCGACTAAATAAGGATCAGTATTTTTGTGAAGTATTTTTGTGTTCAATTAGTGTTTAAACATGTACCCACATTTTTTATAATCGATATTTACAAATATATGCATATATTTTGTTAAACATTTTATTGGCAACAGGCGTTTTATTTACTTGAATGCAAATTGTACTAGATTTTAGCAGAAAAGACGGCGCCGAAAGCTGCAAATCTTCACAAATCACTGAAAGTTTTTATGGATGTCAGTTCTGCTTCTGCAGGGTAACAGAGCAACAAACTGTTAACAATTAAGAATTTACATTTTCCGCAATAATTCTTTGTCTTTAGTACATTTAAAATTGGTTTTTGTACTACTAGATAAAAAGTAATGAGTACAAGTAGTTGGTGGGAGCAGATAGTGCGAGAGTGACGAAGGCTTTCGTATGGATGTTTGACAGCTGCTGTGAATGTCGTTACAAATTTTGAAATAAATCTCTTTTTGTTTAATGGCACAGTTTCATTTGCAAGACTTCAATAATGCTTGTCAATGAGGTTATGAACATTAGAGTTCCCAACAGACATTAAAAACAATAACCGTAGAGTTTCGGTCAATCAATTAAAAACCTGGAGTCACACTCGGCTTTCATGTCAGAAAGAATTCAAGCATGTCTCATTTATTTTTATCGTTTTGGCATAACCGGAAACACAATGAGCTTCAAAGATTCAAAATATATTTTCCATCTTTAGTTAGACAAAAGCTTTATAAAGCAAAGAGAAGAACCGTGCAACTTAATACCTCATATCACATCCATTTTCTAATCGAAAAGTGATTTGTGTCCAAAATGAGCTTTTTCATAGTTTGGCAGCACTGTTACGCTGTGAGTGAAGCTGCCATTTCAAAAGTTGACCACAGGATGTCGCTGGCAGCTCGGCGAATGCGAATTTCAATGAAATTGCAAACTAAACTGACGGAAGAGTTTTATACATTCGTTTTCTGTCACATAGTGGAGGGAATGACATTTTGTTACCCAAAATAATTTGGTTTTCAATACAGTATTGCGACTGTGACCAAGGAGTTTGTGATGAGCACATTGCAGTTTCTCGTATATTGAGTTAAGTTGTCAGTACGTATTCAATCTTTAAGGGCACTTGAGACTACTTTAGGTTGTTGATTGCACAACGAAAAAGCGACAGTAATAGTTTTATGTGAGCATCAAAACACGACTTTTTTTGTGCGCCCTAAATAGTTCGTACGAGTTTTGTTTTTTGTTTTTTTTTTCCTTGATAATTTAAGACTGAAAAGAAAAGGAACTGGAGTGGGAACTCTTTGCTTTTCTAGATAGAGAAACAATTATTTATTTAACAAAATGTCATGCATACACTTTCAGTGAAAATGCCAAACCTTAGACGATCTAGTTCCCTTTAGTTGCTTTACAGGAACAAGCGGTGTCGGCGCAGCTCAAATCAATAATATACCGAGGGTTTTATTTTTTTTAAGGGAACAATTTTCAGAAGGACACTTCTCCAATTTATTGTTGTAATAAACATGTGAGTGTTTCAACTCTTTCGCCAAACAAAAAAAAAAAATAAACGGCCCCAATTGCTGATGAATGCGATAAGCAGCACTTCCCTTTCATTGTTCTAAAATCAACAGCATCATTGTAAGCCAATATATCTGAACAAATATTGTCTTTCTATTTATCCTCTCAATACAATTCATCATCGTATTCCGCCGAGTTCATTGAACCTGACCACATGCGCCCCTAATTCGTCCTCACTTGTATTGGAAATGTATATTTTTCTAGGAAAATAGTTACACCCCCCCACCCAAAAAGGGGGGAAAATCATCAATATCATCTGCAATCAATGTCCCCACTCCAGCTTTACACACCGATAAGGATAACAAAACAACAACGCCAAGGAAAATGAAGAAAAAGTACAAACAAATACCGAAAAGAAAACATTCCTCATAAAAACCGTCCAACTGTAAGGTCAACCAATTCCAGACACGTTTTCCACATCAGGATCAGGATTCCTGCACCACACCACCATCATTCATCGCACCGGGGAGAGTTGTGTTGTACAACCAACACCATTCGGAGTCGATATAGCTTCAGTTTGGCCAGAGATAATTAAGCCCAAGCATTTTCTCTAAATTCCTTTCAGGTGTACCAGAAAATCAGTATAACAGAGCGGGAGTCGACAATAAGCCAGGAAATGTCGATGGAATCCGTTTTAAGGTGGTCCTTTTATGTGTTCGCTTCGCCTCTCTAATCCTCCGAGCAAATTTATCCAAGACCTTTCCTGGGTAGGAATTCACTGCACAGTGCACACATATAGATTGTTTTTTCCCCGATTGTCAAGGTGTTGATTGAAGACGGCTGGTCCAAGGTTGCTTTCCGTCTTGGATGGCTTTTCTACTCTCGTTCTCTCGGTTTGCTGTAAAATGGAATTTCTTAATTATCCTCGAATGAGTAGAGATTCCGCTCGAATGGGCTCCCACTCAAGGAGAGTTACGGTCCATTTTCTCATATGATGAGGACGATGATAAATTAGGTTTTCCTTGTTGATGATGTTTGATAGACACGTGTGTGTAAGTCGTTTATACACATGGGAAGGGGCGGTAAAAATTTAATTTAAAATCTTCCTGCGTCTGTCATCGCAGAACGGTACACCACACACATTCGTATACCGACATGTTCCTCATGTTAATGGTGTAATTTGGAAAATTAATCACCTCTGTCAGAAGGATACAAATTTTGGGCGGGGAACACTTTTGCTAGATTATATTTTAACATGTTGGTTTGGTGGCCTGGGTGGGTTTCTTACTTTGTGGATAGTTTCGTGAATATGACAGAATGTGTCGATTTATTGCGTGTCGAAGGGGTGTGACAGTTGTCATGTAGTTATTCGCATTTGTGTGCAACTGCTGACAGCAGTTTTTATATGCGGTTTTCGGTCATTAAATCGGGCGGAAGGGCGACGCGCATTTCGAGGTGCGCCTAAGGATGTTTCTAAGGACAAATATGAGTGGAATTCTGTGCCCAAAAATGAGGTATGTGGTAGGTAGTTTAGGTTGAGCATTTAACGCATTGTTGTGTGGCCAAATGAATGGTGATTGATTTCGTTTGTTTCTCGATGGCCGGTCGGCGTTGGAATGTGATAAATCATTGTGAGCATTGAATTTGGGTTGGTTTCGAAAGGAACTTAAAGATTATATTGATCTACTGTGAATGATGTTGATAAATAACTAAAGAACTGTGATTACAAACATAAGAACTGCTCAGACGCTTGTGTGTTACCAAAAAGTGTAGTTGACACCGAAGAAAATTTGTTGGTAACCTCCTTCAAGAGCTCACCCACCATGGCCTGTATTTTATGAAACTCTCAAGACCTATCATCAGCAAGAACGAAAGCAGCCACCGACACTAAAAGAGTCACTTCACCCCATGAACGCTGCTTTAAAAAATACAACAAGACCTCCCGAAATGTGTAAACACATCTGCACCCGGCTCACATCACAGCCCACGAGCATCCCCAAGATATGTTTATTCATAAATTCACACTTGCCACCATAACGACGGTAAAAAGTGACAACGCATGCAATCGTCTCCAGCGATACTTGGCGCGCGCGGAAAAAAAAAGAAGCCGTGCATAAGCAAAATAAGGAACAAACCTCTGCTCATTTAATATAATATGGATGAGAAATAGAGCAGGTGTCTGACAGAATAGCAGATCATGCAACCCACCCTCATCCTTCATCGAATTTTGTTGCTTCATCCCGCAGTTTTGTTTATATTTGGTGTGTGGAATTTACTTTGTCAGCCCCTGCTCTGTGTGCTGAGTTAAGTTTGCATTTGTTATTTTGCCCCCATACACAGGAGCCCGCCCTCTCATCTTCTTTTTCCCATTTATTATCCTTTCCTCTTACCGGGAGTACTTATCTGCCAGAGGAAATATTTCAACAGGGCTCCCATTTTATGTGCAAACATTTTCAGGGGGTGGGTGTGTAGCACTATAACTTATAACTCAGGTACGACTTACAACACAACATACTGCACACATACACACAGCGCTATAGCGCCAGGATAAGCTGAAGAAGTATTGCCATTAAAACGCTGCAATTATGGACGATTATCCTTACGCTTAACAATGCGAGAAGCATAACAATCAAAAACTTTAACATTCAGCGGGAATTATTTTTTCATCTCCCATTCCCATCCATACAAACGCAGAAGTAAGTCGAACGACTTGCAACGCACAACATCGGCAGCAGGAGCATTAACTTCTAGCACACTTTCGAAGAATTTTCCATCATTTTTCTTCTTCTCAGATTTCGCCTTCCTAATTCTCTCTGCAAGTGTAGTGGGGCTCTGGTTCTGGCTTCGGCTCTCCTTCTGGCTGTGCTGGAGTATGTGCTGTGAGGAAAATTACTTTTAACGAGTTTTCCCGCGAGTTACTGACTGGCGCTCTGCGTTGAGCATCCGATCATCATCGGCATCATCATTATCATCTTTTCGCCGTCAACTTTTGTAGCAAACTATATTGGCGCGCTGCAGTAGATGATAGCCCGTCACCGTCATATGAAGAAATTTCTTCAGCGGGAAAGTTTATCCTCTCTGTCCGGGTGTGTGCGTGAATATTTCGCAAAAAAAACTTCTCAAGTGAAATGTTCTAAGATGGTGATGCTGATGCTGTCTGGTGGTGTAATGTTTACGAAAGAACCCCGCCGCACACATGAAGAGTGTGTCGCAAAAATAAATGCACAGCATCAATGAATTTTTGCTTTTAAGCCACGTGAGCAGGGATGTTGCGTGAGGTAACATTTTGATCAGGGGCCAAATCGAACTTCAAATAAATCGATTTAACATGCGGAAAACAACCTTCGTCACTTGTGGCTCGTTTACGGAGGACTCGATTCGAACCCGGATATGGAGCGGAAGTCGGAAGTGTTGTTAGCCCTTGCATTTGAGTTGGGTATAGGCCCCCTTAAGCCGGGTCCTTAATTTATTTAGCGCAAGACTTGAGGGTCTACCAGAGTAGGGTTAGGTGTTGAGGGGCTGATCAGAAATATAAGGAAATCCACATAAGCTAAGCAAAGCCGTTGGAATGAACAACTGCTGTTTTTTTGAAAAGCTTGATTGTATTTTCGGGGAAACACTTTGAAACCCTTAAAGTTGTTTCAAAATCTATGAGCGGTTTAAAAACGACTGCTAACAGTTTAGATCTCACATTACCACCTTTACTTACTTAAGGTGGCGTTACAGTCCGGGGTGGACCAGGGCCTCAACCAACAAGCGTCTCCAGCCAGCACGATCTTTGGCCAGCTGTCTCCAGTTTCGCACGCTAAGTTGGTTAAGGTGACCTTCCACTTGCGCGCGCCACCTGAGTCGCGGTCTTCCTCTACTGCGCCGTCCCTCGGGTGTGGATTCGAAGATCTTCCGGGCCGGAGCATTGACCTCCATTCGCTCTACATGACCCAGCCACCTCAGTCGTTGGACCTTCACTCTTTTGGCTAGGTCGATGTCGCTGTGCAGCCCGTACAGTTCGTCGTTGTATCTCCTCCTCCATTCACCGTCTATGCAGACGGGACCGAAAATTACTCGAAGAATTTTCCCCTCGAAGTAACCAAGAGTAGCCTCATCCGCTTTTGATAGAGTCCATGCCTCTGCACCATAAAGTAGGACTGGGATGATCAAGGTCACTTTAGTTGTTCGAGAGAGGGCTTTGCTACTCAATTGCTTTCTTAGCCCAAAGAAACAGCGATTGGCAAGAGTTATTCTTCGTTTAATCTCAGCGCTGGTGTCATTGTCTGAAGTCATAGCGGAGCCTAGGTAGACAAAGTCCATTACCACCCAACCCTCGGCTTAAACTGAAGAATTTCAGGATTGTTTCCGTGAGCACTTTACAAGGCAGAAAGCTCTCAAAAACAGGACAAAAATTACAAGAACTTCCTAAGCCACGAATACATCTTGAAAAATCTCTTTTTCTAAGTAAAAAAAAAACAATTTTCCAGGGAAAGAATTAAAAAGATATGTAAATGGCGGACACAATCCCTCCCCGACACAGCCAAACAATTCCCCACTCGTTATGAGTTGTTAACGCGCGTGTGAGTTATGCGAAAACTGCGCAGCTGCCTTCTGATAACTTTTAAACCCCATTGTGTTGAACACATCCACTGCTCTACAGCTCCTGTTGCTCCTCGGCACAGTGCACTCTGCGATGAGTATTTAAATAGTTTCTTTATTCCTTTTTTTTTGCATTGGAAAAGTTTCGCATTCACATACTTGTACAGAGTACAGTAGGAAACTCTTTCACTGTACACAGGGAAATAAATTACATTTGCAGAATAAATTGTAATTAAACATGCACCTGAATTGAATTCCTGCATACACTCGCATGCTCACACAGCGACGACGCCCCTCTCTCGCTGTGCCACTGATGCAAGTCACAGTTTTAGTGCAGCTGCTTCCAGTTTTAATTACTTTTGAAATTAGATAAATGTTTGTAGTTAGGTTATTCTTTGTTTATTTATTTTGCAGTTCTGCAGGGTTTCTGTAGAATTTTCTTTTTTTTTTTGGATTTTGCTGACTTGTTCTCGCAATAATAGTTTTCAATTCTGAGAATTGTTTTACTTAGTACTTTTGTCCCATGAAACGGCGCGCGGGCGGAAGTTGTTTTTGAAACGATTTCAGTTTTGTAGCTTGGAAATAATTTATTACGAGACACACTCTAGTGATTTGAGGGAAATCCTTGGCAAACTTGGGAGTCTTAATGAACTACTTTTACTAGGGATGTTATTCGGGAATTGTGCGCTTGAGAGAGCAGCGCAGAGGGGGGAATTTATTTGGAAATATTATTTGCTGGCCAGTGCTTACGTAGTTTTGAAAAGTCGCATCTTTGGGCTCACTAGTCCATAGGGGAAGTCAGTCGAAGGACGACGGTGTGGGGGTCGTTTTTGTAAGTGGAAAACTGAAAATTACAGCTCTCGTTTGGATAAAAATATTGAGAGTCTCGCATTGAAAAATGTAAGACGTTTCGAAGTTATGAGAGAAAACGCTGAGTGTTTTCGACTTAATTTTTTGGCTATCCCGTATTCTCTCATCTTTCACTTTTATTGAGTGTTTTTGACTAAATTTTGTCTTTAATCTCATAAAAAAATACAGAGAAAAAACTAAAGCTCATGTAAAGGGCTTTCTAATAAGAGGTGTTATTTTAGTATTCAAAGAAAAATGCCATTTTTTGAGATAAATGATCGGATGTTTATTTCATAATAAAGAGGAAGGTATGCCGTTAATAATGAAAAACAACATCAGCCAAATGGCCACAATGAGCACGCATACAGGACCATATCCTTTTCATGAAATTTTCCATAACCAAGTCGCAAAGTGGCTGCCCTATGTCCTCGATAGCCTCACGTTGAGGATGGAGAGGCTTCTCAACAATAACCGAGCCGTAGATGCGACAATTTTGCTTGTTGACGTAGCCACCGAGGTGGAAATGGGCCTCATCAGTCAAGATGATTTTTCGATGGAATTCCGGATTATTTTCATGCATTTCAAGGACCCAATCAGCAAAGACACGACGTTTTTTCACCATTTTTGTAGTGAATTTTAGTAATTTCAATGCGTTGTTGAAGCTTGTGTCGTTCCATTTTTAGTAATGGCGTAGTTTCTACTTGCCAAATGTCAAAGAATAAAAGCTCCAAAAGTGACAGCTACCGAAATAGCGGGTCATTCACAATAACACCTCTTATTGGAAAACTTTTTATTAACCTATTGAGATATCGATATTGAGATACCTAGCTGGTTTTTTATTTCTTTTTCCCCCGAAGGCTGGTGGACATTTTTTATAGGAAATAATGTCTGTCGGCGTGTTTTTAGAGAACTTTCCTATTTTTACACCGCTTGAACCACCGCCTGCCAAAGTAAACTCGATGTAATTTCGCTGACAAAGTTGTTTAGCGATCATCTTTTTCCTACTTAGGCCAGTCTTTCAGCAGCTACGAAGCTCTGTACTTACCTACAGACATATTACTACAAATATCCAAACACCTTTTCGACAACCGTACCGCATTTAAGCCTTTAAGATCCGCCATGCTCACTGAAAAAATTTAACTCCAAGTTTGATGTGGTTTCCAGGCCTTGTTACGAAAATTCATGGCACATGCGACTGAATTCCATCTCCATGTCGTGGTCGTCCTTCTTCCCTCCTGCAACACGATTTCAAAACTACATAATATTTCAACTTGGGATAATTATTTAAACCGCGCCGAGATTTTTCATTCGAAATACCAGTCCACTTAATTTTGTGCTCGCAATTAATACATGTCCTTGGAGTGTAACTTTAATAAGCAGGAAAATGTCTGAAATTCCCAGAAATTACAGCCTTGTGTTCACAACACACACACAAACATGCACGCACTCACTGGTGTTGCGAACGAATTTCGTGCCAAGGTTCTTTGTGTTAATTTAATTGAGCTAATTACGAACACGAACGAAATTCGAACGCCATCTTTGGAGAAAATAATACTAAAATAAAAGGATTTACTAGGCAAATTGTTGCGCTCTTTCTTGTATTTGTAGTGGTGGTCCTTTGTCCTCTATCCACCTTTAGGATGACAGAAACAAGTATACAAACAAGAAACACGGAATCAGAATAAAGTCGAAGGATAAAGTTGAAACAGAAGAATAAGTTGAATATTTGGGATCGTAGTGGAACTAAAACGGATTCGTCCTTTTCCATCATCATTATATTGCCGCCGAGAAGGAGATTTATTCAAAGCACGCGAATTTTTTTCTTTCTCTCTTATGTGTCTGAATCTGAATGCAACCGTGTGTACACAAAGAAAACCTCCAGTAACTGGAGATGGAGAATATCTTGGCGAAAGGTAAAACACAAAAATGAGGTGGAAAGGAAGGACTCGGTAGTTTTCTCTTGTTAGTTTAAAAAGCGAATAAAAGTTTTTAATTACCCATGTCGTCGTTGTCGTTAGTTTGTCCTTTTTAGCCTGCCTTGGGAGTTGTGTGTATATAAATAGGAATTCAACGCCCTGGCTCTTCGCTTGAATTTGCTCTTTACTATTATATGAAAGGAAGAAATCTTAAGGACATTTCTTGCTTTCAATCGACTGGTTTGGGGTTTCTATTTCTTTTTTGCTGCTGCTTTCTGTTTGTTGCTGAGTAGGACTTGGACGGCGAGTCTATATGATTTCGTATTTACCTCCCTCCAGATGTATATAAAGGAGCCAGGTTCGACTTTGTTGGCTTACTCTGCGGGCTTTGGTGGCTTCCTTTATGACACGGCGTTGGTGTGTACTTTTTCTCTGTTTTTTTTTTCCTTTCTGTATCTTGAAAAGTTTTCTTTAATTATTGTTTGCTTTCAGTGGTTTGTTTAACTCTTCCATCTTTTCAGAGATTTGTGAACGCTGTTGGGTTGGGGTGATGGCGGCGGCAGCGTCGGCGGTCGACCGTGTGTGTACGGGACGTGGTGTGAGTGGGAGATGTTTAAAGTTTGCTTTATGATTAGATGGCTCGTTATATTTGGGGGAACATTTCAATGGAGATAATTTGAAGGTAAGAGGAATTGCCAAGGCTTTTGATTGTAGTTTGATTTAGATATCCACTCTTAACAAGCTCGTCTGCAGTTGACAAATTATGTGGCAAATATGTGGGGTTGCGTTTAGTAAGGCGAAGCATTTTTACCTGTTGTTTGGGAACTAAATTTTTTTTAGTCAGTCAGCTTAAACATAAATCCGATAATCTGTAAGAAATTGGTTCCCTTTGGGTTCTGTTCGAACCAAAAAATTTATCAAATTCAAAGGATTAGAAGAACCATACCGCAAGAACCGAAATTTTACTGAAAATGCGTGATCACTCGAAGCTTGAAACATAATAAGACGTAAAACCTTCTACCAGCAGCTAATCTTTCTTCACTCTTTTATATTGATTTATCCTGTCCTTTCACCGTGCAACATTTCCATTCGTAGCTGCCACACATTTTTTAGTATACTTGCCCAGGGTCCTGTTGCTCCAACTATTTTTTTTTAAATTCTAAATAAATATGAATTTCAAAGAATTGTGCTGGCAATGCCATTTAAACATCTTAGTTTGAGTGAAATTTAAAGAACTTAGCTACATCAAAGCCAAAATCAAGCTCTTCAAGTATTTTAATTCGAGATAAGTTCTTTAAGGCTCTCAATTGTAACATGAATTGTAAAGCCCCTCTTTCCCACGTTTCATTTAAAACTTTTGTAGCTTTCTAATCAGACATTCGCGTTCGCGCCTTTTCATTTATGTTGTAAAGGGTTTTCCAATGAGAGGTGTATGACCCGCTATTTCAGTAGCTGTCACTTTTGAAGCTTTTATTCTTTGACATTTGACAAGTAGAAACTACGCCATTACTAAAAATGGAACGATACACGCTTTAACAACGCATTGAAATTACTAAAATTCACTACAAAAATGGTGAAAATCTTGCAGTCCCAGTTCGCAAAACTAAAGCATTTTTGGTCGTCGTGATGCACCTTGTCGGACCACAATACAGAAATTGGTCGAAAAATTCGAGCTGTTGGAACAAGTTAGTGAGTTGAGGAATAAAACCCGTGCACGTCGCTCAAGAACAACTAAGAATATTGCTGCTGTAGCCCAAAGTGTTGAAGAAAACCCAGGTTTGTCCATTCCTCGTCGTTCTTTGGAATTGGGCATTCCACAAACGTCATTACACCGTATTTTGCATAAAGACTTGAGTCACTTGATCTGGACAACGTTTACTTTCAACAAGAGGGCGCTACGTGCCACACAAGCAACGAAACCATTGATCTTTGACGGGAAAAGTTTCCGGACCGTGTTATCTCTCGAAGAGGTGATCACATTGGCCACCGAGATCTTGTGATTTACGACCTTGCGACTTCTTCCTTTGGGGCCACTTGAAAGATAAAGTCTACGCCAACAGCGCAGCGTCGATTCCAGACCTCAAAGATAAAATTCGTGAGGCTATCGAGGACATAGGGCAGCCACTTTGTGATTTGGTTATGGAAAATTTCATGAAAAGGATATGGTTCTGTATGTATGAACTTTCGTGGAAATCAACATCATTTGAATAACTGACTCATTTGCGGAGTATTTTTTTTTAGAAATAACTCTGAACTTTCCACACCTAAAATTTATCTCCTACTTACTACACTCGCATACAAATTCTTTGAGCTTTTGAAACCAAGAGATGAATTATTCGTCACTCGTCACTCGTTACTCGTTACTTTGCAAATTCTCTCTTTTTATGATATTCTTGACTATTTGATTCAGAATAAAGCTAAGTACAGTAGTGCCAGACTTTTCGGACTGAATTATCTACGACGATTATCAAAAATGCCCGTTTTACCCATGCCCACGTTAAAAAAAAAACAAAATCCTTTTTTTTTGCACTTTAAGCTTATTTTGAAAGGCAAAATGCCCAAGAAATGGGCAATTACCCACGATCTGGTATCACTGGCTGAGTACTTCACAATAGGCAACTTTAACAAAAATGTAAAACCATCCAGCAACATTCTTTCCAACTTTAAAAATTCACTTAATGAAACTTTTTTACGACTAAATTAAACAATCACTTCTCGGAATTAGGTACTTTTCAGAATCTCTCCCAATTAGTAAGCCATAAGCAAGTAGCTACCTACCCCAACTTCCTATGACATACATAACATCTCTATAACAAATTTAGCCATCTCTTCTTTATGAATTCAAAATAACAATTTTTAATTTTATTACCTTCCATGTTTGTACAGTAAACCCCTCATTTGTCCTTTTCTCCGGCTGCCTTGCAATGCAAAACCAAGACACACAATTCATCCCTATTAAGGGTCAATAAAAACGGTAACACAACAATTCCTCTCCCATCTTAAGAGCACATTTTATAAAATAATGAAGCACACGCCCCTCGTCCGTCCCATGGGAGCCATTCGACTTCATCGTAAAACGTTTCGCTTCATACACTCCGTACGCGGTGCTGCGCTACTGTTGCTGCTTTGTCGAAAGGACAAATTCAGTTCCTATTTGCTCGTCGTCCCTACTCCTCCACCGCCATGTGTAATCACATTACCCCAGCGAAACAAACTTTTGCATTCAGCCATTATTCCAGCTATGTGTGCTACATTTACCTCGCATTAAAACATTGTAATAAACAATAAAAACCGGAGAAAAAGTACATCAAATGGAATTATTGGAGGATATTCGCCAGGCAACAGGACTCGCCTTGTCGTGGCATATTTAATAGATCAAAAGAAAGAAATTAAGGGCGGGCACTACAGAGCATCCTTCAATAAAAATAACAGCACAAAATCCTCAACAGCGAACTGATCCATTTGCTAATTTAATTTTTATTTAATATCCCTGCAGCAGGAGAGCAGTAACACAGCGAAAAATGACAGCGCCACACAGTAGCAGCTGCCAGATAAGAACTTTTATTGCATAGTTTTTGTCGCCGGGTATTTTTTTTTTTGTTTCCCCAGCTACAGCGTATAAGACACATCGCATTTAATATTATTATCCGTACACTTTTGCCAGTAATATCCATAAAGTTTCCACTTATCCTTTATCTTTATGACATATTTGCACATGTACATAAATATACGTGCGCTGTATATTGGTGCACACGGAATTTTCGTACACAAAGTAAGGTGCAGTGCATACGGACGACAGTTAACCAGCCTCTGCGATGCTCCGTTGCTGGCGGAGACGACGGATAATGATGATGATGATTATGAGAACGGTGCCTGGTCGGCGGATAAGGTAAGGACTGCGAGTACCTAAGCCCCCTCTGCAGCTCTGGGTTATTTTATAATACCGTGTACGTAAAAGGCGGATCATCATCAACAACAACAAAAATGGCGGTTACCTACGAGTGAAGCGAACAAAAATTAAAAACAGTCTGTACGAGGTGGGGCAAGTCATCGGACGGGAACTATAGTTGGGAGCGAGGTGGGAGTGGTTTTGTCACAGATTTAAGCCAGCCATACTCGAGGTGAGTCTGTTCCGATTTACAAAAAATTAAGCTTTGAAATTGGAAAAAGGAGCAACCTCCCTGAAACACGGCATTTTTCGCAGAAGCCCACCTGGGGCGTATACGCAACAAAATTGTGGTAAAATACTTGGTTTTCCTTTTATTTTTAAAATGTGCGTGCAAGTCAAACGTAATCCATTATGATTATTTTTAGGGTTCAAAGGATCAATTTTCCGAACTGTCAATGGCGAAGTTCTCCATGTAAAGCTGCCTACAAAATATTTCAGCTGAGGGTTCCAAGTAATTATTCCTAAGGCAAGTTAAACATAAAACAAGTAAAAGTGTTATCATCGGCCTGGCCGATGCTTTGATACCCTCCACTGCATACAAGTCATGCAAAATTGGCTTTGTGAGGGAGGTACCAGAACTACTTGACCGATATAGCCCCAACCTGACGACGATAAAAATATGTCCTTTCAATAAATTTCATTCACCTAGGTTGATTCCTTTGGACGATATCGTGCTTTTAACAGACAGAGAGACACATGGGTCCAATATTGGTTTTGTATGCGAGGTACCAAAACTACTTGACCGACATAACTCATTTTCAATACCAATCTGACTCCGATAAAAAGAAGTCCTTATACCGAATTTCGTTCACCTACGTTAATTACTTTGAGCGCTATCGTGCTTGCAACAGACAGAGAGACACATGGGTCCAATATTGGTTTTGTATGGGAGGTACCAGAACTACTCGACCGACATAGCCCATTTTCAATACCAACCTGACGCCGATAAAAAGAAGTCCTTTCACCAAATTTCGTTCACCTACGTCAATTACTTTGGGCGCTATCGTGCTTTCAACAGACAGACAGATAGACAGACAGACAGACAGACGGACATGGCTAAATCGATTCAGAATGTGATCCTGATTCAGAAAATATATGCTTTATGAGGTCTCCGGTGACTCCTTCTTGGCGTTACAAATGTATTGGCAAAGTGAATATACCTTCCTCTGGAGGGTATAAAAAGACCTAGCGAGTCCACTGTCAGTCAGCGCCAACGTTGTGGCACTTGAGTCAGAATTTTGCACTTTTTGCATCTTGTTTTCTTTAACTGGTCACTGGAAAATGTAGAAAAAGAAACTGATTTCATTACCTAGGAAACCAGATGATTCGCTTCGAATTCGTTCGCCGGCGAGTTCATCTAAGATTCCCAAGCGGCACACTTTTCATTTACAAGTATGTTAAGCAGGCTAACGCTGCATCTTTATAGAGCATATAGTAATAAGGTATATACCATAGAAAAAATTGTTAAAAAATTGCAGCCTTGGAGAGAAGCTTCATAAATTTTCTCCAATGGTCCAAATCCAAAATACTTCCAATCGCTCAAACTCTGACAGATGCCCAATTTTCGAGCATTCGCAAAGAAAGGGCGTTTTTTTTAAAGGTTGGTTTTTCGAATAGAGAAACTGACATTTTGTGTGGCAACTCTAATGTCATTTATGTTCAGTTTGCTGTGCCATTTCATCATGAACTGGTTGACAAATGAACAACGCTTGCAAATCGTGCAAATTTATTTCGAAAATAATGGTTTACCGCAAGCTCCGTTCATTTTATGGTCGACAAATCGTCCATCAGAGCAATTAACTCGGTTAACCATGGATCGTGTTCGCACTTCGTTTACTCTATGTGATAATACGCATCCGCAGAGGCGTCGAACAGTGCGCACCGAAGAAACAATTGCCGCTGTAGAGCAAAGCGTTGAAGAGGACCCGAATGAATCGATTCGCCACCGTGCACAGCAATTGGAGCTTTGTCCATCATCTTTATGGAAGATTTTGCGCAAAGATCTTGGCTTGTGCAAGAATTAAAGCCGCGAGACCATGCAATGCGTCGTTATTTTGGTGTATCGGCCGAAAATGAGATTGATATCGATGCTGAGTTTCATCGCAAAATTCTGCTCAGTGATGAGGCTCATTTTTGGTTGAATGGCTACGTCAACGAGCAAAATTGCCGCATTTGGAGTGAAGAGAATCCACATGAGACTCTTGAGACGCCATTACATCCACAAAAACTGACTGTTTGGTGTGCTCTAGGGGCTGGTAGAGTCATTGGGCCATACTTCTTCCGAAATGATGCTGGAGAGTCAGCTACCGTTAATGGAAACCGGTATAGAGCCATGACAACCGACTATTTTGTTCCCGAATTGGATGGCAAGAATGTGGATGAGATGTGGCTCCACATGCCACACAGCGAACGTCACAATCGATTTATTGAAAGAAACATTCGATGAGCGCATAATTTCGCGGAATGGACCTGTCAATTGGCCACCAAGATCGTGTGATTTGACACCACTGGATTATTTTCTTTGGGGATATGTGAAGTCGCTCGCCTACGCCAACAAACCAGAAACGTTAGGGGACTTGAATGCCAACATTCGTGGCGTTATTGCCGACATACAGCGCCAAATGCTCGAAAAAGTGGTTGAAAATTGGACCACTAGACTTGGCTTTATTCGAACCAGTCCGAAATCATATTTAAACATTAATGGCATAAAATTATCCCCCCAATAAAGCCAAATTGATGGACATTAAAACGATTTTCTTGTGTTTTATTATAATTCGAAGTTCTATACCTCTAAAAAAAAAACACCCTTTATTTGTTTAGCTAGTTGTTCACACTTTTTTTGTTGGAATAAAAAATTGCTTGGATCATAGTCCTCTAAAACTGAAGTGAGGGCGGGACTCACTAAAAAGTCATTGGATGTATTAGATCTCAAAACTAAAATTAGAAAATAGTCGCATATCTCACGATGGATAAAATGGCTATAGGTAAGCAAATTCAGTGGGATGAAGTAAAAAAGAAATACGTCGACTGACTACGGCAATAATTTCAATTTCACCGAAGATTTACCTCCCGCGATATATATATTAAGGGATTGAACCCTACATGGAAGATATCTGTACGTTTTTTTATTTTAGTTTGTAAGTCAATAAGTAAAGAAGTTGTTATTTCGTTTTCTTTTCCAAAGTAATAAAATGACATTTCATTAGCAGCCCATATTTAGAATGGTCGCATTCAAGACTCTAGTTATCTTAAGTCGACTAGATTGGTCTGGATGTGATGTAACCCAAACGCAAAAACTAGATTGGTCGTGAACGTAAATTTTTCTGCGTCAGGCACATTATGAGAACTGTCAACTTAGTACTCAGTCACGAATATCTTCACTAGATTCGTTGGCTACCCCTCCATAGACGTCAACTGAAACAGCTGCTCATTTGACCGATCAGAGAGCTGTCAGACTTACTAAACTAGATACTTGAACGTGCCCTATGTCTATGTGGGGATGTCAAAAATGTAAAAGCGAAACAGCTGCGTTCGACAGAAATGAAAAAGAAGACGTCAAAACGTCTCTCTGTCGTGAAACGTCATTCTGTAGAGCGTTGCCATTTAAAAAAAAAAAAAAAGAGCGCAGTAGGAGATCATTAAAAAATGTAGTAAATTGGATCTTTCCGCAGTAGATTTTTTATTCTACAAAAAAGAAAGATCAATTGTTTAAAACTATACGAATCACTTTAAGGTTTTTTTTTATGAACCTTCCATTAGTTATATTTATTATAATTCGTACAGCTGTCCAAGGGAAGGTTTATCAAACAAAAAAAGTGCAGTAGATTGGATTTAGTGGCAGCAGACTCATTTTTTGCGAAGATTGCAGTAAATCTACTACCATTGCACAAAGTGCCACCGCTGATTGCCAATCTCGAATGGAGCATTCGTCACCGTCAGTTAAATTTTCTTTTTTTCGGTAAAAACGCTTCAAGATTAATTTTAAAACTCTTGCACTTAATCTCGGGATTTGTGTTCGGTGGGAACGTAGCATAACACGTGATCTGCAAATCGATTTTTTCCCACAACGCCACGGCCACTAACCATAGCAATTTAAAAGCTTTAATGGACCCGTCACATGTATGCACTTCCTCGTTTTTTTTTTTAAAGCCAACACATTACTTTCCTCACACATTGTATGCGCATCCCATGTGGTATCATCTCATCAGCTGTATGGCGGCAGGATGCCTATCTGACTGTCTGGATGAGACTACTGGCTTGACTTTGGTTAAGCACCCACTCGACACAAACACTCCGCCATTCTACTCGTACCACCTACCACACTGACAGAAGCTACCACAAAATTTTCACTTGATTACCCCCATTACAACTGTGCAATTAAATGCACTGCTGAATATTTGTCCTCTCCTCTTCTCGTCATACAGTTCTTGTCGTTTCGTTTGTCGTCGTCCCAGACAGATCAACAGTAAACGAGAGATTGCAGCCGTACAGAGGGGGGTGCCCCCTGCCCGACGTATATACCGTAAGGCCCAAGGAATTAACTGAAATGGAGAATAATAATTCTCGAGTAATGCGTCGCATGTTCATGCATGCATCCTCTCCATATATATGTACATCCATCCATCCACCTACATTGTCTCTCTCTCTCTCTGTGGCTCCGTGCATCCCTGAAGGACTCATATATAACGTTACGGGGGTAAGGTAAGGATGTTGCATTGCATTGCTGGTGCTGGCAATAAAGCATGTTATGTTAGCTCAAGTAATGTGCAAAACAGCTCGCATATATCACCTCTGGAGAGCCAGCGGACTGTTGTTTGTATGTGAATTGTGAATCTACTCCTTGTGATGGGCTGTGCCGTACTAGGAGGTCGCGGCGCGGGAGTCTCCAACCGTACAATGTAGTCAACTAAATACAAAGCCATGTATCGCAAAGGCAATGCACAGGAACATGGGTTAATTTAACTAGTCAAGAGATATGAGTTTGGTTTCTGCTACTGCTACAACTACAACAACTACGACGACAACGAGGACGAAGTTGGAGTCTTGTGCGCTCCCTGTGCCGCTGCTGTGTACTGTTTTATTTATTTGCTCTGTGCATTTGAATTGCATGAATATACAAGTTTGCCTCTTTCGTCATAGCTGTATCCACACACGTAGCTATATGGGTTATGCTTGCGGAGAAGGTGAAGACAGAAGTATAGGGATGGGGAATAAGAATTGCAATTGCAAGTTTATGAATAATTTTGCGAAAACCACTACCGCAATGACTTGTAATCTGACAGTGGTGAGGTGAGTTCTGCACTGGTGAGTAGGTGCTTTCGAGACGAGGCAAATGTGATTTTATCCCACATACACGAACGTTTGTACGAGTGTATGAATATCGCTGGTGACGTTAGTTAGGTAGTCCCGTCTTTTTTGTTTTGGCCTGTCGCCGCTTATAGTATGTTATGAGTTGAGGATGTTGAGCTGTTGACACCGTAGGGAGGGAAAACGATGACTTCCCTGACACTGGGGACACTTTAAGTTATTCGGTTTGTTGTGCAACTAATTAAATGTCAATTTGACAGTTGTTGTCGTTGTCGCAGACAAATTGGCGTAGGTAGGTGGTGAGGTTACAATTTAAAAAGGAAGTGGGGCAAAGATCACTCTCTCTTGACTTTAGTCGCGCAGATTGAGATTAAGTTGTGGAATGTTTATTGTTAAATATTTTGACACGTACGTCACGTCTTTTGTGCAAATTGCCTTGTTTAAGACTTTTCATTTCATCAATCGATGCATTGAGTCAGGAGCGATTGCAACGACGGCAATAAAACCAGTCAATAGAAATTTTAAATCACCTCCAATTTTTTCCAAATTAAATGTGAACATCCCTGATTTCGTGGTAACCCTGTGACATGTTGAGAAGAAAATGCTTCTACAACATACGAGTATCAGCCCCTCTCTGTTCGGTACTGATTAGTGGATCAACACGTTTTGACGCATGTTTCTGCGCTCACTAGAAAAGCACCTACCCACTCGGATCTCTGATGTGATATACCTACCCAAACGGATGGAACTGTAATCGCCTCATTTCTCGTACATTATTCAGTTCACATGCAGGTGGCAGGTTACCGGTTCCACTGATAAGAGAGGGTCACACTAATGAAACAGAATTGACACGCACTTTAATTAAAATTGGGACGCAAATAGTTACTGTCGGATATATCCTGCAGGAAGGAGTGTATTAATTAAATTCCATCCGATTGCTTGAGGACACTAAACGCCCACACAAAACCCACCAACACAGAAGGTAAATATAGACGGATACGTTTTGTTCTCTTCCCCACATTCGAAGTAATAGATTCTGATGGCCTATTAGTCCAGTCCGCTCGATTCACCCGCATTTGCCGTCCTTGTCCCCATGATGTATAAGTGAATATCTATTCGTTTTCTCTATTTTTGGAAATTGCCAAATTATACAAAATAAAAGGAGGAAAAAAAAGCAACAACAAGTAAATGATTGTGTCCATTAAATGCAGGAAACAACTCTTCAGAGCACAAGGGCAAGTCACCCACACACATAGAGATGGAATTTCACGCACGAGCCTGTTTACATTCCCGGTGAATGGGATTCGAAAAGATTGTCATTCGCATGCCAGGCATAAATTAACCCATATTTTGCCTTTAAGCCTGTTTGCCGTGGCCGTATACTCGTGGTTGGTGGGTACCAGTATTCCGAGTTAATGGAGCCGGATAAAGGACAAGCCCAAGCCCAGTGGATCCCTTTTTTCTGCGTTGATGGCCTTTAAAGTTGGTGTTTTCGTCCTGCGAAATATCGTCTGTCGTTTAGTTTGGGTGTAAGATATGAGGCACTTTGTCGAGCCTAATCTATATATATATGTATGGGTTGAAGGGAGGCAAAGAGGAGGCCTATACTTTTGGACTATTGAAAAGTTTTCGCCTGTCAATTGAAAATGATTTAAAACGAATGGAAGCCGACACGACGGCGTGGGTGTATGGCTTTCGGTGCAAAACTTTCATTGAAGAAAATGGAATGTGACATCGATAACGAGCTGGGCAGGCGGATGTTGTTTGAGAAGATATAGTTTGGCGAAGTTCTCTTGTTGAGAAAATTAAACAAAGCACTTGGAATGAGCAGGTGAATGTTAATTCGACACGAACTTGAAATCATTGACAGTGTGGGTGGGGTCAAATCTATAGATTTGCCATCGAACTTGACAACGGCCCTAGGCTTCTAACCTCCTTAGAGATGATGGAAAATATTGCAGAGGTTGAAGTTCTCAAAAAGAGGGCATAATCGGGTTATCCTTGAACTGTACATACGGTCATGGAATGTCCTCAGTTTTACATATGAAAGGAGGGCGAATTTCGTCACGTATTGCTCGTTCATGGGTAGGGCTGCTTTTTGGACGAAACTTGTTTTTATTTCGAACGTTTCACCGATAGGGAGAGCTATAGGACTTAGAGCTACTAAGCATAGGAGGCGTACCCTAAGCTCGGACTCTTGGGGTGCCGTCAACATTGTTCCTACTCGACTTGCACTTTTCATTCGAGTAAATGTTGCATTTGGAAAATTCATCGGTCTCATAGAGAGGTAGGTATTCTAGATATGAGCTGTAAAAACTGGCCGAATATTCCTACTTCTGCGGAATGTAAGCAGGAATGTAAGGAATGTAAGCTCATATATAAGCAGGCTGGTTCCCGCGAACCACGACAAATCGCATCTAGAAATATTTCGCCTATGGACTTGTTTGTAAGTAAAGTCCCAGGTACCTTTGGCATGAGCTTGCCTGTACTTAAAACATGAAAAAACTTAAATGGGTTGTCTTTATAAATGAAATGCTTTGTCAGCTCTTTTAAAATTCCCAGTAAATGCAGAAACTATGCGACTTTCTAGGGTTACATCCCACCTGAGTGAGTTCGTGATACCTACGGCTCTGCTAAAGTCTGGTGTCGCAATCTAAAGCTATGACTGGCTTTCATTTTGAGTCACTAAAGTGTCAAGTCTGTTGAACTTGGAAGTCGAATCTCGGTTTCGATTTTGACAGAATTAGAGGGTTCCGGGTTTTCCACCAACGGCAGGGACCTGCAATTTGCTCCCAAATTCGAATGGTTCCATTTAATAACTGACGCCCAAGAGGTGGTATTAGCCTTTTGGTACAATTTTTGGGGTTAAACCGGGAATACCATCGTCAGTTTTGCAAGATTACAACCACTGATCTAATGAACGTGCTTCTCGCTCCAAAAAATCGCTAACCGTACTGTCCGGTAAACAAAGATTGGGTCAAACTGTAAGGGGAGGTTCTGTATCCCAAAATAGCAAAGATAGAAAGCTTCTTTAGACATTTTTCACAGCTTTCAACCATTTTATAGAACAACTTCAAAGTTACGACTTCCAAGGACCAACTCCCAGTCGATGGACCACTCCGCATCAGCCCGCTAGAGTCGCAATAAATAAAAGCTCAGCCTCACCCCGCATGCCAGAGCAAACTGCCAACACTGCATAATCAACTGTTCAAAACAAAACTTTGGCAAAGCGTTTAGCGGCCCGCATACTACGAGTAACTAGTGTACGCACTGCGGAAAAACTTAAAACTCCGATGAAAAATCTCCATAACTATTCATTTATCAAAATTTAATTTATAATCATCGTAACTTTTCGACATAAAGATGGATAAAGCTCCACTTTTTCCTCCATTCAAGTTTCAAAGTCTGATATCTTTTAACACTTAGCTATCCGAGTACACACTCTGTGTGAGCGCCAGCATCAGGATCTACATATACACGTGCAGTTAGTCCCACATTGATAGATGTATTGTTTTTCCAGCTGGGTCTGGCTGGTTCTTCCGTCTATACAGCGAGTATAGGTATCTACAGAGCGTGTGCAATTAAAAAGGGATTATTTGCAATGATTAATCGGAACGGAATTCCTTGTTAGAGGGAAGTTTGCGCCACTGATGGGGGATAATGTTACACTCTTTGTGCTTTGTATCCATTCGGAGGAGATCTCCTTACGTTTTCTTCATTACTTCACTTTCGATGAGGTGAGGATTAAAGTTAAGATCTGACGGGAGGATGCGCCTGATTTGCTTGGAGAACGGCAAACAGGAACAACATGGAAATGGAGTTGGGAATCGCTTACATTTCAAATTGATTTAATTGGTTTAGTTTGGGGGAGAGGGAAATTTGAGTTTGAACAATTTTGTCGTTAGTTCAAAGTGTTTGAATTTGTTTCATTAAATGGAAATGAAACCGACTTTCCGACTTTTCCGTCGGAAATTGCTGCCGATTGGTGGCAAAAAAAGGGTCCTCCCTCTGAAGGGGACTTGAGTATGCCCAAAACAGAGAGTAGACCTCAAACCCTTTGAAACTGACGGTCTCTCTGGGATAGTCGAGGATATTTTCTCGCACTTCTGGATTTGGCACACCCAGACACCACTTAAGCGCACATGGGTCCTTCAGAAATAAGTCCACCCCCCCGCACGCCACCTTCACATAAATAATAATTACACCAAATTCTTAGCTCTGCGCCCGTGTCATCTCAGCCATAGAGGAACTAAACTAGAGGGCCAACTGAGAGCAGAAACGGGAAATCTGCCTACAAGCTGCCTGTGTAACCTTAAATTGCATAAGTGTTCGTGCCTGTACAAATCAAAGGAGCGCCATTAATGCCGCACGCATACTTATACAAAAAAAGGTTACAACTTTATGTCAATCGAGCCGCCATTGGGAGACTGTGTTCGTCATATTTTGTGCCATTTAGTTACACGGCGTTCACATCACAGTTGAATTTAAGAGTTTTTAATGTCTATGAACTTGTTGGAATCAAATGGAATTCCTTTTATAATTTCGTTACAATAAAATAATAATTTGTCAATATCTTGCAGAAATCTAACTCATAATAACAATCAGAGAAAAATTAACGTTTTCTTCACTTTTGTTAAAAGAGATTTTGTAAATTCAAGTTTTTTTTTGTATATTTTAAGGAAAGAACATTTTTTTCGTTGATTTTAATGGTTTTAATTTCGAAATATCGAAACAATAATTTGAACACCGTTTAAGAAAATCCTTTATTTTTTTTCGTGAAAAAGATTTTTTAGTTTAAGCAAATGCATACTTGTACAGTAATTATATTCAAGTATGCATAATGCTAAATTGAAAAATAAGTTCGATATTTTTTTATTTTTTTATACTACGTATATTGCTCTCAATTTTAACTATGTATGCGCTCGGCTTTTTCCGGTAAAAGCCATAATATAAAAATCCTCGTACATCGCCCTTTATTTATACCTAAGAAATACTCGGAACAATAAAAAAATGTTTTGATCACTTTTTGTATTCCAAAAACACAAAGAACGCACTTGTTTTTGTTAATTAATAATTTAAAGGGGTTTGTAAAAAAATTCAGTGCACATTTCGAAATACATTGTTATAAAATTTATAAAAGAATATATGCACAGAAAACGAAATATAGCATGCAAATACCAACAATTAACAAAACAATATGTATTTTTACGTTCGATTGAAATACCAAAGTAACATTATTCAACACTGTAAGTGTTATTAAACTACAGAATTTCCAATCATATTTTGAATTTGTACAAATATGGTGTTAAATAAACAAATTTGAAAACATTCACCAAATCTTATAAAAATTTATTGAATGTTTATAAATATTTTAGAAAATTCACTTATGCCCTAGTGAAAGCTTGGGTTTAATGCATAATTTTTGGAACAACCCCTTTTATGCAGCAGCATGAATTTTGCTGTCAAAAATAGAATTCATACAAATAAAATTAAAAAAAAACTGAAATCTGAATGGATGAACAGTTTTTGGTGACGAAAATGGGTAGAGAAGAAATTATGCTATTTAAAAAAACCATAATCAACGTTTGCTTTTTTACATTTATTGTTATAAATCTATTTACAAATTGTTTGTTTTTGGAAATAGTTCCACCCGGCGGCCATTAATACACGTATTCACAGACAGGAAAAAAAGAGCGCGCGAGAGAGGGCTGTCATTCAAAATTTGCGGGGAAAATCGGGTAGGTGTGCTGAAAGTCGGCCCTCTAGTTTAGTTCCTCTATGATCTCAGCCGTAATAGCTTCTTTGGCTCTAATCTACTCAAATATGGGAGAAGAGAAATTCTCACCTCTTATTTATATGCGAGTGTGTGCCTTTGTGCCATACAGATACACCTCTCCAGCGCGCAAGTGTTTTTCGCGCAACCATGGTGGCAGTTTTCCAAATCCTTTAGACTGCGACGACGACGACGACGACGAAGATGGTGGCTTCTTCAAACGGAATCAAGTCACATATGCCACTTCAGGTGGTATTTCCACAAAGTAAAGAATATTATGAAAGCTCAAGATGTTGATGACGCTGGTTCAAGAATTCTGTGCCTACTAATTAAATAAGAAAATGTCTTTTGATCTTTGCCTCGTGTATATATGGTCGGGGATGGGAAGAAAATCCCAAGCAAAATTCACACAGTTCAAGTGTGCGGCTGTGTATGCGAGGGGTAATTTTTTCATTTTTTCATTTCTGTCGCTTCTCAGCCACACCGCAGTGCTATTAAGTTTTCGACAGTTTCATACCCGTTTTTGTGAGAGAGAGTGTGAGTGTTTTTTTTTTAGTGTCCTTGTACACTCGAATTAATTACTTTCGATGTCGCTCCATTCGGAGGCAATAAATGAGAGAAAAAGTTTTTAATTTGCAGATTCAAAAAGGATTTGTGTATCCAATTTAGGAATTAACCTTTGAAAAAAGTTTTTTTTTTTTAAGTTGAAACCCTCACTTCTCGACATGACGTCGTCCTTGAGGTTTGTTATTCATGCGGGAAAAAGGACTTGCGTTGACGTTGATGATGTTATGCAAAAGTTGGAAATTGTTATTGTACCTAAATGGGCGTCTCAAGGGTTGTACGAGTGTACGAAACCGGATTTGGGTTAAAAGGATTTCAGTTGGCTGTCTTTGAAGAATGCACAGGAAATGGAGTTTTTACTTTGTTTGTTTTTTTTGCGTCGCAGGGTTTTTGTGGAAAAATCCAAATAGAGTAATGGGCGACGGAGCTCCTGCCACTAGTGAAAGTAACATCGCTTTTGTGTTTGCATGTCAAACCCGTCTATGCGTCAATGAGGTGGATGACATTTAGCGGTCCAAAATGGGCTCAGGGAATGTTTAAGGTATGTCCCATTGACAAAAAGTCTTGGCTCTGTTGAGACGCTTAAAAGAAGAGGACAGAGGGCGTGCTTTTCGTCGTTTTGATCCTCTATTTTTTTAATTAAATCGCACCATGAACCCCACACTGTTTCACTGTTTGGGCCCCCTCTGGTCAAAGACTGTGTGCCCCTCTCCGATGATTTCAATATAAAAACAACCAACAACCTACCACACGCAATTCCCATGCATAAATATTTACACAAACAGGTCACAAACTGCGTATGCTAAATGACAAATTTCCACGTCACAAAAATGTCAAATGCGGAACGTGCTTTTCAAAAAAAGCCAAAGCGCTCATTTTGCTCAGCTCACTTTGCATATATACATTTGACACATTTCGCCCGTTTAACCCTACCCCAGCAATCTGGGTATCATTTGCTCAAGGTATATTTTACAAAATAATGACAACATTCACAAACAAATCATCTTTGGAACATCCTCCAAGGACACATAATGCTTAACCGCACAAAGCCGTTCTTTTCTGCCAGCACCTGTAATATTACGCAAATGGGAGACAAAAACCTCGAAGCACAAACGAATTTCATGCCCAAAATGATGTGCGCAACTGTTTGGTGTTGTGGGTGAAAACATTCCCACAAATAACCGTAAATTTTCAAGGCTGAAACATGCCTCCATTTCTATTCCAAGGACGTTTTTGTTTTGGGGTTATTGTATTATTGATGTTATGGGCGGTAAAATTTCTTCCGATGTAGTTTCGCATAATCATCATCTTTTTCATTTTTTTTTTTGAAGCCTATTTATAGGGTGATGTGTACTTTGACGTTTAGTTGGTGACAAGAAGAACTTGTCAAGCAGATGGCAGATGGCAGCGAGTTTTTCAACCGTTTTAATTGAGAATCGAATGGTAAACAAGTTTTGACAATTAAAATGACACTTGACCGATAAAATACCTGTCAACAGTCAGTAATGCAGGGATTTAAAAAATTCGGTAGAACTTTTACGGTGGTGCTGAACGATTTTTTAAGTACATGAGGCTTGTTGTTTTAAAACTTGAAACTTGAACTCCCCGTTCACCTCTAACCACCCAAAAAAGGAATTTTGAACTCACTTATTCAACTGACATCTGTCATTGCCGATTGCAGTGTAACTATTCATATTTCTTAAAGCAATTGACATTTTTTATTTTTGTTCCCAAGGTCCCATAAAATGAATTTTAATATTTCTTCCCTTTTAATATTTTTTTAGGGGAATGACAGTTGCGGTTTAAATCAACACAACACCTCTTAAATAACCAAATATTAATCAATTTTGTACATACTGTAACAAAGTACTCGCAATATCGTGTTAAAAGATTTTACATGAATTTTATAAAAAGAGAAAAAAAAAATATCCCACGATATAACAACACTGTTCAACCAAAACCTGGTTTACTGGAAATATTACCACAGCCATTATCTAGCTTAATATATAAAATATTCTTATCAACAGCAAAAACTTAAATAAACTAACAAAAACACAGAATCTACAAAAACTTATTAGAGCTGATTAAAAATTTCCTGGCAAGAGTCAGGAAAAGTGTTTGCGCTTTCACAATAAATTTACTACTGCAACCTTTGATTAAGACCAAATCTAGTCCACAACTTATCAACCTATCATCAGGACTCCTTTTAGTCTCAGTTTATCAAATAGGGTATCCCACAATCTGATCCAAATATACAGTACATTTTCTGCACAGGTAGAGTCAGGTACCATTGTTTTTTTTTTGGTACAATTCGTGACCCAAGCAGACAGGTGATATATCCACAAAATACTGCACAAAAAATCCCGTTGTCATGCTCACACGTAGTCGGCAGATTATATGTGGCAATTTAAATACGTATTGTGACTCTGTGAACACATCCCACCTCCGAGGTTTCATTTGATTTTGCTTATCTCGCTGGCCATGTTTACACAGCAATCCATTTCCAATGGAAAATCGGAACTCAAGTCGTGATTTTTGCACGAGACCACCGACCGTCCATGGGGGCACTCCTGCATGCATTATTTCCAGCAAACTATCAAAATCTGGGGCATGTGTTGCGGTGTTGCCTCAGCTTGATACTAAACGCACATTGCTTAAGAACTCGCAAATGTCAAAGAGTACAACAAGATTGGGAGTGCCCACCGCACGCTAAATATCAGGCAAAAAATAAAACTTCACACAAAAGTTGAGTGTAATCTTCGAACACCTGCTCGGAAGGCAGGGTGAACCTGTCTGGTACTGGAACAGCTCTTTAATTGGAGGAGTGCAGGAAAATCATTTGATATCTATTGTAAAATAAACAAAAAAATCTTTAATGGGCTTACGACGACGTGAGAGACGCATTAAGAGCGCGCCGCGCCACTGCGCGACCGATGGTAATGGCAGAATCGCATGCAATCGAAGCGCTCACGAGCACTTGAGCTGCGCTTGCATAAGGTGCATAAGGTTACGTGAGATTTAACAGTCGATGGAGGGACGTATAGCGGTATAGCCCAAGGTGCAAGTGCGAACTCTATTAGTTTTGAGGGCATCGACAAATGATTTATGGCGGTGGAGGTGGTGTGCCACGGCATGTAATCGAGTTGTGTGAATGGAGATAAACTTGTGCGCTACGAAGTTGGATGTGGTTAGGGGTTGCGAGGTATGGGAAATTGATAAAGTTTCCAAAGGGGAAAAGTTTTTTTAAACAAAAGAATAGATGGGAATTGTTTTTTTTTTCAAGTTGCAAGGTTGCCAGTAATAAAGTTTTTTTTTTGATATGGAAGTTCTTTTGCTGCAAGATTTTTAAGCCTTGACGATGGCTTCGCAAGCCACAAATAGCGAAAAGTGGCAGGACTGCTGTGCTGCCATTTGCTCTGAGTTTGGTTTCCTTTGCACTGACGGGCCTCAAGCTCGAATCGAATCATTCAAAAGGGGATTTAGAAAAGAAATTTAAAAGAAGAGAAGTCTGTCACATTTTATGTTTATGTTAAGAAAGGTAATCTCATCTTCGTCTAGGCGAATTAGCGCTCAGTCGTAGACACTTCGCAGTAATAATTTGTATTCAGCCTCCTTTAACTGGTTGCTTAAGCAGTTGCAGTCTGACAGTAAAACACAATCTTGGGAAGCCGCCCTATTTTGTTACAATTTTAGGGACTGAACCTGCCCTTCGTTTCGCCGTCAACTGACCAAGCAATGAGTTACAGGCGACCAATTTATTGAATAAAACAGAGAGGTTGACGACCTTACTGCATTTTTAAGTTACAAAGTTTTGTCGGTCTTAGAAGTCTTTTCTAGGTTTTTAAGAAGGAGAGTCACAACCTCCAGGGTATCAAAATGGATCGACATGGATCGAAGTCCGACGTGTGCTAGACTTAGCTACCCTGATAGAGTTGAGAGATAACCACAAGTTTAGATTGCCTGTCAAATTTCTTTTTATATACATTTGGGAGACATTTTCTTTCATAAGAAACCTACAGTCCCAACTGAATAAACTAAGGTATGCAAAGCCTTCAGCTCATCTTTCGGTTGAAACACAAGCAAAAGTTTAAGGTCTTTCAAAAAGCTGATGAGCGGGCCACGTTTTAATCTTCTTTCAAGGTCACAAAAGATAGACCTTCATGCGGTTGTCAAATGCGGCTTCATTTTTATCCCCTCTGACTTTTGCGGCAAAAGTCGACAACCGTCTTACAAAGAAAGTCCCATCTGCATATACGCCACTGAATCATTTCGTGCAACATGATTTTCTTTGACGGATCGTATACCTACCTTGATGTGATTTATGTCGACAACGTACATAAAAAAAATCAAAACACAGAAAAGGAAAAGGCCTCGCCCAAAAGCGAAACCTATAACTTCTTTTAATATCCGCAAAATAGAGGATCAAAGAGCACACCCTCATCCTCTTTTATTAAATGATTTTCCATAAATGAACTACACATTTACAAAATATACAGGAAGAACAAAAAAAAAAGAAGGAAGAAAAGCATTTCCTTACAACTTTTCTTTAATACCCCTAATACTACCTACCCCCAATTTTATTAGTTAAGTGCACCTCCAGGATACTGTTCCACTCCCATTTCACCAGCAGACAGCTGACACCACTTATTTGTGTTGGTATATACTATATATAGCGAAGGAGCATGCTCCATTTCGGACATTAAACCACAATTTCCTGTAGCACGAAACTTCATCCGGAAGGTAGACCGACGTTCGGCGGAGCCTTCCATCTCATTTAAATTGCCCACTATCTTCCGAAACAGAATTTCCATCTTGCACCTTTAGCGGCGGCGGCGGCGGCGGCGGTGGCGGCCCTTCGAGGGCACGAAAACCATGAAAACTTGTCCGTTGCCGTCTGAGGTCTGACAATGTGTGCGTGTGTATTTTCTGTTTGCCTCTGTGCCTGCCTGCCAGCCTGCCACAGCCTGCCACGTTTCCAACTTAAAAGAGTAGATAGGACGGCAGAGTCGTAGAGTGACTTAAACTCGCCCTGTGTGCCGTAAAGTTGAATTTCGATTTGAAGATCCTATCGCGCGGATGTTTAATTTCTTGATAGTCACGAATCTGTCGTTTGTTGTGTTGCTTTATCGTTCCGTTGATTTTTTTTCGTTCTTATCTCTGTATACTGTGTTTATGTCTTTTTGCTGTGTTTTTTTTTCGGAAGTTTAAGTTGCAAACTAATAATCAAAGCGAGGAGTTTATCCACTGAATCCATCTCACTTGGCAGAGAGGAGCTCGCCTCATATACGTACTCCTTGGGGTTTGTGATTTTTCGCTCATGCAAAAATCTCATAAAACTAATTTTTGTCTTCGTATCCGCGCACAACACATGCAATGTCGTCCCGCTGCTGCACTCGGTTAGCCCCCGACTGTATCACTATAGGTGTGCCCGCGTGCGGTGGCTGTGCTTGTGGATTATGGAGGTCTCCAGGTCTCCTCCGGCATGGGCTTCTCTGCGACTTTCAATAATTTAATGCTAATCTCTTTTCGCGTATAAAATAATGATAATTCAAAGTCAGGCCATAATGTGTTTTGCGGTTTTTTTCGTTTTGTTGTTGTTGTCTTTTTCAGTGTTATTTCGGCGCGCAGGGGTCCCGGATGGAAATTGTATATCTGGATGCGGCTGCAATAAATTGCATTTTGCAAAAATCGTGACCAGAAAATGTTAGAGAGCACGGGCGAGTGCGAGTGCGAGTGTGAGATGAGAGGCACATGCAGATGCAGAGTGGAAGAGCCTCAAATTTTATTGTCGCACTTGGAATTTATGGAGCTCTGAATTTCGGTTATGGTCGTGCTGTTTCCTTTGCAGCGAAGAGCGAGGGACAGAGAGAGATGTTTGCATTGGCCTTTTTTTTGTTGGGAAGTATTTATTGTTATTATGTTTGTTTCGAGGGCAGCATTATAACTATGGGGGTATAAAGAGAACGAGATTGCTACCTTAAAACGGCCTCGCTTTCGGATGACTATCGTGCGGAGGTTAAACCGTCTTTGTTAGGCGTTTGCATTATGCCGGCTTTATGGAGGTTTTTATGTGCGTTATCATAAATATGGGATTTTTTTTCTGAAAGTAGTCGGAGGTTGAATCAGAGAGAGAGAGAGGGAGAGACATTTTACCGAATGTTTGTGGGTAGAGGAAGGCGGAGGTGAGAAGTCTGGTGGCGATTGATCGCTGAAGCCAAGTGGATTGTGTTGGCAGTATGAAAGCCGTGGTGCTGTCTTAAGAGCGTAGTTATCTTGAAACTTCATTGGTAGGCTGAGAGGGGGTTTACGGGTAGCTTTGCTTTTAGACACACAATTGAGTTAAAGCCTCTGGTTGTTTCTATTAAACAAGCAAGCTCTGGAAGTAAGTAAACTGGTTCGATCTGGTTTTTAAGTTAATCCGAAAATGCTTATAGCGTTCAAAGTTGCTCTGGTATATCCGAATGTATTGATGAGTAGAAAGATTAGGGTCGCGATAGAAGTCTTCAATGAAATAAGCGATAAAATTGTTTACACTTAAGCTGGCACTACCCACAGTCCGAGATGGATCTGGGTTTCAACTAAACAGCGTCGATGCTTAACCAACTGTCCCCAGTTTCGCACGCTCAGTTGGTTAAGGTCCCCTTTCACTTTGCGTGCATCACATGAGTCGTGGCCTTTTTGAAACGTACTCCCTCGAGTATCGATTCGAAGATCTTTTGGGCCAATTTATTTATATCCATTCGCTCTACGTGATAGAGGCTTTTTCGGCGATTGATGAACAGGCGAAACTCGTTGGTCTTGTAGTAAATGAGGACAAGACTAAGTACATGCTATCAACAAACAAACCAGCATCTGTCCACCGCCTAGGACAGAACGTCACTATTGATAGCAACAATTTCGAGGTAGTTAAGGAGTTTATCTACCTCGGAGTAAACATGAACTCCACAAATGACATCCTAGTGGAGATCCGGCGAAGAATTACCCTAGGAAACCGCTGCTACTTCGGTTTGGCAAAGCAATTGGGTTCAAAACTCCTAACTCGAAGGACAAAATGAATGCTTTACAGAACCCTTATCCTGCCAGTTCTGCTTTATGGCGCCGAGTGCTGGACGATAAGCAGGAAGGGAGAGCTGATACTGGGCTCCTTCGAAAGATAAATTCTTCGGCGGATTTTCGGTCCTGTGTGCGAGGAGGGCGAATGGAGGAGAAGATACAACCGCGAACTCTATGAGCTGTACCAAGATGTGGATGTAGTCCAAAAGGCCAAAATACGTCGACTACATTGGCTCGGCCACATCGAGCGAATGGACAATAATGCTCCAGCTAAGAGGATCTTCGAATCCCAGCCGCCAGGCTTGAGACGACAAGGAAGACCGAACCTCCGTTCCAAAGACCAAGCCATCGCGGATGCCAGAGCGCTTGGTCTGGATAACGGGAAGCAGCGTGCCCGGGGTCGCAGAAGATGGAAGGCTACAGTGTCTCAGGCAGAGACTCTTCACGGGTCGGGAGCCCGTTAAGTAAAAGTAAGTAAGCTCTACGTGAACCAGTTGCTAGACCTTCACTCTTTTAGCTAGGTCGATGTCGCTGAAGAGTTCGAACAGTTCGTCGGTGCAGCTCCTTCTCCATTCACCGAAAATTACTCGAAGAATTTCCCCCTCGAAGCAACCAAGTGTACCCTCAGTCGCTTTTGACAGAGCATGTCTAGGAGTTTATAAAGGTTCACTTTAGAAGAGAGATGGCTTTGCTACTCTGCCTTCTTAGCCCAAAGAGACAGCGATTGGCAAGAGTTTTTCTACGTTTAACCTCAGCACTGTTGGCATTGTCTGAGTTCATAGCCCAGGTAGAGGAAATAACGTGAGTGGCTTCAAGCGACTACTGGAGTTTCGTACAGCAAAGTTGTTGGCAACTAAATCGGGTCCCAAAATGTTTTTTCCCTTGGTAACCCCGCTGGCAGAAATTATACAGCACTCTAGGGCACAGCTGAATGTGTTTTCACACCTTCGGAAGTCTTTTGGAGCTTCAATGTGTTTGTTTCAAAATTTTTAGGGCAGAAAGTTCCTTTTACGAATCACAGCCTTTCGTTTGGACAATATTTCATAAAAATCGGCATAGAAACAGCGACTTAAAGAACACGACCAAAGAATGGTGATGTTTGGCATTGCTGACATTGTATTGGTGCGTTTTTTCTCAAAATCGCTGCACAAAGTTCAAGTGCTTTTAGAGAAAGTATCCTTTTAATTTTGGGACCCCCATTCGGTTAAAATCACTACAGCCTCTTGAAAAACAGCAGTTGCTTTGCTACAATTGTGAGAGAAGGGCTAATTGTTGCCGCAAAACTTAATAAACAAATCGACTTGGAAGTCACTTCAAAAATTCGACCTGAAAATAGATTTCCCAATAAAACATCATTCCCAAGTCCAGCTAATTAAATTCGAAATAATCCGAAAACCCTATACAAACCAAATGTATTTAATTTATGTGCGTTCGCCGAAGTGTTTGATGTTATCCTCCCGTCATCGAGTCTGTGCTGCTTTGCGCAAATATTATCCACCTAATTAAATGCAAATCTGAAGTTTCCAAAACGGATAAACTTTAAACAATCCTCCGCCTCGAGGTTGTGGAAATTCAATTCGATAGACAGCCTGTGTACGAATATTAGAGCCTATACTCTTCCTGGTTAAAACCTAAAATCACTACCTTCCCTTCTGCCCTATATATGTAGTAGGTATATGTAGTATTCAAGGAGCGACAGCCTTCAGAAGATAATCCCCCAAATGGTGCTCAACATTCCGTTCGCCTCTAATGATAACTTTCAATATTTGCTCAGCTTCGATTTCCCGGGAGGAATTCAAAACACTCAACTGAACACAAAACCCAGCACGCACCAGAGTGTGGGTGAAGGATGAAGGATGGAATTCATTTACTGTGTACAGCGTGAATTTTTGACGAAAAGTACTAGATTGCATTAGGGATTCGTCAGAGGGAAAGCAATAATTTCAAAAAAACGATTCAAATAAATGGATTTCTACCACTCCTGTTCAGCTGTCACAGGAAACCGAAAATTACCACGCAACCCAAACGAGTAGATGTACGAAGTAAAAGGCAAATTGAAGTCACATAGGTATAATGATGCTACATCCTGGATGCACAGGTATCCGGGCATTCATCTCTGATGGACACTCCTTTCGTGGTCTTAACAATTTCGCTCTGCACGAAAGCCTTTCTAAGCATACATTCGCAATTCTCTTTGGCATTCATGCGATACCTCTGGCAATTAGCAAACATGGAACACTAATGAAAATTTAAAAACTGCACCGCACCATAAGTCCGGGCGGCAAATGAGCCAAAGCCAAAACGGAACGAATGTCCATTCTATGAGAGTGGACTTTGTAATTTGAAGCGATTCTCATTTTTTCCTGGTTTTGCTTGTCTTTGCTTTTATTTTTGTAATTATTTTCCATTTAGGTACGAGTATGGTTTGCGTTGGTTTTGCTAATTTTTTTTTTGACTTGACAAAGGCTGAATGTGATGTGACAGTGAATGACAAACATGTCCGAGTGGGGGTTGGAATTGGTTTTGCAAATTAAATCAATAGCCACGATTGTTTAAATAAATTAATGAGGAGGGAATTGATATTGTTTGAGGAGGTGGCTTAGGATGCTTCCTAGGACTAGGACTGAAGAGTGCTATTGAAATGAACTGCAGAGGTAAAAAGAGCAAATAATTGCATGCTTAAGACCGTTCGAGTCTCCCAAGAGTCTTATCTCTCATGTGTCATGTCTGTTGCCGGTTGGCGTAAGAAATACTTCACAGATTTCGATGAAACTTGCTTAGGAATATCCCTAAAGACTGCGAGAAGGTTATAGGCTAAGTCTGTCATCGGCACGCCTACTTTTAGGGGGCGTTTTTGAGCAAAATTCTGACTTTCCTTCCTTTTATCCTTCACTTCTTAAATAATCCTTAATCAAGATAAGTAAAAAACAACTTCAAGTAGAATAGGTATAGGTACTTAAGAAGGCCAACACTTTTTTGAAAATTTTAAGCCATCAGTGAGCTTTCTGCTTCACCTAATAACTGATCTACAGACTTAAATCTAACATGATCATATTAAATTTATTTATTTAAGAGAAAGGGAAGCTGCTTTGGATGATGGTTGCGCATGGAAGGCCAGAAAGAAACTGCACCACATACTCAATTACCTTAACCTATTCCAATCTTCTTTGTGAAGGAAGACGTTAAGCCCAAGATGAACAAAGAGCTGCGATCGAAACGCCTCGTTCGAAATAAAGCGCAGTGACGACATTTGGTTTCGCCAAAGACTCTTGTGTCAACTAGAGTCTTGACGAAGGTACTCAATTTGAATGCTTAATTGCATTTAGTAGCCGACTTCGAACCTAGTTCGGAGCTTAAATTGAAGCTAGCTTATTATGAAAGGTGGGCCAAAAGAAGTCATCCGATGTTGTTTGCCTCCCATTTTTTTCTAAATGAAAAACTTCGATTCTGTTTTTTGATTATCTTTATTTGAACCTTTAGAATTTTATTGGTCAAGTCGAGAAGATGATATTGGCCAAATGGGCGGCGTCACAATTGATTGCCATACGGGCTCGTTTTATGGCATTTTTCATCACTTCGGCGAGAACTTCGGGCGACAGATTCTCGCACTCGCGTCGAATGCGAATGTTGTCCTTGAGGGCTTCTAGAGTCTCGGGCTTGCTTACGTAAACACGGGACTTAAAAAAACCCCAGAAAAAAAAGTCTGGAACGGCCAAATCGGGCGATCTTGCGGGCCAGTGCAAATCGCCAAAACGAGAGATGAGGAGACCCGGGAATGCCGCCTTCAGAATATCGGTTGTGGCTCGCGCAGTGTCCACATGTCCACAGTGGTTCCACATGTCCTCCAGTCCTAATTCGTCCAATTGCGGCAGAAAAATCTCGGTTAACATGGCCCTATAGCACTGTCCACTGTTGTCGTTTGACCAGCGGCGTTCTCGAAAAAAAATGGCCCGATGACTCCTCCAGCGTGAACAGCGCACCATGCAGTAACTTTGAGCGGGTGTAATGGCTCCTCGTGCATTATAGTTTTGCGATAGTTTTGCTTGTTCACGTACCCGCTGATTTTGATTCGATTTTGGTCGAAAAATCGTCCACGAGATTGAGGATAGCTTGGGCGTAGGTAACACGCGTTTTACAGGTCTACAGGCAGCAGCTGATGCACGGACTGGACTTTGTACGGGCACATGCGCAAGTCTTTGACCAAAATTCGCCTTAGGGACGACCGACTGATGGCTAATTGCGAGGCACGGCGTCTGGTCGATGTTTCCGGCGACAGCTCGACATCCTCGTCAACAGCGGCGATATTCTCTACACAACGGGCGCTCCGGGGCCGGCCACTCTTGGCAACTCTTCAAGGTTGGTGGCCAAACGGCGCAGTGTCTGCGCAGTCGGTGTCGGACGGCCGTGGAATCGGGGACGGAATTCGCGCTGCGCCAACACTACAGACGAATTGTTACGCAAAAAAATAGACACGATTATTCCGCGTTATTGGGGAGTGTATCGCTCCATGGCTTGTTCACTTGTATACTACAGTTGTCTAGCCCACAAATGTCAAAACAGATTTGACATTGGCGGCCATTTGCAAAAATAAGAGCATTTTCCAATGGGGTGATCGCTTTTGGCCCACGACATACGCGGCACATTTGACCGACTCAAAAACCCCAACCTGCCCCTTGTTCCGACAACAACAAGTCACGTCTTCATTTTTAAGCGCTATGTACAAAAAAAATAAAAAAATATATAAATAGCAGTAGTTAAAAATATTGTAAACGTGACATCATCGCAATTTGCATGAAGATAAAAACCAACTTCGCCTTGTGTAAATTACTTATTTTCCACTCCCCAGTTAGTTGTTAAAAGGGACACTCCAAATTTACATTCGATTAAAATTCCCAAGTGCAATTATCAGGCGTGTGATTCAAAGTGTGAGAAGGATCTAACACCCGACCGACTGACTGCCGCAGGGCTCCTTCGCATCGCCCATGAATATCCATAATCAACGTCCATTCATCGACGAAATCGTGCATCGTTATTATAATGAGCAACATTTGTTTCCGAGTGGTTGCGTCTTCGGTGGACTCGCAACAGGACCACACGGCAGCACGGGAAAAAGCTCAAACCGATAACGAGAACGAGGAGGGTTGGTTTGGTTAGCATAAATATTAATAAATGATTCAGGATGTTATGTGCTTAAGATAATTACATTTCCCATTGAGGAACAACCAACAGGGAGGGCCGATGCTCCAAATCGAGTACACGTACTTCTTTCAACTGTACAACAATATAATGATCCGAAATTGTTTTATTTTTTTTTAACGCTTCCTTGTTGGTTTGTTGGTGAAAAGTGAGTCGCAACTCACAAGTGCTCTCCAGAGCCGGTACCGTAATAAATTTTCCGACTTTTTTAAAAAAAAAAAAAACTTTTACTGCGCTCGAGTGCGAACGAACAGGCCCATGGGCTTAAAAATATTTTATTGTGTAATTATTTTTGCTGTAAGGATTTTTATACCTCCCGAAATTGTCGTTATTACTTGGGCGAACATTTAAATTAGAGTTTAATGCCGAATCAATAAACAAAGCTATTGAATTAATTATTGAAGCACATCCCTGCCAATGCCAACAGTTGACAGCATCCAGTTCTAGTACAGTAGGCAGAAGCCATTTCCAAATCAAAAATAATGAAAGGTACTCTGTATACACAGACACATCGCATGGGGACGGGTCTCTCCCTCTTGCTAATTTCGTTTGCCTTTCAATCTATGTTATAGGGAATTTTGAATACAATTTTATTAGGGCAATTAATTTGTGTGCGGTTTTTTGGAGAATTTTTGCCGATTTCGATTGGTGAACGCAAAGAGACGAGCACACGCTTTGGGGCAGGCTATGCTGCCGCAACATTATGGTTAAGTTAATTCCGAATGGCCCTCTTTCGCCGCT
The DNA here is from genome assembly GCA_948293265.1 of Cheilosia impressa. Taxonomy (NCBI): domain Eukaryota; kingdom Metazoa; phylum Arthropoda; class Insecta; order Diptera; family Syrphidae; genus Cheilosia; species Cheilosia impressa. The sequence continues at coordinate 51,561,183 of OX411881.1, read as the reverse complement.
GATGGTTTCGCTGTTTGTGTGAGTGTTTTACGGTGCCAATCTAAATATAGGTTTGGTTTTTCCACAGAGTAGGTTGGGGTCCTACGTGGGTGAATCTGGACGGGTCCCGATGAAACGTGCTGAAAATTTGAGGGCCACAAATGGGCGCATTTACATTTAATGCCGAACAATTGTCAATTACGAGGTTTCACCAAAGGTTCACAATTCATGGCCAGCTCAACAGAACGGCGCATATAATTAAAATGGAAATGGGAATTAAATTTGTACGGCCATGGTGGACATTCGCGGGGCGTTTTTTTGGAATATATACTTGTCAATATGAAATTATCAGTCAAATAAAGCAGGAGGGGCCATTAGTGTATGTAGCTTTCAGCTGGTTCGCATGAGTTGTTGGAAAGCCACATACTAACGAGCCTTAAGAACTTCGCAAGCTTGAACATCTTTAAGTCGCAGCCATTAGCGTACGCAGGATTTTAGAACTTGAGCCACCCCCCTCCCTGCGTAACTCAAGAACATCTTACAGAAATGGAGATTTATCTGGAAAGTGGACAAAGGACATCGACGTAAATATGTAATAAAAATGACAAAAAGAAAGAGCACGAATATTTGGTAAAATTAAAGAAAGGCCTTAATGCCTTTTATGCATGTAGGAAAATCTTTGGGAAAAACTGGGGCTTACAACCGCAAATTGTGCACTGGCTGTACACCGCGATTGTGAGACCCATTCTTACCTATGGTTCATTAGTTTGGTGGGAGGCGGTCAAAACCAAATCCTATCTTAAGAACCTGAACAAGGTGCAGAGAATCGCTTGCTTGGGTATAACAGGTGCAATTAAATCCACACCACAACTAGGTCTGGAAACGTTATTGAACCTGCAACCCATTGAGCTATTCACTAAGAACGTGGCAGCCAAAGCCGCTCTCAGTTTAAGAGAGAACAAAACTTGGAAGCCTGGTTACTGCGGACACTCAAGCATACTTGAAATCTTTGATCGGAAGGGACTCATGTCACTTACAGATTACGAGAAACCCAGATATGACTTTGAGAAAAATTTCAGAATCACTATACGCAAAAGACAGGACTGGAACTCACCCAGTGCCATCATTAGAGGTATATCCGTCTACACGAATGGTTCAAAAACAGAAAATGGTACATTAGCCGGCGTATTCTCAGAAAGACTTGCTATTAACCAGTCGTTTCGACTGACTGATCACTGTAGCGTCTTCCAAGCTGAGATCTATGCGGTTAAGGAAGCAGCACAGACTATCCTATCGATGGGACTACCTGCAATGGAAATAACCATCTGTGTGGACAGTCAAGCAGCACTCAAAGCAATCGGCTCCAACCTTGTTAATGCGAAATGTGTTACAGATTGCCTTTTGGCACTTAGGGCTATACGTCATCACTCAGTTGTACTCTGCTGGGTTCCTGGACACGTTGGGGTGGAAGGGAACGAAAAAGCGGATGAATTGGCCAGATACGGCTCTGATATGAACTCTCAACTTGCGGACGGAGAGGTGCTACTGCCTTTCAACACTGCTAAGACTTTTATTGACAGCGTCACCACACAACTGGCTAAGGAACAATGGAGCAACACCATCGGTTGCGTTATAACCCGTAGTTTGGCCTGTGGTTGACACCAAAAGATCAAAGCTCCTGGTCTCTTTTCACAGAAGCCAAATCCGGATACTCGTCGGGGTTCTAACCGGACACTGCACCATAGGAAACATGGCTAAAAGGCTGTGAGTTCTTGCAAATGACTTCTGCAGAAGCTGCAGAGACGAAGAGGAAATAGAGTCCGTGGAACATCTTCTATGCCACTGCCCAGCTTTACAAGAACGCCGCTCATCCTGTATGGGAGCAAGGTTCTTCGAAAGTTTGGACGACTTGGCTGGGGTACCTCTATCAGACATAAAACTATTCCTCAACAGATCGAAGTGGTTTTGTTAGCCACATGTCCTTACATGTATAAACAGGGTACTCACAATGGGCCTGCACGGCTTCCGGGTGAAAAAAAAAATTTGCATCTGATGCAAAACTGCCCTCCCAACCTAACCTAACCTAACCTTTGGTAAAATTTGGTAGAACTTAGGGGTGGCCAAATTACCAACAACTACGTCCTACTTGACACTTCAAGGGCTCACAGTAGATGTTGTAGTTGCGTGCTACTTCGCTTTGCTGAGATCGACGCTCAAGACAGTCGTAAAACAATCCTCAGTAACACAATTCCGACCAAATTAGCTAACAAAAACTCTGTTTAATATTTCACACCAAACGGCCGGAAGATTTCATGAAATTTTAGCAGTAGAACGTGTTGGGTGAGAGTAAGGCCCTTTATTTTGTTAACCAAATTCTATTCCCACTCACATATATTTGTCAACTAAATTAGTTCAGTGCTTAATTTGACGTTGAAATCATAAAAACAATCACCACAAACAGCTACGAGAAATAATAAACTTTCTTCCGATGAGCAGTGCTGCCGTTCTAAAAATCTAGAAAACCGGGAGATTTTTCCTAAAAGAGTAAACGAGAATGTAGTTGCTTTCCCTTTTGTCGTGCCTCGCTTTGAAAATTTTATATCCACACAAAACCATGCTCCGTCCCACGTGACGTGCGTCGAAAATTACACAAATTATCCATACAACGATGGGCGGTAGTTAAAATGTCCAAAGGCCAATACCTATATGCAAATTAGCAATTCAGTTGTAAATTTAGTATTCCCAGCGCGGAGGAACTCTTTCTGGTTCAGCAAAATATTTATAAGAGAAAAAAAAAATATTACAATTCGAAAACGAAAAGGTTTCATTGTAGAAACGGCAGCACTGGCTGACAGTGGGACCTTACCCATCGACGAGTACCTATATGTAGAATGCCCTGAAAGTTTGAAAAAATTCGTTTGAGAGAAGTACATGACCGGAGACGTTCCTAAAAACGGAAAAATGTTGAGCAATACTTCTGTTTTAACTTTTACGTTTTTAGTGATTTTGTGCGAACTGAGTTTTTGGTGCGGCGGTGGTGGCGGGGTATAAGAGTTCCACAAGCAAGTTTATTGCACCAATTGAACAGAACTAAACTGAATTTAGTTTGAAGAAAAGACTTAAAAAAATATTAGAACAATAGGTCTATTCCTTTACTTTTGTAGTAAGAATGGAAAAAAACTGTCAAAATGGCAGTGGTGGGGACAAACTCTCTCACAGAGAAAGACACTAACGAAAATGTTAGGGAAAGCTTTTGTGGTAATCTATGCAAACAGCAACATAATTTAAAAATTCAAGAAAGTGGTATGAAAAATCTTTAAAATATCGCTAAACTCGAAAAACTTGCTAATTTACCACAAAAATTAGTTGATTCATCTGCCTAGCGATGAAAGTGAGTCGGAATTAATCGAACATACATCTTCTTCGTGGATCCGAGTATATGGAAGAGTTTTAACTGATTGAACTGCAAGCATTCGAGATGGGAAAAAAGCGATACGGCATTCAAAATTACGTGGAGGCGATTGTCTTTTCTTACTCCTTACAGAAAGGAAAAATTTCGTCGGGACAGTCGAGAAAAATCTAAGGAGAACATTAAATTTTATTTTTCCGCCTGTTGCTATTATTTTAATATAGAAGAAATCAAAAGAAATGCACTCGTTGTATGTCAAGAACAACAAATTTCAAAACAGCTGTTAATTGTAAGATGGCTGACAGCTTTTTGCAATTCTTACACCAGGAAATTTGTTGAGTAAAAATTCGTAAGATTTTCAGTGGAGGGATGTTGCTCTCTCGATGACGCTCTATTTTACGAATTTTTCGAGTTAGGGAACGGCATTGAGTAAATGTTTGTTACCACAGTAAAAATGAATGGCAGGAAATATCGGGCAACTCGGAAACAGTTTCCAATCCGCCCCCAAAGCGTAAACGAACATTGCCACCCTGTATCCCAAATAATTACTCAACTCTACAAGCAATAATTCCGTGTAATTAATTTCGATAGCATAAACTTTGCGCTGTTAGGAAAAAATTCCCATTGTTCTCTGGAGTGTTTCAAAATTCAAATTCCAGCGATTATTTCCGAAACATAAATCCGTCGATTGAAATTCTAATTCCACCTTTGGTTGTTGGAAATTAAACATTTTTCTAGCAGCGACTCATGCGGATATATAAATATTGTAGCAGCTCTAAATACATAATTGAACAAGAAGAGAAAACATGGCGTAGCTTTCTCACATGCTATAGTGTAAGCTGTGGCAAATCAGTTCCATTTCCGGCGAATCCTGAGCTGTCACGGTCAGTATCAGTAAGCTCAACAATAAAGAGAAAATTAAGAGAAATTTACGGGACTCAATTAATATTTCCAAATAGAAGCGGTGGTTTATAAAAAAAAGAAAACTTCCATTCAATCCCATTCAATCCCATCCAAGAGCATTTTCCGCTCTCGGAAGACAATGAAAAGAGTTCCTCCATCCCCGGGCTTCAATAAATAAAAACACGAACTATTTCAAATTGATTGATTTTATTCAGGTGCTGCCAGTGAAAAGGATTGCCCGGTGGCTATAGCTGCAGATATACCATACGACACAAAGACCTGCAATGATAATGATGATGATGACGACGACGATGATCACCTCCTCAACTTAATGTTAAGCTCCATTTTACCGGAAACTACGAAAAGTACGAATCCATTAGATTCGTATTCTTCTGCACTTCAACTTCATGCCGGATGGAATATTCTTCAATGACAAAACAAAACAGCATCGCTTGCCCGACGACGGTGGAGAGGGTGCGTGAACTTGGCACCCCAATGTTAATTTTTTTTATTTTTTTTTAGAGTTCCGGGTGGCTAAGCAAGAGTTCTAGAGTTCTTGATTAAAATTTTGAAAAGTTCTGTTCGTTTAGTATTTTTTTTTAATTTTTTTAAATATGGGTTGCTTAATTCACGGAGCACCCCATTTGTGAAAATATTTTTTTTTTCTTTTTTCTACGCATAGAAACAACATAGTTCTAGAGTTCCTCATAGTTTTTTTCCAAAAATTTTCCAAATTACGCCCAAAAAAAAAATTTTTTCGATTATATGACAGCACCCCATTTTCAAAAAAAAATATTTTTTTTATCAAATTAATGCATAATACCAAGAGTTCTGGAGTTCCCCATACAAGAAAAAAAAATCGGAATATAAACAAAAAAGTTATAGAACTTTGAAAATTGATTTATTATGTAAGGGTATTCAAAAAGATATTTTTCTGTTTTCATGAGTTCTGATTAGAGTTCTGGAAAGTGCTTGAGAAACACAAGAAAAAATCCTTTAACAATTTATTTCTAAACCTTAACTCAAAAAAGTTAGAACAAATTGAAAATTTTTTTTTGTTTATTTTCAAGTTTTATTGTTTTTTTTTTGTTTTAAAAATTTATATTTTTTTTTGTTAGTTTTCAAGTTTTATTTTCAAGTTTTATTGTTTTTTTTTTTTGTTTTCAAGTTTTTTTGTCTTTTTTTTTTGTTTTCAAATTTAATATTTTTTTTTTTGTTTTTAAATTTAATTTGTTTTTTTCTTTGTTTTCCAATTTTAAAGTTTTTTGTTTTGTTTTTAAGTTTAATTGTCTTTTATTTTGGTTTTCAAATTTTATAGTTTTTTTGTTTATTTTCAAGTTTTATTGTCTTTTTTTTTTGTTTTCAAATTTTATAGTTTTTTTTGTTTGTTTTCAAGTTTTATTGTTTTTTTTTTGTTTTCAAGTTTTATTGTATTTAAATTTTGTTTATTTTAAAGGAGTGAATAAGTAAATGTGTATGTATCTTTAACTGATATTGTTTTTATTGCTGTTGGTAAATGATAATTTATCAATCAGCGATGTAAATAAAAGCGTGCGGATTAACCTGATCGTCTGCTTTAAGGACAAGTTGATGCCTAAGTAAGTCATCGTATTTGTACCACTTCAGTCCAGAGCAAATTAATGCTGTATAATGACCAACAGTAGTGTAACAGTTCGAGCCGTTTGTATAGCTAACTAATCCCGCTAATTTGTATGTCTGACCCTGTATTTTGACCGATTTTTGAATGGAGGACAATGGTCTTTTGGCTGCAGTATTTTGGGACACTAAATAATGCGGATCAGTAAGAGCACATGTATCTATTATAATATGCGGTCCGTATTTCGAAAATTCTGTAGTTACACCGTTGACACATTGCTGGCACTTAGAGTGAATTTTGTTGGAGTCTATCACACAGTCATCTATTGCCTGCTGCATAAAACCAAGGCCCTTATTCTGTAGGATACCGACATTGACATTACAGGTCACCATCTCGATCGAAGTAGTTTTTTTACAGTTTTGACAAGCCTTAGTCCTAAGAACACTTGGAATACCACGGAACAAATATTCAATTAATTCCAAAGCATTGCAAGACGCATCAAAGGACGACACTCCTCGTGTATATGATTTTTGTGCGAAAATGGGTATATTTAGAAGAATTTTAGCTCGTTCAGCATAGTCCTTAGACAATATTTTCCCACGAGATACGATTTCCTTACAAAATATAATTGTTTGGTTGTCTGTTTCCTCGAAGTGCCGTCCGTAGTTTTCATAAATTACGAGACTGTTTCTCGTGGGAAAATATTGTCTAAGGACTATGCTGAACGAGCTAAAATTCTTCTAAATATACCCATTTTCGCACAAAAATCATATACACGAGGAGTGTCGTCCTTTGATGCGTCTTGCAATGCTTTGGAATTAATTGAATATTTGTTCCGTGGTATTCCAAGTGTTCTTAGGACTAAGGCTTGTCAAAACTGTAAAAAAACTACTTCGATCGAGATGGTGACCTGTAATGTCAATGTCGGTATCCTACAGAATAAGGGCCTTGGTTTTATGCAGCAGGCAATAGATGACTGTGTGATAGACTCCAACAAAATTCACTCTAAGTGCCAGCAATGTGTCAACGGTGTAACTACAGAATTTTCGAAATACGGACCGCATATTATAATAGATACATGTGCTCTTACTGATCCGCATTATTTAGTGTCCCAAAATACTGCAGCCAAAAGACCATTGTCCTCCATTCAAAAATCGGTCAAAATACAGGGTCAGACATACAAATTAGCGGGATTAGTTAGCTATACAAACGGCTCGAACTGTTACACTACTGTTGGTCATTATACAGCATTAATTTGCTCTGGACTGAAGTGGTACAAATACGATGACTTACTTAGGCATCAACTTGTCCTTAAAGCAGACGATCAGGTTAATCCGCACGCTTTTATTTACATCGCTGATTGATAAATTATCATTTACCAACAGCAATAAAAACAATATCAGTTAAAGATACATACACATTTACTTATTCACTCCTTTAAAATAAACAAAATTTAAATACAATAAAACTTGAAAACAAAAAAAAAACAATAAAACTTGAAAACAAACAAAAAAAACTATAAAATTTGAAAACAAAAAAAAAAGACAATAAAACTTGAAAATAAACAAAAAAACTATAAAATTTGAAAACCAAAATAAAAGACAATTAAACTTAAAAACAAAACAAAAAACTTTAAAATTGGAAAACAAAGAAAAAAACAAATTAAATTTAAAAACAAAAAAAAAAATATTAAATTTGAAAACAAAAAAAAAAGACAAAAAAACTTGAAAACAAAAAAAAAAAACAATAAAACTTGAAAATAAAACTTGAAAACTAACAAAAAAAAATATAAATTTTTAAAACAAAAAAAAAACAATAAAACTTGAAAATAAACAAAAAAAAATTTTCAATTTGTTCTAACTTTTTTGAGTTAAGGTTTAGAAATAAATTGTTAAAGGATTTTTTCTTGTGTTTCTCAAGCACTTTCCAGAACTCTAATCAGAACTCATGAAAACAGAAAAATATCTTTTTGAATACCCTTACATAATAAATCAATTTTCAAAGTTCTATAACTTTTTTGTTTATATTCCGATTTTTTTTTCTTGTATGGGGAACTCCAGAACTCTTGGTATTATGCATTAATTTGATAAAAAAAATATTTTTTTTTGAAAATGGGGTGCTGTCATATAATCGAAAAAATTTTTTTTTTGGGCGTAATTTGGAAAATTTTTGGAAAAAAACTATGAGGAACTCTAGAACTATGTTGTTTCTATGCGTAGAAAAAAGAAAAAAAAAATATTTTCACAAATGGGGTGCTCCGTGAATTAAGCAACCCATATTTAAAAAAATTAAAAAAAAATACTAAACGAACAGAACTTTTCAAAATTTTAATCAAGAACTCTAGAACTCTTGCTTAGCCACCCGGAACTCTAAAAAAAAATAAAAAAAATTAACATTGGGGTGCCAAGTTCACGCACCCCGGTGGAGAGGAATGTAAATTTCGTCCTAGAAAGGGCCGAACACCATAGACGAGAGCGTCTGTCTCAATGAATGGAAATGAGGGAAATAAAATCCGAAACGTTGAACAAAATCAAATCTAAATGCTGCGGAAGTGTAGCACTCTCCTTATAGAATTTACCTTCCTCGTCATCTGCTCGTCTCTGATGGAATCTGTTGGTGAGTTTGTGTCGCCCCTTGCTATAGATCGTCCCTTTGGGAAGTTATTTGCCGATGAAACTAACTCATGCATCATTAATTAAAAATAAACAAATTGAAACAAACGAAAGGCGAGACATGCTACCTAACATCGATTCGAATATCCTGTCGGAAGAGAGGGCTGGACAGACGGTTTTGCGTTTATAGTTTGTTCGATGTTACGGATGACGGCTTTTTATAATTGCTGGCATATTAACAGCCGTAAGTTGTTCAAGTTAAATTGCCATGTACCGTATATATCACATCTAAGGACGTGTTCTCCGAAAACGGGAAATATGTCCCAATAAGTTTGTGTAATGGGATTTTTCTTTTGTTTTCGAAGGCACTTCCTTGGATAATGTTTCAAAAAGTATCTGCCCATATCCTGTTTTGCGTCTCCTACATTATGATGTTGTTGTTTATGGTCGGGCGATGGCAACAACAAACATGCAATGGAACGGTTCGGATTTGTATATACGGAAATGTGTTTCTTTTTTTTTGCTTATTTGATTAAGTGTGTGTCTTGCTTGTGTAGCTTTCAGTTTTGTTTTATTTTGTCAGGTATCCTTCAGGTGTAGTTTGTGTACCCATGTCAGGATGTTTTTTTTTTTTCTCTCAAAGCATGTAAAAGGAGTGTAGTTCGGTATCTGTGTCCAGGGACGAATACAAATATTATGTATGCAGAGTACAGGTTCGTTTATAAGTTTGTGAATTAGTTAGGGGGATTCTTGGGTTTGATTTCTGCCAGCCTTGTTGAAATTCACAAACAAATTGCAAATCAGGGATATGTTTCTGTAATAATAGGTACTGAATGTAGGCAGCTACAGTGGCCTCAGTGAATAGTGGGACAGTGGTAACTTGTTCGACTGCCAAAGAACTGATAGCCAAATAAATATTTGCAACGTCATTTGGAAGAAAGAAAGAAGAAGAAGAAAGAAGTCGGACACAACACAGTTAGCAGGAGATTCAACACCAGCCTACTGTCAAAGTTTGTAACCTTTTCGTTGAACATGTTGCATTCGTTTCGAGAAAGTTTCGAGCGACACAGTCGTGTTAAATAAATTTTAATTTTATTTGTACACTGAGTTTGGATCTCGAAGTTGAAGGATACTACTTACTTAACGGGCTCCCGACCCGTGGAGAGTCTCTGCCTGAGACACTGCAGCCTTCCATCCTCTGCGATCCCGGGCACGCTGCTTCCAGTTGTCCAGACCAAGCGCTCTGGCATCCGCGATGGCTTGGTCTTTGAAACGGAGGTTCGGTCTTCCTTGTCGTCTCGAACCTGGCGGCTGGGACTCGAGGATCCTCTTAGCTGGAGCATTATTGTCCATTCGCTCGATGTGGCCGAGCCAATGTAGTCGACGTATTTTGGCCTTTTGGACTACATCCACATCTGGGTACAGCTCATAGAGTTCGCGGTTGCATCTTCTCCTCCATTCGCCCTCCTCGCACACAGGACCGAAAATCCGCCGAAGAATTTTTCTTTCGAAGGAGCCCAGTATCAGCTCTCCCTTCCTGCTTATCGTCCAGCACTCGGCGCCATAAAGCAGAACTGGCAGGATAAGGGTTCTGTAAAGCATACATTTTGTCCTTCGAGTTAGGAGTTTTGAACCCAATTGCTTTGCCAAACCGAAGTAGCAGCGGTTTCCTAGGGTAATTCTTCGCCGGATCTCCACTAGGATGTCATTTGTGGAGTTCATGTTTACTCCGAGCTAGATAAACTCCTTAACTACATCGAAATTGCTGCTGTGAATAGTGACGTTCGGTCCTAGGCGGTGGACAGATGCTTGTTTGTTTGTTGATAGCATGTACTTTGTCTTGTCCTCATTTATTACAAGACCAACGAATTTCGACTGTTCTTCAATCGCCGTAAAAGCCTCTATCACGGCACGCTGGTAGCGACCGATGATGTCAATATCGTCTGCATACCCCAGTAGCTGGACGGATCTGTTGAAGATAGTGCCTTCCGTGTTGACACGAGATTGAAGAAGTCACATGATAATGCGTCTCCTTGCCGAAATCCGGTGCATGTTTGGAATAGCTCGGAGGAACTATTTCGAAATTGCACATTGCAGTTGAAGTTGGAGGACGTTCTATAAAAATATGCACGCCGAGAGCTAGGCCTTACACACTCGTATTAGCTCTTCAGAAAGTTTACTCACGTCACTTCCAAGATGGCGCTAATAGCACGGGTCACCCGTGGCCTCAACTTAGAAAAACATTCACCAAAGTCACTATCTAAATAGCTTGCTTCAGTTACGCACCACTATGGTTCGTTGAGGTCGGTCTCCAACTGTGCGCAGTAGCGATTGTGAGATCTCTCCCCTGCTGCATTGCTTCTTAAATTCGAAATGAAAGATTCAGCGTGCTTGTACCGTGCATTTGGGCTTGTACCTGGACAACTGATGATCTAAAAGTGGCTTTGGCCGCTGTTTACAAGAATACCCATCTATAGAGGCCCTAGAAACCTTAGCCATAGCATTTTATTTAAAAAAATAAACAGGATCGAATAGCTTTCCACCACGCATTTATTTACATGACCTTCAGCTTTTGTCAGACCAATTCCGATCTTGAATATTTGAAGTTCTCAGAACTTATATAATCCCTTGTTCAGCACTCTGGCACTATAAACGCTGCGTTAAATTGGTCATAGCAGCGATCTTTCAAACCCTAAAACTGCGAGGAATAGGTTTACCAAGGATTTTCTCCTAAAGACCCATGCCTTAGCACCTGGGTAATAGTGACGAGCTTTGAGTAGACGTATTGACAAACTCGTCCGGCAAAACATTTAAGAATCTTTTGTTTCGTATTTTTAGTCGAGTTTCGTGATAAGTAGGTGCTGTTAGAGGTTCATTAGCTTTTACCAAACATGGGAATACCTTTTCTATGAATGCGTTACTAAAAGTGATTATATCAGGTCTTGTAAGGTGGGCCCTGCCGCTGGTTTAATTTCGTCCTAACGTTTGAAAGCCTCGTTTGTTGTTCTCTAGGAAAATGTCTCAGCTAATAACAGCTAACCATAGAAGAGAAGATCGAAAATTAACCGACTTCTGTCTTCCAACGGACGTTTGCTGTTCTCTAAAAAAAATTTCTCAGCTTATAACAGCTAACCACGGAAGAGAAGAACGAAAACTAGCGATTCAAAGCTTCCAAAAATGGTCTTGATCTCTTGAATAAGTTTTCATCCTCTCTGTGGATAGGATAGCGTTTATGAAAAAGAACTCACCAAATACCCACTCCGTCGGTGACCAACCATTCCAGTCTTATGTCTATTTTACTAACTTCCTTGGGGCAGGCATTCCCCCTGAACCTGACTAACGTCAAAGACTGACTTTGTCTGGCAAATTGCTCAACTCACTCTATTCCCAAGAGCTAACAAGTCGACACGCCAGTTGGTCGATCGTAGCTATACTGACAATCCGCCGCAGCAAACTCAATGCAAAGAAAACTCGTCAAGGTGCCCTTAGCTATTTACAACCCCACCCACGCGACTCCAATTCCGCGCGGCGCAACTTTCTGAATTTGATATGTGGAATAACAAATCCTGTTGTTTAAGTGTCATAAAATGAAAATATGTAAACACATCCCCTAGAACGGATGTGAAATTTGTGCAAAGGTGAATACTTTTGCAAGAGCTTCTTCATCCACGTACGTATATCCATCCATACACCTACAACAAGAAAATTTCCATTTACATTGCAACTACGTGTGTAACTTTTGCTTGTGCAAATCTCGCGTCGGTCGGGCATAGTTTTCGGTGAAAACGTGGAAAATTCTATTATGATGTGTTGCATCATATCATCAACTCTAGCAGCCACCCCCGTCTTCGTCGCACCGGAAACTACGCGCAAAAATTTGCCACCTCGAACAGCGGGGTATAGCACGTGGCGCAACCACCGAGGGTGGCACTTTCCGAAAAATGTTCCTAATGTGCTGTCGCATTGAACGAATAGAGGGTGGCAAATTCCAAATGACAGTCGCTCACTTGCCGTTTGACAGTTTCGGTATACGTATACTCGTCGTCGTTTTCACAAATGATGCTACGTGCGGCAGATAATATCCTTTCTGTACCTTTCTGCGTCTGCAGGAAAAAAAATCACTCGTATCATCAACAGCTTAGGATATACAAATTCATATTTTATACAACTCGCATCTATGGTATATGAACTTTGGCTGGCAGGAGGACAAAATTATGGACGGTTGCGTGCAGGTTTAGCGAAATGAACTTTCTCTCGAGCAGATAAATCTGATTTAGAATTTTGAATTGGAAACTGGTGGTGGATTCGCATACAAATAAACTTTTGTATTGTTACATAGATGTTTGGTGGAATTTTCGCAGTGAAATATCATGGCAACTTCGGCCGGGGGATGGAGGGAGAGCGGTGTGTACCTACCTGGGGTTTCTGCTTTCCCATATTTGTACCTCGAGGCTGGAGGGTATGAAATATGGATACAGGCTTAGGTGGGGGGAGAGTCAATTTTTCAACTTTACCTCGAGGACAGATGTGTACGCCGCCCTTGGAATCGGCTTCATAATTAGAAGTTAATGAAGAGGAACCAAGATTAATTGCCGCAACATAAGTTGGTGTAAGAAAAACGGCAGAAAAGTTCTCTAGGCTTGTGCTGATTTTATTGCCCAATTAAACTTTGTGTTGGGAGGTTTAATGAAAACGTGCGGGCATGGGTGAGGATTGGTAAGAGTGTGAGATTTATAATTTCTGTTGGCAAAGGGTTGATGAACTTGAGCAAAAGTTGCAGAACAGTTGTGGAGGTAATATGACTTGAGCTGCTCAAGTCAGTGCGGTCTTTCGGTAACTGCCTCTAGGGTGAATGGGGTTTCTTCGACTTGTGTGCGCCACCTAAGGCGAGGCGTTGTCCTACTGCGTTGCCTTCAGTCGAAGACTATTCGGGCCGGATGTAGAGAGAAGAGCTAAAATTTGTTTTTTCTGTGACTTAGGGCCGTTTGCTCATACGACTCTTAACGATTTAAGGTCTACTTAAATACTTATGGGCTACTTTTTTCAGGTCATAAACTGCCACATAAGAGTTTATGTGGAACTTAGTTCGCCATGAAACGTATCAGCAAACGGCCCTTATTCTTTTTAGTCAATGACTGTGACACTACTGACAGATTTTCGTGGTCATCTGTACAAGGATTGGTTAGGATATTATGATTTGAATACGATACTTTAACCTTTCTGTAGTTCTTCTGAAGGGAGCACTTTTCGAGCTGCTTCCTCCATTGACACTAATGGTCTTCCCTACTCTTTTGTAGAACCTAGAGGCTTCTTTACTTTCTAAAGTAGCTCTTTTATTTCTAAAGAAGTTCTTTTCTTTCTAAAGAAGCTCTTTTCTTTCTAAAGTAACTTTTTTCTTGTTCTTTCTGTTTTGTCTTTTCAAGCCCACGTTCTTCCCTATTCGTTTGCTCGTAGAACTTATAAGCATTTCTTTCTAAAGCTCTGTTTTGTTGACACGTTCTTGTCCATGCTTTTCGGTTCTCTGTGTGAAGTGAAGTCTTGCATATCTGATGCAGCGTTTCTGACGGCTTCTTTGTGTAAATTTCACTGATAGTCTTGCCAGCGAAGGGTAAAATATCAGATAAAAAATAGGTAGCAAATATCAGATAAATTTGCCTTATGGTGGACTGTTTTAGGTCTAAAAGCTCATCGAAGAAAATGTATTCCCTGTAATTTGTATTGTCCTCCATAATGAAGCCAAACAAATGAAAAAACGGCACCGTGGATGGACCAAACAACTTCTGGGGCACCTTTGACGTAACTATGAGCACTCCCATTCGTCCAATAATGGTTTATCCACCTGCAGCTTCTTTCCAATACCCTTGCGCCAAAGTCTTGAAAATCAGAATAGATCTTGGATTGAAATATGTCGAAGCGTCTAGTGGTCAATGGACCGCTGTCATTTAAAATATGAACTTATATGCTGTGACGTAACTGTTTATAACGACTATAAATCGACAAAGTGTCGTTTTTTCCGATACAAAATTGCGCCACACTCAACATTTGTCTGCCTAAATGGTACATTTCCTCCTCTAAATCCATCGTCTTTAAGTTCCCCCTCAATATTACTATTTTGCACGAAAAACCCCAGCTTTACTGCCTTTCAAACCACCCTAGCAATTAATTTCAAATTTATACAACAGGAAAACATACAAAAAATAAAAATAAAATAAAAATAAAAAACAAAAGTCCAACATTCTTTGCATTTTCAATTCTCGTGTGCAGTTTTTGTAGAAGTTTTTCCATTTGTGTAGCTCTTTATTTTTGCTGAAATAAATTGGCATTGTCCAAAATGCGCGGCATGCAGCCATACGGTTTTTATCGTACTCGTACCAGCAGATCGCAGCTATGCCGCCGCGGGGGTGCACCTGTACATTTGTGCATATACTGGTAGCAAGGATGACCGCGTATTCATTTTTAATTTTGTTCCTTTTGTTTTTCGAATTTTTACCTGTTTGGTGTGTAATTTTTTTTTCTGTTGGTCCTTTGTCTCTCCGTTCCCATGGGGGGTTGCAGAGTATAGTCTGTTGCGCCCTTATCACTTACAGGAGAGTGCATACGATTGCCAGGAACAGCAACAGACAACAGACAACATTGTCGGCATTTTAATTAAAAACATTGTCCAACATGTCACCGAAATTTTTAATCAAACATTTCATTTTTTTTTGCGTTTATTTGTATTTTTTATTTCGATGGTGGTTTGGAATTTATCGGATATGTGAATTTTTTTTTGCTTAATTCTTCTGTGGACATAATGCACTTGTGTGTTTTGATTTGTTTCCTTTAAATGATTGCAAGCAATTTTAATGTGAATATTCCATATGAATAGTATTAACAAAAAAATTTATTAAAACAACAAATGAGAGAGTAAAAGTTCAACGGCCAAGTGACCGTTGGGAAATATTTAAAATAAATTCCGCAAATGAATTAGTTGCGCAGTGGAATTAGGTTCACCCAACTTTTGAAAAACTGCGGAGGTGATTTTTGTCTTCCGTTCTTCAAAATTGATGCACCAGAATGCGCGTCCTTGCCACCACATTTTTGCGAGGTTTTAACGGGCCTTCAGTTGCATAGAGCAGCAGCCGCACTTCACTGAAACTCGTGTTGATACATGTCTTCTCCCCAGACCAAGGGAACGGTATTCTATTCCCGGAATACCCCACAAATGTGTGCCTAATGGTATAGATTTAATTCCGACTAATGGATCCAAGGTCTTGTTTTACTTTGGGATGGGTTTTTAATACTTTTGAACAGCAGCTAGTTGCAAAACCACCTAAGACATTCTCTTGATGTGGATTCCTTTCCTAGAACAAGGATCAAAATTGCTTTTAAGGAGCTACATACCCCGTTTCTCGACTCTGTACATTTTGGCCCATCATATCCTTCCTGATGTTTGGACGATTATGCTTTTGGGGGTAGAGCTTACACGTGAGTGTGGGCAATATTTCCCTTTCGGTGTAGTGGAAGGGGTATCCCATTTTTCTTTTAGATATTTCATTCTATTGAAGTGGGTATTTTTCTATTCCAAATGATATGTAATTTCGATTGGGGGATTTGGGTTTGGGCTCCCTTCCTTTTGGTTTTGGTTTTTCCTTGCGTGTCGCGGCAAAGAAAATAGTATGTTACATTCTTCTGGGAGTGACCTCTGATGTGGTTCTTTGATGATGAAGGATTTGCCTAATGGAGGAGTTAGGTTTCTTTCATATGGGAACAATTGAGGCTTTGTTGGGAAGTACAAGTGTTCATGCGGAAAACATAATTCTGTGATTAGGGGCAGAGGCGAATCCGTTCATGGGTAAGATGCAAAGCTACTTAGGGAATAGTGGGGAATGGGTGAAGGCGGTTTGTTGTTAAGGCGACCTTGAGTGCCAAGGAATTTTGCCCACCAATTGGGGAGGGGAGGCTTATTGTATTTTTGGACATTGATAGAGAAATGATTTTTCAATTTATTTGATAAACAGCGAGGACGTGATTGATGAGTTGGACTTAACTGAACGAGAGGTTTCGGGTTGAACCCCCAAAAAGACACAAAGGAGTTTTTTTTTTCTTTTCTTTTGCTCAACGACAAATAAGAACGTTTTTACTGCTGTCAGATGTGACATTAATTGGCGGACCCTTCCAATAAAAAAAATTGACGCAGAAATTGCTATGAAGAGATTGAACTTGGGTCCTTTTTCGACCACAGCAACAGCTTGAACTCAAATGTTCATTCTTTGACAGCCCGTGAAACGTCAGTGAGCACCACGCATGAATTTCGAAGCTCAAAGCATTCAACTCGATTGTAAGCCGCTCCTAACTCTTTCTAACTAAGGCGTTTGAAATCGTCGCTCAACGAGTTGCTCAACAGGTAGTGCACGTTTCGAGTTGTTCGTTGGATATAATTGGGAATCTACGCAACAATGCATCCAGTTTAGATCTAATACATTCAACACGTTTCTGCTGCTTAAGGGGAAGTCTGTACAAGCTCGTGTTGCTTGTTGGACATTTATAGCTGGTGAATGTTGAGCAACGATTTTAGAATAATTTCTTCAGTTTTTTTTTTAATTTTTCGTTGGCGTGGTTTTTTTATTAAATGTGACGCAAAATGGGTGCTGGTAGAACTTCCACTGAAACAAGCAATTTTTTCAATTTAGGAATTAAATCAGTTGCGCTCATAGTGTACGACTGGCATTAGGGTTGCATTCAGAGAGTGGTACAGTTGTGACCGGCCGAAGTGCATTAAAAGTTGCCCAATGCCCGAGGCTTGGTCCAGTGTAAAAAATTATCAACTAGTGTTACGATTCGTTGCGCAATCACCCGAAAGCCCTCTTCGAGTAGAAGATTTCGTTTGCCAAAGTCGGTGGTCAACTAGGTGGTACAAATCGACTGAAAGTGTTGATGAACTCGGTGGACGAAGCTCGCGATGTGCTCAGCATGACTAGGTTTGATTTTTATTTGATATACGTAACTAAATGCGAGCAACATACATAAGTACGTGACTGTCTCCAAGAGGCTGTACGTTTATTTGTTCCATTTAAAAGCTGAACAGACATTGAAACGCAGTTGGTTGGCAGTTGCGCGCGTAGTGTACGACCGGCATTAGTTCGATCGATTTGTTTTACATATTTTTTTGAATGCTAAAACTGTGCAAGCTGTCCATGGAGGGAAGTGTCAAGAAAACGGATAAAATAAGCGCACAAGTTTCCTATTTGCATGTCCAAATTCTGATCTAGCTAATATTGAAAAATTGTGCGAAGCAGACTCTTTCTCAAAAGAGTGTGCCCTGTTCAACTATCTTGAGTGAGGTATTTTGGCAACTCGAAAGTGCGTAAGCATAGAATCGCAATGCTTGTAAAAAAAATCGCTGAAGCTTTCCCATTACAGACGAAAAGGTGTCGCGCTAATAAAACAAACGTTCACCTTCAAGACGGCGGCGCAAATAAATCTCCGCACTCTGCCACACTCAAGAGGAAACTTGTAGCCTCCTTGGGTATAATTTTGTAATTTCTTAAGCCCATTATACTGCGCAAACAAATAGCAATTCGCACACAAAATAATCCCATAAACATGTTTTACGGCTCTTTCATATTTTATACATGACCCATGTTCAGTCACCGATAAGCAAGTTACTTCGAGAAACTGCCCCCCTCCCTGGCAAAACAACACCCAACAACAACAACAACAGCACACACAACACATACATTACACATAAATCAAAGAACTTAATTTAAATCTAATTAATCCCAGTTTTACGACCGACCCTGGTACACAACGCACCCCACACCAGACCCTAATACGTATTATCCTTCTCCAAGTGTTTTGTACTGCTCCGATAACAAAGATTTTCAAATAGCAATAACTTAATACTCCCCAAATCACATAGCCAGCCAACTTTAAGGACATATTTATAACATCCCCCGAGCAGGGGCAAAGAAAAATGCTGATAAAAAAAAAAGTCCCTGTAGTGGATTAGAGTTTTAGTTTTAGTGTCATTTTGTTTGCAACTAATTAAAATCGACTTAACACACACATTCACGCGTGCACTATCTGTGATTTTGTAAAATCCCTGACCACAATTTTGCCTCTCTGGTCGATTGTAAATCCTTTCGCACGTCCTTCGTCCCCGATTACTGAACTGATGCCGAATAGTGAACACCGAGCATATGGGAAAGTATCAATTTTCATACACACACATGGCACTAACACTGGCGCATGTGGAACACAAAAGTCTTACCCGAATTAATTACCCTGCTTACTAAATAACCGAAGGGGTGGCGGAGCGACTTAGCAAAACATGAGATTTCCATGTGCAAAATAGTTGTTATGGCAAATTGATCCCTAAGCCTTTGTGTACGAACTACACCCTCACATCAGTGCTGCCGCCATTAGAGTGCGAGTGTGTACAGTGCAGAGTCTTAAGTTATCATCCCATCTGGTGCTCGTCCTTTCCGCACATAGATGCGG
This sequence comes from Cheilosia impressa, assembly GCA_948293265.1. Lineage (NCBI taxonomy): Eukaryota > Metazoa > Arthropoda > Insecta > Diptera > Syrphidae > Cheilosia > Cheilosia impressa. The sequence goes on along the minus strand of OX411881.1, from coordinate 51,542,201 downwards.
TGGATGCGGATGCATGCGAATAAATGGGACTGCTGTTTGAGGTGTTGCCGGCATGGGTGGGTATTATATAAAAGTAAAAAAAAAACCGTCGCCTTAAATTGAAATTAAAAATCAACGGCATCAAGTTTCGCTAAGCCGTAAGTGGCCCAAAAATATCCAAGCAAACTAGGCGGCCACTTTAAAAGCGAGCGCACCACCGCACTCAGCGTCTGTCTAAATCTAAACAGTAAGCAAAAGGCGGCGACAACTGCCCCTAATCCTTTCCGCAATCGCTCCGCTCGCTCCACTGCTTTCACTTTGTTGCATACGGCGTCTATACTTCGCACACTCCAGTTGCGAAGGATATTAGCGCGGATTTAATTCCGAACACACACAGAAAGTTTTATTGTAATTCCCGAATGCATGTTGGTAATTTTGAAGTCGAAATAAATGGTGTTGCCCTTGGAGCTCATAAAGGCGCTGCTAGACTGGGTACACTGGGTGCGGCAAAGCCGGTAGATTGTGGCGAACGAGTGCGGTGAAGTGCATTTGCGGAAAGGGGTGGCGCGCCTCCACAAGGCACAAGGCGTTCACATAAGTTAAGAGGGTGTTGGAGTGAACTTGTGCCACCTGATTATTGTTGAGAGGAAGACTTATACACCGAACACAGAAGGACCTCCGTGGCAAATTGTAAACGGGGGCGACCAACACGCAAATGGACTTGTAATGAAACACAACTTGAACAACGTTAAGTGGTGCAATGCTTAATGCTTCGTGGTTGCTTAATTGGAACTTGCACTCACCTTGTTCGAGGGAGGGGACATTGTGTGACGTATGAGATGGAGTTTTCGGTCATATTGGCGTAATTTGCGTTCGAATTTCAGACGACAAGTTGAGGATTGAGTTGTGAAGATGGGCGAAGTAGTTAGTGTGTTGGAAAGGAGAGGGCGAGGTCTCATTGGAGGTCCCATTAACATGGGTCGCGAAAATAATAAAACAATTCATCCAGCTGTAATTGCAACCATTTTACGGCGAATTCGTTCTCCGAACAATGGCCCGCAAAATCGGTTTCAAGTTTTCTGAAGAATTTCGAGTCAAAACCTTCAAAAAGAGGCAGCCATTTCTTAACAGGCGCCCAATAACTTCTGCGGTAGTTTCAATCTTGAATTGGAATAAGGATTAAGTAGGAAAAGTGAGAATTACAACGGCAACTGTTTTCAAAATCTCAGCTGTCAGTTTCTGCGTGCAATTTGCTGCCACTATTTGAAGGGGACTTCTTTCATCTTCGACAAAAGATCAGACGGTATGGCCGCTCCACTTGGCCATCCCTAGCGCGCGACCTACTCCTGCATGCCATATCCACTCGAGTAGATTAACAACTACTTACAAGCAGTACGTGATGATACATAGTTGGGCATGTGCATCGAATAGAGGGGAACGTTGCCTGCAACAAAGGACGACTACAAACCCGACGTTTGTGCAACCACTCGCTCATAGCATACAGCACTATATCCGGAAGCGTCCTTCATCTTTTCTTGTCATTCTATTTCGAAAATGGAAGTGGAATTTCAACATGGCTTTAACAAGTCCAGGTAGAGTACTCGCCCACACACACATTCCTCATCCAGAACTCGATATCCATGATAGCTAACAAAGAGCGTCGTTTGCAATTGAAACGTTAAGAATTTCTCGAAACGAAAACGATTCCCTCCTTCAACTGATTGAAAAAGGCGTATATCCTCCTCCTGATGGCTGTATGTGTATGGTAGAAAATGGAGAGAAAATTCAAACGGACAGCTAGCAGCAATTCCAGTCAAACAAGAATCGAAAAAGTAACTATCATCAGCAGAAAATCGAAAAGGACATGAAGAATAGCTGCGAGAAGATTATTTGCAAAGACCCTCGCTCGTTTTCCACCCACACACTGGCTCCATCCAGCAGCGAACTGAATGAAAACATGCAAGAAGGCGCATCAGCATCGGCGAGGACTTCTTTTTCTCTCCGATGTGCTGGCAGGAAGCAAAATCGACTTTGTACGACGACGATGGAGGAAAACAATCAAGGAAAACTGCACTCGGAAAAATATCCTTCGTCACGGAATTGCAACTGCTTCGGATTTGTTCCGTACACATATATATGTATATGTGTGTACTGTGTATACATGCGAGCAAACTGACTCTCGTCACAAGACAAATGGGGAGATCCTGGGAAATTGTTCCGAAAACCCTAAGCCCGAACTGTTTCACTGTCTGCAACAGAAGCATCAGCGTCGACCGGCGGCGGCGGCGTGGTGGCGGTAGAACAAAATCCCATTTGCAAGTAAATTGGAATTATAAATTTGATAAAAATGGCAAAATATAGGACTTTAACGTGCTTCCTAGTTTGCCAGGCCAAACCCATATTAGGTTTGCTTTTGCTTTCTTTAAGGATTCGCATTTTGGCTGTGTTTTTGTTTTCGCCTCCTCCTTCGCCGAGGTCCTGTCGCAGTTACATCTCAATGTGTCCGTTTTGAATTCGTTTTATTCGGTGTGTCCTTTGAACATTTTTATATTTGGACACTTCCTTCCAATTTCAATGTAAATAAATTGAACTGGCTGCTTTTTTTTCTTGTCCTTCTCTTCTGTGGGTGGTTGTCGGTTTATTTTTTGTTTTTTTTTTGGCTCAGCATTGATCTTTGCTGCTGATATCCTTGCAGTTGGAAACGGAAATCTTTAAAAAAGGATGTGTATGCATAATTTCCACAAAATTAAAGTTCTGAATTGTGTGCGTTGGCAGTTTTTGCTGAATCGTCCATTTATCCGCAGCAGTCGAACAGAGAAACCCAAAAACTGTATAGAAGGACGAAAATTGTATGTATTTCCGTTGCCTTTAATGCGAATAGCATCCTGGGTGGTATGCGGTCCCCAATATGAACACGGCTGACAGAAATATGTGTTAGCCCGCGCGTTTCGCCTCAAAACTCAACCGAGCGTGCACGATGGAAACGGAAATGGAAAACTGTGCTGGCTTTTTTTTTCTGTTGGCTTGTCTTCATTCCTGGGTCTGGGTGTAAAAAGGCAACGAGCTCAAAGAACCATTATCAGGTCTTCGAGTGAAATGGCAAGGACATGTGGATGCGAGTACTGGTCCTGGCTGGAGCATGGCAAAGCGCTTTCGTTTACGTCAGGGTCGGTGCCAAATTGAATGCGGCAGCAGCTTTTAGGTAAATTAAACAATCTTTATGTCGAATTTAGTGTAAACAACAAATTGAAGTTTGAGTGGGTCAGAGCGATTTTGTTCGAATTGAATTGAGGGCGGCGTACGGGTTGTTAGAAGTGTGCGTGGGGAGTTATTTTTGTAACGAGTTTTTCTTTCCATTCAAACTCCATGAGCATGGATTACTGTCCGGTGTCCATTTCCTGAAAATTGGGATATCGAAATGGAATGCAATTTGCCAACTATTCGTCGACTCTCTTTGGCTTTCATCCACCTCTTTGTGCAGCTGGAGATCAAAGTTTTTTCGCCCACCATCTAATTGTTGAGCACCTGACTTAAACAAGCAGATATGGTTGAAAAGGTCGTCCAAGTTTTGACGCCATTTGCATTGCCAAACGCAGTAGCAGCTGTTTCCCATAGGGTAACCTCCTTTTTTTCTTATTTTGTTTTCTTTTGTTGATGTTTCCTCCGAGGTAGACGAACGCTTTAAATACCTCAAAAATGCTGCATTCTTTGGTTACATTCTTTGGACATTAGATATTCGTTTGTTTTTTGAAGGCATGCATTAAAAAATTTGTAGAGTCACGATAGCCCTAGGAAGTTTGGCAGCTTTTTTAGGTTATTCCCAATTACATCTTAATAGCTGTATCCAAAAGAAAGATGTCATCAGCATTGCGGCTGTGCAAAGCTAAAAGATAATATATTGCAATACCAACAGCCACAGTTAGCTACCCTCAAAGGCCTTTAGTGAACCCACATAGCTACACATATAGAAAGTTCTCAAAAACCCATTAAAAGATCTGCTGTGCATACAAAAGAGCTGCTAAAACCTCTTTAGAGAGTTAAGGAGTTTATATGAGAGGCTGCCATAGCACTTTGAAATATTTGTAGTAAGTTCAGAGCTGTAAGAACCTCATCACAGAAGAATTGAGCACAAATGGAAAGCTGTCATAAACAAGGGTGGAAAAAAACCCCTCAGAGACCGGTAGAGCTCTCCTTGAAAGCTAGCACGGTCCCTTACAAGTTCTGTACTACCTCGAGCCTTAAAGAACCTCTTCAGAGGCGTAGAAAGATTCATATTGGAAGCTGCTTCAGGATTTTGAAGCCTGATTAACACATCTAGGCCTATCTAGGCCTCCTTGATGATTTTAAGAAATTCCAAAAACTCTTTCTTTAAAAATTTAAAACAAGTCTGAGCAGAATAATTCTTTGAAGACTGGAGTACAATTATAAGAGCACATTTAACTATTGAGAGCCATTATAGCCGTAAGTCAGTTGTTGCAAGAAAAAAAACTTGGACAACGCAACGGAAGTTGTAAACAAATGTAACAGGCAATTGAACTTGGCTGTTCTGGTGTTCATTTTAGACCCAAGACTGTAACAGCCTCGATTAAAGCAGTACATACAAGATAAAAGCAGGCTTAACACAGCTTAACGTGGGCTTACCAAAAAAATTCTTGAGCTCGATACCCGCCCTTTTAGAGTTAGTTTTCTCAGAACTAAGTCTACTTCCAGATCAACCATTTTTGCCTGTTATCCAACTGCGGTTCAAAAATCTGCATTCTAAATTTGGAGAACTCCATAGAGCTTTTGAAAATCAATGCTTAAATTTTATCACATATGTATGCGGCCTGGAAGTCGATGATTAGGTGATGAGTCTCAACTTAAAATTCGCCTCTATAGAATATTGCTTCAATGGGAAAATTTGACATATGATCCATTTGCGGGCCGAAAAACACCGTTTAGTGCATTGGAACTGATCTTATAAGCAAGATATACAGAGATATGCCTCGATTGATCTTGCATCAGCGGACGTCGCGTCGGACAGCCAATTTTGTCGATGCTACTTTTGGAGTTGTTAGCAGTCTTTTGGCAGTGTTTCTTTCACTTGATTTTTTAAAGCTGTTTTTGGGTAGCTAAGCCGCTTTGTAGCTGGTTCTGAATTGACTGGACAGGGATCTCTTCTTAGCCTATCGTTCGCCCTACGTGCTGACTTCTTCTGCACATATTCAAATTTTTTTACACCAATTTTAGAAACCTAGACCTCGAAAAAAACCTGAACTGAAGACCAATCTCCTTTCCGTTCTCTCTCGTACACTCTCCCCCTCCTCGATGTAGCGTTTTTATCTATTTTCACTTGTTTCCTAGACTGACAAAAATTAAATTCTTAACGCAAATTAAAAACGCCCTCCTCAAGAGGGTTAAACCACTTTTGCCCCAGCAAAACCAAGCACATGCGAGTAGATACAAATACATCTCCGAACGAAGCGAAAATAATTGAAATATTTGTGCTGACGATGACGAGCAACGGAAAAAGAAACAGAAGCGAATTTCCCTACTGTTTGTCTCCTTGATTTGTTGCCAGTAACGCAGCGCGTCTATATTTATATGTTTCCACCCCAACGCAAGTCCTGTACACCCTGCGTTCACCTCCAGAGTTTCATACAACATTGAACAATAAAAATGGAATTCCCGTGAATCCCAAACCAAAAAAAAAAATAAGGAAAGGTATAAAAAGTTCAGCCCAATAAAGTGCTCCATAGCACCGAGCTCTGGGTTCATCTCCCGAATGAGGCAGTACAAATGCGTACAGGGAGATAGAATAAAAAACAAAAGATCCTACCATGACAACGCATCCTTGCACACCGACAACCTAAACATGGAAATGCTAGGAAAGTTTCCTCAAATTGGCTTCCTCAATTATGGCAGCTACACTGCTGGCAGCACATGATGTTGATGAATGCACTTCTCCATGCCCGACCTAATAGGACGCATTCTTTCGCTTTATTATATTCCAATTTGGCAGGGCACGGAGCAGGGAGCAGGGAGCAGCCTGTAGTAGTAGTGGAGCAATGGTGGTAATTGAAAAGGAAGAGCATCCTTGTAAAAGCGGAATTTAATTTCACTGTTGCAACAAGCCGGCATAGATATACAGCTGTAATGAAAAAGGTAGGAGTAGTTTGCTGAAAGGCAACAAAAAAAAAAAGAAAAAGAAAAGGCAGACCGAACAGAGGGAGGCAGAAAGAGAACTCAAACAATTAAACATCCGTTGAAGGCAAATTGAAATCCATCGATGTAAATATAATAACCAATATCCTTTGGAAAAGTTGCTTTGATTTCGCGCACCAGTACAACGAACGGGGGCAGCGCGGGGAGCTGAATAATTTTCCCAGGAATTCATTTTCATTTTTAATCCATCAGCAGAGAGCTCGTCGCACGGTAGACCGAGCAATAGGAAACATCTTGCCAGTGGTTTTCGCTTACGAATGTGATCGGAATGAAATGGAATTTTTTTTTCGCTTTCTCCTCTTCTATTATTAAATTATTTCGTTTTGATATTTTTTTTTTGCTGCTGCAACCCATATCCACCCCTGTACAGTGCGAGAGTGAGCTGTATTCCGTATTCCGTTGTCCTGTTTGCATAATTTTTTAATTAACGATGGTTTATTGAAAGGCTGAGGTTGATTTTTCAGAACGTGTGCACGGTGGCGGAACAAATTAAAAACTCAATTTAGCAAAGTGGAATTATTAAAATGTCCTTTCTGTGTTGAGCTATATGTATTATGGGCGAAGCGATGGGATGGGGGTGTGCTATTGGTCAGGAACGATTAGAGTGATGAATGACGACTGACGACTGACGACTGACGACTGACGAGGATATGCGGGCGGGGTGGGCATATCACTTGTAAAAAAATTATAGGGCTCACAGATCTTCTCAAGATGCTGGACTAAGTACACTCTCAATTGGGAGGGGTTTCCTAATAAAACTCTCAAGATTATACACAGTCTTCTATACCACGAACTGGGCAGAAGAGGGCTTCACAGACTTGTCTGACCCAAGGCCATCCCAAGCTTATTTCCTTTAAGTGCCTTCAATTTCAGTGACTTGCGAGCTGATTACCAATATGTCTCTTGAATTGTCTTTCGGTGTCAGAAAAATCTGCCGCTATAACTTCCATTCCACATGTAGAACTAACTAGTTCAATTAGTTCCTTTAGTTCAGTGTAATTTAAGCTGGGCAGTAGGACGGTAGATCGCTAGGGGCAGCACAGTCGTTTATGCATCTGAAACCCTTTAAGAAATGCGCCTTAACAAATTTTGAATATCTCCTTTTTAGAGTGCTTACCGGATCAGATTTCAGAACTGACCTGATCGTGAACTTTATAAGCCTACTTAAAAATAAAAGCTTCCGAAACTCGCTTCATATAGGCACCTAAGCTAGCTTCTCGCAAGCAATCGTTTTCTATGAGTTTTGTTCTTTTTAGGTGGAATGGAAATGCCTGATAAATTCCATTGCATACTAACAGGTGTTTATTGAACTAGGGCTCAACTTTTTAACTAAACAATACAAAAAAGAACTGCGGTGTCACCTGCGGTCACCTGCGGTCACCTATCGTGACCATTCACATTCGTAGACAAAAAATCGGCTGCAGACAAGACTGATATAAGTTTACTCCGCGGCAAAGGGGAGATTACTATTCATTCAGACTAGAAAGGCCCGCACATTTTGGGGCTACTGGTAAATTTCTTGAGGAACTTGTACTGACAAATGAACTTCGAGCTAAATTTAAGGTACAACTCTGTCGTGGTTCAACCTGAAGTCTGTCATACATTTGCTTGCGTGGGGCTTTGGACAAGTAAGGGATATCTGTTGGTAGGAGCCCATTTAATCCGACGAAAAATGCGGAGTCTGTCCGGTGATGACATGGCTTTTGATACCTAAAGTTCGGACTTAACTTTGACTGATTCCGAAGCGCTTCCATTATCTGCAACAGAGTCTGACCAATTTAATTCGATTTCTACTATATCACAGACCTTACAGGTTCAGCTTTAAACAGTCGACTTGCAGGGTTCTTAGCAAAAACTCTTACGAGAGAGTAAAAATAGATTTTAGAAGCAATCTTGAGTTTAAAAACTACACTCTACTTGACTCTTTATCCACAGGAAGGCATCCGCTTGTGATATGCGCCTCCTAACAATCTCTCGGCGACATTTTGGACTCCTTCCTCATGTGCTTAAGGTTGATATGACCCATTTCACAGCATAATATTAGGATGAAGAAGAATTTATAAAGCTATAAAGATGGTTGGGTATTTTTGTCTTCTTTCGTTTTAAATAGAAACGGTCGTGTTAGCCAGAAGCCTGCTGTGAAAATAAAAGATCGAAAAGTTGAAGCTCGGAAAAGACCGGAATTTTATTCATTCCAGCATTCTTCCATACGACTTTCAGTTGGTATTCAAATAGTACACTTTCCATTTCGGTCTTTTGTCAACTATCGAATTTCCAGACTGAGTTTTCGGTCTTTTAAAAAAATCGGTCCAATCACATTGGCAAGTTCCCTGGAACCAACCCAAATAGTATTGAGGCAACGACTAGCAAATGCACAAACCACCTCCATAGTGCTGTTACAACGTAGGCTAAGGTATCCAGCGATTTTCTTTTTTTACAACCCATTTCAATAGCCTTTTTACTACCTGGAGGGATGAACCAACTCATTGGTAACACTTTGCGCAGCTCCTTCCGGCAATGAAAAAGACTTGAAATTTCCAGCAAATTGATGCCACGAGATGAAGCAGAGTTAACACTTTCTTGCGGGCTCTCCGCCAAGTTTATGCGTACAGACACAAAGCCTATCTGGCTGCGCTTGAACTATTAAAAGTCAAACGAGAGGTTGAATACCAAAGTACTTGCATAAGTATCGCATAAAAGTTTACACCATCGTTATAGCGTTTACTTTTTGTAATTTGTTGCTCCATAATTTCACATGAATACCACATTATACCCTCATATAAGCTGTGCCGGGGCTTAAAATTAGACACTCTAAAGAGTCGGCTCGTGTGTTTTATATGCAATTATGTTGGCAGAAATTAAAGCCTCTTAAAGTGCGGCCGCCCCGAAGGATACTATTAGCACCGTTGTTGTTTGTGAGAACGCCGCGCCGCCTTCGGCCTCAAACTCCGTATATGCTCCGCCATTCATGCAATAATTGCGCCAGTAATTACATCATTATGTGTCTCGTTATTGCCATCCCTTGTGCCTGCTTGTGACAGCCAGTGCCAGTATGTATCTGTGTGTGTGTGTCCTGGCGAAGCATGCTGCTGCGCTGCTTCAGATGACATTGTTCAAGTATAAGGGGGTGGGGTGGTTTGCTTTGGGAATTTTTTAAGGACATATTTTCATGGGTTTTATTATCTCCTAAGGACATGGAAGTATTTTCACTTTGACGCGTAAATCATTCGGTCCATCGACTGAACAGAGCCCCAGCCCTGTCTGCGTGCAGTGTTCGACACAATCTTGGGACGAATGCGAGGAATTCACTGGTCGCTCTGCTTAGTGGATTTTAATGTTCGCACAGCTATATCGCATAAACACCAGGACAAGTACACACAGCACGAACAGTGATATTCTTGTTCGGATGAATCATTGCGCTGGACATTGTTGAAAATGTCTGCAAGGAGGACAGATGGACGCATGGAACCACGAACCACCGACCAGGAATGCAGAGTGTGGGAATGATTTTTTTTTATGGGAATACCAATTGCATGCTACTACAAGGATCCGACAGGACAACATGATGTGCGGTCAAATGGAATGAGTGTCGCTTCTGGCCACGTACGGTAAATATTAAATTTGTTTGTGCACTCGCTTGTCCTGCTGTTCTATTTCGTATATATACCGAAACTTGCTTGTGTCTGTGTCTATGTATGGACAGACTCTTGTTTGACGGTTAAATAGTGCGTGTGTTGCTTGTTAGAGAATTTACATACGCCCGCCCGTATATCCTTGATTAAAGTTAATTGCTTAAAGCGGAGAAAAATAAACATACGAATTTATATGGCCATGCAGTTGGTGTGCTTTTTATAAATAAATTGTTTCCATTTTTATCGCACTCACACACATACATCATGCGTGTAAGAAGAAAGCATAAATTACAGTGAATTATAGTCGCAGCGATATCGCGAGGTGACAGGATTAATGGTTATGCACAAGTGTTTATTTTTCTTCACTGACTGCTGACTGTTGACTGTTGACTGTTGACTCATTGGAAATGGGTTTGATTGTAAGGCTAAGATAAAGGACAAAGGCCAGAAGGAAGTTCGAGATTTCCGTACACCGTTGAGGAAGTGTAGAGCTATTTTTTGTGTTAACCTTTTGAACAGCTTCATTGGCTATAGGTGATTAAATCGCCTTTTCCCCGATTGGGCTTTCGATAAGCATTGAGTTTGGTGAACAGGCACGCGGCATGTGGTGCCACTGTGACATCTGTTTCGCCGGGGGTTCTTAATTGAGTTTTTCTCTCACCTCGGAGGTTTTTTTAATCTTAAATCTGGTTCATTTTTCATTTGCCAAGTGGTTTCCACCTTTATTTCAGATGAGGAGGCTTTCCGATATCCACTCATCGAAGTGAGTCCACTAAACCAGTCTTGTAACTCGGATGTATTGACAAATAGTTGTGCAGAGTTTGAGGAACGTCTATGTCTGCGGTCTTGGATGCTACTCCAACATTTCCCAACTGATGCTTCTATTTTATTTGCGGAACTTTTTATCAAACTGCTCACGGTCTTCCTTGTTGGGTGCTACCTTTACAGAGCTTTCCATCTTTTTTTTGACATCGGTTTTTATAGTGTGCCAGACAGAGCAACAAATTGTTTTATTTTAGGAGCTGGTTAAATATTTAAAGGTCTGTTCAAAAATAGTTGGACCTACACCTATCTTCTCGCACCACTCGTTTTGTGTGAAGTTTTAATTATTTTAGGACTACAGAGTCCAAACGGATAATTGAGAAGTTCTTTCATAACAGTTATACCCTCGGATATTTGTCCGACGTTCGCGAGGGGTTGAAAAGAAACCTTAATTCGGGAACTCCGTCTAATATTAGTGCAAAAAGAACCTTTCGTCCACGAGCTGACTGGGGTGGGTACCGCACATGTTTGTCAGTATATTGCGGGCACTATGAATCAACGGAATACAATATAACGACATCTGCATAATTCCTTGTTTCTGTTGTAAAATTTGACACCCTGTCGACACTCAAATGCACCGAAAGGGACCTTATATATTGTGACGTAGATATTTCTTCAATGCAATCACTCTTGTGGCGGAATTCTTGGAGCAAAATGACGTCAAATCCCAAGAGTAAGTAGCATGGCGCCTAATTCTGAGGCCCTACTCTCTATTTCGTCCTATTCGAAATAGCTTTCCCCTTCCGCTTTTGAGAAGGTATTCCCTAATAATTTCGTTATTATAAATGCGACATAAGTACATTTTATTCCACTTTCGAAATACAGACCAGAAAAGGTTTGTTTTTTGAAAAATTGTAGAAGGTGGGCCAAAAGAAGTCATCCGATGTTGTTTGGCTTTAATTTTTTTTTCTAAATGAAAAACTTCGATTCCGTTTTTTGATTTTGATTACTTGAACCTTTGGAATTTTATTGGTCAAGTCAAGAAGATGATATCGGCCCAATGGGCGCCGTTACAAATGATCGAAGTTTTTCATTTAGAAAAAAAATGAGAGCCAAACAACATCGGATGACTTCTTTGGGCCCACCCTGTACTTTCGGAACGAGATACAGCGTTGGGCCCCTGATTAGCAAAATGCAAAATAATACGACCGGGAAAGATCGAATTTGTGGTTCAATTCGACAACTTTTTACGTTTAACTTCAGGATGAGAATAAGCTTCATCGCTGATGTTCGAAAGCTCCGAACTGTACCTGTCAAACCTCCAAATATTTTTCGAATATTTTCCAGCAACGAAAACGCATTGGTCTTTCTTTTACCGATTTTTTTTGAATTACTAAGAACTGTCAGCTGCCGCGCTGTCTTTTTTTCGCGTTGGCAGCAATTTGGGGCAAAATTCGAATCTTCCTTTAATTGTGGGGCATCCTTTATAGGAGTCCGAGACATTTAGGCGACTTAGAGCTTTGCTTTGTTGCTGATGGACGATGGCCTTCAGAGAATAGAGTTTGGAAAGCCATTCTTTGCCAGTGGAACCTACCCATCAATAAAGCAATTGTCACGGTTCGATGTAGGTATTTTTTGACTTCAAATTTACCATAGGATTATTAATTTTCTGCTTAAAAGGGGACGAAGAGCCTTGTCACATAGAAAACAACTTACCACTACAATCCCAGTGCGTAGCTTCATATGTGCCAGTTAAATTGCTGATAAAATTAGCACTGAATGTGTAAAAGTCGTTGCTGAAAGTGCGTATTTCCATTTCACCGGAAATCAGATATCTCGAGAAAAACAAAAACAAAAATACGGAGAAGAAGACGACGAAAGAAAAGAAGAGCGAACCAAAAGGCTGCTACATAATTTCTCCATTACGTCAAAGTGTGATCAAGGTAACGCCTGCTGCGCTTATTTATTTTTCCAAGGATAAAAAAAACCACCCACAAAATACTCCTTTGTTAATTTAACTGATGCGAGAGAGGGGATGACTTCCTTTTGTTTCCTCTGCGGTTTTCCTAAGAATAAGAAACAACAACCAACAGGCGGAAAATCATCTCAAAAGACTTGTAGGTGTGTGTGAGTGTGTGCCACCCCATCAGTGACATCGCAAATTCAATTATAAAAATTGATGTTGCGATGTGTAAAAACGTGTCACGTGTTTCTATGCACACGCACACACAACTGAAAAAAAAAACGATAAACCGCGCCCTGTCAATAAATTTCCAATCAGTTTGGTTTTTATTTTTCAACGCAATCATAAAAAAAAAACAGAAAAACACATTTGGAAACTTTTCTTGCTGCGGGAATTATTAATATCTGCCTGTCGCAGGATCTACTACATATGTATTACAAAGGGGACGAAGGCGCACACAGCTCTGTTACATAAAAACCATCATCAAACGACGAGCTGTGATATTAAAACGTCAATGCAGTGACGGAAGACTCATTAAGAGTCAAAGGCACACAGCATCAGATAAGGAAACCAAACAGCAAACAGAACCAGAAACATCAATAGTCGATATAGCTAGCCGAGGATATAACGGGAGTCAGGTCTTCTGTTTTATGCGTTTTAATTTCTGCAGTTCCGGAATGTTTCGCTTTGAGTCCAAAGTCGAACAGTGCGCGTACAGAGAAATCTAATAAAAGTCGAAATCAATTTGTCGGACTCTTGTAGCAATAGCAACTTATTCCGGCAGAGCCCTGCAGCTTTATAGCTCTCCCTCTCTCTCCCCCTCTCTGGGTATTCTATTTGATATAGTCAAAGTATCAACATTGCCGGCAGTAATTTGCCTTTGCCAAAAACCGTTGCCCTCATCCTGTATCCAAAGTGGAAAAAGAATTCCAATAGTGGAATTAATTTGATCCTTTTATACTTTGTTTCGCATACCAAACAGTGGTGTAGAGTGCTGGAGCCGGGGCCATCGCTTGGTCCTCTCTCTAATTCAGGAAGTTACAGAACTATATATCGATGGCATAGAAGGACGTCGACGAGCCCAGCTGATTGGAAATTCGTACTACAGAGAGGAGAATATACATGACACGCAAACATTTTGTCGACATCGACATTGAGCTGTGAAGCGAAGGACGAGTGGATACATATACTCGTACGGAGGGAAAAACCAATCGAAATTCCTATCGGCAATGCTCTATGGACATGTACTGGGGGATTGATCTGGCCCGGGGATGGGCGAGTGTATGCGGTGAGTGTTTTACGCCCGGAGCTGCCATGCCATGCCGTCCTTGCCGAGGGATAATCAGTGATAGTACATGGGACCGAATCAATTTTATCTTGGCACGAGGAGGCTGTTTGATGGCATCGTTGTCGTCGTGTGCAGATGTTCCGAGAGCCACCGACCGTGGGCGGTTGGTGGGCTCATGCCTAGCGTGGGAGATAGCTTTGCGCTGAGATGGCAGGCAGGATACGGTTCTTGGCGCATCAGGAATGATTTCCTTTAAGACTGAGTCGTTAAAAGGATTCTTCAACTTGCTAAGAGAAATGAAGACTCAGTTCAGGACCTCGAAGGAGAACTCTGATTCAGAATCGGAATAGGGTCGGCCAAAGGTCGTCTTTTTAAAAACCGAAACATCAGAGCGGAGATAGAAAAAGCGAAAGAGGCCAACAACGCTAAACAATAAGAAACCTATCTTCCTCAGATGAAGGCACATGTGTTAAACTTATAACCAGGGGGCATATTCCGTTTTTGAAACTTTGATGACCATAAGAAGTTATATTCTGCGCGAATTTGTTTCACTTTCGTCAGCTTTCATTACATTTGTCGAAAATAAATTGAATAAAGGTCTCAAACTCGTAATTTTGGCACTTAGTTGCTACTTTTATAATCGCCCAGTATGGCTCTGACAATCGATGGACCAAAATAGGGTTCACTGAAAATAGTGTTGCGCCCTGGTTGCCCACTAAAACAGGCCTATTTTGGACCAAATATTCCAACCTCTTCTTCCCTTTCTTCTTTCTAGATCCACGGACTTTGAACGTATTCTTTGAAGTCCTTTTTAGATTTGTTAACGAAAAATGCAAGCCATTCTCTGTCCCGCCGAGGAACATCCTTAGACGATTCGTTAAAACCAAGTTACACAAGTTCAAATCATCTGCCGAGATGGCCCATCCATCGTGCCTTGCTCTGGTTTAACTACACCAGTTTCACCGCCAAATGGCCCTCTTACGTTTCCTCCCTCTTTCGTTCCCTCCCTCTTTCGCCTCCCCGTCCTTCTAATCCGACATATAATTCCCTAAAATAGAGGAATCCTCCATCCTTCCTTAAACCATCATTACGGGGTACTTAATCAGAGAAAACTTTTCACTTACAAGAGAAACTTATTACCAAAGTCCCGTCTCCTTCGTCTGCCATTCAATTTCATTCATACCGTCGTCCAAGGACGACAAATATTCATCATGTTCATCATCATCATCATCGTCGAGCTGAACTGTTTTCGCTGCCACTTTCTTCTCCAAGTAAAAATAAATTACTTTTCGTCCTTGCTGGTAGTTTTTACTTTATTTAATTTTTGTTTCATCGGTGAGGGGTGGATGTAATAATGTCGGCTTAGTGCCGAAAAATTCTACCTTTCCGTAGGACCTACCGACACTAAGTCACACTTGCTTGTCCGCCTTGTGCCCCTACGTGAGTTTGCTTTAAAGATTTCCCATTCAAGAGCAAGTCGTACATATATCCTCCTGGTAGCAGAGCTCAGCTCTACTTTCTGGTTCTGGGGAAAGGAAAAGTTCGCCTTCACAAAGGCACACTCAATCGTTTTGGGCAACATGATAAACTTCCATCCGTCGTTGGCGTCGTCATCGTCCTTATCGTTGGGCGAGAAAGACCAATTTACCTTTAACAGCCCCGTTGAGACCAGTAGGCAAAACAGAAAAAAAAGCAAGCAAACCAAACTCAGCCTTCTAAGCCAACTTGTACTTGACTAACTCTGTCATATTTTTGTGTGCACTTTCGTTTAATATTGCATGGACTACACTGGCTGTCGGAGCAGGGTAAGAGCGGATTAGAAAGAGCGATGTCCCTCTGATGCCAACCAGGATGTGCATAGAACTACGTAGGCACATATGCCATCGGAGATAAGTTATCTCATATCGCTCGGAGCCAGCTCTACTCCGTGCACTGTACAGCTATCAGGGGTCACCAAAAAAGAAGAGTCACTGCTGACGAACTGAGATGGAAATGGCAAGTCATCGCCCTTGATATTATTTTTTGTGGCAGGCTTCTATCGGATGGATAAGCAAATGATATTTTAGTTCCTCTTCTCCGAGCAAAGCAGATGTTTCATAACCCGTCTCTAGCTGTCTGTCTGTGTGTGTGTGTGTATGTGACCGTAAAGTTGCGCTTTCACGTATGACAAAGTTTACTTTTATCGTTTGCCAAGGATACGTGCATAAATTTCGCAAAAGGAACTGATAAGTAAGTTACGATTTAACCCGGCCCTCGATGGTATACATGTATACACATCCAGGGTGGAAAGTTTTCATCTCTGCTCTCGCCCCACACACCGGTGTCGGTGTTTTTATACGCCCTGCGGTTAGAGGGGTGAACTTCTGGGTAGTATAACTTAGTTCATTTTATCATATGGGAAAAGTTTGCTCTACCGTCGACGGCTACGGTGGCGGCGACAACGACAACGACGGCGAACAATTCTATTTCATTCGAGTTAACTAAATGAGTGTTTAAATATTTTGTTTCCTCCCCCACCAACAGTTTGTCAGGTGTTTGGTCTGGCACTGGTGTGCTGGCGGTGTAAATAATGTCCTTTCTTTGGGGAATGAGCAGCGCCGCCCGCACATTATGGCGCGATAACACCGGCGATCTAGAGAGTCTGCACTTTTTCCATTCTTCAATAATTTATCGAATAGTTTTGGTGATGCCGCAACTGCACTCGTGTGTCGGAGGCTGATTGTTTTTCGAGAATCCTCTCTGTATTTGTGCGGGCGCTATCGAACCCTTTTCCAATGGCAACGGCAACAAAGTTGTTTTGTGAAAATTCGAAAGTTGTCACATAACGGACGCCCTAATGAGGTTCGCCCGGGCAAGTACGAGAAGGAGCTCTGTTGTTTTCATAGTGTTTGCTCTCAATTTGAGGGCTAAAAAGGTTTTTTTCTTATCAGGACTTATATCTTGTTATCTCTGGCAGAGAGCGAGTGACTGGTAAACATTCCGATATTGAACTCATTTGGTTATGCTTGATATAGATAGAGTTATCCTTGAAGGAAATGAAGGTCTCAGCGGCGGTGATTGCAAGGTGAATACCCAACTGGTTTGGCAGGGGATGTGTTCGCCCTATGTGAGTCCTCTAAAAATCTGACCAACCAAAACTGGAGGCTTGCCAAAGGCCTTAAAAAAGGTAAAGCTTTCCTCAACGAGTGAGTGGCAATTTTGTGCTGGATTACATAGCTTCTACGCTTAGAAAATATTTGTAAAACCTTCTCAATTCAGTAGTTTCAATGTGACAAAGCCACCAACTAGCCAAGTGACGAATTGAACAATTTATAGAGCAGCTTATGCTCTTTGGACGTCTCAGAGGGCCCATTGAGTCTTTGAATTTAACCCTTGAGCAAATGACGAAGATTATGCCCTTTTCACAGCTGTCGATTGAAAATTGTTGAATTCGTCGACTTGTTGAGGCTTGTTGGTTGAGCCGCAGGTTAGCCCTGACCCTAGATTGCGAAAAGGTTGGGCGTAAAAAATGTATTCCAAGTTGCTCAATATGATGTTGAATTTTAAAGCAAACTGCCAGAGCCCCCAGTTAAAGTATGGACTTGTACGTGAGTCTCGAAGGGATGTGTGCTTTATAGGTTCTCCGGTAGCAAGCTTATTGACAGCTTCCATTAAGGCAACGAACAGCATTTGCAGTATCATATTGTAGCTTAGACTTTCAGGCTGTCTGCAAAAGCATTCAAAGACATCAAATGCGACCACTCTTAGAAAAGCCTCAAGGATTTGCTGTTAATGGGGCTCAATACTAAATATTTTGTGGGTCACAATAGGCAATTTTGTGTTGGAAATTTCGCCATTATGAGTTCTAAAAATTTAGCCAGGACACTAAAAATTATTGTTAGCATCGTGGAATCTGTCTAACTTGATGATCAGCGGCAGTGTTGAGCTCTGTCGACTTAGGCATAAGTGAGGCGCCTTACACCTAAAGAAAAATAAGCATCTTCACTGACCAAGAGGTTCGCTGTTCGAGGTTGTCGTGCTTTCTTGGATCTCCGGTGTCAGCGGCAATGTACTTGGCCTTGCTTTTATGTATCCCTGTTGTGGCTTCCTTAAGCCGAAGTCAGAGATGTAAGTTATGACAAATTGGCATGTAATCGCGAACAGTTTCCATTAAAAATCTCCAAACGTCAAGTACGAGTACTCTATTCTACATGAGTTCAAACTCCACGAGGGTGAAGCTTCTTTCATGGTTGTGAAAAAGAAAGCTGATGAAAAATGTCGCTCGAGGAGCCCGACTTGATGAGGCAAGCGCTAAGTGGGAATTTTTCTTATGAATGCTTGCCTGGTCTTTTGTGACGATCTCACAATCCCATTCAACCTAACCTAACCCAACCTAGCCCTAATCGAATTTAGCCGCCTATTCAAAGTGATACCCATTCCATTCACATTCATGTGTCATCCTCTATTTGAGCAGTATTCAACTTGTGTGTCTTTAAGAAATAACCGCTCCATGAGTCCATTCAAGAACCAACCTCGACCTTTGACCAAGCATCTGTCACCACAGGGTGACATCAAACGTTTGTTTTGTCCTGTCTTTCAATTTGAGCATGTCCTTCTTAAAATTAAAGCAAATGTCCACTTTGACTGTTCCCCATTGCCCGGGCTGGCCACACTAAAGGAATTACAAAGAACCGACCACAGTGCCCCCCCCCCCCCCCATTTATATGAAGCAAATGCAAAACTGCATCCGTCGTCGTGCCATGAATCACATCTGGTTTTCATGGTTTCCCCCCAAACATTTTGTACCCCAACTTATCCATACCAGAGGTACACAGGAGGCAGTAGGTATCTGTGCACAACAAACGCACATCCTCGCTCTCTCTCTCTCTCATTTTAATATAAAGGACATTTCGAAATTTATTACACCCAGATACATATCTGACAGAAAATTAATTTGTGCTCGTTTTGATTTATGTGTTTTGTTGTGCTGCGACAACTGGTGCACTACATCATCATCATCGTAGTCGTCGTTGTTGCCATCACCATTACCATGATCATCGTCATCATCGTGTCGTTGTCATCAGTATAAAGCGCCTCCTTCTCCGCTCCTCCACATCAGGACAGGAGTAAAATTTAAATTATCGATTGGCCCATGTCGAAAAATCCACGACAATCACACAACACAAAATTAGAGTACAGGTTTCTTGGAAAATCAAAGGCCTGACGCGCTCGAAGCAACCCTATCTCTCGGCTGGCTTATTACCCAACTCTGCGCGCATTTTAAGTTATTACCATCAGCGAGCGAGTGGTGGGTGCGGCAGGCGGAGGGTAATTTCTCTGGCATTATTTTGTCATTAGAAGGAAATTAAGTGAGTTGTGGTGTGCCGCATGGCTAGTCATGTTTGAAAATTAGCAACACCAACAAACGAACGAATTTCGCTGTAAGGCGAAATGAAGCCAACGACGGCAGGACGACCTCTTGCGACAGTGTAATTAGAGAGACATAACTCCGGTTCTATGCTGTGTGTGTGTCTGACTTGAATGCTTGTGATTTGGATCGCTCTGGGGACGTTATGTATATACCTACCGTCGCAAGTGTACTGTGTGCTGCACTAACCACAAAGGCAGATTGCCTTTGAATGGAATCGATTGTTAGTTCGTCCTGGTATAGGCTGAGGTGGGGTACTCGTATACCTCCAACAGTCCTTATGGCTGCAGATCATTATGTAATTTGCTTTTGAATCCAAGCTCTATTTGGAAGAGTGCGCAGCCGGTATAAGTGGAATTGCTGTCGTTAGTATATGAATAAGTAACGAGTCTTTTGCAAGTCTTCTGCATGAGTGTGTCTACTGTTGGAGGAGGCGCATTGATTCGGAATAAAGGGCTGTGGAGCCGAAAGACGTTTCTCTGCTGTCTGTAGTTCTACGACTAATTAAGGTCGAGTTGCTGCTTTGGTTGCTTTGTGGGATACGTATTTTATTTATTTGCCTAGAATAAAAGTATATGACAGGTTTATTTGAGCGAGCAGATTGTGTCTTCTGTCACAAAGACTCTTTTTCAAATTAAAACTGGGGGACTACTCTCTATTTTGTTCTGAAGGTCAATCCTCTATTCGAAATTTCTTTCCGTTTCGCTTTTAAGTAGGTTCTCTATAGAAATAAATCAAAATTAGTCAACAACAAACTTAAAGCAAGTCTATAGACCTATATAAAGTTTTAAGTATGAAACACTTAAGAAAGCTAAGACTTTCCTGGATATGTAAGCCTTCTTCTTTAACCAGAAGCTAAGACGAAAACCTAAAATGATCAAATTGAGTTTACTTCATCGAATTGAAAAATATTCTCAATATGCATGATCGTAGTTCTCCTTTAGGGTGGTTTGTGCACGTCGGGGTTGCCACTTTAAGAGAATTTTTCGCATTAGATTCTGTAAAAAAATTGTTTTTCTTTGTAGTAGATTTCTTTTCCAAATAAAAACAAGGTTAATGACAAAAAGTAACATAAACAATACAAAATTAATAAAAACAAGTATTAAAACAAAAGGGAAAAATTATTATAAATTCATTAATTTTTTTGTTATGTTTTCTACTAACAGCAAATATTTTCTTGATCTAGATCTAGCGTACTAAAAAAATGCAGTAGATTTAATTTTTTGGCAGTAGATTTAAATCTAAACACAAGTAAAAGTGTTATCATCGGCCTGGCCGATGCTTTGATACCCTCCACTGCATACAAGTCATGCAAAATTGGTTTTGTGAGGTACCCGAACTACTTGACCGACATAGCCCATTTTTAATACCAACCTGACGCCGATAAAAAGAAGTCGTTTCACCAAATTTCGCTCACTTACGTCAATTACTTTGGGCGCTATCGTGCTTTCAACAGACAGACAGACAGACAGACAGACAGACAGACAGACAGACTGATCCTGATTCAGAATATATGTATTTACTTTATGAGGTCTCCGGTGACTCCTTCTTTGCGTTACAAATGTATTGGCAAAGTGAATATACCTTCGTCTGGAGGGTATAATAAAATCAGTAGTTCCACTGCAATTGCAGCAAAGTGGCAGCGCTGGCGCACATTAAAAGCCTATTCACTTGAATAAGCACTGGTTTTACTGCTTTTACTGTTTTTCGTGTTTTTTGTTGGAGCGGAACGAGAAAAAGTTCACAACGTGGTTGGGAAGGCATTCAAGGACATTGTGTTTCTGAGGAAATGCACAGAAATTGACTCGAAGATTCAGCTCATTTTAGTATCCATGTGTCAGATGCCAACTCTTGTAGTGTAAATTTTGACCACTTCCATCTTAAGAAACACGCTTTAGTTTGCATTACAAAAACTCGGCGATGCGGCTACATTTAGATTGTGTTCTGCCATAAGGAGTTTCGCTCAATTAATCGCATTCCTTGCATCATCAAAAAGGCCACGATCCCTTTTCGAACCTAAAGTTCTCACCTAAAAGTAGGAGATGGAAAAATTCACTTGAACCCTCCAGCACCTTTAGATAACTTCCAGCCCTTACCGCATCCACACCACGAGTTCTCGTTTCAGTTGGAAAACAACACTGCTACTGTTTCCGTTCGCCGAGAAATAACTTACTTTGTGCACAGACCTCAATTAAGATGCAAATTCATCATTAACAAGCCCTTGCGCGCTTTCAAATGAGATTCCAATCCACGAATGACTCGTGAGCACAAAACTTACAAAAAAGAAAAAAAGAAGAAACCTCCTCATCGGAAGAAGTTTCTTCATCCCTCTGAAGAGTCTCCCCGAGGGAAGCATACTTCAGCATCAAACTTTTGCGCACAAAAAGGCGAATTCCAATTCCAAAAGGTTGTATAGCAAGTGCAAAAAAAGGAAGCTCAAGTCGAAATACTTTATTACTGAATTGAAATTGGACCATAAGTCAGCTGCTGCCGCTGGTGGCACTTGTACGAAAAAGGATAATAACTCAAGGAGCGCCGTCGTTTCATTGATGACTTTGGTCGTAAAAATTACAAAAGTAGAGCAGTTGATTTTTACATCCCACTCGGCTATGGTGCAGCGCCACCACCCTCTCTCCTGATAATGATGAGACATTGTACCCGCGAGGCAGTTCCATTGGAATAAATTTTAAACGCCAACCGATGCGGTTGTTGCTATTAAATTAGGCAACTTGTGTCCGGGATAATTGCTTTTTGCTTACAGCAAACCCCAACATTTTCTACCCGAAACATGGTGTTGCATACAAATATCTCGCGAATGATTGCGTTATGTAATTAACTGTGTGTAAGAGGAGCGGCCGCGTCCGCTTTACGCTCCGTTTACCAAAGGCAATTGCTGGCGAAATTTAATTTTTTCCAATACGCGCGCGATTAATTAAATTTACTCGACCAAAGTCGTTGCAAACTAACTGAAAGTTGTTCCTTCAGTTCTCCGGACTCTGGCTGCGAATTTAAATAACGTTACGTAATATCGGCCGCAGTCATCCCCAATGATTTGGCAATTTCTAGGACATCATAAGGAACAAATGAATATTTTAGCATAATGAATGCCAACGATAGAGAGACACTGCGGTGGGTATATAAAAATTCAAATTTTCCCCCCAAAAAAAAGAACGAGCCAAGAGGCGTTCTCGCCGCACATAGAGAATAGAGGTTGGCCGGTGCTGTATGGCAGTCATTACAGTGCTCTGACTGTGAGTGAGTTTATTTATTGTTCGGTTTACATAGTCTATGAATTTCAAATTTCATTTCCGAATTTTACTCCTTGTTACACAATACACTGTTACAATCATCCTTTATGGACCGCGCTGTGCGATGCGGCTGGAGGACTATATCACGATGGAAACGATGTAGATGATGATGATGGTGATAATGATGATGCTGATGTGTGAGATATCAATTCGGAAGGATAATAACCACAACATAAAATGTATTGCTAAAGGTTTTTCTCTCTTTTGGCAATTCCATTTACATATTTCCTTCTGCTGGTATAGAGTCCACACGACGACGGTCAGAGGGATATTTCAATCGAAATGAAAAGGATACTCTGCTCAACAAAGGAGTATGGTTTTGTTTTCTTTTTCGCTTCGGTCTGGCACTGGGTATGGTATGTTGGTCGGGGGTGTTGCTGCTGGACGGTCAGTCAATCTTTTATGCATGTTGTTTGTGGTCTCCTCTTATTTCATGGATCATCGAGTTGTACGAGTGAGACCGGGAACAGAAAGGGAATGAAATTAGTAGGTTTTTATGGTAATGCTACAAAGGACACATCCTTTTAATATCTATTTCATTTCAAAGCCAAGCAGACAAAGTTGGCCGTAAATATTTAAACATTCGGTTTTATCGAGTTTCGAGTTTAATTTCGCCCCTAAGTAGGTTCCATCCAATTTGGGAACTCAATTAAGAGAGACCTTTAAGATCCGCAAATAAAGTGTAGCAAGGCTTTTGTTTTTATGGTTCAAATGGCAGCTACTTTGGGTCAGCTAGTGTTTTATGGGGGATGCAACTTATCACTGCCACAAGTAGTAATTTTCTTGAATGAATCGGTTTTAAATATAATAAAAAAAAATGGGCGTGTTTTGTTGAAGAATCCTTCATTACATATAAGGAAGCACATCTTTCTTAAACCAGCAGAGTTTACAGAAACTTCTGACCTAAGACTGAAGAACGATGAAAAAAATTTGAATGCATTTGACTACGTTCGTCGATGATTCAGAATTGATCGACGAAAACGTAACCTTTTGCCTATGCACGTTAATTTTGTAGAAGGAGGACAATAAGCAAGGAACCATTGCACCCACTGAAGCAGTTCGATCTCATAAAGTGATACCCGCCTATCTCCGCCCATCTAATATTCCATTTTTCTTTGAATACGATTTTTTGTCTCCCATATAAATAGTACGTATACGCCGTGGTGAATTTTTTTTTCGGTTTTAATTTTTTTTATTTAGAAATTTTCTGAGCTCTTGTAGTTCCGCTTTCACTCATAGATGTCGTATAAACATGCGTGTGTTTTCGAGGAATTTCGATGGTTTTAACCTATTTTTTAAAACTTTTTTAAACTTTTGTTCTTTGAACTATTTTGAACTATTGTTGCAGCTCCAGCACCAATTTTTTTCCAAAGAATGTGCGACTGCTTTAACACAATCGGCCTTACTAATAATCAAACACTAATGTCGACGATTAGCTGGTTGCCAGCTTTAGTAAAAATGTACAGCATTAGTGAAACGGTACCAATAAACAATTAGACCTCCACATTTGCTAGTGCGACAACTTTCTTAGAAACTATTACATTTTTTGTCATCGCAGAATTCAAATTTCATAATTTGTTTTCGTGAAAAACAAGGTCAATGGTTTATTTCACAACGAGGATTTTATTCTAAAAAAAATAATATTTATATTGCAAATTAATTTGCCCAGCAGATTTCTTTTAAAGGCTTTTTGAAGCTTATTATAAGCAAAAAACAAAACAGAAAATAGGAAATGCACAAAATATCCGCTGATCTGTCAAATATTGTATGGAAATCAGTAATGCCCTATTGTTCGATCGGACACAATTTTCGGTACTTTTTATAGTACGCTTTCTTTTGTTTTCTAATACTTCACGTTTGATTTATGAGTGAATTTGTGTCGTAATAAGGTTTCTTTTAAATCATACAATAAACGGAACACAGTTTATTAGAATGCTTTGATTTATTCGTTGGCTGATAATGCAAATCAAAACTTATTGCTAGTCTACAGGTCACATTTAGATCGGTAGCAAGTGAATATTTCCGAAAGATATATTAACCTGCTTATTCATTTCCGTTTGCAAAACAGTATACTTTGCAAAAGTATGTGGAGGTGTGAAAATAAATACAATTTGATGTTTTAAAAATTGCATAGCTTATATCACTTAATTCGGTGAAAAAAAAGCCGTGGACATTGTTCTACACGAAAGCTGTCATGTTTTCTCCTAGATGAATTCGCACCAAGTAATAAAGAACTTTGTATATCTTAAATTCGGACATACTACCTGATATTCCTCCAGCAGTTCCTAAATTTATTATTTCGCGTGGATTTTTCTGAATGCTGACAATTCTTCTATCTATATTTTCCGCGAAGTCAACCTTTTCACAACAACCATTTCCACACCAATATTTAAGATCTTCATCCAAAATCTACCGGGGGCCTAAGGTACTGAGAATTGTAAAAAAAAGGTATTCAGGTATGAGCTGTCCAATATTAAATGAGCAGATATTTTATTCCCTTAGCGACTACTCTCAAGAAATTCTTGGAAAGATCCCAAACTCATATCAAATTTATTTTTTACTCAGCATGCATTCGTTACAAACTAAAATGAAAATCAATCATAAAGCAAGCACTAGCGGTTAAACAAGTTAAAGCAGAGAAAAGCACTAACCATTTCTTTTAATCAAAATATTCGAAGTACATATTTTAACCCAAATATTAATAAACGCTGCGTAAAAGTTACCAACTCGTTATTCAGCAGTCATATTTTTGTATGCTAAATATTGTAAAACGGAGGTAAGTGTTTAGAAATAAAACAAAAATGCATTATTTTTCAATTTTGTACAAATTTATGTTTGCTAGACTTAAAAACCACTTGCATTGTTGTATTCCAACGAATAAAATCAGAAAACATTTACATTTACGAAAATTTGTTTATAATAATTATAAACGTTCAGGCTGAACCACAGCGTATGTAAATTTGCTCCCATTACAAAATTCCATATCATCCATTAGGATAGTTGGGCAACACTCCTCTTCAAAATGACATTTTGGGAGGATTTATTTAGCTAATGCCGGAGATAAACATGGGTTTCTGAACATTAACATTTAACCCTACAGTTAGCGATATTTTGGCAACTATATTTGTTTATTGGTAAAGGGATTTTGGAAAGTGTGGGGTCTTTGCATAAACTGCCAGACTAAAGTTGATTATTGGTAAGGCCGAATGTGAAAGTTGTCAATTATAGGAGTTGTCAAAAAGGTAGAGTAAAGCTGCTCTATCTGACGCATCCAGCATATGACGCATTCTATTCAGATATCAGTTAAAAAGGTCCACAAACTTGCTTGTAAAGATGTAACCGTTTCAATTCGGTATGATATGGAAGGTGCACTTTACTCGACTCAAAAAAGCCTAGCTGCCTTGCAATCACATTTTTTAAGACATGCTAAACAAAGCTACAAAACTTTTTTACATTTTATTGGGATTGAATAAAAATGTCCTAAGCAATGTACACACCTTTTTTATGTTCTCTATCACTGTGTAAAATTGTTCGTTGCTTTCTTAGGCTCTTAGGATCTTTTAGCCTTTGTACCTACCTCCTTTTAACATCTTGATTTTAAAAGTTCTAGGTTTGTGGATGTTATTTTCTGTATGAGTATACGACTTGTCCCAATGTTGGCAGGCAAATTATCTATTAGCGTGCAAAGTTTCAAATCAAATATGTAATCAAGAATAGAGTGCTTTTAGAAAGAAGGAAAAATTTCCCTCTAAAAGGGCAGCGGGTCATACCAAAAAATGTTTATTAGTTTGCTAGTGAACTGCGCACAAAATTCACCGATGAATCAGTCAGTCATTGAATCAGTCAGTTAACCAGTCAATCGGTAAGAGCACATCTCTTTATAAATTAAGACTTGACTCGAACGCACCGGCCCGAAGAATCTTCGATTCCAAGCCTGAGGGACAACTCAGCAGAGGAAGACCTCTCCTTAGATGGCGCTCTCAAGTGAAAGGGCACCTCAACCAACTTAGAGCGCGCAGCTGTAGGCAGTTACTCAAAGATCGCGGTAACTGGAGAGACGTATTGCCCAGGTCCCGAGTAAGTAAGACTCGACTCGAAAGTACTACACTGGTCGCACTAGTTGCATATATTCGAGTTGCTTTTTTAATACATTTCCTTGGCTGGAATCTTGGCAGTGATTACTTTCAAACAAGGACTCGTGGTGCTGCTATAGATGAGAAACAAATACCTGCATCTATTTCCACCGTTCCAGATCGTGCGTCATCCATAATCCGTAGTCCTCTCCACACAACATACGTACATTCCCAACTGACAAAGACTCCTTCCTTGTTCGTTCCGGACTATGGGCACTGGGCAGGTATTAACTATAAACTGACTAAAAGAATAAATGCGTAAATTCCATGCCGAACCCGAGTTGTCGGTCAAGGATCATAAATTTCACACCACGTATAGATTAATCAAAGAAGTTTGCCACTTCCTGAACTCTTCCAATTGTAATGATTGTAACTTTTGTGCAGAGCGTCGGCTCCATAACTACGTTTCGCATTCAAACGGAATACGTACTCGCAGTTGTAACTACACCCAACTTCACAATCACCCTCACATCATGGCAAGCAGACTAGGAGCAATCGTAGGCAGAGGCAGGCAGTGTGCTCTCTAGTTCTCTCATGCTTTATGAACTCGTAATAATTTCAAAATGGAAACTTTTACCATTTGTCATTTGGCTGTGGAAAAGGGTAAGCGGGTTACGCCGCGCGCCGGTTCGCCTCTGCTCTCCCAAGACCGGCATCATTGTTTGATAAATGAGGTTAGCGAATTTCCTTGCGCGTTGCTCTTGCTTCCCGGCGGTGTATCCACATCTCTCTCTCACTCTCTCTGATATTCATCCACTTGACTGGGTTTTCTTTCAGACTGCCACCGCCACCGTCATCATCACGGCACCGTGCATCGTGGAGTACGAGTAACGTCTTCTCGAAAGGGTGTCATTCCGCTTAATAGAAAAGGGTTACTTGGTCGGCACTTTCTTTTCTCCCCCAACTTCCTGGGAAGACATTCCGCGCGAGAAGCTGCTGCTGTTCGAAAAGATTTCGTTTTTCTGTTATTTTGAAAAATGATTTTAACCTTTGGGGTTAATGGAGTGTTAAGATTCTCTGCATAGTTAAAAAGCCAAAAGGGTTGGCTATCACTCAAGTGACAAACAAAAGACCGGAGCCAGCCGAAAGGAATCACAGATGATTTGCATTTCACATTTTGGGGAAAACTTCTCTCGTTATAATACCAGTGGAATATTGTAACGAACGCGTTCGCATTGTCCTCAAAATATTTCAATAACTGTATGCGGGCGCGGGTGAGCGAAGGACTCGCATTTAATTTCGGTATCACATGTAATGCTGTTAATCCTCTAATTACCTGCCTGGTTGTCCATAAAATTGGCAAAACTACAAGTGGGGTATGCGAATTAATTTCCGCAAATGAAATTTACCAGAAATACCAAATAATCGCATAAGACCCCCAAGCCATAGACGCACATCCTCATGAACTCATCGACATGGACATGGACAGATAGTGCTCGAACCCGATTTAATCTCAAATCAAATTTTATCACTGGGACTGGGGGAGGAGCGCGGCTGCATGATTGGACGGGAATTACGGGCTCTGGAATTTTATTCGAATTGGAATTACAAGTTAATTGCATAATTCGACCCTCGATGCTAAATCATGCATATTTTGTTAATTAACACATTCACCAATACAGATGAAGGTGGCACAAGTACAACAGATACAGCGCTGCCGTTTAAACTGTGTGGTGGTGATGTGCATATATGCTTTGGTGCAGCCGACGCCTACGGGGATCGATTTTTATGCATTTTAAGGGTGCACCTTTTAGTAGAGCGTCCGCCAGTGTTACCACTTGTGCGGGGTTGCAGAATTGATTGTGGAAAATCTGCCACAGGAAATTCGTCCTCCTTTAGATACTTATAGTTGAGACTGTCAAATACGCATATCAGATATACTTAAAAAGAAGAGGTTGTACCTATTGAAACCCTCTTTAGAGTTGCTGATATAAGCTTGTAAAATATAAAGCTCACCTATTAGCTTTTTAAATTTGATAGAATGAACTGAAAGCCTGTTGCAAAGCGCGTTAGCCCAAAATACACAAGAGAAACATCTGTAGACCTCTTAAAGTAAGAGGGGGTCCTTTCTCCTTCTCTATGCACCTTTGAATGGCCTACATGAAGGTTGCAGAGGAGAAGCAAACAGTCTTCGAAGACTACCCGGACTTCTATTAATAAAGTGCAGCGCGGTTTTAGATTAAACACGTTTTAGACTCAGGAAAAAAGATTTATTCACTCGAGTTTTTAAACAGATACCTAGTCCAGGAAGCCCATTTTCAGACCTATAAGCCTACCTCTATAAACGCAGTACTTATTGCAAAAAGCAAACCTAATAGTTGTGCTTTTTAATTTTGCTTCAAGACCGAGATCAACACAAATACTAGTCCATATAGGACCCCACATTTTTAAGCTCTCATCGAATGCTACTTTCCGGCAGTGTGTGGATAAAATTTCCCCATTTTGCTGTCTTCGATATCCTCAAGCGAGGCGAACTAGAGTTAGACGAATCTTATAAGCAGGGAACTGCTGCATTCAACTTTCAACAGTCAGGGACTGTCTAGAATTGGAGTTTTGACGAAGGACCCTTTCTCAACAGCTTAGAAGTTAATTATTTTTATTTTGGACCACCATTGTCGGGTCTCTCTTCGTCTTTTACTGCTGAGGGTTCATTTGCACTTCAACACGCCGCACTTGAAGCATGGTCGTTCCACTACTGCGTTGGGGAATTATTCTGCACCAAACTTCTTCCTAACTTCCGTTCCAAGTGAGAGTGTCCGTCGTCCACGCTGACTGTTGTTTCAGGCAGTAGTTTCGATCCGCTTTTGAAAAACTTGCACAGAAATAAACGTTGTGCATGGAGAAAGTGTTAAAAAGTAACAAGTGGCAACCCTCTCGAATCTGATTTTAACAGCAAAAAAGGCTCCGGGCCCGCCGGTGTATATAATCCGGACGAAAACAAGGTCATAATTCAATTTTCCCTATCTGTCGTCTATCATCCATGATGTTGTAGAGAGAATGTCCAAAGTTAAATTAACTTCGGCAACAAAATAATTAAATATCCCGCCAGATGTTGACTCGTTTATGCCTGTGGCAGGAATACACGATGCGGCGGGAGGCGCCATCTCACCGTTTATCAGAGTCTGCTGTGTGCCCAGGCAACCGGGACAGACAGGTCAAGCGGATGTCGGGACGGACAATCTAAGTTTTCATATTTTAGCAAAATTGTATTTGCGCAATTTGGGAGCGCGCAGGGGCTAAGAAGCGCCAGACCATGAAGACATCTATTCAAAGTGGGGATTGGGCAGTACCCATTTAACTCTGCATCACAGATATATCGAACATTCCAGAGAGCAGCTCACCCTCGCAGCTGGCGAAGTGTCTCTGCTCGACTGTGCGAATAACTTCATTTGGAAAAGTGCACATACAAAATGTAAATTTGCATATTTCTAATGGTGTCGGTCCTTCGAGCCGGATAGTGTGCGACTGTGTCTCTCTTTCTGTGAATAACCCTTCGAATCGATTTTCTGCTTGAGGTTAATGTTTAAACGTTCCACTCCTAACCACGGTGGGCCTTAAAAAAACCGCATGGGCTACTGCTGGGTGCATAGAGGAGTGCACCATGCACATAATCGGCTTCCGGACAGGGTTTATGTACACTATACAGTTAAATGGTGCTTCCAAGATTTATAAGTTTTAATTTTAAGCTGACAATTCAGCCCGGAAAGCCTCAAGGCCTCAGACGGGCCTACACAACCAGCCGACAGACGGCAGAGAGCGAGGGGTGGAGCATTTCGGTGGTCGGGCATTCTCATGGTTTTTCTTGTCCAAGGAAAGGACCTCTGCTGTCGTCTCGTCACATACCACAAGTAATACAAGTTGGCAGTAACAGCCTCGCCTATACGAGGAAGAAGTAGGTGGCAACGATTTAATATCACCCCCTCGCCCGTTACACGCTCTCAGGCTCTCAATGTGGATGTCGGTCGCCTCGCCAACTACGTTCTATACACGAGGAAACGAGGAATCCGGTCTCTTGCAGGCTGGAAGTAATAAACCTCTTAAATAGCTGTTGGCTTCAATTTTGCATACACAGACTGTGAAACTCTCTTAGCCATGCTGTTCGGTGCCGGAATCCTACTGCAACAGCAACTACTGTGCCTACTCATCATGTCACAACTGATTGGCAATGAGCCAGCATTACTGCCTCGAACGACAATTTCATTTTATTTCGGAGGACAGATTCGGTCGGTTGGATGGCTGGATGGCTGGATATGGTGCCTTCAATTCGAAATCCCCAATTTCATGTCGCTTTCGATTGTACATTTGGTGTGTTGTGTGCCACTGGTTAAGTTGGTTACCGCACACCACCCAGGGAAGCGCCATGCGTCGGCAGTAAGCAGTTTATGGCGAACATTCTTGGAATTCGTTTTCGGTTTTTCGGTACTTTTTGTATAGTGTCTTCCCTTTTGCAGGATATTCCCTCCTGAAATGAGAGTGCAACATTTTTATTGTGGAATTCTCGAGCTGGAAGAGACGATGGCGTAGTAAATTGTATCCTGCCGGTTTCCTCTTCCTCTGCTCAAAGTGCAGTTTTTCGAGAGATTTGGGTGGTCTTAACCGCACTCGGGATGGCTGCAGACTTTAGTTTACTTTTATGGCCGAGGGAGTTTATCTCGCGTACGAGAATTGTAAAATGAATATACAATCACATCTGGATGCGCTCGAGGGAAGTACTTCGCCCCGAATTCATTGCCGGTTACAATGCTTGGATTACCCAGACTTACAAACCGAATCGACAAAGGATATATGGAGGGGAAAAAAATATAAAACGCAATCTGTATTAATAGCCCGCTGTGAACGGTTTCGCTAGAATAAGAACTCAGTGCCTGTAAAATGAGTTACAGCGTCGAGAGTGGTATCATGAAAGTCCTCGTAATGATTTGGTCACATTATAATTTGGCGGAAGCTCTGTCGCTGAGTTGCTGAGAAATTTATAGATTTTCTTTATTCCCGCATAATGTATGCAATTTGAGGGGTGTGGGCTAGTGGCATCTTGATGAGGGATTGGCAGGAAGCAATGCCAGAGGGGGAGATTAGTAGAAACGTTCTCGAAAAACCATGCTAAAGCGTTTGCTTGCTGAGGAGAAGGATCCCTTTTCGAATGTAAGCTTATCTCACGAAATGGTTCCTGTAAATAAAATAAACAATAAATAGCGACATAAGTAGGGAACTACAAGTAAGAGGTATCACGAAATTTAGTATTATTTCTCTTTTAGTTGTGGATCCTGGATCCCAGGACAGAGGCCATAGAGGTTCTCGGCAAGTTAGGAAGGCAATTGTTGTGTTGAGTATTAACAAATAATACCTATAACCAAAAGGTTTTGAGACTTTTCACGGCCGTACGTTGAGACCCGTTTTCTAAAATTTTGGAATTATGAGTCTTGATCAATTTAGAAAGCTTTATTAAGACCTTCGAGTTTAAGGGCGGTTTACAATTTTTTTTTTTGTTTTATCTCAAAGTCTAACCTTTTTTGCTAAGATGCTTGATTTACCACTTTTTTTTTTTTTAATTTCTGAGGCCACAGTTCTTAGCAGAATTTCGTATGTACCTGCAATTTTAGTTGCGCAGAAAAATCTAACACTTCCCTATGCCACTGATATTTTTAAAAACTCTCAGCGTGCGAGTAAAATGCAAAATGAAGAGCTGAAGACTTGGGGGTTGGGACCTTTGCAAATATTGTCCAAGAACAGTGTGCGGCAACAAAAAGTATCAAATTCGACTGAGAACCGAAATACGGAGCGAATTTTTATAAAGAGACGTAGCAGATGTTTCTGTCTTTCTGTTGTTTTTTGCGTTTTTTACCCATTTTTTGACACGTTTTCTAAAAGTTGTTAATTTATTTAGTAATCGCATTAATGTAAGAATTATTTACAACCGGTTTTAAGGCGATTTGAAGAAAAAAATTTTTTGTCCAAATTTTTTTTTTGCGTTTTTTACCCACTTTTTGACACGTTTTCTAAAAGTTGTTAATTTATTTAGTAATCGCATTAATGTAAGAATTATTTAGAACCGGTTTTAAGACGATTTGAAGAAAAAAAATTTTTTGTTGAAAAATTTTTTTTTTGCATTTTTTACCCACTTTTTGACACTTTTTCTAAAAGTTGTTAATTTATTTAGTACATTAATGTAAGAATTATTTACAACCGGTTTTAAGGCGATTTGAAGAAAAAAAAATTTTTTGTGGAAAAAATTTTTTTTTTTTCGTTTTTTACCCATTTTTTGACACTTTTTCTAAAAGTTGTTAATTTATTTAGTAATCGCATTAATGTAAGAATTAGTTACAACCGGTTTTAAGACGATTTGAAGAAAAAAAAATTTTTGTTGAAAAATTTTTTTTTTGCATTTTTTACCCACTTTTTGACACTTTTTCTAAAAGTTGTTAATTTATTTAGTACATTAATGTAAGAATTATTAACAACCGGTTTTAAGGCGATTTGAAGAAAAAAAAATTTTTTGTGGAAAAAATTTTTTTTTTTTCGTTTTTTACCCATTTTTTGACACTTTTTCTAAAAGTTGTTAATTTATTTAGTAATCGCATTAATGTAAGAATTAGTTACAACCGGTTTTAAGACGATTTGAAGAAAAAAAAATTTTTGTTTTGACGCGTTTTTTCTCGCGTTTTTTGACGCGTTTTTTCTCGCGTTTTTTCCTGCGTTTTTTGACGCGTTTTTTCTCGCGTTTTTTCTCGCGTTTTTTGACGCGTTTTTTCTCGCGTTTTTTCTCGCGTTTTTTGACGCGTTTTTTCTCGCGTTTTTTGACGCGTTTTTTGACGCGTTTTTTCTCGCGTTTTTTCTCGCGTTTTTGACGCGTTTTTTGACGCGTTTTTTGACGCGTTTTTTGACGCGTTTTTTCTCGCGTTTTTTGACGCGTTTTTTCTCGCGTTTTTTGACGCGTTTTTTCTCGCGTTTTTTCTCGCGTTTTTTGACGCGTTTTTTCTCGCGTTTTTTGACGCGTTTTTTCTCGCGTTTTTTCTCGCGTTTTTTGACGCGTTTTTTGACGCGTTTTTTGACGCGTTTTTTCTCGCGTTTTTTGACGCGTTTTTTCTCGCGTTTTTTCTCGCGTTTTTTGACGCGTTTTTTGACGCGTTTTTTGACGCGTTTTTTGACGCGTTTTTTCTCGCGTTTTTTGACGCGTTTTTTCTCGCGTTTTTTCTCGCGTTTTTTGACGCGTTTTTTGACGCGTTTTTTGACGCGTTTTTTGACGCGTTTTTTCTCGCGTTTTTTGACGCGTTTTTTCTCGCGTTTTTTGACGCGTTTTTTCTCGCGTTTTTTCTCGCGTTTTTTGACGCGTTTTTTCTCGCGTTTTTTGACGCGTTTTTTCTCGCGTTTTTTCCCGCGTTTTTTGACGCGTTTTTTCTCGCGTTTTTTGACGCGTTTTTTCTCGCGTTTTTTCTCGCGTTTTTTGACGCGTTTTTTCTCGCGTTTTTTCCCGCGTTTTTTGACGCGTTTTTTCTCGCGTTTTTTCCCGCGTTTTTTGACGCGTTTTTTCTCGCGTTTTTTGACGCGTTTTTTCCCGCGTTTTTTGACGCGTTTTTTGACGCGTTTTTTCTCGCGTTTTTTGACGCGTTTTTTCTCGCGTTTTTTCTCGCGTTTTTTGACGCGTTTTTTGACGCGTTTTTTGACGCGTTTTTTGACGCGTTTTTTCTCGCGTTTTTTGACGCGTTTTTTCTCGCGTTTTTTGACGCGTTTTTTCTCGCGTTTTTTGACGCGTTTTTTCTCGCGTTTTTTCTCGCGTTTTTTCTCGCGTTTTTTCTCGCGTTTTTTGACGCATTTTTTCTCGCGTTTTTTGACGCGTTTTTTCTCGCGTTTTTTGACGCGTTTTTTCTCGCGTTTTTTGACGCGTTTTTTGACGCGTTTTTCGACGCGTTTTTTCTCGCGTTTTTTCTCGCGTTTTTTGACGCGTTTTTTGACGCGTTTTTTCTCCCGTTTTTTCTCGCGTTTTTTGACGCGTTTTTTCTCGCGTTTTTTGACGCGTTTTTTCCCGCGTTTTTTGACGCGTTTTTTGACGCGTTTTTTCTCGCGTTTTTTGACGCGTTTTTTCTCGCGTTTTTTGACGCGTTTTTTCTCGCGTTTTTTGACGCGTTTTTTCTCGCGTTTTTTGACGCGTTTTTTGACGCGTTTTTTGACGCGTTTTTTCTCGCGTTTTTTCTCGCGTTTTTTGACGCGTTTTTTGACGCGTTTTTTCTCGCGTTTTTTCTCGCGTTTTTTGACGCGTTTTTTCTCGCGTTTTTTGACGCGTTTTTTCTCGCGTTTTTTCTCGCGTTTTTTCTCGCGTTTTTTGACGCATTTTTTCTCGCGTTTTTTGACGCGTTTTTTCTCGCGTTTTTTGACGCGTTTTTTCTCGCGTTTTTTGACGCGTTTTTTGACGCGTTTTTTGACGCGTTTTTTGACGCGTTTTTTGACGCGTTTTTTCTCGCGTTTTTTGACGCGTTTTTTCTCGCGTTTTTTGACGCGTTTTTTGACGCGTTTTTTCTCGCGTTTTTTGACGCGTTTTTTGACGCGTTTTTTCTCGCGTTTTTTCTCGCGTTTTTTGACGCGTTTTTTGACGCGTTTTTTGACGCGTTTTTTCTCGCGTTTTTTGACGCGTTTTTTGACGCGTTTTTTGACGCGTTTTTTCTCGCGTTTTTTGACGCGTTTTTTCTCGCGTTTTTTCTCGCGTTTTTTGACGCGTTTTTTCTCGCGTTTTTTCTCGCGTTTTTTCTCGCGTTTTTTGACGCGTTTTTTGACGCGTTTTTTGACGCGTTTTTTGACGCGTTTTTTCTCGCGTTTTTTCTCGCGTTTTTTGACGCGTTTTTTCTCGCGTTTTTTGACGCGTTTTTTGACGCGTTTTTTGACGCGTTTTTTGACGCGTTTTTTCTCGCGTTTTTTGACGCGTTTTTTCTCGCGTTTTTTGACGCGTTTTTTGACGCGTTTTTTCTCGCGTTTTTTGACGCGTTTTTTGACGCGTTTTTTCTCGCGTTTCTTGACGCGTATTTTCTCGCGTTTTTTCTCGCGTTTTTTGACGCGTTTTTTCTCGCGTTTTTTGACGCGTTTTTTCTCGCGTTTTTTGACGCGTTTTTTGACGCGTTTTTTCTCGCGTTTTTTGACGCGTTTTTTGACGCGTTTTTTCTCGCGTTTCTTGACGCGTATTTTCTCGCGTTTTTTGACGCGTTTTTTGACGCGTTTTTTCTCGCGTTTTTTGACGCGTTTTTTGACGCGTTTTTTCTCGCGTTTCTTGACGCGTATTTTCTCGCGTTTTTTGACGCGTTTTTTCTCGCGTTTTTTGACGCGTTTTTTGACGCGTTTTTTGACGCGTTTTTTCTCGCGTTTTTTGACGCGTTTTTTGACGCGTTTTTTCTCGCGTTTTTTCTCGCGTTTTTTCTCGCGTTTTTTCTCGCGTTTTTTGACGCGTTTTTTGACGCGTTTTTTCTCGCGTTTTTTCTCGCGTTTTTTGACGCGTTTTTTGACGCGTTTTTTCTCGCGTTTTTTGACGCGTTTTTTCTCGCGTTTTTTGACGCGTTTTTTCTCGCGTTTTTTGACGCGTTTTTTCCCGCGTTTTTTGACGCGTTTTTTGACGCGTTTTTTCTCGCGTTTTTTGACGCGTTTTTTCTCGCGTTTTTTGACGCGTTTTTTCTCGCGTTTTTTGACGCGTTTTTTCTCGCGTTTTTTCCCGCGTTTTTTGACGCGTTTTTTGACGCGTTTTTTGACGCGTTTTTTGACGCGTTTTTTCTCGCGTTTTTTCTCGCGTTTTTTGACGCGTTTTTTCTCGCGTTTTTTCTCGCGTTTTTTGACGCGTTTTTTGACGCGTTTTTTGACGCGTTTTTTGACGCGTTTTTTCTCGCGTTTTTTGACGCGTTTTTTGACGCGTTTTTTGACGCGTTTTTTCTCGCGTTTTTTGACGCGTTTTTTGACGCGTTTTTTGACGCGTTTTTTCTCGCGTTTTTTGACGCGTTTTTTGACGCGTTTTTTCTCGCGTTTTTTGACGCGTTTTTTCTCGCGTTTTTTCTCGCGTTTTTTGACGCGTTTTTTCTCGCGTTTTTTCTCGCGTTTTTTCTCGCGTTTTTTGACGCGTTTTTTGACGCGTTTTTTGACGCGTTTTTTCTCGCGTTTTTTCTCGCGTTTTTTGACGCGTTTTTTGACGCGTTTTTTGACGCGTTTTTTCTCGCGTTTTTTGACGCGTTTTTTCTCGCGTTTTTTCTCGCGTTTTTTGACGCGTTTTTTCTCGCGTTTTTTCTCGCGTTTTTTCTCGCGTTTTTTCTCGCGTTTTTTGACGCGTTTTTTGACGCGTTTTTTGACGCGTTTTTTCTCGCGTTTTTTCTCGCGTTTTTTGACGCGTTTTTTCTCGCGTTTTTTGACGCGTTTTTTCTCGCGTTTTTTCTCGCGTTTTTTCTCGCGTTTTTTGACGCATTTTTTCTCGCGTTTTTTGACGCGTTTTTTCTCGCGTTTTTTGACGCGTTTTTTCTCGCGTTTTTTGACGCGTTTTTTGACGCGTTTTTTGACGCGTTTTTTGACGCGTTTTTTCTCGCGTTTTTTCTCGCGTTTTTTGACGCGTTTTTTGACGCGTTTTTTCTCGCGTTTTTTGACGCGTTTTTTCTCGCGTTTTTTGACGCGTTTTTTCTCGCGTTTTTTCTCGCGTTTTTTCTCGCGTTTTTTCTCGCGTTTTTTCTCGCGTTTTTTCTCGCGTTTTTTGACGCGTTTTTTCTCGCGTTTTTTGACGCGTTTTTTCTCGCGTTTTTTCTCGCGTTTTTTGACGCGTTTTTTCTCGCGTTTTTTCTCGCGTTTTTTCTCGCGTTTTTTCTCTCGTTTTTTCTCGCGTTTTTTCTCGCGTTTTTTCTCGCGTTTTTTCTCGCGTTTTTTGACGCGTTTTTTGACGCGTTTTTTGACGCGTTTTTTGACGCGTTTTTTGACGCGTTTTTTCTCGCGTTTTTTCTCGCGTTTTTTGACGCGTTTTTTCTCGCGTTTTTTGACGCGTTTTTTGACGCGTTTTTTGACGCGTTTTTTCTCGCGTTTTTTCCCGCGTTTTTTCTCGCGTTTTTTCTCGCGTTTTTTCTCGCGTTTTTTGACGCGTTTTTTCTCGCGTTTTTTCTCGCGTTTTTTCTCGCGTTTTTTCTCGCGTTTTTTGACGCGTTTTTTCTCGCGTTTTTTCTCGCTTTTTTTCTCGCGTTTTTTCTCGCGTTTTTTGACGCGTTTTTTCTCGCGTTTTTTGACGCGTTTTTTGACGCGTTTTTTCTCGCGTTTTTTGACGCGTTTTTTCTCGCGTTTTTTCCCGCGTTTTTTCTCGCGTTTTTTCTCTCGTTTTTTCTCGCGTTTTTTCTCGCGTTTTTTGACGCGTTTTTTGACGCGTTTTTTGACGCGTTTTTTGACGCGTTTTTTGACGCGTTTTTTCTCGCGTTTTTTCTCGCGTTTTTTGACGCGTTTTTTCTCGCGTTTTTTGACGCGTTTTTTGACGCGTTTTTTGACGCGTTTTTTCTCGCGTTTTTTCCCGCGTTTTTTCTCGCGTTTTTTCTCGCGTTTTTTCTCGCGTTTTTTGACGCGTTTTTTCTCGCGTTTTTTGACGCGTTTTTTCTCGCGTTTTTTGACGCGTTTTTTCCCGCGTTTTTTGACGCGTTTTTTGACGCGTTTTTTCTCGCGTTTTTTCCCGCGTTTTTTGACGCGTTTTTTCTCGCGTTTTTTGACGCGTTTTTTCTCGCGTTTTTTGACGCGTTTTTTCCCGCGTTTTTTGACGCGTTTTTTGACGCGTTTTTTCTCGCGTTTTTTGACGCGTTTTTTCTCGCGTTTTTTGACGCGTTTTTTCTCGCGTTTTTTGACGCGTTTTTTCTCGCGTTTTTTGACGCGTTTTTTGACGCGTTTTTTCTCGCGTTTTTTGACGCGTTTTTTGACGCGTTTTTTCTCGCGTTTTTTGACGCGTTTTTTCTCGCGTTTTTTGACGCGTTTTTGGACGCGTTTTTTCTCGCGTTTTTTGACGCGTTTTTTGACGCGTTTTTTCTCGCGTTTCTTGACGCGTTTTTTCTCGCGTTTTTTCTCGCGTTTTTTGACGCGTTTTTTCTCGCGTTTTTTCTCGCGTTTTTTCTCGCGTTTTTTCTCGCGTTTTTTGACGCGTTTTTTCTCGCGTTTTTTGACGCGTTTTTTCTCGCGTTTTTTGACGCGTTTTTTCCCGCGTTTTTTGACGCGTTTTTTCTCGCGTTTTTTGACGCGTTTTTTCTCGCGTTTTTTGACGCGTTTTTTCTCGCGTTTTTTGACGCGTTTTTTCTCGCGTTTTTTCTCGCGTTTTTTGACGCGTTTTTTCTCGCGTTTTTTCCCGCGTTTTTTGACGCGTTTTTTGACGCGTTTTTTGACGCGTTTTTTCTCGCGTTTTTTGACGCGTTTTTTCTCGCGTTTTTTGAAGCGTTTTTTCTCGCGTTTTTTGACGCGTTTTTTGACGCGTTTTTTCTCGCGTTTTTTCTCGCGTTTTTTCTCGCGTTTTTTCTCGCGTTTTTTCTCGCGTTTTTTGACGCGTTTTTTCTCGCGTTTTTTGACGCGTTTTTTCCCGCGTTTTTTGACGCGTTTTTTGACGCGTTTTTTCTCGCGTTTTTTGACGCGTTTTTTCTCGCGTTTTTTCTCGCGTTTTTTGACGCGTTTTTTCTCGCGTTTTTTCCCGCGTTTTTTGACGCGTTTTTTCTCCCGTTTTTTCTCGCGTTTTTTGACGCGTTTTTTCTCGCGTTTTTTGACGCGTTTTTTCCCGCGTTTTTTGACGCGTTTTTTGACGCGTTTTTTCTCGCGTTTTTTGACGCGTTTTTTCTCGCGTTTTTTGACGCGTTTTTTGACGCGTTTTTTCTCGCGTTTTTTGACGCGTTTTTTGACGCGTTTTTTCTCGCGTTTTTTGACGCGTTTTTTCTCGCGTTTTTTGACGCGTTTTTTGACGCGTTTTTTCTCGCGTTTTTTGACGCGTTTTTTGACGCGTTTTTTCTCGCGTTTCTTGACGCGTTTTTTCTCGCGTTTTTTCTCGCGTTTTTTGACGCGTTTTTTCTCGCGTTTTTTGACGCGTTTTTTTTCGCGTTTTTTGACGCGTTTTTTCTCGCGTTTTTTGACCCGTTTTTCCTCGCGTTTTTTGACGCGTTTTTGACGCGTTTTTTGACGCGTTTTTTCTCGCGTTTTTTGACGCGTTTTTTCTCGCGTTTTTTGACGCGTTTTTTGACGCGTTTTTTCTCGCGTTTTTTGACGCGTTTTTTCTCGCGTTTTTTGACGCGTTTTTTGACGCGTTTTTTCTCGCGTTTTTTGACGCG
Source organism: Cheilosia impressa (assembly GCA_948293265.1). Lineage (NCBI taxonomy): Eukaryota > Metazoa > Arthropoda > Insecta > Diptera > Syrphidae > Cheilosia > Cheilosia impressa. Next base: position 51,502,245 of record OX411881.1, on the reverse strand, counting down.
TTTTTTGACGCGTTTTTTCTCGCGTTTTTTGACGCGTTTTTTTTCGCGTTTTTTGACGCGTTTTTTCTCGCGTTTTTTGACCCGTTTTTCCTCGCGTTTTTTGACGCGTTTTTGACGCGTTTTTTGACGCGTTTTTTCTCGCGTTTTTTTACACGTTTTTTCTCGCGTTTTTTGACGCCCTAGTGATCGAAGTGATCGGTTGTGTTTTTATCTTCTCTAGTAGTAATCCTAATTTGGCGACAAATCTTTAAGTTAATTTTTTGAAAATTTCAAACAATATAATAGTGAATATAAGACAGTGACTTTTAATCGTGCATGCAAATAAAAACGCATAAATAAAACCCATAAATTAAAAAACAAAACCCCTCGTAAAATCAGTTCAAGTTTTTTTATTTTGTTGTTTTTGCTGTTCCCTTTTATTAGAAACAGCAACTTGCTTAACTGCATTTATTTCTCTGTCTCTTTTGTCGTATACAAATACGTCCATATCTCTCTTTACACAATTTTATTATTATGTTCAATATGGATCCATGTTCCGAATGCCTCTCCGACCTCCCTCCCGATGGAGACTTTGTGACATGCTTCAGATGTGAACGAAAAATGCACTATGGATGTACTACGATCTCCGAAAAATCATATCGGAAAATGAGCACAGCCAGAAAGGAAGAATGGAGATGCCCAGCCTGCAGGAAGGAAAACATAGCACCTTCAGATCCCAAAACGACATCAGTTGAAATAACTCCAGCTCAACCTCTGTCCAAACGAATGAGAAGTGTGAGTTCACCTGATGCTCTAGAAGTATCAAACGCTGAAGCAACAACGCAAAACAACAACAACCAGATAATCCTACTCGAAATGCGAAAAATGAGGAAAGAAATGTCTGAAATTAATAATAGTTGCGAATTTGTTGCCAGCAAATATGAGGAGATTAAGCAGCATATGACGTCAAATAATGAGGCACTACAAAAATTATCAAACGAAATCAAAGAACTAAAAGAAAACAACATGAAAAAAGATAAACAAATATGTTTAATGGAAACGAAGATTAACACACTAGAACAACAATTAATCAGAAATAACATTGAAATTAAAAACATTCCACCGACACAAAATGAAAATTTGATAGAAACTATTCAAGCACTCGGAAAAACAATTGACTATCCCATAAACCAGTGGCGATTCCTGGTCTTAAGCATTGGGTTAGCTACGTGCTCACTTCTCACAAAAAAAAAAAAAAAAAAAAGCGCACTCTCATATTCCAAAAGCACGACAAAAATAATTATTATTTATTTATAATCCACGCAAATATAAAATTATAAATCGCACTTAACTTTTGGAATGGAATTCAATAAGACTATTAATTCAGTCAAATAAGAACACAACGACACATTCTTACTGCAATTTGACTAGAAAGAGAAACACACAGAAGTTTCCTTACACTTACACTCTACTTTCAAGTTTTATCGCATTTGTTTGCGCTTACCCTTCCGTATATTTTCCTGTGCTTTGCTTACGACTGGTAGAGGTAGTCAAATTCCACACTCATACAGATTGTAGGAAATTCGGTAGCGCAATTTTTTACGCTAAAATGCTACAAGCAGGAGACTTTTCTATGGGAGTTTTAGATTGTGTGTGTGCGTGCAGGCAGGGAATTTGCGGTATCGCAAGTTGTAACGCTAAAGAGTATTTCAAGTATAACATATTGCATGGGAGCATTGTGTTGTGTGTTTGTGTAGGCAAATATTATTTGTAAATGATAGTTTTGTTATTTAGTCATTGATTATTGCAATTATTAATCTTCATAATTACTTTAACCTCGTTATTTGCTGTATTTTGCCTATATGGATTTCAATTTATTTTTTGGTTTAGCGCCGCTAAACTAGCTAACTGAGAGGAATCGCCCCTGCCATAAACAATTCTGATATCACTGATATATACAGAACAAACAAAAAAAACCCAAACAAGTCAACGATAGTTGTTTCTTTTGCGAGCCACTCATGTAAGACAAATGCAATCAGAAAGGCGAAAATCATGCGAAATATTTCCCTTAAGAAAATTAGAGAAAACACAGGCAACGGTCAAGCTGCACTGATAGAAAATGAAGCACCTGTTTTTGTCAACAATCAGCTGACACCAACCAATAAACACCTTCTCTGGCTAGCGAAAAACAAAGCCAGAGAGTGTAACTGGAAGTTTGTGTGGGAGACAACAGGCAAAATTCTTGCAAAAAAAAATGAAAACGGGGAGACAATACACATCGGTACTTGTAACGATGTAAACAATATCACCAACTAGTACTAAAATATAATGTTAAACAAGAAAAACGAATTAAAAGAAAACCGAAATGGAAAACGAATACAATGAAGCTGACATTAATTTTAGGGTAATAAATGGTGTGACCGGCATCGAAAAATAATTTTTAGAAAAAATTAATTTTTGTTGTATTAGTTTTAATATAAGATCGATAACAAAAACATGGGATACTCTTATGGCGGAAATTGAAAATGTTTTATGTTATGTAGATATATTAGTGCTAAATGAAATTAACATACCTAAGAAAAAAAATGATTTCTATAACATTGATGGATTTAAATCTGAATTTTTTAATCGCGATGCAATGAAAGGCGGAGGTGTCGCAATTTATATAAAAGACAATATAACGTACAAAATAATACCAACTAATCCAGTTAATTACGAAGGAATACACTTAGAAATTACACATAAAGGTCAACTTAAACATATACATGCAATTTATAGACCACCAAGTTCTAGTATTACAAGATTCATTGACGAGTTCAATGGAATCATAAAAGAAAATAAGGAAAATATTTTATTGGGCGATATCAACATAAATATCCAAGATGAGAATAACTCGCTTGCCCTAAAATACATGGAGATTATGGCCTCGAAAGGATTGACAAACGTCATCAAACGACCCTCGCGTGTTAATATACCAAATAACACTGCAACACGTATAGACCATATTTATGTAAGCGTCACTAAACTGGATATATTTTCAGCAGTAATTGAAACTGATCTTTCTGACCATTACGCCGTTTTGTGTGCAACAAAAAGCTCAATAAACATAGAGTCACCTGATGAAGTTGAGGTTAAACACATTAACGAGCAAAAAGTTAATGAGCTAATCGAGCAGACAAACTGGCAAAATTTGTTCAAAGAAAACGATGTGGAAACACTTTATAATAATTTTGTAAGAGAAATAAATAATATATATGCTGAAGCAAGCAAAACCAAATCAACCAAGAGAACACGGAAACATAAACCATGGACTACGGCCGAAACCGTGTCAATGTGCAAAAGAAGAGATGAGCTTTATAGCAGATGGAGAAATAGCCCGAGGTGTAAAACATATGAAGACGAGTATAAGAGTTTTAGAAATGTTGCAAATAAAAACATCCATTTTGCAAAAGCTAAAAGCTAAGCAAAAGTTTGCAAGTGCTAATAATAATCCAAGAAAAACTTGGAGTGTTGTTTATGAACCCTTGGAAGAAAAAAACGTTCAATAGATGAAAGTATTAAGCACAATTTTCCTAATACTGACGAAGGCTTAGTCAACATTGTGGATAAATTTGCAGAACTGTTTTCGAACCAGGCTTCAAGGATTGCACATAATTGCAACACAAAGACATCAAACCACGAGAATTGGCAACTTGAACAAAACATCTACATACAAGAAGCAACTGAATCAGAAGTGAATACTATGTTATGTCAACTAAACGATAAAAAAGGTCCTGGAGCAGATAATATCAGACCAGTTGAACTCAAAATAAATGCTAGGCATTTAGCTCCAGTAATCACTAAAATTATAAACAAAAGTATTCAACAGTGTTGTGTCCCCCAGCTGATGAAAACGTCGATCATTCGCCCAATATATAAAGGCGGAACAAAAAAGGATGTTGAAAATTACAGACCAATCGCGATTTTGTCATCTGTTGAAAAAAGTTTGGAGGAAACAATAGTCAGCCGAATAAATAGTTTTATGACCAAATACAAAGTGCTTCACCCAAACCAGTACGGTTTTCAAAAAAGTAAGAGTACCGGATCTCTACTAGGGGAGTTTACGATTTTAGCAAAGCGTTCGATACTCTAACGCACGACGACAAACTGTTGGAAAGTGTCAGCAGAAATGGTTTAAGGGGCGTACTGGCTAGCTGGTTGACTGATGGAACGATAAGAGTCAAAGTTTCTGAAACAGTGAGCGGCGAAAAACCAAGCAAATACGGTGTACCACAAGGTTCCAAATTGGGCCCTATTCTTTTTATAATATATACCAACGAACTTTTGCAAATTTACAAAAAAAATGTACTGCCTATGCCTACGCAGATGATATTGCAATTGTTGTGAAACATAAGTACCTCAATTCCGCCGTGAAGATATTACAAGAAGAATTCAACGATGTATCCAACTGGTGCCATGATAACGGGCTAGTTATAAATGCAACCAAAACAAAAGTGATGCACATACGCGGCCCATCTAAACCAGCGGAAACTGTCCAGATCTATCACCGAAATGACTGCTGTCCATCATCAGCCAACAACACACCAATTGAGGTAGTCAGAACCTTTAAATATCTTGGAGTAACCATCGACGAACATTTTCTTTGGCGTGAGCATATAAATGCCTTGCGTCTTCAACTAAAAAGCACTCTCTTCGCAATGGTGTATCTTAACCGATACTCCAATTTCGATGTCCAAAAGCAGGTGTACTACTCGCTAGCGGAGTCGCGCATAAGATATGGGATCCTGGCCTGGGGAAACGCAGCGAAATCTCATTTGGACAAGATTTCGAACCTTCAACATCGTCTTGTTAAAATTTTAATACCGAGTAATTCATCTTTTAAAGTTTTAGATGTATATGGAATCTTCCAGATGACAACATTACTACATTACATGGATGACCAGCGCTTTCTGCAACCTATACGCCACACGTTAAGCACTAGAAGACGAGCCCAAGGGATGCTAGATGTTCCGGAAGCTTTCAACACTTTCGGAAACCGAGAACTACGATGTGCCATTCCGAATCTGGTTAATGCAATTCCTCAATTTTTAAAATTTATTTCAAATTTTAGGAAAAGAAAAAAAGAACTTAAAAAGTATTTGCTTCAATCACATTATAAATTATAAATTTTGAATTTTTGAAATTTAAAAAAAAAGAAAGATAAAATCCCTAAACCAAATCAAATTGAATTTAACAAAATATGTATAGTAACTTAAATTTTTTAAATCACTTCGAAATCAAATCTCTAAACAACCGCCTGCAGATAAGCACTTTGCTTGGCGGGTAGAAAAACTGTAAAATGAAGAAAAAGAGTTATGTAATAATAAAAAAAACTTAAACTTGAACGCGTTTTTCGACTCGTTTTTTTGACGCGTTTTTCGACGCGTTTTTTCGACGCATATAAAACAGCGTAATGGTTTCCAAGTTTCGATTACTGCTGAGAATATTTCACGCTTAGTTATACTAACATATACGTGATCAATTATCGTCGCTGTGTTATTTAAAACCATCATACAGGGTGGCGCACGAATCGTGCTACAAAAATAAAACGTAATAACTTTTTTTCCGTACAAAGTCCAAATTACTAGCAAGTTAAACCCTCAGGATTTGCCTGTTCGCCTGGAATTTTGCCAAAAAATGATATCAATGGCCGAAGAAGACAACACATTGATCAATTGTTTGTTCATGTCTGATGAGGCCCATTTTGATCTTAACGGCAATGTAAACAAGCAAAATTGCCGTATATGGAATGAGTCTAATCCAGAAATGCTTCATGAGACGGAACTGCACCCAGAACGAGTCACTGTGTGGTGCGCAGTTTCATCAAGGTGTATTGTCGGGCCATACTTCTTTGAAGAAAACGGTGTAACCGTTACTGTCAATGGGGACCGTTATTTAAAGATGTTGAAGGAGTTTTTTTACCCAAAACTGCGCCGAAGACGTATACCATTCAACAGCGTTTGGTTTCAGCAAGATGGAGCAACTGCACATATAGCCAGACCAGTTATGGCGGAGCTAAACAAAAAATTCGCAAACAAATTAATTTCTAGGAACTCCACTCTTCGCTGGCCCCCAAGGTCACCTGACCTGACTGCACCAGACTTCTTTTTATGGGGTTATGTCAAGCAAGAGGTGTATAAAACGAAGCCCAGGAATTTAACTGAATTAAAGCAGTCCATAACGACAATAATTGAGGCGATCCCAACTTCAACTCTTCAGGCCGCAATGAATAATTTTTTGATCAGGTGCCGCATATGCGTGGGAGAGCGTGGAGGTCATTTGCGGTCTATAATCTTTAAAAACAACTAACTATTTAAAATAAAATTTAATTTTCTAACCAATAAAAAAAAGAAAATGAAATACATTGATTAAAAAAAAAGTTATTTGAATTTCTTATTGTAGCACAATTGGTGCGCCACCCTGTACGTGTATTTTAAAACAAGTGAGTTATTCTCATCTCAGATGTTGATATTGATATCTCCCAACACGATATTTTCATTATTTTCCTTTAAAATTCCATCTAATTCTTCAATACACCTTCCAACACTCGAGCTAGGTCGCCTGTATATTGCATGTACATGCTTTTGTTCACCGCCAGCTATTGCTTGGTTTTTCACTTCTTTTTTTCCAATTGGATAGCAATTCGAATCGGCGATTCATCTTTGATGAGTTTTTTCTCGTTTTCTTGCCGAAATGCTCACTCCGTCAATAGTTGAAGCAATGCCGATACTAATGCCTTTTATATTCGGAAAGCAAGGTATCACCCAAAAATCCTACCGCCACGGTCTTCATAAACAGTTCTCTAAGCCCCCATAAAACCCCACGTTAATCCCACTTTCAGATCCGCTTAAAACTGTCCTCAAAGGAATTCGGCTCTTATCCTGCGTCGGCCCGAAAAACACTTCATTTCTAAATGCACACATCAAGTCTTCTCCTTCTGTATGCCAAAGCCAAAACCCATTCCGACTTTTAAGCATAAATGGGCATTTCTGCCATCCGGACCGCACCATTAAGTGCTAGTAACTTCCCCATACTCAACTCCCGCATTCGCATTACAAAATGATTACATATGCAAAGGATAGGAAAAAAAACACCACCCGAACAAGACGAACTGGAAAAACCAACTCAGAATGACATATGCACAACCGACAACCAACTCGCAACGACACTGGAAAATATTTACTTTTTCTTTTGCTTGCTAACAGAAAAAATAAAAAAAAAATCGTATCCACATTTCACTTGAAGGCACATATACTCATAGTCGCATGCTGCAGCCAGTGCAACGAAGATGAGAGGTCCTTTTGAGCAGTGGAATATCCATTTTTGTACGCTCTCCGCATTCTTTACTGTTTGTTAATATGTTTCGAGTTTCTGTAGGATTTTTTGTTAGTCGCCTCCCTCGCCGTTGCCTCTAGACTCCATAAATATTCTTTGTGCAGCAAATGGATCCTTTCTATTATGTAGCGCACAACACAAGTCTATTTGCTCGGTGTGGGCGTACGAGTGCTCGTATATAGTCGAAATTCATTTGCAAGACTGTATTTTGTTTTTTTTTTTTTTGCTGTTCCTCCATTCCCTACTCCTGCCTCCTTCCATTCGTCCTCAACTTGTATATATGTTTGCTTTAATTGAGACCGTGGTAAGTGATTTGCTGTTGTAGAGTGCGACTCAATTTTTCATGCATGCAAATATTTTTCGGTTTCCAAAAGACAGGAGGGAGTCCTTAGCACCAGACAGCACAGACGAGCAGCAGCAGCAGCAGCAGCACTTAAATTGGCTTTTCTCGGTTTCGGTGCAGAAAGGTGTGAATGCGAATGCTTATGCTTTTGAGACCATATACACGTATGCACTTGAAGGATAATTAAAGACAACAAATCCCGACAAAAGCAATGACAGAAAACGACACAAAATCAAAGACAAATGGTGTTGTCACAAGCAGGCTCCTTTGTCTGTCTTGTTTGGATCCTTTTGGGTTTTTGTTAAAAAACGGCACACAAAAAATAAAAAAAAAATTAAGATTCACCCGATTTGTATCGCTTGGATCTGCAATCTTCATGTGCTGTTTGATCCTTCCACCATTCGGCTGGCATTATTGTCGCTCTTCAATAGAGTGTTCTCGTCGCGTACACATTCGGGTGGGCATAAAGTGAATACCTCCTCACCTTCTTCTTCATCATCGTCGTCGTCAGCCTGATGAAAAATCCTTTCGGATGCATTTGAGTTGATGTTAACATAATGCTCGCCGGTGAGTACGAGTATATATCGTCGGCCGGTCTGCTGTGAAGGAGCCAACCAACTGCACGGATGCATGAGGACGCAAAGATTATTACAAAGCTGGTATTCAGCATAAATTTTGCAATCTTCTTTGTACTATTTTTGGGATCGCCTTTCATGTGTGTGGATAGGAGGGATATGGTATATCCTTGCAAAGTGATGATACTGCTGCTGCACCTTCACGTGATTCTATTGAAAAAAAATCGCTGAAGTGTATCTACCTTTGAAGCAGCTTTGTCAGCGAAAATTCACTGAAAATAAGGACGATAGGAGGGGGATGATTTTATATTAAGGTGTTGCTGGGCAAATTTGTCTATCATGCCGGCAAAGCAATGAAGTTTTAAGGAATTTTGAAAGCGATGTGACTCTTTTATTGAGTTTTATGACCCACAACTTAGTTTTTAAAAAATTTATTTGAGTCTTCCATCTTTTGAGCCTTCTATCTCTTGTGAAGGTCGGAGAGAACGCCTGATAAACTTTAGAGGCTGCAAATGTCTTGAGAAAGCTTCCCAACTGAGCTCTTCACTTACGGTCCTTCCTATTCCGTCAAAAAATCACGCATAGGGTGCTGTACATGAACTTTTTTCAGTTAGTTTTTTTTTTTTGTTGTTTCTTATTTAAATAAAATAGACACCCTGTTCTTATAGACCCGCCTACCAAAGAGGAAGGAATGCGAGTCAAATGACATTAAATTGTCGCCCAATTGTATTGTCCTCCTTAGCCCTGCGATTTCCCTTACAATTCAACCCGGCCCCACCAATTCAAAGTAATTCGCTTAATAATGCAGAGCAGTCCCATTTCCTGTGATGAAATCTTCGTCCTGTTACACGATCCAGATGTACATTTAGATGTATCGCCTGTCAGACTCGTGAAATTACACACACATGATGATGCACATCTATGTCCACACACAGCAACACCCTAATGCACAATCGATTAATTATTCCTCCATGATTCGGATTTATTTAGCATCGTCCTATCGTCCTATCGTCCTTATTCGCTCCACACCCGCAGCTGAATTTTTTGGCAGCAACATGAATAATAACGAAACATCCCAGTAACGGAACGTGTGTTCGCAAGTGTACTAAAGCAAGACGAGAGTAAATCACGCCAGAGCCACGAGGATCCGCCGTCCCATCATCGCCCGGTGCGGCTACTGAAAACTATTTCAAGTAGGTGGAGTTGAACACAGGTTTGGGCTGTGCAGCAGGCCATTTAAAAGCAACGCACACCAGGGATTTGTATTAGGATACAGATAAATCTACTTATAGATCGTCTTTCTTCCAAAAAAAAAAGAAGAGAAAAATAATCCAGAAATGTATTTTTGTGAGGAAGGAAAGTTAATCCCTGGCAGGAGGCAGGCACGGTTCTACCTTCTGCCAATCTAATAATCCACCACCACCATCACCATCAGGGAGAGGATGCTTTGTGTGGAATTGAAAACTTACAAAATACCCTGCGCCGGCAAGTTCCAATGTTCGTTCAACGGCGCGGTAATTACATAAATCTAGTCCATTTCCCTGCAGAGGAGGGGATGGAGTAAAAACACATCGCAAACAAGAAGTATAACCAAGTAACTTTTCTAATACGATTTGTTGGTGTTTTCCGTGTGTTTTTTTCGCCCGCCATCGGCCTTGTGAAATCCTTAAATTGACAGAGAAGAAGACCGGATTACGGAGGAGCTGCAGAGGTTGAAGGGCAAAACTGAAATGTGTTATGGATATGAATGGTTATTAGTCGTCGTTATCGTCATCCTCCATTTGAACACAAGAACGCACAGAGAGAGAGGGAGAGAGAGAGAGCACTGAATGGTACACCTACAGCCTACACACGACACATCCCTTGAGCCTGAACCCTGGCAAGCCGCACGAGAGTGGAAGGACAAGGACTCCCAAATTTGTATTGTTTTTATTTTTCGAATGAATGCTTCGATATCGTTTCTAATTGCTTGGAATGGCGGGAGGACTTTTAATTTTCCATTGGAAGTGGACCTTTGCGAAACATAATTCAAGTTGATTTTTTTATTTAAGTGTTGTGTTTCGTTTTATTTTTGTCCTAATTCGAGTGGCGGAGGACTGCTAACAAGTTCATAAATTGGGCTTTGTGGTCGCAGTTGAAGAAAGACAATTGAGTCGCAAGTGGTCCTTGTTGCTCTTTGCCGCAATGAGAATTCATTTATGATATTTATTCAACTTAATTCGGTATGCAGGTTGGTCAAGTGGAAGAAATTCACAAATTTTTGAAGCCCCCTATCCCCAAAGTTTTTTGTTTTGAAGGAACAATATAAATACTCTCGGCAACGGTAGGTTTGTTGATTAAGGACTTCTAAAACTATACCAGATAGAAATGACACTTTTCTTTAGGGAACTTTTTAGCAGCTGTCAAAGTTACGTGGAATGAGGCAGTCGCCAAATTCCTCCTCATACTTCGGACGTTGAGTCGCTTGTAGGGCATGTAGCTCCGACGTCAATATTCAGCAAGGTTTGCCATTTCATCAAGCTCTGTTTGACGCTTGCCGAGCGTGCGGAAATTATTCAAGAATATTATCAAAGACCGGGTCAGTTGTAAATATACGCAACGCGTCGTTTTTGTGATAGTCAAGTATCGAGGTTGACAAAATGAACAACGTGGGCACCTGCTCTCCCTATATTTTGGGAATAAGTATATTTCCTCGGCTTAATGCTTAATAAATTTTTCACTGGGAAATGTCAAAATTAACTTTCCACATGAAAGTTTCACTAGGCAGTACGCAGGTCGAGTGAAGAATAGCGCTTCAAAAACTGAGTTTTGGTGGTCTTAAAATCCCTCCACAACTTTTCACTTGCTTTTTGTTGTCCGTCGCATTAATGTTTTGACATTTTAGCGTGAAATTATTTTAAATACAGCGGTTTAGAAGTTTCTTGGAAATTCAGATGTTTAGTTTTCGCACTTATAAAGGGTTTTTCAATAAGAGCGCTACAAAAGTTTGTTTTAAATAAAACGAAAACGGCTTGCAGAAGTCCAGACGCTGAACCAAATTTTCGACGGTTTTCAAGCATAAATCGGCCGATACTGCTGCAATTTCACGTTCGATATTCGTACGAAGTTCATCAATCGTCGCTGGCTTATTGGCATAGATCATAGACTTGACGTAGCCCCACAGGAAATAGTCTAACGGCGTCAAATCGCACGACCGAGGCGGCCAAGCGACTGGACCATTTCGTGAGATAACACGTTCTCCAAACTTGGTTTCCAATAAATTGATTGTGACATTCGCTGTGTGGCTTGTGGCGCCGTCCTGTTGGAACCACATGTCCTCCAAGTCCATATCATCCAATTGGGGCCAAAAATATTCGGTTATCATTGAACGGTAGCGATTCCCATTCACAGTAACGTGCCGGTCTTGATCATCACGGAAGAAGTACGGCCCAATGACGCCACCGGCTCATAAACCACACCAAACCGTAATTTTTTCGGGATGCAATGATGATTCACGTGTGGATTGCTGCCTGACCAATACCGCATATTTTGTTTATTGACAAAACCATTCAGCCAGAAATGAGCATAATCGCTGAAGATGGTTTTTCGATGAAAATCCGAATCATTTTCAAGTTGTTGCTCAGCCCAATTCACGAACATGCGACGCTTCTGGTGGTCAAGCGGCTTCAGTTCTTGCGTCAATTAAGTCTTGTAAGGATGTAGGCGAAGATCTTTTCGCAAAATCCGCCACAACGACGTCACAGAGATGCCCAACGCTTGAGAACGACGTGTGAGAGACACATTTGGGCTTTCTTCAACTGAAGCTTCAGCGGCAGCAATATTCTCGACACTACGGGCACTTCTTTGTCTCACTGGCACGGGAACATTTTGTACTGTGCCTGTGGGTTCAAATTTGTCCACTAGACGCTCAATTGTTGATCTGCTAGGACGATTATGACGACCATAAATTGGACGTAGCGCTCTTAACGTTGAGGCCACTGACTCTGAATTTCGGTAGTAAATTTTAATAATTTCGACTCGTTGTTGGCTCGTATGTTTCCATCATGAAATGGCAAACCTTACTGAAGAGAAATGTCAAAAGAGCGTTGAAAAACCCTTTAATAGTTTCAATGTTAGGTGTACAAAAATTTGGTTGCATGGAAGACCTTTTTCATAAGCAGGGTGCCTCAATAATATTTTTCTACCCAGCTTTGCTAAAAAAACAACCAAAAGATGAAAAAGATCTTCGAAAATGATATATTATTTCCATGCACTGTTAAACGGTGGTCCTAATTATATTAAAAATCATTTGCCAAAGTGAAAACTATTAAAATTGTAATAAACAAAAGACAAAAGATTTTGTTTTTGTGTTTGGAGGTTCACTGAAAGGAAAAATCCTCGGCATTGGTAGTAGGTACGCGAGAGATGCTTCTGCAATAGGAAGGGACTTTAAACCGATCTCAAATTCCTTCCGATGCTACTGACTTTTGTCACACCGAATGGGATTGCACCTAGCCGTTCGACTAATTGTCAATTTATTCACGAATTATTTGAAAACAAATTTTAACGAAAAATCCCTCGTTTGTCGAATTTCTAAAAAATTTACGGAATTTCTTTTCTATCTGATTTTTATAGATCAAGAGGTTTCATCCGGCTTAGTCTCCTGATTATACTGTCTGTATTTAATAATTCGGTTATTTCTAAGCTAACGTGGTTGAGAAGCCTTTTTCAGTGCTAAATGAACTTGTTTAACTTCTTTTTCAACCATTTCAATATTTAGATCTTGTGTTTGTGTCCAAGGTGCTTTGACTATGCTCTTTTGTAGCTTATTTCCAAAGGCCTGAATTTTTTTAGAAATTCATTTGGCATGGTCTCGTCATGCCCACAACTGGGGACCGTACTGGTTTCAGAATTTGGCTGTGCATTTTAAAAAAGGTGAAGTTCTCAATTTGCTTCCTCCAGCTGTTCCTGTTCGTTTTTAGTAGAAAAGTGTGTGAAAGTTGAATATTTTCTATTTAATAGGGAACCTAAGATCTTCTTGAACTCCCACAAAAAAGAAAAAATCTTCTGAGCTTAGTCACTCTGCATAAATACCCCACGAATAATCCTCCAAAAAATATTCCACTTTCGACTTCACAGTACTTTTTGCAGAGGAGTGAAAATTTCGCTGCACTCGAACAGCGTACCAGCCTAGTTGCAAAAATAAGAAGTCACAATTTCCCCACTCAACCCAGTGGGGGGTTCTATTTTTATATAAAAAAAAAACTGCCAAACACAATTCAGCTCCTTTTGTCAATTCCTCACATATCCTTGCACATCCTTCATGATTGTCTGATTGTGCTGCCTCAACAATAAGCCCATTATAATCGTGCAAATCCAAAAATACTCTCCCCGCCGAACACACTCGAAGCCTAAAACTTATTGTCTCCGCTCGACGTTCGTCACTAAATGGCGGTGACATTTCCAAATTGCAAAATTAACGAGAGTGCCTCTTATTGTCTCATTGTGTCAACCTCAAACAATCTTGTGTCACCTTACAATGACAAAATCCCAGCCGCCCTCCCATTAATTCAGCCTTGCTGACAATTCTGCATATAAGTCGTCGGTTTGGTCCCATAAGTCTTCTTCATGCCCAAAACTAAAGCAAAAGTACAGCGAATGACAGATAAAAAGTCACACAAAGTTGTCGGGTATGTCAAACTCCCATGGAATTGCATTGTTATTACTTTTTTGCAGCTCATTCATGTATATACAACATGGCTGTAGAGACTAAGGGGAGTGTAGAGCCGCCGCCGATGTGCAGGATAGCAAATTCTGAAGGCTCGCTCATATACGTATGCCAGCGGCAACATAACTTCATTTCACCAGCAGAGTAATAATTTTAATGAAGCATTTTGCGGCGAATAAAACTTTTCCCAGCGACACTTCCGCTCAATTGGCACAGCCGAGCAGCGGTGTAGGAAAGTACTCGAACTCGAAGCAGGAAGCCACTGCCACTGGTTCTGCACACGACACATCAATTGAAGGATACACCCCTGCACACACACACTCAGTACTCACGCTATCCTGCCAGAGTGCGGGAGCAACTTAGTGCCCAGAAACTAATTACAAATTGAGTTTAGTGTAGCGCCAGAGAGTATACAGGAATTGGTATTGTCGCGTACAAATGTCGTTCCGAATTGGCGGTACTATAGTTTATGCACGAGCGGTACAAGGCAATGGGATCTGGCTGGCTCTGGGTGATGGCGAATCATCTGGTGAAGAGTTATGCTTAGACAGAGAGGAAGAGTGAGCTCCCTGGAAGTTGTATTGTATGGTGTTGTGTGTCGAGAAAGTTTCACCAATCGAGTTCCGAGTAATTTGTCAAAGTTTTGTATATCGCCAGATCCAGAGAGTCGCGGAATTAGCAATAGTGCCAGTTGGAAGTCTACAGTCTACACCATGCCCATGCCGGTGTGTGGTTTTGAATTGGGTTGCTTTACAAGTTGGCTTCGACGATGATGGGTATACAATCAACTGTGCACAGCAAGGTGAATTTATTTACTAATTAGAAGTCGCGCACATTTGATGACGACGACGACGGCGACGCATGAGAATTTATTTGACGGTATTCCTTAGTGTTTGTGGTTTTTCTGAGAGCTGATTAGGAAGCTAGCTCATCACGTAGGGAATGGCTTTTGATACTTTGTGCAAATTGTTGACTTTTGTTCTATAGACGGGTGTAGCTGTAGGGGTGTTGGCTTTGTGCGACTGGTTGTGAAGCTGCGTTGCAATTACGACTGTAGGTTTTAGTCTTTTGTTCTAAGGCTTTGAATAGTAATTTTTCCATTTGTGTTAAAAGCTAGGTTTGGCGAAAGGTACCCGCTCTAATTGAAAGAAACCAAAGAAAGCCTTTTGTAGACGGTAGCTTTGTATGCTAGGTTAGGTCCCGCTTAAAGACAGAAGATTGGGATTTCCTTTTGCAGGAGATCCCATTCGATTATATAAAGGGTGGGCCAAATCCCAGTTTCTTTTCAAAAATGCAATAAAATAAACAAATTATTTTATTTTTGGCTTCACAGAAGCGCATTCTGTCACTCCAATTTTCCAATACCTTGTTGATGGTTTCAGGCTGTAGCTCACCGATTAGGTTAGGTTAGGTTAATGGGTGGATGCTGCAGAGTAACCCTGCAGCACCCCACTTAGGTCCGTGTGGATCCATTGTGATGCCCTTGTTGAGGGGTTAGCCGATGTCGTTGGCGATGAAGTTTTCTCCCTCACGTTACTCGACTTTGTCCAGCCATCCTGATAAGTTTATGAACCTGCAAAGATCAGATAAAGAGACATTCGAAAGTTAATATTTGCCATGAAAGCAGTATCTACCAAGTGTTCTATATCTTAAGTGACAAAGACTGGGGCATTGACAGAGGAAGTGAGGTGTATCCTCGTGTACCTCTTCGTCTTCACACCGATTGCTTGGATTATATTGGCCTTATGTGCTTGAATCGTTGTCGGATTGTTGTCTTAGCATTAGTCCTTCACGGTTTTCCCCCAAAAAAAAAAATAAAGGGGTCAAACCGGAGCTCCGAGGCGGCCAATTGACATCGCCAAGACGGCTGATAAGACGATTTGGGAATTTGGTACGAAAAATCTCGACTGTGGCATGGTGCGCCATCCTGCAAGAACCAGAGGTCGTCAAAACCCATGTCTCCCACCCCTATTGCGAAGATCATCTATAAATCGGTTGACGATTGTCAAAATTTATCAATTAAAATTGATATTGGTATTGCGAAATACAATTGATAAAAATAAAAGCTATTGTGAACATAACGCAAAAAAAAGAGTTATTGTGAATGAAAACTCTATTTCGACAGTTTTAAAGTATTTTTGATTTGAAGAGAGATTACTAGTGTTACAAATCTGCGATTGTGAAAAACATGTCATCAGTGGAATTGCTTCTTGATGATGACCTAGGGGCGAAAAAGTTCGTAGGATTGGCTGCTATACGAAGGAGTTTGCGAGATGCATCTTATCCTTTGGAACTGGAAAACCGAAGGTAACTAATTTAATTTCCAATTATGAGACTAAACTTATTCCGAGTTCTATTTCAGTTTTGAACAAAAATTTCGGCTATCCAAAGCTGCATTCGTTGAATTGTTGGAAGACATTGGGCCCAAACTTAAACCGATTAAAAGTCAAAGAGCAGCACCGAACATTCTTACATTTGCAGCTGTGCTTAGATTTCACGCACATGTTCTTTGCACCCCCTGATGACCTCCGAGGGCTGAATTATGAAAATCGCGAAGTACAGTTTGAATCTCCCCCGGATCCCTTAAAAATTCGAACTGGGGGGTTCTGTTTTTACTCTCTGTAATATCCCCGGGGCCAAGTGCGCGGTTGCCTTGTCGAGTGAATGAGATTTCGTTACTGACAGAGCTAACTAAATGTCGGCAACAACTTCAACCTTGGTCTTGCGCAGCCAACAGTTTCCTTTATTCTGGTGGTCCCAAACTATTATGCTTTGTCCCAAATTGTTCCCACTTCGCCTGCGCACCAGTTTTGGAACAAAACCCTTTCGCGATATCAAGATTCTGCTCCATTAACTCAAGCAATCCATTGAGTTGCCTTTTATTACTGACTATTTTTATTAAAAACTTTGGTCTTCAATAATTTTAGAACGATGCATTGACTTCTCGACAATAACGTGCGGGTTTTTCGAGTCCCAATTTTGTCTGTTAACGTAGCTGCGCGATGAAAATGCGTCTCGTCAGAAAAGATGATTTGTCGCCCAAAATCGTTGTCCAATTCAAGCTGCTCTAAGGCCCAAACATCGAAGCAATAACGAAGTGGATGGTCATGCGCCTTCAAGTGCTGAGTCAATTGGACCTTGTCAGCGAATAGTCCGAGATCTGTGTGCAGTCTCACGAACTTTTTGCACAAAATTGTGTACAACAGGCGCGGTGGGTGCTCCAAAACTTCTTTTCAGAAAACGCACTTTTTGGGCTACACGGCACTCACTTTGGAAATAGGTTTTTAATATTGCCCAACGTTGTTCAAGCTTAAATTTATTTCGTTCTGCGGAGGTATGATACTGACTTTCTGTCGAGATTTCAAGCAGAAACAGTTGTCAGTGTCAAAATAACCTATGATTTAAAATGAAATCACTAGAAATCACCCTGTACATAGACCTGGAGTTTCCACATCTTTTCTTGTTATAGTTGACATTTTTTTTTAAATATTCCCTTTTACGCCACGGAACTAGAATTTTTTATAAACATTTGGATGGAAATTTCTAATAAAAAATAAAAATATTCACCCATCCGATTCAAATAAATATTTTTCTTATATTTCACGAAAAGTATAGCAGACCTATCCTTTCTCTAGTGCAAAGGCCCCCCCATAGCTCCCACTCACACTGATTGCAACCGCTGTTAATGCAGCTCTCTCGTTGCGTTCCCCTTTTAACTAAGTTCAAATATTTAACAACAAGCATTGCAAATTGTTACATGACAAAGCCAGCTCGCTTACAGCTGATCGTAAAGGAAAAGTCCCTAAAGAGGCCCTCTCTGGGTCAATTTTATTGCAGCGCGTCCTCCGTAAAAATTACTTCCTAAAATGGTTATTCCGCCGTCTTTCGGGATCCAATTTCGATTCGTAAACCTTTGCAACATTTAAGGAAGCTTCAATTGTCATTAGGAGGCCGAAATAACCAAACCGTATGCCAATTTCGTTAATTCCTCTTGCCGTTTTCTGCAGAGAAAGCACTAAAGTACCCTTTGATGCCTAAGCAATGAATACAGTACCGCCATCCATCGAGAATTCCTTTTTTGCCAAATAGTCCTCACAAGCATACTTCCTGCTGTGGTCAGCATGTGATACGATGCGATTCGATACGAGAGAGAAAATGTCCTTTTTCGGTCTCACTGTGGCACGCAGAACCCGTACAATTAATGGCCAACTCGTATACTCACTTGAGGTTGCGAATCGGCTCAGCACGTGTCCACCCATACATAGGCACTTAAACGGGGGTCTCACCAATATGGCACGGCCCGGGAATAGGTTAGAAAAGCCAATCGCCCCTTGTCCTTGTAGTTTGCCAAGGGGGTATAGCTATTTGTATTCGATCCTGATGCGTTGCAATTTATATTCGATTCCGAATATTTTTGCGATTTTAGAACCTCTTCAAGTGCAGCCTCGACTGAATGATATCCTTTGGGAGAAATCTGAAAAACCCGTATCGCGGGACTGCTCTACCGACAAACACAAACAGCACCGATTGAAGTTTTCGGATAATGGTCGGGGTGGGAGACCCCAATCTCACCCTCAAGGACTATTGTATTCGGGAAAATTGTGGAAATTGTACAATAATGTACCGGAATAGACCAGAAATCCTTGATGAACCTTAAACTTAAAACTCCCTAATGGAAGTGTATAGCATGTAGTTGTGGGAGGTGGCGGCGGAGTGAATCGCATTCACCAAATGACTGTGCAAATACACACCATTGCAGGAGAGCTAGATAGCTAAACTAGCAGTGGTAAGTGGGTGGATGTTGTCTCAAGCATTTGCCATTGCTTAAGAGTGTATGCCGCCATTACTTTTCGGGATAACCGTTTGCTATGTTTAATTCGATTCGACAGTGTAAAGGTTTGTGTTTCTCTGCGTCTGGTATTTCTATGGTTGGATGGCATGGGTGCTGCACTGCGTGGATGAACTTTGTTGCGGCGGATTGGAAAACGTTTGAGTGCCATGCTTGATGGTGAATTTGACAACCTACTTAGGTAAGGTTAGGTTGAGTGGGGCTGTGAAATCCTCACAAAAGACCAGGCACCAGTACGGGCCTATCGCCATCCCCAGGCAACCTTCTTAAGTGGTAAGGTATCCTCCGCGAGGGGGAATTGCTGCCGAAACCGAATTTTTAGCGTCTTCTTGGGGCTCAACCGGGCCTTGGTGGCTTTTATAAAGAACCTTCATTAACTGTCCAGCAGGGAAAACAAAAGAATAAAATACTGGGAGTGAATATCTATAGACAAGATATGAATTGTCCCAAGCGGTCTTTCAGTGACAAATTTCTCTCGTAGGGGATCAGGTCGTTTGCCCGACAAGTTTAAAAAGGTTTTATAGATGGTGGTCATCCTGAGCTACCTCGTTTTGGTGGTCATCAAAAGCTACCTCGTTTGGTGGCTCCTGTCAGAATTATGAACCAAGGGTGGCAATGGCACAAGATGAACAAATTGCTTTCCACTCTGCAGTCTGAATATTTGGAAGTACCCACATATAAGGGCCCATAAGGCAACCCAAATCGATGTGAATTAATGCATGCGAGGCTCTGAAGGCTTTTGACAAAGAAGGGCCACCTCTTAAAAACTAAAATATTGTAGCTTGTATCAAGCACTTAATTTTGAAGGACATCTTCCATCTTAGTGAGTTCAAAACCTGTAAAACATTTTTAAGCGATTTTCATAGAAAGGTCGAACTTCCGCCCCCGATTCGGGGCGTGGTAATTGAAACCCTAATCTAGTGGATGAGAATCCACTCCAGAACTATATCACAATCTCAAATCGGTAATCGCAAACCGTGTGTAAAACAAGCAAGTGCATCGCCACCCGTAGGTGATCCACAAAAGGACGAAAGGAACGAAAACCCATCGCATAGAAACTAGATAAGGATTTTGTCTTAAGAAGCGTAAAGTTAGGCGAAAGTCTTAATTTTATTGGAAATCCTCTTTTATTGGAGGGTTCAACTTTGCCGGGTGATGCTTACGGCTCTGACTCTGACTCGGAGTAGGTATAGACATCGTCTACGCTGCACGAGTATAAGGGCCTGATGCAGGAGAATACGGGTTCACTTGTCGACTTACTTCCACCACCCTGCGATAGTCGATTGGAATGTGTGGTGCGGCTTTACCGTGCCATTTACTCAAAGTTGTCGTTTTGTGTGTGTGTTTTTCTTGCTACCTTGTTTGCACTGACGATACCTTTTAACCCAATGGAGGATATGAGGTCGACGGTTTCTCTTATTTTTTTTTCTTTCTTGTCTTCAAATTGACAAGGATAAAGTTTGATGATTGAAAGTTTACAAAAGCTATTGTCCTTTTATGGTTTTTGGGGTCGTTTTTTGTTCGCTTTCTTACTTTGCCAGGTTTCTGTGTTGTCGTCGTCGTCGTTGGTCGTGTGCACTTGTCTCTTTGGCACTGCTGGGGAGGCAATCGTTTTTTTTTTTCTTCCCTACCTCTCTGTCGATTCTTATTTTTTTGGCTGTCGTTCATGTTCATTCAAAGGATTTTATTTCATTTCCTTTTGTAGCTTTATTTTTTATTTTTTGTGTTGCGCTGCCACCCCCAGTTTGGTTTCGTTTTTCTTATGAAATTCTATTTGCTCTCCTGTTATCACTGTAATATCCTGGAGCGGAGAGCACCTGTAATTGAATTTAATTTGTTCGACACTTATTGACTTTTGCTACCCCCAATCCCGATGGTAGGTGGGTGTTTATCGTGGCGCTCGTATCTGTGTCTCGGTATTATTTGAGCAATATTGCTTTGGCATCGGGAAAGTCCTTAATTTTCATTTTCTCTCTCACTCTCTAATTGTTGATTTAGGAGGGACGTTGCCAACCAGAAATTAGATTTAGAAAACAAATATAAAAATTGAAGACATTCGTGACACATTATCACGTTTTGGGTGTTTGGAGCGCTCGCATTCGCATTGCTGCTTAATTGCAGGGTGGCGATGAAATTCCATCTGCTTTATGCAATTAGCACGTTCCATGGAAGAGAATGGCATTGAAGTTGCGACGATAATCATAACGATGATGCCGACGATGATGACGATGGCAATGGCAACGGGGAGCGAATCAATTGATCGGGGAATTGACACCCTGGGGGTGGATTTCATCCGCTCCCACCCTCAGTCGTATGTATATGCACGACCGGGTATCGTATTCTCTAATCAAGTTTTCCTGCTCATCAAACCCAATCAGCAATCACTTTGTGTCCCTTTTTGTCCA
The DNA here is from genome assembly GCA_948293265.1 of Cheilosia impressa. Lineage (NCBI taxonomy): Eukaryota > Metazoa > Arthropoda > Insecta > Diptera > Syrphidae > Cheilosia > Cheilosia impressa. The sequence continues at coordinate 51,481,013 of OX411881.1, read as the reverse complement.
TTTTAATCAATTATTTCCAGTTACTAGATATTCCAGTGGTGGGGGCCTGCTTTTTTCTAGTTCATTCGCCTTCTCCGTCCCCTCGGTGCATGGTGCACTGTTCTGGACCTTCTTCTGAGCACCGAACTGTCTGTATCTCTTTAATGAACGCGCTATAAATTTAACGAATTCATTGAGAGACGGATGGAGGTGTACGGCAACTGCAACTGGTATGACTGACGATGACGATGACTAACCGACCCGACAACGAGCTGATGACCAGTCTCAGTCGATGCAGCCGGCGAAAACACTGACAACAAGAGGACGGAATTAAATGTTTAATAGAGGGGGGAGTTGAAATTGACGCAAATCGACGAGACAGATGAGAATTGTGCAAAACTTGTGTGCTGAAGAAGTGGAATCGATTTATTGCAGTCAATTTGTTACGTTACTGTCCGGTGACACCAGTGGCGACGGGCTATTTGCTTGCAAGTAATCGATAGCCTCTGCTCTGAATGACTGGTTTTAATGGGAAATTTGCATTGCTTTGGGGTTCTATTTGAAGAAAGATATACTTTTCTTATTTAGGAGGTTGCCTAGACTGACATTTCGGCAGTGGATTCATAGAAACTGAAACAGAGGCAGGAAGAAACATAATGTAGGTTAAGATTTGCTACCGATTCAAGCAACTGATGGAAGGCCCAGTAATTCACGTCCCTGGGCCTACCCACTTCGAAATAGTGAGCATTTCGGAATAGAAATTACTATGTTACACAATTTTCTTTTAATTATCCTCAGTTTTTGACAAAATTTAGATTTTTGACCACTTTTTGCAGAAAGGCCATCTTTGATTTAAGAAGCGAGTTCCTTTTTGTGGAATAACTCGCTCGGTATCGACTTTTAGCTAAATGTGGTCTTAACATATCTTATATAAAATTTAATTCTCTACAACTTCGGTCTTTACAATTTTTTACCTAAGTTTAATATTTTTGGACTTAAGTCGGGAAAAAAGTGGATAAAATTTAATTATCATTTATTTTGAAGTTACTGAATATGCATATGAGTACTTCAATCGAAATTAAGTCGAAAAGTAACGGTCGTGGAGGAAAAACCCTTCTAACCAAAGTTGTAGAGAATTCAATTTTCTACAACTCTTGTTATAATCATTTTTGGGCTGAAGGTCAAAATCAGTGAGTTATTTAACAAAAAGAGAGTGAAACTCTGTAGTGCAACTTTGACAGTTTTGACTCCATTCACAGTTTTTCATATACAGGGTGCCTTATGTTCTGGGTCGACTTTTGTTGGCCGCAATTTTTCGCGTAAGTAAGTAAGTAAGACGTCCGACCAGTACCAGTTGTGTGCATTTTGTTAATCACCTTGCAAGTGCTGCCTTAAGCTGGGACATGGTTTCCGCACAATTGGGACCTTCATTTCGATCTCGTTGGATCTGAATTAAGTTATTCGTGAAAGAGCTATAGTTGATCAAATTTGTGCGATGCAACCCTAATTTTTGTCAAACTTCGTACTGATCTCTTGCAGAGAAGGTGCCCTTCAAACCCCTTCTATCAATGGCATCAAGTTCTTTCCATTTAAAATAGAAAACCCTCCCAATCCAACCACCACTTATTCGACCGGAATGACATACCGAATTTGCTATCAAACTACTGTCCCCAACACTGTTCGCATATATATTTTCCAAAACCAACAAGGTATATGATGTGCGATTCGAATGACATCCATTTCCATGGAAATCCACTCGATTTCCCTTTGAAATTGCATCGCCCTTAACGCTGGCAATATCCATACATAAAGGACAATGATAAGCTCTGGTCCCGGGCCCGCATACAAAACACACGCGCGCACCCAGAGAACATATCAATTGGTGTCATTACCAGGACGTGTAGAAAATTGAATTCCACACACAAGTGGAGTCCATAACTCAAAGCCTCTCTTTTGTTCGGCATATTGAATGTCCTTTTGTATCGGGTCCGGGACACTCTGTTTCGGAGCTAAATTGAGTCCCATAATGAGAGCTCATAAGCCCAAATGAGACGACAGCAAAAAGGTGCCAGCACCAGGCTAATGGTGGGTTACACGTTGCGCGTGATGTGAATGCAGATTGGTGGTGGTTTCTAGGCCGCTTGCCATTTTAGTTTTTTTTTTTTTTTATTTCTCTTTTGGAAATTTCCCGTAATCAGGGATAATTGATTGCTAAACAATGAGTGGAATATTTTGGACAACCCCTCGGGGGTAAACAAAATCTAGGCCCAATTGTGGCTATGCGGAACTGACATAAGTGAAAGACGCGCAAAGCGAAATGGTAATTATTGTCATGCTAATATAAGGGTCCTTGCAAACTGGGGAATACGATTTTTTCCTATGCGCAGCCCTTTCTTCGTCGGCCCCTTTTCTGCTCAATATTTACTCAACATTTAGTGGGCCGTTTGTTGTTGATATGGTGTTTTTTCCCCTCTGACAGTGGCCAGTGACGAAGCATAATTTCTCCCCCAAAGGAGCGCCTCCTCGGTGCGCTGTCACATAAATTATCGCCGAAAATTAAGTTATTGTGCGGGCGAACCGTATGTATACACAAGCGCAAACAAGCGGAGGACAAACTAATCTTCGTGGCGTTTGGGCACGCACCATAAATTGAAATGACGGATACTTTTGAGGAACTCTTCCCGACCCGGGTATTTATGGTCGGTTGGCGTTAATTAATTGGTGTGGATACCAAGATGGATACACAATTGGAAGCGGGATCGGGATTCTATCTGGTTTTACATGGCACGGTGGTTGGTTCTTGTTGTTCTGACTGTGATGGGACTAATAAAGTTTACTGTTTATGTTACTTTCGGTCAGTGTGGTGAAACATGCCTGATGTTTGTTGTAGCACAGGCGCTTGTAAGGGAATTGGGTGGTTTTGGTTTTATTTGCCTGCCCTTGGGCTATCCCAGGGATGTCATAGCGATAATCTGAGCTATTTACATCAAATGGACGTTAAATCAAAAATCCTCTTAAAGGGAGTTTTTTCGGTTTTATTTAGAAGACGGCCGGTGACATGGGAGTCTTTTAGGTTTAAAATGACTTACACTAAGTTAGTCCTTGACCGCAGAGAGGTTAATCCAAGCTAGAAGCTGAACTTGAGTCGTTTACTTTCTACCGAAGGAACATAGACAGCTTTGGATTTGGATTTGTTGCCAGAGGCCTTATTTTTTTACAATCAAACATTGAGTTACCTATGTTACCGACTTTACTTTCATAACTTTTATTTCAGTCCAGTAGGTTTAGATTACGTACCAGACTGTGGTGCTGGCTTATCTCCCATTTTTGTGCCCAAATATTGAGCAGGATATTGTCCTTGGTTTTGATTTTGGGTCGCCATTGTGTTTGTGTTCTTTTGTGCGTATTTCTTCATGACAGCTAGGTCCCACGTGTAACCTGTTTTGGGGAGGCTAATACTAAATTATCTTCATCCTTACACTGAATTATTTAATTTTAGTTTTATTTTTACAAAAGATAGGATGGGGGGATGGGAGCGCCGACACATATCACCACCCCATTGAATGGTTTTTTCTTTTTGTAACTACTGTGGTCCCAGACTGAGGGAAAAATCGCCAATTTTAGCGCTTTTCCAATAAAAAAAGGGAAAACAAAGGAAAATCTAAAAAAGGGAAAAAATCAAAAATTATCTTTGAAGCTTAAATTGCTTAAAAGTAAAATTCAAACGCATTTCCATTACAAATAAATTTCAAAGATTACTCAGAATGAAATGAGTATTTTCTTATACCAAATATGTATAAGAAAACAGCCCATCGAACGTCTACCTTAGAATTTTCCACTGCTCTAGCCCACTGAACTGCATTGACTTTGGAAAGTGTTCTTAAAATCTGCGTTCAGTGGTGTTAGGTACATTTTAAGCGCTTTTACGATGGCGTAAGTTCATTGATATAGGTAAAGGCACCTTGTGACGTTGCTAGCTCAGCTACACAAAACTGAAACAGAAACAGATCCATAAAAACATGATTACATTTTAGCATTGACTTCAACGAAAAAATGGAACAGATTCTGAAAATGTTTAGTGAATACGATTTACATAAAGCTTATTGTCGAATTGCGACCTATAAACAAGCAGAGCGGCAGTTTGACGACGATTTCGATTTCAGATGACAAATGCAGAAAAATCCACACAAAAAAAACATCCCCCCCATGATAAATTAGCATTTCTGTTGCAGAAACAATCAATATAGACTTGTTTACGTTCTGTCGTCAAACAGTAATTTTTCTGTCGCTAAATTCTGTTGCTGACAAAATTTTTTTCTGTTCCTAATTCTGTTTCTGTTACAAATGTATGGGATTCTGTTTCTGTTCCTGTTTCTGTTCTTTGACTTTCTTTGGCTTATTTTAAGGCCTGGTTTTTGACCTTCGATCTTAATTACCTACGCAATTACAAAAACTACTGCGACTCCTCGAGTAAAGCGTAGTTTTTGTATTTGCGCTCTGAAAATCCTACTTTACTTTGCTTTGCTGAGATCGAACCTAAAAAAAGCGCCCATTGTCGTTGATATTGGGTCTTAGGACTCTCCCCTGGCTGTTTATATTTAATCGACTGTTAGTACCTCAAGATGCCCGCAACACATGTTTGCCTGGATAATGATTTGCTGGCTTTATCTTTTTTTTGTATGTGGGGTTATACTCGCATCACGTCAAAATTACTCACTCGATCTATATGGATAGGCCTAAATGGAGTGACAAATAGTTTTCGTTGGTTCGAAATCGGCTTACTCATTTAAAAGATACCCGAATTTAAAGTTTTGCGAACGAGGCAGGTGTCATGAGGGCTGGCTTATCGCATACCTTTTTCAGCCAGAATTTTGTTTGCTTTAAAGCACTCAAACCTTAAAAAAATTTACCTTGCCCAAAATTGTTGCCCAGAAAGAAGACCAAAAATCTGTGAAAATTTTACCAATTCATTGAGTACTTTTTTTGGTATTTTTCCCACTTACCCATCTCAGTTATTTTTTTAATTTTATTTGACTTCTATCCTCTGCAATTGTTGGCTTTTGTGGTTTGCGTAAAATCAAAAGGCCTACAAAATAAATTCGTGTGCCTGCAAGTTGAACGACTGTTCGATGTCACTTGACTGCAAGAGTGCTGCCAAGTTTTAAAAGTGCGGGTTTGTTTAAAAATATTTCTATTTTGCGGTTTTGTGAGGGAATACAAAAAAAAACAAGTTCAAACAAAAACGAAATACAGCCCAGAATTGTGTTGGGCGCTTAAGGAAGAATTTTATATCGTTTGTTAAGGAAAACCTAGCACAAGATACGACAAAGCGCCCTATTTAGCAAGACTTGTCAGCACAGTAAACCAAAGTGAAGAGGGTGTGGTTCACCCGCTGCAAAAGAAAGAGCAAGAGTGCAGTTTCGAGAATTTAAAATGCTCAAGCTGTCATTTTAAGGAGGCGGCTGATGAGCTCGTTCAATTGTTCCAAATGTTTGTCATATTCATAAGAGGACTTTAATATATTTTCTAAGCGAAACTTGGCAAAACTTGCGAAACGAATTGTCAAAAACAGCGCGTAAAATCAGAAATAAATTTTTTTATAAGTCTTTTCAAGAACCTAACCGAAAAACGAAGATTTTAAAATATTTAAAATAGTTTACTCTAAAATAAAATTCTTAAAACACGGAATTCTAAAATGTTTATCTTTTATTAATGGAAAGATTAAAGAGGCATTAAAGACATCAACAAGAGATAAATAAAAAAATTACTCAACAAACTTCGATATAGGTATATTCACCAAAATTCTGAAATCGTATTTTAAAACAAACTATTTTGATGTCTGACATTTTGCCCCAAAAAATTCGCCCTACTCCAAAGCTTCAGCTTCAGATCTTCATCGAAATCCCAAGGCTCAAAACAACCTCTTCTACCGGTGGTATTTCATCATTATACATGGGAAAAAAAACATCCTCCTGGGATAATATTTCCAAAATCCACTTAAATTTATTTCGAGAAGGCTGTAACAAACTTTGCATTCCTAATTGCCGCTGCGCTGTGTGCCTAATTTTGTAGTCGGCAGCTATTTAAATATCCATCGTTCCTCAATTACAATTTCAATTTTAATTAAACCCGAAACGAAACTCAACTCAACTCAACTCTGCCGCTGGGCTGGGGCTACACTCTACACGGATGAAATTCACATTCACTTTGTTATCCTTGGGGAGATACGTTTTGTCCCACCGCCAGTCTTCGTAGCTAGCGTGTCCCTTTGTTTTCGCTGCTGACCGATCTAATTTTGCGTACTTTTCACCAGAAGGTATTAGCGATTTCATTAGGATTATGTTCAATTATTTAGTTCAATGGAATTCGGCTACCACTGACATGCTCATTCCTTTTGTCACCGGATATACGAGTGGGAGTATGTGTCAACACGGGAGGATGATATGATATTATCAGGTCCGAGCTAATTAATTCCCATGACCAGAGTAAATGTCGATGTAGATGATGAATCTCAGGTGCGGATGTGTGAGACGCGTCTTATGTCATAATAACACGCAAGCGGGTTAAACACTTTGTTGTGTATGGGTGTGGGAGGGACGGGCGCTTTTCCTCGAAATCGTCCGCCTTAGTGCACTTGTTTTTGTTCATTAATTAATTATAATTGCGAGGAGCAGCGCCTCTCTGCCTTCGCCTGTCCGATGGGGGGTGATTGTTATTTTTATTCCTAGGAACCAGTGAGGGGGAAAGAGAATGACAATTAAAATTCAATTGAAGAAGTCTATGCGCGCCAAGGAAGACCGTCGACGACGACGACGACGACGACGGGAGGAATGCGAATCTCTTTTCGTTTAATAGGACTCCTGATGGAGTGAATCAATTAATTTTGGATTATCATAGAGATGTGCGTGTCGTAGTTAATTGTATTGTTTTTTTTCCCGTTTTCATCCTATCTGTATATTGTCGGTGTATATGGTTCGCCTTGTAATAATGTGATTGTGTGTGATGCTGGCGGGCATGGAGAGGAGCCCATAAGATGGCGTTTCCATGGAGAGTGTACTTAAGGATTTTATTTACTTGGAAATACATTATTCCAGCTGATTGCAATGTGGGAGCTTACTGTTTGTTTATAGACGTATCGTTGTGATTTAAATGACTTTACAACGGAGGGGGAATTGGAATGTGTAGTGCTTAGGTGGGGTGTTCGTTGCGTGTTTTATGAGCGGGATTAAGGTGGTGAACTGCCATGTGGGGGGTGGTGATCAGAGGTTCTGTGGTCTTTTAAAACCCGTTTCTGTGTTAAAAAAGCGAACTTACAACTCATTTCATAGATTTGGTGAATCGTGACACTGAGAGCTGTTTTTTTCTATGGTTTCTGCTTCATTTTTGCCATCTGACGTCTCAGTCTGAAAAGGTGGTCAGCATATCGACAAGCTAAGTTCCCTTCTATCGGCTTCTTCAATGCCCACCTGAAAATTTAGTAAAGCCATGATTGGCTTCCCCACGTGTTCCATGCAACTTATTGATCATATTTTGGACTCGAAAGACGCTGATAACATCGTCTTAGCAAGGTAAGACATCACTTTAAGAATACCCTGTGATGTCACCCATACTACACTATGTGCGGCAGATTGGATCTCCGTGCTAGGGAGGAAGGTTTCTGCTTGACTTAATTTTTCGCTCCAGCCTACAACTGAGAATATGACCCAACTTCTGCTACAGAAAGTAGTAAAAAGTTCTGCCTATTATATTGAGCAGGTAAGTTGAAGTAAATAAGTGGATATGATCATATATCTGTTGCATTGAGTAGAAAGAAAATTCTAGGCATTTAATGAAGTCACAGAGCAGCTACATCGATGAAGATAGGTCTAACTGCCGAGTAATGTTTGCTTTGAAAATTTTAAAAAGGGAATAAAAAGGGGCCCAAGCCAAAAAGGGGGTCCGAAATAAAATACTTGCATAAAAAAAAACAGAGCAGCAACAACTTTTAGGTATTTGTAACAAAAAAAAAATGTTTTCATTAAGAAAAACTTTTCGTTGAATAAAAATAATAAAATCTTACTTAAACTGAAAAAGGCGCCATTTTGATGATTTTTAAAAAGTAGGGGCCACTGCTATTGAGGCTAAAAAGGGGTCAAACAGCAACGCTGCTGTGCAGGGTATTCATTTAAGCATGGAATACTCTTAAAAGTAAGAAAGAACTTTATGAATTCAATGCGATCGAACTGAGACAAGTTCAATTAAGAACAAGAGAGGTGTCGACACCTCTGTTACAGAACAATACCTCAGTGAAAGAGGAGTTGTTAAAATCTGTCAACAATCTAGTCTCCCAAAAATTTAGAAAGGCTCGTCAAGGACCGTAACAGAGGTACACCATCATCTAGACCGAACCTCGCCACAAAGGTACTCAAGAAACTCATCTGGCGGGAGTGGTACCTCCAACGTAACTCATTTTTCCCCCACTCACAACTTTTATTTTTTTATTATTAGACCACACTTATAATTGTTTCATTATATTATCAGACAAATGGACCGCACTAAATGTTGTCTGTCCCCAATTACTAAGGCGAACAGGCAAATCAAATCAAACACAAGACAGTTCGCCTCAATTTAGACAAGTTAAGCAAAAGTTACCAATCGAAGACAATTATCCAAAATTGACATACGAATCGAGTTGTGGCTCATGCAAAACCCCCTTGTCTTGGGGCGTTTACTCTGCTAGTTCAAATTTGCTGCACAATTCAATCTTGTTGATCCGAGTTATGAGAAGTCCACCCATCTGCTTAAAGTTCGTTTGAATCCGCCTGCATACGGAGAAATAAATCCGTTCCCCCCTCAAAGTAGACTGGCACGACTGGGAAACATCTGCGCAACTGTGCATTAAGTCCTTTTCCATTTGTAATTGAATTTAACACTTCTGTATATCCATGCCACGAACACGGTAATTTAAAGCCGCAACTATCCACTCGATATGCTAAAATGAACAGAACAACTGGAACACAGAGCCAAGTATAACCTGAAATCAATCTCCCAGTCGCAGTCATGAAACGATTAAACTGCTGCCCCATCAATTTATTCCCGCTTTTGTTGTATGTTGCAGATTCAAATCGCCGATTAATTCACATGCCAATTTGGCAACATAGTTGCCGGCCGGCATGTACTAGGCCGGACAAGAAAATAGAGACAGTCTCCCGTCTCGCATGTGCAATCAAATATGCAATTGCGACGGCGGCGGGAGTCTTAATTTCGAATCCAAAGTTTCCATTTGCAGTTGCACGTGGCGGAGTCTTTTCTCGTCTCGTCTGTGTATCGACAATTGTTGTCCGCGCAAAAACAAAGAGACCATTGCGGCGGGATTTATGGTAATCACCCTGTCACGACAAATCGATCTCTGTACGGGTTCTGCTTGTTACATTAGATATCCAAATGAGACGGAACTGTTGGTGCACACTGACAGGGCAATTCGACAACTGAGCAGGGATTTTGGAAAGTCGCCTAAGAAATTCATGAATCATCTTCATCTCCATATTCAGTTGGGCTATGCAGATTGGGGAAAGGAGAATGTTTTTTTTTCCTACAACAGGATTCGCTGTGTAATCCAAAAAAAGGAGGGTGGAATACGAAAAATATCGACGGATTTACATAAACCGGACCAGGAGGCGTTTGGGAAATGCTCGGCGAAACATTGTCACAGGTGTATGGTGTTTTGTTTCCTTGTGAATTATATTTGCTGTGATGCGATGCGAGAATTTAAATTGGATTCTACCAGAAAAGAAAACCATTTTCAAGGGGATTTTAATGCATTACTGTAAAATATTTTTTTTTGTTTTTATAAGAAATCAATTTAAATACTTTTTCGAGTTTTCAATTAGGTTCTTCATGTTTTCCCAACATTTTGGAAAAGTTTAGTCCTGCGGTTCCTACGCTGGTACCTTTAACTTATTGAAGATTGATTTTTTATAATTTAATTTTTTTTTTAGTTTGTATCAAAAATGCCACATCAGCGGAGGAGTGATATTGGTAGTCGGTCACGTAGAACGCAAAATAGATCAAAATCGAATTCAAAGAGAACGTTCAGGTCATTTTTAACTTTAACTTTTAAATTCATTTTTACTCAATTCATTCATTTAGTTCAGGTCATTCATCTGAACAACGTGAACATATCGTAATGAGCAAGAAAGATTGAGAATGCAATCGCATCGCACAACAAGAAATGTTAATGAAAATGCTGAACGAATCAATGTTAATGTTGTTTTAAATGGTGCTGGATTTCGATATAATAGTGCCATTGATTATAGTTTGCAAAAATTTGTGGTTATTGGCGCAATGAACAAATTATGTCAATTTTGTAATGCATTCAAATTTGGAAATAAAACTTCTGGAATGTGTTGTGCTTCTGGGAAAGTTCGATTACCAGAATTGCAATATCCACCTGAACCATTACGATCATTACTTTCTGGCACAACACCAGAATCAAAACATTTCTTGGATAACATTCAAATGTACAATTCATGCTTCCAAATGACAGCTTTTGGAGCAACGAATATAATACGAGATAATTTTATGCCGGCATTTAAGGTAATTTCGGTTTTAGGCGTTTCAGTCGTTCAATAGAGAGGTTCAACTATCAAAAGGGATGTTAATAATTTAATCAATTTTAGGCGGTACGAAGTTCGCCGGATCAGCTAGTATCAATTAAAAATAGTTTTCTTATTATTTTACTCGTTAAAAAATCTAACCACTTCCACGCAACTTTTTATATAAATGCCAATTGTTTTTTGTAATTACCGACTCTTTTTGAATAAATATAAAAAAAATTAAAAAGAAAAAAATACTTCGTAAAAACTTTAAAAATTGTTGTAAATAAAAATATTATGGATCACCCTCTGAGCAATTAAATAATTGCAGACCGTTTTTTTACAAGCTTCGTAAAATTTTACCTGTTTTTTAAGTTTTTCTTTAATTCCTTTCTCTGTTAGTTAATTTTTCAAAGAAAATTTTGCCGCCTAAGATCTAGAAACAGGGTGAAGCAATTTTGTTCAAAATCACTATTTTTATAGGCTTGGAAATTTATTTTAAGAAGAAAACAAAAATTGTAGCGATATCTTCATGCGTTCAAAAGTTATGATTTTTGCAACCAAAAAAGTTATTTTGGATCACAGTGCGACGTCGATCATCCGGTAACGAAATCGCTCAAAATTTACCTGGCCACCGCCATACGATTTCGTACGTTTTAATTTGTTAACGTCGCTAGTCGCTCACTGTGTGGCTGCAGCCAATAGGCAGAGCCTTCAATACCCCTTATTCCGTTGCGCCGAGGTCGTTCACCAATTTTATTCGAACAGAACGGGCTCTGCGGTTGGTTCTTGAATGCAGTTTTCGAGGTCGAAACTTTTCGCAGCTCGAAGTCGAAGCAGTTCGCGGTCGAAACTTCTCGATTGGAGCCGTATAAAGTAACAAGCGTCTTACGCCTTTGGCTGCAGAGCGACAGTTTGAAGCGATATAACACCTTTAGTATTAGAAACTACGAAAACAGTCTGCACAGCAAGTCTACCCCCTTGATATCCAAAAATGTTCTTCTGCGTGGCTTTTCGTCTTTGGGAAAGGGAACCACAAGTTTTGTGGTTGAAATGTGAAACTCTATCATGACAAATGAACTGTCAAAGGTTTTCAGACTTTTGCGAGGGCAGCGGAAAAGCTTTAAGAGGTTATTTGTGGTCCCAAAACCAACCGACTCAAAACTGATCCACTTCGCCCACTATACCTGTTAAGGTGCCATGCTGCAGTTTTATTTAAAATGTCCTTTTCTTGGTCCCTATACCGACTGCTGCCAAAATCCCACGCACTCTTCACATCAAAAGATCTAAGGCTCACAGCGCCCATCCAATTTCTTACCAATTTCATTCGTTCCATATACATCTGCCTCTCACGCTGACAGCCGGCGACAACAACAACTGCTGAAATTGCCACAATTTCCTCGCAAATTCAATGTCATTTATGTCAGATAGTTATATTGCCACCATCCACGTTTTTGTGGATGTCATCTCCCACCGTGCGCGCTTGCCATGCCACGGCCACGCTCTCCGTCGTCCTTCTCGTCGTCGTCGTCATCGTAATTTCGCTTACAAAGCACCAGGATATGAAAGTAAATTCCATTCACGAGCATAACGATGATGTTGGATAGCTGCTGATGCTATGGCATTATAATTCTTTCATTTAGTTGCTTATTAAAAGTTGTAGATCTTGTTTAATGGCATTTCATGGATGTTTTTACTGCTGGTGCTATATACACCAAGCCATGGCTTTGCGCATTTCCTTTTCGACTTTTGCTTCTTGTCCTGCTGCTGTCGATCTTCCATTACATGGGCGCGCTACACCCACATATATCCAGCCGTAGTAATTCTCTGTTCATGGAATTCCAAAGTGGAGTGCTTGAAAAATGCGAGCAAGGAAAAATCCTGCCATTCACAATGATGAAAACGCACATATAGAACAATTTTAGCATTAAATCCGATTTTCATTATACAGCAAGGAGTGTAAGTGAAAAAAGGAAAAATAAAAATAAATAAATTCGTATCTGGGGTATGGAGAAGGCATGGCAATTAAATTCTATTGGATCTTGGATATTTATGAGGGAATATAGACATTCGGTCGATGGCATAAAGCTGCATAGGGGTATACTGGGTAGGCTGGGGTAGGCTGAGGTAAACTGGGTAAACTGCTGCCCGACCTAAATTCACTGAACGCAAAAGGAGTCCGTTTATGGTGTCTCATGCACGCCGGGTCCTCCTGGGTATAATGTGCGGCAATTCCGGAACTGCGACAATTGTCTGATTTGTTATAGAACGGCCGAAAGTTTTCGTTCTAATTGGGCTAACCTTCGGTCTTTGATTAACTGTCTTTGGCAACTGATTAGAGTGAGCCGGACTGAGGGCAAAGTTATTTATAGAGCTTCAAATGGAATTTCAGGCGAGTTAATGAACTGTAGATGCAACTGTCAGATCTCAGGCTTTATGGTGGACGTCAATAGGAGATGAAGCTGGCCATTTTCCCTTGGCGCAAGTAACCGGAAAAACAGCCAGTAAAGCCAGGAAACCATTTACAAAAATGAGGGAAGCTGCTTCGGTCTTAAAACATGATGCCAGTCGTAACTTATGTAATTTTTTTGCAGTTGGCGAGTTAAGCCTTTCTTGTAGCTTTTTCCTGCTCACGATCTCTATGTAGAGTGTAGACTCTGCCAACTTTAAGTGTCCTAAAGAGTTCACTGTTGGACTTGCACTTCTCAGCGGTTTGAAGACAGTCAAGCTCTAAATTTACCTGGTTGGCATCCACCTCAGCCTATTGCGGGTGTTTTGTTGCTGCCTCGCATTGGTAGATTTGGTTCGGCCAACTCTTCCCCATGGGGTTGCAGCTGGAGATCTCTATGTTCGTCTAGGTTACAATTAGCACCAGTGCATAGGCAAACATTCCCCAATGAGAGAGCCAACAATGAGCCGACATGAAAAACTGCAAAGCTTGCTTAAAAATAAAGAAGAAGCAGAATTCTGCTACCATTAGTTGCAAGGTAGCCACTTAGGGCCCGCACTGTACTGCATGCAATATTCATCGTAGATGTCGTTGCTCTCGTATAGCATTTTACCAGATCGAAGTAAGACGTAGTGCAGCTTAGAGTTAAGTTTAAGAGACGGTCCCAATTTTTTGTCATACAACAGCCTGCTAGGCCCAAGGTACAACCCTTCAAAAATAAGAATTTGAAAGCAAGCAGGAGCTGGCCTATAAACAGACCCAACTCTTTTAAAAATTCAGATTCAGTGCTGATAAATACATGACACAGCATTAAGTTAGTCAACCGACAGTCCCATTAAAAGACTGCAACTTTTGCAACTCATTTCCACGGCGCCATTCCTCGCAAAAGTCTAACGAACATCAGGGAGTCTAACTCTTAACTCTTAAGGTCCCTTAAATTCCTCACTCAAAAATAAAACCCAGTCGCAAATATTTCTTTCTTATCCTTATCTCAGTTGTGAACATTTTGACACCATCGCTTTGGGGGTTGGAAACCGCCGACTTTTTCTTAAAGCAGCTCAACCGATGGGTCTTAAGTTACTTCAATTATACATCAGCTTCATCCCCCACTGTTATCATCGAGCCATGCCTCGCTTAAAAACCAACCTGATGCTAATCAATTATTCAACACCAGTTTGGCTCATACCTACTCCATCGAGGGATGGTTGTTTTTTTTTTCTCCTTTTTTGTGGTGTCGATTCGATATCGATTCTTTGCATTCAAAGGGAAGTATCCAATTTCAATACCAGATACCAGTATTCCAATTTTTTTCGCTTTAATTTCTGCTGGCTGTTTGTACCACCATTACGGTCCCGCTGTCCAAACATCCTTATCGGAAATTAATTCATTTTATGTTAGCAATTAAAGGGGAGAACGACATACAGTGAAAAAAAAAACTGAAAAAAGAAAACCAAGGGCGGTTACCAAAAAATCGCACGAAACCCCTCGAAATCGTTAAAACTTCTGTTGTCGTTGTGGCTGATGGTGGTGGTGGTGCTGCTGCTGCTGCATCATGCGGGTGTGATATGCGATTCGCTTGTGCTCGGCTGTTATGGCCGCTGGGCCACTTTTATAGATGCACAGTGAAATAAAAAAAAATAAAAAACAATCCCATCTCCTCCCCATTTCGAGGGTATCAGTCCAAGCCTGGTGTGCATCAACTTAACACCCCATAAACCCGGGCAGAGGTAGAACCCACAATATAGGCACCTGGTGATATGGGTATACACCGTATACCGTTTACCGTATACTCTGCGTAAATTCATATCAAAGTGAAATTAAGAAAATGAAAAACTCAAAGGTTGACATTTTCGGGCGGGGGCTCCCTTTTTTTTATGCCCGTCTCTAAATGTGCGTGTAGGCCGTTTGGGGTTCTTCATTAAATCGAGGATTCCGTGGGCTTGAAGCATATCTGGTTTTGGTTTTACGATCCTACACTCGTACCCTGTTTCGAATGAATGGTTACAGTTGCACGCAGTAATATTTTTCTCGTTTTGTTTATTGTTTTGTTTTACCACTGTTTGATTACTTACTCCATTTAGCGAGTGTTTGTTGTTCGGTTGTTGTGTTTTATGGGTTTTTTTTTTCTTCCTAGCTACCTGGTTTATGGGCTAAGTCTGCTTAGAAATGGATCCAGAGGAAGGGGTGTTGTTTATGCGATTTTTTCTAGGTGTTGGGGTGGCACTCTCTCGTTTGGGTTGTAATAAAGTTGCATTAACACGGTATTAAAATTTAATTTACCGTAAATCGATATAAATTTTGAGGATGCTGTCAACATTTCGGTGGCTTCCTCTTTTTTTTTTAATTTGTTAAGATGCGAAATGAAAAATTAGGGAACATAAAATGTGCTACTTGAAGAGGTTTGTCTTCCATTAGCTAATGGAATCGGAGAAATCTGAGGCGGAAGTCGCTTGTGGGGATTTTGAGACCTGAACAAGTGTGAAACTTGTTCGAACTCGATCTATTCCAGTTGAAAAATAGGTCAGAAGAAAGGCTCAGGGGTCTGCAGAAATAAAACCTCCCATGTTACTAAATACAGGGTGGCGCACGAATCGTGCTACAAAAATAAAACGTAATAACTTTTTTTCTGTGTGAGTAATCGGCTTATTTTTTTTTTTATTTTGTAGGTTACTATTTAGATTTATAAAAATGGATGCTTGGGTTACGGGGAAAAGAATTTGGATAGTGCAACGGTACCATGCTTTGCAGTCCGTCATTTCCGTCCAAAGGGAATTTTGGCGGGAGTTTGGCGGTAATCCCCCGAGTAGATGGACCATTATGAGGTTTGTAAACATGTTTGCCGAATCTGGAAGCATCGCACGAAGGCCGTACCATCGAGATGCCAATGTTCGGGTTCAGGATACAATCGCAGCAGTAGCATCTGCAATACAGGCCAATCCGAGCGCTTCGACCCGAAACTTATCGGGGCAAATTGGAGTTAGTAGACGGTCATTACAACGGATACTTCATGACGATTTAAACTTGTTTCCGTACAAAGTCCAAATTACTAGCAAGTTAAACCCTCAGGATTTGCCTGTTCGCCTGGAATTCTGCCAAAAAATGATATCAATGGCCGAAGAAGACAACACATTGATCAATTGTTTGTTCATGTCTGATGAGGCCCATTTTGATCTTAACGGCAATGTAAACAAGCAAAATTGCCGTATATGGAATGAGTCTAATCCTCTAATCCAGAAATGCTCCATGAGACGGAACTGCACCCAGAACGAGTCACTGTGTGGTGCGCAGTTTCATCAAGGTGTATTGTCGGGCCATACTTCTTTGAAGAAAACGGTGTAACCGTTACTGTCAATGGGGACCGTTATTTAAAGATGCTGAAGGAGTTTTTTTACCCAAAACTGCGCCGAAGACGTATACCATTCAACAGCGTTTGGTTTCAGCAAGATGGAGCAACTGCACATATAGCCAGACCAGTTATGGCGGAGCTAAACAAAAAATTCGCAAACAAATTAATTTCTAGGAACTCCACTCTTCGCTGGCCCCCAAGGTCACCTGACCTGACTGCACCAGACTTCTTTTTATGGGGTTATGTCAAGCAAGAGGTGTATAAAACGAAGCCCAGGAATTTAACTGAATTAAAGCAGTCCATAACGACAATAATTGAGGCGATCCCAACTTCAACTCTTCAGGCCGCAATGAATAATTTTTTGATCAGGTGCCGCATATGCGTGGGAGAGCGTGGAGGTCATTTGCGGTCTATAATCTTTAAAAACAACTAACTATTTAAAATAAAATTTAATTTTCTAACCAATAAAAAAAAATAAATGAAATACATCGATTAAAAAAAAAGTTATTTGAATTTCTTATTGTAGCACAATTGGTGCGCCACCCTGTATATTGACAGGTTCAGGGACAAAATGAGCTCAAAATTGTTCTGTTTATGTTCTTAAATTTTATAACTAATTTTACAATCAACAGCAACTGATATACAAAAACTTTGGTTGGGTTTGTACTGATTTCAAACATTACCAGCAGCAATGCATAAAAAAAACCCTTTTATGTGGATTTTTGAAACGTTGGATGGCGAAACGCGAGGAGTCACACCGTCTCCTGTTCAAATCAGCGAGGACCTAATGCCAATTTCGGTTGTGGAATTTCAAACGAATTTGTGTACGAATATTCATTTTTGCCAAAAACGCTTCCAAGGGGTAATGTCGTTATCGATGTTGCTGCTGCTGTGCCAATGTGTGCTAAGAAGTCAACTGCAAGTAGTTCTAAAGGTTATGGTAGTGCAGACAAAATGCGGTAGTTTTGTTTTGATAAAAACAACAAATTTACCTTAAAATTTTCTTACAAAAAACGTGAGTTTTACTGAATTCACTAATCGAACATGCTATCCCTCAAAAGAAATTGACCTCTTCCCATTGGTTTCGAACTTTTCTTACTTGCTTGACGGGCTTTCGAAAACTGATAAAAACACTTGCCAATTTGAACTCCGCACCGCTTCTTCTTAACCTTAAATCAAACCCCACTAAGCTGCGATTGTTATTCTAAGGAAGAAAAAAAAAAAACCTACCCCGCAGGTCGACCAAAAGTTCGAAAACCCCAAAAGAAATGACTGACAACTCGGATAAATTATTCATTCCCTCCCTTCACCTAGGGGCTCTTCAATTTCACGCAAACATTAATTTTCGCTCTCAAATTCAAAGCCTGCCATGGAAATTTCCTGTTTCTGACACTGTTTACGCAAACATGCTGGAATCAGTTAATTTTACCCACTTCTAGGCCAGATAATGATATCGCAGTCATAGCCCCCCCCCTGTCAAACATTCTAATTGAAACCCCCCCCCCATCGAGCTCATACCTGCCACAAGCCATCATGAATTCATGGATATCTATAAGTTTTTCACGTTCCGCTCCCGAAAGGGGTTTAATGTTAATTAGGTTTTCTTGTTGCCTTCATCTGCCGCCGCCAAATACCATTCGTTCATCAGGGCCGCCTGTCCAAGCAACCATAAAATATAAATCACTTTTCACCGTGTCACCAGGAATTATCTGCGGTACGCAGTTTCGCTACTTAAGGCCATCTCTATCTGACGTTCCCCCGGAGTGTCGGAGATTCTTCTTCGTCCTTTTCGACGGCGAGATGAAACAATTTCGCGCCCGTGGGTCTGGTGTGCGAATGGTGAATTGGCCGCGCTATCTCGGGCGTCAATTGACTTTATAAAGCGCGAAGAATTCCCTCGGAGGAATTCATTAAACAGACGCCGTCTGCATCCCCTTTAAATCGATCGATATTGGACCGCTTCTGGTGATGATTAACTGATTAGACTTGTGCGTTGTGCCCCCGTAAAAATGATAAGAATCCTCCTTACTCTCTCTCTCTCTCTTTGAAGTAAGAGAGCAGTAATGATTGGCCGGAGGCCACTAAATCTGCCACACGCACACACACGCGATGATGATGATGAGCTGCCGCTCCCCAGGGCTGTGCCGTCTCTTCGTTTATGATGTATCATAATATTTTTTTCCCCTTCGTGGCGGTCTTAGCTTTTGGTTATCTGATAAATTTGCTATAGCTACTCGTAAAAAATAAGAACCTTCCAGCTTCCACCCGAGAAAGCGTTCCTATATAAGAAGAAGATTGTCAGCTGTGATATCGGCTGAGCTGAAGCCCTAAAAACTTCCCTTGTTGCAATTCACACAGTACCAGAGTACACTATCCTTACAGCCACCGCGCACACATGTGTGTGTCGAACCTTGGGGCTTTGTGTGCACTTTGGATAATCTTTTGCTGGAAAGTTTCTTCGCAGTTGGGTGTTTTTTTTTTTTTTTTTCTTGTCGCTTGACTCTGTGTGGCTTACATGATGACATGTCGCTTCTTTTCCATACATCCTTCGCGTTTGCAATAAAAGTCTTTGATCTGCGAAAAATCCTTTTCACTACATGTATGCGCGCCCTTTATGAGAAACCTACCTCCCACCCTCGTTCGAGTTTTCGTCTGTTATTTGATGCTAGGATAATTTTTGGGTCATGAATAAGAATTTACTTGGTCCTTCTTTATTTGTTCCGTACCTTTGAAAGGGGATGAGGGTTTGCCAAAAAAAAGAAAAGAAGAAGTTACGACCGAACGTCCAATATTCGACGTAATAACATTTGTTGGCTCTATACTCGTATGGCACGCTGGATCGCCTGCTCGCCCCTTTAAGTTATTCATTAGAGATGGGAAGTATGTGATAATAATTGGATTTGTTTTATTAGCTAGGATGTGGCAACATTCCTGGACTTGGACGGGTGGAAAGCTGTTTTTTTTTCCTTTTTTCCTTTTTCGTGTGGAGAAGTTTCACCATCAAAAGTCGTCAAAGTTCTTATCGGGTTGATGGGATATTGGATGTCTTCATGGATTTTTCCATAAAAACGGTAAAAGATTTATCCACACATTTTGATATTGAGTATGAGGTACTGTTATCGTCGATGACAAAGTGGCGAGTTTTTATTAGTTTCTATATTTACTCGGCGGAAGTTTTTTTTTTGTCTGGAAGTAACCGAGAATTGTTGCGTAATAGTTGAAAGTCCTGTGGAATTCATTAGAAAAAAAAAAGATATGAGAAAGAGGGACAAAAGTTGATTCCGTGTATGTGATAACAATAGACTTAAACTGGAATATAAAAATACAAACATGTGTTTTAGTGCACAGCACAATAATTTTTAGAGTTATGAATCGTTGGCGGAGATTTATGCGAAACCGAGGGCAGGAGCTGGATCTTTGTCGTCAAATCAGACTGTTAAGTTGGGACAGAATTTTTTTATTACCTACATATTTTGTGTTACAGACTCATATCTGGGAGGCGAAGTTCTGTTTTGAGAGTTAGCTGGGGGCCAATACTTGTACCCTATAGTGGTAAGACTGAGGCAAAGCAAAAGCAAGCTTACTAACTTAGACCTTTCGGTTGGGCATAAAGTTGTCGGTCGTTTTTAGCCGTCTAAGAAAAAAAAACTTGCAAATCGAAGCTAATTATGATGCCCCAACTATTATTTTACTCTTGCCAATCGGTGTTTTTTGGCTCACAAACATAGACAAAAGGAGGTATTAAAAAAGATCATGGTCATTATCTTGGTCTCACCGCAAGTTGCTTTACATTCACTTTGTCAAAAGCTGATAAAAATCTTTAACAATATTTTGACAAACGACTTTTTTTTTAGCTGTATTGATCAAGTTGAAGAATCGAACTCTATACGCTGTCAAAAGCTTTAAATACTGCGATTTATGAAGCATAAATGGACACAATCCACTCCAGTTAAACGAGTCCTTGATTTACTGCAAATAAACAGATGAAGGTTAGATAAGGTTATAGACCTTGATATTCAGTGAAGATGTATTTAATAAATTATAGGGAATAGCTAGAGGACTGAACTGCAAATAACTACGGATGAGGGCTCTATTCAAATAAGTGGGAATGGCTAGAAGACCGGGCCGCATATAACTGCGGGTGGGAGCTCTATTCACATAAGTGGGCATGACTAACTTAAAGACCGGACCGCATATAACTACGGTCTACGAATGAGAGCTCTACTCAGCATAATTGAAAAGCAAGTGAAATATGGCCTTAAGAGAGGCAACAAAAGCCATTGCGGTTCAATTCAGTTCATTCGTCAAGCTAGGACTTTGGGGTCTAATAGACCAATTTCGCCAATTAATATTGATTTAATTTTTAGAGTCTATGAGAGTGACTGAGACAAAGATGAAGACCTCAACCACTTTGGCGATTTCTACAGGCAGCTAGCTACAGACCAATCGGTCTAAGGAGGCTTGTTTCAAACAGAACGACCAGCTCTACTAATGGTAAAGAACTTAGAAAGTAGTTCTTCTATCAAATCGCCAAAGTGTCAATAAAAAGAATGGGCCTCACCAATAATCATTTTGAACCTTCAGTTTATATATTCAGTCACAATATGAAATTTTGTGTTGAAAACTTCGCCATTGTGAGTTCGAAAAATGCTTTTCAAAATTGCTGTCACATGCTTAATGCCTTTAAAAGCTCCACAACCTTCTTCGAGTGCTGAAGGGCTTCGTAAGAGACAAAGTATTGATGTGGGTACTTTGAATGGCAGGCTTGAATAAATGTAATAAGGCGATTCAAGCTTAACAAGTGCGATAACACAAATGTTGATGAATCGAATGGCGATTAATGGACAACCATGCCTACAAAGAAACACGGCTTAGGGGACGTTAAAGTCGGTTTAATGCTTGCAATAAAATCCTCAAGTTTGTTTTTAAAATGCCTTCCAATGCTAAGGTTTGCTACAAGTATGTATATACACTTTAATAGCGTATATAGGCTTTTCCAATGAGTGGTGTTATTGTGAATGACCCGCTATTTCGGTAGCTGTCACTGTCGCGCTTCAACAACGCATTGAAATTATTAAAATTCACTACAAAAATGGTGAAAATCTTGCAGTCACAGTTCGCAAAACTAAAGCATTTTTTGGTCGTCGTGATGCACCTTGTCGGACCGCAATACAGAAAATGGTGGAAAAATTCGAGCTGTTGGGACAAGTTAGTGTTGGTGATGTGAAGAATGAAACCCGTGCACGTCGCTCAAAAACAACTGAGAATATTGCTGGTGTAGCCCAAAGTGTTGAAGAAAATCCAGGTTCGTCCATTCCTCGTCGTTCTTTGGAATTCAGAGATGATTAATGATTTTTTATGGTCGCAGTTGGATGGTATTGATCTGGACAACGTTTACTTTCAACAAGACGGCGCTACGTGCCAAACAATCAACGAAACCATTGATCTTTTAGGGGAATTGTGTTATCTCTCGAAGAGGTGATCACAATTGGCCACCGAGATCTTGTGATTTAACACCTTGCGACTTCTTCCTTTGGGGCCACGTGAAAGATAAAGTCTACGCCAACAGCCCAGCGTCGATTCAAGACCTAAAAGATAAAATTCTTGAGGCTATCGAGGACATAGGGCAGCCACTTAGCGATTTGGTTATGGAAAATTTCATGAAAAGGATATGGTCCTGTATGCGGGCTTTTGGTGGCCATTTGGCTGATGTTGTTTTTCATTTATTAACGGCATACCTTCCTCTTTATTATGAAATAAACATCCGATCATTTATCTCAAAAAATGACATTTTTCTTTGAATACCAAAATAGCACCTCTTATTGGAAAACCCTTTATTTAAGCTCACTCCTAAGTTCTTGGTTGGGTAGCAAAACAATTGAAATACCGTTCTTAATGAGCCAAAAAAGTATTTCCTCGCCAAGTAAGTCCTTTTTGAAGTTTTTTCGTATAGTAAAACTGAAGTAGAACCGCGTTAAGAACCCAGCTTGATCCAAATTGAAACCCCACCCTTAATGATCTTTCTTTGTTAAGAAAGTCCTTTTCTAATTTGGCTTTCACTAAACCACAAGCTAATGCATTCGCTTCGCTTAGGACTTGAATACCCATTTTCGATACAAGCTAAGGAATCATGCGGCCGAGCCTCTTCTCAAATGGTTCTTTTTGCATTGCTGCAGTCTTCCAGCAGAGTATTTTCTCGTTTTGTATTTTGTACAAGTTTATATTCAAAATTCAAGCCACCAAATTGGTGAATCCGAGAACTGAGAACTACGATTAAATTTGAATTGAATTTCATAAGAAACAACACCAGCAGTCGGTGTGCTAAACACATGCAAGTCTTAGCTAATCAGTCATCGGTTAAGCTCAAACAATGTGCATTGTGCGCTGTGACGTTTTCCCAACCGACGAACGAGGATGGAAGATATTTAAAAACTAAAGTTATCTCCTATACATCTACAGACTTTCAAATTTAAGTTGAGTACGTTTTTGCAAGGAAGCACAGGAAACCGTTTCAACACATTTTTAAAGTCGCTCAGTCGGTTTGCACTCAAATCCGTTCAAGGCATTATAGAATCAGGACCAAATTTGAATACCCAAATGCGGCCCATAAATCCTATTAGACCGAGTTAAGCACAGACAATCTGCATCTGGCATCGACAAAAATTACCATCAATTAGAACATGCGGAATATATAACGCATCCCGCATCGCCCGCCCACCCGCTCGCACTTAATCCCCAGTATATTCCGTTCACGATCCCCTTCAGCTTCAATTAGACAGCCACTCATCTTATGATTAAATCATAGGCACTTCGTCAAGCCAAAATCTATTCCTCGCTCAACAAAGGACACCATGATTCATCGTGTATGCGCCCCCACCACCCTCAGCAACTTCCAACTCCATGGATTGTAATCGCGCGATTTTCTCCATTTCGTGACTCCGACACCGTTATTAATCATCGTGTGTTACATAACCTCCATAGGTATGTCTCTATATCTGTACCGTTACTGTTACTGTACTCACCCTCATCCACCTACCACCCGCAGAGCAGAAATGAACGAGCGAAAAGAAAAAGAAAAGCAGCAAAAACAACGAGAATTACCGTAAGTACAAACAAAAGAAAGATAAGGGTGGCGGTGGCGGTGGCGGTATCTCTATAGGCCTTCGCTCCGAGGATGGCTGTTCGGAATTGTAATTATTACATCGTATTTCTCTTCGTCTTTTCTCTTGATCTTGGTATTAATCATGGTCTTGTTGTTCATGTGTCCTTGTTGTTGGTGTCATTGTTGCAGGCATTTACTAATATGTACGTATATAGGTGTGTATGTGCGGGAGATTTACTTTGCTCCATTGTGTCGTGGCCTTTGCCATTTCCATGTAACTCTTGTCGACGCATGGATTAATAGGATGACTGACTGTCAGTTTGTCTGCAAACCACGAAACCTTTTGCACCCTCGCTGTCTACTTTGGATTGCGGATTGAAAGATTCTCAAACTCATATGCCTAATGATTATCACGATAAATCCCTCCGCACTCGCGCCTGTCGCCGAGGGTGAGAACGTTTATAGGAGCCATGGAGTACCTCTGTGTGCAGTGCGTGCTCTGTGCTGGCACAAACGCAAAGTTCAAGTGGAAATTGTACAGCTTACGGCGATGATGATGATGATGATGTTGATGAGATGATGTGTGGGTTTGTGTGTGCCGTAGGATTTTATGTGTGCCACCCCCGCCTTATTGTATAATTAAAAAGTGTTAAACATTGGTGCGCGAACGTACGGCAGATAGGTGCTTTCACACCATCACGGCGAGTGGTGATTTTTACAGTGGGGTGCAGCAGGAAAGGAACTGTGTCCGCATGTCGGTTTAGGGCGGCCGGGCCAAGTCACATTTGTTACTACAATGGGCTATTTGATGTGTGATTAAAATCCGTCTTCCTAAATTTTGCTGTTTTCTGGGGATAAAAGTGTTGGTTAGCGTGTTCGGAAATATTTTGAGCAATTTGCTATCCGCGCTGAATGGTTGGTGTTTGAAATAAGGAAATAATCTTCTATAACAGTACATTGGGCGGTATAACGGGGAAATAATCACTTTTAGCGTCCATTTAGGGCCTCACTTTTCATGTCAAATTTTCAAACTTCGGGGTGACACTCAATGACGTTTATAACTCGATAACTGCTGGGCCGATTTCCATGATTCTTTTTTTTTTCCTTTGTTCGTATTGATGTATTTCAATCGAAATTTCGCATTTCGGGCAAAACGGAGTTGTGCCGGGTCCAGCTAGGTATTTATAAAATTCGACATAATTGTGTTGGCCCCAAGACGTATTTTATGTGTCACAATAGACAGTGGATCGCCTGTAAAACCATTGAACAAATTAACTCTGACTTTAGAAAATAATTTGCAGCCGACTTTGATTTGTACTTTCGGGCGACACTGTCGCAACTGATATTGATAATTTCTGTTGCGAAGAAACTTCAGGGGGTTTTTGGCGAAAGATAAGTGGAAGTTTCCCTCGAGCCTGGTGTGGATTTGGGGGGCGACAGCCGACAGCAGCGCACATCCTTTCAATCTTCATTTTGTGTTTTTTTTTTCTGTTGGCTTTGCTTCAATCGCTCCCCCATATCTAAAGGGGATAATATTGTGTGTGGTGTTATGTTTGTTCAAGCACTGTTTTCGGTAAGCGCGCGGCATACTGGGGTCTTTTGTAAATGAGCTTCTTTTTTTTTTTGCGTCATACCACCGTTGCCCTCTGAGTCGACATCTTTCAGCGTTTCTTTGTTTTTTTGTTTTTTTTCTGTGTGCCTTCTTTCAATTTATGCTTACACCACATATGCCAGGGTGATGGTTATGGCGGGCTCTTGAGAACCTCTGCACGAAAATTTACATATTTCGTCGTCGTCGTTGGCGTTGTCGTCAACGTCATCCTCATCGTGTGTTTTGTACCTACTCCTCGTATAGTCATTGTACTTCTATGGAAGCGCAACCACAGTTTCGCAAGAGGTTTCAATGAGTGCGCACAAGAAGGAGAACAAAAAAAATGTAAAAAAAAAAACTCCTGAAATTGAGAAACACAAAAAAAATCGTTGAAAATAATTACAAGGATCTCAGCATGCCGCACATATACCTACCTACCAATTTCGCCCACACACTCATTTTGCATAATTCGTTCCTTCGTATATTCGTCTGCAGATTTCGTCCTCTTAGTCCTTGTCTTTCGACAGAGTTGCATTAATTTTATCATATCGCTTAGCTGTGTGTCGCTCGCGCCCAAGAGAGTGTGTGATTAAAAATGCTGCATTGCGGAAAGTTTTTTACTTTGTTTTTCTTCCTTTTTGAGACACTTAACTGTGGCTATCATCTTTGCTCCCCGTGCAGGAGTCTTGAGCTTCGCACTTTTTCCATCTGTATTCTTTTACATAATTTGATGGTTTTTGTCAGGAGGGACTTTGTTCCAAGAGTTTTAATTTCGGTGAAGAAATTAATATGTGTGCCCACATGTAGAGGTCGTGCTGGTGCGAGGATTTGCAGTCCTCTCGGAAATGTATATAAATATATAAAAATGTAATTACTGTGGTTCCTTTCAGTGTTCCTTCTGTTGCGAGGGTATTATGGGTGGGGGCCAAAGGATATTATGAAAGGGCGCACACCGAGAGACCGCAAACGATCTTTAATTGCATTCTGGAGGGCAGACAAATTTCTTTTGAGCTGGGTTTTTCCGGGTGTGAGCGGACCAGACGTCATTATTTTGATGGCGCAAAAGTACATATGCAGCCGGCTCGAAGGACCGGAGGTATTTATTTCTGAAGGTATTTATTTTTAAATGGGTTGCAAGGACTGCCGTCGCATGCAATTTCACGGATTAGGAGTTTTGTTTAATTTCATGGATATCCATTTGAGGGGGTTGCAAGCTGAACCAAGAATGCCCGTTAAAGAAGGGCTAATTACTTAAAGTTCCCCTTAGTCCTTAGATTCATTTATGGCCCTACGTCTGTGATGGGCTGTTTGGAAGTTTAAGGGCCGTCATACTTATCAGCGGTATCTCACGGCTGTCCACGAATGGATTTTGGTCAACTAAATGACCGAACAAGATATCCCATTCATTCATCACAAACAACTTGTCATTTAAGTCTCCTGTTGGAATGGAGTAGCCTTTAAGCATACATCATACTTATACCTATTTGTGTCGTGGGATATTTACGAACAACTATGCTTTATTGCCTGTACTGATATTGGGAATATAAATCCCATTTTACGCCAAAGCACTCCGGAGACTCCTCCTGAAAGTATACACAGGAAAAAGAAAACATCCACCCTCCTCGACTTGATTGATTGGCTATAAATGTATTAATACTCGCCTCCTGCCCACTAAATGGCCCTAAGTAAGGAAAACAATTTTTTTCTCTTTTTTTTCCGTTTCGTCCTTCCGATAAACATCGATTACTTTGACTATAACAAACAAACATAAACATTCCGCATACAACACAACACAGCGATAAAGGCTCCTTAAAAATATTTCCATTTTACTGCTTATGACAACTATTTCGACTTTGGCCATTATTTGTGTGGTGTGGTAGAGCCAGGTCTGTTCTACCCCCTCATATTTATATAGCTGGCCCTGGCAGTCCACTTGAACGGATAAAAGTGTACAAAGTCGCGACCTGGAAGTCGCTTTATCGGACTGGCGGGGTGGCCGTTCGATTTATTGACGAGCCCGAGATATGCGAGTGAAAGGTGGTCCACCAAGAGCAAACATGAAAACCCACTTAGGCGGCTTTTCATTGTTTTGTCCTTGAGCATAACGGTATATTGTTGTAGTGCTTATGATGTTTTTACAGCCTCTTGGCTGCCTCCTAATAGGCTTCCTATATAGAACGATGGATCCTGACTGTTACGATGTTGATGTTGCGGTTTAAGGATAACGTACACACACAAATACATGGCGTATTGTGCACACACATTACAGCTTGAAGAGGGGATGGCTTTAATTTAAATGCAGCGCCAACAATGCGCACCCACTCTCCCGTTCGTATTTACCTAATGTGCATGATACCGACTCACGGTTGAGAGGATCTGCCGATTCATGGAATATTGAGTGAAATACAAACAATTCAACTTTTACAGTTCAATGGGCGTGAAATTCGATTGCAATATCCTTCAAGTCCGTTCTGTTGATCCTAATACACTAATATATTGCTTTTGGGATTATATCGCTGTGCGCAACAAAAAAAATAGTTGCTGATGACATGACGACAGCTATAAAGAGAATGTCGGATCAACTGCGCTGTTGCCGCATCCTGGCCGATGCGATGAGACCAAATCGATGATTGACCCACTACAAGAGCGCATCACGCTCATGAGTACCTATACATAAAGCTGGCGACTGGACCGGTGTGTGAAAAGGATATAGAAAAACGAACGAAATGTGACATATTGAAAGTGTAAGCTGAAAAAGGAAAATCCTGAAGCAATTTTCGCAGCGTAAATTGCTGGCAATAAATCTCCATAAATCGTGCAAGGAATATCCTTTTGTGTGTCGCCTTATTCTTATTTAGTTCCTACAGAGTGTTCGTGTGTTTGTGCATCCATTTTCAACCATTTCGCAACCCCCTACAGTGTACTCGTACACATATTGCATTCAATTCGCCACGATAGTAATTTACATACGACGACAAACGTGCAACTTGAGAGTTCGCCATTAAATCTTTTCTTGTTTTTCCAAGCGAAGAGGACATCCTTCAATACGTCAATGCTAGGGGTGATGTTGCAGTACAGCATCGGCGGAAGACTACCGGACGTACGACATTGCATTCACGACGATTTTCCATACGATCCGAGCGAAGGGATTTGTGTCTTTGTTGATTGGTTTAAAGGAGGTCCTGCTGTCCTTTTCGCGTCAGATGAATCTTATCCTAATTGCCTTAAAAATGTACTTTCCTCAAGTCAAAAAGTCCAATACTATGCTCAAGAAGGCATTTGCGCGCAGAAATTCTAAGGCCGCGCACATTGGACTTACTAGTCTTTTGACTATCCGACACTTGTACGAGATTGAATTTAACATGCGGCTGACCTAGGATTTCCCATTTCGGTTGGATATGTTTCGTTAAGTTCTGATGCAGGAGTGTGTGAATTTAAACTGAGGAAACCTCCAGATCAGTCCACAGAGATGCCACGGAAAATGCGCAACGCAATATTTGCTGGGAGGATACCACACCACACCTACAAAAGCAGTAGGTAGGTGTTGGGCGGTTGCTCAGTAAACTGTAACAAAAAAGTGTCCAATCAGTGAATAGTAACAGATGTTATAGTGGGCATTCGGACTTAGACTTTAGAAAATCCAGCGAAGAGTCGCACTTGTCAATTGCTGGCAATTGAGTAGAAAGACCTTTTCAAGGCATTCAAGAAGAACTTCAATATCCTAGACCAGCCCATTTAACAAAGTTTCGACAAAGGAAACCTTTAGACCCCATAAGTGCAGTAAAAGTCTAGTAAAGTCACTGGGAAAGTTGTCTTTGCCATCGCATTGGCAGGGAATGTCACTTGCTAGGTCTTAGGCATTTAAAGTTTTATTCTTCAACAAGTTTTGTGAAAGCAGTCGAAAAGCTTTGCGGATCTCTTGGAGGTCTTACCAACCTTTTGACTGAAGCACACTTGATTTTCAAAAACTTTTGGGGATGTGCTCTCTTTTTGGAGCGCTATAGAGTCTTCCTTTGCTGCTGAGTTCCTACGACGATTGAAAGTATTCTGCCTCCACCCAGAGGACCAATCGAGGATTCCAGGCTCAAACCAAAGCCTCAGCACATTTTTAAGGTCGTGTTCCTAATTGCAAATCAGAAGCATCTCTCATTCGGCTCGCCTCAATTTTTGCCGATAAGTTGGAAGATCATCAGCAACATGTCGAAAGAGTGTTTTTTTTTTAACTTTTATTGTTGTTAAATTAAAAAAATTAAACCTACGGACAACCTTCACCAAACTCTCCGACGGACTGGGTACAACTTGTCCAAGCAAACCTCTCTTCCTATTGTGAAAAAGTAATTTATTTAGAAATCCTCTTCCAAGTCCGTTGATTTTCATCAAACAGCGTATACTAATGTATATCGCCTTGAATTCCGTCTGCGGATGTCCTTTAGTGTGCCATCGCCCCGTACCCGTACCCGTACCCATGTAACCGGTCTTAGCCAGAAAAGCGTTTTTAATTCGTCCAACAGCAGGATTTATGTAATTTTTATGCGGTGTCAAGGAATCGCCAATAAATTTCCACTTCCTCTCTTTCGGTGTGTTTTCGTTTTCGCCCATATTTTTCGTTTTATTCTTTTTTTTTTTTTGTCACCGAAAGATATCCTGTCCCTGCGTGCGTTCGTTCGTATACTGTGAAAAAATCGACTTCCTCCTGAAGCATATATAGAGTTTCGGTAGTGAGAAATTTCCATGGTCCACCCACAGTGCTCGGCGAAAGATGTCCTTCTTCCGGTTTTAGCAATTTTAGTTCCATTCCGCTTTTTATCATCATCATTCTGGTGTCTATGTGTGTGTGCTTTTTTTTCGAATCCCATCTGGTATACGATAACCTTTTTCGACACCCGTTTATCTCGGTAGAGTGTGGAGCCGGCCGGCCCGCAAATGAGAAATTCGCCTCGTCCTTGGGCCAGGGATGACCATTTTCTATGCAATACGTGTGTGCGTGATTGGGGCGATTGGACATAGGATGGCGGTCAGCAACTATTTGTTTTCTATATCTATGTATAGTGTGCTCCGTCAATCCCTCCGGAGAAGGCTTGATATATCGTCGCAACCGTCGAAGAGATATACCACCGGACACGTTTTTATTTATTTCCGAATTAATGCGGTATATTTGTTATGTCACTTTAAATGGGGGTGTTTTCTCTGTCACAGCAAGGACAATCGCTTAACAGACCCCCCATTTTGTGTAGGAAGTTGGAGGACGTATATACGCCGAGCAGAATTGCACATTCGGTTATTTGTTAAGAAATTGGGTGCCGTTCGGGAGTGTAGTTGATTTCTCTGTCACTGTGACAAACAAATTTCTCCCTTTCGAGATGAAACTAAATGTGGGACCTCAATTTGTCAGTAAATCGGGGGACAGTTACAGTTTTTTATCCATACACAAGAGGGAGATGGGGATTAAGTTAACAAACAACACATGTGGTCAGCGTTACAGCGCTGATTCTGCCACTCGTCCCTGTTGTCCGTTCGATATCATCAAGTGAGTGAAAAGCGGCGCTCAGAACCCATTCAAATGGGTAAAGTTGCCAATTTCGGGATTAAATTCAAATGGATTTACAGTGAAAGGGATATTGCCTGCTTTACTTAGTGTGATTGGATTTAGGGGGGGGAAATTTAAAGTGCTGCTGCTGCTCTGCGTGTGGAGAAATTTGCTGAATATGCAACATGCTTTTGTGCTGAAAAATTGTAAGCGATGCGGTTCTTGAGTAGTCCACCAATTTGAACTGTACGGGGATCGGTTGGAATGATTTTGGTGTGATTTTCATCGCAGAAAGGTTTAATCATGGATGGAATGTCCTTGCGTGCTATTTTGTATATAAGGACATCAATTCAATTAGGCCAAATTTATTACAAGGGGTTATTTCGTTTCATTTATTTGAAGGCAAAGATGTTGGCATTGTAAAGGAGTAACAGGAGTGGATAATGACGTTTTTTCGAAGGATTTTACTGCAAAAGTAAATAGCAGAATAATGACACAAGCAACGACACTCACAAAGTCGCTGATGGAAATGCGATATGTTTGTGATAACCAATTTGAAAACTACTAGTCTACACAAGAAGATGGCGCTGGTTGCATTCAAGAGAAACTGGGCACGTTCAAGTATCTGGTTTAGTAAGTCTGACCGCTGTCTGACTTGATGTCTTTCACGTTCGATTGACTTAAATTGGTCATATGAACGGCTGTTTCAGTTGACGTTTATGGAGAGGTAGCCGAAGGGTCAAGTCAAGAAATTCGTGACTAAGGACTGAGTACTAAGTTGACAGTTTGCATATGGTGGCTGACGAAGGAAATGTGACGTTCCCGACCAATCTAGTTTTTGCGTTCAGTTTACATCTAGCCTAGACCAATAATCTTTTTGACTTAAGATAACCAGAATTTTCGTTTAGGACTCTTAAAAGACCCAAGTTAAAGGAAACGTCGATGGAATATTCAACAGGATAATTGGGTATAGGTTAATGGCTTCCTTACCTAATCATATATATGCGGATAGTTTACATACCAGGGTTGCTTCAAGAAATCAGGTGGAGATGATTATTAAGCGCAATTGGAACAACACTTTGGTACAAAAACTCCACCTACGGATCAAGAGAAGCTTAAATATATGCAAAGTCACGGCAATAGATCAGCGGCGGAGTTGAACAATACGTTAGCCTTGAAGGATTTTTTACCATTTGACTAGGGTAGTTGCAGGTGCAATGTTAGTCTTTAGGTCCACTGATCGAATTTCAACGTTCGCAAAATACCAATCACAATTTTTGGGGGCTAAACCGGGACTTGGTTTGAGGGTTTTTTTGAAAAGAATAAAATGTTTATCGACTTTATAAGGCGGCAGACATTTTTGTAAATCTTTCTGTCTCACTAAAAACCAATTTGTTTCGAGTTTAAATTTTTTTAGTTCACAGTATAGCTAAATGTTTCGTACAAATTTCGCAATTGTGAGCTTCCATGAATTTAAGTTTCGACTTTAAATCACAATTTGCGAAATTGTCTTTCTCGTCCTTTAATTTAATCAGTAATAAATAGTCAGTGGAAGTTGCCCAGAAAGTTGTCGTTTAAATCTGTTCACTTTTTTTAAGGGGACCTGTTTTAAAAATTGTTGTAGGAAGTCAACACTTCCATGCATGACCCTCGGACTTGCAAACTCACATCCTCTCATTCTACGTGTGTTTATATTTTTGTTTCGAACGGAAGGGTCATACAATTTAAATTCGGAAAGACCCACAGATCCGCGACTTATTAAATGCAAGCAGCATCCGATGGGATCAGCTTTGCAAAATATAGTACCAACTGTTGTTGAACACCTAGGTACGGTTACGGTTGCACTGTAAAAACGTCGCAGAAGACTGTTGGATGTAGGTCCACCAGTTCAAGGCAACTTTCGAAGTATCGTTCAAAAGGTGTGCTTTGTGTTACAACGATTTTTACTGCCAAGTGTAAGGCCCCCACTTCGAAAGCCCTTGTAGCTAGCTACCAGCAGTCCTGTAAGCTGTCAGTGCACTGGCTCAGTGGTTTCTGGGCTGCGGGAGGATTTAAGGTTTGGTTCCACGGAAAACTAATAAATTACATCTTTTGCTTTTTTTGAATTAAAATTAAATCAATTTTCAAAAAGAGCTCAGCACTTCCGCTGAGGTGGGACAGCAGCCCCTATGCACATACGAACCCATTGAGTTGATAAATATTTACATCCATCGCCATCCCTCCCTATATCAGCTTTATACACTTTACAGGCTTACCACCCACTTCAAGGTGCCCAGTGCCTTGTGACGGTTCTCCCACGTCCAATCCAACCTGCCACCCACTTGGTAGGAAAATCCTTTTGGAAAATATTTACGATTCTCCATAAATGGCCATTCTTCGCCACCTTTGCTGCGATTTAAGGATCTAAGTGCCCATCCGAATGCCACATACAGCTCAAAATGTGTTTATTATTTTATAGCATCGGTTTTTGCACCCAATGACGCCATCTTTGAAATGTATCCTTTGCCTTTATTTTCCAGCCATACAGCATCTTGATACGGCCCGTCGGCCAACCAAGAAGGATATTTATGTTTCCTCGCCAGTATTATTATATTGAAAGTTTGCGCCATCCGAAAGCGAACGCCCTCTCTTGGCCGTTGGTTTTTATTCTCTTGTGTTCAAAATTGATGGCACAGTGAGATAGAAGCCTCACTGTGTGTGTTGTAATTAATTTTTGTTCTCGGTCCTATTAGTGTCGAAAGCTGTGATTTACGTCGTCAAGCCCAACTGTGCGCCAGCACCATATAATAGAACGCACGAGTCCTCAATAAAACGTACAAGTAGTATTCACGATATACGATGATCCCTTGATGGTTGTATACTGTTACTGTAACAGTCCCTTTCTTTGATTTCGGGCGGGGTGGAGGGGGCTTTTCTTCTTTTATTATACTCAAGATTGGGAGGTGTTTTTTTTTCTTCCTTTATTTACGACCCGTTCAAAACTGTTGATAGGCAGAATTTCGTGAAATTCCACTTCTGTGTGCAAGTGCTAGTGCGAGGGTGTGATTGTGACCATACCCTTCCGCCGAGAGTCAGTCCATTTTTGCTGATTTATTATTTCCTGGCATGTTTGGTTTGCATCCGTTCTGCTACTTATCTGGTTCTCGTTTTAATTTCACTCGATTCAGATGTTAATAATAAAAATCGAAAAGGATTCTTCCGGGTGCGTTGTGTATCCTTTCTGCGTTCCGGCGGGGTGTCAAGATTTGACTGTCCGATTTCAATAAATCACCGGGGATGGGCATGCGAATAACTTTGGGGTTGTCTATCGGCTCTAATCGCTTCGAAAAGGATATGCCGATAAGTCATAAAAAGCAGCTAACCCCACTGTTTATGATTACATTTGTGAAGTTGCGAACGTGTGAAATGTCCTCCGAGTCGTATCAATAAAATATGTAGCATCATGGGTATGGGTATCCTTTTCGATTCATTTGTTTTGCTTTTCAACTTTGGAGGGATTCTCTCATAAAAAATGAAGCAAAGGGGGTGGGGATATGACACCAATGGGCAACGCCTCGCTTTTGTTTCAAATATTCGCTTCAGCATGAGTGACGCTCTTCTTCCTCGCACTGTCAACCATCAATGTACGTAAAAATAAAAGCTGCAGCGAATATTCTGAAAGGACCATCGACCATCAGACAAATGGAGTGTGTACTGTCCATTAGTTGCAGGTATCGGATGTGGAATGCTGGAAACAGATGTCGATGGAACATCATCCATTTTAAAGGAGCGACACTCACACACCACCCGTATACGGCGATGTGTCCTTGCTGTCGTTCTATATATTTGTTCTTTTTCCCAAATCGACGTCATTAACATGAGCATCCAATGGCAGCTGGAAGGGATTCGGTGTGAAGATGGGTCGTTTGCAGTAAGAATCGTTTAAATGACACAAACTATCTGTTTCCGCCACTGGCAGCGGAAGGGAAGTGATTGTGATGGACGTATTGCCTCCCCCGGTTGTTGTCGTATTAATGTAATATTCGTGTATGTTGCGATGCGGGCTTCCAGGGCTCACCTATGTAATTGCATTTTTCAAAATTGGTAGGTCCCATTCGCTTGTCAGTTCTGCACTTGACAAATTTTGCAAACTTGTGAAGACATTCTATTACAGCGTAGCTCCAACCTCTGCAAATCTACTATATCGGTTAGTAGGGCGCGTTAGAACTGCTGCAAAAAAAGTGCCAACTTTAATCTTCTATTGGACCCCGCCCAACTTCCTTGCGCACACTTACTCACCAACCTCTCAGCAGTTCTTTGTGAAATCCCGAAAGTCAGCACCTCTCGCAGTCAAGGATTTATGTAGAATTTCACTTACGTATGTACAATACCCGCTATAACCGTCCGTCGACCGGAAAAATAGCACCCGTGCGGAACGCCTTCGAATTTCCGCATGATGCAGTATACCTTTGAAAACGGTAAAACAACCCATAATGCCTTTTCTTTTACTTAAAGCGAAAGCACAATGGCACACACTCTGCAAACAGAGGGATGGGAAAGGGATTCTACGGACGATTTATTAGGGAATGCCATTAAGTGCCACTACACAGCCATTCCCAGCCAAGCTGTTCCATTAATCGTTGCACAAAGGCTAACCATTTGTGAGCAGACATCGCAGGTATAGGTACTTTCAGCTGAGGAATTACGTCTTTCCTCTTCTCGGCCAGAAGTATCTAATCGTCAATGTCGGAGTGACAGTTGTGTGCTTGGGGCGGTTTCTTGCCCTATACACTCTTATCCAAAATGAATACTAATCCCCCCGTACTTACCCGTATCCTGCGAACTATTAAGTGCGTAAGAGCCTCCCTCGGCTGCGATTATAAATTTACAAATATCAAATATATTCGGAGAGGAGCTCCTCCTCCAAACGTCCACCCATCGCTGTCTGATTTATATGTAAGTATGGTCATTCCTCTGATACGGATCACTCCAACCCCGGTCGTGTCCATTCCCTCTGGTGTACTTCCTGTAGTAAATGGAATTTATCAGTTCACTCTAAACCATACGACGCAGGCATATAAATTCCTATTTCACCTGAAATGAGAATCAAAGCCAAAAGGACTGTATACGCACTTTTGTTTTGCCATTTTGTCCAAGTGAAATTGGTATATCCAAATGGATATTCGTCACAAGACGACCACTAGAACCAGACCAACCAGCCATTAGGGCCGAACAGCATGTGCAAGTGAGTGCCATTGTAGCTGGAAAGCTCTAGAATTGAAATTTATTGGATGGATTTTGTAAATCCAAATGTTCGAGCCCAGGTGTATGGCTGTTGCTGTGTGGCAGTGGCAGAGCATCTAGAAATGGTGTGTCCTTTACATCGAAGAATGATTGTTGGGACGGGAGTGGGTATGTCTACAATGTGCGTGTGTTTGAAATATATAGACACAGAGATGTACACCAGAGCTGTACACATTTGGGCGTTTTTAGAGCGTGAATCTCTCTCCAAGTGACAGTGAAAAAGCGGATATTAGGCTTGGGCTGTGATAAATCTTTTAAAACCAAAAAATATTAGACGATTAAGCACACCAGCAAGGATAACATTACTGCGGCCGCAAATAATCCTTTGCTTCTTTATCTATAGAAATATACCAACCGACATTTGTAACTTCCATCATCGTGTAAAGTCTACAGCGCTGGGCTTACTATTTTCGAAGTTATAGCCCTTTGCACTGTTAATATTTTGCCCCCGAAAAAAGGGGTCAGAGCACTATTTTAAAAAGCGGCGACCTGCCCATTTTCGAGTCTTTAATTATCCATTGACACTTTTTCACTTTGACTTCCAGTTAATACGATTGAGGGTTAGCTTTGAAAAGAACTTCCTAAAAGGGTCAAAAGGATACTACCTATAGTCCATAAATCTAGTGGAATAACCACTTAACTTTTCTTGATGTCACTATTTCAGAAAGCTGTACCTACACATTTCAGAATTTTAGATTCTTGAATTCTCCATCAGCACTTCTTCACTTACTTCCAGTTAATGCGATTGAGGGTTCATAAGCCCCTCTTAAAAAGGATCTAGTACTACTTCGTCGTGGATAAAGCCCTTCAAGTTTCTTGACTTCTTGAGTAGGCCGGTTTCATCTGTGTCTGTAAAACTTCTGTATCCAAAATTAATTAATTTGAAACTTCAAAAAATACCTATGCTAAAATTTGTCTAAAAGCGAACCTGTCCACGATGTAGCAACACTGCCCAACAAATGTCCATATTCGATAACTTTCGTTTGATGTTTTATTGTTTGTTGTTCCAAATTGAATTCATCAAATTGATATTAATTCTAAAAAAATTTATTAAAAAATAAACAAAATCTGGTAACGCCAACCTGTCGACTAAACGTGCAATACAGCGACTCCCTCAATGCCACAGATTGGCGCTCATGTGTTCACATGTTCGTGAATTAAATAAACAAATGATTGTCATTTCATTGCACAGATCACCGCTTTAAACATGACAAAAACAATTTCATAGTTTGTATTGTTAAAAGTCAAAATGGCCGGCCGAAATAAGTAAATTCAAAGATCTAGTTCTCTAAAGTCGAACACATTGATCTGGACTAGTTGTACTTTGAGCGCAGTAACTAGATTCGTCGGTAACGTCACTTTTGCTACGTCAGCCACATATTTAAGCGAACTGTCAACTTAGTGCTCAATCACGAAAGTCTTGACTTGAATCGTCGGCTTCTGCATAAACGTCGACTGAAAAAGCTGATTATGTCACCGATCTAGACCAATCAAAATTGAGACACATCAAGTCAGCCAGATGTCAGACCTACTAAAGTGGATACTTGAAAGTTCCCACTAATTTGTGCAGGTAATACTCGTATAATGGCCGCATTCAAGAATCTAGTTATCTTAAGTCGACTAGATTGGTCTGGATGAGATGTAACCTGAACGCAAAAACTAGATTGGTCGGGAACGTCACTTTTTCTGCGTCAGCTACATATGAGAACTGTCAACTTAGTACTCAGTCACGAATTTCTTGACTAGACTAGATTTCTCGGCTACCCCTCCATAAACGTCAACTGAAACAGCTGCTCATTTGACCGATTTCCCCCAATCAAAACCCACGAGATCCACTTAGTGAGGGAGCTGTCAGACTTACTAAACTAGATACTTGAACGTTACCATAATGTTGTACCTTCCGTCAGTGAAGTCTTTGGGGAAGGGTTTTTTTTGAATACCTATTAGATTCTCTAGCGCTCTGTTCTTATAAGTTTTACAAGAATCTTCGTAAAGGTACAACCTCATTCAGCGAGTCATCAGTTTGTTTTTTTTTTTTTTGTGTAGGTAGGTACACCGACATTTTGACGCATAAATATCTCATAAAATGGTAGGGTAAATGTGAACATGATCTATATAGTGATTTGGGGTTAAAACTATAAACAAAAATTATTAAATACCTTTCCCTACTTCTCGTGACGAGCGCTGAACGCACCACTCGCAGCTTTCAACTGAATCTCTTGTTGCCACTTTGACAGCACATATTTGTATCTACCTTCAAATACTCGATACGTCATCCTCATCATGCGCTACATTGCTAAACCTACACCTGCACATCTAAAAATTCACTGCGCACCACTACAACATGACAAATTGATAAATTGATAAAAGATACTAGAACCGAATCAGTCGAACAAACGTCGCTGATATTCCAACGCAGTTATCATCATCGCAAGCATACAAATTATTATCGCCAACACGAACGAGCGATTCTCTCCAACCAAACTCTACAAGTTGTTTTGTTCTCGCTTCTCAGCCGTCAGCCGAATCGCTTGTTGCTTCTCTTCTTCTCTGTCACGCGCACTGTTCTCTCACAATTTCATCACACACATTCCCAATCACAACCACAAGCGCAGAACCTCCAGCTGTTTGTTTTGAACTGTAGATTGGTTGAGAAAATAAGAATCTCCAACTGCGATACGACACAAACTAAAATTATCGACTTTCCAACTGTGTGCCTGCCTGACATTTTCGGCCAAAGCGACCAACTTTCAAGGGCAACACAAACACACTCTCTTGATGTGATATTACACATATGCAAAGTTATTGATATGTGCGACCGCGACGCAGTGTTGACGTTGAGTCGGTCTCAAATGCAATTCGGTGCGTCGTCCATCACCCTCCATGATATTTGTGAGATATCGCTCGCCACATACACACTGTGACCGTAGCTGACTTGCACTTGACTGTTGATAAAAACAAAAACTCTCCGCTCTACAACGTTTGGTGAACTGTCGAGCGTCGAGCCTGCTGTTCGTTTTGATGAATTTAGTTGCTCGTTGCTCGATGACGTCGTCTGATTGGGTTGTTTTGTGTGCGCGAGATTTTGTTGAAATCTTTTCACGATAAATGTCAAAAGAGAGTATGAGTGATCAGAAAACCGAGTACTACACGATGAACGCGAAACTCTGCCGTTTGGTTCAAGAGAACCCTTGCATGTATGATCGTTCGTCGCCGAATTATCCACGGAAGGACTATGTGGAACGCGCGTGGGCGCATATAGCCAAAGAAATGCACGATTCGGGTAAGTCTACACTCCTATGGCAATGGCGGGTATGGGATGATGTCATTCCTGTTGTTGTTACTTTGTTCTGATGAAGTTGAGTGATATATTTTGTTGATAGTGTTGGTGATGATGAAAGACGAACTTTTGGAAGTGAATTCGTATTTATTTCATCTTTTACTAACGAATGTTGTATTAAATGAAAAATTCTATCAAGTGTCAGGGTTGACAGATGATTTATATTGATTTATATATTGTTTATATTTCTGTTTCTTTCGTGGGGTTAAAGTTCGTAGGTATATTTTTCAATCGTGGAATTGTGGTTGTGGTTGTGGTGGCTTGCGACTGTTCTTTTAGGATCGGTGTTGCCGTTCTAGCGATTTTGTGGCTAGATCTTGTGGATTTTTAAGACTTCCGACACTAAAATAAAATCTGTTCAATTCTAGCGATTTCTTACTACCAAACCCTGATACTACGAAAAACTGGCTGCTCCGTATACCTGTTTGAAAATATTTACCACTGCGTAGTTGTAGGAGTTTTTCGTGGCAGATTTTTTATCCACTAGAATTTTTATGTCACAAGACGTCTTTGAATTGGAAATTTATTTGTAATTTTAAACTTTCTTTTTTTTTCCAAAAGGTTTTTATTTTCTTTACTTAAATTTGTTTTTTGTTGATTGTTATGTTTTTTTATTTATTTTATTCAATAATAATTTACATTTAAATATTAGGTTCGTTCGCGTACGCGGTTTGAATCGAACGCAATCGATATAAATCGATCGCAATCGCACCAAGTCTATACACCTACTCACCAAAAATGACAGAAAAAGAGAAAATTAGCAAAATAACGAGTAACGAGCAGTTGCTCTCTTAGCTCGAAACAGCTCAGAGAATTTCAACCGGCAAGTTCTGATAAATATGTCAAATCCACAAAGTTGACTAGAAACAAAATCAAAATCGGTTTTAAAAATCAATTGCGCACAAAAATTAAATAAGTTTATTGAAAGAGAGTTAATTCGGCTGTTGTCGAATGTTCTCCCAGAACTTTTCATATGTTGCAAAAAGGTGAGTTATATATATATTTGCAAAATGGATTTGATGTCAAAGATAAAAGTAGCTCGAAGTCTATTCACGTACTTTGGAGTATATTACATTAAATTTTTTTAGTTTGACAGATGTCTAGTGCTCAACTGGGGAAAGTGCGCGAATGTATTTTTTGAACTTATACTTTCAGCTTGATATTTTAGCGAATTCTAGCTGATTTTTGCTATGCAAAAACTAACATTTCTAGCGGACTTTGTGGTCTTTGTTTTCTCTTAGCGGCAACACTTTTAGGATTGTAATTGAAGTCTGACAGTTCGAGGGAAAATAATTCGTTTCCTAAATGTTTCAATTTAAAGAAATTAAGGTCCATTAGCATTTCGCTACAAGTTTGACAATTAAATGTCCGCAGTTCACATATTCGAAATGTGCTGCTCATATGAATAGATAGTCAGTCGTTTTCCAGTTGACATTTTTTGTAGTAGCTTTACGACCATTAGCGTGCGCAGGATTCTTTTCGGGGGAACACAAACAGCGTTTTGTGATTTTTGACAGTTCATGCTCATAGGTGGCGAAGGGGATTTGATAAAAAATCTAACTACGAGATGTATCCTCTTTCCTAATATTTGAACCATCTTCTTTTTCCAGTTGGTTCCTGTAAGGAACGTTGGCGCAATATCCGCACAGCCTACGCTCGCTCGGTGAACATTTACAAAACTCCAACCGGACCGAATCGCCACAAACGCTACTACCTCCACGACGAGCTGCAATTCCTGACCAAGCACATATCGCCGGGCCTTCCGAGCCTACCCATACGCATCCTAACACCCACAGAGCTCGAAGAGAACAACGACATTACCCACCAATCCGTCGAAGAGACCGACGACAATTGTACCTTTCAAATAACACTTGACTCGTCGTCACCCAAACCGCCGGTACATCACATTGAAGAGGATCACGCCCATGTGCCGACTCCATCATCAGAACTGGACTATGCTGATCTGCCATCGAGTCCGGCTAACAAACGGCAAAAACAAACAGAACCCGAAGACTGCCTAAGAGACTTTGCAAAAATGTACCGCAGCCGAGATCCGGACTCGGAATTCCTCAACAGTCTTCTTACCGAGATGAAAACAATGAATGCGAGGCAGAAAATCGTGTTTAAGGGGAAAATATTCCGCGCCCTGGAAGAGGTATTCGACGATGCCAAGGATTTTCCCCGTAAAATGGAGCATTCAATGTTGCCGCATAATACGCCAAGATCAACTCAGACGCACTGTGACAGAGTTTCGCCGAAAAAGAGCGTTGTGGCAGCGACTATCAATTCTTCGCTGGCGCAGGACGAGCAAAGGGACTCAACGTTTAGCTCACGTGCACCTATGGTTTCCTTGGGGCAGACTGAGAGTAACATTAAGCGGGAGCCAATAACCTTGGATGAATGAGCAGTGCCCAGTGGAGTTCCTTTTACCACCTACTAAAATATTTTATTTTTTTATTGTCCGTTTTTTAGGTATGTGCTTAATATCGAGGAGATAATAAATAGCAGAGACAAATAATACTGAGGCCCCCAATTCGCAATCCTCTTGCCACTGGCCCCCTTAATTTTTTTTAAATTCGCCATTTTGTATTCCTATCGGTGTTATGTCAATTGGGAATCCGTGTGACATGCAAAAACGTACAAAAAATTCAAAAATCGGAAATCGGCCGAAGTTGGTGGTCTCAGTATTGTCTCGGATAAGTAGTTTTAAGTTCTTTTTTAAATGTTTAACAATGTTTCATGTATTGGAGTTTTGACATGTTACTGGCTGATGTAGAGCTGTCAAATATTAAATGCACACGTATGCAATGAAATGCCGCTGCACAAAAATATTTGCTGTAAAATACGATGACTGTCAAAATTATTGTTCTGTCACAACTGTCAGATGTTGGCAAAATTGTAAAAAAAAAACTTGGAAGACGTAGGTAATTGGAATCGCCAAGACATTTGACAGTTGACATATCTATCAAGTGGAGGTGTGTCATCGGGTAATTTTTTTGACACTGTCGTTGTCTGTCAACTATAAATATCTATCATTTTGTTGAGACTACAAGAAAAAGCTTCCTTTTGACAATGCCAAGTCTGCCAAAATTGTTTTTCTGTCACAACTGTCTGATGTTGGCAAAATTATGTACAAAAAAAAAAACTTGTAAGTGGTAGGTACGCCCTTAAGTCAGCTACGATGTCTATTTGGAATGGTAAAGAAACTTTGACAGTTGACATATCAACTGAGTGCTTTTACGGGACGTGTGTCATTGGGTAATTTTTTGACACTGTCGTGGTCTGTCAACTATGTAAAGCAAAATGCTTTAAATATCTATCATTCTGTTGAGACTACAAGAAAAAGCTTAACTGCAGGCTTTTGACGATGCCAAGTCTGCCAAAATTGTTGTTCTGTCACAACTGTCTGATGTTGGCAAAATTATGTATAAAAAAAAAAACTTGTAAGTGGTAGGTACGCCCTTAAGTCAGCTACGATGTCTATTTGGAATGGTAAAGAAACTTTGACAGTTGACATATCAACTAAGTGCTTTTACGGGACGTGTGTCATCGGGTAATTTTTTGACACTGTCGTGGTCTGTCAAAGGACAACTATGACAGATTTTGACAAATTTTTGTGTAGTTAAGAACATGAGTGAGTATCTGGTTGGGTCGAATCAATATTTTTAAGTGCAGCTGATCATATTTCATCCGAATTCGCTCTTGAGCATTTTTAAGGCTTCACCAACATCTTCCTTCCATCACTCGTCTGATGAACCTTCACAAACCATCGCTGACAACAAAGGAAATATCTGATGCGATATTTTTGTTGTTTTGTTTGCAAGTCTACCAGGCTATAGCCGGTCTTTTTCAGGTCATCATCTGCACATAGCATTATTTGTCATTATCGCCTTGCTTCCTCAAAAAAAAAAAAACGCTCAACCAATACGAGTGCGAGTACATAAGCAGCAGATGTCCATCTCCTCGAATTCGGCTTTGCCATTGCCAAAGATACAAATGATCGCTTAAGAACCGGCTGTTGCCCACATAGCTGCAAGCGAATGTACAACCACACTCCGACTCCATATATACATACACAACAAGCAACCGCCGAACGAGCATCTTTCAGCTGACTTCGGTTGCGTTTTTGTGATCTGCTGGGCTGGGTGTGAATTTCTTTCATGCTTCGTTTTATTACACGCTTTCAGCTTGTCTTCTCTTCCGTTTCCCCTCGTTCGACTGTCGAGTGAATGCGTTTTAAAGCGGTACGACCGGCCGGCATTCTCAGAAACGTCTTTGTTCGTTGGTGGTGCACGAGAGTGTGTGGCTGTGGTGGCGTTCCGGCGAGATTTTTCATCGCAGTCGTGCCTAAACGATTAATAGCGCAACGCAATAAGCGAAACTACGGAGACGGATTCAGGCGAAAAGGTGTTGAAATATTCTCGTCAGGGTAAGCTTACAGCTTCACACCCTTCGTCTATGAGCGCTGTCACTTCGACCGGCCGACTTGTAGAATGTCAGACAGATGTTCTCCGAAATTCCCATGCTACCACATCCTGGTTTCTCTATTGTGCACGACATTATATTCCTCCATGACGCCTCATCCGGTGAGTCACACGAGTAGGTATCCATTCCAATGCCGCGAGGATGACACCTCGACACTTGGACCGAATGAAGAGCACATCGAGGAGACTAGGTACACATTTCCTAATCCGATTATATAGACTGTGGGAAGCGGAAAGAAAACCCCGTCTAAAATGACCGCTGTCCTTGACCCCCTTTCCGACATAGCCAACCAGACGAAATAATTTCAACAAAGCACAAATCGCCACGCTACGAATGTGCCTCGATGCGCTCTGGTATAGCTTGCCAGTTGCCGGCCTTAATCCTCCTCCTCCACCACGACCGAGACCGACCTCATCTTCGTCTGGCTGTACAGCACCCTTCTGCTGTGTTGGCCCCTCATCCCCGACGCTGCAGTGGCAAGTATCGTGCAGCTTACTGCTTACTCCCGCTGCCAAGTGACCCAGCCAGAGAGTGCTTCGGCGGTTTTTTCTTCAATGTGTGTTATGTAGTTGTATCTTTTTTTGCCTCCTTTGGATGCCTTCGCCAGTGTGCTGTTTTTTTTTTGTTTTTGTGGTAGGTACTTCATTTTTTTGTTCTTTCCTTCGAAACTTGGAATTGTCACTCAGCTATGGCGCGGCGGCGGCGGCGGTAACCGGCGATGTGTTGGCTATGGTCGGATAGTTGTTAGATGATGATTTCAGCCTGCTTTTGCTGGTTCCACGTTCCTGCAAGCGCTATGTATACCCACACGCCCAGCTATGTGAAACTCTCGCTGTTGTGCGGGTATGCTTGGGTAGATGGATGAATGACAATGGTGGTGCTGGCGCTGGTGGTTGTATCGCCGTCGCCGTATGTACACCAATGCTCAGACGGAATATAATCCAGAGAGCGAGCAAGAGAATGAACACTGATAAACTGGCAGCAGCGACAAAGACAGTGGCGGCAGCGGGGTATACCTATATCTGTGGGATACACATAG
Organism: Cheilosia impressa; assembly: GCA_948293265.1. NCBI lineage: Eukaryota > Metazoa > Arthropoda > Insecta > Diptera > Syrphidae > Cheilosia > Cheilosia impressa. The sequence continues at coordinate 51,436,298 of OX411881.1, read as the reverse complement.
CTGGTTGGGACGGTTGGTTGGGTCTGCCACTCGCAGTAGCAGTCAGCTATGTGTACGAGTATCTCTTCCCTGTACCTGTTTTTTTTTTATTTTTTTTTGTGGGCTATATGCGCCTCGTCTGCCCGTTCCGTCGCGTCAGTCCGGTTGATGTCGATTCAACTCAATCTGCCGCAGTCATAGCTGGTGTAATTTATAAAAGAGGGCCAGCGACAGACACAGTGGTGGCCGAAAGTTATGGGTCACTGAGAGTACGATCGAAATCAAGGGAAAACGAATACTTTTGCTCATACACACGAGGGTAAACAGTCTGGGAACACTGGTCCGGCGATCTACTGTATTACGAAGTTGGCTGCTAATAAAATCTACTACTTTGATTAGCTGTCAAACACTGTGAGATTAGGACTGTCAAAGAAGAGTTGAAGCAACATCTGCTTATAAAGTGTACAACTTTGATTAGCTGTCAAAAAGTGTGACGTTAGGACTGTCAAAGAAGAGCTGACGCAACATCTGTTGCGTTTGTTATATTGATTTTAGATATAAGTCAGTTGGATCAAAAATTGACAAGCAGCGTTATTTAAAAAGTTTTAAATCTAAATGTCTAGTGAAAGGGTGTTGGATTTATTACAATAGCTCCACAAAACACACTCAGTGCTTATAAATTGATCAGTAGTAGTCAAAAACTTCAGTAGCGTCGTAATATCAAAATTCAGTGTTTGCCAAGTCTTCTTTTTTTAAAGATCATTACCGCATATTAAGCGACTGGTGACTAGAGACCCGTGGCTTCATCAACCGAAAATCTCGTACGTCACTCAAAAATATGGCGGCGTGAACATTTATTGTAAGAACTTTGCCTCTCCCACGCTTTCGCAAGTAATTTAATTTCATTTCTCATAAATACCGCCTGGGATTCTTCGCCGAACTTGTGGGCGAACCATGTTCTAGTTCAGGGAACGCGAAGCGAAGGAAAAGCGAATCTATTCGGATGAATGTTAAATGAATCCAAGAAGAAGAAGCAAAAAGCTGTTGATCAGGTTGCTGTCGGCTTTATTTTTTCGTTTTTAGCTAGCTGTCAGTTCAACGAGTAGTCAAGATGCACCTGAAACATTTTCTTTCATCACAACTGTAGCGCGGCTCAGAGTTTTGAGGGCAGATGATAAAAAAAAAATTCAACCACACAGAGACCAGAGAGAAGAAAATCGAGCAAAACCAAACCAAAAAAAAAAGGAAAGAGCGAGTGTATACCGAAAGCGTGTTTCGGCTATGATGGGCGGCTGGAAATGAGAATTCACCAACCAACCCGCAGCCAAGCAGCTGTTCGTTTCATCGTCGCCGCGTCGGTCGTTGTTGTTCGTGCGCTTTGCTTTTCCCTGCTCTGCTGTGCCATGCCAGCCAGCAACCACCAGCAGCAGCAGCACCAGCAGCTGTGAGCTGAGGTGTCCACGAACTGTATGTATGTCGCACGCTGGTGTATTGCTTGCTTTGGGTTTGGGTCGTTTTTCTATGGAACTGGATGATGACGATGACGACGACTGAGCTCTAGCTGGGGCTGGCTGGCTGTGGCTGTCGCTTCATAGCTTGCCTGCCAACGCTGAAACGTTCAGTTGAGCGTGGACTCTCCGCTAGAGAAGGTTTACACACATCTCTCCGGTTCTTTTCCGCCTGTTCTGCTTTAGCCAGTCATTGGTTTGTGTTTTGTTTCATTTGTTTTGTTGTTTCTCCGTGAGTCTTCCTGTTCCTCTTTCGGGTCATGCTTTATGGTCGGCCGACTGACTGAATGACTGACGCCGGCAGTGAGTTCCCAAAAAACCTTCAAAGCGACTCAACTGACTGACAGTCAGTTCGCAGCAATAACAAACCAGGAACGCACATACACACAAGGCGAGACCAGCAGCCAGCAGCAGCAGCAGAGGCAGACCATCCAAGCATTCCTTTTCGATTGCCAGCTGACACTCTCCGACGACGACGACGACAACGTTGGTGGTGGTTGTTGTTGCCTTTTCGTATAGCTGGGCAATCGGCATTTCCTGCTGCCACTGCTGTGCTGTTATATTGCTGCCCCTAAGGAGCACACAGATAGGTATATAGGCTTACTGCTTGGGTAGCTACGCACACAGCGACGAGCGTAGTCAGTGGAGAACATTTTTGCTTGGCGAACGTTCTCAATCATTCATTGGAGTGTAGCGAGCGCGCAACAACCACCGGCACACAGCTATGGCACTAAAGGGCAACTCATCGATTGTGCTCAACGTAGAAAGATTCATCAAAGACGTAGAGAATCGACCCGCGATATGGAATCGCAATTATCACTGCAACAAGCCGTTTCTCGAGCAGATGTGGGAAGAGCTGTCATCCATTCATCAATTGCCAAGTAGGTTGATCTCTACTCTACTCGATTCGACTCCTCTATGAGTCAGCAGTTATACCAACCAATTGAGCACTTTTTTCCGTTTTTCTCTTCCCAGAGGTGGTGCTGAAGGCGAAGTGGAAAGGCTTGCGTGACAATTTTCGCGTCGAATACAAACGCATACCGCGCGGAGACAATGGAGACTTTCTGATCCAACCGGCACAGCACGAGTCAAAGTGGATACATTACTATGCGCTGCTGTTTCTAAGTGAGTTTGCATTCTTTTCCCTTTCGGTTAACATGTTTTGTTTAGTGGTGAATCGTGAGTTGGGTGGTTTTACGGTTTTAGGCGAATAACGAACAAGTGCGTGAACAAGTTGATTGCGGCCCCGGGGGTGGGTTGGCAGTTGAGTGTGATTTGCAAACTCATGGCGAGGGGGTAGTAAATTGTAATGAGTTGATGGTAAGGCAGTGCAAATACAGGCGGCAGGTGAATTATGTTGGAGTGATTAGTTGGGAAGTGGTTTTTGAGTTACTTATCGTGACTGTGCATAAGGAGTGATTAGTTGGAGTCGATGCAGTGGGTGGTAACTTGTTTGAGGAGCCGCATGAGGGGCCTATATGGATTGGGGGTTTGTTGTTTGGTTTTTTTTTGCACGGTAGGGACAATTTCTTAAGTGATTTAGAACTTGTAGGTAGATAACTCCACTTTAATTTTTGCGGGGAAAGCAACTTTTTGTTCCAAAATCTAAGTCATTTGGAGGTTATAACTTTTATAAGAAATCGTAATCAATTCAAATTATTCTTGTCACCCTGTCATTGTTTTTAACGCATCTTTCCTCATTCTTCCAGCTGAACATATGCGTCATCGCCTGCCCAAAACCGACCAGGACACAATGTTCTACTTCTCGCAGTCGAATCCGCAGGACTACGAACAAACCCTCGTCGAGCCAGACCTCACAAACGGTCTCATTCGCATTCCCGACAGCGATGAGGAATTCGACGAGGATGACGTCGACGACGACGACATGGAAGATCCACCCAAGCCACTAGTCCCGAAGCGTCCCGAGTACAGCTCGAAAAAGCGATCGCCTCAACATCCCTCCACAAACAACAGTATGTCCGACAGCACCAGCCTCTATAATGAAAAGTCCTCCTCGTTCGGAAACCACAACAATGTTCCCTCGTTGAAACTGAAGAGGCAACGCCTCTCAGAGGACAGTAATTTCAATGGTTCCTCGACAATGGAAACCTCGTCTGCGGTGCCCGAAGACGACGACTACCACTACCTGTTGAGTCTGCATCCGTACATGAAGCAACTGAACTCGGCACAGAAACTCAGAATCCGTACCAAGATACAAAAGCTGATATTCAAAGAGCTCTACAAAGAGGACATCGAGGAGAAGTGAGCGCGCATTTCAGCCGCGTTGACTGGCTTTTATCATTCCCAGAAGGGTTGTCGTGTCGTGTGGACCGAAGTCCTTGATAGTCGTAAGATCAGGAATTAGTTGTAAGCTTCGCTTTCATTGATTTTGTGTTTAAATTAAGACTGTTTTTTGTTAAGGTATCAACGTTTATATTTATTTATTTTTTTTGTACAAGTGTGGAGTTGGATGAATACCTACGTTAAGAACGGCAGTATTTTTGTAACAAGTTCTCAGATAATACATGCTTGGGTACGTTATGTACGTGATGTTGAATGAATGGGTTTTATTTGTAACTGACGGAGTCGCAGGTGGACAGAAGGGGACTTGGTAAATAACTCTCAGGAGAGTTAAAGTCTGGTTCTGGTCTTGTCGAAAAGCCAGTGTGATGGGAAGGCAACGTACAAACTGGTGGCACATGCCAGACTATAGGTTTAGGTAAACTTTCGCAGTTCCAAAGGCTCCATTTGCCTTGTGATTGCCTCTTTCTACACTCTTGCCCGTAAACTGTTTCCGTATTAGGGCATAGATCAGCCAGAAGATATGTAAACTCGACCAATTTGCCGATTCCCGACGGCTAGACTATGAATCTCATTCCGAACAGTATGCAAATGAGCTTCCAGCTTAACACTGGTAAACCTACCATGTACATTCAAAAATTAGGTGCCTACCCTTCAAATTAACCTGCAATGCCCTAAAAAGAAAAATAGGACTGCTCCCCATTTAAATATGTATATGTAGGTACCTTCCCATCAAATCAAGGTACAACTGATAGCTAGAGCCCATTCAGTGCGTCCCACATCTAACGTGAAATGAAATATTTAAATCCTACATCCCTATAATGGACCCAAGCGGGCATACATATAAGAAGGATGCAAATCAGCACACTAAATCTATAATGAAATGGAATTTCAATGAGAAATGATTCGAATGTTACTCGTTTTGGTCCTGCCCAATATACCTACCGCCATCAATTCACTGCGGTATGAAATGCGAAACTCAAATCGATCCCAAAAGGATACGAGGCACCAAGTCATGTGATTTGTTTTACTACAAATGCGATGATGAACGCAATTCATTCATCACCTCGATGGAACTGGCGCAGCCATCCCGAACGACAACAATCCCTTAAGTTTGCAAAACAAGAACATCGCTCAGGGGGGTAGCGGGTATAGGTATTTAAATAAGAAACCCACCGCCCGCCAATCCTCCACTTCCATTTGGGGCGCCCTCTCCGTTCTCATGATGTGAAATAAAATACTAAAGTCGACAGAAAAATATTATTCCATCAATAAAATTCACTCCTATCGTCGTTTGTTGTCGTGGTCCTGTTTTTAGCTTTCGTTTCGTTCGTTGGGGGCGCACATACACAATCGCAGATGATGAATTTGATTGTTGTTTCATATGCCACACATATTCACCATTTTAATATGATGATATGTATCCCTTGTTCGTCATCCTATGGAGAAACAAAGCTTAGCAATAAAAATCTGACAGGATATTGGGAAGACGATGTGGAATCGCCTCGGTTTTATGGGCAACCATTTATTACTCTCTGCTGACACACTCTCTTGACAAAAGTGCATAATACGGCGATTTTCTCACTGCCCCCCGTTGATAACCTTGGAGCTTGGACAGAAAATTCCCCGGAATCGTTGGGAATCCTTTTGGTTTTTTTTTTTTTTTACGAAAACGAGAGAGAAAGTGTTTAGGTGTACATATATCCGAGACTCGTCCTTCGGTGCTTATGAAATTTGCGGCGGCAAAAATCATTATTTTCTCATATTTTCTTTTTCCGTTCTTTTTCCCAAAAGGATTGAGTTTGCTTCTTTGAATTTTTTTTTCTTTCTTTCGTTCGGTCTCCTTGCATTTGAGCATTTGAAAGTTGGTTATATTATATTATATCCTTGATTCGTTCGCAGTGACGTTCTCCTCGGCGAGGAGAGTTAAAAGTGTTTTTTACGAGTTCATAAATCTTTTGCTTTGTCGTGCAGTATGGCGTGGCGCGGCATCTACTCATATCCATGGATGTATGTGTCTACTTTGAGCAGTTGTTGTTGCAAGGACTTTATGAAAAATGAAAAATGTTCGCCGTATAGCAATATTTTCTCAAGAAACATGAGACTTTTCTCTGGTACACTTTATGTAATGGTGCGGGGAGTGCACTGCGTTGGGTAAGATAAATACCTAGACGGTGGCAGTATGGGGTGATGCGTCCCTGACGCGCATAGTGCATGCTGGGTCTTTGAGGGAATAGATGAAATGATGAATTTAGGTGAAAAGGATTGGGACTCACGTTTCCCTGGAATGGGGTACTACTTCGTAGACGATGCGCGTTTAGTTCGCTTCAAGTTCGGGTGGGGAAGATCTTGTTCGCCGGCAAGTTCATCTGCGAACTCTCTGAGATATACTTATGTTTGTGTGATATAATTGACGTTGGGGCTATGATAGGCAGAGAAATGGGCTAAGGACCCAGGCGGAGGGATAAAATTCGAACATCTAGTGGCAGCTTAAGCGAATTCATAAGGGTAGGACATACAAAAGTCCTACTTACTTTATAAAACTCGAAAATCCACTAACTGAGCAATAGGGGTAGCTAAAAAAAAACGCAGATCATCTGTTCAGGAAGACGCCAGTCCAGCAAAACTGCTCAGAAATGCAACTACCCACAGACATCTGTCGCAAAGCAATTTCCAGAGGAGTTTAGGACAGCCCGTCACTCGCCTTTTGATTAATTATAGGTAGATATGCTCCATCTCATCAGCACCCTATCTCTCAACTCTCAATTGGGGGAAGGGAAGACACACAATCTATCTCCGAACTGTGTACCTATTCAGAGGCACAGCTGAATATAGGAATGACAAACAACCAGCAACCATCACAAATCGATAGCTGACAGTCATCGTGGCATAATAATGACGTTGCAGTCTCATATCAATGTCTCCAGCGCTCCTTCTTATCCCTTTCCCATTCCAACTGACAGTCCCGACACAATCCACTTTCGGTCTTATCGCTAACGCTTGATAAAAGCCAAAACAAACACATCAGGACATCAAACAACAACAACACAACACACTAACATGAATAACAAGCGAAGGAAAAACTACATTAAGTAAATGACTTTCCATCCTGCCCGCCATCCATACATACACGCGTACGATTGAAGCAAAAAATACATCAATTCAAAGCCCATCATCGGGGGTGGTGTATGGATGGATGGGGGTCGCCCAAGTGTAACAACAGAATACCCCGTATATAGGGTATAGTAGATCAAGCGTTAACCATCACAAATCCTAGAAAAATAATTCACTTGGCAGCGGTAATGGCGAAGCCGACCGACTACATTAAGCGATTAGATTGATGAGCTATTGACGACAGCGAACCTGACAAGAACGTCGCCTGATTTCTTCGTTCTTCATGTGACACAAGTCGTTCTTACTTCCCCCCCCCCCCATTTGTGGAGGGTTGTGCTTAAAAATTAATGACTATGACATCGCAAGGATTTGTAACAGTTTTCTCGCACTCGAAGTCATCGCGGTTTCGACGACCGACAAAAAAAGGGTTCGACGCAAATTCAAAAATACTCGGCTAACAAGCTTTTTTCTCGCGCCGATGATTCGATTCGATTCGATTCGATTCGGATGACCTTCGCTTTGAGTGCGCGCGGCCCAATAGCTTACGAACAGCTTCTATACCCACGATGACAATGATGGATTACGTTCTTCATCTGCCGCTGCCGTTGCCGTTCCCTGTGAAGGCTTCTCTTCTATTAATATTAATGGATTTGGGAGGCGAGCGATCCCGCTCCTCCCACCACCATAATCCTTTCGAAAAGTAGCATTTAAAAGCTATATAAATTGCCTCCGACTCACGCACGAACTGTGCGGATATTAACATAAACAGAAAGAGCCGGCAGCAACACAAAAAAAACAAAAAAAAAAGGATTCACATCCAACGAATGGGAATGACTCACTGTAGCAATAAGCCCCCTGGTGCACAGCTGGAAAATGTCAATTTCCGATTGGGAATCCGATTGAGTTTTATATTTAAATTCATTTTGTCAGGCTCGCACTCTTTAATATCCTTTTACAGCCCCGGCCAGGCCATTACCGCCACCCGTTGACAGCACATGGACAAATATACATTTATTATTCACCCCAACCTCGCACATATGCGGATGCATGGCATGGCGACGACAAGGAAATCCTTCATCGATAAGCAGTGTATGGCTCATAACTGACCGAAGGCCTCCCCCTTTTTCAATCGAATCGAGAATTTTCGGAAATCCTAAGCCTCTTCATGCACCCACCGACATTCCCTATATAGCAGCAATCAGGATTCAGGGCTACAGGATCTCTCTTGAAAAATATCATCCAACTAAACCCTTTTGTTCCAGCGCGTGTATGCTGAAAAGTATTTTTCTCTCTCTCTCACTCTCCTCCTCTTTGCGAGGGAAAAAAAGGATTCAAAATTTAATCTCGACAATTTTTGATTCGATATACGAGTATATGCGATCACAAAAGGACTTTTGTGCCCTTTTTGCCTATGCACACACAACAAAGGCTGATTTGGTTCCATGATAATTCATTTTGTTGTGTCCCCGGGTATTATGCGAAATCAAGTGGATATCCTTGAATGGCCGGCCGGACCACCACTGCCGCCTGCGTCCGAATTTGCTTGCCAAAGGGTAAACGCGTCCCACACTCCGTTTTCGAATGTAATTCGATTGCGTGTGGTGTACTATAGAGAATGCATCTTTTTGTCCTTCCTTGTATGGGGTGCTCCACCTCCTCACGATTGGATACTATTTATACGGCATTCCTACCGCATGCGTCTGCAGTTCAATTAAATGAAACACATTCCAACTTTGGCGCAATCGTTTCGAGAACCAGCTGAATGGGAAATGTTCCTATTTCGGTATGTTTTTCTGTGTGTGTGTGTTGGGATGGGTGTATGGGTGTGTCCCTTTTGTCCTTTGTGAATTGGAAATGTGAGATTTGTGAAGAATTTTTGCAATCGAATCTTTTGTGACAAATAAATTCTTGTTTTCAATCCAAATTAGAGCGGCATTTGCTGGGGAACAAAAAGAACAAGGAACAGGAAGCTGCAATGGTGGAAAGGGACAATTGTGCGGAGGATATGCGCTATCAGGGACGAATATATTGCATAAAAAACTGACAGGGTGCGGTGAAAGGGTTTGGTGTCGAAATGCAGTTCTACAATTTTTGTTTGATGTTTCATAAAAGCCTTAGATTTTGACAGCGTCATTTGACATTTCAAAGTTCAAACGCGTGTTGCTTTATTCACACATCTGCCTAGGGGAAAGAGCCCCTAGGCAGATGTGTGAACCAACGAGAGTCGTTCGTGGGTCCAATGAGGTCTTATTGAGTCTTAATTTCATATACAATGCTCACGCATAGATGGCGCTGTTTCAATCCGCTTAATAGTGAATTTAAATGCTTGATTTATTTTGCCCCTTCAAACCTTTTGAAAGTGAACAAAGAAAGAATCAAACTTGCGTTCTAAAACTACACAATCGGATTGCCATAAATAATAAAAACAAAAACCAAACAAAATAAATAAAACAGACGTGTACTCTGAAAAAAGTTGACCTGCCATTTGTAGATTTTTAATGGTTCAACGGCAAGTCGTCACCGGAAAATAGTTTTATCCGTTGATTTATGTATAGGGACTTACTGTGTCAACACTTTTACGAATATATTACAATCCTTCCCATTTCTATTTCAATCTTTTTAAGTTTAAAAAAAAAAATGTCACCAATCAGTTCAAGAAGATGGTAGCTCTCCAGATGATCCCTTGTAGCTCTGCCCGCCGTCACTACCATCATTCGTCTTCCCACCAATTAGAGATCAAAAAAAAAAACCCAACATGTTTCTTATTGGAGCTCTGCCCACCACACCCCTAACTATGCAATGACAAACAACTTGTGCTGACTGATCGTCGCCAAAGCCTGGAAGTATGTGACAGTTTTTATGCGATACGATCTTTCAGATACTGATTCAATTTAAATTGTGTTATCATCGCCATCCATCTATTCCGACCAACTCATGGCTCCACTCAAGTGTGTGTACATGTCCATTAATCCGATAGATGTCCGCACAACAAGGATATACCAATTTAACTTTTTTCGGTACAGTTTGCCCCTTTCATTCCCCACGGGACAGGATATAGGGTCAGCATCAGAAGCAGGACAATGCGACAACAAAAAATGATAAATGAATGATCTAAGGACATTTATCATACTTACGCAATTATTTATAATGCGCTTTGGACATTTTGCTATTTATTGTCATTCTCTTAACGTGACTACTGATTTTTTTTTTTTTAAGCTGTTATTCTTTTAAGAAAGTACGAGTAAGTGGAAAAGTTTTCAACACCCAGTTGGTTGGGAATTTTCGTCACGCATTATTTGTCATATAGTGTGTACGACTAATCGTCTGGAAGGATAACAATATTTTTTTTTTTCGTTTCTTGTGCTATCTGTGCACGCTCGGAAAATCATCGTTTATGCTGTGAATCTATTCATAATCGTAAATAAGGGATTAATCAGATAAATCAGGGGTGAATAACATTTCTTTGATTTATTTCGCGATTTTATAGTCCTGTGTTGGGAATGGAATTGGATATGGGGTGTGGCGTCAGGCAGCGACGAACACTGAAAAGTGTTTTCAAGAAAGGACGTAAACACTGTATGATTCATGACTCGCTCGGCTGATAATGAAGTAAGAAAGTGGCGTTTTAACAAAAGTTCAACCCCTAATGGACTGAGGGAGATACGCAGTAGATGGGGTTTCCTAGGGGGCGAACTGCGTGTGTTAAGAGAATGGGGTGTTGGATCTTGGATGCCACTGCTGTGTGTTGGGGAGCGTAAAATCCTTGAATTGTCTTAACTTAGTTGCTGGCGTAAATATGTAATTTATTTTGCTGGTAAATGGTCGTTTTAAATGGAAGGAGACTTTGGAGGGCGACGTTTTGGATGTCCAACGGCAGTCTGCTTGTATGAGTGCAAATAAAAGGGGACTTATCCTTATTGCTAGTACATATATTTATTTTGCTGTTCTTATAATCAAAACAAACAATTTTTAAACGTGAATTGGACTCTTCTTTTACGAGACGAACTTTGTAGAAGCTGACAAAAATTCCACAAGTCCCGTCTCTGTTAGTGCGTCAGTATGCAGCCTTAAAGTAGATTGAAAGATGGTGCCACCATATTTCTGTGATCGTCTTTTTTCCACTCTCTCAAATTTTTCCTCCGGAAAGAAGCTATACGTACAGAGGAAGCTTAAAGGTTAATAATAAATAATATCCATGAAACTTAAAATTACGAGTAAGGCTATTTAAATAAAAAATTTAAATAGCAATTGTACAATTAAATGCTTATACCTACATATGGTATAGAAAATTAAAATTTTATCAGAAGGTTCAAAGGCTAATTTCTGACAAGAGGTTCAGCGGCTAAAATAATTTTTTACAAAAGGTTCAGGGGCTCAAATTTATCCTTTCACTATATTTAGCTGCAAAAATAAATAGTTTCAGAAAATTAGCGTTAAAATAAAGTTTTTAATTTTGTTCCATAAAATAATGGAATTTTGTAACCTCTACCCAGATACCAAGCTGTTTATTTTCCAATTTTTAATAAGAGAAGTTTATAAAATTGATTTGAACCTTTAAATTCTAAAATTTTACTTAAGATGAGTTGAAACAAGACATAATTTTCTCTTAAATTTAATTTTTAGTCTTAGTGACAGCTTTATCTATTAGAATTCGCTAAGCGCGACTAAACACCCTTAGAGTTATGCAGCGTGTGAGTATTTATACAGCCTTTATACACTCTTCCAAAAATTTGTATTTCTAAAACGTTTTCCCATGCCTACTAGTTATAGAGGGCCGGCGTTAAAAAACTTTCTGTAAAGCAGAAATCTATTACATTTATCTCTCCGAAAAGATAGAAAAAAAACTTACCAGCTTATGTGAAATGCAAATTCAAATAGAAATGAAAAAAATTAAAAGAAACAATTGGGAGACTTGGGACTTAAAACAAATATTTAAAACAATTTAGAATATCTCATAACTGCTCATATTTCTAAGGCAACTTATCGAGAAAAAGTCGATACAATCTTTCAAATAAATTTTTTATTTTAGGTCTATTTGCTTACTTTCCCGAGCTGAGCACTCAACATCTGTCAAACAAAAAAAAATTAAGCGTAATATACTCCAAAGTACGTGAATAGACTTCGAGCTACTTTTATCTTTGACATCAAATCCATTTTGCAAATAAATATATAACTCACCTTTTTGCAACGTATGAAAACTTCTGGGAGAACATTCGACAACAGCCAAATTTACTCTATTTCAATAAACATATTTAATCTTTGTGCGCAATTGATTTTTAAAACCGATTTTGATTTTGTTTCTTGTCAACTTTGTGGATTTGACATATTTATCAGAACTTGCCGGTTGAAATTCTCTGAGCTGTTTCGAGCCAAGAGAGGAACTGCTCGTTAATCGTTACTTTTCTAATTTTCTCTTTTTCTGTCATTTTTGATGAGAACGTGCATAGACTTTGTGCGATTGCCATCGATTTACGTCGATTTCGTTCGATTCAAACCGCTTACAACAAAATGTGACAGTTTTTTTTAAAGTCAAAATTACATTTCGATTACTATTCCACCTCTATACAGACACTAAACAACCTACAAAAACGTTTAGCTTATATAAGCTCTATACACAGTGGTAACATTTTTAAAAATAAGTTCTTTGCGTTTAGAGGCATTTTTTAGGGCGTATAACTTTATGTACTCCCTATAATACGTTTATTAATGAAGTTGGGAATATTTAGAGTAAAAAGAAACTAAATAACTTACAAAATTAGAGTCGGCATTGTGTAAAGCTTAGTACACTGCTCGAGCTAAATTTTCGCTCCCACAAAATTCTCTCCAAAACTTAGCTGAGCTTAATTTTAGCGAACCCATTTAGCTGAGTGGTACGCAGCTCGAGCTAAATAATCAAACTTTTGTTTCAGAATGTACTACCTGCGTCTGTCAAAATTTAGCGTGCCCATTTAATCTGTCGACACATTTTCTCAAGCTAAATTGTGACAGATCGTTGTGTACTTGTTGTTCTGTTGCGGAAAAGTATGCATGGATGAGCTTTTTTAATTATTACATGGACGAGAAATTCCTAGAATCAGAAATATTTGAAACAAGAGAGATTTCAATTTTTGAAGGAATTTTTTTCAAAGAACACCTGTTTTCTCTGACACTTATCCACTGCGTACTCTATGTCAACATTTAGCTAGAACTTTAGCTAATGTTTGGAGAGAAAAGTTGGAGAACAGCTAAAATTTAGTTTAGCTCGAGCAGCATACTACGCTTAAGGCGAAACATTCAAGCATTTTCGTGTACACGAACGATTTACTTCAGCAACTTATAGCAAATCATTCGTGCGCACGAAAACGTTTTAACGTAACAGAATCTGACCCCAGAGTTTCTAGGTTTAAAAAGGTCTTAAAATTTCAACTCTCATAATAAGTTTTACTTTCTAGGTTGGTTGGTTGGTTGGTTGATCTAAGTGGCTGTATTTCCCGAACGAGAGGAAAACACAAATAACGCATAGAGCGCCGTTTTGAGACCACAACTCACGGAAAACCTGAAAAGTAAAGGAGGCGACGGACGATAGGAAACTTACAACCAGCCTGAGGAGTTAAGAAATTTGATTATCTTATTGAAATGGATACTATGGATGGCCGAAAGGTCATCAAAAAAGGGATGACCTAGAGCACTGGTCTGGTTTTGGCTAGGGCTGGACACTCACAAAGAAGATGAAACACTGTTTCACTCTTGTTTGTGTCAGCGCAACTACGGCAGTGGCTGTTATGGGGGATGCCAAGCTTGGCTGCGTGGGTTCCTAGTGGCCAATGACCCGAGCTAATTGCCATTAGTCTGGCGACATCTATACGCGTTCTGGCTAAGAGGTTGTTTGTTCAGCATCGTCGTAGGTTGGCCAGATCTTCTTCGACTTTCTAGGTACCTCTGAGGCATTTTTATGAGTATAAACGTGTTCACTGTTATAGAAATGCGCAACTACATATTTCCTAAATGGCAATGCCGCATTTTCTGTTGAACTCGTCGTCTACAGTGCCATATTGGCTTCACACTGTTGCCATAAAGTCGCTAACAGCGCCCTCAGTTACTCTTTAAATCTAAAGCTGTACCTACCCAACGAAATAGAAAAAATTATAGTTTATCGGCCATACGGGGCCCCAGAGAGAATGATGAGAATGGTGGCCCTGGTAAAGAGGGTACTGCGGACAGTGGGAAGATTTTTCCACCTAAATGGGTTAATCAAAATGTGTTTGCAGTACAAAAGGGAAGGACACCTTGTCAAGCTGTCAGGTAACGAAGGCTTCTACCGTCCGTCTAAGAGAGCCAAATAAAATTATTTCTGACAGATACACAAATGTTTGCGCCTAAAGAAGGAAGCGCCCGGCTGAAAAAACTTGAAACGCTTCTTCAAATCAGGAAACTTCGAACATTATGTCAGCAATCGGAGTCGGAGTCGGAGTTGGAGAATCCACTAAACCTATTCCTTTGATCTCAAGAGCGGCTCTCGTGTACTTCATTTCCTAGACGAACTGATTTACTGCACAGACCTGCGGAAAATCTCCACCAAACTGGTCGTTTCGCGTACCCTTTCCGCTAATAATCACACATGTGTAGTAAAATCCAATTAGGACTTACATATGATTCCCAAAGGAAGCAAATCCCTCCTGCCCACATGTGCATTTGTATAAATAAAATATTAGCCTCGCCCCATTCCCTGGAGGGAAATTCAATTACCATTCTCTAGAATGAAAAACTCCGCATTTTTCAATTACTCCGAGCAAAAGATAATCCTCTTAAAAAGGGCGGATATGCGCCAACATTTCAATTTGCCAATATTACATTTCACTTGCTGTTGGTTGCATTCCGTATAAATGCCACGCTTTGTTTCGCCGCAAATCACGGTCCATAATCGGATCTAGGGATTGTATCCCTATACTGATACAACCTGTATATGTGCGCACCCACAACCACATTCATATAGATTTCTGTCATCAATCAAAATCAATTTCGGCATGTCCTCGAAAAATTCGCTCTCATCAACCACCATCCACCGCACCACACATAGTGTTCGCTTTCCGATTTAGGCTTGACATATCGCCTGGCCTTCCGTATGAATAGTAGTTCCTGTGTGTCATAGGCGGGCGACATTTTTCGCCCAACACACACACATCACATCGTTAATAACAATTTAATGTGCCATAATGTATGGCGAGGGCGCGGAGCAGGACCAAAGTCGATCTCATATAACACTATTAATAATAAATTCGCTTAGCCAACTCTGAAGGAGCGACACTGAACTCCATTTACCAAGGACAAATTAATCCTTTAGCTAAGCCCAAAGTAGGCTTAATGCAAGCGGGCGAGGGACGTATACATACAGATACACATCATTGGCGGCTACTCCTGCAAAATTCATATTGGACTATAAAGTCTTAGTTAATTATTAAATATCCTTGAGAAGGGATTCCGCTCGAGTGTAGCTATAGCTACATAGTTTGCACTTTATATTGCGGACGAGTCAAGCCAGTGATGGGTATTAAATAACTTAGTAAACTTCCTGTCAAATGTCTGTTAGGATTTTGACAATAACCGCACCAGCAACAATAACATCCCGGGGACACTGAGATAAGGAGTTGAAAAGAGGTTTGTGTGGGTTTATTTTTTTGTTTGTTCCTCTTTGCTTGGTTAACCATTAAGTGTGAAATATTTTCAAATTTAAAGGGGTTTCGTGTGCGAATCCTGCGAGGATATTTAAAACGAAGTCGCAGGTGGGTGGCGGTGCCTTGCTCTTCAATGATATGATTTGGGATGACATTTGCGCAAATAATCAATACTGCCGGATGGGGGAGCAGCATCAGAACGGATGACGTTAAATTACATCCCCAAAGGTGTTGGGTGAGATATGGAAAAGGATATCTCCCAGGGGGGCGCACATAAAACAAATGGCAACTGATATCGACATTTGATATTCGAAATACTATAACCAACGAGTGCGTCATGGGGGAGGGTGGTTTTTTTTTCTTTTTACTTTTATTCCATCACTGTCAATCGTAGAGATGACTACCTTCCTGAAAATCGATATCAGGGAAGCATTATTCGTCAGGTAGAAAAGAGAAGTGTTACCCAAAGTGACTGTGACGATAGTCATGTTTTTTGAGAAGGCCAAGCGCTTTGTGCTCCTGAAAAGTGCCAGGGCTGCTTTTTAAAACCCCCAGAGACTCAACTTTATGTCCACCATATGCTTTCGCTTCAAAAAATCGCAGCTCCTTCTTGGCTTGGTAAGTATCCCAACAGAAATGCACCATGGATACACCATACACCATACACAGAATCACCTACAGTTATGGCGATATTGAAATTCTCTCTACCCTCAAGAAATCTCTATACCTCAATAGTACACACCACATCCGGGTGGCATTCCCTACAGCAGATGTGTGTACAGTGTACACTTGAAAAACAAAATCAATATTGAGGCACAGGTAACTAACTCTTCAGCTTCACCGACGAAAACCATTTCCGTAGTGTAGAAACCACTGTAAGCCATGTCCTTGGAATGTTTGTTTGTTCAATAAACTTAATGAAGATACCTTTGACCATTTCTGTTCAATTTATCTTTCGACATCAGACAAATAACTCTCGCCCCCTTCAACCTGAGGCTATGCTGAAAATTCCAGTGATAAATTACGCATCGTCCTTTTTGTAATCTGCAATCCTGCTCATCCAGCTATGTGGAAATTGTAAATATTAATAAATTTCAAAAATGTTTGTCTCATTACACTTACCACCAGATGTACCCCAACCCCCGAGACCTTTGATAGCTCGCTTTGTAAATTCTACAAAGAGAGAAAAAAATAAAATAGAAAACTCCCTCCATGCCCACGTCTGCTCGTCCTTTCGGGAAGGGAAATAAAAACGAAAACACACTCCTTAAGCGTCGTTCGAGAGCGTTTCTAATTTGTAAAACCTCACCAGAGCTTCGCGAGATATGGAAATGGAATATTCCTTCTTTTTTACGACTTTTCCGTTTTCCACACTTTCAGTCTCAGTCTCAGTGTCAGTGTCAGTGCGTTGTCAGCGCCACACCTCTTCTAGCTGCGCCGTTGTCGAACCAAAACGATAGAAAAACGTTTTACGACTTTTCAAATTGTCATTAAATGCGTCGTCAAAAAAATACACAAGCGAAAGACGACGAGGAATGCGAATCCTCATAGTACACCCCGCTGTGGGCTGATTAATATCGTTGATGGGATACCTAGGTTTGGCTTATAGCCTAGAAGAATGCTGCTCACATTCTCGTTGAGATAACAATGCGAAACGGGTTCTTCCCTCGCCAAGTAAAAAGTTAAAATGATGAAATCGTAAAATTAAAGAGAAGCAAATGTCATCATCTTATCATACCTCAAGGGCAAATCCAGGACACTGACAAGGATCACGCAAAAGGGCGACAGAAATAAAAAAACTGATTTAATTAAAAGAAACGAAAAAAAAAAAACGACAAAAAGAAGGCAGTATAAGGACTGCCATGCATAAATGGCATGGAATGCAAATTTTACGCCTTTTCGACATACTCAAACCCAGCAGGCGAGAAGGCGCACGATAAAAAGGACTATGGACTTGGTCTTCAGTACTTCTTTTTACATTTTTACGACTTTTTTCCTTGCCGAAGCTTAGAGTGTTGTTATACGATTTGACAGATGGACTGTGAGGTCGAAGTTTTTGGCAAAAGTCTGCAAGTTATTGGTAAATGAAAACTGGGCAAGGCGATCGACTTGTAGATTGTAGTTCTGTCATAACTGTGCTTATGACTTAGAGGAATCAAAGTTGGAAAGGTTTTTAAACCTTTCTCCAGGCTACCCTTTTGTAACTTTAAAATATTCCCCAATGTTTACCAGCTCGCTCTTGTATGTAGTTCAATTAGTTCAGTTTAGTTGACTCCTTAGCGAGCTGTGCTTAGGCTGACAAATACCGCGATCCAATTCCACTAGATCGTCTGCCTTATAAGCCGGTATATTGCACCCTTGGGTCATTTGCTCTATCCTTCACAAGAAGACCCAGTTCCACCCAAAAACCCAACCCCAGCAATGACCTCCCCTCTGCCAACTTCGCTTAACAATTTTAACTTTTAACCCAAGGAACTGCCATATCCATTTCTCACCGCTCGCCCCCACTGTCCGCACTTCTTTTGTTTTATTAAACAGGCCAACTGATTTATTATAACGATGCAATAATAGTAAAAAGAAAAAAAAATCAAATCGTCCTTTCTTCGTTTGCGTCTTCTGCTTAGTCGTCCGAACTTTCCTCATTTTGCAACCCTCCTAGTGGCAAAGAGCTTACATCATACACTTTCAACGGGGGCCGCCATAAGATTTATATACTTTCTGTAGTTGGAAAAGTTTCACGTTCTGCGTGTACATCTCTGGAATATTCCAACAAAGAATGCACAAAAATTTTGAGCCCAACACACAAAATGAATAGACCAGCTCCTTTGCACCTTTCCGCGCGGTTTACGCGCCTTCCCAAAAGTTCAGCAAAGTCGCACACAAACAGCCGACCGGGCCAACACTGAATCAAAAAACTTTTCCACTTTCCACTGGGAAAATTGCTCAAAATGATCAATTATTCCTGTTGTCGGTGTACGACGAGTTGGAGTCATTAAGCAGACGAAACCGACTAAAAGGATCAAACTGCGTAGAAAAAGGCAAACTGCAAAGTTAATCGAAACAGGATGTTATATAGGGGGGGATAAATTTTAAGAGGAAAAAAAAAAGGAAACTCACACACAAAATGATGGATGGAGCAAGCAAAAGGGTTCCGCGGACTCCCTCCCAACGCCATTGTTGGGAATAATTGACGGTTAAAGCGATGTTACGCATTGACAGGCAGTCCTTTTTACAAAGGTAAGCGGAAAAGTTTCCTTTATTTGTTTGCCCAAAAAAGAAAAAAAACACAATATGTATATAAAAAAGGAGAGAGAATCACAAAAAGGGGTGACACCCCCTCATAATTTTTCAAAATTGAATTTAAAATTTATGTGTTGTCGGTCCTTTTTTTTCGTCGCTCGCAGAATAACAAATGAGATTGCGAGTGTAATTTGGACAAACTGTCGAGAATTTTTCTTATTTAAGGGCATAAGTGCGGAACTAGCTGCGAAGGGCGGGACTGTAGGTAACAACTCCCCGCGTGTGGGGAAGTGGCGTTTATTAATTTTTGTTTTCTTTTCGATTATTGTACGCAGTCCAGCGCCAACGGGGAGGAAATAAAATTAAGATATTAATCCGAATTTATGGTCCACAGCAAGGACTAACGAAACGACCAGTGTGCACCGACACCGACACCGACACCCTGTGATAACGGACGCCTTTATGCATATTTATATTTTCTTTGGCAGCGCGCTTTATCCGCAAAAGGTGATGGACGGAGACAGAGGGTTTCGCTTGCGCATGGGGTATTTTAATTAAATCGTTTCAGGGACCAACGACCGACGAGCGCTTATCAAGGTCAGGTAGTGGAATAAGATGTCCTGTGGCGAGATTTGTCATGTGCTACATTTCCTCCCCCAGAAAAGGAAGCTTAGATTCAGTCACGTATATCTAAAGAGACAGGCAACTTTCGATCAAGGAGAGAGCACTTAAATTTTCGATTTAAAAAAATGAAACACAACCCCCCAGCCCCCTCTCTAAACAAAAGTCAAACTGAAAACAATCAGAGGGAGAAAAAAAAAAGGAAAACATATTCTTCAAAAGAACCACTTTAACAAACAAGAACCCCGATGAATACAAGTTCCACAAGTGACACGATGGTTGCTGGCGGTGGTGGGTCGTAAAAATCATACAATCCCCACCCCACCCCAAAGGCTGGCCGCCAAAATCTCCATCGGAATTATCATCGTCGTGCTTGTTGTCGCCGCCAACGCCGCTGCCGCCACCACTGCGCTTTCTGAATCAATTCACCAAAGATGCTACCTCCCTTTGTCTATTTGAATTTTTATTTTCATTTTATATTTGAATGATGTCTTAGTTTTCGAGCCATTGAATAATGGCAGAGTCGTAAACCACCTCCCTCTGGTCTCATTTCCATTCGCATCCGATGCTCTCAGCCAGCAGAGTTAATAAGATTCAAATGCTTTTGAATTAAGCCAGAAACCGAAGAGTACGTGACCGTGATTCCAATGATGATGATGATGATGATGATGATGATGATCATGACAACAATGACGACGTAGTCGTAGTTGGCTTTTGCGAATGGGAGGTGGAACCTTCTGGCGAGCGGGAAATAAACTCTACGAATGGCTCGTAAAACCCCGAGGGCATAATTGAAGTGTTAGATGTGTGTTTGTGCAGAAGACCACCCTCGGCCAAAAGGGTTAGAAGAACTCCGTTTTTCTGCGTCTTTTTTTTAGAATTTTTATTTCCGCCGAGAATCGTAAAAAAAAAACAACAACAGCCAAAGCAGGGACGCGCAGACTGAATTTCACTAAAAAGAAACAAATGGAAATGGGATAGTTTGAAAAGTTTTGTTTTTAACAACTCGCAATAGGACCATCAAATCTGAAGCCAATTGCTGGAGGATAAACGCCCATTTCGACTTTGATAGTTCTACTTCTATAGGTATAACTGTCTTTGATTTATCACAGCGGACGGGGGGGAAGTGATATTTGTGAAAAATTGCACATTTCCTATAGGCGGAATACAATGGCAAGCCTCAGCGCGATAAGTAATCGTAAAAAGTTGAATAAGACCCATTAAACGGAGTTCTAAACCTAAATCCTTGTATGGTGATATGGGTGATTTTATTGTTTTTAAATGGGTCCTAGTTTTTTTTTTATTTATTTTTTATGGCCTCAAGAGTCGCAGGACTTGTGTGTGATTTTAAATTGGCCGATGGTGATGTACATGTGCTCGTCAAATGGATGGTGTAGAAGGAGGGCATTCCTTCCGAATGATGTCACTCATACATATCACATTTGCAATTTGAAGTTGGTAGTGGTTTAGTGGTAGCTTTTGGTAGTTCTTTTGCAAGTACAACACTTTCTTTCTTGGATGGGCTGATGGATGGATTGAGATTCACTTGGGGTTGACCTTCTGCTTATACACACCTGTGCGAGCTGTGCGTGGTGTGTTGCGAATGGAAGCACCTTAAATGGGTTTAGATGTTAACGAGGGCAAAACCTGGTAAAGGGATATCCAATGAGAGGTGTTATTGTGAATGACCCGCTATTTCGGTAGCTGTCACTTTTGAAGCTTTTATTCTTTGACATTTGAGAAGTAGAAACTACGCCATTACTAAAAATGGAACGATACACGCTTCAACAACGCATTGAAATTATTAAAATTCACTACAAAAATGGTGAAAATCTTGCAGTCACAGTTCGCAAAACTAAAGAATTTTTTGGTCGTCGTGGTGCACCTTGTCGAACCGCAATACAGAAATTGGTGGACAAATTCGAGCTGTTGGGACAAGTTAGTGATGTGAAGAATAAAACCCGTGCATGTCGCTCAAGAACAACTGAGAATATTGCTGCTGCAGCCCAAAGTGTTGAAGAAAACCCAGGTTTGTCCAGTCTTCGCCGTTCTTTGGAATTGGGAATTCCACAAATGTCATTACACCGTATTTTGCATAAAGACTTGAGTCACTTGATCTGGACAACGTTTACTTTCAACAAGAGAGCGCTACGGGCCTCACAAGCAACGAAAGCATTGATCTTTGACGGGAAAAGTTTCCGGACCGTGTTATCTCTCGAAGAGGAGATCAGAATTGGCCACCTAGATCTTGTGATTTATAACACCTTGCGACTTCTTCCTTTGGGGCCACGTGAAGGAAAAGGTCTACGCCAACAGCCCAGCGTCGATTCAAGACCTCAAAGATAAAATTTGTGAGGCTATCGAGGTCACAGGGCAGCCACTTTTCGATTTGGTTATGGAAAATTTCATGAAAAGGATATGGTCCTGATGTTACTTTTCATTACTAACGGCATACCTTCCTCTTTATTATGAAATAAACATCCGATCATTTATCTCAAAAAATGGCATTTTTCTTTGAATACCAAAATAGCACCTCTTATTGGAAAACCCTTTACAATCGGACTATAGGTCACATCAACAGCTACAACCCTGATATACAGGGTGGGACAAAAACAAGTTTCTTTTTAAAAATACAATAAAATCAGCAAAATTTAATATTGTTTCTCCATTTATCATGTCCTTGTTAGTAAGAGCAAATATCCCCACTAATTATGGAACACAACGTCGTTCAAGTGGCTGCCTTGGCTGGAAATAAGTTTTCAATATTTTCCAACGTTTTTCAAGCGTAAAGTGACTCATTCCGTTCCGCGGAGGTATGATGCTGACTTTCTATTAAGATTTCGAGCGGGAAACAGCTGTCAGTGTCAAAATAACCTTTGATTTAAAAAGAAACCACTAGATGGCCCACCCTGTAGTTGAGGTAGACATGATTGCCTTTTGAATCTGTCTTCTTCAATAAACTGCGTGCTCAAACGAACACTATCTCTTTCCAATCGGTTGTTCTTCTTTTGACTGAGAAGTTCATTGAAAGTTCGAGTCCCTTTTCAAACTTCTTCCATATAAAAAACTGATTGTCTCTCGATACTAATAATCATTTTTAGTGTCCAGGCTAAATTTTTCGAACTCACAATGGCATAATTTTCCATAAAAAATTGCATATTGTGACCTAGAAAATATTAAGCAAAAGAAAAAAAGATTTTGAGTAAGGTTCTCAGTCTTGCTTTATGGCGTTAAAGCTCGGACTCTACCTAAAGCCGATCAAGAGAAATATTCTTTGCAACATTTTCGAGCCTGTTTATGAGGACGACCTTTGGAGGCGAACAACGATCAATTTGAGCTGTTGACCAATATCTACCCAGTCAAAATATATCGCATCAGTCGTTTTGAATAGCTAGGGCTCATGTAGACCAAAATTGACAGAAATATCTTGAGCCGTAGAGTCTTTGAGTCTGACCTAGAGGCAGAAGGCAGTAGACAAAGAACTCGTCTTAGGTGCTGCGGAAAATTAGAATTTCAACCGACCTGGAGTGAGATAGCTATAAGGCTCAGGTGGAGGAACCCTGCATTTAAATTTTGAAAATTTTTAGTACGCCTCAAACCAATTAAGGTCGTAGATCTGCCGGATGTGACTGATTTGCATAAGTCTCCGAAGCATACCGTGAGTCCATCGGAAGGGAGACGTTCGTCGGACGACTTCACCAAGTAGAATCGATGGTATGGTTGAGATCGGAGATACCTTACTTCAGCTACTCCGAAATATTCTGAGCAGAGGCAGAAAAAAAGACTGTTGGCGCTAAGGGTCTGTATAAGAGTCTAGGTCTGTAAAAGAGCCTAGATCTAGCTTCTTAAAACCACTTCGCTTTTGTTTTTTTAGCATGCAGGCTAAACCACTGAATTGGAAAGCTTCCTCCAGGACAGCAGTGCTCTCGGAAATCTGTAAGACGTTCGCAAAACGTATCGCAGTGGAAGATACCTAAAGATGAGCGTAAAACTGAGCTTGAGCCACTTAACAACTAGTCCTAAATCGTTCACAGTGATTTTAGCGCGAGGAGGAGATCTCTGGCAGCACATTTGAAAGACATTCCATCTGAAAATGGATCCCACATCCATTGAATTTAATTTAATACTTTTCTCGAACCAAACCGTCTTTCAGAACATCCTTGGAACTTCGAGTCCTCTCCTCAGTGATATGAACCGCCAGTAAGAGGAAGCATTTTCCTCTCAATAAGTTGGCGCACAAGGCAGCGAATTAACGCCAAACTTTCGACGGCAATTTTACAAGAAATAGTGTCATACTACACGCAGTCGTATCCAGCGAATAAATCACAGACAATGGCCGCCTTGACACATCTGCTGACCCAGTGCTTTTCGGCTCAGCCGAAACATCCAATATGTATCAAAAGTTAATGCAATCGCCAGCAGTTAATAATAAATGTGTTTGAACACAAAGCCATTGTGACCCCCCCAAACCCACCCCAACCAAACCGGAAATGAATTCAGAACGAAGAAGAGCGCGCTCACACATCCACTCACCGAGTTGTGTCATCTCTTCCATACAAAAGGTACACTGCGAAGTGGCATTCTTGGGAAAATTTTAATTTATGTGACTGGCGGGGATGTTCCAGTGCGGAAGGTCGACAGCCCAGACAGGATATAAAGAAATATCCACACCATGAAAATGCCTCCGTGGAGCCATCATAAATTCATATTTTCTCTCCTGGGTCCAAGTTTTGTTTGTCAAAAGTGCAAAAAGGGCCAAAAGCAAGCGAAAACGCGGCAAAGTGCTTTGTTTCCGGTATACTGCCAACACACGCTCAGAAAACAAAAACCCACAGACAGACTGTCCGTGTGTGTGTGTGTTTGGGTGAGTGGCATACCCAGTGAAGAACGAAACTACCTACCTACTCTGGGGACGCCTTCTTGTTTGGTTTGCCATGTGAAGGCAACTACTTACGCCGCATCTTACTGATGACTAGTGAGTAGTGACTGTAGGTAATTTATCCTTTTGGTTGCATTTTAATTGGAAACTCTCATACTCATCACTAACGTCGCGGCGATACAAGTCTTCAAAGTTGCAAGTGGGTGGGCGACAACTTCTCTGCCAGCCTCATGAATGTTTGATAAGGCTCCTGCTGCTAACTGCTCCTTTGTCGCTTTAGCGTCGTGGGGTTTTGTTTTATTCAAAGGATCTGTATATATAGCTGCGGGGGATAGTTGAATCCCAGTGGCAACATATCGTTGCCGTCGCCGCCACCTGCCCGCTCGTACAACAACATCATCGATTCGAAAATTGTTTGTGCAAATGCAATTTCCTGTAATAACAGTTCGCCACAGCCATTACCACAAAAACAGAGCTAAGTCCTTATTGTACGGTATTGTGATAACGAAACTCATTTCGCTTCAGAAGGAAGGACTCTTTACAAGCATTGTTTGTCGTTTCACCTGCATTGCTATATAAACGAGGATACGAAATCGCCTGCAGGACCTATAGTAGCAACAGCGCACTATGATAGTGGCATTACTCAAAATCCACTGAGCCCAACTGCTGGGGCAAAACCTTATTCAACTCCGAAATAAATCCATCTTTGAACTTAGTGCCAGGTCCATTCAACCGCCTTTTAGCAATCTACCTTTACCGCATGCAGTTGATCTGGCCCTCTCGCTCTTGCACTCGCAGTCGTAGACCTCGCCGAACAAAAGAAGCGTACAAGAACAGCTTTTACCCGAGTCCATTTCCACAATAATTCACTGTTATATGTGAGAGAAAGGCGATTGCCCATGATCCCTTTTTTTGCTTTATAAATGTTATGGAGAGGCGCGCTGCTGGGATGGAGCGGTGGGTGTTTGTGCAACCGCCCTCGAGTAATGGTGCTCGGTAAGCATTTCGGGCATCATCAAATGAATGCAGATGCCTGGGATAAGCTCTGCCTCTGACCCGAAACGAACAATGGGAGGTGGTTACTATTTGCTTTTTCTTTTACATATACCCGTAGTCCAATGCAAGGGACCGGTGTTGGCTTGGCGAGAGCATGAAGTCTGCATGAATATTCCTCATCGATACCGACATGAAAAGCCTCCATTTAAGTCCTTTATTCTTGCTGCACAAATTGATTTTAATTCAGAGAGACAGCGGGCATTTCCAATTTGGTTGTGATCCTGGAAAGTTGCCTGGAATATGGTTTGAGAATTAGGAATACCCAAACACCATTTAAATTCCAAATTCGTTGCGAACCTTTGTCGAACAAGTCTTCCCTAAAGAACTCACTCGCGACACCTTTCCGACAGAGCAAACCCCTATGAGCAAGTTCACGCGACAACGCTGCTCACTTTAGCAAGTCTCCTCTTACTCGGATAATGGTCGAAATAGTATTCAAATACACTAAAAGAGTGGGGGTAACGGTATGGTAAATTGAAAATTTTATGGATTTCGAAAGGATAATAAGGATGAAATTACCCTGCGAGCACTTGATGTTCTCTCTGGTTCGCTATATACATGTTCTTTGTGCATAAAAGAGAAATATGTATTCGGGGGGTAGATATACATGTCGGCTATAACTTGGACCGATAATGAGGGTTGTTTACACGAGACTATTCATCAGAGCTAACCACTTTTTCGGTAACTTTTGTTACTGGAATTAAGTCCCTCAGAGCGCACAGACACCCGCAATAAAGTTTATTCTCGCAACTTGAAGTCAAACTGTACACTCGAATGTCGTATCGGAGGCTAGTTGCGTCGCCATACAACCCATATCCATATTCGTATAGTGTTTCAGGTTAAATGGTCTAACAAAAAGCTGGATTAAGCCATTTAATTGAATGAGCTACGAGATGTACCGCCATAAGTCATGGTTGGACAAGGAATTCTGGGGAAATGCGTTTGGGTTTAGGTCTATGTGAACAACAAGCTTCTATGGGTGAAACTTTGCTTTCTCTGTTTCATGACGAACTTGTTCGAGTTGCTTACTAAAAAGGGTTCAATCAAAATGTGCGTAATGAGTTATTTTACTAAAAAAATTCCGGGAAACATCCTTAAGTCGGTTCAGTTGGTTTGTCGTTGGAATGAATTCTGCTCAAACCGATTTGTGTCCCGTTTTGATTTTTTTTTTCCAAATTTTAAAATTGTTGTTTGTGAAATATTAAGTCAGGCACTCACTTGAAATCAACTATTTTTCGGTTAAAAACTACCAACTAATACTGTTAATATAGCTCCTACAGTGGATTAAAAATAACTGAATCAACTCGGTTAAAAATAACCGATTTATCAATTTTCCCCGTCGTAAATAACAAACTAACTCTGTTGAATTTAGTCAGTTGATGTTAGAAATATGTTTGATGAGAACTTATAAAGTTCTTTTTTTAGCCCTTTTATCTCGATAGTTTTTAACAACGAATACTGTTTTTTTCAGCTGAGTCTTAGTTAATTCTAACCCATTCTTTTTTAACCGAGCAAACATCGCACTCGGTTAGAGCCAATTTTTGAGCATGCAGTTTGACAAAAATATTTTCCACATAACCATTGTCGTAACTCACCGAATTTTCTGTTCAAATGCGTCCATCAAAATCCCTTGAATAATTCTTGAAATTTAAGGAAGTTTCACTTTTTTACCAAACTTTAGTTGTGATAACACAATTAGCTGTTGAATTAACAAAAATTGTTTTTTTATAGTCAAATTAACAAAAAGCTAGTTAAAAGGAAAACATTTGTCAGTTCTACAGGGCTGTTTAGTAAAATCAACAAAAATATTACGAAGGAATGGGGAAAAGCGGTGAGTGACAATGCGCCGTACTAATTACAAATTTTAGTGTCGACTTTAAATTTTCGGAAGCTCATAATTGGGAAATTTTTATGGAAAATATGGCCACTGTGAACTACTGAAATTTTAAGTCAAAACTAAAAATGTTACCAATAAACATTAGGCCCAATGTTTATTGGTAGCTTTCCATTGATTTAATACTCGAGAGAACAACAAACTTTGTTAAGAAATATTTCGGTTGGCATTGAAATTACTTTAAACTATACTAGTAACCATTAGATTTATTAAAGTTATTTATTTAAACAGCTGAGTTCTGAGATTCAGCTCTGGCATTCTGGGCCTTCATTTGTAGTTTTGACTTTAAATTTTAGTAGTTCAAAATGGCTTTATTTTCAATACAAAATTTTGCAATTGTGTGTTTCCATAAATTTGAGGTTTAAAATTAGATTTGTTATTCGTGCACCGCATTAGAAAAATTTCTTTCGTCATTTATTTTTATCGAAAGAAGCTGTGAATTCAGAAAGTGTGTTTTTGTTGAACCAACGAAAGGAATTGTTGATTTTACAGAAATCAGTGTTGGCAACAGAAGAAATTGTTGATTTTACAGAAATCACGGTCGGCATTCTGTAAGGCGAAACGTTCAAACGTTTGATTTGGTTCTGCAACTTAGAGCAAACCATTCGCGGACTCGAGAACTTTTCAACGTTTTCGCCTCAGAATCTCCGCGATACCTTTTAATCATTTTCAGTGTCCAGGCTAAATTGTTTGAACTCACAATGTCGAAAGTTTTCATACAAAATTGCATATTGTGACCCATATAATATTTAATATGAAGGTTAAAAATGATTATTAAGGTCCTCTGCCTCCAGCTGCATTGACTTTATCGATTACCGCACAAAAAAGCTGGTTGGTGTCTAAACTGCACTCATAAAGTCATGTATCAGGTTGCCATTCGAGCAAATATAGAGGGAGACTCGCTACGGAGTGTAGCAATGTTTTCTGCACGAATGTTTTTCTTGAGCTCGTGAATGGTTTGGGGCTTGCTGGCGTACACTTTTAAATAACATCACAAAAAACAAGTCTGGAGGGGTCAAGTCTGGAGATCTGGGTGGCCAATTAATGTCGTCTCGTAATATTTTGACAGGCGTGCAATGCAATCTGAGCAACACTCTCTCTTATCGCTTCAAACAATTCATCAAAACTTCCTGGGCGTTGATGACTATCTCCGGGTGTTAGAATTCGACACCAAACGACGAATATGTAGTTTTGCAGACGGTGTTCTACATTTAAAAAATTGCACACTCTGTATTTAGGTATGTTAAAAATGAAAAAGGGTTACCACTTTGGATTTTTTTTTTGGTTAGATCCATTTGGAAATAAGTCTTCATTCATTGTGGGGTCTTGCTAATTTATTCTAGCACAATCTTAAACACTGCTCAGGTTCACTAAACATTTCCATGGGCGGACAAATTAATCCTGTCATTTCGAGAGGAAGAAATTACTAAACCATTCTATACAAAATTTTTCGCTGATGGTCCTCCAACTTTTAGATTTTACGAATTTGATTGAGGACGCACTTCTATGTGTGAACACAGTGGCATCCCAACAAAAGCACCTCCATTTCCAAAAGTGACAGCTCCAAGTCTGTTTGCTGTTGTTAAGTGGAGGCAACTTTAAAAAAAAAAACATGCGAAACTTTACACTACAATTCTAAAAAAGCTGTTTCAAGAGAGAAAACAGAAAACTGGGCTGGGCCTTAATTTAATTTTTAACATTCGCCTTATAAATTTTGTAGGTCACAATATATGCAATTTTGTATGGAAAATTTGTCATCAGACCTCCAAAACTATCGACTAAGTGCAAAAGTAAGGAGTTCGGGAGCTCAATCCAGTTCATTTTCCTCAAATGTAATAAAACTGGCGGTAAAAATTTGGGCAGAACATAACTTATTATGGTCATCAAAGTTTGAAGAGCGATATCGTCCAGGCGATTATTGTCATAAGAAATCGGCCCCAAAGGACTCTAAAAACAATTATTAGTGTCGCGGACTAACTTAATATGCCATCTAGAGTTCGATTCATATATTTCCCCCCGCCCAATAGCCACACCAATTCCCGACGCATTTGTAATAAAAAACAAGTAAAAGTGTTATCATCGGCCTGGCCGATGCTTTGATACCCTCCACTGCATACAAGTCATGCAAAATACCAGAACTACTTGACCGACATAGCCCATTTTTAATACCGACCTAACGACGATAAAAGAAGTCTTTTCACAAAACTTCATTCACCTAGGTTGATTCCTTTGGACGCTATCGTGTTTTTAACGGAAAGAGGGACACATGGGTCTAATATTGGTTTTGTATGGGAGGTACCAGAAGTACTTGACCGACATAGCCCATTTTAAATACCAACCTGACGCCGATAAAAAGAAGTCCTTTCACCAAATTACATTCACCTGCGCCAATTACTTTGGCCGCTATCCTGCCTTCAACAGACAGACAGACAGACAGACGGACATGGCTAAATCGATTCAGAATGTGATCCTGATTCAGAATATATATACTTTATGAGGTCTCCGGTGACTCCTTCTTGGCGTTACAAATGTATTGGCAAAGTGAATATACCTTCCTTTGGAGGGTATAAAAAGAGCTCAACTTGTGTAGATCAGTTGGTTGGTGGATCTATTCATAAAACCGACTACGTGGCAAATCGATCTGCTAACAATAAGTGAAAACTCCAATTTGGCCATTGGGCTGGCAAGTGCCCGGCTAGCTCAGTCGGTAGAGCATGAGACTCTTAATCTCAGGGTCGTGGGTTCGAGCCCCACGTTGGGCGAAATCTACTTTTTTTTTCTTCTGCAATTAATTAATCAATCAGAGTCATTCTTAACAGAGAGCAAAGAAAAGAAATTCGTATAAATTGGGGTTAACTTTCAAAGAATCAGAAACATTTAAGCCACCTCTCATCACTCTTCTCCTAGAGTTTCCGACACACACACACAAAAGAAAACCCCTTTTCGCACATCGCTTTATATCTATCCACGC
Source organism: Cheilosia impressa (assembly GCA_948293265.1). Taxonomy (NCBI): domain Eukaryota; kingdom Metazoa; phylum Arthropoda; class Insecta; order Diptera; family Syrphidae; genus Cheilosia; species Cheilosia impressa. The sequence continues at coordinate 51,406,084 of OX411881.1, read as the reverse complement.
ACTTCATTTATCATGCGAGACTGAGGTGGAGTGCCGGCCGGAAATAAGATTCAGCTCGTCTCCTATGTCTCGGATGACTTTATAATTACATTCTTTGGAAAAGGTTGGTTGCCCTTCTGCCTGGCAGGAGAGGTGCTGTATAGTTATCATCAATCAGCGCCAGCAGTATACCTAAATCTATAGGTATACCGTATACGCATACGAAACAGCACTATTTATGCTGTCTCCTGCTGAAAGCCTATTTAATGTGTGACCGCAATAATTCATTGCTGGAACCGAATTAATTACTTGCACATTTTCCATTTGTGAATGTGGTTAACCGCAGAGCTCGCCGCCACGCCGGTGGGGGTTAAAAAGGTATAACATCGGTCTGCCCCTTGTTTTATATTCGCCACCCCCTTTGCGGGTCCGGGCATAGGTACTCGTATACGGATCAGAGCGACGTGTTGTAGCTGTTGTCATGACAATGCCTGGCCTGGGATGAAATGATAATTGGATTTTACTACTAAATGATAATCATACCTACGTATATCTATATTATGTGAGGTGAGAGGCTGATGGGTATCTACGAAGAAATGGGTATGGGGTCGGTCGGGGGCAAATGGCAGTGGCGCTGCTGTTCGTATAGCGGTCTGTGGCGGCGGCGGTGGTGGTGGTGGTGGTCACTCGACCAAAATAGCATGCTAATTAATTCAAACCGCAAATCAAAGATTAGTATCTACGTGGGTATTCAACTTTTGTATATATGCAAGATGACATTGTAAAGGCTTCTCAGATTAACAATGATCTAGGTAGGTGACAGTTTCGAAAGCTAGATGGGGTTTCCCCCCACAGCAACACAACTGGAAACCCTTGAATGGAAGTGCCCACAAAATGTGAATGTATGGGTACCAAATCCAATTGCGTGCATCGTTTCATTCAGCATCCATGCGCGACGGAAGTTACTTTTATGAGCCAACGATAAAATGGGTGTACCCCAATGGCAGGAAATAAAACGCACCAAGAGTTGGCATTCAAACAGAACGAGGGCGCGAGACGGTGCCATCCTCAACAGCATCGCTGCCGCCGTCGCCACTAAACCCAAACGCAAACAATGGAAATTAGAAACGCATAAAACCTCAGTGCTGCAAACACAAATCCTGCTGTAACCTTTCCAATTTATTCGCAACTTCATTGTATTGTTGCTGGCGCTGTTACTGCCTTCGATTGTCACTTTAATCGCTGACAACATTTATGACGTGCATAGTCACAGCTAAGCGTTCTCTCGCTGACGACGGCCGAATGTGTGCTAAAATCACCTCCAAACAGTGTATAGTGCTTCCAATCCATGTCCGCATGTCTGTGCACCCTGTCCCGCACTATGTCTCTCGCATTCTAGGGCTTAAGGCTTAAGGAAGCATCGCAATCGAAAATAATCGTAAAATTTTATGTCACTTTATCGCTGCGCAGTCGATTCGTCGAAAAGTTTCATTTAGCTATGCCGATGCCGCTGCCGCTGCCGCGCGCCATTGATAACGTCATATATGCTGGCGTAATAAAATTCAATGAGTTTTCGATCTTGTGGTGTTCGAGGATTCAATTTGCCGTGCGGCAGTTGAAGACATAACATCCCCCCACCCACTCGGTGATGGTGGACTGACTGAGTTCTTTCCGCTGTTTTCGCCTTGAATCGCAAAAAAAAGAAGGATACCCCCCAAAAAGGTGTAGGAAGGAACATGCCGTTTTGATGTGTGGATATTGTGTGCTGTTATTATGGGCATTTTTGTTGCGAGCAAATGAGGACAGTTATGGGTTGGATTAGGCGGATTATTTAGGAAACATATTATAAAGTGTGGCGCAAAAAATATTACCTGGCCCATGGGGGGATCGAACCCACGACCTTCGCGTTATTAGCACGACGCTCTAACCAACTGAGCTAATGGGCCGATTGATAGCGGATTTTCAAAGGAATATTTGGGAAATATCTTTGTGGTTCTAAAAGAGGAACTTTCACAGCATAAAAAAAGTTATTACAGTTGTGTTAATAGTTTGATTGAAATAAATTTAACAGCACTTCGAATTCCGCCAGAAGAAGATTTCATTCGCCGGTGAGTTCTTATGAGAATCAGAGGCGATTCTTCCATCGACATTCGACGTTACGCAGTACGAAATATAAATAGGCGAAGTCAAGTAGTTAAGAACCACTTTCACTGCCTTAAACGCAACATATTTGCTTGATTCTCTTTGTTGTTGTTGTGAAGATTGTGGTGTCTTGCTGTGTGTAATTTTGTTCTCAATATATTTGTAAAAGCCAGGTCACTATGTTGGTAGAATTTCTACAACTGAGCGGAGTCTATTAGTATGAAATGGTTGACGGTCGGTAGAAGAAACGCAAGCAATTCGCCAAAACCCACGCGCATGAACAAAATGCGAACATTCAGAGGAAGCTTATGCGAATTGGGGCGTTATAATCCAAATTTAAGCAGCGGTTTGCTTGTTTATTTTATTACCCACTGTCTGAACTTGGGTGCTGCTGGAAATATAAGCTTTTTCAGCTGTCAGTTGGAGTGGGATGACCTGCAGTGTTTCTAGTGTCGGACTCCTTTTCAACAATTTTAAAGGAGGATGCGGGTAGTTAAAAAAAAAGTAAAACAGAGCCCGTAGGTCTGTATGTAAGGCCGTTATAAGATATTCCTGGTCTGCTTTGTTTGGACGGGGTAAATCTGACATCCATTTGAAACTTTTTCTAAAAAATGCTTTCAAAGCCGAGCCATTTACTCAGGGCTAAAATCGCTGCATGATCGACTAAGGCGTCACCTAATTGAGCCGATAGCGTCCGATCTGCCGGCCACTGTTCGCATCCCAAAAATAATTGCCTACACTTCCAGCAATATGTGTTAGCCCAAGTCCTTATCATAATTTCCGGCCATTATCATGACCTCCCACACTTAGAATTGTCCCAAATTGATTTCCAACTTCATGTGCCAATAATGGCAATCGCCACCGGGCCTCCTCTTTTCTCCGGCACTTTGTATACAAATGCCGGCAAATATACACGAGAGGAAACAATCAAAGTTTCATCGGGCGAAATTGTCATCTTCATTATCCGCATTACCCCACGAAATGTATGCGTCCAACAAAATGAATAAAACTTGACTCGTAGGACAATACGAGTTGGTCGTATCGAATGGACCCCGATGTCGTCGTTGCGTCGTCGTCCAATAAGCTTCCACTCATCGTGCCAGTTTTGTCCAATTTGCCAACAACTGATTGGGATAATGAGCAACCATCATCGAGATTCCAATCCCCTTTCAGATATCTGTATATGTATGTAGTTAGCCAGCATATTGACGAAGAGTTTCATGTGACTTTCTCTCCAATTACCCTCACTTTTTGATTTACGCCTGACGATCCGCCACTGGCTCCGCATCCCTCGGCGATATCACACTTCCTTGCCCACACTGATATGCCAGCAATTCTCCCCAAGGATGCTATTAGCCGAAGCCCATATATAGCCAAAGTTGTGCTGCTTTCACATAGGAAGGAAATTGAAAGGAAAGCGAAAAGGATACGCCACACATAGTGGTGATATATATTTTTGCGAGCACAATTCAGATCCTGGAGTAAATTGGCCCGAAAGTTAATACTCGTACAAGCGCGACTCGCACAGCGACTACTCTCACATGCCGATATAGAGAGTGAGAAATGGCCAATAGAACTAGGTCGAAGGTCCTTTCTCCTTTCTTTCATATTTTCTGCACAATATGCAATTTTTTTGCGCTCCATGAATTTTCTATCGGCGAATTCAATTTGGATTCATGAGATCATGTGTTAGAGACCGGCCGCACGGAGTCCATTTGCCAACTAATCACTGGACACACACCAGGATACCGGACGAATCTAAAAAAGGCCAGCAAATTTATTACGCAATAATTTATAAAGTAAATCACCTTCGGGGCGTGTGCAAAGCGGATTTCAAGTAATTTATCAGGAAATTTCCATGCCACCCTTTAGTTTTTCATGGCCTGGCTATATATGGACCGTATGCGGTGGCAGCTTCGAACCCTTTTCGGAACATTATCGGTGTGGCTGTATGGCCCGGTGCACCGTATAGGTAACTAAACACAATCGTTTGCATTTAATCCTGGGTGATTAAAGCGAAATCGGTGCGGTCACCGAGATTTATCTTTCTTCGGCGTCGTCTAGGATAACACCCCGCCGCACAATCCTCCCCGGGGTCGACCAGATCTATATGTCTACGGTCTACCTATGCGAATGAATAAATAAAGCCATCAATGAACTGGAAATTTTAATGCTATGAATTATTGCTCAGTCATAATTCATATATTGTTCTGCCAACGTCGTCGCCGTCGTCGTCGTCGTCATAGTCGCGTTTACAGGATATGAGTCACAAAGTTTCCTTTTTACGCTTCTTGCGCATTGTTTCATTGTTTCATCTTTTACAGTCGCGCCGCGATACGACGACCGACGGGTTGGCTTTTGTTCCCAATGAATTTTATGTGCGTGTGTGTTTTATGTTATCCTTTGCGCCGATACACGATGATGCACTTATACAACACAACAGCGTAGAGTCGGAAGGAAGCCCCAGGATATGTGGAAACGACACAGCGGAGAGAGATGTATTATTGTTGCTTATTTTTGTGTCAGTTTTTTTTTTTTGGTTTGTTTTCCTTCTTTTTTTTCAATTTTCTTTTAAACAGGAGAGTGTTATCAATTTTTATTAGGTGGCGGCTTCCATATATTTTCCGCCAGTGTACTCGTACACTAGAGCTGATGGATACGGGATGGTATATGCGGTTCCTCTTTTATTCGCCGATGAATAAATCATTGCGTGTATGCCGCATATGGCAGCTTGGAGGGAGTTTTATTATAGTTTTAGTCGCAGCTGTTGGGAACTGGCTATAGCCTCAATGTGGCACTTTTTGTAAGGGTTGTCTTTGAGAGAATGTTTTCCCGCCCCAAGAAAACGTTGTTTTACTTTGAAAAGTCCGTAGGTGAAGGTGTTTTTTTTTTTAGCTGTAACCGAAAGTTCAGGGCTGACCGTTGCGAACAGGAGCTCACAATCAAAAAAAAATTACGAAAAATACTTAGATCTATACTGTGAGCTCGGTAAGCTTATAAATTGACCGTTGACAACAACTGTTTGCTTCGCTTAAAGGCTGTGTGAAGCTCGAAAGTTCAGGCGTCTTTTGTAGCAGCAAAAGAGGGGTTGAGTTCCCGAGTACTACGCGACTGAATTTGTTATGGTTTTGCTTGTAAGATCCACAAAATTCAGTGGCCTTTGGCTCGCTATCGGATGCGGTAATTCGACCTCAGCTTCGGATCTGAGCAAGTTCGGTGCATTGCCCGTGACGTCTTTCACATCCAACTGGATGTGTCTTTCCACTAAGAAATTTATCGGCTTTCCTCGGGCCAAATCGCCACATTCAGAAACGAGATATTTGTTCACGGAATTAAACACGACACAAAACAAGTCCCGTATAGTGCTCGTTGACATATGACGTGCTCCAAAACCTGGTCTAAGGCATAAGTTATGGTATGACTGGAACTAGGGTCACTTATAACTTACCTCTTTTAAGCCACATTCGTAAAATGCGCGAACCCTCACAAAACTGAACTTGTCCCGTTCTCTAGGAAATACAAGATTCCATACATTGACCCTCCATCTATAGAAATGGCACCAGTTTGACATTCTCAAATCAAGCTAAATACTTGGGTCTTATTTTATATAGAAAGTTAACCTGGAAGCCCAACATCCAAGAAAGATTTAAAAAAGCCACTGTGGCCCTTTTCTCTTGCGAATAAGCCATAGAAAACAAATGAAGTTCACAGCCTCGTTTCACTCACTGGCCATACGTCTCTGTCATTAGACCGATACTCTCCTACGGTACGGCATCTGCGGGTCTCTTCGTAGCACCGTTTCCGCTGCACTGAAATAATGGCGATAAAAGAAGTCCTTTTTTGGCTAAGTGAAAACGTGATATCTGCTAAAGAAGTGCCTAAAATCAGTCTCTACAAATTCAGCCCAGGAATATCGCTCGTCTCTCATAGATGTGGCGGAGCAGTTCAATATTCACCTCTGTTGGGTGCCGGGGCATAGGGCTATCACAGGTAACTGCAAGGCTGATGAACTCGCCAAATACGGAACTACACTACCTATGCTTCCAGTTAAGAGTTCCTTAGGTATCCCAATCGCTAGTTGTAGTATCACAATAAAGCTGGATGCTTTGAAAGAACAAATCTTAGGTGGACAACAGGCTCGACAAGTCTAGCGACAAAACAGATCTGGCCAAAGCTGGATCTAAAACGTTCTAGGCATCTGATATCCCTCGATAGGCAGCATATTAGTGCTGCAATAGGTGTCATCACAGGTCACTGTCTCATAGGCAGGCAAGCAAAAAATCTTGGCGTATATATAACGCTGCAGAAGCTGTTTTGACGAGGAGGAGAAAGAAACTATTCTCCATCTTCTCTGTACTTGTCTGGCTCTCTCGCAAAGACGGAAGTTCCATTTAGGAGAATTCTACTATACAGTGATCTAAACGCTAAAAAAAAACACGGACATTCGTAATCTCCTACGCTTCATTAGAAGCTCCAACTGGTCCAACGAATAGGAAGAATTAAATACATATAGCTTCATGTGGTATCACAAGGGACCTAGCCACTTCAACCTAACCTAACTTTACCTAAGCCACATTCGTAGTCCCTGCAAGGAGTATCCGGTGTATCCCATGACACTCGTCGACTTTCAGATTTAAGTGAATTTCACACCAGCAAGTTCGCTTTTATGGCCTCACACTAGCAGCGACGGCAGGGAACATAAAATTAAGCAAACCCCTCTCCCCCTCAGTCGGCGATCGTTAAAATCCGAAAATCCGTCTAAATGTAAATTAAAACATCATCAGCCGTAAAACCAAAACATTAATCAGCGAGCCTTCCACAGGCGCACAGCGTATATGCCCTTGCAGTGTGCCCCTGGCCATATCTCCTTCATCGTTTTGAGTAGCTTCGATCGCGAATTGAAGACGTTAGAAGCAGGCTGTGCAGCTTAATCACGCACTCAGAGCGCCCAGAGATGTGCCATGGAATTTTATTACCCAATTAGAGATGATGGCACGAAGAATCAAGTTGCGGATTCTGCGGTGACTTCATTTGATTACCTCCATTCCGGGCCAATAAATTTAATCCGCCAATGCCAGCCAGCAACCACCCAACTCCAACCGAATAGAGGTATAGAAAATCTTCCATCGTCCTCGCTTGGCCTCCATCGTACGGTTTTCCCTGCCACACCCACACCCTTCGGATTCGGAAAAAGGTACTTTGGCACGTGGAAAAAATTTAGCATACCTACCTATACCTCTTCGTTTATTGAAAGAAATATTTTCTTCGATTTGTTATTTACATAAACACTGCGGTAGTGTGGTGGATGCGAGAGAGCAAAGAACAACATCTCCATCACCAGCCAGAGGGTGGGGGTTGTTGGGTGTTGTGTGATCGATTTTAAGCATCTTATTATTGACAGTTGATGGATTCGCACATAGATTTGATTCTTCGATTTGGATTCCACACGTGGGTTTACACGCACACGTGTGGGATTTACGGCAAATGGTGAAATGTGTTTACCTACACAGATGTGCGGCGAGGAAATTGGATTTTTCCCCAGAAAAAGAAAAAAAAATGGAAAAGATAAAACAAGGTCCTCTGGTATAAAAATAATTTTTGGGATGGCTCATGGGGGGATCGAACCCACGACCTTCGCGTTATTAGCACGACGCTCTAACCAACTGAGCTAATGGGCCACGATGTGAGGGTTTCACTGCTGACCGACGGCCAGAGCCGTGATGAAAATAGAAAATTTATTTGGGGCGTTATCTCTGTTGGGGGCTGATAAGGTAAAGCTATAGGTAGGTGTTCGTTCACTCATTGTCTGGGCTATTTTTGGACGCTTTTTGTGACAATTTGAGGCAACTAGAGCGTGTTGCTGAGCGGAACGTTGAACTATGTCTTGGATTCTGTTGATGTGGGCACCTCTACGTGTAGTTTATCATAAACATCCTCTTGGGGGAGTCTTTTTTTGGGACGAATAATGTAGATCCGTGGTTACTTTCTTTTCGCCAAGAGATATATTTTTCTCTCTGACTTCATGACTTTGTGTGGAAACCACGCGTCTGACGTGAAAAAGTTGGAACTTTCACAAATCTCTATAGGTACTTACAACCCCAACAAAGGCCAAAGGTTCTCAGAAAAAAAGGAGTGGTACTAATAATAATTTTCAGCTCCCTGGCCTTAGTATTATGAGATCAAGGAGGCGAAATTTATCATATGCAACTGACTTTTGCGATCTATAATAAATTTTAGGTGAAGCTTAAAAGGCTTATACACGGAGAAAAATATAGGTTGGTTAAAAGAATACAATTTTCAATTAAAAACAGCCCAGCGATTTATTAGCACTTTCGGTGTTGCCTAAGAATTAATTCAGCAAACATTTTGAAGTGAATTGTTTAAGAACTACCGAGCTTTTTATAAAAAAAATGTCCTCGGTCAAAAGTTTGTTGCAAGCTGCTTGGCGACTACCACCGTTTGATGTTTAATTTTTACATGCTGAAAATCCTACTTTAATTTGCTTTGCTGAGATTGAAGCTCTAAAAAACAGGCCTGTTATATAAAAAAAAAAATCAGAAACAAACAAAAAACTGAAACTGGTCCTTTTTACCAGAATGCACAATGGATCCCGGATTTAACCATGTAAAGCTTGATGAAATGGGATTGTTCTTTTCGGTCAGTGGGAAGTATTTTGATACAATTTTGGACAGAAAATTCAATTGGAGCCCTGTGAGGGAAGGTTTTAAGAAGGCTTACAATTTACCTTTCTATTTATAAAGACCAATAGGCAGGGCTTGGGGCGTGAAACTCTCTTGAGGGAATTTTTGCAGAAGCTCGGAAAATTATTTGAAAATACAAAGGGTTAGGGAAATTATGTGCTTTTCGAGGAAGGGTCTTTAAGACCTTCCTTTCGACTTTTATGCTTTTGATTCGCTTTCCAGACACGCTATCCATTTTAGTATGCACGAGAGCCCCTACAGGTTAGGCTCTTAAGGAGTGCGTGCGATGAAAGAAAACTCATCTTCACTTCGGACAAAAATGTGAAACCCTTGTTAAGAGTGGGGGTAGATCAGAGGTTCCCAAACTTTTTCTTCTCGTAGACCACCTTCAGAATGAGCCAGGTTTCGGTGGAACCCCTGCTGCTACATCTTCACCATATTCCGAAAACTCGTCAAAAAATGTGAAGAACGATGGAAACTTGAGTGGCGAATGAGTTTCAACCCTATGTTCGGAGTGGTAAAAATTTGTTCTTTACTATCGAAACCAGATAAATTTTCGTCACTTAAAACTAGTAAACATTTTTTTTCATGCCAACGTAGACCCCCGTCGAGTCTCCCGTGGACAGCTGGGGGTCCACCTGGCCCACTTTGGGAATCACTGGTCTAGATAAAAGATAGAACAAGCCTAAACCCATCGAGTTACTGATTGGAGTGGGAAGCAGTTTATATACGAGAAACCTCTCCTAGGGAAGGGAGGATTTGTTCTTGCAGAGCAGGTAGTGACAAAGCGTTGGTGGAATTTTTTTTAAGGTGATTCACAATTGCTTGAAGCCACAAAACTATTTTTATTTGTCTGCACTCGCGGTGACAATGTGATTGTTGCATTTTTGTGATCGTTGTGGCACAGTTTCTGTGGATCCTACCATCATCAGTTTTAGGGGATTCCATCTCCGATGTTGAGTTGACTCTACCCCGTATTTATCCCTGAAGCTTCTGCCTAGATCGTTGGACTCTATCTTACATTTTTATGCAGCTTGACTCCGAATAGTTGAATGCGGTTGAAAAATCTGTTTAGTGGCATGAGTCTCGATTTAATTTTTGTTTTGTCTGTACACAGTCTTTTCAAGACGTCCTTTAATGCCCTCGATTATGCTAAATAATTTTCAATCGGTGGCGAATTATGGATTTGTCCACTCAATTGATGTATATCTTCGAACACATTCTTGCAAAAGCATATCCCCTTTTTGTTTTCTAAAATCAGTCTCAAAGCTGCTCGACAAGGACAGTTATATCCGATCTATGATGAAGTTGACAGTTCCCTGGGTATGCTGAAGCTTTTTCTATTGGCAGCATTTTTGCTTGGAACAAACTCCACGCAGTTATTTCTATCAAAGACCGACCTCAGTATACCTACATCTACATTTTTAAGCTCATACCCCATAACCTTACCTTAGTTCGGTTCAAATTTTATATATATCCCAAACCCTGATAGCTGACACTGCGACCTGAAAGATCTATTGTATCAGGTTCAGTTCAAGTTCTGTGCTGACGAAAGTCTTCTAACCTTTAAATCAAAAACTCAGAAGAAAAGTGGGGTGCAGCGGATACAATCGTGAAATCAGTTGACTGAAGCGAGTTTGGTACGAAAATGCCACTCCAAACAGACCTCTCGATAAGTCTGATTCTACATCGAAGCCAAGTCCGCGACCCCTCAAAAGATTGCTTCCACAGCTTCCTAAGTGGTTTCAAATACTTTTCCTTGTTTTCTGCACAGTTGGCTATTACTTTACAGCGATTTTATTCAAAACCAGTACCTACCTACTCGTATGTAGGTAGCATGTACCTCTAGCTAAAGCTTGTTCTAAGTTGCATAACAAATCAGCTTGGGGTGCTCAAAATTATCGGCTATCATAATTCCACACCGATAAGCTCTCCGCCTCTAATCAGAGAAACAATCGGCCCGCAACCCCCTGTGATTTGCGTTCGTAACGTCAAAATCAGTTGGCCATATAAAACCTTATCGCAGGCTTACATGTTCTACTCGGAAGAAGTAAGGGTTCAGCATTCAGTAATCCCGCATAGCCAGCCGTATATATCCAACTGCCCAAACGATGCCGAATAACAGCGAAAAAATGTAATAAAATCAGTTCGCTTTCTACAGCTAATTTGCTGTACCCTTCGTTACATCCTTATCGTGGCCAGTGTCCTTCACTACATCCCCCATTGTAAACACCTATAAAACAGAAAAAGATAGCAAAAAAAAAAAAAGAAACCCTCCCAGGATATCTCTGTATATACTCAGTACACTGTTTGGACAGCTGCCAACACATTAGGAGCAAAATTTTATAGCCCGGGCCTCAATAAAAAAAAAGAAATTTATTTTTTTCATTTTAATTACCACCACCGACTGGCCGAGTCGGCCTATCAATGTCAATCCGGTGAGCGCTCACAGGATTCTATATAAAAAATTTACGATCTCACCGTACGTCAGTCCAACTCAGAACTCAGATTCGCAAAAGGACGTCGTCGTCGGGGGGGCAACGATTTTTATGTCCACTATTCACAGTTATTGTCACGCATTTGTCCAGGACACAGCAAGCGTATTTTACGGCTTCTATTATGTCGGTAGATGAGGGCTTTTGTCTATATGGGACTGTTGGATTCGGCCAACAAGGAATGCAGGACTCGTTTGATATTATTTTCTATAGCAACGCGAAAATCATAAGGACCAAGGTGAATATTGCAACATATTTGGACGACTTTCGGTTCCATTAATGCTTGGAATACACGCAGTCAACCCATATACCGATGAATGGCTGTCAGGATATATAGCTGCTGCTCGGGGGAAAATTTATGAAGGATAATGATGCGATTCCACTGATTACACGCAGTAAAGACGATCGTAAAACGATTGCTAGTGCGGTTTCGCATGCGGATTTCGATGTGTGCGCGCTTTCTTATCTCGGGTTGTAAATCCGCTCCGGGTATTATAGTGGTGGTGGCGATGTCGTTACTACGCAGTATTATCCATCAACGCGCCGCCTCAATGCGTATTTTATTGGCGGAATTTTGAAAACGTGTCCCCGTATACTCGAAGGGTTGAGTATGAGTACATGTCCATCACGCAGTGATCTCTGTCGCGGTGATTATTTATCTGGGCAAGTCGTTGCGGACTGAATCGGTGGGATTTCCTTAAAGAGGACTCTTACTCACCCGCTCCATATACATCAGCAGAAAAACACTGAAAGTGAAAGTAAAACAAATTCTCAAGTGATTACCAGGGAGGGCATCAGCATCAGCATCAGCATCATCGCTGAGAAACACAAGAAGACGAAGGAGGTGCTCTCTATGAGGTCTATGGCAGAAAACAGGATGAAACCGAATGTGTGTATACACTGCGAATAAATGGCAAAAAGGATTCCTCCTTTTTATTGTTCATTCGGGAATTTATTGCTCCGGCTTAACATTTCCAATTAATTTCGATCACTGTTGGCAAATTAAGTTTTTACTTGCCAAGCAAACGTAGGTAGGTCCCCCCCCCAAACCATTATCCTCTGTGGAGAGACATTATAAAGAGTGGTTTGTGGTGGTGGTGCTTTTCATTAATTTCCGACCCCCAGGAAAGTGGAGTTAATGCTGGTATACACGGGATGGCTAAATTGACGTAAACTCACCTTAAGTGCGCCTTTTTGCGGTTTTCAAAACTGTTTTCCACTAATGACTGGCACTAGATTGATGGAGTAAAGAGAAGACAGTGCTGGCAGCGAACGCAAATGAGAATCTGGGGACAAATTGCGGCAAGAATTCCGGGTCTTAAATAAGTTTTATTAAAGTAAATCGAGGGTGTGTCTGATGATGGTGGTGGAGGCAGCCTTATAATGTGAAAGGGCGGCAATATGAAGGCAGTTACAATAATTTTTGTTTACAAAAAGGGTTGGTGATTGAAACGGATTTGAAAGCGCCTTAAATTTTCGTCTTTTCTTGAGAAAAAGTAGATTTAAATAAAAGTATTCTTCCACCTTTTCTAAGAACCCGGATACCGTCGAAGAAAAAGATCCGTACGGCACGTCTTTTGGGTTTTGGTGCAACTACTTCTTCAGTAAAATTTTACAGAGACATAGGTACAAAGATAATCTTAGTTATATAGGTGTGCAGCTGAAGTCTTGAAGCCTGCGCATTAATGAATCATAGTCGTCACTCGATGGGGGCGGAAGTAGATCTATTAAAATTTTAGCAGAATCTTGTATTAAACTTATAAAGCGAGAGGTCCAACATAGTCACCCTGAGGTACCTCCTAAGTAGATAAGTAGATGGGTACTACTTACCTACCCCCTAAGTACACCCACTCTCTTTAGCTCACGCTGAGTACGGGCGACCTTCTGCCTTAATAATCCGAGGGTATTCTGCTCCACCATAGGTATGAGGTATGACCTTCGTTCATGCTAAACCGTGGTAAATGATTTTAGAAAATCAATGACTTATAGCAGAAGTCAAATTTTTGCACATCTCCGTCAACGAAGAAGATTGTGCACACCAATCACAATCAGAAGCTCGCACATTAACAAAGAAACTAAGCAAATCGTCGGTCGGCCAAAACGCAGAAAGAACCCACGCAACGCGAAGGACATCTCGTGGACATGCCTTCGAATTAACACTTTAGTTGCTGTTCCATTTATTATTTGTGTTGATTTCCACACTCATCCGCTAAGCGAATTAACCAATCCATCATAATCATCGTCATAGCGTCGGTAGACCGCCCCCACCATTTCATCATGAGTCTTGCATTAAAAAAAAATAAGCCAACAAAAAGGATACCGCATGTCGTGACGAGGACATGTGGATGTGTGATGTCGGGGGAGTCAGTGAAAGCTAACTCGGAAAATTTACATTTTATTTTGCGGCGGGGACAGAGAGGATGTTTATTTAACGCGAGATATTTATTTAGAACGCCACAACGTTACCGCCACCACCGACAGCACACCGCCCGCCATTCACCATCAACAGCAGCCCTTTAATTCGGTTGTGTTGGCGGTGCTCAGAGGGGCGACACGCTTGTACGTGAAATTAATTGTTTCATTTCCATCTTTTCTCACACTCCGTCTGAGCGCGCTAAAACCAAAGCAAAGCGTGTTTGCGCCGAGGATTCATATGCACATCCTGGCAGTTTTTAGTAAATGTTGTCGTGCAAGGATTAAGATGGCGGTTTTGCGTCGTGGAGGTTTGCGAGGAGGTAGCTTGCCCATCCCAGCGGGAGATTGAAGCAAATTAATTTTTTACCCCGCACCATACCCTCATACGGGCGTCGTCATTGCCACAAGCAAGGACATATGTGAAATTGTTGCATGTTTGTCTCCGAGTGTTGCTGGTGGGGCGGTAAAAAATGAGGGTGAACTGATGTTATTCGTGTAGGGAAAAGGAAAGGAGAGCTTAATAGAAACAACAAGCATTCGTATCATTTGGTACCCTGTATAAGAAATGTTTGGAAATACAGCGACAGTGACAGTGACAGTGGAAAGTGTGCCAACATGAATGGGAAATATAAAATATCTTTAAGGTTCTAACCAAGGATCAAAGCTGCGGTAAGCCTCCTTTAATTTTTACCGAATTTTGAGTAGAACTCTATGGCTACCAGTAAGAATTAATGGAAGCTTACAGCAACTTCGGCCTTTCTAATGGCCCTTCGTTAGGGCTTTAATGATTAAATATAACGGCCATAGAATTCCACTCTAAAAGCCAATACCATCAAAAGCGTCGCCTTGATAGTAAACTCTTTAGTAGCTGACACTCTTTTTCTCTTAAGAAGCTGAAATATTATCTTGTGGAACTGTCCATTGCTTCAAAATCAGGGTCGGCAATCTGTAAGGTGAAACGTTCAAACGTTTTCGTGTGCACAAAGAAATTTGCTTGTGTAACATATGGCAAATCATTTGTGCACACGAAAACGTTTGATCGTTTTGCCTCACAGAATCTGAATGAATGAATTCTGTAAGGCTGAAAAATTAAATCGTCGCTTGCACACATGTATCTTTGAAAACGAAAGGAATTTTCGTTAAATCCAAAACGAAACAAAAGGGGGTAAGTTTTCGTTTCTAAAAACGAAACGTATTTTCAATTTCATTAATTGTAGCCTGGAAAAAATCTTCGCTTTCGCATTAATTTCTTTCGATTTTTTCAAATGCGAAAAATTGTTTTCGTTTCGTTTTTTGTACAGACTAAATTTAAGGGGCTAAATTTCCGCATCCTCGAACAAGTATTAGGCTCCAGAAATACGTATATCGGGGGCGTATTTTTCTCTCGCGTATGCGAGATAATATCGATTCGTTTTTGTCAAAATGGCGGAAACCGTTTTCGAGAAAACGTCAATTTAGCAAAGTAAACATAAAATATTCACTTAAACGCGCAAAACTCTCGTAAACTGCGTAAACATCAGCAGAAATTTACTACCTCTGAAGGGTCAGATTTGATATGGAGAATAGTTTACGCAGGACTCATAGTTTTTCGCGATCAATTAGGCTCGAAAATCGACTGCCATTATTGTTTTTTAAAAAGAAAGCTAAATTCATCATGGCAACGAATGTTACTATTCAATCTTAAATGAATTTAGGAAATTTTGGTTTAAAATAAGTTTTGACCAGCCTGTCAGTGGTTGTTGAAGCCCCAAGAAATGTCCGAAGCTTAAGTCTATCTGAGTTTTAATATTTCCATTCCCAGGTCGATATTCTTATGGAAAACAGTTCTTAATGCAATTTTTGTGCACGCTAAGATTGAAAAGGAGTATTGCAAAAATTTGTTTGTTTTTTGTTAAGCGTCTACATTCCTTCGCTCTCGACTGTATTACAGTAGGTTGATGAACGCTTTTGTTTCTTGCCACCCATTTTAGCTATACAGTGAAATTCATTACGGAGAATGACGACTGGGACCACGGAAATGTGACAAACATACGTTTGGAGATTTGAATTTCTTTTTCCACCACTTTCCTGGGATAAGAATGAAATGCGAGTTGGGGGCGAGCACTGAGCTTCAAGCTCTGAAGTTATATCCATCGGGAGTGTTTTTTTTTTTTTTTTAGAAAATCTGATCCATGTTACTGCTCGTGTATGAGAGTGTTTTTCTTTTCTTTTTTGTAACAATATTCAAATGAATTTCATTTATTTGGTTTTCTTTTTCATACACCATCGTCCTCCTTTCGCGCTCCGAAGGAAGAAGGATTCTGTTTTTGCTATTCGTAGCGATGTTTCACTTTATCTACGGAAGAGAGCACACGTAATGAAATTAAGTTGTTTGTTGAGTTCTTTTGCACTGGGACGAGAAAGCGAAACAGTTGACCTTTTTCATGTTTTATTATATGGTATAGTGCTAGTGCTGCTGGGATATTTTTTTATTTTGTATGTTTTCTTATTTGTGCTGTGCTTTTGTCAGCTGGAGCAAGAACTGGGTGCGGGTTGAAACCTTAAATCTGTACCAGGGATCATGTACCTTGTTTAGTTTTAAATTTATTTCCTCTCGCATTTGACGGCTTAATTCGGTTAAGTGAATTTTATGTCTGCTTAGGTCGTGCGTGTGAAAGTGTCCTTATTTGTCGTGGTACAGTTCTCGGGATTTATTCAAGCGAATTGTTTTTCTTTAAAGGCACACGTATTGGGCTCCGATTCGAATGTCAGAGAATTAAAAACGCCAACATCACGCAGACATCGCCTACTTGTTTCCCTACAACAAGACGGAGATGGTAGCCAGAGCTGTGATGGTAATAAATGTCCTTTCATAATTTAGAAAACAGATTGCCATGGCATTCGCAAAAAAAAACAACTCAGTAACAAAATACTAGCAATGATCCTTTCAACTGGCGATGGCAGGAGCAGGAAGAACTCACAAAGTGAAAGCCCAACGAAGAGAAAGAAGACGGAGAAGTCTGACTCAGAATGAGTAATTACACATTTCAATTAGGGAACGCAAATCCTGGCTACTTGGACTCTCGACTTTGGACGTCATTTCGCCGCATACTTGCTGGTAACCATTCATTTGGAAAATTATCCGTCGCAGATGAAATCTTTTGCGAAACTTCTTCAAAAAATTATAAAGAAGAAGAAGAAAGGAATCCCTCAAATTAATTTTCGCACCCCCCCGCGATTCCGTAGTGGAAATCTTAATCATCTTGTATTCAGTAGAGCGTTCCGCGATGTCCATCTCTCTCGTTTTCATTAGACTACAGTAACAGAGTAACCGTCCTTGCGCGCACTGTCATTTCCATCATTATGATTGGGGGGGGGGAGGAAAATCAATGACTCCTGTAGAGTCCTCCTGCCCGCATCCTCTCACTCTTACATCATTTGCAGAAGAATTCTACAGCAATTACTGCAATCATTCGCAGGGTTCTCGAAGACATTTCATTTACTTGCCGCGACGACGGACGGACGGACTTGTGGGACCGTTTCTGGGCAAATCGTTTGATTTAATTTAAGAGGACAAAGATTTATGTAACTACTCTCTGGACGAATGGCGCTGGCTGTGGCGAAAAATGTACAACGAGGGGCTTTCAAATGCATGGATCGCTTTAGCAATTTTAGGGTTACCGTAGGGCAGTGGTTTTTAAGTGCTCGTGATTTTTTGTCGAATCAGATGATAGGGGTGGCCAATTTAAATGTTCTACTCCTTACTGATATACGATTAGTAGTAGATGTCAAAAATGCAAAAGGTGTACAGCGAGGGAGTTCTGTCCTTCTGCAAGTGTTTCAGGGTAACCGTAGTGCCTTTCCCAGTGAGAAAAGAGGGGAGAATTGTAAAATTTATGAAGTAAAACCATGCGTGGGAAGTGCAACCAGCATTTCATTGTAGGTCCTTCCATTTACAAATGGATGTAGAAAGCTTGACTTGGAGTACCTACCAAGGTACCTTTCACATTCTAAATTCGTTAGAATTTTGTTAAGAGTTTTATATGACCCCCGAGATCATTTGACAACCATCCAGCGCTCACAAGTCACAGTTCATCGGTTACGCGGGGTCTATCACAATTTCCGTCTGGTATTGGAAGACGTGAGTCTTCATCTCCATTCCATCTCAAGTCGATCCGCCGACTGTGTGGCAGATATACAGCAATTTACTGATACGTCACAGGTGTCAATTCTTAGGTCCCCCGCACTTTTTCTGTATTTTTTAAAAGTGGTGGAATAGGTCCCCGTACTAATCGTGAATTTCCAAAGGAGCTTCTATCACATTTCCAGTCCCCGACCGCTTAACTATCTAAGAACGCATCAAAGGCTCATAGGAGCATATAGAGTCTGTTGGGCCAAGCACTGATTTCCAATTAAAATGAAGTGAAGAGTCCAAACACGTCTAACCCCTTTACGTCTAATTCCTCCATTCAGCCTTAGTGGGGGCATAATAAAACGTTCTCCGCCTATACCTGGCTACCTCCATGATACACCGACTACTCAGGAACCCATTATCGACCGGAAGAAACGATGTTGCTGGGTCAGGGCGCTCTGAAAAACTGGTGAAACGCCTGCAAAATGATTATGAAAAATCACTCATTAATGTTTCACCGCACCATGTTTTGGCCGGCAACATACAGACCCAGGACGTATAAGAGGACCACGATGCAGTTGCGGCGTGAATCCTCACTTCTAATTGAAAATTCAATGCACCTTCCTTAAAAATGAGCCGTGAAACTAATTTCTGCTCTATAGCTATGACCGTGTGTTGTTTTTTGTCTACCACACAATGTCCTAATTTTTTGTTTTTAGTTTCGAGGATTTTTCCACATCCATTTTTCTCCATCAAACTTTCAAGCTCCACGAGTCTGATCGGTCGGACGAACTGAAACTCAGAAGCCGGAAGGACGACCAGTTCCTCACCGCACTGGTTCCATGGGGATTATTATTATTTTTCGGTTCATTCAACAGAGAAAACGCCCGCCGCCAGAGAGAGGAAGAGGAAACTTTCAGCCAGGCAAGAGGCAATCCTGAATCCTGCCGGGAGTTAAGAAGAGAAAACAAAAATTAAGACTTTGTAGATAAAACACAGCAAAAACAAAAATTGCAGACTCTCCTCCTCACAGTAGGATGCTACAAGAAATGATTTTCCTTGATTATAATTGCAACACCCTGGTTTCTCCTCGCTGTCTACGAAGGTGGGTAGAAAACTTTGTTTTTCTTTTTGTCTTTCCTACCTTTTACTGGTCATTTGACTTAGCTGTCGGGCCTTTTAAAGTTGAAATTTTCCGGCCCCCATGCACGCATTAAAGTGAGCCTAGGAAAATTGACGGAAAACGAAAGTAGGATAGGATTGGAAAATAAAATAAAAACCAAGTTGAGACAGCCAAACGAAGGAAAATAAAGGAGCGCACTCTCTTGACATCGGCCAGACAGCGCAGTTCTCTATAGAGATGGATAATGGAATGGATACGTTTGGCTTCCTCGAAATATATATAGATACATGCGGACTTGTACTTGTACTTGTATATCTTCGGCGTCAATCCTTTTGCATTTCTTTTTTAATCCTTCTACGGTGGCACTTTTGAATGTGGATTTTTCTCTATTTATTTTTTGCCTATTCATGAAGTGAAAGGACAACATTTACTTTTGTGTCCGGATAACGACGGAAAGCTGGAACGGGGATGGACAGGGGATTTTTTTATCGCGGCGCGCTATAGATATAACTGTCCAGTGTCTGCAAATGAGGGAATATGACAGGCATTGCTTGCGAATAGACATGATGTGATATGTCTTCGGAGGCCAATTCCCTTTGGAACTGGACAACTGGAAATATTTCTGTTCATTCTCTCAAGATGCTGTGGTAGAAGTCGACTTAAAGTTGTACGATTTGAGGGCTAATAGTGATCCTGCTGAGGTTAAAGACGTTGGGAGGATTGGAAATTTGGACATAGAACCAAACAACTCAATTACTCGGACTTTAAAAAATTTAGCCAAGGTTTTTGCATTTTACCGTCAGAGGAAATCGATTTTCTATTCAATGTTCAAGGCATTTTTCTGTGGTCTACACCTAAGAGCTTTTTTGTGTAAAAAAACTGAAGTTCAAAGTTAAAATAGAAATTTAACGCGAGGCTCCACAATTTCAACCTTAGAAATTCAACGAAAGACTCCACAATTGCAACCTTTGGTAGGAATAGAAATTTAACCCAAGATTCTGCAATTGCGCAACCTTTGGTACTCACTTCCGTCAATAGAAGAGGTTCAGAGCCTTGGTTAGTTTTGTTTTTTTAGAGCAAACTGTTGAAAACAATTAACATGACAAAGCTTCCCAGTTCGAAGACTCTTTTGGTGCTTGAAATAAACTCGTGTCCAAAATATTCACCAAGCCGTACATGAGCTTATATGTCATTTGACAGATAAATTTCAGCATCTAAAAACAAAATCAATTTGAAACTTGTGGGGTGAACTTAGCTAAAGCATTTTTGCTGAGGTCAGAAGGAGCGACTGTCAGTGGTACATGAGTCTGGCACGCTGCAAAATAATTCCAATCTTTTAAAACCTCTTAAGACGGGGACTGATTGTTTTGATCAAAAAAATGTGTATAGGAAGGTATATACTTTGAGGTAAGAGGTACCTATTTTTTGTCAGAGCAGACAGTTGTTATGTGATCTCCACTTCACGTTTGACGAAGAACAAATCGCTTTTGTCTCTGGTTTTAAAAAACTGCACTAGGGCAATTCTGCTTCGTACAGAAAAACCTTCGTAAAAGTCGCTTAAAACCGTAGACCGATTTTAAAACTGAGACCCTGAATGAATTCAAAAATTGACGAATAGAAGTGATTCCGGAAAGTAGTGTTCTAGGACCGATACCTTGTCTCCAGGGCTGGTATATTACCAGAGTTGAAGAAATGCTGAATTTTTGAAAAATCTGAGTAGTTGGGCAAAAAAACTTGGTATATCCAATCCTACTCTACTGAAGAATGGCCTCTTAGGCTATCTTTGGTTGAGAGAAAACTCTGTATAAAACTTTTGTAAAATATGTGATCTCGCTTTGTGTTGATGAACTTTACAAGCTTTATAGTTAATTGAGCCATTTTGAGCGGTTTGTCCCAAACTTAGCTAAGTAGGCAGAGTTGTAGAAAATCTGCGGCCTTGTTGAGGTGAAACCGAAATATTTGTCAAATTTTAGCAAATATATCATGTCTTCAGTAGCTTGATATGAGAACTCTACTCACAGAAGACTAGTAAAAGGAGAGTCCCCTACTGACAGGAAAACGACGAAAAAACGGAAAACTTAAAGGCGTCATTGGGTATACAAGTATGACTGTCAATGAAATTCGGCAAACAAGGTATAACCAGGAGAAGCTCCAAAAACACTATACAGAGAGGAATGCTTTTGAAGCATCCACCTACAAAGGGGTTCTAACGAAAGTCCTTAATCAACGGAACTTAATTATGCTGACATTGACAAGACATTGCTCCTCCAGTTAGACTTACAAGCTCCTACAAAGGTGCCTTATTCTATAGCCTAATTTCCAAAAATGTTCAACTCCTAAATAAAAAGAAACCCCTTTGAAGCCAACCCCACCTCAATTAGGTTGCTATACAAATTAGTGTCTCATATTTGTCATACTTTCCCTAATGCGGAAACAATTTCTAAAAATACGTCCATTGTAATGAATTAAGCAAGGCTTTCTGTGTTTTCTCTTTCGGCACCGCCAAGGACGGTTTTAGGGCTGAAATAAAAATTAACATATCAAATAAATAGTAACGTACACAAATAGAATACGCTTGGCGAAATCTTCATCATTTCAATCTCAACCCACGCTCGGCAGTCGGCGTATATTGTTCTACACCACAATTGGGATTGGGCCTGCGGTATAGGGGGATGGTGGTGTGAAGTTTATACGAAATAGTTCCAAATCACGAAATACGTAATTGATGTAGGTCACGAACAGACGAACACTACGAACGGAGAACAAAGAAGAAGCACAAAAATCTAAAAAAAAAAATCATTGCTGACAATCTTATTCGACAGCGTAGAAGAGGTGTTTTTTTTTTTTTAAGTTTGTCGCATCAGGAGTTTTTCCTTGAAACACGTGGAAGGTGATTTGACTTGATTTGATTTGAGGTGACGTCTTAGGTGTTGAAATTTTGTTGACATGTTTTGTTTCCAGTTCGGACTGGAACAACTCGCATGAATGGTCACTGTGGAGGATCATTTAAGGAGTTAATTAAACGCTAGTGTAGGTCTCTTTAGAAAATTGCATGACAATTTTGTTGATGGCATCGCGGGTTTAAAATATTTTAAAGCTCAAATCAACTGGTGTTCTGTAGCGAAGCTTACGGCGTCAATTCACTGCTTTGCTGTAGCGAAGTTGTTGACAGATTCACCCGGGAGAATGCCGGTTAAAATGAATATATGAATCTCTTTAAATCGCGTAGCTTGTTGGCAGCCCAAGTGGAGAAGAGGTTTTAATTAAAGCGGAAATGCACTGTTTGAATGACGCTAGATGGCGGTCAAATTCCTTGAAAAATCCGATTCCCTGGTGTAACTTGGTGCCGATGATACCTTTCGTTCTGTAATAGTCCTTTCACATTATCTTTTAAAAACTCTCTTTCAAATTGAAGTTCAACTTATGACTCGTTCCAATTCAAGTTGTCATATTTCAATCACGACTCGTTCCAATTCAAGTTGCCAGCTCAATCATACGATTCGTTCCAATTCAAGTTGCCAGTTCAATCACTATTCGTTCCAATTCCAGTTGCCAGCTCAATCATACGATTCGTTCCAATTCAAGTTGCCAGCTCAATCATACGATTCGTTCCAATTCCAGTTGCCAGTTCAATCACTATTCGTTCCAATTTAAGTTGCCAGTTCAATCACGACTCGTTCCAATTCAAGTTGCCAGCTCAATCATACGATTCGTTCCAATTCAAGTTGCCAGTTCAATCACTATTCGTTCCAATTCCAGTTGCCAGCTCAATCATACGATTCGTTCCAATTCAAGTTGCCAGCTCAATCATACGATTCGTTCCAATTCCAGTTGCCAGTTCAATCACTATTCGTTCCAATTTAAGTTGCCAGTTCAATCACGACTCGTTCCAATTCAAGTTGCCAGCTCAATCATACGATTCGTTCCAATTCAAGTTACCAGTTCAATCACTATTCGTTCCAATTCCAGTTGCCAGCTCAATCATACGATTCGTTCCAATTCAAGTTGCCAGCTCAATCATACGATTCGTTCCAATTCCAGTTGCCAGTTCAATCACGACTCGTTCCAATTCAAGTTGCCAGTTCAATCACGACTCGTTCCAATTCAAGTTGTCACTCCAATCATGACTCGTTCCAATTCAAGTTGTCACTCCAATCATGACTTGTTGATATGTAAAATCCCCCAATCAAATAACTCTATCCTTCACAAAATTTCCTCAACTCGTATGAGAGAACGTTAATTTGGATTATTTTTGCTGTTGCTGATATACGCAGAGAGCCCAAAATCAGCCTTAGGTGCAAAGCTATCCGTTACACCCACTCAATTATATCGAAAAGCCATTTCAATGGATATCTTTTGCGAATGTGTAGCCACCATATAAACAGAAACTCTAATTAAAATTCCTGTAGGTAGGTATTTGCGCAGACCACCGACCAACCTAATAATCCAGTTTTCCGTTTCAATTGTTTCCCTTCACGCTGACGCTACTATACACGCGGCATCCTTGAGGTACCTATATCGAATAGCTCGTCATCGTCACTCTATAGCAAAAGGGGTTGGTTAGTGGTTGCTTTTGATCCATCCATTAACTTCATTTCCAACAGCGTCACGTACAATGCGCGCATTGTCCTTTAGAATCCTGTTTCCTGGATATGATGAATGAGTGCAAACGCAAATTTAGTTTTTCTTTTTTTTTTTGTCTCTGCCAACCACCCTTCGATATAGCACAACCCTCATTGATACAATGACCAACAATGGACATTGCCTAGGATTCGCGACCCCCTTCATTGTGTTGTTTTATTTTTTTGTTCCCGAAGTAGGTATGGCACTGTTGCCATGGGACATAAATATATAAATCGAGAATCATAATTCCAATCATCGAGCGTCACCGGCATAGCAACAGTGCGCCGCCAGTTGGTGTTCCTTGTTCCAGTTGGGTATACAAATGTGCGTTGTAGCGCTGTGTGCCTGTGCACCTTTCTCGATTGCATAATGGCATTTGGAAATTTCAACAAGTAGTAGTAGTAGAAACAGCGGTGTGGCAGTGCCAGTGGCAGAGGGTAAATATCGCGAGAGATTTTATGTAGCAACAATCATCGCATCGGCGAGAAATCATAACAAGCAATCGCACAAGCGCAACCCCTCTTGTACGGTGTGGTGTGCATGAGCTGTATACAGATGGAAGAACGGAAACATAATCCTTCGCGAAACACGAGAAAATATTGTGCAAAGGGGTTGGGGTTGGCCTGGGATAGCGCGCTGCTTCATTAGCATATTTCTCGCGTATAGCGGTGAAATAAATTGAAATTATAATAAAGGAATAAAAGTTTTCTTTTTTTTTAATAAAGAAAGGAAAACAGACCCGCGGGACTTGTATGCAGAAGCAGCAGCAGCAGCACCTTTCCCCACGGATTATGCAATCGCGAAAGGACAATGCCGCTACATTTTCATTTCTAGGTATAGGTATACCTACATACGTCTTCTTTTCTTTTGTTTGATGGTGTCCTTTGTTTGTTGATTTGATTCGCCCTTCAATGCGCTAATTCCCGTGCATTACGGGTTCCTTTGATCATGCGGATGGGAAGCATTGTACAAGTTTATTGTGTGTAGTTTTTGGTCTCTGACAAGTACAACAAAGGGGAGGATATTTAAGTGCACGAGTGAGTGCATGCAATTTTGAAGGATTAATATTTCGAGAAAGGATAGTTTCGCCTGAGAAAACACCGTTGTTGACATACTTTCAAATATATAAAATATGACACTGAGATGGTATCAGTGTCCCTAAATCTGGGCTTAACAAATTTGCATAAAGATTTTTGTCAATCGGAGGGAAAATTGTTTCTTTTGCGAGTATCCTGAGTGGGGTGGGGGCCACCAGTTGGTACCAGTTGTCTGGAAAACAAGAAAATCTATCGACTTTTTGAGGATGTTTTTGGCTTTCTTGTTCGAATCATATTAACCACATGTCAACAGTTGTTTGCACAGAGAATGAGAGAATCAATCGAGTTTTTGAGCGAGAATGGAACTTTTGAAGCGAGACTCCTCAAAATCTTTATATTACGAGTATGTTAACGTCATAAGTATAAGAGACCCAAGGACCCAAGGTATAGTTTATCACAACCATTCACGCGAGCGTAGTTACTTTAAGTTTCCACGTTAAGGAAAGGGACCTATCAATTGCGTGTCGTGCTTCCGAAAGGCATGGAATAAGAAGCCTTTTGAAGACAGTCGTCCTCTCAGATGTTTGGCAGTAGTAAGAAAGGCGTAAATATCCAGTGAGAAGTTTGAGCGTCTTACCTAAGTGATTCTAGATTAAATTTTCCAAGAACGTAGGTAGAGTAAAATTGTTTGTATGTGTATGTGTTTGGACTCAGAAGGGAAGGTAGGATTTTTTTTGGCGGGGGCTAAGATTCAGTTATGTGATGAAATGTTTGCCAATGGAATCCACCAACAAAACATTTTTGAATGCTCTGTCAAAACATAGCTGTTGGCCTAGAGCCCCCCCACCCATTGGGTACGCCACAGCTTGGACTTGTTAACGCAAAACTTCGCAACTACTTAGCCAATCCAGGTGGTTCTCTTAGAATTAATAGAAGGCTGAAAAAAGATGCATCAACTCTTTATTTCATTGAAATCGGCCAATTCGCTCAGAAGATAAAAGAGATTTCATTTAGCGGAGACCACCACCAGAGCCAAGACACTGTTCGGCTGCTCCTGATTGGTTAGAAAAAAAAAATGCATCCACCTGCAATTTGTTTCACTTTCAACACTTTCTCCGCTCCTTAAGTTCTTAAGTCCGTCAGACAAACATCTTAAGTTTCGACCTTTGTAAAACCTTTGAGCTATACAGTGTCAAAAATGCAGTCAATTCGAATTTCAAAATTTCCACCTGACAGCAGTATTTCTCCGAAAATGAACACTCCTCCATTTAGCCACCGTAATTGAACAGCTATAGCCATCAGGACGATTACTTTCTAATGTTCGAACAAAAAAGGGCTGGGGGGGGGGGGCAACTTATCGCTCAGTCACAATTTTATATTAACGACATTTTCGCCCATAAGCCATTTCTTTTGGCACGTTTGTTCAATATCAAACAATAAACCGATTGACAAATTCCCATTTAAACCATTTCGGACACGACATGTCTATATGCTTGGGCCATGCAACACTCCTTACACCGCACAATACATTCGACATCCGAGTGTGTTTGGTAAATTTTTTGGTTCGTGTCAAGGAATCGTTTTATCGTTCGGACCCTCGATTTGGACGGATGACGATGAGTTATATGATTTGACGGTCAGTGGTCATGCCAAAGAGTCCTAAAAATAAAGTTCCACAACTGCAATTAATTTTTCCCATTTCTCTGTATTTTTTTTTTTTTGTTTTGTCAACATTTCCCTTAGGATAAAAGTTTGCCGTGTCCAATGCGCGCCTATCTATCTGGGAAATGCGTGCGATACAGCAATATTCCCCACCAAACTGAATACCATGTACACAAACTTTGCGGCGGAATTATTAAAACGCAGCAACACATAAAAAGAAATACGAAAATATATTTAAATAGAATCAGGATTATGACAACTCACACTGTAAATTACGGCCAAAGTGACCCTGGAGACTATATACAGCGTTTTGACAGAGATATCGAATTGAATATGGACCCCATGCAAGGGGGGCAATCGAGGTCTCGATGGAATAGATAAATTGACATTTGTCGTTATCGTGAAATACTGGAGACATGCCACTTTGGCAATTAGGGAGACATGTTTTGCGGCCATAAATCGCTGCGGAATATACAGCCTTACTCGGTGGATATATAGCTTTTCCTCCGGGCATTGCGCAAAAGTCATGCAGCCGCAACCAAATTAAAATTTAAAATTGCTGGCCACTGAAAGCAGTCATTTGTATCGGAGCTGTAAAGCACTTTGTTTGGAACTGTAGGTGTTCCAAACAAAACCTTTCAACCTTTGCATGCAATAGAAATGGATGAGGTTTTTGTGTCTGTTACCGGTTGGCGTGAAAGCCACAGGACAAATTTCATTGAAACCTTCTTTTAAATGTCTCTTAAATCCCCGAAAAAGCTATAGGCAATATGAGGTTTATTGCCACGCCCAGTAGCGTAGGCAGGTTTTTTTTTTAGGGTGTGGGCTGAGTCCTAATATTGTGATGAAATGTTTGCGGAGTCCATCAAATAATTCTTCACTCTAAGCTGTTTCACTCTAAGTTGTTGGGGGCGCAAGACTCCGAGCCCCTTTCGTACGCCATTGGCCACGCCTACTTTTAGAGGGCGTTTGTGACCAAAATGCATTCTTTTGACTTCACTCTCAAAAATTCATATACAAGGTGGGCCAAAAGAAGTCATCCGATGTTGATTGGCTCTCATTTTTTTCTAAATAAAAAACTTCGATTCTGTTTTTTGATTGTGTTTATTTAAACCTCTAGAATTGTATTAGTCAAGTCCAGAAGATGATATCGGCCAAATAGGCGCCGTCACAATTGATTGCCATACGGGCTTGTTTAATGACATTCGGCGAGAACTTCGGGCCACAGATTCTCGCACTCGTGTCGAATGTTGTCCTTGAGGGCTACAGTCCAAAATTCAACAAGCAAATATCAGCAGCCCTTGTTCTTGATAGCTTCTACCCAACTTCACTACGATGTACGTTTGATACGATTGACCCTAAATCCAAACGGAAGTATTACCAGCTCTCGCTTTTCATTCCCATTTTATGCAAATTCACTCAAAAACCAGATACCGCCCATTGTAACAATAAATTCCCTTCTATCTCCGCAGAGTTTTATAGGGAACTCGCTTTCTCCAACATGCCAACACCTACAGTCTTTTTGATAGCTTCTCCTAAAAACGTCGAAATTCTCCGTCCAAATGATGTCTCATTAATTTCATTCACACCCACGGACAACCTTAAATCATTAACCCTGACACGCATTCCGTTCACCAGCTAACACGCATAATCACTGCACTTGACACAGCCGAATTTTTCAAACCCCTTTACTGTAGGTATACAAATGACACTCTCTGTACCGCATACCAGCATACTTAAGCGAGTTGCTAATTAGCCTGACACACCGAATGAAAATTCAAATCCACCACAACAAAGCATCTAGCCGAAGTCAAGCATGATGTCATCAGCGGGAACCCAGGAAAGAACTGCTCTGTGGGTCACCCATCGCACCCTCTCGTTCCACAACCGAAAAAAAAAACCTCCTAATTAAGTCACTGGAACAGGGAAATTCACGCAAACTACCACCGCACGCAAGGAACTCGCCTGCGCGAACGAGTGATTAGCATTTAAAAAACTAATTAACAGGTTGTTACAATGCCCACCTCTCCAGATAGAGATCTGCCGCGGAGCTGGTACTGTTGGGTTTCCCATTCCCATACCGAATCCTCATATCCCGGCCACACATACCCACATACCATCATAGAAGTTAATTCGTTTGCATAGCCCCGCTGTCGATATGTTCTATCAACATGCCCTGTAATTTGAATAAGAAGTCGCCCTCCCATAAGACGGACCTCGGGACCAGTCTCACTCGTAGGTAAATGTATTAATTAGGGAAGTAGTGCACTGCGATTGATGGGCCGCAACTCCGCTGCAGAAAGAGAGAGTAATTTTGAGTAATTTTCAAAAAGCAAAAAAAAAAAAATTCCTATGCCTGACTGACTATACCCACGCTCGGAGGGGATACCAAAAAACCTCCTGGTGAAATGCTTTTTGGTCACGAATATTAATTTTATTCGTTGTTGGCAGCAGCTATTCGCCGTCACTCGCATAAGTATGGCGAAGGAAACGGAAGTTAGCTGGTAGATTTGGTTTCGAGGGGAAATGAAATAGCAGATTCTAATCTAGCCTGGGCGTTAAAATTGGAATTTATTTTGTTAAACATAGGCGGGCGGTTGGGGGAAGCGGAATGCGTGGTATTTGACTTCCGATTGGCTTTTGTGACGAGAGATTAGGACGCTCCGACGTCGGAGTGGGACTAGGAAATGGTATTTTTTCAGTTGGTTGTCGGTTCCTCCTGCTTGGTGTCGGTGTAGGTATATATGTGGGAACGAGCAGCGCTATCTGGCATGTGTCGGAATCGATTCGAAAAGGGGGTAAGCGGTTTTTCGCGGGAGGAAACGTACGCGAAAGTGTACTAGCTAAGTTGCCAGTTTATTAATTCATAAGTTTATAGAGGATGATTGTCTGCGTTTGGCCATTTTCATCGTCTTATTGGTCTCAGGATAGTTTTACTGGTCGGAGATGAGGGGAAAAATCGGGGCTTGAACTGAACACCCCTCGCTCAGTAACCAAGTTCACCTAAGCCCGTTCAAAGCGGCAAAGAAGACCGTCGCCCGTCAACTCATTACGTCTTCAATGTGCGGCCACACAAGTTGTCAAATGATGACGATACACATACACATATCCCCACCATCCATGCCCCGCAGCAACTGTAATTGGCGTTTTCGTTCCAGTTGTATTCATTAGATTTCATTTCAAAGTCCCGCGACTTTATTCCCAGCGTAATCTAAATATAGTGCACTTCATCAGAAAGCAACCCAAACAATGCGAACGCTCTTTGTACGCTCTCAAGTGACAGGCCCACAAAGGACCTAAAAGCATTTCGATACACACTCACTGCACTGGTGCAAAAAAAATTCGTTCCATCATCATCAGCGCGCGTATTGCACTCGAAATCCATTACACACTGAAATGCGTTCACATACGAGTATAAAGTACGATCCCTCTGGCGCGTCTGGGCTTGGGCGCTTTTTTTTCCTGAATTTTCTCCACCATACCATTCAATGAAATCTAGGACAACCCCTAGACCGACTCTCGAGATTCCTTTTGTTTGCAATTGTAGAGTAAAAAAAAAGATCCCAATTCAAGGATATTCAATCAGACTGCATAAAGAGGTACTGATTCAACCCATCCGCGGATAATAACATTGCATTTCAAGTTTCCGAATCAGGATTCTTATACCGGCCGGGGGGTAAATTCCCTGTGTGTACTCGCGAACTAGAATCATCCTTTGTGCGTCTGCTTGGCTCGAAAACAATAAAACTGATTCAACACGGATTTACTTTTGAATTTACAAGCACAAAGCGCTCATGCTGTGCCGCCGAAATTAGTTTTGACGAGTTTTCCCATTTCCCGCACGTGAAAATCGGTGTGCGCCGTTTTCGATAGTTTTGCGCCACAAAGAAAAGAGGCGGCACCGGTAAAAATTATAGCGCACACACAGCGTACAGAGATTATCATTGCGACGATGGAACCGGATGTCGACAATGAAAATAGTTACCTCCTTGAAATTTCCCCAAGTGCATGGTTTGCGCAAACAAAGGCAAACACAACTCGCACAAACAATCGCAGTCTGTGTATCGGTGACGGAGTCCTTTCACAGTGCAAATGCATATTTGAATTTGAATTTGAATAGATGACGCAGTAGCAGCAGTTGGTTGCTTTATGGTGAACGGTTTTCCTCGAGTATTAAAAATGCGCAAACGTTTATTGTCCTTTTCGAGGGAGGTGGTCGCATTTATTTTATTGCTGGCAATAAACTGTTTTGCATTTTTCATTCAATTTTCATTTTATAGTATCACTTATTTACATGCGGGACCTGCGAGTATGTATTGTGCCCGTTTCGGTTGTGCGTTTATTTGGTTTTATTTAATTTTTAACGACCGTTCCGAATCGGGACAAAAGATGTTCTGTTGGGCGGATTCTCGCTTCGCAAGGGGTGTCGAATTGTACTCCCCTCTCCATGGGAACTTGCCGATGCGTGCAAGTGTGAAAGGAGTTTTATGGATGAATTTATCTCTACTTTAATTTTTTTTCCCAGCTGGGGTGGAGCAGTTTCTTAGTTTTGTTTAAGTTGATGTCAGAAAGGAAGCATTTTTAGCAACACCATCTTTGGGGGAGTTTGCGGAAACCTGCGCTTTCGAGTGCACATTCCTCAGGAAGTACTATTCGTACAGCACAAAGACGAAGCAATTATCCTGACCACTCAATGATTGAATGGAAACACAGTGGCCTAACTACCTACTCATCCCTAGCAAAACTTTATTTACTCATTCCTCCTAATTTGTTCCCATTTGCGTGTTTTATTGCAGTTGGGGAATCGCTGTTTCTTTCTGCAATTTCTCGGGGATGTCATAAATTTCCACTGTCGCAATTCCATCGCCCGAAACGAGAGCGAATCTAGTAACAGTGCGGATGCGGAGCGGATACTTTTTTAAAACTATGAATAAGTCGTTTACGTCATCCTGCCTGCAAATTACGTCAATTTCATTGTTGGTTTTGGGTTGCTCCGTCTTCCTTTGGGTTTGGTGCTCCTCCCCACCGACAGTGCCAATTCAGCATTACTTTTCGCCAGGACAATGGGAAAACTTATACTTCGTAGTAAGCCACTATATACGCAAGGAGGTGTGTGACGAACGTGGCAAATAGTTGTGCCAAAGTAATTTGGAAAATTCCTTGTCGCATAACTTTATGCCGAACTTCAAATTCTTCTACTTGTGTTCGCAGTCGCAGCATGTGTTTGTTTTTGAACAAGCCCGTGAGTTCGGGTGTTTGTGTGTGTTGGCAAAATGAGTGCGGCGAACAAAATAAATCACACTGTGGAAATTTTCTATAAATCATCAAGCGACAGGATATACACATATACATATACGATGGCACTGGCCCTCTCAGAACTATCCTGTATACCGAAGGAGCAAGGAGAGTACCTATACACAAAACGCAAAAACGTACTTCTCCAGCAGTCAACAAGTTTTAATGAAAAAGTTTGCGCGACCCGGAAATTACTTTGACTTTGAAATTGGTCCTCGCACTAGTGCGGGACGGCTGGTTCGGTGTAGTGTATAGCATGGCAGTGGGTAATTTGCGTCCTTATGCTCGGTATCGGTCCGAGATTCCTGTTCTAGTCCTTTTTCCATTTATTTTTTCTGTTTTTTTTTTTTTTTTGCTTTTCAAGTGTTGTTTTTGCCGGAAAGACAATTTTCGTCTAATGTTGCCTCGACTACTTGGTCGATGATGTAATTGGCCCTAAGCTAGGTAACTAAAGCTCGTCCTGTTTACGTTTACGTCCGCCATGCCATCGTCCAAAGTGGATATAAAACTTTTCAGAGTTAATTGAAAAATTTGCAAAATTCGTAGCGTGATCTATCAGGGCGAGTTGTGTTCTTTCGTTTTGTTTTCGCCTCCCCTAAATAGAAAATGAGGAAACTTTTGCTATTGCCAACAGCGCTGGGGATGAGTGAACGCTGGGGAAGGCAGCAAATTGCTCGGTATTCTGTCTTTTGTTTCAAAACTCTCGGTCTCGGCTGGTGTCATCAAATGGCTGGCACATTGCAAAAAGAAAACCCAAATTACGCTGCGGCCATTGAGTGGAACGTGTGCACCTTTCTTCCAGTAATAGCTTGCTGTGTACGTCTTCTTTTCTTGGTGAAGTTATTCTTCCGGTAAATATCAAAGTCATGGTCCGTTCTGATTTTGCCACATTTCCTATGGCCGGCTAGTGTCGCTGTGTGCAAGCAGTAAACACACTGCAGCCAAAAAAATAAAAAATAAAAAATATGTTCCATGTCCAGGCGTTGGAAGGCGAACCGAAACCGAAACCGAACAAGCAAACCAGGACGCAAGAAGTGCGGATGAAAAAATAACTTTTCGTCGCTTAGACTCGGTTCTTTTTTCGCCCCCAATGAAAATGTTAACTTTTTGTAGCTTCGCCCACCTCCGCATACATTCTATTTCGCTTTTTTTTCTTACGTTTTTGGTTGTCTTTTCAGTTGAATCCCCTTTCAAAATAGAGGAAAGAGAGAGTGGAAAAAAAAACCTTTCTGAAAAGATGCATTTGTGCAAAGGATGTTGCTTTTGCTGGCGAAACAAAGAGCACAAAAAAAATGTGTAAGCATTGAGTTGGACATTGGACATGCTTTTAGAGTGCTCTGCTGCTGGGGTATATGGAAGGCAAAAGGATAATATCGTCCTTTCTGCTGACTTTTTGTCCAAGTTAAGTACAAAATTAAAAATTCAGTAGAAATAAGTTTTGACACAATATACCACTAATTAAAAATTAAAAGAAAAGTGAAAAGAAGTTGAAGAATTTCGCTCACAATAAGACGGGGAATAGGGAACAAAGTTATGGCACTCGTAAGAGTTCTGCTGAGTGAGTTAAGAGCTTTTTTCGCTTCGACAAGTTGAACAATCGGAAATTTAGTTTTTTTTTTGTTTTGCTTTCTTGTATGTGAATAGTAATTAATTTACAGTTTGAGTTCTAGTTTCAAAGCACAATGTAACGAGTTGCCAAAGTTTATAGTTACAACTTTGTTTCGAATTTTCGGTGAATTGACGGGCGGATTGTAGAGTGTCGAGAACTTTTCCCGCAAAACGGTCAAACGAAGTTAGGTTGTAGATTTTTTTTCCATTAGAGAAATCCGATTTCTAGTGGAAATGGACGCAGAATGCATTCCTACGTCTGTCGTATGGAAGTCTGGTCCGACTGCAACATGTCATAAGTTTGTAATGCATAAAACAAATGTCCGAAATGGAAAATGTTGTTAAAACAATATCTTGTGGTCCTTAGAGTTGAAAACAGAAGCATTGTGATTTCATGACTGGGTGCTGACGCTATGTGATTTCTACCCGGTGCATTGAAATGAATTTTAAAAATATAAGTTTCATTGGAAAATCTTACCAAAAACCAATCAAACTAAATTTAGTCTGTTTTAAATAAGGAATACAAACAAATTTCAACATGTCCTTTGCATTGACTTAGGTAGGTATAACGCGATTCCTTTGTAAACATTTAGAAGGTGAACAACTTTATGTCATATAATGGAGGAGCCACTAAGTCTACTCCAATCTTCTGTGCTTCAACGAGCAGGTTGGGCTATTAACCTCCGCGTTTTAAGCAGCGCACTTTAACCAACTTAGACACATAGTTGTAGGAGCCTTAGTTAGACTTAGTGATTACCGCACCTGTTGCTTTTCAGACTGTGCGTAAC
This sequence comes from Cheilosia impressa, assembly GCA_948293265.1. Taxonomy (NCBI): domain Eukaryota; kingdom Metazoa; phylum Arthropoda; class Insecta; order Diptera; family Syrphidae; genus Cheilosia; species Cheilosia impressa. Next base: position 51,372,105 of record OX411881.1, on the reverse strand, counting down.
CATGCAAACATTTTTCAAGTTTCTCTTCAATTCCCGTGTGATAAACACCATCACTCATTGGATTACACATGGCAACCTCGAGGCGCAAATGCCGCATTGTGATGCGCGGTCAATTCTAACGCTCGCGCACACAACATCAACGACGAATCACAACGTATAGGGACTACCTACATACTTTAAATTCATTGCCCATACTTTCCCCTCACGCCTCGTTCAGCTTCCATGCCCAGATATCCATGAATCGAACAAGGGGCCAAACCTTTGTTTACATCACAAAAAACAACCACTTTCGGTAAACAGGATCCAGAAATAGCGCATAAAGCTACAGCCATACCCAGGCCTGTAAACGTGTATGCAAGAAGCTCAATTAATATGAAACGAGAATCAAAGGCGAACAAAAATCACTCTTCAAATGCATAATAGCACTTCAGGACAAAGGAGGATCCCGTGCACTAAGATGTTGTTCCCTCTCCGTAGCCTGTCAATGTCAATGAATGGAACGCAGGAAAACACCACCACCAGTCAAAATCAAAGAAAAAGACAAAGCAAAAGCAAAAATAAAAAGCTAAGCCAACCCCATGAGATCAAATCGCTTTCGTCCTTTCATACATGATTTATTTATTTTTCCGTTGTTTTTTTTTGTCCGCGATAGAGCTGGGGGGGAGCTATATGAAAGAACGGTGGTGGTGTTGCTGAGAACAAAGACAAATAGCGGCTCTTAGTAATGGTATACTAACCTATAATTGATTACGTCACATAAGGATTACACAAGTCGTTACACAAGCTTCTTGTTCTCCGGAGCTGGTTTCTGCCGAATTCAAGTTCGGTCCTCTCGCGAGCTATTCAAAAGGACGTGGACATTAATTTTCGTATTTATTTTTTTGCTACCCCCCATCGTTGTGTGCGTATTTCAGAGGAGGTGGTGGAAGAATTGTGCGTCGGATTATGACTATGAGTCCTTTTTGTTGCTGTTGTCGAGTTTTTTTTCGCTCTCTCTTTTTTTTTTGTTACCTTGTGACCGGTGTGATAAATGGCAAGGATTGCCATGGGGATGGGAAATGAGTCGAATTTTCTTCTCGTCCCTTTTTAGAATTGGTGTTGTGCGTTTTTTTTTTCCTGTGGAACAAGGGTGACCAATTTACCTTTTCGTAATTGGATGGACAGTGCGAAGTGGTTGGGCGCGGCGGAGAGTGTGCCGGAAAAAGATCCTTAAGGAGAATAACATCCAAACGGGGATAATGTGGATATTTGCAGTGTTATTATCTGTTAATAGAGCTCATTGAAGAGATGTTCGAAAATAGACTCAATTGATTTTTTTTTTTTCAATTTTTGTATCCATCATCACCCGTGAGCCATGACCCATCTCCAATGTCACCGAAACAATATATGCCTGATGGAAAACCTCTCTAATGCCCTTGCACCAATTACATTTATTCACAGCAGAGAAGCACGTTTTTGTGTGTGGCGTTTGTTTTTCGGTTTTTATTCCGGCGAAGGGAAGAAGAACAAATATCCCGTAGGTGGACGAAATGGAAATTCGGCAAAGAATTGAATTTGACAGCCTGATAGGTAGGTCCCGCCGTGCTCCACAGCTAGAGAGTCAGAGGAAGTGGTTCTATTTCGAATGGTTTTCAATTGCTTTCCTGGCGATGGCTGCATTGGGGATTTTTGTTGATTTTTTTTTTTTTGCTGTCGGATGATCCCTCTGTTTCCGCAGTCGATGATTGTTGCGACAACTTACCAGGGGATATCACGGAAATAACACGAAAAACACAGTACTTCGTACGTCATTCGTTTGTTGTTGTATGTGTTATTATTTATGGCTCAGTGCTTGGCAACAGAATTTTGGCAATTGCAAGGATATTCGCGGCAAAACAAAAACAAACTCGCAAAATTTGTTTGCATAAATTTGTTGCGAATAATGAATGCAGTGGATTTGACACTGCTGCCCAGAAAATGCAAATTATTTCGAGTTGCTGTAGGCTGTTCAACTGTCAAAATTAAGAAAGGAAAAAGAAACTGAATAGAGAACGAGGATACTCCAGTGAAAAAAATCCAAATTATTAACGCCTGTCATCCTCATATATACACACAGAGAGAAAGAGAAAATCGTTCGACTCAGAAGGACTTTTGTGTTGCTTTCTGGATGAGTGCCAGAGGAAGGAGCGGTAGGTATAAATCCATAGAATGGAAGTGATATGGCATTGGCCACGAAAACCGCTAGGGAACGGTTTTCGGTCTATTTTTTTATTTTTTTGAATTCGTTTCAGCAGTCATTCAACTGTCATATTGTTGATGCCTCAGAGATTCGCGTCCTTCAACCCTCACTTGTACAACACATTTATCGGATGACGCGAAGGAGTAGGAGAAGTACTTTCACACACACACACACACAGGCACTCAATAACGACAGAGAAGCAATTGATGTATTGCTATGCCATATCGATCGGCTCTGTTAGAGCGCTGTAAATACTCGATGTCGCCTTTTTCGATTCGTTTATCATCATCGCATCTTCATCGGGTAGAAGTGGTGTAGTGAACGTTGGGATCCCCGGGATCTAGTTTCATCGGTATCCTTCCACCGCCGCTGCCGCCCATCAATTATTTCCGACGAGATAGAGGCAACATTTATTTGATGAGTTCCTTTCTTCCAACTCAGCAGGATTATATGGGTATTGCGCTATTTTATTGTTCACTCGAATGTGCGGATAGTAATTTATTTGATAATTCAAGCCATTGAGTCGTTGATGTATGGATAGGAGGATATTGGGACATCTCCTCAATTTCTGGCACCCAATTCAGCGGGGGTGGTCGTGTTGTGAATTTAATTTGTGCAAATCCAGATGCACCTTGAATCTTTTGATTCACAAGCATGTTAGGCACGTTTGAGACGACATCTGCCGGAAGACCAGGGAATATGGTCATTTGAAAGTGATTTCATCAGGCCCTTGATCGGTGATAGTCACATCGCCACTGTTGAAAAAAAAAACGACCTGAGGGCAAGAACGGACGTAACCTCGTCAGGAATCATAAAGCCTTCTGAGCAGCGGTCAAGGAATAGTTGAAATTACGGTCCTACCTACATCAAACGTCAAGTTACACCTCCACTTCACCCTCAGACCAACCGCATTCCACTTGCGCTTGTGCGAATTCAACAATGAGCCTCCAAGGCTTTGAATTGTCGAGGATGACATTCCTATGACAACTTGAAGGTATTTATCTTGTTGCCTATAAAGCTTTTGTCGGTTTTTCGGGCCTTTTTACACTCCTTTCCATTACCCATCCATTTGCGGACTTTTTAGAAGATCAAGTCTCAAACCCTTTTAAACCGGACGAGTCCAATTAGTCCCCTAGAAGCCTTTGCAGTGACAAAATTTAAATAAGCTCAACACCACACATACTGCCGTCTCATTAAAACCATTCCAAAATGCATTGCTTACAACTAGGGTCCGTGCAAAGATACCCATCTTAATAGCTAAATCGATTTTCAACGCCCATGACTTACGGGGCAAGCCTGAAGACGATCAGCTTTCAGACATCATGGTATCCATTTCTGAGATAATCCTGTTTATCCCTCCCATTTTCATTTATGACTCATCTCTTAATCCTTGAACGGCACATGCATCGGTGCATCTCATCTCAATTCGGCAAACAAACTCGTTCCGTCCACATCTGTCATTTACCCTGAGGTCCTCTCACAGCTCGTTCATCTCCTTCGTCCATATTCGAACTTAACTCTAACGTATGTCGTAGTAGTCGTTCGCCAGTTGACTTTGGACTAACGTCCTTCCGCCCATACACCTTAACTTGTGATCCTCCACTTGCACCAGTTAACCGACCAAAGTTGATGCTTTTCCTTCCCGCATTGTCATGTTAACAACGTATTCATCACCCAAATCCTCGCAGGACGACCATATAGCCGAGGATGGAATGAGGATTTAGAGAGCTAAAGCAAATATTTACGCAAACCACGCACCGAATATGCAAAGCAAGCCAACTGAACCGAACATTTACAGTCATCCGAAAGAGTTCGCCGCTATACCCACCCATGCCTCCGCCCCCAAACCATGCTCATGTGACATCTGTCCGAAAATTCAATTCACATTTAAAAGCAACCACATACCTACTCCAACATGTCCTCCGTGCAGTTTATCCTTGTGTAGAATTTTAAACTCAATTCCACAAGTGACGCAGTTCTTATTTGGCTCCCAAACGCAGCCACCGCACACGACTGTACCTATACAGTGCGTGCCAAAATGGGGTAGCGGAAAGAGAAACTAAAAACGCAGCCGCACCCCAGGCGAGAATCATGTCGTGCGACGATTTATTTGTGCAAGGATATTGAAACTGTACCTCCACACGGTACGCTTGAAGCAAAAGTGTTCTTCGATGCGTATTACATCTCATCGCTCTCCGGATGAACTTTCGAATTAGGAATTCCAAAAAAATTCTCTGTGTGTCCTTATGCTTAACCCCGCTTCCATGCTGGGTACTTGTAATCCTGTAAGAAAATCTATTACGCAATATCCTCGAATTGCGTCATAATTTAGTGGCAACAAGCTTCGGTGTTCGCTATATGAGACTGTACATGTACACCCTTTTAATGTTGAGGTTGAGCAGGACTGGGGTTGCTATGGAAACAAAAGCAAAAGACGCCACCATCAGGGAGTTTCAACTTCAACCGAACAAAAGATGCGATGCGTTGGCAATTTCAGAATCACGGGCTAAGGATAAGAAGGACGCACAGCAGGAAAAAAAGGACCTAAAGACCCACATTCCACATTGAATTACAATGAGCATGAGGATGATTTACAAGAAAAAAAGGGGTGGAAACGCGCTTTACCTGTATGGGTGTATGACATACATTTTTCCCTTTGTTACGTTGTCGTTTTCGAAAGGGCATTTCATTCGAATTAATCCCCAAACCAGAATCCTTTCAGTAGATGCTGTGCAGTTTAAGGGGGCATTATATTCAAAGCTCAATGATTTACGTCAAACCATTCGAGGGATTTCATCCCCGCGCGTGTAGTGGAATTTCATGGAGGCGTAGAAGTAAAAAAAATCTTCGCCCAACGTGGGGCTCGAACCCACGACCCTGAGATTAAGAGTCTCATGCTCTACCGACTGAGCTAGCCGGGCAGTTGAAATTCGCTTGTAAGCTTACGTGGCGGTCGGCGTCTATAAATAGATCGTGTATAGAGAGAGAGAGATAGAGACAGAAGCTAAATTTAAATGGGGTGCGTGTGAATGGAGAAGGTTGTTAAGTGTTGACGTGGCGGTGGAAATTGGAGAATCAAGAGAAACACAATCAACTGAACTGAGTCTTGGAGGATGATAGAAGAAAACCGATTTGAGATGTTCGGCGAATGACCATAGCCACTAGGGTAGGGCAGGGGTGGTTGTAAATCTAATAACTAATTTTCATGGGAAATATTTTGTTGGAATAGTTGGGGTGGGGAACGATTGGCTGTCATAAGTCATTGTGGGGTAGAGAAGGAAATACATTAGAACCCCTTTAAGTAATTTCGTTGACAGTGCGATACCTACCTTTCGCATTTAAATTGGTCCACATAGGGCAAGGTGGGATAAGTCGGTATTTAAACTTGGTTGCATTTACATTTACCTGACAGTTTTTTTTTCTGTTTTTTTTTAACGATTTCTTTTTAAGATTCTCCCTGAACATCACAAAAAAATCCAAAAGTTGATACGGTTATAAGCTGCCACTTATCCCTAGCGTTCCTAGTCTGTTGATTGAACTACTAAAAAAAAATAAACTTCACTGGAAAACTCTGCAGGATGGTCTAAAACTTCGAAAGGGTCTTTCATTAGCGACTTGAGAATTTTATACTTTCAGTGTGAATGCACCCTTAAACCCTGAAACCGATTATCGAACTGTCAATGTCAAAACATTCAGTATAGTCAGCATTTTCATCATGGTGACGCACACGAAATTCCGAGACAGTGGTCGCAACTTTAAAAGCGTTACCGTCAATTTTCGGTTGTAATTCTCCTTAAACTAACAACAATTTGTAGTTTTGGTTAAACGGCTTCGTCAATTAGCAAAGTATGCGTTACTGGACAGGTGAGAGCCCTCATGTGCTTCATTAAACAGTACTTCATCCGCAAAAAGTAATTTTTTTTGGTGGGGTTTTCATGCCGGTGTGGCGTCATTGGGCCGTTTTTTTTTTTCGTTGATGAAAATGGCCGTCACTTTACGATAAAGGGTACTCGCTACAGTGACATGTTGGAACACTATTTCTTTGAGCAATTGCATAGGGGTCAAAATTCTGCTTTGCAAAATTCTGGGGTCGAATCGTGTCTTCCGAGCAATACGTGACAGAATTTGTTTTTGTTTCGTGTGTAAAACCGGCATAATTCCGTGAACGTATAGCTCGTTGACGGATGTGTCGATTCGGCTCCTGATTTTCAAATTCAAAGCAATTCTGCTAATTAATTAATTAATTAACGCGGCGAATGTTGTCCTCCAAGTGGTCAATCGTATCGGGCTTATATTGGCGTAGACTAGCGACTTCACATGTCCCCACAGAAAATAGTCAAGCGGCGGTAAATCGCACGCTTTTGGAGGCCAATTCATGGGTCCGCGCAGTAAAACTTAATGCGGCTACCCAACGTTTCCTTCAATAAATCAATTTTGGCACGAGCTGTGTGACATGCATCTTGTTGAAACCACAGCTCCTGCACATCATGGTTGTTCAATTGATGAACGAAAAAGTTGGTAATCACGGCTCTTTAGCCGCCACCATTGACTGTTACGTTCCGGCCAGCATCGCTTTTAAAGAAGTACGGACCAATTATTCCACCAACCCATACAGCACACCAAACAGTCAGTTTGTGTGGATGTAACGGTGTCTCAACATACACTTGAGGATTATCATTACTCCAAATACGGCAGTTTTGTTTGCTGACGTACCTATCCCTTTAACCAAGAGTAAGCTTCATCGCTTAGCAAAATTCGCTTATGAAAATTTTGATCAACGGCGTATTTCGAACAGAACCATGATTTTCAAAATAAATTTGTCAGTCTATTCGTGTTGAAATGCCAACCAAACTAAAAATAAATCACTTGACAGCTGACAAAATGGCCGCCAGTTGAAATAGTGTTGCCAACTTAAAGTTGTACTTACAAACAATCGATTCACAGGACTGTAACGACCTGAACTCTATCTGAACTAAATGAACTAAGAGAACTGTCCTGAATCTGGTGCTCCACAGTCATGCCCATAGCTACTGGACAATTGTCAGTAATGACTTTCGCAAATGGTGACGATCACGAGCCATTGCAAAGTCCGTCGTGCACAAGCCCTGCTTTGGAAAAATGGTTAGCGATATAGCAAATTTTTCGGATTGTCGAAATCTCACTTGCGTTTTCAATGATTCATTTCGAACGTCTGACAAATCGGCTCAAATGTTTATCCTTCCAAGACTATACCAGTCATCGACAACTACTACACCACAAGTGTTCATTAACGAAGCATCTACTCAAAAAAGAACTATAGACATTTTGTTACCATTTCCAACATTGCCAAAGACCCGCATGGCACAACTCAGTAGACACGTTTCCTCGAGCAGCCATTCGAATCCACATCGGCTCCATCTAATGGGTCCTCGAAAAATCACAGCACCATAAAATCACATTAGTCATTTTAATTAATCACAGAAATCCTTCTGTTAGAGTTATCCCCGTCAATATACCTACGACGAATGGAAAAAAAGGACAAAAAGTGCCACAACTGCTGAACATGACAAACGACCTAAATTAATAGACTTGCGCGTCTATCGAGCTGTTTTTGAAAAATCGCTTCACATGAACAAATCGGGACGTATTTATTTTTAAAATTAATTAAAAAATCATCCCATTCGTCAATGGTCCTTCTTGTCTCACTGCAAACGATAGGTACACATAAACCTGGCTGTTCAGTGTGCACTTACTTAGCTCACTCATGCGGCGACTCCGCCAGTTAACTTGTACGAGTGGGTCCTTTACACACACGGAACATAAGTAAATTTCCGGAAACATGAATAATTGCACGATAGCAAAACGTAATATTATCCTTTTTAATGGCGGAGAATCTTTTTCCTGCCACGGCATCATCGCACGTACGTGTATCCATCAGGCAGACTAAGCAATGGCAGGAAGCGCGCACACGTCCTCCCATCCTATATCGGATGGTGTACTTTTGCCGCCTGCTGTGCACTCGTAAATGAAAGTCATACTTGTGCTTGTAGCGGGCCACCCTCCTCTGTATACATTATACACCGCAGAACTCATCCGATTAATTCCGAAAAGTTTCATCCTTTCGCATGATCAAATTTTTTCCATGTTCACTTAATTACTTTTCCGCATATCATTGCTGTTTCTGGTGCTGCCAGTTCATCCCTATCCCTTCCCTACATCTGTGCTCTGTTAATGAGTGGAGCCAAAGGCACGCCACACACACTCATGTGTATAGGCTTTATAGCGGGGTAGGCAAGGCACACATACCTAGTTAATTGAGTAATATTTTTGGATGGAAATTTTGAAAATCCCCATTTTGGACTATACGCGCGCAGGAAGATGACTGTGACGACTCGGTTTTGATGGGAGCCAATTAATCAGTTTGACGCCCTCGACGTAGGTATTTATAGTATACCTGGTGGCCTATGCCTATCCCGAGTCCCGGTTCCGCTCTCTTTTGCGTGATGTTTGCATAGCTACTCGTATGATACCCAGCGCTGGCGTGTGAAGTTTCAGTTAAAAGTTAATCATGTCGATGTTCGAATTGATTTTCGTATCCTTTGTGGGGACTGTGGGAGTGTGGGACTCCTTGCGGGCGGGCAAATCGACGGATTTATTGATATCGACGTGGAATGGAAACGAAATTCGGGGTGAAACTTGTTTGATTTGTCACGTGAAAAAGTTTCCGTTTGCGTGCGCTATGGTCGGAGGTTAATTGCACTGTATACAAACACACATGCATACATTCACTGTTTGTGAGTTGCGCTCGGTAAAAACTTATCGAAGCCAATTAAGAGAAAGGTGTTTTGATCGATTTGTGGTGGCCATTGACGTCGTCGTCGGTAATCGTGTCATCGCACAGAAACACGTAGTCAGCTGTGGTGCCTTACCCGCTTCTTATATGTACGAGTTGATGTCGCACGTAATGATGTTGACTGACTTTGACCGGTGGCAGGTGCCCGCTGGGAGAAGAATATTAATAATTTCTGGCGGCCCTGATGGTCGCATGACCAGGGGCTGCATCTAATTACAAAGTTCGCAACGAGATTTTGTTTGATTATAGTTTTCCTTTCTGCAGTTGGGTGTACTTGAGAACACGGACAAGACGTGCGTGGGTGGTCTATGAATAGGCGTTCCTTGGGGTAAATTGATTTATGGAACGAAGCCTGCGCTTGTTGGCTATGTAGGCACGTCGTTTGTAAAGGTTTAAGTCAACAAAGTTGGCTTAAGCATGGCGTATACAGCTGTAAAAACAGAGCTAGCTCCGTCCGTCCTTGAGATCACAAATTAGACGCCTTTTAGCATGGGCAGGTGGTTTCGACCCAAGAGATCGTTATAGTCAGTTTGCATGTTTCAGTTCTCTTTAAGAATTTGAGGATCTATCTGCAGTTGGTATATTGGGCATCCTTAGAGACCAACGTTTCACGCAAGAGAAAGTGCCTCCTTAGAGGTCAAAGATCTACGTATTTACTAAGTAAATGCTCCGCGGTTTCGTACTGCGGGTGTTGAGCCAACTTTGAGACCTTTCTTTCGGTTTAGGTAGCTGCTCAGGCCACCAAAGTCTATACTTAAGCATTTCATACAGCGATGGATGGGAACGGCGAGTTTAGTGCCCTCCAGCAGCCAAACACAAGTTTCTATTTAAAATTGTAATAAAATAGAGCAAACATTCCCCATAATTATGGAGCACAACGTCGTTCAAGTGGCTGCCGCGGCTGGCTTCGCAGTAGCGCATTCTGTACTTCAATTTTGAAAGACATGATTTCGGGCTTTAGCTCACGGATTGCTTAGATGGTATCGGCCTTAACTTTCTGAATTGTTGGCATAGCACGGACCTTCACGGTTCCCCACAAAAAAAGTGCAAAGGGGCATATTGCAGCTCCTAAGCGGTTAATTGACATCGCCAAGACGGCTAATAACACGATTTGGGAGTCGTTGTCCAATTCAAACTGCTCTAAGGCCCAAAATGCGAAGCGAGTCGTGCGCCTTCAATTACTGAGTCAATTGGACCTTGTAAGCGAATAATCCGAGATCTGTGTGCTGTCTCACGAACTTTTTGCACAAACTTGCCTACAGTAGGCGCGGTGAGTGCTTCATTTCGGCCAAAACTTCTTTTCAAAAAACGCACTGTTTGGGTTGCGCAGGACTCGCTTTGGAAATAAATTGTCAATATTTCCCAACGTTGTTCAAGCGTAAAGCGACTGATTTCATTCCGCGGAGGTATAATTCTGACTTTCTGTCAAGATTTCGAACAGGAAACAGCTGTCGGTGTCAAAATAACCTTTGATTTAAAAAGAAACCACTAGATGGCCCACCCCAGGGAGCTGTCCGTCCAAATTATTTAAGAAGGTTTTGTCCTTCTTTCTGCTGAAGCGCTAAGCTGTCTCGCAGTGAAGGGTCTTTTTGGCCATCTTGGGGGATTTTATAATTTAACTTGTGACAAAAATATTGGCCGCCTCCAGTGCAGGAAGTATCCGCCTAAGTAAAATGTGTGAGCCAAGAAACTTAGTTTTGAATTAGCCCATCTTAAGTATCTGTTCATCCAAGTGAGCTTGTCCGCACTGTATATACGAGACTGTTGCCGATAGCAGTAAAAAAAAACCAACAAAACACGGAGTTGCTATAAAACAACTCTCCGTCCTATTCAATTGTAACTTGACTTTCAATCGCAGGCTACCAGAATACCCACGACACTTCAAAGATAGTTCATTTGAAAAAATCGTGAAACGTCAACTACTTTCGTGAGCACAAAGGGAATGCTGTTATCCTTACAACAACAAAAAAGAGGAAAATAAAATCAAAAACACTTGCAAATTAAATTGTTTCAACAAAGAGTGACATTCTTCAATCGAATCTGAAGCAAATCGATAACAATCAACTGAAACTACCTTCCCAAGGACTCTTCAGAGTAGCGCCCTCCTTCAGGGAACCTACTTTTTTGTGATCCCTCTTGTCACAGAGTGATACTTTCACCCTCTCAGTCACCGGCTCCACACTCTAATTCTACTCCGTTTAATTAAATTCGAATCGCAATCACCACTCGTTCGCATCTCGAGATGAGAGCACCCTGAACTCATTTTCCCCGACCCCGGCGCATTGTTCTACCCTGATGGACGATTCATTTCGCTTCAGTTTTTTTTTTGGATCAAATTCAGATGAAAGCCATTCACTTCATGTACTAATTACAGACAACGACCATCATTAACGTCATCGTTGTATCCATTCATCGCCCTATTATTATCATCAGCATGACCAAGAGAATATAGTCCCTAGCAGCGCTACACTCACACACATCCAGTGGAGTGACGGAGAAAACAAAAGGACATAAGTCGCATGGAGCCACACATAAATTGATTCCATTCGACGAGCATAAATCATTTGGTGTGGGGTTATAATTGAAATGACAAAACTATAATGTACATCACTTCGCTCTCCCCCACCATATCCGTGCACCTGTGTGTGGACGGGAGTACAATGCGGATACAGGGAAGCCGAATGCTGGCTCCTTTTGTCCTGGTTAATAACATGATACTGGTCTTCATCGTATTCCTATACATCACTGGGCAACAGTACATGGTATCGCCATAGCTGCAACCTACAACCTCCGACCGAGAGCAACAGCAGAACAGAGCCACAAGGAGATTATTAAAGCGAAACGGTAATCGTAGTAGTAGCGCCATTATCTCCATCATCATAATCAACACTACAGCCGGATCTGTGTATAGCAGCGCGCCACCCCCAGCCAGCGCGCTCAGACAGTGGCAGTAATTACTATTGTTTCACATGATATCATCCATGGGCGCTCTTCAATCAATCTTCCATTACTATTATGAGAAGTTTGTCATAACGTTATCGTGTGTATAGTCATTTTAGCTGTGCTCCGTCTTCGGCGTTTGTTTACTTAAAGGATGCCCGAATCCTTGTGATGAGATCACAAACAAATGTGTACCTAGTCTCATTAGGAAAATGGATTATTGATGTGAGGAGTTGGTGGGTGTTTTTTTGTCCGTACAAACCTCTTGACCTTTTGACAACCAGCTCTGACAGCTGTTTTTGAGGGAAGATTCTCTTAATGCTGAGTAACATTCAGAGGTTTTTCCTTTTTTTCTAGCTCTAGTAGAAGGAAAGAGGAACTTCATGCAATTTTTTTGAACTCAAGGTCCTTTGAAAAAAACACGTATAGTTTTGAAATTGATATTGTACTTAGTGGAAACACCTATGACTTTGATGACTTAGAGATCACCTGTCTGTCTCAAAAGTCATAATTTTCCTACAAGGTGGCGCAAAAATAACCTTCCGATGTTTTTTGGCTGTAATTTAAAAAAAAAATGAAAAACTTTGATTCTTCTTGTGGATTATTTTTATTTGGTCTTTTAATTTTTTTTACATCAAGTCGAGAATGTCATGTAAATGGCCGCCGCCACAGTTGATTGTCATTTGAGCCCTTTTTATGGCATTTTCCATCACTTTGGCCAAAACTTCCGGCGATAGGTCCTCACATTCTTGACGGATATTGTCGTTAAGAGCTGCAAGAGTCTGAGGCTTGTTGACATAAACCCGCGACTTCAAAAAGCCCCACAAAAAGAAGTCTGGAGCGGTCAAATCAGGCGATCTTGCTGACCAGTGCAAATCGCCAATACGGGAGATTAGGCGCCATGGGAAATGCATCCTTCAGCATATCGGTTGTGGCACGTGCAGTGTGTGCCGTTGCACCGTCCTGTTGGAACCACACGTTTTCCAATCCCAATTCATCAAGTTGCGGCAAAAAGAACTCGTTGATCATTGCTCTGTAGCGCTCACCATTCACAGTAACCGTTTGGCCCGCGACGTCTTCGAAGAAAAAAGGTCCGATGACTCCTCCAGCGAAAACAACACACCATACAGTGACTTTGAGCGGGTGTAATGGCTCTTCGTGGGTTACACGCGGATTTTCAGTGCCCCAGAAGCGTAAATTTTGCTTATTTATGTACCCGCTAAGATGGAAATGGGCCTCATCACTCATGATTATTTTTGATGAAAAATCATCTTCCTCTTGGTGGTGATTAGGGATGGCTTGAGTGTATGTTAGACGCGATTGGCGGTCAGCAGCTAACAGCTGATGCACCGTCTGGACTTTGTAAGGAAACATCTTCAAATCTTGTACCAAAATTCGCTGTAAAGACCGTCGACTGATACCCATTTGCGTGGCACGTCGTCTGGTCGATGTCGACGGCGCTTCCATGACATCTTCGGCTACAGCAGCAATATTCTCTGCAGAACGGCTACTCCGGGGTCTGCCACGCCTGGCAACATCTCGTGTTGTGCCAGTCTCTTCGAGGCGAGCGGCTAAACGTCGCAGTGTTTCACCAGTAGGCGTTGGACGGCTAGGAAATCTGCGATGAAATTCACGTTGTGCCAAAGTCACCGACCGATTACTGCTCAAATAAATAGTCACCAATATTCCGCGTTCTGGAGCAGTCTAGCGTAACATTGTTTATTAACGTGTATTTCGCATGTGTTTACTACACAAATGTCAAAACAGAACTGACATTAGGGGCCAATCGCAAAATTTATAGCATTTTCTGATAGGAGGATTACTTTTGCGCCAGCTTGTATATCTACAGACATAATTTTTATAAAAAGGATGAAGTGGTTGGTTACTCCTAAAGCCATTTTACACCTGATCCAGCGTCGATTTTTTGCCAAAAAAAAACACAAAAAAAAATAAATAAAATAGAATAATCGCTTCCATATTGACAATTCATTTGGCAGATTTTTGACAGTGATCTGACAGTAGTTGTAATAAATAAGTCAGATGGAAGTTCTTAACTTGCAGGTATTTTCTTGCTGCTGAGAAAATTTAGTTCTTAATTTTGCAAAACAACTCCATATTTTTAAATTACATAAAATATTTTTTCCCTTGCAGGGAAACGGGCCAATATTTTCGAATTGGAACGGGGAGAAAAAATGTCATTTGGAGACATCCTCAAAAATTTACGTCTTACGTTTTTTCAGCGACCACTGCTTCATTCGGGAAAGTTGGTACACCTTACTGAGTATTTATTTGCATTCAACTGGCACGTTCTAGTTAAAAAAAGTCTGACAGCTGACTAACTTTCAGATCTTTGTGTGTGTTTTTTTTCAGTTGACATTTATGAAGGTGTAGTCGATAAATCTAGTCATCAAAATCCTGCCTGCACACTCAGTTGACATTTTACGTGGTCCCCATTGACTAATGGGTTCACTGTCAATCAAGTTGTCAAACTGAGCTCGCTTTTTGGGATCTGTGAATATTTTTATATCGTCACATCGTTAGGAAAACGCTGTCAAATTATTTGAATTTTCTGTGAAAACTAGTCGTCGATTGGCACAGCTTTTAGGGGTTCTTTGGAATGCCAAAGTTGCATATACAATAAATAGGTTATAAGCGGAATTTTCCAAATATTGACGGCTAACACTTAAGCGGACTCTTCTGGACCTGGTTTCTTAAAAACTCAATTCAAGTGAGGTAGTTTGACAAAATTGCGTACGACACGTCTTTTGGCCGCAACCACAAACCTATTGAGACCAAACTATGGCGAGCAGGGGTTTTCGCACATTTCAGAGTCAAATAACATGACCAATTGGCAGCTGGAAAACTCTATTGCAGAAGTTTTCGAACAAAAGAACTGCCAATTGGTCCTGTTTCTGTGAGGTTTTTGCAAGTCGCTGTGGTATGCTGTCAAAATACTTCGTGATAAACCGGCTGACAGTTCTCGAAATAGTGCCAACATTTGAACATTTGGACGCACGAAATACGAGTTTACAAGGAATGGCCGGGATCGTGTCTTGCTGGCGGGTGTTACAAGTTGCTGACTCCGAAATAATGGAGCAGAAGCGGTGCCTCTGTCGAATTGACAGACAACACGACATAGAACCGCCGTCGTCATACTTGAGATAATCCACAAAGCAAATCCAAAGAAACTCTATTCCCGCTTTAAAAATCAATAAAACGAGTAGGTCCGCCTGGTATTGAATTTGCACCAAAAAATGCCAAAAAAAACAACGCAGCAAGGATGGTGGCAAAAAAGAGACTAGTTCCCCCCAAACCTAAAACAAAAAAAAAGCAATTCACCCAAATGCAATAAAAGTCCATCGCTGTGCTCACTATATGCATAATTCATCAACTAAACCGCTTGCCGACCGTCCACGTCCAGCCAAACTCTGAGCATTTTATAAAACTGTGCCTGTCCTGTCATTTGGCCGATGGTCTCTACACCGCTCCTAACCCTTACATCACACCACAGACTACTCACTCCGCCACCGCCGCCACCGCCGCCACCGCCGCCACTCAACAAATAAAACACAAATCGCAGCCCGCATCTACACACTCGCGCACACAAAATACCACATGCAATAAAAAAAGGGATTTTAATATTCGCGCTTGCCACCCGGTGAACGGCGACGTGATTAAAATGCACGCGTTCCAACCGAGGGACATCGGAAAAAAAATAGTCTCATCTCACCCACCCATCTCCACAGACGTCGACGTCACCCCGAATCGATTGTTCGTTTGACAGTTGACACTGTCACGGCTGATCCGCACGGCCCCCGATCCGAGAGACAAAACACAGTGCGACGGGAACTTTCTTCCTGGAATTAGCAGAGAATGATCGCAATCATTCTCCTTACTTGTCACGTAGGACACATTCTCCATGGGTACACGCTGATGGTGCACATTAGGCGCTGAGCTCCTTTTAGCCGGTGTATGGGGTGACACAAAGTTGGAGGTTCTGTTTCTGTTGTTTTTTATTTTCTTTGCCTAGAACGCGCACGTCTTCCATGGTGGTGGCGGCGTAAAGTTTTCCTGTCGCGCTCGCTGCCTGCCTGAATCGGAATCTTTAGCTCTTTTGTGTTCGTTTGAGTTCACGGGAAGAGAATGCATCACGTTCTCATTAAAACATTAAAAAGTTCTCGGGATTCATGGATTTATAATTTTTGCACAGATATGCCACTGCCACGCAGTGAGATACTTAATTTGTAAATTGGCAAAGTGGCATAGCGAAGGGAGCTGGAAGCATGTTTGCGCGATGTGACAATGTCACATGCATAATGACAAAAGGGTTGACGCTTGCCGGGCAGAGTTGTTTTCGCGAAATTTTTGCCACCACCGAAAACAGGAGAGGAATCGGGATGTGCGCCAAGGGGGACAGGACGTGTTTTTTTTTGTTGTTTAAATATTTTTAAAGTAGGATAATGAGAGCATTCCGCATTGTGATAGTTGACTGGATTTGTTGACAGTTGACACCACCTAGAGGCTAGAGCTCTTGGGTTTTGTAATGTAGAAGAGGTGTGCGCGTGTGAAACGAAGCTCGACGGTATGGGGCCTAAAGAGAGATGAAGAGAGTTGTTTTTAGAGTCTTAAGTGTCTTTGAAGATGAAAACTTCGGCGCCGTTGTTGGTTGTACATTTTAGAGGTAGGTTTTGCAGTGGCCAAAGTTGCTGCGGTGGCTATAACAGGCTAAGAAATCTGGTTGCGAAATAACTTTAGTCTAAGTTTCGAAGGAGGTTTGATATAGAAGTCGATCCACTGAATACCAATAAGGGCTTTGGATATTGATGACCTGATACCTTGACCAAGCTTCTCTGTCAAATTCATATTATTATAGTTACATGTATAGGGCTTTGCAAGGTACGAGGTAGAGAATTATTTATAGGCCAGGCTCTTACAAAGCAAAGTGTGAAGTTAACTTTGTTAATGATGCTGTAGACCCTGCCAGTAAGAATCAGCTAAAAGAAAGAATTTAAGAAAATACGAACAAGACTCAAGTCGTGGACTTGGCGTAGATGTTTGATATGCTGTTCTTTTGGGGGAATCTAGGGGACCGTCATCGAGTGATAGTTGACTGCACATCAAAGGGAAATTTACGGCACAGCCCTAGTTAAACTAAAACAGACGCCATCATCAACTAAACTCAAAAATTGTGACCGAAGGAGTGCCAAGAATAGAAGCAGCCAGTCCTCGTTTGATATTCGAGCAATTGCCGAGGCCTTCCTTAATCGAAAGTCTCTCTCTAAAATTCGTAAAGTCTTCTGTAGAACTTTGAGTCGCAGAATGGACCCCTTATACCTCTGATGGCCCACTAGATGACTAAATCCAATTTTTACCCTTACCCCATCTGTCTTCTTAATGAATCCCAGAAATACCCAAAGGTGATACCCCAATTTCCACAGGAAATCAATGTCCCCGCGCACATAAATGTACTACATACGGATACACCTATCGACTTCTGCTCGTTATTTTTCGTTCGCATAATCTATTCCCATTTCAATAAGGACTTATCTTCATTGCACTAGACTTGTAAATACATTTCCACCACAGCGCCGGGGTGGAGACCAATTCATCAATCAAATGTCGAGTGTATACGGAACGCCTTGCGCTACTGCATGCCAGCAACACCTTAATCACCCATCAACCGCACAAACAAACACAAGTGGCTACACATCCACAAGCAGCCCGATATTCCATAACCGATTTAAGATTCATCATCACCAGTGCTTCCGCATACACTCGTGTATCCCACCCCGGAACTAAACCAACTCACAAGACACAACTCAGCAATCATGCAATTCGGCCATATAAATGGGACATTAGGCTGTGCCACTTGAAAAATGACCAGCCCGGGTGATCCGTTAACCTTTTTCAGCTCCCTCCCTCTATCGCTTACCGGTATATCTCGAAACCAAACGGATCCATTAACGAAAAACATCCCAAATACAACAACCAACACACGCAAAAAAAGAAAGAAAAATAATGCGGATAAGGAAAAGAAAGCATCGGCTGCTGCTGCCACCACATCCGTGTCCTAGATGCGGATAATGATGATGGCGAGTCCATCAGAGCCAGGCAGTGTGAGAGACAGCGCAGGCAGCGTGTCAGTCCGGGTTAATAATACTCTCGAACGAACTTTTACTCCAACAAATCGGGGGGAGGGCACCTCTGACCGATAGAAGTATGAATGGAAAAGAGTATCGCTATAGAAATGATAAATGTCCAGCCATTGTATTAATAAACCATTAGTCTTGCAGTGCGGAGAGACCCTGAGAATGGGCGAACCGGCGGCGGCGGCCAATCATACCTTCCCCTACCAGCGCCCGCTCTGCTGATTGAAGGGATGATTTTTGTTGTCTTAAAATGACTTTGATGGATTAGTCGGGCGGAATTGTTTCGAACGCGAATATATACGCTAAGAACGAGCGAGAGAGAGAGATAGAGCGTATCTACCTATAAGCGATTAAATGGGAGGACCGAGGACGACTATGCAAATCGAGCGAAAGTTGAGTGCGCCGCGATTTCAAAATTTCAAAGTCATGCGGCTAACTGCTTCCCGGCGATTCATCATGCCATTGTTCGGGATGACGACCGCACGTTTCAGCAGCCCCCGAAAATGTATTTCGCTGAAGCAGACTTCCTGTGCGCTTGGTGCCGTTGGATGGAGATTTGCACAAAGAGGCAGCGCGCTTTGCCACCTTGCCCCCTTCGCTTCGTTACCAATTTCGCGCCGCCGTTGCATGGTGAGCATGAGTGTAATGATGACGCTTTCCCAATGGATTTTCTTTCTTTTTGGTTGGGAAATCTCTGGTACACAAATGAACAGTGCGGAGGAATATTGTGCGCCATAGTTACGAGTGCGAGTCGTCATTGTGGTGCTGCGAATTAGAGAAAGGGTCGTTTACTTTGGCACGGTGTGTGATTTAGGCGCTGGCCCGCAGTCATTTGCTCCTCTCCCGCATAGTCCCCCTGTATGCAGTCGCATGTTGTTGATGTCGGATTCAAATTAATTCGATGTAACCGAGTTGGCTAAATTCAATTATGCGAGGTTTTCGGTACACGTATACTTGTAACTGCGACTGAGGCGGTGGCATACAACATAATTGCTGCACGCGGTATTGAAGCGACGCGACGACGACGGTATGCTGTGGGATCTGGGATATGGGATCATTGGAGCCTGCACTGTGTTTTGTTTTATTTTGTGTTTCACCGCCGTCACTCCTTCCAAAGGGGCAACAGGCGGCTGTAACGGTGCAATTGTTTTGTGCGGCCTCTGAAATCGGATTTGTACACATATACGTGATCTGGAAATGCGGTACATTGCTCATCGAAGACGAACTTATCGGGAACTGTTGGTGTCAGCTGAAATGTACCTGCAAGTATACTGTCCATGCGCCTATAATGCTGATGGAAGCTGCTGGTGGAAATTCGGACTTCAGTTCAGAGTGCCTACGGTCAGAGAGTGACGCAAGGAGTCGACGTACACCTTTTCTGTACGTCGACTCCACTGACATGTAAATTTTAGACGTACCAACGGAATAGCTGTAGCTATCTACCTATGGTTCGATAACGCAGTCAGAGCACGCCTTGCACTAGTCTGCCAGCTGGATATGTATGCCCAGGTTGAGAATCCGATTTTCATTGTTGGCGGTTGACAGGTTTGCCCGCAGCAGCTTGTGCGAGTAATGGTAAAAGTCGTGATATTCTGGGGTTGGTGTATAGGTGCAGATAATTTAAAATGAGTAATAAAGCAGCCTGGCACGGACTGCCGATACTGCCGATACGATGACCGTGATGAAGTGGCTTAAGAATGAATTCTAAGGACTCTGTTTTTCTGTTCAAGCTCGCTGAAATGACATCCAGAGATCACTATTTCAACGGAGTAAGAAGAAAGTTGCCTGGAAAAGCCCTCTCACGAGCAACAAAGCAGACAGTCTTTGGGAACCTTCACGATAGGTATTTGCCGTAGAACTATGTACCCTTTGAAAGGCGGATGAAAGCCTACAAATCTGTTTAGAGCGTGTGATCTTCCTTCGAGTTTATCTCAGAGGTACAGTGCAAAAAAAAAGACGTGGGTACAGTACAGTAAATAAAAATTGGGGTACCTTTCCGCGATGTAGAAGAAGTCGAGAAGTTCTGAATAAATCGGCCGGAACATAAAGATCTGGAGAATATACGTCTCCAGAGGGAGTGAGAGAGTACAAAATTTCTTCCAAACTTATAGCCAAATACGTGCTGGAAAAACATTGCCCCTATGGCTGTCTGTGGACCTGTAGAGTTTTCATTGCCTTCCGGCTTACTTCTGTCGGTCCAAAAGGTAGTTATTTCTAAGTATGAGATATCCGCTGAAGCAATAGAAGCCTTGGCAGCCTTGCAAGTCTTCTCCATGAACGTCCAATAGTACTTTAAACTTAAGGTGTAGTTTTCTGTAGGTAACTTCGTACGGAAAATATTTAAATGTTGGTTTAAGGCACGGTTCTAGTGCCTTAGATTCACAAGTACTTTTTCAAGATTCCCCTTCAGTTTGGCTGGGGCTTTTCTAATAGGGGTTAAGTCCAGACCTTTAGAGTATCTAAATGTTTGCCTTAATTTTTTTTTAAACAGTGTTCTTCTGTTTCGTTCTTCAATTCAGAAAGTTACTATTGGGCTTCCGTCTTAACATCCAAATTTAACTTCTTTCTTAGAATACTATTGTTTGTTCTAGTAGCAAAGGCCTCAAAAGACCGCCTTAAGCTCTAGCCCCCGTATTAGTAAACAAATATGCACAACTTAGTTAGCTAGTGGACATCAGATAGCATACAAAAATTTGACATAACTTCTGAATAACGAGTTCATAACTTTTACGCAGCGTTTATTAATAAGGGGGTAGTTCTTCGATATACAGGTAGTGGAAGTGTGTCAGACTTGAAGCCTGTGGTATTCGCCTTTGAAAAACCAGTCACAGATTGCGGAAAAAATTATTTTGTGTACAGACTTGAGCAAGAATATTGAAAATGACAGAAAAAGGCATCCGTAAGAAAACCTACATTGTCAATGTTGTTCATGCAGGGCTTTTTTAGTTTGCAGAGTTATAGTTCCGCCTTGCATTGTCGTCTCTCTCTGAGAGAAATTCATATAACAACTGCATGAGGCTACGATCACAAAACCTTAAACACTAAAATTTGATGTCAAAAACAGTGCAGTTTGACAATATGTTAGCTAAGTAGATAGGGCACCTCACTATATACTGACTTTCAGGGCTTTTACGACTTTTGTTTGGCTTGCAATCGACCCAAACTTCTTATACCACAAAAATCCAAAGTTTGGAGTATGGATCTGTTAACCCATCTTTCTCCATGATTGAAAGCAGTATTTAACGACTCATGTGAAATCTTTAAGTCGGTAATTTTAGACCAAAGAGGCTACCTAAGTCCTTCAAAACTAGTAAAGGCAAAGTGTTTATAGTGCTGTACGATGGGTCATACGTTCGATCCTACAAAAGCAAACATCGTCAACAACAAAGTCTTTTTCGACTGAGCAACCCATTATGTAGGTCTGACAAGCTTTAAGATCTCGAAAAGCTTTTCAATTCAGCTTCTCAGAGTTCGCATAAAAGTATAGCTCCCTTCCACTCATCACAAAAGTCTAAAGTTCAAACAGAACGAATGGTTGCAGGAACCCGGGCCTCACTAAAAAACGTGCCACAATTTTCTATAATGTTGTTTTTTTATAAACGAAAAAGGGACATCTAGATATCGGAAAAATGCGTCCATTTGGAAAAGGTCTTACTCATGATTTTTCTTAGATTTTAATGCATTACAGTTACAAAAATTTTGAGCAAAATATTTGTCGAAAAATAGTTTGAATTGATTGGCACCAAAATGCTTTCATTTAACTAATAGGCATTTTGTATGGGACACTTTTTAATTTTACCATTCCTAGCGGCGACGTATACCCTAAATTTTTTGCTTGTGCACATCTATGACACAGTATCTTTCGAATGATATCAGTTTCATTCAACTTGTTACATAACAAATACTAAAAAACTGTGCGAAAACGTTTGATGCTCACGTATTAATAGATTCAACAAAAGACAACTGTAGTACTGAAACAATATTTCTGTAATATCAACAATATTTGCTGTTGATTTAACAAAATGATAAACAATTTCTACGGTATTAACAACTTTTTGTGTTAATTTAAAATCAAATCGCAAAATCAACAGCATCTTGGTAAATTTTAACAAAAGATGTTCATACGCACAAATAAACAATTTTTGTTACGAACACAATTTTTTTTGTTATCACAACAAAAGTTTTAAGACGAGATAAAACTTTTTAAAATTTTGTCAGTTTGTTGGAAACATTTTGTGGGACGTATATTGACAAAAAAAAATGTTTGAATCAAGCCTCATTTTTATCAAATATGTCTACCAGGGTTTTATTTTTACCCAACTTTACCAAACTATGCACCACTTGAGTACCGCATTCACCCACCATTCGCAGTAAAACTGAAAAGTAAACCCCTTTCAGCATCATTTAACTGACGCCGCAGCACAAAACCTAGAATCAAATGCAGATTACATGCCGCTGCATTATGTTAATGGCCAATTCGCTGCGTTGTTGTTGGCATTTGCCTTGGCGCGGCAAACTCCCCACCCCCCATCCGCCCGAGGGCTATACTGTATTCAGTTGTTGTTGTCGTTTTGTATTGCGTTCGCAAAATTGAGTTTGCAAATTTGAGAGTTGAATTGAAAGTTTTATGGTGTGGTGATTGCATATAGGGTCTCTTGCCGCCTCCCTTGTGCAGTGTTCCGTGTTGGTTTCCTTTTTTTGTATTTTTTATTTTTTTATTGTGTGTGTTCGGCTTATTTTGCCTTAATTTGCCACTTAATAAGTGGGCGTATGTAATGCCACATACCCACCCCGGAGGCAGGAGGTAGTTTAATTAATTTTTCAGCAGACATAAAACGCAACACGATTGCGGCGTTGTAATAATACACAAAGAACTGCAACGAACAATAAAAAGAATTGTTACAGTTGCAGGTAGTTGCGGTGTGTATTTATGCGTTTCACTGGGGCGCCGAAAGTAAGGCAGTTGTATACACACTGGTGAGTGGGGTAGGTTGTCGGTAACGTGGGCTGGTAATGCTGTATATGCGTCTCTATAGAGCCCTTTTTTAACGTAATGATCTGCATTGGGTAAGGAGAGAATTCAATTTATTGAGGACTAGTGTAATCAAAGAGAGGGACAAATTGAGGGTCCTTTTAGTGATGTAGTGTAGTGGCACACATAAGGGTTGTCAAAATCAATTTTTTTTAAAAATTCACTTCCCTCTTTTGATGGAGCTACAGTCCGGTTCCACAATCTATAAGCCTCTCCATCTACTTATAGGATGAACCATTGGTAACCAGTTGCCCACATTATTTGAGTTTAGGTCCCCTTTCATCTGGTCGGGCCACCAAAGGTAAAGTCGTCCCCTACCGCGTTGTTTCTCTGGAGTAGAGTTAGATGCTTAATCTTTCCTCACAATTTAGCGACCTTCCTTCCGTGTGTTGTAACTGCCAGAGTCTCAGGGTACGTTAAACCCAGACAGATCACCAACTCGATCAGATAGAAGTCCGCCGACAAACAGTGATATCATCCCTTTGGCCAGATACTTACTGCCGACACCCAACCTTGTCTAAGTACACATCGCCGAGTTGAAGGTCTCCACAAGACACCCATACCTTGCGAACATTTATTTTGACTGTCAGAAAACAAATTAATAAATACCCACCGACCTAGCAGCGCCCTTTATTCCCGCCTCCACATCTACACAAGTCACTCATGTCACAGCTAAACAACAGACTAATTTGAAAGTCAATTCTAGCGCCTATTAGAATTTCTAAGCCCAACTGCTGTAGGTAGGTACCCTCTTCTCCGACGAGAGCATCATCAGAACTGTGTTTCTGTGTATCTATCACTGTTTGCTGAGCTTCTGCTTACATAAAAAATGATGTCATATTGAGTTTGCAAATTCGTACAAACAAATTCGCTCGACTGGGTACGACGAGCGACCGAACTAACACGCCGGTCCGTGGTTCCGTGTATAGAGGGCGGTCTACTCTTTTTAAATTAGAATTTGCAATCACAAGTGTTTACGCCGACACGGTTCGTCGGATCGCTGAATAGCAGCGAGCAGCAGGGAACCAGTGGAGCACCTCGGCGGGGATCTTAAATAGAGAGAGAGTATGGTGTAGCTCGGACTAGGGGTTGATGGATGTTTGGATGAATTGTGCGATAGTTGCATCACTGAGAGATAGCAATTAGATTTACATCTGAGATCTGATAGGCTTCTCAACGTCAACAGTGGTAGAAAAAAGCCGGCTTCATTAGCATGGGGCACACGCGGGGACGATTGAAGGGTAAAGTTAAATGCACTCGTCGTGCGATGCGGTCTCTATCGGTATGTGGGTTAGAATAGTTAATTCAAGGACGACGAAGGCGGCACATTTATTTGTCGATTTGGTGTCGATTGAATTAGAATTTGATGTCAGTTGGGTGGCGATGTGGGCGGAGGTGTTTGTTGCACGTGTTTGCCGTGGAGGAGTTGAATTATTTTTGTGGCTTCATTGTGCACCGGGGAGAAGAACTTGATCACGTTGGGATTATACGGATATATACCGCGTGTCCGACAAAACAAGGTCTCGTACAGCCAGAAGCCCTTAGAGCAATTTGACTCCTATCACATCGACCTCAAGTTAGACCTGCACTGATTCAAATCCTCTCTAAAATTGTCAAATTTGGAAGCGTTGAAAGATCGGCTTAGGTTTTCATCTCATTGCAAACTCAGCTAGCAGTAAAACCAACGCAACAGCTGAAAGATGGCAAAACAAAGTGCTGTCCTATTGAAATTACACGCGGTGTCTTCAATAATCTAAGAAGGTAATAGAAATCATCCAAAATGAAATAAAAGAGTCCCCAAGCTTAAGGAAGGCGAATATAGTTCATTCAGTGCAAGCTTCAGTTTTAAATAAGAAACTGAGTACCTACCGCCTTTGATTTCTATGTGGATGCAGGACTCCATGCCCTAGAAGGAGGTTTTGTGTGCACTGAAAAATGGTGCCTTCAGAAGAAGTCTGCATATAAAGCCTCCACCAGCGTGTCGCCGAATTTTGGAAAAGGAATCCCATCAGAGAAGTTTACAAAATTTCGGGTTAAAATTTTGTAAAGCCTCAATTTTGGAAAAGAAATGTTCATCCCAGAGAAGGTTAGAAAATTTCAGATACAAAATTTAGAGAATAAACCAGACTTTCTAAAAAAAGTTGCAAAATCTAAAAGCTTGCACCTTTTAAAAGGCCTGCCTTTCTGAAATACTTTGAAATGTTTCAGTTTGAACATAATCTTGGACCTTTAGAAGCTATGTGTATCCAAATCGGCCCCAGATTGACAGACGTACTTGCGTGACCATCTTCAGCGAGCTCAGCTAGACAACAACGATACTCAATTCAATTAGAATCTTCGGTTGGAAAGTGTCCACTAAACAAAAGTTACTTACGCCTCACCTTTTAGAAGCAGGTAAACACAATTCCACTGGTTAGCACATCGTCCACACAACGGAGGTGGACATACCTATGTTAAAACCATCAGAGACCATCATCATAACTCAGTTCTTAATGGTTCCGCTAAACATTATCGCCCGTTCTGGACCTATGAACTCTGACAAAGCGAAGGCGGAAGTCTCTGAAAGACACAGGCGGCAGAGTTCCATCGACAAACGAGTATTCGAAACATATTTATGCCCAGCTTCTCACACATTTCTCTCGAATACTTACATCTCCATTAACACGTCCCATGCGTGTTTACTGTACGAATTTATTTGATCGAGAAATGCCGCTTTTGATGTGATTGGCAAAGCCACCTTCACGACTTCCACTTTGGGTCACAATGTCATGTGTCCAAATCAAGAGCGGACCTCCAATTTTATGGTCTCACCTTTCCTGGGCCTGGGTCTACCCCTTACAGCCATAGCCATGCCCTTTTTCCCAACCATCAGCCGCTATCTATAATTTCATCAGCAAACTGCTAATTATCAGCGCAGATAACAACAATAATTCATAGCATGCATAATTAATTCGGCGTTTTATTAACCCTGGCTTGGGGAAGACGCGTATAGAGCTGTGTGCTTGGCCAACTTGAGCTCGCACAACAAGCGAGTTCATTGTTGTCTGTGCGGTTTGTGCCCAGCTTAGTTGTGCCCAATTAAGCCCCACGTTTAAACAAGCGACGCGCTCTCGGACCCAAAAACGTCTCAAGCGTCAAGCCTGAAAAACGAAGATTAATTGAGACATATACACTCTACCTCGTCGTCGTCGTCGACTTCGTGCTGCTGTGCCTTGCTTTTCTAATTTGTTCGCTATGACTGGGCGATAAATTACAACTGACAACTTGATGCGGGTGATATAATTACACATCAGCGTTTGGGGTTTGCTTTCGTATTTGTGATTGTGTACTACAATTTATGCAAATGAATCCTTGATGGATGTTGTAAAATTACATTTGACCGAGGCGACGACGGGGGCGCTGCCGAACAATATAAACAATAACAGCAAACAACAAGAAAATAAATTAATAAAATATGCTAATGAGTAATTAATTCATTCCCATACAGCCATAACCAGCATCAACATCGACAGGGCAGATGCATTCATGCTTATAACAAACGCCGAACGCCGAACGCCGAACGCCAAACGTTTCCTATACCATTCCCATTCCCATTGCCAGTGTGTAATTTTGAGATTTATGCCGTTGGATAGCACAGCTGTTGCTGTCACTGTCTCATATACTCGTAAACAGTGCGGGATCTTTAAGTTCGCTAAACGGGCAGCCGAGGCAAAAACAAATCGTGACCAGAATATCGTAACGATCTCAGTTTGAATTTGAAGTGATCTGTCACTGATCAAACGTTTCCATTTGTCCAAATGAATGCGCTACGACTTACGAGTTGTTTTCGCATTCGTAGTCGTACACAAATGTGGGCCTTTTCAAGTGAAGAGAGCGACTTGTGTAACCCTTCGCCATCATATAGGGGCTGCGACTGGGTTTGTTTTCGTTTTTGTTTTGTACACTGATGTCATGATCTTCACAATTGCATTGTCGAGTGGGTCCGTAACTCCGTATCCGTAATTGAGATTTAATTTAATTGCTATGGCGGTGCTGATCGCCACACGAGTAATCAATGGTTCTCTTTGAATGTTGTTTACACAAATCGAAATGAAATTGTGTGACTGGATGGGAGCTGTCAGTTTACATCAGTGAACAGCCAGTTGTCTATCACTGTCACTGTGATTTCTAGCATTTATTTTTGTTTGTGGATTATTTTCAGCAATCTAGTGCACTTTGTAACTTTACGGAGGAGGTACTTTTCTTTAAGTTCGTTTCAAAGTAATGGGCAGCCAAGCAAACCTCTTCGGGTGGCAGTTCATTTTGAGTTCTAATTAGACTGCAAAAATAATGCAGTCAGCTGTCAAAGAAATCAATCACAGTCCGGCACGGAGAGTAGTCAGTTGAATATTTCCTAGAAAGTATAAATTCTGAGGGATCTGTAGAATATTTCATGAGTATGTAAGTACTCTATACTCTCGTTCGTTGTTCAAAATTTGCAAGATAAAATGGGGACCCTAAAAGAAAACTTTTTGTAATATTTTTGAAAAAATTTATGAACACAAAAAGTGTCACTTAATGCAACTTGAGGGCTATGATATGTCTTTTGGTAATTTTTGTTTGAAGGCTGCCATTAACAAAAATAAGCCGACTATAACCGCATTCAATACTAACTTACTTAACGGGCTCCCGACCCGTGACGTGTCTCTGCCTGAGACACTGTAGCCTTCCATCTTCTGCGATCCCGGGCACGCTGCTTCCAGTTATCGAGACCAAGCGCTCTGGCATCCGCGTTGGCTCGGTCTTCACCACATCAATAGTATTTCAAAAAAACCCCGCTAACGGGTAGGTACGTTTTTCGTTTCAAAAACTGGAGGATGACTTTTCTACGCAAAATTAAAGGGAATGCAAAAATTGGGCCGAAAAATTAGAGTTAGACGGAAATTTGAGTTAAAGGAGGTTTGATTCTACTGTATTTTATATTATTATATTAAAACGAGAGTAAATTAAATCGCAGGTTTTTCAAAAGCAAATGAGTGTCCTTGTCTAGGCTTATACAAATTTTAAAACAAAATATAAATATGTATAATGTATGGGGGAATTTTAATTTCCTCATGCTGACAATACTGTGATACTTTTTTTTAAACTGTGAGGTTGCTATAGAATTTCCATAAAAATTTAGAACAGCACTCTACATTTATCACAGACAGAAAATCGGTTCCGGGAAACTATATTTCCAAAGAAGACTTAGGCTAAAAAAAATGTTTGTCGAAAAATTTCCCAAATACGAAACAAAGTATTTTTTCATTTTTGCGCTGCAGCGCTTTAAAGAAGTCCGACCTCATAACCGGATTGAATGCAACAATAAAGTCGAATCGCATTTATTTCGATTTGAGTCTTCCGGAAGAAGGTTTTCACTCGCTGGCGAGCTCTTAGGAGATTCCCAGGCGATTCCGAATTTGTTTGCAGTGGTTGATGCTGTGGCAGATGGAGAAGGAAAAAATTGCCAGCGATTTGGCAAGAACCCTGACGAAAAAACAAATAGACAGAAACAAAAACACATATGTAAACTTTCGGAATAGGGATTTGAACGTTTATGAAAGAGGTCTATTAGGAGGCTCTTGCTTTTTTAATTTTTATTTTCAAAAATAAACTGGAAAATTGGAAAAACAGATTCTCACTTAAGTCGGCTTAGTCCGGACCATTTCTGTTATGTAAATAGATACGAATTTTCTATAAGTTTGTATGGTTCTCTAAAGCTGAGGGCACTCAGTGAGCGCCGTCACTCTGCCGTTAACGAAATCGCTAATCGCTCAGGGCTTACGTGGCAACCGCCCTACGATTTCCAGTGTTTTAATTATTTTGCTTCCCTCAATCCATGTGCAGTGGATTAACTCGACTCAATCGCTCAGTTTTGTAAGCATGAAGTTTCAAGTCTTTTGTGGGATTTCGCTGTAGAGAATTTATATTCCTGGACTATCAGCAATACTCTCACCAACTGCTTCGATGTTTTCTGTTGAACGACGTGTGGCAGGACACCCAGAGTATTTAAGATCACTAATTGATCCAGTCTCCTTGAATTTTTCAATTATTCTCCTCACAGTTGATGGTTTTAAATCACTATGACGGCAATATTGTGTAAGAAAATTGCGGACTGTAGCTGCCAAACCTTCATTATTTTTAAAATATTGCTCCACAACGAAAATGCGTTGTTCATCCGTATAGCGCTGGATT
Organism: Cheilosia impressa; assembly: GCA_948293265.1. NCBI lineage: Eukaryota > Metazoa > Arthropoda > Insecta > Diptera > Syrphidae > Cheilosia > Cheilosia impressa. The sequence goes on along the minus strand of OX411881.1, from coordinate 51,342,721 downwards.
TTTGCTAACCTAGAACTGTCAGCTGTCACATTGCTATCTTTCTTTCCGCAGGCATCACTGTACTATTAAATGGCGCAAAATTATACTTTTGCGTGAATTATGAGACACCCTTTATTTATACAAAAATTGACTGCACAGAATTAAAATTCAAGCAAAAGGAGTCTAATTCTACTGTCACTGTTAACAAGGAGCTAAACAGTAATTCAAATGCAACAACATCTCTGATAGATTTTTAACGAGTGCGTTCAGTAGTTTTGCTCAGACAAAGGTGCTCTTTCAATTTACATAGTTCAAAACCAGAGAATACATCTCTTTGGCTTACAAATTTCTGACTGTGGTAAAATTTTTTTTAAATTTTATGAAGTAAATAGTTGTAGTGATTCTTTTTTATTGGAAGGCCATTCCAAGTCAGTTTTCCTTCCAATTTGATTGAAATCGCATTGGGAACTTGCAACGTGAAGAGGTCTTTGAGAAAATGCTAAATAAGAAACACAGTACTCAGCTTGACGTGACTCGACTTGACTCGCATGACTACTGGAAAAGTCACAGATCTAATACCAAAAATGCTTTAAATTGGAGAAGATATCTGAGCTCTATGTGATTTTTTAAGGGCCATTAGAGAAGAGACTGATGTCTGTTATCGTCTCGAATCCAGTCATCCGTTTTTAATGGGGTCTTACTGAATCCACTTTCCATCGCTGGCTATAACAGTTGCACATGTAACGTCTCCTCTGCGGCTGTTTTCGAATAAATTCTCTGGATTCAAGTCCACCAGCCGTGAATTGGCTCTTTTATTGGCGTGTAATATAAGATGATCTTGTGGCTAAAACTGTATGTTTTGTCAACACCATAAACTACACTGGATTACACTGAGCTCAAGTATCCCGATGTCTTCCAAATAGTAGCCTTCCTAATTTATTGCCAGCTGGCCTTTGAGCTTTTCGGAAAAAAAAACAAAAAAACAACAAAATATCCCACCCAAAACGTCTGCACTTTAGGAACCGAACCGTCATCATCAGCATGTGAGGCATGTAAAAGTCATTACAATGCCATAAAACCTATAAATAGACCAAAAGTACAAGAAATGTTATCATATACGTTTGACTGCTGCCTGCTGCAGCAAATCATCGTGATAATGTTTATTCCTTATACTCGGCACCATCCGCCATTGTCTTCTCCGGGAAATCGAGTAATTTTTGTTTATTCCATCCGATCAGAACCTTTGCACTACATATGGCTGCCATGAACGCGCAGAGCTGTTGTATAGCTGTAGCATAAGCATACGGGCCTCTTCGTTCCTCTTTTTTAGTTTGGTATTTTCTGCTGTTCACACTGTTCACATTTAATTGATTTCCTGTCATTTTGAGAAACAATTTCTTCTCCAAAGAAATCACTGTGCAGCGAAGGAAAGGAAAACAAGAATTTTACTACTTTTTTATGGCTTTTTTGCGCTCTAGGAATTGTATACACATCAATCGGGAGCCATAAAACTTAGAATAGATGATGGCGAATGGATGTAGGGAATCAGAGAGATACTCGTACGTAACGTACAACAACAGGCGGGGGAAATACAAATTTCACTTTCTCACTTGAGAGATAAACACACAGTCGAGATAAAAAATTTTAATTTATCGATTTGGTACTTCATTATAAATATAATCGGGTATTTTTAGGACCAACGTAAATTTTATATGGAAATATACGCGGACCTTTTGAATGGCACTCTGAAGGATGGCTGTAAAGATGTCAGCTTGCAATCGTGTGCCTGATAAAAACGGACTAACGAGCCGCTATGTGGCAAGCGAGCGGGTCGGGTCGTATGGCTTATTGAACGGAGATGGGTGCCCAAAAGCGGCTGAGCCTAGTAAAATGCTGACAAATTTGTATTTTTTATTAAGTGAACTACACAGAAACATAACTGAGAAGCTGATGAGACTTTTTTGGACAGTTTTCGAAGCATCTCTCGGTTTGAAAGCGGAACGGCGAGGGAATATTTTCTATTTTTCAGCGTCCCACTGTGGTTAAAAATTCCTTTTTTGGTCGCAAAAATCAAAATTCCCGAACGCATGAAGTTATATCGCTATTGGAAATTTCCAAGCCCGTATAAATCGTGATTTTTAAGAAAATTTCCTCACTGGGTGTTTCTAAATCTTAGGCTGAAGTACGATTTTCAATGAAAAAGGAATTTACAGAGAAAGGAATTAAAAGATAAATTTAAAAAACAAGTAAAATTTTAAGTATCATGTAAAAAGGGTCTGCGGCTATTTAATTGCTCACAGGGTGATCCAAAATATTTTTTACAACAGTGGGTGCTCTCAAATGGTTCTGTTTGGAATATTCATATTGATATTTAATTTGCACGCTCTTCAGTAAAGCCTTTTGAAAGCTATCACCATTTATCCTTTTTCATGGTATATATACCTGCACAAGGATAGTTTTACCTGTGCAATCCAAGCTTCAAAATGCAGGGAAAAAAAAGAAAATTAATATTTCTACCAGTTTTATAAGAATAACTTTTTGAACATAATGTTTAGGCAATAAATCAATTAATTCCTTTCTTTTGACAAGTTAGTCCATATTTTCGAAGCAACACTTTTGGTTTTGAATTAATTTATTCAAAAAGAGTCCTTAAAGTGGGCATTTATATAAAAAGGGGTGTGGAAGTGGGTAGATTTTTTAACGATTTAAATAATAACAAAACTATTTTTAATTGATATAAGAAAAAAAATTTCACGCTCTCAGCTCTTTAAATTAACAAACTAATTGAAATATGCTTTAAAAAAAATAATTTAAAGCCAAAATATCAGCACTGGGAACACGACTTTTTTTAAGCAAAATACAATTTCTCCGAACATTGCAAATAGTTGCTGCTATAAAATTGCATTTGGTTTAACAAATAGTTAGGGTCAACTATCGTGGTCAATTGTCCGCGGGAACTCGCGAGAATCTTTTTGTAGCTCTACTCAAACCAAAAAAAAAATACAAAAAATGCGTGTGTTTTGTTTTATTTATTCAAAATATTAAGTAATTTTTTTTTATTAAAATTTTGATTTACCTATATATAAAACAACTATTACGATTTTTCGTTTAATAGGCCATAATTGCACAAAAGAAGACAAAAAGCTAGTTTTTTTTACACTTTTGTTAAATCTAGAACAAAATTGACCAACTTCGAAAAGCTCTATAGGTCAAACTAGTGTGCAGAAAATTATTTTGTTTGCTGTTTGTGGAACTCCGTTCATAATTCTATTAGAAATAAAAAATAAAATATCGAATTTTGTATTTTTGCAACGAGATTTGCCTTTTTGGACCACAGTGCGCCGTTTCAACTTATCTAACTACCTCCGCAGCTTCATATGGGGACTAGGTTTGAACCTGGCAAAAGCCAGAACTCAATGAAAGTATAAATCGCGCTTATTAATGTACTTCAGAGCGGTTGAAAATGACTGCTAAAATCTGAATTTTCGTTCAAGCCTCGATCGCCAATCGAATCGCAAGAAAGCGGTCTCAGCGCAGTGGATGAACCTACAACCACCAGATTATAGAGTTTCTATAGACTATGGTATCTGTGCAACAACCTACTTGGGTAGATCTTCAAAATTTACCATTCAGGACATAGGCTTTGAAGAAGGCTGAGTAAATATGTGCTCGGCTCTTAGTTTTCGAATAAAAAGACGAATTGTTAAAGTTCTTTAAAGAAGTCGAAAATGCCGCCCTTTTATTACTGCAATACGTCAAACTCCACGTCTTGATTTAACTTTTTTTGATGCTAGGCATCTCAGGACTCCCAAATGACTTTTTCAGTTCTAAGAAAAAAGAAAACTCCCACCATCCGAACGTTCACTTCCCAACTCAACCGAATTACTGTTGAATTTGTTTCACCATGACGCTGAAACATTTCAAACATCTCATCTTCACTCCCCCCAGTATCATCACTTAACCCCGAGTGGAAATACATTTTAAATTAAATCTCTTGTGAGCGCGAATCCCAAATCACGGAAATCAAAGGAATCCATACAAATTAAACCATCCAACCGGCTCATTTTCACAATTTCAAAAATGTTGCTCTCATCAACCTCTAGCATCCTCAGCATCTATATCTCATCAGGCACAAGTTATACGTATATAGATGTAGCAACTCACAGAGTTCTGTAGGAACACCTTCGTACGATTCCTCCTTCGGAGCCGAAAATTGACAGCCAAAGAGGAAATCGCTTTCATTATACCCAAAAGAAGAAGACAATTTCACGAGTTCGGGCGATGGAAATGTAAACAATCTTTCGATTTCGATGTTTACGCGAATGAAATAACTCAGTAGTCAGCGTTTCCACCGTAGCAGCTACGTCAGCGAGTCGGTGGCTGCTTATATGGCTATGGCAGCCGGCGTCTTCTCAAAAAATAGAAAAAAAAAACATGGATGGATATACATTTTAATTAAACTTTTCGCGCTGCTAGCCAAAAGAAAAACACTGAGAGAAAATTAATTTCGATATCTTTTCCATTTCGTCCCTATGTCGGCGCAACCGACCGCCACTTGGACTGACTTTGTGTGTGTTCGCCCACGAAAGTGTTCATATCAATAAGCGAACATGTACATGTACACACATTTTTAGGTCAATTAAAGAGCCCGATATGTTTGTGTTGGCTATAAAATCAAACAGACCAAACTGCAGCGAATTGCAGCCGCAATCCAAGTCGATCAAAATCGACTAAGTTACGCCTGGAAGAACGCACGCTCGTAAAACTGTCGTCAACTCAAAATAGAAATAAAAATAAAAATAAGCAGTATGGAACACTATAAATCGTCCGTCGTTTTATGATCTAATTAAACAACTTAAACATTTAATTGGATTCAATTTTGTAACTTCCATAAATTTTCCATCGTCAAATCTGTCCGGCACTATCAAAACCATGCCTTCGGTTGTATCGATGTGACTCTTGATTGTGATTTGGGGTCTCCGGCGCAGCACGACCGAAAAGAGGCTTCTGTCGATGGTCACGACTTTTCAAGATGATGTTGATGATAATTGTGATGATAGGGTATACTACACACACACACAATACAATGTATTTGGCTGCGTGTACGCTCTGCCCTCGTCTTCTTCGTCGTTGGCGGCATAGGCACCAAGGTCAGTTCAATCAGAAGTTGTGCACAGTGAATGCCAGGGGTGGATCTACAGGTTCTTTCCGGCGCCCGGTGGAAGGTGGACATTTATTTCCATTTTTTTGGGATAATTTTAATCATTTTCATACGTTTTTCATAAGCTTTTTACAACCTTTACAGTTTTATATAGGAGCTATAGCAGAGTAGCCTACTGTGCGCAAAAGTTAGCTTTCAAAAGGCTACGAAGAGCAGCTACAGCTTGCTGCAGATTCAGTGACAGAAAAACGATTTTTTAAGACTCTCTTACTTGAAGAAAGAGTCGACGGACAGTGTCAGCTTTTTGTTGGGCTATAAACGACACCATCGCGCAAATTTCAAGACCAAAAATATTCCAATGCTATATATATAAATTATGAGGGAAGTTTGATTTTACTATTACCAGCACTGTTTTATAAAAATACCCCATAAGCGACCCACGGCTATGACATAATGCCCCAGAAAGTCATGGAAATTACTTTTGAAATAGATCATCAGTTTACCAACCCATATTTGTTTTTACCTGCAAGTTTTGATATAAAAGAGTCTGTAACCGGTTCTCAATTTTTCTTCATGTTAACGGGTGTACAAATTGAAACAAAATGGCCGCTTGCTGCTCACAACGAACTGTCAAGGTTGTAAGGGGCAAGCGGAGGTTTGTAACCAAATTTATTTGAGCTAGGCACAATTATTTTCAAAATTTTTCAATACTTCTTTCTTGCTCTCAGCTGGCGGTCGTTTGATAGCATATTTTGGCAGGTTCCCTAGCCCCATCACAGTAATCTAGGCAGTTGTTGTCAAAAGTGAAACACTGTACAAGAGTAAGAAAGTGAAAGTCAAACCTCTGATGTTCCTGTGCCAAGTCAATCCGATTTAGTAAGACAAATTTTGGCAGCGTTAGCCTAAAATCTAAGGGCCTATTTCGAAAGGATGTAGATCTTGTGAAGAAGCCTTAATTTGTCCAATTCTATTTTTGAGCTGAGAGCTAGCAACGAAATTAATACATCTCGAGTCTTTTTTGTTCCGGTCTTTTATTTTCAATCTCCAGGATTTTCAAAAGTAGAGGCCCGCATTTTGTAAGTTGAAAACGTTCAAACGTTTTCGTGCCCACGACTGATTTTTCGTCTATGTAACAACCTTCGTTTGTGTCGACCCAGCCTTTTAGATTCCTGACAAACGTACCCAATATATGTCAGAAGACAGTGCATCGACAAAAATCAAACCTTTCCAAGGTAGCCAGCCTAAGAGACTTTGCAGCTTCAAATTAATTTGCGCCCCACTTCACCAACGCCCCGCACAACTATACCACTCACCTCCAAGGTTGGATCCACCTCTGTGCAAATTAGTAAGACGTTATTAATACTCTCTACGAATTGGAGTTGAAATGGGAATCAAATGAAATGGGAAATCTTGGATGCAAAGGGCGAAATCATTCTGTTGTCATGAAAAGCATTTTAAAGGTCAGCTATAGAGAATGTGGGTAAAGTTTCTCCACTATCAAAAATGATGCTCATGGTTCATGGAAATTTTAATCTTTTCAAGGTTTTGCCGATTCGCCTGAAAGGTCCAATGTTACTGGTTCGTCTTTAGCCTTTGTTAAGATACTTGCCGAAGAGAGTAGAAAGCCTCCAGTAAATACTTGCTGAAAGTAGGCTATGTCTCAAAATCAAATGGATAAACATTTATAAAGCCACTGACAGTAACTGTAGCGCCTGTTATATGCGTCGCCACCAGTCTCGAACAGCATCACTGCTGACGAAGATGACAGATGAGCAACAAAAAGGGACCCACCAACGTTCATTAAACTGCAACGTTATTCATTCGCGCACAAAATTCAAACGTCATCGCCGCGATCAACTTTCTACTCGTATCTACAGCTAAATTTAATTTTCCACCCTCTTCTCTCTCCACTCCGCATGTACTCGCACCCATCATCTCTTTGTGTAGTACTGCCCGTTTGTTAATTGTAATCGCAATTATGGTAATTATGATTAAATTGTTATAAAACACTAAATTGGCACATTTACGTTAATTGTGACGCTCTCTGACGTTCTGCGCCATTGATTTTCCACCAACGCGCGCCAGCGAACAGACCCACTGGACCCCTTCGATGCCGATCGGCGATCAGCTTGGCCAACCTCAATTAAGTTCACCGATCGAATGGGTTTTCTATTTTTTTCTTCTAATTTTGTTTTTCTCATTTTTTTTTTTTTTTTTGAAAAGTTTAAAAAAGAAAGAAAAACCTCTCTGAAAATTGGTGCAAACGCCTGAGAGCGTATATTTTCTGCCTCAACAGAGACCCCCGGGGGGTGGGAAACAGAGGGAGGCAGCCACATGTTTAGACAGAACGTTAGTTCATTTAGCGAGCGACTGCCAGCGCTGTGGCTGTGAGACTGCGTTCAATGCACGCCTAAAGCCTTGACTTAGAGTGGTTTATTCAACTTGTTGCTGCCAGTTGCATGTGCCAGTGCATAGAGTTGGAGTCTGTATCCAATTGGGGGTACTGTGCTGTTGTGCTGCAAGACCAGCTTGCGAAAGTTGACTCGTATGTTGTTGGTGGTTTTTTTTAGCAACTTTTGCCAAACGAAAAGGTTAAGATTGTGCAAAGGAAAAAAACACGCGATGAATAATGGTCATGAAGGGAAGTTGCGTGTTCAGAGTGGTTTTAGGTGAACCTCTATTACATTTGTTGAGAAAGTACTTGAACAAGAAAGATGGTGTGCGACTAGCACTATGTCTGTCGAAAATGAACAAGAACTAGATGAAGTTCAAAAATTGGGGAATACATTCTAAAGCCCTTGCAGTCCGTCTTTTGTTTTCCGTTTTTTTTTTTCTATTTCCAGTCCTCTGGAATCCGAACTCTTGGAGCCCCGTCCAATCAAAGCCACCCTTCTCTACCTTCTTTTCATAATGCTAACGCTCAACACAATATAACGGAGTCTGTGCCCAAATTAAGCCCCAGCAACCGAATCGAAAAACCCCTCCAAACCACAACTGCTTGGTCTATCTAACTACGGTGCTATTCTCCTCTGACTTTTTGGGTCTAAATTGGAACAAAATAAAGCAAAGAACACTCCCAGCTGAGTTGAGTGGTTTATTCTTGCTCTTTGGCCATCAGAAAAACTATTTGGAAAATTGGTCACGTATTCTCGGAATAAATTATGAATTTACAAAACATGCCCGATGCGATAGTGCGGTGCGGTTTGGTTGCCTTCGCTCTTCTACACTTGGGTCCGGCATACAGCATGAATATAATAATTTTATTTCCATTTTACATACGAGCCAGCAGCAAAAAGGCAAACAAACAACACAACAATTCGTTTGTTCAATTCGGCCGATGTAATTATGATGTTTGGGCCTATGCGGGACGGAGGCGGTCTCTGCCTATAGATACTAGTATCGGGTACATGTACGAAACGTTTTGTTGCGCTTATGCATGGCTAATTAATTTGTTTTCACAATTTTTGTTGTGTTCCTGTTTTTTTTTTTTTGTTTGTTTTGTAAGTGGTGCGGCACCAGTCGTAGCCGCCATGCTACGAGTTTATAGGAGTTGGAAAGGAGCCCTGTTTGGGTTTCACAGCACCACCCGACGAACGTGACCAAAACATAGAAAACGTTTGACTTTTGTTTGTTTTTGATATTATTTGTTTGAATATTGAATATTTTTCGTAATTAGGCAGTGTGCTCACACAGTTTAGTCTCTATTTTGCACATTTGGACTTGGATTTGGTGTGTCCGACGGACACGCACCAGCCAACGGGCGTTGGCCTTTTCATAGTGCCCGCCACTATTTGGTTCAGCTTCGTCGTGATGAAAAGTAGGAGTTGTCAAAGTATTGTTCCGTCTAAAGTCTGTTTTTATAATTATTTTTGCCAGACATTTCCTCAATAAGGGCGATCACCTTGCTCTGGAAATGTATGCCACTGGTTGTCACGTATCCGATTTCCTTGATCTGATTTTATTTAGAGCAAGTTTTTCCTGAAAGAAAATATGAAATGACTAACTTCACGAGTGTCATACAGATCTTTGTAGGAAAATTAAAAATGATTGTCAAACTCCTTAAGAGGAGGTTTGATAAAAATTGGAAAGGAAGGCAGTGAACGACTGTACCAGTGATGGAGTTAGTGATTCAACAAAGACTCGTTTCTGTGACCCATCTGCTTGTCACAATCATTCATCGTCAGTCAATTTCAAACTAAAGTCAAAATAAGAATAGATTCGATTGTTGGGGCCTATTGCGTTATCCTCCAGATTGTTAGAAAGCCAAAACCAAGCTCAAAACCAATTCTTCCCAACCCCTATTAATCCGCTAAGCAAACTCTCCAATTAAATTCATTACATGGTGTGGCCCCATTTGTCTTCGTCAATCACTTTCCCAGCGTAATTACGCAGCATCTCTATTAATAGTCATCACAAGAGAGAACACGCATCCTATTGTGTTCGCGGGACAATACTCAAGCCAACAAAGAAACGTCCAAAAGTGTCTCCAAGAGTCGAAAAATAGACCGAACCAATTTGCCGGGTGAACTTTGGATTCGCTTATAAGAACTCTTCCTCTCTGGCCATTCCGATTCAATTGGCCTTCTCTATCTAATCGCACACGTTCCCCTCTCAAACAGTGCAAAATCATAAAACACATCGCAAATACAATACAAAGCGACAGCCTTAACGGGACCGAGGAAAAAAAAAAAACGTTCAAAATAATAAACAACAATTTAGTCCCCAAACAAAGACGCCTTTTGATCGTTCCTCGCCCGAAGCTGATTCGAGTAACCGGCAGAACGATGGCGATGGCAGCGACAACAACAACTACGACGAAGACAATGATGATGATGATGGATTCAAGTCAATAAGTCATGTCAATGCGATTGTGGGGAGCGAGCCCAGATCTCGCTAGGGGGCCGCGGAGGAGTAGCCATAAAATGAGAATAAAGCCAGCGATGACGATCCGGCCCCGGCGAAAAGGGCATCGATTGTGTGTTTATTACAACATTAGTTTCATCATCATCATTATGATCATCGTCGACGTCGTGATGAAGATCACTGTTGATCGTTGTGATTAAGATGATGATAATCGGTATCCGACACACGCAGCTGGGGGTGATATGGTTCTCTGTGGCTGTCTTGCTGTGGGTTGGATTTGGATGTGATGAACTTCACGAAAGCAGAAGAGAAACAATCTACAGTGTGTGCGGCAGAAATGCCATCAGTGATGGAGCATTTTTTAGTTCTAATGTATATGGCTTAGGGGGTGAGGTGTTGGACTACAAAGCGAGGGCTTCCGGGTTCAATTTCTGGAGAAATGAACAACTTACCCAAAATAAAGCTAGGCCTAGGGTCCCTGCGCACCTGTTGCGCCAACTACTTATTTATTTTTTTCATACATCAAAGGGGTATAAAAAAAAATCAATAAACGGATGGGCGTGTCACTTTGTTTCTTATATACGTGTTCGCATTATAAGAACAAGTTATAAAGAAACAATTTCTACTTTCTCGATTAGTAAGAGAAAGACATTGCATTCGTACAAAATTTCGAACTCGAGATTTTAATCAATTCTGACATAACGATGATAGAGGAACAAAAAAGTGGGTCGCAAAATTCTGTCGGCCTGTCTGTTCACAAATTTTTGGTAAAAATTTCAAATAATAACAATGCCCCACTTACAGCTGCGTAAAACTTCAAACTGAAGCATTTATTTCTGATATTCTGGTTTAATTCTTAACTATTCATTTTCAAGTTTAATATTAATTTCAGTAAAACTTTTCAATTGTATAACATTTGTTTATTATTTCTTTGTAGTAATCTATTAATTTTTATATTTTTTGAAACAACGCTAATTGTTCAGTCAAATTTGTTCTAGTACAGTTTTGCTAAATTTAATATTTTGATAATGGAATTTTTTTAAATAGGGTTACCCCACCCCAAAAAATAATATTTGAATTTGTTAGTGCCCATTTGAAGTGACATTCATTACTATTTTTTATACTTAGTATACAAAAAATACAGAATGTCTTTATATTTCTTATTGATATATGTACTTAAAGTAATAATTTAATTTTTAGCTTTCAAGAACTATTGTTAATTTATTTTGAATTTATAAGAAATAAAAATTATCTATCTATCTATCTATCTAAATATGCGCCCTAAAAATAATTACATAACAAGTTGGAGCTCACGCAATCAGCAACTTCCACTTCATTTGTACCAAAGATTTCGATGAACTAGAGAAAGTTACGTTCGACCCAGTCGTGGACTTTATTTTGTTTGATTTTAGAGGTTTCTCATAACCGTCGTGGATTGAATAAAACTGTATGGGGTCTTACGGACCTAGTTTTAAATGCTTCTTAGGACTCTGACAATGCTTTATATTTTAATTTTTGTTTGTTGCCACGCCTACTTTTTTCGAGAATTTTTGAAAATGTATTTATCTCTAACTTCACTGCCTTTAGTTCTCTATGTCTCAAATAATTCCAAACCAATACAAAATGGAGTGTGTAATTGTGGAAGCCAATACGTCTGAGAATATTTTAAGCCATCATTGATATTTCTGCTTCGTCCACAAGCTGAGCTACAGACCAGAACCTAACAAGATCAAATTAAATTTATGAAAGAAAATCAAAAAAATATCACCAACGATTGTCCTTGATCGTGGAAGGTTGCTTTTTTGTAAAAGAACGACTTTTTTAATTTTATTTGAAAACTGGACGATCCACTCATGTTCGTAACTAGACGTTGTTAGGTTCTTTCCGGCTTTATATTTTAAATGAACGTTCCCGATCGCTCCAAATTGCGATCACTCAATTCTTTGTCGAACAAATTAAACTCGAAATTTAGTGATTTTTTTTAATAATCAAGAAACTTCCAGGAAGCATCAAACGCTGCATGATGAAACTGCGAACTATACTGAATATTTTGACAGCTGTGGGATAAACAAAAACACAGAAGGAGCCAAAAATTTCTAATAAACTATGGACCCTATTGAAAAACCCCACACAATCTTCAAATGAAATCTGTGATAAGAAATTATTTGTCTGTAAGACGTGAGCGTCTGGAAAACACCAAAGTGTCGAATTATGCTTTTCTGATGCTACTGACCATCAGTATCCACATCCCTGACGACTTGCCACATCTGATTTCGATTAAAATTTGAGCTAAAGACTCGTCTTTAAATTTATGGAAGCTCACAATTGCGAAATTTGCATAGAAAATATTGCATTGGACCTTACTAATCGTTTTTAACCTTCACACTAAATATTTTCTATTCACAATATGCAATTTTTTTATGGAAAATTAATATTAGTGTCGCGGATTGTTAATACTTAAATTTTAAGTCGAAACTATAAATATTCATTGCTAAGGCCCAAAACCCTTCAAATTTAAGTGACTCCCTTCCTCCGAACCACACTGTCAACAAAAGCATATTTCCCTAAGCTGATTGCTTGTGTTTCCTCGTGGCGTCCCTTGCCCCAGTCCCAGCGGGCGGGGGCACCAAGATTAACGTCTTGAATGCGTACACCATTGTGTTTGGGTTAGAACGCGCCAAACGAATAGCAACATCTTAACCTTGGCCCGCACCGAGATACAAATCTTTCCACTTCAAGTCGTGTCTTTAGGGCACGCACATTTCGTTGTAGTCGACAAAATGAAATCCGAACCACATTATATGCATCATGGCCCGGTCTCGTCAGTTAATTTGATCGTATACAAAAACAGCTCTTAAGCGTATGATATATATGCGCGCACACACATCCGTATCTTGATCCGATCGTTTAATAATAAATCAGTTTTGCCACATCCATCGGTGTACGTGATCGCAGACGTTTAATGGAGCATTTGACCCGCTTAGATCGCCCCTTCTAATGCGCACTGGCACAGCCAGTTTCAAGTCATAGGTACTCGGACTCGGACTGAGATGGTAGAGTATTAGGTTCATGTGCCGTCATCGTCAGTCTTTTCTTCGATTCCTGCGATCCTCGCTGCGAGATCTTTTCCCTGCGCTGATGTGCACTCCGATCGATATGCAACATTATAACGAAACAGCTTGTAGGCGGTTTTTTGTGAATTCGCATTCACAGCGCACTGCCGCTACTATGTTGCCTGTCATGACTTTTAAATCGGCTCAATTATAGCGCATTAGGCGGACTTTTGTGTGTTGCTTTCGTATGCAGCGCACACACAGCAGCGCGCACAATGCATTGGGTTATGGTGCTGCAATAATCAAACAGTCGTTGGCTGCTTGTGCCGTTTGCTATACCCTCATCGATGTGTATGAAGTTTTTTGCTTTCAGTTGGACGTATGTAGGTGCACGGAGCGATGAGTTGGTGGCGCAATTTTCGAGTTAGTGGAGAAATTAAATGTGTTTTAGTACACGAAATTGGGAATACAATGTTGCACATCAATCAAATCCAGTTGTGGAGTTACACGTTCGGAGATAGACGCAGTCAAGAGAGAGAGAGAGAGAGAGATGTGCAGAAAGACGTCACAAGATAATTGCGACCTGACTTTTAAATTTCTAATTTTTTTTGCGAACCTGAGGGAGGCTTTTAGTGGAATAATGAAGTCTTCGACTTAGCAAGCAAAAGAAAGAGTAGACCCATCCCACTGGACGAATGCGTCTAGCGAAGTAGTGACCTTCAGTTATGTAACCAAGTTTCAAGGACTAAATTGGGAACCTTTCTCAGGACAGTTGTTTGTGCTTCCGTCTGTTTCTTAGACGTTCGGAATAGGCAGTCCATTGGAAGAGGCCTTTAGGTGTAACTTACGCTGCTCCACATCCAAAGTGGTCGCTGAATCAACAGCTTCTTTCTCGCTCTCCAGCTTTAAGTCAACTTTTAAATAAAACCAGCGAGTTATGTTCGCCTAAATAGTACCTAAGCTCATTTCCGACACTAACGAGCCTTATTCTAGAGCCGAACTTCCTCATTCCTGCGCGAGTACTACGTGAGTGAATTTGTTTATCTTTCGAATGTAAAATCCACATGATTCTGTGACGTATTGCTCGGTTCCGGATGCGTTAATTCGAAACCTGGTTTGGTCTGGGAACATACTTTTTCCTCATCTTGACGTGAGAAGTCATCTCTTTCCTAGAGAAATCATCTCCATAAACGGATTTTTCTTTAATTTTAAATTTAATCTGCAAGCACGCGACTCTTTGAAAATGTTGGACCTGCTAGAATCGCGCTGATCCTGACTTTTAGTATACCTATGCTACAAAGCCTATAGCTTGTTAATCGAAGATTTGCCTTTCGGTTTAGCTCCGGCTCGCCGCTCGAATAATATTAATGTCCATAATTTCGGCCACTCTAACAGGCCAACCTTGAAGCTCTTCAGGCTACGTTTGTTTCCTAAAATGACAAAGGGCGATCCCAAATAGTTACATAGTTGTGGCGGAGGCTTCTGTGATAGGTTGATGTGGTTCTTGTTGCATTTTGATTTAAAAAATCGACTATATTCAAGCTGTAGCTTTGCCCTAACCACTCAAGCCTTTTTCTTGGTTTTCGACATTTAAAAAACCTGCCAGGGGACTCTAAAGGTCACCTACTGCCTAGACCTAAATTTTACAAACAGTCGTCGTTGGCTCCGCTCCGTAGCTGAAACGCCCGTCTTTTGAGGACCTACTCCACAAATGATTAAAGGTTTATCTTCAGCTTGGACATTGACAAAACGTATATTTAGACTATAGGCAGCAAAAGGTCAACAAAAACCAATGGAAGACGATTGAATTTCAATCCAACTCTGTCAAACTGCCACCTAAATTAACTCGCACCTCCCGCCTTCAACTGGCTTTCTGATGTGCATTTGCCAAATCGCCCCCCGAGTCTATAGGTACATGCGAGCTTCAGTCAAGCGCGCCAAACCCAAGAACCAGCGACTCCGTTCAACTTGAATGGAAAAACTGTGCCTATCGCTCATATGTCGACACAGAAACGGAAACCAGAGCGTTGAACTTTCCAAAACCAAACCAAAGACTGCGCAAAGCCTGAACCCGAACCATGGTGCAAGAAAAAAAAAAAAAAAACCTGCTCCATAGAAACTTTGTCTCCGGCAACTACAACATTTCGTTTGTGTTTTTCTTTTCTATTTTGTTAACTGTCTTAGCTGTCCGAGAGCTCACGTAGAACATACAACATAAATGGTAGGTGCGGCAAATGACAGGTCTAGTACAGAGATAAACTTCTCCCTGTAGCTGCAGGTTACACCAGTCAAAGTAAACATAGCAAAAAGCCAAACCATACGATTGCCCGTACTAGTCGTCGCCGCCGTCGAGATAAAATAGAAAACGAAACGAAAAACCTCGCTTCTATCTAAGGAACAATGACACTATGACTCGGGTAATGATACTTTGTGTGTGCATTAGGATGTGGAGATTATGAGAACGAGAAGTTGCCGCAGCACCAAAACATCAATATATGCCCAGCGATCGAAGTAAGGTGAAGGGTGAACAGCGCACTCCACCGAATGATGGATGCAACAGCCTAAGGCCAACTTAGCCCCAGAAGAAGTTGTACATTGCAAAAGACTGTGTGTACAGTACGGCTAAAGTGGAACGGGTTTCCAGCACCAAACGCAAACCAAAGACAAGAAAAAAACGTTTTAAGCTAGGTCGCGTCGACACCGCTGGAGGAGCTCCTCCAACTCCATCCCAGAGAGCTGCTCTCCGCGGCGCGCACTCGAATTGAGGCCTTTAAGTGTGCGCTGAGCTGCAGCTATATGTCGTCGGTTGGTTTTTCCTTTGCCTTTGTGGCGCAAATATATTGCCATCGCCGCGCCGCCGCGCAGAGGTGAATGTGTGTAGCTATATTTTGTGGGCTCCGCTAACGGTCGCGCGGTCAGCGCAATCTCAATAGCTTTGGCCTAATGCTAGGCTTTTCACTCAGCAGCCACTGTTACCTATAACGATGCCAATTAAGATTGATACAAATCGCTGTCCAAGTCGAAGACGGAGTCAGAGGGGTGACAGGAGAGGCTCTGTAAATGCGGAGAGAGGACGTGGAGAGGAGCCATACAATTGGCGGTGTTGAGCTCTGTGTATTGTGTCAGGAGATTGAATTTAAGAGCCGTTGCCATATCGTAAATCGTTTGCGCCTGCCGTTGCCTCTGCCGCTGCCGAAAGAATTGTTTCGTCGACGGTTGACGTTTTGTCATTGCGATAATTCAAGTGTTATGGCTCGTTGATTTGTTACCGATGGTGTTTGTGTATCGTCCAAAGTCAATCGCTGGAGTTTCTCTTTGGTTTCCTGTTTCTTTTGGTTTTAAGTGGACTTCCTAGAAGCAACCGCACAACAGTGGCAGTGCCATGTGATTTGCACACTCGCCTTAGGGGGCGATTCGTTTGAGCTTGCTGTGGTTTTCGAAGCTGTCGCATTATAGGCAGTGGTATGGGAAGGAAGGTTTTGCGGGCTCACCTCACAAGTTACAGGTCACAGGAAGATTACTTTTGATACTTGATGAGGGGTCGCGTTGGGGCTGTATCTCATACCTCTTGATGAGGGGACTTACGCCGGAATGTTGACCATGATTCTACAAGGGGAAACCCTTTTTAAAAACCGTCTTTTTTATTTTTTAAAACTAAATAAATACAGATGGCGCAACTCTCATGAAAGAGCTTCTCTGCAGAAAGAAGTTCGAACTCGGCATACAAATTTGAAGGCCTCTTTCGATCGTCTCTAATATAAAAAGCTAGGGTACATGAACTTGTTGCGCCGAATATTTATTTATTTTATTTATTTAGGGCCGTAGCCCCAGCTTCACACAACCATTCGATTGCTTTCTTCTTGGAACGAATGGGTAGGGACTAACAATTTTATGCCGACTCTAAATGGACTGAATTAACAAGCTTTCTCGGGACAGTTATTCTTACGGGTAATAGTCAGGGTCGGTATTCGGTATAAGGTGAATCGTTAAAATGTTTTCGTGGCCCCGTACGATTTACTTCTGCAACTTTGAGCAAAACATTCGTGCGCACAAAGACGTTTTATTTTAACTCTTTCGCCTTTCAGAATCTGACCCCAGACGCTTGCGAGAGGTAGACCAGTGAGAAAACCATTAAAATTAAATGTGTGGTGTCCTTGAATCGCAGCTTAGACCCCCCGATCAGTATACCCCAAGCTTTTATTTTCAAACCGAGAGATAAAAGTTTGCGTGATAAATTAAAGATCCGGTTTTTAAAAAGCTCTAATCTTGCTTCAAGACTTGAAGAAAACTTGGAAATGAGCCCTCGAAAATAGCTGCCCAAAAGCGTTTTGCCTGTGCCAACAAATGTCGAAAATTTGACGAAGGAAAGGTGGTTGGGATTGCTTTAAGTGAGATTGGGTCCGTTTTTTCTATAGGGGCACCTGTTCCGCAGTAGCTTATGGATCAGAAATTGTATCGAAAGGGCGTACATAGCCCTAGAGGAATACCCTCCAAAGTTTAAGTGCAAGTTTAAACAGGGTTTTGTTTTGAAAGTCATAGTGAAAGGGTTGATCTTTATTTTATATAGGTAATACAATTTATTTTACAATAAAAGTTGGGTCAGTTTAGGCTCATTGGAAGAAGCCTTTGCGACTTGTTTATAAACACCCATTTTTGTGTATGAATTTATGTATTTAAAGCTTTGCGAAATGTTCCGCTCATTGGAAGGCTCCCTAGGCTACTGCTTTTCAGAACTGATCAAAGACTAGAAACAGATACAAAGGCTCTTACACTTAAGACACTTTCAGAGTAGCCAATGCTTGGGTAGAGTTTGACGTCTTCTTTACAAAAACCAGCCTTCGGAAGGAAGTGGTGTTTTAATTTTTACTATACGGATCGACCTTCTTAGCCAAAAATGTTTCCGTGAAGTTCTTTTTAAAATGTGTGCACACCCAAATTTGTTTTTCCCTCCAAGGATTACGGACACTCAAAGTCTAAATCGACTTCTCTAAAACCGACAGCTAAAGGCACCTTCGCAAGTCTTAAAACTTCATGCATCGGCCTAATGTTGCAGAGCTGACGATGCGTCCGATTTGCACCTCCCAAAAGGTCGATCCTTGTTTGTTTCTGCAGCAGTGCACACACAGCTATCCCATTCAAAATCTATTGGAACAGGTGAACAGAATTCTGACTTCTAAGGTCTGAGACGTGCAATTTCAATCGCAAGAGAGTGTCTTACAATCGTGTGCTCTCACGGCGTGGAACGTTGCTCAATAGCTGCACTGCACACACTGCTAACTGTTTGCGGCGGGCCAATATTGAATTTGTAAATTAGCATAATGGGCACTCCACTCGGACGCCATCCATTCCCATATAAACTTAGTATATTCCATTAGCAGAACAGTTCATTGTTTAAGCAATTATTGCCTCCTCTGGTCACCCCGCCGCGCCGGCCGCTCCACCCCACCCAGTCGACGCAAGACATTTTCTATTTTCCGTGGCTCAGCTCTGTCAGTCTTCAAGCCGTAACAGCCATCAGCCATCAGCCGTTCCTCTGGCCATGTCGTCGTTGATGTTTCCTACACAAGACACAACCTATGTTTGCTGTTTTGGTTATTGCGGTACAAATTTATCTCAGGCACAGTGTACCTGTGTATGAATTTGTCTTTGAAGCCCTCGCACTCTCCCGTCGTTCCACCATTGCCAGGCGGAGGAGGCGGATCAGTGTTGCGCGCTGGTTTCTTTGGATTTCTTTTTGTTTTCCTCTTGTGATTGCCATGATTAGGTTGCCACTTTGAATACATAATAATCCAATCTGAAATGCAAAGTGTGTCTCCCTCGATTATATTGTTCGAGTGATAATTTATGGGTTTTCAAGTTGTTTTCTATTGTGCGCTGTGCTGTGTGGTGCTGCGCGCATGTGACTGTGTGGTGTGTCGCTGCTCCGTCTTCTATGCTGTTTTGTCAAAACATTTGAATTTCATTCGCTGATTTATGCGCGAATCCATATCATTCACGCTGAGCGGTAGAGGGTCTTTCTGTTCTTGAGTAATGATCCCAAATGCCAAATATGGGGTGGATGGAGTTGTTTCGGTGTCTGTGTCGCAAACGAAAAACAACAATTTGGCAATTAGAGTGGTTAGCACGCACCACAAGATCACGTGCTCACGTTACATCGGTTATTGTAAATATATATTTGGTTAAAGTGGTGTGAATGGCTTTTAGGCTGTGGCGTCGATCAGGGGCTGACAAGAAGCTGTTGTTTTTTTTTGCTGGGGAAAGTCGTAAGCAAAATATTTTTATCATACCTCTCGAGAAGATTTGCAAAATACTGAGAATATCAAAATTTGTACAAGGACCAACTTTGTGTAGAACTTTTTATTCACTCGTGCTCCTAATTGATTGTAGAAATCTATCAGACTTGATATTCAGAGTCTTTATTTCTGGTTCAAATTTGTTTGTACTTCCAAATTGAGCTATATTGAGACAGAGGCTAAAAAACGCGATTTTCCCTTTGGAGACTTTCTGAAAATAAGGCCAACTTTTACATTGCTTTTAGTTGGTCATCATTAAGATTCTTATGAAATAAATAAATATAGTTTAAATTGACTCTTTACTGGGTACAACATCATTCAGAGACAATCATTGTCACAACTTGGAAGCAGTTCCGAGCAGTAGCGTAGCCTATGGTCTCACTAGTGTTTGAGGAACAAACCTTCTCTAAGCAATGGCGGCAATTTTGACGCTTTTTCAATCAAAAAGGGAAAAAGGAGGGGAAAGCTTAAAAAAAGGGTAAACAATCAAAAATTTCTTTGAAACTTTAATTGCTTAAAAGTAAAACTTAAACGCATTTCAATTACAAATAAATTTCAAAGTTTCACGGAAAGAAAATTATTTTCTATACAAAGAAATTTCGTTTCTTAAATCGAGAAAATTTAAAAATTAACAAATTCTTCTTTGTTCGAATTTAATTTAATAGTATTTAAACACTAATTCTTGGATCTAGAAAATCATTCTTATTGGCAAAAAAATATCATTTTACCTAAACGATCAAATATTTCTTGATTTAAGAAAGGAATTTTGTATAGAAAACTAAAGAAATATATTCTGCAGTCAAGAAGTAATTATTTGATAGTAGATTTTCTAGTTACAAGAAAATAATTGCAGCAATTTAGAAGAATTATTTAAACTATTCCAGCATAATTTGGATCGAATTTATTTTATTTTATTGTTTCGATATACTGTTGCTGACGTTCAACTTACTTCTTTATCTACTGCATATAAGAAATAAATTCTTATATTAAGAAAACAAGGCTGAGTATAAGAAACATCTTCCTTCTTTTTATATAGTAACTTGACCAGTTTTGTATGTGTTCGGTTGATACCTATCAAGCAGACACCAGACACGGACGCAGCCATTCGATTTCAAGGTTTATTTCATTCGTATTTCTTACTTATAAGAAACAATTTCTTATATCGAGAAATACCAAAATATTTTGCAGTGTGCGTAGAGTGTGACATATTATGTGTTCGGTTGACATTATTTCTACTCTTTTTTTTCTATATGTGAGCAACAAATGCTTACATATAGAAATTAGAGTAGGCTTTAAGAAAGCAGCTTCACCCTGATCTGCCACTCACGCAAGGGAACAAGATGTTTGTATTGCAAGCTAGATGCAGTCAATCATCCATTCTGTTTTAATCAAGCCGGTTCAGTTCAAGTGTCTCCTAAAATGTGTTTTTAAAATAAAAGTGTTAAGTGTTAAGTGTTAATCTTTCCTTTTGATGTTAAAGTATTCAAAGTTTATCAATCATCAAAAATACAAGAAAAATTTAAATCTTTTGATATGAAAAGAACTATTCCGAATTTGTTACATATTTGTTCAAAAAGAAGAAATATTACTTATTTTGCTCGAAGTCATTGGCTCTCATGATTATCATTTTTGCTGTGAGATTGTTGGAGAGGAAAATGAAAATTATAAAATTTTAAAAATTGTGAAAATATATACTAAACCATTTATAATAATTGTTTTAACAGACGGAAGCAAAGTTTTTAAGAAAATAAATATTTAATACTAACACAAAATGAAATATGTTAAAACATCCATTTGGAGAAATATTTTCAATTTCAAATGTTATGCTTTGTTAAGCAAAATTGCCTTTAAAGCTAATACCTTATACCCAATGAAAAAAATGTATATACCCTAAATGTTTACAAAGTGTAATGCATTTGTAATGAATTATAAGCACTTAAATTCAATAAATTAAGATTATGTAAATAAAACTTCAAACTGTTTTTCTTAATAAAAAAATTAATAAACGCTTTAAGCTCTACTATTTAATTTATTTACATTTCAGGTACCAAATACACAATTATGCAATATATGACTACTTAAATTATATTTTAATACAGGATAAATTTCTTGGTCTTAGAAGTTCTTTATTGACTGTTTTCTGATGTCAATGAACATTCAATCGATTACAGAGGCCAGAACTAAGTGTTTAGTAGTTATTGATATAAGAGGAAAGTTCTTAAGCGTGCATTTTGCATTTAACGAATCGTTTCTGGGAAATAAATAACACTGCAACATTTTAGAAAAAGTTTATTTTCGTATTTAAGAAGTTCTTAAATCAAGAATAATTTTTCAGAATTCCAGAAATAAACTCTTCATGTAAGAAAAATGTTCTTGGGGAGACAATTCGAATTCAAATATTTGTTTCTGGGAACTATAATAATTGTTCTGGATTTTAGAATTGGATTGTTGGTATAAGAAAATAGTTCTTGATGCCAAGTTTCATTCTGCGCAAACCGGCTCTTGAATCAAGAAAAATTCTGCATGATCATAGACCAAAGTTCTTGATATAAGAAATAATTTCTTAATGTCACATATCTCATTAAGCGAACAGTTTCTTGGATCAAGGAAACCTTTGCACCATTTAAGAAAAATTAAACCTAATTGAAGAAAACAATTCTTGAGAATATTAAAGAATTCGTTTCTTAATTCAAGAATAATTTTCTAAAATTTCCTTTTTTCTGTTATTCTTGATTCATTCACAGAAAATGTTAAAAACAAGAAATAAATGGCTTGGACCATAACCGTACTTTATTTTCTTGTTTTAAGAAACTTCTACTTCCAATTTAGAAGAAAAATTTTTCCGTGTTACTCAGAATGAAATGTTCGCACTAATTAAAAAAGAAAACAGCCCATCGAACGCCTACGTTATAATTTTTGTGTATCTGAATGCATTCACTCGATTTGACATTTTCTCTTATACAAGGTGGGCCAAAAGAAGTCAACCGATGTTGTTTGGCTCTCATTTTTGTTGTAAATGAAAAACTTCGATTCTGTTTTTGGATTATGTATATTTGAACGTTTAGAATTCTATTGGCAATCAATTGTGACGGCGCCCATTTGGCCGATATCATCTTCTCAACTTGACCAATAGAATTCTAAAGGTTCAACAACATCGGATGACTTCTTTTGGCCCATCTTGTAGAGAAGAAAATAATTTTAAATTCAAATTTCAAAAGGGAAACTTTTTTCGAATTTAAGGAAAAATTATTGCCTTTGCTGATATAAAAAGTCTTCACAGTCTGGGACCACTGCCTCTAAGTTATTAAAGAAGTACTTGCCGATGTGCTCCCTTTTACACCGGGCAATTGCTTGACATTCACAGAGTAGGTGAGAGGTATCTTCCGCGTCTTGTATGTCCTCACAATACGTGCCTAAAGGTATACGTACTATCTAAGCCTAGTCTCATGGCTCATAGCATGCTTCCTCAGAAGGCCGTGCTTAGAAAATACATTCCTATCGTTATCATAACTTTGATCTTTACTGAGATTGATTTTTTCTTCAGACTTTCTTCCACAGTGCCTTTGAAACCCTGTGCCGTTCTATTTGTGACCATCTTGTGGCTGCTTTATTGAAAGTTATTTTTTAAATATAAGTTTATAGGCACAGCAAAAAGACATAGAAAAAAAGGTTACAAAAAGGCATGGGAACAAAATTTTATGCTTCTACTTCTAACTGCCCTCCCACTGATAAGTATATAAATATTTTTCTGATTTGTTGAAAAAGGATATAGGTTTTCCGCAATCATTTCTGAACATATTCCTTGCGTGGGACAATAGCCGCGGTTAGAGTTTGTCGACCCTAGCGGGGTATCCGTCGGAACGGAAAATTCTCCGATTGCATACGATTCGGTGGATTTTTTCTGCGAGTTATTTTTCCGAACAGCTGTTCGGAGAATTGTTCCGATACAAACATCACACGCTACAGCTTTTCTGTTGTAGTGTTTTTCTAAAGCTCTGCTATTACGTGTGTCAAAAACGCAATCGATTGCAATACCCCATCGCTATTATAAGCACTTGGAATTGGAATAAAAAAGTTCCACCAACATCCAATCCTTAAAATATTGTTGCGTAAAACTTTGGCCATCTTTAAGATTTGGAGCATAATTTTAATCCGGCTAAGCCATCGATTCATCCGTTTTTTGTCGAATTGGCACATGCCTCAAGTTTAAGCGTATCTTATCAGGTGCACCCACCACATGTACGCTGATGTAGCTGCCCAAGTCATCAAGTGTAAGAAACATTTCTTTTTGTATTTCAAATTCCCCCCCCAGAAAACCCCTTGTAAAAGCAATGGCCACCACTGAACCGGCCCTCATAATAAAATCGACAAACGTATACTTAATCACCAGCGATGAACCTAATGCTTCCTGAAGTGGGCGCAGCATTGGAGAGAGCAGCCAAAGCCACTGCATACGTGTGTATAGATTAACTGCCTCCTACACGCTTCGTGAGTGGACTATATGACGCTTAAGTTTCGTGATTTATTTAATCGTATAAGTGGAAGACATGTGCATACCCGATATAGCTATTCCGGCCAAATAGAGGCGCCGTAGAAGGTTTTCAACGAAAAAAAACAAAACTTTTCCACAACTTTATGATCTTGATTGGCCACTTATGGTGTCGACTGGCATGGTGCAACTTTACCAGATGTCACACTTGAATAAAGTTTTTCGTCTCGAATGGGCACGTGTCTCAAATTTGAGCGTTCCCAAACAGGTGCACCCACACCCGCAAGACTCATTTCTCACTTCAAAAAACAATACAGCCAGTATATAGATATTGGTTAGAATTTTTACAAACAATTTAAGTTGCCATTCATTTGCATACGTATAGATATATTCAGTGCTCACTGTTCGCCCCTCGTTGGCATTGAAACGACATTGAGGTCAAGACAGTGTGTACATAGGGACCGGCCGGGGGAAAATCTCAAGTGTCGTTGCTCGATGAAGGTTCTTTCGTTGGGGCTCAATAAATGATCTACTTATGAGAAATTAAAAAAAAATAAACAAAATATAGATACCTACGTGTATATTGTGCTCTAACGCATCACCCACTAACGTAACGTATGAAGCTGTATATCGCGCATACACTTGAGTGAGAACGTGAGTTGCGTAATTAAACTGGAAAATGAATGGATAATTACATGTTCTGAATTCGATTAGTGTTGCCGGCACGATCGCTGATCATTCCAATGGATCGTGATACAGTTGCGGGGCGGGGTATATCGCAAACGCTTTTCGAGTATCGAACGTATGGATAAATTACCATAATGCTATTAAGAACGAGGAAGTTGAAATTTTGATCGATCACTTGAGAAGATCGTGGGATCTCGCTCGAGGGAAAAAACAACAAAAATGTTTGTTGTGGTGTTACCCGCAATAGTTGAGTTTCTAGTTATACATAGTGAGAACTTAAGGGCGTCGCTATGTGATGCCTCTTCAAGCCCGCCGTCGGATTTTGTTAACGATGGAGGTTGAAATGGAAAGCTTTGGACACCTACTTGCTTTGCTCTATACTTTACTGATCTGTATATCGTTTTGGTTTTGAGCTAGGCTTCCCGAAAAAACATAAACGATACCTCTTGGATTTTCCACTGCCACTCCTTATGCGAAAGTTTGACCAACATCTGTAGTCCTGAAAAAGGTTGAAGTCGCTGAAATTCTCCATAAAAAAGTCTCCATTCCGAAAATTAAGAACTTACCCGAACGAATGATTGCGAGAAGTCGCATTAAATTCTTGCGGCAAGTCGCACGATATCTGAGGCTTTGGAATTATGAACTTCTTTAGGCAGCCAACGCTCGGTAAATAGTTCAAGGAGTGTCATAGAAGTCCCCGATAGCAAGCTGCTTTAGTTTCTAGATATGTCGTGTCAACAAATTCAAAAGCGACATCCGTTTGACTTTTTACACTAAACGGAACAGTTACTGAGGGTCCCCCTCATATCACTGTCTGCCTGCTCAAGCAAGGCATTGGAGTTCGAGCATCGGAATATCCCGCAAAACTTTTTCATGGGTATGTCCTCTGATGCGACGTCACCAAAACTGTATTTATAAAGAAATATAGCCGACTTCATAAGCATTTACGACTGGCTCTAGTTGGAATTTTTACTCCTGTTTCCAAATCTATTGAAAGCTCTGGCTTGGTTATAATCTTCTGAAAAATATCCAGAAGAACCCAACCTCTAAGCCTCCTCAAAACGGGTGTGCAAAGCTTAAGAACTACCTAAAT
Organism: Cheilosia impressa; assembly: GCA_948293265.1. Taxonomy (NCBI): domain Eukaryota; kingdom Metazoa; phylum Arthropoda; class Insecta; order Diptera; family Syrphidae; genus Cheilosia; species Cheilosia impressa. Next base: position 51,317,103 of record OX411881.1, on the reverse strand, counting down.
TTGAAACTGCTTTTGATTCCAGAGGTCAGACTGGCAGCTTGGGCTAACAAATCCGCCGATAGATGCCTAACTAACCAACTATTTCAATCATTCCTCATACGATGCATACGCGTTCATTCTGCCGACTCACTGTATTACTGTACCGAAACTTTCTTCAGTCGAGTTCCCTGATACATCCGGCGAACCCAGTAATCATCGAGGGCCGCAATCTCTCCGCCAACAACAACAACAACCCGATTAAGCCACCAATCTCTTCCTTCCGGGCCGATTGCATCGAAATATACATTAGTCAAGCGAAAAGCACTGCAATCCATAATCAGGCGGCACTCGTCGATACGATAATCGAAAATCGAACCTCGCGATAATTATAACTGACATGTACTCCGCTCCGACCAAACGCACACACACTACACACACCTCCGAACAATGCACGCGGCCAAAAGTCAACATAACCCCATTCCCGGCGCTCTGACAGTACTCTTATGCCTATGTGGACACAGCTGCCTGCCGCTGCTGAACGATATGATATCCATTATACGGTCGTATTCCACATTCAGTTCAGAGGCTGTCGTCGTAACTATACAAAGTTGCAAGAGTCTAGTGCATTGCCCCAAAGGTCCACCTTCCACCCGCGCCATACCGTCCTCTGAGCTGAGCTGCCCCCTTTTCAATTTTAATGAACGATTACTCAAAGTGTGACAGCGCTGCCGCTGCTGCTTATTGATCGACGTGATTAGATATCGATTCCGAATGCTAATTAATATCTTTCACACAAAAACACACACACGCGTCCATGCATAGATGTACTTATTCGTGTAGTTGAGGCGTCAACGTCATCGCATAGCTGCTGCAACACCAGCGCGATTATGAGCACGGCACTTTGTACTTTTGCAACTCTTTCGGTCGACGAGTTCTCGTACAGAGGACAGACCTAACCTATTACTTTCATACCTTAGAAAAAAACAACAGAAAACGTATTTTTTCCTCCTCCTCCTGTGCCTCATTTTCTTTGTGCAGTGTAACGAACGCTTATCGTGATAATTTATCTTGATGAAATTTTGTTTTCGCTTTTTTCCTGGTTGTGGAAATTGGAACGAAGAGCTGAGGTTTTCCCGCACGTTTCTCTCCCCGCCGAGGACCGTGCTTAGCCGTGGCTTGTAGATTAATGATAGCAACATAATAATGCTTATTTTCTTTTCTGTTAACAATGCTGCCGGCGGATTAGTTGCAAGTTGCAACTTTGCCAGTGGATAGTGGCCAGAACAAACAGGCTCAGAGAGTGGCGAGAGAGAGAGTGCTCACGTGATGCGGTTGAAGTTAATTTGTAAATTGGTTGCCCCCAACCCCATGGCAATGCAGTACATACGGCAAGTAGTTGATGGAAACAGCAGGCGGTCACCCAAAGAGCAGATGAAGAGCCAGTGGAGACTTTTTGGCTGGTGATTAATTGGAGGGTACCCACCTTTGACGGGCAGTAGCCCTTTCTTGTAGGGGTTGTCTTCAAAATTAAAATACACACTGAAACAGTTTAGGTAGGTATTCATATGTGCGACTGAGTTGGAGCCAGTCTTTGCGTCCACAATTGAGGGAAAACCTCACAGACCTACCTATAGTTAAAATCAAATTTGTGCATAGAAAATACACCTTTTGCCCCAATCGCTGTGGACAGGGTCTCTCGAAAGGGGTAATGGTCCTTTTTTTGAGTTTTGTTGGTCCCAGGCATATCGTACCTCAATGCAGTTTAAAGTGCCATCATGCTGCGTTTAAAGCGTCTCGCCGGTCTAAAATTGATAAAAAAAAATATTACCAAAGTATAAAACCAGTTGTGGCTGTTCAGCGTTTGTTCTAAAGATAATCGGGCGGTCAAAAGTTGCAGCGTCATTGGAAACAAGGCGTAGTTCGGGATAAATTTGAACGCGAGGGTAAAGGGTGTTCTATCATTCACGCAACATTTAAATTTTGCGCCATTTAATAGTATACAGTGCAGAAAACTGAAAAAAAAGAAAATAATTGTGACAGGTGACAGTTCGGGGTTAGTAAAAATGGAGCGCTATACGAAAGAACAACGCATTTTCATTGTTGAGCTATATTTTTAAAAATAATGAAGTTTTGTCAGCTATACAGTCCGCAATTTTCGTACAAAAAATGGCCGCCATGGTAATATAAAACCAATTTTAAACTGTGAAGAAGATAAGAAAATTCGGGGAGACTGAATCTTTAAAATTTTGGGTGTCCTGTCACAAGTCGTTAAACAGAAAACATCGAAGCAGTTCGCGAGAGTACTGCTGACAGTCCCAGGAACATCAATTCGGCACCGTAGTCAAGAATGGGGCATTTCGAGAAGCTCTCTACAGCGAATTCTCAAGAAGTCAAAGGTCTATGCAATCAAACCCAAGACCACCAACGCCTTAAAAGTGGAAATCCGGAGGTGCATTAATGAAATTCAGCCACATTTATGCGAAAAGGTCACAGAAAATTTCAATAAAAGAGTACGTACTTGCTAGCAAAGCCGTGGCGGCCATTTATCTGATGTGCTATTCCATACATAACCTCAATCTGTATATTCCATGAAACAATAGAAAATTTAAGCTTTCTAATTGAAAATCTGTCAAAATTGCATTTCGCGTGAATTATGGGACACCCTTTAGAACATTGACTCATAATCGAGTGTTTCTCCCAAAAATCTGTACGAACAACTTTCGCAGCACGCATCTAGCTTTCTCTGCATTTCGTCAGGACAACACTGTCTCTGTTACTTTTGACTGCTTGTTCTTCGTTTCGTTCCAACAGAGAAAACGACAGACAGTGCTTCCGAAGAAGGAACGTTCACCACCACAATGCAGAGCAACGTTCAAGGACAATTGTTGCTAATCCTATATTTTTATTTAATTAAATGCATATATTTTATATGAACAAATTGAAAAATTTTAATCCATAGCTTAGCTTCTACGCGAGGCAAAAATCTGATTGCAGTCTTAAAAAGTCTGGGGAGGTGTAGGCTCCATGGAGTACTCTCCTTCCTTTTTATTGAGTGACAATTACAAGAGATACTGCAAGTTAAAGACTGTAAAGTCTAAAAGAATAAATTTCGGTCAGAAACTGTCCCATAAGTAGGCGTGGCGACAGTTGGCATAGCCTTCTTAGAGTCTTAGGATGTATTTCAAGCAAAATGTCATCGAAATCGAACCTCGAAGCACTCAACAATAATTCTATTAAGCCTTCCACAATCCATACGACAATTGCTATTTTGCTGTGAAACAATTTTTGTTTAATAAATATGAAATATGCGTGTAAACTTCCTCAGCTTTGAAACATTTCAACAATCCCAATTGAAAACTACAAGCTATGTGATTCTTCCTGATACATTCAAATTATAAATTGAAGATGTTGACAGGTGACCCTGACCAGCTTATGCCAAAGTTTTAAGTACGTTGCGACGACCAGTTTTCGAGACACTCTCCTTCAAACGTGTCTCGCCATTAAGCCTATGAGGGACTTATTTCAACCACAGACGGCCGCTGTCAGAGCTCATTTCGGCTCACTTCAACCATACCCTCGATGAACAACACCACTTAGGCTTCAATTTGCGGCAAACCTCTGCAACAAATTAAACAGCACCGTCCAACTCTGAACGAGAAAATGAAATCCATTTATTTGAAGAAAAGCTCTGGCTCTGCCACTCGGAACAAAGCCTCCATTCATACATCAGTCAATCAGTTCGGGTAAGCCGACAAGCGGAAGTATCTGCGCCAGTTTACACTCCATCAGCACCATAGCCTCCATTCAGCATTGAACATCTCAACTAGGAAGCACACAACGCACATGAACAAACAATGCTTTGCTTTAGATTCTACTTACCGCGCACGTGCTTCGAATCGGAGTATTGCCTGCTGAAAGTTGAATAGTTTCCTGGATTGTCGGCGAAAACTTACCTCACGCGGTTTCTTAATTTCGCACTTTCACAAAGATCTGAAGTGTGTTTGTGGAAATATTTCCTCTCCCTATCGATAATTTCTCTTAATTACCGTAAAAAGTCGTAAAGTTCAAACGATAAAAAATGCGCTCCCAACTCCTGTCGAACCATTAACCGAAACAGTGGAAACAAATTTTCCCCCCCCCGAACAACAAAAAAAAAGAACTAAACACTCAGGAGTGCGAGAACATGAACACGCGTCGGCGTCAAACCCATCACAGGACAGAAAGCGGAGGGAGGCGCGCAAGAATAAATGAGAATAAATGCGAATTAATTGCTTCAGAAATAATTTTACGATCGCGTCGTTGCGTCCCCGCCACCTTCGGTTGTTCAGCGTTTAATGGGTCATCCGAAACAGATTCGACAACCGTAGTGGAAGTTCGTCGACGACGACGACGATTTACATCGTGGAAATGACAGTTTTTACGATCCTGTTGCGCGCGTATGCTCATAAAACGCAGGAAGCCCTAAAATCATCCTCCAGTACGACGATTCCAAGTGCTACTCCTACTTGTTTGAGTAGGCAGATTCATATTGGGCACCTAATTGCCAAGCAAACAGACATGTGCCTCGTATACACTGCGCTCGGTTAGACATCAAGGCACCCATTGAAGTTGAGCCGCCTTCTCACCGCAACGGCTTAGAATGCGCGCTCGGAATCGAGATAAGACCTGATAAGCCTACCAGTTTCCATTTGGGTTAGTTCGAACAGCGAGTTTGACTTGCGATAGCCTTTAGATGCTGTGGGTGCGCGCTTATGTAGGGTTACACATCGATTTGTAGCGCATAATCTTTGGCATCCATATGCAGCGTTATCAAGTTCCCCCTGTTTGTTGCAGCCATTATTAGTGTACGGGCTACGGCGGGGTATTAGTATTAGGTGCAGCAGTCGTGTGGTTGCAACATCTTGTTTACCGACTTTTTGCTGTGGGGTGTGCTGCGGAGTATGCGCTGTGTGTAAGTAACGCGATATAGTTGCCATTGAACGAGCGACCGACCTAGGGAGTTGAGTTGGCTTTGCCTTTTGTGGTTTTGAGGCAAAGCCGCATATGCGAGTAGGTACATGCGATTTGTTTCAATAGCGGCATGGTGAAAGTGTTGATTTTACTTTGTTAATCTTCATAAAGAAATCGGTCTTGTGGCGAGTGTTGGTAGAGGCTGTCGAGCCCTGTAACCCGTGAGGGGCCAGGGATTTGTGGTGGTACAAATGAGTATGCTTGTGTTTTCAAATGCGTTCTATCTGAGTAGGTTGCAGCTCAGGCGTTGTCATCCAAAGTAACTAGAAGTTTGAAGCTTTGGCGGAGCTTGGTTTGCTTGTCATTCTTTTTGATTCAAGGGTGGTTATAGTGAAGGATGCTTAAGTCTCTCGGACTCTAAGTAGACAAGTTAAAACCTCAAGGCTGAAGAGCGTGGAGGACATATTTCTGACTTGATCTTAAATTCTCATCCTCTGCCTACTTAGAGAACGCGACGCCTTCCTGATGGCATGGATTACCTACCACGTCTTGGTTTACTTTCATGAAGCAGTTGAGTATCGAATGTAACAGGTTTTTACCGCTGAAAGCCACATGAAACCAAACGAAAAGAGGCCAAATTTCCAAAACTTGGACCAAATTGTCTTTATTTCCCTTTTGAAGGCCAAATAATGCCAAATTTTGAATTCTGCCTTATTTCGTTTGCTTTTTTTCACGTTAGGTACCCTTTTTAAAATTGACCGACTTTAAAGAGTAAAAGGTGTTCCTTGCGAGGTCTCGCTGTCGGATTTATATTTATTTTGAACGACTTTTTCTAATAACAAACTTGGTTTCGATTAAGGCGAACTTGAGGGACCTACAAACGAATCTATGAACGTAAAAATTCAGAGACCGGTGGGTGCAAACCTGGGAGCGTGAACAAGCTCTAAGCTATATAAGTTCACTTTACATCTGAAACAAAAACAAATTCGGTCCGTAATGCTTTTGAACCGACGAGGCGATTCGACCCCAGAAGTTACCTTCACTTTAGTGGACATCTTCAGCGTTAGTTGTGCCAGTGGTTATAGGTAGAGAGATATTGAAGTACTTTTTATTTAAACAAAATATTTACAGACTTTTAGCAGACGCTGAAGATCAGTTGGGCCGGTGTAATCTGTGAATCTGGGCGGTACTAAGCCTTGAGCCTCTTTAACGTGATCCAGCACACATGTAGTCGATTGAAAAATGTAACCTCCCTCGATCTTTTGAGCGGTGCTCACTGCTTTCAGTGTCAATATTTTTGAAAGAGTGGGTCCTAGAAGAACGCAAATATAAATAAAAGTCGTGAAATATAGCAAAATGGGTCGAATTGCCCCATCCGTGAGCGAACAATACGTGACTGAATTTTGTTGATTTTACATGAGAAAGATTTACAAATTCCGTCCTGTAATACTCGATTGCGGATGCGAATAGCAATATTTTTCTAAATACGTGCATACCTACAGTCTGATTCGTTGCAATGTTCCCTGGATAGAGGAACACTTTCTCTACCTACGGGTCACCGTTGGCTTTTTGACGCAATTCGACCCCCATTAAGCGACTCATAACTCGGTAGGTATCCACTTCCGAGCTCCATACACATTTTTATTGACAAAATCAAATCTAACTAGCTTGAATATCAAGACCAAGACCGCCACCCTCACCCTAATCCCATCTGCGTGCACCGTTTTTGACAAAAATGAAAAACCACTTGCCCCGTAAAAAGAGACTGCGCTTGGCCAGCTTATGCAATCAACTCTAGACCCCCATGGAACACCTTCAATGAGAGTCACATCACGTGAAAGTGTAGATCATATCGCCCGCAATCGTAAAAAAATAAGTACCCCTTCTCCGGAGTTCGCATTCGAAACACAAAACCCATTAAAGTGCCCGACACGATGCAGGCATCCTTCGAAACAACACCCATAACCATATCAGCACAAGCACACACCGAAATGTGTTATGGAACAATGTTCCAGGAGGAGCGGAAAAACGTTATCACTTACACCTAATCAGCTTCGCTTAAGCAGCAATAAAGTTCATCCTACTTGCTTGCAATAAACACCGATACTACTTAGTATCTCCATCTCGCCGCTGCAGTATATTATTCTAATCTGTTGTCGGAGGTTTCAACTTGTCGCTGGCGGGGTTCCGATTCAGATTCAGATTTGGATCCAGCGTCAGGTTCTCAGTCTCAGTGTGGCAAACCGCATTAGAAGTACCCAACTTGAACAAAATATTACACCGAGAGCAGCAGTCAAAATTGTGCACAATTTAAAAGTGTCTATTCGCGCGAGTTAAGTATCCATAGCAAAACATATTGAGAAAAAAGATAACATTATTTGTATTCAATGATATCTTTAGTCTCTAGTACAGTCTTGCACACAACGCTACAATGATAACATATGTAAAAGAGATAATATCGTTTGTATACAATGTTGGAATATTATCTCTTCTTCATTATCAAGCAAGACGATTGTACGCTTGGGTCTCCTTGTAGATAGATAAGAAAAGTATATAAATACGACTGTATGATGAATTTATCAACAGTCTTATTGTAACTACATAGTAGCCTTAAGCTCCTTTTAGAATTAGTAAAAAGTATTTCAATAATAAAGGACATAGTTCCAAATAAATATTGTTTAATTTTAAAAGTAAGAAACAAGTGTTTTAATTCGCGCCAGACACAAAACCAGATCCACAACAGATATTACTTACTGTGGAGTGAACTGGCGTGCTCGCACCTTCATAGAGCTGTAGAGCCATTTATCCAATTCAAGGTTCCAAAACAATATCATACACTCAAACTCAAGTGTCTGTAGTGGGTATGATGTTTTGTGTTTTGTTCGCCTCGCTTTAACCATTGCTTTGTTTTGTGATTTCTGCGCTGCGCTGAAAGGCTTAATTTCATATGCGGCAGGAGGTGGGGAAGTAGCGCCTCAGTAATAGAGCAGCCGTAGCACGTTCCACACCGAGCGCCGTTGCTGTCGACGCTCGCTCGGCTGCAGGGAACGCGAACAGATAAACAGAAAAAAAAAATAACTCTTCTAATGGAAAAGATTAAAAGCGAAATAAAAATTAAGTACAGCCACAGCGTACAAGCTCAACTACCCCGCACCCACCACTTTATGTGAGTGTTTGCTCATTGTATCTGGAGCAGATAACGAAAATGCAAAATGGATTTGTTTTTACAGTTCTGATGGCTTTTGCGGTATTTTGGACTGTTTTGTGATGGTTGCCTCAGAGTATGGAAGAGATTTCGAGATACTTTCACGGGATAGCATTAAGGACTGGTCAGAGGTCAGGAGGACGTGTGCTTTTAAAGCGGGGATATGCTGTTCTATTTTAAAAAGAAAGCGGACGCTTAAAGGACTTTTATTATCTTCGTTTTTATGGTCAGGGAGTGAACCTACTTTACATGAATCTATATTCCGTGCATCTGACTCTAGCGGAAGGTCAATGGAACTTAAAAAGGCAGAGTCGAGGAAGCTGGAACTTTCTTAGGGACATAAACCAACTATTATTACTATCGTGCACAGTTCTTGAGTGTATATACTTCCGATGTCGGTTATCCGCCTCCAGGAAGACCTACAATCGCTAGCAATCGTTTTTGAATACCTACAATAAAATCTGTCTCGGACTCATTCTAGTTCGGCTTATGAAAGGTTCAGTAGGATGATTTATAGCTCAGCTGAATCAGGGAGGACCTCAACCAACTTGAGGCAGTTAGCCAAAGACCGAGCAAACTCTTTGGGGTCCAAGTCCACACAGTTCCGTCTTTGGCATAAGGGCTAGAGCCCCCATCCTCACAGAGGTCCCGAAAGGCCGATACATTCATTTATACCAGTGGTTCCCAATATTTTTCTGCCTGAGGCCCACCTTCAAGTTTAGTATTTTGTCACGACGCTTCGACGCCCTTCCCTAGCTATTTGAAAAAGAAACAGTCAACAGAATGAAATAATAGATAAAAAAAAATTAAACATCCACAATATGAAACTGAAGCTCAAATAAGTTTGTATTTTTGTGAGTAACTCACGGCGCGGCGCCTCTCTTTACTTTCTACGGCAAACCAGGGCGCAGCGCCGCACGCTTTGGGAACCCCTGATTTACACAATAATTTTTTTTCTATATATCGGTAGCTTGACTGAAAAATTTAGATAGTAATTGACGGCGACCTTATGGCAACAATAATAATCCAATGACATTGCCGACGCCAAGTTCAACAGAAAATGTGGCATTGCCGGGTAGGAAATATGCAGTTCCACATTTCGCCACCGTCCAAACTTTTTTGTCGGTACTAACAACATTTCTAAATTAAAATATCAATCAGACACCAGATCATCTGTTTTCAGTTCCCAGAAAGTAAAGCTTATTGCCCGAGTCGAAATTTTAATATTATTTTTAGACATACACTTAGAAAAAAAGATTTTTAAGAGATTTTCCAAAAATTGTATGTAAAAAGTTCTCGGTTCAAATATTATTTTACTGCTAAACTAACAGACAAAATTAAAATCTACGGAACAATATATTTGAGCCCCTGACAGAAACTATTTTAGCGTCTGAAACTTGTGACAAAATTTAGATTTTCAATAACATTATGTACAGCCAATTAATTCGTATTTTTGCTATTACGGGTTTTATTTAAATAATTGTAGTCTTAAGCTTTAAATAATCTTAATTCTAAGCTAAACCTTAAAAACTATTAGTTATTGTTTATGATTAGGTTATTCTTATTCTACAAGGTGGCGCAAAAATAACCTTCCGATGTTTTTTGGCTGTAATTTAAAAAAAAATAAAAACTTTAATTCTTCTTGTGGATTATTTTTAATTGGTCTTTTAATTTTTTTTACATCAAGTCGAGAATATGATGTCATGTAAATGGCCGCCGCCACAGTTGATTGTCATTTGAGCCCTTTTTATGGCATTTTCCATCACTTTGGCCAAAACTTCCGGCGATAGGTCCTCACATTCTTGACGGATATTGTCTTTAAGAGCTGCAAGAGTCTGAGGCTTGTTGACATAAACCCGCGACTTCAAAAAGCCCCACACAAAAAAGTCTGGAGCGGTCAAATCAGGCGATCTTGCTGGCCAGTGCAAATCGCCAAAACGGGAGATTAGGCGCCCGGGAAATGCATCCTTAAGCATATCGGTTGTGGCACGTGCAGTGCGTGCCGTTGCACCGTCCTGTTGGAACCACATGTTTTCCAATCCCAATTCATCAAGTTGCGGCAAAAAGAACTCGTTGATCATTGCTCTGTAGCGCTCACCATTCACAGTAACCGTTTTGCCCGCGACGTCTTCGAAGAAAAAAGGTCCGATGACTCCTCCGGCGAAAACAGCACACCATACAGTGACTTTGAGCGGGTGTAATGGCTCTTCGTGGGTTACACGCGGATTTTTCAGTGCCCCAGAAGCGTAAATTTAGCTTATTTACGTACCCGCTAAGATGGAAATGGGCCTCATCACTCATGATTATTTTTGATGAAAAATCATCTTCCTCTTGGTGGTGATTAAGGATGGCTTGAGCGTATGTTAGACGCGATTGGCGGTCAGCAGCTAACAGCTGATGCACCGTCTGGACTTTGTACGAAACATCTTCAAATTTTGTACCAAAATTCGCTGTAAAGACCGTCGACTGATACCCATTTGCGTGGCACGTCGTCTGGTCGATGTCGACGGCGCTTCCATGACATCTTCGGCTACAGCAGCAATATTCTCTGCAGAACGGCTACTCCGGGGTCCGCCACGCCTGGCAGCATCTCGTGTTGTGCCAGTCTCTTCGAGGCGAGCGGATAAACGTCGCAGTGTTTCACCAGTATTCGTTGGACGGCTAGGAAATTTGCGACGAAATTCACGTTGTGCCAAAGTCACCGACCGATTATTGCTCAAATAAATAATCACCAATATTCCTCCGCGTTCTGGAGGCGTAACATTGTTTATTAACGTGTATTTCGCATGTGTTTACTACACAAATGTCAAAACGGAACTGACATTAGGGGCCAATCGCAAAATTTATAGCATTTTCTGATAGGAGGATTACTTTTGCGCCACCTTGTATACATTGAAGTGACTAACTCTCCAGTGTGCGCGTTGCTTCTCACAGTTCTAAGAAATCTTGTGATAGCTATTAAAAAAAAAAAAATCTATAGCAAAAAAATGTTTTAGTATTTCTCTTATTTTACTTTTCAACAGGCCCCAAATTCGTCCCGCCCAAGGGCACCCATGGCTTAATATGGCCCTTTGTCATTGGTTCTCAAGTTATAAGCGGAACAATGACAGTCTGAATCAGATGGTGAACTCCCAACAGCTATAAAGGGTGGGCCATCTTTTTAAATCATAGGTTATTTTGACACTAACAGCTATTTCCGGCTCGAAATAAAAAATTTCCTGTGACTGGTATGCTAGTGGACAACCCATGGTCCCTGTTGTCGTACGGTGCGCACAGACGCGAATGTGGCTGCTGTAGCCGAGAGTGTGAGACTCAATTCTCAACAGCTCAAAATTTCAGGAGCCTGAGGAGAATCCTGCACAAAGATCTCCGATTATTTGCTTGGAGTGACGGAATGCGCTACTGTCGTCGTATAGGTAGTCTGCGATCAGTTAAAGGGACATACACCAGCCAGCCAGCTTTTCAAAAGAAGAAAAAAAAAAACATCTGCCTCTCGATGGCAATTTTTCGGAAATAAATTAAATTATACCTACATCCTACTGATAGAAGATGTATGCGATTCTATAGATGCATCTACACCATCCAGCATTTAGCAACCAGCTAACCCAAAGACCTTGCTTCGGTGGATGCAAGAATATCTGTCGCTGACCCAGTTCTTGATGCTGTCCACATTCTAAATGCATCAAAAGTGCCAATTGCATCACCGCCTAAGACACCGAATCCGAATGTTCCAGTTTACATTTTAATGTGCCCCACCAAAAACTTGGAGTCTGCTTCGTTTTTCTTGTACTCAATATAGACGCGGCCTTCGTGCGCTTCTCTGGGAAAAACCAAATGACGCACTGCCAAAAAGGCTTTTACTGCACGTGTTATATTTAATTTATCCTCAGTTGAAACATTTTAATACATTTTCTTTTTCTCTTTTTTTTCAATTTTAGAATTTTCTATTTGATAAGAAAAGCAAAAGGAAAATTCTAAAAATACAAGGAAGCAGCCAAATAGACCACAGCAAGCGTGGCATGGTACACTGGGAACAACAACATTTTAATAGACATTGTTGACATCAAGATCACAGCTGAACTGACGTGAAAAACAAACAAAACAACATCGAATACAATTCCACAAAGAGGAAGACTTCTCCTCGTTCCTCGTCCTCACTGTTTGGTTCGATTGTTTGTGGTTTGCTTTCTTTTAGCGTATTCTTTGTTGACAATTTCGTTCAAATTAACTGATGCACATCGACGTCATTTGGCAGTGATCTTCAAAGTAGGTGCAAGCTGTGGTCTAAAATTAAGCTCCCTCTTGCCCATCATATGAATTACGTAAGCTTTTACAAGCCTTTACAAGTTGAGTGCAAACTTACCGGCTGCAAGTGCGGATATGTGAAGTTTTTTTGATTTTATGGAACTAGGCTAGCAGCGGGAAGTGAACTTAATTTAAAGTCCAGCTGAGGCGGTCGATAACGGCGATGTTCTCGCCAATCAACGTCATTACATTAATGCGTCTATCACGATCACGACGAACCGGATTGAAGCAGATCGCTCGATCGGTCGGTTGGTCAAGCAAAGCTGGCCGTAAATATGTGTAACAGCAATTTTTTGTGCATGTACATCGGCACGTCCAGTGATTCTTATCATGTGTGCATTTATTGTGAATGCGACCTTTTTGAACTTGGTGCAGTTCTGCTTTGGAGCGCTCTTAGGGCTGTCAATTGTTACAGTTGCATTGCAGTTGCAGATAAGCTATGCCTGGACGAGAGTTTACATTATGTTGTGGTGCATAGTCGTGTACAGTATACGGCGTGTATACCTAAAATCTTGCTTGAGGCCAGTTTAATTCGTCAAAGTATTCCAGTTGAATGAAAGGCAGTCTCAAGTTATTCTACCTCATTTCAGGAGAAGTTTGCGCAGTGGCTTAGTGGTTAGTGTGTTGGACTACTAAGCGAGGGGTCCCAGGTTCGAGTCCCGAGAAAACCCAAAATTCTACCTTAAGGTTTTTTTCCACTGCGCCACCTCTCGCGAACGTCTGGCAAACATCCGAGAGTATAACTGTCATGAAGAAGCTTCTTAATTAGCCGTTTGGACTCGGCATAAAACTGTAGATCCCTTTCATTCGTCCCAAAAATGAAAAACTCACACAAAACGAATGGTTGCGAGAAGCTAGGCCCAGGGTCCCTACCGACCTGTAGCGCCAACTATTTATTTATTTTTAGAATAACTTGAGAATGAGTTGGCCAATTGCGGAAAAACTGGAGCTACTTGCCTCACCATTAAGTCCCTTGTTATCTCTTAGAACTTCATACGGATTGGTTGAGTGGAGTGGTTTTTGTGGAGCCTCTGGTATAAATACTTAAATACCAAGTTCCAGTTTCTTGACCCCCACTGTAGTTCTAAGGAAGTTTTTCCCAAAATCGCATTTTCGCTGCTATCCCGAAACATAGAACTCCGAAAAGTTTCGTCATAATGGTCCTGAGTTGCATTTAAAGAAGCAAAAGTTTGTCATTGATAGTAAAAGTCACATTTGAAAATTTGGACAGTCAGGGTCATAAAAAAATTACAAATAAATTGAGTAAATTGCCAAAGTAAATAAATAAAACCTGACACAACTGAAAGGGTATTCATAAGCCGGGTTTTGGGTCATACAATGGACTTGCTCGGCCAACTATTTCGTCATTTATCTATAGTTTTATCAAGTCCATGGAGCTTTAAAGGTTAAATGGAAAGAATTCCACTTTCTGTCGATTGGTTTTGTCCAAAATATATTTCACCGTAGGAAGGCAAGTGACTTACCGGATGGTAAAAACGCCCACTCTTGCCAACCAACAATCCTATTACGGATCTATTCCCGCTAAATCAAACATACCCTACATCTTTCTTCAAATAGCCCTCGCTCTGATAGTGCAAGCACACACTGTCTCAGGTCTCACCCGTGCAGATAACAGTTTGCATAGTATTTTTTGGGTCACAACGCAAAAACACCACAAAAATAAAATCCATCAAAGCAAGGCTTATTATGGTCTGCCTTCCATCTGTTTACATTTTGTCGCTCCGATTAGACTGCCACATTTAACACGTGGCCAGGCCATTTACTATAAATATAACAACAGCTCGTTGTTTCCCTCAAGTTTGTTTGCACTAAATGCGGTGACAAATAAATAAAACTAAACAATCTGCGTTATCTTCTCTGAGGCAGTTCTGTTTGGGTTTCAAGTCTCCTATGGGAAAGCGATAAGTTTTTGCGAGATACTGTCAGTTCGTTTTATTTGTTTGTTTTTTTTCGAAACTAGTTTCAAATCGATCACTTGCATACTGAACTCGTCTGACGAGCGAAGGCCTAATGAGGTAATTGACTCTTACAGGCAAATGGTGGGCGGCCCGTGATTAGATCTAGATCGGTTGAACGTAATCTGTCAAACTGAAGTTTCTGTCAAACATCCACGGACGAGTTAGAAACGAAAACAATAACATATCAACGACTTATCTTGGCATCGTGCACCTAAAATCATCACACAATTAAGCTCTTTTTGTGTAATCAAAAAAGAGGTATGAGTGCAAAGTTTTTTTTTTTTGACTTGTTCTCTGAAATTTATGTCAGGCGCAATCTCGACAAATTGCAAATTGCAAGCACGTTTGTACTGCTGCCGCGTGTTGTTGACGATGGATATTTCGATTTTATTTGGGACTCGGACGGTTGGTGAGAAATTTTGAAAATAAACATTCAGAAGATCATGTCGTTTTGTTGTTCAGTCTTCAGTGTGCGGCAGCATGTGTCCGCGTTAAAGTGATCTACGTCATTTGGCGAAACACGATGAATATTGAATTTGATGTTGATGTTGAGATTTTCAATTTTTGGCAAGCTGTTCGTATTGCACTTATGCCAGAGTGCTCTCAGCTGCATGCATTTGGTGGCACGTACAAAATTTCCTATTAAAAAAAAAAACAAAAACAGATTTGAAAATATCTTGCTGTCGGTGGTTTGACGTTTTTAGTGTTTTCTCGATGGTTTGATTTTGATGTACTCGCACCTACTCTATTTGTTTGTTCTTCTCACCTGTGAGCTTTGGACCGAAACCGAAATCGATTCGAGGGCATTTTTTGAATTCTCGTGAAAATAGGGAGACATTTTTTGCATTCCTTGGGGCACCTTTGGGAATTGTTGGAAATAGATCTGCCAATATGAAAAGATTTACTATATCTACCCACTGATTGGGTAAGTGAAGGAATTTTTTTTTTGTGATTTTATTTTGTACCTACTTTTTATTTAAAAAAATTCTTTCGGACATCTAACAATCACTGACAATAGGCGTGTTTTATTTACCTTCGATTTAAGTAAAGCAATGTAGAGTAAGACTTTCAGTACGCGATTACAATAACTACTGTGAGAGTCTCGAAGTGTCAAAGGGTAGTTGTTGCAATTACATGCTGAAAATCCTCCTTTACTTTGCTTTGCGAGGTCGAAGCTCAAAAAAACAGGCCTTGTCACCCTTACTGAAAACATCGCCGACGTTGTCTTCTTTGCCTAGTGTAAACGCCGTTCTTTTTAACAATTATGCAATATTAAGTGTTGCCCACTTCTTGGGGATGATTTCCTTAAAAAAAGACAAGAAAAAGATGCCATACTTAGACCGATGGCACGGTCCGATGTTGCCCTGACAACTCGCTTATGCAAACGTTGTTAATACGCGTTGATGGGTTAAATGGTTGTTACAAAGGCAGATGGATTTTCAAATGATTGACATTTTACAAATGCATGTCTCTGTACCTATATTTATTGGTCTCAAAATAGGGAAGCTTCGTGATTTTAAAAATAGTGCAGTATAGTTCATTTGCCTAGTTTCAGACTTGTGTATCTTGAAAGCTAAAACTATAGTCAGGAAGAGCTTATGGTACTTGACAGTTCAAAAGCTCTGTTCTTTTCCAATTTCCTTCTTTCAAATTTATGTTCTGTTTGTTTCTTTGACTCGAGCAATCTCCGACAGATTTTTTTAAAGCTGGCAGAGTATAAAAAATATTATAAAAGTACCTCAGTTGATCAACAGTTCCTCCTCGTGCGAAGTACAAGTACAATAAAAGTCATTTAAATGTTGGCGGCATCGCCTATCGCTATCGCCATTCGGTTCGTTAAACCAGAAATCTCCATCTCCATACCACACATAGCTCGATCGAAAGTCTGATGCAACATTTCAGTCTGATTGCGTTACACACGCCAGCACAGCAATTTGTCAACAAGCGAAGCGGCGTCGAATGCATAAAGAGTGTAATTACGAAAATTTACAACCCTAGAATCCATTAACCTTGCGGTAGGTCTCATTTGCTGATTATAACACCAGTTTTACCTGCTCGTACAGCGCACCGTGCGTATATGCCCGAAATAGTCAACACAAGCAATTATTGACTCGCTAATTGCCAGCATTGTAAAACTGCGCCACAGTCCACCTATTTGTCTACAAAAGGATCAAAAGAGCGCTTTGACTTCGCCCAGCACTATCAGCAGCAGGTATACCCAGCCTTTTGGGAAACCGCTTACAGTCTAGACTTGTGACGCCTCGCAAATCAAAGTGAACGCTCAAAGAGGATTTTCTCGGGAAAAATCCCCACACTCATTAGCCGAGTGCGAGTGTAATGATTTAAATTGTTTACCCCAAAGGCAGAGCAGAGAGTAATTTTTGGCATAAACTCAGTTCCATAATTAAAACCGCGCTGCCCACGAAATCGCGAGTGCATGAATATTTTTAAACGATCGACGAACCATCTGCCTAACGGATGTAAACAAGTTCGGCAAACGCTATTTCTTCACACCTTTGTCTATTTTCCTAGCTACAGCCACAGCCACAGCCCCTCCCAGGGCAGTTGTCAGCGTCACTTCTCGGCTGCCTTAATAAATGTATCTCTCGCCTCGATATTTAAATTTTAATTTAAATATTTTCGCTGATTTTTGTTTTCTCTATGATGCTGTTGGCTTGGACCGAATTTGACGCGATCCTCGAGGTGTTTTCAATTCCGACTACAACTTTATTGTGCGACGACTACCTATCCAAATTAAATTTTTATCAGCCCGGACCGATTGTGCAAGAATTAGATTGACGGCTATAATGAGTCAAACAAAATTCACTTGATATATTGTATAAACAGCAACGAGTTGGTCAAAGTCAACAGCAACAGAAACAAAAACAAAAACAAACACGAAAAAGGTTGCACTAAAATAAAACGAATGAGTTTTGGAGTTTTGGACGCGAATGCGAAACACACCATCAGAGATGGGACTCGTTAAACTGGTTGCGCCCGAGACAAGTTGTGAGACACACCCACTGAGAAAGACGACCGAATAAAGCCAGTTTACAATGAGTGCATATCGTAAATCTTTGAGCTCTCTGCACGGAGGAGGAAGTGGCTCCGGGCTCCGGCTCGTGCAGCAGAAGCAAGAACCAAGAACTGGTTGCCGCAACAACAAAAAAAAAGGACAGTTGAAATTTGTTTTGATTTGTTGTTGGAGTCAAAGAGCGAGTGCGAGATCGTTTTCCAGATTAAGCGGCGTCACTTGGGCTACAATATTTATGGGCTGCTTTAATTTTTTTTTTTAATACGAGTAATTTAGATACTTGCATTAAATGACACAATCCAATAGAACAAGTCTTTGCCGAAGTGGATTACACTGACAGCTCATGAATCAACTATACAACTGTTGACAGAGACGAAACGCTGCCGCCTGACCGAAGCGTTACTCGGGGAAACTAGTTATCTTGCATTTGACAAACGGAATATTACATGCCGATGAGAAAACGATGTTAAGATTGCAGGCGACTGACTCAGAGCGGGCGACTTAAAAAAAATACAAAAAAATAAGTAGTTGGCGCAGCAGGTACCCTAGGCTTGGCCTTTTAAATCTAAGGGGTGTCCCATAATTTACGCAAAATTTTAATTTTGATAACAATGTGACAGCTGACAGTTCGGGGTTAGTAAAAATGGAGCGCTATACGAAAGAAAAACGCATTTTCATTGTCGAGCAATATTTCAAAAATAATGAAGGTTTATCAGCTACAGCCCGCAATTTTTGTACAAAAAATAACCGCCATAGTGGATTAAAACCATCAACTGTGAAGAGAGAAATTCGGGGAGACTGGATCTTAAACATTCTGTGTGTCCTGTCACAAGTCGTTCAACAGAAAACATCGAAGCAGTTCGCGAGAGTATTGCTGACAGTCCAGGAATATCAATTCGGGATCGTAGTCAAGAATTGGACATTTCGAGAAGCTCGCTGTCTGTCAAAATTACATTTTGCGTGAGTTATGGGACACCCTTTACTTGTACTGACATTGACAAAGGTTCAAAATTGGGCAGCTGAACCGGGCTACGGTCATGTAGCTGAAAAGAGGTTACGCCCCAAGCCTTACTCTACAATATTCGTCATCGAACTTGTCAGAGGTCGTGAGACTTGCAGACTGTCTGAAAAGGCAGAAGTGCAAAAGCCTATTTTTAAACTTTGGTGGCCTTAATATAATAGGTACACCTAAAAAAAATCTTCGCCAATTTGAAAAAAATTCAATTTGATTTGGAACTTGAACCAGATTCTAAAAATGTTGCCAACGTAAACGAGGGACTTTGACTAGTAAACGGGAAAACTGTACCTCGGCGATCGTAATCTCAATACTGAACGGCTTTTAATTATCTCTATCATCAGTTGCTATAAGGTCTAATACAAAGTCTGCTGAATGTCAAAAGACCGACAATCGACTTCTAATCATAGTGATCCTGATCAGTAGAGCTTTCAGAAGTTGTCTCTTTGAACTCTTAAACAGCGGAGTCGGTCACATCACATAGTAGTTACTGTCCAATTGCGTACAGCATCAGTTCGAAGGCTCCGCAAGATTGAAAAACTACCCAAGTAGGTAAAACATGAACCTTCTAAAAATCTCCCCGTGTACCAATAGTTGAGGGAACACCTTTTGCAAGAAGTGACTCAATTCCAACCATCAACTATTTACGAGAGGCCATTGATGCGAGCTTTTAAAAAAAGCCTTCATATCTGACGGAAGGCATTGCACGACAACTACTGAATCAACAAAAATCTGAGAGGTAAGTCATCTCTCTAGTTAAGCTCTTTTTAAGGCTTAAATATGGTTGCCTACTACTTTCGGATGAGGCCCAGTGGACTGAATATTTTGCAACGGTCTTAAGACGGGTATTTGCGTTGTGCCCAACTATGAAGTGAAACTTGCAGAAAAACCGAGACTACTACCGCAAGCAAGGCTCTTGAATGTAATAACCTTTCGAGTGCGGCGCACAGCCAACAATTTCCAGTGCCAAATTGGGATATAAAGAGCTTTTTTGACAAAATATTTGCCAAGCTCCCTATAAAGAGGGGTGCGGTGGAAATGCACTTGCGGTACTAAGATAGCTTAAAACTTTGCGCTCGATTGTCGACTTGGTGTTTTTACATCTGGGTAGCACTTAAAGGATCACTCCAATCAAGCCACTTTCCAGGAGAAACCTGGAAACGTTTCTAAATCAGTTTTTGAAAGAATACAAGAGAGCTTAGGCACCTATTGATCAAAACAAATCATAGCTTTTGGGCCTAGCTACTAATTATCATTTTTAACTATCAAACTAAATATTTTTTACACAATGTGTAATTTTATGTGGAAAATTTCGTCACTCCGGACCCTAAATAAAATTTTAAGTCTCCCGCTTTATATTTAGAAGACCGAATATCCGCCAGGCAAACATCGACGACATTATCAATGCTCCACCTTTTAAAAGCTGAATTAAAATATCAGTAAACTACCAACTATTGCCAGCAAAGATCATCACGAAAAACAATCACTTGGCGGGATTTAAATTCATCTAGATCTAGAACAAACTTCGCATAAGTACTCGTCGCTGTCATTGACTAGGCGCCGCTCGTAAACCTGCCCACATAAATACCGTTCTCCGAGACTTCCTCCAACTAAAAACGAAAACAGCTCTCCTCAATGAATACGCAGAAAAAGAGCAAACAAATCAATTGTTTATTTATATCTGAAACTTAAACAATAATAGGAAGGAAACACACTTTACCTTTCACCAGCTTTATAGCTTTCCACGATCCACGCACCATCAAGACGAAGAAAGTGTGCCAAATAATTGTTTCCAGCTTTTCGATTCGAATTCCACCGCCACGTCGTTAATAGATTTGTGTTTCTGCCTACAAAACTAACAATTTGTATTGTTTAAGAATATCCTTGAAGTAATTTCTTTCGTTTGGAAATAGTACGCAAGGTGTTTCGAGCAACTTTTATATACCGGTCCATTCACGAGGGGCTATAAATGACTTTGTTTACGCGTTTCAACACTTTCGCGCAATATAAATTTAAATATTCCTAAAAATAAGACATAATAATCGGACTAATCTTTTATTAGTGAAATTTGTTATTCTGCAATTAAGCCACGATCGTCAAAACAGATACATCACCTCAAGGACACGACCAAACGCCGCCAGTTGCAATCGGAGCTGTCGATTACATCAGACGCGACTCTAAAGCCGGAAGCTTGCAAAAGTTTTGTTTTGTTTTTCACAGATCAAATGTGTGTGTGTGTGTGTGTGAATGTTTGGTTAGTGTGACTTATCGCTGTTTTGACAAATTTTTGCGTCTGGAAGGTGCAATCGCCAGCGACGGCCGCTTATCAGATGACCCACATTGAACGCGGTTCGGTGAGAAGTTTTCTGCGCGGTACACGTTACGATTGGACTTTGGACAAAATTGGGCCTTACTAATAAGCATTTCAAACCTTCAGACTGAATCTTTGGCTGGTGACAATGTTTGGAAAATTCAGCCACTGTGCAACTAGCAACTAAATATGATTAGTATTATGGGGCGCAGTAAATATATTTG
Organism: Cheilosia impressa; assembly: GCA_948293265.1. NCBI lineage: Eukaryota > Metazoa > Arthropoda > Insecta > Diptera > Syrphidae > Cheilosia > Cheilosia impressa. Next base: position 51,296,101 of record OX411881.1, on the reverse strand, counting down.
AGCAGCCATACCCCCATGAGGATGTGTGTGCAATTACTGCACAAGCACACATCCCATCATCAGCGACGACACACATCAAGTCCCTGTCCCTGTCCCAGTCACAACTCTGTCTCCATCTGTTGGCTAAGTATGTAAATTAAATTATCAGCGCTTAATTGGAAGTTATCTCGAGACACTCAAGCGTATGCAAATGCGTTCTGCTGTGTGCATTCGGAAATATTTACATTTTTACGTGCTGCCAGACGGCCCGCATATTGGGGGTGCAAAACAAGCGGCGAGGGATGGAATGTGCGCGCTTCTCCTACAGCGAGAGTGTCTGTCGCGTTATCTCCCAGATTATTACGAGCCCCATATACTCTCGTACAGAAACAGATACGGTTCTGGTTCAGCTTCAGATTCGCATTCATTTTTTCGTATGCCTCTGTCATGTACACAATAATTGAAAATACAATGTAAATTATTCCGATGTTATTTGTATGTTTAATTGAATATAATTAGCACTTTGGAGATAATGTTGTGCGAGGCGAAGGAGTGCATGCAAACATCAGCGGGGGCAATTGCTATACAGTAAGGTGAACAACTTAACATGTCAATTTCGCACACCTCTACAAGTATGAAAGGATATAACGAGCGGTGTTTGTCTGGATGCTTTTGTCACCAGAAAAAGTTGTAAGAGATGTTTGCGTGATGTTGCTGTTGCGTTGGCGTTCAGTGGAAGCAACGTCTTCGATCGGTTAGTTCCATCAATTTCACGTGAAAGTAGTACACTGTCATGACTCATTGTATGGTTCAGTGTGCGTATAGAGCGGTGGTCCTAGGCTTTTTGGCAACTCTTTCACTCCATGATGGTTGCCGGCAACCAAAGCGCACTTTTTAAAAGGCCCCCTGGAAGGTGGTCGGAATTTTTGTATGTTCTTCGGAGAGCCGAACAATCTGTCCCTTGCACGAACAGTTAATACAATATGTTGGCTAAAGACGTTGCCACTCTTAGTTAATCTGACAGCTGATACCATTTTTGCATTCAGTCCTCGATGGGCCCGTATGTGCACCACTTCCTTCCAATGAAATATGCCGATTATTCTTTTACTTTTCTCTTATCCACCTCAAACTTAAATGAATACTTGATAACGAATGAAAACAACGCCTCAGGATGGCAATGGGCAAGCCTTTTCCAAATGAGAGACATCTGCGAGCTGACATCTGAATTCTGAAGACTTGGAGTCGCTTACTGCAACGGAAAATTGTTTGTCCCGTGAACGCCCGACGAGTACCTACTTATCCGGGTTTTTAAAGAAAATTTTAAATCTGCTGAACAAGTTGGCCGATTGCGATGAAACAGAAATAATGTCCTGCTCGATGCTAACCTCCATGTCTTCCTGAAAAATACGTACGTATTGGGTGAGCAGTTTAAGCGTGATGCGAGATCAAATCCTTGTTCACATCTGTGCTTTGCAAATTCATTAAGTTGGTTGCCAAATGATTGGACGAGTTGGGAATCTACTCACTTTTCGCTGTCAACGTTGGTTCAGGGATGTGGTTCACTTCTGTCTCGGTTGGGTTGGTAATGAGCAAAATTGTCGCTGCTACAACGAGGAAAATTCAAAGCTGATCCGTGAGCTTCTGAAGCAGCTCAAAAAACGCTGTTTGGTGCGGTTAATAAGCTGGTGACATCACCTGGTTCTGCTTCTTTAAAAGTGAAGAATATCCCCACTTCAAAGCCAATGAAAGAGTAGAAAGCTCCGGTAGAGAGTCAAAATCGTGGGCCAAATGCGGGATTATGACTCCCAATTCAACGCTTATGGTGAACACCGAATTTTCAAAAAATTCTATTTTCGTCCGCAATTGATTTTGAAGACAGATTTTGAATTTGTTTCTTGTCAACTTTGTGCATTTGGCATATTTATCAGTACTTCTTGCCGGTTGAAATTGAAGAGAGGAACTGCTCGTTACTCGTTACTTTGCTAATTTTCTCTTTTTCTGTCATTTTTAATGAGAGCGTGTATAAACTTTGTGCGATTGCGACCGATTTATATCGATTTTGTTCGACATACTCTAATAACCCTAAAATGAGGGAATAAATTTAGAAAAAATCTCACAAAAGTTCTTACGTAGCCGTTCGATGGGCTGTTTTCTTCTTTGTTTAGTATGAACATTTTGTTCTGAGTAAACTTTGCAGTTTGTTTGTAGGGACAAAGTGTTTTGATTGCACATTTAAAGAGTTAAGGTTTCACGAGGATTTTATTTTCCTTCTCTTATATTGTCCGTTGTCCCTCGTTATAGCACTTTTCATTGGTGCTTTTCCCCTCAATCTGGAATCAATGCTACATGCCATACTCCCGGTAAGTGATCGACGAGAGTTTTATGTCCACAAATTCGATCAACAACTAACTTCTACCTCAAGTGAGCGACGAGAGTTTTATGTCCACAATTGGACCTATGGCCGGCCTGCAAGATCTAGTCGTTTGACGTCGTTTCTTCATTGGATATTGGGCTTTTAGGAGTCGTCGGCCCACGCCTTCAAATCTATTTTTAAATGCACGCAAAAGTGACCGAAAATCGCAGCACAGGATAGATTTCCTAGGACGGTTGCGTAGTTTCCCGAAACACACCCGAAATAAAGACATAAAACGATCCATCGAAGCAAACAAACGTCGACTCACTTGCTCAAGTTTGCGGGTTTTATTTCAGTTTAAAAGCCCTTCAGCTCTTTAAGAAAAAAAAAACACACCCCTTCTAAATGTTGCCAGCATTTTAAGTACGCCACAAGAAAAACACTACAAAACTACGATGATCCGCATAATTGCAAAACCGACTTTTCAAAAACATGAGCTGTACCTACTTGAAACTAATTACTTCCGACGTTAATGGCTGTAAAGTTCTTCAACTAAAATCTCCAAATACCGACAAAAGACGACACCATAAGTACTCCGCTCTAGCATTGCCGAATTAATTCACTGTCTCATTTCGTAAAGCTCTTGATGCTCAAATTTCATCTCATTAACTGATGTAAATGTGCGGGTACCTGTCATTTGTTTATAGTCTCGTTATTCTTAAGTTACTTGCCGAGAAACCACCATCAGAATTATTAGCTCAAGCTTCATCTGGCATGATACTCGTATGTAGGCAAACTCCCTCGAGCAAACAAAAATACGAAATAATAACAAAATGCCAACCGCGACAGAAACCGAATCCCAGAGCTGATTAGTGTGCTTGAAACTTTTAGCGAAAACGTAAAACAGCTAAAATTGAAGAGCATAAAGAGTATTTAACTATGGAAACTGTGAATAGACTTCATTCAGATTCAGCTCAGGGGGGGAACGAAACAGATCCACTCTGCATGGATGTACACATTTTTATTTTTCACTTCAATTTACGCTCCACTCAGCGAAACTGTAGATACAATTAATTAATTTCGTTTTCATTGCAGGCATCAACGGGAGGTTTTTTTAGCCATTTTTTTATGAAGTACTCGAGCTGCACACATTTCAAATGCATAACCAAAGATATTTTCATTTCAATTCTATAGGGGGGCGACTGAACGCTGAACACTGAACAGTGAAATGGCTGCAAAAAACCAAAGCACACACAGAGAGTTATCATTTCTGGTCGCGTTTGGTTTTATCATTTATTTATTATGCTGTTCTGCTGCTGCTATCAAACGAGGAACTACAAAAACGGTTTCGGATTACATTGGCAAATTTTTTTTATTTTTTTTAGTGCTCTAGCGCAAATAGATTTTGTTATTTTGCCATTTGTTGTTTCAGTCTTTTTTTTTTTTCGAACCGACAGATGGGTGGAGCTGGAGCTAGAATGGTCGATGGTGTGCATGGTTCGGTGGAGCATTGTCCGAGGCATTCTGATAACGCAAATGGAGGGTCATTTGAGCGGAATAATATCGAAAACAGATGTGGACATGTGTGTATTATTTACGTAACATTTAAAGAATTTAAATAAATTATTTAGATAGGTATTTTGAGCGAAGTGCTTATGCAATGCTGATTATGTGGTCTGTATGGGTGGATTATGCGATCTTGCTAAGTAATTTAGTTTTGGAAATTGTCAAACTAGTTGCAATGAAACAAAGTGTCTTACATAAAAACAACTGATGTATGAAACAAAGTTTTTTTTGTATGAAAAAGAAGAAAGGCTGGCTTGTGTCGGAATCACCAGAGGTCGACTTCTTTCCACGGTCTTGGGGCTTGCGTTACACTTTTCTGCTAGACGTCTTTGTTCAATAAATGGCAGCAACAGGCGCCATACGAATAAGTCAATGAACAGAATGGAATCGATGTAAAGGAGGTTCCTCAACGATTTTTAGAAATACCTACCTCGGAATACATAACGCCTTACTTAGGATTCACAAGACTCTTCTCTACCCTAGCAGGAAAGTATATAAAGAGGCGGACCAATACGAAACACACAATCCATCCCCGCCAATATAGACGGATCAAAAATGGACATAGGCATCTGCACTGGATCACTGGGCATCTCAACATCGCTATGATTCCCAGACATAGCAATGGATTTCAAGCGGAATTTATGGCAGTGACAAGAGCGGCCCGTAAGTCTGCGATAAATGTTATACCTTGTTCTTTATTGACAGCCAGGCTTTAAAAACCTTAACTGTCCCAGTAATAAATATACAAGCTTGTGAAAAGGGCTGAAGGCTCCTTCTTTGCAGCTTTTAAAGCCTTAACTGTACAAGCAATAAAATACTTGTAAGCTAGTGGAAAGAGCAAGGATCAAGGATCTTTCTTTATTGACGGCCAGACAGCTATGAAAGTCTTAACTGTCCCAGTAATAATATCAAAGATTGTCAAAAGAGTCTTTCTTTATTGACAGCCAGACAGCTATAAAACTTTTAACTGCCCCAGTAATAAAATCGAAGCTCGTGAAAGGAGCTCAAGGACCTTGGAACACAGGACAATTCTCGGGCAATGAGAAAGCAGATTAATTAGCACGCCAAGGTTCGGCAAATGTTCTAGAACTAAGATGTGTTTTTGCGTGCTCAGTACACTAAAGTTAGAAGCGTAAAAGAAGTCCCAAGGAACGATATAGGTTATATCGTTCATCGCCACGCCTACTTTTTGGAAGCGATTTCCACCGAATTCTATTCCTTTTTACAATCCTTAGCTTGCAACAACTCAAATCGTTCTTAATCAATACTCAACAGATACAGGACTTAAGGGGATCTACTCTTCTCAAAATATTTTAGTATTTTAATCAAATTTTAGCTTTGCCTAGAGACTGATCTATTTTTAACCCCCTTTGATTGGAGATTTTGTGAAAAGGAAGCCCCTTAAATCGCACCTCATTGAAGCACCATTCAAGGACTCCTATATATAAAAGGATCAATCCATTTGACCCGACTTAGCCGAATAGAAATAAATCTCCACTTCGAAATCGCCCAACAAAAAACAGTCAACGTTATCAATGATCTGGATTAAAGGGTTTATCGCTTGGTCTGCGTTCCAAGTCAATCTTTGCCCAACGACGTATCTCATCTGTAAAGTATTTCAGCTTTTTTTTATTGCTCATAAATTAATAGCGAGTACTTGTGACATTTCCTCTCCACGAAGTGTGGCTTTTGTTGCGAATATAGCCTTGGTCCGCCTCAAACTAGTTCGCGCACGTCCAACCGTTTGATAACGAACTTCCATATAGGCAGCACTTTCATCAGAGTAGGTTGATAGCTATTTGTTTATATTTCTTTTGTGTCGTTGGATTTAATTGAGTTCAATGATTGATAGTTTAAGTAGAAGTGATGGACTGATATCTATCACATGATGGTTGTTAGTATTGATAGAAGTCTTTGGTTTTTTATTATTTCTGATGGTTTATGAATTGTCGGACTCATTCAAGGGGGCGCCAGTTAACGAAATTCTGCATTTTGAAAGAAGCCTTCATTTGCCACGCTGGGTTATAGGATACCGAAACTTATCTGTTCCAAATTCAATGGACGTGTTCAACAATTTAATGCGCAGATAGCCTCGTCCTAAAGCCCCCAAAAACCGCCACAACCGTCTAGCCGCGGCAGTGTGTCTTAATGTCATTTTCAATAAGTAATCTGCCTGCTCTCTGGAAAGCAATCAAAAGAAGATTCTTTTTATGGGCCATTGTCATTAAAAATCAGCCTACAGTTTTATGTACATTCTTACGGCTGAGGAATATTAGATGTAATAGCTTCCGGGACACTATTCCGCACGACACAGCGACAAGTAATTGTATTCCGCAGGACGCGTCGCGCAACAGAGCCTCTCATAGAATGGCAATTTTTTTTTTTTTTTGAGCCCCTGTATAACAAAACAGGCGGTTACTGAACTCTCCTCCGGCAGGCAAATCCATTTCGGGATTTATAGTCAAATTGGGTGCAATAAAAACATCAAATCGATTTAATTTCATCCACACATACAGCCAGGAGCCAGCCACTTGAGTTGGGAAGCTTTAAGGTCCTAATGCCGATTACATTTATTAATGGGTGCGAGAGGAGGAGAGACACACGCGTCGCGTCTCATCATCTCGTCGTCATCATTGTAGTCCCCCCTGTCGTTGCGCATAAATCAAGGATACGCAATAAAAAGCGAGCAGCAAAAGTTTTACATTTTATTATAGTAACTCAGTATAATCTGCGTCGGTTTATGGCCAGCGATGCTATCCTTACTCCGCACAGTTTCGCCAGATAGCCCGGCACAGCTCCTGGTTAATTGCGGTCATTTAAATTAGCATCACAGTAGTAGCTGAGCGCAGTAGTTCATTATACACGTGAGGTGCCTGCCAAATGCAAATCAACGGGTAGGCCGGGATTAAATTGTTTATGACTTCCACAGACTGCGCACAGTCTCATTCATAATAGTTTAAAAGCAACCCCCGCCAGCTAGAGTTGTGCTGGAAAATTAATCGCCCATTATATTGATGATATTGGGGAATATACTCGTATTTTTCCACGTTCCCCACTTTTATTGGATTGTTATATTGTTAATGTTTTGTTGTGGCAATTAGGCGGTCGGTCGGCCCAACAACTACCGACTGACTGAGCCCAAGAGGGCATTAAGATAAACTGCGTAAAACTAAATGGCGACAAACTAGAAAATTATTGAGAAACTTTTCTCGCACCGACTTACATAGTCGAAGATACTCAAACTCTGTGAGAGAACGATCTGCAGACGAGCAAACAAATGGAATACTCGTGAAGGGTCATTCCGGAGATGATGATGATTATTATGGGTGGAATGGCATTTTAGGATTTAGATTGCTGGCCAAAGTATCTATGGCTGTGTGGCGGTATTATAAAAAGATTATAGATGTTTTCCAGTAGCCATTTGACTAGTTTGGAAAGTAATTTCCTGGGAGTTTATGATGGCGCCAAATGGTGATTCTCCCAAAGTCAGTGGGCTAGTTAACCTTGGATGGGAGTGGTGCGGACTGGGGATAAGACTAGAATTTGGTCGATTTTATAGATTTCGCTTGCAGTGGGTAATGGCTTATTAAATGAACAAATGGATTGTTTATTGTGCGGGCTTTTGTTTTATCTACTGTTTCAAAGTAGTTCGGATGAATGTATAGAAGCCTTTTTGTCAAGCCCAAATGGTCTTGTCTAATGTGTTTGTTTTCGTGGGAGCAATACTTGCTTATTCACGAACGAACGAAGATTTTAGAGATTAAGTTGGCTGATCACAAAGTAATGGAAGTTTTGAGAGAAAATGTATAAACAGCTGGCGGGTCTTATGAGCCCTCAACTGCTTACAACCTCAATAACTTTGACGCGCTTATATCGGCATAACACCTTTCGGTTTTTCTTCTCTTTCTGTCTAAACTGTCCCACCACGTTTGCTTCTTTTTCCCGTTTCGTAGTCGCCTCTTTTGTTTCTCTGGAGATCAGAAAAACGCGTCCCAGCTTAACCTCAAACGAGCATAATTCAAAGTCAAAACTATCGGCTTAAATACAGGTTAAAATAGTTTAAAATATATGTTCAAATAGGTCATAAAATTAAAAAAAAATAAATTAGCGATGATAATCAAAACTGTTTTTCGGTGGCAAATGTCGTAGACCAGTGACTTTCGTGCTGTGTCGTGTGCGGAGGGCCTAAGAATATTCGCTCGTTCGCAGTTTTAAAATACAAACAGAACTCTGGTCAATTTTCTTTTGTGTTTCTTCAGCAATTTTCTATTTTTCGAAAAAAGTTCTAAACAGCACAGGCTCATGTAAATTTACAGCCCAATTTGGCGAATTAAAAATCGCAAAACCTTATTTAATTTTTCGTATTCTGGCAGCACCCACTCTCACAACTTGCGAGCAGTGGTCTCAGATTGAGGGGCGCTTTTTCAACGAAAAAGGGGAAAACAAGGGGAAAGCTTAAAAAAACTGGAAAAAAAACTAAAAATTTCTTTGAAACTTAAATTGCTTAAGTAAAACTTAAACGCATTTCAACAACAAATAAATTGCAAAGTTTACTCAAAATGAAATCGAACGTCTACGCAAGAATTTTTTGTCTATCTGAATGCATTTACTCGATTTGACATTTTGTCTTATAAGCTGAGTATGCTGCTCGCGCTTAAATTAAGCCCGCATACAAAAAATGTCTCCAAAGATAAAATTAAGCAAAGCTGTTAAGCCAAGCAGTACGCAGTTCAAGCTAAATTTGTTAGCCACTGTACGAAAAATCTCTACAGAATTTAAGTAAGCGTAGCGAATTAACGCAAAATACATTTTTCCACAGCTGAATTTTGACAGATCAGAGAAAATATCAAAAAATTAACAGTAGCAAGTCAGTCAACTTTACCAATAGAGTTCTTTTTTTATGGAACATACACTGTCAAAATTAAGCTAACATTAGGCGAAGTGGTGGAGAGAAACATTGGAGAGGCGCTTAATTTTAGCTTTCCTGGAACAGCATACAAGGCTATAGAAAAGAAAATCATTTTAAATTCAAATTTCATGTAAAAATGGCTGCATTCAAGAATCTAGTTATAAGAGTCGACTAGATTGGTCTAGAACTAGATTGGTCAGGAACGTCACTTTTTCTGTATCAGCTACATATGAGAACTGTCAACTTAGTACCCCGTCACGAATTTCTTGACTAGATTCGTCGGCTACCCCTCCATAAACGTCAACTGAAACAGCTGCTCATATGACCGATTCCGCCAATCAAAACCGAGATACATCGAGTCAGAGAGCTGTCAGACTTACTAAACTAGATACTTGAACGTCCCCAATAAAGGCAAATTTCACTTAGGGGAAAAAGGGGGAACTTTTTTCGATTTTATATGAAATTTATTGCCTTTTCTGTTAAAAAAAAAAGGGCAAAACAGCGTTCACAGTCCGGGACCACTGCTTGTGAGGCTCTTAACAGGCCACACACTCAAGTTATATAAATGTAGGTAAATATTGTTGAAAAGAAAAAATGCCACAAAAATGTCACTTAGAACAACAGGAACTTATGAGCAGTACCTAGCTTCTCAATATAGTTTTATATCTTTTATGTTTGCAAACCCATAGGACGGAATTATTATTTTTTCGGCCTGCACTTTAAACTTACCTTTAAATCATTTTTAATCCGACAGTCAATTCTATGCATGATTTTAGGTATCTGCGTTCAATTTCATGTTCCACCTACAGTTGATGCACTTGGATTTATATGTTGGATCCAATTTATATTATAAAGACTTGGAAAAATCTTGATAAATGATTGGAGCTCCTACATCCGTTTTTGTGTGCCATATTTAAGCCGTGCCTTCAATTTAATGACAACAGACTGGGAAGGCTTTCTCGAGACAGCTATAGACCTAGACATGGACATTTGGATTTAAAGCGTTCATGAGGCAATGGAACCAGCTTTCAGAAAAAAAAAATATCAGCTTCCATTGCAATTTCTAAGACAATGGTAGGGTTGAAGTAGTCCAAACAAAAATAACAAAAACCACCTTAAGTCTGAGCTAACGTGTAAGAAAACAGCGGCAACACTTTTAGTTCATATGTTATCAACTGTAACGTCTTCTATATGAACATATTATAAGTACTTTTACTTATGTTTTTATACACATTTTCGAGAGTTTTGCACACGAACATTAGACAGTAAGTTGCGTCACATACGAGCCAGTTCGATTTAGGCAGACATTCGGAGAAGTCCTTTGTTAAATAAATGTTGAAAAAAGATTAAACTTGTGCAGTTTTACAAACGAGAGAATTTTCGCGAATGGAAAAGATTAACAGAACCCAAAGGATACGCGGACGCAGTATTTAGCTAACGTGTGACGTTTTTGACAGTTTCCATTTTTGTTTCTTTTATAAAATATTCAAGAAGAAATTGCTTAATGCATTTCGAACGCTTTCGAGATTAACGTCCCGTAAACTATAAATGTCGGTCCAATAAAATATAGAAAAAAACAGAAAACATCTCCCTTCGCTCATTGAATCCGATATCTCGTCATAAACGAGTTCGCCTCCACGACGCAGTTGTCATTCAGTCTGTTCTTCTATTAACCTTCCCACTTCGATTTTCTTTTCTTCAGTAATGCATCTTCCTCATTGGGGTATTGTCAGTGTCCCTAATTACCCACAAACGGAATTCCATCAATTACTTGAATGCTCTCGTTAATCCTTTCCGCTTCATTACACATTCTCAGTGGATGCAGACAGATATGTGTTTTGGGTCCGCCCCGGAACCGTTCAGCAATTCCTAACTGTAGCATAAATCTCACTTTAATCCCTGGCCTTGTCCGGCTTCTACTGGCATTCACCCCGTAGGTCAACAGCGATCACATTCCCAGCTGACTCATCAATTGTCCTGCAAATTAACCGAAAATTAATTGGCAGCAATGCACAGCCGACGATATCCTTCTTCCTGGTGAAATTTCAATACAATTTCCCTTCTTCCAGTACACAGTACTCGCATGGAAGACAGTTTTATTCATAATTCCCCAGACTGCTATAGGTATTGATTCAACGAAAATATATTCTTATTCCCTGCTTATGTGCAGTAACTCATTCATGGCATCAGAGACCAAGGTCTCCTCGCTTCGATTTGGAACTGAAACATCAACGGGAACCTACACAAATACCCGCAGCTCGTGCACAGTGGGGGCAAAGGACTCAACTCACTGGCTATTTGGGAAACTAAAAATCAATAGAACGGAAATTGAACCCCCTCCGAGGCACCCATCCCTAAATCCACACAGACACACATACACTTAAGGAGAAATATATGTACGCTCGAAAATAGCTGGCTGTCTCCAACACGTCGACCGACGTCATGTTTGCCAAAGGAATGGAAATTTCCTCTCCGTGTCGGTCTGGAGTAGGTGAACGAATGTACGAATGGTTAGGTTATCTGGGAAGCGAATTTTCTTACAAGGTCAAGGATATTTTTGAAGTTTCCACTAACCAACACACTCTCTGGCACATGGGTGTGGTAGACGACACCGTTCGCGTACCTTCTTCGTAAATCTATCTATAGCTGCGAGTACAATCTCAATCTGGCTTGCGTATGAGTGGGTGAAATTCGAGGAGATTTTCAAGGTGCGCTTGTTTTTTTGCTTCCGCTATCGTTGTCCTGGGGAATCCAAAATCCAATTCGTACATATGAAATAATGTTGTGCGGATACTTTTTCAGGGGTCTTTCTGCTCTACGATACACATTCGCATGCATACCTACATGCGGGCTGCCTACGGGGAGTGGGACACAAGCATTCTGCACATCCACCCACTGTATACTGATGTAATTTTTGATTTAGGCGAAAAGTTTCCATGTTTATTTATTTGCATTCACTTGAAAGCTGGTTTTTCGGTTGTTTCATTTTTTTTTGTATTTTTTTCGTTTCTTCTCGTACGAATTGTTTGAGGGTGTGTCTCTGCGGGATTTATGTGTAAAGTTGTGTAGATTCGTTTGCACAACAAAACTGTTTGGTAAGACCCAAATCAAAAGGGTATCATAAAAGAGCCCATTGTAATAAATATAAAACAAAAAGCAACATTCGCTTGGTCGTAAAACAATGTACGCTGCGCGATTCCGTGGCCATAAAAGGTGAAAGCGAAGGTCTATACCTAATCTCTTTTTCCGTTTTAACAGCGGAAGGTGTAAATGAATGGAATTTTGTTCTCGTGCCGAAGGAAGTGGCATGTAAGCTGTACATGGAGAGGTTACCCCTCCGTATCCCTAACCTTGTGCTGGGGTGGTGAAGTTTTCGCGAATGGGGCGACATCTAATGGTTGTTTTTATAAGAGGTTCCATCATCAAAATTTGAGTAAGAGACTTACCTAAGCACATTTTAACTGCTTTTAGTAAAAGTCGCTTCACAAACAGAGCAACCAAACTTGGAGGACACTCGAGCAACATCTACGATCGCACTAATCTATGCATATATTGCTGCTCGTTATAATCCGCTATTATCCAACATTTACCCGCAACTGTACACAAGTCGCATTCGATCATCTGTCGTTTTCTTTCATATAATGGGTGTCGTGTAACATTTCACTCGGATTTCATCAGCTTAACATCTCTGAACTCTTCCCGTATACCCGCCAAACCTGTCCGATAAGCTGCGTGATTCTATTTGCCAGTCGGCTGCATGCAACACGGCATAAATTAACTAAACCTAAAAATAGTCACTGCCTCTCGCAAAATTGAAGTCATCACATCAGAAACGGGCTTCGCGAGTGAAATGGTTGCGCCAAAAGCTGCAACACAAACACCTCGCTTATGGTTTTCATTATGCTTTCCATTTGATTTAGTGTGTGTGTTTATTATCAGCAACACACAGCCGTCGAATCGTAAAAGTGTAACTTACCTGCCGCAACAGCACCGCCCAACCTATAGGTGCGGTCCGTCTGTCAAGCTGTTTACTTAAATACTTAGCCTGCTGCGCTAGTATTTACTTGTCGTAGACACATCTCCGTGTATATCTCAGAGTTGAGACAAATGTTTGCTATTTCTAATCATAAATGCCCTCGACTCAATTGAGCGACATCGACTGCAGCGACAACGGCAAAAGTTATGGACAGATAATGGTGATTATGATGGACAAAGTAAGGCTCCGCGGGGGGTTGCGCGGATGGTCGCAGCGCTGCAATTCGTCTCGCGAATGCTATCTACTGATGTGCTGTTGTTGTTCTTATTGCCTTCGGGCCATTGATTGTGTAGTTTTAAAAATAGAAAATTTATTATCGAACAAATTACGCAGTTGTAATTTTATCAGCGGAGGACGAACGCAGCACAGCCGGAGCGAGTAACGACAACGAAACGAGACTGGAACTGGAGCGGAGCGTCGAAAAAAAAGTATATTATGTACTCGTAACAATGCCGGACAGATATACCTACCACGAGAGGGAGCGAAGCGTTTATTGGGTAAATGGGGATCGCGCTTAAATTGATTTCGTGCAGTGAGCGTGCTGTAGAGGAGGAATAGTATCACGTTTTGGGGAGCTGACTTTTTGTTTCGTGTTGTTGTTGTTGGGGGATGAGCACGAGCACCAGCGCCCAGACAGTCGGGCAGTTGGCATGGCAGTTTAATTCGCTAATTTGGCAAATAAATCAGTTGACCTCGAACACTGTATAAAATGCCTGGAGAAAGATTGCCGTCTTCTTGAAATAGAATAGAAATGAAATAAAATAGATCTGGGCTCTTCACGTGCAGTCAGGAGATGGGGGACATTTTATAAAAAAAAAATCAATGGAGCTACAAAATATTGAATGACCTCGTGGTGGTTTTTACTGACATGACAAAAGATAAACTTGAGCCTTGTCTAAAGACAGTTAAGTGACAAGAGGTCTGACGATAAACTTGAGCCTTTTCCAAAGACAGCAATATATTTGGAACGCACCACAAAGTTAAGTAGATTTTTTCTTAGATTTCTAAAAAGATGGGCAGGAGCTCTTAGCCTCGTGATAAAAGTTTTTAAAAGTTCTGTTCACTATTGTAATTTTTTTTTGTTAGTTTTCCTGAGGTCTATCTTTTAAAATTGATAATTTTATAAAAACAGGCCTTTTTTCTTGCAGCCCGTCTTTACAAAAACGCCATTTAGCACCCTGCTCTTTCGGTAGAGTTAGGCTTAAGCTTGGCCACCTTTTCGAGAATCACATTCGCTGTGCTAAACTGCCTTAAAATGGCATGTTTATTAATTACAAGCAAATTTCGAATTTCTTTCATGAGCGCGACGCCGACTTACCCTAGTAACTTTTCTTGTACAATTTTAACATTTGACCTACTGAAACTAGGTGGCCCAACGAACTTCGTGCCACCCAAAATAGATTAATGCCCCAAAGAAATACTCAAAAGTCGATCATCTATTGGAAAGAATGAAAGTTGTTTTTTTTTTCAAAATACCTATTTCTAAAAAAATTTTCCAGGATTTTTCTCCACAGTGTCCTTTTCAGGGCCATTGAGAGTCCATCAAGGCCAAAATGGTGAAATTCGAACGATTCGTTCTCGAGTTATGTATTTGCAAACGAACGGCAGTTTCTTTTATATACATATACAAGGTGGCGCAAAAATAACCTTCCGATGTTTTTTGGCTGTAATTTAAAAAAAAATGAAAAACTTTGATTCTTCTTGTGGATTATTTTTATTTGGTCTTTTAATTTTTTTTACATCAAGTCGAGAATGTCATGTAAATGGCCGCCGCCACAGTTGATTGTCATTTGAGCCCTTTTTATGGCATTTTCCATCACTTTGTCCAAAACTTCCGGCGATAGGTCCTCACATTCTTGACGGATATATTGTCTTTAAGAGCTGCAAGAGTCTGAGGCTTGTTGACATAAACCCGCGACTTCAAAAAGCCCCACAAAAAGAAGTCTGGAGCGGTCAAATCAGGCGATCTTGCTGGCCAGTGCAAATCGCCAAAACGGGAGATTAGGCGCCCGGGAAATGCATCCTTCAGCATATCGGTTGTGGCACGTGCAGTGTGTGCCGTTGCACCGTCCTGTTGTAACCACATGTTTTCCAATCCCAATTCATCAAGTTGCGGCAAAAAGAACTCATTGATCATTGCCCTGTAGCGCTCACCATTCACAGTAACCGTTTGGCCCGCGACGTCTTCGAAGAAAAAAGGTCCGATGACTCCTCCAGCGAAAACAGCACCCCATACAGTGACTTTGAGCGGGTGTAATGGCTCTTCGTGGGTTACACGCGGATTTTCAGTTCCCCAGAAGCGTAAATTTTGCTTATTTACGTACCCGCTAAGATGGAAATGGGCCTCATCACTCATGATTATTTTTGATGAAAAATCATCTTCCTCTTGGTGGTGATTAAGGATGGCTTGAGCGTATGTTAGACGCGATTAGCGGTCAGCAGCTAACAGCTGATACACCGTCTGGACTTTGTACGGAAACATCTTCAAATCTTGTACCAAAATTCCCTGTAAAGACCGTCGACTGATACCCATTTGCGTGGCACGTCGTCTGGTCGATGTCGACGGCGCTTCCATGACATCTTCGGCTACAGCAGCAATATTCTCTGCAGAACGGCTACTCCGGGGTCTGCCACGCCTGGCAGCATCTCGTGTTGTGCCAGTCTCTTCGAGGCGAGCGGCTAAACGTCGCAGTGTTTCACCAGTAGGCGTTGGACGGCTAGGAAATCTGCGACGAAATTCACGTTGTGCCAAAGTCTCCGACCGATTATTGCCCAAATAAATAGTCACCAATATTCCGCGTTCTGGAGCAGTGTAGCGTAACATTGTTTATTAACGTGTATTTCGCATGTGTTTACTACACAAATGTCAAAACGGAACTGGCATTAGGGGCCAATCGCAAAATTTATAGCATTTTCTGATAGGAGGATTACTTTTGCGCCACCTTGTAGAAGAATAAAAGCTTAAAATCTGTTTGAAGAGGATAAGCTCTGGAACTATTGAACCGATTTAAAAAAAAGCTTTCACTAGCAGCAAGCTACGGTATGGAGTACAGCTTTATTTTATATTTTAACGTTCGAATATTTACATGTATTTTTTTTATGAAATTAAGATCTATAACGCTTATGGATTCGAATGAAAATTTGTTTTCCCCTTTTTTTTTAATCTAGTCCATCCATTTTTTTATTTTATTTGAAAAACTTAATTCAATAAAACAAAGCTTATAACCGTTTTTTGGGAATACTTCTCCGATCATTTTGAGGTATCATTCACATTTCTGCTCCACCAAGAGGCTGAGCTACAGTAAATGGAAAACCGATCTTAGATCATCAAAAGCGGAGAAAAGCAAACACCATTGATTCCGACTGAAGCTGTTTGGAGGGTGGTGGATTGAAGGCATTATAGATAGACACTGCTCCTTGTACCTTCAAAACCTTTAGGCTTATGCCTTTGAGTTATTTCATAGAAATTGTAGCTCAGGAGGCTCTTTTTCTTCCGATTCAATGGAGTCAACCCGGTCAAGTCCCAGATAGAGACAGAAGTTCGTAAAGGAACTTCTTCGACTTCAAACAGGTACATAACTACTTCCATTTTTGTGTGGTAAAGATAATCGATACCTACATAATGTCTTCACAAAGAGTTACTTTTTAATTAATCGTATCAGGACAGGACTCATGTCTGGTATCGCTTTCATTACAAATTCCCCTCTTCCAACGTGTCCAACAGTCCGCCGCTAAAACAGCTTATACTCGAACGAAAACGCTTTCGGGAAACTTTCCCAATTAAAGCATCAAACCCCCGACCTTAGTGGAGATATCTTCTCATCATCTTCTTCGAAATTGATGGCTTCCATCTATCCACACAATATAGATAATTTAATTTCCGCTAAAAAATAGTAATTAATACGGCAATTCCCAGTGGTGGTTTTCGGTTTTCATCTATATCCATGTACAGAAGAAACATCTTCCTTTCGTTTCGGGGAAAAAAATCCTCTTGGGAAATTCATCAAAAGACAAAATCCTCGTAGCGGCAGCGAAATGAAAATAGATTCCGACAGAGTATTTACTTAGGACACATTTCGCCCCCGACCGACCGCGATGATGTGTCTTGTAATCAACTCTAATGGTGGCCGGGTGCCTTTGCATTTTTAGTTTGCCCGTCCTTGTTCGGAAATTAATTTATTAGTGACCTCTTAAACGGAGTGAGATAACGCTACAAAAAACCGTCTCAAAGCGAAACCAACCAGCTACCGCCCGAAGACGGTCTTAAAGGGTATACCCCAGACTTGCTGGGGGCAAACTTAACAAAACAAAACCAAAAAAAAAAAAGAAAAAACTTCCTCACAAAGGGTGCGAAAATTAATTCTTTACATTCAGCGTTTTCTTTTGGCGCAGCAGTCGCGGTCGTCGTATTCGGTTACTTGTTCCATTATCCCAATGCAAATTCCGGTCCCTTTATGCGGTCTGCAAGAAAGCGCGCTTGCTTTTTTTTTGGAAAACCTCCAGAGGTGTGTGTACTTAAGATAAAAGTGGATAGGTAACTCACGCCGCAACAAAAAGTCCTACCAAAACCGGGAAAACTCCGAAGAATAGTCGCGTATACATATTTAATCCCATTTCGCTTAGAATCCTTTTGTGTGCCCTTCATAGGCGAACCCCTTTCGATGATACTCAACAGGGAGGAATTCGGGTTTGCTGCCTTCCCGCTGCCTTGACCGAACCTTTATGGCTAATTAGATCAAAGACACATGGGTACGGGTTAGTGTTGTCCGGATGCATTCATAAATTTGTGGTAATTTATACGTCATCTTTGGGATGCAACGTGACGGGCGAACGGGTTTCTCTCTACACACAGATGTACACTCCTCCTTGTCCGCGTTGACTTTCTAGGGAGAAATTCAATCAAGAAATCATTCAAATGGATTCAGGTTGCACAGAAGTAAATAAAAAAAGGAACAAATAAGAAAATCCAGAATAAGGCAAAATAAGTTTCCCAATGATGGACACGAATGGAACAAGAACCAGCTAGCCCTGCCACTGGGAATTATGGAAATTTTGTGATTTTGTGTATAGTCCTCGTCTCTATAAAGTTGGACCAGCTGCATGCGAAGAGTGTTGGTGGACGTTGTGTCTGTGGCAACGAGACCCGCATACGAAATTACGGGACGCCATACTACTCGTCTTTGGCCAGAGTTTGATTTTAGTTTATGACTGGGTAAAGATTTTCCGATTCGACTGGGCGACAGAGAAATGTGTCCACCACGCAGAGATGAATCTCTCTTTGCTGCTGCTGTCTCGTCTGACCAAAAAGCAACCAACCATACACACACAGCAAAGAAGAAAAAGGAACTCTAAAGATATACGGAAAAACTGGATTTACAAGTTGTGTGTGATCGGTAGATTCTGCGTGATGCACGTGATTCGATGCAATTTCAGAGATAAACCACTGGCACCACATGGCGGCGGTGGGGTGAAATGGAGCTTAATACCTTTTTGTCCTCTTCGTCTTCTTTTTTTTTGTTTTGTGAAATTTACAATTTGTGGGTTGGATGTGCGTAGCGTTACGTGGTGATAGATGCATCATTGAGTGTAGACGAGTTGGGCAGTTGAGCAGTTGAGCACTTGAGCAGTTTCGCATCTGTCGAACGGGTTTGTGTAGGATACTGCTTAGAAAGGCGTTTGAATATAAGATAAAGGTGTCACACGAAGGAATGAACTTCTTTTGGCACTAGATACGGTGGAAACTGCAGGCTAAGTGAGGGGCTACTTTTGGGGTGGGGTGAGTGGCAAAGTCGCTTATTTTGCAGGCAGAAAACCCGGTCAGCCGAGTTGGCAAAGGAAAGTTTCGGCTCAGTATATCACTCAAGGTATGTCATATGACGTGTTTCGCAGGCTAAAGCCAGCTTTTGCTTTAAGCGGGTAAGGAAGTTTGTCTACTTCTACACTAATGCAGAAGATTTATCTCTTTAGTAGCTCTCAATGATGACTATAACTAATGGCAATGGCAACTGTTCAGTAAGTCTCTCTTTCCACAGGTAAATGCGGCTCTAAAGTTGTCAATTCTGTGCTATCTATAATCGCTTTCAAAAGAAGATGGAGACATCACTAGTCGACGGTAAAATTCGTCTTATTCGGTCTTGTTTGCTGAGACGGGCTTTGGTAAAGGCTTTTTTAATAACTTATAATAGTTGGAGTTATACAGTGGTACCACCACCACACTTATAGTTTCAAGATGAGTGGACGAAATAGAACGAAGGAGCATCAGCGGTCTTGCTCATAGATTCTTTGATTTAAAGTTAGATGGCCAACGTAATGGCTTATGTGTCGTTCTTAGTTATAAAATCACGTTTACCAACTTGGAGGGTCCAAATGCCGATAGGCAGCTTCATTAGAGAGGCTTTGACGTGCTTCTCCATTAACCCAGCGAATATGCTACAAGCTACAACAATTTTATTTGAATAACGAAAGGCCTTAAGCTTTTTCAATACGGCTTAGCAATTTCTATCAAAAGATCGAGCATTTAGGTGAGCTTAAGCAGGGTATGACGGCCCTCATACTCATACGCATGGCTTTTGGAATGCGTCCGTGATTCAAATCATGCCCCTGAACGAGAAATTCGTGGCGCAGTTTGTTTTCATTTCGTATCTTGAATAGAGCTTATCTTGTAAAAGTTAAACGGAGACTGTGATTCGGATGCAGAACCAAGAAGATCAATGTGATGCGTTTCTACTTCGGAGATCCGAGCACATTCGCATGGTACAAACAGCAGCGGTTTTAATAAGTCTCAGGGCAGTCTTCGTTGAATTTTCAGTTGGATCTTTTGCGTTGAAGGTACCCTCTTCATCTTGTATACTTCGAAGACACTATGCTGTCGAAATAGATATGTTTTTTCTAGACTGTGAACGGATTACCTAAATTAGCCTGTGCTTGAAATGTCATATAGAAGCAGAGAAGCCTTTATGAGGTTGAGATGGACCAATGAGGTAGTTTCATTAGATCTGGCAATGTCAGCGAATCTTCCTTCCGACTGTCGGGTATGTATCGTTGCTGGGAAGTTCATACTCAGTCTGTTTGCAATTTTAAAATGATCCCTAAGTGGTAGAGGTTTTCTATACGACATTTGTCCAGTCAAAGTCCTGATAATTCTTCCTCCTTTTTTTTAGAAAATGTGGCATACGGTCCTTAGTCATGCAAGTCTTGGTTCACCCATATCTTTGTACCAGATAGGCTGTAAACTTTTAAATATCACAGGCGGTTCATGTGCAAGTTTCTGACTGAGGAGCTTCCCGGTTGGCAACAAAGCAAGATCTGCTCTTCATATAGATGGTGCACACGACCATTTTTAAGAAGCGCTACTGACTGCAGCTTGAGAAAAAACCCCGCCAGAGGGACATATTTTGGCTACACTCCACAACTGCGCCACCTTAGCATGGCTGCCCCTCTCAACTCTATGCCCATTCAAACTCGAACTTTTCGCAGTTATGTGTGTACAATTGACAAAAAGTATAAAAAGAAAATAAAAAAAAAGTATTTGTCAGAAGTGGGATTTGAACCCACGCCCTCAGAGAGGACCAGAACGCTCAGCACCCACCGACAGTGGGTAAGATTTTCTCTTGAGTCTGGCGCCTTAGACCGCTCGGCCATCCTGACACTTGTCGAACTGCTGCCGCAAACTGTACCTATTCACATGGCTGGTCCTAAATTTTTCTGTCCAATATAAGGTGTAGTGCATTTTAAAGACAGAGAGTTGAAGTGTGTGTGCATTTTCATTTCAATTGCTGTCAGCATGTTTAACATATCAAATTAATTGAATGCAAACACATCCATTAGCAGCACTCAACGTTGTCACTGCTTTGATGTGAAATACATAGTTGAATGCGGTGAAAAGTGTTAGATAACATGACGAACGCACACCGCCGGACTGCCCAATTAAATTTAACGTAATAATTTCCAATGCAATCAAGATGCACCTTCCCGCACCACATATATGATAGATCTCATATAAAGTGGCTGGCTGGCGACAATGAGATTCAATATCGTCAACAGCGACTCTCGCCCACGCCACCACAGAATCCACCACCATCACCGCCGCCGACCAACGACCAACCAACCAACCAACCAACCGAACGACCGCCCGCTAACGAATGTTAGCTCATCTGACAAGTGCATCTGCTCTTCAATAACAAAAACATTAGCATTTAGTATGCATTTGTTTAATAAATAATATTGAAGTGCAGTCGCGCACACAACCCCACAAATATGCCTACACCCACCCACCCCCTGAGTGCTACGTGCGATGATCATTCTTAATAAACCCGCTAACGAGCCTCAAATAAACAACAAGAGCCACTAAATATAAAAAATAAACAAAATAAATAAAAAAAAAATTTTAAATGCGAAACTAACCGCACACTCGAAACGAGAGACATGTCCTCGTGTGCGTGCGCGTATATTTGTTGTCTGTTTGGAACAGAAATAAAATAAATTAATTAATTTATTGTGGTCGAGCCGTAAATGTGCCCAGCAGCAACATCAACATCAACATCGGCTTCGGCAGCAGCAGCAGCGAGTAGGAGTACTCGTACTCGTACTCGCACTCATACTCGCCCTTGTAAAACGTGCACACACCGCGCGCTCACAGAAACGTCAAACGGCAGAACGATTGCAATAAATTCAATGATTATGCTTTTTATGATATGGGGATCGCCTCGTTCCCACTGCCGCAGTCTAACCTCAACCCTGCCAGGCAGCAGCGTCAAGTGGCAAACACACACACACACAACCTACAACGATAGCAAGTGGATTGCATTTGGATACTTAGCCAAGTACGAGTGGGTGACAGTCAGTTCCACTGCCGATCGAACTGTCAGTGCTCCGAGTCGTGAGACTCTTAACCCGAATGTAAGCCATTAGAATATAAATAGAATTTAATCTACTTTAGTGGTTGCACTCGTACCGGAGTCCAACCCCCCCCCCCCCCCCAGCCCAAACGCAATTTTCGCAGCAGCTCCCCGCAGACGAAGCGCGTACAACTTATCCGTACGGCATAGTCCCCTCGGCTGTTAGTTCGATATTTGGCTTTCGGTTTAGGTTGTTGTTTTCTTTCTGTATCTTCGAGTTTAATTCTGATTGACGACGACCGACTTGTCGACGTTGTCGTCGTCATCATCACTGTCGTCGTTGTTGAATGGTGAAGATTTTGGGAGCGGAACTGTGCGCGCACCGAGTTGACACATTGGCCATGGTTGGCATTATAATGGATTGTGAGGATGGTGTGAAGGTATTAAGAAAGTAAATTGGAGATTAGAGTGTCTGGAAAGAGTCCAGTAATTTATGACCCGAGTTGTGCGAGAGCCATTAACTTGGGCAGGTGGAATGGAGTGAATTCAATTAATTTGTTTGGTCGTGTATTGGGAACGCATTAGAAGCAGCAAGTAGGTGGTGCAGCATAACTTTTGCGGAGAAGGCGTAATCCCAGTTCATTCGAGTTTTGAGTCAGGTGCGATGGGGAACGCATCTCGAAAGTTTGCACTGTCTCCTGTAGGAAGCCATTTTCTTCGAATCGCCCTTGGCAGGGGTGCCTTGAGAAATTTTACTGACGAACCTTTGGATGTCGGTATACAAATGGACAAGTTCGGTTTGTGGGATATTCATAAAATCGAAAATTTTGTCAGGCTAGTAGATATTACGTTCGAAGCTACGACCAAATTTCTGTTAGTGGACCGTCGATATTTTACTCACTTTAAATCGGAGTTACAGTGTACATTTGGGAAAGACACTGGCTAGGCCCTAAAACCGCTTTCTCGAGCCTAAATTTTCGACAAAAACGTCTTTAAAATGCAAGGCTTCCTACAAATGTTGGTCGCAGTGGAATGTGTGATACCGGTGCCACTTTGATTCTTATTCCAATTTGGACTAAACTCGACAAATTTTTTGGCAGAGCTCCTAGCCGCTTGTTAAGGTCAAAAATTTCCGTAAAAGAGTTTTAGGTCGGAAGCTTCCTAGAAAGACATCTTTAAAAATTAGAAGCTTCCATATGACCATTCGTCTCAACTTTGAAGCTTCTAAATACCTACTGTGGAAGTATAACTTTCCTAAAACTATAACCTCTCTCAAACAAGCTTAAGGAATGGCAGGAGGTCGGGTTTCATTAAGACCAATTTCGGGGCTTATAGGCCTACGAAAGAGTTCGGGGGTATGGTGATCAAAAGCAGGTTCACATTCATCGCCAAATAAAACCAAGAGAAGTTCGCTTACTGACTGAAGAGCACTGCGCAAGAGGTCTTCATGCGAAGCGGTGGGCATACTGCACGATGAAGTTGCATCACAAGCCGTAGGGAAGGATGTAAAAGAGGCAGAATCTTTCACTTAGTTTACCTAGTGCCTCCAAGTCTCCAAGAACCGTGGATTTAAGATCCTTTGTAGCTATTTTCAAAAGTTTAAGATTTATAGAGCTCACTTCTTAGGATTCAGGGAGATCAGCGAGGCTCTAAAAGAATGAAAGGGACTATTTTTCCTAAGGTCTTAGCATTCAGTGGACTAAATGCACCCAAATTAAAGGTCTTCTCAGGAAGTCGCAATGTTGATCACAACTTATATGCACCTATCAACATTCTGAACCATCCAAATGATGTCTGATTTGTTCACGAGCTTTTACAGGCGCAACTCTGTGTGTGGAAGATCATTAAATCCATAACGAGGGACGGCACAGTAGACGACAATCGCGACTCAGGTGAAAGGGGACCTTAACCTACTTAGCGTGCAAAACTGAAGTCGGCTTGCTAAAGTTCGGGCTGGCTGGAGACGCTTATTGGTTGAAGCCCAGGTCCACCCCGGATTGTAGGGTCACCTAAGTAAGTAGGTCTGTGAGTAAGGGAGAGTTGCCGACATTTCAAAACGAGTTCCACCTGGCAAAACGTTCCTAAACCAAATTTTTCTGATGTAAGCTTGAAGAAGGTAAATTGTTCGGAGTTTCTCTATACTTTGTCTCTGCGTTTCGATCGTTGCAGATTTCTAAAAAGTCGCAAGAAAAAGGGCCAAGGAACAAAAAAAATAGTTATTTCTAAGGCAGAATAGCTTTTTAGAAGTTTTGAACGATATTTAACAAGTACTGGTTCGCTAAGCACTAAAATAGTGTTGTGGTAGAAAACTGTGTTACATTTAAAATGTTTTAATTTGGGAATAACAGCATTTAAAAAAATTTTGAAGCGCCTTCCCCAACTTAAAATAAGACAAAAGAGCAAAAATCTGCCAAATTGCAACTATAGTTGGACAACGGTCACGCTGCCTACCTTTTTCGCAGATCAAACAGGTTCCAGTTGTGTCGCTTTCTTGCGTTCTTACCAACCGTATGATCCATCAGTTTAACACAGTCCGCATCGATAATTGGCAGCGAAGTTCTAATGTACTAAATCATTTAAACAAACACCGTAATCGGTACGACAAAAAAAGTGTAGTCAATAAATAATGGGCAGTTCCATTAATACCATCCCAAATCGGACCTTCAACTAGACGCAACGCAAGTTCGTCTGACATAAACACAAATATTTTATTTAAAATTTTAGTCTCGACTTAAAATTTACGAATACTCACAAGTGTAAAATTTGAGTGGAATGTAGAACTATTTTGAATTACAGTCGAGACTTAAAATGTTTTGAGGTAGGGCCCAAGGGTTCAATTTGAAACGAGCTCTCATTGACAAAGTTATTCAAAATCTCAGTCAAAAAGCAGTTCATTTTTATTTTCAAAAGTACAGTGGTGGTCCAGTATAACGAATGCCGATATAACGAATGATCGATATAACGTACACTTTTTTCAACTTCATTGGTGTCTCTATATAACGTACGAAAAAAAGGATTGACATCCGATATAACGAATGTTTCTTTTATACATATCTATAGTAAAGACATATGAATGTACATACATATGTAGGCAGGTGTAAAGCAACTCTCTGGATTGTGATTGTATGTATGTGTAAAGCCCTGTTGTAAAACTGTTGGCTACTACGAGTGCTATGTACTTGCACTCACAATGCTTTCGGTTTGGAACTTTTCGTCGGGGGCACATGCACGATTTGGTATCCACATATGAACGAGTGGCGTATTTTCATTTAGTTGGCGCGTCTTTCAAAAGTAAAGTTCTTTTCTTGTGCTAGTAGTTCGGTAAAACTGTAAAAATGTCTTTAACTCGCAAACGCCTTTCGCTTCAAGATAAATATAAAAATCAAAAACGAGTGCAATGAGAGAGTCCCGCTTAAGGGCATTTCAAAGAAGTTTGCAGTTCAAAAAATTAATGATGATATCCAGACTTTTTTACTTTTTACTTTGAATGTTTTTTTTTTAAATAAAACGAATGAATATAAATAATATTTGTTTTATTTAACGTTTCGTACAAGTAAAATGTGCTCGATTTTACGAATTTTTCGATTTAACGAATACACCTGGACATTATATCATTCGTTATACTGGACCACTACTGTAATTCCATTTCAGACCGAAATCGTTTTCCAAGCAAAGATGGACAGTCCCAGCACCCGGAATCGTTATCACGATTGTTTCAGAGGTACTCGCTGGCCTCCTATTTCTGGTGAACGCCTGCAGCTATCCATTGATGTAGGGCTCATTGGATCAACATCTTTCCAAACAGTTCATCTCACACCTTTACCT
Organism: Cheilosia impressa; assembly: GCA_948293265.1. Classification (NCBI taxonomy): domain Eukaryota; kingdom Metazoa; phylum Arthropoda; class Insecta; order Diptera; family Syrphidae; genus Cheilosia; species Cheilosia impressa. The sequence continues at coordinate 51,270,596 of OX411881.1, read as the reverse complement.
ACTTCCCACAATCTTTTTTTAAATAAAACCTCCCGAAGCATTTCCAAGTAAGCGGAAAACTTTTCCATTTTCTAAATGAACTAGAAAAACTGTTTCAGCTCGGGAAGCGCTTTGAAAAAAAAATTCAAAAACTTCGCTCGGCTCGTTAACTCATCTCCTTTTCCGTCAGCGGAAAATTAATTCGTTTTCAATCATATATGTAATTTTCCCCGGAAAATTACCCGAACTAAACGCAAAGTGATAATAAGAATAAAAGCGGGCAACATAAAAAAAAACACGCACAAGCAACTTTGCAAATCTGATTTTCACTTTCCCACCGGGGAAGCCTCATTAAACGCAACTGCTGCTCAGCGACGCACCGCACCAGCAAAGTGAATACAGCCCCCCCTATCACAGAGTCCGTTGCAACTCACACGCATGGTGCATTAATTGTACTAATTGCACCATTAGGTGAGTTTTGTATCCGAGTGCACAGTTTTTTGCTGTACCCATCTAAATAATGTTGTCGGTTGGTTATGTGAGTCTGTCTGACTGTAGATACAAAAATGCAGTGCAGGGGTTTTCAGTAAATTTTGCGCGTCGAGTTAATGCGACCGATAACACAGTGCGTTTCGATTAATCGTATGTCTGCTGCGGGCAATTATCGATTATACCGAGCAGCAGCAGTTGCTGCAACGTCTCGACTAAGCTCGAAACCCGTTTCCCCATCAAAGCCATTACATGATTTTGATGTTGATGTGGATGGTGGTGATATCTGTCGCCAGCGGACGCTGTGTGCCGATGCACGTACGCATCGCAGTAGGTACGGGTATAGCCAGCGAGATCTATTAAAAGTCATTCGTGCTGTTGCTATGGCAAATTTCTAAAAAAAAAAAACTGGGAAAGTTGGACTCACAGGTACCTGATCTTCATAAGTGTAGTTGCATTTGCCTGCGTGTAGAAACGGATTTGTCAATGCGTCATCGGAGCTAACCCTCCTCATGTGCATCGCCTTTGTCACTTTTTTGTACACATATGGCCCGAGGGACTGCATTGTCCTTTACATGACTAATGTCAAGACACAATACTGTCATTAATCATCTGAATCAAATTTTATTTATGAACCAAGACGATCGTCGAGTGCCTGCATAGAGACAGAGCTCTAGAGGCTTTGGGATAACAGAGGCGGACATTATTCGAAGGTACGAAAGACGGCGGCAGGTATGTGTTTTGGTGGAGCTTCGTTAAACGCTGCCTTTTGTTGCAGTTCAATGGGATTGGCACCGGATGAATACGCCAGACGCAATGGTGGTCAGGGGACAGCGTTTAAATGCAACTTGTACGACACCTTATACCCTTTTGTCTCACAATCGTTTCTATTTGTTGCAGGGGCGATTCCTCTCAGTTAGCTAGTTTAGCGGCGCTAAACCAAGTAAATAAATTGAAATACATATACGCAAAATACAGCAAATAACGAGGTTAAAGTAATTATGAAGATTAATAATTGCAATAATAAATGATATACTAAATAACAAAACTATTATTTACAAATAATATTTGCCTACACAAAAACACAACACAATACTCCCATGCAATAAGTTTCACTTGAAATACTCTTTAGCGTTACAACTTGCGATACCGCAAATTCCCTGCCTGCACGCACACACACAATCTAAAACTCCCATAGAAAAGTCTCCTGCTTGTAGCATTTTAGCGTAAAAAATTGCGCTACCGAATTTCCTACAATCTGTATAAGTGTGGAATTTGACTACCTCTACCAAACGTAAGCAAAGCACAGGAAAATATACGGAAGGGTAAGCGCAAACAAATGCGATAAAACTTGAAAGTAGAGTGTAAGTGTAAGCAAGCAGGTATATTTTGCGCGTATCTTTTTTTGTACTTCTGTTCTTCTGTGTGTTTCTCTTTCTAGTCAAATTGCAGTAAAAATGTGTCGTTGTGTTCTTATTTGACTGAATAAATTAATAGTCTTATTGAATTCCATACCAAAAGTAAAGTGCGATTTATAATTTTATATTTGCGTGGATTATAAATGTGAGTAAATACATAATAATTATTTTTGTCGTGCTTTTGGAATATGAGAGTTTTTTTTTTTTTTTTTTGTTTGTAGCTAACCCAATGCTAAAGACCAGGAATCGCCACTGATTTGTTGTTGAAGTCCTATTATAGTCTGTCGAAAATTCATATTTCATCAAGATTTTAGAGAAGGCTGGTTGGTAGTCATTTGATTGTCATCGTCAGGGGTGGCCGGAGGAGTCCAACAAAGCGATGGGGTTCGGCTATATCACATCTGGGCGATAAAATAAAAAGTAAACGCAATTTACATATGGTCCGGGAGGCGGATGGTTTGAGGGCCGGCAAACAGACCGAGCTGTAGTCATCCATATCGTCCGAAACTATTAAGAGCATAAAATTAGGAATGGAATGAGTTTTTGGCTTTAAGTTGAGTTTTTTATATGTTTAGGCGTAGTGCTGTTGGTTGAAATGATTTTTTTTTTGTATAGTTGCTCTTTATGTGCGCACGTAATTTATGGCCCGCTTTGAAAGATTGCTCGTTTTTTTTTGTGGTAGAAGAATATTTTTTTTATGGGGCTGAAGATGGAGTAACGCGTAAGGGGGACACTGGAGATTGAAAATATGTAGATGTACAGAGAAGGAAAATGCTGCGCCCTTTAAAATCGACTGTCTGCACAGAAAATAAAACCCTGGTATATTTGACAAAAATGAGGCTTAATTCAACAAATTTTTTATGTCAATATATATCCAACAAAATGTTTGTAGTAAATTGACAAAATTCTAATAAATTTTATCTTGTCTTAAAACTTTTGTTGTGATAACAAAAAGATTGTTGCCGTAACAAAAATTGTTTATTTGTGCGTATGGAAATTTTTTGTTAAATTTACCAAAATGCTGTTGATTTTGCGAAGTTAAATTAACACAAAATGTTTGGTTAGTGATCGCTTTGTGGATCTGTAAAGCTCTTGGTGCGGGATGCCTACCTGCATTTTATAAATTCGCTGCTCTATCCAAATTAGGACCGTCTCTAGTCACCGGAGAGAGGGGTGAGTAGATCTAGCTTAAGAAAGCCTTTACAGATTGAATAGGCAAGTTTTTTTTCAGAACCAATCGAATGTGACAACACCCCCGCCCTATTTTTCACCTACCTACCTATCTCGACGACAACTTGTGGTCCACCGGGCCCTTCCACACACCATCATCGTGTTGTATTATCTCTGACTCCCTGCCTATGGGTTGGGTATACCTCTATACCTTCCTTGTTTGCAGGTAAAATGATGTCGCATGTCTCGAAATGCAAAACACCCCCACCGGACAGTCCCACAGCGAATACGATTTATATGTTAACATAAAAATGTGTGTACACTCCGGAATCCAAATCCTTTGCTATATACACCAACCCAAGCCACACTCTTTATCCTCAAACAGCAAAAAATTGTGTAAGGCATAGAAAATTGTGTATATTTTTATGTCCTCCAAACACCCCTGGATCTGGGTGTCACCGCAGAGGCATACCATAAATACGATGTACACTCGTGTTGCCTGCATGTTGTATGTATATATATCTGCTCAGCTGAGGGCGATGAGTTTTTATAGTTACCAACTATGTGGAACGAAAAAAAAAAGAAGAAACTATTTTAGGAAGAAAAAGAAACTACCAAGAGTTAGAATCGATTTTGTCGTCTCTTCTTTCTTATAGGAGAATGTTCTTTTTTGATGTATGCATAAGTCTTTTAAAAACCAACAGAAACGCTCTAAAACACCATACTTCATCCAGGGAGAGAGAAGGAGAAATGCCCACCACAACAGGTACTGTGATCTCCGTGCTGGGTCCGCACGATTAGGGATACAATGCCATTACCGATTAGGCAAATAAATTACAACGAACAGCTTTTCCCTATAAATTGCACCTTGCAAGGAGGCGGATATCCATAGCTTATCCATACTAACACAATTCTTGCCTCGCAATCGAAAAAAGAACCTACGAAACGTCTCCAGCCATCTTTCGGCTAATAAAACTAATAATAGCCGCTCACATGCTGGTGCAGCATCTATAAGTCTGTCTGAGTGTGCGTGCAACGTCAAAAGACCTTGGACAAAAACTGAACATATGGTCCGCCGGAGGCATCTAATGTGGGAACTTATAAATCTTGTTAAAGGCGAATGGTGCCGCCAGTGTCTCTTCATGTTTAAATATATATGACGATCCTTTAGGTAGAACGTAGAACTTCTATGGCCAGATTTCGAATTCAAAAAGGAGTCTGGCCAACCCAGTCTTTCGGGACAGAAAACGAAAGTAATTTCGGGAACAATCTAAATATACCGAGAGCGAAAGAGAGTGAGATCTTCTCCTATCTCCGTTGTATAATTGAGAGTGTGCACTTCGTGATTTATAGTTCGTTTTAGTAAAAATAGAAAAGGAGGCAGAAAATCGAGAGAAATGTTGAAACAGATTTGTCGAAATGAGGTATATTTGGATAGAGTTCGTCTCCTCACAAATGGATTGGGTGACCTTTAATTTTCGGAAAATTTATGGAACTCATTTGATAGGATTTTTTAAGGCGTTCGCTGTGTAAAAAAGGTGGTGGACCAATTGAATGGGTTTTTACTTATGCATTGGAATACATACTGCGCTATTCTACTAAAAATTATTTTTCTTGTCCACTAGATTTAACGAACTCGCAATGGTGAAATTTTCCACCCATTGTGACCTACGAAATGTTCAGTGTGAAGGTTGAAAATGATTATTAGTAGTCCCACTGGCGGCCAACTAGTTTCACTTTTCAAGGTACATTTTTAGGTAAACGTCAGCCAATTAGAAGTTTGCTCGAGGACTATAGGTGCGCACATGCGTTTTTCTCTAGTCGCAAAAGTAGAACGTATCATTTGCACTTGAGTGTGGCGATGGTTGGGTGCTTTGGGCGTACATGAGCCCTATTTGTCGCAGGAAGGCTTCCGCACAGCGTTTATGCGTTTTTCTTCAAACGAATAAGAACGGCGAAGAATACACACCTCGCTTAAGATTCCACCTAAAGTTTACAAAGAAGTTCAAAAACTTGTCTACAGTTCCCTTATAAAAGTCGTATGTATATTTTTTAGGTTCAATTTTTTGTTGTCGAAAGATGTTCATGTTTGCCCTAGGGTAGCTTCTTAGTCGTTTTGCATGAGTTTTATTTTTTTATATTTAAGACAAATGGAAGGGAACTACATACAATGCATTGCCGAGTTTGAGCTACTAACTGAGAAGCACTTCCATAACAAGTGTACTCTCGGATGTTTTGTATGACATTCGCAAGAGGTGGCGAAGTGGAAAAAAAACTTAAAATGTTGTGTTTTTCCGACGATCGAACCTAAAACTCTTCGTGTAGTAGTCCGACACACTAAACTGAGCCACGACGAAAAATGCCAAAGACTCCACTTAAAGTTAACAAAGAAGTTCAAAAACTTGTCTTAGGTTTTGGTAGTTCCCATTTAAACTCGTATCTATGTTTATTTTAGGTTAAGTCCAACTTTAAACGAATTCTGAACACCCGCACTTAAGTTTTAGGCTTTAAGTCATAGCGATTTCATTTTGTATCATCCTCGTTATGGTTTATCAAAAAAAAACATAAAAAACAAGTTCGTCGCACCTAGGAGGAAGGATTCTGACAGCAAAAACTGCAACTTATGGGTCTAAGTTCGTTTCTGACGAACTTGTGGTTGGTTCCTTCTTGAGGTCGACATCTTGAAGGTGATCTTAATCGTTGAAATCTACTTTCGAGCTCTTTGAATAGTTATTTTTACTTTCAAAACTATTTTCAAGCTCTTTTCATGGATGGTTTTATCTAAAATAGCTTATACATCTCGAAAATAGCTTTAAACGATTTAAATTTCTTTAGAGGGCTCGATTAAAAATTTTATTTAGGAAGATCTTTTGTTGCTGATAAATTAAAAGCCATTTAAACCCATGATGAACTTTCATTTATTTTAAACTGCAATTCGCATCGTGTCTTAGGCAGGGATTCTTCTCGAGAGTACCTACGTAAGTCAGCAGTTCGCAGCTTAAAAATTTATTGAATTCAAGTCTGGAAAAAGTTTTTAAAAAACCTTCAAAAATCTGTCAAACTTTAAAAATCTACCGAAACGGTTTCAGAGGGTGATAAATGTTTGAAAAAAGCTGAATACTTAGTTAAAAAAGGATTTTCTTATTAATAACCAAGTTAGTTAGCTAGCAGACTTCAATTATAGCATTTAAAAGGTTGACGTAAATGCAACCAGTAACCAGTTGACAACGCGGCCTTTATTTAAATACTGGAAAAGAGTCCCCATCTGTCAAAACTCATCTTCTTGTTGAAAAATGTAACTTATCGTCGACCTCAAATAAGTCATGCGTTTTACCTAGGCTTACGCTTTAGTTTGTTTTTCAGATCACTACCCTACTCCAATTGTGCACTTGAGACAGTATTCTTCCATTTTTCTAAATCAAAACGCTCGCATAAAAAATTTCTTAGCCATACGTATGAATTAACCTAAGCACAGGAGACTACGCCAGTATACCTACTAATACATTTTGGGCCCTTCGAAAGGTTCCCCATTTTTTTTATTCTTATTCTCACTTGTTTTCAAGTAGTACCTTTTAAAAACGGTACAATGGCCAATATACGATTCGTTGTATCTATACACATGGGCAGTTTATTCGCGCACATAAGAGAGCTTAAATTTAAATGTTAATTGCATCCTCTGCTCCACTCTGATGCGTATATGGTGCATAATGTTCGATAAATAAGAGGATCGTAAAAGCAATGTGTATCTTTGTGCAAATCTGTATTTATGTTGTACGTGGAAACAAAAAAAGAAACTGCATCAAAATTAATGCTATAGAACAACATTTTCGTACCGTAATCGCATATGGGATACATTGAAAAAATTTAATTAAGCAATAATCCGTCTTTTTTTTATTTGATTCGATTTTATGGATGTAGGTGTAGATATACATAATGCGCACATGCGAATGTTTCCCATGGTGATGATGACGATGATGATGAGTTGCGAAAATGCAAACATCAACCCTGTGTTCTGTTACATATTCGGTTGGGAAAAAAAAATAGATCTAGTTACACAGTGAATTTATATTCTTCATTAATGCATTCACGTGCTCTTGTTCACATAAATATGTGCGCTATTGATCGCTTTAGCCTTTATTAATTAGCGGACAGGCGAGAGTTGGGAATATTATAACGAGTGCAGCGCAGCGCTATTGTGCATGGGATTTTCAATTGGTTGTATGCGAGAGGTGGACGACAACAGACGAACGCGAAATAATACATTTTGACGGAACATGATTAATTTAACGCCGGCAATTAAAATGAGGCCATGCCAATCCTATTATCCGATAAAATGGATGCAGATGCAGAGGGGCTGCAGCGTGAACTAACTAATATGAATTGATGGTCGTTGGGCATTAATAATTGCTCTGTAGATATAGCTGCCGATTCATGCCCACTTGCGATTGCAGCTTAAAGGAGCGTTTTATATTTGGATACGAATGGCTCGCTGAAGCAATTGTCGTGGCAAGAATCCTGTATGAGATGCAACGGAGAGGGACTCTCATTGTTTGAAAATGCTTTTAACGACTTTCTGGCTACCTTTTTAGGGGTCTGTCGTATCACTTTTTAAGCACCCTAATCAATGCATGTGGATATCTCAGACATAAGACAGAACGTGGTGGGGCAACATGTAAGTAGTTGCTATTTTCTTGCAACCGGGCAACTCACTCAGAAGAGGAAGAGTCAGACGACCCTTGAAAGTATGACAAGGATCCATAAGAGCGGCATTCACTATAACAAATGGTAGACAATTCTTACTTCGAAGCAAGCAACCTTAAAGGAAAAGTAAGGCACTTCCTTGGGGACTGATACCCATCAAACGTTTTGAAGCAATGCGGTTCCAGGGCATAGCCAAAGCCAAGCAGCTGCAGCTTGTGTAGAATAAGATTAGCTAAACGCTGTTACTACTTACGACTTTAAAGGCCAAAAAACCAAGCATTGCTGCAAGACCTTCATCAGCTATTCGTACATGAGCTAAAGTCGTGAAAAAAATGCAAAAGGTAATCATAAACCAGGCAACCGTGCTAGCAAAATTTCTTTTCGATATTTTGTAACTTTTACAGCAGTTATGCACAGCTTTTCAAACCTCTAGATTTGAAATATTTCATTTCGCAGAAGTCTTTGGCAAAAATATGTTTTTTAGAGCCGTTTTACTAAGGTTACAAGTGTCTTTATAAATGTTGAATCAGAGATTTCTATTGTAAGCAAATGCATCGCAGCTTAAAAGGTTTGCCGTGTGCCTCCAGTGGAAAACGTGCTGCACTGCATAGAGCAACTGGAAAAATACCTATCCGTATATACCTACTCTACCTGGAACTTAATGGGTATTGAGTTCATTTTAGTGTGAGGAAAGTCTCGCGAGGAACTTAATACCCAAGGTAATTTTAGTGTGAGGAAAGACTCGAGGGATAGAAGTATTTTGTTCACCAATTTGTGCACGACACGTACCTATATTTATTTTTGTTTGGGAACAAGGTTCATGGCAACTTAAAATCTTTGTAAGCTTTGTGGAGCTGGTTTGAGTTCCCATTTTTACAGCACTCCTTCCAATTTAATAAACATTAACCAAGCCATCTAACATCTATATAAAACCTCTTCAATTATAACTCAACCCGAAAATAAATTCTCTTCGGCCAAAATCACACTTTGAAAATGTGTAATAAACCAAGAAAATACTTCAAAACAACCGGGCAACCAATAAAACAGCCACCAGCAACCGGTCTCTTTGGGCCTCCCCTCGCGGCCTTCTCTCTATCTACAACGATCTGCCTTCTCAAATTAAAATTAATGGTTGGGTCCCTTTTTTAATCTTCTTTCCTTCATTACGAACAAGAAACAAAAACAAAATCTGAAAATAAAAATAAAATTCGCGTCCATTTGGAGCCGGCTCGCTCTCTCACTCTCTGTATATCTGGATCTGTACCTACCTCAGCATCCGCTGCCACCTCCACGATATTAATTAAAATAATCTCTGCCAGCGCGTTGGAAGAAAAAACCCTTCGCTACATAAATATATATTGCGTTTGTGTGTTCATTTAAATTTCAGATTCAGATTCAGATTCATAATATAAATGATTTTCTTCACTTCGGCCAAAGTGATGGATGAAAAATATCAAAACAAGAAAACATACCGAAGGAGAGCAAAGCAAAATCGGATAACAAATTGACAGCAACATACAGCAATCGGCTACTGGATTTCACCAACCAAACCCAAAATCAAACCCGAATTTCACCCTCGGGCTCGTTCATCCGTGAACAGATCAGCGACGCCTAATTGACGGCCATCATTATAGGTACCCGTGCCCGAAGGCTTATCCAAAAAATTTTAAACCTGAATTTTCTCTTTGGTTCTATCCGAGCTGTGTGTGCAACGGATTGAGTTTTCTCCAACAAATTAGAAAATTCAACTACAAAAAGAGAGTTTTAATGAAGTTATTTAAATGGGCCGGGGCTTTGGGTGCATCCAACCCGCACGCATGTACAGGAACTAAACCGATTTAGCCATTTGTATGGATTTAGCGGACAAACATCAAGTGTTTGCCGAGTCCATTATCGCCGTGCAGTGTAAATACTAAATAGTAAATAGAAATACCTACACCATTCTCGTATAACAAACGCAAACTGAAACTCAAACTAGAGGTAGGTACCTATACCTACTGAGAAGAGGTCTACACGAATCGCCTTGAGGAACAGAAACAGAAACAGAAACACGTTTTCTATTCATGCCATCGGCCAGAGACACACAGCCCAGAGAGAAATGACTAAAAACAACGACAGAATAAAATAAAAAAAAAATTAAAAGAATTGTACCTACAAACTTACGATACGGCCGGCGATATGTTTGCTTGCCTGTTGTTTACTATTTGCTCAACTTAACGACCCGATAAAGTCGACAACTACACCGACAACGACAAAACAAAACCCATTGCCGTTGCCGTTGCCGTTCTACCAGTGCTCGTACGTCGTACTCCTACTCATACTCATAAGAGTAGAAGAAGAAAACGGAACGCAAGAAACGCGAAATTTCATAAGAAATTCGCTGAATTTCTTGCGAAAAACATCGAACATCGCTATCGCACATTGGACATATATACAGCAACAGCAAATGGGTACACTCATCGTTCGAGGTCTGCGAGGTGACAGCTCGCCTCACAGCTCACACCCCGGCCAAAGGTGGAGTGAAAAGTAGTAATAAGCGCGAGCGCGCAGGGGGACTGACATAACAGTTGAGGAGGTAGCGTTGACAATCAATTGATTGATAAACAACACACTCGAGACCCCGAGCCTAGCCACCTCTATAACTAGTCAAATAAACAACAGTGTGGGGTCGCTGAGTGGTAGATGACGAAGACGATAGTCTGGGCATGATCTCAAATAAGAGTGTCTCAATTTGACAGTCGATGAGACGAATAAAAAGATCAAGAACAGTCTATGTGGGTTGGGAGAATAACAGATTTTGACAGATGTTATGGGAACCTAAGTCCATATTTGGGAAACAAATATAAGAAATCATGCTATTAACAGCTTTAAACGGATATGATTTTACAATTTGAAGACAGCTCAAGGACTTAAGCTTAGTACGCTGCTCGAGCTAAATTTTAGCTCCTATACAAAATTCTCTCCAAAATTGAGCAGCTCCAGCTAAAAATCAAACTTTTTCTTCAGAATGTACTTCATTTATCTGTCAAAATTTTAGCGCTCCCATTAAATGGGTTGGCACATTTTACCAAGCTAAATTTTTGACAGATTGCTGTGTTCTTTTGTTCTGCTTCGTTTTTGTGTTGGGGAAAAGGATGAATTATTTTTAATAAGTAAATAGACGAAGAGTATACGTAGATTATGAAATGGTTGAAATCAAAGAGAAGCAAAAAAAGATTTAAATTTCAAAAGATTTCACAGATTAATCTTTCTCTGACAATTATCCGAAATGCACTCTATGTCAAAATTTAGCTAGTATTTGGAGAGGAAAGTTGGAAAGCAGCTAAAATTTAGTTTAGCTCGAGCAACGTACATAGTTATAAATATAAAAGTTTTTTTTTCTTTCTATATGTAATAAACTAAATGTCAAAATTGTATGTCGGCAAAAATCTTAGGAATTATTGCACCGATTTACCGATAAATATTTACAGATTTTAGGCTACTTTTACATTTAAACGACTATAGCGAAGAAGGCGGGATCCTCTAGTTTTTTTTATATATTTTTCAATCAAAAAAGTCTTTTTTGGAAACTTAAGCATGAAGATTTTATAAAAAATCGCTCATTTGCAAAGCATTTTAGAAGCCCAGAAACAAAAGAATCGATCGAACATAACCTCGGATGACAAACTTCAATCGAAACTAACGGCCAAAGTTCGCGAATATCCACCATATTTTCAGGAAGATTCACTTTTTAGGACCTTAAACATAAACCAAGCACCAAATTTGTTTCATTTGACAGACTTACCAAAATTTACGTACCTACCGATATTTCTTGCGGACGATTTTGTATGGGTACAACTTCTGTCGCACTTTTGGTAGATAGGTTTCACTTGGTCAAAATTTCTATTTTACGACAGAATTAAGTACCTACAGTTTCGTTAATTTAAAACCACTCTACCTACCTGCCATAGAGCATGTTTGGCGTACTTTTTGTTGATTTTTGTTAAAGCTTGTCACTCGATATCCTTAAAAATGCTACTAATTCAGCATCCGTTTTTCTGTGATTCATTCTTTCTTAAAATTGGTAGCGACCAGGTTTCAACTTTGGTATGATCCCTTCTGTTGCCTTTAAACAGCCGTGATGTTCTCACATCGCATCTTCAAAAGACAAAAGTTTACATTTTTGAATATAAAACTTTTCTTGGCAGCCATTTCTGTACACATGTCTTTATGTGGACTTGGAATTGTGCCTTGTAATTATTTTTGTGTGCAATTTACCGCTACAGCAAGCTGGTGCAATTTACTGACGACTTTACAGAAATCAGAGAATTTCCTTCAAACCTTGTAAATGAAATTTAAAATAGAAAAATAGCTATTTGACATAAAATCCAAAACCGCTTTTGCAGACACTTGGCACGTTGAAAAACATAGTGATCTTAATTCAACTAAATACGAGTAGCTCTGGACTAGATTTAGCCTAAACGCAAAAACTAGATGTCACTTTTGCTACGTCAGCCACATATGCAACACACAACTGTCAACTTAGTACTCCGTCACTTGACTACATTAGTCGGCTACCCCTCCATAAACGTCAACTGAAAAATCTGTTCAGGTGACCAATCTGCGCCAAATAAAACCGAGCCACATCAAGAGTCAGATAGCTGTCAGGCTAACTATACTTGAACGTTTCCACTAGCTTCTTCTTTTATATTGATCGACTCAGTCATTTCCAATTGAAAATGAAAAGCCCAAAGATGGAGCCCTAAAGATCCAACTTCTGCACTATCTACATTATAATCATTTAATAAAGGGTGGTTAAGTTTTAAGGGCCGATGTTGAATGTGAACCACACCTAAACGTCAAGTTTTTTTCTGCATTTCAAATGACATTTCTCAATTTCAGACTAACTCAATTTGAAGTATGGAAAGATACACAATCTAGCAACGCGTTAAAGTTATTCAGGCTTATTATGAAAACTTTTGTGGATCGCATGCGTCTACAACTGCCTCAAAAATTTGTGCCAACAACTCATGTAACAAACCAACGACTGACCCCACTGATGCACCAATATCAACCAAGCCGCAGCCTGGCACGGCACCCAATCCCAATCTAAGATTTACAATAACAAACCGCACCTCTTTCTGTTGTTTTTGTTTCATTTTTTTTTAATTTTTCTTAAATGCTATTTTTTTCGTTTGCTCTGCCTTAACAAAGGTGCCTTATAGCTTCAGGCTATGACTTCAACAAAAATAAAAAATAAATAAAACCAGTTCTCCCATCTTACTCACTCCGTCGTCATCGGGGTCTCTGGTCTGTTGTAGGTAGCCCCAAGCGCTTATTACCGACTTTTATGGAATACATTGGCAGATAAAAAAAAAAAGAAACTTTATCTCTGGGCTTATGTACAAAGAGTGTTATAATGGAAAACGGTGGCTACTGTCTTCCGCGGTTTGTCACATCCCGAATTCAAACAGCTTTAGGGGAAAGGGTGTAGGTTGTGGATCTACATCTTTCGCGACAGATTTTCTCTCTATTTTCGTTCGAAAGCAAAGCAATATAAAAAGCGATCCGAAAATAGGAAAAAATAACAGACAAACAACAGCACACACCGAGCGAGTGTGATACAAAGTAATAATGTTCAGCTTGGCGATTTTCTTTCGTAATTTTCACACATGGCCAACACACTGAGGAGAGCCAGGGAGCCTCAGCGGAGCTCGGAATATTATCTTAGCTGAAAGGTTGTTGTTGTATTTCTTTTCTTTTCTTTTCTTTTCTTTTTCCCTGCCGATGAAGGAGAATGAAAAACACATTAAATCGAAGGAAACAAGTAAACAAAGTATGAACGTTCAAGTCCTACATATAGGTTTGTAGTACGTACACATAATCCGTTTTTGTAGTAGGTTGGACGATGCCGTTGCTGCGTTGCCGGCTGGGATGACGTTGGTTATGCCCGTTGCCCAAGTAGCTGGATGGCTGCATGGCGATGGTGATCATCATCTGCGGCTAATGGAGTGTTTGAGAAGCTTTATGCGTTTTCTTCCTTAGCTGGTCCGGCATTCATTTCGATTGGGAGATCTGATGTCTTGTTGGTTTTCTTCACTAAGAGATATTTGAATGCTATTGCAGAACTGCCAAATAAACTAAAATTTTTAGTCAATCTAAGCTTAACAGTGATGGGTAATGTTCACAAATGCCTCTTGTGGGTTTACTTTAGGTATAGACATTTGATCCCGGGTTTTAAAACGTTTACGCGTCGAAGCTGTAACAAAAAAGTCTGGCAACGTTTTGGTAAAGATCTCTGCAGACCCTTGACAGGCCATTCTTAAATCTATAGACAACAATATAAATCAAAAGAGAGGTAACTAAATGAAACGTATCAAAGAACTTGGCCTTAGTTTCATCGTTGAAAAATCAGAAACTCCGTCAATGACCATTAGGCTTCTTTGAAAGCTTTTAAATACCAATGGAAGGTTTCTCTGGAGATATTACCGCTCTTAAACCTGCAACCTAGAACCTATGCAAAGGCTGACAGAACTCGAAGAGGCATGTACAGAAGACGCCTCCATTTTTCAGCATCATCGTCCGCAGCCTTGTCCATAGGTGGTGACGAATTTTCGTTTTTGTTGCATACTTTTAGTTACTTACTTTATCAAAAAGAAAATTCAAGACTAAAATTTCCTAGTAAAAGTAAAGTGAAACCATCAAAGGTATAAAAGACGTCCAACTCAAACATAAGGGGTCTCCTTTTCGCAATCAAATCAGATGTAACAAAATCACTGTGTGCGTTCGACTGAGTTGCCATCAAATTCTTTGACACACAACTAGCATTTGACACCGCTGTCATTATGCCACCACTCGATTTTTCGAATTCCATCGATTGCGTTCTGGGATCGTTTTTATTTTTTGGTTTCATTCGTTTTCAATTTTCGTTCGTCATAACTGCACGGCCAAGTTACCAATTCCCATGACAAGTCAACCATTGCTGTCACCTTCACCATGGCCAGAGACGACAGTGGACACTTGGACAGTCCCATTTTGACATTTGCACTTTTGTTATCTTGCAATTTCTAAAGGCGTCATGCATTCAGACAAAAACTCTGTCCACCGAAAAACCACAGAGAAAGAAAGGAACAAAAAAAAACAAACAAGGACCCGCCACACAATTCAGTTGAATGGTCAAGGTTCTGATGGCAAAGGGAGAAACTTGTACATATCTCTTGTGGCGGTGTGCGCACCTCTTCTTGTCATTTAGCCTTTGTGTGACTCGGTGTATTCTTGACAATACCCCAAAGTGTCAAACAATGCGAAATGCAACGAATTCCCATCGCAATGTATAACTTGTATCGAGTTTTGTTTTTATTTTATTTTTCAATGGAACACACTGTTCTCTGTTCGTCTTCTGTGCGGTTTGTGTGTTATTCTTTTTTTTTTAAGGCAGCGACAGTGATAGTTTTTGATGCATTAAAAGTGACAGAAACAAAAAGATAAAAAAAAAACAGCGGAACAAAACTGTATCTCTGTGTGATGTTGAATCTTTTTCGTCAATTCTACTTCCCCCTATATATATATGTAGGTACATATATAGGGAGCGCTGGAACAAAACAGTAGTTGAGGACTGAATGCGCCCCCTGCTGGTAGTAATTCAACACACAGCCACAGAACATTATCCTTTCCGCAAATACAAAATGATGGTCGGGTATTAAATTACAATTAGCAAAAGGTCACAAAAAAAAATAATAAAGAAGACAATCTTCGAAGGAAAGGGGAAGAGAGAGGACTCGACTACGTTTCCCTTGCGGTGTTTCTTTTTTTCTGTCTTGGTTGCCTTTGATGAGACGAAAAAGCGGAACGATGACACCGGGCGGAGACGTGGACTGAAGGGCGATTGTCTTTTATTCTTTTAAATTTTTTTTTTTACGGGATAATTGAATAAATGACATAAAGGACAAATACATACTTTTGTCATTCGTTGCGGTGTCAAATTAAATTTTAATCAGTTCTTACAGGAGACAGGACTCTGCTTGTGCGTTGTTTCCCTGCCGGTGCGGTGTGTAAGGCAGCAGTTCACCGGGAAAGTGCGAGTAATGAAGATTTAGTTGACTGAATTAATGATCTGTAGAGTGGTTAGTCGGGTAATTCCGAGAGATTACTCTGCTGGTTTTAATGAAGCCAAAGTGTGAACATTTGGATTATAATCTGGCGAAGGGACCCCTGCAGAAGGAACAGATGCTGGAATGGGATGTTCGTTTTTCGCATTTAGACGCCAATCGGGGTGCTGAGTGGTAGATCAATTAACGCGTGAAAAGCGGCTACCTTTGAGTGGGACACCAGGCAAAATAAAAAAAACAAAAGAAAGGAAGTCTAAATTGATGCAAGCCCTCCTTCCACCGAGTTTTATGTCACCCACAATGGCGTGTGTATAGGGAAAAGCTTTAAAAAGTCCACTTCCCAGTAGGTCTTCCGACGGAGATACCGGTCAAAGTTGGCAAGAACGACTTGATTTCTAAAAGTTAAAAGAAGGAAAGGTATACGAAGCTCAGAAGCCACCATCAGGTACGTACAGTTTTCTAAAAGTCCGTTCAACTACCATTTGATCTTCGAACTCCCTTGGAAGCCTCGCTTTCTTTTAAGTTTGCATTTCCAATCAGGGTGTATCCTTCTATGCTTGGAACTATCAGAGTTTAGCTCGAAAGCAGGTTAAGCCAAATCCCGTCCAAGCAATATATACACCATCATATGCGGGCTCATTATTGAATCCCTAATGTGGGTGATCATACCTCGAACCAAATCAATTTTTTTCTACCCCCTCGCGTGGCGACATCAACCCTAACGCGAGAGGTCCTCGCGCATCTGAATTCTGCACAACAAAACTATGTCCCAGCTGAAAGTAATCGCCCACGCAGAACGCCAATTAATTTGAAAACTCGCCATCAAAATGAATGACATTTCATTTAGCGGAAGCTCTCCCCTCTTCTAAATATCATCAATACACAGTCGTTGCCTAACCTCATAATTCGCAATGTCGAACAGATTCCAGCGCAGTCTGGCAAATATCCATTGTATACACCCAATCAGGGCGATGCACCCAAAATCTCTGTACCAGTCCATTCCCTCGCATAGTTCCCGATACCAAATAGGACTCACCGAAAATCACGAGAGCGAAAAACCCCTAAACAGGCCAATAATTAATAGCGTCATGGAGCAGGGAGCTGGAGCTGTTCCCCTGCCTGCCACACCCCGATTTTACTCAGCGTTCATTTTCTTTTCGAACGGAGATCTTGTGCAAGGAGTATGTTTGTGTTTACATGCATCAGCACTCCAGAAGTAACGCAATGCAAATAAATTAGATTTTTATTCAAATTAAAGCCAATCCAACAGATTGTGCGGTGCCGGTTGATTTGTTGATCCGATGCGCGCTCCTCAATACCAGGGCAGCTTATTCGTGCAGCACACTCATGTGAATGGAAATGGGAATGGGATATGCAATGGCAGCGGAGAAAAACCGTCGAAAAATTACTCGTAGGTACACCGTCGTCAAGGGGGCCGAAAAGAAAAATCATTGCAGCCAATTATTTATGTATACACATAAATATTCGGAAATTTATTATGACTTTGGAGCGTATAAATCGCACGATGGTCCAATGTCTGTCTGCCCGTCACTCTGCGATATGGCCAGGCTCGGGCAACCGCACTCACATGCCCCAAAGCCATTGCTGTGTATATGGTCTGTACCTATAGTGTGCGCGCGAGCCTCAGTTGCAGATTACTGCAAGGAAAATAATTTATTGAGCATTTTCTAAACTTTATGGTTCTGTGGGACGGGCATGGGTATTGGGCATTGGCCATTCCCCTTTCGGACCGCAGCGGCGAGCTCTCTGTCTCTGGAAAACTTACAAATTACGTATGCAATCGGCTGCGGGATTTGGGTGGTAAATTTGGCAATTAGTCGGCGCAGGCATACGCTCGCACTGAGGCCAAGCTACTTCGAGTATGGCTGGCAAGTTTAATTCGGCGGCGATGCATCGGGGAACTGGTAGCCGAATGGCTTACTGCTGTCATAAGCTGGTTATTCGCTGATGATTTGAGTCGAATGTTTTCCATTTTCGGGGAAACTTAATTGTTCTTGGCGTGCATTTGGATTGGCGATAGTTGGATTCCATGTGACCCGGCCTGCAAAGTTGGTGGATATCTTTTGCTGCAGATGGGCATCTTTAGGTGCTTCAAATGGGATGATGTGTTTTGGATAAGAATGTTTTGCGTGGGGTGCGCATGTAATTCAGTTTTGTGAGCAGTTGAATTTGTCCTTAACTGATTTGTCAAAGGCGATAAGGAAATTAAACAATCAAACAAACCTTTGTGGCACCAAATGAAGGCTGCCTTGACGTTAGACAAGTCAAACACTTTGAAAATAATTTAGGCAGGTGAATCGCCCTACTCAATTTGCTTTGAACACAGCCAAAAAGAAAAAGGATTGAGTCTGAAGCGTAGTTGTGGTCTAGCCCATGATTCAACGAATTGTAAACTCGACACTGAAATGGACTGGGTACTGAAATATTGATGTAGTCTGAGTCTCCTCTTATGGTGACGTACATGTGCGCAGGTGGGAGGAAAGTAAATACTAGTGGCGGCACTTTAACACAAAAAAAACCCCAAGCAGGGATAATGCTCTATTGACGATGTCCACTGGTCGGATTGAAACCGAAACATCAAAGCTTTTATCTGAATGCTCTAAGGGAGCTTTTAAGCAGCACAGTAGGAAGGCCGTGGTTGCTTGCGAGCGACGTGGAACCGGCACTAACAGTCATCTGCAGCCGCTATCAAATTTTCGACGACAAATCCATAGAAGGAAGGTTGTAAGCTATCTCAAAATAATTGACATGGAAATTCTCAAATTTTTTCCACCATAAATCACTCGTTTTTGACCGGTGAAAAGACTTCGTATAAGAAGGAGGTTATTCCCAAAATAGATCAAAGATGCAATTTTTTAACCCCACAATTACATATTTACGTGCGATTTCATTTTACACTGCCAACCAATGCAGATGAAAAGATCGTCCTAATTTAAGTCCTCCTACGTAGACCCCCTAATCAACTGCAGAACCACAGACCTTACACAATACTTCTCCCGGGCAAAAATTTGTAATAAATCTGGCCTCAAAGTGGTTCAGTAAATTTTCATTTCGAACTCGACGCTTGATAGTAGAAAAAGAAATTTGAATAAACGAATCGTTCCCCTTTGTCATACCTCACAAGGTTTCAACTGCATACGCACACTCAAGAATAATCACGCCACTGGCCACCCAGAATCCAACAGCTGTCTTAAGGCATCAAGCCAAGCTTACTTTCTGCCATCCAAGAGCTACGCTTCGTCGGGCCTTCACTGAACCACACTTGTCGTCGGATTTCTTTCTGAAAAACTTATCGTAAGCGATAAAATAAAAGTTGAGGTAGACCCAGGTTGTTATTAGTAAGCCTATTGTTGCTAATTTCAATTGTTAGAGGTTTATTCAACAAAACTCGTATATAGCCAATTCTTATCAAAAATGTGCGATTTTTAGACAAGTCCTTCGTGGGTATTTTCAAAAAATTGTATCTTGATAGGGTCATTTGAAAAAGTGCTGCCATTTCGAAAAACAAGCATGGGCAATATTTTCAAATATTTTCGCCCATAGTAAGTCTCTATTTTGAGTTGTTAACGCTATTTTTTCAAAGACAAGCTAAAGAGGAAGATACCGTGGAATTTTGGACACAATGACTATTTGGTCCTGCACGGGGAATTGTGTTTTAGAGCTCGCTTACAATTTTCAGCACTGAAAAGTTATTTTCAAACAACCTGGCTATGTTCAGTTTTCTTGATAAAGTCGGTATCGTCTTTCTAGTTTTCTAAAAACCAATCAGGCGAGGGCACATCTTGTCTATATAAAATTTGGCTTCAATTCTTGAGTCAACTGAATTGTCATACGTAGACTAGCATCCATTCCAAGATTGTTGTACAAAATTCGTGATTTTAACCTCAATAAGCTCAATTTGAAAAAAAAACCTATGCAAGCCTTCTGTTAAAATAATTTGCATTTTAAAAGTTTACCATATTGATGAAATAAATGTTCACAAGCAAGTAAACTAGGAGACGTCAGATGGCATACAAAAATTGACATAAAGCTGATAACTTTTACCCAGTGTTTGTTAATGATTAATTGTGACCTTCCAACTTAAGTGAATAAATTAATTAATTAAAAATGTCACATACAATATTATTTGGATTGGAATTTCATTTTGGATACAAATGTCAAGAAACTTGCTATAAACGAAAGATGGCAAGTTGCAAATGTCAAAAGTTGAGTACTTTTCCATTACTTTTATTTAAGACAAAATTGCTCCTCCTTTAGCCAATACGTCAAAGTCTCATCTATACCTACGTAAGCTTTAATCTATTTCCGAAATTTATTAAACAGCGTTCATCTACGAGTGAGAGTATCTCCCCATACATTGTATGAGGGCGACATGACAATACTCCCGTGCTAAATTGCATCACGCATTCTTTAAATGATCGCACGTCACTATACTCGTATTATGAACATGAAATTCCCTTGTGCTCGACAACAACTAAAAACACATTTTTCTTTATTTGATTTTTTGCAAATTAACGCATGGTCAACGTCAGCGTGTACATAGCGTGGAGACGTGTTGCAATTGCGAACAATTGTCAAGCCAAAGTGACAATGCACTCCTTCTCTCCCTCGCTTTTGACGAAAGTTTTCAGTTTTTTTCCGTTAATTTTTTTTTTATTTTTTTATTTATTTATCTGACTGTCTGTTTGGTGAATTATTTTCAATTTGTTTGTTTCACTGGTTTTGATTATCTGAGAGGTATCTACGCTTCGCTGTCGCTGCACGGTGCGCTGTTGTGTATGACACTGTTGCTAAGTGCAATGTATAGCGGAGGGGAAATTCAATTGAGTTTTCTGTTTATTTATTTATTTATTTTGTTCCCTCTTCTCTTTAATTTAATTTGCAGCAATTTAAGATAGGTTGGAAGCAATTTCATTTCTAGCAGGCGGATAGCGGCAGACTTTGTTTTCTAGGTAGGTACACACAGCGCACACATGTTGTGTATTTCTATAGATACTTTTAGCCGAGATAGGTGGGAGAACATGTGACTAGAGGTAAAAGACCTTTAAGTGGAAATGATTATGTGTTTTTTTGAGCAGCGATGATAATTTAGTGGAAATTATCGCCTACGTTTGGAAGGTAGATGTGTGGTTAAGGGGGTAAGAATGAGTTGACCTTTAGAGCAAGTGGTAGAGAGTTTGACCTACGGAACTATTGGAAGTCTGCTTAAATTGTGGTTAGTTTGTAGTTTACTATAGCCATTTTCAAAAAACATTCGCCATCGATAAAGTCTTGACAAGTTGACGGAACGTTGTCATCATCAATAGTGTTAATCTTCATACCCATTGAATTAATATTATTTGAAAGGTTTTGTTGTACAGCGACCTTTTGGTCTATTGTACCCTGTGCTTACACCTCATAGACCTTAATTCCCTCATAGAAGTTCCCCTCGCAATACCTTCACCTCCGGAATCATTTTAAAGCGAACGTTTCTCCGTGACGGATCCGTCCCATAGCACTTTCTTTAGTTCAGTTTCCTTTAAGAAACTAAGGATGACAGCTGTCTCCAGTGACAGTACCCATGCAGGTTTGCAGGATTAAATTTAATCGCCCGGATAATTCATGTCAAGGGTTCACAAGTTCACTAGATTCTACAAAATTGTTGATCGAAGAAAGGTTGACTAAACTTAAGGTCTATCTAAACCTAGACAACAATTTCTTTGTAAACACAGGCTTTCGTATCAATAAACGCTGCGTTAAAGTTATCAACCTTTTACTTAGCAGTTACGTTAAATTTTTGTTTGCCAACTTACTTACTTGGACAGACTTTTCTTAAAAGCAGAAGGCGGGATTTATAAACTCTTTTGAACAGAGTTCCTTTTTGTAGTTATTTAAAGCGGAACAGTCCAAGTCCGTCCATCTTCTGTATTAAAGGTAATAATAAGGTTAACCCAGATGGTTGCCCACTCCAATGTCTTGAAAGTCAAACAGAGCTTTAGAGAGTTTTTCGCCGCCTATAAAATAAAACAATTGTGACAAATATACTTGTCCGCCTTTGGTCAATGTTCTGTCCGCCCAATGGAACTTAGAAGAAACATAAAAGCTTGGCTACAAAAATTTGTGCGTCTTATCGGTGTCCGCCCAAGGGAGGTTTCACTGCCTTCTCAGCTTTTTAAGACAGACAATCCAACTCTGTCGTTCTTGAAGCTGTCATAAAATACGCCCAGGTTTAACAAAAATGTTTATTTGATGGAAAAATCTTTACCTCACTCAAAGAATAAACAAGTCTATACCTAAGGAAGCCGCACTTGACATTATATGGCTGCGCTACTGTCTCATAAATGTGTATAGATGTAGGTAGGTTGTGATCACTTCAACACCCGTTTCAGAGAAAACTTGCACGTACTTTGTAGATTTGCATATGCCAGCCAGATGTGGCTGACAGTGATTATCGTGCAAACATAGAGTAATTCGTAGTTAGGTGTCTGCTCTCCCTGACGAGCCTACCTCGACACGATACACTATACAAATAGGCTGCCATCAGACGTGCGACTGCAATCAGTTTGACATTTGTTGGATGAGCGCATTTCAAGTGAAGTTTATTAATTCCCTCTGATGTGTATCGACTTTGTCAGACAGTTATTCAACCAAAAGATGCTATAAGCAACTTTGTCATCTTTGAAATAAATACAATCCAAAGCTGCCAGGGGACACCTACCTACTATCCAATTTGAACTCATGGTTCAACAAAATAAATACTAATATAAAAAAAAAATACTCAATACGAGTGCGTTCTATCAAAAATGTAGGTACATAAAAATAAACAGCTTCGTAATCAATTTACGTCAATAAGTTTATATTCAGCTTGTTGTGCCGAACGAAGGGCACATATCTCATTCTTCTTGTTGATTTGTTGTGTTGAATTTAATTTTTTTTTTGCTGCGAACACAAACCGTGTACACCCACCAAGGGGAAGCATCATTGTTTCTTTTAAAATTTACATTTCTAATTTTTCAAATTGCAAGTATTAGCCCTCCCTTGCAAGAGCTGCCTCCCAGTCTTGATAGGCTTCGCAAAAGATGAGAGAAAAGGAAACGTTTCATTCCGGTACGTAATCTATCTCAATTTCAATTCCATAACAACAAGGTATGCCCCCCACGGTGGCGGACGTCAGCTGCAGAGAACAACAAAAAACCAACTACATCTACATGGGTACATATGTACGTACGAAGCTCCATGTGAAAAGAACTGAATT
This sequence comes from Cheilosia impressa, assembly GCA_948293265.1. Classification (NCBI taxonomy): domain Eukaryota; kingdom Metazoa; phylum Arthropoda; class Insecta; order Diptera; family Syrphidae; genus Cheilosia; species Cheilosia impressa. Next base: position 51,247,497 of record OX411881.1, on the reverse strand, counting down.
TTCAATCTTATTTCTGCTGTTTTTTCTTCTTTTTCTTGTTTTTACATTTCTCTTCTTTAGCACCACAAAACCACTATTAATCATGTCAGCATCGCATCTGTGCAGTGGAGATGCGGATAAAGATACAAATACGAAAATACGAATACTCGTATATATCGTTTCGCGATTGCCCTAACCTAACCGCTCGCTGAAAGATAGACATTCAGTCAGACAGAGGAATCTTTAAAAATCTGTATCTAACCCGCTGTCGAAGTGACTAATGATGGGGACAAAATAAAAACAAAAAATAAAAACTTCTAGAATATGCTGCAAATTATTTGGCAGAGGTCACTGATAAAGAACTGTATCTGAAGGAGCCGCACTATATTGCTCCCTCCGATAAGGGTGATTGTACAATCAGTGACGGCCGGCGACCGCTCGATTGATTCATTGACTGAGTTCACTCGGAAATCTAATTAATTTCAATTCACCGACGAAAATAGTGATTGACAATCTGTTGTCATTGTCAGCTCTTTTCATTGTAGTTGCGTTGCGACCATGACTGTCATTGTGCTCTTGCAATCACGATTGCAAATCACACGACAACAAAAAATTCGCTTTTCAACAAAAGGAAAGAAAACTTTCTTCGAGATGAGTCACTGCCTAAAATTGGCCTCCGATGCAGCAGTGTTTCTCTAGCGCAAGCAAGACTATCGCCGAACAACAAGATAAACAAACAAGAAGCCAACGAGAAATTGTGTATACAAAATTATGTATATATAAATTATAATATCTAAAGCTATTTTAGTGGCAAACAGCGTACCTACATTTATTGTTGCTTGGAAGGTTTCCGAAAACAACAACTGAAACGGTCGACTTGTCGGACTTGTTGCTAGCCGGCCGAGAGAGCACTACTCGTGTGTTTGCTTGTTGCCGGTCGGCTGGGGGTCATTGTACAATGTGTGCACTGAATTTAAAAAGTATTTCATTTTTTAACATTTATCCCTATCAGTAATTTAAAGAGTGGCGCCAACACGATCACTGATCACAGTCCGTATATCACTTCGAGTGAGATCCAGAGTGGCGATAGGAAGACAGTGGTCGCGGTACAGATGGACGTCGGAACACAACATGACGTGTTGAGATAGACTCCGCTGATAGGTAGCAGGAAAATTAATTATTTACTCATCGGTCCGGTTTTTAGTTATATTGATCAATATGCCTCAAGGTCGGCCCGTCTCTCTTTTTATTTGAGGAAAATTAATAGGCTTAGATGAGGTCGTTTAATAGCAACAGCATTCTGCCGATCGTGTAGTGCCGTAAATGTCACACTTTAATTGTTGTAGATTTTATTATTATTGCGAGAACAATGAATATGCTCATACTCAGCCTTTTTGAGTCATTAAATCAGAAACTTGAATTCGTGCCAAGTTTTATGAGCTGTGGGAATATTTGTGTAGCAAGTATTTTATCGTGATTTTGTGACCTTCTGGTGGATTTATCTCGCGGAAGGCATCACGTGTGATGGATTAGAATATGAAGGAGAATATTTTTTTGTTAGAAATTTTATTTTTATTCTAGTGTGCAGAAAATTTTCAACGGGTTAGTTCGAATGACTGCGTTTCTATTCCAAAAGGTTGCTATTCCGAAAGTAGTCTTTCGAGATGAAATCTTCTTGAAGTGAAGTTTGTCCGGATGGTTTCCTTTGACAGAGCGGACTCCTCAATAAATGGATATTATTTTCCACAATTTCCAGTTAACCCATCTGTTCAAAATCACCAACAGTACACTTTTTTTTTCAAGCAAAGACTTATTTTATGGTTTGCTGGGTCCGATCTGCTTCAAATCTGCAGATCTGCTGTCACTGTGGAAATAGAAATGTAAAACAAATTCCGATGGAGACGTTTCTTTTGGGCCACCCTGTTCATAGCTTGGTTCTGCTCTTATGCATCGTTGTTGTACAACTTATACACTTTTTTGCATTAATTGGCGACGCCGATATACAGTAGAATCTCGAAAAAGAGGGCGAATTCAAAATTAAGTGTTAGTTTTTTTCGAAATCTGAACTTTTTGTGCGCGGCCTAGGAAAGAAAACCAGATAGCGCTTTAAAAAAGTGTAAATGACAATTTGTATTTATTTTTGTAACAAAAATGATGAAAAAAACGTGGAAAACAATAAAACCTATTCAGAGGTTTCCTAAAAAAAAATATTTATTTAAGAATGTTGCTTGTTCAAAGACTTCACCTTCAAGCTTAAAATTTTAGGAAACGTCCAACATTGCAGGGAAAATGTGAAGCTAATGCAGATGTCTGTTGGCGCAGTGGCTTAGTGGTTATTGTGTTGGACTACAAAGCGAGCGGTCCCAAGCTCGAATCCCGAATAAAAAAACAAATTCCAACTTAAGGTTTTTTTCTACTGCGTCGAAAGTCTGACAAACATCCGAGAGTATAACTGTCATGAAAGAGCTTTCAATTGGCCGTTTAGACTCGGCATAAAATTGCGAAGATGCCTCCCCAAAAATGAAAAACTCGCACAAGACGAATGGTTGTGAGAAGCTAGGCCTAGGGTCCCTATGGGCCAGTTGCGCCAACTATTTATTTATTTATTTTCAATGCAGATGTCTTTTGAAGACCGGTGTAGCAGGTAAAGGGGTCATAATTTCAAGTTTCCAAAAATCAACGCGTTCTTCCTTTAGGGCAGTTTACTTTTCGGAGGTTGAACTGTAAACGAATATAAGTCTTTTGAAGAAACTATGTCTAGCTTCGCTCAACCATTCGCTAAATTTGTGCGCATGAATTGAAGTCAGCTAAAATGTTGCGCTGTACCTGCGGAAGCTATGAAGCCTTCACAGGATATCTATATACTTCTGGAGAGAGACCCTGGGTTTAACTTTCTCTAACTCTCCGCTTAGTCATCAAGTCAAGCTTTTCAGAAAATCCACATCTTCCAAAGTGGTAAAAAGGACAAATTACCTCCCCCTTTGGTGGTTCAAAACAAGCTCTTGTTTTCAAAACTCTTTCAACCCTATCAGTACCTTTTACAATTGCATACAGCAATCTCTAAAAATCTGTCACCGAGCCTACAATCACTTCCAAAGTCCCTGGATTAAAATGTCAGTACCCTAACAAATTGTGAAAGCTTCGAATTGGGGTGGGCGCGACTTTAATCGTCGCCTGTCAGCATGAACACACCTCAACATTATGGGTGGATGACACTTTGGAAAACACTGTTGCTGTTTGTCGTAAATATGCCAGGCCAGCCTAGCATATCAGGCATTAATGGAAGATACCTAGCCCAACCCGTTCCCATCATTCAAATCCGACAGACCAAACATCACGCGCTCGCAGGCCATAAAGCAAATATTTTAGTTTCCACAGACAGGCAGCGTCTATTTTTTTTTACCAAACACTATTTAAAGTAGGTATGGGCAAACCTCCACCAACTTGTTTACACTCAGAAGGTGTATCCAAGATAAGATACCCTCCGAAGCAGAATTAAAACGTAATAAATCGTTTAGATAGAAAAATTAAGGCCGATCGATCCACTGTCCACTGCACCCCATTTGACGTGCAATCCACAAGCAATATGCCGTCCGAAATGGATAGCAAAAGCTAATTATTATCAGTCACCAACACGTGTGTCAGTTCAATTTGTCCAACCATCATATCGAATGATGGATGATTCATTAGACCAAAACAAGGTTGTTTTTTTAAGTCAACCCAAAGAGTAAATAAACAACAATAAACAGACCACTGCAGTTGTTTTTTCTTTGCTCTTTTTTTTTGTGTGTATATTTTATATTGTTTACGCCGTTTACGGATAAACATTCGCCTCTTTCTGTGTGTTGTTTTTATAAAACTTAAGCTGCCCGAGAAGCGAAAAGCCAGCTTCTTACGACCTGCGAGTAGATACGACCGTCGAGCACACTATAATCGGATTTGCATGCGGTTCAGAATAAAAAAAAATATGTATCTTTCATCTTTCGTTTCCTCTTAAATTTTTTTCTTCTTGAGAGCCGAAAAAAAAAACCGCTAATGCCAATTTGAAGGCACTCTTGGGATTGGGATTTTATCGAGGCACGCATATGCTACGAGCATGCACAGAGCAGAATTTGTCGGCCTCCGTTCTCGCCATAAAGTCCTACGCGGCGAAGACAAGATATTTGAGCGATATGCGAAAACAAAAAATTAGGTCAGATAAACTGCTGACAGCCGAGCAGGGGTATTTATGGAATCTAATTGGGGGGAAACGAAAACAAAATTCATTTGCCACCACACGAGTCATATAGTCTTCGTCGGCTCTGGGCGAATATTTTTCGTCAGCGCTGGCAAAATAGAATTATATCTTTCTAATTGTAATTGATTTGCGATTATAAGTGGAGGAGTGTAGCTTGTTTTCGTTTTCGCTTCACTAAAAAAATGCTGAAAAAAATAATAAAAGTAAAAAGAACCAACAAAAGCTGGCAGCCGGCTTATCAAAATAGGTTACATGTGGCATGACTATGGTTGATTTTGCGGTCCAACTGCCGATCAAATGCGTCTCGAAATTATGATAAAAGAAAACACATCGTGTTTTGTAAGGAAAATATTACGACATGGGCATTGTACCAGTTGGCCAGCACCCAGGGCGTGCGTGCGTAAGAGAAGCTGGCAAGTGTTTATGATAAACAGTGACCAATCTACGTATTGTTTATGTTACAGAAGGTAAACAAGACGGCAATTTTATTAGCTCTTGACTCGGTCGCTTTAGAGCGAGTATATGAGTCGAGTGCATAAGAAATGAACTGCACTGATGCAATTGATACAGGGAATCGAAAGCTGGGAGCGCCGCGCCGTCTTCCGCCACAGCGGTTCTATCCACAGTGTCGCACTTGGCATTTAGCATTCTCGCATAGTGGTGGCGGGAGAAGTTGCTTTTGTTTTGCGGTTGATCGAGGTGTTAGATGGCTTTGTAAAGTGGGTAAAGAAATTCCTGTAAATAGTGGCTTTGTATAGATTTTGCCTTCAGAGGTTTCCCTCATTGGGTTGAATTTCATAAGCAGCACTTTGAGCGCAAAACGACTCTTTCCTATGAAATTTGGGCAATTTTCGAATTTTACTGGAAATGTTGCCAACAAATACTGAATTTCGAGCAATTTTTGTCAAAAAACCAAAGACATTCAGGTAGCTCTTCGTAGGGTGGTGAGTATGCTGTATAACTGTCCGAAATGTTCGTAAGTGACTATGAAGAGATACCGACTTCTGGGGGATGTGTCTGGAAGCCGCTGAAATATCTGTAACTATCGTACTTGTATCGTACCTTAGGACTATAGCAGATTAGAAATGTAAGAGTTCATCCTTTTTATCTATTCGTTGCAACTTCAACTTAGTTTTTTGTTTTTATTTTATTTTTTTGTAACGAAAGTTGATCTTAATATTGGCTACAGCAGGATACGAGGTAAAACAGTCAATTGATCCAATTCACATCAAGACTTACTTGGGGGTGCTTCCAATTTCAATGTGTTGCTCAAAGTGTTCATTGAAGTTCATCAACTCATGCAGCTACACGGGTTTTCTACAATTGAATGAGTTGATCAACTAGGTGTACAGATGCAGAAACTTTTAACGCAACCACCTGGCAAACGCAGTTGGTCCACTCAAGCGACATATTTTTTCCCAAAATCACATTTGTTGAACAAGTTGATCAACTGGTTGTAGCGTGTAGGTACAGATATAGCCACTTTTTGCGCAACCACCTCGCAAACGCAGTTGATCCACTCGAGTAACAATCATTTTTTAGTAACGTTCTTTGATCAACGATATTTTTGCGGGTATTCTACAATTGAACGAGTTGATCAACTAGGTGTACAGATGCAGCAACTATAAAGTTGAAAGCAAATCGATAGTCTCAACTCGTTCAAAACGAATATGATCAACTTGCAGTCGCAGGGCGTTATTCAACGCGAGCAACGCCTTCACTTTAGGTACTATAGTTGTTTACGAGTCAACACTTGAATTGCGATTAGAAAGTGTGACGCAGTCGGGACGTGTAATCCCTCCTATTATAGTATAAGAGATAGTAAAAGATCAAAGCTCAGTCATTACTTCTAGGTGGATCAACTTATTGACACAGGTCTCATACTGATTTCAGCGCAAAAGGGAGCAATTCTTGTGCCGATTGAATCACGTGTGGAAATATTTTTAGATATGACTCAATTGGCTCAAGAATTCAGTTGGTCAATTGCGTGCAAGTATAAACACTGTTAAGACTGTTGAACAACCTATTCTATTGGGAACAGTCGTCAGAGCAATGAGGCTCAATTGCTCATTGCTCGTTCACAGATGAATCAACTTGATCCCAGATTAATGAAAACTCGATCATAGATTAGCCCAAATGAACTGAGCTCTTGTTTTTACGCAATTGGTCTAAATAAGTGTAAGACTGGCTTCGTTTTGCGCAAGTTTATATATATTTTAGGGATAAAAATAGAATTCGATTATTTTGGGAAAAAAGTCTCTTTAGAGCTCTATAAGATCTTTGACAGCTTCTGAAAGAAGTCAAAAGATATGAAGTCTTAAAGTTCCGCTGTCTAAATTGGGTTTTCCTTGTTCATATTTAGAGCCTTTTGAAGTTCGGTCAATCCTAAGGAAAGTACAAAAAAAGCCGACGAATACTATTGTTGGTCCTTAAAGAACCGATTTGAAATAAACTAGTACATTGATTATTGTACCAAACTGGAGGTCTTTGGTCCTGAATTCTCTTCAACTACTCAGTAAACCGTTCACGAAAGGCACTGGAACTTACAAATAATAATTTTTAGCATTCACACACAAATATTTTGTAGGTCACAATGGGTAGTTTTGAACGGAAAATTTCGACATTGTGAGTTCGTAAAATCTAGCACGTTAGTGTCCGTGCTATGATTATTTGCTTAGGGCACTGTCTGCTGATCAGGTTTTCCTGTCGAAATTTGAAAAGAACTTGAAGACTTAAATGCACTCAATGTGAAGAAGGTATCGCCCTCTTTTACCCTCGTTGTCGTTCACTCCATTTTAGAGTACCAAATTCGTCAAATACCCGGGATCGCAGAAGATGGAAGGCTACAGTGTCTCAGGCAGAGAGAGGCTCTTCACGGGTCGGGAGCCCGTTAAGTAAGTAGTAAATTCGTCAAAAATTTTAAAGTAATGCCGATAGAATTGACAACCAAAAAGGTTGATAGTTTAGTTTAAAATGAGCGGCCTGGGGACCGTCCGTCTGATCGTTTTTGAAATTTTGATCATAACAAGTTATATTTTGCCCGAAGTTTTTGACTATCCTCAGCTGTCGTTACATTTGTGGAAAATGAACTGGATTAAGCTCTAAAATTCATATCTTTTGCCACTTGGTTGCTAGTTTTGGAGGTCCATCGTTCCACCGATAATCGTCTGAAAAATTACGGAATGAGCGACCTGTATTTGAAAGGCGTCGATAAACCTATTCTGAGTGCATGCATAGTCAAATTGTTCTTCTCAATACTGCACTTTTGTCAGTCTTTCAGAGCGTGTAGAGGTCATTGAGATCGACCAAAGTTTGCCCAAAACCTATCAACAGTTTTCAGTGAATTTCTTGTTTCAGTCGCCTCTCCAAACAAATTTCATCAGAAAAAGTCGACTCCACCTTGACAAATTTAAATAATTCATCATGCTACACAAGGGTCTTCCATTTCCCGCTATATCTGCGTTGAAATATTTCCAAACTTGACATACAATATTCGAAAAGCTTCTGACACCTCCGATTAGCCGCCTAAGTTCAGAGCTCGCAGCAAGCGTGCGCCGCGAAACGTGCTGCCAAATGAATTATTACCATCAATACTTAGTCGATCATGTAAACACACTTTCCCGCAGCGACACGCACACACTAAACGGTATGTGCCATCTGCGCGGGTGTATCACGGCTGTTTGGCGTCTGTTTTCTGGTGGCCCCATTCAATGATCATGCGGTGACATTTTTTGTAAATATAAACAAACCGCGAACCGCGCGTTTTTCAAATTAAATTAATTAATTTATACAAGATGGTGTTTTCGCGCACACACCAATGGCGTAGTTGGCAAATCCGACTTGACATCGTTATAACCATGGTTATCTTGATTGCTATTCCGCATCTCCCTGCTGTCATAGGCTGATGAAATTGCCACCATCCACCGGATCACTGTTTCTAATACCCACTAGAGCCGAAGCCTCGTTCATGACTCAGAAAATGTGTATCTATCCCGCAATTAATTCGAATCGAAGCATAATCCAAAACGAATGCTAAACAATGAACGATACAAAATGAAAAACAAAACAAAACAAAAAAAAAACTGATCAAAATTACCTAAACGAGGTGTTTGACACCGTGATTTCAATTTTGTTTTCAAAAACAAGCCGCATATAGTTAGTCGTAGGTATACCCACACCAATAGACTTAGTCCGACCGAAGTGGGTGCGCGAATGGGGTCCTCGACGAGGCGACGGGGGTTCGGATCGATTCGCGTGGGGCCATTAAAAATGAAGCAGACAAAAACAACAACCCAACACAAAAATGCGTCTAAATGACCGAGTGGACCAACGAGAGATGCGCGCGGGGGGCGGGAGGGGGGCCATAAATTCACTTAACGTTACTGCGCGACGTTCTTGTTTTTTATACGTTTCCGGATTGTTTTCGAAATTTATTTCGTTTTGCTAAAACAAACATTAGACGTGATCTGATGGGATTGCGATTCCCCCAACATATGGCTGTCGCATGTCGCATGTGGTGCTGCGTTGCATGTTGCGCACAGTTCATCAGGAGAAACGCTTCTATCTATTTAGAGGAGAGGCATTCTTTGCACGTAATTGTTTACGATCGGGTAAATTATGTTGCGCTGCACAATCTAATCCATCGATCAATCGCGCAGCTCTCTGGCAGCTCTGTGAATTAATTCTGAAATTGAGGAAGCGCGTAAAGATATCAGCAATCATTTGCATGCTTCATGATACGGATAATAGGCTCGTTATCATCGTAATTAGTAGGATGGTAATTTTATTGCAAAATGGAGGTACTCGTTATATTCAGCAAACATGAAAGCTGCTGCTGGTTTCTTTTTTTAGGATTTTCACGCAGCACTAACTAGGAGTGTTGTTTGCTCGCCGAGTGAAAATTGGGCCGGCAAATATTCGCAGGGGGTATAATCTTTGAGGACCGTAATGGCGGCAAGAATGCGCAATAGCGATGGCACATGGACCGATGAAGATTTTCGCATAGGTTTGATGAATTTCGTGCACCTCTTGTTGGAGTTTAGCGGGTTTTTGTTCAACAATTGGCACTTGGGGGTGAGCTTTTGGAATTTGCCCGCAAAATAGGTTTTGAATAAGTGCGCACCGAAATGGGTCACGTTGATGGTTTTTATTTGGTCTCCATACTCGTGGTCTGAGGCGACAGAGCGGTGGCTGAAGTGGTCGATCTTGATCTATCTTGTAGCGCATTGCTGCCAAGTCGGTGGGCATCTCATTGGTGGCTTTGTAGCTGTGTTCAGGATCCCAGGAGAGTAAGTTTTTAAGCCAAGAGCCTTAGTTTGGATCTAGTTTTAGAAGCAGAAACTGATTTTAGGGCTACAAACTCAGTACCAATCGTATCACTGTCAAACACTTGTCTGGTTTCGAGCATTGCTGCTGGCCAGTAGGACCCCTGAATATAAGCTGGGCAACGGACTCTGAAGCAATTGATGGAGTACTCAGCTTAAGCTATACAATTTCAGTATGCCTTGCCCAGAATGCAATTGATGCAGAGCTTAAGGAGATTTGGGTACATTTTCGACACCAGCGCAAAATTTTATTTTATAAACAACATTTTTAGACTATTTTTTTTTTTTTAAATTTGACTTTTAAAAATGTACCAGCTCATCTCTCTTAAAAATCCGCCATACGAGGAAGTATTTCTTCTGTTAACACAATGGACCGCAACGGCTTCTGGGTTAAAATGGCGGCCCCCTAACCTTAGTATTTCCTTGTGATACTTCTTGGGCAGTATTTCCAACTCCAACGAAACAAAAGAACGCTCTGGTGAGGCGAAAAACTGTCAGGAAGAGACGGAACAGGGTGGCGCACTTTGGTCAGTAATTTTGAAATCCGACGAATAGGAGGTTGCACCGGGCTTATTGACACCTTGTGGGAGAGGATCAAAAATACGATAGTCGTCGTGTAGGAGACCGTCCAATGCACATGTCATGATACTAAGTAGGATCATTGTATATGAAACTTATAGTAGTATCATCACGCCAATTTTTTTATTTCTGTCTCCAGCCGCCTAGGGGGTGATCGATCGTTTCTCTCGAGAGAAGAAACGTTTGTTCACTCCTTCTGAATAGAGTAAATAATGGCGTAATGAGTGAGTTTATAAGTGATTTGAAGAGTGCAAACAACAACAAACCGGTTTTAGCGTACTCGCATTAAACTAATGTCGTTTTCCATTGGACAAAAAGAAGCGTCCGGGAGAGTCCGGAATCGAAAAAATGCTGTTCCATTGGCACAAAAATACTCTTCTGGTGATTCTGAGAAGAGAATTTCACTTCTCGATTTCAAGTCAGAATCCACTCAAGAAGCACTCACACAAGTGCAATTTTATGTATTTATTACAAGTCGGCTGACAGCAGCCATAGATTATTTTTTGGCATTTCACCAATACTTTGGTGGATTCTGTCAGAAGCAGTTTTGCTGTTCCATTGGATTTCAGAATGAGTGGATCCCCGAGTGAAACCAATGGAAAACACCATAAATAAGATAATAAATAAGCAATATGCAATGGTAGAGGTTGAATATGAGCGATGAGTATCAATTAAGCACACACACAAAAAAAAATACTCAAAAAACCGGTTATTGAATTGAAGCAGAGTGCATACTGATACTGTACGTGGACAAAGATGATATGGGATGGGATGATGGGAACATACATTATTCATGCTTCCTTATTCACTCAGGCTCAAATATTAGTATACTTTGAGTAAATTAACAACAAAAATACGAAAATTAAATTTGAATCTGAGTAAAATATGAAACAAGACATGTACAACCTACCTCAGCAAATGGCTTTGCAGCACTGAGATTGAGATATGAAATGCGATTGCTGATATCGGCGGTATATTCGCATTCAGCGTTGCCACTAAAGTCTTTAGCAAATGTAGTACGTTAGCTAATAAAATGTAGCATTTTCAAACAAAATGTAGTACCTGTTATTTTTTTTTTTAATTGACGTTTAAATTAAGTAACAAACAAATAAATAGTAATGACATAACAAAAAAATAATTTTAATTCACAAAAAAATAACAGTCCGAATCTGAAACTAATTTTAAAAACCGATCCATATTTGTTATTTGCAGTTGTTGTGGGTGCAGCACAATAAACAAACAAATTTAAATTGGCTGTAATTCCTACGTAAATGACAGCATTCAGCTGAAGATTTGCACATACTTTGGAGTGATGCCAAGTTTTTAAATCGATTTATTTAGTTATAAAAGCACATGGGGGAAATTTGAAATGTTGTTCGTAAAGTAATATGGTTAGACGGATTTTAAGAAATGTAGTACTTTGGGGTAACGATGTAGTATGTAGTACAGCGTTAAGAAATCCCCCAAATATGTAGCATAGTACTACATATGTAGTACAAGTGGCAACGCTGTTCGCATTGCAACAAAGTAACTCACTTCGCTTTCGTATTTGACAAAATGAGCGGGAAAGAAATAGTATATTGGCATGCGATTGGTTTTATTTTTAAGTAGAACTGTATAAATTATGTGAGTGGATCTCCATTAATTTTAATAAAGAGAGCGTAATATTTTCAGCCCTCTTTGGCCTAGTAGTATCTCGCGCCGATAGAGGCATCACCATCGATTTGCCAAAGTGATAGTACTATTAGTTTCATATACAATGGTAGGATGGAACTACCCCCAGGTTTACTTGTGACCTGTCGAGTTGTATTTGTTCTGACAGGCTGACAGTTGCGAATTTTTGTTGCCGCCAACCCTACCCCTTACTACGATATTTGGGAGAAGTTGTTAAACAAAGCTGCTCATGAATAGTGAGTTGGGTCTGGCCTTGACTGGTCCCAGATTACGCACAATGGAAGTACTTTTATTTCACGATCGCCAGTGCTGCCAATTGAGCAATTCTGGACATCTGATTTCATATTCATTGGGACTTAGGTCTTAGGAGAAAAAAAATTTCCTATACACTTCCTACAAGTTCAATTAAATAATCACAACAATGGAAAAAGAACTTCAAAAAAACAAAAACTCAGCTCTGCCACGTCAGCACGTCCAAATCAATGTGTCCGATAAGCAGTTTACTGTAAATAAGACAACAATCGCTTTAAATTCTATTAGCTATTCCCGATGCAGCACTAAGTGTGCATACGGTCCCACTCACTCTACGGCCGAGTGTATAGGTAGTTCGATATTGATTTGACTCCTTTGAAATTATATTTTGTTTATGATAGGTAATCGGTGTTTGTAAATTATGTACACTTCCGTTACAAAAGTCGAGTGCAATAGTATGGCACGAAAACCAATTTTGATTTCACGATATGATTTTGATAAATCGAACAACAATTGCATGCACGGGGCTTTCTTGGACTTTGAATTATTAATCCTTGAATGGCGTGCCTAGTAACAAAGGCAGAGTTACTCGTTTAAAGGATGTAAATAGAAGACGACAGCCGTGCATGCATGTTCGTGATGAAATTAAAATAGAAGAAGCCAAGTATAGGATGACTCACATATAGCAATTGATGTTTCTGTTTGTAAGGGAATAGAAAAACGAAGACATCACATCAATTTGAGGGCAATGCAGATCAAGGACATATGGCTATATGATAATGAAAGCCGCTGTCAAACATTTGCGCAAGTAAAAGTCGCCTTAGCAGAGTAAAAAAATCCCCCAAAGGTGTAGTGAACAGCGAATGAGGTTATTTTTGCCAGCTTGAGACATTTGGGCTCCCGGAGCTAGATTTTCTTTGGCGCCCTTTCGTTCTTCTGCAGGTAAAACTGTTGAATATAATTTAACAATGCTCAACTAATCATGTGATTGATTTCAATCTAAAAAAAAATAATTTAAAACAAATTTTAAATGGCTGCGACTTTCTCTGTGTAAAAATTGGACTTATCTACAATTTTCCGACAGTCCGAGGAGTGCAAGCCAGACTAACCTACAAATTTACTTTCCCGCATTTAAATAAAAACGAAAGTTTCATGCAGAGGTAGATTATTCGGGCAGAACTGTAATCTGTTGTAATTTCCAAAAAAAAATACCTGCCTCTACCTAAATTTGTCAGCACGAGTCTAGGGCCTTACTCGAAATGACAACAAAGTGAGTTAACACTCAAACTTCAAGTGAAAATCGACCCCAAAGCTTCAAGTGCTCATCAAACAAGTGTTATCAAACAGCACTTTTTATCGCCCCTTCCAAATGTCTAGACTATTTTTAATTCATGAACGAACAGTAACAAAAAAATAGCAACAAAGAAAATGTTATTGTAAACAAAAGATAAGGTCCATTAAAAAACAAAATTCTTCCCGTGAAACGTGCCGCTTAACATACTCGTAGATGTCTTAAAAATAGGTTCTTTCATATTCGTACCATATCCAGTAGACTTTGAGTCCATAACACGCTATCTGCAATCGAAATTAATTATGCTTATAAATTCGCTAAAGATCCTCAAAAAGACAACACCAACCAGATAGCCTACTCAATATGCACAATCCATCTGTCTGAGACGAACTTGTGTGCAGTTCTCTAAGCAAACAAATATAAAACGACAACCTATTTCGAGACCTCGAAATGGCTAACTATAGTATAGACCAGGCGTACATGCGCAAAATACAAAGTCGTCACGTATCCACTGCCAAACTTGGTGGTGTTTACTGTACTGATTAGGATTAGAGCAACGAAACAGTATACGGCTGTAATTAATTCTAAATTTACACGTACATAACTCCTAGCTTCGGACTTATCTATGCCATATGATTCTATTTGCAGAACCGTGGCCATAATTTTGGGCAAAGCCTATCTCTGTACGTACAGGCGGTAAAGCTGAACGAAAATAAAGAGGCAACAACACCCACGTCTAGGCGAATTTGCTTTGCTTTGTGACAACTTTCGAGATGGTGTTTGATTAGTTATCAAATGAGTCGAACACGAGCATATCGCCTGAACGTCTAGCCCGCGGAACATAGAGTCTGCTTGATACCCACAATGGAGACGTACTGCTAGTTTTTCAGATTAGCAGGTCTTAAGTGTGTATCGCCTTCCATTATTATTATTATTTTTTTTTTTTTTTTGTATTTTTGCCCTGGAAGTGTTAAAAGCATTCGCAAATATGTAAACACAATGCTGAGAGATGTAAAGTAACAGAGGGGACTGTGCTTCGTGCAAGGACCGGCGACATTTTCGATTAATTTTTGTGTAGGCAATCAAGTCACGCTTTTGATCCAAAAGTTTGATTAAAACTGGCAGTTCGATCGGCTCTCTTAATTGATCTACTGTCGAGACAGAGTAATAGAGCGATTAGCACCTTGACGATTGACGTCAATTTGTCGGTAGGTATAGTTGGCGGGCCGTGGTGCTATGTCTCACCAGTAGCTCCTTTTAGATTCAGTCCAAAATTTAAGAGAGTTACTAGATTAGGTATTTATTAGATTCATTAGAGTCGAATAGGACTAGTTTTTCTAAACCAGACCGAAGGTGGTTTTAAGGATTGTTTGTCCACTTTAAGGCAGAGTTTTCGATCAAATGGAAATCAAGGACGTGGAATAAATAGGTATGTTCCCCCACAAAAGCCGGGAGTATGCGAATTAAACAATTGGATTGGAATTCAGCCACTAAAAACTATCTATGCACTTGACAGCAAACGATCAGTTCGACTGACAGAAAATCCAAACCATAAACACTGCCGCAGGATATTTTTTTAGCTAAAAACAGCTCCATGCCATGGGTTCAAAGAGCCGATTCTTTGGCCCGAACGCGGCATGACTCCATAGCACACAGTGAGGTCAAAACCAAGATGTCTACAAAACATTGAGTTACTGTAGGCGTCTCAGAAATATTTAAAGGGTGTCCCATAATTCACACAAAATTTGAATTTTGCGCCTTTTAATAGTACAGTGATGCCAACGCAAAAAAATTATAACAATGTGACAGCTGACATTTCGGGGTTAGTAAAAATGTAGGGCTGTAAGAAACAAAAACGCATTTTAATTGTTGACAGCTACGGTCCGCAATTTTCATATAAAAAATGGCCGTCGTAGTGATTTAAAACCAAATCAAATGTGAAGTGAATAATTAAAAAAATCACGGAGACTGGATTTAAACACTCCAGCTTTCCCTGTCATTCGTTCAACAGGAAAAATCGAAGCAGTTCGCTAGAGTATTGCTGATAGTCCAGGAACATCAATTCGTCGTAGTCAAGAAAGGGGGCATTTCGAGAAGCTCTCTACAGCGAATTCTCACGAAAGACACAGTTTTTAGGGCCTAAATAATTAAAAGATATGAATTTGACCAACATGTGCTTTCAACAAGACGGCGCCACATGCTATAAAGCCAAAGAAACAATTTAATTACTGAATGCGTCATTTCCTAATCCTCTGAACGGCTGTTTTGCTACCAAAATTGGCCATCCAGATCTTCCGATTTATCGCCATTGGAGTTTTTTCTTTAGGGTCTTTTTGAAGTCAAAGGTATATGCAAAGAGGCCTACGACCACCAACGCCTTGAAAGAGGAAATCGGGAGGTGTATTAATGAAATTCAGCCACATTTATGCGAAACGATCGTAGAAAATTTCAATAAAAGAGTACGCACTTGCCAGCAAAGCCGTGGCGGCCATTTATCCCATGCGCTATTCCATACATAACCTCAGTCTGTATATACTCCATAAATGAATAAAAAATTTAAGCTTTATAATTAAAAATCTGGGGCCAAATCGACACATCCGTGAACGAGCAATACGTTCACCGAATTATGCCGGTTTTACACACGAAACAAAAACAAATTCCGTCACGTAGTGCTCGTTCACGGAAGACACGATTCGACTTCTGTATTTTCTATACCAAAATTATATTTTGCGTGAATTATAGGACACCCTTTATAAGAAAGTTTTTTTTAAAAGAAACTAAAGAGCAGAGCTATAGTCATGGAACTAAAATGAAAAATACATCAATGAAGCAAAATATTGGGCACCCGCAGAGTCTAATACGAGCCTTTCTGTAGAGAGAGCTATGATAAAGAAGACACTTCTTCCCGGACTTAGTAAACCTTTCAGACGCGTCGACTTATACGACTTGCATCGATTCAAAAACGTCAAGGAATTGCTTGATAGTCCGCAGGCTATTGCAGCTTTCATTGAACGTTACTAATAATCATTTTTAACCTTCATGCTAAATATTTTGTAGGTCACAATATGCAATTTTGTATAGAAAATGCCACCCTTGTGAGTTCGAAAAATTTAGTCTGGACACTAAAAATTATTATTAGTATCGCGGATGGTATTCTTATTGGTTTAAGTGTTTCGGGTGCAGCATTTTCTTATCCGTCCATTTGTCTAACTTTACTAAACTTCCCCCTTTATGATTCTTATATTAGGTTTTGTTTGTTTTTGTTTTTTTTTTTAAATGCGAAAATTCACGCATCGAACGGATGAATGTCAGATATATCCAAAATTAGGTCTTGCGCACATTTTTAGCACGATTCTCGGGATGTGGCACAAACGTGTTAGGAAGACCCACAGCCTCAGGTAGCAAGCGACCCAAGCTAGCTTGGTCTTTAGCCAACTGCCTCCAATTGCGGACTTTTCTATTTGTGTGATATTGGTCGCTGAATAGGCGACTTCTTCATCACATGGGTTGACCTTCTGGGTTAAAATCGGAGGCTCTGTGGACCAGACTCCACTTGTCAACGAACAAAGGAATTTTTTTTCACAAACTTTCGCCTCGAAACGGTGGATAGCGTCAATCATTTGAAAAGAATTAGGCTTCAGATCCGTAGAGAAGGACTGAGATCATCTTGTACAAAGCCTCCTCTGTCTCAGCGGTTTCACTTCATCAAAAATGTGGGTGCCATAAATACGACCACAATCAGTTCATCAATTCCACTATTCCGCTTGAACTGATATTGCAACCGCAAGTACCTACCCGGAATATGATATTTTGTAAAAACCCCCTGTCGAAATGATTCCCATTCAATAAGCCGCAGCTTATCAGGACTTTAAAAACTCAAATTGTAGTAATAAAATCTCGGATTTATGTGTTCTTTTCCAAGGAAGTTGAGTCGATTTTATTACAACTCTCTAACCCACGCAGTCTTCGCTTTCCCATCGGCACGAAGTAAAGTGAATTTTTCCCCAAAAGTTGTCCACTCCACCGAATCCTAAGAAAAAAAAGTAAACGCACTTAAATCGGGACATATATCGAGCAGGAGGTCCCTGTCAGATTTTGTTTTTGTTTTCATTCGGGAATAGTTGAGATGCCCGCCGCACAAAATCCATTTGGCTTGCGTACTCCGACAGATCGAGTGAACAATGTTGTTGGATTTTTTGTTTCCCCTTCCAGGAACCCATGTCAATGGCTAATCAATGCCGACAAGCTAATTCTAATTGTGATCTGTCATGCACAGGCCATGTGACATTTTTGGTTGTTTACGCTGATGTGATTTGTTGACGCAAACCAAATTCCACAACTGTACGCACAGCGCACCAACGATAAACCCAATTGGAGAGCCAAACAAACGCACAGCAATAAATCATATTTAAGCTTTTCAATGGGTGCCACAGCAGTACCACATTGGACCGGCGTTTGTTTATACAAATAATTATTACGAAAATACGGAACTGTTGGGAAAGAGATGTTCTGTTTACACTAGGTGGTACTATTCATATGGAAAGGAAAACTAGTGCAAATGGAGGAACGCCATATAAACAAAGTAATTACCTTGAAGGAAGGAGATTGGTGTTTTTTTTCCCCGAAATTATTTTTAGCACATTATAATTTCGTAAAGCCACATACAGAGAACGGTTTTATGGGCGTAAACAAATCAATATGAGCCTAAGCACTCGGGTAGGAAGGAGTCTATTGAAATGTGAAATCAAAGGGATCATGCAGTATCAATATGCAGGGGGAAAGAGGGCGAGGCAGACTGTAGAATAATTGACTTTTTCTCCCGCTGATTTCTTTCTCTAAATCGGGAAAAGGTTTCCCCCGGGACGGAGACCGATGTGTGGCTGCGTGTGTGTTTATTCTTTTTTCCTCAAACTGAGAAGAGTCCTTATTGTGATGTATGACAAACAAAATAACAAGGACCCGGTGAAAGTATATTCGATACACTTCCTCTGCCCCTTTAGTTTTGGAGGATTTTTTCTTTTCTTTTTCAACGACATTCCCTAATCCTTTGATGATACACACAATCGCAGAGTTGCATTGTTAAACCGTACCAGAGAGAAGGAGAGAGAGGGGAAAGGATACACAAAGTCGTTTTATTATAGCGATTTTCATGGTGACTTGGCAAATGTAATGAGGTTCAATTTACTGTGAGCGGGCTCCTTTCTTGAGCACATAATGAGAGGGCTTAAAATGTCTGTGGGCGGTATACTTGGCGCTTGGTATATATAGTTGAAAGAGGAAGAGTGCCATCATTGAGCTTTTCTTTTCACTGAAGTAGCGTACTTTATTCAATTGTTTGGCAGTGCATGTAGGATGGAAATCATAGCAATTACCTGGAAATTCGGTGGTCATTAGGCAGGGACTTCATTTTTTATATGACGGCTTGTGTGCAAAGTGGGCTATTATGACATGTTTTATGTAACTATGGGTAGGTACTGCCTTATGCAGTTGTTAAGGATTATTTCGTCAAAGTAAATAATGAGACGATTTTTTGGGCTGATAAATTGTGCGGCCTTGAAGTGTCTTTCTGTTGAGTAAGAATGTTAATTTAACATGTGGGCTCCACAAATACAAGTCCTTTGAATGCGGGACAAATTATGGTACTCAACTGCGGCGAGAATTTGGGAAGAAGTGGAGAGTTTTAAGCTCGCCTTTCAGCTTTTAATATTGATTTGGGAATTTTTAACGTTTTCCTTAGATACATCGTATAAGTGCAACTGAATGCAGTTTTTTTATATATGTATTGGGCCTTAGCAATAAACATTTTTAGTCTGGACTCTAAGTTCTCGTAGTTCACTATTTTTCATACAAATTTTGCAATTGTGAGCTTTTGCAAATTTAAAGTCGAGACTAAAAATGTTTATTGCTAAGGCCCATTGTCTTTGGACGTTTGTTGAGATAAGTTGGCATAACCTTAAAGCGGTACAAATTCTGGTACGGACCGCCAGAATTGTTTAGAATTGCGTTCCACAAATTCATACTTACGCCTTACTGCATTCTTTACAGAGGTGCAACCGGTGTTATTCCTCATCGACGCCACAGTGTTGCAAAAATTCCTTACTGTTGAGGTGACTTGACTTGATCTTGTGGTTGGCTGCTGAAAAACGGGCAACAGTTTAGGAAAAGTGGTCAAAAACAGTTGTTGCCCTAACAAAAGTCCTGCAGAACCTATCTACGAGTGAGAATTCCGTGACAACTTCCAAGTTTTAACGATCAGTACGACGATTTGTAGTCACGTAATAAAATTGTAGGCTTCGCCAGAGCTGCCGTTTGGAAACACAGATAGATGCGTAAAAAGTTGCACCGTTTTACAAGACTGTCTGGAAGTCTTTGGTTGGATTTTCCATTCGATTACACAAATGATGATGTGTCGAATTTCGTTGACATGAAAGCTACAAGGCTGCAACTGCATAAAAATCAGTCTCACTTGGACAGCGTTTTTAGGAACGAAAGAAACCCCTTTTAGTGGAGTCGGGAGCAATGGATTGCTCTTTTCTGACAAGCGAACCAGTACAACATGGCCACCAGGCCACATCTTCCGGGCACTAGTCAAACGAAAAAAAAAAAACAATCAACGATTTTGTATTTCTCATTTTATTTTGTAATACTCGTTATAATAACTTATTTCCATTTTGTTGTTTATATTTTTTTTTCACAATATCTTCTTCACAATTTGTTCGTCCATAATTTATTTTGTTTCATTTTTTTTTGTCTTGTTTCATAAATAAATAATCAATTCAATTTGAAATAACAACTAGTTACCTTAAGGCTAATATCAATTTTTGTTTTATATTTTATATTCTTGTCTTCTCATTATCATTTTGTTGGTTTTATTATTTATCAGTAAATTTAAATTGTTAAAACTATGTATTAACATTATGTATATATATATGTGTGTGTATATATATACTTTCTTTGTATTCTTAGTTTTGTTATATATATTTAAATGTTTGTTTGTTTTTTTTTTCCATTCATATAAAGTGTTTGATTACAATTTGTTTGTTTTCTTTTTTTATACTTATAGCTATTTATTTCGTTCTTTTGGTTTTTATGTCAAAAGTACAATTATTGATATTTGCATTCACAATAATGCAAAGGAGCGCGTGTTCTTTATTTTGATCGGAATTTGTTTGTTTCCCTTTTCATATTCTTTACCAATTTAAATTTATAAACACGATTAAGTTTTTGTTTTGTATTGATATTAAAATGTAATTGATTATAAACGAGAGATAGAGAGGTCCATTAAAAATTACATCACAATTATTTATTTGTTACAATAGTTGTTGTTTCTTAATTATTTTCTTTATTCCTAATATCTATGTATATAATATTTTGTTGGTTGTTTTGTGTTTCTTTTATAAATTCTTGTATTTTTGTTTGGTTGTGTGTGAGATTGTGTATGTATGTGTTTGTGTGAGGGGGTAGTGTTTGAAAAATGTTTGGTTTTGTTAATCCTATCAATACGTAGATTATTATTATTACTATTTTTTTACTTTGTATCATTTTAAAAGTCTTTAGCATTTTGTGTGATTTTACCTAGTTGTAATTAAGTTAAGAGTCATAAGTCGTGTCCTTTTTGTTGGGTTTGGTGTTTTGTATTTGTTGTTCTTTAGTTTTGTTATCTTAGAAACCAGAATATATATATATTTTTTTTGTAAGTTCCTGGTCCACCATTAAATGAAAAGAAAGATATTGATAAGGAAAGCTTTAAACGATAAATAATTTCACCAATTCAGTTCAAACAAGCAAAGATATGTTTTTGGTTTTATTTTTGTCTTGAAAGAAAGAAAAAACTACATAAATCTAGGTAACGAAAAATAGAAATAACACAGTGTTTCAGTTTTTTATTTATTTATTTATTGTGAAATAATATTGTTAGCTACATAACATATGTAAATTCAGTTTAAAGTGTTTTTCTGTATTTTTATTTTTTGGTTTAAACTTCATATTTATGCTGTTTTTTTTCGTAATAAATTTTATACTTTTTAACCTACAAATTATTGTAATTTTATTTTTATTTAGAACAATAAAAAATGCTTTTTAGTTTTTTTTTTTGTAATTTTTTTCTTTTCTTAATTTTGTATGCTTATCATTTAAATATTTTTCATTTGTCACAGTACAGTTCTTTGCTTCCCTTTTTGGTATTTTTACAAGAACACAAACAAAAGAATATTATTTTATTTATTTTTTTCATTTTAATAAAACATAAAAAAAAATCATTTGATGAAGAATGACTGAATGTTTTGTTTGGTGAAAGACATAGAGATAGAGAAAGAGAAAGACAAATTTTGGGCTAGTTTTTCTTACAATTTTTGTATGGAAACTTGATTTGGTGAAATTATAAATTAAAACATGTTGATTTAAGGAAAAATGATTGTGTGTAAAGAAGCTGGGATTCTTCTCTGTTGTTTTCTTTTTTATTACTAGTTCTGTACGAAATTTGTTTTCTTTTTTACACTTAAATTTGTATTATTATTATTATTTTTGTTTTTTTGTGTGTGTGTGTTTTTTTTTTAATTTTTTAATGAACGATATTTATAAGCGACTTTGTTTATTGTGTTTATTTTATAAGCGCGCAACTACTGACACTGATATAATAATAATGATGAATAATATTTTTCTTTTTGTTACTTAAGAAATTATGACGGAGAAATTGACTATTTTTATTGTTTGGTATAAGTTTATTTAAGTTTTTGTTACTTCTTTTGGAAATTCTAAAATTATGCTGCTTGAATATTGTTTGGTTTGGGGGTTGTTTTTTGTTGTCTGAACTACACAGTGAATTTAACTATGTACTTAAGAAACATTGAGCACGACATTATTGTTTTATTTTAATTTTTACTTTGTTTTTAGTAATTTTTCTTGTTTAAGCACGAAATTTGTAAATTTCATTTTGTTGGTTTATAATTGTTATTTTTTTTTATTACATTTAATTATTATTATTTTTATTTTTTTTTTTTCGTAAAATCTGATATGGACGATGACGCAAAAGGGGAAAAATTCGTTTATTCTTTTATTTTTGTGTTTGCTTTTCGTTTAAATATAATAATATATATATATGTATATATTTTGCTTTTTGTAATATACGATCTACAGAGAAAACCTAATTTATTATTTTCATATACATATATTTCTTTTTCATGATTTTAGTCTCTTAATTTATTGAGTATTATAGAATATTTGAAATGAAATAATGCGGCCAAACAAGGGAAAAGACAAATCAATCAATTTTATTAAAATTCAGTCGACGACCGAGAAACAACCTAAAAATCGAATTCACTTTGAATTTTTTCTCCGAATGGAATTGAAAATGAAAATACTTACATATCCTACCTAACTAGATTGAAATTGATTATAATAACTAATTTTGTTTGTATCTTAATCATATATCGGTATGCACATATACATATAACTGAATAAATTGTTTTTGTGTCATAATTGCAACTTTTACAATTTTCTTGAAAATATATTATATCAAGTCGACAGACTGTGAAAATATTTTGAGAAACTTCTAGCGCTAGACAGTAGAGAAGACTCACAGAACTTTTACAGTGAGCTGTACTCCGAAATAAGTTTAAGAATGCCAGTCCCAATAAATCGGTTATCAGTTGGGTCAGAAATTTACGTCTGAAAAGTAGCGATAGCACAGGATTACTCAGTCTGTCGTACCAATTATATTAATTTTTGTTTTTTTTTTTCATATACTTTGACTGGACTAGCTGGTGCAACTTAATCCTATAAAAAAAAACAGACAGCCTTACACGAAAAACAATTGAGTATTATTAATCCATCAAAAGCTGTAGTTTTATATGCGAATTCGTATGCCTTTATATGCGGTTTATATGTATATATGTGTGCACTCACAGAATTGAGTTTTTTTTTTTAATTTTTTGTTTTTATTTTAAGTGAAAAAATAACTTATGTCGTATATGTATATATGTATGTATATAAATATTTAAATTTGTTTGTTTTCTCGTTAAATAGACACCCACAAATTTTTTTATTTATTTATTTTTATTTATTTTTTTTTTTTTCGTTTTGACTTGAAGGGTTGAAAAGCTCACCTTATAGCTTTTTGTTTTGTTAAATCCTTAAATACTCTTTACTAAATTGAAATGGCACATTTTACGAACAACTTAAAATGAGAACCTACTCGAAAAAGTTAAATTTGCTGTCAATATTGTTGAAATGTGTATATATTATCTTATTAGGGACTCGCGCAAACTTTTAGTTATTTTCTTGTACCTCCACAAAACATACACTTGTTTTAGGGGCGAGGGGGGGGGCTGTGTTTTTTGAACAAACAAATAATAAAAATTGTTTAATTAACATAAATCCTACCTATCTAAAGATTATACACATATATATTTTGCTTTATACAATAATGGGCCTGTGATTGGTTTCACATTAATAGAAGAATATGGCTGGCATTGCGATATACACTAAAATAGCTGATTTACTTCCACCTCAGAGCATCCGAAACCGCCGCTAGTCAATCACTAATATACACGAAATAAAGAACACTTATTCTTAGTTCATACTATTTTTAAAATTTGTTAATTGTAATTGTCGTTCCTAAAATTTGTTAATAATAATAATATATATATATATTTATCTGTTTCATTGTAACACACCCATGATTATTAAATTGTTCACTTTACCTATGGAAAAAAGTGTTATTTTGTTAATAAACCGAATACCTAAAAACTCAATGAATCTCACATGCACTTTGTTAATAATTAATATTTTTGTTTGTAACGATATCTACACGATAAGTTTTTTTGTTTTTTTTAATTGAAAAAACACAATATTTCCTTGCACGATACTTTTACGCCTGCAATTTATTCTCAAACAGTTATATATCCTACTAAATATTGTTTGCTGCTGCATCTTATGTTTTTGTCCTTATTGTTGCTCATGTTCATCTCTGGTTTTAATTTTTTTTTAAAGGCAATTGAATTGAAATTGGAAAAAAACTCATAAGTCATCTAAGAAGAAAAAAAAATCTCAACCAAACAGGACATTTTTAAATAAATGGCTCAAAGTATAACATCCACCACACCGTTATCATAATTTCAGAATCAATAAATATATCATGGTAATTTGTCCATATTTTTTTTTTTTAATTTAAAAAACCTATTAACAATGTAATAATAATTAATGATGATGATTATATTTTGTTTTAAATACCTATAATTTTGTTGTTGTTGTCTTCAATTGTTGTTGATTTTGTTATTTGTTTTCTTTTTTTCTTCATTTCAAATATAAAAATATAGTTTTGTGTTTGTTTATAATTATTATTTGTTCTCTTTTGCTTAAATATTAATTTGTACACAATTAAAAGAATTTTTTATTATTTTATGCAATTCTTTCGTTTTATATCATCTGTTTTCTTTTACTCGTTTAATTTGTAAATATGCGTTAGATTTTGTTTGTTTTTATATCCACATAAGTTGAATTTACTTTTTATTATTTGAAAGACACGAAAATTTGAGTAAATTATAAGAAAAAAATTAATAAAATTGATTGATTTCTATTCTAAGGTTAATCCTAAGTTTTATTCCTGACATAATGTTTATGTTTTATGTTATATTTTATGCGGTTTTTATAAACCGATCACGTTGTGCTTTTCGATCGATTTCTCTTATATTTTTTTTTTAATTTTCTTTTCCGTAAATTTTTATTTTTAAATTAAACAAAACACATATATTATAACCAATGGCAACCGAAAAAAAATTACGTAATGCTTAGTTTGGAAGGAAGAACGTTTCGTGGCGTTAGCGAAGCTTATTAAAGCCTTCGATATCTGGTTAGATCCGAACATATCCGATGGGCACTTTACAAGTTTGGGCACAATGGCGAGGTGCCTCCATACAACCCATTGTACGGAGTCTGGCTTAAGCCAATTTCAACATGGTGCTAATGAATTGGTGCAACAACACCAAAGTCGTTTTAGGTTTGAGTGTTGCCTCAGTTTTTGTTTGTAGTTCGCAGAACGTGCTGAATGGAACTGATCACTAGTAGGAGGTAACAGATTTCATTTCATGAAAATTGCGCACTTTGAGCAGAAGTCAATAGTGGGGAGCCGTACAGCGAAAATGTTTGTCGGAGTTTTTTTTTTAAATCTGATTCCTTCGAAAGCAAGGAATGGAATGTTGTTAATTAGATTTAAAATAGATACGCAATTGAGTGAAAGTGATGCATTGGCACTCACGGAAAATGTTTTTGGTCTGTTAACCTACTGGAACTATTATTTATTTTTATGTCTAATTTATTAAATTTTATTTTATTTTTAGTTACAATTTCCAATTTCTTATTTGGACGTGAGCGTCTGCTTAATTCTTAGACGTGTATTTCTGAGGTTTTAAATATTAAATCGGTTCCCATCATAACACTTTTCGGTTTTGAGGTGCACAAGTAAGCACAAGCCCGATAAATATAAATACTCGCCAACTGAAAATGCCACCTGTCACTTGATTTTTATAATTCAATCACTTATTTTTAATTTTTGAGAGGTTGTGAACTTTGGAGCGGGTCCCTAGGGAGCCTAGGCAAAAGAGCAGATAATCATTTGACGTCTAACTTCGGCCGATGACTATCATGAACGCAAGTGCTATTTATATACGAGGAACTAAGTAAAGCGATTTTCAGTTTGTGAAATCAATCTGCGGATAGGTCCAAGACGAGACTGTAGTATCAAGTCCGATATCTCTCTTTTTTTCCCCATGGAAATGATCCTGATAATTTGGGAGAATTGGCTGTGTATTTACTGCAGTGAAAGTCAGAAAAGCCTTCCAGCTTCGACGTCTTGAATACAGAGTACGAAAGATCCTACCGTGATCACTCCGTTTGAGTTGTGCATTTTTAATAAAGCCTTAGACCAAATATAAGGTTCAAGCCCGCCTCTCGCTAGTAAAAATTATAAACAAAACAACTGAAAAGAAGATACTTACTCAAATCAAAACCAAAGAAACTAAAAGTCCAACTAAAGATGCAAATAAACAACAAAAAAGAACCTAAAAACACAACGCGAGAAAAGGAAAAAATCAAACAGAAGACCCAAGCAAAACGAATAACTGAAAATTCAAAGAAAATAAATAAATAATAAAACGAAAAAGTTAAATTTTTTAAATTATTTGCTTTTTATTGTTTTTTTTATGATTTTTTCTTTTTTGTATCATTTTTTTGTTTGTTTGTTTTGTTTTCACTTTTTCTTCACCAATTTGTTTATCATCTCTATATTATATATAAAAAGAGAGTAGCTTACATGCTAAATCACGTAGATCTTGTTGTATTTATGTAGTTATTATTTTTAATGGATTCTTTTGTTTTATAATTATTAATTAATCACATGGTGGGATAACTCGTATTGTGATCAGAGTCATTACTAAATATTACTATATAATAATATATATACTTTGTTTTTGTTTTTTGTTTTTTTAATTGGTAACATTTAATATTTTGTTTTTTTGTTTTTCTTTTTTACTTTTCGTAATTTTCTTCAAACATCATACTTAGGGGCTATTATTTTATTTTTACTGTGTGTTGTGAGTTTTTTTTTTTATTTTTTTAAAAGGGATCCTTAATAATATGATCTCTCTCGCATATAGAAAAAATATTTGATTAAAATTATCGTGTGTAATGTTAAAAAAAAACTAATATTAAAAAAAATTAATTAATATTAATCAATACTTGTTTTATGTTTAATAAAATGATTTTATTTTTTCTATATGTGTAGATTACATATTGTTAAAGAATAAAAAGAAGAAATTAGATTTATTTAAGAATATTGTTGTTGTTTTGAATTTGTTGATAAAGCTAATGTTATATAGAAAAATTACAAAAAGAATTTGGTTTTGTTTGGCGGGGGAGATTGTTTTTTTTTTTCAAATATGAAAGGGATGATATTGAATGAGAGTGAGAGATTAGGGGGGCAGGGGATGAATGATGTGTATTTTGTGGCGGTGTGCTGTGTACGGTAAAAAAATGTAGTTATACTACAAAAATTAGACATTAAAAAAAATAACACATAACAGAGAGGAGTTTCTTTTGCTTATTGAACGATGATATCTATATAATAATTGATTTTATTAACTGAAAACCGATTGTGTTTTGTTTAAATTTTATACGTTTAATAAATACTACATTCTACATCACATTTTATGACTGAATAATATTTGTTTCTTGCTTGCAAATGTCTTCTTTTTTTCATATTTGTTTCAATTTCTATTCTACACACGATTTAGAAAATTTATTTAAAATTCTTTATTTGTTTCGTACAAATACCTAAGTGGAGAAGGGGGCAGGGTGGTATATCTTTGTTTATATCTCGTTAATTGAATTGTATAAAAAAATTGTTGTTGATTTACCGGTGTGAGTACGAGTAGTAATTAGTTTTTGTTTGAGTTGAATAATTATATTTTCTGTTTATCAGTCATTACTTGAGAATATCTATTTTTGTTTGTTCCTATAGTTAGTTTTTCTTTTTATTCCTAAGCTTATTTTTATTCTTTTTACAGCGAAAATAATTTTTTGAATGATAGAAGAGGAGGGTGAGAAAAGAAGATATATAATATACTTTGAAGGTTGTGTTGTGTTTTTCTTTACAACAAATTGGTCAAAAAGGTTCCAGGCTGGTGTCAGAATTTTTGCTTAAATCTGCTCAAATGCAAGTTAACCTAGAGAATAAGATTTAATTCAGTTAACTTGATCACATTTTTCTTGTTTTGGTTTATGCAGGAGAGTTTCTCTTTTAGTTTGGGGTGGTTTGCAAAATTTATTTTTCCTATGCTACTCCTAGATATAAACAAATTTTTCACTTCTTCCTCACAATAATTGATAATATTTTTTATACTTGTTTAAACAGCCCTCTTGATTTTGTTTGCATGCTAAAAATTGTATTTTTCTGGTTTTTCGTGTCGCGTGTGTGTGTGTGTGAGTGATCTGTGTGTTCTATTTACACTTGAGAAGGAAAGTGAAACGAATGGCGAAAAGTGGTGGTGAAATGATATGACAGAAACAAGGGATGTGGTGAAGGGTGAGAATAGAGGTGTTTGTTAGTGTTTTTGTTTTTTTCGTAAAATAATAAAAATTCGAGATCGTTTTTTCTTTTCTTATATAAAAAAAAGTTTTTTTTTTTGTTTGTGATTAAATTAAGACAAAAACTATATATTTTTAAACATCTAATGGTTTTTTTAATACAAAAAAAAATGTAACACGCACAGTTGATTTGTTTTCCATTAAAAAAAATAATAATTATAATAATAATATTAAATTATATAATAACACATACAAGTTCTTAATCAAATGAAGAAATTTCAAAAATAATTTATCGCAAACACGGGTTTTGAATTTAATTTCAATTAAAAAAACTACCTAGCAGTTTAAAAAAAAAAACAGATTTTTTATGATAATTACTATAAAATATAACACAGATGACTTTTTCATATTTATGTTTTCATTAATTTTTTGTTCCTAAAGTGGTTTTCTGTTGATTTTTCGATTTTTTTTTTATTTAAATAGAAAATGTTTCTTTTTTTCGTTTTTGAAATGAAGGGGATACACTACTATCAAAGTAGCACACAAACATAATAATACGATAAAAAAAAAGATAAATTAGATTTTGCAAGAATAAATTACAACGAATTTAATTTTAATAAGAATCTAAAACTCGAAGAAGACGAAGAATTATTCTTTTGTTATAATGTGTATCCTCGGGGTTTTGTTCTCAGAAAGACGACGGCGAAATTAATGAAACTTAATAATTTAATAGATTTTTTGTTTGTTTTTTATGCAATATGTTATATGTAAAAAAATGTTTTTTGTTTTTTTTTTATAATTAATAATTATAGATTAATAATATTATTAATATCACATCACCTTTGTTTTTGATGATAATACTTAAAAATACGAAAATTTAAGGATTTATTTTATACCTTACAGATTTCTTTTCGAAAAGAAAGAAAAAAAAAATTTAAGAGATAAAGTGCTGCCACTTTTTTCTCTCGCGTGTGTGTATGTTGTTGGTTGTTTTGAAAAGATTTCATTTTGTTTATAATTATACGTAATGTTCTGCCTCTGAATGGCTTCGGGTATTGTGTGTATTACTATATTTATTTCAACTGGGTTTGGTTTCTTTGTTTTACTCATTTCGTTGATCGGGGGGATGGAAACAAGTAGAGTTTAATTTGTTTCTTGTTGTTTTGATTGCGCGCGTTATTTATTTATTGTTTTTTTTTTTACGTTTTGTAATAAGATAAGATAAACATTCGGAGGGATTTGAAATTATTATTTTCTCTTATTGTTTGATGATGTTGCAATTGTTTTTGAGAGAAAGAGTGTATGTTTGTGGTTGGGTCAGGATGGAGATAGATACTTATTGGAGTGAATATTAAAAATCTTACTCTGACGAACTGTGGTACAATTTGTTTTTGGTTAGCGAAAAGTCGGGACTAATCAAAATTGTACTGCTACGTGTAAGATTTCTGCAAAGAAAAAGAAAACAGAGAGGTGTTTGGTTAGTTTACTGTTCATCGTGGTTTCTGGGGGATGGGGGTGATTTTTTATGTTTCTCTTGATTGGATACTTACTTAATAAACTGCGGCAAAAGCGATGTCCAACCACTCTTGTCCTGTTTCAAAGTTAAATACAGCTCAAAAGTAGGCACTGTATTTGGATCTACTTTCATCGATGCAATTCGCCTGCAAAAACAAAGAGAAAACAAAAACCATAAATATAATTTGTCGTGGAAAAATAGAAAGGGGCAGCAAAAAAATAAATTAACGCCATTAAACCTCACGCTCACATGTGTTCTGTTCAGCGACTATAAATAGCACACGCATAAAAGAAGGCAGCTCCAACTGAAACTGAAGTGCTAATACAACAAGAAAGACCCTGAAGGCTGTTCTGATAAGCATAGTAGAAACAAAAAAAAAAACACACAGCCGACCGAAGACCGCCGATTAGGAGGGAACGTAGTTCGGTCGAGTAGGAAGAGACGGTCTTTAATTGTGTTTAATTTGTTATGCGCTTTGTTTCAATTGACACAGAGATAGAGCAGCAGATAGCAGCACAAGATCGAGCTAGTACAGTGTAGACTGTGTACACATTTTCTGCTTCTGCTTGTGTAGTTAATTTAAGCTCTCAAATAGACCGAGTGGCGAGCAAAGTGAATGGTGGTCATCTTCGACTATCGTCTATTGACCTCCCCACTTGTTTCTGTTGTTTGTTTTTTTTTTTACTGGCCAATTTGAATTAGATTCATAAATTGAACGCTCATTGGCGTAAATTGCTGGTGGCTATATTTAGAATGCTGGGTCAACAGATTTTCCTTACAGCATGCGGTAGCGATTTTTGGCTAAGGTGTCAAAAAGAAAGAATTGCGTTTGACACTTACCTTGTATTACTTGGCTCATCCTCGAATTCTATGTAAATTGTACAACCCCTAATGCCGCACGGTTCCTTCTCCGAAACTTTTATTATCTCCGCAGCTATCCTAGGTGTGAGGTCCCACGGCAGTGAGACCTCGGTGCAAGCCAAATGGCGACTCTTAGCCGCACGAAGTTCGCTCTGCAAACGTATCGACAGTGCATTCACGGACGCATCATCTTCGGTCATACAAATTAGATTACTATTGTAGCGATTGTTATTTTGGCTACCACTGGTGGGGTTGGTGGTACTGTTGGTGGTAGAATTGCTAGAACTTATCATTGTAGCATTTGTATTGCTACTACTATTATTATCACTGTAATTTGTTGTTTGCCTATTAGTTCTAGATTTTGTTGTAGCTTGCAGGTGATGATGATGGTTTAGGTGATGATGATGCATTGCCGTGGGCGATGACATTGTTGTACGATGATGGTGGTGACCGTCCACAATATCGATGGAATTTGTATTACTACTATTATAGTGGTGGTGAGATGGCGGTGGTGTAAGAGGACTGGTCCAGTCTGCAAAAAATTACAAGAAAAATCATATTTAGAATTTTTTTACACTTTTCAGTGGTTAGGGGATGTTTGGGCATGCATTTGGGATAAAATGTCCTCCACCTTTAAGAAAATCTAGAGAATCCCGAACTTTTTGCCCCCTCAATACTTTTCTCAGCGACATTATGCCGTTTAAAAATTCATTCATCCGAAAGTAGCACTTTCTCTTGCTACTCGGCAACCCCACCGTCAGCAAAATGTAAGTCCAATTCCCTACGAAAAAAAAACATGTATCTCTTCGCCCTTATCTCAAACGGACACGGACACACACACACGATCCACGTAAAGAAGAAAATCGCGGTACCTGTTTCTGTTTCCTCAATTTCTTCTTCTCATGGTCGTTGTGTTTTTTTTTTTTTTCGTTCCTACAGTTTTCTCTTCCTGTGCTTCTTCTGTCATAAATTTGAGTTTTCCTCCCCCACTTCGGGCCGCACACTCAGAAAACAGAAACCTTCCAGAGTTTTCGATGTGCACACACAAACATGTAATTTTTCAGTTCTTCATGCATAATTTTCTTCACCTAGCAACAGAGGTTTCTCTTGCTCCTCTTTCTTGTTGGACGGTGGAGTGGAGACGGTGAGTGCAGAGTGCAGACCGCCAGCCGAGCGGCGAAGAAGATGGTATTGCCATTTTGCCAACTCGATGAAGAGTTCACCAAGGCAAAACGGCAAATAAAACAAATCGACGAATAAATAACGAATAACCCCGAACCGAGAGAGCGACAGGGAGCGCACATAATTTAAGAGCACCCCAATCAGCTGTTTCGGTCGACGAAAACCATATGGTAGAAGAGAGAATGAAATACACTTCCTTATGTACCTCAGCAAAAAGGTGGAGAAGAAAGAAGATTTCTTTCTTTATGTCGTACAAAAACTAGCTGGCTGAGAATGAGAAAGAAATGAAATTGACGATTTCTCCATCTGCTTAAGAGAGGAGCCAGAAGGGAAGCAAAATCAGCTGAGTGCTGGTGCCCGCACAGCTGGGAGATCAGCCGTTTGGCACACAAAAAGGATTCTAATCGGAAAGTGAGAGTTTTTTTTTCAGGAAATGAGAGTAATTTTTACAGGACTACTGAAGTGCTGCAAGATGCAACTCTCGGGGAAGATTTCATCAGCGCGACAGCGGCACATGTGCGGTGCGACACTGGGAGACACTTCAAATTGCACACATGCACTTGTGCTTATATCTGGAAAAGCACATTGCATCATGCCGGTCGTTACGAATAGGGAGCAGATACTCAAACAGTGTGTATGATGTGGGACAGGAGGGATGCTGGAGAGCAGGACGATACGGGCGATAGAAAATATTCAAAAACTCACCTTTAACTTTTGTTGACCCTATGACACCGAATTGCCCTTGAAATTGATTTTGCACAGAAAGCACTTCCATTTTCATGAGTAATTCTTCGAATACTACTTCGTCGATTTTGACAAGTTTACTACCAGTATCACTATTGCTGCTGCGATTGCTGCCCTGTTCCGCCGACGACGGTGACAATTTTCTTTTCTTGCTGTCAACAACGCGCGAACTTTTCTCCTCAATTTTGACCAACAAATCTGTTTTACCGATAGTTATTTTCTTCCTTATTTTTTTTTTTGTTGTTGTTGTTTTAAAAACGATTTCTCTTTTGTTTCAATCACATAAAAAGCACAATTCAAGAGTGTTTTCTGGGAGTTATCTTATTTCCACACATACGAAACGGAAACGCGAAAATTAATTGGAAAATAATCAACAACTACTTAGTTTTAAAAGTAAAAAAAATAATAATAAACATGTACATATATATAATATATATATCTCTTTTTGCTTTAGCGGACAGTATTTTTATAAAATTTCAGTCCGTGTATCTCAGCGCAATATCTTCTTCTTCATCAGCTAGCTTTTCTCTTGTAATTTGTAATTCTTCTCAATTTTCACAGCACTTGCATATCACTTGTGGTATATATTTATTTTTATCTGAGATAGTTTTGCTATATCATTATCCTGTTGCCGCCGCGGTACCGCCGGTTTCAAGAGGAGTCCTTTTTTGACTGGTTTTTTGTATCTCCGCGAAAAAAGAGTGAATAATCAATACGAACGATTTTTGCGAAAAAGTTTTCAATTTGTTTTTTTTTTTTTTTTGTTGCTTAATAAACGAAAGCAAACAACACTGAGATGGGTGGTGGTGGTGGTACACTTGGATGTAATGCAAAATAGATTTAAGTTAAACTTTTTATCCGCTCTCTGATATCCGTTGTTCACGTTTCGTGTCAAATCCTTTCTACTTTAATGTTTGGCTTTAGCAGAGTTTATTGTAAGCTTTTCTTTTCTTTTTGTGTTGTGAGATCCTTGGAGGTTTTGGTTAACGTTGGTGTTTAGCTTGTGTTTTCGGATCTCGTGAGTTTTGTAAATTTCAACAAAAAAAAAACGTACTTATTGAGTTGTTGTTTGTATGAAAAATCTATTTCTAAGTTTCTTGTTATTTATTGTTCTGCCTGCCTGCGGTCGGTCTCTTGCCAAGTTTCTTGCAAACGAGATACGAATATCAGCAGTGTTCAAAAGCTACTATCCGGCCGGCAGATTTATTCGGCTTTATATAGCCTAGATCCCCTCCACTCGGCGATACATTTTAGATTTTGTGCTGGCTCTCTGTAGATGACACACACACACACGGTTCGGCCGAGGCATAGGCAACAGCGGAAAACATATGTTTTGCGGCTCTCTTTTGGTGTGGACTGTGGATCTATTTCTATTGAAAAAGAAGTTGTCGTTCTCTCTGTCATGCTCTTGTTCTCGCTTCTCGCGGGGCTTCTATATAGTTTTGATAGAGCAGTATATAGCTCTACCTTTGCTGCCGGCGCGGTTGCTCACCGTCGCCGGTGAAGCATATGCATGAGCTCTCTTTCGGTTTTTGTGTTGCCATTATTTACCACTACTCTCCTTCTTTCGATTTCCATTTCCATCCAACCACTGTTATATACCTCGTTGTTGGATTTCTCTTCTGTTTCTGTATTCCGGGTGACGTTGAGTTGCTTTTGGTTTGCTTGGACCACAAATGTGGTGTACGTGACTCAAATCTTGTATATAGAAGGCTTGGATTGTATGCCGTGTGGATGAGTGTGTTCTGTGTTCGGCTTTAGCCGAGCAGGGGGTAAATGCAGTTTTCCTCTTGCCTGCCCCCCTTTTCGATGGTTATATTTCTTCTTTACTGACTGAGCCTGTGTGCTTTGTCTCTTTACTGACTGTCCATTTGGAGTTTTTTTTTCTTATGTTTTACATATTCCTTTGGTTCTGCTTCACATATCCCATATGATGTGTCAAATGATTTTTCTTCCCCTTTTCCCTCTTTTTTTTTTTCTGTTGTGTGTTTCATCTCTTCGCATACATCGTTTTTTTCTGTTTTTTTTTTTTGGTTTTTTGCGTATATTCCTCTTTGATGGAGGACAGGTTTGT
Organism: Cheilosia impressa; assembly: GCA_948293265.1. Taxonomy (NCBI): domain Eukaryota; kingdom Metazoa; phylum Arthropoda; class Insecta; order Diptera; family Syrphidae; genus Cheilosia; species Cheilosia impressa. The sequence goes on along the minus strand of OX411881.1, from coordinate 51,212,706 downwards.
TCTTGTTTCGATGTGCACAAGCAAAAGGGAATGAAATCTCCTTTTGCCTTTAGTTTTTGGGGGCTTGTTTGTATGATTATTGTTGTATGTTATGCCTTCTACTTAGCCCCCCGCCCCCAACGATTTGATTTATTCCTTGTTCATGTTTCTTTACTTTTTTCATTTGTTTCGTGTTTTTTTTTTGTATTCATTTCTATTGCACTGTAATTTGATTTTCTATGTTCTTCGTGTATATGCCTAGATGGGACAGAAATGAAAAATTGGAAATTTGCATTTGCACGCAATTTTCAAAGGTTTCGAGAGCTTGTATACGTACGCGCGGATGGTTGATGATTTCAGACTCAGAGTGATGATCGTTTTAAGGTTTTGTTTTTGAAAAAGCTGTAGTAAGCTACCTTCGAACTAGGTAGATAAAGACCATTCCTGGTCTTAAACTAGGTAGGCTTACACTCTGGTCTCCTATTTCCTATAGAAAGGTCGGAACCTATCTATACCTACCTAAAAATGCATAGCGGATTTTTCTGACTTTTTGCTTACCTAGGTACCTACCTAGGTACCTATCTATTTAAGAACAAAATGAGATTTCGTTTTCCCCTTGGCTGTTGTATACCTACCTACCTCCTAACTGATTGCGTTTGACTGCCTTCGACACCTATACCTAGGCACCTACCTTAATTTGGAGACAAAAAATCGAACAAAGAGCTGACTACTAGTTGAGGGCTGACTAGGTACCTATACTAGGTGGCTAAGGTGAGGTTGGGTTAGGTAAACGGGTATAGGTAGAACCCTTGTGACGGTCCCATTCTGATGCCCTTGTTGGGGTTGACCGTAGGTGTTGTATCGGTGTTCTTCATCCCCTCTCCTTTGTGGTTAATATTAATAGACGCTGTCTAGCCACCGGAATGTCCTCAAAACCTATAAAGACCAGATAGTAAGGCATCGGAAAGTTCTTGTACCTAAGTCAAGATATTTTCATTGGAAAACGTTGATTAAGAACAAGTTGGGTCCTAAATTCCCAATCGTGCAGAACTAAGTCCGATAATGATACAGGTAGCTACCTATACCTCTGGAGTTTGAAGCCTTCGCCACGATCGATTCTATGTAAATTTTGTGGCGGAAGTAGCTATTTTTGAAAACGTTGTTACATCAGTGTTACTTCCCTGAACCGTATTCAAACTTCCACAAAATCGCGTGTGCTAAGGGAAGCCCTACTTTATCTAAAAGGTAGGTATGCGAGCCGGATTATGGATATTTTCCTCACTTGAACACATGTCTAAAATATGTTCACACATGTTCTAAAATATGTCCTAAGCCTCTTAAATGTAGAAAGTAACCTAACGCCAACATATCTCTTGCGCCAAAGTGTGTAGGTAAGTACAAAAGCTTGAATTGGCTTAGAAAAGCCTTAAAAATTGTCTCATTTCAAAGCCTTTCACAAGCGAAAACCTACGTTTTAATGCCTGCAAGGATTTTTAAAAATTGTTTAAAATTTCTAATACCTCCACCTAAGTAGCTACGCAACTTTCTACGATCCTCTATCCTAACCCAGATTTTGTAGCTTGCCATCTTTAGTTCCGACAAAAGGTAGGTCCCAAGTAGATAACCAATTCACCGAGTTCAGTTCCCAAAACGAATGAGTCTCTATTGACTCATTTACTTATCAGCGGGAACTCATCATTTTTATAGCCGCATCGTATACATCTTTATGCAGCACGTGAAAGCGAAAATACCCAAACTCAAGGGTAGTTGCGCCCAAAACCCTATACAGACAAGCGGAGGTGTGAAAAAGTCTCCTAGATCCTCTTTGTTTACCAAGGAAGATCATAGTTCTAAGCCTTCGGGGTTTTCTTATCTCTTTGCCACCATGTTTCTGATCCTAAATGTGCTGTAGACGTGAAATATAAACAATAGCATGACTCGAACTGAACAGTTCATTCGGTTCCACTGTTGCTATGCAGAGAGGAGTGATGATGATGAACAAGATTACAGTTGTGAAATTGATTGCAATTGTGCGGCGGTGACTCACGCTCCTTATTTTCTTATTTTTAACCAATATCGTTCGATTGTTGTTGACAGTGACGGTTCGGTGTCGGTGTGTGTTTCACGTTTCACCTGTTTGCAGTTTTCCCTTCTTCTTTTTTTTTTTTCAGGTGTACCTATTTTTAAGATGACAGTACCTTACCTACTCCGAAAGATCGATAGCTGGAGAACACTGGCAAAAATCGTGACAAGTATCGTAGCCTCATCGGTTGTATGGATGTGTGTTTGTGACTAACTGCCAGCCAACCTGCCTTTGTTTATTTTCTGTAAGGTGTGTCGATAGGATTGTCGTTGGTTTTCTGTTTTTTTGTGTTTTTTGTTCTCTCTCCTCCTTTCTTGCTTTTTTTTTTGTCTGTCTATTTTTATGTTTTTTGAAGGAATCGATTTAAGCGTGGATAAATGGGTAATTTTTCCCTTTGCAGGTATTGACGTGTGTGTTTGCGCTGGGACGATGTACCATGAATTTGTGATCAGGATTTGGCGTTGGGACATGCTAGATACGTACCTACCTACCTAACCTATTGAGGAACCTTTTGAATGATTGTGGAAAATTCCCAATAAGTAGGTACCTACCTAGATTTAGGTACCTATGGACCTATTTTTGATGATCGTGATCACTTCTATTCAGCTAAGCTACGCCTTTGAAATTTTAACAAAATTTGGTGCTTAGGTCCAACCAAAGGTGCTCTTGATGATCCCAAAAATAAGCCAAACCGCGAGCAGTTTTCCATTGGCTATAGTGTGTCGGACTGCTGAGCGAGGGGTCACAGTTCGAACCGGTGGTAAAACGCAAATTACAACTTACGAAGCTAGTTCTCAAATATGTCCAAGAACCTCGCTGAAAAGTCGTCTCAATTCGAGCATTCCGAATGGGGTCAGGTTTAAATGACAGGCCGCTTCTATTTGTCAAAAAAATCACACAAACGTAAGTAAGGCCTATGGCCTAGCAAAAACCTGCGGCACTAACTAGGTTACCCATCTGTTTATTTATTTTGTTTATACCCAGAGTTGGTTAGGAAAAAAATCGCCCATATGCCTACAGAGACAGACTTGGGAGTCTACCCATTTGTCATCAGCCACAAGCTACTGATTTTACATTTCTAATGAGTGATAAGTTAAAAGCAGACGGAATTAATTACTATTAACTACAATACCAGTCGGGCGTGTTTTTTAGTAATTTGTAAGTGTTAGCTACCAACAAACGAGCTGTCACAACTCACAAGTGGCAACTCGAATTTTTTACCAAATCATTCGGTAGGTGTGTTGTGTGTGTGATTGGATTTTATCACGAGTAGCCTAATATTTTTGTAGGTATATCTTTGACGCCACAGTCACCCTGAGATTCATTAATTTGATGTGTATCTTCTGGGTGGATCTAATGAAATTTTCGTGTAAATTTTCACGTACCTAGCGTCTGCAGTGCTAAGAAAAAAAATATACATAATATTTAAATGTACCTCTGCCATAAGCGCTACTCGGAAACACGGATGGGGGGATTTTCTCTTCTTTCTCACAATGCCAACCGATAACTATTACCTAGTGAATATCATTTTATTTTTTGGACATAAATAAGAAATGAGAATGAAAGCAGTGTTATTAATACATTTCAAGGGAATTCCCACTTAATTGAGAACACAGAAAAATGCTTCACAATACGTGCTAAACGGAAGCGATTCTCCGTAAATCTCATAAAAAGGATAAACACGGTAAATTGGCGCCGCGGTTTTAAACAGCTTAGCTGGAATAGATTTGCTTTGTTCGTTCTGTTATCGCGCAGGTAGATTGCATAAATGGGTACAAATGGAAATTGTAAGTATTGACCTCGGAGGAGGGCAGTTTATAAAATTTTCTCGGTAAGGGACGGAGAGAGTTTTGGCATCGAAATTGAATTCGTAAAATGTAATTAGCCGATGCTGGAAAAACAGACGTAAGTCAGGTAAGCTGCTTCATCTGGATGTGGGTAATTACCTACATATAATATTTTTGAAGACTTAAATATTGGTCACTGATGGGTTTAATGATTTTTCTCTACCGGCTAGACGAATTTCCAGACCGTAGCAATATCCCAAAAGTCATTAGGCAATCGAATGTGTGACGAAAATAAATTAGTCATCAGCAAAACGGTGTAGAGATGGATTTTTCGCCTGAATTTTCAGCTCATATCAGTGCAGTGGCTTAGTGGTTAGTGTGTTGGATTAATAAGAGAGGTGTCCCAGGTTTGAATACCGACCAAAAACCCATATCACTGTGCCACCTCTCGCGAACGTTTGACAAACATCCGAGAGTATAACTGTCATGAAAGAGCTTCGCAATTGGTCGTTTGGACTCGACATAAAATTGTAGACCCCTTCCATTCGTCCCAAAAATGAAAAACTCACACAAAACGAATGGTTGTGAGAAGGGCCTAGGTCTCTTCCAGCCTGGAAGCTCACAATTGCAAAATTTCTAGGGAAAATAGGTACAGCCATTTTTGAACTAATGTTACCTACTAAAATTTGAAGTCGAAGCTAGAAATATTTTACTGTAAGGGCTGCTTGTCGATATCTCGTTTTTTAACAAACAAATCTTAGAAATAGAGCTAAGGGAAGGGGCTTTTTGAGACTCTTTTCCCCAGAGGATTCGATTGATTAACATTACCTGCTCTTAAAACCGCAGTTCATTTTCCAATAACCGCTGTTCCCTTTCTAAATAGAGGCATCTATGTTCGACGTACTTGGATCGTTTTTTTGGAAAAGGATTTAAACGGTTACACGAAGAAAAAAGTTGGCAAGTCGTCTGAAAATAATCGACACAGGATCCACCTAGATACGATTGAATATTGGACCAAGAGTGAAAGCCTGTAAAATCGACTATTTTACATTAAATGCGTATCACATTGTGGACCAATAACGCTCGATATTAACTAACCCAACTTATCCAATAATTGCGAAGACTTCTAGACGCGTGATTCCAAAGAATGTATACCTTTTTGCGGGGCATCCCAAAAATTAAAACAGATTTTCATCATATCCCGCAATCGTTCGTTTTATACTTCCCACACGCTTTGATCTTTCACACTCACTTCTGCCTATAATAGTGAGTTCCTTATCAGAGCTGATTGCCACTGCTTTGCCATCGACAATGGATCAAAAGTTAACAATTACCTCACCAGAGATAGGTACCTACCTCTTGGAAGATAAGAAACCCGCATTTGACCCAAAAGACAAAGAAATCTTTCTCCCCAGCAATAAAGCCGAGTTGCGTAAGTTTAAGCAATGATTAGGAACCTACACGAATTACGGATGTTTTGAGTCACCCTATACCTTCCCCCACTTGATTGACGAATCCAATCAAAAACGATGATTATTTATAGCCCTTTGTATGGGTGAACGTGTTCGTCTTGGATGTTGAATCTTTAATCGAATAATTTCAAAATGTTAAGAAAGTCTTTTAATAAAAGAAATACCTCGATTGCCGTATACCTACCTAAATCGATTAAACTTGATTAACTAAGGTCAGACCGCATATAATGCGCGACTCTGATTCACCTTTATTTCAGTCGAATGTGAAATGTTCTTTAACCTGAACGCCGCCGACAACGCCGCTCGGGGTATACGTGTATAAACGTAATTTAACCATGTCGCCAAATCGTCTCTCGCAAGCGATAACAGTCTGCACTCGATGAGAATAGGCACGTAGTTCCGTCACAATATATACCAGTGGGCATACGTAGATAATTGAAATAAATTATTATCTAGAGTGTGGAATATTACGAAGGTAATCGTCATAAAGGACACTTGGTTTCTATATTATTTAAAAGTACCTACAGCTCTCGAAGATGTATCGGTGCGCGAGAGTGGTGTTATCGTTTCCTGTGCACGTCGTACCCGTAGCTTTATTAATTTGTTAAAAATATTTCATCAGACAAGAACGACATTCAATATTCAGCTCCACATCTCCAGACGGAAACTACATATATGTTGATTTGATTCGACTTTGACGTAAACTAGAGTGAATAAAGACTTCTTACTTTTTAATGAGTCACGTCCGTTGCTGACGCCCGCGGCAGAGATATCGTCAAAAAACGTACGTTTTTTGTTTAGCTAGAGGTACGTTTATTAAATAAAAACTGAATAGTATCGATATCTTCGGATATACGTAGAAGATCCAGGTGGTTCGTGCTAGACGTGGTCATATCCCCACTGTCCACATCATGCGTCTCTCCACCACAACAGTCGAGATTAATCGTTTGTTGCGTCACCTCGTTTTTGCAAATCAAGTAAAGTAGCTAGCATGCTACTGCTCTTGTTGCTATGCAGCATAGCAGCATATACGCCGGGGGTGAGTATCTATACCTATGCTTTGTCATGGTCAATAATAGAGATTCAACATCTAGTGCAGTGTATATCTGGAGGTGCTATCACTTCCTGGTGTTATAGGGGAGTTTAACTTTAGGGCGAGGAAAGTCGGAAAATGTGTCTGGCATAATTTGTTCAAGAAAAGTAGGTAAGGAACCTACCAAGAAAGTTCTGATGATCGTTTCACTAGCAGAACAGTTGAATATCCACGCCACTTTCAAAATACCTAAAACCACCTTCAAGAGATGTGTCCCAATATCTAATAACGCCGTGTTTCCCGAAATGTGTTTGATTTTTTTTGTAAAATATCCCAGTCGTCAGGTAGCTGTACCGATTTAGTTTTTCCCCAACCGCCTGTCAGTCGAATGGAAAATTTCCATCCATACACATGTGTTACGCTTTCAAACGTTTGTTCGCTTTAGCGGCAGATACTTCTATATTTTTCTGGAAGTAAACATCCAGATACCTACAACCCTTCAATAAATAGTTGTGTTTGTTCCACTTTTCACCCTCTTTTTACGAGTTACCTGACCCTCTGCCAAAACTTGGATAAACACGAACGAATATCTGTGAAATAAAATCAGATTTATGGAGCGCGATCAGCAGCAGATCTAACAAAATCGTGATCGATCACGTTTCTTAGTCATCGAGTATAGCCAGATGCATACATATAAACAGTGAAACCATGAAGAAATATACGAATCGAAGAGGGAACAACTGGCAACACACACGATTTTGCTCACTCAATTATCGCGAGAAAAAGCAATGGAATTGCTTATCAAAGTGTAATCTAACCGAATTTCCCTATTTATTTCCATACATACATTTATATGTAGCGGTACATGCATAATGTGGATGTACCTATCAAGTTGATGCGAAGAAACATGAAAAAAATGTGTGTAGAGAGATGAATGCGGTGTGCAGTGTGCATGCAGAGAATCAGTCTTGCGAATTGGAAATGATTAGGTAGCAAAAAACGTAAAACTCTGCAAGTAAGTACACTGTGACGTCAAAGTATGAATACCTACACATGGTTGCTTGTAGTTTATCCACCTTACTACAATAAAAGTTTAGAAATTAAGTAGGTAGGTACATGTGAGGTTGGTGGAGAAAACCTTTGTTTGCAAGATGTGAGGTCAAAATATGATCGCTTACCTTCCTTTTCAATGGAGTGGCAAATAAAAACAGACTTCATGGGAATATCAAAAGCCGTCACCTGTCAAATTGACAGGAAATTTCGAGTTCGACGACAGTTTGGAAATATTTGCGTAAATTTTTGTATGCATAGGTATAAATAGGAACTTTATGGAAAACAAGCCCAGAAACGTAAAGATCAGCTCATACGACAAACGCACAACATTTTTAAACGTTCAATGATGAATAGCAATAGCTGTGTTTTTTTGGGCTTCGATCCCAGCAAAGCAAAGTAAAGTAAGACTTTTATCATACGACTACAACTTCGAGACTCACGAAGTGTCAAGTAGAGCATAGTTGCTGTAATTGCGTGCTGAAAATCTTACTTTACTTTACATTCCTGAGATCGAAGCTTAAAAAAACAGTCCTAATGTCTGAAAGCCTCTATAGGTGTACAATTTTTTCACAATTTTACTAAATTTCTCCTTATTGCCAAAAAGGTAGGTACCTATTTATTTATAGAAAAATGTGCAGAAGCTGTGTAAACGATTTTGTAAACATCGTGGACTAGACTGACATCATTTTTAGAAAGCAACCAGGGGCAATGGTTTGTACAGTGAGCCTCGGTGATTTAGTAATAATAGTCACATGGAAATGTAGGCGTTGTTTTAAAATCTATCGGTCTTTAGAAAAAAAAATGTAGAAGAAAACTTTGCAAAAATTCTAAAAATATGCGGTTTTAGAAATGCAACCGATCGGGGACTTTCAAAAACTCTTTTGTGTACAATTTATTTTGAGAAAGTTTGCAACAATCGTCCATTAATCTTAAGACTCAATCTTATTCAAACGCGAAGAGTCGTCAGAATATAAAACTAGGCCCTAAGGAATTTTACTTGTACTCTACCGTATCTCCCATGGAACTTGTTTCAATTAAAACCAAGTGTCTGTGTCCCAGGTTTTTGTTCTTGACTCAAACTACCAGCTACACTTAAGCCCGCCACGCTATATCCCCGCTGCAATCAATCCCCTGTTCAAAAATGTCTCCAAAGATACATTTAAACAAAATATGTAACTAGCTTAAAAATTTTTTTTTAAGCAAAAAGAACTAGCTTAACAACTATTTGACTTCTCATGTACGTAGGGCACTCATTCCGCATCTTTTTAGACGGTTATCGGCTAAAATTACGGCTTTGAGAGCTTAATCCAGTTCAAATGAAAGCTGACGAAGTCAAAGTCAAAAAAATTCAAGCAGAATTTAACTTATTTTGTTGATCAAAGTTTTAAAAACGATATCGTCCACACGATCGTTGATTTACGGAATCTGCCCCCTGCTTCGTCGCAAGGAAGGTCTGTTTATTTTATCTGAGGTTCCTACTCTGTCTAACTTAAGTGACAAATAAGCACAGTTGTGGGAAGAACAATTTTAGAAGCCCTTTATTAAAGCTTCGGAGAATGAATAAGGGTACCTAGTAGGTACCAATCAGGGGCCTTTAAAAATGACTCTGCTAGCAGGCGAACACTTCGACACGTGTAAAATAACACAAAATAACAAATCATGCCTTGCAACAATCGCCTTAATGATATTCGCAAACTTAAAATATTTAAACAACCTAAAGCTATTTTGTGGATCAATTCTATTCGATAATATTTTATTAATGCTCTGGATGTTGTTAATCGAGCTTTTAACTTAAGTAGGTGGTAGGTGCTAGTTTTGAAGGCCTATCCTTTGCACAAATAATAGTCTAAAAATGATGTCTAAAAAGATGCATGGCTTATAAGTACGTGGACCATTCGTCCTCTTTTTCCAAACTATGTGCTCTCTGATTTTGTTTACTAAAAGAAAACAATGCCTACTTTGTGCTCTTTTTTCCCAAAGACCATCTTCCTACCATAACAAATATGTATGCGAGATTGCGAGTAGGTACCTTCTCAAGTCTAACAAAGTTGGAGTTCGATGGTACCTTCTCCTGTAATGATTTTTAAAGACCAAGTCAATTCCTTTTATCAAACCTACAAAAACCTAAAATATCTCAATCAATTTCTACAATTCCCCGGTCAATTCCTTTTATGAATCCTCCAAAAGCCTGCAAATTTTGGTATAGTTAAAATATGCTTTCTTACGACTGCATTTTTACTTAAAAAAAAGGTCCTCTTTCATGTGATTGAAGAAATGGTCACCGTAGTTATGAGGTGCTTATATGAATTTTTACAATAAAAGGTAGGTTTCCTGCATAAAGGTAAGACCAATCTAAAGCAGGTGCATTTTATGATTCAGCCTGTCACTCCGGTTTTTAGACCAATATAAAGCAATAGACCTTCCTTTTGCAATAAGACTGTTCAGGTTCTTCAGTCTTATTTTTAAGAACTAGGTAGGTAGGTACCTTGGTAGATACCAATTTTGGAGTAGGTTCCTAGGCCCCTCTTCTTAAGTTTGTTGCTTTACAAGTATTCCTGAGTAGGTACCCCACTACCTATCTCTGAGTTGCAGATAATAGGTACCTCCTCGATCTTATCGCTCAAACTTCCTCAAACGAAGACTATTGTACGTTGGTTAGGCCAAAAACCATCTTTGAAAACGTTTTTCCTCAATTTAAACCAACATCACCATCAGCCTACTATACCTATATTATATCCACTTTGAATTGTGGCACTTTTATATCTTATATATCAGTAGTACCTGTGTGTCTGTGTAGTCGGACAAAGTAAATATGAAAAGTAAATTAGGAAAATACGGCATAAGGAAGAAGAAAATCCTTCTCCTGTGTGTTATATTCTTTTTTCCATTATTTGTCTCAATCATCGTTAAAACAAATAACAAAGTGCAACTGCCGATAGATATATAAAAAAAAAAACACACAAGAGGGGAAATGATGAAAACAGATGACAGACAAAGTCTCTTAAAACGCTTATTTCCATCGGCTCTCTTCGAGGCTGTGCTTATATACTTGGTTATGTACTTTTTGAATTTTCCGTAGATTTTACTCTCTCTCGCATTCAAGGGGTTTTATGCGAATTTTTTTTCTCTGAGAGGTTCAGTCTCTCTATTTACTTCGTCGATTCCGGTCGCTTAATTCGTGTATTCGGGTGTTTCGGGTGTCAATTTTGTTATTGAGTACTCTATTATTTTTTTTTTCATTTCTCTTGCTTTTGTTCTGATGATGGTGGTGAAGTTGTTGTTACTGCTTGTGGTGTTGCTGTTTTTTAGTTGCTTTTTTTTTTTTGAGTTATGGAAAAAACTGAATTTTTGCAAAACGGTCGATCGTAGGGGTGTTTAGGCATAGGTGCCTACCTAGGGGGTGGGTGAGGGGAGCTAGTTTTAGAACTGTTATTTTTACCTATTTGTAGGCAGGCTGGAATATCAGAAAAGACTTGATTTTTTGAAACAGATTTTTAAACCAAATGGGGGCCTGGAGTGAAAACATTTTGTAAAGAGTCTGTAAAGTTGTAGGTAGGAGTTTTCTTGGTTAGAACTTTTTTTTTTATTCAATTTTCAATTCCCAAATGTTTTTTTTTTTATTTTTTATTTGAAACTTTGGGTTTTTTTTTTTTTTTTCCTGGTTAGAGAAATTTTATTGAGCAGGCAGTGATAATGTGTAGGGCCTTTGTTCACTTGCGATTTTCGAATGAAAAGAGCAACTTGCGGAACCTTCTCGTTTTTGACTCGAGTTGTGACTACTTTTCTATTTGATGGAAGTTCTTATACCTACCTAGGTTGAAGTAGTTTCAATGATGAGTCCTTAGCAATTTTGTGACTTCTTAAAACTTGTTTAGCATCAATTTTTGTGCTGGGCATAGGTTTAGATATTGAAAAATAGCAAAACACGAAAACCGCCTTAAAACTTTGGACTCTTGCAAAATATGTTTAAAAGTAAAAATAAAAATTTGAAGAGGAGTAGCTTTCATCGACAGATTGTGGGACTTTACATACCCCGAAAGTTCCGAAGTGAATCCTTTCTTATTATCCGCATTTTTCGACAACTTTTCGCTTCAATGGGTCTCTCAATCTTCTCCACAACTGCGTTTGAAGCCTGAGGTAATTCTTTTTGATAGGTTGATAAGCTCCTAAGTGTTTGGAGTTTTATTTTTTTTTTTGCTGCAACTATTTATATTTAAATCATCCAAATCCACCATCATACAGGCAACACCATTTACCACCATCATACTCTTTATTTTAACACTAAGAAAATGTCAATGTACAAATTGTAACTTGTCGCTTATTCGTACCGAAAATATACTTACCCCCATCTCAAAAATGTATCTGTAATTAAATTTAAGATAACATATCTGCCTACAAAAAAAAAAATTAAAAAAAAATGTGCAAAATGAAAATTGTGAATTAAAATTAAGAAATAAGAAAAAAAAAATAATATAATAAAAAATAAAGTGAAAAATATTATTTTTACGACAAATGAAAATGTTTCTTTTATTGTTTGAAAAAAAAAATCTGAAAAAAATTTCCAAAAGGAAAACCACTTGGAATAAATTTTTGGGTTGATTTTTATTTTGGTTTTTCGGCCTTTTTAGTTTTGAGTGTGAGAGAGAGTTGCGTATGAAGAGCTATGATTTGATTTATGTTTGTGAGTAGAATTATGAGGAAGCCAGAAAAGTACAAAAAAAAAAAAGAACAAGACCATCGGGGCACGTGAAAACTGAGCGTTGCCCTCTGGTAAGTGTTGCATATGATTTTTTTCCCCAAAAAACGTGATTGTAGTAAGAGCTGGACGAAGGGCATTGCAAATGGGAAGTCGTTTTATTCTGAGCTCGTTTTAAAATTAAAATGAATGTTTACACGTGTTATCTTGAGTCATCGAACACAGAACACACAATGTGCTCTCGTACAGTCGGCTGGCTGATATAGCGGAATTAAATTTTATTTTTAGTGTGCCGGCTTTATGCGATAAGTGTATTAAAGTGTGCACTGCCAGTGGCTTCGGAACGAGACTTGTTTACCAAGTTTGAATAGGTACTTCAGGGTGCTGCTTATCTGAGTGTTTGTTTAGGAAAAACAAGGTTTTTCTCCGTCTAAAAATAAATTACTGTGTTAGACGGTGTTTGGTTAGCACTCTAGAGTAATTGGAATTTTAAATTAATCGCTACAGTAGTTGAGAGTTTGTTTATTTACGGGTATAGGTGCAGACACAACTACACTAATTGTAAGGGTGTTTCGTAATAGTTTGACTGTGACCGGTATTAAAGGGCTGGACAAGGTAGTTTGCATAATAAATACATATTTATAAGTTGAGGTTAAACGGAGTTTCCGCAGTGACAAAGACAAACAGTTTAGTCACAGCAGCTATAGGCAGTTAACAAGAAAAGGTCTACTCTGTTCTATAAATGTTGGTACTGAAAGTGTAGTCTCTTTAGGTAGGTAAGAACAATCAAGTCTTGTTGGTAGTAGTCTTCTAAGTAAGGTTAAGGAAAACCTATGAAGGGTGCAACTTCTTTGTGATGAAAACCGCTTCTAACCTACTTATGCAGCTCTACAGTTCGGGTTAAAGCAGGATCTTAACTTACCAGCCTCTCAAGTCAAGCCGGTACTTAGCGAACTGCCTCCAGTTGCGCACTCCAGGTTGATTTGTCTTCTTTGGGGTTAAAACAAATCATGTACCTACAGTTTGACTCCCCGGAGTGCTGGCTATGTCTTGAAGAAGACGAAACAGCTGATCACATCAGAAATTTTTCTTTCGGGAAATACTAAGTCCAGAAGAATTGAAGAAGTCATCTGCTGAAAATATATCCAGCTACATTTGGGAGGTAGAGACACTGCTAACCTAAATATTATTTTCTGTCATTCCCGTCACAATAGACCTTTTTAGGTCGACGTGCCAATTTTTCGCCTTGGCGAGACAGAAGTTAAAAAAAAAACCCACAGTATCTATGAATTAGTGAACAACTTCCAACTGAAGAAGAACTGAAAGTAGGTGTTTTGTGCTGGAACTGAAATTTTAGAAAAGGGAAGGTATACCTACCACCGCTTTCTACAATCGCTTTTGAGCCGTAATTTTTTTTTTTCAAAGAACTAGGTCCTAGGTACTTTTTAAATTCGAAAGAAGACTTTGTTTTAAAATGAAGCCCCATAGTTTTTTTTAACTCCGACTCGCCGTTGCTGTTGATATTTTCTACCGCAAGACCTAGAGTTTCAAGGTATAAAAATCACGTATACCTACGAACTTCCAGTTACAAATTTAATTTAAAATAATCGTATGTCAAAAATTGCTCAAATTATAGCGTCAAATTTTGCCAGGCTCATTATTTGGTAGATAACCTCTATCGTGCGGCTACATGCTGACATAAAAAGATTTTGACTCCGGCGCGCGACGGAATGCTGCTTCGGCTATCTACCTAGATAGTGAAAAATCGGTAAATTTTCTTTGGCAAGTTTTTGTTAATCGGTCAAGATGAACAAGTAAACTGAAACTTGGGAAATCCTGTTGTAAATATTTAATATTTCTTAAAAATTGTTTCTCAAAACCTTTTCGGAAGGTTTTCGCTTGGGGAAAGTACCTAAACTGGCCCATTTTGTAATGTATCAATGTTTTTTAAGGTCTGTTAGGTTAGAAAGACCACAAAGATAGGCGGTCAACGAGTTCTGTGTTCGAGAGGGTCCGACAAACCTAGGTAACCTTATTTTTGAATGTTAAAAAAATTACCAATAGTGGCGAATGTTCCATGGCAAAAATTACGATTCAGAAATGTCCCATTTTTCAGTAATTTTGCAGAGAATTAGTTTTAATTTAGTTTGGGGTTGTACTTCCTTATATTTCCCACAGCCCCTCATCACTGGCGTTTTATTATTTCCGACAAAACAGTGTCCCTCTCACAACCAATCAATCCTATAATAACAGAGCTGTTAAAAGAGAATTTCCCGAAGCACTAACCAATTGAACTTTCACTTTAGCGCTTTGTTAGTCTCCCAAACCACTTTATTCATTAATCATAAAATCATCATTAATTGCTAAACCATTAACACAACGATTTAGTTAGTTAAACCCCTTTTTGCCACTTCTGTAGAAAAATAAATATCGATTAGAAACCGCCCTAGGGACTGCATTTAGGCCTCGTTTCACACAATTAGTTGTGTTTTGAGTAGGTATACGTCTACCTAATGCCGGATGTTTGTCAGACAAATCGCCGGCGCTCCAATTGCGAAGAGCCAAAGAGTCAAAAGACTATAATCATCGCTTTGATGGCTGATTCCTTTTGAAGGTAAAGGGAGAATAACGACCAGAGCTTGGCAAATGCATAGGTAGGTACCGCAAACTTTCAAAAATGAAAAAGGGAAGTTAAAACGATCGACACCTTTGTATGAAATACAAATACCCATCATCATTTTCTTTGTTCTTCAATATTTTCGGCCTGGTGCTCATCGCTAAAATGAAAATTTTGCTTCATGAACAACCTGAAGTGTGTCACCTGAAATTCCAAGAGGTGTATAATATTTATGCCTACGGAGAATCTGTCTAAATGAGTCTGGTGATGAATATTTTGTGTTCCAAAGAAAATATTTATTTTCAGCAATAAAACTCGACTAAAATTTTTCAACAGAAATTATCAATGGTCGCTTCCCAACTAAGCAAAACCAGGATTCGAATTGCATCCTCCCTACCCGACGGAATTTGTTTTTGTTTTATATATGTAAAATCGCCTGGCTTTCCCTTCTAAATTCAACTCAACATTCAAACCAGGACCTCTCATGATTCTCAGTGACAACCGCAACTATGCGTATTCAGTTTTGAGTTCTAAAATCATAAAATCCTAGATGCGAAAAATGGGGATCGCGCGTGAGTTCACCTTTTAAGTAATTTCGCTGGGCCGTTAAAAATTAATTAAAGGTTAAAAACAGCAAACTATACCGCATTTAAATTGTTTACACAATGAATGAACTTTTTGCAAAAAAATATACCTATGACTAAGTAGAGGTGTTTTTCTGGGATATTCCAATCTAATTTTATTAGAATATGGGTCAGTAAGTTCAAAATGATTTAAGTGCAGGTCACAAACGGAAAACAAAAATATTAAAGTGACGTTTAGAGCCGTTTCAGGGACAGTTTTTTTTTCTTGTTTAAGTAGGTGTCTTTATGACTAACAGGGACTCAGCGGTTTTAACACATTAAAATCGAACCCACAGTCTTTTTTCCACTCAAAATTTTCTATTGTGACCTGCAATAAATCAAAGATTCCGTTTAAACTGTTTTGTTATATTTTTCGAGTCGTATTACTGTCTAAAACTGGAGAAGGGGCTCCCCATGCTTTCTAGAAATGAACATGCGAGAATTAGATGCAAATCCGTTTACACATAATCTTCAGTCACGGTGACAGAAGAACGACACACGGAATTGTAGGACGGACGTCCATGTGTTGAACTGTCATCGTTATCAAGTCAAATTGATTGTCGACTTGGAATCTATTCAAAGCTCGATTAAGGCAGGAGAAAGACCCTGCCCAATTGCACCGTTCGATTGCATATATTGTGGTTTATAACTTATTCCATGAAAGTCACGGTGAAGTTGGAACGCTTTTGACGTGGACCCGCCGACGATTATGATGAATAACACAATTAATCGAAAGGAAAATAAAATTTATTTCTATATTATTTTTAGCAAGCTGTATTGCCATTATTGATTAACATTATTCTAATTAATCTAGTTTTATCGTATTAGGACAAATTAGTGCGTTACTTTACAGTAGAGTGTGAGAAAAACAGATTTGTTAGCGTTGCAGGCTTTCGTTTGGGCCGCTCTAGACGTTTTCTTTTTGTGCTGCCGTTTTATTACGACGTGAATTGCCTCTATAAATGGTCATCTCAGGACAGTTGAATTATGAATTGATAATAATGGTTAAAGTAAACGCATCGATAGCGACTGTAAATGAAGGCAGTTGCAAATTGGCAATTATACTGTAAATTATGAATGAATGGCTGTGGTCGTATCTGACGGCTGGGAAAGACGTCAAACTTTTTATTAAAGCAAGAGGTGGAGATGAGCGTGCATTTATCAGAGGAAAGTTTTCAACATATTTATTCCATTTATAGTTCTTGTAGTGAATTGCTTGCCAATTGGTTTTGAGTAAAATTGGAACTTTCAACTGATTTGTAATAAAACCAAAGTGGGACTTTAGAAGCAGCTTTGTTTTTGAATTACTATAGTAATGTATACATTTGTTACGTCTGATATGTAACTGAGGTAGTTCAGTAGTTAACGTACCAAACGTAGTAAATGTACAGCTAACTGTTAGCGTTTTGCAGGTCAAAGAAGACGATTGTTCTTTGGCGACAATTTTGCAAGCAACGTATCTGTAAAAAGTGCGAGTTCTTTTATGGCCATTTGTGCTTGTTTGACCTTAGAAACTGCACACTTCACCGCTGTTTTAATTGGGTAAAAATAATTTGTTGGAATTTTGAAAATTCTTTAAAATTGACTATGAAATTTGATGAAATTTCAAAAATTTGACTGGAAAATTTGATGAATTTTCAAATATTGCTACAAATGAAATATTGAAATATACCCAACTTAATCAGTGGTGAAATATGCAGACTTTTTCGAATGTGTTATGCGGAACTTAAAGAAACTAGGTCTCGCATTTATGTCGGTCTAAACTTAAGAAGCACTTGAGGAAGTTTAGATTTTTTTCAATCGTGCATATTTTGGGTATATTTTTTAAGCGTTGTCCGAAAAATGCCACAAAAACGAGTTGAAAAAATGTCATTCATTGGGATATTTAGCAAGAGTATAGAAGACCTGGGTCTAGCAAAGTACTGGTTCAAATGTTCCCATCATTAACAAAAAGAAATTTTTAGCGCTGTAGGCTTTTACAACCAAAAACTTAGAAGCTTGTTTAAGACTGATGTTTGTCAAACGTTAGCAGAAAGTGGCGCAGTGGACACATTCTGTATCTTGACTAATAGGTTGCTATTCCTTACTCAGAAGTTAGTGTACAGGACTTCTGAGCTTGGGGTTCTATAGTTCGATCTCCGGAACAGTTCAAAATAGGTAACCACGTCTGAAGGTTTTTTTTTTGTTACACCAACTATATTTTTATATATTTTATCCTACCCATGAGAGAAGTCTTGTTTTTAAAAATCCGACTCTCTTCTTTTGTGCCAATATGTCATCAATCAATCAGTCCAGGAATTCTCTTTTTTCAAGACTCTATAGTGTTACAGTCAACGACGGATATAGATTAGACTTATATAGAAACAAATCGCTTAAATAAGAAACTCGTGTGAAAAAAGCCGAAGACTTTGTTTCAACAACAACTCGGATATAAGAAGCATTTTTTTTTCGAGGTTTCTTATATCCATCTTCTAGAATCAGAAGAACATTACTCGAACCTAATTTATAAGAAACTCGATGCAAAGCACTTTTAACAGTCACGCAGTCACTAATTATTTGAGTGCCATATTTTGTGCATAAAATATTTTTCTCTGAATGTTTAGAAGCTCGGATCGCTTTAAAACTGTCAATGGTGGTCATTTCAGCTGTCATATTCCTTCAAAACAATGTGTGTAGTTTTTCACTTTATGCGAACATTAGTCGACGTTCGACGACTTAAGGGTTGGTGGGTTTTAAGTGACTGACACAACTAACACGACTTAAGGGTGCATTCCTCTTATTTTTCAAACGCTTTATGCTGTGTAGATTTTGTCGGATGTTTGAAGCACTACTCTAACAACAAACTGTGGCGAATTTATTTAGAAACAAGCTCTTTGTTGTTCATCCTTCTTCAATATTGTAATAAATAAATATCCAAACGCTGGATTTTCCCCGTACGTAGTTTCAAGCGTCATAAAGCACGTTATTATCAAAATAACCCGTCACCGATCCATTTAAAAAACACTTTCAGTTCTTTCGAATAACACCACTAATGCGACACATTGAAATCAAATTCAGACGCAAATTTTTCCCATATCATCAACTGGAAAAACAATTTTGTTTTCTCCGTTTGATAGCAACACATCGCCAGAGTATGATCAAGCGACCACCACTTGCGTCAGTTGAGCAATACCAACGAACATCTGTCATATGGAATAAATAAAAGATACCCGCTTTTCTGGATGATTGAAATTTTCCAATTTTTGTGGACGGGCAAATTTGGCTTTTTTTTCCTTGCAAATGCTATTTGATTTCTCGCTTCAAATCGCCATCATTAAAATGTACGCATCACTTGATAAAAATAAAATTTGTTTAAAGTTTTAAAATTCAACAAACATTCGAATATTTTTTATATAAAACTGCAAAGCCTAAAAAATAAATAAGCGCCAACTGTCCAAAGGCTATGCAAACAATTCCCAATCAGCTTACTATCCAATTGACAATGAGCGAAGCAAACAATTTCGCTTGTCCAAATTCCAAACTAGTATCAAATCGTAAACAGGTCGTAACGTAATGTCTATCGTCAGCTTATCGTACCAGAGAGAATCAATTTCACTATCGTTCTTTGTCCGTCCAGTGATAGCCGAGCCTAGCCTAGCTTACCAATCAATATTATGTTAATAGCGAATCGCGATTCATCACTTGTCCAAATTACGCATTTCTGCAGATGGATTATTTTTATGCCGACTCCGTTTGTTGTTGGCACATTTTCGTTCCCCGTACGACAGTCCAAACGAACAACTCTTGATCAGGGATTTATACTCAAAAAAACAAACGAACCCATCAATCACTGGGAAGTGTTTGTTTCCTGTCTGTTTTTTTTCCTAAAATGTTTTTTAGCCATTTACACTGACTAACACCAATAAGAAGGGCAAACACAAAGCAAATAAATGATGTATATTTTCCTAATGTATCTAAAAACAATTCAATTTCCCCGAAACGAACCAGAAGACATTTCAGATGAGCTTGCGAAAATCATTGGGAAAGCGCTATTAATTTGAGTTTTTTTTTTTTGTTTATTTTTTGTTGGAAGGGGCCGATAAAAAGGTTTCCCTGTGAAAATTCACTGGAAATGTATTTTTGTTTCTTTTATTTTCGTCAATATCCGGTTGGTAATACTGTAATACTGCTGAGGGTGCAAAAAGACACACAGTTTTATTTGTTGATTGGACTGCTGACTGATGTAGTTTTTTTTTATTTTTTTTGCTTCGATTGTGGGAAGTAAACAAGTGACGTACGAGTACAGTGATCGGAAGTTTTTTTGTTCCTCAGTGAATCAACTTGATAAAAAGGTAGTTCCTTTGATTCTGTTGCCAACCGGCAGTTAATTGGGCAGAAATATGCTTTTGACTAAGATGCGATGGTATACATCTCAAAGCGACATATGACTCATGGGTATGGTAGAAATTTGAGCGCAGAAGTGTCATGGGTTGACAGTTTTTTTTCTTCGGAATTTGTTAGTTTTATATTCGATTTAAGTTTGAGGAAATACAAATTTGGTGCGTACGTTTTTAAGGAAATACTAAGAAGGTTGCAATGAAATGAGTTTCACCTTCCACGTGCTGTTCGGCTTACAGGGAACTATTGCGAGGAGTGCGGTAAATTGGCGGTTTCCTTGTTCGAATAGATGATTGCAGTCAATGGCAGTTCAATTTTGTGAACCTCTAAAATGATTTTTACTCATCAGTCAGTCTTAGTTAGCGATGGGAGCATTGAAAAATTCGCATGAGCGAATGTTGGCTCTGTAGTCGATTTAAATATGTTTTACGCAACGTTTGATACAGGGGAATACGTCCTAAATGTGTGAACCATAGCAATAACTACAGTTGCAATAAGACACTTTTGAAAATCGCTGGCTACTGTCAAGACTCAAGAAACACATTTGCACAGCAGAAGCAAATAGACTCAAGACCTAAACTCAATGTTGCTGACAACCTTAGAGTGGCGTCTTCCAGTTCTTGCACCTTTCAAAGGGTAAAATGCCGAAGAAAATTTGTATTCCCATCCATTTGCTACTGACTGACAGTTTTTAAACCGGGGCCACTTCCGTGAACGAGCTATACGCTCACGGAATTTAGTTGATTTTACATGTGTAACAAAAACAAATTCCGTCATGAAATGCTCGTTGAAGGACGACGCGATTCGACCCCTGGTCATAAAAGACTAGGCAAACACAAATTATTTTAAACCTGAATTTTTTAAAGTCTATTGTAATAAAAATATATTCCCCTACTTGCTAAAGCTGCTGTCGGTTTTCTTCGTTTCTGTTTCGTAGGACATTTTCGACAGCAGTCAGTTGTTTGTGTTACCAAAAATTGCTTTTGCTTGTGCATTTTATATACCATGGCTCGAAATAGTTGTTCAACTGTTTGTTTCTCTTTGTTTGCCAAACTTAGCAAAGACTCAAACCCGATTGATAAGTTCTTCTCTGATATTCATTGCAAAAAACAACGGAAACTACTAGTAATCATATTTAACCTCCGCACCAAATATTTTGTAGGTCACAATAGGCAATTTTGTATGGAAAATTTCGCCATCTCAATGTTTGAAAAATTAGCCTGGACACTGAAAATTATTATTAGTATCGCGGAATGGTACCAGTTAGCACCTTGCTCTAATCAAGGTGAACGATACCAATAAACATATTTAACCCGTATTTAGACGCTAATATCATATAATTTTGTTGTTTTTTTTAAATAGTCATGCTATATAAAGCGGGTGCTAAATCTCTCCTACGTCAATGGACTTTTTGAATCGCACTGATTCTTGTAGGCAACAAACGAACAAATAGGTACTGTTATCGGTCTAAGGAGATATGAACTTAATCTTTTATTGTGAACCGTATTGAGTACTAAATTTCTGTCGCATTGTATATATCTAAACTCATAATCGGTTGTACCTACGTATTATAGGTTGTTATACGTGAAAAAAGTGAATCAGATTAATTTGTTTACTTGGCTTTTGTAGACAGACAGGGAACGGCGCATTTTAATTGATCAATCTTTTGGGCCATGCTGAAAACGGAATCTATTTCAAATTGTTACCGTTCTGTGACTTTAAACTCTAATTGAACTGCAGTCGTAGATCACCCAACAAAAAGAACGACTTAGTATTTGTTCCCATATATGGACGTTCAGAGAGGGATAATGAACACACGATACCCATGAAACCCTCAAAGTTAATGACTGCCTTGAATGTAGGTCTACAGGTACCTAAGGCTTTCATAAGAAAATTTCAAACTGGTCCCTCAAATGGCCGTAAAAGAAGTTCAACCTAAAATCACTTCAACTGCAACACTGTTTGGCAAAACAACTCTTGAACCTGGCTATACTTATTAACTCAAAACTCTGCGTAGCCGGGGTCGACAAAAACAAAGCACTATCCAATCAGGCAATAGAACCAATTATACGACTCGTTCATTAAATCCCTCCAAGAAACCTTAGCAAAAAAAAACACAGTTTGGGGGCCTAAAAATTAATCTCTTTAGTAAATCCAAATTAGTTATATTCCAAGTAACTCTGGCTGAGACAATAAATACCCCCAAGACCTAACGTATTTAGTAAATCCACAGGCAAACGAATAATTAGGCACATATACCCAGCAACACCAGCTATTAGTATAGTTAACTAATTGCTTTGGAAATTTGATGTTTGTGCAGCAAACGTATGATTAACATTCAAAATCAATAGCTCCGGCCGTATAGCTGTTCTAAGTCTAAACATTCAATACTCTGTGATTATGTACAGAGTCCTAATTGATTATTTTCAGATCGCTTTTAGATTAGTGTAGCCCATTGTATATAAATCAAATATCGTATTTGCCCAACTATTAATTAAATGTTGGAATAATTTATCATTAACAGTTTTAATTATAATTTTAGTCGGGATTATTTGAAGTTTAAATCAGCACAGGGCAAACAATAAATCATTTCTCAATTTAACTTTCAAATTAACCTGTATTAAGATTATCCGCCAAACTAATTAAGCTTGCTGATTGTTGGTGCGGTTTTTTTTTTAATTTTATTACCTATATCTTCTACAGACTGACAATTTGCGCAAAGAGCACCTACTAAAAACAAAAGATCGAGTCTTGAAAGGAAAACTACTCTGGTGTCGAATTTATGATCGCTTTTGACCGCTGCAGGCGTGGAACTAAGAACAGTGATTTAAGGAGTATTTTCTCAGACAATTAGATGGGTTTCATCAAATATTTTACCCCCATGATTCTCAATTTAATCTGACTCAACTGAGCCAGAAGCTCAGTGGACGCGCTGGATTGCTGAGCGGGGGTCTTAGGTTCGGTTGCGGGACAAACGAAAATGACATCTTTAGGCTTTATCCACTGCGCCACCTCTTGCGAAGGTCTGACAAACATCCGAGGGTTTATAAACGTCATAAAAGAGCCGTTGGGAATTATAGTCCCATCTATTCGTCCATTCGTCCCAAAAGTAAAAACTGGCACAAAACGAACGTTTCCGAGTAGCTAGTCCTAGGGTACACGAACCGAACCTGTTGCGTCAAACATTCATTTATTTAACTTAATTAATAAAATCAATTTTATTTAGCTTATTCACTCAGAAAAAATAAGATTGTTAGGCGAAGTCTTGAGATTTTTTAAAAAAGTGTTTCTTGCTTTAGCTCGTATTTTTAATAAGAAGAACTCGTTTTCAATTTTTTTAAAATCAAGCTAAGTGTTAATTTTTATCATTTAATGTTGTACTATGCATTTCCTCGATTTACTTTAAATACCATTCCCTGAGATGAATTTCTATTTAAAGTCAAAAAGCATTGCCACACCATGAGTAACCCTCTTTTATCATTATCAGCGAAAAAAAAAGCTTTCTGCAGACGTATCTCTTCCACTGACTACAGAATTTTTTTTTTAGATAGAATCCAATTTGCACTCGTCCTATATCAAACATCTTGTCTACCTTTTTACCACCAGCGGTGAGTCATTTGTTGTTTTTTTGTTATTTTTTTTTGGCGATAGTGTATTCGAAATTATCACCCGTTTGTGAAGAACACAACTTAACCGCAACCTCTACTCCGTCGAGTGTTTGTGTGTGTGTTTGTTGTGCAAGTAAAACTTGCTGACTCTGGTGCCCTGCCGAAAAGTATCCGAAATCCGAGCGAAGAAAATTCATGGTTTTAATTAGAATTTCAATTGAAGTTCGTGTACAACAAAATAACAACAACTAAAATTTCTCCTCAGTACTTTTCCACTGAATAGGTGTTGTTTTTATTTTTCTCTTATTTTGCTGCATTTTTTTTTTATTTTTTTGATAGTCTTTTTTTTTCTGCGATTGTTATTTTGATAGGTTGTTTTCATGCCAAACTTGCAGAGCTACAAATATAAGTATACCGAGCCACATTATGAGTCTGGCCTGGATGAATGCGAGCATGATAAACCTGATGAAGATCGGCTGTTTGTTGTTGTGTTTTGTAAATTTATTGACAATTGATTTATGTTATGGCAGATTTTTAGTCAAAATTATGATTTGAATTTGTTTGTCAATAATGGTTGATCCAATTACAGTCGCAGATTAAAACAGACAAGGGAGGGGAGCTTTTTATGCTCGAGTTGAAGGTATAACTGGTAGGTAATGGTCTATTAGGTTCGAATGCAATAACTGTAAGCATTTGCACACATAAAATCACACACATAAAAAGATTGCCAACAGCATGACTGTTATTAAGCTTGTCCCAATGGGGAGCAAGGGGGTGCAAAAAAAAAGCGGTTGCGGCATTTTAAATGGTGTTGTTTTGAATGCATTTGTTTACAATGTTATTGAATTTATTTATTTTTATTTTTGTTTTTGTTTAACGCAAAGCCCATTGAATTGGATTTATAGTACGATCTGTAACGAAGCGCCGTGCTTTGCTTTGACAGTTCAAGTACGCGCCTGTGTTACACCAGGCAAAATTTATGGATTTGAAAATTGTTTATGCCTGGCTAAAAGGCTATGTGCGCGCGGTCTGTTTTTTTTTGTACAATGGAATCGTGAGGTGCGAATAATGGGAATTACAGAGCGAATCGTAAAAAACAATTCTATGTAAGGTTGAAGCGCAATTTGCAAGCATAAATAGAAATACCTTGTGTGGTTAGGAAAACAAAAAATCTTTCAAAGCACTCACTATTTTTTGAAGTTAAAAATTTCCCATACCAAAATGGTTGGGGTGATTGCGGTTTTCAAATGGGCGAAGTCGCATGGAAGGCTCTAATAATAGTTGCTACGCACTTTATCTTCATGTCTTTATGGCGATTGGAGAGCAATTTAAGTAGTCTTAGTCACGATCGAAACGATTCAACCTTATGCTGAAAAGAAAAAAACTTCCTAGAACCTTTGTTTTTAGGGCACAATAACTAGAACCCTGCTTGTAATTTGTAGGTGGGTGATACAATTTTGTCATAAATTGTAGAGACAGATAAAAAGACGTGCGACAGCAGCAACATCTTTGAAACGTTGCCGACCATATAGTATTTCATGCTCAAAATTGGTTAGCAATAAGGAAGACTTGAGGATTTGTTGTTCAAAACTACAGAGAAAAAAGGGCTATATCAACCAAGTTTCTAGTTTAACATAAACCATTTGCTTAAATTCAACAGAGGTAGTTTGTTACGACTGAACAAAATTTGGAGAAAACTGATAAATCGGTTATTTTTAACCGCGTTGGCTCGGTTGTTTTTAATCCACTCTGTAGGAGCTATATTAACAGTATTAATTCGTAGTCTTTACCCAAAAGGTGGTTGATTTTGAATGAGGAATTTTTTGCGTGTAAACAGAGTCTATGATTAGATTTTAGGTTCACTTTTAGAGCGATATAGTAGATACTATTTCACTCATCTATTTTAACCTAGTTATGTTAATAGAAATATTTACATATATGCCTTATGCAATATATAACGCAGTAAAAAGAGTCAGAAAAAAATTATTTTGCAAGCAAATACTTCGGTTGGAATTGCATCTTTCGATTAAGTGACTTGTTTTCTTTTTGCTACAGTGGAAGTGTTTCAAAATTTGAAAAGAACGGCTCATTTTCAAATATAAGAAAGGTTTCGATCCATATCTATCAGCTATAGCGAATTTTTATTCCACAACTTTGGTGATACCTTAGTACAAGCATATCAAAGATACGGCCCGCGGGCCATAACCCTCCCTCTTCTTATTTCATGTGCATTTAAATTGCACCTAGTTTATGTCAAGTTTCGGGATAATCAAAATAATATTTCCGCTCACTACGTGTCTACTTAAAAAATGTATAACTTTTTTAGAATATCAATATATTTAAGGATAAAGCTAAAGTTAAATAAAAATATTTAAGAAAAAAGTTATAGCACATTTTGCATTTTATTTTTTTAATATGGTCCGCTCAAATGCTTGGGGCGACAAAATTACACTTAAGAAGTTTGAGCTTCACTGCCTTAGCAGATATAATATATTTTTTTTTAATTTCCCGGTATATTAATATTATATCCATCGATCTGTAGTTTTTGTGATGTAATTAGTTTGCGAGGCAGTTTAAGAAACGAATATCCCTCCGCATTCCAGCTGCGACCGCAATGAAACATTAATTATTTTATCCACAATTCGCATTTGTCTGAACGAAAAATATTTATTACTAGCTGGTACCCGCGACTTCGTCTGCGTACAATTAGTACTTCGAGTAACTCAATTAAAATATTTATATCAACAACAGCGGCACTTATCGGGTCCAAAACTATCCTATCTTTTAAGCCAACCTATCAGCCCTACAGCCTACACATTTAAATTCATTGGTATTATACCAAAAGTATAGAATTTTATTATCCCTAACTTGAGAAATAATTGGTTCGTCATTTAAACTTGCATCCAATTCTTCATCCCCTTCACGTTTTGTTTTCACGACAAAAAGTAGCGAATGCCATTCTCAGAGGTCCCATCTATCCCTATACCAAAATTGATAAAAATTGGTTTTGCGGTCATTAAAAGGTAACATTTCAAAGGTAACAATCTTACTTTCGCAGTTAGTGGGTCCCAAATGTTTTATTTATAAACTAAGTATTAAAAGCCCGTCAGCTTTAGCGTTCCTATCCAATTCTCCCGCTAATTTTGAAAATAAAATTCTCTCTTAGTTTTTCTATCTCTGCTGTGAATTGCAATTCAGCGTGACCATTATGCGACTAAAGTTGTGATTTGAAACTTTTTTCGAGAGCCTGGCACAACTTTTTGCTATTTAAGCCCTTTTTTAGTTGGAGAGAGGCGCTTTAAAAATATTTCAAAAGCTCTTATATCCAAATAAAAAACATTTCAAATGTAACGCAGTTGCCTATCACAACTTTATTATAGTGTTTAACGAACCAATACTTGTTAAATATCGTTCACGAATTTTAAATAAGCTATTCTGCTTCAGAAATTACACCTTTTCTACTCATTGGCCCTTTTTCATACGACTTTTCAGAATGCTGCAACGGTCAAACAGGTATAGTTTTTACACAACTGCGTAGTTAAAATTTAATGTGGTAAATGTTCAACTTTTTCAATTGTTTATTTGTAAAAACTAAAAATGCAAAAAATAAGAAGCAAGAAAATCTCTTGTTTTTGACACTTCATTTGTTAAATTTGGTTGAACGTTTGAATCGCAAGAGGTAAATATACTACTACAGAAACTACAGAAATAATATAGAGTGCATTGTATTTACACCAACAATAAATCCAACAAATTTATTCACCTTCTTCAGTTCTTGAATTCTTCAATTCTTTACTGTAGATATCAATGTAGGTAGTATCACAACCCCCAAAAACAAAAACCTTAAACTCAATATACATATTTACACCACCATATGCCCATCATCGCACGTCATTGGCCATCTGCGCATTTCCTCAGAAAAACATTGTCGCTGTGATGTGATTACATCCACACTCACCTCGCCTACTTCTCTTTCGTTTCACTTAATCGGAGAGAACTTCGCGCAGTTTTTCTTGACATGTATGTGCTTGTGCGATGTGCGCAACCCACCCACCCCAAAGCAGAACAGCGATCAAGAACAACGGTCGCTGATAATTTTCGATTTGAGAAAATAAATTAAGTTTTTTCGTGTTAGATTTTGGGTTGTAGCTTAGCTTCTAGATGACACAGAAAGTTGATTGATGGCTTAAAATAATTACGGAAGTTTTGGCTCTTGTTGGTATTTTGTTTTGTTTGCATTGGTTAAGAATTGTTTGAGTAAAAGCGATAAAAAGGCAGTAAAGTCAGAAAAAAACACATTTTGGTCAAAAACGCTCCAAAAAAAAATAGGCATAGCAATGAAATGAATAGCCTATGTCCTTCTCCAGATCTTAAGGGACATTTCAAAAAAAATTTCATCGAAATCTGTGCAGTAGTTTTCACGCCAACCGCGTACACATGAAAACAGCTACAGTTTTATTATATGTATAGATTTGCATGAGGGAAACAATACCCGCCATACACGAGTATTACATTCATCTCGACTCTGCATTTACAATTTTGTACTAATGAATACAAAGGCAAAAGGAATACCCTATGTGTGTCTATCAGAATCAAAAACGATGTATTCCACTTTTTGAACAAATCGAGTTGGCAATGCATATTAATTCTCCCTCTTGAAATCTATCTATTTCTGTTTTCGTTTGTTTCCAAAGCCAACTTATTCCAGAGAAATTTTGATTTGAATTTGTGGGTTAGAATCAAAACCGATATATTCCTCATATAAATTTGAAACAAAACGAATCCATTCCTAGTTAAAATCAAAATAACACTATTCCAATACTAAATTACGTTTTTTTTTACTTTAATAATCAAAACTAGTGTATTCCAGAAAAGGCGAGAAAATCTGCAAAATCTGTCAAACTTTTTAATGGCTTAACAGTATGTATTTGTAGTTCATTTATTTATGAGTATGTGTTAAGCGATGACTTGAAAAAATAAAAACATAACTAAAAGAGCTTAAAACAAGTAAAAGTGTTATCATCAGCCTGGCCGATGCTTTGATACCCTCCACTGCATACAAGTCATGCAAAATTGGTTTTGTGAGGGAGGTACCAGAACTACTTGACCGACATAGCCCATTTTTAATACTAACTTGAGGACAATAAAAATAAGTTTTCTCACAAAATTTCACTTGTCTAGGTAGATTCTTTTCGACGCTATCGTGTTTTTAACATAATATGTTTTCTAATATTGGTTTTGTATGAGAGGTACCAGAACTACTTGACCGACATACCCCATTTTTAATACCAACCTGGCGCCGATAAAAAGAAGTCCTTTCACCAAATTTCGTTCACCTACGTCAATTACTTTGAGCGCTATCGTGCTTTCAACAGACAGAAAGACAAATGGGTCCAATATTGGTTTTGTATGGGAGGTACCAGAACTACTTGACCGACATAGCCCATTTTCAATACCAGCCTGACGGCGATAAAAAGAAGTCCTTTCACCAAATTTCGCTCACTTACGTCAATTACTTTGGGCGCTATCGTGCTTTCAACAGACAGACAGACAGACGGACATGGCTAAATCGATTCAGAATGTGATCCTGATTCAGAATATATATACTTTATGAGGTCTCCGGTGACTCCTTCTTTGCGTTACAAATGTATTGGCAAAGTGAATATACCTTCCTCTGGAGGGTATAAAAAGGGTTTCATTTTCATGAACAGATCTATTCCAAGTAGAAAATTTCAAAACGCATGTATTCCAAAACATTAATTTTCAAAACAACTTTATTCCAAAATGCATTGATAAATATTTCGAAGACCTTTTCAGGTTTCACAATAAATTGCATTTAGTAAAGTTTGAAAACCTATGATAAGATATAAAAATGAAAAAGTTCTTAGTATTTTGAAGGCAATGTTCCTTAGGAACGTTTTTTTCGAATATCTCAAAACTAGTAAAAGTGGAATACGTTGCTTTTGATTCTAATAGACACATGTATTTGTTTTTATTTTTGTATTGAACTGATTTAATTTCTGTTGGGTGGATGTGTGATTGGCATGACAATAATTTATATTCTTTTTTATTTTTAATTAATTACTCTTTATTCGAAATAATTGTCATGATTTCCCACGCACGCTTTGATGGGCACATTGGTCTCGTTTTTTTTTTTTTGTGTGCCTAGTACAATAATAATATAATAGTAAAAAGTCATCGGAAGATAATAATCGATAACAATATTTATTTGGAAAGAGGAAAAACATATAAATTAGGTTCATATATACTGTTCGAATTTAACATATGAATTAATTACAATTTGTTTCCGACGTCGGGTTTAATTGTTGCGGCAGTATGTTTGCCAAGTAAATATGAAGGTACTGAACTGAATAATTGTCGACCGTGCATTGGCGACAGTGGGTATAATTTCGTCCTGAAAAAGCTCAAATTTTGGACAGTTAAAGATTGAGTATTAGGTTTGTTGCTGGGACAGTACTTTGACGGAGAAACGAACTCAGATTCTGGCCACTCATTCAGACGATTATCGTCGAAACGATAGACCTCCAAAACTAGCAACCAAGTGCTAAAATTACAAGTTTGAGATGTAATCCAGTTCATTTTCCACAAATAAAATGAAAGCTGACGTTTGTCAAAAAAATTCAAGCAGAATATGTCTTATTTTGGTGATCTCAAAAACGATATCGTTTCGACGATCGTTGATATACGGAATCTGCGCCCTGGACTTGCAATTCTATTTAGGAGTTAAGACTACTAATGAAGCAGAGAGAAAAACCGCCCAAACTTTGTAATCTTTTGAGAAAAAATGCATTGCGGTCCTTGATTCAGAGAAAGCGAAGAGTTACACCCATTTCTCCCTAAATTGGGGACCTTGACGATTTTTGTTGGCAAATTTGTTTGTTGAATTTGCATTTTAGTGGTTTGAGAGGACAACATCAGATCCCTCTCTGGCGGGTGAACTCAGTTATGACCAGTGTTGCCATTCTGACCGGATTCCGGTTATATCTGACCGAAATCTGTTCACTTTGACCGGAGAAAATTTTGAAATCCGGTCTAACCGATTTCTAACCGGAACGAAAAAATTCTTTAACCGGAAAAACCTTTTTTGACCGGAAAAATAATATTGTTCTATGACTAGATAAAGGATAGATTTCTAAACTTTGGCCATACTTAATGAACGCACTCACAAGTTCATACAGAAACCAGTCTCATTTGAATACTCCCACCAACTGTGACTGGGTGTGTGCATTCAAACAAGACCGAAGTAAAGACGTTTTAGCATATTTTGCAATTTTGGTGTTGGTTTTACGAGTTTCAAACGCCGAAGTGGAGTGAAAAGTTCCTTTTTCTGCAAAACATTGTGATGCAAAGCTTTTCAATGAATTGTTTGTTTTTTGTTTTACTAAATTCAAGATTAGTTAAATACATATTATAATATAATATATTTTTGGTTAAAATATTTATATTATTTTATTCCATTTTTGACCGGAATTCTGGTCAAAAAATCTTATTTTATCTTTTGACCGGATTTTCTGACCGAATTTAAAAAAATAAAAATCGGTCATTCGGTCAGATTTGACCGGATTCATTTTAATTTAGTGGCAACACTGGTTATGACTGATGTTTTAAACCAGGTTTCTGTTTGAATTTACCAAAAATTTGCAAGCCATGAGGTAGGTATAACTCAGATATCCACCTTATGTATCAGTCAAGGTTTAAAGTGAAAACCAGACTGTATACAACTGTTCCTTGTTTTGCCATAAACATTCCCTTTACCGCAGTAGAACAATGCCCGCTCAGAAATTCGTACACCTGAAAAATAAATGTCAATATTTAAATGAACACTCAGTGCATTGCACGAGAATGAAGCCGGTATTTTCCAATTCATCATGGGAAGGCACACATCGCTAGCTATACGCGAATCAGCCTTGAACTGTGTAAACATGAACGAAATTAATTATTTTCTAGGCTTTCGTACACTGAATACCCCCCCGTTGGTTGAGGCTTATCATATCGGTCCCTCAATGCGACAATTATCTGTCATCCAACTCGGTTTAGTTCGGTTATGTAGAAAATAAAAAAAATAAATAAAAAAGACAATCAGTCTCAGATAGAGGAGACCTACAATCAATTTGCGTGCAGCTCCCCTCCGTTCGTATAGGCAGGTACCTTGAAAACACATTACACACCACATCGGACCTATCTTTGTAGCGTTTATCTCGAGCGAGGAAGTGTACATTCGAGTCGTCGTATATATACGGCTTGGTAAATGTTTGCGCAACGATGTTTTGTTCAAGTCAAGCGAGCTCTCCGTCTCCATATAGATAGCTACATTTGTAGCTTGCATTCGCTATTACTATTATGTATATAACAATTTTCGAAGCAGTTTTTTTTTTGTAATTTTGCTGCGCCCTGTTCTTGCCGCTGAGTGATAAGGTTGTTTGTGTTACTGTTTATAGTTGATATCGCAGTCGTGTCCTATGACAAATTGCTCTAAATAATCGCAATTTGTTTGATTGCCACAGATATAGCGAGTGATTTGTGAGACACATGCCAATTGTCCTCGTCTATGATAATAAATACTACATAATGGCATGAGAATTAAAGGTGAAATATCACAGCTGGCATTTGGCGTGTGTGCAATGCCTCCTCATGAATTCAGTCTGACTAAGTCTAATTAAAATTGCATCAGATTTTTAATTCAAAAATACAGTAGTTTCCCACATTTTTTATTCCAAAGTTCCACTAAAAATATGACTCACGGCGAGTTCAAATTATTCGCATGCACTAACTTTAAAATTTGTATCGCCTGAAATACACTGGAGTATTAAAATATGCATCAACACCGAAACGAAACCTCGTGCAGTGGCAAATATTGTCAGTATTTTGCAACCCCAACCCCAGAGCCTGACTCATTGTCCACAAATTCAACGAGCGGTGTTTGTTTCAAAATTTGAAATAGAATTTTAATGAAAGTGAATTGCATTAAAATTGGAATTTCACGATTTGCTTTATTTTTATTTTTTTTTTGCACACACCCATTGAGGAAGAAGTATTTGCTATTCAATGCTAGAAAGCCCTGATTTCCAATTCGGCAAAGGGAATGCAAAAAAAAAATAAAAATATTTAATTACCTTCGACTGGGGGTATTTTTACTTTTGACAAAAAAAAAAATAGAAAACAATCGGAAAAGCAAACAAATTTTTTTCTTCAATTGCGCTAGACTAATTAACATTTTTAATTATTCTGTTTTTTTTTTGCTATTCTTGTTGTTTTGCATTACGCTTTTTAGGGGAAGCGAAATGTTAGAGTTTAAAAACAAAAGAGCTAAATAAGTGAATGAAAGTGTCCTCGTCTGTCGTGTCGATGAGTCGCATTGAATGGAATGCCATTTGTGCGGCTTACGTAATACATAAAGCGAACCCAGCAAAGGTGGTGGTGTATAGGGAGTGTGGAAGTTCAGTTTGAATTCAATCGGTTTCACAGAGTAAGGTGAGCAGTGGATACAAATCGATGGATGTTGGTTGGATAATATTTTAAAATTCTTTACAAAAAGGTCACCAAGTTATCTAAATTTTATATTGCATACTTTATTGAGCCTCAAACTGCCGTTCTTTATTTAACAATTTAGACCTTAAGGACAAACAACGCGAGGCGATTTGCTTATCAAATGAGCTGTTTAACAAATGCGCCCGATAGAAATTTGTTTGGCTGTAAAGCTGGTTCGACTCCAACCACAATAATAAGGCGGACCTACGCTACGTTGCGAAAAAAAAACTGTCAAGTTCCGCCACTGTACAATTTTGAAAAAAATGTACAAATCGTATTACGCTCCGAATTTTGTCAAAACCTTTAAAAAGGTCTACAGTCTCGTATTACATTCCGAATTTTGTCAAATTCCTTTTATTAGCTTGACTTATTGCGTGCACAGGCTCTTTAAATTTTGGATTCTTACTGATTGCAGATGAAATTTAATGTCTCTGGTTTAGGACAAGAACTAGAAAAAAAATAAAAAAAAGAACCTCGTGCAACCGACAGCATTTTTAAATATTAAATTTTTAATAATTTAATGAAAAAGTGTTTCCCTTAAACATCTTTTTTACATCGCAAATGGCAAGCATTTTACTAATATGACACTTCAAATGACAGTTTGACAGATGTCAAATGCCAGCGCTACGAACTTGAAACCACGAAATGAATGACCCTGTACTTTGTGCATGAATTCAATCCAATAGTAAAGGATTTAAGGAAGTAGGCACATAAAAGATCCAACTTTAAAAACTTGTTGACACAGCTTACACCTCTGTACATTACATATTCAATCCTGCATAATAGCTTTGTCTATGGGGTTAGAGATATTAATTGACATTCCAGCTCATATACACTTGGCGGTTAATAGTGAAAAGATACCTGCTTTAACAAAGTTTACAAATTACATCAATTTTGACAACTAGAAGGACCAACATACTATAAAAAATTGTCAGCTCTTTTGCACGATTTTAATTGATTTAAACCGATTTTTTTTTTCTGTGCAAGCGAAAAACATTGAAAGTTTTATTCCACACCAGTTTTTCGTTTTCAAAGACATGAGCCTCAAGCTTTTTTTTACAAAAAAGGGGGCGCTTCTAAAAATAATCCTCTTCGCTCACAACCATTCTGTTAATTTTTCCATACTTTTTTAGCTGCCTCGCTTTTGAAAACGAAAAACTAGGGTAAAAATCTTTAATGGTTTTCGCTATCACAAACGACTTTATTCATATACAACTTTGAAACGAAAGGCATTTCCGTTTGCTAAAAAAAACGAAACTTATTTCAATTACAAAATTCGTTTTCGTTTTTTGTATAATTTGGTGTTGATGCCAAAACCTTAAATTCCTTGAACTGTGACAATTACCCTAAATATATAAAGTTTAGACTGCACCGCTTTTTAGACGTTTGTCAATAGCAAGAAAAAAAACGAATTGAAGCACATTTTCGCTTTCGTCTGATTTTTCGTTTATTTTTTTTTTTTTGAAGCGAAAGAGATATATACATATTCGTTTTCTGTTTTAACAAAATTTTATCCGTGATTTAATTTTTGCTGTGATGTTTCCTAACGTCGTCTCTATTTGCATAAGAAGACTTAAAAACTGGCGACGACTCCCAGAATCAATTGGTTCAATAAATGACCATCGCAATTATCAATTTTTTTTAAAACTCGCGACGTTTTCTTGAGTATTCCTCGTCCAGACCCTCCACCTAGGCACTTGGTTTACAAAACATTCACCGATGCAACCACTGCCTTATCTCCCAATACCCTATATCTCAAATTGCCAATAGGTCCCCAAGTACAAGTTCATTATTGCCATCACCGCTGGGGTGTGAGGACATTTGTTTATTTTCCACAGCGAAATGATCCAACTACTACAAAAATTCCATCTTCAAAAGAATCACTTAACTAAAATCGCAATGCGTCATCGACCCAAGTGAGGACACAGTTGACTTTCAATGCGACAACGATAGGCAACGTTTGCATAAGAACGGGGGCTTCAACTTAAAAAGGCTGATGTAAGTCACCGGGGCTAGCAACAAAGCACTTTACCATTCCATCGATGGTGTTGCTAGGCCCAACCGCTGAAATGAATCACTCTGCGCTGCGGCTGATGAAAGCTGCCCTATAACTGAACGCAGTCTCCCAGTCACCCTGTTCTGATTCACCAGCGGAATAGGTCAAGTCGGATTTAATCAGCAAACCGTTTGGCCAAATTCACCAGAATTCGATCTGCTATCATTAAAAAAATAAATTCGAAAATTAACGCAACGGTTTCATCATCCTTGGGAATGCCACAAGTTAATTAAAAATCATGCGAAGAACTTTCAGTTGGCATGACTTTGCAATCTAACAAAGACCACTTGTGCAAACGACACACACCCTTAGTCATCCACAGTTCTCTATGGCTAACAAAGGAAATCCACTCGATTTATATAATTCCCTAGTAGTGGATTCGTATTTCATTTGCCACTAAGCTCAGTCCAGGTTCAGATATCAAACAAACATAAGCCCAACAATAAAAGCCGCCGCCAAACAATCATCTCTGCTGAATTAATTTCCCATCAAAACCGCAATACGTGATAAGCAGCTGCATTTGCTTTGCACCTACCCCCATTTCCACACGAGTATATGTCCATCTGATGAACATCACACATACCTCCTGGCGGCTGCCGTTGACGTAGGACCAGCGAGCGAGCGATTCATTTGTACATTGACTGAATGATGTCAGATTGAACGGGTGTACCGACCGACACCTTATCGCCAGAAAAAAAAAATAAAAAACCAAAACCCGAACAATAAACTAATGATACAGTCATAACTTTGAGCACCGACTAAGGCGCCTTATCTAAATTGAAGCAAACTGATAACACACTGAAACAATGAAACACTGAAACACTGAAACCCTCAACGAGCGAGCGAGCGAGTTAATTCAATTAAATTTGGTTAATTCATTTGTGTTTGTAGCTGCAGCAACCCCCATTTAAGTGGCTTTATCAATAATGGAAGAGATTTGGCCTCGTCAGCCCGATTACGTCGATTCGTGCCGCCTAATCGGTGAGAACTCCGATAAAATAGCGCGTGAAAAACAAACTCTCTATATACCCACCCGTACCTACCCCGAATGGGGAAGTTCAATTGGACAAATAAAAATGTCGCTAGCCATGTTGGCTTCGCAACGGCATGGTCTGTTTCGGGGTCAAGGAAATCATTTTTTTGTACATATATCAAATTTTTTTTTTGTTATTTTGTTATTTTTGATGTGGCCAAGAGTGTTCAAAGGTCGAGTGGTTCTTCAATATCGAACTTCGATATCATGGGACGAAACTATTTGTCTGCTATGTTGGATAACCTAAACATTGTACTGGCTCTGTCTGTCTCTATCTGCCCGTATCTGATATGGAAATTAAATTTAAATGCACTTATCTTCGCATGGCAGAAATAGGCTGTTCGAGTCACTTTGATTGCTCGCCAATTTGGTTGGCAATTCTATATTTAAATGTGGCTGATTGGAATTTTTGTTGTTTCACTGAAAATAAATGGTGTTTCGATTGCGGCTGATAAATCTGGTTCAAACTGAATAATGTATTCAGCGATTGCACTTATGATAGCGATTCGATTTAAAGGCTCTGTTAATCTAATCAATCTTTCATAGGGAATGCTAGTAATTTGACAGTTGACAGGCTGCCGGAAATGCTCAGGTGTTGCTTGGCAACAATGATAGTCTCGGGAATGTAGAAAACTTATTCTGTTACCTAAGGTTGGCTCAGTAGTTTGGGTGCTCGTGCATGCTGCCTTTGGCAAATTCGTCGTCTTTAAGGTACATCTGACAATCTCTCATAGCGGCCATTCGTCAGAGGTTGAATTAAATGCGTTCCTGTCAGAGACTTGAATCGAGATTTAGGTAGTTCTCAAAGACTTTCTCAAAATCTTTATAAAATGTTTACAACTACCTCAAACTCGCTTCAAGTCTCTGACAGGAATCGTAACGCATTTAATTCAACCTCTGACGAATGGCCGCTTCTTCTCGTTTGAAGACCTCATTATAAAGTCTTACAGTGAATTAAATGCTTATTGGTTTCGTGGAAGCAATAGGTACTGCTTTCTTCGTTTCGAACGTTCAATTTCATTCAATCTTACTCAACGAAAGCAGAACTCTTAAAAGAAGGTTTCGGACTTTGTTCTACATACCATGTATATAAATATTCTTTTTCAACTTAGTACGGGGAAATTTTCCTCGAAACCACATTCGACGCCATACTTTTTTTCGGACCCTAGAAAACGTCTTGAAAAACAGGGTTTTTAACACGTTTTTCAAGTCTCGACAAAATTTGCTTACAGACCTATACCTACTTAAAGGATTCCTCTTAAAGTTTACTGCCAAACTTAGAGTTTTGGGGCAAGCTTTCGCCCGTTCAGCACAGCTGTTAAAAGCTGCAATAGCTCTCAGCTAGTGCTGCCGATTTCACTGCTCAATAATTTTTTGTTTTAAAATACGAGAGGCATTTGGTTACCCTTACAAGCCTGTAACTTTATTTATTTATTTATCTAAAGCCTGTAACTTTTTCCCGACTGTAAGGTGTTTGACGCGAACGTCTGACAAACATCCGAGAGTAAAACTACCGCAAAAGAGCTTCTACATAAGCTGTACATATAATTTTAGGCCACTTCCATTCGGCACAAATATGTAAAAATTTACACAAAACGAATGTTTGTAAGAGGCTAGGCCTAGGGCTCCTTAAGGTATTTGTCCGGAATAGGTTTAAAAACTACTGAACACAGTTGCATTGCAAAAAGTCGCGATTGGAGCACACGATATGTATTATTGTTGTCCGCTGCCTAGAGACCTAACATGAAAAACTTTCTCTTTCGTTTGCCCTCGCTCAGTACCAAAAATGCGGTGTACAACGGGAGGGATGTTTTTACTCACATTTTAAGCATTTTGTGCAGTCAACAATAGTCTGTTTAAAGTTTAAATACAAACTGCATTACAGCAAGACAAATAGATGAAGATGGCGCATAAGTGAGAGTAGTGCGGCATTTTTTGTTAGTAGCCACAGCTTCCTTATATAGAAAAGACCCAATCCTCAACTGCCGTGTGGCACGTTCAAAACCCAGGACATTTCGACACATTTGCTCCATTTCACTTCCACCAAGTTTGAGTAAAAAACAAGCCTAATCGCCTCTTAGTCCATTTCCATTCAATAATCATAATGCAGATGGTGATATGTTTACGCAACAAACCTCTGAAATCCATTTAAGGTAATGTCGAAATTGCAAAATCATGTTTGTCGTTGAAGGTGTCGCGAAAACAAATAATTTAAGCATTCACTCCGTCAAGGCCATCCGTAATACACCCCTTAGGAAAAACAAATACGTCTTATCAGCTTGTCGCAACCAACCCATGCATAGGTACCTACTCGTATTCAATAATTTGCTTTCTATGCCAAAACAATAAGCGGTTCAGTGTTTTCAAGAAAAACAACATCAGCTACGTCAATGGGGACTGGTACTTATTTTTTGTGTAGAAAACTGTCTTATCTTCAGCCGAGTTGGTAACAATGCAGCCAATTTGACTTGTTGTAGACCCTACATCGATTTGATGAGTTCATCCACTTGGATGCATAAATCGCCCTCCCACTGTGCGTCAGTGGATTACGTGTAGGTATTTTTATCCTTTAGGAGTAAGTATCTCTTTTGGAAGCGTTCTAGATAAACAAGAATTTAAATCATCTCCCACAATTGTCCGGCGCGAGTTTATTTCTGCTCCACCCCGTGCGGCGGTCGTTGGTGTCTTCAGCTATTGAGAGCACCTTGACCCCAATTTCCGGGACAATAACAACCGGCAGGAGGGCGGCAGCTATGATTTTTTTTTCTTCTTAATTTCACTTTTCTCCGAGAAGTTTTTTTTTACTCTTCTTCCGAGTCTTCTCATTAATTCAATAGACGACGACGATGGCGACGACATGTTCGAAGACACGTGTCCAATAAACAGTGTTCCAGATAAATAAAGAACGGGTGGCTGAAAATAAGCCACTCCTTGGACTCGCCATTTTACGGTGCGTATACATGCGCCGGTAAATACGATATATTTATCACTTGCGATTTTTTTTTAGTGACAATTGGTCAATGGCTTTTTAATGATCTGTTTTCAGCCCCATGTGTGCGATATCTATTTTTATAGGTTACAGTTCGTCCGTGGGCCGCCTGGACTGCAATAGGGCTACATAAATGGTTTCGTTCGAAATACACTGACGGGGGCGGTACATAGAATAAACCAATTTGAAGTTATTCAGCTGAACACGTGCTGTCGCTGATGAAAAGTAATAATGTACCTGGTTGAATAGCCACGCATGGGAGCAGTGATATGAATAAAAACAAAAATCTTAAAATATAAAAATTAAGAAGATTGTTATTTGTCCGTTGATTTGTTATAAAAATATTTGCAAAAGTCGTTGACCATGGCACGTTTGCTCCCCGATGACGTCGCGGCGAGCCATGGAAGCATTAATGAAATGCCGTGTGTAATTTAGACACCTACTATTTGATTCGATTTAGAATAGAGATCATCACATTATCAGATGAAAATTTGCTGCACTGACGCACAAGAAACATATTATACTCGTGCTAATTTCGGCGGAGTGATTTGTAAACAAAATGGTGATAATATAAGGAAGTCTGTCACACTGTGCGATGGGAATTTGAGAAGCCTTTCGAACGGGTGTATACTCCAAATATGGACTGATTGTACTTTGTCTTGAATAGTTTTTATTTGGAATCTCCTACTCGGGGCTGGCTGGGTTTAAGATTGTTCTTCTCAAATGATTTTCTTTTCATATTAAGTATTTTAAACACTTCTTGAATATGATTTGGAGATGAAGAAAAAATGAGCGAAAAAGGCAGCGGCTCTGTGATTTTTTAGTTACAGCTTCCTCTGATTTTTCATTTCAAACTGCTCGACAGAAATTTGTTGGCAAACGACGCTCTGCTGAACCAAGATTATCAAGGAACATTTACTCCGTATTTAATCATGGTTTTACTAGGATCCGTCCTCAAAAATTCAAATCTTACTTTCCTTGCTTTTTTTTTCGTGGAGACTCGCATGAAATTGATGTGTTGCGGGAGTAGTGTACGACCGGCCTTAGGAACCCATAAAATAAAGCCAATCTCTGGTTCTTTCTCTAAAAATCTCTGTACTTCTGTTAATAAACCTACCTCCATCCTAGAAAACATATTTAACACGAGCCTTTGTAACCCTTCCAAAGGTCAACTCAAAATATTAGAAATTAATATTAAAATAAGTAGCTACAAACAATTTAAGGCGGCACGCTGTATATTTTGTTCAACATTGCTCCAAGGGAAAGGGTAATATTGACAAACCTATTGGAAAGTTTTCCGAAAGGAAAGTTGAACCTTTTTATGTGATATATGACGGGAGCTTGGTCTGATGTTGGACTTTATGGTTTGGTTCACAAATGGTCAGCAAGGAATGAGAAAAAGTCGTTAATTTTTAGCTTAACTTTGTATAAGTAAGAGATTTTTCAAAAAGGGACCGACAGAGCGGGACTTAGGTTAACTCAAAACTAAATTTAATTCAAATTTAAATGTATGCCCTTTTTTGAGCGGGCCTCTTTCGTTGTGAGCTATATCAAAAAGCTATACAAATGACGCACCCATACCTATCTGGTAAATTATATCCCTAAAAAAATAATTTAATACGTACCTACTCCTGCATCTAGGTATATATTTGTAGCGTTTTGATTTTATGAACTAGGTTAACATTTTGAGCACCAGATTGACTTCCAAGTTATGTCCTCATAAAATTTTCGCTTTAAGTTCAACTTTTAGTTTCAATCAATCAACCTAACCAAGTGCCTAGAAAACAGAAGAAAAATAAAGCGACCCCCTCTTGGATCGTGCACGTGTGTAACTTTAGGCACCCACTTAAAAACCTTATCTCGAAAAGTCTTCTTCGTCGAAAGTTGAAACAAAACAAAAAACAAAAAACAACAAACAAAACCGTCCACATTCTCAAGGCATTCTGTCAGTATTTGCAAACTATATCGACATCCACGAGTAGACTTGCCCCATTCCGTAAACAACCCCCTACGTCGTTATTAGAATCATAATATCATCAAGTGATTAGTCACTAAATTTATCAGAACACGAGCAAAAACAAAAATATAAAAAAAAACACACGAAATAGTTAATAAATAATAAGTCACAAGTCATCCCACGCCTGTGCGGCTAAGGTTCTCCTCAACCAGCTGTGCCAATATCTGAATATGCCAAATACCTTACCCATCTACATACAACAACTCGACCATCAACAACAACAAAATCGAATGACAAAAAAGAAAAAAAAAATGACTCGAAAGTAATTTATTCAAACTGAAAAATACTCAAGCTCTCGTTTTGTTGATATTTGAAATTCTGAACTTTTATATAGCTACGCGTGTGTGCCTGTAATAATATTTCCGAGGCAAAATTCAAGCCCTGTATTTGTACACTCCATGTCTGCGGCGAGTATCCTTATGTCTGTAGCCGTAACTTACTCTCAGAAAAGGGAAAATCCATCAAGTGTTTTGCTACTGCTGTTGCTGTTACTTCTCGAGCACAGCCGTGTAGTTCTAGTTAGTAGTCAATTTAAATTAATTAAATATTTGCACACAAATTCCAGTTCAAAGTGTTTTCTGAACAGAATTTGTTTCACAGACTTTATATATACGAAACAGATGTTTGCTGCAC
Organism: Cheilosia impressa; assembly: GCA_948293265.1. NCBI lineage: Eukaryota > Metazoa > Arthropoda > Insecta > Diptera > Syrphidae > Cheilosia > Cheilosia impressa. The sequence continues at coordinate 51,171,101 of OX411881.1, read as the reverse complement.
ACCGACCCGCTGCCAGTGGCAGGTGAATTACCGAGTGGCGGATGGAGCATCATGGCATTCCGTTCCGACAATAAAATGGAAAATTTCGCAAATACTCCAGTTATTATTAAATATGATTTTTTTTTTCTCAACTGTAAAACAGTTGGGCTATTCAGCACAAACAAGCGGGGTGTATGACTTTTCACGGACATGGTTTGGACTTTGTGGAATGCTGTAGATGAATTTGATTTAACTCGACGGGGGATAACTTTATGTTCATTTTGACTGAAGCATCGTTGAGATGTGCTTTGGATTTTGACAACAAACAAAGGGACGTGAATGCCTTCCTGGAACCAATTATGACTTGGAATCTTTTAAATTAACTGCAAGTTCTAGGGACCTACTATAATCCAAAATACACTTTTTTTAAATGCTTCCTTCGGAGGTGATCATTTTTACAGTTCATAGCCCTTGTGTGGTTAATTTGTAATTTATAAAAATTGCTTTCTCTCATAATAGCCAAAGACCGAACTAATTGGAGAGGTGTAGGTATTGGTCGAGGCCGAGGATCAGGTCCACAATGCGCCGTACTAATAACAAATTTTTGTCTCGACTTTAAATTTACGGAAGCTCACAATTGCGAAATTTGCATGGCAAATATAGCCACTCTACGATTTTTAGTGTCGGGGCTAAATTTTTTGAACTGACAATTGGGAGATTTTCCATGCAAAATTGCATATTGCGACCTATAAAATATTTAATATGAAAGTTAAAAATGATTATTAATAATCGCTGTGAACTACTAAAATTAAGAGTCGAAACTAAAAATATTTATTGTGTCGAATTTGCCCCAACTACTATGTTATTGGAAAAGTTTCGAGACTTTGTTTCTCTAAAGCTGTTCACTGAGATAGTGACCTTCGGGGAAAACTGTCCTGCAAAGTTATTCGCTTCCTGGAAAACTATTCCCCTGCTATTTTAGTTTTTTTCCAAATTTTTCTGAGCGAAATCGCATTTAAATTTAGGTTAATATGTCCTTGGGCCTAACCAGTAATCATTTTTAACCTTCACAATAAATATTTTGTAGGTCACAATATGCAATTTCATATGGAAAATGTTGTCATTGTGAATTTTAAAAATATAGCTTGGACACTAAAAATGATTATCGCGGTTTGAAGATAGAAATCACGAGGTAGCGTAGCAAACAAAATTTGACAAGTTTGAAAAGTCGAATATTTTCCTTGTGTCAGTATTGTCTTTTAATTTTTCTTTAGTTTTTCTCTTTTTTAAATATAGTACGTCAATGGGAATTTAGACGTAAAAAAAACTCCAGCATCTTTTACTCTTTCCAAGACTCAGTCCATGACTTTAGGCAAAATTTCTTCAGCTTCATGCGTTGTGGCTTGAATTTATTGAAGTCGCCCAATTGTCAAGCACAAGCTTTTGCACTTTTTAAATAATTTCTTCATTGCAAGAGGTTTGCGGTCATCTAGTTCAAGGAAGGCCTTGTGGAAAACGAACAATTAGGCAATTTGCAGTTTTTTCTGTCGGTCTTGTTCAATTAATTTCAATCCACTTAAAAAAAACAACGAAGATTTATATGTGAAGCTTTCTAAAATAATTAAACCTTGATTTTCAAAATAAAATTATTTTTTCGGTCGTGAATCTTTCTATTTTAAGTTGTCAGAAGTATTTCCACGAACTTTAAAAAAACAAAACAAGTCTCTCCACGAGCATTAAAAACGAAACAAGTTGAAATGAAGAAGCTGTTGAGCTTTGCACCACCCTGTAAATTAAAAAAAAGCAACTACCACCGAACTCAGAAATGTGCCATAACGATGCATTTATTTTCGTCACGGATATGGGAAACTATTCTAAGATTGTTTGGGGGTAATCCAGCTTAAGTCGGCGCGTGATTATTTTGTTATCAAACCCCATTTATGATTATCAGAGGAGATGATTGGAAAAAAATGCTAACCTATGTCAGTGATGAAAGATGAGGTCTCTTTTAATCGTTTTAGAGAAAAGACAATTTTGGTCCGCTATTGACACTAGCTTAAGTTCAGAAAATCCTATAATGGTTACCATTAAAGAGCGAAATATAGCGGGAAGCGAAAAAACAATACAATAAGAAACTTCTTTGTCAAAATTTGCCTCAAAAAGTCGCACCTATTAATTCATTTGATTTTATACAGTTGAACTGATTCAAATGTCAAATCTGAAGGACTATTACTTAGGAAGCGTAGGCAGGTTTTAATTTGGTTTGAGCTGAGACTTAATTTTGTGATGAAATGTGTTTTCCAATGGAATCCATCAAAGAATTTTTCCCAGAGGGTGGTTCCTATCTCCTTCAAATGCAGCGATCTCACTGAACAACATTCTAGTGAATTACCGCCCTAACGATCGACTCCATCAATAGCAATGGACATGCTCCAAAATGTGCTGTTCACCGCAAGAAATATCAACCAGCAAGAGCCAACTCAAAATTTGCATTTTTTCCTTCACTTTCACGGTTGTGTTAAGGTTTTTCTTCTTTTTTTTTCAACACTCAAATTAGCATTGGAATTACGCTCTTTTAAACGTAAAACACGATAAAACAAAAACAAAAAATAACAAAAGTGAGTGGTGTAGCCGTAATTTTTACATGATAAATTGTCCGAGACTCGGCAAACGAAATTGCCACTCCCGACCAACGCCTGCAACCATCAGCACCATCGACATACAAGTACAATAGCATGTAGACACCGTTCCGCATTGCCAAATTCGTATACCCCATAGCCTTACACACGTATACGCAACACGTTCAATATGAACAAATTAACCCAGAAAGTTTGAGAATTTTTATAGTAAACACATTTTTCGGTGTTAATTTGTTTCAGAAACAACATGAAATTTACATGCTAACGAAGGGCATTGGTGTACTCGAACTCGCACCCCTGTCTGTGTTGTGACGGTGCTGCAAAGCCGGTCCTTGCTCTGATACATATGCGATGAACAATTTTTGAATATTTGCACAAAAAATACCCGCTAATTGACTAAGCAAATATCCTCAGACGACTTGGACTAGTATGACTTGGTGTATAGGAGGAAGTGATGAATTTAGCGAAAAATTGGCGAACGCAATTAGCACTAAAGGTATATGTACGGTGTGTAGTTACGGGGCGTCTGGCTTTTTGAGTTGGCACAAGTCATCGAACAGATGATTGACGAATCACGATTACCAGCTGGGGGTGTAACAAACACAAATCACACTTTCGCTGGTCACTATAATGCGTTGCGAATAGGTGCATGGGAGTGGGAGTGGGACTTCTTCGAATGTGGCGTTTGAAAATGGAAACAAGTCGCCGTGTAGTGGGTAAGGGAACCACTACAAGTTCCTACTTTCAATGTTCTATAATGAGATGGAATTTTTTATTTGTAGAACTAGCCAAGGCACCTGTGCGAGAATTTCGCAAGCTTTTTATAAATAAATATAATTGAAGGCAAAGTGCAGTATACTTTGCAGACTGTAAGACTCTGGAAAAATTGAGTAAAAGCGTCTAACGTTTGTCTATTGAAGACCCCACCCGCAACATCGAGGAGAACCGCTCTTCGGAGTTGGGGACACTTTCGCTTTTAATTATTCAGTCTAGAGCACTTTCTTCTACCGAACTATGATACAAAGCAGAAGAACTGGGAAAATTATTAAAATTACCGCGTCTCTTTGAAAGGTCAGTATTCTGACAATTTTCCTTCAAGCTGCTAGCGCATTTAATGTCAGAAAAAGTACTTATCACCACCAGCTTTACCGATTCCAATTCATTACTGACAACCATCAGGGACCGATCCCTCATGCAAATAGCTGCAGATGCACATTGCAATTCCAGATGCAACTGCAATTGCAACTGCAACTGCAACTAGAACTGCAACTGCTTACGATTTTCCAACACGATAAGTGAGCTTTAACCCAGTAAAAAAAAAATCGGATTCCACTCCTAAACCGTTTTTATCGTCGCACATCTGTGGGCCATCGCTCGAACTCGACTCGGCGCTGACGGATGCTGCATAACAGTATAACGCCCGATTTTCTCAGCCTCAAAAGTCAATTTTATTCACGCTTTTACGACACATGTATACTCGTACAATAAACAGATATTTTCAGGGAAATAACATCCAAGTGACTAAATAAAAAAATATTTATGTACATATGCAGATCGTTAAGAGCGCTGGCTCGTCCCCGCTCCAATTCAAGGTGTTGATTTCAATTCGGCAAATTGATAGCCAAATTTTACGATCTTACAAAAACACAGTTCTGTCTAGATACTCGCTGTTCCCACCCCGAAGGGAGCTGAGCGCAAATCCATAAAATAAAACTTGACAAAAACGCGCACAAACAAGGTTACCATTGACCGTTTACGATGCAAACGATGCAATTTGCATGACGGCAACATGACCATAATAAAACTGTATAAAGAATCGTTTTAATGGTTGCAGCAGCAGCAGCAGCAGAACCATAAAATCCAGAGGACATACGAAAACGAACACGCATTCAGCTACAGAAACAGCAGTCGCCGCCTGTTAACCCCTGCAACAACCCCACAGCAGTGTGAGGATATTTTCCATCTTTTTATGTGTGTTTCAATGAAACGTTGGCCGCAGCGCTGCAGCTTACCTCTCCGTGGAACTGCATCCTAGATTCGTTAAACGCATACCTCAAAGAAGACTATGTACGGACGGTGTGAATGCGGGGTTTTGTGTCAATTGTTTCGCTTTATAGTGCTTTATAGGAAAACGTCATTCAATTTATCGAACGACTTTTTTCAGTTCGTATCTTTCGCTTTTGTTTTGTTTTTAATGTTGTTTTCTCATCTCTGTTTTGAAGCCAAAGAGCATTTCTCTCATGTCTCATCACAAGTAATAGATTTTCCCTTTTTTTTTCCGCACACACTATAAAAATGCTTGAATGTGGATTTATTGCCTTCGAGAGATTGGCATTGGATATTGGGATTGCATTTTCGGGATTTATGAGATTGCGTAGCGGAACATCAATCACTGGGATTGGAAAGATTTCTCACTCAATATGAAACAGAGTAGCGTCTAGCGTAACGTGTAAAGGGAGTTCTATACACATTGTGAGAGAGTGTGGTAAAAAGGCTGCAAACTGGTTTGAAGACAGATTTAATTGCTCGCGACTGACAGTGTGTGTAGTGTTGGGTGTTGGTGATGGTACGAGTATGTGAAGAGCGGAGAAGTTTGATGGCTCCCTTTCGGATTAATGCTGCTTTTATGTGCACTACAAGTAGATAAGAATTTTTATATGTGATAAGATTTATGAGATAGTAAAAATTGCGCAGCGAACGCAAGTGTTGTAGGGAAAACGCTTGACAATGGTAAAGTGCCACCTGGGCTGGGAACCCTCAGGTACTCGTGTACGGTGGCATACCACACGGTTGTATTGATGGCAGCTGTTTTATATTTTAATATGCTCTGTCATAGGAGGTACATAAAATTGGGTTTTTGGTATTCATACAGCACGGGTTCCTCCAGTCAAAAATTATAAACTTTCTTACGAGTTTTTACAGACCATTGTTGGTAAGGGCTTAAGTTAACGACAAGAAGTTTAATGCGTCTTTTTCCCATGAGAATGAGCAGTCGAAGGTGGTCATCTTTTTAATTTAAGTGGGCAAGGAGGTGACTATGGATGAAAATGGCTCAATTTTTAGGGTGTTGGACTTGTGATGCTTAGAGTGGAACCCCTCGTTCTACCAAAAGCAGTATAAAGTTGTAGCTATTGCACTCTTAAATTTTATATAGTTCTGGGAGCAAGGAAAAAAAAAACGAAATCGTCAATGAAATCACTTTTCCGTAAACGAAAATGTTCTTTCGTTTTCGTATTCCTTGTCACACTAAAAGCAGGATAAAGTCGCCGTTTTCCAGCGGTGGTTTCAGATCAAGTTGCACTCCTAAATTTTGTAATAGTTCTTTGAGCAAGGCAGAAAAAAAACGAAATCGAAAATTTTCTTTCGTTTTCGTATCAAAGAAAACCATTGAAAGTTTACGGATATTTGAATGACATCTCTGCTTTTAAACCTCCTGGGTGCCGAGCTGCTGAAGTGTAAGTATATTATTTAGAAACGTATTAGAGCGGAGCATGCTTTCACTGCAATAAAACTGGGGTCCCATTCTGTGAGGCGAAAACGTTTCAAGGGGCCCACGAATGTTTGCAGAACTAAATCATCTGTGCACACGAAAACGTTTGAAAGTTTCACCTTACAGAATGCCGACCCTGACTTTCTGTCAAAAAAAAATTAGTAATTTATTTAAAGTCAGTTTTTTGTTATCGACTGTCAATTTTTTGCTGCTCTGTTAGTGATTCGATTTCGGCACTGGTTCTCTAGGACGGACCAGGATCAGGACAGTTGAAAAGGTAATTTTCTCAAGGTTTATTGAAGGGCAGAAATATTTTTTAAGTTTCTCATTTTGAACAGCAGTTTCTTTAGAGGAAACCCCGCTACCACCAGAGTGCATTTCTTTCGCAACATTGTTATGTAAATTATTCACCAAATGTTGCATTGAAATTTGTTCCGGCAAAGCGGTATTCATCTCCTTAAACAATTGCATGTTACAATTCAATTCAATTTGAACAGTCAATGCCACAGCAGGTGATGCTCACATTTAGATATGCAAACAAAATAAAAATCTTCCCCTGAATAAATTTTTAGAGCCGGCTCTCACTTTTCCACAGGACACAAAGCATAGCTCAACAATAGCCAGCAATTACTCACTCAAATTAAGGGCAGAGTGCAGAAAAAGGACACCCAGCCTATGGAAGGATATCAATATAAATATCAATCGCTTAAATGACCACGAAGGTAAGATCGCTCATTCGAATTGATCCCATTTGGTGTGTTGAAGCTTGAAGCCCTCTTCAAATTATCCTTTTTATGCTCAGGTATACCATTTGCCTTGGCTTCATTCATAAAATGTTTTCAGGTACCTTCTACTATTGGTCGTGTCCTTCAATTGTTCTTGTGGAGAAGTCAGGGAATGGGTAGGTATATCGTATATCGTACAAACATATCCGGTTCAACAAAGAGATAAGCGCCAAATCAAATGAAAGGAAGGTTAAAACTGGGAAGCAGCCGTCGAGCGATTGTCCTATTTGTCGTTCTAAAAATAAACTGCTCTAGCAAATGACTCAGACCAAAGATATTGAATGGGAATGCGAATGACTGTGACCCCTCGCAAGTTCACTTCGCACCTCTGCATTGCACATTTCAAAGGTAAAAGTTTCAACAATATCTACAAATCACCGAAGGCACTCCTGCACTCATTACTCATCTGCCCAACTATATGATGGCAAAGCTTAATTCGGCGAAAGTTTGCAATTTTCCTTTTCGACGCGATGCAGAGCAAATCCAGTACAACACTCAATCATCGTCCTAGCGTAAGAACGCTATTTAAAATGGATGACTGCACATAAATAACTTCCGTGCAAAAAGAACCATAAACTGGAGGAGAAGAAGCACTCTTCTTCTTCAAACACAATACACAAATCCAACAAGAAAATGGACAGATGAATAGTCAAAGTGGCAGCACACTTCGTTTCTGATGGGCTTACCGGGGGAGAGAGAGGGCAAGGCGGCGCACAAGCCAGCACCAAGCACCGTATATCCAAATTCCATCCATCCAAACAAACTTCGATTGCATTCGTTTTTGTGTGCCAGCGCGATGATATCCTTTCTTTGCAAGTGCCAGTCAAGCAAAGGTAGTGTAATTTTACCGAAAACTTTGTTCGTTGGCTCAGTGAAATCCTTCATTGGGTCTGGTGAAGGATTTTCCGCCTGCCTGTGCAACAATGGAGTTTTCGGGAAAGTTTTTCTTCTCTTGCCCCAGACGAATACGACGAGCACTACATACATTCCAAGTGGTATATCCTTGCACGTATCCATATGATGAAGTTGCACTCTAGTTTCACGCAAAGGATTCGAGGATAAATTCTTTTTCTTTTCCTTTTTTTTTTTTTTTTTGTTTGCTACCTCTTATCCCCGTGTTGTTGGTTGAATGTTTAACACCAGCAACACGTTCTGTGTGCCTCGACTGACTGTCCGTTATGTAGATTGAGATGGTGGGGGTGTCGCTGTCGTGTGTGTTTATGCCATTGTGTTCCATTTACCACCAAGTACATCTGTTGTATTCTGCTTTCGGTTCCGATAGGGATTTCGCTCTACACTCTGCAGGATTTAGGAAATAAAAATGTAAAATACTTAACTGCCTTCTTTTGCTTTATTCTTCTGTGTTTTATATCCTTGTAGCGGGTTTTAGATACATCGCAAACAAAAAAAAACTTGCAAAAGGGATAAAAGGTAGCGAAACGGACTCAATCTTCTAATTCCACACTCTGCATGTACCTATACAGAAAAAGAAATCCCTCTCATCCTTAATTCCACATTTTTTGTTAGTTTATATTTTTTTCCGTTTTTTTTTTTGTTGCTCTTCCGGTGTTACCTACAGGTATACCGTATACCGGTTCCAAGCTTATCCAAGTGCACGGAAACGAGCAAATCCCTATTTTCCTCTTAGTTTTGAATATTTAAAAGGATAAAGGGCGCAAGAATTCTTCTCGTATTTATGCGAAACACAATTTTTTGGACACATTGAGATTAGACTTAATCCCGCTCGCTCGTCGTTTGCTGTTTGCCGCCTAATTCCGTTTTGCAGAAATTGTCTTCATTTCTCGGATGTGCCTGGCAAGCAAATTAGCACGTGTGCGCGTTTGCTTTTGGTCCTTATAATTACAAAACAGGAGAAAAATAAAAATAAAAAATTAAAACACAAACAACGCTAATGTTTTCATATACACACACACTGATGGGGGGAATTTCACTTTCGAATCCTATACGAGGCCAGCATGAGAATTAAGTCCTTAATCGTGGAAAGCCCGCCTCATCCTGTCGGAAATGCAAATGAGGCAAGCGCATTTGTGAAAAACAAAACGGTATAGGGAACTGTTTCAAAGGAGACATCAGGCATGTGTTTCTCGCGTCGCCCCCATAAAGGATGTAATAAAACACCGCTGTGTGGTAATTGGAATGGTCCGCCCTCTCCCCCTGTGTGCGTGAGCCCGACCAAAAGCGAACATTGCTTAAAAATTAATAAATTTTTGTTGGCCCTCAATGACGCCCACGTGCAGTAAATCGCGACTTGGCCTTAATTCCCTCAGAGGGATGGTAATAAAAATTAAGCGGACAGAAATAAAAATATTGGTACAATACGAGTATTTTAAAAAAAATTTCGCTTCAAATGGAAGATGGATACTCTCTTCGTCGGGGTGTGGCAGAGAGCTCATCGATCCATGGGTGAGAAATATGCGTTTGCCATGTTTCTTATTTGAACCAAATTCTTTGGATCTACTAAACGGATTTGAGTGGAACTTTAGCAAAAGATTAAGAAAATTATGAGAGAAATACTGCGAATAAAAATTTCTTACAAAAATACTAGAAGATATTTTGTTTCTAAATTTATCTAAGCCACTTCTGAAAATTTTTCTAGGGTAGGTTACACAGAAAACATTCGAAGTAAATGGAGAAAAAGGCTCTAAAGACCGACCGAAAGATTTTTAAGACATAACAAAAGGCAACACAGTTGTCAACCTTACTGTTTTACAGAGTATGGCGGTAGTGCTGCTCCGTTGGTGCAAGTATCGTGGGCCTGTCTCTGTCTGGTGGCTCTGTCAATTTATGGCGAGGTGATGAGCACAAATAGTTATTGAAACATTTCCTAGAATAAGCAGATAGGGGACTGTCCGAATTTAACTGCTTAAATCAATCAGCTGAAGAAGCCTCATGAAGAATTACTGGTGTAATAATTTTATAAATAAATTGGAGAAGGTAAATGAACTCTATCTACGAGAAGGTAAATATTTAAGAACGCCTTTCACTGCCTTAATCCTAGAAGGCTATCAGGTTACTGACTGCCCCTAATAAGCCCTCCAACACCCCTCCCTGCATGGTAGCACGCTACTCCAATACAGCTTTGTCGATCCAGCAATGATAGCCCCTTCGAGTCCTTAAAGACTCACACACAGTTCCGAACTAGTGTGAGTCTAGTTAGTCGCATTTACTACAATGAACTACAAATAGGTCTTCGCGATGGCTCCTTGATAAAAAACACCGCACATGTCGCAAACAGCCTTCGCGTGTATACATTCCCAACTTTTTAATAATGTACAACAGCCACGTCGAAGAATTTTTAAACAATTTGCAGTCGAGTGCGCTGGGCGTGTTTTAACTAAATATTTGATCAGGAGTTGTGGTCGGGCAAGTCTCTTTGGAAAAACCCTGTAAAACTATTTCAAAGCAGCAACTCTCGAGTAACCTAGTTCGTGTGCTACTAAAGTTTGCTAGTAAAGTTGGCATGCTAAATCGTCGATTCGAAGACAATTCTAAAATATACATTTTTTAAAGCTTTGTGTAATACATGTGGTTTTAATTTTTTTTCTGAAACATTAGAAAGGTGTTGCCAAATGAGAAACGCGATTTTTACTAAATAAATACTTTGGTTTTTATTATTAAACTGTCTTTAAAATAAACACCACATTTTAAATTGAAGGTGTTTTCAAAAACTAAAAAAAATATATTAAAATTAAATTAAAATAACATAAAAAAAAGACAACCAATTTTTATTTGCGCAAGACCCGCAAAAGTACGAAACGACGAATATGCGCGGTTGAAAAAATTAAAACAAATATAAATACATACTGGTATTACCTGCAGGGCACAACCTTCATGCAATACTGGGTGTATTTTGCTTTCCAAAATGTTGTCCATAAGAAATAACGCCACAATTGCAATCGAAGATTTTGGTAACAAATTGATCCCTCAAAATAGCTAATGAAGTTAGAAAAAAGTTCCTTAAACATATTGCTGAAATCTGCTCCAAAAAAACCACTGTCCCTTCTTTCCTCATTCAAGCGATTCCCTTAGACCGTAGCTAGGTCCATTGTGTTACCACACATTCGAATCGCTATATCCTTGTTCCTATACCTATGGTCTCATTTTGAGCTGCGCATGAATTTTTGTATATTTTAGATATCGAAATCGAGTCTTCTAAAATGTGCTTTCTTATTGTGGGATGTAGTCGGCTGAAAAGGTTTTTGCCCTCCATAAATCGTTTACCAAGTTAATTTTAATTAAACTTGTAAAGAAGGAATATTGTTTATACTTTTCTGACTACTGATTTTAATTACAGAGGCGATTGTAGGTGGATATCTATTGTGCAAGATTCATCTTAGTACGACAATGTTCTTGCTGTTTAGCACTGTTGTTTTTTTCCTACTTTTAAGCTTGTTCCAATCAGTGGTCCCAGACTGTGAAGTCTTTTTTCCCCTTTTTTTATCGGCAAGGCAAAAATTTTCCCCTAAATTCGAAAAAACTTTCCCACTTTTCACCTATACGATATTTAACTGTCTTTATTAACAAGCTGTAAAATAGAAATATATACATATTATGCAAGATTCAGTTAGCTAATTTTTGAAACCCTAAAATAAAATTATAACTTCATTAAGTGAAGATACACAAAAATTCTTACGCAGACTTTCGATGGGCTGTTTTCTTTCATATTTAGCGTGAACATTTCATTCTGAGTAAACTTTGAATTTTATTTGTAATGGAAATGCGTTTAAATTTGACTCTTAAGATATTTAAGTTTCAAAGAGATTTTTGAATTTTTCCAGTTTTTAAGCTTTCCCCTAGTTTTCCCCTTTTTCATTAAAAAATGGCCAAAATTGGCGCTTTTACCCTCAATCTGAGACCACTGGTTCCAATTGTATTCCGTACCTGCAAAACAACTCACAGGACTCCAACTTTTTCGATATCATCGCAATAACAGATTTCGACAAAAACTCGGCCACATTTGTAGGACATACTTTCGAAACTTGGTGCGAAGGCTTTGCAAAAAAAAAATAAATAAATTTCAAAATTCACCTGCATCCTTACAACTCATACCCTTAAAGCTGCATCAATCGATAAATTTGTCAAAACGATTACTTCGCATTACTTTCTACCATGCAAACACCCTGCAACAAAAAAATACCACGATTTAAAAGCAGCTGCTTATGTAAACAAAAAATAAGTCGCCTTGGAACTCGACTGAGAAGAAAAATACATTTTCATCCTCCATAGAAGGTAGGTCCGTAAATTGGATTATTTATTATTTCACCGCATTTCGAATTTAAATGCAAAAGTCAGGTTTTGAGTTTTCTGCCCCGTGATACCATCACCGGTGCATCTTATTGTCATAATGTATATGGCTTCGGGTTGATCGGTTTTCGGTTTTCGGCTGTCTGCCGCCAGCCTTGAATACCTAAACTCGGTTGTTTGTTATTCCCGTCTGCATCGTATCCTTCGTCATCTAATCTTTACTGGCCTTGGCCAGTTGAGAATCGAGTCCAGGCCCATCTATCAATATCAAATGCAGGTCCAATATCGAGAACCTGCTACAAAACCACCGCAGGAATAAAGAAGAGCTACCTATATCTTGGTAATTCGATATATTTCATCAGGTGTTGTGTTTTTTTTTCTCTCCTTTTTGGTATCTTCCTTTTACGGGCTTTATAAAAATTTAATAGACGGACGGTTTTTTTTCTTTATCAAGTGTGCAGAGTGCGATGCGGGTAGGAAAGGAAAAAGGCAGGTCCTCTATGCATGAGGATACATATCTTCAAATATGAAATTATATATACACTTCATGTTTTGTGTTGTATTTTTTTTATGTTGGCCATTAACAATACACGATAAGAGGACGAACGGTTCGACGTCGAAGCAACACATATTGAATTCCCATTTTTGGTCCTTTTGTGTGCGATGGGTTTGGATGGTTTATTCTTTCCTTGAATGTGTGTATCCCTGTGTGGTGGTAGGACATTTCTGTTGAATTTGAAAGCTTTACACTGCGGCAGCGGTCTGCGGAGCCGGGGAAAAATACAGAAAGAATTGTAAGGGATCTGTGTTGTTGGATAGCTTTGGTGCTTCATTATTGGGATTTCTTTTTTCTGCTTCCACTCATGGAAGTAAAACCCTCGAGCAAGAAATCACCAATTTTGAATTGAAAATCTTCGATTGTTCATTCATGGGATTGGGTTTCCCTTTGGGTTTCGATTGTAGTTTGGTATTTTCAGGTTTCTTAATATTCTCTGGGATAATTGCAGTAGTGGTATATATACAGCCAGATCTTCCAAAGGTTGGTATTTGTCGGAATTTTCACTCTTACGAATATTTTTCTATGAGATCAAACTGTATTTGATACGGTTTGGTTTCCTATCGACTTAATTGGGGCTTACTTGTGGAGTGGTTAATGATTTAAGAGACATGTAAGTCTGTTACCCGGAAACTAAGCCTACCTATACATGCTGAAGTTAGGGATTAGAGGCAGGATTACACAGTGCGAGGTGCATTTGATTGAGACTGATGTTCCAGGGAATTTATTTAAATACACGGACAATTGATAATGGGAGGGGATTATAGATGGCTTTGTGCATTTTTACAACTGGTTATACTCTTTATGTGCGTTGGGATTTGAAATTTTAATAAAACTCAAAGAACAAATCACTGGAGGAGGTTTTTTTTACACGTGGAAAGCGTCAATAAAATAGAAATGTAATCCAATTGGGTGAGATCTAGGTGGCCAGCTGAGGGAATCAAATTTTGGACGGGAGACTAGTTGTCGGAAATCGCATTTGTCTTTGTAAAAAAAAAAAATTGTTTTAAGAGTCTTCGGTCTTTTTTGGTTTTTAATCGACTTATTTTCAACGATTCACATTGCAGAACGGAACTAAGAACTAAGTATTGGTCCTATGAACGACGCATGCCATATGCCAGGCATTGAAACAACATCCTCATCCTGTATGCCTACTTTCTCACAGAATTTGCATTCGAAACCTCTTTACCAACTGTCAATAAACTGGAAAACAAAACTATCATTAGAATTTTAAATAAACAGCTCAACTATATTTCATATTCATAGGTATTCGAGCTCTTGTCCTGCGGTTAAAAACTGCTATGGGTTATGTCGGTCAAGTAGTTCTGGTACCTCCCACACAAAACCAGTATTAGAAAACACATGTTGAAAACACGATAGCGTCGAAACAAATCTACCTAGGCAAGTGAAATTTTGTGTGAGGACTTACTTTTATCGTCGTCATTTTGGTATTAAAATTGGGCTATGTCGGTCAAGTAGTTCTGGTACCTCCCATAAAAAATCAATATTAGACCCATGTGTCTCTCTGTCTGTTGAAAACACGATATCGTCCAAAGGAATCAACCTAGACGAATGAAGTTTGGTGAAAAGACTTCTTTTTATCGTCGTCAGGTTGGTATTGAAAATGGGCTATGTCGGTCAAGTAGTTCTGGTACCTCACATTCAAAACCAATTTTGCATGACTTGTTTTTAGTGCTGGAGGGTATCAAAACATCGGCCGCCGATCATAACAGTTTTACTTTTTTTTTTGTTCCTTCCGACGACTTTTTCATCCACACAAAACACAGAGGATGCTAAGTCCGTGCCTTTAATAATAATGCTTTCGATATACACCGCACCACTTTAAAGCTACAATCGAAAATAATCGATTTTACATTTTTGATGAAATAAGATCTCTTTTGAATTTAATGTAGCTCAGCCTCTGGAAGGAGCAAAAAGATGAATGATAGCTCAAAATGCCCAGAAAAGTATTGTCTAAAAACAATTTGAAGCGTTTTTTGTTTTTATATAAATTAATAATTAAAATAACAACTTGAATGAGGTTAAGTCAAGATAAAAAAAAATAATTTCTCCCGATTGGGTATAGCTTTTGATATGTAATTCTCAGTGTTTTATACTCCATGTAAAAATAAAAACGCCAAAAGGAGTACGAGCTATGTATTGTAGCTTTTTATAGCTGAAAGAATTTTTGTAATCGCTTAAGTAGTTGCAGAGATATCCTCCAACAACCAAGTGCCAACTATCCACGAACTCACTGATCCAAAACCAAAAATAGACTTAAGGCTGACACAACGCGGGTAGAACCTTCTTGAACCCAAGTCCTGGTAACAAATTAATTTCCACTTCTGCCACACAAAGGAGCAAGTGTCTATCTAAATAAACGCTCACTGATTCGTGCACATTAAAATGTTCATATAATTCCGGCAGCAACTGTCAAAACGCTCAATTCAAATCCATAAAAACCCAATTCCCACTTTCATTGCATATAATTCAGCTTGAATGATGGTCCGATGGTCGTCCTTCGAACTTCATCTACATTAAACAGATATTCAAATTAATTTCACATTTTTCCACGGTTTTTTTCTTTTTTTTTTGTCACAGTTTGTGACAAAAGTAGGTACCTACTATAAATGGATATCAAGCAATGGTTGCTGGGTCATCCAATTTGCATCTGGGCAATGTAATTTACATACAATTTCGTCCGATTTCCAACTTACCGTTATAGACGGGCACACCCGCTTACACACATCTATACGTATTAAGGATACGTTTTCATTTCGGCCTTCGGCCAAACCCATATGCGTACGTTGTGAATGTTATTTCCATTGTCTGGACACATGGATATATAGCTGGAATGTTTTGCGCAGATATATACTCGCACTCGTTTGCACGGCACAAGTATATCCTTGTGATTCCAACGAGCTTGGATCGATAATGCAAAAGGCAATGAAAGTATTTGTCGGCAAGGACAATATATGCCCGACAGACCGATGTATCGCTTACATCGATGTCGGTGAGACGGACCTCAATAATCATTAAAACCAATTGTTACATCTTCCTGTCATTCATTTTGATTTTAATTAAAAGAGAATATTCAAATTGTTGATTTGCCGTAGGTTTTTTTTCAATGATTATGGTACCTGGCTATGTGCAGCTCCTTGTTGTACAATGTACATACCCCTACCATTCAAATGAAGTACACCCTTACCCAAATGGAATTTACATGAAAGCCCTTTATATATGTCGGTGTATTGTGTAAATCGCTTCGCTGGGTAGCTACAAATGCCAACTGGTTTGTTGTTACTATACCTGGCGCTGACATTTTAGCACACCGGCTCCTTATTCTTATTTGGAACGTTCAACGTTGCCTCGGATCTCTGGTTAAAGTAATGAGTCCCGGAATGTATGCTCGATTGAAAAGGAAATGCAATGAATTGCGAGTTGTGTGTTATCCTGCGAGCATTTTAAATCAATTGATTTTGGCGTATTTGATGTCAGGCAGAGCCCGTGTGCGGGTACCATCGTTTACCTTGCACGTATCTATAGCTATGTGTGGAGGTCTGCAGTTGAACATACATATATTGACAGGAAGTGTTGTGTCTGGATGATGAGCTTTTTGTGAGGTATAGCAAAAAAGGATAATTACCGCTGAGTGGTGTTCGACATTTTGCACATATCTTAAGGATATTGGATTATTTTCCTGTGGAATGGGGATTGCTTTTTGACGCTTCACTGGTTTCACCTTAGGCTTTGCAACCACACGGATTTGTGTGTATATTTGCAGACTTTTCACATGGAAGAACGGCAACGTTTCGACTTTTAGGTGATGGCATTAAATCGGGAAAAGACGGGGGCGGTTTCGGTTTTCAATTCGTTTTGGGGCGAGATCTATACAAATAAAATTGTGACGTATGAAGGTACACTAGACGTTCGACAAAGGTGGGCTTGCATTAAATTCTAAATCAAGTCTGCAGTGCCTGGAAACTATTTCTAAATCGCATTGGTGTTTTTAATGGCAATTTCCTGTCATTCGGTTTGTAAAAATGGTTTGCGTACTGGCTATTTTCTCTCTCTCTCTGTTTTTTACTTAGAACGGTTCTCGTACTGGCTATTCAATAGATAAATTGAGGAATTCAACAGATTTTGGGCAGCGTAATATCTCTCAAAGGAGTCGCTAATAAAGAAAGTGGAAGTTGCCTATCAGAAATATCAAAAGGTTGGTGTTCAAAACTGGAGTTTTATCAAGGCAACTATTCTGCCTTCATAATTCCTCTAGCGTTCAGTAAAGAATCTTCTCCGCACCGTTTCGCTTCTCTTTTCCAAACAATTCAAATCCGTCAACTTCCGTTTTGGTATAAAAATTCGTATATATGCTCGCTTTTAAAATGCCCACCATACCTTCATATTCACAGGACTATCAACCACCCACGGAAGTACTCGACGATAAATTGTCTCCTCGCCAGAGGCCACCATCTAGCCCATTTCCCAAATTTCTACATTCTTTTTTTTCCGTTTAATTAATTCCTTCCATTGTCGATTTGCTGGACATTTAATTATCCACAATTCATCCTGGCAGCAATTTCCCACAGCCACGGCAACACAAACTGAATTTAGCTCAGACCATCATTAATGAGTTTACATCTCTCAATATGGTTCTGCGAGATTGAGTGTGTCAATTGCAATCCACTGACAAAGTGACAAATGCTCGCACATCCAATTAATTATCTACTTCATGTCCTGTCCGTGTGTAGTTTTCGAACCTCGTCCTTGTCTCGTTCAATTGATGCATCTTCAAAACACCCAAATGTCCAATTTCAGAATTGAAAATCCCATATTATAGATGGAGCGTATATAAATTGTGCAGTGCATTGTCCCAAATGCCAATGGTAGGACTTGCTTCCCTTTGCCACTATCGTCAGGAATCTAAGTGTTTGTGTGTGTGGTTTGTTTTTTCCTTTGTCCACACCCTTTTTGACAAATTTATGGTGAAGTCTTCTTTTATTCAATTGCGTTCCTCTTTCAGCTTGGGCATGTAAGGCATGGATATTGGTTTCGTATAAGGTGGGTAAATTTATAAAAATAGAAACAAGTTTAGGGATGGTGCGGGTTGTACAGAGGTTTTTACAGAGCGGAAGTTGAAGAGGAACCTTTTCACGAAGTCCCAAGTGAAACTAAAAATTTAAAACATATTTGCAAAATGTGATTGACATCAAAGGTTGCGATGACAGTTTGCACGGAACATGAGTGCAGTCAAATCTACCAATGGTGACAGCTCTTTTTGTTAAATTCTCGGCTCGGAAGAGACGAACCTGATGCTTTAGCAGGGCTGCAAGATCCATGAAATTATTTGTTGTTTTTTTGATGTTTTCTTATCCATTTTCTTAGCAATCGTAGTAAATTTTCGTTTTTGCATTTGTTTTCTTTTTCCTATTTGTTTTCGTTTTCTTTTTAATTTTCTCCTTCGTTTTCGTTTTTGTAGTAACAAGCTCATCGGAGCTTATTTAAAAACACTACCAAATCGAAACGTGTTAATACTTTTCGTTTTTCTATTTAACAAACAACTCCCTGTTCAAATATTTTGACGTAAAAGCTGTCCGCCTAAGGAAGATTGAAGGCAAAACGTTTAAACGTTTTCATGAAAACGAACGATTTACTTCTGTAACAAATTTCTCGTACGCACGAAAACGTTTAAAGAAAGTAAAACGTTTAACGGTTTTAGAATCCGACCGCAGGACCTTCTGGAAAACGAAAATGTTTGCAATTTCTTAAGACAATATTTTATTTAAAACATTCAGTCCTATAAAACTCAATCGCCGTAACTAATACTAGCCTAAAAGTCCAAACTCTTGCCAAAACAATAACGAGCAAATCCATACCACCTCGTTGAACACCCAACTGATATATTCCTCTTCCGCAGGCTCAGATTTCAAGGGAATACACAAAACAAAAAAATGCTTTCTCTCTCTCTTCGTTAGGATGACACCACAAAGGTCCTTATAACTCCAAAAAGATTATCATTCGAAGCAATCAATTTAATTTGATGATGTTAACTTCGGAATAAAAATATGTCAATCAAATTGATTAATGGTTATTCTTCCTTTCTTCTTTCAGTTTTTCGTTTATTTTATTTTTTTTATTTTTCTCCCTCTCGTTCTCGTTTTATTGTCGTAAGACGCAACACACAATTTTAAAATTAAATGCGAAGAAAGGATGGAACATTGACACAGATAGGAATCTCATTGATTTGGGATTCAATCCTTTTTAGATACACAAACACATAATGAAATTGCTCACCGAACTGTACAGAGGCAATAACAAGTATAAAGTAGAAGGGAATAACAAGTAAAATAGCAAAAAAAAAAAAAACAAAAAAATAGAAAATCCCCGTAAGGAACGATAAAATAATTGAAAAGAGTTAGAATAACAAAAACAAACAAGCGAGTTGGGGGCGGGGGCGAGGATTTGAGCGTTAGGTACAAACACACAAATTAAAACGTAAGGAAAGTAAATATTACGTCTATTTTGTAAGACACTGCGAATGAGAGATGGAACAAAAGGAAACCATTTAAAATTTATTTTTGTCGCAAAACCAAATAATGGTTACTTTCAACTCGGAAATGGGGGGGAAGCGCTTCTTGTTGTTTTATAGGTCAGTGAGCTGCAGATTTAGTACGAAAAGTCAAATTCAAATGTTCTCTTCCGTAACCGTAACACCGTCAGATTTTTGTGAAACTTAATTAAATTGTTTGTGTTCCATTGAACAGAGATTGGAATGGGATTGAGGTATAATTGTTGAGGTTTCTCGAAGTTGAAGGATTTTTTCTTTCAAACAAATGTCAGGACAACGTAAAAGTAAGACAATTCTTTAAGGACTAGCTTAGCATTCGACCTTGTTTAACGATTTTTATTTCAATTTATTCGCTAGGTGGCCAAAATTCGAAATTGGAGATCAGGAAGAAGCTCTAGGTTCAGGATCCACACCATTTTTTATTGGACCCTTAGAGTCAATATAACCAACTGTCCAATGACTATGTATTGAGAAAATGGTGCGTTAGTCACCAGGCGATAACCAAGGATCGAAAAAGGATGGGCGGCCTAAATAAACGGCCCAGATCAGTTGAGTTGAGGTGCAGTGGCTTTCTTGGACTACTAAGCAAGGGATCACAGGTTCGACACAAATTACGTCTTAAGGTTTTTTTCCTACTGCCCTACCTCTCACGAACGTCTAACAAACATCGAAGAGTATTACTTTCATGAACGAGCTTATCAATTAGCCGTTTGGACTCGGTATAAAATTGCAGATACCTTCCATTCGTTCCAAAAGTGAATAATTCACACAAAACGAATGGTGGTGGGAAGCTGGGCCTAGGGTCCAT
Source organism: Cheilosia impressa (assembly GCA_948293265.1). NCBI lineage: Eukaryota > Metazoa > Arthropoda > Insecta > Diptera > Syrphidae > Cheilosia > Cheilosia impressa. The sequence goes on along the minus strand of OX411881.1, from coordinate 51,151,011 downwards.
ACGGACCTGCTGTTTCCAGTTAATTATTTTATTTACTAAAATCAGTTGAGGATGCTGACATTTTGCAAGAGACCACAGAAGACTGCGGGTAGAAAGGGTGCAGTTCTTAGGACCCACAATGGGAAGCATAACTCAAGATAGGGGACCATAAGCACTTTTGATCAATTCGTCTCAAAAATAAAAAAAATATACACACACAAATTGGATAATTGTGCGAAGTAAGGGGTCCTGTATGGAACTGTTGCTCCAAATACGCATTTATTTATTTACCCCCGTATTAATAAACAACTTAGTTAGCTAGTAGACATCAGATAGCATACAAAAATTTGACGTAACTTCTGAATAACGAGTTGATAACTTTTACGCAGTTATTAGTAATAAGGGGGTTACATTTTTAAGAAGTCTTCGCTTGAAAAGTGCTACATAAACAAATATTCATATAAAACCACACATATTTCAACTAACGATTCCAATAAAAAACGAAATTGAAGAATATTGGAAAAAGCATCCCAACTAAGAGTAGCAAATCAAAAACTAATCTCCAAAATCGTTTTGATAGACTCTCTCTATGATTGGATTACAAGGATATCTTTCATACATCCACCTGTTGCGTTCTTCGACGCAAATAATACCAAACAAACAAACAAAAAGAATATCTCCTTTGCCGCCGCCCAAAACACGTGCAATTCCATCCGAAAAGAACAAGTATTCCCGATTCAATGAAAATCTCAATTGAAAGGAAGACGATTTCCTTATCCGAAGGATATATCTCGCAACCACTCGCCTACCATCTTTACTGCCCGTACATCAATCGAGAGCACAAAATAAGACAACCAAACACAAGGCAAGAACAAAACGATTTCCAAGTGAAATCGAGGCCGAAGTTGAAACTTTAATTAGGATTTTCCTTCCATTGTTTGTTTGGCCATTGTCTCTATATAGGTAAAGTGCGTACTGATGCTCCTTTCCTTTGCTGGTGGGATCGTCCTCTGCTTCTTTTGATCACCCAGCTGAATACGAAGAGACGACGATGATGATTATGATGAGACGGTTTTTCTTCTCGTTTTTTCTTCCTCCTCTATTGATGTTTGTTGATGGGAATGAAATCCGTATACACCGAGGATATCTGATACGATTTATTGGTAGGTTGAGGATGTTTCTCTGTTCAACCTCAGAGACACACAAAAAAAAGGGAACAAAAAATAAAATAAAAGGAAAATCCTAGCCCACGTGTAGTGGCTGCTCCAATCGAAACGTGCCCAGGCTCACAAATTGACCAGAGAAACCGTCCCTCTCGCTTTCCAATCCAAATTGAGTTTTCCCTTTGAGATGATACTTCTTTGGTGAGAATACTTCTAAACACAAACCGTAGGTAGGCACCACCACACGTAGCTGTGCGTGATTTAAATACAATCCCAGTAGAAAGGAAATTAATTACTTTGTAACGCCTGAGGACGGCCTTTTTTTATTTATTGCCACGGTGGAAAATCCCTACTTAAAATCCAGCCCTGTAGTATTAATCAGATTAACAAATACGAGCGCACACAAACTGCCGGGTATACGATTTTTGTTCGGTTTTATTGTCTTCAGATGATGGTGGCTGAACGAAACGAGATAATTTCCGGTTCGGCTCGTTAAAAATGAACAAAAAGTCTTTGACTTGAATATTCCAAGCCAAAGCCAAGCCGAGCCAAGCCCCCCGATTTTCATTTCGGTGTACATGTCATTTTGGCGCAGGCTTGGCGCTTGGCTGCCTGCAATTTCTGTACATCCACGACGGTATATGCACGGATTATTAAGTGAATTACGAAATCTATTAAATGCCAATTAGCAAGTTGGTAGTGGGGTCCGGATTAGCATAAAGTGCATAAACAACCAAGCCGGGCGGCTGTGTGAATGTGATATCAACGAGTTTGTGTTTGTGTGCGCCTGCCTTATCTTAGCAGCAACAGAAATGGAAGCGAGAAACAAATAAAATAATGAAATTGTTTTTACTTGACCTGGAGAGAACGAGCTTCGGAATAAATTAAATTTTATTACAGATTTTTTTTTCTCTCTTTTTATTTATTCTGTTGCATGGCGAATGAAGGTGTTTCGTTCACCTCTCGTAGCTGGAGGAGGCTTAAGAGATGCTTTTCTTTTGCTGGCAAAGAGAAACGTGATTCAGCGTAATTCAGTGGATCCTTTGTTCGGCGGCGGTTCTGCCGTGGCACACACTTAACACTTAATTATTCGGCTCAAATTATGGATTGCCGTGCATTTCTCGATCGAGACGTTTCAAGTTTTGTTTTCATCGGATTGTTGTCTGTGTTACTATGAGTGGAGGATCCTTTGTTGGAAGGGTCTTTTTTTGAGTATTCCTTTCTGATTCAGAGGGAAATATAAAACAGTCCATTTGAAGTAGTGATGGCGGGGATAATTGGCATTATTTTTGTCAGGTTCGCTTTTTGGCTGCGCAAATAGTTTGAATGAGCCCGAAATTGTGTAGCCTCTTGGTTTTTTTTATGTGTTAACAAACGATCTGTTTCTGGTGGGATAAATGCATAAAGTGTCCACCGTCTGTTTGAAAAAGAACAGAGTTTGAGATACCGCGATAGTAGGCTGATACTGAGAAGAGTAGGCTTTATAACTTTTTGAAAAATAAATGTAGGTATTATAATAATACATAATAATGAATTATTTTTCTTATTTATGTTCCTTTTTTCTCTAATTTAATAATAAGAAATTACTGAATTATAAAATGTTGTTCGTAGTAAAGTTATTTCAGATTAACGTTAGGTGCGCCATAATGCCCGAACTTGCCCTATATTTTTTATATATAAAAATGGATCTTGTTGTGTTCCGATGCTTGCAACTTGAAAACGATTTGACCAAATCGGATACTTCCTTCTGGGGGCTTGTTCGTATTTGCTTCGCGAAGGTTTAGGAAAAAATAAAAGTTTAAAAATCCTCAACAGCATATTGTTCGTTCTTTCTGATTTTTACTGATTTTTCGAGTGAAATAGCTTACGAAATTATATCATTGAGAATCTTATCAATTTCTGAGTGATATTAATATTATTTAGATCACAAAAAAGTGAGTTATTTGTTTCTGTTTATCGGCGAAAACGAAACCCCATTCAATTGGAAGAGTCGATTTGTTTTGGTTTTCAAAATTTCAATTGCATCTTTTTCGTTAGTTTGCTTTCTTCACTTTGGCTATTTCAAATGTAAATTATGGATTAGTTGAAACTTTATGTGACATTTCTACAAAGTGATGATCATTTACAGTTCGATATTTCTTACGGATGCCAAGAAGAGGTCATGGCAACATTGGTCGACGTTCTCAGAGTCCAACGCGACACCGAAATCAATGTCAATCGGAAGAGGAATCAGGATGATTGAAAATCGTGCGCGACAGTCAGAAGAGACCATAAAAGCTTAAAATGAGCAAAAACGATCGAGAAGAAGAGATGCTCGTGCTCGGTAAAGTGGTGAGGCAAGATCGCAGCTTGCGACTATTGAACCACAACGTCGACAACAACAAATTCTTCCGGTGAACATTTAACGTTCAGCCTTTCGATATGAGCCAAACATTCAATAAAACAAATGTTCCGCTGTTTAGAGAACAGCAAAAGAGTGCGCTTGATCAACTGATGAAGGCTGTCGGTGGTGGAAACGGTGGACTATTTTTTATTGGAACTGGGAAAACGTTCCTTACATCATTAATATTAGCAGTAATACGTGCTCAAAGTGAAATTGCGTTATCACTCGCATCTACCCCAATAGCTAAAACACTGTTGAAAGGTGGAGGAACAGCATAGTCAGCACTGAAGCTTCCTTTAAGCCTGCAAATCAACGAAAATCCTGTTTGCAAAATTTCAAAGCAATCAGCACTTGAAAAAGTATTGAAAAATTGTTAATTGATCAAATGAGATGAGTGTACCGTGGAGCACTGATGATTATCCGAAGCACCCGATCGAACATTAAAAGATTTGCCGAGCAATAATCGTCGCTTTGGTGGAGTGATGATACTGCTCGCGGGTGACTTCCGACAAACACCTTCTGTGATTCTGTAATCAAAAGCGGCATGTCTAAAGTCATCGTATTTGTGGCGATACGTGAAAATCATTCCATTGAGTTCCTGCAACAGGATAGAACCGCAGAAGTTTTCTAAAACGAACTGATGAGAATTGGAAATGGCCAAATTCCGGTAGATATTTTCAGTGGTTAAATATCGATTCTAACAGTCATTTGCCAATTCAGATGAACTTACCACTCATATCCGAACTTTGGTCAAAATTATAGCAACAATGATTGGTGCAAGACAAATATTAATGTCAATGACGAATCAAAATCAAATTCCGAGAGAATTGCGTTCATACATATCAACCGATCGCCCAAAAGTTGGATCTGTCATCATTATGATACGAAATCTTCAGGTCCTTCTTTAACTGTGTAATGGAACCCGACTGATTGCTCAGAAGTTAATCAAAAAATTTGAGAGTGGCAAGAATTTTAAGGGAGGAAAATGGATAACTCTGCGAATTTCCTTGGCTTCAACCGTTTTTTTGCCGTTTCCGATCAAACGCATTCAATTCCCCGTGAAACTTATTGAGATGACAATAAACACGTCACAAGGGCAGTCGGTGGAAGTGTGCGGCATAGATCTGGAAATGTCATGCTTTTCACACGGCCAGCTATAGTGCAATAGAAAGAATAAAATAAAATATAGGACGGGGCAAAGTCCGTCGAATCAGCTAGTCTATAAAATTCTTACTTTTGTCCTTAGAAGTGCTGTTCGTATGAAGGTCCGTAAGAACTCCACCTACTTTTTAGTCAAAATCTATTGCAAAATTTCAAGTATTTCGCTTATTTCCGAGAAGCGCTAGAAATCATTCAGGAAGGCTTGTAAGGTAGTAAAATACATTCTTGAAAGAGTTTCTGCAAATCCCCACATGCAAGATGCCTTCTCTCTACATGTTGCTGCCATCTCCCCAGAGAAATGCACATTTATAGCTACATATCCCCGACGCACTGCATCAGTCTTACTTTCTATTCACACAATCCTTGTTTAGGAAGGCCCCTTCTGGGTCTTTTTGCATTACTAACCTAACCTTAGAAACTTATTTTCACCTTCTTATATCTAATGTATGATTCACTACCACAAGCGGTTGAGAAAGACAAAAAACGAATGAAAAGATCAACTTCTACAAAAAAAAATCGAATGGAAAAATCACCTTCTCCTTTTAATTGCGCTATTCGCTCTTCGACTTCGACTCATAAAAGGCTGACGCATTCGCTGGGCCTAACCTTCATATTGTCTAGATTTGCACAAAGTCCTCTCTCCAATGTCATGCGGCCAGTCATTTAAAACAGTTTTTAATGTATTACCACAAAATCGCAATCAACTCTGTGTCGATTTCACTTTAGTTACGTATACGCCTCAGTAGCCGGTGCGGCGCGTTTGCATTCGCAACCGTTGGCCCTGTTTAAAATCGACTTCAGCTGCATGACTCATCGGGTTGATAGACCAGAACCAGTACTATCGCTCTAACCATGGCAGAACCGGCAATATAAAACAAACACAAACACATCAAACAAACTGCAACTGATGGAGGTATGGCCTCATTTGATGCGGGCGGTTATCGACTTTTTCACCTGATTATTGTGTTTGACTGCACTTTGTATCGTTCATTACCTTGATCGATGGAATCGATTGATTTACCCCCCTCTCTCTCAGTCTATTTTCCTTCATTTGCAGTATTTTTTTTCGTTTTCTATTTGTTTGTCGGGGCAAAGCCGTACAAAGAATATTTGCCATTAGATCGCCATAACTATCGTTCGGTTCGTTGTTGCTGCTGCTGTTTTCTATATGGATGTCGGCCACATAAATATCGGATGATGTCTATTGGGGCACGTCGTTGACGTAGTCGTATGGTTTGTTGTTTTTGCCATTTCGCAAATGGGGGACAAGAAACATGAAATAATTGAAATGAAGACGACAAACTGGGGATGGTATTGCATTGGTAATCGATTCACCTGTTGTTATGCCAGAGCCAATTTGTTGTTGGCCAGGGATGGCCGGATGGATAGATGGGGTGCAGGCGTAAACTGATTTTGCCATGAAATCGAATTCGATTGGCATACGTAAAGCATTATTGTTCGGGCCGCATGTGATGGAAAATATTTGTCTTTGAATTTGTGTCAAAGAATTCACAAACTTTTTGGAGGTTCCACAGAAATTAGACGAGTTGATGTTGAAGTGTCAGAAGTAGGAACAAAGTTAATGAATGTAAGCAGTTTGCAGTTTGGCCTGTGATTGTTTGTGGACATGTTGTACCAAAGCTTGCAAAAAAAGGAGTTGGCTTAGCATGTCTATTAACAATCACATGCGAAACTTCTAACATCCATTTTACTGGGGTGTTAGCACGTAACTTGATACAATCGAGTTCAGTCGATACAATCGAGCTGTGGCAGCACCTAATTTGTCTCAATCGATTATCTTCCATTGATTATCCTCGATTGAGACAAATTAGGTGCTGCCAGAGCTCGATTGTATCGACGGAACTCGATTGTATCGACGGAACTCGATTGTATCAAGTTACGTGCTGACACCCCTGATCCGTAAAAAAAAGCACTCGCCAAAATTCAAAATTGGACGTTAGAGTTTTAACAAATTTATTGTGTGAACCAAATTGCTGACAGAAATTCGCTTCAAAGCTAAAATTTCATTGAGAAAACAGCAAGCAGGCAACTTACTTGCACAGGTTTAACAAAAGGGCTACCACCCATGAAAAGGGGGTTTCTATTTATTGAAAAACAATGAGGTAACTGAATTTCAACAAAATATCACGAAAAGGAAATTTCTATTTCACCCGTGTAAGAGCTCCCAACTTTTTTTTTTTCCCCCACTAGCTAAAATCTAGAAATTACAAAACCTTTCCTTTGACACCTCATTTGCTTAGGTAGGTTGACTGTGAAAGTCGTAAAAGGAGTTCTGAGTTCGGAGCTCTAGGCTCAAAGCTCTGAGTTTATATTCACATTGATCCCCTGCTGTTACCTTGCAACAACAAAACCCATCTGCCTGATCTAAATTAATTAATAAAATAGTTCTCCACTCTGCATGAAGAGTCTAATTCATACGCACATCTGGTAGGAAACAAAACCGAATGGGAAAGCAATCACAAGATTGCAGGATAATTAAAGCCCGTTTTCTGCCACCGCATATTCGTATACCTATTTCTAATTACTTAGGAAGCCTTTTTTCCTATTTAACATGCATGCATTTGATTTCTTAAGGACGCCTTACAAGCTTCCCCGTTTATGCCAAAATAAAAGAATCAAATCTTATTCCGTTTCCCAAGCACGCCCTGTTGGGTCGCATTCAATGGAAGTAGCTTTCGGACACCGGCTTCTTACCTATATACAAAGTTTGCCTCCCTCAACTTGTCCATTCAAAGCGCCTTGATAAAAGGTCAATTCGAAACCGGTTCGGTAGTTTTCGCAGCCGTCCACCACCACCACCGGTCGGTGGTTAGTGGGGTGATGATAATCATGGCGACCCGGGGTTTGCTATACACCAGAAAATGTTTGCATACACAAAGGGAATCGAGTAAATAAAATAACGAGAGACTTCTCAAAGAAGCGAACGTATTCTTGACGACTTTTCATGCTGGTTCTCTACGAGTTTACCGAACTGCTTTCGATCCACCCGCACCCCTGAGTTTCGAAAACTTGTATAGTTAGCTGGCTTCGACTGAATGGGGAAAAAAGGGAAAATGCCAAAGGTCTCACTGCGTGTGTGTTGGAAATAATTTACGATCTTAAAGCCAATTTGGCAGTTGCTTTTCCCCAGAAAAGGAAATAAAAAAAAAACAGCTCCACACACCCGTTTCACGTTAGACAGAGCAAATTATTAGCTGAGTAAAGTTTAGGGTACACTCCGAGTCTCCCTAACAACAGGATTATGCTTGTATATGTATTTTACATTTGAAGATCCCCCAAACAAGATACTTAAGCTCGATTCGGTTTACTATTTCCGAGAGCTTAGAGCGAGAGGAAATCTCATCAGCATATCATCAAAGCGAATGGCAATTTAATTGAATATCACCCTCTCCCGTTTGGAAAGAGGGTGGCGGCGGATTTTTTTTTATTTTTCGATTTTCAAAAACGCACGTCCATGAAAACTAATTTGAAATTGCTTTCGAAATGTGTAGCGAAATGCATATATCATCTAAAGTGTGTGCTTTAAATTGATTTTGGGGTAGGTATCTGTTTACCAATATTCCCATGTTTATTGGGGAGACTGGGGATTGGTATTTAATGAAGCATACTTTCGGATTATTAAAAATGAATTTTTATGTGCCATTTACAGTAAACTTCGTGTTACATAAATCGCTACAGCGGATGACGGGGGGACGTCCTTAAATGGGGCCTATAAATTGGCGTTTTATGTAAATCCCTCGAGGGTGTGGGGACACATTTTCCCGGGAGATGTCACTTGCTTCCGCAACTGCCAAAAGCCGCCAACGCAGTGACTTGCGAAATGAATTTCTCCGAGCAGATTCTCTGCCGAGATAATATTTCCATCGTATTCCCTAAGCGGTACTCGATGTGCAAAAGGAAATTGCCATGCCAGAGGAGGTTTTCGCAAACTAATTGATCTACTGCTTCGCATTGACACGACAATAATTCATCACTTAACTTCTCCCGATATGGGTTTATTGATCTGGTAGGTTCAGTCGCGCACAGGTAAAGTTCAACGGAGCCACATCGCTTCGAGGCAGGATCGTGCTGCACAACGAAATAAACTCGATCGAAGGCTGACGACCACCACAACCATGATGATGCTCATAATGATGATGATGATGATGATGATGATGATGATGGAGAAGCGAGCAAAAAAACGAGTACACAACACACGGAGGCAGATAGAAACTTGCATGACGATGGTGGCACTTCGGGCACACCGTCATCCGAGATCAGGCTCATGTTTTGCGGCTTGTACTGCTGCGGTTTTGATTTTGGTCACATTTTGAGGTTGCGATAGCATTTAGAGTTTCGTTTGGATCCAGGCTCTGCATGCGATAATAAATGATTATTACCTTTCCGCTGGATGTTGGCTGCTGAGTCAGCAGAGAGGAGCCCTGGTGTATACGATTTTCACCTTAAAGCCGTTTTCGTTGGTCTCTCTGGACCATATCTTTGCGGTAAGTAGCGCGCGAGTGCTACCTGGTGTACGTTGATCTTCTGTTTTTGTTTTTTTTTTTTTTGAAGATCGAAACTATAGATTGACTATGCCAGAGGAATTGTGTGGAAATTAATGACAGCCGTGTCGTTTCGAGAGAGCTGAGCTGAAATTAGAGAATTGCTTCTGGTTTTCACTTAACAGGGTAATAAATGGTTGATTGTGCGATCATCATGGTCGCTGGGGAGATAGTAATTTGTTTTACGGTTCTTTCTGAAACTGTATCCCAGGGGGTATACAAAAGCGATATGCTTATGCATGCGCGCTAGGTATCGACGATCGCCGTTGGACAAACGGACAAAGCGACTGTGTGAGTGTGTTTTTTTTTTAATTTTTTTTTTCTTTTGCAAAAAGGTTGTGGAAAGTTTGTTTTTTTTTCAGACAAAGTTACATTGCCCTTGGTTTGATTTATTGCCGAAGAGTTGCAAAGTTTTTCCAACTGCTAGAGTTTTAAACGTCGCTGAAGCTGCAATTGTGTCACCTAAACCGTCCTTACGTAGCATACGATCTTTCAGAAGCCAAAGGACATTAAAAGAGTCTTGAAAAGAATATTGTTACCAAGATCCCTTTCAAACGCGACAGTATTTTGGGTATCTTATCACCACTCTCGCCTCATACACATTTTAAGTGGCATAATAAATCGCCCTCCCCTGCATTTTCACATGTAGTACCGTCGTTAGGTCTTAACGAAGGTCGCCGGTCAAGTTGCCGTGCTGTGTGAATGCGATTTGTATGTCATTTCCATTTGCCCAACGGCGTCTCTGACTTTTTGTAACGTTTATTTTTTTGTCCTGCTTCTCAATTATCCGTAAAAATTTAACAAGAATGGAGCGAAACTTGGGAACGAAATAGTGCGCGCTGTGCATGGCCAGTATGGGGGAGAGAACGACGCGGAAGGAATTGAGTTTACGGTCGGTTGAACAGCACATGGGCCGGCAATCTTAATCGTTTCGGACAGACTCATTGATGTGATGGTGGGTACGCACCTTTTTGAAAAATATGCGCCGGTACACTGGGAAATATAACTCCCTCGAAGGTATAGGTATAAACTCTGATAGAGCATATGGGGTGACATGGAAGTGCAGACGAAGCTGGAAGCAATTTGCATATAGATGATGTGAAATAAGCTCCTTGTTTGTTATACGGTGGTCGTTGAGTGAAAGTGAAGTGCTCTTTATATAGGGTGGGATATACAGCTATAGGTAGACAGAAGTTTTTAACAAACTGCTTGATTCAAGTGCGCAGAAGTGGTTTTCTGTCAAACTATCCTAAATTATTAATTAAATAAATAGTAAAAATATGAAGATTTATATGGTCTTCTCTTCTTTAAAATCAATTGAAGAGAAGAGAGTTGAAGACTTTGTGTAGACGTCGGGGAAACTATGAACCCCAAGTCTAGGAATAGAGAGCTAAACCTTTGGAAAGTCCTTCAGAAAATGTTTTATTACAAACGCAGAAGCTTTAAGAAATGGGATTAAGAAAATTGCGTTACAGGCGGTTCACAATAAGTTGGTTAACGCCTTAAAAGTTATACATATTTATAATCTACCAGAAGCTTCCTTATTTAAGGACTAGCAGCAACATGGCAACACCGCACCTCAGCGACAATTGTGAAAACTTAGGTCGAGTCTTAGTCGTATGAATCTCTAGTGTCTCAATAAAATGGACTGCGAAATATCTAGTCTTCATTGTCGGTCGCATCTTTGCGATTATAACAAGAAGAGTGTCCATTTGACCCAATTCGGTTGATTGACGCCAGTAGGCAGGTATCAAGACGACAGTCACAATATTGACTTTGTGACAGAGCTGCAGCTTCGTTCAGAGTAGCTCCATAAATTTCAGAATTTTCCTTAAGAAGGCTCGAAAGTGAGTCACATTTGGATACATTAACCTTTTGTAGGTTTTAAACAGGCTTTCAGCCGAGTCCTTCAAACTTAATTATCGATTGTTCCTAGAGGAGCATAGTTGGAACCGTAAACGTTGGTCTACGTCAGGGGGGTCTCCACTCGATGTCAGCACTTCAACGGACTAGACCGTAGCTGTGGGGAGCAGAGCCTTAAACTATATGACAGACCTAATGATGAGTCATTTTGATCGTCGCTGATGACTTGGCCATCCTTGAGTATGTGGTCTTTTGTAACGATCTCACAACCCCTCTTAACATAGCATAATTTAACCTTTTCACGGTCACCTCCATAAAGCCTGTTTAAGAACAATCTGCATTTGAGTGGGGTTCCATTGGAAAAAGTTGGGTATAGTCAAAGGATCTCCGGGTCTTATTTACGAGCGATGGATTAAAAAATCTACGATTCTGCACGATTGAACAAAAATTTTAAAACAAAGAAGATATTCCTCTGACAGTTGGACTAAATTTGATCAGAGGTGAGCTACCGTTCTTTAAGTCGGCGTGTCTTCCGAATCTTTGGTTTGACTATGAGATTTGGGTTCTAACTGAAGCAAGGAACTGCTAGTTGTTGGGGAGTTGGTGATGCGCGACTCGGTAAAGTATCGTGTGAGAAATACAAGATGATGTGGGAAACCTATTTTAGCATTCCATGCGTCGCCATAAGCTAATGCCAACAACTTGGCTTGAAAAGACGCATCAAATAGAACTGGGGACAGAGACTGTAAGGCGAAAACGTTAAAATGTGCACATATTGATTTGCTAGAAGTAAATCGTTCGTGCGCACGAAAACGCTTTAACGTTTAAGCGTCGACCTCTACTACCTTCCAAGTTGGGGAGTGCCCTTTATGATTTACCTATAGTCGGTGGTGGTGGCAAGCGGTTTAAACTGCTCCAGCTGCCCGTAAACCTAGAGTCGGTGGCCAAAGATTGGGAGTTACGTAAAACGACCCAAGCATCACCTTGCTATGAATGGGTTGAACCTTACAAATGTCGATGGAATCAAAAACTAATCGAATCGGTTCGACCCATGAAAAGTTAAGGACCTCTTTAGCATAAGTATTGTTGACTCCAAAATAAATTCACCTAAAATCCACTGGTATAAAAAAGCTTTAAAAGAACAAAGTAAACAATTAGCTAAGCTTAAAAAAAATTATATCAACTTTGTATACCTAGGTACTCACAATTGGTCACTTCACTAAATTCAAAAAAAAAAAAAACAAAAGTTCTCTAGGAAATGTTAGCTAAACCTTGAGTGGTTTTTGAACAACTTCCTTAAAGCGTCTGTCTTAAAACAACTAAAACTAAAACTAAAACTAAAACTAAAACACCTTTCAGCTTCGTATTGTGTAGCCACAGTTCCATAAGTAATATCGGAAATAAATTGCATCAGCTATACACTATATAGGCGAACACGACAGGCGAGCGCGATGGAAACAAATTATATGCCTGCTGGAACAACCAACAGATCCATCCAAACAAAACCGCAAAAAGAAAAAAAAAGGACCAGCACCAAAGGCATTCATCGAAAAACAAGATTAATGCTACTTCTATGGAGCACTCCTAAATCTAAACGCGTCACTCCTTTTATCAATTTGGCCAGTGTTGGTGTTGGCTCGTGTTTGGTACTACATTATTTTTGGTAAATTTCCATTGACTTGTTTTTCTGTTCGGATTCCATCCACGTTGTGGTCGATTGTTGTTTACGAATTTCAGTGTTTTTGGACGTTTTTTTCTATTTTTTTTCCCGCCTGTATGTGTGTGCTGGGGTACTGTGTTCCTCCTGGTTTTTTTGTGAGTATTTTTTCGCAAATAGAAATATGGAAATGTGTATTGTTGGGGATTGATGTTTTTCTTACAAGCGGCCGAATTTCTTTTGAATACTGTTTGGGCAGTAGGTGCCAAGTGAAAAGGTTTTTTTTTTACCTAGTGCTCTTCGATTAGTTTGACCTTGGGGGAATTTAAGTTTTTCTGTTTTTGTTTGGAAATTTTCCACCGACCGCATGGAAGTGTTAACAGTAAGCAGGCAGCAATAAAAATGTTGACTTCAAAGGGTCATTCGTGCTGCCTGTTTTGGACCTCGAAACAACAGATTGCCTATCGGGATTGGGAATGAAATGCATCCCGACCAAATGACTTTGTTTAGAAGCGAGACGTCCTCTACCTCGCGATGGTAAATATCTCGTCGTGTATTGAAAGGAGCAGGTTCTCTGAGCAGTGTATACCTGCTCTGCTGCCACGGATGCACATAGCGATGGTTATAAGAGAATCTTGTAAGGAGCGACTTGATTGCCCCTAATTTCCGGAAATAACCGATTAAATTGCACGATCTGAGGCATGGATTCAGTGCGCGAGAGGCGGTTTCTGATGGTACACAACTTATCTATAGAGCACATGTTTAATTGATGCCTGTAATTTATTACCGGGTCATTATTTTATATGGGTCTGGTCTGGGAATGAGAAATCAAGACGCGGCTTTGTGGGGTATAATGAATAAGAAATGCTGGGAATATTCTCGTAGAGGATGCAGAGCAAATCGGCCGACGGATACCTCTTGATAGGACCGATTAATGATGCAAGTGCGTTGCTTATGAATTATTTATTGAGGTAAATGGTGATTTTTGGTTTAACTTTGATCTTGCAACGATTTACACACAAGGTGGCGCAAGAGTTGTCTTTGTTCTTTGTGCTCCTAAAAAGTTTTTTTTACTAAATCCATTGCAGTGGCTTAGTGGTTACTGCGTTGGGTCCCAGGTTAAAAACCAAATTCCATCTTAAGGGTTTCTTTTCCACAGCGCCACTTCGCTTGAACGTCTGACAAACATCCAAGAGTATAACTGTCATGAAAGAGCTTCCAATTAGCCGTTTGAACTCGGCATAAAATTGTAGACCCCTTCCATTCGTCCCGAAAAATATAAATCTCACACAAAACGAATGGTTGCGAAAAGCTAGACCTAGGTTTTTTGCGAACTTGTTGCGAAAGCTATTTATTTATTTTTATTTATTTTACTGAATAAAGTAATTTTTTTCTTAAATAAAATGCACTTCGACAAGTTTTGTTCACACAGTTTTTAGTTGAATTTTTGACTTCTTCGTTCAACTGCTGGCTTTGAGTCAGGGACTATGCTGCAGTTGTTTCCCGAAAAGTAGCTACTCGTTCTTATAGAGAGAGATTTTAATAAAAGAAAAACCGAGCTCTACTTCGCCTTTTGCGGATTTCCAACGAGCCTACGAGGACAACTACATTGGGTGTAATTTTTTTATGATGGAAAAACTTTGTGTCTGCTTTTGGATTATTTTTATACAGGCCAAAAGAAGTCATCCGATGTTGTTTGGCTCTCTTTTTTTTCTAAATGAAAAACTTCGATTCTGTTTTTTGATTATGTTTATTTGAACCTTTGGAATTTTATTGGTCAAGTCGAGAAGATGATATCGGCCAAATGGGCGCCGTCACAATTGATTGCCATACGGGCTCGTTTTATGGCATTTTTCATCACTTCGGCGAGAACTTCGGGCTACAGATTCTCGGACTCGTGTCGAATGTTGTTCTTGAGGGCTTCTAGGGTCTCGGGATTGTTCACGTTAACACGGGACTTCTAAAAACCCCACAAGAAAAAAGTCTGGAACGGTTAAATCGGGCGATCTCACCGTCCAAAACGAGAGATTAGAAGGCCCGAAAATGCTACCTTCCGAATTTCGGTTGTGGCTCGTGCAGGATACGCCGCGTTACTCCATTCTGTTGGAAGCACACGTTCTTCAGTACCAGTTGAGGAAGAAGAAAATCGTTGGGCATGGCTCTGCAGTGTGGCACGTCGTCTGGTCGACACCTCCTGTTCCTCTGCGATATTCTGATTAGAACGCCTGCTCTGGTTAACGCCAGATCTCGCCGAATTTAGTGTTGCTCCATACTCCTCTCAGCGAATCTAAAAGAAGCTAAATCTCGTAGTGTTTACCCAATTGGTGTAGGATGACTGGGAAATCTGCGACGAAATTCACTCTGCGCCAACACCATCGACCACGAGTTATTATTTAAAATTTAGACTCCGCGTTCTATCGCAGACGGATAGAAGAAACACTCATATAAGAACAAATCGCTTATAACAAACGCACCGCAAACTTTTTTTTTTAAAATACTTGTTCGTATATATGAACAACTCGGGTATAAGAAAAAAATGTGTGAATTTATGAATCGGCCGCGGACTGTATAGGGAGTCTCGTCTCAATGACGTGTATTTTGAGTCTTTTAACTTCGTAAATGCCTAAGTAGAATTGACATTTGCCGCCATTTCCCAAAATTATAGCAAGGGTGATGACTTTTGGCCACCTCAAGAATTATCAAATGAGCTTCAGGCCTCGAGATATACCCCAAAAAGCGACTTGAGTTCAAGTGGTTTGTTTGCTTTATTTAAATAGAAAGTTCCTATATTTAAAAGAGGATATTTAACTGGCCGATGACACTGTCAGTCGTTCAACTATGTCACTTTGACAACAATGGATCCACACCGGACCTGACTTCTAAAACTAGGATCACTATCAAGCAACCTCCAATCCATACCCCACATAAGTTGTGTAAGCAATAATGACCCACTCGTATATATCTCTTTTTAAATTTTTTCTACATCAACTCATCTCTTTTGTTTTCACCGAAAAATTTTCCACACGCAACCCAATTCAAACAGAGCGAATTAAAAATCATTCAAATCCGAAGAGGCGAAGTAAAACAGAACGCACACAGCACACAGCGAATTTCCAAACAATAGAATAAGTTAACATCTTCGAAATCAAACAAACATTGTTTTATATTATTTTTATTTTTATGTGGTCGTTTGTTATCTTGTTTCATCTACACCCATTTTTGCAATGCTAATTTAACCTACCTTTCCAACTATGGCACTAAAAATGACTCATCTCTTGCATGCGATCAGAAAAAAAAAACGAAAAAAAAAATCCAAACCAGTTGCGCAGTCCAACTGAAGAGCCCCTTCTGCCAGGCAGCAGTGATCCATGGCACAAACTTTTACAAGTTTTTTGTGCAACAATGGTCAATGGGAGGAGGGAGAGTCGTTAATTTAATTTTTTCTTTTCTTTGCATTTTTATTTTTAGAGTGGATCTTATTAGGGGCTGGTATTGTCTTCATGGTAAGAGCGGTTTTTATATTTATTTTTTTTTTTTTTGCCTATTGATATTTAAAGCTGAGCAGATAAACTAGAACAGAGAGCAACTGACGAAATAAGTTTCGCTTGCGGCGGAGGCTTTCAACTCCAGGTATTTGGTTTAGGGCGAAGTATTTGTCAGTCTTTCCCCTTTGCAAACAGTTTCTGATCGTTCCAAATCCCAACGAATTTTGTACGATTTATCGAATAGTAGAAACTTGCTTCCCTTGTTCGTTTTTATTCCTCCGAGCCAGAACGTGTTACGCACTTGTGCACTTTATCTCTGTTCCGTTCCGTATCTGCTGTTTTGAATTTTTGGAGCGGATCACATTAGGGCTTACCTTGCGTCCAATGGTGTTTATAGTTTCTTCTTTACATTGGCGCACAACACCCGGATGCGGCAATTGAACAATGCGCTAGTTGCATACATTTGCAGCAGATTGGGTGCAAATTGGCGAAAGACCAATGACATGCGTTGGAGAGCGAAATAAATGTTTAAGCAATGACAATATTAACAAAGATACAGAATGAGCGTGCCGATAACACCGATTCTGTACGAGGCCTATGCAGTTGCTAAGTTCCAGTTGCGTTATGATTTACTTTTGTTATCGTACACTTGCATATCGGTCGTTGCTATTTTGTGAGGACACTGTTTGCGAACTTCAGCTTGAAAGACTCGAATGGTTAACGCGTAGTCAACAGTTGTGGAAGCACAAGATGAGAATGAGAGGTTGGGTTTCTAAGTTGGTTTTTATTCGCTGCTATAGCTAAGCCAACCAGGCTAGGACTCTTGGGGCCGTTTGCTGATACGACTCATAGCGAATTAAGTGCCACATAAACTCTCTTTACGCCCTGACAAAAGTAGCCTATAAGTATTTAAGTAGAACTTAAATCGTTAAGAGTCGTATGAGCAAACGGTCCTTAGGGGTATAGGTGTAGGTTTTAGACACCCATTAACATTTTGACGGTACTATCTTGATACAGAAAAATTAAAGCTTAGAGACAGTAGACAAGCAAACCAAATCAACGCTCTCTTTTAAATTCCCAAAGAGAGATGCAGATGAACTAACGCTAACGCTGTTGCAAATGGTGACTGTCAAAAGACCCACCTAAGTAGCGCTCCTCTCCGTCAGGCTTTTTTATAAGCGTAAACACTGAAATCTAGTCGAATAGATTCGGTTTTCCTTAATTTTTTTTAGGATGAAGTATATTTCAGAAGTGAATTTGAGACTGCTGGAAGTCTTTGGGCTATATTGCTTGTTGCCACGCCTACTTTTCGTCAAAATATCATTTTCCAGACTTTGGTATTACTCAAAAAAAAAATTCTTAATCGACAAGAAGGAAAAAAGATATTTACTTCATGCAGCCAATACCCTCGCAAGTATCAGTAGCGTACGCAGGTTTTTTTCGGTGAGGGAGGGGTGCGGTAGAAGGGGACTGAGACTTAATTTTGTGATTAAATGTTTGCCAATGGAATTTACCAGTGGCGATTCCTGGTCTTAAGCATTGGGTTCAGGGTTGCCGTTAACTTAAAAAAAAAGTCACTAACTCGAACCTAAAAATCCACTAGATATGCTAAAATTTAAAAAAAAAGTCACTAGAAAAAAATTTTCACTACCTACCAATAAAAAAAAAAAAAAATATTCAATTTTAACAACATTTTTATTTTGATCAATTATAAAAAAAAACAAATTCAGTCTCAATGTTACAATAAAAAACAAAACAGTTTTTTAAATCACTGCAAATCAGAAATAAATCTTCAATATAAGATTCACATTTCAAAGAAAAGAAAACGAATTAAAAACGCAAACTTACCAAGTTAAGCAAAAGTTTATTTCTTCGCAAAGCCAAAATCTCCACCCCAGCCGAAACAAAACAATCAACAACAACACGCAAAAAATCAAATTGAATATTGCAATTTGCAAGTGTCAAACTCGAATACCAGGGATGTAAGCGCTGCAGCTGATAAAAAAAGTACAGTGCCAATTTTTTTTTGATGGGTGCCACAGGGTGCCAAACTTCCAAAACAAAACCTTAAAAAACTCATATATGCAAACAAAAAGCAAAAATATTTTAAATTCTCATTACTTCATTAAAAGAAATTGTATGTACAAAAGAAAAAAGTAAGAGATTCATTTATATGTGAAGAAATAAATACCTTGCTAATATACCAACAACTTAAAATGCCAATTTAAAAATTTTAACATTGACTTCGATGGAGTTAGACAGAAGTTCCTGATCGGTTTTCTTACAAAAAGTTTAACAATAATGTCATTTTGACGTTGACGTAAAATGCAGCATCTACTAAATAAGTTGGAATTGCAATTTTTATAAGCTAAATACCTATTAAACTTGCTAAAAAAGGGAGGAAATGGATTTCTTTCCCCTTTTTTTAAATTTTCTCAGTACGTGGTCGCATTAGCACAGTTTCTTAGCAAATTTTTAATAATTTTACTATTGAAAAATAGTACCCGAACAAACCTATTAACTGTGCTAATTTTTGAACAATTTCGATTTTTCGCCATAATACCTATCGGCGCTCTTATTAGCAGCATGCGACAATGGGTCATCAATTTCCTCCGAATTATTCAATGCCGATTCCAAATCGCATTTTTCTGCAAATTCGTTACCTATTTTGAATTTGACATAAAAAACAAGACTTTTTGTTTTAACCACCAAACATAATGCGAATGTCAATTGCAAAATGGGGGGAGAGAAACAAATGTACTAATGTTCGATTTTATTTGCGAAGTTATTATTATTTTTTTTTTAATTTATGAGTGCCAGATTTATGAATTTTAAGTACCAATGAGTGCCTAGGTGCCAAACATGTTTAAAAGTGCCAGTTTGGCACTAAAGTGCCTGTTGCTGCAGCGCTGGATGTAACATCACCAGGGGCGTAATAATTTAGAAAAACATGTTCTTGCAAAAAGTCACTAGAAAAGTAACTAGAATTTTTTAGTGACAAAAAATAAATTTTTGTCACTAAACTTTTGAAAATTCCACTAGATATAGCGACAAAGTCACTAAAACGGCAACCGTGATTGGGTTAGCTACGTGCTTACTTCTCACAAACAAAAAAAAAACAAAACAAAAGCGCACCCTCATATTCCAAAAGCACGACAAAAATAATTATTATGTATTTACTCACATTTATAATCCACGCAAATATAAAATTATAAATCGCACTTTACTTTTGATATGGAATTCAATAAGACTATTAATTCATTTAAATAAGAACACAACGACACATTTTTACACAAAAGTACAAAAAAAGATAACGCGCAAAATATACCTGCTTGCTTACACTTACACTCTACTTTCAAGTTTTATCGCATTTGTTTGCGCTTACCCTTCCGTATATTTTCCTGTGCTTTGCTTACGACTGGTAGAGGTAGTCAAATTCCACACTTATACAGGTTGTAGGAAATTCGGTAGCGCAATTTTTTACGCTAAAATGCTACAAGCAGGAGACTTTTCTAAGGGAGTTTTAGATTGTGTGTCTGCGTGCAGGCAGGGGATTTGTGGTATCGCAAGTTGTAACGCTATAGAGTATTTCAAGTGAAACTTATTGCATGGGAGTATTGTGTTGTGTGTTTGTGTAGGCAAATATTATTTGTAAATGATAGTTTTGTTATTTAGTATGTCATTGATTATTGCAATTATTAATCTTCAAAATTACTTTAACCTCGTTATTTGCTGTATTTTGCGTAGGATGTATTTCAATTTATTTTCTTGGTTTAGCGCCGCTAAACTAGCTAACTGAGAGGAATCTCCCCTGGAATTTACCAATGAATATTCCACACCCCTCTGAACTGTTGGGCTGCATACGCCACTGTCTAGTATTTCAATCCATCAATCAGCTTTCTGCTTTACCTAGAAGCTGAGCTACAGTCCAAAACCGAAAATGATCACATTGAACCAAATTGACGAATATCAACAACTTGGTCGTGGTAGGGGTTTTGGCAGTTCTGTTGGGTGTATATCGAAAGCACTGTGTGTCGTTTTCGCTGTCAGACCGCAATGAAATGGAAGTATGTGTTGTGCAACTGAATCTATTTAACAGTGGCCATGTTTTTCGGAGGAGGTGCGAAGATAGCTAATGGGACACCTCTGGAGATAAGGTGGGCGCACTGTTTTTAGCACCGCAGCCGAAGTCCTTGCGGGCTAAGCTTCGAGAAGTCTTAAGATATTCGCATTTCAAGTCCTCTGCTGGATATTTTTTCTGCATAAGAGATTTTTATATGAATACTTTCTTTTGAGGAAAAGCCTACCTTGCTATATTTACTTTACAAATACAAAACCTACCCAATTTCTATCCTAAATTGCAGCGGCAAACAGAGAAGATGATCCCACCCCTGACCAGCCAAAAAGTTAAGTCATTCACTACACAAAAGACCGCCCTTTTCCCTAAAAGCTCATCAGCAATACTTTGATCAAAGCCGACATCTGATGATCACCAACCTTCCATTAATTTGTAGATCCCTTCAATTTGTCTTAAAATAAAACAAAATTCACTCAATTTAATGGCTGTATGTTTGATAAAGCCTTGTTGCGCCCACTAATCATTAATTTTTGTCTAAACCCGTGGAAAGGTAATTGCTCAAAAATCCAATACCAATTTAACTTCAACAAGCCAAAGGAAGAAAGAGAAACCCGCTCATACGTAGTAGTTCCTCGATTCAATTTGTTTTTTTTTTTTTTGCAAAAACACAGTTCGAAGACGGCCTATAACCTCGAAAGTAACCTCAACCCACGCACTACACCCAGCACGAGCACCACAATGAGCACTTCTTCTTCGTTTCGTCTTCTCTGACAAATGATGACCAATTAGTGGAAGTCAAGGGAAAATATGAAAAAAAAAATATCCAAAATAGCGCAACCCATCAGTGGAACTATCACGAACATGAAATTCGCCGTCTCGTCCTCTTTTATTTTTTGAGGTTGTGTTTTTTTCTTTTGTATTATTATTATCAGTGCCCATCTATCATCATTCATTTTCGGTGACTACACCCATTTAACAAAAACGAAGAGAAAAACAAAAGCAAAAAATAAAAATCCCAACAGAAAGAAAAATTGGACAAATTAAAAATCATTTGCCGAAACACGAGACACGAGGAAAAAAACACCAACGGACTCCAATTAATTGCCAACAACCCAACAGCCAACCACCGTCACACACCCGACTTGAAGTGAGTGAAATTGGCCTATAAGTCCGGTGTCCAGCTCCCCACCTCTCGGTCGGGTAAACATGCGGGAAAACACACCAAACAAAACCTGAAGCCTTACAAATCGACCAACAAAATACAGAGAAAAACCAAAAAAAAAAAAAAATAAACACAAAACCGGAGTCTTCTGTCCAATTGGGGTTTCGTTTCGCACGCAATCGTTGTGCGCTTAGGCCAACTCTCTACTCGCACCAAGAACCAAATGGAACTGGACAAAGCTGAAGCTCTTTGCGAAGGTAATTAAAATTCGTGTTTATTTCGCCTGTAATACGCTCGCACTCACCCTCCCAATCGTGCGAGAAAACCAAACGAAAGACGAACCACAAATACTCGTAATAATTTTCCACACCCGCTACTGGGATATGGGCCTTAAGGACCGAGGTGCGGACTTCGGTCACTCACGTGATTCCTGGGCTGCCACCTTCGGGGGATGGTTATCCCATTTTGATTAGCCCCCCCACCCTAAATATTATTTTCCACTTGGTTTTCTTTTCCGTTGGCCCACGCACACACACAATTACCGCCCTGACTGATTAGCGTTCGACCCGAGCAGGGTCGAAAATCAAGTAAAACAGTGACCTACAGAGGACGCACGACAAGCGGCTCTGGGAGTTTTGTAATTTTTCGTTTGACATTTGGAATAGTTGTCAGGCAATTAGCTCAGCATATAGATGATGCTGATATGGGGTAGTGCCACGAAGGGGTATACGCTAACCTTCAATTATACGGAGAAGCCACTTTTGAGTCAATTAAGCTGTTATCGACATATCGGGGAGAAACAACAAAAAAAAAAAAAATAACGAAAATTATGTATTTGCCCCGAAATTCGAATCCCCTGGGTGGATGATTGCGTTTGAATTGGTTATGTGCGGTCTTTGGTCTATTAGCGAAGGCAAAACAATCTGCTTGAGTTCAGCGGCGAGTGGGGCGGGCCAATTAGTTGTCAGTTTCAAAAGGCCACGTGCAGTTAGTGTTTCCCTCTCCACTACGATGGGGCATATTTTTTGTGAAAATTCGTGAATATCTGCCCTGGTAATTAGGACAGGGGTGGCCAGTGGGCATAGGATTACATTTTGAGCGTTGGTTGCAGTGATAAGCAACCAGATGTGGGCTATTTGGAAAATAATTAGCAAAAGGTGTGCACTATGTGAGTTCTATTAAAGGTTGGGGCAGTAGCCAGAATGATTTGAAAAATTCCAAGAATCAAAGAAGAAATACAAAACTCCTACGCGAGTCCCTGTTTAAGAAAATATTTTTTTTTATATTGAAATGTAGCTATTTCTTTTAAATATTGTGACGTAGGAGTAAATGCAAAGCACTTGTGGCGGAATCTCGAATACAAAGCAACGTCATTCACATGTTTTCTCTTTCGACCATGCTACGATTTTTTAGCAAGGAAAATATGACAAAATTTAAACCGAGTGTCGCAATCTTCAGGGATGTAGTCAGTCTTAAATCACAGCGGAATTATAGACACATTTTCTGCACTTAATTTGCTTCATAAAGCTGTCAGTCCCATTTAAATTTCACGCCTTATCTATCTTAGTCCCACTGGTAACCTTTATCGGTGGCTGCTCCCAAAGCAAAAACGTGCCTGAAAAACTTCTTCAGAGATTTGAAACATGGGATATAATGCTCATAGGGTTTATTTTTGAATGGGCAAATTTTTGAAAACCCGATTTTGGATATGAAACTTTTTTCCGAGTAGCAGCAAGGACAGATGATAGCCGCAGACTGATACGCTACTTCAGAGGGATCAATGCTTTTTCTAAGTTCGTGAAGCGCCATCTACATCCATTTGATAAGTAGAACCTCAAACCACTTCGCTCAATCTCCAACACTCTCATATAAAGTCCATTGTGAAATCGGAACGAGTTTGGGACAATTCCACGAGAGTTGGGTATGGCTTATCTACCGACTCAGAAGTTCAACTGCAGATACAAAGTCCATTTACCTAAAAACTCTACAACGACCATCGGAACAACGTTTAGAATCTCAATTGTTCCCGTAGCTATCACCAATCTCTTTAAGCCTTTCTCAACTATATCTCAGGCAGACTTCCGTCCAAATCTATCCAACCGTGCCTTCGAACCTTCTCTATCAAGTTCCAATATCAGTCAACCCAAGAAAGCCACTCCCCCTATCAAATGCATTGCAAACATATTTCATTTCGGTCTATTAGCCTTTGAATAGGCGATTCGTGCCAACTCGTCCTGTAAATCAAAATGCAGAGCCCGACTCAGAGAGCTGTAATCAAGTTTACTTTGCGAGTACAAGCACGCAACGACGGCTCTTCTTTGGCCAGCTCAATCAACTCGCCTTCAACAATGTCTCTCTGATTCGATCAATTCGTTTTGCGAATATCTAGTATCTAGAATTTACCCCCAGAGGTAACCCACAAGAAACCGACAAATAATTCACGAGAGAGGACTATGGGTCCGAAAATGTATTCCTAACAAATAGTCACCGTCAAACCAGGAAACCATTTTCAATTCCAAGCCCATCTCTCTCTATCCCCCCATATAGCAATACGCTCATCGATCTAATGGCTTTGATTTATTTTGGACATACTGTCAGCGTTTTAGAATTTATTAAAGGCCCACCGGCCGATGGTCGTATACAATGCGCGTGGCAGCATACGTATGGAAACAGTCAAAGCGGTTTGGCTCACATGAGGCGCGCATAAATCACGCGAAATGCGCAAAACTTATACATTCAGATGCACAATATCGATGGGTTACGTGTACGTGACGGATCCGTTCGCTGAGTGGCCGGTATTGCAGTCGATCTCATTGTGGCGATCTCTTCCAGGTGTACAACGATGGCGACGACAAGCCAAAAGGCCCATACCTGGGGGCCACTGACCGGCCATTTGTAATCGTGTAATGTGCGTACAAAATGTAGAAAATCATTGCGAACGCGCACGCATTGTTTGACCTGGATCAACTTTCAGAAAGTGGCGAGGCCTGAATGGAACAAAAGACAAAGCGAGCGTCGTGCATCTCTCGAGCGGACTGCACGTAGGCAACAAAGTTGTTTGGTAACCAGGGATGAAAAATGAACCGTGTGGACTGTAACTATATCTTAGTTACGATTGTATTTTTTTGGGCTTAATTGTATTTTTTACTTTCTCGTATACGAGTAGGAGTAAGATATCGTTTTCGTACACAATTTCTAATGATTTCGAGATGTTTTTCAATTATATGAAATGCCACGCATTTTCGTCCCTTTGTCTGTATGTCGGTTTCTGTGGCTTAGGCGGATTTGTTCAAACCTCGTTTTTAAAGTTTGTTTGCTTAAAGTTCTGAGCCTTTTTTTTTGCACAATAATTTTAAACTTTGGATTTTTCTCCAAAATGGTATTTATCAAATACATTATACATACATATATCATTTTTTTTTGGGCGAAACTCACAATAAGGCTGAATAACAAAACCATGTTTTAAATATAATATGGTCATTTTTAGCGATCACACACTTTCATTCCTATATTTCTTATATAAGTATGAATATTTTATCAACGGAAAAACTTTATGTCGTTTTCGATCTGGCTTTTCAGATTTTGATCTGAGATTTCAGATTTCTGCTGGCAAATCAAACATAAAATCCGAATTTTATTGGTTCTTGTCTGTATTGAGTTGACCACAAAATTAATTTGTTTTTCACTTGCACTGGAAATCCATTTCAATTGACTTTTACATATTTATAATGACTCATTTCGAAATAATTTAGTATAAAAAATCGTTTCCATACTCGAAAAATTAATAATTTAGTTTAAAAAAGCAATCCTTCCAACGATTCGTAACCGCCAGCTGTGTGTCATACATATTGGTATAAGTGAAAGTAGGTGTGAAATCTGAGAAAATATCGAGATTTCTCAAAAGAGAGTTAGATCAAAAAAAAGATTGATTTGGAAAACAATCTCGATAAAAAAAAAATAGATTATTTCTCAAAAAAATTGATTTTTTCTCAAAAAATATATTTTTTGCCAAATCGAAAACGACATTAATTTGATATCGAAATTGAAAGAAACCTCTGGATTCGGAATAGTGTATAAGTATTCAAATAAATTTCCTGTTCCTAAATTTCATGAAACGGTTATTTTCATTTATGTGTGTATTTAAAACTGCTATGTACAAATCTCAAAGAAAACAAATTGACAGTTCGCTAAAACTCCTGAAGTTAACTTTTAGCTTTTGTCATTTTTGTCTTAATAGTTAACTTTAACAAGTAAAAGCGTTACCCTCCACTGTATACAAGTCATGCAAAATTGGTTTTGTATGGGAGGTACGGGAACTACTTGACCAACATAGCACATTTTCAATACCAACCTGACGACGATAAAAAGAAGTCCTATTACCAAATTTGATTCGCCTATGTCAATTCCTTTGGGCGCTATCGTGCTTTCAACAGACAGACAGACGGACATGGCTAAATCGATTCAGAATGTGATCCTGATTCAATATATATATACTATATGAGGTCTCTGGTGCCTCCTTCTTGGCGTTACAAATGTAATGACAAAGTGAATATACCTTCCTGTGGAGGGTATACAAATAACCAATTTATTGCAATAAGCCTAAAAACATTTCCGACAGGATTAACATATTTACTCAAAAATCTTGTAGTCTTTTATCGTTAGCATTATATGCAGAACGTTCAAAATATTCTTAGCTTAACACATTTCGTATATTTTAATAAGGTTTATTTTATCGGGAATCCCTTCGTAGAATTTATTTATAGCTAAGCTGTTCCATTATCATAATGTTTTGTCAATTTTTAACTGCAAAGGACTTCACTTGTTTGTAAAGGGAAGTTAACATTATGTTCTACAGTGGAATTTGTTGCGTTCATAAGTATAGCAATTGTGGATAAACGAATACAAAAAATTATAATAAGTTATTGTATTAAATAATATGCGTTATTGCAATTTTTCAAAATAAAAAAATACTCTTTGAGTGTAACTTTTTCGGAGCGATTGTATTTTGTATTTTTTCAAAGTCCATTGTAACTTAAAAGTTACGATCGTAACACGTTTGTCAACCCTGTTGGTAACTCTTCAGCGAGAGAGAGCCATTGAACTTCCGCAGCTTGTGGTGTGAGATCGAGATGTAGCAGTAGCTGTGTGGTGCTCTCTGGTCATCGAGAAGCAGTGGTGAACCCATTTTCGGACAACGACGATGATTGGATGATGCGAGAAACCAGTTTTGCAGTGAAGTGAAATCGAACCCGATTTCGTTGAAGATGCGCGTATGCAAATATCAATCGCGATAACGCGGCGCAATGGAGGCTGTAAATCTTTTTTGTCGACGGCTGCCAAGAGGTGTGGATTAGATTGAATGGTGGCGGCCACGTGCAGCGTTCTGTGACGGGTTAAAGTTGGTTTGGTTGAGTTGGAGATTGTGTTGAAAGGTACACCCTTAAAAACTGTCAATACTCCTTGATTGAGGGCTTGGAAGAAATAAACGCCTGGATAAACTGAGGAAGCATGTTCCTTAACAAAAATAACCAGATAAAGACTAAAGACTAAAATTTCTATAAGGGATTTGCAAAAATTCAGAAGATCTCATCTCCTTGCATTCTTCGCAGCTTTTTTTCTATAAAAAAAAAACAGAGCAAGGCTTAAAGCATGAACTTCTAAGGGGGCTTTTCAAAAATTCGGAAGTTCTCATCTCCTTGGAGGGTCTTATCTCCATCGAACGTAGAACTCTTCGAGTAGCTAAGGATCCGTCTGCTGTGACTTTTTTTATTTTTGTAGAAAATCACAGCCACAACTTAAGAACAGCAATTTAAGGGCAGTTTAAGGAACCTACAATTTTATCCCAACTTGTGATAAAAAAAACTCTTTTAAGATCAATAGGTATATGTTATCCCCAATTTGTAAAAGTCTTTACCAAAACGAGGGATACTCAACTATGGCGGTTCAAAAAAAACAACCACCTCTTCGCTACAACCCCACTGCAATGGCATTGAACAAACGTACACCCCTGACCGACGCGAAGAATCAAAACTACTAACGAGAAACCCTCCTAACAGCCTCCGATTGCTGCAGACTCTCCATTGTCTTGCTGGGTGTAGACGTAGCCTTATTATTCTTCTGTCTTTTTTTTTGTCGACTAATTATATGGCACAGACTAAAGCCCAGTCAAAATGTATACCTAAACCGAAAAGAAAAAAAAAATAGAAAACTGACATTAGTTTGTTAATTTGGTGTGTAATCATTTCGCTGGTCCCCGCCCCCATCGCGCGCATAATGGAATCGTCGCGTCGCGTCTGTCGGTCGATTTTAATTCCGACAACCCAAATGCATCGGCCATATAAAAAGAGATTTTCTCAAAATTTACGTGGCACACCACAAAGGCAACGACCAAACTATGAATACTAGGCAAATAACAGAGGAGTGAGAAGCACACACACAATCCAAATGGCAGGCTAATGCACCAGCGTCGAGCGTCTCCACGTCCCCACGTCCGTCTGTGTCGCGAGCGCACACACAGAAGTAACGAGCATGCAATTAACCTAATTTTCTCAATTTTCTGTCTAAAAACCAAAAATAAAAGGCTACGCCAACGGAAAATAAAAGAAAGAAAGAAAACCCCCAAATGAAACTGTTCATAGACGCTGTTGCCTGTGTTGCTGATGATGGTGGATCGGTCTCGGGCTGTTCCAGTGTCTGTGTGTGCCTGATGTCTGGCGACGAACACACTACCATCTAACGGTAGAGAGACGGTGAAAACTATGAAAACATCTTAACTTGAACCTTTTTTTCGTCGTCGTCGTAATCGTCGTTGTCGTTGTCGTCGTTGTTGTTGTTGCTCTGCCGATGAATGGAATTGAATTTGGTTTCAGATGTTGCTTTCCAATGGAGCTGCTGCCGGCTGCCCGTCCCTTTGCTTGCATCTAATTAAGTGGATTTGTCGGAGTGCGCCTAACCTTCCACCCCAATCCCAGAGATCGTTTCCACTTCAGGTCCGTGTTCGTATTGCAACTTTGTATAGGCGCTCTGCCTCCGATACTACCCAAATTTTGACTGCGAGACAAGTGATTGGAAAACAATCGAGCCAGCTACAGCCTACCAACTCTAGTGTCACCGTGCAGTTCTGTGGCTCCTTGCTTTGCCAAAGAGACTCGGGCGAGCAAACCTCGGGGAACCGCAAAAAAAAAGCCATGCACACGACCGCATGTACCTCGAATGGGTACGAGCACGAGGTACGACTGTAATCTGGAAAGCTGGTAAGAGGCCAATTCCGTCGTATCCACCACCAACCCTATGCAAGCGTGTGTGCTGTGTACTACATGTGCAAAGCAATTTAATTTCTTTAACGGAAAATATCGCACAATTGCTTTCGTAATTAGAGGAAGTGCGACATGTTTTCTTTTTATTTATTTATTACTTCGTCTTTTTTTTTCCTTCCTCATTATATGTTGTTTCGTTCGTCGATTGTATAGGCCTCCGTTGCAGCCAACTCGCGGCAGATTGTTGCTAGGCAGCATCCATACGGGGTACGGTCTACGGTCTACGGTCCCACAGACGACAATCTTCGTTTTCGCCTCCACCTTCAAGATGTGTGCCGTGTGTGCATGCCCATTTGTGTGTGCAATGCAAGGCACATTCGAGTCGCAGTATCTGTCCCTCGAGAGATGGGAGTTGGGAGTGCATTCAGCGATGTAATGACTTGAGCTACATACACATGGCCGAGGAGCGCGGGCTGCACAGTGAATATACTGATATACTGTAGCTGTAGGTAACCTACACAATAGAAATTATAGAAAATTGCTATAGCGAAAAACATCACGGACAAAGATAGAAAACAAAATACAGCTAGGCCATAGGAAAGAATATAATTTCAGAAGAGTATACATTCGACACGACCTACAGCAAGAGACAGAGAGGTGTGCTCGGGCTGCCATTGTAATGCAATTCGTGAAGAACACAGCCTCCAGCTCAAGACATCTTCCATTCAAACTTGGCCGTTAATGGTGCCTTTGTTTCGGTTTTTTTTTTATGTTAAACATTTTTTTTTCTTTTGTTTTTGTTCAACAAACAGGCAAGGAGAGAGAGAGCTAACTTAATTGTAGGTACACACATTTTTAGTGGAAGTTGCAATTTCATTCAGATAACATCAAATCAGATAATTAAATTAAGGCACGTGCAACACGCAGCTTTGCCACCAGCCTTGGTAGCTGGCACTACAATGTAATGGACTTTTTTTTGGAAATCTTCAATATTTGGTCGGGGATTGTCGTTTTAACTCTGCAGCATGGCAATATTCCAACCGAAGTTGTTCAACCAATTAGTTGGACATGGAAAAGGTCATGAGACTCGGATTAGTATAACCTTATTGTCAAGGCTGCAGGGAAAGAAGTTGCTAGTCGACTGAGAGTGTCTTAGTTCCGCTTTTCGGATTTGATATTTATATCACACATTTGAAATGGCTGCCGAAAAATTTTGTTGAAAAATCGAGCTGCTACTGCTCTTGGAAGAGATGCATTCTTGGCGGCGGTCTTGATCGTACCATCATCCTTAGAGTATAGGAATAATTCGAAAATTAGATGAGGATATGCCTCCAAGTTTCTAGACTCGAATTCAGCACATTTGGTCAACGGATTTCAAATGAATATTTATTTATGCTCAGGCACATGTTTTACAGAAGAACAGAAGAGTATCAAATTTCCGGGCCATTTTTCTTAAATTTAAATTGCCAATGTTGAAAATGGCGTTTCTACGTGTAGCTATTTTTAGCGACGACTTAAAATTTTCAAAACATACGAAAATTCTGTTGAAAACAGTCTCATAAAAATTGTAATTGGAAATTGTTTTTCTTTTCTAAGACCAATTATGTTTTGAAAACCCGATTGGCAGGCACTTGTATCCCTTTTGAAGGTTTTTTTTTAGAAACTTTTTGAAGAAGCTTGAAACGGTTGTATATTCTTTTTCTTTTTTTTTTAATTCGTGGCGTGTTGTCCATTGATTTGTTTTTTTCCGCTGTTTTCGAATTAAATTTCGAATTATTTTGAACGGTCCTCGCTGAGGTGGCCTTAGACTTAGGCAGGTCCAGTAGACGCTGATATGTCTCTTTCGGTAGTTTTAACTTTCTCAATTACATAGTAAGAGAAAGATATTGCATTCGTACAAAATTTTGAGCTCGAGATGTTAATCGATTTTTCTATCATCTAGAGGAACTCAAAAAAGTGGGCCCGTTCGACCGTATGTCCCGAGGCCTACAGCCTAAACGGCTGTAACGATTTCCTTCAAACTTCGGATTTGGAGTTGGGGGGCTTACAGTTCGGAGTTCAGTTCAATATTAATGGTACTTCCCATATCAAATTTTGATAAAAGTTTGCTTTGTTCGAAAACGGCTCTAACGATTTCAACCAAAATTGATATTTAAACTTAAGTCGGTGAGGTTACCATGACTGCATAATCGGTTTTCCGCTGAAAAATCGGAAAACGATACTTTTGAAATTTGGACATATTTCGAAAACGGTCCATACGATTGTAACAAAAATAAATTTCCAAGGTTATATGGTCATTACTTTCGTAATGACAAGCTCAGTTTTTCTCTGTTTTATCGTGAAATAGATTTCTGAAAAAAAAGTAATTTTTAAAAATGTAGTTTTCGTAAGTTTTATTTGAAAACGGCAATAAACGATTTTGACCAAAATGGAAACTTAGAGTAAAATAGATGTTTTCGAAATTATTGCGTCCTTAATATTCAATTCGAATCACCGAAAACTATAATTTTAAAAACCTCCTCACTCCTCGAAAACAGCATTTTCGATTTCGATAAGACTTTTAAAGCCAAGTAATGCTTACATCCCGAACAATAACTTGTACTCGGTTTTTAGGTAAATAGTTAGGCAGTATATAGTAGTACTCTTTTGTCTGGGAAGTTTTACAAAAACCGCTCTAACGATACCTAGTACCTACTACCTAGTAACTAGTTTTCTCAAAAAAATCGGACAAATCAATTTCTTAAATATTCTTAAAAAATTACTACCCAAGTCTGTGGTTCACATATCTCCAGTATATTTGTGAAATAATTACAGTGGCCCACTTCCAATGAAAGTACATAACTTCTTTTTTTTCAATCATATTAAATATGCATGCACCCTAAAAATAAAACCAACAACATAACATTTACACAATCAGGACCCTCCCAATTCATTTGCACCAACAATTTGGATAAACGGGAAAGTTATATCCGACCCAGTCGTGCACTTTATTTTTGTTGCGATTGCAAATATTTTACGATTTTTCTTTCAAACAATAAATTAATACTGAAAAATTAAACAATTTCGAACCCTTCTATTTTAAAAATGACCGAAAGCATTTTTGGTCCTTAAATTATTTTTTTAGGAGAAGGGAAAAGCTGTGTAGAAAACGATTTATTTGAAGATAGGTTTTAGTTCCGCACTTAAGCATTTGTAAAAGTTGCTGATTTTCAACGTCGATTCACTGAGTATAGAGCTGCAGAGTTCTGTACAATATTATATATTGGACGTCTTTGGTTTTTTGAAAGTTACGAATTCGTACAGTAGAGCCCACCCAAAGCAAGGCTTCCTGTAGACATATTTAGAATTCCTGGCGACTTTCTCCAGGAAGCTTTCTAAATATGTAGTTCTACCGCAAAAGTCAAAAGTCTTGTGGAAGGCAGATAATCTTACAGCACTTGCCATCAGGCATCTATGGTGGATATAGATTTCGACACGTCTTTGGCGGTGGAGTGTTTTATAGAAGCTCGCTAATTGTGGTTAGAATGAACTTACATTTGAATGGATGAAAAAGACCCTCGGATATCGAAGGAAGCAAAAAGACAGACACTCTAGCGAAATAGGTATCATGTCTGAAATTTCTTTCTACGGGACCATTCATTGAAGTTTGTAGGAGGAATGCTGTACAGCTGGGTCGAAAACTGGGCCACGACAGAAGTTGAAAATCTTTCTAATAAACTGTACAATCAAATTAAATCACCACCACATAATGTAAAGGCTGCACATCGATTTCCCTGTTACTGTCCGAGCCTCTGTTTTTTTTTTTAATTATTCCAAAACACTCAAGAATTTTACGATCTTTGGCTATCTAATATTAATAGGCTTTTGAGGACATCCGGACATCTGAACAGCACAAAACAATGCACCTAGTCCGCAGTGAATGACATCCCAAGGGAGTGTCGAGTTTAAGTGGAGACTCTTCCTGACACCTTTGGCACAAGATGTCTTTTGCAAAGATGTGGCGTAAACCCCAATGGCGAGTAAGATGTCAAAGAAAATAAAGCCAACGTTAGCACAAGTATTAACTCAGTCACGCTAGAGAATTTCAAAATATGCTTGTCCTGTCGCTGTCAGTTCTATATCAAACTACACTTCAAAATTCGTGACATCAGTTGAATTCTCTGGAAAGAACAAAAAATTAATCGCATTTAATATTGATGATGTATATCCAGCAGTTTTGAACTTCTTCCAAAGAGGGAAATACTTCAGGTGAATCTTATTTGTTTTTGCTTCAACTTATTTGCGACTTGTCGGAGCTAAAATTTGAGTTTCTTAACTTAAAAAAAAATAAATAAAAGGCGCTAAGCTCATGTCCGCCACCCTTAAATTGATCAACTATTCTCACCCCAAGATTTCTCCAACCAAGTCAAGATTTCCCCAACCAAGTCCCATCGCCAAATAATCGTTACGCACGAAAGTTCATGCAACCTTAGTGCATTCACCCTCTTCCAATTGCAGTATACGTAAATTTTCCCACTCGAATTCAATTTTTCCTCGGTACCGACTTACCTCAAGGCTCAGTCGATATTTCCGTCAATCATTGATGCAGTCTTCAGCCAGCAAAATGGGCAACTTGTTGCGTTCAAAATTTTAATTGCCAACTGCAGACAAATGACTATATAAGGCCACACCGCAGAAAGCCTCGACAAAAATTAACAATTTTAGATGAAAAGCTGCAGCCGGCGAGTACCCGTACTTCGCGTCGATGTCGATGACTCCAGTCGGTTATATGAGCACGACAATCATGCTGATTATGATGATGGCTGGCGATATGACGAAACAATAAACGTTTTCAATTTCAAACGCAGTCTTCGTTCGCCGGCCCATTACCATCGACTTATTAAATCTGTATGAGCCCGTCTCCTCCCAGTTTCCATCAGCAATCAACCAACCTCAATCCGACTGCGAGTGTGACACATCCATTTGGTTGCTACTGCACATACTCATGCCCCGCACTGTAGGTAAGGGAAGGGGGTCCTGCAACTCAAGTATCAAGTTGGGCCAAGCCTGTTGTCGACTTGGATTCCCAAATGGGCTCGAAAAAAGTAGCTCTCCGCTGTTGCTATGGCCTAAGAGGTGCCAATCACCTTATGCGCGTGGTTAAACTTAATTGCATGCACTTTCTTTCGTGCAATTTGTCGGAGAGAGGCGACACGAGCGAAGGGAAACCGAGACGAGAGCAGTAATTCGAAAAGAGGTCTACCCCAGATGAAGGCGACGATGAGGTGATTTTTAGTGTGCCTGTTGCTAAGGTGCACAAACTGCCATTCTAGTCATACATCGAAGAGTGAGAGACGAGATTTTGACACGCTTGCTGTTTTGTGTTTCGTTGGCGTATGCTGAGCTAGATGAGGCGATTAATCGCGCAGATGGCTTGCGGTTGGCACTGGGTTACTTTCGCAGTCACACGAGTGGGGAAAAGAGGGAAACTATGGGTGCAGATAATTTGGCAATTACCTTACACAAGTATGTATACGGCGAAGTCGGGTTTCCCACTCTTGAACACCACAATCGAATCACTGGCGCAGTCATAGGTCTGTTCGGATAATTGAGCTCAATGTGCTTTCAATTTGCCACATCCCTTCCACCTGACATTTGCTCGCACAATTGACTCACCGGAAAGCTTTCGTATTGACCTCAAACTACCTCCGCCCAATTTGACCATTTTCAGAAGTAACTTCTTCAAAGTAAACCTACCTACAAATGGTTCAAATGGAGCTCGTCCAGTTGCTAGGCAGAGGCCAATATCGATCGATGCGGTTTCGAGTTGTTTCTGGAGCAGGCAAGACCGGTGCCGGGAAGGCGAAGAATGCAAGAAAACGGAAGGTAATGATGACATTCATTTCGAATCCAATATCCTGTTTCATAAATCAATTCCGACGATTACCTGTGCACGAAAGTGAAGAAGACGAGCGCAAGGATATACGAAACTTGTGTCTATGCCCGAAATGAGGAATCATTTATAACCAAGGAGAGGTCTTGCTCTCTCTTTCTCTCTACAAGGGTAGTCAGCGAGTGAGACTCTTAAAAAGGTCATGTTACTACATCGGAGGTGTATATATGTGCGCTGGCTGGAGGTAAAAACGAATTTCACTTCGTAATTGTTCGTTGGTTGAAGGA
The DNA here is from genome assembly GCA_948293265.1 of Cheilosia impressa. Taxonomy (NCBI): domain Eukaryota; kingdom Metazoa; phylum Arthropoda; class Insecta; order Diptera; family Syrphidae; genus Cheilosia; species Cheilosia impressa. The sequence goes on along the minus strand of OX411881.1, from coordinate 51,116,103 downwards.
CACAACGACATCGAAGGAAATGAGGATTTTTCCGGAACAGCTCCTTCCGAAGGTCGCCCTAAAAAGGTATACACAACAAAACACATTACTGTCGTCTTTGGGGGACAGTTTGCCCTGCCGCTGCTGTATATGCCAAAGTAATAATGCATATTGATGAAACATGTTTGCTTCGACCGAAAGTTGAAAAGATGTATACCGGGTGATAAAAGTACAGTGGGGGTTGAATGTTTGCAGGCAGGTTTTAAAGTCGCTTTGGGGGAGGATTTTATTTGTTATTAACATTTACGGCTCGCTTTTTCGAGCTTAAGTCTAAGTGACTGGAATTTGTGTTAGCAAGTTAAATTTACAAAAACTGCAACTGGACCTTAATAAATGAGCCTCTCCAGTAGCACATTTCAAGTTTGTTAACTCGCATCACGCAAGGCAAGTGCTTGCTCTACTGCTCAGACCTTCAGGCTTGAAATTGAAGACTCTAAGCCGACGAATGGGAGAAAATTCGTTATAGGCGAATAATGCAGCTAGAAGAGCTCCATCTTTCATCTCATCTCGGACAGTATGTCAACGCAAATGGAAACCAAAAACTAGGTACTCCCATACCCAAAACGACAGGGGATATCTTAAATCCACTTCACTTATATCTGCCATCAGAACTAAGTTTCTCAAAAGCATGGAATCAAGCGGTTGATTTGCAACAGTAGCTCACAAAAGCGACCACCTACGGCTGGAATATAATAGGTGAAGCAAATCCCTCCCAAAGCTGTCAACGGAGGAGATTATTTGAAGGGCTTTAGGAAGTTTTTTAAACTACATAATTTTACTGGCCACTTCATACGAATTTCGCAAATTGACTGCTTTGCCAAACTTAGGGTCGAGACTTGAGTGTCATCATTACCTTCCGTTTTCTTGCATTCTTCGCCTTCCCGGCACCGGTCTTGCCTGCTCCAGAAACAACTCGAAACCGCATCGATCGATATTGGCCTCTGCCTAGCAACTGGACGAGCTCCATTTGAACCATTTGTACTGTAGGTTTACTTTGAAGAAGTTACTTCTGCAAATGGTCAAATTGGGCGGAGGTAGTTTGAGGTCAATACGAAAGCTTTCCGGTGAGTTGATTGTGCGAGCAAATGTCAGGTGGAAGGGATGTGGCAAATTGAAAGCACATTGAGCTCAATTATCCGAACAGACCTATGACTGCGCCAGGGATTCGATTGACACTGTCATTTTTAAAATCACACAGATTACTAAAACAATACAGAACAAGCAGCGTCGGCATTCTGTAAGGCAAAACGTTCAAACGCTTTCGTGTGCACGAACGATTTACCAACTTGGAGCAAAATCATTTATGTGCACGAATACAAGTTTACGCCTTACAGAATCTGAAAAACATATTTCCTGCTCAATAAAAAACGTAATCTTTCGACTACAACTTTCGGCTGCGACTGTAGCTGTGGCGTGATTTTTTACTTCTAAATTTGCCAATTTAAGTGCTGCTGCCAATAGTGTATCTCGACTTCCGCCCATCACTGTAGTACCGCCACAGAGGTGCCCGTTTGGCCTGTGCGACCTTCAGCAAAGGTGCACGTTGTCATAACCCTGGATGGGGGGAAAAAAAACATGCATACCTATTTTCAGATATTACACCCAAATGATAGTAAATCGGCCTATTGGAACGATGGGGCCCTGTACTCCGGGGGAACGAGCGTAAGAGCCGCATGGTACGTAAAACACGATGATGACTACGGCGCTGATGGAATCTCCAAATGGGTTTGTACCTCTATCCGTAGGAAAGAGATAAATGAGTAGTTTGTGTATCAAAATGTTACACTCGAGCCAAAGTACAGATATGGATGCGGGCGAAGGGGCATAAACAAAAACCGAGGCCCTCGTGACATAATGAGTGTGCAGATGACATGACCCAGCATCAGCACCACCACCGATACAGAGGGCCCCGCAGACAAACTAAGGTAAAAATTTTCGTACTCGTAAAGGAAAACTTTTCCATAAAACTTATCATCTTTCAGGAAACTGATGTTGCTCCTTGCCGGGTCTTTGTGGAATTTCGGGTGATTGTGCGAAGGAAAAGTTCTTAAGGGGTAAATTGCTTGGAAATTAGCCCCCCAATAGATTCCCTTCCAAGCCATTTAGGCTGATGAAATACAGCAGGCGGGGGGAAGCTTGTGTTGGTCTTGATGAAATTCTCTCGGTGCGCTCTCCTGCCTGGGATAAATTGAATTACGGGCCCGGCCAGGGAACAAGGGGCTCGGCAAAGAAAAGAATTGATAATTAATTTGTGGACACAGGTATTCTCATTTGAAGCCATGATGCATGGTCCTTCGGAAATTAGTTTATGCGTCCGGGCATCCTGATTTTGACATTTATTATGGCATAGACTGTTGAAAAGTTTGCCTCCGCATTTGGGAGCAATTCATTAACAAAGGCGGCTGAATATTGATCGGCCGCCCAGTTTGCAATTTCCATTCGCAGCACGCACGCTTGAATGCAAAAACATAATGCGTTGGCCAAGTGTACGAGCAGACCCTCATTTTAAGCCGCAGAGCACTCGTATATATCTTATCATGTTTCATTGCCAAAGCAAACCGCACAGGCCGCCCTTTTGTTGCAGGGAATGGCTGTACAACTTCCGCCTGGCTGCCCCCATTGTCAGGCCCTTTGTGACAATCGGTTCGTTACGCACATTTACCTGGAACAACGTTGATTTACATTTTTTTTCTTTTTCCTCTTCGAATCGGTTTTTCTTCACATATACTGCAGAAAAATGTTGCAATCGCGACATGGCAAGAAAGCGAGAGAAATTTTCCCAGTGCTACAGCTATCTCCGATTGCATTCGGCTCTATACCAGTGGTAGTCGTGCGCAATATTCATTTACCTCGAGCCAACGATCTCGCTTCTCGACTCGACTCGACGCCACAAAGGCCGCCTCTATCCGAGTGCTCTTACGTAGCCCTGTTTGTTGCTGCAAAGTGATTTTGATTTTATTGTTTTGTTGTTTGGGAAAAATTGGTGTCCAAACAAACCGGTCTGAGTCGGACTGCTGCTGTTGGTGCTGGACTCGCTGCAATGGGTGCCTTGCCTGATGGTGTCTGCCTATATGGCCCCATCATGTGATGTGTGGTGTTTGGCTTTGTCCCTTCGGTGTTGTTTTTGGCTTTTCAGTTCCTTTTCTGTGTTTTCTCTTCCTAATATTATCATGACATTAAAATCATTAAATATTTACTCATTGTGTCGTTTGTTAGGACTAGGTACGCGACGACGACAACAACCGACGAGCATACGTATGTACACGGACCACGGACGATGTACGTGTGGATACGCTCGCGGGGGAGTGATATTTATTTGCCTTAGACATTACCTGCATATGGGTTGCACACGGATGGCAAGACCTTATGGGAAAGCTACTGTGTGCGCTTTGCCCGGTTGAGTTGGTTGTTTCGTTGGATTTACCGGCCTCTATCGTTGGCAAATAATCTCGAACTTGACGTTTACACAGAGTACCTGGTTTGTTAGCGATAACAAACCGAATGGAGGTGAAAAAAAAGGAGATGGAAATAGAAAACGACGACTGTAATGATTGCAGGTATAGGCCTGCACTGGTAATAGACGGCTAATTAGCTTGCACTGAGTCTTTGTGGACATTAGGCCGTGGCGAGGCAAATTAAAACTTCAACTCGCTGCGGGCTTATGGAGCCGGTTGCACTTTTTTAATTGAAGCTTACACGCAATTGATCGGGGTGCGTGATAGCTGTTGGGCAAAAGTGTGTAGTTGTGGTAAGGTTCGTTAAAAATCAGTTTCAGGTTTGATTGGAATCCATTTGCGGGGACCCTATATTCGATTCAAATGCTTTAAAGCTGTAAAACAAGCTGCAACGATACAAAAATCGTTCTTCAGAAGGGTTTTTTGTTTTTTTTCCAGATCAGCGAAAGAGCAGTTGCTTTAAAGAGATCTTGTCTTCTAAATACCTTTGAGGCACAGTGGGTGTACTTCTGGAACGAATAATATATAAAACTGGAGTGGAAGTTGCACTTTATGAAGCCCTTTTAAGTCTCAAAACTTTGATAATGACATCTCAGCTAATTTTAAACGAGGTGAACCCTGTTTCCTGCAGCTTTGAAGTTTCTGTGTAACATCACCAAATTTTGAAGCTTGTACCCTATCTATAAAGCAGTTGAAGATATCCTAAGTGGTGTCGAGGAATAAGAGCTTGATCATCGCAGTCCTGCTTTATGTAGCGCTGAGTCTTGTGCCCTATCCATAAAGCAATTAAAAATATCCTCAGTGGTTTCGAGGAACGTTTGGTCCGGTTTTCGTTGACAAACTTAAAGGGGATGATTCAACGAGGAACTATACGAGCTGTACCCTTTATAGCAACATCGACCTTGTCGAAAGAACACTGAAATCAGAAATTTTGATCTATCGTTGCAAGTAAGCTGAAGGCAAGAGGGCATAGCTTAGGTGCATAGGGCGAGACAGATAGACTCATCACAGTTTTCGATGGGAAGAAGAATCTATTGACTCATATGCAATAAGTTCAAGAATGGGTGGATCGTTGACGTGGAGAAACCTGTTTGTAGCGCAGAGAGATTCTCAATGGTCTTGGTTAGGTTAGGCTAGGTTAGGTAAGTGGGTTGGCAAGACAGCATTAGCCAGTACCCGACAAAGGTAGGTAGTAACACTCACACAATATGCCAACCTATGACTGGGCGGTTTCAAGCCATCCCAGGGCTGTTAAAAATCTATGCAGCGCTCTCGTCGCGTAAGACGACGATCGTCTGACGACGTCGCTTCGACGACAGATCTTTTTATAAACTTGTCAGAGAGATCTTCTAAGTCTTCGAAAAGTGGGGTGTTGTCAAGCCACCCCGAGGCTGTTACAAACCTATGCAGGTCTTTTTATAGATTTATCAGAGAGATCTTCAAAGTCTTCGAAAAGTGGCTTCCAAGAATTCTATATCTTTGATATGACCGAGTGCAGGGCCTGTAATTGTAAAGCTTATTTAAGAGGGGTCGGGCACTGGATGAACCTTCTTTTTGTTTGAATTAATTGACAAAAGCTGTAACGGCTGAAGCTTTTGCCAAATAGATACCTCGCTTCTTTTCAAAACTATGCCTTATTTCATGTATCACAAAGGGACCTTAGAAAACCTTCTTAAACCCTTGGTTTTGCTTTTGAGTTTTTAAGAGCGGCCAAACATTCCCCAAGCTAGCTTAGACAGACGGATCTATAAGTATCGGCGAATCTTTTCTCGAATTGCGGTCCATTTCATTACTTATCTGGAAGCTTACTCACAAGGCTTGAAAGATATACCGGAATAGGAAATTAAGAGCAAGAATTAGCAGATTAATAGGACCGCTGCAAAGGGCACTACAACTTTGCAGTCTTCATACAGCTTCCTTCTGATTCAAAGTGTTTCAATCTTTCTTGTTATACATGCGGTCTATAACCTGCAACCTTCCAGATGAATTGAAAAGCCTTTCCTACCCCACCCACCTCCTTTATGCCATTTCAAAATGAGTACCTACATATGGAGCTCCAACATTTTATTAGATCTGCCTTGCAGATGCCTTTCAAATCCAATTCAATGCTTATTTATTTTATCCTTTCAGTCGATCAAAATCGAGCAAAATTCTCTCCTATAAAGGTACCTCCCTCAAAGAGACTCATCCATTGACCTCGTTTTATCGTTTGTAGAAGGCAACAAAAAATAGAAAACACTCAAGTCAGTCCGTATGATTACTATCGAACGCCAATGGCGTGGAAACTGGAAACAAACTCAAACAAAACAACCCCTTCGATGCTTACTTGCCACCATTTAGCCATCCCCCTCCCTTGCCGCCCCACTGCCTAGTTAAATATTTAGTGGCTATCATAACTGCACGCACACATCTGTTTGGCGAGAAAACTATAACTTGTTACTTTGGTATCAGACCACCACCAGAGACCCCTTTCCAGTTTGCCCGAAGGGTGGTTGGTATTTTGAAAAGAAAACCGTTCTAACCCGACAGCAACCTCTGATTTCATACTTCCCTTGCACGATGGCGGTAATGATGACGCAACAAATGCTGAAATGGAACCCCTACCCAGAGGATATACGGGTATCAAGCTTATCGCGTTGTGAAAGGCAATTTCCTTACTTAATCGCACACACAAACAAACTACTCCAGGATCATGTGCAATTGCTCTAGCCATGTGGAATAGTAAACCGAAAATGATTTTCAGTCTTAAGGGTTATTGCCCAGATGGTCGATACGGTATATTTGCCCTTTAAATTTGTCTAATTGGCGATTATGTAATTTGACTGTTAAGGAGGTCGGCAGGGCGCACAGGCGAGAGGGATTGTTGGAAATTGATTTCTCAAAATTTTTGAATTGTTTTTGGTTGTTTTTTCCACGAATGTTGCTTTTTACGACCTTAGCACGGTGGGTGCTACGGTGCAGCGCTTGGTTGGACGATATCGTATTTGTGCGTCTGCAAGGTGCCTTAAAACAGAAAAGACGAACCCAAACAAGATGACGTTCGAGGTCAAATGAGATGACCGTGCAAGCAAATGCAACCATGGAAAACTGTGTCCTTTCTTGTGTTTGTGCTGTGACGCACGTACGCGCTACTGTGGGAGGCCGGCATGCACAATCCCAAAACAGGTAGACACAATAAATTGGGTAGGTATGCAGAACAATAACAATTTCCCTTTCCCAGACCGAGATCTATTAAGGCAGATAAGAATGGCGACCTTGTTGGGTTGTCGTCTGCACGTATACCTGCGAAACAGACGTGGTTCAAATTGTGAGAGCGATTAAAACTATACCACTTCCGGACTTATCGTCATATCACACTCACTTGTGCCTGTTAATGTCACGTCCTAAGCAGACCTTTCCGACTGATTAGGCACGAAAGTCCGGTCTGAGCGATTTACAGTAATTTACATCTACAGACGACCGGTCACATCTCCCTTCAGCGCCTTCAATTAGTTGCCAAACTGAAAATTGTGGGTGACGCTATTTTGTTTTTGTTTTTCGCAAAAGTCCACTTTTGTTCTGATGTCCATCAGCGCTCACCGTTCCAAATGGCAGCCTAACCAGGCCATTAGTGCTGGAGGCATACAGGGGCGTGGGTCATATCCCAATGCAGATACCTCCATTGGGATAAACATTTATATAAGCTTTGACAGGTTTTGTGCCTCTGTGTGTGTATTTCTATAAGGAGCGATGACATAGCACGCAATCGGTGCACAAACAAAGTCCCCCCCGCCGCCGCCGCCGCCATCATCGGATCGATCGACCATCGCATCCTCCTGGCGACCAGGCAAAAATAGACGACGGAGAGCGAACAAACGACACAAAAAGGTGGCTATAACAGGTGCTCCGGTGCATTTAACAGCTCGGAGCACACCGAGGACGTAATTGAGTGGACAACTGTAAATAGAAAACCTGATTTAACCGCCGCGATAGATGACGACGACGACGACGACGACGACGACGACGACGACGACGATGATGATGATGATGATGATAATTACGATGATGGGTTTTCTAGGGTGGGAAAATGAAGCTAGACCCACAGCCTGGTTATAAATTGGATATCCATTCCAGGTGAGATGCAACAGGGGCAACAAAGACCGACGGAGGTGGCAGCGGCCGACAGTAGCCATGAGTTCGTACCGATGATTGAGTGCTCTTTCGCAATGCGTCGTCGTAGTAGTTGCCACATGGTAACAGGATGGACAACTTTGGTGGCTGTGCGAAGACGCTTGGGAATCGGAGCGGAGAGTTACTCCTATGCAAGCACACACGTGACTATACGTTGCCATTTTGAATGAATGATTAGAAGGTTGAATGTATCACATCGTTCGGATGATGCCTGTAGTTGGCCACTGACCAGTCCAGCCAGCTCGGTTGCCAGTTTGTGTTCACTCGTAATTGGTTTCAAGTAATTATGGTCGGTCGGTTTATTGCGTGCAGATGAACAGGTTTTTTTTCCAATTTTTTTGTTTTACTCCAGTCCTACTCCGGCGAAGCAAATAAAGTAAGCAAGTCTTATGATCCATATCGCATGATGAATGACGTCCGTTTGCAATTGTTTGCGCTGAGTTGCTGGCTGTTATTATATTACACTGAGGTGGCGATCACCAGCTGGCAATTCGTGAGCAGATATTTAACGTTGTAACCAGGACGCGCACATTTCGTTGGGTTTTTGTTTACACGCAGCTAGGAGGTAGGAGTGCAGCTACTAGGAGAGCGCATTTCCCACTCCGACCTAGAGATGGCGTGCGTGCATGTTGATTCAGTCGAAGACTGATTGTCCCGCGTGCACACATTTAAGCCCTTAAGTGCGTTTGTCAGCCTTCGGAAGCAACAGGGAAGGTGGATGGTTCCATATGGTGAACCCACTGCAACAAGTTGGAAAAGAAATGGAACGTCCCGTAGTAACCAATCCTCCTGGGGGCAGATTCCGTATAACAATAATCGTCGGGACGATATCGTATTTGAAACTTTGATGACCAAAAGAAGATATAATTTGCCGGAATTTTTGTCACTATCGTCAGCTTTCGTCACATTTGTGGAAAATGAATTGGATTAAGGTCTCGAACTCGTAATTTTTGCACTTAGTCGCTTCTTTTGGAGGTCTATCGTTTCGACGATAATTGTCTGAAAAATTACGAAATGAGTGCCCTACGGTCTGTATTTGTTGGCTGTTCTGGTGGAAAGTGTTGGGCGGATTTAGGTGAAACTTCTTTCAATCTTTTTTAAAGACTGCGGGAAAACTATGCGCTGTGTCTTTCCTTGCCACTCCCACTTTTTGAGATAGTTTTCGACAATTTTTTGGACAAAAAACAAAAAGAAGGAATGACTAAGGATGCCTTAATATATTTGAAGCCATAAATCAGATCCACAGTTCAAAATCTGACAGGACCAAATTTTAGCTTATTTCGTCAAATCGTGCGACGACTGTTTCTGATTAGGGTTCTGCTTTGGAGTAGTGGGCGAAAGCACTGTGTGTCCTTTTCTCTGTTGAAGCGGAATGAACTTTATGTAGGCAACCTTCTGCTTTGCCCCTATACCTTGAGTTTTGAGGCAAACTTTGTAGTTGCCTTGTAGATCTCTCTGCTTGAAGATGACACGCAAGTTTGAGAATCACCTTGCTGGCTTTTGAAGCAGCACAGAATCCACTTGGTCGAAGGTATGCATCATAGACTAAGTCGAAGTCGCCTCTACGCCTGTAAATCAGCGTCAATCACGGTCACTATCAGGAAATGCTGTTGCGGATTTCAACCTCCATTTTTCTCAGTCGGCTTCCATTTTCCCCGAATGTACAAGACCACTTTGCAGGAATTCATTCTTTCCAGTTCGACCACTCTTTCGTCTGTCTCGACTCACTCCGTCACTCAGTTCTTTCGAATGACCGATGGCAGGGGGACCAAAACAAATCTTCAACCACTTGGTACTCACTCACATATATACTGATGGCAGAAGGGCTTCCCATGCACAAACTGGTTCATTCTTTCCTTCGGCTTACTCCCTTGGCAACAGTATCTAACCCTTCGCCATTCATATATATAACAATGGCCTACCCCTTTGAAGAGCCTTTCGTTTTCCCATTTGGCATTCGGCAGTTTGATTTTGATTTTGATTCCTATATACCTTTCTGGGGCGATAATGGAAGCCTTGATAGCGCTCTGCACAACAATCACCACCACCCGCCCGTCCGAAGTACCCGACAAAGGTATGGAAGGGTTCTCGGCGTGATTTACAAAATGTGAAAACTTCAACGTAACGCATTATTTAAACTCCGGCCGTGATAATAATCTAAGAGTTTATCCCGCACTGGGGCTGGGATGGATATTACGAAACCGTAATAGGAACGAGGTGCGAAAGGCGGCCAACCGACCGATATAGACCCTTACAGCCTTACAGCCAAAGCATTCATTCACAGGTCCTTTTCCTTTTCTCTTCGAGTGTATATATAGTGGAGGCTCTTATGTCATTCAAAACGTTTAAGAGGCCGCATTCCTTTTTTTTTCCCTCTTTCTATTTTGAATACGTTTGAAAAGGAATTATAAACTCTGAATTGAGGTCTTTTTCTGTGTGTATGTGAGTTGTTTTTTTTATACTAAAAAGCCTTAAAGAATGGGCACAGCCGAGGGGGTGAGTTGAAAGCGACGAAAAACGAAGAAGGTATGCAGTAATGGTGAAGTACTTCCGGTTGACTTCTGATTATGTGTTGTAAGGTGTTTTTTTTTTGCGGGAAACTTTAACACTGTTTGTTCTACTTTAAGATGCACAAGTCCATGTAAATGGAATCGTTTTGTAGACACGGCTGCGACTGCTAAGTGGAGTGTTTTTGTATTCAACTTGCAAGTGGTTGTTCTACATTTAGCTGGGGTTAGGTAACTGAAATAGCATAGATGGGTGTGGGAGAATACGGGACCAGTTATTGATACAATGGTTCATCAGTAGTCCCTTTCTTAAGCCATTCTTAACCTTGTAATGGTGGTCCCCATGTTACCTAAATTTGTGTCCTTGTATTCACAGGATCACAAAATCACTTTTCGCGTTATTTTTTTTTTTGTATACCTACTTACAATAATTAATAATTAACCCAATGTAGTAGGAAACATTTTTCATTCAATTTCTGTGTGTCGACCAAATACATAAGTCAATAAAAAAAAATAGGAGAGAAAAATTTAAAAATTAGGACATATAGGAAAAGGAGAAGAAGAACGCTTAATTTAATAAAATTGTTATTTTAAGAGAAATTTTGAGAAACCTGGCGGCTGGGATTCGAAGATCCTGTTAGCTGGAGCATTATTGTCCATTCGCTCGATGTGGCCGAGCCAATGTAGTCGACGTATTTTGGCCTTTTGGACTACATCCACATCTTGGTACAGCTCATAGAGTTCGCGGTTGTATCTTCTCCTCCATTCGCCCTCCTCGCACACAGGACCAAAAATCCGCCGAAGAATTTTTCTTTCGAAGGAGCCCAGTATCAGCTCTCCCTTCCTGCTTATCGTCCAGCACTCGGCGGCATAAAGCAGAACTGGCAGGATAAGGGTTCTGTAAAGCATACATTTTGTCCTTCCAGTTAGGAGTTTTGAACCCAATTACTTGTCCAAACCGAAGTAGCAACGGTTTCCTAGGGTAATTCTTCGCCGGATCTCCACTAGGATGTCATTTGTGGAGTTCATGTTTACTCCGAGGTAGATAAACTCCTTAGCTACCTCGAAGTTGTTGCTATCAATAGTGACGTTCTGTCCTAGGCGGTGGACAGATGCTGGTTTGTTTGTTGATAGCATGTACTTAGTCTTGTCCTCATTTACTACAAGACCAGCGAATTTCGCCTGTTCTTCAATCGCCGTAAAAGCCTCTATCACGGCACGCTGGGAGCGACCGATGATGTCAGTATCGTCTGCATACCCCAGTAGCTGCACGGATCTGTTGAAGATAGTGCCTTCCGTGTTGACACCTGCCCTCCGCACTATCTGCTCTAGCACGAGATTGAAGAAGTCACATGATAGTGCGTCCCCTTGCCGAAATCCGGTGCATGTTTGGAATAGCCCGGAGGAACTACTTCCAAATTGCACATTGCAGCGTGTGTTCTCCAGCGTCACGCTACATAGCTGGATCAGTTTTGCCGGGATCCCGAATTCGGCCATCGCCACATAAAGCTCCTGACGATGAATGCTGTCATATGCGGCTTTGAAGTCGATGAATAGGTGGTGAGTCTCGACTTGAAATTCATTGGTCTTTTTCAGGATTTGCCTCAGTGTGAAAATTTGATCTATAGTCGATCTGCCGGGCCGGAAGCCACACTGGTACGTGCCGAACGGTTTGAGACGTTCACACAGTACGTTGGATAGGATCTTGTATGCGACATTAAGCAGGGATATGCCTCGATAGTTCTTGCAAGACATAGGATCGCCTTTTTTGTAGATGGGGCATATGGAGCTGATAGTCCAGGCATCGGGCATACTTTCTTCCACCCATACTTAGTTGATGATTTGGTGCATGCGCCCTACCAAATTTTATCTAATTAGTTATTCCAAAACGTTAACGATTTTGTGTTTGAACCGTGAACTAATTACAAAAATAAAGGCGGTAGGGCCTGTGCCCCGAAGTCTCGGTCTTGATCTGCAGCTTGCAATCCAAGAAAATTATTGAATACTCAACAATACCAAAAAAATTATTAAATATCTGCATTGACTACAAATTTTCATACATCCATATTTAACCATCATTGTGTAGGGCGTTTCTGTTTAAACTAAAACAGGTGCTGTCTGACAAAATTAATGGTGCGCCTTGTGTCAGTTAATCGAAGCTAAAACTCTTCTTTCAAACCAGCTTAAGCTTTAACAAAACTGACCACTTGACATCTTTTTTAAACATCTGTTTACCCCCGATTTGGTTGCTTGGCATTAACTTTGGATAATTTGCGGTCAAATGGAAAAAGACCTTGCTTTTCTTAAGTAAAGTTCCACCGAAGACCTCTTTTCCCTTAAGTTGGCTGTGTGAAAACTCTTTATGGCAGTAAATTTAAAAATAAGATTGCAAGAGTAATTCCTCAAAGATCCGCCGCATCCCCTCCCGCTCACCCTGATGCTAATTTAAATGATGAAGCACATCTCCATCCTCACCCTTTTTGTTTACATTTCCTGCTTTTATCTTTAATAACTACTCTAGTGCCATCGCCCCCCACAGCCAGCTACGTATAGAGATTCCCTTTGCCCCATGCTAATCCCCGGATTCAGTCGACTGCACAAACAGAGTTACAACAATAGGATCAGTAGCTGAAATCCATCACCTTCTTCGAGAATTCTGTGAGCGTAATCCTCCAGCAATTCTTTGCCTACAGTCTTCATTTCGCCTCCCGTTGTATTATCTCTCGCACACTGCCTATTTCATTTTAAGCTACGAGCACTTGCACTCACTGTAAGGAGGTTTGTGTGTGCGAGAAATCCTTTTGCTCCTTGACTTGTCCTGTTCAGTTCGTGTCACATCATGCCAGTAAGAAAAATACAAGCAAAATGCTATCCTCGGCTAATCTCCCTCTGTTCCCGCTGTCGTCGCTTCTATACCCCGCTCCGTCGGTCGGGTCTGTTTGCATTGCGATGTTAAATTGGATCCTTTGTCAGTTATATTTTATAAGGATGCTTCAGTAGTAAGAAACGCAGAACAATAACAGTTGCACACAGTTGACTGCAGGAAAAAAAAAATGCACCCTGCCGCAAGGAGACACTATACAAAAACAAAAAGGTGTTCCTTGCACTCCCGAGATAATAGCTAGGGACCGTTTCAGGGCTGTAGGCAATTTTTCATCGGATTTTCCACTTGATTTGTGTCGAAGATTGATTGAGCTGACTGGCTATTTAAATTTTCTGTTTTGATGGGTTTATTTCATGGCAAAAGGACATTGATCTGTAAAGAATCGTGGGAGAGCTATTTTTTTGTTCGTCTATTTCCAAAGGGTCTTATGCTTGATCCCATAAAAAAAAAGTGTTTGCATGTCGAATGTTAGCATGTGGTGAGGCTGAGGCGTCCTTTGAAAAGGGATATTGAATAAATGCAAACAACAGTCGCAGTGGCAAGTCCATCCCTCAATTGAAACATGTTTCCATTAATTTTTAAAGCAAGGATTTATCTAGTGGAAGAGGAAACACTCACCCAGCTCCCTTACATTAATCACAATCATTATTGCATTCCTCCTCCTCCGCCGTCTGTTATTGAATCATTCCATAATGGAAAATGCGATTGGCATTTAATCCTTGAAACATAATAAATATAACATTTTGCATTAACATGCACAAGTATCGACCCCCTGCTGCTGCTGTTGATGGTATTTACGAGTGATGGTGTTAATGGTGAAGAGCAACGGCGACGGCGGCGGCAGCAACACCACCCCAACCCCTGGTGTGAGTGAGCAAATTTTTTATGAACCAAAACAAGCACATAAATCCTTTGTAAGGAGAAATTAAACGCTTACTCGCGAAAGGTTATGCAAAGTTATATAAGCGTTCGGTGGGTGACTATGGTGCGCCGTGCGGTGGTGTTTCCCTTAGGGGTTGTGTTCATCACATTAATTTCTTAAGGAAAAAATTACATCCATTGTTTGTACCCTTCTTCTCGCCACAAGTAGCGATATCCTTATGCGAAAATGACATTTTCTCGTATACGAGTATGTACAGCGCCAATCCCCATGGGGGCGGTGGTGGCGAACGTGGCTATATAATCAGAAGAGTGTTGCGCGTGTTTTGTGCTTCGTACAGCCGCGTTCGTTCGTTTATTATGAAAGAGTTTTAATTTCTGAGCCCAAATCGGCGGGGGGTGTGGCACCAGTCGGACGGGACGGGACAGGATGTGACGCTGTTGAGTTGTTCTCTTGTGTAATTATGTCTCGAATTGGAGTTATAACTATTTTATTGCAAATAAATTATTAATAGGACATGTCGTTTCAGGGGTGGCATACTGGGTAGATGGGATGTTAGCCGCTTTTCGTGCTCGGGCTGTGGTTATGATGTGCAAAACCAAATTTAATTTACAAAGATGGGTGGAGGTTGGGTGACTTTAATCCAAAATTAAATGAGATAGTGTTTGGCTAAGGGGAGTGAGTTGAGTCTTCCTGTTCCGTGTTTGGGGTAACTTCCGATTTAGTTTAATGGGTGGTCGGGTAGGGGGCTGTTTCCATAACAGAAACTGAATGAATTGCTATATGTCAACGAAAAAAATTCCTAATCGAGAGCTGTTTGAAAGAAAAGTACAAACTTTTACTATTTCACCCCTCAAAAAGGGGGCAGAGGGGTCATATTTTTCAAATACAACCAAATACCCATTTTAGAACTTTTTCTTCCCTATCGACCTTAAAAGTTTCAAGTTAATGCGACTTTTGGTTTGATAGTTATTGAAAAAGAGCTGGGACAGGCGTATTTCAAAAATCCACTCTAAGTGCGCGACTTAAGAGCTTTAACTGTTTGATTTCTGAGAATTTATGCTGACAAGCAATTTTTTTTTACATTAACGTCTTTTTTAAAGAGCAAGTTAAACCAGTACAAAGCATTCTTTGCTGTTAAAAATTTAGGTTTTTTGACGCTGAATTACAAGAGCCCATTCAAGTCAGAAATATCGAGCGTTTGGCCTTGTTTTCAGGAAAGAAGGTGTATTTGTTATTCTCGTCGTCCTTTATAGAGGATGGATTTCATATTTCTTATTCGCAAACAACTAGAAATATTTTTTCATACTAGTCCGATAGTCGCTAAAGAGTTTAAGACATCAGTAGCGAATGAGGCAGTAATTGGACCCTTGGACAGGAAAAAAGTGAGCCAAATTACAAGCTCTTGCCTAAACGAAACGTGATACATAAGTCGTACATTTTTTTTAAATTTTTTAAATGATTTTGCAAACTTGCCCTGGTGGCAAATTCCGTATAACAATAATCCTCTGGACGATATCGTTTATGAAACTTTAATGACCGTAAGAAGTTAAATTCTGCACGAATATATTTCACTATCGCCAGCTTTAGTTCCATTTGTAGAAAATGTATTGGATTAAGGTCTCAAACTCGTAATTTTGCAACTTAGTCGCTACTTTTGGAGGTCTATCATTTCGACGATAATCGTCTGAAAAATTACGGAATGAGTGCCCTGTTTTCTCTAAAGATCCCACCATTCGTTGGCCAGAAACTACAATCCACCAGGCTAAAAAAGGAAAATATTTCAGTAAGAGCCACTACTTAGTCCATCTCTCCACCGTCGCTCTTAACTGGCGCCCATTCGAAAAAAAAACTGTGACCTGCAGAATAACAACACAACTCTTCCACATATAACATCTGACATTCAACCAACCCACTGAAACCCCTTTCGAAACTAATTAAAACTTGTTGATATGCAAATGTGACGACGCTATTCTCACTGTCGTCGAAACCTAAAATATAAACCTTATCCGCCAGCATGTCTGTGTTAAACAGCCCTTGTCTGAAGACCTTGATAATTCCATTTAAACAAACTCCATTTAAAAAGCCCCCCGAAACAAAACAAAAAAAAAACAATAACCCCTCAGACGGTGGCAATATTTTGTGCGGGTCCACTATCCAAACGCGTCCCACCGACTATATACTGAAACTGATGATAATCCGAGTCCCTCATGCGCTCACTCCGACATAAATCTTCTGCGCACCTGTACACGAAAGTTCTTCACGAGACGGGAATACACATGTCTGCGTCTGGTTTTTGCCACCACAATGCAACAATGTATCCGCTGGTCTAGCTCTTGTGTGTCCGTTTCCGACCGCCCACCTATTATTCAGCTATCTATATCAATTAGCACGCAAACGTCTTCCAATTGAAGATGATCGCGTTGATACATTGACGCCACCGCCACTTATGGTTCGAAACAAATTAATTCGCTCAGTCGCTGTTTTGAGGAAATTAAAACGAAATGTATACGCTCGTAAAAATTAATTTTGACATAAATTAGAGTCAACTGTCAGACTGACAGAGCGATGCAGGCCCAGGCTGAGTGTGTTGTGTGTCTGCTGAGCCCAGTCGGTGTAGCGCAGTAGTTTTCATTTCCTTTGGTTGACGGAAAGAATTACCACAACATATACCGGTATAGAGGAGAGATAACTTTTAATAGGTTATGTATTGGCGATCTGCTAGGCGTGAAAATTCAACACGCACCCTGGGAAATGGAAAAATCCAGTCGTAAATTCAGTCAACCGTGGTTTAGGTGTCTGTTTGCCGAATGGAACACGGGAAATGGGTGATAAAATGTACGTGCACTCCAAAGTTGCCGCTGAAACTCACCGAAACTAAACTCCACACAATGATTGAAAGGGCGAGAACTTTTAATTGACTCCGGACACCCCCACCCATATTTATATACGGTTCGAGTCTGAATTATTCACAACAGTGTTAAGTGGTCATACATCACGAAACTTCAGCGTGCATGACGCACGGTGGCAAACAGAGAATCTATATCCTGTTGCGCGTCTAATTTACATTTCTGCTGCATGTAAACGCCTGCAGCACCACCCTCTGCCAGGGTGCATTCCGAGCGAATTTTACCATGGCCATCACTACTCTATCTGCCAACACTCCCTTGTCGTTATCAATTGATCCCCAAGGAATTAACAGCGGGTACATGGAAATCGTATTACAAAAAAAGGATTACACGACCCCTAACATGCACCACAATGTATCTCTCGTCTCATCAATCTTGTTCAGGGTAGTTTGGAGTTTTTTCTATTTCCCTCTCGCTCATCGATCAAAATCGCATTTCGGAGAACTGCACCGACGAAAATGTATCGACAACTCCGGTTGATGGATCTAATAACCAGCAAACAGCACATATCCTCTTGGCGGGAGCAGTATAAAAGTATTGATTCGGCAGTTCTCAGCTGACTTTGCAAGCGGACGGGGGTCGGGACGGGACTGAGTCGCTCCGGTTGTGTCGACGAGATGAATGAGGCTACAAATACGATTGGTTTCGAAGCAACAAAACATTCCATTATCCTTTTTGATCCCTAAATCATACAGAACCTTTCACTCGGCTGGGTGTCGTAAGATGACAACCAGAAATTGTAAGTACACAGCAAGAAAATGAGGAACGATCTCAAAGCAGACAAGATATAGCGCAAGGATTTTAGTAAAAATAAATAAATAAATAATCCCCCGGCAACGAAGAGAAACAAGGATTATAAAATGAAATCAGAGACAAGGGCACGTCGCATTTTTATAGACTGCAGCACAAATCCGATTGAAAGTCGCCTCGAAATCGTGGGTGTAACCGGACACCATCGGTTACGGTTCACTGCTGATGGTGTAGCTCGTGTGTGAGGATATTATACAGGAATTGCGGATTTGCTTCTTGACATTGAGCTGGTAAATTGGCCGGATTGGGAGTAGAACCATATCATTGCGACTTGTGCAGTCAAGGTCGCAAAACGGCAACGAGTAGTCCGTGTTGGTATTAATTGTGTTTGTCCTTCCATCTTAATTGAGACCACTTTATTTCAAAACTTAAGGTTGCGTTTGGCGTAATTTTGCGAAAAGTAACCTTTTGGACTGTGAGACGTATTTAAAAAAAATCGCGCACGTGACCCTTCTCGAAAATAATTCTTAAAATTCAAAGCGATGTAGGTACCATTAGTTATTTGTCGAGCTTCAACGGACCTCTTGCCCTGGAAATGAGCTGTCAAAAGAGACTTCCACAGAAGAGTTTTACACTTGCTTTCTGAATCTAAACGCTGTTCTAAGAAAAAATGGGCAGACTAGAAAGCTATGCGATAAGGGTGAAACTTCTACTTCAAGCTAGGCAGGAAAATAAAAATAAGGATGCTAGATCACAAGTATTTTTAAGCGCTCCTCGATGACCCGTTTACCGTTTATACATATTTATATTGCTCATTCTTCCGCATAACCTCCACCCGTTTCTTTTCGCTTGATTCTTTTCATCGAAGTTCGAAACTACTTCTTAATGAACTATAATAAATCCACTTAAAAAAATAGTAAGCTCTTACACAGACCACGGCTGGGATTCTGTAAGACGAAAACGTTTAATAGTTTTCGTTTAAACGACCTTTTTGCTTCATGTAACTTCGAAAACGAAAGGGAATTTCATTTGCCCGAAAACAAAAAAGCGAAAGCTATTTTATTGACGTTTTCGTTTTCTTGGCTTCATGTAACTCCAAAAACGAAAGACGTTTTCGTTTCATGCGAGGGGAATGCTAGTTGTTTGACGTTTCCCATTAACTTTGGTTGTTTACTTTTTGGTTGTGACTAATTTTTATTTATTTTTTTTAATGATGAATTGTTTTTAAACAGTTTTGTTTTCGCCCGGTGTTTGTAAATTGTTCATGTCTAAAAAAAGTGTTATACGTGAGTATAGCATTATAAAACCTTTTCCATCCAGTATTTTTTGTTTTTATGGGCGGGCCATTTTTATTTAATATTTTACACAATTGTTTCCATTTTTGTTGCGGCTTTATCTCTTCCCGGAGCATTGTCTGGTGTATTTTTTTTTTACTAGGAAGGGATACTTCTCCATGCACGCGATCATAATATTCTGTTGACGTCCTATAAAAATGTAATTAGTTCAAATAAACTTCTTAAACTTTTAACTTGTTTGTCACTCTGTTTCTTTAACCCTTGCGAACGAGAAGAATAAAACGTAAGCAGCTAGGTTAGGTTAGGTTGAGTGGGGTTTTGAAAACGTCACAAAAGATCAGACCAATACGGCCTCATCGCAGTTACATGAAGCAAATTTTCGATTTCGCGTGATTTCTTTGGTTTTTTGAAAAGCTTAAGTGGTTTCCGTTTCGTTTTTTATAGAATCCCAGAAGCTGGGCTACAAGTTTAATTTTCCTGTAGAATTTTTTTTAAGAAGTAATTTCCAATAAATTTTTTAATATTTTTTTTCGAAATTGTTTTCCAATTTGTTATATAAATTTTAAAAAGTATTTTCATCTATACTAATTTGACAAATTTTTGTGGTTATGTAAAGGGTGATTTTTTAGCTGGTTTGGTTTTGGCAACACTGGTTTTGACAGCTGACGTGTGTTTAGTACCTTGTGTCACTGTCAAACAGCTTCAGTTTGGTTTGCAATTTAACCATGGATCGTCTTACAAATGAACAACGCTTGCAAATTATTGAATTTTACTATCAAAATTCGTGCTCGGTTCGAAATGTTTTTTTATCGAAAAATTGTGTTCAGCGATGAGGCTCATTTTTGGTTGAATGGGTACGTTAATAAGCAAAAATTGCCGCATTTGGAGTGAAGATCAGCCAGAAGCATTGCAACAGCTACCAATGCATCCCGAAAAAGCCACTGTTTGGTGCGGTTTATGGGCCGGCGGCATTATTGGGCCATATTTCTTCAAAGATGATGCGAATCGCAGCGTTACTGTCAATGGTGAACGCTACCGAGCGATGATAACAAACTTTTTTTTGCCCGAAATGGAAGTTCTTGACTTGCATGATATGTGGTTTCAACAAGACGGTGCCACATGCCACACAGCACGCGAAACAATGGCGCAATTGCGAGGCGAGTTTGGTGAACAGTTAATTTCACGTTTCGGGCCGGTCAATTGGCCGCCTAGATCGTGCGATTTGACACCATTAGATTATTTTTTGTGGGGGTATGCCAAGGCTAATGTGTATAGGGACAAGCCCGCTTCGATTGACGCACTGGAAGCCAACATCCATGCATTCATTCGTGAGATACCGGCCGATATGTGTGAAAGAGTATGCCAAAATTGGACTCAGCGGTGGGCTACCTGAGACGCAGCCGCGGTCAACATTTGCATGAAATTATCTTTAAACATTAAATTGCAAGGTTCAAACTATCGATTCAAATAAATATTTCATTCATTTTTTCGAATTTTTTGTGTTTTTTTTTTAAAAAAAGTTCTAAACCTCTTAAAAAATCACCCTTTATATCCAGCTACTTGGTTAAAAAATGCATGACTTTCCATTCGTAAAGATGGAAAAACCTCATGATATGAACAGTTAAAATTGTGTCAAAAAGTGCCAGATTTATAAATTAGGTAGCTGCTCACAAATAGTTATCCCAATCGTTCAATTTGTTAATTTTAAAACCTTTGTTTCACATCTATGGCTTCAATCTCTCCAGAGCTTCGGATTTTTTGATTTCTCACAATCATTTCTTCTATTTTTGTATTAGCCAGTGATACCAGACATTTGATGTAACATTTTCCATAACAAAAGCTAAAATTTCCCTTTTTCCTTATGTACAGTTTAAAAAAAAATTATCAAATAAAGCCTTTTCCCACTCACTAAAAAAAATATAAGTTCTCTCTCATAAGCCAGTTTTTATTATCAAGGAATTTTCAAGGACTCGATCTAAAGAAAAATATCATGCGATAAATGTTTGCATCAAAAACATCGGATATTTTTTTAATTTATACCGGTTTCGTGATATATGCATATATCGATGTTATAATTACAGAACATAGGCCCAGAAGTATTCGCTTTTTCCAATACAAGAAGCGTAGCTATTTCTGATAATATTTTCCAAAGGAACTGATTTGGTGAAGTGACAAAAATGCATGTGTCAAAAATAAAATGTTTCCTCTTTCAAAAAATCATAACTGCCACTTGAATCGTTCGATTGCTATCAAATAAAAACTAAATGTTGCTTTATAAAGACCTTTGTTATGTCTGATAAATCCACAAGGATTATGTAAGCAGTAAGATGCGCTAACGGATCTTTCTTTACTTACAAAAGGACAAATCATTTTTGTACACTCTTTAAACAGCCGAATATGTTTTTTAACCCAGAGACAGCCCATTTCAACCAAAGCCAACATGACCTCATACAAACAAATTCAATTTTATTTATAAAAGGTGAACAATACCAACACCCATTCAATAAAGCCTTCCCTTTCATATATGGCAAACCATCACTTCCGATCAATCGATTTTCCACACACATACAAATTGAATGTAATTTGTGACGCAGTAGCAAATCGTTTTGCGTCCTTGAAGGCTATCCCCATATATGCCTATCATTGTCATGTTACTATCACACTAAAGTGTCCTTTTGCCGTTTATTACCGCTGCCGCATTAGTATCCTCCAAAGAAGAACACCAAATTAAATCCTACGGTTCCCTTGCCATCAATTCGCTTAATTTCGTTGCGTGTTCAATGTCAATTTCGCATCACGTAAAAAAAAGGAAAACAAAATCCTAATATGCGTACGCAACGCGAACAATGTCTTTCGGGCACGATATATACGCGCACGGTGTGAAGGAACCAGGAACCATCATCACTTCAATTGCTAGACGATTGTTCCCAGTGACACCCAAGAAAGGATATGACACTTGGGACGCAACTCAAAATAAAGAATTTACTGCGCTCGATGATCTCGAAATGGAAGACGAAGAAGAAAAGAACCATCCCATATAATACCAAGTGGACACTCGAACTCGCAAGGACTTTCGTTTTCATTCATTAATTGTAAAAGGGAAAACAGTTCAAGTACAAGCAGGCACAAGAATGCGTGCTAAAGTGTTTGTCATCCTTTTTGAGCGTCTTCCATCATTTTTCTACCCTCCAGCTCTGTTGCTGTTATTATCCTGTCTCTGTGTTTGTCATTAAAACGGATTACGAAACTCCTTGGAATTTTATTCTTCTCAGACCTCAGACTTCCAGCCACCGCCACAGCCACACCCCGCTAGTGAATTCAGCCATCAAATGTTTTCGCTTACTCTTCGGAAATAGTTCAGCGAATTATTATTGCTCGGAATTTTTTTTATGTTATATGTAGGTATCCTTTGTATACCGCTCGGTAATGTTCCGCAATTCGACAATTTATGTGATTTAATATCAGCGCAAGTATTTTTATGTCCTTGCTTGTGTTTTTCTTCGGGAGCAACAAAACTACAACACAACAGCCATTGTGGAACGCGTATTTCTCATCCTTCGCTGTTTGCTATTCAGCTGGGGTATGTCTTTTGTGCGTCCTTACAACAATGGCGGAGGGCAGAATTCAACGCGCATAGGTTGAACTTTTATTGACGATGGCTAATTGGCATTCGGGCCTTCGTTTCGTTCAATTTGTTTCAATTTATGCGCTGCAAGGCGGCAGCAGCAATAAAATTTAACAGGCCAAATCCAAAGGACCCCAGCGCTCGGCAATTGCCTGTAACTTTTTGGACAAAATGTTAACTGCGTATTTATTTACCGGAAGGTAATTATGAGTTATGCACAGGGTATAAGAAAAACCAAGTCATTTGTATATCTCTGGGGCGAGGCGGGAGGTTGTATAAAAATTACTGTTTTTAGGCAAGGGAACGGTTTAAACATGCTTTAAACTGCCCCCGAATGCGTTAGGAGAAGTCATAAATTCAGTTTATATTTTGTTGTTATAGCGGCGCGGTTTGTGTGTGGAGGACTTTACGATTGGTGGACATCAGTAAAATTGATTGCGGGAAGGGGGAAGGGGTGTTTTGTTGCCTTGCAGCCTCGGATGGGAGCTGTAAAAGATGTAGTTTATGTCGATGGGTTGCTGATGAATGGGTTTGTGGTGAGTGATGATTGGCGACTTGTAACACTCACGTTTATATTGCCATTGCAATTAAACTGGCGGCAGAAAGCTCACCGTCAAGTGGAGCTGTGTTGCGGGCAGCATCAGAACTGTGCTACCGCAACTTTCAGACATCCGGCAGCAATATTTAAAATGTGGAGTTCCTATTGACTTGAAAGAACTGGGACAAGTTTTAGTTGACGATTGGACGAGTTCAAAACAAAAAATTGCGCAATGATATGGGCCGCATTTAATCCTGTATGACTTTTGGACTTCTCTTTGTTAGGACATCTACAGAAAATTAAATTTTTCAATTCAACTTGCGGAAGTCTAAAACAACATAAAATACGTCCCTGAAAATTTTATTAGTCCGATGAAACAAAAAAGCGACAGGTTCTTCGATTGTATCCTGAAATCTGAACTTAGGCGACACAAAAAAAAACTTTAATAAATCGAAGAAAAGGAGAAGTCATTGAGTACTAACTCAAAGCACCGGTAAAAACAAAAAAGATACGGAAAACGAGAGACGGTAGAATGTCGGACAAAGTTCCGATCCCTAATTGAACAAAAAATTGTGCGGCCTATGACACGTTAAAAGAACGCATTTATATGGCAATGCTTAGAGCCTCTTAATACGCAGTAAAACCGCCAACCAAGTAGTAAACATTGAAACCAACTTTCAAGCCATTAAAAGCAACCTACAACCTACCACCCCCACAATGGAATCATACTGTTACTATGTCCAACTTACAAACATCAACAATCGGGCGACTTTGTTGTCAAAATATCCCCGGCAACTACTGGCTACTACTGCCAACGACTTGTTTACGACTTCTTGGAGACCTTTTATGTTGGACTTGTTATTAAGGATTTGCACACCCATTGCCTAGGTAATGGCTCCGAGAAGTCTGTCATTAATTTAATTTTAATCCTTCCACTCCATAATTTTCAGACGAAGAAATAAAGAAAGCAAAATGAAACCACACAGAGGACACCCCCAGGGCAAAATATGGAAAAAAAATCCTTTTGTGACAAAAGGCAGCCCAAAGAAAAAAAAAAAAAAAAAAAGGATGAGGAAAATTAAAAGAAAATATCACCAACGCATCGCCGTACCTTATTTTTTCCCAAGTCAGTCCTTAACCCAGTGGACCGGTATAAATACGAACGTTTATTTATCTTAAGTGAAAGTTAATTATAGCCGCTGTTTGAAACCGCCAGCGCCCTTGCCCATCTGTTTTTAATGGCCAAAGGACTCTGCCCACTTTCGCTAATGGGATGGTTTATTCGGCTGTCGCTTGCATCCTTCAAAGGCAGCAGCATATATTTACCATAATGGCGAGTTTTGCACTCTTTTCCACGTCTCTAGAATGACAATATAATAGTATTAATATATAGGACCTAGGTCCTAGTGAGATTGAGCTCTGTGTAAAGAAAGAACAGACGAAAGAAATGCGATAATCGCTCTTTCCCCAAAACGACTCACCACTTTGCAATAATTTATTGAAAAGGACATTTCTTCCGGTGCAAAGAGAGAGAAAACAATTCCAAAGGACGTCAACCAACCTAAACCTAATTAATGGCTTGGAATGATGGCTAATTACTACATACGAAATCCCAAGTCCGAGACACTATAATCCGAATGGCCAGCATAACTTTGGAGCGCAGTTTGGTATAGGTACGTATCCAGAGGTATATTCGCTGCGCTCTCTTGCGCGAAGGGCCATTAGTTAATTCAATTACCCAGAGATTGTTGCAATTTAGTTCGTTTAATTTTTGATTTAGGAGCAGCCGCTGTGTTTGGTGATTGCACTTTGGTATAAATTACCCCAACAGACTTTCGAAATTGCAATTTCTCTCTGCCGATATGATAGCCAAAGCAATACACACACACAAACACAGCGGTAGATACTCTGGGGACGCTCCATGTCGCTCAATTAACAAGTGTAAGCGTGTAATCATAATTTATCTTCTATAATTGACTTTTATCGCTTTCATAAATAACATTGGCCAAACGATGATGATGACGACAACGACAACGGCAACTAAACCGTACCATAGTCCATGACATAGAGTGTCCTCGGCAAAGTGTTGGCTTCTTTTTCCTTTTTTTTTTTGTAAGCATAATCTAGCTGGCCAGATCAGAGGGAGGTACATATGTTTGGCCATGTCTCTGTATCGCAGAGCCTTTTGTTAATAAAAAGTAATCGCATCTAACATGCGAAAGCCGGATAAAAGTCGACAGTAGTTTTATTGCGCGCTGGTCAGTATCTGGCAGTGGGATATTTTAGGACTTAATGATGCGCTGCCACGAATATTCACATGACACCATGGCGAGTGGGTGGCGGCGTTTTAGAGCATTACCATGTGTGCGTAGGGTTTGTCGCACTAGGAACGAGAACAGCGTCTGGATCATTCATCATATACTGTCATCGGGTGGAAAGGGCTTCAGCAATGTTTATGTGGCCTCATTATGACAGGATTAAGAAATTTTCAACACCGAGCCGCAATTGTTATTACTCGTCTATTTGTGTGTCGTTGAGGTTGTTGCTGTTTGGTTTATGGATCTGAAGCTGTGAGTGTGATTGATGGTGACAGGCAGTGGACTTTTCATGGAAAACAATAAACGCTTAAGTCGTAATTCGTAAAAGCCTATTTGTGCCATAAAATTATAAAAAAAAAATGGTAGATGGTAATATTGTTAAGCTCATTTCGGGCAAGCTGCTATTTCTACGATATGAGCTGTTGGTTACCATGCGTCGATCTCTTAACAATTGAGTGAAATGAACTCCAATTTTAACTGCACAGATTTTAAAAAGTTGCTTTCGCATTTCACTAATAGATGGCGTTGACTTTTTGTAAGATAAACGCCATCTGTTAGTGAAATGCTGAAGCAACTTTTAAAAGTCAGTGCTATAAGATTCTTATTCTCCTTTAAAACAACTAGTAGAGATGATGAACATCTACCTCGTTTTTAAGATCTAAGTCGCATAGATCCACGCGTCTCTTCAGAAAAAAAGTCGTCTTCATGGGAAAAATTTAGAAACGTCAATCCAATCCCAAAAAATGAATAATGACTCAATCTGAAGAGTGAACCGTTGTGAGATTCTATGGCGCCAACCATTTATTTATTTTGAACAGAACTGATAGATAAACCCCAGGGCACATGAGTTTAAAATTCGCTGCCAAATCTCGCTCACAGATGGCGTTTGTCTTAAGCAAAGAAATCCTATTTTGAAAACACCAAATCAACTTCGGCAAAACATATTATTCAACACTACTTTAGTCGACTTTATAAACATTTCACTATCTGCAACAGAACATTTAGAGATTAACAACTTTTGAAGTCGGGTATTGCACAATTTTAGCTGTGATTTCTACCAAAGTTGGAATTACATCAATTTCAAAAGCATTGCTTATTCCTTATCAGACTTTCAATAGAATTCTAAGGGTTACACCTTCGTTACATTCACTTACGTAGGTTTAACTATTAGAATTCCCCTGCCGGTAGTGAAGACACGAACCGCACGGTTAGTAGGGTTCTATCTAGCACAGGGGTGCTCTCAGTCCCCCCGTAACAGTGTGTGGATGACGATGTGACCTACTCTTACTTCTTTTGTTTTAGCACCCGATGCGACTTTGTTTGTCCTGTCAATTCGGCTCAGCGTCACCAGTTCCATGTTTGCTTTTCGAAAATTTCGTATTTGTTTTCATCTGGCAAATAAGTGTGTGGTAAGCGAAATTCCGCATCCTGCTCCGATGGGAAAGCTAGTTTGTGCACGAATTAAGCACGCGGGGTAATCACATAATGTGTGTTTGTCTACGTTTTTTTTTTTCTGTCTAGCTTGTCATTGCAATTGCTCGGTTGAAAAGTGGACGCCAATAGGGCCAACAAAAAGCGCACACTGTAAAACAAAAACAGTCGAAAAAAAAGAATTCCTCTCCTTTTTAACTGTCAGAAACGTTCCAACTTCCCTTTTGCGTCAGGGGACATGCGAGTGAACTGAATTCGTATTACCAAATGCACACACCCATTCTTGAAAAGACCAAAAGCACCAGCGAGCGAACTGCCGGCCGCATCAGAGACAGAACGAACAAGTAGCTGACTTTACAATCGTCCTCCTTTTCCTCCTGTCACAGTTGTTGGCTGCAAATTTATTGTTGTAATGATAAATTCGTTTGTCACAGGACTTAACGCATTCCTGAGTCATTTATCATCGCCGCCGGCAGGACTTGGTCGATTCCATTTTTTCTCGTCCTTATTCTATATATATAATATATATTTTTTTTTATTTCTGCACAGCGTCTTGTTTGTTTGTGGATGAAGATGTAGAAAACGAAAACAAAAAACAGAACACAGAAATTATGACAGCGCTCCAAAATGGATTACTTAAGGAAAGTGGACGACTTTAGTCAGTAACACAGAAAAAAAAATAAACAGGAAAAAAAAATTAAACCCTCCGACGATGGTTTGGTTTGGACATCCTTACCAAAGCGAGCAGAAGAAGAAAAAAAATGGTAATGCTAAGATAATGTCAAATAGTGGTGGGAGATTGGAAAAATGAGTCCTTGCGGGGGTGGAAGACAGGCCAGCCTTCTGGTTTCTGCGGAGAATCAATTTTCAGCAAATTACAAATTTGTGTCCCTTCGACTTGGGTGTGTGTGTGTTTGCTTGTTTTTTTTTTGTTTTTCGTCGCCTAGACAAATACAAAATTTTGCCGCATTCAGGATAATGCCACATTTGTAGCAGGATGTCAACACCGCAATCTACTGCATTACGTTTCGGGAAAATGCCAATCGGGAAGGTTCCTTCTCACTCCATACACACACACACAGCATACGTTCATTGTCTTTGCGGTGAGGACTTCGCAGGATCCGACAACAATTCGCAATGGAGAAGCGTGCATGGTGTGTGTGCTGTTTTCTTTTCTTTTGCAATTTTAGAAAACTGTCATCGTTTGCAGTCACAAGCACTCCCATTTCGAACCGATTTCGAGGAGCTAATGGCACAATAAGTACCCCCAAAGGAGGTGGAGCAGGAAAATTCTTGACAGCCATCCAGGACCACGGAGGGAAAATTCAATTATTGCGCAATCTGTGTGAGAAATATGATGAGAATCGCTATAAGTGTGTTGCACACTCCCCTGGGGGGATGAATTCTCATTTCCTCTCGTGTGGGTGAGAAAAAGAAGAAAAAAAAAAAAAACGCTCGCAACGAGTCAGCAGTTTATTGTCTGCTCAATGTACCGTCAAATCAACGAAACAGCACACAAAGTAACATGGCACAGCGTAAACGCAAAAAACACCAAGGCGAGCGTAACGAAACGAATCGCAACGAACCAGCCGCGCAATGACATGGAAGCTATAATTTAACGTGTTAAGGTCGTTCTTCTTCGTGTAGTTATTCCTAGGAATTTTTTTTTTCTGTGTGTTATAATATACTCCGCTGCGCTCGTGTCCTTTCTGATATTGGGTTGGTGTTACTTTTCCGAGGAAATTTTGCACGACTCTCAGCACGGCTGACATTCCAGCAACAAAAGGGACGAATACTGATGGGCGAGATTGGAATAAAGAAAAATTGACACGTGTACGAGCGATGAGTGTTGACACTTTGTGGGAAACTAATGAGAAAGTGTGGGAGTCGCACTTCTGTATTCTGTTTCTGTTTCTGTCACGGGGTAAACGGAAATTCTCGGGGGAAATTTGCAATAGCCCAAGCACAGGAAGCGTGCACGCACAGTGACGTCCAAAAGGAGTTAGACGGATCAGGCCAGTTGTATTCTTGGCACTTGTGAAAGTCATAAAGGGAGCATTGTAAGAAATGGCTGCACAATGGAGACAAAAAATACAGAGTCATAGTAAGTTTATTCTGCAGACTGTAACTTTTGCGCCCTAGTGTACACTGTACAGCTCAAAGTAGCAATAAAAAAGTGCCACCTCCCCGATTGGCAATAAATAACCCAATAACCCAGCTGTAGCTATTCCCTCGTTTGTAGAGAGAAGAAAAAAGCCTACAAATCCCTTTCAAGGACTTGGGAAGAAATTATGCCCAAGAGGAAGGCGCAATGCAACTAATTAGGCTGACATCGTGATCTTCTGTGGCAAATAGCTGATGCGTGTGCCATTGTTACGTGGCAACTTCTGTTCCAGTTACTAACAATCATATCTCGTCGGTTAAATGCGGGTTGTGTCACTCCTGTGTCGATAGCCCATCAAAAGGATCCGAATGCGGCACACACAATGCAGAACAAAGCGAGAACTCTCCGAAAATATCCAAGATAAACAAACACCAGAGGCAGTTTCTTATAATTGTTATTGGCAGGACTTGTGTACAGTCATAGACTTTCGAAATATCCTTGAGATTATTTCTAGACTTTCAAAAGCAGTTATCTCTGCCTATCTCTGCGATGGCAAAAATCTACTTCTCAAGTGTAGTTCGTTGAGAGTTAAGAAGCAAAATCGACTCTTAGAATTTGCACCGAGGAACGAAACTTATCTACAATTAATTAAGATAAGAATCCTTGAGATTTGTCGGCACAGGAGTAGGAGACTGCCTGTCCCTTTTGGCAGCAAAGTGGAACTTTGCAAAAATTATTTATTTAGATATTCAAAGTGAAGGCTGATGCTCTCCGAAAGGACATTATCGCCACAACAAAACTGCCAAGAACAATAGATATTTGTATATATATGTTCCAAAAAGGGAGCAAAACTTTCTTTTAAGGACACAAAAATATAGATAGGACGAGCGCTGGTATAAGTGAAAGAAAATCACTTAATAGCGTCACTTTCTCCTTTTGTAAACATGTGCCGTCTCTCTCTGGCTTTGTATAGCTACATCGAAGTTACATCACTAATGCGTAAGTGCGTTTGGGTCTTGTACACAACGAAATAACAATGGAAACGGGTTGAGGCAACGGCCGGCGCCTTTCAAGTAATTACAACAAACTATTAACTCTAATGGTGGCTTAAGGGTTGCCGCCGCTACTCCCTATCCTACCCTACGCTGCCTGGCAAAGCTGAAATGTCAATTGGATGATTATATAGAAAAGCATATACACTGCGTATAAATACTACCCTAGAGTAATTTAAAATTCCGGTTCCGGTAGAAGATTATGAACTTTTCTTTCTGTGCGTTCGCAGTGGACACGAAACATCACAGTCTTTTGTGCCGGCGCTCACAATGGAAGGGGCGCGCAGAGTAGATACTAGATATGGGTATAGGTATCACGGGGTTCCGAGCTATAATCCTTTCATTTGCATTTCGATTGTTTGGGGGTAAGTAAGACTCGATTTAATGACTGAAGATATTACACGGAGCATTGTACCAGATTACTGCGCAATGGAGAGAACAAACAATGAATTCCAATGGAGTAAGTTTGGCGATAGAATTTGATTGATGGCTTCGGATGAAACTGGCTGAGCTTAATTCGATCGAGGGGAGTTCTTTCAATGAGCTAAGTCCTTGCTTGCAAATAAGATTAGAGGTTGCTCGATGTCGGTCATGGTTTTCTTTGTGACATGTCACGATCAGCTAATAAAAAGTAAAAAGAGATGGATATGGTGTGGTTTTTGCGACTCGGTAACCCTTTTGTTGCAAAAACGACATCATTCTAAAAAATTTAGCAATAAAACTTGCCGGCAGGAAGTCGCGCTTACGCTCAAAGGCTTAGGCCTCACATCCACTGATTTATTTTTAAACTGATAAAAAGGTCTGAGGTCTAGGGCGACAGGGACGCCATTTAAGCTTTACTTTCCTAAACCTAGTTAGGTTGTTGATATTATTGACAAAATGCAGGGGTCGAATCGCCATATCCTTGAACGAGCTATACGTTCACGGGATTTTGCCGGTTTTACACATGAAACAAAAACAAATTCCGTCACGTATTGCTCGTTCACGGAAGAGACGATTCGACTCCAGGTTTTTTATTATTTCACGAGCACAAGTTGGAATGCAAAATGCTCCCATCGGCAATCTTGAGCCCGGAAAAATGTATGTGCCGGTTCTAAGGCATATGCAATTCTACCAATCCCTAGCAAGTATTACGAATAAAGTGGATGCGATTTCAATTAAGTGAATGCATTTCAATATTTTTCACATTTTATTTAAATTTCTGTGCTCTCCAGCAAGCCAAAGGGCGAAGGCGTTCTTCCAGATGAGTGAATGGCGAACATCGTACCTCCATATCTATATGTCTGTATTATTTGTAATCAGCCATCTCTCTTAACATTCTAGGACGGAATGAAAGTGATGACTGACACAAATAGACACAGTAGCAGTTGAGAAAAGTACGTGCAGACGCGAAGTCAAAAAGAGTATTTTTATTTCATTGAGTTCATTCGACTGCGTACTCTATAAGAAGCTAGCTTTTTTCAATTTGGAAAACCTATTCAGGACATTAAGCTTTGAAGAAAAGTGTGGTAAAGGAATTTACGAATTTTTTCAATAAGAAAATCATTTCAACATTAAAAATACTTCAAGAAGTAAATGTTATACTCCATTCACCTCATATCCTTCCCCAGGAAGTGGTATAATTTTTCTGCATGTATTCGCAGAAGTTTCCTCCAGATGTTCGGACTTTTTTTCCATCGCGGGTGGCTTGGCGAATCGCATTTAAATCTTCTTCGGTCTTTGAGGCATCCCAAAAAACATGTATCGCCTGAGACTCTTAGATGAACTCGCCGGCGAAGAAAATGTTCCTCCGCAAAATTCGAAGCAATGCGAAGAAATATTTAATATTCGCAATTTATTGTGTATCGTCGAACACCCCTCTTTTACTTTAAAAAATAAAATAAAAATAATCGCTGTGCAAGTCTGCTAAAGTCCTTATAACAGTAGATTATCTCAATTTTAAGTTGAAGCTCCCCTTCAAACCGACCATTAATCAAAAGTGATTTGGCACGCCCTTCTGACCCATATTCAAATGCAAAATCAAGACTGAGCCGAGCGCGCCAAAATTGATGACTTATTACAAAAAGCTGACAGCCGACTCACGCTTGCCAATTTATAAAATATTTCCTTTCCTTTCCTTTCCTTTCAATTTCTTCCGCTTGCCGAGACTCGTAACCGTGTGTGACGTAATTTCATTGAATTAGTGAGCCCTGACGAGAAAATACAAAGACGCTTGATATTTATTTCCCCACCCCCATATCTGCCAAAATGTCAAGCAAATGCCGAAGTGTGTCCATCATCGCTGCTGACGCAACGAAAAACAGGAGGAAAGGGAAGCAACAACAACAAAAAAATAAAAGAAGTAAAACATCCAAATTGCCAGTGATATAATGCCATTAGGCAGCGCCGGTAAATGGGACATCCTCTCTCCTATCTCCGCACTAAATTAACTTCGATAAATTATATCCCGAAAATAACTGCCATAACAAGGAAAGACCATAATTCCAATCATAAATTAAGCAACATGGAAGTGGAGGAAGTGCCCCAACGAGATGTAATCTAATCAAGTTTCCAACTATATCATATCGGGGTTTATTGCAGGGATTATCGGAAAAGTAGAAATTTCCATATTCTCATCCCGCATATACACAGATACACACATCCATTCAAACAACTGCGCCATGGAATCGAAGTCTTCCGCATACACAATCTAAACGCAATCTTTTAATGAGCACCTAAGTTTTCCTTATACACACAGTCTGTGTGGCTGTATTCAGTACAGTAAGTCATCCTTATTAAGGAGTTTTTCCTTGAAACATTTTTTTGTTTTTTTTCTCCCTTTTGTTGGGGAAGTTCGTGGCATGTCATATTTTTTGGCTGCGGTACACGGGATGCAAAGCAATTGGCTTAGAAAAATGAAAATTGATATCCTCCGTCTCCGGTGTTGCCTTAGGGGTCTCGGTGTTGCTTTCGCTTGTTTTAATCAAATTTCTCCCTGGACGATAACAGTGTACAAGTGCCATTTAAGGATTTCCATATTTTCGAGAATTTTTTTTCTGTTCCATATTTTCTTTTTTTCTGTTACAGTGGTTTTTGTTTTAAGAGAAGGGATGTGGAATACTTAAGTCTCCCACATGGCTTAAGGAATTTTCTCCTTCAAAGCGAACAAATATGATTTGGGAGCATTTTCCACGAAGTGCTTTGTTTATATTTTGAAAGGACTTTGGCAGTAGAGGAAAACAACACAACTTTCGAGGGTTTATATGCTTGGGGAGCACTTAAACCCTTCTCCGTATGTTTGAATGTGCCAGCGAGTAATATTCAGTTTCCACCTTGAGGATCACGTTTGACGGTTTTGTTTGCTCTGAAAAATGAGAAATTACCGGGAAGTGGGATGTTTTCCTGAAGGATTTGGCAAAGTTCGGAGGCCTTACGTGGATGGAATTAACTGCAAATTGAGTAGCGGAGGTTATACGGATTCAAGTTTGGGTTGCTCCTACTTCGGGTTTTGTTCGAGTATGCACTCGTGTATTTTTGGGTTTTAAGTTGGGTGGAGCTTACTGTAGTTGATTGTCAATAGTAACAGCAGTGGAGTTGCCACGAGGAGCACATTCTACTTTGTGGTTTGTTCCCTTTTAAATTCCAATTCCAAATTTACTCAGCCTGGGTACTTGGTTGAAAGTTCTTTTGAAGGACTTTATAATATTTTGTTTGTCATATTTTTGTTTAATTGAGAGGACTCTGTGCAAAGGACGCAATTTTGCGTATTTTTAAACAGGGACGGTTGTCGAGCCTTCTATTCCGAACAGCCAAAGTGTCTTCCAAATTTCGTAATCAATCGATTCTTATGAAATCGCTTAGTTTTTCCACACGTTATAATATATCGAACGCCATTGGTCCTTTTAAAAGACACAGAAAACAAGTTGTGTAGGTAGTGGCTGTGGTCGTAAATAACACACCCAGCGCGTGTCCTTTTTTTACACGACACTCATCATCATCGCCTAAGTGACTTCTGTTGTTTGCTCAGCTAGAGGTCTTGAGTGGTATAAAAATAAAAGGCACACCTGCACCGACACGAAATTGTCACCCATATCTTCTGCAGGATTAGGACACTATACCACCATTTGAGTGGTAGTTTACAGTCTCCTTTCTAATAAATCACTTGACACATCCTCCCGAGGTATTGAATTTCTATCGGAATGAATGATATGATCCAGACCTCTTCCAGAGGGATATGATCGACTCCAAAGCCCAGTCTTGACCTGATGCAGAAAACAAAAGTCCAATCAATCAAGACCCACGGTATCTGAGCGCTCGTAATGACGACGAAACGAAAAAATTATCCAGGACGAATCGTTGGGCAATAAAATAGTCCACTTAGTTTTATCCAACCAAAGGGGAGCCGGGCTTAGTAACGAAGGACATAAATGTCCTAATTGCAAATCAGTCTACCATCCAGTATAGTTTAGCCATCATCATCATTATTGGTAGCCATTCGGAGATTGGTCACCAAGGGTTGGGGGCCCATCAGGGGAGCGACTATGAATTTTCATTCGGAATGACTTTATCGCCGGAAGAGGACTCTTATGATTGACGACATAATTACTCGGCCACACACACATGAAACTGTATACATGGGGGGGAGCGAAAGCTTTTAGCCTTTTGATGGCTGAAAAGAGTTATAGACTGATGATTGTTTTCGCAATAAAACTGGGAGACATTTGTTGATGACATCATAGGTAGACATAGGGCCTCGGATCGTAAAGGACATAGTTATGGGGTAGTTATTCCATTTATTAACATTTCCCTTCTTATCGCCGAAAATGAATGTAACATACTCAGCGGAAGGAGGAAAATAAAAATCAACCATCTATAACCGGTGGGCAAAACTATATAACACAAACCAAGCACCAGCCCTCACTACAACTTTAAGGATAATAAATAGCAACCGACCGACAACACTAGCAAGAGATTATATTAGACTGCTAAGTGAAGCATCTCTATATATGTGCAGTTGTGCACACCCTGGAAGCAGTCCACAATGGTGGAGGCATTCAATCATATCGTCGGAGCTACGGGCAGTTCCGGGCAAGTCCTTGAAAATGCATCTTACATTGTATTTAAGGGTGGACTTGACTCCACACAGTCAAGTGATGGAAGATGGTCCATAAAATTTATTTCAACGTGCAGATAAGGTAGTTCGCCTCCGTTATAATACTCGTACTTATATCACCCAGGAGACTAAGTCGTTGTGTTGGCCCAAGTGGATGTGGAACACGGAGCTGATAAATCGATGGACATTACAACGAAGGACCGTTAAGTATCGCTAACAGAGCAACAAACCACAACAAAACCCACACCCCCTCCCAGCAAGACCGCATATTCTATGCAGGCATGGCTACTTGTGAATTCAGGATCTACTTCTCTCGCTCTTCATGTGTGCAGGTAGGAGAGTATGGTCTGGTTAACCGAGAACCAAACCAACTGACCTTGAATAAGCAATGGCCGCACGTAACGACATAAATAAATTTTATATCTCCTCTCGGGCATGAACAACACACATGCATGGGGCGTTTCGTAGATAGATAAGTGCACGACAGACCAGCAAGAGCAACCTAAAACTTCGTTCAAGACACGTGAGATGCGGGCTCTGACAAATGTGCGGCTATTTGTTAGACCTCTTAGCAAAAGCGAGAGTGGAAAATCCAATCGCAATAGTGTTGCTGTAATTAATCCTGGCGCGAGCAAGTTTCCATCGATGATGAATAGATTTGGTGGATAATTTTCATGATTATGCATGTTTATCTAGCAAACAAGTTTTAATATATAGAATACACATCATTTGAGGGGGAATCTATGTAGGAAAAATTAAATTGGAAACAATTTTCAAAGCGAGCAAAAGGTCCTGTACAACTGACCGAATGGGCGCTGCAAAAAAAAATTATAAGTACCTAGATCCCGCGTTTAAGAAGGTAAATGGAGCTGTTCCTGTTTAAATCATTTTACTAGTGAGATTCGTTTTCTTTAATTGTTTATGACAATACCTACGACCAAAGAAGGACTTCTCTTCGCTGTGTTTTTTTAGTGTTTAACGTTCGCCCAGTGGTAGAAACTCTATCTTGCCTTATACACAACACATTGGAAAACAAATTACACATACCATTGCACCTCTGCACAGTCTTCGCACAAAAAAAAAATCAAGTGAATATGTTGTGTGAAAGTGATTCATAACAATTTTTCTTCGCCGATATATATACAAGATTTGAGTAGGTACCAATAAAAATTGTGACGGAAAAAAAATCCTAAACGACTTATTAAAGTTCGCTACTTAAGAGCGTTTTCATATTTAAATGTACATGAGGACACTTCTGAGATTAAAATAGTGAAAACCGCATCTAAATCCGTTCAGTGGTCCTTGAGATAACCGCACGGTCAAACAGGTAGACGCATTAAATGGTTGAAACTCATAAAAAAGAACAGCGCCACCTATCGGATTTTAATAAAATCACTCTCTAAATACTTTCAGTTCTAATAATTTTAATCTGTAAAATTTTCAGCGAAATCGCTCGGTTAGTTCTTGAGTCCGCCAATAAAAAACGAACCTCATGCCTCTGATTTGGTCTACCCAAACAAATATTGGCGACAGCTTATGACTAAGAAACATCGTCTCACTTGTGAACGAGAAATAGGAACGTACCTACCTATTTTAGAATAAAAAGAAAAAATTACCAACTCAAAGTTCAGCTTTTCTCAATCCGTTCGTGGGAATTTTACTTTTGCGATCAACCAGAGTTGTTATATCGTGGGATTTATCCCTTTTTTGAGGGAATTTAGATGTCCGTAAAAGCCTTCTATAAATTTCTTTATTTCACCATGATTATCAACACACTGACATGCTTATTTTGAGATTCGAATTCTTTCGAAAGTGTGTCGAATTTGAAGAATCTGTATTTTGACATTCGAACAGATAGGAAGTTCATTCTATCAATCGAAAGTTCATTTTTCATTCGAATGTTGCGTGTATTTTGACTTTCTAATAGTTCGCAACAAATGTCATTTTTTATTCGTCTGTATTTTCCTAACGCTAAACAGTGATAATTGTTGTTTTTTCACATTTTCCTAGGATTTTTTTTTTTTGTGAATGGATTTGAGGCATCCATTATTATCCTCCCGTATGGAATTTTCTCTTCTCTCATCCATAAACAATACAACCGCCATGTTGTCTGTTGTTATTTGCCACCGATTGTATACAAAAAAACTGTAGCAAGAAAAATTTTGTTTTGTTTATACAGCAACCATATTTTAAATGTAGTGTGAACAGATTTGAATTGAAAAAATAAAAGCGAAAACTTGTAGTTTAATATAACATATACCGACTTGTTTGCATCTTTTAATTGAATAATAAGGGTTTCCTATGAAATAACGAAATTTGAAAACCTCTTTTGGATAACCTCATAATTAAATTTCAGAATTTAGCGTGTCAAAATTTTACTAATAACACATTTAAGTATTCTTAAACATGGTCATATTTGAGATAAGACTGCTACTTAACAATTTTGTAGATCTTAGCATAATATTTCTCAATAACTTGTTAATATTTTAAATATTTTTATAGTTTTAATAAAACAATGAAAAAAGAGCTTCCATAAAAAACAAAAGCATGGTCACCTTATATAAAATAAAAATGTGAAACAGCTGATTTCGAAAGTTGAATTCATTTGAATTCATTTTATGACATTCTCGATAATGAATATTATTCGTTCGAATCTCAAAATACACAAAGTTCATTCGAACGAATAGAGACATTCGTTAGAATTGACTATTCGTTCGAATCTCAAAATAAGCATGTGAATGTCCACAAAAAACAGCTCATGTAAATAGTCTTTTATCAAAATTTTCTAGTACCAAAAAATAATCATAACAGTCTTACAGACTGCAGTTTTTGTACTAAAGGTCAATTTAACATGATTTTGTCGCCAAAAAGTACCGTGCGATTTTAAAAGGCAAAAAGTGAAAAATGACCACGCTTCTTGGGATAAATGAACAGAGAGTGTTAACAACACTGCGACCAACGGAAAGGACTTAAATAATATTGTTAACGACTCAAAGTTCAGCTTCTCTCAATTTAATTTTTGCGACCAATGGAACGGACCTAATTTTTACATCGCATCCGAGTGACAGTATTGAGAAGCTTTCTGAGGAAAGGTATCCTCTTGGATATTTGTCACATAAAAGGCGTAAATTTTGTTTCAATGGTTCAACCAGGAAGAACTTAATAAAAGTGTTGCCGCCCCCGAGGCAACTACCTTCAAAATTTTTTTAAAAACGAAACGAGACACGATTGAAATAAATTCAGTTGGCATTTATCATCTTTTCGTTAGTTTCGCAATTTCTGTAAAATTTAAACTGTTTAATTTTAAATTCATAATCTATTATAAATTATTTATTAACAGCCTTATTTATTAGAATTTGCTAAACACGCTTATACACC
Organism: Cheilosia impressa; assembly: GCA_948293265.1. Taxonomy (NCBI): domain Eukaryota; kingdom Metazoa; phylum Arthropoda; class Insecta; order Diptera; family Syrphidae; genus Cheilosia; species Cheilosia impressa. The sequence continues at coordinate 51,077,676 of OX411881.1, read as the reverse complement.
TGTATAGTTATGCAGTGTATAAGAATTTATACAGCCTTCCAAAAATTCTTATTTATAAAAAATTTTCCATGCATACTAGTTATACAGGGCTTGTGTCAAAAAAGGTACCGAAAAAGAGAAATCTATTACATTTATCTGTCCGAAAAGATAAAAAAAACCTAAGCAGCTTGTGGGAAATGCAAATGCAAATACAAATAGGAATAAAAAATGGAAAATTAAAAAGAAAAAGATGGGATATTTGAGACTTCTTGAAACGGTTGTCTTATGCAAATTGAACCAAATTTTTAAAGCAGCTTTAAATATCTCATATCTTCACATATTTCTTATTGATAATACTTGTAAAATCTTTAAAATTGAAAAAAAAACCTCGATACAATCTATTCAATTTATTTTTGATTTTATTTGAAATAAAATGTGACAAATTTTTTTAAGTCAAAATGACATTTCCACTATTCCACCTCTATACAGGCTCTAAACAACCTCCTAGTGCGTTTAGCTTATACAAGCTCTATACATCGTGAAAAATTTTTATTAATAAGGTTTTTGCGTTTAGAGGTATTATTGAGCGTGCATAACTTTATACACTCTTTATAATACGTTTATAAATAAGGCTGTAATAGTTTTAGTTTTAGTTTCGTCTTTTTACGCGTATCAGGTATAGTAACCTTAAAATGGCAGATTGTGTGACATTTTCTTTGGTTTCTGTCAGTCTGTGGCTGTCGAGGCAGGGTTGTTACCAAAAACGATTAAAAATTCAAAGTTTGTATCACTTCATGAATTGGATTGTCAGCTGCTACTGAGACAGCGATTTTTCTGTAAATTAAACGCAAGCGGTACGCATTATTTTTCCTTCGTAACTGTTAAAGATTATTGCTAAAAATTAAAACGAAGAACACATATCCACACTCCATCAGCGAGACGAATAAATCAAATCTGTCGAGCACTCCCCCAATGACGGACCTATCTGAGTCGCCCTCCTCGTTTAATCAACACTCAAATCGGCCCATCCACGCGTAGGCCTGTGTGTGGGTCAAAACTTTAAACGAGCGCTCAACTGTCGGCCTATCGAACCCACCGCCAACCCCCAATAGCCCATTATAAATTATTAACATAATTCAGAAAACTTTTCGGACACCAAGTTGGCTTCCTCGCACAAAACTGGGGCGTGTGGCGACGCATTACAGCAACCGAGTAAGACAGTGAACAAAACTTTTCGCCAAGCTTTGAATACAGCGGGCATTTCAAAAAAAAAAAAAAAAAGGGACGTAATTGTAAGCCCCCCCCTAGCCCATCTAGATGCAGTCTTCTCTTGTGTGGCTTGTAAAAAACTTTTGATGTTGTTTTCCTTTTCTTCGTTCGCTTCTCAAGTTTTTTTCTTAATTTTTTTTTTTGTTGGTGAATTGCTTTTGTCAGGACTTGCAAAGCGCCGGGCATGCGAACAGGCTAAGCCAGAGGCTGTCATAGCAACTTCTCGGGCAGATGGGTCCGGTATTCTATTTCCTATACCGGCTTTTTTTTCGCCCGTTTCTTCTACGACTTCTTGTGTGCGCCAAGTACTTTATTATGTCATTACAGGATGATAAAAGGAGGCTGCTTTTAATAGTATTTTTTCCTTTTTCCATTGCATCCGATTTGTAGGTAGCGAGCAGAAAGAAAAATAATAAAAAAATAAAAAAATCGGTGCAGTGAGATGAGTCGTAGTCAGCAGGAAGGAAAAAAGTTGGAATGTAAAATAGTAGGTGTTCATGTAACTTGACTCAGCAGGATTGTAACAGAGCGGAGTGGGGGATGAAATGTAGGTAAGGGAGATGATGATAGTAGAAGGAAAAGAAATTGGAATAGCTTCTAGGTCTTCTGTGTTTTCTTGGCCAATAAATCTTGTCTGTGCGCGCCGTGTGGTGTTGGTTTATGGGAAGGCAGGCCAGGCGAAACCTATACAGAACGTGAAGTAATATCCAGGGTTGTCCTCCTCAGAGATGAGATGACCCAAAGTTAAATGGACAAAAACCAGCAAGTAAAAACGACGACGAAGAGAAACCGGCTTCGACTTGTGTTCCTTTCTTTCCCTCAATTGGAGTTTTTATTATTTTTTTTTCGTTCTTCCTTCGGTATATATGTAGTTGTTGTTGTTGTTGCCGACGACATGCACCCAACGGCAAGAGAAGGTTTCCTTTTCTTATTTTTATTTTGTTTGTTATCCTCCTTCCAGTTTGACCTGACTTACAGAATTTACTTCACTTTCGGGGGGTTTTCCACTTGTCAGTTGGGAACAAGGGTACCTATCCCAAAACCAAAGGTCTCCGCTCGCATTTGGTATACAAAAAAAAAATCATAAAAATCCATATTGTCTCTCTATGTGGCACTGTAGTACGGCAATGGCGCATCGAACAAAACTAAATCCATATCTGCACGAGCATCAAGAGATACGGCACCGAATTTGATTTATATCCCCCTGTGGTATGACAAGGACTACATATAGTTCCTTCAAGATGGTCCACTCTTATTGTGTGGATACATTTTTTTTTTTTGTATTTTATTATTCTGTTGAAAAGATACGACCGCGCGTCGCGCAAATATCCTCCACAAGTCTATCTCTGAATCGTTTGTCGTAAATTGTAATAAGATAAGATTTTTTTGTATTTCCTCGAGTTTTACGATAGAACGGAGACCACTATCTCATCGGGTAATGATACAATATGTTATGCTGGCGATGGATATTTGATAGAGGGAAAATTATTGAGCAAATATGTCAGTCTGAGATATGCTGACATGGGAGACGATGATAGAAATATAAATTCCGGGTTCAGATGGGATTGATGCGAGTTCTGTATGAATGTCAAGTGAGTCTCTGACTTAATGAGACGAGCGATAAGTTACCGGGCGTGTGTTGCGCGGCATTGTAAGCTGAGTGCCGAATTTTGGGAGTTTGCTTCATGTAGTTTTTAGAAGTCCTTGCCGAAATGGAGGTTGTTAGAGCGCTGTTTGATTTAGACCTTCTGACTTAAAAATCCAACTGTCACTTATAGACTGAAGGTGGGTTGTCGCTGGGAAGATAAGATGTAGTTGTTGACATTTTCTGACTGGCTAAGTACCTACATAACGTATTTGCGCAAGGACTCACCCCCAGAAATATACCTCAAGCCTAAGAAACATCAGTAGGATCACATGTGTTGTCTTCAGTCTTCAACTACAAACAATAGTATGAAGCCCACCTACTATAACACTGAGGGTGGTGCCAGTTCTGGGAGAGTGCCACTCGGGTGGGAGCATAAGGCGCCATCGTCAAAATGGCGTCCTATTCATGTTTTGTATGAAATAAAAAAAGTTGCAATAACGCGCCCAACAGAACGAACGAAACGACTTTCGAACGCGAACTTCGTTATTACGCGTTTTGATGACCTCTTTGGAGGTTGTTTCGTCCTTTTTTGCTGTCGCTGTAGAGGTCACTGCTATGGGTTGTAATGAAAAAATATCCCCGCGCTTCTACAACTACTGTAGCTGACGTTCGCTCGCATTTCCGTGTTGTTACTGTGCCGTCTCTCGTCGAAATCAATGCGTGGGAGCAATTTTCACCTGTTTTGTCCTGCTTGCGCAGCGAAACGTCCTGAAATTCGGTGCAGAGTTAGCTTGCAATACGAAGACGGTCATAGGCTACCAGTAGTTGCAATGGAATTAACTTTTCCTATAAAAGAACTCAAAACTTTCAATTCTGTTCCGTTTCGTCGGTAGGTAGGTCGTTCAGTTTTCACATGTTTGAAGCCTTTTTCTTGTTTGTGAAAATTTCAATATAATATCTGCATGGGAAGTAAAAGAAGCTGATAAAAATGTCACACGAAAGTCTCCGATGTACTTTTGCTTCGCATTTCAACAATTGCCGTAGGTAGAGAGGTTCAGAGTTAACAGAGGTTGTATAGAGTTTAAGACAAAAGGCGGTAGCGTACGCAAAACTTGTTTAATTGCTTTAATTTTGTTTTAAAATGTTCGCCAATGGAATACACCAGAGAATTTTTCGCAGCTCTCAGAGCTGTAGAGGTAGAAGTTTGGAGTAAGGCAAGCTCCTGAGCCCCCATCCGTTCCACTTGGATCCACTTGGTATGCAAAATTTAATACTTACTTGCCGGTAGGTACTCCACACGCCTTCAAGAGAAAAATTTAAGGTTTTCTTATAGCTTTTCGGACTTGAAAACGGTTCATTTGTTGAGGAGAGAAACCCTGCAGACCCATTTAAGTGCTCGCACCTTACGCGTATGGTTTTCGTTCGCAAAACTAAAAGTCAAAAGGCCTTTCAAACAGTTCCATTTCAAAGAAACAAAGGCTCACTCTTTTGCTGCAATTATTAAGCTAAAACACCCCTAAACCTCAACCCTTTTATGTAAACTGCGTTGAGACAAGTTTTTTTACAAAATCCCTCTTCTTGAAATAGAGTTCCACAATCAGAAGGAGAGTACCCGTTGCTACTTTGACACCACAAAGGCACACACACCGCCAGCCAGTCAATTAGTGTTCTAATTTCCAAAGGATGCACTTTCCATCTGTGGCTCTATGCAAGGGGAAAGGTGTCTTCTACTGAAAACTTCTAAATTTCTACTTTAACCAACAGAGTGGTCACGGTCATAGTTGTAGCTGGACATAATTAAAGCCAACAACAGCCAGAGAAAAACCAGCTGCTGGAGGGCGCAGTTAGTTTTATACGAAGGCAATTTCCTGCAGGCGAATAATCACAAATGCACACACATGAAATATGGACAGAGCTGGTGAGAGTACACAACACAGGAAGGGTTGGGGTTTTCGAAACAACGTCGTAAATGTAACTTCTGAGGCAGCTGTGATGCGTCCATAATTTCAGAGCTTTTCCCCCCCCCCCCCCCCGAAAAACAAACTCTCCTCCGACCGACACGACGACGACGGCGGCTGGATTTTATGACAGCGCGTTTCTTTGCTTTTAATTAAAAATTTCTTGATGACCAATTTGAGTGCATGTCCCTCTGGGTGTGGAGTGTTTCAACTCTTGCAGTTGACAATTTGATGCAATTTTGGCACACGTATATGGGAGTCGGTGCACAGGAAAATCCCACATCTTTGATGGATATTTATGCAGAGAAAAGCTGTTTAGAAACTTTCCATTTTGCTGCGAGCAGCACATTTCTATAGAGAATAGATAAGCTAATTGGGAAACTTTTGGCGAAACGAAATTTGGACAGTCCACATATGTGAAAGGATTGGCAACTTTCGGAGATTTGGGTTAGAAAGGGAGTCGCAACGGAAGTCTGCTTGAAGGTGACTTGAAATCGATTTGTGTTGTACAAATATAATTGAGTAGCTGGAGGTGGTTGGGAAGGACCCTCAAAATTCCTATAAAGCAGTTTAAGGAAGAGCTTCACTGAGGTAGGTCACCAATTCAGTGACAACTTCCTCTATAGACTGATATGTAGGTCCTTCTACCTTTGTGGTTGAATTTTTGTCTAGTTACCTTTGGAGTCTAGTCACCTTCCAGGTTAGGTAGTTGGTGCCTCTTCGTCCCAGACTTTTTCGAAGCTGCCAACCCACCGATCTTCCTCTTGTGCTGTTGATTGCAATGTGCAGCCAATGTGATCGATGTCCTCCCAAAGATATTCTCCTGTCACAGGAGCCAAAAATCGTAGGTAAACTAGAAGGTTCATGGGGCTTGCAGCGCATCTTTGTACCACGCTCTATTTCATGGTAAGGCTCAGCTGTATTTTAGGGCATTTACCTGTCTATTTAGCAAACTTTCTCAAACGGCCACCTAAACAAAGGGTATACACTTGCTTGCAGTCGCAACAACACCGCATCCGCTCTCCTTGTCCTTGAACTGAAGCCCTTCGGGCTCTCCATATATGCGAAGTAATAAATTATGATTTAGTAAGCACTTAGGACCTCGTGTGCGGTTTTAATTATAAATAATATGAGCCGCACACGCACTCGTCCTCCCAGGTCGTCTCTCGTCTCAGTGTCCCTGTCCCGTGTTCCACTCATAGTACTTTGGGGAAAAAAAACCAACACAGCCGGATGTACTTCCATCCATATGCCACTGGAGAATTGATTAACATCACAAATGTGCGCCATAAACTCGCAGTCGCAGCGCAACTCAGGAGTGTGAGAGTAATTCCGTCCCACCACCACCATCACGTAAATCAATCGAGCAAATCCCTCTAATTACCAACTCTTGCGACCACAAGGATATTGTTCTTCGCCGCCTCCTCCACCCCACGCCTATTTTCTTTTGTGTCTTTACGCAGCTTTCTTCATATATTCATTACGTACGTCGGTACGTAGCCCAGTAGCAGAGAGTGGCAGCAGAAATAAATTAAATCCCTCGCATGAGAGTCACATGGAATATCATCCGATAAAACTCATATCGTCTTGAGGTGATACTCTGCTATACTCCCTCTATCCCCTTAGCACTGTGTAATAATTATTTTAATAAGCTGGCACGTGATCTGCATGCATGAGTGACGAAGGAAAATAATAATTAGTCGCTTTCCGTATATTATTCAGGGCTCCTGAAGACGCACGGTGCGTGTGACTGTGCAAGGACAATGCGGATGCCGTTCCCATCAGCGTGCGTTTGTGTGTGTTGGTGGGCTTCTTCTTCGCTATTAAGAAAGCTTTGACCGTTTTAATTAGAAACATTTTGCGTTCTCCCTGCGAATATGTCATTTTGTGAGCGTCCCACTCCCAGTTCCTGGGATATACACAATTTGACTTTAACACTTGACATGTCACATCGCCCGGAATGAGCCCATTAACCCCCGCACATTGGATACGCCACACATCTAGTAATGGCATGTGTGCAGGAGACACTGGCAATTATTGCGAAATTAACCCGAGTGTCTTCACGAGGAGCCGGGCTGGCAGTACCTATACAAAACTGGAACCCCATTTGTTCGCAATGGCTCTTACGTGCTCCTAGAACCAAGCCCAGGACACAACAGCTGCTCTGCTGCATTATGTGTCCTCTGATAGTATTATATTCTCCGTCATAAAGAGGACTCTCTGTTGAGCTACTATACTTTCTGGCAGACACAAATTAGAGCAAAAGGCGACAGCGACGTCTATACGTGGGTTTCAGTCCCAGCTACCTGGTGGCAGAGTATTTTCGGGAAAATCGTCTGCGTAAATAGTTTGGGTGCATAGTTTCCCTAAGACTGACACCACATTTTTGCCCTTCAAGACCCCAGAGAGGCAGTGACAGAAACTGAGACTGAGACATAAACAGAGGCACGGAGCGACCAAAAACACTTGGCATTTCCCGAAGGAAATGTTGGAAACATGATTTATGCCACAGCTGAGTTCAGTTGTGTAGTATGTTGTATGTGCCGCCTCTCTGCGCCCAAGTTGGTGTCTCCTCCCACGTCCCTGCTGCTGAGGGTTGTGGTAGGGCGCGAAATAAAAATAAATTTTCCATCTGCACGCGTTGCGCGAGGCGGATTCCTTTGAAGTGTGCCTCTGTGTATGGTCGTAGTCGCTGCCGATCGGTTAGTTGCTGTCGGTCTGTTTGTTAGGATAATGTACGCGCAATTTTTTCGATTAAAATTAAAATGTTCAATGCCGCACTGGAGAAGGAGCAGGCGGAGTAGGAGGAACAACCATAAGCAGTAGGAAAGTGAGACCTCGGTCTTGTTAGGTTTAATTTGTAAAAAAAATGACACAACGACGACAGAGTACAGCGTGTCTGGTGTTGGGTGGCCCTTACCATGTAGTCGCTGAGTGAATCGGAAATGCGGCTAATTTTGGAATTTTCGGAGAATTTTCGCACGCGGCAGGCGAAATTTCAAAAGACGCGCTCTTCTCGGAGGATGTTTTGATTATTCTGATGTGCTGAACAGTGGTGCGGGGCTTGGAAGTTTGAATCACTCGGCCTGGGTGGTCCTGCGGATGATTTTGCGGTCCCAAAGAAGAAATGATTTCAAAGCTACTTCCTGAAACTGAAAATTATTTAAAAAAAAAAACTTTTTCAAAGCTGTTACACTTAAAAACTTTAAGTTATATTAATATTTTTATTTAGTAGACCAAATTTTCACACTGAGGCAAATCCTGGCAAAGAACAATGAATTTCAAGTCGAGACTCACCACCTATTCATCGACTTCAAAGCCGCATATGATATGATAGCATTCATCGTCAGGAGGTTTATGTGGCGATGGCCGAATTCGGGATCCCGGCAAAACTGATTCAGCTATGTAGCGTGACGCTGGAGAACACACGCTGCAATGCGCAATTTGGAAGTATTTCCTCCGGGCTATTCCAAACATGCACCGGGTTTCGGCAAGGAGACGCATTATCATGTGACTTCTTCAATCTCGTGCTAGAGCAGATAGTGCGCAGGGCAGGTGTCAACACGGAAGGCACTATCTTCAACAGATCCGTCCATAGCTACTGGGGTATGCAGACGATATTGACATCATCGGTCGCTCCCAGCGTGCCGTGATAGAGGCTTTTACGGCGATTGAAGAACAGGCGAAATTCGCTGGTCTTGTAGTAAATGAGGACAAGACTAAGTACATGCTATCAACAAACAAACCAGCATCTGTCCACCGCCTAGGACAGAACGTCACTATTGATAGCAACAACTTCGAGGTAGCTAAGGAGTTTATCTACCTCGGAGTAAACATGAACTCCACAAATGACATCCTAGTGGAGATCCGGCGAAGAATTACCCTAGGAAACCGCTGCTACTTCGGTTTGGACAAGTAATTGGGTTCAAAACTCCTAACTCGAAGGACAAAATGTATGCTTTACAGAACCCTTATCCTGACAGTTCTGCTTTATGGCGCCGAGTGCTGGACGATAAGCAGGAAGGGAGAGCTGATACTGGGCTCCTTCGGAAGAAAAATTCTTCGGCGGATTTTTGGTCCTGTGTGCGAGGAGGGCGAATGGAGGAGAAGATACAACCGCGAACTCTATGAGCTGTACCAAGATGTGGATGTAGTCCAAAATACGTCGACTACATTGGCTCGGCCACATCGAGCGAATGGACAATAATGTTCCAGCTAAGAAGATCTTCGAATCCCAGCCGCCAGGTTCGAGACGACAAGGAAGACCGAACCTCCGTTTCAAAGACCAAGCCATCGCGGATGCCAGAGCGCTTGGTCTGGATAACTGGAAGCAGCGTGCCCGGGATCGCAGAGGATGGAAGGCTACAGTGCCTCAGGCAGAGACTCATCACGGTTCGGGAGCCCGCTAAGTAATAGAAAAGGTTACTGTATGAAATTATTCAATCGGTAATGAGCCTTGAAGATTTTATGCGTATGCCAACTTGAGTAACTATGTGATTACCTTAACATATTATTAACTAAAATATTATTATTAACATTGTCTGTTAATTAAAAATAATACATCTGTGATTTGTTTATTTCTTTTCTTAGCTTAGATTTTTATGTAAAATATTTGGCCCCGACTTTTGTCAAATGGCCTGCTTTTTTCCTGCACGCTGCACACGAAACTACTACAAATTATTCATCAGTCCAAGTCCAATTCCATAGAGCCCAAAGGCGAGTATACATTCGTACTGGGGGTAGACATTTTTGCGCAATCACAGAACCGGAATAAATTTTCTGATTCAAATTTAAATGGACGGAAGTAATGCAGTTGAATCCGAAATAAAGCATCCACACCCACAGCGCTGACACCCAGCTCACCAGTCCAAACCAAACAGCATACAGGCGCTCTCCTACCGACAATGTCACTTTGAATGGCCGGACAGCAAGAGAGGTTGTGCCTGTGTGTGTGTGTTTGGACCGATGCTATTGTCCGACGTATCCGCAAAAATCAAATATCCTTGAATGGTCGGCAGCGCGTCATTCTTGTACAAAATTCAAATGATTTCTGTATCATTGTGGCATATGCATGAATGTTGCCGCAGCCCCATTCTCTTTAGCATTTAATTTGGCCACAAAATCAATTTAGCCGGCCGAGTTGAGTGAGTGGGTGGGTGGTCGGCCTCCAGCTGGGCTATGCAACGGCAATCGCAGCACATGGACACACAAAGCTCCTTTTTATTCTGAAGGGAAATTGCTGTTTTTATTATTGTTCTCTTTTATTTGGCTGGGTTATTTATGGATGAATGGCCGAAGAAAATCGAGGAATAAGAAAAGCCAGACAACTAAGTGTGTTGGGCTGGTGGCCCACCCCTACTGTTGTTGCTAATTATATGTGTATATATATACGACTGCGGGTGTAAGTGCTGGCGGAAATTCTAGCCAGCCCCTAGGATAAAATAAAAAATTGGGTCAAACCGAGTTAATGATTGATGAGGCGATATTGATAACACAGCCTACAACGCAACCCTCAATCACACCGCCCCCTACATCCATACAGTCGCCGAACACAAAGACGCATTTTATTTCATTTTTTTTCGAAACAAATCCCTGCCATGCGGACGTAGGTATGCAATCAGATTTTAATCAGTTGCCAGCGACAGCTGTGAAATTTCTGATGATCAAATGTTTGCCAAACACTTTCATCACAGAGCACTCTAGTGCGGTGTTTACTCGTTCGACACGCAACCCTTTTTGCCGCCGGCCGCATGCATATCAGTATTGAGAGCGGTGGGCAAATAACGAACATTGAAACCGAATGTCAACCGCACTATGTCGTTATGTGTCAATTTATTTGCTCAAGTATCACTCCCAGTAGCACTGTTGTTGAATTATTTGTCTGTCGCTTTATTGAGAATATATGTCCTCCTCTCTGGCTGACTGTCATATTGTCTCTCTAAACTACCCGTACTTAGTTATCGATGAACTGTCATCGGCTTTATGTAGCGATTCGATAAGAAGCCGTACGCCTCTGCGTCTTTAAGTGAATTTGTGTTTTTGTAGCCCGTTCCTTGCGCTCAGGTCAATCAAGCGATAGTCTCCGTTGTGGAGAAAATCAGTTTGCTTCCCGTTTCGCCCACGACTTGAAATTGGGTCGATAAAGGCTTTACGGCCAAGTGGAGATGTACTTTCGCTCTCCCAGCCATGCACACATCACTGTGAGCTCACTTGACATGTATGCCTATCCGATTGGCATCTATCTATCGTTTACGCCGCATTAGCGACTGTCATACTCATGTCAATCTGAGCTCTTTAGCTCCACTGCGGTGCGATGGAAATGTCAACATTGATCGTTATGACGCGGCCATTGTCACAGTCACCGAATGCACAAATACTTGCACTCTTGGTCTTGGTTGAGGTTGACTTTTCAGATTTTGTGGTTGTTTACTTGGAAACTTTCTTTTGTCTTCCATTCCACTGCTGAAGTAACCACAAAACCGACAAACACACGCACTGCCATATCCCAGTAATAAGACAAGGGCAGAATGCTGCGTCAGCAGCTCTATGGAGGTCTTTGTCAATGCGGAGTCCTCCTCATCTTTGTCGCCGCATTCATTGTCGTGACGTGTGACATTAAAAACCAAAGGAAGCAAGAAAAAATAAGAAAAAAAGACGCGAACTTACTTTGAAGAGCCGCAAAAGCAAAATTCAGCAAACGAAGAAAAAAACACACGACCGCACTTGGGTGCTGGATGGAACTCCAAAGGGGGTGTAATAAATACAAATAGCGATAGCGATAATCGCGACAAAGGAGAATTGCAAACGAAAGAACAAAGTTATGAAAGTGGAAGTCGACTGAAACTGTAAGCTGTAAGCTGTAACTGATAAGCGTACAATGAAAAGAGTGCGAAACTGTGAATGCGCGTGCAGAGAGAATTAAGCTGCAGCTGGTCAGTCACACAAGCGCATTCGGTTGTCAAATTGGTCGACGTGTTTTATTGAACGTTTATTTTGTCGAAGCAAAGTTGAGCAAGTACACTTCGCGGGGGTCTCACCAGCCGAAGCATTAATGAACAAATACGCACAAGTTACTCGACACGTTCAAGTATCTAGTAAAGTAAGTCTGACAGCTGGCTAACTTGATGTGTCAGAGCTCCGATTGGCCTAGGTCGATCACATGGAAGCCTTCTTCAGTTGACGTTTATGGAGGTATAGCGAACTTTCATGACTGAAAATGAGTACTAAGTTGACAGTTCATATATGTGGCTGACGTAGCAAAAGTGACATTACCGACCAATCTAGTTTTTGCGTTTAGGTAACATTAAGTCCAAACCAATGTAGTCGACTAGGTTTTTTAATTTACCCACTTATATAGCCAACGTCAGTAAGTATGCAAAAATTTTACAGTTTATGTGTAACCACTTTTTCGCAGCCTTTATTAGTACGGTGGTAGGCATTTATCCGCGGTATAGAAGTGGCAGCAGTTTATTCTGACACTTCTTTGGTGATCTGTTCGTGGCATTGCAAATAAACTGCTTGCAGAGATATTGGATTTCAGTGTAGGTGAACTAGGAGAACTTTGAATCAAAGTAAATGTAAAAAAAGTAAAAATTAAAAAGCGAAGTGTATGACTGCGAACAGTTTTTTAAAGTATTCGTCTATTTTACATTCAATAAAACAGGCGTTTTATCAAAAATATAGAGTGCAACAAAACATTAGAAGTCTAAAAGGTCTGGCAATCAAAAACGTCAACGATTAGGTGCACTTAAAAACTGTAAACAGAACTCATGAGAATCCAAAGGCAATTTTTGAAGAATTTTATTCGGAACGGAACCATTGGGATGAATATTTTCAATTAGGTACTGAAAACTTTTTCTTTGATTTTTGGCATGGTTTTGTTTAGCTTCAATCTCAGCAAAGAAAAGTAAAGTAGGATCTTCAGCACAAAATTACAACAACTACTGTGAGTCCTCGAAGTGTCAAGTAGAGCGTAGTTGTTGCAATTGCGTGCCGAAAATCCTACTTTACTAAGCTTTGCTGAGATCGAACATCAAAAAACAAAAAACAGGTCCATTGACAGCCAGAGTATTGGTGTCAGTTCAGGTTAGTTCAAATGATGAAAGCTCCCAATAATTCCCCGCTTTGGGCTAGAACTTAAAAAATTTCAAAGGACACCCAATTTTAATCGGAACCCTCTGAAACTAAACAACTGATTCGTCTGCAACTCTTTTTTTTCTGAATAAAGATGGCTTTAGAATTTGAAAGTCCATCAATCGTAGCGTTCTTAAACAAAATTAATTTTGAGTCGGAATTTTTATATCTGACAGTCTCAGTATTGAACTCACATTTTAAGAACTCACCAGAGCTCATGAGAATTCAACGAATTTTTGGGGAGATTTTTAAGAGTTCAACGGTTTTGCTTTTATTTCGATAAAACAAAGTTGTGACAATATGAACTAAAGGATTTAATAGTCAGAGCTCCCATGGTTTGTATTACTTTTGTGAGAAAAACTCATAGGTCGTTGAAAATTATTCAACCGCCATAAACAGGTTATTCCTAAGACTTGTGTTGAAGATGTTGTTCACCCGATTTTCCATCCGAATGTTATTTTCTTAGTTCAACAGAAGATAGGTATTTTCTCTTCAAAAGTTGTTACACATACCTTCTAACCAGGAGCGACACAGCTACCAACAGCAACACAACGACAGCTGTCTTACCACCGATCTCGATGAAGGACAGGCGTTCTAACCTCTAACCTCTTGCTTGTTTGCTTAACCTATATAAAACTACATGTATAACTTTTTTTTTTAATTCTTAAACCTAATTGAAATAATAAAAAAATAGAAACTGAATATTTATGGCTTGGATTAAAAGAAGCTTTCATTAAAACGTCAAAAGGTGTAAAGCAACAACAAATTAAGGCCCTCACCTAAATCACAAAACATGTCCAATCTCATGGAGCCAGTAATCGCTCCCAAAACCAGACTCAAATACATAAACAAAAATCCAAAGCTGAACAGAGTTTCCCATTAAATCGATCACAGCTATACAAATCCAGTTACCGCCCTAATTGCTATACACGCGACGGCTTAAATTTTCTATTTTATAACTACGCTAATTTGCATGTAAGTCACGTTTGGATATTTTCCATTTTCGTGGATAATTCCACTCATGTTGCAAGAGACATCAACGTCAATCCGAAAAAAAAAGCATGATTTCTACCGTTTGTATACATCATGAATACCACTTGCAACAAAACACGAGACAACATAAAAATATTAATATTCAGTTGGGCATCTCATCAAGGTATGGGTATAGTCGGTATACACCATAGACGTCGTTAGAGAGGCGCCCTTTGACCATTGTCGCCTAACAATTAACCTGCCTGTGTGCGCAGGTAAGGTACCACCGCCCGCAAAGGGTTCAATACTTGAATATTAATGACAACTGGCGAGACAGAGTGGCAAAATGTAGCCGCTCTTGTCACCAAGAGGTGTATCTTCAACGACGGTAATAAAAATAAAAACAACTAACAAACGCATCATAAATGTCACTCAAATTAACCCATCCGCGCCACTGTACCTAATCGCAATTGCCTAATGTCTAAGGAGATCGATTGCCAATGGCAATGCCAAATGTTTGTTCTTCAATCAATTTTTGCAGAGAAGAGGAATAAAAGCGAATCGTAAAAAAAATTGTTCAACGAATTTAAATTGGCCAGCCATGCGTAAAACTAGAATTTCGCATGATGCGTTACTCTGTTTCTATGCATATGATTTTTTTAGCAACCGCGGAAGACGTCTATGTGTGTAACCATGAACATGAGTGCCAGTAGGCACACTAGAGATCGAAAGTAATCGCGTAGTTGCATCGGGCTTACAAGTTTTGTCGATTTTACAATTGAATTAGAATTTTGTAAAAATACCCATTTTTGCGACTTAAAGTTGCAGACCTCAACCCTGCTGCGAAAAACATATCAAGCTTTTGACTACAATAACCGACGGGAATTTTTTACACACGTGGTTCCAAATAGTTGCCAGTCGCAGTTTGGAAAAATTTGTTACTCTACTCTCTTGAATTAAACAGGACCCCAAGTTGTCTGACACTGGCCGCTGTAAATGCTCTCAGATTTCTCAAAATTTGTACCTCATTTTCTGACCTCTGTAGCACTACACAATTCAAGGCACTCAGTTATTTTTTTGACTTCCTTTCACGAGCTGTAAGGACTATAAGTACACTGCGGTATGTTGGTCAAATATCGTTAATTATCTGCCCACTAAGAAGCCTTGCTTTTTAACAAAAGCACTGGTCCCTTCCACAAAACAATTTTAATTTCATCTTTAAATTTAGTAGTTCACAATAGTTGAATTTTCATACGAATTTCGCTATTGTGAGCTTCCACAAATTTGAATTTATGGTTACAGCTCGTTATTAGTGAAGCGCATTGATTTTTGTTTCGCTAGATGTATTCCGATCTACCCCTTCACTTTTATTGAATATTGCAATTGTCCACCCATCCGAATACTTTTCAGCACCACCGTACACGCTCGCTGTACCTACACGCAATTTCGATTGTATCATATTTTTGTTCTTCTACTTTTTTTCCTATTTATATATTCCAACCAAACTCCTGTGTGGAAATTTTCTATCTTCAATTCCCTTGCGGTTCATCGACGACAACGCAGACTGATTTTGGTTGTACTGTTCGTATAGGGTCGACCGCAGGATCAAAATCGAACACGTGATTTCGTTTACACTCAGTCCCAATGTTCTATATGCATATACAATACATACATGTAGACGATTGTTTGCGTTCGAATTCCTTTTGTGTTTATTTTCATTTTAGATAAAAGTTTGTTTTTCCACGTGATCGTTTTAATCCCGTAGGCACGCACATGCCCTTCGTATACGTGTATCTCCCGTTGTACTCGGTATTCAAACAGAAGCTCATTTGTTTAATTATTGAAGAAATGAATTGAACGGAAAAAAAATGTCGACAAGAAGAAAAAAATGGGGCACATGCGATGATAATTATTTTCAAATGTGATAAGGATATACGGGAACGAGTATTCTTTGTTTATCTTGAACGGGAACAACAAATAAAAGCCATTGACTGTGACACAAAACGAGGTTCGGTTTTTTTACACTCGCCGACAAAAAAAATTTTAATGAGCCAGGGGTTTTGTTTGATAGAACAACAAACATCCTTTTGACGATAACCCCTGGCGCATATTGATTTCAAATGTTTGAAAAATAAATTGCGACTAGAAACAAAAGGGAAATGGGATGAAAGTGCAAAGTTCTGTAAGTAACAGCTATTTGCAGTACAAATAAAAGAAGAGGCCAGAAAATGCAGCCCTGGGGTACCCCATAAGAGAGTCTGCGACGAAAAAGAGTAAAATTTTGGAAAACCATGTGCCGGCACACATTCTGTTAAGTTCTACAAAAGAAATTGAGCCCCAGGTTTATGAAGGTACCCAATTTTGCAGCCTCATTTCGCTGTCGCTCACATTAGCCATATGGCGGTTATATGATGATTGATTGTTACCACCCGTAAAATCCTTTTCTATCGACACGCCGAAATAAAATGAAAAACCTACATTTTTACAATAATTTATGTGTAAATGCGCCTAGTCACAGGTAAGTGTGTGCATACTCGTCCTCATATCCCACGCATACATCTGACGAAACCGATCATGAAAGGAGATTTTTTGCCCATGGCAGAAGCACTCTCCATCCGAAGGGTCGTGTCGACAAACAATGTGCCGACATGACCCAGCCATTCTGTGGTATCCTTTTCTGCAGCAAAACAACATATGGTGCTACACACTCCGTCTCCGGCATCTTCCGAGAGAGTGACGAAGCATATCATAGGACGACCAAGACCAACCGCTTGGCCACTTAGGCCAAAAGTGTGTTTGCAAACATGGGATCGAAATAAACCATAAATGATGCCATGTGCTTGAGATATTACCGTAATTACACTGTAGGTCCTCCGTTCGCAACGAGGACCGATACAGCAAGTAAATAAAACTCCCAGTTATATTTATACACGAGTAATTTATTTGTCCAAAAACGATGGCGATAGCCTCAGCTCAAAAGAAAAGTTACTCCTTAGACTTGGAGAGAAAAATGTCTCCCGCAGGTGAACACTCTGTCCCCCAAGAAATGTGCTCGTAATGTCTGCCACTTTCATATACCCTTTTTTGATCATTTTATCATACCTTCCGTATCACACTGTTTTCACTTCACACCATGTCCTTTTCGGCCCTGGCCCAGCGATATGAGGCAGTAAATTCTATTGAACCGAGAAACTCCCTGCCTTCCATACCAAGCCATTAACCATTTGTCATTCAGATGAAGTTCCAGCTTGTCCTTGGCAAGAATTTGACCCATAAACAACTTTTCCATCCATCAGCTGAACGCAAAGGATATAATAACGAACAGGGGAAAAAAAGAATAGCACAATTTGAATAAAAGGGGTGCGTGTGCATTAAATATGAATGATGCTTCAGAGAATCGCCGCTCTACTCATTCACTGGCAAATGACAAATGGCAGGATCCTTATGCAATATGCTGGTTCCGAAAACCATCCTTGTACGTACGTACTATTCATTCTATTGTGACACACGTTCAAGTTCAATTAATGCGAAAATCAGCCGCAAAACCCCTTTTTTTGTGCCGAGCTCAAGTTGAACAAATGCTGGCAAGGAGAGTGAGTTCTCGCGTTTCGTTTGCTTTGCTTTGCTTTGCATATGCGGGGCGCTAGAACGCTGTAGGAAATGCGATGATGGCTATAAAAGGCTTCAGAGCATGAGAGCTTGGAGTGTGTTCTACATTTTTGTTTTTGCGAATCTTCATTGTTAGAGATGGTAGGGATTTTTTTCGAATTACTTTGACAAAAAATCGGCAGATGGACGCTCGTTTGTAGGGAATTTTTGATTGGCAAATTTGAGTGGTTAGATCCGGCATACGAGATTAGGAGTGAACTTGGGAATTACTCATTTAATGGGAACAGTTGGTTATGCAGCTCTTTTGCACTTGTTATGGACGGAGTGGTTAGCGAGCTGGACTGGGGTTCGAGCTTCAGGTTTTTCAACTGCACCAGAACCTCCCGCAAAGCTTCTCATTGCAGCCTCTTGATGTCGTCATAAAATTGGAGGCCCCTTTCATTTGATAAAAAAAAATAAATAAAATCTCACACAAACGAATGGAATGGTGGGAAGCCACGGTCGGCATTCTCTAAGGCGAAACGATCAACAGTTTACGTTTGCACGAAAGATTTTTAGAGAAAATTATTCTTGCGCATGAATACGTTTCAACCTTTCGCCTTACAGAATCTGACCCCAGGCTTGGGGAAGCTGAACGGATCTGTTGAGCCAGCTGCGGTGAAAAAAAAACCTCCCCCCTCGGAATGTTTTGTCTTCTGCTTGAGGTCAACTAAGAATTTTGCCTATAGAACTATTCCTTGAGTAAAAAGAAAGGGAACGAACATCGGACTGCGGGGGAAATTTAAAAGAAGGAATGCAATATAAAAAAGGTTGCCTAAGTCGCCCGTTCTCTGTCTGGTGACTGCGGGGAAATTATATCCAATTATGATAGGATTAGGCAGTGGTCCCAGACTGTGAAGACTCTTTTCCCCTTTTTATCAGCAAAGGCAATAATTTTCGTCTTTTTTGAATTTGCATTTATTTTTATATGAAATTTGAATTTGAAATGATATTCTTTTCTATTAGACAAAACATCAAATCGAGTGAATGCATTCAGATTCTCAAAAATTCTTACGTAGACGTTCTTACGTTCGATGGGCTGTTTTCTTTCATATTTAATTTGAACATTTCACTCTGCCGAAACTTTAAAAATTTATTTGTAATGGAAATGCGTTTAAATTTTACTTTTAAGCTATTTAAATTTCAATTTTTCTCCAAAAATTGACCAAAATTGGAGCTTTTCCCCTCAATCTGGGACCACTGGGCACCGTTTATATGAGTTCACGCCGTTCTCTAAACTATAATGTTATGGGTGTACTTATTGTAGACCAAGGCCAATCTTTAAACCAGTTTTGAGGGGTCATTCAAAAAATTCAATGCAAAGGGAAATTTATCGGAAGAAATCACTTCGTTGTTGATGAGATTTCACCTCAAAAATGCCCAAGCACCGCCCTTGACCAGATACAGAAAAAATTTGCAATGAAAGCGTAAAGGGTCGACCATAACTACCTTTTGCAGCTATAGATCTAGTTTGAGTCAAAAATGGTGGAAAATCAAATCAACCCTTGAAAGATTCCACTGATCCCACAATAGCCGCACAAATGGGCTTAGACTGGATTTAATTTAAGAAGGATTTTGATTTTGGCAATCCCTGGCTCATAAAAATTGCGTTTCGCCTTTTGAATTGGTTGATGTTTCGGCGCAGTTGTTGCTCTGTGTTCCATGATGACTACCGGAATCTTGTGATTTTCTTTGGCAGTCGTAACCACAAAACGCATCTTCAACCAAGGTCGTAAAAAAATTTAATTTATTATTTAAGGAACCTGATTGGTTGATATACCTTAAAGTAAATTTGCAAAATCCGCTAAAAAGTGTGCAATACAATTTAAGGGACAAATTCCCTTAAATGTCACAGTTAAACCCATTCGATTGTATTCACCCTTGGACAGCCACGGCCACTACTGCCAGTGCTTAACGAAATGGCATGCGAATTAAAAATTCGCCAACATTTCCCATTTCCCTTGGAGCGCCCCTCCCTTCGCTCAACCACTGCAAATGACCACTTCACAAACTGTTTCGCTTTCCTCTTCTATTTTTTTGAATACGTTTACAGGGTTGGGGTGGGCCCTTACAAGCACTAGAGATTACGAATGACAAAAGCCAAATGTGACCAAGTGATGAATGCCTGCCACTGGAACAATCGCCCAATTTTCCATTGTTATTCACCACCAACAAAAAAAGAATAATGTGAAAATATAATTCTGCAGAGCCAACTGTGTAGAGGGTTCCCTGCCACTCCGCCCCGCCAGGACTATTGAATAGGACAGATTTCGTCGTGTTTTATCTTCTTCTTTTTTTTTTTGTGTGTGTTGTGTACGAGAGATTATTCTTATGTTGATTCTGGTTTTGGGTCACGTAGCACCACTCATGCACGCACCTCTGCTTCGTTGTTGAATTTTATATCCATTTTTTTTTTGTTTTCTTATTGTTGCATTCACATTTTTATTTAAATTATTGTTTTTTGCTGTATAGTATTTTGTGTGTGTAATTTTTACACACAATGATGATGTGTGGTGCAGCAGCAGTGCGGCTATTGTCGGATTTCAGTCTACCGTGTACCTTGCGCGCTTTTTGTATTTTTGTTTTCTGCGTGTTTTCTTTTTTTTAGCTCAAAGTGCAGTCGGTTCTGCTGGCTATTGTTGCGGCTGCACTTGCGTTCATTATTATTATGTTGATTTCGAAAATAATCAACGGACAAACTCTGGCATTGTAATTAACACGAATTCAGTTTGGCGGCAATCGGAGAGAGAGGCACCGACCGTCAACGAATGCAATTTAATTATTTTTTATGTGTTGTAATTTACTTGGAGTTGGTGTTGGAGCCAGGGTGAGGGCAGGTACACGAATAAGCTTTGCATTTAATCAGGAAAGCTGGTCTGGGAGTTTATGAAAAAACTACGGCTACAATTTACAACAAAAGCGGCCATCCCTTGATTTTGTATGCGCATTTTGTCAATTTGACAGCTGTCAGTTTATTTGCATCTGGAGATGATGCAAATATATTGACAGCGGTCGAAATTTTGAACCCATTGTGGGGGAAATTTGAGTTGCAATCATCTGCGGAAGTTCAACTTTCTAAATCGTGTGTTATTTTGACACTGACAGCTGTTTCCCATTCGAAATTTTGAAAGAAAGTCAGTATCATACCACCGCGGAACGAAATGACTCGCTTTACGCTTAAACAACATTGGGAAATATTGAAAACTTATTTCCAAAGTAAGTGCTGTGCAGCTCAAACAGCGGTTTTTTTTGAAAAGAAGTTTTGGCCGAAATGGAGCACCCACAGCGCCTGTTGTACGCCAGTTTGTGCAAAAAGCTCGTGAGGCTGGTATGCTAGCGGACGACACTCATGGCTCACACTCGTGGCTGAGAATGTGAGACTCAATTCACGAACATCAACTCGCCATCGACCTCAACAGCTCAACATTTCAAATGAGACTGGGAACAACGTTTCGGTCAATGGTTACATAGCCTTAACCGACATTTTTTTCACTGAAATTGAAGACATTGATTTGGACGACCTCTGGTTCATGCAGAATGGTGCACCAATCCACACATCCCATGCCACAATCGATCTTTTTCGCACCTAATTCCCAAATCGTGTTATCAGCCGTCTTATGGCGATATCAATTGGCCGCCTCGGAGTTGCGATTTGACTCCTTTGGACTTTTTTTTTTGTGGCGAGCCGTGAAGGACCGATGTTGGCATAAAATCCGAAAACGATTTAAGCACTTAAGGCCAATATCATCCAAGCAGTCCATGAGCTACAGCCCTAAACCATCAACAAGGTCTTGGAAAATTGGAGTGCGCTTCTGCGAGGCGGCGAGGCGGCCAATTAAACGACTTTGTGTTCCGTAATTAATGGCAATGTTTGCTCTTACTAATAAAGCCATAATACATGAATGTGGCTATCTAACATTCAAAGTTCTCAGCGAACAGAGCCACAGCAACACAAACATCACTTTCCAGCTGTCACATTGGCCTTTTTCCGGTCTCTTACTTTTTGACAGCGACGGCGAGCAGAAGTTTTCCACACACGTGTCTCATAAATTAATACTAACTGCAATAAATATAGAATAATCTAGGTTAATATATTTTTCTTTTTATTTCATTGTATTTTTACCTTTTTCATTATAATGGAAGAAAAATAAATGTTGCTCATTTTATTGCATTTTTTAAAAAAAACTTGTATTTGGCCCACCCTGCATTTGCCAGAAATTTGTTAAGAAATGAAAATGCCGGTACGACAAGAAAAGGAAGCCCAATAAATATAAAGGATGGCGTAATTAAAGAAGCAGATTTTTACCAATTGGCGATGGGCTGATTTGTTTGAAGGGCAGTTAGTATTTTGTACTTAATCAAACGTCCAAGTGACCTTCAACCGATTTGACTATCACGCGTATAGTGTATCAGTGACATATAAATTTTTTTTCTGTGAAACAATTCGATTGCATGTCCCCAGCGAATTGGAATTGCTTATGAAGGTAAGAAGAATTTTTAAACAGCCATCTGTTGGGACGGTATGCAGTTTCCACTAAAAGTAGCTATACCTACAAATTAGCCAATAATAGCAGTTTTGCGCCCCTACGCTTCGTTGCGCCGTTTAGAAGTTTCCACATCACAAACGGGCGGTCTTTGCATGTGCTGTCTTTCGAGGGAAATTTTCCAGTGCGGCAAATCGCCTCCATCCACCGTCTAATTGTGCGAATCAATGTGAAACACCAAGGTGAGGGTGACACGGCTTATGCATTGATGACTTCATTTTTCCCATCGCACTGATTCGGTCGAGTACTGCCGCTGGAACCGTCTATGTAACAGGCATTGGTCCTGCCCGAAGACCCTCTGCGTGTGACCAATTCCATAATCGAATAACCACACTCTGCGTCTACAGTATGTATTCCACTCGACGATCGGGCCGCTGTACATTTACGCATGAGGAGGTCATTAATGATGATTGCCATGTAATGGACCGAAGAGTTATTTATCGTTGTCAGCCATTGTCTTCCAGCAGCAAATGCATAATATTCGTAATGATATGAGGTGATGATGGCGGCGGCACAATGCCAAAATGGTTGCTACGACGAACCGCCACCCATTCGCTTTGTGAATTATTACTCCTGGCGATAATTGTTGCAATGAAATTGATTTTTCGCCTCCCTTCCATGTCCCGTGAAGCTGATACGACCGTTACCAACTACCAGATACCAGTTCCAATCCAAGTTAGTTGCTGTATTGGTTTTGCTGCGTGTGTGCGCCTGGTGTATGAGTGTATTGTCTTTTTATTGCCGTGATAAATGCGATGGCCGTTTTATTTATGTACGTGCCTTGTGCTTGTGTTCGTTCGATTGCCACCCCCTCATCCTTACCCTGGTAGCTGGGTATAGCACTTATGAAATCACTTACTATGCTCATTGGTGGACATGGCCTGGCCATCTGCTGTAGCTGTAGGGTTTAATTAAATTGTTTACTCTGCGAATTGGCTGTAGTCCAGTCTTGATTAAGAATGTTCTCGTAGTATAAGGCTGGTGCACCTCAAGGTTGCTTGTCAATTGAATGGGCGTTCAGTTCCGGAAATAAACCGAGAGACTTCTTGGAATTCCTGTGCAACCCCTGAAAAGGACACTTCCCATGTAAAGATGTTGAAAAAAATGTTCCCTCTGGTTAGCAACAGCGCACAGTTCACTTCCTATCGCCCTCTTCCTTTTCATCCATCGGCTGTCGGCTGACGTATGAGTGCACTCAAGTCGATCGAAAGGTGTATCGTGTGCGTGTGCGTGTGTACCGTTCTCCCTCTGAAGGTCGTGAGATTTCAATGGCACAGCTAGCGTGCGCAAGCAGCTGACTGAGCCAATAGTTTATGGAAATTCATCCTGCAGGA
Source organism: Cheilosia impressa (assembly GCA_948293265.1). Taxonomy (NCBI): domain Eukaryota; kingdom Metazoa; phylum Arthropoda; class Insecta; order Diptera; family Syrphidae; genus Cheilosia; species Cheilosia impressa. The sequence continues at coordinate 51,054,251 of OX411881.1, read as the reverse complement.
GGTGCATGTGGCTGTTGCTGTGGCACATGGCAACAACGGCACGATCACTGAAAGGATTGCACAGGCAGGGACGACAATGCCTGGGAACCACAGGCACACTGTGTTTGTAGGACATCCTGTTTGTGTAAGTTTTTCGGGAATTTTTGCCAATAAAACGGAGTCGCACTTTTTTTGTTTTCTTTTTTTTTCGTGTGGATTTTGTTCCTGTTTGTGTGTATTTGGCGTTTTGTGTCATTAAGGATTTCCTGCGAGTGGGCTCTCTGCATGACTGAGGCGAAACAGATGCCTTTACGGGTTATTACCATACGAAGTGATGTTAATTGCGATGTGGTTCCGTTTACAATTTTTTTTTTCTTCTCTTCCGTTCTTGTCTCTTCGAGGTATCCTTGCGCAGGGAATGTTTCATTCAGAGGCAGCAAACAGCTGTTTCTCTTATACTAAAAGAGTCCTGCGTAGGGGTCACAGAAACTATATAGATTGCAGTCACAATCACCCTCGGAGCCTCCCTCTTCCTTTCATCTGGGTTGGATTTTTTTTAAATTTCTTTTGGGAATTTCCAAACCAAATCCTTTGGAAGCCCCAATTGGCTTGAGTTATTTTTACTTTGAAATATTTCGCTTGGTGTCACTTGGTCGGGTCTTTCCACAACCAACCGACCATAAGGGAGATGTATGCCTATACCCTCTGGGATGAGAAGCAGGTTCTTGCGATCCGGAGATGTTCCCCGTCGTGCGTGAGCTATTTTGCCGATCGCAAAGAACAACAGCGCGATGTTTGTCGTGATTAATTGAATTTCCCTCTTTTTGTTTCTAAATTTGGTTCATGTGCACTCGCACACTTTGGCAGCGGTTCAAATCGCTTTTCGAAAATTTTCCTCGGCATGGACGGATCTTGGCAAATCGCTCGGATCGCATTTGGTTTTAGTTTTCTCTCAAATTGGACTCATTAGTTTGAGGGGGTTCAGGTATGTAGAAGTTTCCATATGGAAAATTTGTCAGTTTGTCAGAACGTGTCTAATACATATGTACATATGTGTGAATCACAATTTTAGGACAGAAGACATTTTTTTGCCAAGACAATCAGTTTGTTGTTTAAAACAATTGTCGCTTCCCTCGACTTTCTAACGAACAGCAGTCCTTTCAACAAAAATTAAATATCTTTCATAACACACCGGATATCCTTGGGAAGGCGAGACTCCACATGCACACTGGCGGAAAGGCAAAAACAGTAAAAGCAGTATTTGAACTTTTTTTTTGGCTGTGCAAGTCCTTTGTAATTCGAAGCTGGTATGTTTTATAATTTTCCTTGTCAATGGTTGCCATTGACACTCCCACAACATCAGGGCATATGATGATTCGAAGCCCGCACGTTTCAGTGCAAGCAGCCAGCGTTTAGATTCAAAAGAAACGAACAATTCATGCAATAAGAAGAGGTCCTGTCGAACTCATTTCCACCACCCAATGTATTGGTTGACATTCTTCCGCTTTTCAATTGTATAGTCGTCGTCATGCGACAGCCACATATCCTTCGAAAGAGTATTTTTTGTTCCGCTCTATACTCATCTCATATCAATGGATGTGTGTGCCGTTGTATCTTTATCCTTTGATTATATTCTCAATCATTTTTTTTCTGTTTCCTTATTCTCCGGAGCTATACTTTTTGTTTTGGTTTTTGCTTTTCTATTTTCATTTTTCGTGATTGTTTCCTTTTAGTGTTTCAATTTTTTTTTTCGTTTGCAAATGTCTATTGTCCAACTGAAACTGGGATCTATATGCATGCTCGGGGAATGAGTATATAGGATGTCGACGTTACGGTACGTGGAAGAATTGTCAATGGGGTTATTGTTTCGCGTGTACCTACTCTTACTCGCTAACGAATTCTAGTTCGTTTGCTGTTTTATTTGTAGACGGTATTCCATCCAAATGCATATCCCATTGTGAATGGATGTAGCATAAAAAAAATTCGCCTCCGCCTACTCCACTGTGACTGTCCTTCTGTTCGTGGTTGCCTTTAGAATTGGAAATCTCCGTCATTGCTTTGGCATGGAATATAATTGACATACAAATTGATTTTCTATGTTGGCTTCATACATATCTACTTACTTTCCTGTTGTGTATGGAATATCCGTCAAAGGTCCTGTGTGCGGTAAACAAACAACAGCCAAACTGTGTGGAACAAAAGAAAGATCCGGAACAAAAGCAGGAAACAAAAAGGTAATTCGCCACGGTTTGTCGGTTACAGCGAATTGAAATGTCTCCTGCGGAGGTATACATATGTGGACTGGAGATGTTGGTTGGTGGTCGATCGAAATTCAAAATTCTCTCCGTACCTAACCTTGGTATATTTTGAAAGGATAAAGGATTTAAGATTTAAAAAAAGCTAAAAGTTCTTAACAAGAATTTGTTTTAAAATTTTCAAATTTCCATAAATAACTAATAAAAAATTCCAGTCCTTACCTTACGAAGGATCACAATTGCGAAATTTGTATAGAATACTAGCGCCCCAATTTAGCGCCTTCAGATAAACTCGAGAGTGGTAATAAAATACAGATAGTTCAAATTTCAATGTAAATTTATTTGAATGGAATCGAAATTGGGATTTTTTGTCCAGCGCAAAAACAAAGAACGAAGACGAGTTTGCCAACACGCGAACAGGCAACGCACAGCTGACCGTGCGAAAAACAGTGAAATTCGAGATTAATCCTACAGACTTCTAAAGACCGACCTTGCGATTTATTGATTGTCATCGCAAAAGCCAATCGAACGGGGGACTGAATCCGCTCGAATTGGAATAGAAGATCAGTTGGAATAATCGGAATTCGTGGGATAAGGATAAGAACTGCTTCTCCTTTGAACTTGCCCTTGATGATCGTCGCTTGAATCACATGGATCATCAGTTTCTTGACAGACAACCATTGCACAGTCTCGGATGGTTATGATCGATTCCAACTTCAGCTTGAAAATTATGCGGCGGAGTTCCTGGCACATGAAGCGAATTCAAAAATTCCGTCGGATAGTTTGTCGCTTCAACCCCGTTGGTTAAGCTGTCAACGGATTTCTACGAATGCAGTTCTCCAACGATTTGACTTTGAATAATGCAATTCAGGCTATCGATGTCCTTATACGTCGCTGCTAGTATTTCCCGTTCACTAATCCAATCGAGATTTTTATAATTTTGTGCAGTGTTTCCCACTTTGGTGATGAGTTCCTCCTGCGACGATGTGAACTCGCAAAAATTTACCGGGAACTTCATCAATCCGATTGCCGAGCGCCAGCAGTTGTCTCGAGAATTCATCAGATAATGGGTCGTTCTGCAATGCGACTCTCATGTTCGTGGTCAATTTCAACTTCTTGATATGCTAGCTCCGTCTCGCCACAAAGACGACGATTTCAGACGTGCATTAAGTTCATTGGCAGCAGTAGATTTCGGGATGACGGGAAGCGTTTGCAGAAAATCTCCGAAAAGCAATATTACAGCCCCACCAAATCGTCTCGATTCAGCTTGCATCATCAGCTCGGTCATCTGCCTCCAAAGCTCGTCCTCGTGCGCCATCGTGCATTCATCCCATATGATGGTTTTTCTTTCTTGCATCAATTTCGTCGTCGCCGAATTCTTGGTCATTGTGCACGTTTGCTTGTCAACCGTGAGAAGATTCATCGGCAGCTCCAAAGCGGAAAGCCTATAGATTATTATGATCGAGTTAGATTTTGGACTGTAGCTCAGCTTCTAGGTGCAGGAAAAATGCGAGAGATAATAAGTAGGAAAGTGTTGGCTCCCTCAAGTACTTATAACCCTTCTCATTGGATTAAGAATACTATTCAAATCTTAGCCAGCTAAAAGCTGTGAAGTGAGGAAAAAAATACATTTTGGTTAAAAATGCCCCCAAAAAGTAGGCGTGGCAATGAACAACATCATCAAAAACCTTTCTGGGCGTCTTGGGAAATATTTCAAAAAAGTTTGCATCAAAATCTGTCCAGTAATTTTCACTTGTAACAGACATGGAATACCCTACAGTTTGGTTATATCTACCTGTGACTTACAGATTTTATAACAGGAAGCCGGTCCAGAAGAAGTGGGTTCCGTGCCACCTGCCACCACCACAGTCAGCTCTTCTTCTTCCATCAAAAGTAACTCCACAAAGTGTGTCCTTTGTTGGTTCACTACTCCTTTCAAAGGATTGGACATGTTTTTTTTTTTAATATTGGGAAAGCATAGAGCCCTTCAAGTTCCACCCCTTCCTTTCATACAGCCCAACTCGCTTATAATCACCGAATCAACAGATCAAAATTCCTAACCTTGAACTTCGTCCTAAAAAAAACTACCCCCGCCATTGAAGTCCCCAACAAGGAAGTGCCTGCAGGGTCTTACTTATTTGGTTGACCTTCAATGTGCGATACTACCCTCGACACATACATACCTTGCCTTCAACATGATGTGTAGTTACACATGACTCGTGTAGTGAATTTATCAACAACTCTACCCAATGATTATTTTATTACAGTCAAACATGCAAACCTGCTTATAATTACAGCAAAATGCATTCGTATGTAAATTAGCCAAGGATTTGCGCCAAGGGAATGCCCATCAATACCAGGGAGTGGCACATGTCCCAAAAGGGTGCTTGGAATATCCACTCTATACTCATATACCCATGTGACGGAAGAACGATTTAAAATGAACGCATTCATTAAGCAGCCCTTTTGAACGGTATGGCATCGACTGTTGCAGCAGCAGCGGAATTAGTGGGCTGCCCTCTATGCTGCAGTCGAAGCCAGGTTTTCGCGGAGCAACAGAGTGTGGCGAGTTGCATACGATTAAAATGTGCAAAACGCAAATATTTGACAAGAGGACGAGTGAACAAATGAATACAAGAGTGAGCGAACGACGACGACGACGGCGGCGACTCTAAACACGATTACCAAGGGAGCTGTACGCACGTCATCGCCATTAAAAGCGAAGCTCTCCTCATGCAAATTGCATTTAATGCATTCAATGACAAAATGAGTGTGCACAGTCAACTCGTACAGATATAGGGGAAAGAGGGCCAAGCCCTGTCGGATGCTATTATAAACGAGACGCGACGCCGCCGACGAGTGCAGAAGGCAGATTCGTTATATTTTTTCAACTGTATGTTTGCAAACATCGACGGTCGTCGACTCGACTATAGAGGTTGAGCAACACTGGCGTTGCTAGCTGATGCGTTGTCACTGTGATTAGGTTTGATTGAAGATATGTTGATGACGGCACGGGGTCTTAATGCAACAACATTAAGATATCCAACAGACAAGCAATCATTTCAAGTGCAGACGCGGAGCCTCCGCCTAATGCGATTGTCACACGATTTTGTAATGTTTTATAGATTGTGATTGTGACAAGGAAAGCTGCATTTGGTGTAGGATGCGTTAGGTAGGTAGTCGTAATTATCGGCTATTGCGTTGTCCCTTACCCATCTATACAAGACGGCTCATCCATTGGGGAAATGTAACCAACCTTAAATTGTTGCATATCGTATAAGCACCGAATTGCCGCCTCCGTTAGCGAGCAGTTACGCGACGGAAGTTGTTTTTGTTTCGCATTTATTTAAAATCGACTTAACTTGAAAAACGTGAATAGCTCGGAGCGAGGTGGTTGTGGCCTCTGTACAACTAGGACCTAGATTCTTCTTAAAAAATCGACGATGCGGGCTCATAACCTTGTCCTTAAAAAATATATCTAAACCAGCAAACACTGCGCAGTTTGGGCACCAACCTTGAAGAGTATGGGACCACACGAGACGTTGCCAAGAATGGCCCCGGAGCGCCCGTTGTGTCGAGAATATCGCCGCTGTTGACGAGGATGTCGAGCTGTTGCCGGAAACATCGACCAGACGCCGTGCCTCGCAATTAGCCATCAGCCGGTCGTCCCTAGGGCGAATTTTGGTCAGAGACTTGCGCATGTTCCCGTACAAAGTCCAAGTCCGTGCATCAGCTGCTGCCAGTCGACCGTCAAATGCGTGTAACCTACGCCGAAGCCATCCTCAATCTCGAGGACGAAGGGGACGATTTTTCGACCATAAAATCATAATGAGCGATGAGGCTCATTTCCACCTCAGCGGGTACGTGAACAAGCAAAACTATCGCTTCTGGGGCACCGAAAATCCACGAGTAATGCACGAGGAGCCATTACACCTGCTCAGAGTTACTGCATGGTGCGCTGTTCACACTGGAGGAGTCATCGGGCCATTTTTTTTTCGAGAACGCCGCTGGTCAAACGATAACAGTGGAAGGTGAGCGCTATAGGGCCATATTTACCGAGTTTGTTCTGCCGGAATTGGACGATTTAGGACTGGAGAACATGTGGTTCCAACAGGACGGAGCTACGGCACACACTGCGCCAGCCACAACAGACATTCTGAAGGCTGCGTTCCCGGGTCGCCTCATCTCTCGTTTTGGCGATTTGCACTGGCCCGCCATTAACTTTTAAGTTTAAGTTTATTAAGGACAACTGCAAGTGAGTATTAATCGTAACAAAATAAAAAATCGATTATTTCTATCCACTCAACAATTCTGCTGTTGAATCAACAAATTAAAATGGTGCAGCTGACAAAATATTGCTATGGAACCAACAATTTGTTTATAGAGAAATTATTTCTGTAAAATCAACAATATTTGCTGTTGATTTAGCAAAATACAATAGCTCCATTGACAAACTAATTCGATAATATTAACAATTTTCTTGTTAATTTGGTAAAAGGACAAAGACCAAATTGTTAAATTTCAACATTAATTGTTGATTTTACAAAACGGCAACGGTAGAATTGGTAAATCTCTTTTGTAAAATTAACAACATTATACAGTATTCAACAAATTATTCGCATATACACAAACAGACTATTTTTGTTAACACAACAATTTTTTTATCACAACAAAACTTTTAAGACAAGATAAAACTTATTATAATGTTGTCAATTTGATAGAAACATTTTGTTGGACGTATATTAAGAAATTTTTTTTAGTAATTTAAGATTAATTTTTATCAAATATACCAGAACTACCGACCCATTCCATCTCCCACAAAGTATACAGCAGAACCTTCTACCGATTTCCAAACACCATTTGCCACGCAATTAGTATATAAATTCAGTAATTACACCAATTTGGGAGGCAAAATTCCAGCAAAGCTCCCGATCTTATCGGCAATACTGTAACCGGAACCCCCACCCCCGTCGGACACCCTCTTAAACAATCGAAATGAAAAATGTATTACCACCCAACAGTAGCAGCACTAATGGCTAATTCTCCAAGGAGAATGCAGATGGCAAATCATTTGAAGCTCCATTTAAGAAGGGCTGCCCGAAAAATTACCACACACCCTTTCCCTGCACAAAGCGCCATGACAACACAGCCCACCCCTATTGCATATTGATTAATTGTGATTTGGAAAATTCCAAAGCACAAGAGGGAAAACATCCTCTCTCATCCTTCGTACAAGAGAAAATCCCTTTCACCCTTTCCTGTCAAAGCAGGCACAATCTCATCAATCATATTAAAGCAAGGAATCCGCTCACCAGAAAAGAAGGAATTCCATCCTTTGACTTCACTTAAAACGTCACGCAGGGGTTAAGGAGGGACCAGCAGAGTATAAAAATAATGTCCTCCTCGGAATCCCTTCTCGAGGTAGGCATAGTTATACCGTATACATATCTAACCAACGATGGAGTTGTCCCCGGCAATAAATCTGTTTCTATGGAAATAAATTCTAAACGTACGTTTCCTCTGTCGATTATCGTGCCGTTTCCTTAAAGTTTTAAAGGATACCCCTGCCATGGCAACTGGTTTGGTTTCATTTTATTTTATTTTTTTCTCTCTCTCTGATCTCTGATGCAAATCGCAGAAAGCAAAAGAAGCAAACTGAAAAGGACTCCTCGCAGGCAAAGTGGGCTATCAAAACGAGGGCTGCGCCCGTCAATAGTTTCGGCTTAGAAATTCCCTTTCCATGCCGGGTGGAACTGTTAATTATCAGTTAAGAGGACTTGCCATCTACTGCGGGTCATTTGTGAGCATAGAACGCAGTCAGCACCTGAAAAATGGAAAAATGGGAAAACACAAAGCTCTCACCTCCTTGATGGGACTGAATGGCATCAAAAGAAGCCTGTGCGCCCTCAGCAGACGTAAGCGAAATTAACTTCACAATTTGAATTCCATGTGTGCATGGCAAAGTAGGCCCTGTGTAACATCAAACTGCCGTTCTACATCTCTCGCATTCATCTGTGCATTCTGTGCTTACTTGTCCATACACACGAGGAGCATTCAATTGAGCTACCCACAGGACGTGCATTCAAATGCAGGGATGCAGATGATGATGATGATGCCGAAAGAGAGAGGGAGGAATTCTTTATTCGCATGCATGGAATATATGCCCACTTCAGATCTGCATACAACATGCTATGGAGATGGTCGCATTAGTATTCATGGACAGTCGGTGTTAAATGTTATGACCCACTTCGGATGGAAGTCGCATTTCGTTCAAAAGTTTTCCAAATGTTCCCCAATTCTCATACCACAAACTATCCCCATTTTGAAGCCTCTGCGTAGTCACCCTAAATATGTGTCGCTCAACTTCCCCCCTCGACTGTAGGTGGAAGGAAAAAAAAAGGAAATCCCCCATCTACCTGGGGAGCTCACCTAAACTTTGAATGCATGAAAGAATGAGGTACCCAAAGGCAGCACAAAGCCATGGACAAACAAAAAAATAGGAAACATCGCGTTGCACCAGTCAGACAATCAGACATTCAGACAATCAGACAATGATTGCCCAAGATGATGACGCATCCAGCCCAAGTGGATACACACTCTCTTTCCCCTCACAACAAAGTAGAAACTCCAAGTACTCGTAGTGGAGAGAGGCAGGCAAATCAGAGGAAAAAAGTCGATCCTTCGGGACAATAGCAGCGCATTGTCAGCCCAGACATAATGGTTCACTTCGGTGGCTCGGCTTGGGCAAGCATCCAGCTTACTTCTGCTGTCGTCGGGGGCAAGTAATACCCCTGTAAATCCTTTGAACCGTGCTTCTCTGCATATGAATGCCGACAACTACGACGATGACGACCTAACCTATGTGCCATATATGAACCATCCAGAGAGAGAGAGAGGGAGTAGCTGTCGGTTGAGTTAGTGTTATTTTTTATTGGCATCGAGACATCGAGAAGGGAAATTGAATATGTGCGGCTGGTGTGACATCCTATGTTACTTGTCATTCTCAATTTATACATCCTTAAAGCTGCTTAAAGCCCGCCTGACGACACATCCGAACAAGGAATTTAAATTATTCGTGCACCAGTTCATACAGCCATTCTTTGCAGATGCATTATTAATTAGGACCCGACAACACTTTAGAGCCGCACACCACTCGCTCTGTGCGGAGTATTGATTTTCCCTATACAAGTGCTTGCGGACTGAAGCACACACTCGTACACGTACCGACATCATATATCTGCAACCCACTGCTGTCATTGGAAAACTCGTCAAAGCCAAAACTCAATTATATCAGGGAGCGGTCGGAATGGTGTGGCTCCATGGAACAGCCCCCGAACTCCTGTCAGTCGCATCATCATTGCCATCGTTCACCTTGGGCACAGGGAACGCAATTACCCCTCGCACTTGTATATGGGAAAATAATGACAAAAGGACACCTGAGTGTGGTGCAGTCTATCTCTATATGGACTGTTCCCCTCGCATGTTGTACCTACACGTTTGCTGCAGTTCTATGCATTTTCCATGACTCTATATATCTACCCATGTGTCAACGGGAACGAAACAAAGGAACAATACATGTCACCGTCGTAGTCGTTGTCTTGGCCTACTTTAGGCGGCAGGCAGGCAGTCGGGTCTTTGACCGGCGTCATGCTCGGCAGATAATCCTCGAGTCCTTTGTGCAAATGCGTGTGCGTCTTCGTTTTTCTAAAATCGATTTGAAGAATTATTTCACCTATTGAAAAAAATGGCCCACACCACAGTGCACCGACTAATTGGCGGTAAACATACTACGCACACCTGTGTTGGTCTCTGGGTTGTTTTGCGTTGTGCACCCTTGCAGTCTTTTGTTCGTTGGAAAATTTGTAACAAATTTCCCAAGCACGACCTGGATTATGCTGCCACCTTATATTTTACAGCCTGAAGGAGTATGATGATGAATGGATGGCCTGCGAGTTATTAACGCTGATAGAGGTGCGGATCGTGGGAACTTTCTCACGGTAGGTACCTATGTAGGGATTGGTGTGAGTGTGAGTTCGCCTTTAGGGGTTGGAGTGGAGTCCTTTTTTTTTTTTTTGTTTTTAATTGAATTGTCGATATAAACTGCATGATGAATTGGAAAATAACTATGCACCGGGATTGATACACGTGTGGAAGATGGAAGATAAATTGTTTCTCCTGATAGAGCTGTAGGTAGCTTCCTCTGAGGCTGTATATAGAGGTGCAAGAATCACAGCGAAGGTGCTAATGATGTTGTTTGGGTTGGATTTGGACAGTGATTGGCATTGTTTGCACCGATATCCATTGTTGATAGGCAGCTCTGTGTAAAAGGAGATAAGGGGCTTTAAGCAAGCCAACTTTAACAGCTGTCTAAACACAGGACAGTTGGTGCTTTGAAATAGTTTCACAACTAAAATAAGCAGGCTCACATTCGCAAAGAGCTCCTTTTAAAAACTTCATTTAAGACTGATCAAATATTTAGTTCAAACACTTCCCAGCGGACTCGGCTGCAAATTGTTTGAAAATTTTTCGACGTGGCTGTTGTACATTATTAAAAACTTGGGAATTCATACACGCGAAGGCTGTTTGTGCAGCGCTTTTTTTTTACCAAGAATCCATGGGACCGGACCTATTTATAGTTCATTGTAGGAAATGCGACTAACTGGACTCACACTAGTTCGGAACTGTATGTGAGTCTTTAAGGACTCGTAGGGGCTATCATCGCTGGATCGGCGAAGCTGAGTAGCGTGCTACCAAACAAGAGAGGCGGTGCTGAAGGACTGGTCCGTAGCATGCGAAACTTTTCACTGGCCCCATTTAAATATATGTATAGCTAAAAGCAGACGAGCCCCTAATTCTTGGAAATTAGCAAACATTTCATCACAAAATTAAGTCCCAGCTCAAAATGTTTTGACGGATGAATTGATGGAAAATTTCATCACAAATAAATGTAAGCCTCCCTTAGGCGGACTCAAAGGTTTATTTTTTAAAATTATGAACAGGAGGCAATTTCTGCGGACATTTTCTATGCCTTGTCAAATGTGAATCCTCTTATAGAACGAAGAAGACTGTTTTAGAACGTATGCATAACTCACTCAAATCCACGTCCTGTCATTCAAATGGGATTTCTACACTCCACCCCAGCTTCAGAGAGTTTCCACCCAGCAATTACTCATGTGCCATGTGCATGAGCGAGTCCACATTCCATTTTCAAGGGTAAGCGGAATTTATTTTCAAAAAAAAAAAAAAACACAATCCTGTGTACAAAATTATACACGGCGTCCTTGAAATGTGTATTTTTATTTTTAGATCGAGCACAGTCAGCTGTTCATCTCGACATCCTGATTATACTCTTATGCGTTTAATTTTCCGGGAAACAGCTGAGATGGTCCTTCTCTATACTCGCACCCTGCACAAGACTGCGCTATGCCGAAGGAATTGTCCCTCATTTCTGTGGATATTGACAAATTGCAAATACACACAATATTGATGAAATATACCGTATCGAATGGACAAAACAATACTAAGCAACGCAGTCACTCGAACAAAAGGAAGTCTCTGGTTAGATTGCTGTCAAGTATGGGGCGGGGGAAGTTCGCTTGTTGTTCGCTATTATGATAGCAATTAGATAGAGATCAGCGTTCGGAGGGATGCCTTTCCTTAACCTTACAAGGATACGATTTCTTTTTTTATAGCAAAACTACCATCGATATTGCGGTGAAAATTCGAAAAGCGCGTATGCTGGAAAAGGTTGGTCCTTGATGCATGGCATGGAATTTTTCGAAATGTCAACTCTCGTACGCAGGTGAATCTACAATTTCGTAACGGCTACATGGAAATTTCCACGTTGCATATGAGAGTTTTGAGGGTGCGCGGTGGCAGTTATTCATCTGCCCGAACCAGTTTCACACAGGCAGTTGGCAGTAGGCAGTAGGCAGTAGGCACCCTCTGTCATAGAGGCGTCGCAGATAATTCCACGGCATATCCCTCCGAATGCGAAATATTTATTATCCTTGCTAGTATGAAACATTGTCCGTAGCATAGGCTTATGTACTCAAGCACAAGGGTTGGCTACAGATACAACTGCGTACAGCAGCGAGGGTGATACACACATTTTCTGCTCGAGAAAGCCAATAGAATATGCATGACATGCTGAGTTGGCACCTTTGCCATGATGGTTCTTCTGGTTTTTTCGCCTCTATTTTGTGCCTCTTCTTTGTTGGGAGGACACAGTTGAACCATCTGATGTAAGGAAAATTGCCCAACCATTAAATAAATCATCGGAATCCTTCTAAAATTATTTCTACTGCGTATCTGTCAATGAAATTCCAGGAAAAGGACACCATCAATCACCTCGCTGATAACTGATTACCATACTTGCGATTTGTTATTCATTCGCAATGTCCTTGAGTGTCTTCTGGCTTTTGTCTTTCGCTCAGGCAGCAACAAAGGGAAACCCTATACTAATACTGAGTTGAAAGTCAAATTTTTACATTGGAATTTCTCCTTCGACTTAACAGTCTCTTTCTCTTGGAGCAATAAACAAATATTAATCTTTGGTAATTTATTTGAACGAAACGGAAGGATATTTCTGGGATACTATGCGAGATAGATAAATCGGCAGAACTCGCCGAGGCACATTTGGTCGGGATTTATGATGATTAGTTTCCATTTGACTAGGGGGGGGGAATACGAAGCTCCGGAACGAATCATAATTGATTCTAAATGAAATTTCATGCAAATTGCGTGTTCCTTTTCAATTAAACTCTCCTTTTTTTATATCATTTTGATGGGGCTCATGATTCTCCTAATTCTGGAAGACGCTATCAACTTTTACTGTCTCTCTTCTTCTAGTTTTATGGCACAAGCCACCGATGCTCAATGGATAGTTGTGCTCAAGTAAATCCCTCTAGATTTGCGATGACTGTGCGATTATTGGCAGCCCATTTGACGGAAGCTTTAAAAATAACATCCATCATTAGCGATAAAAATCCTCCCTGTTTATACCGAAAGCAATGAAATGGCGCCCAACATTGGACCAAAACTAATAAAATACTTGTCATATCCCATCAATCGCTCTCAGTGATTTTATGGTAATTATTTAAGTTCATAACTTACGCGGCATAAATGTCAGCTTTGCGTCACAAGTCATACAGCAATCAACAAAAAGCGAGATGTTTGTGTTTCCTTTTCGATTGCGGAGTTACAGCTGAAAGCTTTTAGCCAAATTGAGTGTATATTCGAAAAGTTTCGCCCCCAACAAAAAAAAAAAAGGGATTAGTTCGAGAGCTCTGGGGATTAACTCGACAACAATTAATGTCGTCACTCGACGAAATTGACTCCTTTCGGTCCCATTTCATTGTCACTCCATTGCTGGGTCTGTTCTGCAATAATTACGCGAAATTCTTTAGCTTTTGTAATGAGAAAGAGTGGAGGGAAAATTTTTCCAATGAAAATACCAATGCAAGACAATTCAGAAACATTTCCCACAATCACAAGCAGCATTTACATAACCAAAAAAAAAAAACAAAGTCCTCTTCTTCTAAAAACAAAACAAAAACAACCCTCGTGACAATCGGCAGCTGGGTGATTATCTCCGCAATAATAATTAAAACCATCCAACTCGACAGTAACAACCACACATACTCGCAGTTCGATAGAGAAATTTCCAGCAATTCCGTGCACTCGAAGGTATACACAGGGGTAGGGGGGTACCCTTGGCGTAACCTTGAATCGCTTGCGGAATCCATCTGACACAAACAACAATGGCGCGCAACATCAACAAGGGCAAATTGAAATTACAAAAACAACAGAGCGAACAAAGTTTAGGAAAATATCCTTCACTATTGGCGAATTATCATGCAACGTATGCAACCCCTAATCGCTGCCTTGCAATCTAGTCACGATTCCTTGTGGAATTCACAAATTCAAGTGGAATAACTCGACGACGACGATGGCGAAGGGTGAGCCTCTGAGCGTGAGCGGTACGATGAGAGAAATTGCAATTGGGTGTTTGCACATATTAAGAGAGTTTTTATTATGTCACGCTAGCACTATTCTCGGGGCGATAATCGAAAATATTATTCGTCGCGATTGGAATTTCAATATTTGTGCAATTTGGCGTAGAACATAATCGTATCTACACCGTCTGGCAGCGGCGCGGCGCGGCGCCCCCATTGCACTTTGAGCACACAATGTCGTGAGTAAATGATTCTGCCGGAAGCAATTTAGCGCGGAAGTTTGTGCGATGTTCTTGCGAAAGCTTGGCTTGTTTTGAAAGTTTTCACGAATGTGTGTAACCAATTTTTGGGCGAATTTCATCATTTGCAGGAACTGAACGAGAGGGGTTTGCGTTGGGCGCCATTTAGAGGTTAAAAGAAAAATATATATATACCTAATAAGCTTGTCGTGAGTAAATGATTTTCGAAATTGCAAATGTAATTGGGGACTGGTTAAATCGGCGTTGACTTCGAGAAAGAGCTGTCCAACTTTTGGGGGGAAAATATTTTAGTTTTATTATTTTATTATAGTTTTTTATTTTATTCCTACTGGGTCTAACTTCAGAGTGTATTACCTCTGCAGAAGGTTTAAAAGGTTCTTATGTAGCTATACAATAAACGCAGCTTTACAGAAAGATTTAAAAATTAAACAGGCAACGACTGCAACGACTGGTTTTAAAAATTGACGGGAGACAGTAGTAGCATCCCGTTTTCAGCGGAGACTCATTGACAGAAAAACAGACAGACCTACGCCCGGACTTCTTCGAAACAACGAAGATCGCGTAGCCGCATCAGTTGACGATCACCCTTTGACATCGATCGAGCGCCTCTCATTCTAAACAGGGTCTTGCGTGGTCAAAACTAATTTTAAAAATTGTGTACGCTCACGATAATGAAACACCGTGCTGTCTTTTGTCATTTTGTAATTCTATCCAACTGAACACACTCAGTGCCACATCCACTTAAAATCACTAAGGCTGAATAATAGCCAGCAAAGGTAGGTGAGTCAATTGGTTCATTTCTTAGAGGCCCAGATGCCTGCCGTTGGGCGCCATTTTTTTAAATTTCTGTCTATTCCTTATACCAAACCATTTGACAACATCAACATTAATCAGAAATAAAAAGCCTTTTCATGGCTGAAAACAAAATAGCGACACTTCTTCCTAATTCTCATTAATCTCATTCTGCTGATACGTTATTTATTTTTTCACTTTTTTATTTGCTCACTTTTCCCTGTCAGAATGTAATCCGCTTAAGTATTCAGTTTCCCTGGCCGATACAGCAAATAATAGAGAGAAAATAAAACCTAGTAAAACAGCAGCACCACCACCGCAGCTAGCAACGTTCTTCATTTCCGTTCTTGCTCTTGGCCGGTCTAATTTGAATTCGATAAAAGTATAAAAAGGGAAGAATAACACTCAATTCCAGAGGATACTTAAGGGCAACATTACCCAGCACATACCCCTCCCTGCTGCCTCGCTCTGTGTGCCGCACTTGATCCGACGACAACGATGACGGCTCCTCTCCATTCCTCTCCACAAGCCCCCAAATTCAAGGGTTGTTTCTATGTTGTTTCCGATGTTGTGTTAGTTTTTTCTACTCACTTTGTTTGCTTTTTCCACGAAACTGTATAGTGAGCGGGTGTAGAATTTTGTTTCCATGAATGGATTATACTTCCGCCCGAATGGATGTGCAATATATATACCTTGCACTAGATTGTGCATTTGAAGAGCAGTAGACCCGAAAATGTTTTCCAGATTTTCATGAAATTCTCCGGACATTTACATTGATGTTCTGTTTCGGGTTGTTAAATTTTTTTTTTTTGTATTCGCAATTGATATAAAGTTGTGTCCAACTGGCACTGTGTAACAGAGGACTATACCAACCAGCCAACCGAAACAGGACAAAGCACAGAAATTGGACAAGTACCAAACTTTTCGGCATTTATGATGCATATTTGGATTTTACTATTTTTTTTTCCAGAGCGATTCTGTTTTCTGAATTGGACAGAAAAAAAAGAGCAAATGCTGGGTTACGAGTACTGATGTAGTTTTGCATGCGGGGCCGTAAACAAAAGTTGTTGATCTAAGCGTAAGGCATATGGGAAGGGTTTTTTGTACCGTGACTAGATGCAGACCATGAATGCGGCACAATTATTATGAAGTGGAGAGGGCATGAGTTTGAATGCAACTTTGTATTCAATTCCCTTTATTAAACTAAGACCATTGATGGGGGATATATGCGTTTGCCATTTGTACACAGTGGAGTTTCGTGTGAAGGACTGCGGAAATTAATCCTTCCTGTTGCTTTTTTATTTAGTCTTTACGTCGAACTAATTGGTGCTCCAATTATGCGCCGAAGGAGTGTGCAGAGTGGGTAACCATATGCACTTAAAAATCATATGGATTGTACGGTGTTTGCTTGGCCCGGGAACAGCCCACTTCCAATGCGATCTGAAAAGTTGGAGGAGCTATACCTAAAAGAATACAATTGAAGTTGGGTGTTAAATGACGTAAGAAGTACACGCGATACAATGAACTCAAAATATGGTTTTAGTGAATCCAATAAGCGCGTCGTTGAGTTACGCCGGTGTAATAATTTTGGACTCAGAAGACTCAGCTTTTAATACCTTTAAGTAAATCCCAGAGAATTGCAGTTGCTAGCTGTGAAAACTGCTTGTTCAGTTTTTCTCTTCATTAACGCAGCCATTCAGATAGACGCTCCAAAAGGTATAAATACTCTACAAACATCAGCGCCACCTGTCGGATTTTTATTCGAACCACATTCCCAATTCTGCAACTAGAAACACCTACAAACTGTGGAAATTTCAGCGCAATCTGTTGATTAGTCTGTAAGTCCACGAACACTGGCTGTGATTTCGAAAGCCGATCCTCGATGAATCACAGAGGCTCTAAAATAAATTTAAAATTTACGACATTGTTAAAATCAACTGACAGTACCATAGCACGTTTTGAATCCCCAGCGTGATTTGAAGAAACATGATTCCAAATATCGTTCCCAAACTTCAATCATCCCCCGCAACGTCATCTCTACAAAATTTGTCCATACGGCAAAGCCACAGCTTCCTTAACCCCGCATCAGGAGTGCTAAATTGCACTCTCATTCACCGCTCCCATCACTCAAGCACACCCACTGGAGTTCATTTACCGTAAGTGGTCCACCAAAAAGACCACCACTCCAACCCGGGAGTAGAAACCCAATTTTCTCGACAGTATCAAGCCATTAAATGGAAAGCACATCAAAACCATGAAAAGAAGACAAAAGCAAAAGGAGAGAGCGAAAAAAAAACAACAAATCTCCAAAACGACAAAATTCACGATTTGACACGGCGAACTGACCCCCTACATCTTGTTCGGTGGCTGAAGAGTGCATTCAGCCAACATTGTGCATTGTGTCAATGTCCTATGAA
This sequence comes from Cheilosia impressa, assembly GCA_948293265.1. Taxonomy (NCBI): domain Eukaryota; kingdom Metazoa; phylum Arthropoda; class Insecta; order Diptera; family Syrphidae; genus Cheilosia; species Cheilosia impressa. The sequence goes on along the minus strand of OX411881.1, from coordinate 51,036,591 downwards.
CTTGGATTGTGGCGCACGTTTGGCACGTTCCTCGGCGGTAACCTCTCACACTTGTACCCCGCTCTGAGGTGTAGCTGTTGATAGGTGTTGGCACTTAGGCAGGCCGAGAGACATGCTTTTCACGAAGCGATAAAAATGAGATCCTCGACTTCCTCCTCCTAACAACGCGCTCGCAAAAAAAAAACAGAAAAAAAAGTGAAAATGCAACTCAAAAGGGGCATTGCCTATAAACATAAATTTTCCGCATACAACAATCGCATATTGTGCATCCATCCCAAGAGTTGATCCGGGGGCCACATCACGATTTCTCCATAACCGCACAAAAGTACTCTGGGCTGGCATGGCCGACTTCATGGCCAAAAATATAAATTCAGTGGTCTTCCTTTAACTGATTTATTTTTTTTAAATTTTTTACCATAAATGTGGGGGCATACTGGCAATCGGGTGATGAATATACCTTTAATAGGAAAAGTCCAACAAATCTGTTTCAAAGGTGATTTTTAAAAAGACAGTGGAGATGCCTTTACAGACAATGTTTCCACTAAAGAAATTTGGCAACAAGAACAAGCGTGGACATAAATCATGAAACTTATCGTCTTGTTTTAAGATTGCGAAATATAACTTTTTAACGTACCTTTTATTAAAGAAGTTCCCATGAGCTTCGCATTTCGTTCTTCCGCGTGGGTTTTTGCGAATCGCCGGCAAATATTTTAACACTACTTCTGGTTTAAATGGTAATGATCGATATTTGTGACAGCTTAAAATATAATCCTCATAATCTGAGATTGCTTTAAGATTGTTGCAGAAGTCTAGCTTCTAAATTCCCAGTCTAGTTCATTCAGAAAGCCTGCCAAAAGCATTCACTTTCTTTAAACAAATCGTTTTAACTTCATATTTAGCATGAATAAATTTTCTGACAGCTGTTTGTCAATTCAACAAAATGTTTTCTTTACCCTTAAAAAAAATTTACAAACGATTTCAAATCGGTAAAAAGTTTGTTGGTCTCCTTAGATAAATTTCCACGATCCCTTTCTGCAAAATGGCTCAAATTTCTGCTGTTTCCTGCTTACTTAAAAATCTATGAAGCCTTTAAATGTATATTTAACAAACCACAAAATTTAATTTTGGCCGCGAAATTGCGCCCACTGATCCACTGTACAAAACGCAATTCAGTGAAACACAGTGAATGTAATTTTTTCTTCTGCTTGGAGAAACTCTCTTATAATGTGGCAGGCTGTGCGGAGCTTCTTCGCCGTCATCCACTTGGCCCTATAGTCATGTGATACATTGTGATTATGTTTGGCACTGATGACAGTGGAAATAAGTTAACGTCGACATGCATTCGCTTGTGAAATGGTATATGGTGGTTGGAGCAGCGAACTTGCTCCCTCTATGGGTGGGAGAGACACTTGACGATAATAACTTTAAGACGTTCATCTTACAACAGGACATGGATATGCCGGGGGAGCAGACCTTTCTGTCGTGGAGTGCAGTTGAGACTACAGAGTGCACTGCATACACAATCGAGAGAAAATTTACGAAATGAAAATGAGACTAAGCAAAGCATGCAAAAAAGAAGAGAAAATGTTTCTGGTAGGAGATTGTTATCGAAGCGTGGATAGCGCCCTTTCAAAATCAATAAGGTGTGCTGCTCCTTATGAGAAGATTGGTAGTGACAGTGAGGCTCTTGAGAGCTGTGGAGCTATATCGCCACATAGGGCTCCTACAGACATCTATAAGTTGCTCGACTGTTTTGATGATTGACAAGGGACTGGTTATCGAACAGAAACAGACAAACGTATTTCACGGGTGTATATCAAAGGTTGCAAAAACCATCCTAAATGCTGTTTGGAGACCCCCACTTCTGCTAGGGCTACTCAGAACTTGATTGCAGAATATGTACAGTCAAATACAGTCAACCCCTTGCAAAGCTTCAACCTGTTAGTCGACCCCCATTTCCAACTGATTTATCTCCTTCACCCAATTAGCCGCCGCTGCATACACCACATGCTGCGTTTGTGTATGAAAATCATGTGAGAAAAACAGATTTTTTAAATCTTTTTGTTGCCCCATTCCCCGGGGCGAAATTAGAAGTAACAGAAAAAAAATTACACACAAGACATATGTCGCATCGCGACGGCAGATTAGATTCTCAACGCAACAATCTGTACACTTGTGGGTATACCGGCGTGCGAGCGCGATAAAACTTTTCCAAACGCACATATAAATCAAAGTTGATGTGTACCGTACGCGCCGCCACCCCCACCGCAATCGACTCTACAGCAGCGTTGACGATGACTTGACTCATGATAGAAATTAACTCTGCGACAAAAAGTTCTTTTTTTTGGAAAATGTGGCATTTTTCTTCCTTTTTTTTAGTTGGTTAGGAAATTTATTAAGTTTCGATTTTCCCATGCGAACGCGCTTATTCGCCTTACGGGTGTCGTCATTGTACGTTGTACAAGTGTGTGGCGGTTGTGGTTAAATGGGACACAAGTGCTGCCTTTGGTTGATTAAGAAAATTTCCCCCAAATTCCTTCGAAATGGATAGATGAGCGCAGGGAAAAATGAGTACGAGTGTGTGTGAATGAGGGGATGGGCGGCAGCAGGAGTTGCAATATGTGCGGCAGCAGCATGGGCCTTTGTTTTTTGGATATTTATTGAAGTTTTCTGTTTACTTTTGAACGGGAAAGTTAATAAATATGTCAGTAAGCGTCGAAAATATGGCCCAAAACATTGTGCGTGAAAAAAGGCCTAAATAATAAATTAGAGTTGAGGAAACAATAGCGAGGAGAATTAGTTAGGGGCTGTGATGGGTGCAGGACCTATAAAGGAAGTTGGTCACTCTTATTTCTTTCTCGTTGGCGCTGTGACTGCAGCTCGGTCTTCGCTTATTAAATGCAACCTATTGGGCTTTACTAATAATCATTTTTAACCTTCGAACTAAATATTTTGTGGGTCACAATATGAAATTGTGTATACGGAAAAATTTCCCATTGTGAGATCGAAAAATTTAGCCTGGGCACAAAAAAAAATCATTAGTACCGCGGATCGTGTGCAAAAACGAACCAATGTCCTGACAGAAATTCTATGAGTACCTCTATCGTTGCATTGCGCCGTACTAATAACAAATTTTAGTCACGACTTTAAATCTATGGAAGCTCACAATTGCGAAGTTTGTATGGAAATTTGAACTCGAAACTTAGAATGTTTATTGGTAGGTCCATTGAATAAAATTTTGTAGTTTGGCTCTTTGAATGCGGCTTTGTTCCCGCATCACCCTAGAACTATACGCACCCAATCCGTATGAATCTTTTAAAAAAATACAGACCTTAACATGGAGCAGGGTTTGGTTTTTGCTTCATCGCAATCGGCCATCTTGTTCATATTTTAGAAAGAAAAAAAGTTTGATTTTAGAACGAGCTCTAGGTGTCTATGTTTCGATGAGAACTGTTTGCAGATAAACTGGTAGCTTTGTCACACTTGTGGCGTTGTAGAGACATTCAAAAGAGTCGTAGTAAGCGGATTCCAGAGGTCGCTGATTTACTCCGTTTTTAGATGCAGAGTCGTGTTCGAAACTGACCCATTGATTCAGCAGTTTGCAGGTTGTAAAAATTAAAAAAAAAACACAGAGTTGCAGAATAGCTTAGAAGGGACTGCAAAGCCCACTTTACTGCTGCCAAATAAATTCCGCAGCGCAAATATTTAGTAAGTAAGTTATTCATTTATTTACATTTCAATATAGGTAGACATCTTTAAGTTTTAGGTTGCAGAGCATACAGAATTGATTGAAGCTTTTGTTGAAGCTTTTTGATTGAAGCTTTTATTGTAAGGGTTACCATTTAAGTGGAGGAGCTCATACCTTACTTTGAACATCAAGGATATTTTATCACAGCTTAAGTCTTGGAAGTAGTTTTTGTGGTTTAGATTAAAGTTAAGCTGTCTGTATAAAAACCTACTTTCGGACTCCCTAGCCTTTGTGATGAACGCATCTTGGATAAATGTCTTAATTTTTCTGAATAATGCTTGGTGTTTTAAATTGCATAGGTGGTTCGTATCAATATGTAAAGTTTCACCACAATTGCTGCCAATAGTTTGCCATCTTTCATACCACCAGTTCTTATTCCTCAACTCATACAAGAGCAATTTTTTGAGAGTCTAGATGCACTTTTTTGTTTCTGGCTTTGATAATGGATGAGAGAGTGAATACCTGATCTATCGGTTAATAAATCGTTCTAAAGCCAGCTTCGAATTCAGACAGAATAGAAATAGATATGTAGCAAGATTAGCTTAAAGAGGAAGACTCTCAAAGACACCAGTGTCCACTGAAACCCCGCACTCAAGCCCATCTATAGACCGTGTCTTGCTCTCTTTCTGTAACAAACCACAATCAACTTCACTACACAATAGCCAGTGCTCGTAAAATATCCGTAACCTTACACCCATCTATATAACCGAACCAACAAACAAGTTGATGACCATTTCCTTGCAAGTGCCCTGGTATCCTTGCATTCGCGTAACGACCAACTCAACTTGGCTTCTCGGCCATTTTATTAATAAAAAAATCTCGTATAACTTATACGATCAATCATAAAAAAAAATTATTGAAGTGGCAACGAACTTCAAGTTCCGGCTGTACATATATATAATATTCACAAGTAGCAACATAGGGACCGGGACCACGACCACGACCACGACCAACTAACTAGGGCGGACGCGACGCGACGATGTGACAAACGACCTCGTTGCGATTATGATTCGAGCATCAGCTATCAGCACCGCTGCGCGTTTATAGAAAACGCATCCACACGAACACACCCGCAGCGGAGATGGACGTCATCCTCGTAAAAATGTTTTAATGGCACACAAACTGAAATGCACTCGCCAGATGGAGAGTACGAGAACGAGTAGTTCTATCCAAAAGCGTAGCAAGAACATTATGAGAATAAAAACTGCAAACAATGTGCAAACGTTTAAATTTAATGACAGATCAGACATGTAGCAACGGAGCGGGATGTTTTATTTATTTTCCTTGCACTCGTTTCCTTTTTTTTTTTTTTCTTGTTTTAATTTGGTCTTCTTTTCTTTATCATTTTTTTTTTTTTGGTGAAATGACCTTTTGTGTGTTTGAGTGGGTGAGTACTGAGTATATCTTGTTTTAAGAGATTTCATTTGGTTGGGTTGGTTGTTCGTTTGAAATGTTTCTGACAGCGGCTGTCAAAGCGCATGCAATGGATGTGCTTTGGTTATATACATGTGGCGATGATGCAATCGGTAGCAAATAGCAAGTGGACGAGGACGTCTCCCTTTTGTGTTTCATGTGTGCTGACAATTTGAGAACTGTATCCATTATAAAGCACAACGGGAACGATTTTGGATTAATGGTCTGCATGTGATGAGATTTTGATGGTTTTTTTTTTATTGCAGGGCATTGCCACCAATTTGATTTGAAATTATGGAAAGAAGGAGTCGTTTATAAAGATCGCTTCAAAAGTTTGCTTGAGTGATATGATTCGTTTTGTAAAAAAGTAGACGCAACCGAAAAACATGTAAAAACGGCCGTTACATATTCCTAGAGATACCAAACCCAGCTTTACTCAACTTTTTGTGGGACTTAAATTTTTGACACGAGTCCTACAATTTTTCCCGCACCCAAAGGATCGAAATACGCGGCTTTTTCAAAAGAGTAATGCAGTCGAAAACATGCCAGACGAAAGCCAGATATGAGGCTGAGGAAAAGTCTGTTTTCTTGGGGGCCGAACCGGCTGAGTAGTGCGAAGCCCACTTATCCCGCTGCGCGTCTGTCATCTTTTTGTATTTTGCGCACTAATTTTCGACCTAAACTAAATTTTGGGAAAAATAAAAGTAAATATCTCTCATGAAATAACTCATGACACTTTTAAAATAGAAGAACTGAATTTTGTAAAAAAAAAAAAAAAACATCTCTCATGAAATAACTCATGACACTTTTAAAAGAGAAGAACTGAATTTTGCAAACAAAAAGTGAACTTCTCTCATGAAATAACTCATGACACTTTTAAAAAAGAAGAACTGAATTTTGTAAAAAAAGTGAACATCTCTCATGAAATAACTCATGACACTTTTAAAATAGAAGACTAGAACTATAAAACAAACGACACACCCTCCTGCGGTGCCTGTTAATCTCTATTTATTCTACTCCCGAACGGAGGTAGCGACCGTCTAATCCTATTTGAAGTCTTTCTGTTAAGCAAAATTACAAAGAAAAACTCGCATGCAATAAAGCAGAACAATTTTGAAGAAGCGTGGTACCTTCCCTTCGGATAATCAAGTCAAGTGACCGTACGAGTACGAATCTGTTCTTGGCTGGGTAGAAACTTCTCCTAATTCTGATCGTTGCATCTATCAGTGACGCAAATATCTCCCATGATACACATATAGCTACTACTCGCGCATTGCCATGAAAACCACGTAAATTTTAATGAAATACTGCCGCAGCCATTTATCCAGCCACCCCCTCTCCATGCATAGTCCATGTACATATGTTCGCTATTTCGATTTAATCGCACGTATAGACTCTACCTGCGATAATGTAATTTGAGGAATTAATAAAAACGCCTGGCAGCACATTTCAGATTCAGAAAATATCCATTTCTCGCTTCGACGCGAGTATCTTGACGGCAAATGTACTCGTACTCGAACGTAGTCTTGACTGTCTTCACAACAGGCGAGTGCTCCTTCGTCCTGCCACAAAGCGTGCTAATTCCGTGCTCTGCTGCCTCATTCGAATACACATACTATGCATACATACATAATCATATTAATTTTGTATAAACACTTGCCATTAAAACGGCTTTGTCCTTGGCTGGTGTGCGAAGTTCTTCCTGTGCTTGCACGAGATTGAGTTGAATTTCCCGGCAACTGCGAACCGAACTTTGGAGCGCCCTCCGCCCCCAACTCTAGTGGATAAAGTATGTTATTATCAGCTGTCAGGATGAATATGCCGCAAATAACGAAAATATCTCCCAGGAGTAGATCTTGTGGATGTAAGCTGTATACGGCTTGATACATCGGGCGTTGTAGCTGCTGTTGCCGAACTTTTGTATCATTAATTTGCGGTTACCCCAGGCAACTGCGGGGGGACTGCAGCGGAGTGTACCCTCAGCCGCACTTGTGGTTCTGCAACCAACGTTGTATTGTTGCTGCCATTATGCTCGTCAAAATAAAACTTTTGTTAAAGGTATACATTTATACAAGTAGCCCTAAAAGAGGTTAGCTGATGGGGGCACGCGGGTGTACCCTGTACCTATACCCTGACTGTTTGTGCTTACATATAAATTCAGTTCTCGTATTTTGAATGTGACAACACCTCCATTAAGTGGCTCAGTATTTATTGTGTGACTTAACCTTCTCCGCAAGTGAGCCCAGCAATCTGCCTTTGAAGGCACAAACTCTTTCAAGGACTTGGGAGAACTTTCCGACCGGTCTGGCCAAGCACACGTGCCAGCTATAAGATCTACTAAAACAAACCCTAAAGCCACTCGTTATATATGAGGGTCCGCCCGAGTTTTATCAACCAAATCAAGTCGTAAATATTTTTAGAACCCACCGCTCAGATAATGTAAGCATAGCACTGCCACGGACCCATCGGATAATAGTTCTCTCAGGTGTATAATGATCTTGACATAACTCTTCCAGAAAAATAGATTTTCCTTATTCCCTATTCCCTTTTCATCGCACCCATACTCTAGATATACGGAATGTCCCCGGAGAAATGATTACCCCATTGACAACCTGTCGATGCCAATGATATTCTCCGCCAGCAACCCCGCCAACGCCCAATTTGCTCTTGATAAATCCATCAACTGCACATACCCCGCCGCAGCCATTTCTCTGGATACGAAAAGGAAACGTTATAGTCACATATTGGGTTTTATTTTTTTTTCCTTCCCCAAATAGAAAGGACAAATATCCATGAAATTGAATCCTCCGCTGAAAACTCACCCATTTCATTTTGACAAAAATGTCTTCTCAGATTTTCCCTCCCCTAACCAAATAAACCGTCGGACGATGTTTAATAAAAAATAAAATTTTCTATTAATTTTCAATAAATCCGGACGTGGGTGGCGAATTTTCTCTAGCGAAACGGATTGAAAAGATGGACAAAGAAATCAAAACTTCCTTTCTAACCCATGAACCCCTTTAACTCAGAGCTATGCAAAGTGAGATGATACATCTGCAGCGTCGCTGGGATCTGATTCCATTATAGACATTGAAACGTAATTTTGGGAAAAGCCCTTTGTCAAGAGCACTCGCACTGTATGCGTGTGTGTCCTGACTAGAACCGAATTTTTGTTTGCAAAATTTGATTTACCCGTCCCAATGCAGGCATTGGGAACACTGAATGTCCTTTCATAACTCGGAGCGGAGCGATGGCGATGGCTGTTGAAAGGGTAAAAAGGATAATGCTCGTTGTTAAATGTACGAAGGACACTTTTTGCAGTGTTTTCCTTTGCTGTCGTCATTGTTGAGTATTATTTCCCCTTAAGGATGTCTCACCAAGGGACTCCTGTTCTATATTGCCGAGGTGAAGATATGTTTGCGTGTGTCCTGGCCAGGACCAGGATAAAAGCAAAGTTAATGTTTATCTAAAAACTTTGTTTATTGCCCCCAAAACGTTTGGCTGTGTAACACATATTAAAGACTAGTTCACCCCTAAGAAAAAATAAAAAATAAAGGAAGAGGAAAACATAAACCCCGGGCAAATGTGGGATCCATGTATGCGAAGCTCTTGTTTATTTGCCCAAGGATAAGTGCTACTCGCTCTAGAGATATACGCTGCGCTGCTATATCGATGTGTCGGTGGATCCTTTCTGTGTTCATGATTTATCCGTACACCAGTAAATTGGTTGTATTTTCGACTTCACTGGATATCCTGCTCATATATGCTTTTGGCTAGATAAAAGGAATCTTCTTTTTATGTTCGGCGCTTGTATCAATGTGTTTAAAATGATTTACTGTGCCATAGCAGCCAGGCAAGGGGGCTGTGCGGTGGGCAGTTTGCATTGAAATTAATTCTTGTGGTCTTCGAAATGGGGTCTGGGCTGCGGCCGATGACCACTAATGCCTACTGAGCTATTCAAAAAGAGATTTCGCCATGTAGTATATAGCTTATTGAGTAATCCTTTGGGCAGGACATCACTTACGCTCCATTTGTGCTGTTCAATTTACGTTTTGATTTAACTTTCCTTATGGGTGGGATTTATATTTATATTGAGCGGCTTAAGACTCAGCACCAACTTTAATAATTCATTGCGGATCAGAAGATCAATACAAGGATTGGTGTATTGGAAATGGATGAAGTTTTGTCAAGGCAGGCTGCCCCTGTTCGGGGTATAAGTCAGTGTACAATATTCAGTTGGAACTCGGAAGAGAGAGCTTGCATTTTAGATCCCTACAAGGTTGGACAGAACATCCAGTTTCCGGTGTGCTGCTCATATGTACTTTTAAAAAAGGATATTTCTTCGATTTGATTAAAAACACGTTTCGTGAGACTCATTTCCTTTTATTCACTCAAGCTTTTGCCAAATTACTCAATTATTTAGTAAATATTTGTTTAAATAAAACTGCAAAATTTGGAAACCTCGGAGCTAAATTTTTTTAAACTCATCTCTGTTTAGGATCGAGTGAAGTTTAAAGCCGTAAAAGGAATTTTTGCTCATCTAGAAATATGTTTTTTCCACCGGCTTAAAAAAGGTAATAAAATTTGTAACGAAGTATAGCAAGTTAAACAGTCCGAGAGAACTTTGACAAAAATTCAGGGTTAAAATAATATATCTACCTTTCTGTAATATTTATTTACAAAATCTGTACTTAGAGCTTTTTCTTTGTTTTTTTCTTAATTGAATAAAAGCCTCTACCTTTCTGTCACGACAAAACAGAAACGCAAAACATAACAGGTATACCTACAGCAACAAATGCGTTCCATCTGCACCTGAGTGCTATAAAGATGCCACCACCAAAAACTAAATTTCGTACATTTGCAACAGAAACAGAATCAGTTGCAGAAAATTGTTTGTTGTAGCAACAGAAAATTGCTGTCTGGCGACAGGAAATAAACAAATCTGGGCAAAGTGTTTCTGTTGCTGTCAGCTATAAAAATTACTCCCACTTCTGCTCCTAATTTTTTGTGTTATTTGTCAAAAGTCGTCGCAACTCCTTAAGACTCCTTTCTTTTCTGGTCGAATTTGTTGGCTCTTTATTCTGTTGCTGTTACGTCGCAAACAAACTGCATTCTGTTTCTGCTGTCTCACACGGTTGAAAATATGTGGTTGTTTTTTTTTAATACAAGAAAAATTGGTTTTCGATATTTCCAATTTATTAAACTTTTTCTGTAATATATTTATATTTAAATTTGATAATTGTTTCATTAAAATTATCATTTTAATACGAATTTTCTGAACTTTAATCTCTAAAGATTAAAATCCAGTATTTTTGTCCTACAATCTAACCCGGTCTATATTAAAATAATATTTCAATCAAGAACTTATTACAATTAAGTTATAGGTGACCTGACATAAAACATCTACTCTTATAACATTTTAATACAAACCTATTAAAGCCATCAAATTCAATACATTTGCATTTGGTTTTACTACAAAATCTGAACCAAAGTGATTTAGATTTAAATATATCGGTATTACTTTTGAGCCCAAATATATTATTTTGTCGCTTGGTTAACAACTTGAGCGTCTTACTCAATGAAGTGGATGATTTGGATAAAGTTTTTACTAAAAAAATGTTTTAAAAATAAAACAAGTAAAAGTAATGCTAAAAACGTTGTTACATTAGTATTTAATAAGAATATTCTTCTTACAAGTAAATAACTTTAATTTTAAATTATTTTTGTAAGTGGTCTTAATATTTGCTTTATTTCAAGTTGTAAAGAGTTGCAGAGGTGTTCCTAGTGGATTTGCTTTTGCATATAAGGGCGGTCTAGAGATTCGAGTTCATTGCCTCAGAAATATAGCTATTACATTCCAAAAAGTAATTAATTGACTGAATAATTAATAGGATAATTTGGGCATACAAAAGTCCTTCTTCATTTAAGTTCCTAGGGAAATATACATACCTCCTAGAAGAAGCACAGCGGCACTCTATAGAAAAAGGGGATAAAAGACCACGGGGATTTGTCTACGCTTGACAATTTTCTATATGAATTGTAATACATATTTAAAACCAATAAAAATGAATACATATTAAAATAAAATATAGATATTTAAATCAAATCTAAAGAAGTATTTAAATATATTAAGATTGTATTATATTTTAATATTCAATGGGCTTATAAAAAGCAAAAGAAGTATTCAATTTGAGGTAAAAGTGTTATATTTTAATCTGCAGTTTATTTAATTCTAATAGAAATGTATTAACAGTTTTTAATTTTCGCATATGTAAATAAGCTTTGAATTTAAATACTTTTGCATTGAGACCCATCTTCCTCTATATTAAAATTTAATATTTCAGCCACATTTTGTAATAGCAAACATTATTTAAAATTAATAAATCTTTTATTAGTTGTTTAATTTGAATATAAATGCAAAATATTAAATTTTAATATTTTCTCGGCGTTGCTCATATACCTATCTACTCGTATTATTAAATTTAACGCCAGGATTTTTAACCGTGCAGCATTGAAAATGTTCAAAGAGGGGAATTAAAAGGGGCGCGAGCTTTTTTGTCATATTTTTGCATCCCTTTTCGTTCAATAAAGAATAAAATCATACTTAAACTGAAAATAGGGGCCAATCACTTTTTAAAAGCAGGCCATGGGCAGCAGACGACTTTATGTCATTCCCAGTAACGAACTATACTTATATGCATTTTTATTGGCTCATATTTTAATATTTCAACCAACCTCCAGATCGCATTTATTTATTCTCCATTCGATGCTTCAATAAATGGGCAAAATCACGTCGATTTTCACAACACATATCTGCGCGTAAACAGTTTCCCCATTTCCCAATGAGCCATCCACTGGCATCGTATGCCAATACGACAATCTCGAACTACCAAACATTAGGCAAATGTCCAAGGAGATAGCGAAAAATGGTGAAAGTGCCAACTAGATTTATTGTAGTAGATATAGATAAATCGTGAAATATAGTATCGCAAAAATACTTCCTTCGTCGACAAGAAAAAACAGCAAATCACAGAACAGAGCTCGTTTTGATTGATTGCACAGAACTGGAACTAATGGGGAATTTTGTTTACTCTGACAGTGAATACAGAGGTCCTGCAAATTGCCACAGAATGAATAGCTGTCAAACGGCAAGTAAACAACAGGTAGGTATAGCTATCTCCGACCTTCCATCTCTGTTCTATGGCTGCCAAGTTAAATTTTCCCCCCAACAAGGACCCACATTCACTTGAATCAAAGGAAAAACAAAGTCCACAGATCACTTCCAGAGATCAACCCGAGAGGCGGTTCAAAACGTTAATACGATTTTCAGTCAGTCAACCAAAGAGATAAAATCTCATCCAAAAGGTGTGGCAAGGAAAGGTGAGCTCTGTGCAGAGGTTTTGTGTGCGCGCACATATGCGAGGCCGTAGAAATGCATCGTCATGGTTTAATTTGTCTTGTTTTGTTGTGCTTGGTGTGTCGGATGGGTCGGCTGATGATGTTGATGATTGCTTGTCTGGCCCCATGCCCGCTACAGTCTCTTTTGTACGCTCTCAATGGAAAAAACCCAAAAGCAGTACGAGCAGAAAAAGAAACAACACAGCTCTAACGTGTGCCTAATGATGTTCGTGGTCTAAAGCGAGTTACCGCTTCAATAGGTCTTGAAGTGGGTCTGCAGGTATTCGCTGATGAGTGCCCCATCGCCGGCAAGAAGGGGAAATTAATTAATGTACCAATTGATCGTCGCTGGGTAAACTTGTTTCCGGAGAATGGCTTAAAGTCAAACACTTGGAATCAATCAAAATGTATGAAGGCTCCTGCATGCAGTTTGGCGAATTGTTAACATAGAGCCGACTAGATACAAACATCGATGTTTTAGGTCGAATGCAAGGCGATTTTAATTATTGATTGCGATTTGACGGTCTGTACAAAAATCAGCAAGCTTTGACCTTCAAGGTGCATTTTTGCCAATCACGCATTGCAAGTGAGTCATAGACTACGGAACCCTTGTTTTTTTTAACAATACCTTAAAATAAATAAAGTGAAGCGAAGTTGCTGATGGATACCAACCAACCCATGCGAATTCGCCTTCACCACTGACAGCTCGAAACCGGCAGCATACTTACAGTACACAGACTGACGAAACTACCTCGAGAAAACACACCAGACACCACTCCTTTCAGCGTTTGACAATTTAGTGTCATTTCCTTCCCATTGACAGATCAATTCTACCTATGATGACACTAGGGACGTAAAACTGTCTGGTTTAGTAAGTCTGACAGCTAACGGATTTGATTTGTCTCAGTTTTAATAGTCCTAGATCAGTCACATGAACAGCTTTTTTAGTTGACGTTTATGAAGGGGTAGCCGACGAATGTAGTAGAAGAAATTCGTGACTGAATACTTAGTTGACAGTTCGCATATGTTGCTGACGTAGAAAAAGTGGCACTACCGACCAATCCAGTTCTTGCGTTCAGGCTATATCTAGTCCAGATTAATGCAGTCAACTTACGGCATCTAGATTTTTGAATGTGCTCACTTTATTCTAATACAGAAAACTGAACACTGACATCGACCTCGCAATAAAGTGTCATAATATTATATTAAATACTGCTTACAGTGTGCCCTATGTTGAGTGTCACTTTTTTACAAAAAAAAAAAAAAACAACAATCTTAAAGAATGTCAAGTGTCAACGCATCCCAGTGGCTGCCATCACCTAAAACTCATACGTGAGCTGTTTGCCTTCAATTGATTGACTAATCAATCAGCGAACTAACAAAGCACGCTTCCCTCTCTATCTAGCCCTCGCTCACTCGCTGTTGCGATGCCACGACTCTTTCATACAGTACCACCCTCACTCATTGTCACTCTGATTGGCAGCGAACGACAGTTAAAAGCCTAATGTCGTTTTCCATTGGGACAAAAAATCAATCTTTTTTTTGATCTAAATCACTTTTCGCGTTCCATTGGGGAAAAAAATCAATCTTTTTTTCGATTCGGAGCACTTTTTGCAGATCTCGATAATTTTTCAGATTTACACATACTGCCACAAATACCCACAGCTGATTTATGTCATTGCAAGAAGTTTGCTTTCAAAAGAAATGCGCAAAGTTTCGTGAAAAGCAAAATAAAGAAATACATAAAAAGCAATTGATATAATGTTGGAGGAATTATTATCTTTATTATTTTCCTCATCATCTGGAAACTACGAATCACCGAAACTATTCCATTTGTGCCTACAACAGGGGAAACATTTTTCAAGTCGATATCTATAGCAGATTTTTGCAAAAGCAAATGCAGTTTGAACAGCTGATTTTGTTGTCAAATACACACTAATCCATTGACAAAAGCAGATCAATTTCGTTGCACGTTCCATGAACCGCGATAAATCTGAGATCTGAAAAAGATTTTTGGTGGTCCCAATGGAAAACGACATAAGAGCACAGTTTTGACATAGCAAGCAGTCACCGCGAGGGTGGAGGATTGCGACAACTCTAATCGATTAATGTTTTCACGCATTCAAGGTCACAACTAAAATAATAAACAATTTTCGAAATGACAGCCTTATCGCTGCCTCCCCCTTAAAAAAAAACAATACTGCTCTTAATTCCAAGTCATTTTTACGTCGGTTCCTTATTTTCTATTTTTCTCTCAATTTCTTCAAATGAAACGCAAACATTGGCCTCTGACAGTGCTGAAAGGAGAGGGAAAAAAACATCGCGCCGACGACAGTGCCACTCTGTCTGGTGGATTCGCTTGCGTCACCTTTTCAGAAATAGTGTCTGACTGGATGGTGGTGTGACAGTACACACAGGTAAGCAAGCTTCGTATAAATTACACGATAATTAGAGCTTTACGAATGTATGCCGCCCGTATATACCTATATGGATTGTTGTATTTTGACATTACCCCTTATCAACATGATATAATGCCAAGCTCACGAACAAAGCATGGACCGCGATGAATGGCCGAATGAATTATATTCGCTTGTACGATGCATATGATTTAACTTGTAATTGTATCTCTCTAGCTGTCAGTTTGAGTAGAAAATGACATGTTGGCATTAAAATGTAAAGAGGAAACCATGTTCGAACAGTACGAAATAAAAAAAAACCAACAACAATTCGAAATGAGTATGTACTTAAGGAATAAAACAATGCTCGTAAATCAGGGTAAATCGCAAGGTAATTACCGTAATTACGAACAGCGAACAAGAGTAGAACAGACGGGACGGGGGAGTTGTTCGTTGAACTGTTGCAAAAGTTGAATGGGCAGTGAATGAGTTTGAGCTGGATGGAGTTCGTTGGATGATTATACTGGGAATTGTATCAATTATTATGACAGGTTAACGAGACCCAGTTGGGTAAATCAAGCGTGCATACTGTATATGTAACCATAACGTCATAATTCTACACACGATTATGGAAACGACTTTCTGTTCCTGTTATGCATTAGTAGCACGTTTACCCTCTGCCTATTTAGTAGAAATAGAAAAGTATTCGGATTCTGGCTTTGACAATTAATCTCGGTGGCAATTTATGGCGCTTTGACGGATCTTTTACAAATGTCAAACTGATGCAACTTACGTTGAAGGCAGTTCTTGTGTATGATTCATTATTTTAGAGATGTATTAACTGTATTTTTGTGGGCTTTTGCTGTCTGTTAAACGTCGAGGAATCGTTCGCTTTTACATTGCATGCAAGACCAGGACTGTCACCAATTGTCAACATGGTTTGGTTGGTCGTACCAGTGCGATATTCGGTCCGTATATTTAAAATAAATGCAGATGGATTCCCAATATCTATATTAAGGGCGAATATGAAAGGTTTTTTTTATTTTGATACTCCTGTCAAAATGGTGTAGTACGGGTCTTACAAAATGCCGATGAAGAATGCTGGAAGTTCCACTAAGGTCGGAGGCAATCTCATAGACCCTTTTGGAGGTTTTTGAAGTCATGCGTCTTCTTGAAATTCATATACTTTAGACAGTTGCAAGCCAGCATCAGAGGCAAGCCGTTGAAAGTCATTAAGCAAACATTGACATCATTGGCAGAACTGTCAGCGAGCTGTCAATTGGGTTTTTGTACATATTGTGACAAAAGCGTCAAAAATGAGTGCACTAGCAAGTACCAACAGTCAAGAAGAAGGGGTACAAAGCATACACAAACTGTCATAATAGACAGCTCTAACTTTAAGGTAGTTATAGGGACTGTGTATATTTGGGCTCCGCTATGAACTATGCTTGCTAATCGCGTCTCTTCTGCCTAAAATTGTAACTAAGTAATAAGGCCTAAAAAGCACTAAGAAGCCTCTACGGAAAACCCTCATCACCACGGCCACCTAAGGTTCAAGGACGTTTGCGAAGGCTGATGCCAATAACATTGGTCATTTTAAACGCAAAATTCTTGGAGAGCTTTTCAGTCCCGTTTGTGTTGACAGGGCATTAAAATTAAGACTTTACAGCGAACTCTTCGAACTGCACAACGATCTTCTCAAGTATATCCTTTTCAAAGTTTGGGCGGTGTTAAGACCAGTCCATCGGACATACATACGTTTTCTCTAAAGGTCTTCCGTATAGAGTTTTTTTTTTTTGAGAGAAGACTACCACCAAGGTCTACAGCGATCCAGACAACAAGTCGTCAAGAAAGGCTCAATTTTATTAGGTGGTAAAGCCAGGAAATAGCTTTAACTGTATTGTTCTGCATGTCAAAATGAGCGGTTTCAGAACGCCCTTTTGGTGGTCATTTTAAAGATGGTTTTAGAAATTCACCTGAACCAAACCGCGCTAAGAAGTGGATCACGTTCTTAAGACGGGACAGAAACATATTCATATTTCAAAATGACTAAAGTAAAGGCGGACATCAGCCCAATGCAAACCTACCCTAAATGACCTGAATGTTATCAAGCTCGTCCCTCCATTCTCCAAACGGCAAGATTTATAAATTTCGCGCACTTATTCACTGATTTTTGGTGATAAAACCTGGCAATTTGAACAAAGTACCAATTTCCAATTGGATGTGTTTCCCGCAGTTCTGAGCTGAAAACAGCGAAAACCACTTCAAAACCTCCATCCGGCCCGCGTTCGTCAACGACTTTTCCGTAATGTGCACATAATTTCGTTGACAAGAAATACTCACTGACCTGTGCTACTGCCCACTCGCTCCACACCGCCCCAAACAAGACACGTCGTCCACGTCTTGCGTGAGCCATTCGCTGTTGCTACTAAAACAGTGAAAGCTTTCCCAACTTCCTTGTTAAGCAATTACGCGCAGCGACCATCGCTCAGCAATAAGAGAAAATAACAAAAAAAAAAACAAAGACGACACAGAGGGAAACAAAAACACCAAACAGAAACTGAATTTAAATTTTCCAATTAGGATTTCCCACCAAGCGCGAACACCACTGCCAGAGGCCAAAACCATTTTGCTCCGCAGGGTATTCCATTCCATTCCGAAGCCTAAGTGCAACAAAGCACGCAAACTGACGTCAGTCAGTCAGAGTTGTTTTTTGCGCTGGCTAAAAATGTTTGACAACGAACGCAAAATCAAGGAACGAACGCCACGGCGGACGCGTCCGACGACGAGCATTCATTTGCGAGAGCACCGGCTTCGGCTTCTGTGTTTGCGTCCAATTGCGCGCTGCTGCTACCGTGTTTGCCATTTAGCATTATTGTTACTGCAGCGATGCAGACTTTAGCCGGTGGCCGGGGCCAGAAAAATCGACTTTTTCGCCTTCGGGCCTACAGCGCGGGCAATGCATGCGATTTGTATGTAAACAAATTGTTGCCGCTTTTCATAAGGGACGAAAGAGCGGCTCTGTTTTTTCTGCTTTTGCCAAAAGTAAACGACGGAACTACGGATATTAGTTAAGGGGAACGGCTGTTTGCATTCTGTCACTTTTATTTTTGCGGGTCGTCGTCGTCAGGCAGATTTATTTGCCATCCTCGAGCACCTGCAGAGCAGAGCACTATACTGTTTCCATATAATCCCCAGTTAGCTGCTGGCTATACCCGTTTGGGGAATGGGACGCACTGCTGCAATATTTCGGCCCATTCCGCCATCAATCTACGTCTGGGCTGGAAGATTTGAATTTATTTATGATGTAAGGGCTGCGGTATAGTGTGCGCGTCTCACTCTCTCGGTGCATGGACAAAGCTCTCCCTCGTTTATTTACCTTTCCATTCCTCCTACTACGTTTTGTACTCGTATCGTATCTGGTCGGAAGCGCAAGTGTGCACTTTGCATTCGTTACCGAAAATCCCAGATGGATTGCGTTTTCTCATCGGCAGGCTAAAAGATATAGTACCAGGGAATGACAGTAATAGAATCTCATATGAAACATGTCCCTGAAGGGACTTGAAATGAATGAGTTATGTTTTTCTTTGCCCCAGATGGATCGGGTGTGAGTGTGTGTTAGGTTTGTTTATGCGTGGGTACAGTTGGAACGGGTTTTTTTGTTCTCATGTACATTCCCAGCAGCCCTGGAGTGTTAATGCATTTCGAATTCGGAACAGGTAGGGCGGGCGGTAAGTGTTTTCTGGGTTTAATCTATTATCAGGCTTTTAGCGGTGAGACTTGAGGCAGAACTTCAAAGAGTCTCTCGTCATAAGATTCGACAAAAGGCGTTTGTTGAACGGCTGGAGTGTTTCAACTGAACTCCCGAGTGCGAGGGATGTTGGTACATCCGCACGAATGTGGGTACAACGTCGTCTACACATCTGGTGGGCAGTGATAGCTTCATGTGATTTTGAAGGATCATCAGAGCGCCTTTAAGTGAGAGGGAAAGAAACGTTACGCCACCAGTAGCCGAGCTGCAAACGTCTTCAAGGAAATTTTCGTTAAACTAAACCAAAAGCAGTAGGAAGTAGGATTTTAACAAAATTTCATAGTCGTAGTCCGCCTCAGAGCTTCCAGCAACTAAAAAAAGAAATCCTGACGCACAAAGAGCTCTTAACACATTGGTGCTGGATTCCGAAACGAACATTGAGGCGGCGGATGATTTATTTCCCAAAATACGTATACTTAAGGTGGTGCTAGAGTCCGGGTTGGACCTGGGCCTCATCCGTCAAGCCAGCACGATCTCCAGCCACCTGTTTCCAGTTTCCCACGCTAAGTTGTTCAAGGTCCCCTTTCACTTGCGTGCGCCACCTCAGTCTATAAATTTAATCATCCGCTGTAGAGGAAGACCGCTTCGCCTTGGACAATGACTTATCGAAAGGTAAGGCACTTCCGTCGAAAAACACAGCCAAAAGTTCACTCGGAGGCTTGTTAACCCGAAAATGACTGCCATTCCACGTATCGCCAATACCTAAGCCGCATAAAACCTGTTCAAATACACATTTACCACTTGTACTAAAATTAATCACAGAAATTAAGACCTCCAACTGTATACGTGATGACTAACAAAACTGGCCCCCAAACTTCACATAAATATTACAAATCGCATTGCGAAAGTCGCTTAGCGTTGCATCAGACACACTTTCAGTCACTCGCAGTAGTCGAGTGGTTAAACACTCGACGCGGTGTACCAGTACCAGTGTGGCTCTGGCTATGCCATTTGCCTATAATGACTCCGATACCATGCCGCCTGTTCCTCATTGAATCGACGGCAGTTGGCAACAGTCGAAACCTCTTCATATGTTTATACTATGCTTTCGTTTCATCGCTCTTGGTTGCTGATGCGATTGCGAATGACCGGGGGACGTCAAAAACCTCCGACGGCATATGGTTGGTAACTGGAGTAGAGAAGCTTCCACCGCACACACAGTGATTACCCGGAGAGATTCGCGACTTTCAGCTTTCAAACTTATTAAGCCACTCGTCATAGTTGTCTTCAGAAAAACAGAAACCATCACTGGTTTCGCCGTTGTTGCCAGGCAGCTCGTCGCATCATCATCATCATCATTATTTCAAAGCAACAACTCTGACGTTTGGTTAACTACCGTTAAACAAACAGTTCATCACATCATGACACCATGACGAACGACCATTGAAACCCCGCACAACAAAAGATCCCATCCGAGTGAATTGAACTGAACGGTTCGCCTTTGCATGTCGAAAAAAAATGGCAAAATGTCTCTCTGTTGCTATGCGCGCGTTGCGATACGAACTCATATTGTACAGCAGCGACCGGTAAATTAACAAAAACCACTAGCGAAAGGGGGAAGCGTACACCGTACACCGTTTCGCTTGTCAGTCAAGTGTATTGCGTGTGTGTGTTTCCTTTTTTGGTAAGACAATTACTCGCATTCGGTGTAAGTGGGGTTTTTACACAATCGGCTGATTGCAGTTGGATCGCGATAAGCCGCTATCACCATCCAAATTGACTAATGGGGTGTAGGTGACGAATTAGGCAGGTGTCTCATAGTAGAGGGGCTTGGCAACAACGGTTATCGCTGAGTTGGTTGTCATCTATGTATGATCGCCAATGTGTAAATGAGTAGTCTCCACTTAGAACTGAGCCTCTAATAGGTCGATTAAGTCCTGTCATTGCCATTGATCGTGAACGATCGGTAAAAGGTCTTAGAACCTAGTGACTTTCCATCAAAACAAAAGGCGCAAATTTAATGCGATTTCCGAAGACTGACACTTGGCAAACATTTAAAGCGCCGTACTAATAACAAATTTTAGTCTGGACTTTAAATCAACGGAAGCTCACAATTGCAAAATTTTTATGGAAAAAAAAGCCACCGTGAACTAATTAAATCTAACGTCGAGACTAAAAATGTTTATTGGCAGGCCCAAAATGTTTATAGGTCCGTATAGTAGAGTGCGGTTACTCGGGAATGTTGTCTATAGATTTTGTCATTGGGCCGTACCAATAATCATTTTAACCTTCAGCTCATATATTTTGTAGGTAACAATATTTAATTTTTTACGGAAAATGTTGCCATTTTGAGTTGGAAAAATTTAGCCTAGACATTAAAAATTATTATAAGGACCCCGGATTTTTGGGTTTTGTTTTTCAATGAAGACTGATTCTGGTTCACTCTAAAGAGGGTCAAGTTGAAAGGCATTTTTAAAGGCACTGTGGAAGATGACACTGGCACCTACAAAATTTATTTTTCAAGAGAAAATAAATAAATAAGTGGCAGTAAAAAGCTACCGGTATTTTGTACAAGAGAAGGTGTCAAATTACACTTTTTGTTTACAAATTATCAATCTTTTGGAAGACATCCGGCAGTGTTTCTTATTTTTGCTTGTTAGTTAAATTAGTTAAAAATGTTCCCTCTTATTAATAAACGCTGCGTAAAAGTTATCAACTAGTTATTCAGAAGTTACGTAAAATGTTTGTATGCTATCTGACGTCTACTAGCTAACTAACTTGTGCACATTTTTTTATTAATACGGGGGTATATATGTATATAATTTACATATATTTATTAATTATTTTTTTTTATTTTTTGTTGTTGTTAGGAAAAAAAAATCTACGTGTTGCTGACAACGCATCCGAGCTGAACACAGCCTTTCGCTTAAAATGCAAGAGGAGGAAAGAAACGTCAAACGTCATCCTATTTTTAAATTCAACGACTTTTTGTTTTCTTTTAATTTGACAATAAACGTTCAAAGTTGATAAAATACGTAAACTACTAAAGTTGTTCGATTTGGTCACCAACACTACGTTTACCAAAACATGATTTAGGCATGTTGTGTTCGGCGTTGCCACTTGTACTACAAATGTAGCTGTTTAATAAATACTTGAGCAGAATTTTTTTAATGCTGCAAAGTGCTAAAAAATTACCCAATTTTTAAAAGAAAATTACGGCACGTTGTTGAGAGCTGTCGCGGGCGTAAGCTACGTCTGTGGATTGAAAATGGTAGACTTAAGTTATTCAGCCTTATTGTGAGTTTCGCCCGAACAATATTCCACCCGAAAAAAATTAAATTTTAGAACTGAAATGTATTTTTTTTCGGGTGGAATATTGTTCGGGCGAAACTCACAATAAGGCCGATTTTTCTTACAGGCTAAGTTTAGAAAATGGGATTACCTGGAAATAAAGTACTAAAACTTTTGCTGTGTAGACAAAAGGCCTGTTGAATCGAATTTCTTTGAAGAGATCAAGCCTAAATGACTTTGGACTGCATTTTAAAAACCTGTCTCTGTTTATATCCAACCTTTTAAAATGCAACCAACGTAAAATGGGGGAAAATGATACACAGGTCTGGAAAGGACTAATGTTTTACGAGTTATGAGTCTTAAAGGAACTACAGAGATTGCCACTAAGTAGCGCATAACATTTTCCATTGTGATTTAAAAAAGGTGAGTATATTTACATAGGTGGACAAAAATGGATAATAATGCTCCAACTTAGAGAATCTTCGAAACTCAGCCCCCGACCTCGGTAAGACAAAGGAAGATCGATCCTCCGATTCAAAGATGGATAGCTGAAAGCAGATTGGCCGGAATCGTAGAGGATGGAAGGTTACAGTGACTCAGGCACAGACTTTTCACAGGTCGATGGCCCGTTAAGTAAGTAAGTTAAGTGGATAAACTGCATGAAAAAAATATCGATTGGTTACAAACAACAAAGGTTCATTCACGAATTCGTGTCTGAATAGCATAAAAATTTTGCCTGCCTGCCATTTTGAGTCTTCTGCAACAGATGGCGCTGTAGGTAACTTGTGCGCGTAGTTTTGAATAAACTTAAAGTTCCCCATTTAAACCGCTAATAAAACCGCATCCACTGTAAGATTTTAAAGACTCTTTCTCCCCCTTTGACAAATGAAATAACATTTTAATTAGACGTGACAGCCGATATCATAACTCATCTCTGACAAACATTTCTTATCTACGCACTACGCGCGTCTAAAAATGGAAAATTTCAACGACGATATGTCAACTGTCAAAAGAAATCATTAATTTCGCAGTCGTAAGAAATGTTCGCCAGATGCGAAACTCGCACTAGGTACTCACACCACGCAAAAATATGACAAACATTTTAATGAAAGGGTGCCACCACCCTGCATAGCAACAGCAAAACCATTTGACAACGCACAAGCATAATATACCTACACAAGATACAACTCACCCCGTTTTCTCTTTGGTTTTTGCGTTTTCTTTCAAAAATTTCATTTCCATTACCGCGCAGCAGTGTGCTATGTGTCCCGCAACCCTAATTTCGCCTCATCGCCCAGGTGATACGTCACACACCGCACACTCTATGAGAAATGACATCATCATCATCATCATCGTCGTCGTCATTGTCCTCATCTCATCTGCTCGCTGAATGCATTCATCATTTCCGAGGGTTGACGAAAATATGAGTAGTAATATATATACGCAGTTTTCTGATGCCCAGCGGCGTAGTTGCAGCTTAAGGTTCGGCTCAAAAGGTGGGCAGTCGCAGCAGGAAATGCATAAAACCGGCAGAGGGTTGTTGGAAAAAAAAATAAACACTGATTCCAATTAATGTTCGGAGTTAGGGTGGCATATAAATATTGTGCTATTTGAGTTGTTCCATGGGGTAGACGACAGTTCGGTTCGGTAGCGTTGCCTTGCCACCCCTGTGACCCAATGAATGACACACCATCTCTATGAATGAAGCCGACATCGACGGAACGGAGATTGACTCCGCAGTGAGCGTGCCGCTGCGCACACGTTTCCACTCGACAGAAATTCTATGGAATTTTCCTTTCAGCAATGAGGTGATATACCCATGCTCTGGTTGCATATGACGAAGATCGACTTTGGTATTGGTAAAATTACCCGGCAAAGGAAAACCATAAGGAGGGTGTCGAATTACGAGTATATACTGCACGGATTAAGGACAAACGTGCATAATTAGAGATTTCACAAGCATTTTGGGCATGAGATTTGATTTTGTCTGCGTCTGGCATTTTGAAGGTCGTCAAGGCCAGGGGCGAGTGTGCGTGGTGAATGCTGTGGTTCTGTTGCTATGCACAAGCTGATGAGTTCTCGTTTCGATGGGATGGATTTCAAATTCAATTTTAATGCCACTCCCTACTCAGTGTGAGGGTGTAGAATGTCAGACGACATCCATTGCATTCATGTTGCCACTCTCCAATATATAAAACAGTCTCGGCTGCAAAAAAAAAACTCAAACACAGCACCTAACTTCGTACCTATTAAGGAAAACAAATCAATTCGCAGTTTGCACATTCGATGGGTCAGTAAAAAACCCGACACCTCATAAAAATGTCAACAAGAACATAGCATTGCAAAGTGTTTCCTGTTGCCCTATGCACACCAAAATCACGTGACGCGGTTGAGCGATACGTGGATACGTTTGTGGATATCAATTTCGGGTGAGTACACCTCAGTACGGAGCTTGTTTCCGGCGTACCTACCTATACATCGTCAGTTTCGCTAAACGATGACAAGAAAAAATTAAGTGTCACAACGCACCTACCTAGGTATAACCTGAACCCGGCCTCGTCGTCCAAACATATAGACACCTACATGAAGGTCTAATTCATAAGCTCATATTGTGAATATGAGACCCACTGCCAAGTGCCCGGTTTAGTTTTTTTTATACGACACTCAGCTGTTTGAGTGGCACACACGCATCTTCCTCCCCTTTGCCAATAGCCACCTATGCCTGGAACATCGTTCAAGTTTCTTGATTCATTATGACTGCAGTCCAAAAAGGTAGCCTGCAAGTCCTTTGTTCAAATTGGCACACATCGAAAACATCTACGAGCATTTTTTCACCATCTAATCTCTGGCTTTTCCAGTTGTTAGCCAACCCCTCCTTGCACCAACATAAGCGATCAAGTACGATCGTGTTTCCTTTGCACAGCAAGTAAATACACTCGCAACGAAAACTGTACTGCATCCCCAGCCACAGTCAGTAAATATTTATCGAACTGCTTATCCGCAGCACATAAGAGCGTAGCACAGTGGCAATCTGTCAGCTGATCGAACGCCGTCTTATATACTCGAACATTTTTCCCCTCTTTCTTTCTCTTGTGGCACTCTTCCACTTCTATTCGACATTAGTTCTCTTAAGAGCGAGCCATTTACTGGGGAACCGAACTGTCTGGCTGCACCGCAGAGACCAGCGAAGCCATCTGAACAAGTGTGCGCTGTGCGGCGCTGCCAGTGCACAGCGTGTATGTACAGTCGGATATATGACTCACACATTGGCAGAGGTCAGGCGATCACGTACAGAACAAGAACCAGATGAGCGATATCCATCCATATAGTGCCATACAACAAAGAAGAAGAAAAAAGAACATTTTACTGCATTGTGGTTTGTTCTTCTCTTTTTCGTTTATCGAGTCCGCGCCGAGTGTCAGTGACAGTGCTGCCACAAGGGAAAAAATTTGCGTAGCAAATTTGCGTAGCAAAACTTAATTTGTGTAGCAAAACTCAAAAGTCCAAAATATAAATTTTTTTTCGAAAATAAACAAAAAACACTTAATTCTTTATTCAAAGTAAATATTTTTTTAAGGACTAGTACAAGTATAGTTGGTAAACTATATATTTTACAAAACTATAATGAAACAAAAAAAAAAAAAAAACGTTAAAAACTTCACTTAAAAGGCGCTTTGCATGTAAGCATTGCCTTAATTACAAGATTTTTGTTCTCATTTCGTGCTTAAAAAAAAAGTAGCAAAATAGGCGTTTTTAGGGAGAGTGCGTAGCAGCGTAGCAAACGGGCAATTGCGTAGCAGTTTTGCTACGATCGTAGCAAAGTGGCAGCGCTGGTCAGTGAGCGTCTGTGTATGTAGGTACTCGATGCACTGTTTCGAGAACTCGCCGAGTTTGTGCAAAGTGTGGACCGGCAGCCGTGAGCGGGGTCTTTGCGAGATCGTATCAGCTGACCATTAACCAAAAGGAAAACATTAATGATCGACCATGTTACGTGCTTTTTTGCAGTCTCTTTTTTCATTATAATTTTCACGTTAATGCCTTTGTTCTGCCGTCCGTCCACCCTGCAACCATCAGCACAGCCAGGGCAGGGAGTACCTACCTATCTACCTAGATGGCTATTGCATCAGAAAGTAGGTAGGTATAGGTTCTCGCGATGAGTAAGGAAGGAAGTCGTCTGTTATCGCTTGGCTTGCAGTACACGAATACACGATCGTTGTTTTTCTGCAGAGGTCAGGTGAAATGGCGTGCTGAAGGCGAACGTGAGTTCTAATTTTATACTCGCTGTCCGTCGATGTTTTCGATTAGTCACGGTCAAGTGGACAACTTTCGATCGAACCGCGAACGATGACCGTTCTAGTGAGAGCCGGCTTGCAACACACCCCTCTACGTATGCAAACAAATTGGGTTATGGCGTTATAGCGACTCCCATTGACAACGACGAGTGTCAGGCAATAGATAAAAGCAATTTCCGTATCCTTCCGGTGGCGGCGTTCATGCAAGCAGGCAATTCCACTGTTTTGCAACTTTTCCCCTATATATTGCACCCTTGGCGGTGGCTATGTGTGTACAGTGTACCTTTGGGGATTCCCTTTCAAGGGCATGCTTTTCGGTGAAAATCGATTAAAGATTATTCCCGGGCAACCGAGTGCGGAATGTTATTGCAGAAACGTGCCGTGCCTGCCACTGCCACTAAACGGCCATCCCTCTCCGCTCACCCCCTTCCACCCAAACCAAAAACAAAAGCAGCGAAACAACAAAGAATTCTACCGAAGTAGCAGCAGCAGCACCATCGCACCAGCGGTATTGCGAACGGAAGTGCGGCGTAGGCAGAAGGGGATGGAAGTGGCAACACTATACAATATCCTTATCTTAGGGCGCTGTTGTATTTTATATACCTTCATCAGCCGGCAAACTGACACAGGCACGTTAACTTACGTAATCATTCCGAGTCCGAGTGATTATCGTAAATAATATTGATAGTATGGCTTCAAGGGAGAGGCAGCGGAGGCTGTTTATGTGTAGTATCAAGTACAACAGAACAGGAAAGGAAAAAGGTTAAAGATATGAACTTACCGGGTTATTTTCGCAACCTTTTTTGCATCCAAATGAGGTCTTAGTGCGGTTGTGTCACTTTTATGTTACGTCTTTGGGATTGAAGATAATTGCGTCCCTGGGGAGCGCTTTGAAGAATTAGATTTCATATTAAGATGTGTTCTTCGGGCATTTTTTTTTTGTTGGCTTCTATAGCCATTTGACGACTTCTTTGAAGTTTGTTTGACCTCTGCCGGTTGGTTTGCCTACATAGATATACGTCACCACAATAACTTGAGTCTGTTTTAAGTTTGATGGCAGAAGGCTCAACTATACTCGTTTAAGGGGGCTTGAAAAGATAGCTAAACGTTACAAGGTTTTGTTAAATTTTTCCTATATACCTACCTATGTATTTAATTCAAAATAAATTTTGTAAATTTTTCCAGGCGAGAGGTGTAGGCCTGTCCCATCTCTGTAACTGGAATTATGTAAATTGCGGGTTGTTAACGAAAAACCTAAAGTTGGATTTTGAAAAATAAATTCTGGTCGACTTTTAAACGTTTGGTGGGCAAATTCAAGACAACCGGCTCGGTAAACCACCAGCCAACAGCCGTTAGTCAAAGGAACGCCTGTTTGAGACAGAGAAAATAGCCGAGGTCCGTAATAATGTGCAGGAGAACCCGAGGCCGTCAATTCAACGAGAAGTAGACCTTGCGCGGCGTTTAAATATTGACGAACTTTTTTATCGGGGACCGGTACAACTAAGCCTGGGAGCTCCAAGTTGATGGCGCAACGCCGCTTATTCGCTGACTGGACTTCTTACCGTTTGGAAGGGGAACCTTATTTTCGGTCTATCGACGAGGCGGATCTTTTGGTGAATGTCTATGTTAACAAGCAAAATGGCCGTAGGTATGTGGGACAATCTATGCAAGGTTCACCAGGTGGCAATGCATCCACAAAAGGTCACCGTTTGGTGCTGATTTTGATATTATGGTCCGTACTTTTTGAAAAATGACGCTGGCGAGGTCATCATTGTTACTAGCACTAGAGAAAGATGATAACCGATTTCCTTTGTCCCAAATTGAACGATATGAAGGTAGATGACATGTGGTTCCATCAGGATGGGGCTACCCGCCACAGATCAGGCGCCATACGCGCCACGGTGGTCAATGTTAAATTAAGAATAATGGGCCGTACTAATAAACATTTTTAACCTTCACACAAATTGTTTTATAGGTCACAATAGGCAATTTTTTATTGAAAATTTCGCCATTGTGAGTTCGAAAAATTAAGCCTCGACACTAAAAATGATTATTAGTATCGCGGAACTCAGTTAAAAGGGTTGTTCAAATGCACAGACGTAGACTTCTCAACCACGTTGGCTTAGAAATAACCGAATTATTAAATACAGACAATGTAATCAGGAGATTAAGGCGGTTAAAACCGCTTGATCTTTAAAAGTTAGCTAGAGTTTAGGTTATATTTTCTACCAAAAAAGTTCAAAAATTGGCGATAAGTCAAACAACTAGGTGCAATCACATTTGGGATGACGATAGTCAGTCCTCCAGAGGGCTCTTGTAGATGGGTTAAAGTCTCTCAATATTGCAGAAGCATCCCTCGCGTTTTAGGTCTGCAACTTTTTTCGATGATATTCCCTTGTCCCTTCTAGCGAACACATAAAACAAAAAAAAAAAAGTATCCCGAAACGAAATGAAAATAAATAGAAAAATAAATCATTCGGTATGAACAACTTAAGGGAATTGACGCTAGACTTTTTCTTGTGACGAGTTACTGAAGTCTATGCCAATAGGCGGCCCTTAAATCCAACATAGCCTATGCCATCGCTCAAATTCAGCCGGATATATGCGGTAGTCATTAAAAATTGGCAAACTCGGACTTTAAAAAAAAAAAAATTATACACAGCTTGTTTTATTTGACTCCAACATCGACCCGACCTTATTGAGAAACCCTTTACAAACACAATTCCGTCATTTATAATTGAAACGTCTACCACAAGTTCTCTCTGTCGATAGGACTCCCGAATTATATTGTACAAATTATTAAATTGACCTAATTTCGAAACACGGATTCCAATTTCAATTCGCCCGGAGCTAGGTTGCCTATTCTTCAGTGCGTAACCAGCACCCTTCAATAATCTGTTAGGTATACTATGAAAATATCATATTTTGTTGTATGGCATCCCCTGTTTGTTTGGCCTTTAATAAATATGCCACATCCCTTACGTACGTATGTATTTCTCATATTTCCGTGAATAAATGGAATTATTTCGAAACAGGGTCTTAGTATTAGATACACATCTAGGAGCATGGAATAAATCGGGTTCTTGTGTGGCGAAAGCCTCAAAGATGGTATGGGATATATTATACAACCTTCGTATTGTAAATAAATCAGAGGGGTGTCTCGTTTGGGCATTTAAATGTTTCTTTTTGAACGCAGAACTTTTGGTGTTAAAAATGCTCTTTTTGACAGTTTTCTGTTTCGCTTAAAAACTGCTTTAAAAATGCGGACATAATTTTCGATTTCACTGGAAAGCTGCCTTAAAAATTGCGGACTTTTGTATTTCCAAAACTAGAGCTCAATTCGACAATGCCATGTACAGATTGCATAGTTTAATTTGTAATTCGCCGTGGTACTGATAAAGAGAGTTTAAACGACCCACCACCCTAAGACTTACTGTGGATGAAATGTCTGACAGATAAGTTGTTTTGAGGGCGGGTTGTTTTGTGTATATGAACTGAGCGGGAATGAAATAGCCTTGAGTGACCTAGCTGCGAATGAGTTGCGTATTACACTCGATTTAGGTACTCCTATGGTTTCCAGTTGAAGAAATGCTACTTTTGACAAAAATATGTTATCTGCTAGGGCTGGGGTCAGAAAGCAAGTTCATCTATTGGAAATTTGGCTTCGACTGTCCACTAAGTGAATGATTTTATAAAAAGTCGATCATCGATCAACTGTGCTCTGAGATTTTGTTACTTATAGGTCTGAACACAGCTCCTGGAACTGGATGGAGTTGTTCTCCCGAATATCTTATCTTTTGGGGGGAAGTTCGTAAACTAGCTGATTTTTGACTAAACAGGGAGTGCAGATACAACACAGTGGTGCGTGAAATGCATGTTACATCCTCAAAAACGCTCGTTTTTCGTAAATATTGTAAGCTGATTGGACCCCGGACCTCCATTATTTTTAAATAAGTCTTTGGCTAGTTTTTCGTCAAAAAGAATCAATCATCGACGTCGATTTTCTCCAAAATTCCGTGACAGCGAACTGAAATGTGACTCACAAAAACTATACCCCAGTCATTTGGCAATCGGGTTTTTTTTTTTTTTTTAAATAATATGGATCATTGGAAGTCAACAATGCGACTTGGTCATTACAGAAAAAAATTGTTTCTTACAGCACGACTTGTAAAATAGAACAAAATAAAATAAACCCTTAAAATACGAATGTCACATTCAATGGCCACTTCCCAGTTGCTGCAGACGTTTCTTTTATTTAAAGAAAAAGTTGTTGGTACCATATACTTATTAGCGGCTTTATTTTGGATAAAGTTTTCAATAACATTCTTTCAACGAGCGTCGTCGAGACCCGGTCAACTGTTTGTTGGACAATTTTCTCCCCAAAATGACAACACTTCTATTATTTATTCAAGCCGTGCAACTTATTTGTTTCACTCTTCAACGTGTTGTCCTTTACCAACTTTCTCAGGTGAACTTTTTAGTTTCTGTTGCATGGATGAGCTCTATTTCTAGAGCTATGTCCAAGCTATGAATTTAAAATGAAACAAATAAAACAGCTCCAAGAAACAACTGTACGAGTAGTTAAGGAGCAACAAATGCATCTGGCATACCCATTCGAAACCTCTATTCATTTCCACTATACAAGCCCGTTGAACTGTTTCCATTTGAAAGGCCCGGATAAAATTCAAGTCCATTTAACCAGCATTTATACCCATTTCGATTGTATTCAATTATTTTTCTTATCTAACACACAATTGAAACACAAAAATCCATTAAATCTGTTTATGGTTAGTTTTCCTTTGGCTTAATGTTCTGCTTCATTGCAACCAATTACTCGGGCATAATAGACGGCCGATACGCCTACAGACTACAGAGTCAATTATTATATTCGATGACTGCACCCACACTCGTGCGGATGATTGTTTATACCAAACGCATGCCCGATATCTTTAAACACATTTTTTTGTTCTCTTTTTTTATAATTTTCCTTCTAAGTGGCTTGACTCAAGTTTCCTATTAAATGTATGCTGCACACACAAACACAGCGTCCACAAAAGTTCCATTAAAAAATGAGCATATGTATAGTAAGGCAGGAAAAAAAAAATGAAATGTCACCCTCAATCATCTCCCAAGGGAATAAATGGGAAACTCAACAACAAATTGTCAAATTTCAGAAAATCATCCATAGATACAACAAGTTCATAGCCGCAGGCAGCACAAAACGAAAAAGAATTTTAAGTGGATATAAAATTGAAAAAAAAAGACAACCAAGTCGATTATATTATATTTCGAGAGGGAAATCTACAAAAATATGTAGATATACAAGTCTGAAGGATGTTCGACCTTAAACACGATGATTGCTCAATGGAGGGGGTATATAGAGTTTCGGGTTACTTTGGAAATCTCTTTTTTTAATTTGTTGGAAACATTCGGTATTTGCGGACAGGATATTTAAGGAACGTCAGTCGTGGTGGCGATAAACGGGAAATGTTTATGATCCTCTATCTCTGCAGGAAACAAAAAACATTGCAATCGACGCGACGGTTTGAATTTGGAATGACAACACTTCATCCAGACACAGACAGTTTGACAGCTGACAACTGTTTTGTGCGTTTGGTTGGCCAAATTTCCATAAGTAGAATTTCCTTCGCCTTTTGACCAAGAGGCTTGTCAAAAATGGCTACAGGTCGAAAAAGTAGTCGAAAATTATAAGAAAAAAGGTTTACCTTCTCCTTTTGACCAAGAGGCTTGTTAAAAATGGCTACAGGTCGGAAAAGTAGTCGAAAATTATAAGAAAAAAGGTTTACCTTCGCCTTTTGACCAAGAGGCTTGTCAAAAATGGCTACAGGTCGAAAAAGTAGTCGAAAATTATAAGAAAAAAGGTTTACCTTCGCCTTTTGACCAAGAGGCTTGTTAAAAACGGCTGCAGGTCGAAAAAGTAGTCGAAAATTATAAGAAAAAAGGTTGACCTTCGTCTTTTGACCAAGAGGCTTTTTAAAAATGGCTACAGGTCAAAAAAGTAGTCGAAAATTATAAGCAAAAAGGTTTACCTCCGCCTTTTGACCAAGAGACTTGTTAAAAATGGCTACAGGTCGGAAAAGTAGTCGAAAATTATAAGAAAAAAGGTTTACCTTCGCCTTTTGACCAAGAGGCTTGTTAAAAACGACTGCAGGTCGAAAAAGTAGTCGAAAATTATAAGAAAAAAGGTTGACCTTCGTCTTTTGACCAAGAGGCTTTTTAAAAATGGCTACAGGTCAAAAAAGTAGTCGAAAATTATAAGAAAAAAGGTTTACCTTCTCCTTTTGACCAAGAGGCTTGTTAAAAATGGCTACAGGTCGGAAAAGTAGTCGAAAATTATAAGCAAAAAGGTTTACCTCCGCCTTTTGACCAAGAGACTTGTTAAAAATGGCTACAGGTCGGAAAAGTAGTCGAAAATTATAAGAAATAAGGTTGACCTTCGTCTTTTGACCAAGAGGCTTTTTAAAAATGGCTACAGGTCAAAAAAGTAGTCGAAAATTATAAGCAAAAAGGTTTACCTTCGCCTTTTGACCAAGAGGCTTGTTAAAAACGGCTGCAGGTCGAAAAAGTTGTCGAAAATTATAAGAAAAAAGGTTTACCTTCGCCTTTTGACCAAGAGGCTTGTTAAAAATGGCTACAGGTCGAAAAAGTAGTCGAAGATTGTAAGAAAAAAGGTTTACCTTCGCCTTTTGACCAAGAGGCTTGCTAGAAGTCAAAAAATACAAACCACATAAATGATATTTTTTTTTTAATTTGTAATAAATTTTTGCTCAGTTATCAATTTAAAATGAACCTTGTTACTTGCGGCTTCTAGATTTCGATTTCGGGCCCCTATTAAAACTCCGCAAATATGACAACAAAGCTGCAATCGGTTGAAATGCTTACGCATAGCAATATTAAGAAGAGAAGCGAAATAGGGACATCTATTCAATCGACGGAAGTGCGGTCTGTTGGAAAGCTGTAAAAAGATGGCAGTTGGATACAGCTTACGCAAGGTGAGAGAGGGCTTTCCTACTGCTTAATAAATTACTTACTTTCTAAAGGCAGCGCTACAGTCCGGGGTGGACCTGGACCTCAACCAGAAAACGGGCAGTGGGTACTTGAAAACGTATCACAAACATTTACGTGAAACTATTACGCGGAATCTTCTGCAATTCAGGAGTTGAATAGAGCGGTGATGCCTGAACCTAGAGCACCTTCATAGATGCCCCAAATCGACGCCAAGCTTCTTCAAACAGTAGGTCCCCCAACTAGTGCCGAAAAATTGTGCGCCCCATACATCTCTCACAACCTTTTGTCCGACAGCTTCTCGTTCTTTAATTAAAGAAAGAAATTACATAAAGGGCAACATCAAAATCCACTCTAAAGTCCCAAAAAAAAAAAAAATAAGAAATAGAAACCCACCTTCCAAATGAAACTTCATTATCACCCAAACTAATTTGAATTCAATGTTCGGCATCTATAGGAGAGTGCGGGAAAGGTTTGGCTGCGGAGAATCCTGAAATCATCTCATCGAACGGACCCATTATTCTTGAACCCCATTGTCTGAGCACTGAGCGTCTGTCCGTTCGTATAGTTTGTCGTAATCAAATCCATTAAACAGCTCCTATCCCCGAGGCACCACACATCACCATTCACCCATTCACCGTCAACAACATGAGCCAGCACATGTTTATGTTCTCCATCAGCACCAACCGAACAGTAGCCACATGCTCGTATATAACAGCATACGGCTGACTTGTGTTCCAGGCGCACAAATTAATCCCATAGCCTCATTATCGCTGCCATGGAACAACATAGTTGGACGGACTATTAATGAGCCCCCAAAAGAACGATCCAAAGGCCTGGGTCATTACGTAAATCACTGTCTTACACAAAATTTGTGTGTTACTGTGTGTGCTATCTCTCCGAGTGAAGCAGAGGAAGAAAATAAAACAGGCCCCAAGCAGAGACCGCCAAATGCAAATGTTTGAGTTTGATTATTCCTCCTGGATGCGTCATGCCAACCGCAGAGGGCATACCACTTCTCACAATCGCACGCATTCGCGTTTAATAATTAATTATGCCCGAAACAGAATCTAACAAGTTCCCTTAAAAATAATGATGCAACCGTCAGTCTTTGTGTCTAAAACTTCGCTATTTGCGGCAGAGCATTATCGGTCCCCTGGATGGCAACCGTGCGGTTTGCTCATCGCTGTAAATCTAGAATGCCGCTCATGAATCATATAGCCGAGGCGCATTTGTCCCTTTTATGAGTGCGCGCCGCGGTGTTTTATTTATTTTCCCATCGCATGAGTGGTGATATTAAAATAATTGCTGTCGGTACGGTATTGCACGCCAGATGCCAGAGCGGAGAGTAAGAATACACAACACAGGCCACCAGCCCGCGGTATGTTAAAAGTTTCTGCTTCATTTCACACTCGATTTCGTGCCTTAGAGCAGGAGGGCCCTCGTCCTCGTCCTTTTTGCGCGTTTTCCCGCTTTGCCTCTTTTTGCAGTCGACTGGTGCGCGTATGGTGCGCACTCGTTGCATTAAATGTGAAATCGAATGCAGAAAGCGGTTCAGCTCCCCGCTCATGTGCGAACGCAATCCAAACACAAATTAATAATTTTTTTTCTGCCATTTCATATTCCTTTTTTTCCTGATTTCTATTGATACATACGGTGGCGGTGGCTTGCGTGCTGTTGGTGAGGTTGGCGCAGAGTCGTCGCCTCGTAACTGAGACTGGGGAGGGCCTCGCTATCCGTTTCCTTATTTGACGCAGTGAACCGTACGTTTGCAAAACTCTCTGATATTTGCGGTGTTGAATTGAACACTCGTCATAGATCGATTTCGTGATGTACATCTGTAATGTGGTAGACTCATTCAACGCGTGCAGTGCCGTGCTGGGGCTTTGTGCGGGCCTCGTCGCAGTGGAGCCCTAGTAGAGAGATGTGATGTTAAATGTGGTCGCAGTCAGATTCCTTTTTTATTTTTCATGCTACAATTTAATACCGAATCCGTAGGACCATATGGAGCAGATCTCCCATTCTTGGATGTAGTCTGACGATGGAGAAAGGTAGCGCAGTGACGAAAAGCATTTGAGATGTGTTTATGGGGGTCGATCCGGAGACTCGTCGCTCAGTAGTCCCAGCTAGTTACTGCGCCAATTACATCGTGGCTGCTAAAATGATACTTGTACAGGTGGGCCAAAAGAAGTCATCCTATGTTGTTTGGCTCTCATTATTTTTTTCTAAATGAAAAACTTCGATTCCGTTTTTTGATTATGTTTATTTGAACCTTTAGAATTTTATTGGTCAAGTCGAGAAGATGATATCGGGCAAATGGGCGCCGTCACAATTGATTACCATACTTTTTTGGTATATAAGAACCGATTGAAACAGAGCTCATCGAAGGACGATCTACGATCTACTACCAAATTCTACTTTCTCGCTGTAAAGGAGGATCTGATACCAAAAAAGCAGGGGTCAGATTCTGTAAGGCTAAAGAATCAAATTTCTTAGTGCACACGAAAACGTTTGAACGTTTCGCCTTACAAAACGCCGACCCAGGGTTTGTGGATACTCCTCTGGTATAAAGGGGGGTTTGATACAAAAAAGGAGGTTTTCGTTGTGGATCCTCTGTTGAATAAAAGGATAAAAGGTTCGAACAGCCCAAGACTTGTGTAAGTCAATTGTCTGGCATTAAGAATGCCGCATGAAGCTCTATCTATGCTCACTGACCAAAGCTCCGCTGAAGCGTTGGTCATTCACTGTGAAACGAGCTCCGGCCTAGTTTCTGAAAATAAGAACGATTCGTGCCACTCCTTCTGCAATTGAATATCATGAGTCTTGGGTGGATACTAGGCTATAACCATGATTCACCAAGCTCAAATAATAAATTATAAAAAAGTATACCAAACATGAAAGATCAGCGTATGACAGTCAGATCGCATTTGTAAGTTCGGATTCTTTTTAAAAAAATAAGGCCCCACGCCGAACCGACCGCCTATCTGTGGTTTGACCTCTCTTTCAATGGATACACCCCATCCCCATACGGTTTGCAAACAAATGCAAAATTTCAAATGTGCAAATGTGATTTCGGGAAAATCAGAGTGAATTAAATTGATTAACGCATGATCGGGCACACACAGAGTGCACACATTAGCAGCGCGCACATTGACGAGTAGCATGGCTGCAGCCTTGCAAATATCACATTTCCACTGAAGCACACATCCCGCAAACCACTCAAATTTATTTCATATACCTACCGTATACGTTACGACGCGCATCTTAATTCTTGAACGAGATATGCTGATGCATGTTGATTCGTTTCAGCTTCAAATGAAAGGCCCATCGACATCGTTTCAAATCGACGCGGCCGGCGGCGTTGGTGTATGTGGATTAAAGGAACAACTTTTCAAATAAATTTTCAAAGGTTCATTTTCCATTTTTTGGTGAGAAGTCGTCGTTCGTCGGGCGCCGAAGAAAGAGCCAACTCTTGCACTTTATAAATTCTCCCGCCAAAGTCTACTTTTGCAAAGTTTCACTCACCCGTCCAACTTTAAAGCCTTGAACAGTTCCTTTTTCTCCCCTTCCGGCGGTATTGGTATTTTTTTCGCTCCTCCTTCTGCATTGGGAACATTTCTTTTGCGTAGGTACGTAAGGACATTTGGGTAAATAGGCAGAGGCACGTGCCCAACCGATCGATTTCAGTTCGTTTCTTTTTTATTGTGCGAACCGTTGGCGTTGGGTGTGCGTTTGTGCGTTTATTTCCGTCCCGTTTGCCCTCAATGCGATTCTAATTAACGGAGATTTGTTCATTGATTTATTATTATTTTTTCGCAATTAGTTGGCAAGTGGTAGTAGCTCAATTTTCCATGAAATTTGATAAAATAAAAACTTTCCTTTGACATTTAAAGTTGGAGTTGGAGTGTATCCTAACTTTTGCGTCGGTAACAAAAACTTCTGCTTGTGTTACTTGATCGAATTCTGATGTAATCGAACCTGATTCGCCTGAGGTGTTCCGAGTAACATGTGGTGGCAGCAACAGCGCAAGGCCCATTCCAGGAAAACCAAAAGTTAGATGACAAAGTTATGTTAAGTAGAGACGAACATGAATCTGATTTAAGTATTTAATTAAGTCCTCGAAAGTTTACATTTTGTTTGGAGTCTATACGCGCACCGAATGGGGAAAGTTTTAGTTTGTTGCAGATTGGTTGATGTGCTTGCTTTACAGTAAGTGGAAGCAGCTTATTAGTTGGGTTATAATGTTTGTACCAGGGATGGCTTTGTTTGAATGAGGTAGAGCGGAAATGCAGAGATAGAACAAAATTCGCAATAGGGAAGAGGTTATAAAATATTTAATACCTAACTTATATTAATTAGTAGCTGCAACAGAGGAGGAGACATTTTCGGATGGCTTGTTGGGTATGTTGTATTTTTAGAAAAAGTTTTAAAATGACATGTGGTGGCAGCGTAGTCTCAAACGATATTTGCAGTACATCGTTTAAACGATACGAAATAGAGATGGGAATGGATATGTGCACCATTGTAGTATGTTCCTTCTGCCACCTTGCGTGATTTGTGTACACTAAGATCATAGTTTAAGCCTATTTTGAATTCGAAGCATCGACCTATTCATTTAAGGAGTAGGTGTCCCTTTAATAACCTCCGTTCGAAGTGCCTTGCAAGAAAACTTGATAAGATTGCTTGATGGCTGATGTATATCGTGGACGTGTGTCGTGGCTAAAATTTAGTGAGGGACATCAGTAGACTGCCAAAAAATACCAAAAGTCCAATTTCGTTCTTCGTGAACGAACATTAAATCAATGGACTCAGTTTCGTGAGCATATGGCTCGTTTACGGGGTCTAGAATTCCGTTCCGAGTTTCTCCCCACGAGCTACCGGCACTGAGCTTCATCGCAAAATAATTTTTATTGCTCACAAATGTCAAAATTATGCAAGCTATGTTTTAGACAATCGAAAAATGTAGCATATGAGCATGACAGCTATTTCAATTCTGCTCTCATATAGGTATAGGTACGAATATAAATGTATATGTCAAAAAAATGGCAACTCGCCGAGGTTGAATGTATACCTAGTTTCTTTTTGGATAATTGAACACTTTTGTCTGTAACCTAACAATTTTTCAGAAGGTGTTTCAAACCGTATAATCAGTGTTGCCATTCTGACCGGGGAATATTTTGAAATCCGGTCTAACCGAAACGAAAGAATTCTTTAACCGGGAAAACCCTTTTTTGACCTGAAAAGTAATATTGTTTTATTGCTAAACATAAAGGAGACATTTCTGTAATTTGAATGTTACTTGACCGCACTTAACAGACGATTTATCATATTTAGCATTTTCGGTGTTGGCTTTTTTTAAATTTTGATCGGATTTCCAGACCGATTTAAATAAATAAAATTCGGTAATTCGATCAGTTTTGACCGGACTAATTTTTTTTAGTGGCAACACTACGTATAATGCTTCTCAAACACCATACAACTGCAAGCAATACTCTTGTAACTGAAATAAGGAACAGCCATGCTTGCAAGTTGCAAAGTCGCTTCCACTTGTCAATGTGTGAATGAAATAGCGAACTGTTTCACTCTTTCTTTGGCCGATGCTCCGCTCCTAATACATTAGTGTCAGTGCAGTGGTTGGATTTCAAAATACGGTGCTGCCAAATCCATTTAATTTAAGTGAAATTGCAGATCTGCTTTGTATATACAAATGGAGTTGTTGTCGACAACGACATCTTACGACAACTAAAACAAACAAATTCATAAAAAGACTTCGTGGCTGGAGGCTGTCATTGTCATGATGACAGGAGAAAGGAGAAAGAAAGACACGAGATTTTTGAGTGCTGGATACAAAAAACAATTCTTTATATGAAATTTACTTTTCCTATTATTATTTAATGAAAATAAGTACCTACACCACAAAAGAGAAAAGACGTGTATATGTCTTTTACCCATGTCACATATTTGTGACAGGAGTGGGTCAAATTATAAATTGCCATAAAATGTAAAATTAAATTAAATAGTAGACTGGGCTCTAATCGCGTAATTTATGAAACGATTGTCGTCGAAACGATTGAACTAAACGAGATCGTTTTTAGTTTGCTTCATATAACATCATCGTCGCATCGTTCAATCGAATCGTTCAACGTCCTCGTTTTCAACAGTTTGAGCATGACTGTAAACAAACTGTGACACCTAAAGAACTGAAAAAAGGGATGGAATTTTCTTTTTTTTTTTCTTTTCTTGAATAAATTTGTTTTGTTTTTCTTCGTTGTCATGGAATTGGGTATTTTATGCAAAAATAGATAGCTAGGTAGTAGAATTTTTATTTTTAAAGGGCGAATTGTAAAAAGAAATCAATGAATGCAATTTTATGATTGCATTTTTTTCTGATTGCATTAAAAATTCATAAATTAAAAAAAACAAGTAGCTGAAATTCATTTGATATTCCCAATAAGTGCAATAACCATTTTTTTTTTTTGGCAAAGAATACATTTTTTTTACAGTTCGGTTAAGTTCAAGTCGCCTCCAAAGAGAATATAAGTGTGTGTTTTCCTTTAATAATTTTTTATACTTCTCTCAGAACTAATTTAAAGTGAAAAATGCAGCAAAAACGATGAAACGATAGCAAAATAGCCATCGTTCAATCGAATCGTTTCGACGAGAGTACTTGACGTTTAAATTAGTAACGTGAAGCAACAAAAAACGATGCTCGTCCAATCGTTTCGACGATTATCGTTTTTTGGTTGTTACACGAAGTAGAAGCATCGTCGAGACGATATCGTTCTATCGTTTTGTGCTTACGCGATTAGACCCCTGGCATTCACAAAAAAAAAATTTTGCCAAATCGAAGTGGCTAATGAAAAAGTAAAAAAAAAAACTTCCAGCGACCCCATTCCACGCCACAAAATCACTATAAACAAACAGAAACGCCCTCGCCCAAAAATAATCACGTTTTCAACAATTCAATATTATTCGTAAGCGTAACCTAATTTGTTCGACGGAATTTCAAATGTGATTACAAAACTTTCGCAAACAAGCAAACACAACGATTTGTTAAATGCTTAGGTACATCAAAGCGGGTGAGAATCCATTTCCTTAGAGAGCCATCGTCGATGAAGGTCATAAATAGAAAGAGAATCCCCTTCCCCAGGCTGATTTCATCAGCACGCATTTGTTCACCTGAACCAAAGGGACTTGGACTTGTGAAGACCAACAAACCCAACAAACCAACACCACGCGCGAATTAAAACACTTGTTTCTTACTTTTAAAATTAAACAATATTTATTTGGAACTATGTCCTTTATTATTGAAATACTTTTTACTAATTCTAAAAGGAGCTTAAGGCTACTATGTAGTTACAATAAGACTGTTGATAAATTCATCATACAGTCGTATTTATATACTTTTCTTATCTATCTACAAGGAGACCCAAGCGTACAATCGTCTTGCTTGATAATGAAGAAGAGATAATATTCCAACATTGTATACAAACGATATTATCTCTTTTACATATGTTATCATTGTAGCGTTGTGTGCAAGACTGTACTAGAGACTAAAGATATCATTGAATACAAATAATGTTATCTTTTTTCTCAATATGTTTTGCTATGGATACTTAACTCCCCCCCTTGTTAAACGAAATCGTCCCGATTTTTCGACGCTATTTTTAACATTTCTCTTTCATAAGTTTTGTTATAGGCGTCAATCTTTTTTTGTTTTTGACGATCTGTTATACATTGTATAGTTTTTATCATTACGTACGTAAATGCTAGAATAACAATCAGTGTTACAATTGTGTATATAGTTGATAATATCGGTTTTTCTTCAAAAGGAATAATTAGTTTTTTTAAAGTATCTATGTTATCGAATTTGTACATTGTATCTTCTTTAATTATTTGGTCGATGTAAGACTCTGAATTATGATTTCTTAATATAACTTCTTTAATTTGCTTATGCATGTTTTTGTATATTTTATCGTCTAGATTTATAGTATTTTCATAAGTAACTAAGTTTATACCATTAATTGTTTGATTATTTAACTTATGCTTACCGCTTAATAACATAACACCGGATTCAATTTCTAAGTCGTAATCGTATTCTTGTTTAATGTTGCATTTTGAAGTTATATTCTTTAAAAGTGGAATAAGACAATTTTCTTCTTCAAAGTTAATTTCACAAATGTTTTTACTTAGATGATTTTGACAATTTCTTGTTCTTAAATAAGTTTGGTTACATAAGGCAATTGTTTTATCTGTAATGATTTTTCCATATTTGTATATGTTTTCAAATTTCGTATGCAAAGCTACAATCTTTTGGGGTTGTATAACTTCTTTCATCTGCCTTAGTAAAGAGTCTTTGTCCTTAAACTTTATTATGAGTCTTATTTTGTTACTAAAATAGATTTGTGTTTCGATATTATTTGTTATATCTTCAATAAGTTCGAACTGTGCAGTGTATGCATTAAAAGGCTGATTCACAGTTTTTATTATATCATTAGAAGAACTTTCAGCTGAATGTGCTGTTTCTATGGTAGAAGTATTTATGCGTTGACGTGATAATGCGTCAGCTACAAGATTTAGGTTTCCTGGTTTATAAACTAATTTTGCTCCAAAGTCTTCAATGATTCCCTTCCAACGTTTCAGCTTTGTGTTGGGATTTTTTCCTGATACAGAATATATAAGGCTCTGGTGATCGGTATATATGGTTAAGTCTGCTATACCATATATGTAGTTTCTGAGTTTTTGTAAGGACCATATGATCGCTAATAGCTCTTTCTCGTTTGTGCTATAGTTCTCTTCTGTCTTACTCAGTGTTCTTGACAAGAAGTGTATAGGTTGCTTATTCTGACTTAGTACGGCTCCAATAGCTATGTTGGATGCATCAGTAGTAAGCTCGAATGGTTTACTATAATCCGGTTGAAAAAGTTCGACTTGTTCTTTCAAATAATTTTTTAAAATTCTAATCGCTTCTAATGCTGAATCATTCAGATTTAACTTAA
This sequence comes from Cheilosia impressa, assembly GCA_948293265.1. Taxonomy (NCBI): domain Eukaryota; kingdom Metazoa; phylum Arthropoda; class Insecta; order Diptera; family Syrphidae; genus Cheilosia; species Cheilosia impressa. The sequence goes on along the minus strand of OX411881.1, from coordinate 50,994,277 downwards.
TATTTTTACTTTGTTTTTTGTTTACTTTACCGTTATCTCCTCGTAAATATAATGTCAGGGGCTTGGCTATGCTTGCGTATCCTTTTATAAACTTACGATAGTAACATGTAAGACCTAAAAATCCTCTCAAATCCTTTACCGTTTGTGGGACTGGAAAATTTTCTATAGCTGCTATTTTCTCAGGGTTCGTAGTGATTCTACCATGTCTGATTATGTGACCTAAGTATTCTACTTCTTCTTGAAAAAACTTACTTTTCTCATCAGATATTTTTAATGTGGCTTTATTGAGTACGTCGAATACTTGACTTATGTGCTGTATATGTTCTTCCTCAGATGAAGAATATATCAATACGTCATCAATGTAAACGTGTACGAATTTACCTACAAAGTCTCTCAAAATGTCGTCCACGCATCTCTGAAATATGCTTGGTGCATTTTTGAGCCCGAAAGGCATTCGTTTAAAATGATATTTTGCGCCATTTATAGCAAAAGCTGTTTTTTCTTTGTCATCTGTTTTGATTTTAATTTGGTGGAAACCTGACTCCAAATCTAATGTTGTAAAGTACTTGGCTTTACCTAAATTTTGAATTGTCATGTTGACATCCGGAATGGGGTATCTGTCTGTTACAGTGTGAGCGTTAAGTTTTTGGAAATCAACAACCATGCGCCGTTTTGGTTTTCCTTTTTCGTCCAAACCTTTTTTAGGTACTGTCCATATGGGACTGTTATAAGGACTATGGCTTTTTTCTATTATATCGTCATGTAAGAGTTTCTGTATTTCTTTGTTTACGAATTCGTTATCTGCTATGGGATATGGATATTGTTTAACATAAACCGGATTATCATTGGTCGTCCTAATGCTTGCTTCTATAGTATCTGTAAAGGGTAACGGTCCTATGCTGTTATTAATCTTCATCAGTCTATCTATGTCTGCTTTATAAATATTATTTTCCCCAATTATGTAATTAATTTTCTGAATAGATTCGACACTGCTTATGGTAGTTAGAGTCATATTACTAAAATTTATTTCCGCGTTTAGAACTTTAAGTCCTTCATATCCTAATATCATATCAAAAGACTGAATATCCTCTAATTCAAAAAATGTTATATTTTTCTTTAATATCCTAACTATTTTCTTTGTATCTACCATAGAATAACCATGCATTGTTTTTATTTTTATAGGTTTAATTTTAATTTTTTTGCTAGAATCGCATTTTCTATTAATGTAATTATGGGTTGCACCAGTATCAATAAGAATTTTATAAATTTTCTTAGAAATAGTACTAGTTAAATTTAAGCAGGGCAACCCGTCTACTAGTTTAAATGATCTATTCTTATGTTATTATTTACCATACATTCCGTTTCATCTGCTTCTGCATATGTACTGCTGACATCGTCTCTGCGTTGTTGTCGGGAGTTATTTACTCTCTGCTGCTTGAAGTTCTGCTGATAAGATCGTTGCGGTCTGTTGTGTGTGTTGAAACTCCCGCTGTGTTCACGTTTCGCTGGTGGATTATATACATCGGGTTTGTATTGATTCCAATTTTGTCGCTGTGCATGTACAATTTGTCTCGAGTTTATCTCCATCGGCTGTGGTCCTTGATTGTGTTGCTGCATATTATCGTATTGCTTCTGGGGTTGATAATTCGTTGTTTGGCTCGAATAATTTGGTCTTCTTTCGTTTCTGCGTTCATGTGGCATATTTTTGTGGTGCTTATCCTGAGTGAGATGTAAATGCCTGTGCACATTATCATGTTCTATTCTGCGAGCAATTGCGAATGCGTGTTCTAGATCATTTATTGTAGCTGAATATAATGATCCTCTTGTAAAGTTGTCACTCATACCATCAATGAATATACGAACTGCGTCGTCGTTAGCATTTTTAATTAGTCTGTCGATTATATTCGGCGGATCACCTGACATAGTGATTTTTGATATTATTAAATTGAGATTTTTATTTATCTCGTCGTGGTATTCAGACAGTGTGCTTCTTTTTTGCGTGATGGCTTTCATCATGTCTTGTAGCACGTATAGAGGTTCTTGATTAGAGTACGTATAATCTAATCTGTTACGTATCGCCTCAAAATTAAAAATTGTGTTATAATTAGTTAACACATTCGCGGCTGCACCCTGTATTTTACTTTTCACTATAGTCAATGCTGCTGCGTACTTACTGTGTGTTTTGAAGTTTTTAATGCTGTCCATTAATCTGGATGCTTCTTCGCGCCACGACCGATAATTTGATTGATCGCCGTTGAAAATAGGTAGGCTTTTAAATGCGTCTAACTGTATTTCACTACCATCTGTATATGTGGTTCTTATTTCCTCTAGCACAGGTATGTTTGGTACTATGCCTAATCCAGATTTTACTTCATTTAGTTTTGTTTCTAAATTAGTGTTTATTTGATTTTGGTTAGTTATTATTGCTGCTAACCTTGCATTCTCTGTGCGTGTGTGCTCTAGGGTTTGTGTTACTGTGTTGCTCCTGGTTTCTAAAGCTTCTAATCTTGCCATTAATACTGCGAGTTGTTCCATTTTGAACTCGTGTCTGTTGTCGTCGAATTTGTGTGTTTTTTTCCTCCACATATACACTTTCACTGAATTGCTTTGCTGCTTCGTACGAAGAAGCTATATTTGTACCTGCTATGCTAGGTAATTCTTGTAACCGGTAACGCGAGTGTTCTGTTTATACTAGATTTCACTACTTGTTCCCGAGGTCCGCTCGATTGAAGTTAAAAAGTATATTTAACCTCCTGGCAGGATCGCCAATTAAAACACTTGTTTCTTACTTTTAAAATTAAACAATATTTATTTGGAACTATGTCCTTTATTATTGAAATACTTTTTACTAATTCTAAAAGGAGCTTAAGGCTACTATGTAGTTACAATAAGACTGTTGATAAATTCATCATACAGTCGTATTTATATACTTTTCTTATCTATCTACAAGGAGACCCAAGCGTACAATCGTCTTGCTTGATAATGAAGAAGAGATAATATTCCAACATTGTATACAAACGATATTATCTCTTTTACATATGTTATCATTGTAGCGTTGTGTGCAAGACTGTACTAGAGACTAAAGATATCATTGAATACAAATAATGTTATCTTTTTTCTCAATATGTTTTGCTATGGATACTTAACTCGCGCTGATTGAGATCCCGAGGACAGCGCAAACAACACATTCCCCGGGCAGCAGTGGTGGTATTTTCTTTTCTTCGCAGGAAGCTGCGGATTTCAATATTTTTATAATTTACGAAATGAAATAAAAATCGTTTCGTGAAAAATTTGATCATGAACTCATGGCAGACTTTCAATTGTTCCAAGGCGATCGTAAAACTATAGCAATTCGAGAAGTAGAGGCGATAAAATTGTATCGTAACCGAGTGGATAAATGGTAGTATAGCTCTGCGGAACATGCTGCACTGATTAACGAAATGGCTGTAGAGTGGCCCTGTCTTAATGGGCGATCGTAAAACCCTGTTTAATGTTCATGCCGGCTTAGATGCATTTAGAATCATACATAATGAATAGCATTGCCATTGATTTTTGTGATGGCATTGGTGCTTGATGGTGCCTGGGAGGTGGTTGCACGTTGCACCCCAACCTATTGATTTTGTCGTTTACGAAAAATACAAAACAAATTGTTTTATCGAAAATTCTGGGTGCAGCCATATTTTATGCTTTGCTGTAGTTGTTCCCATCCCAGTGAAATCTGAAGGGAGCTGTAGAGGAAATGCATGGCTTTGTTAAAACTCATGAATTGGGGGTTCATATCGGATGAGGTTCCTATATCCAGTGGCAGAAAGAGAAATGTACGCGCTTATTTTAAGTTGTTTTTTGAAATAATATTAGTAAAGGGTTTTACAAAATTTAAATTGTGCGGTCAAGTGATGCCAACTCAAATAAAAATTCAGCGTGACAGTTGACATATATTAGGGTAACTAAAAATGGAGCTCTACACAAAAGAACAATGCGTTTTGAAAGAACTATGAAACAAGAATCTTGTTCTTGTGTCATAGTTCTTAATGCTGTTTTTTTTTAAGCAAATCATCTTCAGGTTTCATCTTAATTGATTTTTAAAAGTGAAACTTTTTTTCCATCTCCTCGCTTTTTTTTAAGGCTTTAGACATCATCAGACTTTTGAGTCAAATCCGATCTAAACTGTCATGGAAATGAATAAGATATTTATAGCAGCTGCTCCCTCGGTAATTTTGTTGCTTTTCGCCATCGAACAATGTTTACTGAAGGCCTAGGACTTGCACAAATGTACCTGGACGAAGTACCACATATTTGTACATATTTCCCTTTTTTAAATAGATAGGTACACACAAGTATTCCATTTACATTAGTTTTTCCTTTCAAACCGAATTTTTGCGCTGGGATTTTGTAAAACAAAAAAAAATATCCCACTGTACTATAACGCTGTCCAACAATATCTGAATGGCTATTTTACTTAGGTATCTTATTAACAATTTTATCACAATTACACTTGCTCGGCTTCGTATTTATTTTTATATTTCAAACGTTTGAACGATTTCCCTTTGACAGGTCGTTTTTTCTTGTTTTTTTCTCTCACTGCAGCGGGTAGTTTTGCGCTAGTTTGAAAAATTTCCCTGAAAGAGATATTTCACATAAAGTACTCCACGTCAAATGGTGAAATGTCAATTTTATTTATGGAGTTTGACATGCCGCTTGTCATGGAAGTGGAACGCGGCCATTCATTTTGTCGTCGGGAACGATTTGGGATATTCAGTATTCACAGCTGTCACATTTATAAAATTACTTCTCAAACTACAAAGTTAGGCCCCAGTTATAGCTATCATTGAAATGCGTCATTGGAACAAATCAGTGGAATAATCCTTTAATTTTTTTGACAAGTCAGTTATAGCAATCATTGAAAAGTTGCTGTCAGTGGAAGTACCTGTCAGTTAAATTAAACAGAGAAAACTCGAAAAATCGGAAAGCAAGTAAAAGTGTTTAATAATCGGAATTATGGGATTGCATAAAAGAAATAAAATGTTATTATTATTATTGACAATGCTCAGTTTAATAAAAAAAAGAAAAAGTTACAGTACGCGAAAGCGAATGTTCCAAGTGCATCCTTTGTATCGAGCCCGAAAACTCCAGGGAGAATATTTTACATTAATGCATCGTTTGGAAATGTTTCCAATGAAGTTTTATGAATATTTTCGAATGAACAAAGAACAATTTAATTTTATATTAAAGAAAATTCATAATGATATAAAGCCCAAGAATAATTTGTTCCGAAAACCAAAAGATTTTATAAGTTCAAAAGAAAAACTTTGTTTAACTTTGCGGTAAAGTTGAAATTATATATTTTTTAACGAATACATTCATAAATAATCTATTTTCAGATTCTTAGCGACTGGGGCTAGCTTTGCTGACCTATCATTTCGCTTTCTGATGGGAAAAACCACTGTTCGGAATTGTGTAATTCAAACAATTTCTGCCATCAATTTTCATCTGAAAGCGCTTTATATGCCCGCAACTCAGAGCCCAAAGGACTGGAAAGATATAGCCGATGGCTTTTTACAAAATTGGAACTTTCCTAATTGTTTAGGAGCAGTTGATGGGAAACACATAAGAATGTTTTCTCCTCGCAACTCGGGAAGTTTCAATTTTAATTACAAAAAATGCTTCTCAACTATCCTCATGGCTGTAGCCGATGCAAACTACCGATTTATAATGGTAAGCATCGGGGCCCATGGTTCAAACGCAGATTCGACAGTTTTTTCTTCTTCATATTTCGGAAGAAGTTGGATAAATAATCCAGTAGAACTCAAAGTACCTGCTGATAGTCCTTTACCGGACACAACTGAACCTCAACCCTATGTCCTGGTTGGCGATGAGGCTTTTGGTTTAAGGTACAATATGCTTACACCGTATTCTGGATCTGGACTTACCAATAATCAACGGATTTATAATTATAGGTACTAACATAAATTGATTTCTTAATACATTGAATACATTATGCAACTTGTTTTAGGCACTCTAGAGCTAGAAGAATTGTAGAGAGTACCTTCGGCATTCTTGCTCATACTTGGAGAATACTCTTAAAACCACTTGAGGTCCAACCTGAAGTTGCCAAGCCGTTGATACTATGCTGCTGTATTTTGCACAATTATCTGCAAGCTCGACAAACACGCCAAGAGACAAATGACGTCCTTTTGTCTGAACCACTTATTGATCACACAAAAAGAATGCAACAACCAGCTTCAAATGCAGTTCTAATAAGGAATAACTTTGCTGATTGGATGATTAATGAAGGAAATGTGGAGTTTCAGTACCAACAAATTTGAAAAAAATTATAAAGTTAGCTCTTTTTTGTAGATTTTTTTTATTGAAATAAACCAACTAAACTAAAAAAGCATTCACTGCACAGTCTCATATTGTTTTAAAAGAATATCACAAAAAAAAATAAAAAACAGTTCAATAACATAAAACACAACAAAATAAAGCTCACAGATCATCGCCAAAATCCGTGGCCAGTATATGCAAAATCTTTTGCTGGAACTCAATGCATTTTTTATTACTGAAGTGTTCCACCTGCTTTGCCACACCTTCAAAAAATGATTCCATGGGTTTTTTGCAAGTGGTTGGAGAACTTGCAGTTTTTTCGATCGCTTCCAACACCCTCTCAAGTTCATTCACATTTTCGTTTTTTTTTTTTCTTTTGTTGAGTGGACCTTCTTGATTTCTCTTGCCAAACGTTTTGTTTGGCTCATCTGTTGGGTCGTCCACATCATACCGCTCAAATTCTGTTCTTTCTTCGGAATAGTTGCCGCAATCGCTGTGCAAAAATAGACATTTGAATGTAATTATGTATTTAATAATATGTACAATAAATACGTACTCTTCCGGAACCTTAATATAGGGTATTAAAAATTTCAACGCCTCAAAATGCACCCACTTCGATTTTGCAGCTGAGGCAGACCCGCTTGGAGTGTTGGACTCTTCTTTGTAAATAGAGCGAAAGCAGTCTCGAAGGGAATTCCATTTTTTTTGGCATTCGTCAGCTAAAAACATACTTTTGTTTGGTAAAACTTTAAACAGGGAACCAAATAACTACTTACCCCTTCTCCCCAAAACAAGAGCAATGTCCACCCAAGCATTTTCCCGCCTCCTACGGTTACTATATTCGGGGGTATTTTTTGCGTAAATGCAACAATGATTTTTCACTTCTAATATCAATTTTATTTCAAACTCTCTCTTATTATTTTTCTGTTCATTTTTTAATTCTTTTAAATTTGGTTGTTGCATGTTTATCAAATTTTAAAGATAAGCAAAACAAGCACAACCAAAGAACAACTTGCAATAAACAATTCGGTTTCGAGGTTGGAGTTGATCATTGAAAGCAAAACTGACAGCTGAGAACAGAAAGAGAATCGAACACATCAGTGAAACGAATGGGTTCCAAATAAGAGAAACGAAAATCAGCTGTTCATTGAAATCGATTTCAATCAGTGAAATAATAAAAGTGGATTTAAAGAAAAATTGTAATCAGAATTAAGCTTTTTTTTTCGTAAAAAAATTCCACAATTGATTAGCATTATTTTGATACCAACTAAAGCCAATATTGTTTGATAAATGGTCTTAAAATCGTAAATCAAAATTTTCAATGATGCATTTCAATGAAAGCTATAACTGGGGCCTTACACAGAAAACAATCTTGTTTCTAGTTACATGAGCTCCCCGAAGGTCGAACTGCTTTGACGTCAACCCGGCGAAAAATGTCAACTGGAGGACTAAAATAAAACTCAAGAGGAAACTAAATAAGAATTAAAAGACAGCTTGACGTTGGGTAGACATTATTCCTGCAGATGACGGTACATTTTCTGTCGCTACGACACTGTGCAGTGGTTGTAATAAATACGGTTACGATTACGATTTCAAGTTCCATACTCCATTTTGTACAATAAACCAGCTCTCCATGTGGTTAACGATCGCAAACAATACGTGCGAGTACACGTGCGTATAAAACACTAGGCACACTTAAATAGTAAAAAAAAGTTTCCATTTATATTTCGGGCTATGAATCCATAAATGCCAAGCGGCTCATAATTATTTGAACGTGCGAGCCATATTTTTGGAACGAGTGGAGTAGACCTAGCGCTGTCTGTAAGCGTAAAGTTGCATTTGAGAGCATGCCACAATTTTTTGCTATTTTGGCCTTTTTTAGTTGGAGAGTTGGAAGGCCATGTCAAGTCTCAACTCTCAAGACAGTTCTTCCATTTTCCAGACTGTCGCTGTGTTCCTGTCTCGCCTCGTTCTTCTTGGGTGACATTCGGCATCTGGCTTTTTGACCCATTATCAACACCCTTTATTCGGTTACACATTGTTGGGAGTGGACTACGAATTTTTAGATTAACAGTTTGATATCATCACTGACAAAATAAAAAGTGTATCTCGCGAATAAAGAAAACAAAACCCTACCCAGACGTCATCCAGAGATTTATTCAGTTTACGAAAATTGATTTCGTCCAGATTCGCCGGCGTATGAACGCCATTCCGACGTCGTCCTTGAGGAGACGAAGAAATAAATCCGTAGGAATAGCAAACTGGATTTTATTACTGAAAATTGTGCTATCTCTCCGAAACTTCTCCCAGATATACCTACCCGGACCCGCACCGGCATACACAACAAATTGCTGATTTCACGAAACTGATGAAAGGTGGTTTCCCCCAACACCCTATACCTACCCGTCTGCGATAAATTGTCGAATCGGCAGCGAAAATGGGAAATTTCCCAGTCAGAAGGATGTCTTCATCAATTTTGATTATAGTCGAGTGTCTGTGGGGTGTGGAAGAAGATACCTCTACCAAACCCAAAAACTAAGTTACGTGCGAATTGCTTTTATGATTCCCATGCCAAATAGGCGTCGCAAAATCACAACTAGAGCTAGAGGCTACAAAACATCCTGCGTCACCGTATCTTCTTCTTTCAAACGTATATACCATACAGCTCTCTTCCGAATGTAATTTGTAAGCGTCGACAAGGGCACATTTCACTCCCAGTCGCATGCCATGCCTTCGTATATGTATGAAACGATAAAAGAGCAGGCCACTCCGGGGGATCTGTTTCACGCATCTGTTACAGGTGAAATATGTGCGAAATTTTCTCGGATTACATCCTTCAAGAGACTGGGAGGAGCCGAGGTGGTGGTTGTTTACATGATTCTATCCTTGACATGTGCTGCAGCAAGGCTCTACAACTTGATGACAACTTTGAGGTAATTGAGCACACCTACCTGTCGATTTTTGCCTCTATGTTAATAACAGCACTCATAATAGTGCTTTACAGTGGATGCTTTCATTTCGTCAAGAGTCCTCAAAAAGACCTACCTACACAAATGGAGAGAATTAAATTAAAATGTGCAATACAATTTAATGGAGCAAGTAGCAAACGATCGAAATGACTCATTACGCAACATGCAACATGCACCATCAACATCATGGCACTCATGTCGGATTCACGCATGTCGCTATATACTGTGCTCCAATTGCATGCATTCAATTACGGATAAACGCATGCACGCACACATTTCCGCCCCATTATCGTCCACGCCATTCCCCATTACCCCATAATTTTGTGCTGCATACACGCTGATGACTGCTGCAAGTATCCTTACAAGGTAATGACGTCCTCTCCTCGCTCCTCCTATGGGCGACGTCGTGGTCGTGTACTCAGATTCATTAATAATTCCACGCAAAGTATCCTCTACTCGCCGGTGTCGGCCGTTGCTGTTAATTTATGGATTAAACAGAAATCACCTTTCAGCCTGACATCCTTTTTCTCATCCTCAAAGAAAAAAAATTACGTAATGCATGGCACAGAACATTATCCATCCTTCTCGTGCGTCCTGCCTTTCTCTCGCTATTTTGTAGGTCATCGTTCCCCTGCCTCCGTTTCGATGTGTCATAACGGTCATGTTGAAGTAAATCAAAATAATAAATGCACACACGGATGGCAAACAATCGATATTCTCACCCAACTTCCGGCTTTGCTAAAACTGTGCACAGCACAGAGGCAGAGGCCCTTTAGCCTAATGGTCAACAGCTTGGGTTCTCGTCCGCCGTCCTTTGTGCTACAGCACATCGTGCGTCCGCCCGTCACCCCGTCTGTTTGGCCATGGCTTTCAGGTTTTGCAAAGGATGAAAGTAGTCGTTCGGCTGTTTCGTTTCGTTTCGCTTCGTCTATATCACATAGCAACAGGAGGGTTTCCCGGATATTCCAAAAGGAAAGGATATGGAGAAGTCCTACGTGCATGCATCGCCCAGGCCCAACACCGGTAATCGTGTGCATAGAGCTAACTACAGCACCGGGTTCCTATTATCGTTCGTTGTCGTTATCGTCCTTTTCGGTTCGTTCGAATAGACTGTTCGGAGTTGGAGGCGGTATGGCTTTGGTTCTATTTTCACGATTGTGCAAGCTTTATCATGTTGAAATTATTACTCTGTGTATATGGTGGTTGTTGCTATGGACGAAATGGTGCGTTATTCATTTTGTTTCCTTCCTTTATGACTTGTTGGGATTGGAATATACATGCGATGGTGGTGTTGTATCACTATTTTGCATTTGCCCGAACAGACCTTAGGCGAAATTAGTTTTCATATAGAAAGATGGATTTTAGACATTGGTTATTAAAGCTTCGCACACATACCTACTCTTTCTTTATAAGTATCTACTTCATCTGATTGCAAGGAAGTGCAGTCTAAGGATTAAACTCCTTTTTTTACATTAATTTTCCAATTATTTCCAGCTTAGGTTTTGTTTCCTCGATTTTCAAATCCGAAACTGCAATCTGAAACTTCAAAAATTAGTTTTATAGTGCATACCTAGATTGACTTACTTAATATACATAATCATAATATCAATTTCAGCAACCAAATGTCAAACTAGACGGAGACACGATACAAACTCTGAGCTGCGAGGATAATGACAGTAATATGCCTTAAAGCTGAAGTTTCGTATCCCAAAATTACACCACTAGCAAAGGCACTTTTGTAATATTTCGCTTTCGCGCCTGTCAAGACCAACCATTGTGAACCTTATCAATAAACAACAATATTGTCATGACACAGCTTTTTGACGTTTCGCTGTCAAAACCTCTCCGCCATTTTTTTAGCACACAATTTCACAATTGAAAAACTATGAATTGCACGAGTTACGTTTGTTGAAGAAAACCAAAGTCAACTTAACTTTTTATGAACTTTATTGTTTCCAACTCAACTTAAAACTAAAACTAAACTTGTCCTAAAGGCAAACATGAAATCTTTTTATAACAGGAAAGTACCCAGGTTATGTACATAAAATGTTTCCCCATCTCTGCTGCTACTGCTCTCACGCTGTACCTGCAGGTACACTTGTTGTGTGGCGTCTTATATGGGTACTGCTACGATTGTGACCCTGAAGTTGTTTGTTCACAATTCTGCTGCTGTTAGGAAGCTGTTGTTGCGATGTGGCTGTTGTGATGCTGCTGTTGTTAATACATGTTTTCGTGTGGCGTTTTATATATGTATTTGCGAATGACCCTGAAGTTGTTTGTCACCATTCTTCTGTTGCGATGCTGTTGCGATGCTGCTGTTGTGATGCATTATTTGTCATGTGTCGTTTAATAGATTTGTGAATGTCGTAACTCTTCCCGCCAAAGTATGAACTGATGACGATGAGGTGAAGTTCATCGATAAATGATGGGCAAAGTGCATAGTTTAAATTATAATACATATTTGGCCCCGTTTTTTTCTTTTTATTCTATACCTACATAATATATAATTAGATAGCTATGTGTACAATGCTGTTATATGTTTAACATATGAATATACAAAATATATATTTTTTTTTTTTTGTTAGCTAGATGTTATCACTCCATTTATTTTTCAAGTTTAAGTTAACGTAATTGAAAACTAAATCAAATTTCCAAACTGATCGTTTTTAATTAAATTTTAAATTGACAAATAATTTTCCTTGTCGTTGTCTTTTTAGGTTATAACAATAAAAAAATACAAATAATATGAATTTCAAACAGAGTTCGTAACACGAAAATACAACTACGTAATTTTACAAATAAATGAAATAAACATATCTTAACAGTACATATTTCGTCTATACATTAGAAGTGTGTTTATAACTTTTAGCTATACATTTTTTTTTTATCCAATATAATTTTCCTTTTTATTTTCTATTTTCTAAACGAAAATACAAAAAAAATATATGTATACAACATTTATATAAAGGATTCCACGAACGACATATTTTGCTTTGCATTTTATTCACATACCTATATGCACAATGACATGTTATAACATTTAACACATACCTTTACATTTTGAAGTAGTTTCAAAGTTCACAAATATTCATATACTTATACAACCGTTTCTAGTGAGGAGTAATTTACTCAACACTATTTTATTTATTTATCTATTGTTTCATTTCTGTTTTTGTTGTTTGAGTTCCTTATATATATATATAAATTATTTAAATTTATATAGACACTGGTATATATCGTTCTGGTATAGTTTCAACATTGATTATTACTATTTTTTTTTTTTTATGTTTATAGGTAATATATCACCGATGTTCCTTCGATTAATATTTCTACTTTTCTTTTATAATAATTTTATTTTAATGTTTAATTTTTAGCACCGATATTCACTCGATTAACTAAAATTCGTTTTGTATTATTGGTCTTTGGAGCAACTAAAGAATTAAAATCCACCACTATGATATGCCCTCGTAGTGTGTTGCTTATAAAGTACAAACGTCAACTTTTAGCTACTTAGAAATTCACTATAGGACGATGCACCACATCCTACCGACTGCGCCAGTTACGTTTGTTGAAGAAAACCAAAGTCAACTTAACTTTTTATGAACTTTATTGTTTCCAACTCAACTTAAAACTAAAACTAAACTTGTCCTAAAGGCAAACATGAAATCTTTTTATAACAGGAAAGTACCCAGGTTATGTACATAAAATGTTTCCCCATCTCTGCTGCTACTGCTCTCACGCTGTACCTGCAGGTACACTTGTTGTGTGGCGTCTTATATGGGTACTGCTACGATTGTGACCCTGAAGTTGTTTGTTCACAATTCTGCTGCTGTTAGGAAGCTGTTGTTGCGATGTGGCTGTTGTGATGCTGCTGTTGTTAATACATGTTTTCGTGTGGCGTTTTATATATGTATTTGCGAATGACCCTGAAGTTGTTTGTCACCATTCTTCTGTTGCGATGCTGTTGCGATGCTGCTGTTGTGATGCATTATTTGTCATGTGTCGTTTAATAGATTTGTGAATGTCGTAACTCACGCGGATTTTATTCCCTAAAATGATAAAACATTATTTACTGAATTAGCTGTCAAAACCAACTGCCATTTACGATCAAACAAACTTGGCTGCATTTTTACGTGTGTACTCCATTCCACCCATCACGTCTGTCATAAAATGAGTGCAAAGCGCGAAAAGTTTGCACATTTGTGTTATCATTTGGACGTTCTGCTCAATTCTGTAACTTGTCATGGTGTTTTGGCATAAAAATAAAAAATAAACACCAGATTAGGCAGATGCCACCAAAACAACATGGCCGCCACAGGCCAGGCTGCCAATATCAACTCGTCCAATTGAAAAACCTGTTGCAAAAAAATAATAATTTCTTAAATTTTTGTTTTATTTTGCACTCCTCGGTGCTCTCCAAAAAACTTCTAACATAGTCCTCAACAAAATCATGAAAGGGCAGCCCTGATTCGACAAAGTTACGTTCGACCGAGTCGCGCACTTTATAATTTTCATGTTCAGCATTTCTCATTATTTGTCACTGAGATTGTGCAGCATAAATAAAAGAACGATGAGAATAGATTGACCGTCCCTTATCTATTCAAAACAAGTTTCATCCCTTTAACCATCACAGTTTCGAAACTAGTCATGGATATGATACAGTGATGGGACTTCTACCACTTAAGTGGTATTTCTACCACTTTTTACACTTTTGGAAATTCTACCAACCTGAACTCGAAATCTACCACCTTTTACTCATCGCTACTCGCTAATAATATTTCTTTGCCATCATTGCATTAAATTGAAAATTGTTCATTTACCTACTCGCCTTATGTCGTTTTCCATTGGGACCACCAAAAATCTTTTTCAGATCTCAGATTTAACGAGGCTCATGGAACATGCAACGAAATTGATCTGCTTTTGTAAATGGATTAGTGCGTTATTTGACAGCAATATCAGCTGTTCAAATTGCATTCGTTTTTGGAAAAATCAGTTATGGATATCAACTTGAAAAATGTTCCCTATGTTGTAGATACAAATGGAGTAGTTTCGGTGATTCGTAGTTTCCAAATGATGAGAAAGGCAATGAAGATAATAATTCCTTCAACATTATATTGCCTTTTATGTATTTCTTTATTTTGGTTTTGACGAAACTTTGCGCATTTGTTTTGAAAGCAAACTTCTTAAAATGACGTAAAACAGCTGTGATAAAAAATTATCGAGATCTTCAAAAAGTGATCCGAATCGAAAAAAAGATTGATTTTTTTGCCCAATGGAAAACCACATTAGATTTACCCATACACACTCAGCTATCAGTATTTTTTTCTGAGAATTTAGCAAAAGCTTCCCGTCCAGTACACCATTTACTGCGCTAAAATTTTATTATTTGACTGTATTTGCGAGAGAGGGTTTTGCTATATTTTGATATTTTGTAGTTAATGATGAGTTGAATCTATGGCGTTTTTTCTGTAGTTCCTTTTTATTTTGATGCGTTTACTTCAAAAACTTTTAATTTTTTAATAATATCAAGAACTATTGAAAGTGAAAATGCGTAAATTCTTGGCTTTCTCTAATGCTTGCATTATTTTAGTGCAAGTGGAAAATTTTATTTTCTACCACTTTTCTACCACCTTTTTTTAATGCTATCTACCACCGTTTCGCTATTCTCAAGTCCCATCACTGATATGATATGTTATCACAATTATTTCACAAATACCTACAACACTTGCACTTAACAGTTGAACAAATAAATAAAAAATCGTACACATTGCTATCAATCGACGCGACGCTCACTCAAAGAATGCGAGTTAAAGTAAACTGGAAAAAATATCCACATCGTTTCACTCACGTTGTCCGCATCTAACACCAACGCCACTCAGGCACACTCAATGACTCACTCGCTTTCGCTAGTCGCTGTGGCCATGACAGTGGCGCTGCCAACACAAATTTGTGATATCCGAACTGAACTACGACTACCTACGTACGAATGCCAACGAAGTGCTATGAAGAATGCACAAAAATATAGTTCCCGGTAGACGATGTCGGATGTACTATAATACCAAACCATAGGGAATGAGAAACAAAGATCAAAGTGAAAATAATTTTATTTTTTGTTTCCTTTATTTATAACTCATTATACATTCGCAGCTGCGGCAGCCGCAGCGACAATGACAACGATGAGCGGTAGAAGAACGTAGGTTGCGAACCAAAGATACTTTTTTGCGTTCCTCCTCACTCCTTTCCGTATTTCGCTACTTCTGCTTTCGTACACATGAATCAAGAACGAACTCAACGCCCAACGCTATAAAAATCAAATGTACGAATGTGATGCATAGCAACGAAAGCAAAACAACAGTTTGCTTGCTGTTGATTATCAACTTCAATTCCCTCTTGCGCTCACATTCGACTGTCTAGCGTTGACGGCGATGTTTTTCCACATTTTGTTGTTTCCTCCATTTTCCACGTTCGCTTGTGTCTTTCCTTTGCTTTTGTACATTTTCGTACATGTTTCTGCTTTGTGTGTATGCATCGAAAGATATGAAAAGGAAGACTGTGAAAATGAGGTTGATTCTCTGCTTCGGGTAGTTCGCAGTTAGCTTTTGCATTCAGTTTCGTGAAGAAGTTAAGTGTTGCAGGACGGTTTGTGTTGTTTGTGACTGCACAAAAATGGCGAACAGAATGAATACAGATTTAGAAATCGAATTCAAACGATCGGTTATACATAAAATCAAAGAATATCCAGTAATTTGGGACTCAAAAAGTCGCCTGCAAGGCGTGTGGAAGACAGATACGCGCGCAGCATGGGACGATGTTCAGGCTGCTGTTGACTTTCCATTGAGTAAGTTTAAGTACATACAACTCATTTACGATTATGGTAGATATAGAAATGCGGAGGACGGACCTGTTTTTGGCGCGCAGCACATTTTTGTTCTGTTCTCTAAAATGGAAGCATGGAGAGTTATGTTAGATTTTTTGTATGTACGGTTACATCAGCATGATCTTCTATACAAAATAGTAGACCGAAAGTTTCCTATAAAACAAAATGGCTGCCAATAGTTGTCAGAGGGCAGAAAATTATGGATAGATGGCAGTGTTTCCAGATTGAGGGGGGATATCCTCGCTTTTGCCGATTTGTAGTGGAGAAAACCGGAAAAACCGGGGACGAGCTTAAAAAGGGTACAAACGTCAAAATTGTTAAATATGAGTTTTTTTTGTAAATCGTAAAATAGTTGTGGATATGAATAGAAAATGAAGCCGCTCCAATTGCAGCTGTTTTATGTTCATGTTTATTTAAAAATAAATAAATAAATAGTTGGCGCAAAAGGTCGGTAGGGACCCTGGGCCTGGCTTCTCAGAACCATTCGTTTGGTGTGAGTTTTTAATTTTTGGGACGAATGGACATCATCTACAATTTTATGCCGAGTCCAAACGGCTAATTGAGAAGCTTCTTCAGGACAGTTTTACTCTCGGATGTTTGTCAGACGCTCGCGAGAGGTGGCGCAGTGGAAAAAAACCTTGAGTTGGAATTTGGGTTTTCTCGGGATTCGAACCTGGGACCCCTCTCTTAGTAGTTCAACACACTAACCACTAAGCCACTGCGCAGTTTAAAAGTTGTAGTAGGAACGGTTTTATAGGAGTATATGTCAAATTCAAGGGGACAATTTTTTTAAGAGGATCATATATTCGAAAGTCTGAAAACACTGGCACAATGTTTGTGATTTGTGGAGGCTTTAAGTGCTGCAAAGATTATAGCAAACGTCATATTTATACTAACTGCTATAGGAGCCAACTTCACTCGGGTTCGCAAAATTATGGGAGTGGATGTGAGCCTAACAAATTTTCTTTTGCATATTTTCAGGGAGACTAAAACTGCTGTGGGCATCATTTCGGCGGCACTACTTCGATATTCTCATGGGTAAGACTATTGAACGGGACTGTAACCTACCCAAATGGAAACTCTTTCACGACATGTCATTTATGTACGAAATTATAAAGGAGATAATCTCGGAAAAAATGGGAGGTATGATACCGCCCTTGTTTAAGCCACAGCCCTTAACAGAAAATGGTCCTCCGTGGGTGGCTTGTCCTTGCTGCACACCTCTTATGGGTGAATACGTTCCAAGTTCTATGGATTTACAAATTGGGAGTCCTCATACACTAGCTCAATCATGCCAAGGGACCCCAATCGAGATATACGACTTGTCGGACCTGGACGACTTCAATCAAGATCAGACAACAAATTCTTTTGAAGAACAACTGTCCGATGATAGTCTGTGTGAATCCAGTGAAATAGTTATTTTAAAGGAACCAACAGCTGAGAAAAATTCAAGCCAACCAACCCAAACTCAAACCACCTCCTTGCAAACCCCACTCTATGAAAACAGTTCAAACCAACCCAACCAAATAAGTTTCGTGAATGAACCGAACACTGTGTACCAATTCATTCAAACCAATTCATCGCAAACGCTACAGCCAGCGAGCAGTATAGTTCAAAACGGGCAGACATATTTTCTGCAGAACCAACTATCCGCGCAAAGTGTTGGTCAATTATTGCAATCCAATCAAACCATCATTTTCCAAGAACCACTGTCTGCGGAGAGTTTAGGCCAATTGATCCAAAACAATACAATTCAGTTCGCCCAACCGATTTTCTACCAAGAACCACTGCCCGAGAACAATCAGACAAATGTTTGTCAACAACCACCATCCAACCCAACCCAGGCTTGTCAAAGAAACGTCAAACGGGCCAGAAAACCAAAGCATTACGTTCCAAGAGAGGTGCTTGCTGTGGATCGGGAAAAAATCATCAACGCCATAAGACCGCATCCTGTTATCTACGTCAAAACACCCTATAATAAAGGCCCTCTAACGCAGACATGGAAAAAGGTAGCTGCGGAGGTCGGACTTCAAGTGCGTAAGTATAACTGACAACTGAAATAAAAGTTTAGATTCAGACAACTTTCTATCTTGTGCAGATACGGTAAGGAATCGTTGGAAGCTAATCAAGCAGCGTTTTGTGGATGAAATGGTGAAAGAGCGATACTCTGACGGACAATTTAAATCAACGTGGGAAAGTTTTCAGCAAATGGAATTTATGCGCGAGTTTCTGAAAGAGGAAGTCGACGATATCGACCGAATACGAACACACATCCAAACACTAGTGAAAGCGAAAAGGAGTGCCCAAACAATCGACCTATGCTCGGACGATGACGATAGCAGCGATGCATCCGAAAATGTGTCCACCAAACAACGATCTCAAAAAGTGAAGAAAGTCAAGTGTGATGAGTGCGCCAAACCGATCGAGCAGCCAGAGGAAAACCAAATGCTGGAGGTCACAACTCCGGATCTCACCAGCAAAGATCTCGAAAACTCGGATCCACCCGAAACGGATGTAAGTCTTACGAATAGCTACCAGGAAGCCTTTGAACGCAGCATTACAGCCACCAGACTCGATGGCGATCAGTGCGAACCACCTATCAAAGAGGCTCAACCCAAAATAGCTAAAAGCAAGGACAGCGAAAAATCCGACGTCCAAGTGATAGAGCTGGACCTTTCCAGCGATGAAGAGGACACGGTAATAAGCATCGACGACGACGATTCAATAGCAGCTGAAAGCGAAGAGGAAATCTACGCAGAGATATCCTCTGTGTACATTTGTCCCTCGCCGGAATATGCACCTATATCGTCTGTGTATATCTCCCCGTCGTCACCGGCAAGTGTTCCCTCTACCTCTACTGCCGCAGCAAATATAACCGACCCGAATGACACAATATGCCTCGACGATGATGATTAGAATACAACAAATAAAAACAAGGAAATTTAAATAGTGTATACTCGCTTTTTTTTAAGTCATTTCCAAAACAAAACTGTGCCTGTTAGTAGTTACATGACAGATACCAGTCTAACGATCCTTTTGGATGTGCCGAGAACGTTCGCGATCCCTTCTTTTAGAAACAGACCGACCTCCCGCTCATCGTTATGTCACGAAACGTCAAAAGCTATAACTCGAAAACGCACCTTATTTCTAAAAGAACAAAATGGATGAGTTCGCACGAAATAAAAATGGCGTAATTAACTCACAAAACAAAATGGCGGAATTGGAAAATAAATTCGGAGTTCCATCGGCAAAAAGACACTCAGTTCTCACTTAGTAAGTTTAGTTTTCAGTGCCAGGCTTAGTTGCTTCCCTAGTGCAGATTAACCCACCGAAAAGTGTTTGTCGCTGGATTTTTATTTTGACAGCAACAGTGACTCTAGTCGGATATGCTCCTAATTCTCGTAAAAAGAGTTTCCAACTTCCACCAAAAGTGTAGACAAAATGGTGAAACGAAACACTGCCAATCTTCACCGATCTTGTCAACAGTTGAGCTGCAGCCTTAAAATTGCATATACTCGTAAATACTAGATAGAAACTTATTTTTCTTTATGTTGCACATCACTATAATTGAAAAAAGCAACCGGAGCAAAACAGAATTCAGAAACGATTTTTAATTTTGTTCCTCTCTGTGGAGAGAAAAACTAGAAAAAGTAGAGAAGGCAGATGAGAAAAAGAATAAGTAAAGTAGAAAAAGCAACTTCTATGGCGTTCAACTAAAATGTGCTCCTATTCTGTGAATAAATGTGTGAAAACAAAACGAAAACGAAACATAGGTAGCGAAAAGAAATCGTCACTGGACTTCCAGGTGCCTTGCCTACGGTCCATGATATCTCTCATGATATCGAAGTTTGACTTCGAGTTCCGGAATTGACGCATGAGTGCTTCTCGAAGCGTGAGCCAATCCCGAGATCACATGCATTCGTATGTGAAATGAATTGTATTGCGATTTCAGTTTAAATTTGCGTAGGTAAGGTACCTAGTTTGTTAACCCTTGCATTTGCTTATTTTCACTCAATACCTCGGACAAACCCATTACCTAACCATAGTTCTTCTCTACGTTTCATTTTCATCATTCGTAGGCGGAGGAGGTAAACGTACAGTTTAAATTGAGTCATTCATGTCATGAGTGATAAAGACTAGCACGAGGTACGTTTATTTTTCTATTTTCTCTTTGCTTTGCATGAGTGTTCGCTTGCTTTAATTTTAAATTTAATTTTTCGAATCTTTCCTTTATTTGTCTGGACTACTGATCTAGGACAATCAAAACTGAAACACATCAAAGTCAGTCAGACAGTTGTCGGACTTATTAAACTGGATACTTGAACGTCCCCAATATTGCATATTATGAAATATAGATGTCGGATTGTCGGGTGTCACTTTGCGTCAAATTAAAACAGGGTTACCGTGCATTTTTGTTTTTAACTAAATTTCGTACTAAACCTTTTGTCATGTAGAATATTTGTTTGGAAAACGTTATGTGCTTCTTCAAAGGCCCTGCAAAAAGGTTTTTAAGATATAGGTAAATTCAAGAAAAATTAATTTTAAAAATATGTAATAGATTTTTTTATACAAGGTAAGAAATAAAGGGCACTCATTCCGTAGTCTTTCAGACGATTATCGTCAAAACGATAGACCTCCAAAATTAACAACTAAGTGTCAAAATTATGAATTTAAGGCCTTAATAAAGTTAATTTTCCACAAATGTAATGAAAGCTGAAGATAGTGAAATAAATTTGGCCAGAATGTAACTTCTGATGGTCATCAAAATTTCAAAAACGACATCGTCCAGGCGATTATTGTTATACGAAATTTGGCCTAAGGTTGTCAGAAATATCTGTCCATGGCGTAAGAATCTACTTGTACAAATCGGTAGAAGACTTTCGACTGATTTTAACTTTCGACACCACGAACTATAATAGGTAGGTAACTTATAAAACTGCAACTCGGTCAGTTAGTTGTCCAACTACCACGTGCAAAATTGACAAATATGGCCGAGAGTGACTAGGTACTTCTAGGACTTTCCAGTTAAAACGAAATATGTACCAAAAATAAATGACAAGTAAGAATGTGCTTTTCCCAAAAGGATTGCTTTCTTAGAGGGTTTCCTTCCTCATTCTACGACGAACTTGACGTTTTTCCCGAAAATAGGTTATGAAAACATTTTTCCCATTCCCTACACACCAGACAAGATCCAACACTTCAACGCTCAATGGCATCTTCGTCTTTGGAGAAAGTATACCTATCCATTCCTAAAATGTGTCTTTCTCCCTAAAAGTGTATCGAAGCCAAGATCTTCTTCACGTTCGCCGCATTAAGATCCCCAATCGTGACATCGAAAAAGTAAAGCAAACGCAACCGTTTCGCTGCTACCATAATGTGATCCTATCAGCTCTATAGCTTGCTGGCATACACCACACCAGTAGATACATCTGTGAACATGAACATGAACTCCAATTTCACGTACATTCTAACTCGGGGTCTATCACGGAATATGAAATTATTATGATAATTATATTTGTTTATTTTCTTCTCTATTGTCATTTTTTCTACTGTTTTGCTTTGCATATCGCTCCTCGGAGATCTCAAGTGGTTTGTATACGCTTCAGGTATACCCATGGTAACAGGCCATTGTCTGTGTGACTGGGCTACATCAACCGAATTTCTTTGAAGCGCAGCTACTTGGATTGCAGACAGCGATTGGGTAAACCTATATACCTATACCCACCATAACCAACAGCTCAGAGCTCAACCTCAAGGTAAATGCGATGTTTTCTCTTTAATCGCGAGGCGACCGACGCGACGTGTGTCACAGCAAGGGTTATCTCCGAAATTAAATCGGTCAGTAAATTTTCTTCATTATCGAGATCCTTGGCAGCTGATTAGCTAGCGTGCTACTAGTGCATTATGCACTCAAATAAAAGCGAGGTGTGTTACCCACTTTTATTTTATTTTTTGACACCAGGTGTCATTGTACATTTTTGTATCATTTCAACCCTTTCGAGCGGGGTGTTGTTTTTTTTTAAAGCCAAACACATTAAAGTTTAATCGCTGATTTATGTGACAACAATTTACGGAGGAGAGGAGACAAATTAAATAAATAAAATTGTTATCGCTCTACATATGTGACACTGTTTGGCGGATGTTGCTATATATTGCGTGTCCTCCCTCTCTCTCTCTGGGTAGAGGGAGGGCGGCTATAAATTGTGCCGCTTTTATTGCTACGAACACATCGTAAAAAATGATCGAGCACTGATGATTGAGCAAATCGCTGATTTATGACCGAGAGGCGAGGACGCTAAGTATCTTCCCGACACATATTTGCGCCTGCTGGGGTAGAGAAAATCCCTCCGATGATAGTGCCATAGCACTCATATTTGATTGGACATCAATTTGAGGCGATTAACATTTTTTTATGGATGACAAATATGTTTTGTTTATAAAAGGGTTGGACTTGTTTACCACATACAGCCGCTGTGTCCTTGAGCCGTTTTATTATGTGTCCTTAGTTGAAGTGACAAATACATTATTTTGTCATCAAGGGCACATTGAAGTTTTTCCTATCAGTCAGAAATGAGTAAAATTAAAATACAGCAAAATAAAATAAAAAAAAAAAAAAACAACCAACGTTTCCTTCGAGCCGGATTTGAACCAGCGACCTATGGATATCTACCAGCTTTGCCTCTACAGTCCACCGCTCTACCAACTGAGCTATCGAAGGTGTAAGAGACTCTGTGTCGAATTGGATCCACAATCGCTTCGATGGTCTACTTAATCCAAGAGCCCCAAGTCAAACCACTTACTTTGCTGCGCCAGTTTTTATTGTTTCACCTAATCAGCATTCATTTATTCACCTCAGCGATAAGACGAATGAATTTCATTTTCCGTTTCAGTGTGTTGGTGTAAGATAAGCAGACTGACCAAATGTCAATTTCAGTTCGAACAAGTATAAATTAATCCGCCTAGATCCGGCATTAGTTCGCTTGTTTTGTGTTTTCCCTCAAAATTGTGTATGGGTTGGCTTTAATCCCCACCTGATGAGCTGTCAAAGTGAAGCGAATGGAATCCCTTTCGCATTTTGCTTTTTTCTTTTAGCATTTCTGTCAGGATATCTAAATTTCCGACAGCTCACAAGAGTTATAGATGTATATAGCTTGCAGCGTGTACATTTCCCATTTTGATTGACATTTGTTTTTCTATATGAAGGGAACACGTGTGTGTGCGTTTAAAGGCCGTTCCCTATAATTCACTGAAGCAAAAAAAAAAAAACCGAAAAAAAAACATTCAAATTGATAGAAATAAAATGTAAGAACAACAGTAATTTGAATTCGTTACTGAGCAGAATGATGAACGTTGTTTGATTCAAATGGGGAGGCAGTGGAGAAGAAAGATGGTGGCGGTTAATGGTATGCGAATGCGATGAGGTTGGAACGAGAAATAATATGTCAATGTCGAGTCAGTGCGGTTGTTGTTGTCAAATCCCATTGTCCAGTGATTCTGGTGGACCCTGCCACTGGAAATTAATCACTGTAAGAGGACGTGGAGCGATATTTGATTACATAAAACTGTAGTTTATTTGAATGACATCATGTAGTTGTTGGAGGCATTATTTATTTGTCCAAGCCTTACATTACATAAGTGCTCCCTTTGGTTGAACATCGATTGAATGGGCACAACTTGGAAAGGACTTTCTTTCAAAATGGATTCCATTCCAAGCATTTTATGCACAATTTGAAGGGCATTACCCACTTAAAAAGCAGTTTTCAGCGCTTGCTGGTGGCATTCTTACAAAAAATGCCACACAATTCCAATTTACACACAAAAAAAAGAATAAAGAAAAAGTACCGACCTCCTTACAAGCCCGCATTATTGCTTTACTGCACAGTTTCCTTACAAAGCCAAAAATCTGTCAAACAAATTGTAACCGCATATCCTCAAAACCAACCACACTGGCAATGGCAACTCGCAAGTGTTCTTCCTGTTTTTGCGCGTAGTTTTTGGCAGCCGATAACCATCCCGTTTAGCAGCGCCCCTTCTCGTGGTGTATAGTTTTTATGAATACTTTCATTCATTGTAAACAGTTACATTCCTTTTTAAACGGCACCAACAACAACTGAGCTGTGTCAATCGGGTGCGCACAGCTCGCCTTTTCACTCAAATCTCTGCCACCCCATTGAGTTATCTTAATGGCTTCAGGGGTGTTAAGCACTGAAAAATCGTTATCCCGTGTTCATAGAATGCGGTTATTTTGTTTCGTTGGTTATGTTACGTTACGACACAGAACTACTACTGACGCGTTATTAATAGTTGATATGTCATCACATGCTACTCCAACAAATCTCACATCCAACTCCCTGTTTCAGTGATTAATCACCATCTTCGTCTAAGCCTACTCGTTGATAGCTGTTACTGCTAAAACGGGTTAAATGCTTATTTCTCTAGGCCTGTAGGTGATGGACCTATGTATACTAATTGATTTCACGTCAAACGGTGTTTTTTTTTTTAATTAAATCGCGATTCCGATTAGCAAAAGGTGGATAAACGAATGTTTAGTAAAACATCGGCTCTATGTTGTGAGCAGTTTAAAAATGTGTAAAGCTGTCACTTATTTAAATAATTCAGCTATGTCTGTCAGCCGATAATAAATTCAAAGGTGCTGCTAATTTGCATTGCTATTTTATTATGGGAACCATTTCTAAGCAGGTTTGCATAAATCGGTTATTCGAAAAATAAACGCTGAAATTAAGCTTTGGCAAATTTTGTAAGAGACTAAGAGAGAAGTTCGCCTAACACCTATATAGAATTTCAGTGTCCTAGTTCCTCCTAAACACTGTAGGAGATCCCAGGCAAAATAAATCGTCAGAAGTAACCGTAAGTAACTCGATCAAAATTTAACCCGTCGAATAGTTATTTTACGCATACATACGGCCGATTAAAAAAACAATGGCGTCATTAGTTGGTTGAAAAAATATAACTCACCACTGGGGAAACATAAATGTCTTCTAACAACTCACGACGGCCACCTATATACACACACTTAGCTAATATTTGTTAATTGCTTGTACCTACCACTGAATACAGCTTTAAACGGGCGGCTTAAAAATCGGTTCCCCTCGTCGTCAGAAAAAAAACCCTCAATTGTCAATACTGTGGTAATTCAAAGGACATTTTTATATCACTCCTCAACCGATAAAGAAAGTATTTTTGATTGAACTCCTGCCACCTACGCGTTTTTGGAAAGGGCCAGCAAATTAATGAGACAAATCAAAGTTATAAGTTGACAGTCGGTTGATTGATGTCGTTTGGTTTTCATTACTTCAGAGTGAAAGAAAATGCGATTAGAGATATAACAAAAGGGAGAGTAATTATAGAGGAAATTTAAATATATCTAATTTCTGGTTAAGTGAAAAACTTTGTATCTAGAAAAAAGTTTACACTTCATTTATGTAACGAGGGTGTAGGAATTTACATTTAATAATTGACAGGTCTCACTTGTAAGTGGTAATTTAGAGCCCGTATGACACCACTTTTTTTTTTGCTTTTTTTCTGCTTTTGAAATGAGAATAGAGCAGTACGAAAATAAGAACGAAAAACAAGAGTGCGTACACACAACCTTATGAATGTAGATAGTATATACTAAGAAAAAAAATCATTGAAAATGACGTGTTCAAATTACATTTGTAGTCTTAAGTTGACACTTGATGTTTGGAGATGGTCCAGCTGCGATTTACCTACTAAATGTGGATAAGTATCTATATTTGTTTTCTTTTATAGGTCTTTTTTCGAATTGATTGCATTTTTGCCAGCAACTGCCTTTTTGACAGCTGACAGGTGATTTGTGCTTACTTTGTTTTCCCATTTCACCATTAGTAATAAGGACTGGACACATTAAAGAAATTGGTCGACTAGATTGATCTGGACTAGATGTACCTACCTGCTCTAGAGCAAAATCGAGATTGGCAGGAAACGTCACTTTTCCTACATGAGCTGACACTTATTTCTATGAACTGTCAACTTAGAACTTAATCACGAATTTTTTTGGCTAGATTCCAATTGCCAATTGAAAAAGCTGCTCAAATTAAATCAAGTCAGCCAGCTGTCAAGATTACAAAACTAAATACTTGAACGTCACCCCACTCTGAACTTTGGTTGATTACATAATGTTTTGTGTTCTGTCACCTTGATTTCGCCGTCACTGGTGAATGTAAAAAAAATCGCCGATGCACATTAATCGCCGTACGCCGCACCAAGTAATTTAGTGAGTGTGAACTTACATCTTAAAATGTGTTTTTTCCACTTAAAATATGAGTACGATTACGAATATGAGAAACGTCAGATAACTCTGTCTCCTTGGACAAGCTCAACTCAACCTACAATAAGAGAGAGTAAATCCAAGTGAAAACTCATATTCAAAAGCCCTTTTTACTTACTCGTATTTAATATCACCATGATGCACCTACTTTGAGGTCTGTCCATCATCACACGATTGCCATAATCATCATCACTCAGAAGGCACGTCCACCTGCCCACACACGACGAAGTGCAGTGTATATTTGTGTGCCAGGGCAGTAAAAGCGAGTGCCCGATTTGTCTTCTACATCGCACTTTAAAATGCATGGCATGTTGCAGCAGTTGTTGTTGTAGTACCTATCCCCTATTTTGTTGTCCGTCCGTAATGTACAGCAGCGATATTTAAAACAACACATCGAAATTAAATGAACAGAAAAAGAAGAAGAACAAAAAAGAAATTAAAAAAAATTATAGACGACAACGCAAGAGGAAAAATCAACGAAAAAATCAATTGAGGATGAGGAATAAAAAAACGATAATAAAAATGAGGAAAAAGAAATTCAAACGACAGGACGATGTACGAGTACAAACGTTAAATACTGACACTCGCCTAGATCGGGAACGGTTCCACACATGAACGGAGAGTGTTGCATGGCAGTGCATGCTAATAGAGGCGATATTATTTATGCTGACACTCTGACAGTTGTGTTTAAAACTAAACTAACCCTTGAAAAAAGTAAAATCAGTTGTGATTGCTGCAATTTTTCGAAAGTTCGTACCACCAAAGAGGCTTCATGAAGTTGTAATTACCAACGTCAAATATTTGTTTCTATCATTTATCTAGGTGGCGCTATAGTCTTTAGGTGGAACCGAGAGTCCGAGAAAACTAAAAAATTGTCTTATCGCTTTTAAATAATTCGCTGCTTTCGCTATAAATTGAAATAAGAATAAAAAATAGGATAGAAATGTTTAAAAAAATATGTTAAGGGTTAAATTTGTACCCTGAATTGACACCACCGGTAGCAGGACTCTTTAAATGCTGTGTACGAAATTAAGAATTGGCCTTGCCACAGCTGGAAAGTGCGAAATACTGCTCACATAAAGGTACTCAATATTCATAGCCCCTTGAATTACTCGTATAAAATATTCACAAAATCTTAAAAAAACACGCTTGTCCATTTCGGTTTTCTTCGATATCATAAGTGCACTTTTTTTCTTACAAAGATAGATAAAATAGTAAAAAAATATGTCAATCAGAAAATTCCATCTGCCTCTATCTATCGCAAAAAAAGAGTAGATACCCAATAAGCAAACTAACGAGTAGCGAGTAATTTCCTACTTATCTCTCTTTTGACAAAAAAAAATTGTTGACAAAATATCAATCAAAGAATATTTCAACTTCTTCAAGGACTGAACACAACTAATCCTTTGGCAAATTGTGACTCCCCATCGATTTAAAAGCGCGCCACAAAACTTTTCCCATCCACTGTTGCACAGTCAGCCGGTCTGCTTCATAAATAATGAACAGAGAAAAAAAAACCATAACTACGTCCGCTATTTCATGCGGTTAACGCACTCTGCGTGCACTTAAATCACTTTCAAATTGCATTTTGGAAAACGCATCGTTATCGTTGTCGTGGTCTTTATTGCGATCGTCGTCAGTCGTCGATTATTACAGCGAACCACTCGCATGGATGTGCTGGTGCATTGTGCGTGCTCCAAATAAGGCATCGCCATTTAATTTCCCCTTTTACGGAAAATTAATATTTTCAACAAGGCGGCCACATTGGCAATTACCATGCAAGAGGTGTACGCTCCATTTGTAAATTTCAAATACTTAATCCAGCCGATATTGGGCATAGGCTAATCGCAGAGAAGTGTTACATAGACAGCGTAAGCTCTTGTGAAAGAGTTAATGGCAGGCAAGTAAATTACGGCGTTAGTTTCGAATATATGCATGGGCTGTCAGCCCTTTGAATGCGAAAATCCTCCTTAAGAGCTATTCCTCCTCCCTGCCATTTGAGGCCAGGCCAGGCATATACAGCCTGTCAGGAGTATTATCGTAAGCCCAGCTAATCGATTGGGATTTGCATATAGCCCCTTGAATTGGACCCATTCTGACTGTGGCGTTGCGCCCGCCCAAACTGACTACTGACGAAGGTGCAGCTCATCGTCGTCGTCCTTGTCGCCTGTAATCCCAGCAGCCAGTTGAGCAGTTTTCCAAATATTCAATTTGAGAATGGAACCGCTTTCAGAAGTCTCCCCATAAGAAAGCCACGAAAACTTTTAGTCAATTTCTCAAAAGGACTTCGGTGACAGCGATAAGTTTCCCTGTGTGGCATACACACCCCCACAATGTGTATTTGAACAGGAATTGGAAACTTGCTCCGGGACAAACCGATGGCCAAACAATCCCAAATATTCCAATATCCCCGGCAGCGCACACAAATTCTAGTGCACATCGTGTTGTACGAGTTCTCGTATCTCGTATGTCGTATCCGTGTACGAGTATGTAGCCCCATTTATACATTTCATGTGTTGTAATTAATTAACTGCATTGCAGTTTATGGGGTTTGGGGGAGCGACAATTTCCATTTGTTACTTCGGTCGGGGTTGGTTCGGGTAACATCCACACACCCCGTACAGCAATGTGCGACATTATCCTATCCTCGCCTGAATTCGTATCCGAATTAAACCCGGAAACAGTGGAGGTTTTGTAATGGCATTCATTGAGCTCGTACCGATTGGGGAATGCTGTTGATTTGTGCGCTGCTGCTGCAACTACTGGGAGGGAGTGGGGTAGTTTAGGGGTAACGATTCCGAACAACTGCGGCCATGTCAGTTTGGGAATGTTGTTAAATTTTTTTTTCTTGTTTTGAGGCTGAAATCGATATGTGGTTCAGTGGTAATAGGTAGGCTAAGGGGGTGAGTGGCAATGCATTCCCGCCGTTGGTTGCTTGCTTCTGGAAGATAATGACGATGATTTTGGCCACAGGAGAGGAGGAGATATCGTTGCTCTGTTGTGGAAGGAAATGTGAATATGGGTAGGGGTGAATGTCAAGTGTCGTCGGTTGATTTATTGTTGATTAGATTAGATGAGTCGTAACGTTTAAATTTTTGGGGTTTTTCGTATACGGCAAGAATTCCGAAGATTCATCACTTTGACGTCCGAGCAAAGTGCATTTATACTATAAGAGCATGCACTGTTTGTGTAGGCTGTGTTGAAAAGATCGAGAATTTCCAGTTCGGTTTTGACACATTTTGTTACCAAAAGGGGCGGCAATAAATTCAAGCATTGCACAATAAATGGGTACACTCCATCTGCAAGATGTTGGGCATGTGTCCGTCTTGCATCGTTGAATGCTTCGGAGAAAGGGTGGTGCTTGCCATTCATTGTATGTTTATGAGGCTGGGGTTTTCCAAACCAATTTCGAGCTTGCTTCAGGTGCAGTTTTGCTATATAGGTACATCAGGCATATTTCCCCACAAGCATTTATAAGAAAAATTATAAATTAAACCAAACAAAAGTTCACATTATACCACTTTATCATAAATCTCACTGGGGATTGTTTTATTGCGAACTTGTCTATCGTACTGTGCTTTGCCTTCCTCTGCTGAGTAAGGTTTTCATTTAAACAAACCAAATAAATGATGGCTTTTGCGGGAAAATGAGCAAAATTTTGAGAAATTGCTGCATGTAACATCAACCTTTATATCAAAGGGTTAACAAACATAAAAGCCATCGAAACATAAATTTAATCGAAAATAAATAAAAGTCGTTTTCGGGCTGGAGCTTGGTAAACGTGTGGCTTACAATTTTCAAAAAAATTGTAGCAGAACTACGACCTATTTGTAAATAAACGCCGTTCTCAGGCTGGTGAACTTGGTAAACTTGAGGCTTAAAACTTGCACCAAAATTGTACCAGACCTACTATTTTGTCCTTTTAATAAAAATACACTTCCACACATTCTATCTCTCCATATTTTTCTTTTATAAATATTTTATTTGCCCTGAGATATTATAAAAAAAAATTTCCCCCGATATTACAACACTGAAAACTCAAAAACCGAATTTGCTGCAAGAAATATTTGCCCAAATGTTAAACCTCATTTTAACGATGCATTTGCATCAAGGACATTGACTCAACCAGCTTCCAAACAGCCTTAAACGAAAAGTACCGCCCCCTTCCGCTTGAAATAGAGTCCTGCACACAACAAACGAGCTTCTCCTAGAGACCTTCCGTCACGCATGTCATATATCTACCCAATCTCTGTACATAGAATCAACGGGCTGATGTGCCTACAACCTGACAGAAATGTATAAACCCCCTTGTGCGTCGAATGGGACCCTTTTAAATATCCAAATACAATTTCCCTAAGCGCATTTCTATGAATTTCACCTTTCCCCACCCCCCAATAGGTACACTCTGTATCCAAAATAAAAAGAGAAATGTTTAATTTCCTATTCGTTTTATAAATACCCTCATTCGCCTGGATTAAAACACCTTTCACAGACGTGTCACAAGTATTTTCATTCCTACTGCTGGTGTCTGGTGCTGTAGCTGTTCCTTGCGTCTCTGTGTCACGGGAATACCTCTTGCTTGCAGCTATACCAATGTTTCTCCATTTGCATAGCGTCGTCCTCGTCGTTGCCGCACCCGCCAGAGAGAGAATTGTGTACGAAAGTTCTTAGGCATGCCAAAGCGACAAGCAAGGATCAACATTTTGCACGTAGATGGAATATTTTTGCTTAAAATCATTGTCAATCCTTTGAATACGTGTCTCCAACTCTGTGATAAATGATCCAAAGAAATAGCAAAACTAACAGGAGAATAATCTGCCGGCTTCTGCATAGTCGTTGTCGTCGTCGTAGTCATCTGCGTGGGTATGGGGCAAATGGGGGAAGAAGTGGGGCTGATGGTGGGACGTCTTTCGTTCACCTTCGTGCGGAATCCTTTTCATTGCTGGGACAGATTTATGATTTGCAGGAAGGAAGAAGACATATTTTGTATATACGGCATGTGATTAAAGACTGACCTCAGCTGGAGTTTATCGCCGGATATCAGCGGTTGACTTCCGAAAATCGTTGAAATCAATAGGGTGACGTGTGCAGTGATTGTCGCATGAGTGCGTCGGGTTAGAAGACCGTGAAGTCTCACATGCAGCGGGATGAACTCAAACGGATGTTTGCCATAAAAGATGATTGAGATTTCATAGAGATGAGAGAGGAACATTTGGCGACATTGTGTTTTGTAATCCAGCCTGTTGGTGGCATTTATCAAACAATGGGCAGACATTTTAATAGCACCGCACATACACACACAGACTTCAACTGTAAGGATCTCGGACAACAGAACTTTATCAACACAATTGCCATCATCGACACCATCAAGAGGAATACACCATCAGACCGGTCGGTATGGTGCACGCATCCGACATCAGGCAAACAAGAAGCCTACGTGACAAAGGGCCTGTCTTGGGTATCAGGTGTTGTTAAGCTTAATTGGATTTACTCGCCTAGTTCTTCTTCGCTCGCAATCTCCGTGCGGTGTTTGCGTTATGGGATGGTATACACTCTATTCGCATGCATAAGCATAATATTATTAATTTCCATATGAATGATGTGCGATGATGATGATGGCAGCAGATGATGATGGGTTGCCCATCGCACACAAAGTATGCATAAAGATGAAAAATAAGAAAGAAAACAAGTCACAACACCCCGTGCGTGGTATCCTTCGCTGAAGTGGACTTTTCACATCACTTAGTGTTTACTTAATGGCTTTTCGGAGACCCTTACCTGATGCGGTGCACGTGACGGGTGCCAATCAACGTCTGGCGTGGTATAGGTACGAGTTCCCTCTCTCTGAATGTGGTTCCCCGAAAAAGGCAACGGCCCACAAGCCACAACCCAATCAATCGTGCGGGTTATTGAAGATTTCAAAAGGGACCAAGCTGGGGCGGGCTTTTGACATATGTGCACGCTTATCAGCTACTGTGAGTAAACCTCTGAGGCATTTACTTGGTCCCATGTTTACGTGCTCATTCGAATAGATCGCAAGTAGGTTTATCTATATGATGGAACTTTTATGTGAGCCTGAGAAAATGTTTTCAATTTTCTTAAGTTGGGCATCTTTGAAGTCATAGTTGGGAGACAGTTCTTGGCTTAAACGTCACTACCAACTTGTAACCAAATAAGGAAGAGTTGGTTGAGCCCAAAACCGCTGCAAAAGTTCCCTAATTTTAATAATTCACCAAGAAGCTGTTTTTCCAGCTTAGGGCGGAGTTAGAGCTGTCGGGAAAACGCATGCCTTAAGGTACTCTATTAAAATTTCGACTGAAGCCTTGGGGTGTGCGTGAATTCTGCTTAAGACAACAAAATCAATCAGCTTGTCACCCTATACCTACCTACGTACAACTTAAAGCTTGAAAATCTATAGTCAATGAAAACAAGAAGGTTCATCGCGCATCGCAACTTCGCTTTCATGAGTTACTATGCGCTTTTCTGATCTGGCGGCTTCTTCCACGAATTGGAAACCACATCAAACCACTTTAATCGACAGCCAGGGAATACCTCGCTGTCCCGATCAAAGGAGGTAGCCACGCGGAAACCCGCTGCCCTTTTTGAGAAATTAGTCAACATTGCAGATTTCTATACCCACAACAGACATGCACCGTGGGACGTGGTGCCTGGTGCCTGGTGCGTTCTGGAACACTCGCTCCCTGACATGCAACTATTTACAAAAACATCCATCAACATGTAATGATGACCTTACTTTACTGCAGCCAGCTTCACATGCCCGAACAGAGAACAAGAACCGACTATGGTAAGAGGGGTACCACAGAACCATAACATTCTGCTGGTATATACTGAGAAGTGGTCAACAATACCAAAGGGTCTCACATTTCACTGGTGGCACATCCCTTCGCTTTATGTATATATGAGCGCATCGATGGGGGAAACCAGTGCAGCAAAAAAAATAAACACAAAGGTAAGTATAAAGAATGCCACGGGAGCATTACGAAGAATAACAAAAGCAAAAAGTGCACAACATGCACACACATATCATTTCGTGGTAACAAAAGACTGCAAAAGTAGACCAGAAAGGGAACTAACTACCTACCTACCGAACATATGATCCGTCACACTACACCAGGAATTCCACTTATGTCGGGCAATGTGAAGGTTAAACTAAGCAATCAGCTGTTCGGATAGCATAACACCATTACCATCATTACTGACAGCCTCATATAAATTATACGGCGACATGGATCTACCCGATGATAAAGAATGCCAAACCTGACAAGTACCTCGAGCGAAACCCTCCGCGGCGAGTCGCAAAACATCCGGCCGGCCGGTATATCCAATCACGAGGGCCTAATGTTGAGTGGAAAGCTTCTCCGCCCAAAACTCAATAATTGAGAAACTATTTCCTGTCATTTCCAAATACAAAATCAATGTGCTCAATGAACCGTCTGCTTCAATAGTAAAAGCCGGCCGGCCGGCTCATGCAGCACCCTACAAACTACAATGCTTGCTTGGGCAATAGGGCGTTAAATGCGGGGACGTTTTCAGGGCAAAACTCACATGCATGACCTACCACGAATGTCAACTGGTTTGATGTTTAAATCAAGCGATCCAGTTTCTCAGCACTGTTCTCTAAGCCGCCGCCACTTGCAGCGCGACAATCATCGCGACGCGACCATTAAGTATTTAATTGTGCACTCGTCACAAGCAGCCACCACTTGAAAACGTCGCGAAACCTGTTAATGGCCCGCAAATATTATGAGATAATCGCGCACGCGAATTATTGCATTCGCTTTGTTGTTACCTCGGCCGCGCCGTCTAAACGAAAACAATTAACTTAAGAAGCAGTTTGGAGGGAAAGAGAATCGGTCGCACAAACACGAAAACCCACACATCAAAATCCAAAATGAAAATGAACACTAGTCCGCTCTGGTCGCTGAGTCATACTATACACTCTCATTCTCAGTGATGCCAGATTATAATATATATCTTCGCAAAATTTGAGAACTGCAAAGCTGTGCAGTATTAAGTCGACTTATGTCCAAATTGAGTTAATTGAGTTCAACTATCTAGTTAAGTGAGTCTGACAGCTGTCTGACTAGATGTATCTCGGTTTTGATGGGCTGAAATCGGTCATATGAGCAGCTGTTTCAGTTGACGTTTATGGAGGTGAAGCCGACGAATCTAGTCAAGAAATATTCGTGACTGAGTAGGTACAAAGTTGACAGTTCGAATATGTGACTGACGTAGAAAAAGTGGCGTTCCCGACCAATCTAATTTTTGCGGTCAGGTTACAACTTATCCAGACTTAATCGACTTAAGATTCTTGGATGTGCCCACACTTTTTACCTCAAATTTATCAACATTTTTGATATCATTCATTTTCTAAATCTGACAACTTAAAATATCTTTTTCTATTAAAGAGAAAACGTTTTCTACTACCTAATTACATTACTATGTTGGGCTGAACAGAGCCCATGCACAACTTCTGTTTTACTAACATTTCTATCAACTCTAAAGTAAAGCCTAGTATGCTGTTCCAGGATAGCTAAAACTAAGCGCCTCTCCAATGTCTCTCTCCACCACTTCGGTTTATGTTCGCATAATTTTGACAGTGTAAGTTCCGTAAAAAAAAGAGAACTCTGTTGGTGATTTTGACTGACTTGCTACTGCTTATTTGCTTTCGTTTGAAATGTTGTTGCAAATACCGATATTTTCTCTGATCTGTCAAAATTTAGCTGTGGAGAAATGTATTTTGCGTTAATACGCTACGCTTACTTAAATTCTGTAGAGATTTTTCGTAGAGTGGCTATCAAATTAAGCTTGAACTGCGTACTGCTTGGCTTAATCGCTTTGCTTAATTTTATCTTTGGAGACAGTTTTGTATGGGGCTTAATTTAAGCGCGAGCAGCATACTAGGCTTAAGGAAATTATTTGTCGTACCTATGTAAGTGATAAAGTCACTTTATACATGTAATGGTATCAGCGTTACTACAATGTGCCCGATCTGTCAATTTGGCCACCTGTTTTTTATTTTGGCCTTTGGCCCGGGCCCATCAAAAAAAGGCCCGCAGATCTTATATTTGGCATACCTTAAACAAAATATTCTAAAAAGCACGTTTTCTTATTTCATCACAAAAATTAGCAACAGTTATATTCGCGTACTTTCCCGAGCTGAGCACTAAACATCTGTCAAACTGAAAAACTTGAGCGTAATTCTCTCAGAGAGCGAAAAATATACTCCAACTCCAAAGTACGTGTATAGACTTCGAGCTAGTTTGAGCCACTTTAATTGTTGACATAAAAATACATGAAAAGTTCTGGGAGAACATTCGACAATTTACTCTATTTCAATTTATTAAATTTTTGTGCGCAATTGATTTTTAAAACAGATTTTGATTTTGTTTCTTGTCAACTTTGTGGATTTGACATATTTATCAGAACTTGCCGGTTGAAATTCTCTAAGCTGTTTCGAGCCAAGAGAGGAACTATTCGTTACTCTTTATTTTTCTAATTTTCTCTTTTGCTGTAATTTTTGATGAGTACATGTATAGACTTTGTACGATCGATTTATATCGATTTCGTTCGATTCAAACCGTGTACGCGATTGAACCTAATGTGTTTCCTTCATAAACAAGCTCACATATTGAAAGCAACACTGAATTCATTCATTCTGACTGACGTTTCATTTTCGTTTGTTCCCGTCACAATAAATAATTATTCGACTTGTATAGCCTTACAGCTTTTTCAACATTTTGTTGTTTTTTGAAAGCATTTCAAGGCTGGTGGGCCGGACTTTTTGGAAATGGCCCTTAGAAAGGCCCTCAATATTATTATTGTGGCAACGCTGAACGGTATTAAAAACTTAGCTTTTTGTATATTAAATATGTATTGTGTTTTATATTTCGCCCCCTTTTGACAATTTTGAAAACAGTCTTAAAAAAAGGTTTTTTAGATTTTTCATCTGGGAACACTGATCGCAGTCGCAGTTGGAGCTAGCAGCAGTCGAACTCTATAACGTGAGAAATTAAAGTAATCGCTCGCTAGAAAATCGCAATCGCAATTATTGTACAAAACAGCTCTCAGTCTCAGCCTCTTAATGGTTCACCTGTGGCAATTAAGACAGATAAGCTTCCTCTTCCCACTTGCTGCAGCAGCAGAGGTGATCCGTTGTTAGTAACAGTGCACTATCTGGCGCACGAACGATTACTTTCCGTTTGACAAGTTGGACAAGACACGAATATGGGATGATTTGTGATATGGTCTGAGGTTTGTCTCAACTGCAGTGCAGTTCAGACGGAGCGGTGTATCGCCATGCGAGTGTTGCCTATCTGCAACGCGAGGTCATCATTTAGAAAGGTGTGGATGCGGAGTTGTTGTTAGTTGTATAGTAGTGTGGGTTTCGGCTGATCGGTTGGTTCGGTTCACCTGCCTGCATGCGAATTTCCAGAACTTATGATAAATGTTTTTATTTTCAAGGTGTGATGCAATCGTGTACCCTGGTGGCTGGCGCGTGAGAAAAAGACAAACAGGAACTCGCGCGCTGAAAGCCTTGACAAGGGGACCCTTTCAATGGCCATTGCGAATGCAGAGAGTTTATGTATGCGATCGATTTGAGCGTGATCTTTGCAGTTTTACTGATATAAGTAGGAGAGTAGGTGGCTGATATTTATAACCTTCTTCACCTTAAATGGTTTGCAGTTGTTAATTTTATGAGTGCTGACATCTTTGATTGAGGTTTAAAGGCTCACCCAAGCGGGCGCGACATCGATTTGTTTTCGCTACGAATAAATCGGAAGAGCTCATGAGGTGGGGTGAAAAATTGTTATAAATCATTACAAAAACTTGAGAGAATTTTAAGCTGTCGATAAAATCCTCTTGTTATTGGGAGACATGTTTTCGGAGTTTTCCCACATAGGTTACCCCACTCTTTCTTTGCAGGGTGTGTCTAAACTCTAAAGCAACCATTGCCAACTGCAAAAATTAACCATTGTGATCTACAAAATATTTTGTATATTTAAGCCTCTCGAAACAACCAAGAGTAACCTAATCTGCTTTGAAAAGAGTCCGTTCCTCTGTGCCATAGAGCGGGACTGGGACGATTACTTCCTTAGAAAGGGTCACTTTAGTTGTTCGAAAGAGGGCTTTGCTATTCAATTGTCTTCTTAGCCAAAATAACAGCGATTGGCACGAGCTATTTAACGTTTAACTTCACCTTAACTTGTGTCATTGCATGAGTTCAATACCATCTTCGCCGCCTCTGTTGATTGTACCTATAGCCCTTTTCTTTTAGCTTCGATCTCTGCAAAGCAAAGTAAAGTATATAATTTTGAGCATGCAATTACAACAACTACGCTCTACTTGACACTTTGAGAATCGCAGTACCTAGTTGCTGCAATCGTGTGCTGACAATCTTACTTTACTTTGCTTTGCTGAGATCGAAGCTCAAAACAACACGCCGGCGTACGCAAGTAATTGGATGGACTTTTGAAAGCTCGTTTTGCATTATTCTTTCAAGACCGACGTTGAAGAATTCACATGACAGCGCACCGCCTTGTCTAAATTCTTTCATCAAATGGGGAGTTCTACAGATGCCAATTTAAAAAAAGCAAAATGGGTGCGTAGCAGGTCCATAACAACCCTATACCTAGTTTCTCACAGCCAGGGGGACTGGGCTGCCTTTTGTAATTGTCTTCACTTCATGTTCTTTCCAACTCACTTCATCCTAAACCTTCAAATGTATATCTACATAATAGTACAGCCAACCTTCCAAACATCGCTGATGTCAGAACAAAATAATTCATTACGAAGCCCACAAAAGCAAAATACAAAATACGAAAAAAAAGAAGAAAATTATTAATAAC
The DNA here is from genome assembly GCA_948293265.1 of Cheilosia impressa. NCBI lineage: Eukaryota > Metazoa > Arthropoda > Insecta > Diptera > Syrphidae > Cheilosia > Cheilosia impressa. Next base: position 50,955,928 of record OX411881.1, on the reverse strand, counting down.
AATAATTATGATTATAAAAAAGGCAGTTCTGCCCATACACTGGATCGGCCGTAATACTCACTCACAAGCTGACAGCGGCAGGCAAAGAAAAAACACATTCTGAATAGCAACGCATTGTGGCCAACATGAACGCGCGATGAAGTGTAACCTTGATCTAGAGAGCGGTTTGTTTTGGTAAACAATTTTTTTTTCTTTCCTGCCATTTTTTGTAGCCCCTGCCTTTTCTTTTTGTGTCGTTTTTTATACCAAAATCTAAGTTTTATTTTATTTGTTAGTTATGTTTGTGTTTATTCCACACGTTATAGTTATAGGGTGTGTCAAATGTGATAGGTGACTTTGTAATGTAGAGAAAACTTAAACATGAACTTGCATCAACTTTGAAGGACAACCAAACCATACTGCAGCTTCTAATGGCGTTTTCAATTAAAGCAAGGAATTGCCCTTTCTATCAAAAAGTGCTCTTTTTATGTTTTCTATTAAGAAGAGTCCGGGATATTTTTAAAGAATTGCCCTTAAGACTTTCGCTGCCTAAGGATGGATGATAATATTTAAGCTGCCATCAATCTTCGGTAAATAGAGTTGGAGCTTTAGTTCGATGTTTGCGCGGACATAAATTTTGTTTTGCTTCTTCATTTAGCTTTCAATGACAACTAGATCAGTTGTTAAAACTAGATCCCATCTAAATTTGAATAAAAGTCGTTGAAAATTCAATCAAATTGAACGGAAATGGAAATCTGCACTGCTAAGAAACCAATTTAGAAGTTATACTCCAGAACTGGATCAGTATTCCATATTTCTTACAACAAACGTTGGTATCTTGAAGCATCTCTTAAAAGATAGGGTACCACACGCCCAGTTCCATTTAAAGTGTAACTCTTCTGTTGTTCGTTCTTTCTGTGTTGAAACGTGTTTTATTTTTTTCCTATAATCCTCGTGTGGAGTTCTTTTTCAAAAACAATTTTTTGCTGCCCTGCCCTGTCAGGAGATGGATGTTGTCTCTATACTCTACATACTCTCTCTATAGCATAGCGTACTATCATCTTCAAATGGAAATAATTCTGTGCGCGCGGTAAGAGGGTAAGAAGCGAGCGTGTTTTCAGATTGGCCTTTTGCCTGAAAATTGCCAGAGACTCAAGCACGGGATAGATGTAGCTGTGGGTATACACTATACACGTCTTGATTTTTCTTTTATTTCGAAATAACAATTGAGACCTTGAAAGAGCTTTGCAAGAGCATTCAAGACTTGCATGCTTGCGTGCTTGTGTGTGTGTGTGGTTTAGTTTTGGAGAACACATGCTCCACTTGTAATTTGTGGTCTTGTTTGATTGTCAGTGATTATCTAAATTTGAGACGCTAAGGCGATTATGTGTGGAATTAAGTTTTTGTGTATGGATGCAAATATGGAAACAACCGTGGGAGAGATGCAGTTCAGATGTGTTTGTTCATTTGTGTTATTATTGCGTATTATTTAAATTTGAATGCGGTAAAAAGACTGCAACAAGGCACGACCAAAACTAAAATTGGATTTTCTGGATATGAATTTTCAGTCCAGAGCATCAACTATTGTTGATCCAAATCCATTTATCATATTTTTGCCGTTCTAATGATCTCGTCGTTTTGTTTGTTTGCGTTTTCGAGTGTCCGAACGAACCACACCAAAAAATAAAAAAATTGTGCATGCCACTTGAACTGTTGGGAGGTCTAAGACTAGTCCCTAAAATTATAAGTCCCTGCATCATAAATTTTAGATCGCAATTCCATCTTTTAGTAAATTTCAGTTAGTCTGTTGGGCTACTGAGCGAGGAGTCCCAGGTTTTAATCCCGAGAAAACCCATGTTACAACTTAAGGTTTTTTCCACTGCGCCACCTTTAGCGAACGTCTGACAACCATCCGAGAGTATAACTGTCATGAAAGAGCTTCTCAATAAGCCCTTTGGACACGGCATAAAACTGTAGATCCCTTCCATTTATCCCAAAAATGAAAAACTCACACAACACGAATTGTGAGAAGCTAGGCCCAGGGTGCAGACGGACCTGTTGCGCCAACTGCTTATTTATTTATTTTTTTAAATTTTAGCTTCCGGAATAGCAAAGTGCTATTGACGCATCAGCTTTTCCCGCACTATTTCATCACAGAGGAAGAACGGAATAGTTTTGTCGACAAAAGACTGTACTGGACTTTGAACAAAATGGCAGCCATTAGCAATATTTAAGAACATTATAAACCCAGCATAGCTTTAGAGGTTCGCTTATTTCATTCTCAATAAAAAAAAATAGTTCTGACGATGAAGTAAAATAGTTGGTTTTACCTGGCAGCGTGCCACAGGGCTCGGCATGTGGGCCCCTGCTGTTTAAACTACTGCTGCCGGTTCTACGAAAAGCGTCAATTTCTGTTTTTTTTTTTCAAATGACATCGCTGTGGTGGGCACATGAAAGCCGGTTTGGAAAAGGGGGTAGGTGAAAGGTTTCTAGCTTCCACTCCGCTTACCTTTTTTTCTTGCAATCACTGTGGGTCTAAATCCCTCTAGCGAACCATAAAATTTTAACCAAGCCACATACAAAATATGTACGGCAACTATATAGGTACCCAGAGATGGAACCAGCGTAGGTAAATGGAAAACAAAAACATTTCGCTCTACAAACTTCCTTAAGTCTTAAATAAGAACAAACAAACCCCCATTAAAAGTCATGCCGAGGTCTTTTCTTTTTCCTTTTATTTTTTTTGTTCTTCTCTTATTCCAGAAATCAAAACACCGTGGAGTAAACAAAATCCTAAATCATCAGCTGAACTCTTGGCAGGCGTATACACACATATGGGCAGCAGCGGGACACTGAATCTTAAGAGCAGCACAACATCAGAGGAGGCAGGCCATAGCAGTCGAGCATCACGATATAAAACTCCAAACATCAAGACGAAGAAACCAGAAAAAGCAACCCAAAACGTAAATCTCGAAAGAAAATCAAAATCAAATAAAATTGAATGCATGCATGAAAGGAACGGGTTTCTTGTCTCCACCACCACCATCTTTGCCTGGAACAAATTTTACCATACCTTGTGGAGAAGGAAAACAGTTTTTTTTTTTTTTTTTATCCCAAACTTCGTGTTTACGAATCGCATTTGGGGTTTTGTTTATCAATTCGTTCTGCCCTTAGGTCAGATTCTGTGCCTAACCCACCTAGTGTGTAGCACGAGTATGCCTCTGTACATATATGTAGAACCATAATTTGACATGGAACACGGTTTGCTGGATATGCTTGCACTGTGTGCTGTGGGTCTGGGTATGCTATATATGAAGCGTTCACTTTTTCTGCAAAATCGCCATTGCGAAGAGAATTTTGGCAGCAGCGCGCACCTCGATTCACGGTATGTAATCATTCTTCTAATTGTTTCTGCACGACTCTGGGGAATGTATTCGTATCTCTTTGGCGGATGCATATGTGCATGTTTTACCTTCAGCAGAGGACCAAAGATCAATTTGGAAATATCGAGGGTGTATATGTGAAGTCCATTCGCATGGGGTGTTTACATCAAATACACTTTATACCCTTTGCATGGGGCAGACAGTGGAAAAGATGCGCATTTGTGCCGCTGGAAAATGAAAAATGCTTTTGGTAACCCTGGCAAGTTGAGTGCCTTAAGCCGATAGATCTACCCAAAAGAGTGGCAGTTGACGTGTGAACTGACATTGCTAACAAGGGGTGTCATCTCAGGTTCGATCCACGAAAAGCACACATTCTACATGCATCTAAATGGTTTTATTTCTACTGCGCCACCTATTGGGAGAGTTGGAGAAACACACCTGTGTCTCCTGAGATAGCTTCTCTATTAAGGTGTTCGGACTCGGTATAAAACGGCAGGTCCATTCGACATAACAATACATAAAAATCAAACAAAACGAGTGATTGTGGTAAGCTAGGTCCAGGGTCTTAAACGGACCTCTTACGTCATCCATACATACCATAGAACTAGGTTTAACTTATCCAACTTATTTATTTGATATTTTTGTTCTGCTTTGTATAAGTGGCTACTGTATGTACGAAGGAGTAGGTCTGCAAGAATTCGTAAAGAGTGTTTTTTACAAAATGCTATGGAGTTCCTAAAAGATGACATTTCCACTGAAAAGATTTTATCAAACTGGGCGCTCTTTCCGTAACTTTTCAGATGATTATAGAAACGGTAGACCTTCAAAACTAGCAACTTACCCGCTTATTAATAAACGCTGCGTAAAAGTTATCAACTCGTTTTTCAGAAGTTACGTCAAATTTTTGTATGCTATCTGATGTCTACTAGCTAACTAACTAACTAACTTGTGCACATTTGTTTATTAATACGGGGGTAAGTGCTAAAATTACAAAAACGAGAGCTTAATCCAGTTCCATAAATATAATGAAAGCTGACGTTTGTCAAAAAGATTCGAGCAGACTATGACTTATTTTGGTGATTAAAGGTCCAAAAACGATATCGTTTAGACGACCGTTGATATACGGAATCTGCCCCCTGATTTTGTGATCTATTTAAACGTTTCTATTGCAAAAAAATGATTAGCTTTGATTTTACTGTCATTGGCATAACAGAAGCTGTCAAACGTTCCCGATATTCAAGAACAAACCTCCCATCAATGTCTCTTCTTTTTGCTCATATTTTTCCACTGATTTTCCGCTGCTGTTGTTGGGTGAGACTTTAGCTGTTTGTCTTATTTTTTTCAACTAGATTCATCGGAACTAAAACTCCTCTTTTTGAGCCTGAAGTCCAGGTGCTATATTTGTATATCTTTGGCAACAAGGAAAACCAGCATAAGTAATTTTTAACTACTTTTCAGAGGCGGTTAAAGGTTTGACTTTCAATGTGCGTAAGAGATCTTTGAATGGAAAAAATTTGACATATAAAACAGGGTACTGTGCATCCGATCGTAACATCAACTCAACGACTTATGCTGTTTTTCCTCGTTGCCACAGATATTTATATTCCTTTATTTTGATTCGGGCCTTTTTTGAAATTTTTCAGCGGCAATGCCCCGTAGATTCCTCATTTGATTTTCTTGACACATTTAGGCCCAAGACAAGTCGTTTTGTAAGCTATTTATGACACACTCAAAAAGAAACATTTTCTGTCAATTTCGATCCACCTTTGCCCCACGGTATTGGCAACAACTATAAAGCCAGCATCTTTAAAGAGGAAGCCGATAATAATAATAAAAATATAAAAAATAACAAAAACGAACCCGACTCGGACTCGGACTGAGTGCAGTGCAGCAGGCAGAGCGCAACCGGCAGGAGTTTTACGAGGAACCTGATTTCAGATCCCCAGCAAGGAGATACAAATGAATGGATATTATGTATATGTGGATGTGTGCAAAGCAGAACATGGCATATAGCCGGTCCCGGTGCGGGTACCCAACTTAAGCTGACATGAGGATTTGGCTTCTAGTCTTTATATTTTGTGTTTCCCATGGAACTGTTTCTTGTTTCATCTCGTTTTTTTTCATTTTAGAATTTCATCCTTTTTTGTGGGTTTGGCTGTTATTTGCTTTTGATTTGAATATTTACTGGCAAAGCGAAAGGGAGTTATTTTAAATGTTTTTTTGTTTGTTTTGATGGATGGCGAAATTAACTTGAAATAAAGGTGGGTTCGCTTTTGCCACAAAAAACATATACATATAAAGCAACGAATAGACTTCTCCAAGAAAGAGTGAAATTTATCTTTGGCACAAGATGACTGATGAACCATCAAAATGACAGATGGCGTGCTGAATTATTAGAAACATTTAGTATAGAAACCGTGCTGTCATAAGTAACTTTAAAAGAAGGTTTTATGTACCTTCCGCATAAAATATTGTAGGCCTACCCTCATAAGAAATTGTTTTTATTTTACCAAAAGTATTGCCACCGTCACAAAATTCATTTGCAGCTCACTCGAACTGACAGACAGTGCATTCCTCTGAATCGTCCTCCTTTATTCAACCACAGGGCGAGAATTTATTACCACTGTCATTATGAAAAGAAAAATTCTAAAAGTCCCACTGACATCTTTGAAATTATGTCTGCAGTTGCATTTCCATTTCCATGTCCCATTTACTAGATTTCAGTGAAACCTCACTCGAGCGTGACAACCCTGTTCTACGTGACTGATTCATTCGGAATATTCCGCCGATCGTAAATTTACATTTCATGTAATAAGAAGTCTAAAATTTAGAAGCGACAAAATCGGAAGCGCTCATTAAAGCAATTTGCTATAAAAATTTCCATAATTTTTCTATTCACTGCTCACACACCACACCTTTATTTTACGATCACTTATTCATCCACCTCGAACATCTACATCACAAATTGTGTACACACAATAATGCCGGTGTCCCCCTCGTCGAAAAGTGGTCCTTCCTTTTCGTCGTCGCCGCCTCCTAATCACCACTTAATCAAACTGGTTTCTGCATCTCTTCCATCCACACACTTGATTCCCATTCTATTGCCAGCGGCATTTTATCATCATGGGCCGATGCAAAAGATTGCCTTACATTTTCTGCAATTACCCATTATCAAGAACAAGATCAAGATGATGATGATGAAAAAAGGCGATCATCCACTTTGGAAACTAGAAGTTTTAAAATTGCTTACGAAAGACACTCATCCAACGGGGGATCTCAAATGATAATTTGATGCTTACCTGTCACTTTGTGAAGCGATTAATACATCACATAACACAGTGCTCCGCCAATGTCAATGTCAGGGGGAGAGATCAGGCCGGTTTTATTTTGTTTTTTTTTTTTTGGGAGACCGGCAACAAGTAGACAAACCAATTAGAGAGCATGCAACAGTCGCGTGTTGTGCGATGGTTCCTTTGTGTCGGCCCCCGTACTAAATTCGTTTTTCTCTCTGTCATCCCACCTCGTGCTGTCAGTGTGATTAATTTGTAATTAAATATGACAGGGACGTGAGGGAAGACAAACAGGCAAACAGCTCTGACTCTGATAAAAGTGTGAAAGGTGGTTAAGCTGATGTCACCTCACTCGGTCCGTTGCCAAAACACACCAAAAAATAAAGAAAAAGAACAAAGTCTTTAATTTTGCTGATCGCGTATCGTTTTGGCGAAACTTAGGTATATAAGTTGGTCGATGATTCAAACATCTGAAGGGAAATCATGCCATCCCATCGGTAATGGGGTGAGCCGAAAATGTTTAAGTGATTTACCCTTTTTTTCAAAACTTTAGTTCTAATGCAGAATAAACTTATAAATGAATTTATTTCTGTAAGGTATGAAAATCATTCTTTAATGGGGAAGTAGGTAGGTACTGTTTATTTTTCCTTAATCCACGCATTTTTGCATTCATTAGCTGTCTGTCAACTGTTCACATTTGGCAAATCTAGCAACACCTGCCGAAAGATATTCTCGGAGCGAATATTTATTACAACTACTCGCTACTCGTTACTTTGTTAGTTTGTTTTACCTGCTGAAAGAAATTCTCTGAGCGAATAATTATTACAATTACTCGCTACTCGTTATTTTGATAGTTCTACAATCTACCTACCTACCGAACGATATTCTCTGAGCAAATATTTATTAGAATTAAGTACTCGTTACTTTGTTAGTTCTCCCTCTTTCTGTAGTTATTTGTCTATCGATGTCTCTCAATTCCATTTGATGCAAACCGAGTACGCGAATGGACCTGTAACAAAAACCAGCTAATATATTTATATAAAATTTGTCAGAATCAAATTGTTATGTCAATATCATTTTGTTCATTCATATCTACAAATTGCACGTTATTTACATTTTTACTTTTGATTTCTGAACTTAAAATGTATATGAACATATTATTTTGTTTTTATTATTTTGTGGTCCACCCTATATCGGGTATTATGCAATATGCAGTGTGTGTGTGTTTTGTTTTCGCTGCGGGGAAACAAGTAGTAATAACCTACCCAATTTGTCGTCTCAACAAATTATATCAATTTATGGGCAATTATTTAAAGAATTATATTTCTGTGTTGAATGAAATTTTAATCAAATGTAGAAAAATATTTGTAGTTGGAATTATGTTCGAGATCTGCATACGGCAATAAATTGTTTACATAATTTCGAAATATTATATTGCCCACTGATTTGGATAAAAGATTTGTTGGGATGAGAAATTGACCGAAAGATGTTGATTCGATAACACAAATTGATTTCCATTTCAGTAGCCTATTTTGTGCAGAATGCAACAACATCTTATGTCATTATGAAAACAAAAAGAAGCCCGGTATGTAAATACTTGGAAACGGAAGCAGCCTTAAAGCAACTACAGAAACACCGGTGAAAATAAGAGTTTAGAGTCAATGGGCAATTTCAAAAACCCAGTTACGAGTAGGTACCTTAAGTCAACTAGAAATGGACTAGATGTACATTAAACGCAGAAACTAGATTGGTCGGTAACGTCACAGCACAGGTGCGAACTGTCAACTTAGTACTCAGTCACAAAGTTCTTTACTACGTACAGCGGCTATCCCTTCATAGACGTCAACTGAAAAAAGTGTTCATGTGATCGACCTAGGTCATTCAAAACTGAGACCCATCGAGTCGGCCTGCTGTCAGACTTACTAAACTGGATAGTTGAACGCCCCCAATATTAGCGAGAAAAAAAAGAAAGGTAAAGAAATGACAGAAAATGGAATAGGTGACCACACAAATACTGTCAGTCAGCTTATTGTCAAACAGGTATTTGACAGGGAAAATAAGACAGTCAGTGTCAAATTTGTCCTATTTTGTCAAGCAAATCCAATCGTTGGGGACTTATTGCAAAACTTTTCGCAGTGATAATCATTCTTAGTCTGACTCACTTTGAAATTCTAGATTAGAAAAAATGGAATTGATTACGACAGTTTCGTTTAATTTTGTACAAGCAAGCCGAACCGGCTTTCAAAAAGGGGAAACACGATGACATTGGCCGCGTTCCGCTGCCCGCTAGATGACTAGCGGCATGTCAAACTTCATATAAAAAAAATTGACATTTCTCCATTTGACGTGTAGCACTTTTTGTGAAATATCCCTTTCAGGGAAATTTCTCAATCCAGCGCAAAACTGCCCGCTGCATTAAGAGAAAAAACAAAAAAATTACGATCTGTCAAAGGAAATCGTTCAAACGTTTACAAAATAAAAACAAGTAAAAGTGTTATCATCGGCCTGGCCGATGCTTTGATACCCTCCCCTGCATACAAGTCATGCAAAATTGGTTTTGTGAGGGAGGTACCAGAACTACTTGACCGACATAGCAGGTTTTCAATACCAACCTAACGACGATAAAAAGAAGTTCTCTCACCAAATTTCATTCACCTACGTCAATTACTTTGGGCGCTATCGTGCTTTCAACAGACAGAGAGGCATGGGTCCAATATTGGTTTTGTATGGGAGGTACCAGAACTACTTGACCAACATAGCCCATTTTCAATACCAACCTAACGACGATAAAAAGAAGTTCTCTCACCAAATTTCATTCACCTACGTCAATTACTTTGGGCGCCATCGTGCTTTCAACAGACAGAGAGACATATGGGTCCAATATTGGTTTTGTATGGGAGGTACCAGAACTACTTGACCGACATAGCACATTTTCAATACCAACCTGACGCCGATAAAAAGAAGTCCTTTCACCAAATTTCATTCACCTACGTCAATTACTTTGGGCGCTATCGTGCTTTCAACAGACAGAGAGGCATGGGTCCAATATTGGTTTTGTATGGGAGGTACCAGAACTACTTGACCGACATAGCCCATTTTCAATACCAACCTGACGCCGATAAAAAGAAGTGATTTCACCAAATTTCATTCACCTACGTCGATTACTTTGGGCGCCATCGTGCTTTCAACAGACAGAGAGACATATGGGTCCAATATTGGTTTTGTATGGGAGGTACCAGAACCACTTGACCGACATAGCCCATTTTCAATACCAACCTGACGCCGATAAAAAGAAGTCTTTTCACCAAATTTCATTCACCTACGTCGATTACTTTGGGCGCTATCGTGCTTTCAACAGACAGACAGACAGACAGACAGACAGACATACAGACAGACAGACAGACAGACAGACAGACAGACAGACAGACGGACATGGCTAAATCGATTCAGAATGTGATCCTGATTCATAATATATATACTTTATGAGGTCTCCGGTGACTCCTTCTTGGCGTTACAAATGTATGGGCAAAGTGAATATACCTTCCTGTGGAGGGTATAATAAATACGAAGCCGAGCAAGTTGAATTGTGATAAAATTGTTAATAAGATACCTAAGTAAAATAGCCATTCAGATAATGTTTTTATAATACATTGTGTCATTTGTTTAATTGTAGTGTGGTAATAATTAGTGTTAGGGTTCCAGCACGGACCTTCCTTCATCTGGGATATTTTGTGCTAGACATCAAGCGGCCATTATCTACGTGCGCAGCTTCAAAATACAAAATCATGTCCTAGATGGATCATTTTAAAATCTATTACTTTAATAGCCCCGGTGTATATGAACATGTATACGAGTTTAAATATTGCGTGCAGATACGTAGCCATGTTGGTTTGATATCATCCAATCCATCCATCCCTAAGAGGGGACAAAAACAAAAGAAAAAAAAAACGGGACGATCACATGCTGCTCGTCATCACCTATACCTTCTATACACAACATATTCGTTTCGTTGTCGCTTTGTAGATTATGGTTTATGGCATATAGGTTGGGCAGCACCAGCGTTGCCACTTGTACTACATATGTAGTACTATGCTACATATTTGGCGGTTTTTTTAACGCTGTACTACATACTACATCGTTACCCCAAAGTACTACATTTCTTAAAATCCGTCTAACCTATTTCCTTTTTACGAACAACATTTCAAATTTCCCCCTTGTGCTTTTAAATATAACTAAATAAATCGATTTAAAAACTTGACATCACTCTAAAGTATGTGCAAATCTTCAGCTGAATTCCGTCATTTCCGTAGGTACAACATGAAGTGTCTGTCTCTGTCTATCAGCTGAATTAAAAGCTGACAGCCAATTTAAATTTGTTTGGTTATTGTGTTGCACCTACAACAACTGCAAATAATAAATATGGATCGGTTTTTAAAAGTAGTTTCAGATTCGGACTCGCACTGGAATTTTATTAAGTAATTTTTTTTATTTTTCGTTATTTTTTTGTGAATTAAAATTATAATTTTGTTATGTCATTACTATTTATTTGTTTGTTACTTAATTTAAGTGTCAATAAAAAAAAAAAAACAGGTGCTACATTTTGTTTGAAAATGCTACATTGTTTTAGCTAACGTACTACATTTGCTAAAGACTTTAGTGGCAACGCTGGGCAGCACTAAATCTATCCCCAAAAGAGAGGGAAGAAGTTCCCTTAATTCTGTTCACAAATCTCTCTCTTCTCTTGGAGCACATGCTTTGAAAAAGGGGAACACGAACGGGCACTACAGAGCCAATTGAACAGGTTTTTTCTGTGAGCCGATTCCACCATTTACTCTGCATGTATATAATGTACTAGAAGTAAAAACAATCTTTAAATAGAACTAGATGTGATGTATAGATAAAGACTTGTATTACATCTTTCTCCGGTCTTCCTTCAACACACCCGATCAGCGAGTGGAAACATATGTTTCGATCAGCTGGGGGCTAAACGCTGGGGAATCATTTTTGCGATTATCTTTATTGTTATTGCTTGTCCGATTCGCGAATTGCACATAGATCGCATGTAGTACCTATACATCTATATAGCTAGTAAGAGAAAGAAGAGTATCCAGCGTTAGGGAAAGAATAATTCCACCATACAGTACAAAAAAAAAAAAAAAAAGCCGTTTAAATTATTATATTTTTGTTTATTACTTGTTTCGTTTTCTTTCAGGCCCATCGCTGATGGAAATTAAATGTGAATGCGGGAACGTGAACGGGAACGGGAACATAAACAAGGTGCGGGTAGAAAAGAAGGCCAGCAAGAGGAGGTAGGTATATATCTAAAAGTGGACAAAGAAAAACGCATCGCTTATAGTTTTCTTCGCTTCTATCTTGTGTCTTTCTATTCCAATTTATTTTCAGCACTTACATAGGCTGTACAGATTGTGTTTGTTGTGTGGATAGGGACGAGTATATGGGTTATAATTGCGGCTTGGATTAAATTCATTTGCTGCCATTTATTATCTCACGAGGTATAGGTAGGTACCTAGAAAATCTAGTAATGGATGTAGGCAGCCACATGATTTCTGCTGTTAATTTAATCAATCCGAAGCAAGATGGAAAATTTTAGAAATTGAGTTACATTAAGTACACAGTAATATTTTTTTTCTCTATTAGGTATCCGTCAAAAAATTTGAACAGCGTTTTAGAGAATAGTAAAGGTTATGTTGCGAATATGAATGGTTGAAGCCTCTCTGGAGGGTTTTGAAAAAAAGTGAACAAGCATCTCCAGTCAGCTCGATCCTTAAGGTAATAGCCAACCAGTGGAAGTTGTCTAAGCTCTTTTCCATCTGTAGCGTCTGTCAAAGCGAATTTCTTCTCAGAATCGAGGTGAAAACCTGAAAGACCTCCCTTGCTGTATTCTCTCCATAGGAAACTATACTTATTTTATTTTTTTTTTGCATGCAAATAGGTACATAGCTCGGTTTCACAAAAGACCGAACCACCACGAATAGCTCAAGGTTCTTTGCTCGCAGCATACCACAAATCTGTGCTGGGTCCCTGAACACAAAGACAAAACCGGCAATGAGATGGCCGATGAACTGGCGAGAAAGGGGTCCGTAATGGATCTCGACAGAGCACTTCAATCAATCAAGCCCCCACTTTGCAATCTTAGAGAGCGAGTGGAGTACAAATTCGAATGAAAACCAACAACAGGTGGAAAGAACTCACTACCTGTGAAATATCACGGAAGCTTTGGCCAGAATATAATAGAAGCCGGCCAACAGACTATTACAGTTTGATAGGTCATCGCTATCTAAGTTAGTAGGGGCTCTAACTGGTCATAACTTAATAAGAAACAACGTAATGAAACTAAATCTCAAAGATGACGGTATATGTAGGCTACGGAGACGAGGAGGTCCACGAGGACACACCTCACTTCCTCTGTCACTGCCCGAGTCTATGTCACTTGAGGAATAGAACACTTGGAAGCTATTTCTTCCATGACTTACAAGAACTCTCTGATATCTCACTGTCTGATCTTTACAGGTTTTTGAGGACATCGGGATGGCTAGACAGCATCTATTAGCCACTAGGAGAGGGGATGAAGAACACCGATACAACATCAACGGTTGACCCCAACAAAGGGTCCACGAGGACTTAAGTGCTCTGCCCACCCGTTTACCTAACCTAACCTAATTGTCTAAATTTTGTATCTTAACAGTGCACTAGAGGCTGTCTGCAAATTGTGGACTATTATTTAAACCCCCTGACGGCAGCGAAACGAATTAAATCTGTCCAATTTTTATAATTCCGGTCTTCTCTTTTGTCATTTTTATTTTCTGGGTCGTTTTCTGTCCTGGAAGCTTATGTTGGCGGCAACACTTTAACTGGAGCAGAGGGCGACAATCAGTTTGGAACTCACCCTTTCTTATTGCGGAAAAAGAATTTATAAACGGGCTTTTAAATTCATATGTCAAAGGTTCTCAAATATTGCTATTGTGTACCTGCGAGGCACGGGACTATCAGTCATCCTGACGGGACACCGAGCTTCTACGAGGCACCTTTATGTGTAGAGCAGAATCATCTCTGCGACGCTTGTAGAAAAAACTAAAAGACTGTGGACTGAGTGGGTATGGGTACCTATGATTGATAACTGTTCTGTTTATAAAAGTAAGTTTCTAAAAATGTCTTGAAACTAGAAAAGTCGAGACTTTGGAAAATATAGGTTTCCGTTCTTTTGTCTTCCTGAAATGTTGCATTTGCTTGCAAAACAGGGCTAAGACTGTCCCTTAAAACGAAGGTCTTCCCCCGCTCGCCGATACGGTTTCAGTCGCTGGGGCCCAATGTGTCCTCACTATGCGCACGACTTAAAGCAAACTACACCCGTGTGTACGACACATCAAATTCATTCGGAAAAAAACCATTAAAACCATTAAGTGGCCATAATCTGCCTTCTAACACTTCCTGCGAGCTACCAACATCCAGCCCTGACCTTGTTTCAGTTAGATAAGATACTCAATGCCAATACAACCAAAATCCTTTCACAGAGTACGACTTTAAAAGTGAAATTCAATCATCATCGGCGTATCATTCTCACACAAAATCAGTCCACCGATGCTATATCCAGCTTAGCAACGCCAACAACGGTTGCGATGTGTGTCCGTCTGTTATTGATATTTCATGAGTTCTTTTGATTAATCAGAAGGCAGCACACAAATCATATACCCACAGCCAGAGTGTGTTAATGGTGTGCATGTGGAGGCGCACATAATCCTGCTACGCGATTCGTGTCATCTTGCGCGTTCGCCTTTTCCCTATCAGCTTCATCATCAAGCACCCATCACGCAACTCCGCCATCTACGAGCTACGACTACGACTTTTCATCGTTCCTTAATTACACAGCATTAAGAACTTCTTCCTTCTACACCGAGCGAGATATCCCATAATTCTTTTCGTCTTTTGCTCTCTTCAACGCACCCAGATATACTTTATTATGGCTGACGGATTTATTGAGAGAAAACAAAACAAGATCTGTATTCCGTTTTCTGTTTATTGTGCGGGCAAAACAACGACAATCTGAGTGATTGCGGGAAAAGGAAGGGGGGCAGAGCGCGGGGCGCAGCGCGCAGCCACTGTCACTGACAGTGAAGTATTGAATTTCGTTGACAGCGAGTAAGTCGCCGAAACAAATGTGAATGTAAATTTGTATCGTTTTGTTGCTGTGTGGACGTGGAATGATTTTTTTTGTATGCATAAATCTCTGCGTGGTTTTTCTTTTAAGGAATTTCTCATTTTCATCTTTTGTAATCAGTTTTGAACGAATAAAATGCAAAGAGGCCTGCAGGGAAATACCACCACAGACAGAGAGTGCTGGCTCGGCGCGGCAGTGAATCTAAATTAATTGCACTTTGTAATGCTCTTCTATGCATAAAATGTGAATCCAATTAAAATTGTGATGATTAACGCAATGTGTGCGTGAGTCTTATCTATAATGGGAAGTGGAAAAGAAATACGATGGAGGAGAATTCGAATTGCTAATGATGGGCTTGGGTAAGTAGGTAGTTCATGAAAGTACTTATAGAGATTGAGCAACACCGGCGGATTTTAGGATTCGTTTGATGTCCTAGCAAACTGAAAAAAGTGAATTGGACAGTCCATGGCAACAGCTCGTTATAGTTCTGATCAAGGAGAATTTTTTAAATCAGCTAACGTAACCACTAGAAAGAAAACCGAAATTTGGTTGATTGGACAAATATCATCATGTCTAAGAATATTACCTTCGAGAAAGGAAGTTATATCATTGCATTGGAGAAAAAGGAGAAGATTTAAGGACGACAAGGCACAAAGTCTCGCGAAGGGAAGGTATTTTAAGCCTCATCATCATCTGAATCAGAAGTAGAAGTTGATACTGAAAATCACGGAGTCAGCGATGGACCAGTTCTGTCGCCATCTGGGGTGCCGCCTCCAAAGAGGGGACTAAAGAAAATTCTAGATCAAAACTTGGCGGCTAGTCTTGACGTTGCCAAACTAAGTAATCGGAGTGCAGCATTGGTTTTGACTCCTGTACTTAAACTTCTTGGACAGAGTGCAATGTGAAGCCGAATTTTATTCACCGAGAGCGTGCGAAGAACCGTCTAAGGATTGCTGTGAATTTAAAAGTGAAACCTACTCCAGAAGTTCCATTGACAACTCACTGGGACGGTAAGCTACTGGAGGATATACCTATGTAGTTGTAAGTGAAATTTTTGATCGCCTTTCCATTTTAGTTTCTGGAACAGGAATAGATCAACTTTTCGGAGTCCCGAAGTTAAGTTCTGGCCAGGGGCGATTCCTCTCAGTTAGCTAGTTTAGCGGCGCTAAACCAAGAAAATAAATTGAAATACATATACGCAAAATACAGCAAATAACGAGGTTAAAGTAATTATGAAGATTAATAATTGCAATAATCAATGACATACTAAATAACAAAACTATCATTTACAAATAATATTTGCCTAAACAAACACACAACACAATACTCCCATGCAATAAGTTTCACTTGAAATACTCTTTAGCGTTACAACTTGCGATACCGCAAATTCCCTGCCTGCACGCACACACACAATCTAAAACTCCCATAGAAAAGCCTCCTGCTTGTAGCATTTTAGCGTAAAAAATTGCGCTACCGAATTTCCTGCAATCTGTATAAGTGTGGAATTTGACTACCTCTACCAGTCGTAAGCAAAGCACAGGAAAATATACGGAAGGGTAAGCGCAAACAAATGCGATAAAACTTGAAAGTAGAGTCTAAGTATAAGCAAACAGGTATATTTTGCGCGTTATCTTTTTTTGTACTTCTGTGTGTTTCTCTTTCTAGTCAAATTGCAGTAAGAATGTGTCGTTGTGTTCTTATTTAAATGAATTAATAGTCTCATTGAATTCCATACCAAAAGTAAAGTGCGATTTATAATTTTATATTTGCGTGGATATATTATATTATATTTATAATATGAATAAATACATAATAATTATTTTTGTCGTGCTTTTGGAATATGAGAGTGCGCTTTTGTTTTTTTTTTTTTGTGAGAAGTGAGCACGTAGCTAACCCAATGCTTAAGACCAGGAATCGCCACTGGTTCTGGCACCGGTGAGGCTCCAGCAACCGCTGTTTATGAGGCAGCTATTAAATGGGGAATCTGCGAAAAAGGTGAAATGTCTAAATATGACACTACACCTGAAGAGGAAATGTTGCGTGCACCCCTTAAAGCAAATAACTTTCGACATGGCCATTATTCAGCCAAAGAAGTTGGCAAGGAAAGTGGTTCTGTGCACTGTTGGAGGATTTTGTATGCTAAAATACTCTTCGGTTCTTCAATATCGCAGTCACAGGACTTTCGTCCGGAGTTCTTAAGTAAAGATGTGGATTAGTGGCCAAAGGACAAGGCCTACAATGAACTGAAGCATGGAGTTTGCAACATGAGAGTGGTCAACAATATCGCTAAACGAGAAGTCAAGCTTATGAATGAGTACAACAAGCTTCACATACTATTAACGAACAACAAAAGCAGTTTCTGTTATTGGTATAGTTGAAGACTGCAGAAAGAAATATCCTTACAGGAAGAAATCAACGTTGCTCAAGTGAGGCAATAATTTAAATTAATATTTGTCTGTTAATTTTACTTTTATCTTGTACTTGTATTTATGTTTTCTAATAAATAAAATCGAATTTATAAACCAAACTTTAATTGCATTTTTTCTAAAATTATTTCCATTAATTCATTATTTAATGGGGCCCCCTGTAATATTTGGTTTTACTGTAGCGACCTCTATATATTATTGGGGCTTACCAATAAACATTTTTAGTTTCGACTCTAAATTTTAGTAGTTCACAGTGGTTATATTTTGCATACAAATTTCGCAATTGTGAGCTTGAGTAAATTTAAAGTCGCGACTAAAATTTGTTATGTAGACGGCTGATTGTTTTTTATCAAAAGAAGCAAAACGACGAGTTTTTCTTTGTAACAAATTTTAGACGACTTTTAATTTACAGAAGCTTACAATTGCCATTGCGATATTTAAATTGGAAATATAGCCACTGCGCGATGATTATTATCATAGACAAACAATACTGAGACCCCCGACTCACAATCCTCTTGCCGCTGGCCCCCTCAGTTTTTTTTCAAATTCGCCATTTTGTATTCCTATCGGTGTTATATCAATTCGGAATCCGAATGAATCCGAATGACATGCAAAAACATACAAAAATAAATGCTGCCAACCTCGGCAGCCGTGGGGAAATGTGAAAGAGTTCAGGAATACCACATTTTACCATAACTGAATGCCATTGGTTAGTAATTATAAATTTTTTGAAGGTGAATAATTTGATTTGTGTGGTTAATAAAACTATCTAAAGGAGATGTTTTTTATACTAGAAATATATTTATTATTTCATTTCATTTATTAAATTCTTAAATAATAAAGAAAATTTGCTCAAAATGTTTTTATTTTCCCTCAACCAACCTACATTCTTAATTTTTCGCAAATATTTTAAGCAAATGTACACTTTTTCCTAAAAAAAAATATTATTCACACGTAACGAACAATTTCAAATTTAACGGATAAAATTCTATGAACGCTGCAAGCCACTTTGCCCAAAGCGGAAGTGGCTCATATTTTTTGGGAGTGTATTGGTGACTCAGAACTTTTGAAGTTACGTGACATTTGTCAATACGAATTTCTATGTATCAATACTAGCGCAGTAAATCGTGACCACTCCGAAAAATATAGCTTGTAGGCTAAGTAACGGGAAATCGGCCGAAGTTGGTGGTCTCAGTATTGTCTCTGATTATTATTTATAGATTTTACCAACAACGGCTCAATTTTCCATATAAAATTACCCATTGTGACCTACAAAATATGTAGTTTGAAGGGTTAAAAGTGATAATTTGTGAGGCCCACTGGGAACTAATTAAATTTAAAGTCGAAACTGCAAATGTTTATTGGTGAGGTCCACTTTATAAATGTTCAAAGGTAATACCGGGATACTAATAATCATTTTTAGTGTCCAAGCTTAAGGTTTCGAACTCACAATGGTGAAATTTTCCATTCAAAATTGCATATTTTGACACACAAAATATAAAAGGTGAAGGTTAACAATGATTATCAGTAAGGCCAATAGACTTGATTAAAACCGTAAAAAATACCCAGTTTTAGTAGTTTTCGTATTGGCTGTTGGTATTCGCACGTAGTTCGGGACACGGCTACGTAAAACGTAACGAAATGTCAAAGTTAAATCCTGCCAAATGGCAGTAATGTGGCTTGCTTTGTTCGCTTAAAGGACTCCAAACTCCAGTATTTAATTTTCGACCCAACTTATTTCTTAGAACACTATTTTTAATGAAAATACCATTACGTTACGTCAAATACGTAGCAGTGTCCCGAAGCCAAACAAACGTCCGATCCACTTCGTTTCGTATTTCCGTCTCAAAGTTGTAGTTTTTGCAACAAAGCTTGTCGAAACCATTATGATCTCATTCAAGCTTATCCCGTAGTTTCAAAAAGCATTACAGATCTAAAAGTACCTACCTACATACATAAATGAAGAAATATTCAATCGGATTTGTCGCATCCGCATCAGGTTTCGCTGCACAGAACCACTTTCTTTGGCATGTTCTAGATGAGTAATCCGAATAAGCTCCGCAGCACCAACTCCCCACCACTACTGGCCATGGCCACTGCCACTGTAAATCAAATGTAGCGACAGTAACAGCAAATCCTTTCAAGAGTCACTGTAATTAATTATGAAGAAGTTGCTTCACTTACACAAAATGTCCTTATTAAAATATTCCTCGGTTTGGAGCTGGCTGATGATACGGGTGGATAAACCATTCATCTTCCCTTTTCGACCCATCCAAACCACAGTGATGTTTGGCGGACTAGCGTCCTCGTCCTCGCACCATCATTCGGCTCTTGGACGACATCACAGAATTGAGATGAATTTTTCATTTAATGAAACTCGGGGAAATTAATTGCACTTATTGCAGGTGCACACTTTGGTGAATGGTGAATTGGAGATCGAAGTGTTGATGGACGGGAGAGGAGCAGTTGAACTCAGCGAGTTCATTGCAAAAGTTAAACTTAAAGGGAAGAAAGGACTGTCCAAATGGCAGGCGCAAGCATATTTTGTTCTAAGAAGACCTCATGTCAAAGGTGTTCTTAGCTGCGACCAACTTATTTTTCTTAATCGACTGTTGATAGCCAAACGCATACCTATACCCAGCATATAGCTGGTAAGAAGTTCCGGAGGACGCTTCACAACTTTACAGCGCACTAATTGCATTCCAGTGTTAGGTGGACAATTCAGTTTTTACCTACATTTCAGCTGGAACTTTGTTTACACTTTGTTGCGCAACTTTTCCACAACTTTTTACTTGTTTTATTCTGTTTCTGTGGTCCGTCCGCTTTATCGTGCATCCCCGTCATTGTTATTGACGGCCCTTGTCTCCTATAGTCGTTTTCCAAAGAGGACCTTCTCATTGTTTTATATTATTTGTGTAAATTCAATGGAGTTTGTTTTGCTCTTTGTCCAAGTCAATAGAGCCCATTGCGGTGCTGGGCTAATAGCTCTGGCGGAGAAGAAGGGTGCCACGATCAAGAAAACTAACAAGAACAACAAAATGCAAGAGCTAACCAGTTTTCCCAGAAAACTTCTTTTTTTCAACATCGAACATGACCTGTGTGCTGTCGCTGTGTCCCTGTGTGTTGCGGTATTGTGTTGTTGGTGGTGGTGTTGTGGTGTTCGTTCGTGT
Source organism: Cheilosia impressa (assembly GCA_948293265.1). Taxonomy (NCBI): domain Eukaryota; kingdom Metazoa; phylum Arthropoda; class Insecta; order Diptera; family Syrphidae; genus Cheilosia; species Cheilosia impressa. Next base: position 50,935,504 of record OX411881.1, on the reverse strand, counting down.
GCTCGACTCGCCCAGGCCCCGGGTTGTGATGTGATTCTAAAGAGTTCTTTGTTCGGTGGAGTTTACTTTTCTTTCCACATCTCTATTTGCTTGTTTTGTTTACAATTTATTTTGTTCGTACATCGGATCATAGGGTGGGTGGGACGTTGGCAAATTATTTCGAACGAAAAGTACAGAATTCAGATCGGAAATGTGTGATCGAGTTTATGCCACAGAGTGGTTTTAAGGAACTGTTCCACTAGATTAAACGGGACTGCGCCGTACTAATAACAAATTTTTATTTTGAATTACTAAATTTTAAGGTCGAAACTAAAAATGGCCGATTGTATTTTAGCTTAAATCGGAAGGATATCCAAAAATATATATATGGACGTTGTGATGTCTTGAATTTTCGTCCCAAAAAAAAGCATACTACGACAAATTTTCAAGAACGACTAAATAATGAACTTAAAATTGTGAATCTTTTATTATTTAAACACAAAAACTTATAGCGCTAGCTACCAGGGCTTTTGGCTAGCAATTTGTGAATCTGTTTTCTGATTCTGATTCAATTTAAATGGAATAAACAACTTTCTCTCTAAATGTTTGGTAAACTTCATAAATGTCAGCCTGAATGAATATCTGTCAAACCATGATCTGTATAGAAAATTTCAGTGGTGATCTATTTCGAATAAGGAAACCATTTTGGAAGTTTTCTCAAACCTCACAACAATATTTGACAATTGTGATTAATTCCAATGATTTTTTAGAGGTCATTCGACAGTTTGACAATTCCCCTATTTGAAGATAGGCGTCCCTAAAGCTAAGCTACCCATTAATAACAAAGAGGTTCTTCATTCCAAGTCAAGTTCTCCTTCTCTTTCATGCACTTGTTAGTCAAAGAGTCGAATGTCACTATAATAAGTATCTATAGGTGGCGCTTGTCCACAAAAGCGTTTACAATCTATTTGACAGCAAATGGAAGAGGAAAAAAAAATATATAAGCGCTGGTGCATAAAAGAAAACTCACTTAGCTTTGCTTGTATTTTAGGTACACCATCGTAGATGGTCCTTGAAAATTTTTCGTCGATATACGTCAAATGAACTGATGACAACCAGGTGGACTTCACTCTTTAGATGAATATATTTTACTCTAAAAGCTAAAATTTGAACTCGCTCCCTTGGAGACAAACTTTCACAGGACTATACAACTTATAAAAATAAAGGGTTTTCCAATAAGAGGTGTTATTTTGGTATTCAAAGTAAAATGTCTTTTTTTGAGATAAATGATCGGATGTTTATTTCATAATAAAGAGCAAGGTATGCCGTTAATAAAAATAACATCAGCCAAATGGCCACCACGAGCACGCATACAGGACCCTATACTTTTCATGAATTTTCCATAACCAAATCGCAAAGTGGCGACCCTATGTCCTTGATAGCCTCACGAATTTTATCTTTTAGGTCTTGAATCGACGCTGGCCTGTTGTCGTAGACCTTATCTTTCACGTAGCCCCAAAGGAAGAAGTCGCAAGGTGTTAAATCACAAGATCTCGGTGGCCAATTGTGATCACCTCTTCGAGAGATAACACGGTCCGGAAACTTTTCAAAGATCAATGGTTTCGTTGCTTGTCTGGCACGTAGCGCCGTCTTGTTGAAAGTAAACGTTGTCCAGATCAATACCATCCAACTTCGACCATAAAAAATCATTAATCATCTCTCGATAGCGCAATCCATTCAACGTAACTGTTGATCCAACCTCATTTTCGAAAAAGTAAGGTCCAATGACCCTGCCGGACCATAAACCGCACCAAACAGTCACACGTTGACGATGGAGAGGCTTCTCAACAATAACTCCTGGGTTTTCCGAGCCCCAGATGCTCGAATTTTTCCACCAATTTCTGTATTGCGGTCCGACAAGGTGCTTCACGACGACCAAAAAATGCTTCAGTTTTGCGAACTGTGACTGCAAGATTTTCACCATTTTTGTAGTGAATTTTAATAATTTCAATGCGTTGTTGAAGCATGTATCGTTCCATTTTTAGTAATGGCGTAGTTTCTACTTGTCAAATGTCAAAGAATAAAAGCTTCAAAAGTGACAGCCACCGAGATAGCGGGTCTTTCACAATAACACCTCTCATTGAAAAAACCTTTATAAGTAACGTTTGACCCATGAAAAGCGCCTCGGACGCTGTTGGTGCGTTATAGGTTCATCTTTCCTGAAACAAATATTTAGGAAACACATAATTCTGATATACATAAATTATAATTTGCGGCTCCTCGTAAATTTGTTGCTTTTTTATTTCCACATTTTTCTCATGTTGACGATTGCAAAGTATGTACATAATATAAAAAACGAACGAAATGTCAATACCCTTCGATGACGCTTTGACATAGGGTAACATACGGCACGCGCAAAGTCCACTATAGCCTTTCTACTTGTTTTGCATTTTTATTTATTGGTTCCTTTTGCGAGGAGAAATCTGCCACAAGTCATGCTCATGGCGTATCGTATCGTTGTTGTGCCCAACTTCTTCCAAGTTCCAACCTCAAAAGTGATGTAATCGCGTCGAGTTCTTTTTTGTTCTGCGCGTGGCTGTCACTTTCAGTCGCTGATTTAAGAACCTAAATGACCAGAGAGGAGTTAGCCCAGTTTATTATTACTTATTTATTTTTTTTTCAATCTTTTTTCTTCGTGTCATTCGAGTTGGATTTCTATTTTCCTCCAGTTTATTTTTTTACTTTTTTTTTTAGCTTCTCGTTGATCAGCTGCAGGTGAAGTGTGATTGTGGCTTGTTTATTTAAGCCACTCTGCTGCAATGGGGAGACACCATTAGAAGAACGGGTTTCTTTTTCGATGAAGATTTTTAAAATTTTTTTTATTTTTAGTGTTGGACTTAAAGAGGTGAGAAGGAGATAGATCGGTGCGCAAACAAGTTAATAGGTTTTCTAGTTATATGGCTCTTTTGTGTGAGGTTTTGCGGTTAAATGACTATGATCTGGCCGATTTGGCGTCTGTGGTCTGGCGTATAAGCTCGTGCTGTGCAGGCAGCCGGCATGGTAAATTTGAGCAGTTGCGAAAATGGGTAGAGATGTTGGTGAACTTCAAGAAGCTAATGGTCCGAGTTTAATTGCGCCCGCAAATTGGTCTAATAAAGTGGGTACTTACTAACTAGCAAATGTCTCGACTTTCTTGGAAGAAATTTGTCATGGCGGTGAGTTGATTGAGTTCTTTCATATAAAAACTATTTATATACGAAATGTCAGTTGTAATTTTTTTGTTTGAAATGTCAGTTGTAATTTGAAACAGAAAATCGACTGCCCCAACAGATGGCGACTTTCACCTCCACCACAGTCACCGAATCAAAGGCAATCAAAAAAAAAAATATTACCAATGACACGATCACTAAAAATAACAATCAAACAAAAGACCAGTAGCTCTGTCCCATTTACTTTGTATGCCGCCAATTCTGTTGAGTCATTAAGTGGTTTCAGAACCGGCCACTTATACCTAGAGCTATCAACAAAATCAAATGAATAACGAAAAAAGTCGAATAAACAAATTTTATCTCTAAAGTTGAACAATATTTACATATGGGGCTATCCTATTACTACTTTCCCTTCACGACCTATGGCCAGCTCGGACTATGGTTTCGGCTCAAGCCTTGAGGGAGACTTCAGTTCGAACAACAAAAGCGACCCACGCAACAGCCAGCATTGGGACCAGATCATTGTTGGTTTGAAAGGGCCTCAAAGACTCTTGTGAATTGTTGTTCAATGTCACTGAGTAAATAAGTCCCCCCGACGACCCAGGAAATTTATAAGATTTCGCCTTTCGTTATGTTAATTCCCTTTCGGGTTCGTATCGCTCGTGAGTCAGCCATCAGAACATTGGGCCTTCGGTTGTCGTAAGTGTGGCTCTGTGTACACTGTACAGTGAACAATAGGTAAGGGGCCTTTATCTAGATGCTGGTTTTAAAGTGTGGATATTGAAAATTCAGAAAGTGTAAAGATAAGCCTCGCAATGGAAGTCCCTCCACCTGTCTAGGGAGTCACTTTTCTTTTCTTTTTTTCTGTGCTGGTGTATGGATTTGTTGGTATAATTAGAGCGATGGTGTGTGGGTTGATAATGACATTTTAATTTCGATCTGTGTTTAGCTGGGCGTGTCTTTGGATTATGGTGAAAGATATAATGTCATGACTCTTCGAAAATTTAAAATGTCATCCGATCTAGCTCTGCAATAGGCGGTGTTCTACTGACCCGACGAGTTCACAATACTCGTAGCAATTAAGAGCTTTCGCAATTTTCAAGTCTCTTCTTATAGAAAGAAGGAGTTCATTTTCCAAACTTAGAAAGCCACATCTCTACCTATAAAATCCAACGAGATTGTGTTTCCATTCCAACGAAATAAGCAGTCTATTACATTCCATTTCTCGTTGTTATCCCATGAGTTCAAGTAATACCCCCATTAACAACGGAGAGAGGAGAATCCACAAACTCCAAAGTCAAGGATATCATTCATCTAAACCACAAAGTACGCATTAAAAATATGCAAATGGGATTCTGGCCAAATTATGTTCTTTGGCTGCTGGCAAACCTCGTTCACTCTCAGTTTGGGTCACTTTCTTGTGAGTGCTCATCATCCCTACAACGTCGTACTCAAAACCTTCGCAAATTGTGTGGCGAGGGTGGTTTGGGGCCCGTTTAAGTATGGGCCACTCTCAAATGTTTCCAAGGTTTGGAAGCTTAGACTCTGTATTGTGATTGTGATTGTGAACTGCTTACACTCGATGCAATTGATTTTTTTTAGGAATGTAGTAGATCAACGATGTGATGCAAATTAGAACAGTGATGCGCATAAATTTGTGATTTTCTTTGGAGGAGGTCGTAGTCGTAGGTATATAAAAAAACACCTTTTTTTTGGGGAAAATAAATAGAACACCTTTTGTGACCTTAAACTCTTTGGAAAAATTTAAAAAATCTTCACAGAAAGATACCCAAGTACTAGAAGCACTCACATCCGCATGAAGCTGCCTACAATTCAGTTATTCCTGCCACAAATTTTAATGCGACCGAACGTTTCCAATAACATTGTGTTACATCTGTGGCTGGCTACGTTTGTTACTTCTCCTTTATAGATGTGTATAAGTATACTACTCGTGAGCATCTATTACATTGCTCATCTTCAATTCATGAGACGAGAGGAGGACAAGCGAAAAATCTCTCCTGCAACATCTTTGTTGTCCGTCTGCTCTGCTGGCCTCTTAATATTGAACCGGTTCTTTTATATGCTATAACTCCTACTGAAACCTGGCATACTCTGGGTCTCCGGTCTCCCCATCAGAATCGTTCCCTCTGCACCTCTGTATATCTATAGATATATATCACGGTCATGGATGGCTGGGAATAGCAATTGGCAATATTTATTTCTGATTCATGCCGCAATTAATAATTATGGGGTTTCTGTTTGGGTTTCATCTGGCTTGGTGTCTTTTGTTTTTATCTGCGGACCACTCGCAGGAACGTTTTTTTCCCAACTGATATCGGGCATTGCAAGAAGAAGGAGCACCGCTTGAAGTGATGGCAACATTAAGCACGCCATTTTGCTGCTGATGCAATAACTTATCGTTTTTGCTGGTATCGATGTTAAAGAGGGCAAGTATAGAAATTGGTATCCGAGAGTGTTCTTCTCTCTGATCGGCTTTCATTTTGTATACGTAGACGGGGATACGGATGTGTGATTTGTTTGTGTGTCCAGCTTTGAGTTCTTGTTGCTTCCATAACGCCGCCGGCTATTGGCAAAATGGAAGCAAAAAAAATTTAGCCGATCAAGGGGAAAGAGAATGAAATATGAAATTGGAAATTGGAAATAAATTTGTGCAGTTTAACTGCTGAAACGGGACTGCTGCTGATAGGGATTGGGAATGATTTAGATATTCAGGCTGCCATTGGATTTGGTTTTGGGTCAATGTTAGCTTGAGCTTGTGAACGCGTAAATTTATGCTGAACTGTGTGTAAGTTTTAAACTTAACTCGCACTTAAGCATAAGAAAATAGTGACGGAAGAGCCCAGGCTTAATTTTTTTTTAACCAATGGATGGACCTGTAATTTTATGTTTGTTAGAGAAACGGTCCCAAAAAGAGAGTCAAATTGTTGGGGAGAATGATTCAATTTAAATAATGGAAAAGGGGGTCTGTTATTTGCAAAAAAGAAGATTTCATTCGCCGACGAGTTCATCCGCGAATCCCTAGCGATACTGGCTTCGTATGAAAAAGCTTAAATCGCGACGAATGATTGTAGAATGCTCGCCAAAACACATGAGGAAGAACCAATTGGGAAAATCTGCAAGAATTGCGTAAAGAAAAGTATTGCAAACTTCAGAGGGAATATAATATGAAAATATGCGGAGGTATATTACGCGAGCGAACAATATTCGATACTGTGTCACAGATTAGGCCCCAAAAATTTACGTTTCAAATAAAAATTAACGATGTTCGCAATATATCCAGGAGAAAGCGTTCGCCCAGTGGTTTTTTATATACAAACGCCTAACCCCAAGATTGGCGTCTTCTCGTGGAGTTGTGTTTTGTCAAGGGCGACAATGTCATAGAATCCTACATCTGTAACAAGAAACTCACTCAGATATGATTGTCGTGGTCCAATCAGTTGCTGTATAAACTGCGGGACTGCCTGACTATGTTGGTCATCCTCTAAATTCCACGAGGATTTTGGATGGAGTTCCGACTGGCATCATTGTCCGACTGCATCATTGCTGTCAAATAGAACTTAGCGAGGTTAACCGATGAGGGAAGCCCTACTTTATTGCTGTAGTAATAAGCTGCTTGTTCTTTATGGCCGCCATCTAAAGTAAGAGAGCTACTTGTAAGCTTAGACCTCTAAACTTTGGCCTTCGAAAAGTAAAATATTTCAAGACTATTTCAAGAATTGAAACTTTTTGTGAAGGCTTTCATTGCATTCCGACAAATTTCAAAGAACAGCCAGCTGGAAGTATTCGTAACTCCTCCTGTGCTGTTAATTTTCAATAAATTTGATTAGATAAATGTGATCAGCTTATCCAAAGACCCCATAAACGCTACACCCTCTGTATATGGCGTACGGGTGCCTGGTGCCACGTGCGTCGCTTTGCCTACACATTTTTCCACCATCATAAACTAGGCACAGTGTAAAAATCCTTTCTCAGATATACTGCGAAAAAAAGCACACATCCGCATGAGCATATCTTCGCCTTGAAAACGTGTGTAATGTAGAATAGGTAAAAGGCTTCGACTAGGGCTTGGCAGGGTGAGAAACTTTCGCAATAAAACTCTTCTCTATGATCGCATGAACAAGTTCTATTTCGCCTCATCCCCATTAGCTGAGCAGCGGAGACACCATCAGCGAACAGGGAATATAGAGTGTGGATAATAAATTTTAACCAAATTTCCGGGTAAAGTATTCGAAATCAAGGATGCGTGAGAAATACAATGTATTTCCGGGTATGATGATACGCACTTCACGGCGTGGGTAATATACCTTGACACAAACTCGTTCGTGTCTTCGGCTATATCCAAGAGGGTTGCTAAAGTTGCCATAATTTATTGGAATCCCTTTTTGCCGTAGAGCTGGTAGCTCATTGAGTGATCTCCTTAATGTGTATGTACGGGGGGAGAATGCTTATCCGTATAAGAATGTAAAAGAAAAAAATTAGTTTTTAATGCAAGTTGGGAGATATCGTAATTTTTAAGGGAAGTTTCACCAACTTGGCTATTTGGAAGCACTTTGTGGATGGGAAATGTTCAATAAATATACAGCAGAACTTCGGGCGTTAGATTGGTTTTCGGTAGCTTGTTTGTAAATAAACCTACTGCCTGTAATCAAATCTCCATTACTTAAGCCCCCTCCCCTTTTCGGGGCAAATAGAAAATCAAAAAAACATAGAAAAAAAACCAGCCTCGTCAAAAAATGAATCAATCATCTTGTGACCAAAATAAACAAACTGAGGCACAGCCTGTGCGACCCTGAACATTATCTCCTTAAATGAGATGCGCAAGCGATAGAATTCTTAATTGAATCTCCGCACCCCCGTCCTGCAGCCAACCGCACTTTCTTTTCTACTTATAACTAATGCCCCGCGCCCGTTGTATTTCTATTTTAATATTAAAATCCATTCGAATTAACATAAACGGAATGGATGCGCGCTTGACGGACGTCCGTCTGTATAACCTTTTTTGGGAGCACCAACACCAGCACCCGCAAAAAATAAAATCACAACGAACGAAGAAAAATTGCGGCAGAAAACAAAAAAAAAAAAAACGGAGCCACCACAGAAATTTATTCAATGTTACTGGCGGGACATTGATTGATGGACGCTCATCAATAAGCAGGACTGTCCAGTTGGTTGTGCAGTTGTAGGTACTACTATTTGGACAGAGCATCAAGCGGAAACTCATTTGATGGTTTTTTGTTGATACTGGCTATATGCAGATAGCCAGAGAGCAATAGTTGGATTTTCGGTGATGGTTAAGTGATTGTGTAACCTGCACGGGGGATGAACTTTTTGTCCCGCAAAATCTGATCTGATCCTACCGGTTGAGGGAGTTCTGTTTTTGGTGGTGGTTTTACCTCAGCCGAGTATCGTCTTTGAAATGTTTTGAACTCGGTAGTTTTTTGGGGGATAATCAAATAATTTTACAGGGTGATAGCCATCTGCAAAATGGCGTAGTTTCTACTTGTGAAATGTCAAAGAGTAAAAGCTTCAAAAGTGACAGCTACCGAAATAGCGGGTCATTCACAGTAACACCTCTTATTGGAAAACCCTTTAGTTAACCAAGTTTATAAAAGGTGGCTCTTCGAGCTCCAATTGTGCGCGCCATATCTGCTGCGTTGTCTTGTTAACTCCAAGAACCGTCCATGTGACCATTGCAAGTTTATTGACAAAGTCAACTTCGGTGTACAGCAAGTAAAGTTCGTCGTTGAATGTCCTTTTCCAAGCCCAATCGATCGGTACAAACTGGACAGAGTATGTCCCGAAGAATCCTTCTATCAAAGAGCCCCGAGGGGTTTTCATTCAGTTTCGACAAAGTCCATGATTCTGCACCTTCTTCTTCACGGCGGTCTTGTGAAATAGGCCTGCTTTAGAAAAGGTTTTTCGAAGTGAAGCAAAGCAGCTTGCGGGCATAATAACCACACTCTGCAAGACACTTCCGAGATCGGCTGTAGACTTTGTTTATTCCAATTGGAAGGAATTCGGGTATGCAACTCAGTTTCCAGACTTCATTATATTTCATTTTCAAGTTAAAATGCTAAAGCCGAATTTAAATAGCAGAGTTCGGCTAAAGAAACGGTCTAGGATAAACATTTCACCAGCTACTTGGACCGCTTTCGACGGCATTCACACTCAGCTACATTCAGAACTCAAATGCGTACTTCAGGAGGTCCGCTTTTAGGTCTTGTACCAAGTACCGTACCAAATGTCCCGACATACTCCAAAATGCACCAGTTACCTCCATTTTATTAAAAATCGCTGCATACCTTAGGCTGTTTTGGAGCAAGTCACTCTGAATTGTTCTGTTAAGCTGTACTTTCTAGGGCATCTTCAGCAGGAGGACTGACCCTCTCACCTGCAGGATTTTTTTTGTATTAAAAGCCATAAATCATAGATGACTTGGAGCTTGAAATACTTCAGAAAGCTGATGACACGATGACACTTGTATAAGTCACTCTTGAATTTGGCTTATTGTACATTTAACTTTTCACGACTTTCACTGAGCACTCTTCTTAAAGTTGCTTCTATCCCTCTCAACTTGTTCTCAACCAGATACACATTTCCGCGATTCAGTTCCTTTATTTTACATCCGAGTTTACCTACCTACAGTGCAGGCGTGTGTTAAATGTCCCCACACACTGTATATCTATATTGAGTAGATTATTGGTGGGCGCCATGTGTGTACACTTCATGCGATTTGCCTTCTTTGAAATGTTATTAATCTTGCGGTTTATATCGCATAATCCTCCAATATATCCTTAGATTGTATTAAAATGTGTTATTTATCCGTAAAGGAAAAATTCACCACCCACCCCTGTGTGTTTGTGTCTATCTGGCTGTTCTGCTTTGCATAACCAAAATGATGTGCGAAATGGAATAGAGTATCGAAGCAAAGCCATTTTCCACACCTGACGCGCCTCCTGCCTAACAAACAATTTTATTGCTGCACTCCCCCGGTCTCGACTGAAATAGAAATCTCACACACTGAAGACTGGAGCCGCCGCAATTTTATTCGATATTTTCTCTCCACTCCACTCGAATTGTGTCTATATGCAAATGCAAATACAAATACACAGTCGATCGCTTTATGTGTGATATGCCGCGCCAGCAGGAAATGTGTGAAAAATTCAATACTTCTTCTTCAGCATATTATTACAAATTGAATTCGCGAGTGTGTCGTTAAGGATGGGGTTCGCCCATCACTCCTTCCACACAGGCATATATATATCATTTGGCTGAGTTGAAACTGATTCAATTTTAGAATTTCCACCAGAGGGAGGTGGGTATTAAGAAAAACCGAAGGAAATAAAGAAGAAACGATGCCGGGAAATTTACGATCACGTTTGTGTAAATCATGCCAAAGGATTGATGGAAGAAGATATGTAGATATATTGTATATGTTGCTGACAGCAGAGACGTATGTATGTGTATTTGCAGTTTATTTTTGTGGTGGGTATTGGATTGGCGTGCCAATTGATTGCGGCGCAAGGATTGTGAAAAGTGCGTAAAGAATTGGATTAGAGATTTATATATTTTTTATGCAAAGCTATAACTTTTGTTGGTTGCGGAAGATGTTTGAAGGAAATTTTCCAAATTCATTACGAGTTGGTGGGGTGGGGGCGGGGGTGCAAACGAGTGGATTGCAATGCGTTGCCACAGGTGGCGGTGGCGTCAGCTTTTATACAGTGGTTTGAAATATGCACGTATCTGATACTTTTGTCAAAAATAAATTCGGTAGGCTTTAAATATTTTTGGGAAAAGTATCAGATACGTGCACGCCGCATTTACACGGCAGTCACACATCCCTAGCAAGGAAAATTAAAGGGATTTGGACATCCCTAAAGAGCAGTGTGACTGAAAGGGACAGTATTACCTAACCCGCAAAAAAACGTGACACGTTTCCTGGTCGGCCATCGTGTTATGGGAAAGCTCTGCATGTTGATATTTTTATAGCGATGACTTACGCTACAAAACAAAATGTCCTCCGGAAGTGATGAACGAACATTTATTTATTTATTTCGTGCAACTGATTGATGAATCGTTGTAACCACTCTCATTTCACATGCTTTTAATCAGAAATAGAAATGTTTTCAAGTAATTGAGAAAGGTTTGTCGCCTGAACTTGTGTTTATTTCCGTTTTACGTTTTGATTATTATGGGTACAACATCCTCGACACTTTAGGCGTCTTCTGATTTGTCATCTCATTCTGCCTTTATTAGCATTGGGGATGTTCAAGTATCTAGTTTATTAAGTCTGACAGCTTTTTGACTAGATGTATCCTGGTTTTGATTGTGGGAAATCTGTCAAATGAACAGTTTTTTTTCAGATGACGTTTATGGAGGGCTAGCCGACGAATCTAGTCAACAAATTCGTGACTGAGTACTAAGTTGACAGTTCTCATATGTGGTTGACGCAGAAAAAGTGACGTTCCCGACCTATCTAGTTTTTGCCTTCAGGTTACATCTCATCCAGACCAATCTAGTCGACTTAAAACAATTAGATTCTTGAATGCGGCCATTGACTGCGGACAAACGGGTCATTTAGTCACTTCTCGTGCAAAAATTCGCGTGCGTGACGATGTAAAATACAGTAATAAGTTGGCTGGGGGAACAGGATAACGCAGCAAAGGGCGACTTCACTTCCTTCATAAACGGAACAGTACCGGCCAATTTTTGTGGCTTAATTTTTTCCGAGTTGTTACTTGATGCGTTGATTTGATATAACAACAAATTGTTTGCAGAAATTTTGGTTGGAATTACAACTATTTCGCAATAGTGTGGTAAGAGTTCTTGACCAGTTTGAAGTTTATGTGTTTTCTGTGCAATTAGTTTTCCAGTCGTCTTTTTTGGTTAGGTATACAGTGTTCAAACTACTCCACTAATCCATCGCAGACTTCTTTATCTGATTGTTTGATACGTTAAATTCTGACAGACATTTCTTTGTATTCTAGAAACTTCCCGGTAGATGGCGAAGCGGATATAAAATGGCAGATTTGAGAACAGGGAGAAACAGTTGATTTTTAATCAGTGATTGATTAAGTTCGAAATAGTGATCGGTTGTGAAGATTAAGAAGTGTGCAGTGAATTAAGTGATTGGTTTAAATTGGTTTTTAGAAATATTGTTTTGAAGTGAACCTCATTATCACCTCCCTTCCCCTTCCTAAACTTAGCCCCTCCTTCCATATCTCACCTCTTAGATTTAAGATACTTAAATTGTGAATTAGATTTAAGAATTTTCAATTTTCCTGAAGTTAAATGGACTAAGTACTATAAAAGATTATATCTTAATGTACAAACCAATTAATTGAAATAAATGAAAATGAAAATGAAAAAAATTATTTAGAATATAACGTAAAAGTGTATTAAAAGTAATTTTATTAGAAAAGTTCAACAGAATAGTGTTTTATCTTTTCGAATCCCAGCTTGAATGTAACAGTATGTTGGAAAGGCATTTTCCTGTCAGGAAGCGAACCAGCAAAACGCCCCGTCGTCGGTTGACCAAGCAATGTCCACTTTGGCCACCAATTGTTAAATGCAACATTATTGTTGCTGCTTGTGAAACTTTTTTCGGTCTCTTCAGCCCCCTCGACCCTCTCTTCTTAAACGCAAGATGTTATGGTTCTGCAGTTTCAAACGACGAAGAGAACTTTTCTTGGGAAGAGTGTGCTTGGGAAAGTTCCGGTTTTTCATTGACCAGTTGAATGGGCCGATTTGTTTGTGAATTTTTGAAACAAGGTCACTCAGAAGACTGTCTATATATTCTCTGACTATGACTGACTTTTCCCACTTCATAAAAAAACAGACCGTCAAACAAGTAACATCCCTTGTTGCAACAACGCTCTCGGCTTCTTTGAGAGCAAACAAAGTCTCTAATCACTTTAGTAAATTAGTTGGCTGGAACTCCCTTTGACCTAGCGCACAAACAAGTGTCCCCGTGCAAACCTAAATAGCGAATTGCTCGAGCATTAACTTAAATAGGATAATAAGGTTTTTCGTAAATACGAGAGATACTTTATCATTCCTATAGACGTCGACCTCTTTCTAACTTCTGAGTTACAATTTCCATTCGCCTTGCAATGTTTATTATATTCTTTTTTTATTTATTTTTATTTTTTTCGTCCGTTCGCAGATAGCAGGCAAAATTATATAATTCCCTTTGTTCGGATATAACATTCCACTTGCGCTCTTTCTCGCTTTGATAGGATCTCGATTTATAAACCGATTATTATAAGCATCGTCGTCTCCATTGCCGGTCGTCTTTTTCTTTTTGTTCTTCTTCTTCTTCCGTCGAAGATGAATTTTTTCGCTTCTCCACTGCAGTTACTCAAAATCTAATTTTTCGCTTTATATTCACAGAAGAGTATCCTTTCCATCATGACGACGACGACGACGATGGCGGTGGCGTTGGCGGTGGCGGTGGAGTTGCGCTTGTTTCCTTTCAATATTTTCTTCATCTTCTTCGTTTTTATTTGCACTTTTTGCCATTGTTTTCCTTATATTTGTATATTTTTTGTGTTCTATCACCATCCCTGCCGCTTATAATTTCTTAGCGAAATTTAAAAACACAAAAAAGGAAAGCACAGTACAAGAAAAAAAAAACGAAACTCCTCAAGTGGAAGTGGCATCCAGTAGGGAGATGTATAAAAAGAAACTTGTTATCCTTGCATTTCTGTGAATGATTTCACGCAGGAGTTGCAGGTGGAGATGGAGAGAACGACGCGCAACACTCTCCAAGGATATTTTTGTATGCTGTTGTTGGGTTTTCAGCTTTTTCCACATCGTTTTTACCGTAGTTCTCCTCCGAAGGACACAATGAGCAAAAAAAAATATCTACCCATATATACATTTTTGTATTATGAAATGAAAACGTTGGCAAATCCATTAGAGATTTCAAGGAGCGAGGGAGGTAAGCCTCTCTATTTTTGCGAGATGTGCTTCAAGGATATTATTGTTGGTTGTGTATATATTTTCGCTTCGATTTAACAATAAAATAGAGTGAGTGTGGGCGGCGAATGGGGGTGGTGGTGGTGGTGGTGGTGAGGGGCGGCAAAGTTGGATCTAGGATACACATTATTTCTGTACTTTATTTCATCATCTTGAATTCAGTTCGGTCTTAAAAGCTTTCTAATACCACGATTCACGAGAGTTCGCCACGAATACAAAAGAAGAAGGCGTCGGCGGCGGCGGCAGTTCCCTGCAATTGCTTTCGCGCATATTTTAACAAAGCGAATGTTTATAATGGTTGCGTATTGAATTTTAACGAGGAGATTACGCTGTCGTTCCGATGTTGTACCCATCGTTTTCGCTGGCATAGTGTATCCTTTCGATATGAGAGTTGAGACTTGAGAGTGCTCTCGTGTCGTACAGAAGGGATGAGACTGAAACATACATTGAAAAGAAATAAATTTGAAGTTCGAGTTGTTATTGTTTGAACCAGAGATTGTTCCTTTGGGAGTAAAAGGGACTTTGCCGCTCCTTTGAGTTGCCATCATTTTCGATTTGATTAGAAAGTGGAATAAGCTGCAGCTGATGGAGGGATTCGATTCGGGGAGGCAGTCATCTCAGACGCCGGGAAAGGTGAATGCGGATTCCCCTCCAAAAAAATTGTTTGGGCGTTAGTTCCCACGCCATAACACTAATCCGAGTTTTATTACCTCATCCCCCGCATGGTTTCGTCTACAAATCTGTTATTAACGAACCCCTTCATTAAAGTCCCCCGATTTGTGTTCATCGTATATAATTAGCTGGCAATCCCAAAACGAGGACTCCGCCGCGCGCATCCAATCGCACCGCCTAACACAAACCTCATTCGAATTTTTGACAGACTGTACGAGCACAAGTTGTTGAACATTTTGTTGCCCTGTCGGTTGTTTGGTTGTTACATGAGTCCAAGGGCGTTGTTCACTTGCACCCCCAAAACGAATTTCCCAGAAAACACTCATGTGCGCCGAATATACCAAGTGCGTGAGCATTTTAGGGACGTGGACCCCAATAGAAAAAAACAAGTCACAGAAGGGTGTGAAAAGAAAAACCCAGAGTCCGGGAAAGATTTATGTGGAATTGCGCTGATGGAACTGCCAGCGTTAAAAAATTAATGATGTTCTAGTAAAGGCTTTTTCAATAAGAGGTGTTATTGTGAATGACCCGCTATTTCAGTAGCTGTCACTTTTGAAGCTTTTATTCGTTGACATTTGACAAGTAGAAACTACGCCATTACTAAAAATGGAACGATACACGCTTCAACAACGCATTGAAATTATTAAAATTCACTACAAAAATGGTGAAAATCTTGCAGTCACAGTTCGCAATACTAAAGCATTTTTTGGTCGTCGTGAAGCACCTTGTCGGACTGTAATACAGAATTGGTGGTTATTGTTGAGAAGCCTCTCCATCCTCAACGTGTGACTGTTTGGTGCGGTTTATGGTCCGGCGGGGTCATTGGACCTTACTTTTTCGAAAATGAGGTTGGATCAACAGTTACGGTGAATGGATTGCGCTATCGAGAGATGATTAATGATTTTGTATGGTCGGAGTTGGATGGTATTGATCTGGACAACAGGACATAGGGCAGCCACTTTGCAATTTGGTTATGGAAAATTTCATGAAAAGTATATGGTCCTGTATGCGTGCTCGTGGTGGCCATTTGGCTGATGTTGTTTTTCAGTATTAACTGCATATCTTCCTCTTTATTATGAAATAAACATCCGATAATTTTTCTCAAAAATTGGGATTTTTCTTTGAATACCAAAATAACACCTCTTATTGGAAAACCCTTTACATATTCGCCTAATTTTCGTCATTGTCCAAAAATGATTTCGTTTTTAAAATTTTAAAATCCGTGATACCTACACTTCTTTTCAACAACTTTTTCGATTACTGACAGTTGTTATTAAAAGAAATGAAGGCTGCACTAAAACTTTGGGCAACTTCTGGAGGTCTTATAAGGTGGGCCAAAAGAAGTCATCCGATGTTGTTTGGCCGAAGTGATGAAAAATGCCATTAAACGAGCCCGTATGGCAATCAATTGTGACGGCGCCCATTTGGCCGATATCATCATCTAATAAAATTCCAAAGGTTCAAATAAACACAATCAAAAAACTGAATCGAAGTTTTTCATTTAGAAGAAAAATGAGAGCCTAACAACATCGGATGACTTCTTTTGGCCCACCTTGTAGTTTCGACGAAAATCGTCTAAAAGTGATATGCTTGGAGCCCAGGGAAGTTGTCCCGCATTTGTTAGTAAACTTAAACTGCTAGGACATCTGTTGCTGGAAACATCAAATCGTTTGACTTGTCTGCAACTTCATCGTTTTTGCAATGGGTGGCGCTGTGTACCTGAGGTGGTTGTATGCGATAATGGAGAGCAAAGTTTTACACTCTCGCCACTTGGTTTCGATACACTTTTTCTTGACAACTTTTAATAGCAGTTCATACCGACTGTGCCAATGTTTTAGCCGCTTAAATCAGAGTGTACATGACGTTTATGAAACATTTTCTCAAGCTAGTTGCATTCGCTGATTTTCATTTCGTAACTTAGGTCAAAGCCTCCCAGACCTTTTCTTAATTGATTTTTCAAGTCAAATTAAAAGCTCACTGCGGCCAACAGTACGACCCTATACCGATCGCTCTAAGGAAGTATGTATCCTTTGGAAAATTGCAGGAGTCTCCTCATCCCTTATCTCTCCTTGCGGATTATCGCCACAGATGTCGATCGGTGCAAGTTGTATAGCTGGAATCCTTTTTTTCATTCAATCAACTCGAACTATCCTTGTAACAATGGCCGCCCCCTATTGTGTGTCCCTGAATGGGTCCCCATCTCCATACTCACAATGGAAGGATAAATCGTTGAATACCTACCAAAAAAAACACACACACAATCCCCTCCTTCTCAATCAATGTCGCAGGAACAAGTGCAGTTTCTGAATTTTCCATTGTACCGCACCTTTGATGGAAAGGAATTCTAATTGTACAGGACAAAGGCAACATTCAGTACACCTTGCACACACTATACACACACACACAGTATTCTGTATCGCATTTTCATTTTTCCTGCCATTGTGCGCTCGGTATATATCCTTTCCTCCAAAATAGCCTTCAAAGTTTCACACAATAGATCCCCACAATGCCGGCGCACATCTCAACGAGCGACTCATCCTCTCCACGTCGTCGGTCGTCAGTTTTGCAGAAACATGAAATAATAGAACCTCTGCGCTGTGGTTGAATATCCCCTTTTCATCGTTCGTCTAAAAAACCCTAGTCCTGAATGATAGAGCAGAAAAATTTGCTTTCTTCTTCAGATTTTCCCCGACTTGCTGCTGCACCAGTGTTGTGTCTTTGATTGACACTTTTTAGACCTCCGTAATCCGTAAACTTGATCATCATGGGAAACGTTTTCATCTTCCTTCTATTGGTATATTTAGATGTGTTTTCCAATTCGACAGAGGTGGAGGTTGGAGGAAGCCTTTGCCAATTTAGAAAATTATATTCCACCCTATCGAAGTTGCGTTTGCCATATGTGGCAAGAATAATGGTTACGCGGACAGGTTCGGCGAGTTACTGCGCATATATGGCAACGAGGAGAGAAATATAATTAAAACAAAACTCCAAGGTATATCTATGAATGGCATCAGAGATGGACTATCCCCGATTGATCAGCTATACGAGCACCATCGTCGTCGTCTTGCCAGACTGAGACCAAGTCTAGACTGGACTTCATATTCCGGACTTGTTGACATTGATTCGGATTTAATTGGTGGTCGGGGAGATGCGTTGCCACATACCTACCCTTTGCCTTTCATCTTTGCGCTGCAACGACGGCAGATGCGCTGGCTAACGAGCCCGAGACGATTACGAAAAAAATTTTATGCGGTGGCTTTGATTACTTTAATTGCGAATGCTGGTAGACTTCCATCAAGCAATAGTAAATAGCACACGTCGATATGGGAGTCCCTTCTATTTATGAAGGAACAAAAAAATTCAAAAAAAAACTGTAAAGACTTTTCCCATTCAAACTTTAGATATCCTTTTATGAGCGTTCCTTTTTGTTGCCACTTGACCTCCCCAAAGTGTGGGACGTGCAGACTCCAACTAAAAAAAAAAAAAAACTCGACTGTAAGTGCAAATCCTTGTCAGTGTAAAAAAAAAAAACAAAAAACCATTGATCCCAGCTCAAGCGAATATTCCTTTGAATTTGATTCCTTTTGCCGGTGCTGCACGCTTCAATAGTTCGCATCCATTTTGCACGGATGGATTCCCTTGGAAGGGCAGTAAACTACCCTCTGTGCTTGAGTCAGCAGTACACACTCGGTGAGTGGGTGCGCCTCCAATTAAACCGTGGCCCATCAAAAGCTGATTAATACACGTGAAATTGCCAGCGCAGTGAGCTGTCGTTTTGTTGAATTCGTACATTCACTTCAGACTTTGCTCATCTCTTTCCAATCGATGAATCAATACATAAGCTACAACCTACAAGCTACAACCTACAAGCAATCGGCCGCCCGCTTCTGTCAAGTTGTTGTTCCGTCTCTCTCTAAACGATTGTTGTATACGGCTTCGCTTTTGTGAGTGCTTCGCATTATGACATCGCTGGTTGCTCGCTGGGTGACACAATGTAATATGTAAGCGTCGACGTTTACCAATTGGAGAGTTGGCATAATTAAACTGAAATTATTTTAATTGGATTAGCGGGTTTATTTCGTCGGTCGGTTTGTTTTTGTTGGCCGGTTGTCAGCTGGACAGAGTATTTTGACATCGCATCGGATGCAACGTTGCCGACGTGAAGAGTGCTTATATACCCGAAAGAATTTAGTGACGCGAAAAGGGCTTCTAATCGAGGATGCCGCACTGGAAATGGGGTTGTGCGGCACTAGAGAACGTACCTTATGTGTAGTTAGAGGAATGTCGCAGGCTTGTAAGCATGCAATGTTGAAGTGGCTCGCATTGACCTTCAGGGGCTTTGGAGGCAATCGAACCTGAGGAGATATAGGGAGGGATGTTGCAGTCAGGATTTGGAATATGTATTGGCATCGCCGTCAAAAGAAAGGTAGGAGTAGAAACGCTTTCAACTCATGCGAGTGAGTCTCAATTCGCCAGGTGAAACGTCACACTGGCGTTTATCGCTTTCAAGTCTCCTCTTTCACAGCACCTCGGATCAGTCTTTTTTGGCATAATAACTATTCAAATTGACTCTTCTCGTACACATACCCACTACAGGCAACTCGATTAAATCTGTAAAGTTCTGTCATCAACTCAAATGTCGCGTCGTAGTCCCCCCTCGCATCAGCATCACTCGTTATTCATCCACAGAAGCGCATCTTATCAAAGTGAATTATGGACCATCTCCTTACTCGATGACGACTCAGCTTTTTGCAAAGGACCAACTAGCACTCGCTGCTGGCATACACACATGTGTGCAATGCATTTACCCAGCAGTATAGCAAGGACGCACACATTTATTGAGATTGAGGATGCGACCATTCATTTTAAATGACATGAATAAGTGTTCGGAAGTAATTGAACGAAATTATGGGACATCTGCGTCCAGCTCTGGGAGAGCGCCTGCCTCCATCACTGCCGTTGTCGTCACCCTGAAATCGGCTGGATGGGGTCCAGTCCAGTGTTCGCATTTAGGACAGACCGAAGGGTATTTGCCGTAGTTTATGTATTTGTGAGCGCACACACGTATTATGATGATTCTCTAGCCGGACACGTATATCCAGATCCACGTACATATGGGGGAGTGCGATGAGTATGAGTATATTCGAAATGTGATACGCATTTTCATTTCCTCTCTGCCTGGAAAATCAAATTTTGTACTCGATGCAATTGCCTAAAACTACATATACACACACACACGTGCATATATAATCGACCATAGGCATGGCATCCACACAGGGTGGATAAAGCGATTGACAAAAGTCGTAAATTTATGAAACATATTGCAGGACAGCAATTAAGGGCGACTAGTGGTTACTTGCAAACGGCCATCATAACACGTTTCGTATTAAAAAGGCTTTAGGCAAATGAATAAATCGATTTAAGTGCAATCGGACGTGTTTCTCATTTAGATAACGGCAAATGAGCCGCCATGACAAAAATAAAATCGCCAATACTACGAGTGGGGTATTGGAATTATTTCCATGCTGTGTCATTTGCATGACAAATGTACAGTGGAGGACCCTAAAGGCGTACAGTGAGGGGGATACAATGTTTGTCCGCCAGAGGGAGGTTTCTTTTGAGTTTATTTCACAAACAGTAGTGGAAGTATAGAAAAATGCAGGAGAATGGTCATTTGCAAAAAAAGTTTAAGCTCCTTTATCTTCTAAATGAGTCGTCGAATCAGTGTTGCCAGATTGGGCGAATTGTCGTATTTTTCG
Organism: Cheilosia impressa; assembly: GCA_948293265.1. Lineage (NCBI taxonomy): Eukaryota > Metazoa > Arthropoda > Insecta > Diptera > Syrphidae > Cheilosia > Cheilosia impressa. The sequence continues at coordinate 50,914,884 of OX411881.1, read as the reverse complement.
GCTATCTTTCTTCTCAAAAAACGATAGAAATTTCTTCCATGAGCGACCAACATAAATTTGGGCTGTAAATTTTGTTTGTTTTATTCCTTTACAAAACTATAAAAAAAAAACAATACTTTCGAACAAGCCCGCACTTTTAAAACTTGGCAGCACTCTTATAGTCAAGTGACATCGAACAGTCGTTCAACTTGCAAATTATTTTGCAGGCATTTTGATTTGACACAACACGCAAGCCACAAAGGCAAGTTGCAGAAGATAGGCGTGAAATAAAATTTGCGGCGCTCATAGGTGAGATGGGTAAGTGGCAAAAAATATACAAAAAAAAATGCTTAATGAGTTGGGAAAATTTTTCAACGATTTTTTGTCTTCTGGGAAACGATTTTGGGCTACTTTTTTTTAAGGTTTGGTCGCTTAAATCAAACTAAATTCTGAAAACCATAAGTTGCTCCATTGCGCCCTAATTTATATTTGAGAAATTCACGGGGATTGAGTGCAGCAGTAACAAATCCAACTATGACAACTACCGGAGAACGCATTGGTTCTGCGGTTAATTTTTTATATTACAGAGCAACTGGTCACTTTCGCGAAAATCTGACAAACATCCGAACTAGAGCTGTCAAAGTACACCTATTTCCAATTTGAGAACCAACATCCATTACAAAACGAAAATGTCATGGCCCTTTATGAGCAAAGCAGTGATCCCAGATTGAGAGGAAAAGCACCACTTTCAGCGTTTTTATAATGAAAAAGGGAAAAACGAGGGACAAGCTAAAAAAAAAGGGAAAAATATCCAAAATATTCGTACAACGTAAAGTAAAATTAAAGAGCATTTTTAACACAAACAAATTTCGAAGTTTACTCAGAATGAAATGTTAATTTTAAATATAAAATAAAACAGCCCATCGAACGTCTGCGTAATGATTTTTCTGTGTCCGAATGTATTCACTCGATTTGATATTATTTATGTCTTATAGAAAACTAAATAATTGTCATTTTTATGTGTTATTTTTATTTTAAGCTTGTTAATAAAAATTGGTTAAAATTTGTAATATTTTCAAATTTGTTTTCGAATTTAGGGGAAAACTACTGCTTTTGCTCATAAAAAAGGTGAAGACAGTCTTCAAAGTCGGGGATAAAAATAAAGATCCAAAATAGTCAGAACCACTTTTTTAAAAAAATGTTTATATTAAGAAATTCACCCGGGGGCGAAAAAAAAAGACAAACTTAGGGAAAAACTACTGCTGTTGTTCATAAGACTAAAGTCTTGGATACAAACGAAGATAGTCAGCACCACCCTGTTACACTGAACATCATAATAGTCCGACACCCACAAAAAACTCTTCTGGCCATTTAGTGCACTACCAACAGCCAAAATTCGATTTCAATATAAATGAATCCAAACATGCACCGCCCTCAAAAATAATTCTCGGCTACTGCTGCTGTTACTACAAGGCTACATACACATTTCGAACAGGACCGTAGTCAAACATGTATGTTGTGCTTGTGCATGTGCATAGGATAGCCAAAACTGAATCCTATAATTGCACTGTCCTCCAGCTGCACACCGGCAACTAGCAACCCAGCAACCAGCGCACCCACGCTCTTGCATTCATGTTTCATCGGCCTGTTGTTGTCGCCTCCACCTTTAGGGGTGTTCATTGGAATCGATCGGATTGTGGAGCCCAAAACATGGGGATTCTTGGGAAGAGGAACTAAATTCGTTTAGTTTTTGAAATCCATATCCTGAGGGTTGCTCAATCCAAGTTCCGGACTGTGTATGGCAGCAGTCGAAATGCAACATTTGCCCAAAAGCGTTGCCTTTAATTTTGTTTTATTTTTCATGTTTTGTTACTCGAAATGTTTCTGTTGCTTTCTTTGTCGAGTAACTTTCGTGTGTGCGTTGTGTATAATCGGCAACAGAGAGAAGGAACACAAACACTGGCAGTTTTGTTGCCAGATTTTGGGTGTTTTTTTTTTTTTTTTTGTTGTATTCCAAGTGGAAGTCTCAAATGTCCGGAGGACTCAATTAAGTGAATTTGCTTGTATTTCGGAATATATACGAAAGGATTGCATATGGGTTTCTAATTTCATATTTAAATAGGAATTTGGGAGCGGAGGCGGGACATTGTGTGGCAGCATGTATACGATGTTATTACTCGTTCGGACATGTAAACGATTTCCAGATCCCGACAGGAGTTTCATGAAATTTGCCCACAAATCCTTACGGTGGTAATTATAATGTTCATTTTAAATGGAGTATCGTATAGCAAGTGCAAATGGGAAGTGCAAATGTCCCCTTAGGGAGATACCTATCTTTTTGGGCTGCGAGGCTTATTGCAAATGCAATGCAGTTGCAAATAATGAATTCGTCTGGTCCGGTCCAGGTGATTGGTCATTGTGGACAGACGGAATCAATTGCATAATATATAATATGAGTTATGAATCTTTTGAGAATGTGCTTCTGAGTGATGTGCAAATTGAACAGAATGCGATTATCAATTTTGATCCAGGTCGTAGGCAAACAGGAAGAGTCTGTGTTTAGGAGCGGAATACAGTCCTTTGCGAGGAGAAATACACAAGGAAACTGAGTTCTAAATCGGCGATTATGAGCTTCGGACCTGGCAAAGCATTCGGCCCTCTGAGGGGATTATCTGACTAAATTTAGAAGGAGCTTGTACTGCTCGGGCTCTGTCATTGCCCAGCCTTAGCATGTCGCTCGGCGTTGCCATTACATTCAGATTTATTCGATCATCAAACCGCATGCAAGGCTTTTCTCGACTGCGAATTATGCGTCACTCTTGTGATATAGAATATTCAAATGGGATTCCGGGCAGTTATTGCACCCACCTGCTACCGGCGTCTTTTAACAATGCACTTGAGCGAAAGCAAGAAAAAGAACAGCGGGCAACATCACCTTCATGCAAAAACCTCTGCTGTACGTGACCATAAAAATCAGCTCCACTCTGTGGGCACGCATGCAAGGCGACGATATGTTAATTTTTGAAATTTATTACAATTTTGTATTTTTTTTTTATTTTCTATATATATAACGACTGGCTGCACCTAGAAGCTACACCATATCGACAATGAACAGCCCATGGATTTATTGGAGGAGTTTATTCCTAGAATATAATTCGCCCGCCGGTGGGTCCATTAAAAACGAACACCGACAACGCGTGACCGTAGTCGAATACGTGACAATTTGATACGATATGCCTGTTTCACTAAGGTAGGTTATAAATCAAAAAAAAAAAGGAGAGAGAAAAATGTAAATAGCCTGACAAAGGATAACTCTAAAGTGCAAAGCGAGAATATTGCATTTTAAGTTTTGCTTTATATTGAGCAGTTTTGGAATTAATTTTGAATTGTGGTTGAGGCCTTAAAGGGATTGGACTTTAACAAGGAAAAAAGGGACACTGTCCGTGTGTATGTTTGATTTTAATAGCCTTTTATGCGGAGGACCCGTACCGGAAAATGTTAAAGTTCATTTCGTTGAGTGGAGGCAGAAAACTAAATCGGCATGTATGGCAACCCTGTCAATCACTTATTTGTCTCTTACCCAGTTCAAACGTCCTAAAACCAATATTCGTCCATGGGTAAACATTTCCCAATAAGTGACACCTGTGAACTGACATCTAGGGCTGTAAGCTTTGCTTGAAAACGCAGTTCAGTTATCGAAAAGTTGTATGCGCCATGGAAAACCAGAAGCGTCACCTGCCCTCTTATATCTTCTAAAGGAGTCGGCTGATATCTAATCACGAAGTAACAAAATATATTGCTCCTTTAAGCCCGCTGTTACGTCAGAAAAATCCTTATAGATTCGGTGAGTGTTTTAACGTGAAACGGTCAGCAGTCCGCTGACAGCAGCCCGAAAATACCTTCTGCCCATGGTGTCCACCACTATACCTGGCCCCATAAATCCCGAACTGTATCATATTCATTTGCACAACAGCTTTTATTCCGTTCTAACCGACCCGAAGGAGCTGAAGAGTCATCCGGCTGATGTTGAGCGTCTACGGAGGTATTGGGGGCAGGCTCCGAAGTGGTGGCCCGTGTCCAACATCCAGTAGGAAAAAGTTCACAATTTTATCATTTGAATAGATCAAAGTGTGCGATTTGCTTCTGCCTTGCAGGATCTACCTAAAACCTTAAATTTGTGTAGAGAAAATTATTCAGAATGGGTAAAAGAAATCTGGCGGAAGGTAGAAGCTTTTGTTGAGCTAAGCTTTTGGTAAATAAAAGACTCGAGATCACAGTGATTTTAGTGTGTGTTTGAAACGTGATAGCGGACTAAGTTTGTTGGCTGATATTAGTCAATTTAATATGAGTTGGTAAGGTTTTGTTCAGAAATCTAGTACCTACCGCGTAAAATGGTAGAGAAGAAAAATTGTACCGAGGGAAACCCCACACGTCATTTTTGACATATGCCTTGCAACAACCTAGACAAATGTTGCAGTTGTTCGAGAGAAATAGTGACGCAAAGCTGTAAAAACTTATACAGTCGGCGTTTCTGTCAGAACTAGGACCATAGCTTGGCAACCTGACAAAAGACATCTCATTTGGAAAAGAGGACATAAGTTCTTATGTTCCGCCAATGTTTCCGATTAGAAAGTAAATATTTCAACAAGCTCTAGCTTAAAGATCTGGCCACTCATTCCGTAATTTTTCAGACGATTATCGTCGAAACGATAGACCTCCAAAAGTAGCAACTAAGTGCCAAAATTACGAGTTTGAGACCTTAATCTAGTTCTTTTTCCACAAATGTAATGAAAGCTAACTATATTGAAACAAATTCAAGCAGAATTTAACTTCATATGGTCATCAAAGTTTTAAAAACGTCTTCTTCTCGACGATTATTGTTTTACGGAATCTGCCCCCTGTTTTAGTCGGTTTTTTCGATTCTTCTCCGTTAAAACGGTCGGTGAAAACTTCAAGCCGTGCTTCTGCATCGGATATCGGAAGTCTTTTCAAAGTATGAATCGAAAGAAATAAGTATTTCACTGACTCATGCATTCAGCTATCCGAATATGTACTTCCAAGTTCAGATCACCGTTCCTATTCTAATCAAGTAATTGTTCTGAAAAATGCAATTATCAGCTCACCATCAATCACCTGGTACAGTATCATCCATCGCATACATATCTCTCGCATAATCAAAAGTCCATTACAGAGCCAGGTACAAAAACCAGACTAACGAGCTTTAGGCTTACCTTACCCCCAATCGACGAACGAGCGAGTACATCTCGCTGAAAATCAATTCATCACACAAAAACAAAGTGAACATTCAATTGAGTAAAGTGCTAACAAAAGGGCGACAACGCCGCGGCATTGAGTAGCCGCCACAGGTGCTGTTCTGCTCTAATGAGACGCACTGCTACAGATAACCATCGTTAAGGCAAACAAAGCAACAGGAACGCATTTATCATTCGGCTAAATGCGTGCGCGAGTACAGCTTAACGAGTACCTTTGTTTCTGGTTATAAATTGTTTTATTTATTTTCTTGCAAATGCACACTTAACACATTATTCCAAGCGGCAATTTTCAAATGGCGCACAGAGACGCAATTAAACAGAAAGTTAGTTAAAACTTCGAGTGCACATTTGTGTATATATGGAAATGGAAGAACCCATCAACTAATTGCAAGGACTTTTCGAAAGTCTACAATCCAAGGGATTAGTGCCACTAAGCGGGGCATTTAATTACTCCAATTGATATAGAAGGATGCATGTGGTATTCGATAGTTAAGTCTGTTCGTTGGAAACGAGGACAAGATGAAGAAGAACAACGACGTTGGTTGGGGCGATATTCTGCAACATCAATTTCGAGCAAAACGATTTGCATTTTCCATTAAATTTGAAAACCACCAAACACACTGTCTGGCCACCCTCTCCTGTGGCAGGAGGAGTTTCGGTATCTGGAATCGGCGAGGAAACTCTGAAGACGACACGACAATGCACAGTGGGTTCGATGGGGGAACTGGATACAAATCTACTACAATCTAGTCTGGAGAGTGCTGCATCAAACGGACAAGAAAAATAGTTCGATTTGATGTTAAATTAACCACAGAAGCGGCCTCTGAAGACCACGCGGAAATACACAGTGGGTTTGGTGGGGTAACTTAATAAAAATCTACTACAATCTAGTCCGGAGAGTGTTCCAGCAATCGTACAGGAAAGCCGTTCGATTTGAAAGGGATTAAGACAACCACAGAAGCGGCCTCTGAAGACCACGCGACAATGCACAGTGGGTTCGGTTGCGGAAATAGATAAAAATCTACTACAATCTAGTCCGGAGATTGTTGCATCAAACGGGCAGAAAAGCAGCTCTACTTGATTGGGGTTAAAACAACCACAGAAGCGACCTTTAATGTAGGCTAAAAGATGATTACACTCAAAGGGAATTTCCCATGAGAATTTCACGCAGCTAACATTTCATTTCATTTGAATATTGTACTAGATTAAAGTAGTAATTTCACAACAAAAATAATAAACAAACATGAAAACCAAGCTGGTACTTCCAGTTTATTGCTAGCAGTCCTTTATTTAAAAAGAAACTTGTTTCTAATTTCCTTTGCTTTGATAATTTGCAACCCCAAATCGACGCCACTGTCAATACAGAGGAATAAACTCTTTTGCAGTGTATCCAGACCGAATGAAAAACGACGACACTGCAGGCGGGTGTGTACGTGGTATAAATTTGATTGAATGGAAAAACGATTTAGATCCGGGATCAATTTTATGAGTGCGAACGAACGAAGTAGAAGGAATTGAATTTTCTCTACGACAACTGTGCAGGAGGGACTCGTTTTCTTTTCTTTTTTATTAATTTATTTTATTTTTGTTCGCCCTCTGCGTTTGTTTGTTTCAATTTGGCTGAGCCAAAATCAGAAAAACAAAGTTTTCGAATATCAAATGAGGACACAGCCAGACAGCAGAGAGAATACGGAAGCAACTTAATAGTTTCTCCATGCCGCCGCGCATATATGAGTTGACTTGACTTGACTTTGCGTGCCAAAACAGAGCAAAGAATTTTCAATTCAATTAAAAAAGAATGCCAACGAAACGGGTCTGCCTTCGCAACATACCATAGTATACCTATTCCATGTCCATGGGAAACTCTGTCAGAATAGAGCATGAGATCTATTACCTTCTGATGGTTGGAGTTCATTAAATCAAAAAGCTGTGTGTCTCACACATGTGTGCAGGAGGACGACGACGACGACGACGACGACGCACGCTATAGCCTTCAGTCCGTAGAGTATGCAAAAGAAAGAAAACGAAAACAAATCCCGCTGCGTGAATGGTCGCACTAACAATAAATTCTTTTTCGTTTTAATTAATTATTATTAGTTTGAACGGTTCGTGGTTGCTTTTCTGCCTCGGAATGCATTTTGGTCGTATACATAATTCAGGCCGTGTGTGCGGATAACGTTGGCTGTTGTGGCTCGTAAAATGTTTAGCTTGATGCAGGTGGATAGTAGGACTTACCATTGTTCCATGGAGGTGAATAGATTTATTGCGAATTTGAAGTTGGCAATTGTTTAGCATTTGCTGGCAGTAATGGAGTGCCTGCTGACATGACACCTGGTTTTAAATGCGAATACTCAAAGCGAGTTTAAAGCCCGCAAAATTGTCTACTTACTCAACTTTTTTTATTGCTTTCCTCACTGCAGATCAAGGATGGAATGGCTACGTTCATAAAGTCATTGGTTTCGTTAATCTGCTTCAAGTGCGTAGCCACTCACGCACAACAACCCGAAGAGACCTCAGACATTTTGAAATAATGAGCCAGATATCAAGAGTTTCATGCTGCACGATTTTCCCTATAGTCAGGTGCTCCAAGGGGGAGATGTGTCTGCACAGAAGGCAAGCCAGCACAAGACGTTAGACCCCACTCGGGCATGTCTTCGTGCTGTCCAGCCCCCCGACAATCAGCCGCTGATCCAAATCCCAGTCCTCAATATGCCTATCTACGTTGCCATTTCAGACATTGACAGACAGATTCGTTAATACGTAATGAGTAACCTATTGTGTCGAGGTATTCATCGCCCAAGCAAATCCGGCCTTATGCTCGTATATATAGGGATACACAACATCTATCGGTCAAATCGCACACACCCCGCCGGCCGCCTATAGCCTTGTGCGCTCACATTCAACCTGCCCCAAATAAACCATTCTTCAGTTTACATAATCCATCATCATCAGAAATGAGTTTTCTTATCCAAACTATTATCATTCCCATTCTGGACATTCGACGACGACAACGACAACGACGACAGTCGGTATTAGAGATACCCAAATACGAAATCCATAAAAGAGCACAGCGGACAAAAACCGAAGCAAAATAAACGACACAGAGACGAGCGGAGGAGGATATATGGCCCAAGAAGTTTAGCGAGGGTTTGGCCTGCCATGCCCGGCTAACTGAAAACGAAATGGATAGATGGATGGCTGAATAGATTCAAAGGAATAATAAGCTTCTGCTTCAACGTCTTGCTCAATTTTTCCTTTTTTCCTTTTTTTTTTTTTTCTTTTGCTCTCTTCCTTCAGCTTCCATCTTTATTTCCATTCATTTCACCTTAATGAGATTTTTCCTTAAATAGAATAGTGGAGCAATAATAATGATACTACGACGAGGACGACAAGGAATCCAAAGAAGACACAAGTCGTCGATGTCATCAAAGATGCGAAGGAGACGATATCCGTTTAGCTTTTCTTTTTTGCACAAGGGACAACCTGACCTGCCATCATCGGTTGGCCTAAAAAAAAAAAAAAAGTTAAATATACCTACCCCGAGCTGAATAGGTTCAGGTGTGTTGTCAGGGTTTATGTTCGTTGGCTACATGACTGACTGACACTACAATTGACCTAACACCAACACTGTCACTCATGGCCGGGGTGATGACAATAGGGAAAAAAATAAATAAATGTTAGATGAGGCAAACGTTGTTTGCCCGATGGGAGGGGGAAGTCGGAATTTTCTTTTTTTTCTTTATACACTAAGTTCTGTTTTATTCATCCCCATTAAGTCCGAAATAATCTGATTAGTTAAACATAGTGGAATGAAATGGCTCTTTTTTTTTATTACGAAAGTAGATATATTGGAAAAGGAAAGCCTTGCCAGAATGTATGGCATCAGCAAAGTAAGAAGGCGTAGTAGTTCAGTAATTTGATGTAAATTCGATTACATATTTCATGGCGCATGGGGGTTAGTTGGGACTAAAATTGTCGATGGCTTGTAATGTTTGGAATATTTTTCTTTTAAAGTGACATCAGCTATGCAGAGAAGTAGTGTCAAAAAAGGGGAGTTAAGTCAGACATAGAAGGACAGTAGTTTTGGGCTTTTAAACTAGAGCGGAGCTCTATAAAAAGCAGTTAAATGACAGTAAATGGGAAATTTATTTATCGAGCCCAAAATTACAATCCCTTACAGGGGAGTTCCTCAATCCAGAAGTATACGCAATTGGAACTTGGTAAGTTGGCAACAAAATTCGAAACAAAGGTCTAATTCGAGCTTCTCATGCTTACTTACTTACTTAACGGGCTCCCGACCCGTGGAGAGTCCCTGCCTGAGACACTGTAGCTTTCCATCCTCTGCGATCCCGCGCACGCTGCTTCCAGTTATCCAGACCAAGCGCTCTGGCATCCGCGATGGCTTGGTCTTTGAAACGGAGGTTCGGTCTTCCTTGTCGTCTCGAACCTGGCGGCTGGGATTCGAAGCTGTAGCATTATTGTCCATTCGCTCGATGTGGCCGAGCCAATGTAGTCGACGTATTTTGGCCTTTTGGACTACATCCACATCTTGGTACAGCTCATAGACTGCGCGCGGTTGTATCTTCTCCTCCATTCGCCCTTCTCGCACACAGGACCAAAAATCCGCCGAAGAATTTTTCTTTCGAAGGAGCCCAGTATCAGCTCTCCCTTCCTGCTTGTCGTCCAGCACTCCGCGCCATATAGCAGAACTGGCAGGATAAGGGTTCTGTAAAGCATACATTTTGTCCTTCGAGTTAGGAGTTTTGAACCCAATTGCTTTGCCAAACCGAAGTAGCAGCGGTTTCCTAGGGTAATTCTTCGCCGGATCTCCACTAGGATGTCATTTGTGGAGTTCATGTTTACTCCGAGGTAGATAAACTCCTTAACTACCTCGAAATTGTTGATATCAATAGTGACGTTCTGTCCTAGGCGGTGGACAGATGCTTGTTTGTTTGTTGGTAGCATGTACTTAGTCTTGTCCTCATTTACTACAAGACCTACGAATTTCGCCTGTTCTTCAATCGCCGTAAAAGCCTCTATCACGGCACGCTGGGAGCGACCATTGATGTCAATATCGTCTGCATACCCCAGTAGCTGGACGGATTTGTTGAAAATAGTGCCTTCCGTGTTGACACCTGCCCTGCGCACTATCTGCTCTAGCACGAGATTGAAGAAGTCAAATCATAGTGCGTCTCCTTGCCGAAATCCGGTGCATGTTTGGAATAGTTCGGAGGAACTACTTCCAAATTGCACGTTGCAGCGTGTGTTCTCCAGCGGATCAGTTTTGCCGGGATCCCGAATTCGGCCATCGCCACATAAAGCTCCTGACGATGAATGCTATCATATGCGGCTTTGAAGTCGATGAATAGGTGGTGAGTCTCGACTTGAAATTCATTGGTCTTTTCCAGGATTTGCCTCAGTGTGAAAATTTGATCTATAGTCGATCTGCCGGGCCGGAAGCCACACAGGTACGTGCCGATTAGTGTGTTGCAGAACGGTTTGAGACGTTCACACAGAGCTTCTCATGCGCAGATAGTTTATTTCGTTGAGTGAAGAGAAGGATAAACTAAAGAAAAGATCATTACAACTCCAGCAGGTACTTTTTCCAACTATCAACTTAAAAAATAAAACCTTGAGTTTTTTTCCCCTGAACCACTTCCCGCGAACGGCTTAGAAACATACAAAGCTATAACTGTCATGAAAGAGCTTCTAGCCGTTTGGACTCGGCATAAAATTGTACATCCCTTCCATTCGTCCCAAAAATAAGAAACTTTCACAAAACGAACGGTTGTGAGAAGCTGGGCTTAGGGTCCCAACGCACCTGTTTATTTATTAGTTTATTAACTAACTCTTAAATGCGCACAAAGGTAAGAGCGCTTTTTAACTACGAATTGAAGTCCTTATTTTAAATTTACGACAGCTTAAAACTGCGTTATTTAACATGCAAGATATAGCTATGCACAAGTTCTTAAATTTAGGGTCGAAATTTCTGAAAAAAATTGCTTTGCGACAAGTCCCAAAGTCTGTAGGTATACCCTTTTTAGCAAGAGACTTGGGTTTAAATATCGGAGGGGAACTGAAAATTAAATGGGCTTTGCTAATAATCATTTTAGCCTTTTCGCTAAATTTCGCCAATGTGAGTTCGTAAAATCTAGCTCGGACACTAAATATAATTATTATCAGTATTCAGTGGCCAATTTTGGTGCTTTTTCAATGAAAAAGGATGAAAAAGGGGGAAAAAGTGAAAATAAGCAAAAATCTCTTTGGAACTTAAATTGCTTAGAAGTAAAATTTAAACGCATTTTCATTTCAAATAAATTTCATTTCAAAGTTCACTCAGAATGAAATGTTCACACCAAATATGAAAGAAAACAGCCCATCGAACGTCTACGTAAGAATTTTTGTGTATCTGAATGCATTTTTAAATTGAAGCGCTTAGGTGAAGAAGGGGTTAAACGACATTTTCAGAAAATTAAATTTGTTTTCAGCAATGAAGGTGTTATAAGGCAACTTAAATTTTTGTGCAATGCACGTCTCTTTATGTGATCTATCTTTTCTTTATTTTGTTCCTCAAGTACTAGTCTGAGTTGTATTAAACAATCAAAGTTACAGTTCAAAACTTTAATCCCAAGTATCTCGAAAGTATGTAAATGTCACTTAACTCCTTCTTCACCTAAGGGCTTCAATTCAAAAAAGGGAAACTTAGGGAAAAATTATTGCGTTTGCTGATAAAAAAAAGTGGAAAACAGTCTGGGACCACCGTTAGTATAGTGCAATTGCTTTAACAAAGCGATCCATTTACGTTTACGTAGCCTTTCGGTTTTGTTCGTTCCTTTTTATTTTTTTAATCGGCGCCAATGATCGAGGAGAAAAGGTGAAGAAATGCATCAGTCAGCCACTTCAAAAATTGACTGATTGTCCACCATATATGGAAAGATTTAATGATCTCAACAATTTTTAAGATAACCACAAAAATCTGTTGGAAACAAACACTTTGGTTGCAACTTCGAACAACACCGATGATGTATGGGAGCACATTTTGTCTTTTCCGAGTGAAGATATTGATGCACAGAACCCTTTTAAATGGACTTTGCATTTTAATTTTAAATGTCACACTCCTCCATTAAAACCGACACGCTAATAAAACACGATACCAACTCCAAGCCAAAATCTCTGACGTGTGATAAAAGTGGACAGCTGCAACTTTTTTCCAGTACATATATCTAATCAAAACGTTTTAAGAATTGTTTTCTTCTATTATAACCTCGAGAGCTTGTTTTTGTTTTTTGCTGACACTGGGTAAACATTCAAAAACCTTGTTACCCTAAGCCCACTAGTTCGGTCTGGACTAGATTGCAACCTGAACGCAAAATCTAGATTTGTCGGTAACGTCACTTTTCTCACCTCAGCCACATATACGAACTGTCAAATCAATTATTCTCACTCACGAATTTTTTGACTAGTGTCATCGGCCATTTCTCCAAAGACGTCAACTGAAAAAACATTCATTTGATCGATCTAGGACAATTAAAACTGAGAAACTTCAAATTAGGCAGCTGTCAGATTTACTGAACTAGATTAAGATTCTTTAACATTCCCAATATAAGTCAAATTGGCCTAAAAAAATTCTTGCTATTTCGATTTTCGGTGTCAACTGGATCACCTGTCATTCTACCTTACTTTCTTCACCAAACTTCTTGTTAATTTTTTTACCAGATTTGGAACTTCCTCGACAGTAAATTTAATTCACAAATTGCCGGAAAGAGGAATAAAAAGCCCTTTGGAGTGCCACACCAAAACCACAATTAGGCAGACATTTCCTGAACGCATTAATTTGCAATAAAAAAAAAACATCCATTTCCTTATTAACAACTGTACTTGGCCAAGAAAAAAACACCAATAACCCCAATTTGCATACAACTTTGTCATGAAACATATGAGTGATGCGGGTACCTCAATGAATGCCATCAGCTGGTTGATCGTGCAAAGTGAAATGATAGTGGCAGCAGCTGATGCAAGCCGAGGTCCTTTTTCAGTTTTTAGTGAATGAATGCCTGTATATGAATGCCTGTATATTCAATATCGACATACATATTAACCCAGTCCCCAGGCCGGCAGTCTGTCCATTTAAAAAGGTGATTATTTAATTTTTTATTGCATATGACATGAGGTTAAATTTACGAGACAGTAGAACGGTAATAAAGACAAGGCGACCACATACTCGTAACAGCAACGGCAGCTGATGAGACTTGTGTAAGGATACGTCTGAATTTGGAATTTCAATTATTCGCACATCAGGCGATGCGATTAAATGAAATGAGTGACTGTACAAAAATGCGGAGCTTTCGTATACTTGTCCTTTTATGGTGGAAAATCTGTCAAAAATGTACTGTCCTTACGGGACAGTGGGAATGAATTCGTTATTATCTCAATACAATCTCGGTTCCTTGTCTGTGTTTGGTGGCAATTTGTTTTTCTTCTCCTGATATTCAGAAGAGCAACACATACGCACATTAGATTAACTTTATTTACCTTTTGAACTTCATTCCAAGAACATTCAGAAATGATTTTATTTGTATATTAAAAACTGGAATGTGTGTCTTGTCTAACAACATCAATCGATGATTGCATTCAATTCACCTCCATCCAGATATTACAAGAAGAAATAAATAAATAAATTGAATCATCCAATGATTGCTATCGCCCGGAGAGAGGGAAGTAAATGAAATGAATGTTTTGACTCCCCATTGTGACAACAGGACACAGGACACACTACAACTGAATGTGTATACTGGGGGTGGCCGATGCTCGTACTCGCATGGAACATGACGTCCTTTTGTGAACGTAATGAATCAAGGACGCTTCAATTCATTATTTACAGCAAGCTGGACATCAAATAAAGTTATACTCATTCCCTGTATTATCCTCCGTTCAGCGCGTCCATCTCTTCAGCTTCTCCTTGTGCTGTTGTACATTAAATTTCGATATCCTACAGTGATTTTGATCGAATCCGAACAAATGAATAAAAAAAGAGAAGGACACAAGCTCAGTGCGCTATTATTCTTTGTCCTGTTGGATATGTGAAACGACTTCGAATATAAATATTTCAGAAACAGATGTGATTTTCTTTCCCTTCATCAGATGCACATCCTTGAGGAAAGATGACAGAGCGACCGTGGCCCGGCGAGTGGAAGCGTCTAAAGTAAATATGTCATTACCATCAATACTGAGAGCTAGTAATACCTCTGACACGAGTATGTTGTAAAGCAGAACATCAAACGATGACCGGATCTTTAAACTAATTGGATGGCAACAGACAATCGCTCCTATATTCCCATTCCGACCCATATGTTTGATGCAGTGTTGCTGTATGGTTCGAATAGGATTAAAAGTATACATGCACCAGCTGGGTACACCTATACAAATTGTAAACATATGTCGCTCAACCGTCGCTATTTTTTAATTACCCGACTACACCCCCGTAATTTGTATCCCAAATAATAAGGACGCGTGTCAAGTCAATACCAGGCAACAGGGTGTCTCCCGGGTTCGCTCAAATTGTTGTAGCTTAATGATAACCTCCGTCCTCCGTGCACACCGTATATATCATATAGCCGGTCTATCAATCATGGCTGTGCGAGTGTACATGAACAAGTATAAATTACTACCTTTGTGCCGGCAGTTAATGCCGCAGACTATATATACACACTCAATCCCCGATAAGTGCGGGGACTTAATTACTGTGCTTTGCCAGCGAAACATTGTTCATTAATCCCAAATTCATAGCTTCCCAGCGTGCATGCATAATTATAAAATTGTATAAATAAAATGGGGCTTTATGGCTGCTTTAATTGGAGTCAAAGTGAAATGTTGTCAGTGCGACGGCATGGCTATTATTACCCACCGCGTTGTTGTGGATGCAAATTTGTAAAATTGAGGTGTATATAGTGCACGCCCTCGTGCGTCGTCGGTTGGATGAAATGTTTACACAACAGAAAAATGGTACAAAAAAAATTTAAATGGACTTGGTGACTCTACAAAGATTTTAAGAAAACCTCAGTCACAGGTTATGTTTGCCAGAAAGAGCAATAAAAGTCAATCTATTACGTACTACTTGTTCTTGAACGCTTGCACAATGGCCGCGTTCCACTGCCCGCTAGATGACTAGCGGCATGTCAAACTCCATATAAAAAAATTGACATTGACGTCTAGCACATTTTGTGAAATATCCCTTTCAAGGAAATTTCTCAATCTTGGGCTAAACTACCCGCAGCATTGAGAGAAAAAACAACAAAATAACGACCTGTCAAAGGAAATCGTTCAAATGTTTTCGAAATAAAAATAAATACGAAGCCGAGCAAGTATGGAATTGATATAAAATTGTTAAGTAAAATAGCAATTCGGATATTGTTTTTATAATACTACTTAATATTGTATCATTTCTTTGATTGTAGTGTGGAAATAATTAGTGTTGAATGTCACTTTACTGCTAGCGCTAGGGTTCTAGCGCGGCCGTTACTTCATCTGGGATATTTTGTGCTAGGCATCTAGCGGGCAGGGGATCGCGGCCAATCAGACGGCCCAATAACCAGCTCACCCAGTATACGAAGCCGTTCGGTTTCGGCCATCAATTTGTATGTCTGTTGAACCGGTTACGCCATCTATATGCATTTTCTTACAAATGAACGCAAAAACTAGATCGGACGGGAACGTCACTTTTTCTACGTCAGCTACACATGCGAACTGTCAACTTAGTACTTAGTCATGAAGTTCTTGCCTAGTTTCGTCGGCTTCCCTTCCATGAACCAGCTGCTTATATAAGCGACATCAGCCAATCAAAACCGATATACATCTAGTCAGACAGGTGTCAGACCTACTAAACTAGATAGTTGAACATCCCCAATGATTACGACGTTTCAACCAATATCCATATTGATTTTGATCTTATTCTTTTAGCGAAGATGCGTGGTACCTAGATGAGAGATAACCCACCGCCTGAAACTAATTTCCTCAGAGACCTCAAGCAATATTGTATCACTTATTATAACATGCCCGGGGATGGCACTCACAACAACTACTGTCATGTCGGAGCGAACCCAAATTCCCATTGTACGCAATTTATTCACCCCAACTGAGTGACATAACACCATCTCCATCACTCGTCAATGTAAAATTTATGTTAATATTACAACATTACCGTTGGCGCGCTGTCCGGATGTCCCTCGCGCCACAGTGGCCTGGCAGCGGCAGCGTTCAGCCAACGAACCACCTGCAAGCCAGCAACACATCAATCATTTTCTCCCAAGCATATACACAGCATATTTTTGTACCTTCCATCTTCGTGCTGCTCCATGACTTTTGCTCCTCCGTTGCGCGATTTTTCATCTGCCATTGTAGCATGTTATTTGTCTATTTGTTTGTTGTGCTGCCAAACAAAACACTAAGCCAACAGCACAGGCAACATATAATATACATTTCGGTGGTAATTGCGGTATGCGTGGGAATCATCGCGCCGCACCGTGCATTGTTTTCTGCTGCGACTGTGTTGGGTATACGTCTATATGTGTGTGTGTGCTCTGTCGGGGCTGTTCGCACATGTACGCTTCCGAAGAGGGAAACGGAAAATTTAATGCAAAATCAGATTACAGCACCGCGTCGGTATCCAATATTAACTTTTTGTTAACTCACGCCTTGGACGGCCCAACTTGGCACTCGGCACTCGGCATCGGCTCTTTGGACAGACCAAGCTTATGCAAACCCTCCTGCAGCGCTTTGTCTGGTCGGAGGTGGATCCATTTCGATTTAAAAAAGACTCAACGTCGACGATGCGGTTCCACGCAATGGATTCAGACGGACGACCAGATAAACGTACAAAATGTGGAAAACAATGGCGATATTCCAGCGGAGCTGTAATTCAATTCAGTTCGCAGTTAAATGATGCCGCTGACGTTGTTGCTTCTGTTTGTTGGTGTTGATGTTGCTGGTGCTGCTGCATTTCAGCGCTTTGTTCTGTCGAGCATGCGATCTGCCTTACCATGCATCCGCGGGCATTGTTTATGCAGATATTCTTTTTATGTAAAAATGAATGTTATTTTAATTTACACAATGTTGTTCTGAGTCATTATAATGCAAATGTATAAAGCAAAGCTGCAGGCGCGCGGTTGAAAGACAATATTCGCAAATGTATTTGTGTGTACACGTTAAAATCCACAAGAGGAAAATTCAAAATTTACTTTTATTTATGGGGATTAATTACATCGTAGTTGGATATAAAAAAAAATTAAAGCAAAATGGCCTAAAGTTGATGAGCCGAGTGCGTGATGAAATGGTTGAATTCTTGCGCGCTGTCTGAAGTGAAAATCAGCCCGGGATTACATCGCATTACCGGGTGATAAAGTTGAATAACTTGTAGATCATTGTGCACGCAATGGAAGACTTTAAGTTCTAGCAGTTTGGAAGCTACTTTTATATTGGACGTGTGCAATGACGCCCCATTTCCATAAACGAAGAACTTGTCACATCATGTTGCGACGATTAGCGCCCTCTTGCTGGGAATTGCACACACTATTGAGCTGTCAGCTAGTTAACACAGACTGCTTGGTATTCGTATTCCCCTTCCCTGAAACGGAAATTAATAAAAAAAAAACTTCTACGGTCACTTTTGTGGATAAGAACGTCGAATGCACAGATTTTTTAAGGGCGCCTTCAAGCAGAAACTTTAGAGCGACACTGCATTTCCAAGTGTCAAATATATAAACATAAAATAACTGTCTTTATAGAATTATATGCATTATGATAACTTGAGATGGGACACTGGCAACGAAAAATGTTCCCTGGAATTTGCTATAAGAACCGGATCTTTCATTGGGAACGTTCCAGGATCTAGTCTAGTCTGACAGCTGGCTGACTTTATCAGTTTTTGTTGAACATATACTTGCTTACAGCAAGTATTTAGCTTCAATCTTATATTAAATACCATAAGGAGACGTCATCTCAACAACAACTTCTGCGACGTTCAATCTTTTACAATAATTTCTTTATTATTAACCAAATAAATTGTTTTGATTATAATAATTATTATCCCCGTACAAATGTGCACAAGTAAGTAAGCTAGTAGACATCAGAAGGCATATAAAAATTTGACATAACTGCTGAATAACGAGTTGATAACTTTTACGCAGCATTTATTAATACGGGGGTTGATCTTTTGTCTCATTTATTAGTCAAATGAACAGTGTTTTTCATTTGACGCTTATAAAGAGTAAGCCGACGAATAAAGTCAAGAATTTCGTGACTGAACTGAGTACTAAGTTGACAGTTCGTGTATTTGGCCGACGTATAGAAAAAGTGACGTTACCGAGAAATATAGTTTTGCTTTCAGTTTAAATCTAGTCCAGACCAATCTAGTCGAATTAGGATTACTAGGTTTGAATGTGCCCATTATCCTCTTAAATTGAGCTGTCATTTTTTGGCAACTGTCAAGTAGCTTAACGGTTGTAGGAAAATGAAAACTGTAAGAGTTATATCGAGCACAAAAGTATATAATTGGCAACGATATTGGGGGACATTTCGTAAAGTTCGAACGAGGCTCATTTTTATTGGCAAACGTCTTCGTTAGTAAAGAGGATCTGCCGTTTCTTGACCACAAAAGGCCCGCGATTTATTGGCAACAAATTCATATCCTTCCACAATGAGTGACCGTCTGTTTTGTTTGTTGGGTTCGCCAAATTTAAGCTGTTACTGATCGTAAACGTCGCCCTTATTATTTTCTAAATGATTCCACAAGCTTAAGTTGTCAAATGCAAGTCTCCAACATACTTTTGGGTGGTTTGCACAATATTCCAATTGCGAATAGATCTATCTACACCTAGATATAGAAAATCTGAAGTCGGTTTTAACTCTGTTACGGGTTGACTTGAAACAGCTTTTGATGTAACTTTCTTCGGCATATTTCTTAAGAAGCCGGAAAGTTGTTTTCTTTTTAATTTTTTTCCGAACCTTCACCTATTCTTTCCAAAGCCAAAGAAGGTCGAAAAACAAACCAGAACCGCTCGTGTGTAGAGCTAGCTCTCTCCTCGTTAATGCAACGTTCAACTGCAGGATATAATAAAGGGAACAACGAGGTCTTCCTGATGTGTCACCATCAAGTCATTAATCAACGGGTAATTTTGCATTCACCATGTCGAAATTAAATGGCATCATTATTCTAAGTAAGACACCAACCTACATACATATCAAGTCCTTGGATGACACAGCAACTTGTCTCAGTGTTAATCCTATACCTCGAAAAAAAAAAAACACATCCAACCCGTTCGGTAATTAATGAACCTGTCCGACCCCATAACAACACCACCGGCACTGGGCTATGTTCATCAATCTCATAAACGATTTCGCGTTTCACCCCCAAAAGCTGACACCCCGAAAACATTTTTTTTTTTTGACATATGCACGCCAATTACGAAGATGAAGTGCGCTCGCTGCACATTGCACAACAATTTTGTCACGCTCACTAGATTATAAATATGAATACGTCCCAATGGGGCCAGTACGGCGCAGTTAATCATGTATCCTGGCTGACATACACAACACAACTTAGTTTATGATGATGAATATTACTTTTTCGCCAGCCCTCTGTCCGAATAGTTTACACATGCCTTCCCCGTTCTGCGTTGCAACACCGAACCAGTGCGATACATCAACATCACATGCAAATGCACGATTCACGGTGCAGCCCCCCCCCAATGTCACTCGTTCTCCCTTAAAGCGGTGTGCAGCGGCGGGCGGCCTCCTTGGACTATGATCGTTTTTCTCACCTAGTTTGTGTTATCGAAATTGTATCGCCTCGCATGTTTGTGTTTCCTTTTTTTTTTTGCACATCGGTCCCAGTGGCAAAATTATGGGTCAACCCATACGTGCGTATATACTCCGCACTGTCATTAATAATTCACGACGATATGTCAGAGTGGAGAGAACACGGCTCAACAATAAACACGGACCTGTGCTTGCGGTAACTTATTATAAAACGCTGCAAATTATTATCCCTCGACAATAAGCCCGATAATTATTATTAATTAGCAATAATAAAAAGAAGCCAGCAGGACACTGTGTGTCGTTGTTGCCAGCAGCAGTAGCCCCATCCTGTACCAGATAATATGCAGCCGGAAGTTTAATACTTTTGGTTTTAGCGCGCGCATCAAGCCATGGGCGATTAGGTTTAATGGCCAGTACATGAGACATGGACCGACGGACGGAAGCGCGCACAATGGCGCTTCTTGATGTTAAATGTTGTGCGCCCTAGGGCCTCCTGATGCAGAACTTGAGCTGACAACTTGTGGTATCAACATGCATTCTCTCAAACGGCCCCGGCCATCAGTTGGCTCTCAATAATAGTGCTACAGCCGCAAGGACAATGCCAAAGAAGCGGACGCAATATGGAAAGTTTATGGTTATGATTTGAATGGCAACCCAGTAATGGCCGGTCGTTAGTCTCATTAGATTCGAAAGGCGAAATGGAAAACGATCAACAAAATGCATGAATCGTTTCAGTTGGCGAGACACTGGAATATGTGTTTGCTGTGCAGCGGAAATGTATTCACTAAGTAGCCAATGTACATGCATGGTCCCCATTAGAACCCGTTTGGGTGCTTGTATTCCATTTGGCGATAGATGGGACAAAAAGGAACAAACTGTATGTTTCGGTGTCTGTAGCTTATCAGACTCTGTTCACAGTTGCAATGCCATCCCTGGGCTACATCGAAACAACTGCAGGAAATCGCTCCGTGCCGCCTGGAAAAATTAAATCAATTAAATTGTTAATTGATCAATTGTTGATTGTGCTGTATCGCTGATTCATCGTTTCCATCTTACGCAAACAATCTACTTCCCCCTCCTGCGTCTACTACAACTTTATGTTTCCAAATTAAATGCAATTTACACTAATTACCCCGTGATTGCATCTTTGATATCGAAATTAATGACCAGCTTTACTAATTGAAACAATAAACATTGTAGGCACTCAGGTTGTTTATTTTTTTGTTGCCCACTGATTGTTATTTCATGTTCGAACAGAACCGGGTATCTGGTTGATTAGATAGCTACTTGAGCAGTATTGTAAATTGTAATGGAAGCCGAAGCCCCAACAAACAGGGTTACCATGCTTCAAGTTTTCACCGCAGGAAATTCAACAGAGCCATCGTCAGCTTCGTTTGTGTTGGACTGGGCAAAGTTTAGGGAAGTGGATTCCGCCGCATTCCACCACCGAACGGCTTTAAGTTGCTTTTAGTGGTCGTGTGTGTTCCAGGGGCCGGACTTGTATAAATATTTTATTAGATTTTCTTTTGGCATCGGAAATTCATTTTAAACTTTTCCATCTGTCTGGCTTTGTTTTGCTAACCTCGAAGTTTCTCTGCTGATGGCTTAGAATTTATGTCGACAGAACTATCTTTTCCCATCAGATAAGTTGAATGGAAATTAATTTCCAATTTATTGGTTCTGCTCGGTGGTGGCTGATGGTGGTTCGGTGTTTGAGTTTAAGCAGACCTATCTATGAAACAAGTAACATTTGATTATTAGCAGATTGCGTTTTTGGAATGTTGCTACTGCAGGGTAGCTTAAAAAGCTTCGTCAAGACTGGAAAAAATAAAATCTCAGCTCCTCGTACTTCAAACGGCTCACATTTCGTTCTGAACAAAGGTATACGGGGGGATGGCTTCCCTTGCACTGGGTGTGCACTGTGCAACCCTCGCTGTTCTCCTATTCACTGCGTGACATCATTCGGTGGCACGAACACACATATTTTAATTATACTCGCATTCACGACATAAGTGCACGGTGGAAACGTGCATCATGCATCCCAGGTAACTAAATCCTTATCTGCATAAATACTCTCGTCGAGATGCTTACTTTTCGCACTGGGTGCCAGTGGGTGGTATGTACGGGGTTGGAGGCGAATGCACTTCAGCGTGTGTGTGTGTATGGGTTATATTCCTTGTCGGATTGTTTGGTTTCGGTATAATGACACCAGCGCGGCTATGGCAGTGCTTACGTCGGCATGCATCAGCATTAGCATCTCAGCAGAACCAATAACAACATCAACATGCAACACACAATACAAACTCTGAGGACGCTTTCGACGGGGCCGCTTATGCAGGGATATACTGGCACTGCTATATAATATACGCCTGTGTGAAGTGGGTGACGCTCTTAGGAGGTCTCCATCGTCGGCTTTCCCAAACATCGGCATTGTCAACGGAAGGCAAAGTTGGGTGGCAATTTTGGTGCGGCTTCAAGTTTATGTGGACATTTTTATCTCCTCCAAGGATACAAGCTCACACATGCATCCGATTTACAGCGCATACGGGGGATTTGTTTCAGTTTTTTGACCCGGCCTGTCTAAGAATCACTCAGATGGGATGCAGTGGGTGGTAAAGGTGGTGTATCCTTGGTGCCAGTAATGTTCGTCATCCGATCCATCAGCAAACAAAAAAAAAAAATAAAACAGAAAATGAAAGCAGATTCTCACGCTCGATAAGAGAGGAGACTGTCCTTTGCATAACGCAGCATTCATTACAGTTTCTCACTTCCTTGATTAACTCAAGAGTCGTTCCTTGGAGAAACTCAAGTCCTTTGATCTGATGCAAGTCCTTGCCAGCACATACACACGTGACGGCTGACTGTACACTAATTCCAACAGTCGAGCTATTGAGAAGAGAACATGCCATCATTCAAAGGATGTGCGCTGCTAACAAAATGTAAATAATTATGGGTTTCACTGGGATCCATAAATCCTCGCCATGTGACAGCTGACCACATCAAAACTTTTCCATTGCGAAAACTTTATACACCCAGCGATATGTGAGCGCTACAGCTACCAGCTACGAGCTACCAGCTACAGTGTTACTGTCAGCTCATATGCAAATGATTTGTAGTCTTAACTCGCCGTGTGGACATGATAGTGTAGAGAAATTGTCCGTCACATAAAGGGGAGAAGTGGTTTAAGGCCATTGCGACAGTTGCAACATTGCATCTATCTAGCTTAACCATTGTTACTGTCAGCCGGACATTTTTATTTTCGCCCATAAAAAGAGACGCCAGTCGAAAGAGCACGTAGGTAGGTATATACGAAATACGACTGCTGGTCGACTTCGGATGAATCAACAACGAGCCACCCTAGAGAGCTCTGGATCTGGTGCTGCATCCAGAAACAGTAAAAAAGTGAAACACTTTTGGATAATTGCATATGTCAGACGCATTTGCGGCTATAAATTTTCGACAATTTGTTCTGTCGTTTTCTTCTGGCATCGTTTGTTGTTGATTACTGGTGTTTTGTGACTTGCGTTTGTGTTACTTTATTGTTTCATTTCGTATTGAATAAGGTGTTCTTAATGGCGGTTGCTTCTAAATATTCTCGTTTGTCTAATGCCAATGAATGGTGCCTCAATGAACTACCTACGTGAAGTTAGCGCGCACTTTTTCTAGATTGAAAAACGTGAAATGCAGTTCGATAGACATTCGTTTGTAGTTGTTTGTAGTGAAATTTTTTTCGTTTGTAGTTCAACCGTTAGAAAGTTAGAAGCATTAGAAAAAAATTTCAGCGCGCACTTTTGAGCTTTTGAAATAAAAACCAGCCAGTTGCATTCGAAATCGTTTGTAGTTGTTTGTAGTGAAATTCTTTTTTCCCAAAAATGTCTTATTTCGGAGATATAAGGACATTTGTGTTTGCATCTATAACTCCGAATTTCCAATAGACAGAATTTTTTTGAAATTACTGTTGCATTAAGCACATCCCAACTTAAATAACTGCATTTAAAATTTCTGAATTCACTCAAGCGTTACTTAATAAAACGCAATTAAAGTCAAAAAATGCATAATTTCACGTTTGCATCCATCATATCGATTTCCCAACAACAACAAACCAACGGTAAACACATTTCCGCAAAGCATTCATCCGTGTCCATCGATATGAGTCATAATTTGTCAATTAGCAACAACAACCAATCAATAAACTCCGATTTTATCTAAGAATTTTTTCTATTCCTTTGAATAACCTTAAAAAACGACCACTTTTAAACAATTTATAGCAACAAAAACATATATTTTGCAAACTCTGTACTCCTGGCCATCTAATCCAATTCAAATGATTTGGTTTTATCACAAATAACAAGATTTTGATGCAACTTATGCAAACAGTAGTTTTTCATATAAACTCATATCAATATTTCGGTTATTAAGCAACTCAAAGTAGTGAAATCTATTTTTTTCTAATGCTTTCTATTAGATGCTTCTAATGGAATAAAAAAATGTGATCTTTTTTTCATAGATAACGGTTTATTCAAAATATAAGAAAATGGGTGAAATCTTCCGCGCAACCCGATTTAAGGGGACGGATATTTCAAACGCTGGACAACTACAAACTACAAAAACTGGTTAGTTGGTAGAAAGCATGTATGCTCTATCTAATAAAACCAAAAATAGCTAAATTGTTCCAACCAAAGAGAATATATATGCAATTTAAGCAGTCGACCTAAAACACTCGTTATCTCCGAAACGGTACAAAGCCAAGTGATGAAATTTACTATTTTCAACAGTTTTCCACCTAACCAATCTAATAAAACACAAATTGTATCCATCCGCCTAACGGTTTACGATTTATATCAAATTTAAGCGAAATTGAAACTTAATTTTTTTTGTGAAGTTAGCGCGCACTTTTTCTAGAATGAAAAATGTGAAGTACAGTTCGATAGACATTCGTTTGTAGTTGTTTGTAGTGAAATTATTTTCGTTTGTAGTTCAACCGTTAGAAAGTTAGAACCATTTGAAAAAAAAATTTCCAATCCCTTAAATCCGTGTTATCTCCGAAACCGTAGCAAGCAGAGCGATAAAATTTTCTGTATTTGAAAGTGTCCACTTCACTAATCTAATAAAATTCAAATTGCGTCAATCGGCGTAACGGTTTATGATTTATTTGAAATTTAAGCAAATTCAGACCCCAATTTAAGGGGCTCATTACTCAAAAACTGTTGAACTACAAACGATGAAATTCTACATATCTATTCTATACACCCTTCTTTACCTCTGATATAAAATAGAAGACAATCCCCATTAGAGAAAACTTTTTATTCGCAATTTAAGGGAAGCCTTAAATGGACTCAGTCGCTTATGGTCTCATTTCACTCATTTTTAAGCGATTCGATATTTCCATTCCTAAAACGCTTTGAAGCTTGAAATATGTTTTTTTCCAATGAAACTACCCTTCTCTTTCTAACAAAGTTATCAAAACTAATTTTCCACTAACGGTTAACGTTTTATCGAATCGCTTAAAATTGAGTGAAATGAGACCATAAGCGACTGAGTCCATTTAAGGCTTCCCTTAAATTGCGAATAAAAAGTTTTCTCTAATGGGGATTGTCTTCTATTTTATATCAGAGGTAAAGAAGGGTGTATAGAATAGATATGTAGAATTTCATCGTTTGTAGTTCAACAGTTTTTGAGTAATGAGCCCCTTAAATTGGGGTCTGAATTTGCTTAAATTTCAAATAAATCATAAACCGTTACGCCGATTGACGCAATTTGAATTTTATTAGATTAGTGAAGTGGACACTTTCAAATACAGAAAATTTTATCGCTCTGCTTGCTACGGTTTCGGAGATAACACGGATTTAAGGGATTGGAAATTTTTTTTTCAAATGGTTCTAACTTTCTAACGGTTGAACTACAAACGAAAATAATTTCACTACAAACAACTACAAACGAATGTCTATCGAACTGTACTTCACATTTTTCATTCTAGAAAAAGTGCGCGCTAACTTCACAAAAAAAATTAAGTTTCAATTTCGCTTAAATTTGATATAAATCGTAAACCGTTAGGCGGATGGATACAATTTGTGTTTTATTAGATTGGTTAGGTGGAAAACTGTTGAAAATAGTAAATTTCATCACTTGGCTTTGTACCGTTTCGGAGATAACGAGTGTTTTAGGTCGACTGCTTAAATTGCATATATATTCTCTTTGGTTGGAACAATTTAGCTATTTTTGGTTTTATTAGATAGAGCATACATGCTTTCTACCAACTAACCAGTTTTTGTAGTTTGTAGTTGTCCAGCGTTTGAAATATCCGTCCCCTTAAATCGGGTTGCGCGGAAGATTTCACCCATTTTCTTATATTTTGAATAAACCGTTATCTATGAAAAAAAGATCACATTTTTTTATTCCATTAGAAGCATCTAATAGAAAGCATTAGAAAAAAATAGATTTCACTACTTTGAGTTGCTTAATAACCGAAATATTGATATGAGTTTATATGAAAAACTACTGTTTGCATAAGTTGCATCAAAATCTTGTTATTTGTGATAAAACCAAATCATTTGAATTGGATTAGATGGCCAGGAGTACAGAGTTTGCAAAATATATGTTTTTGTTGCTATAAATTGTTTAAAAGTGGTCGTTTTTTAAGGTTATTCAAAGGAATAGAAAAAATTCTTAGATAAAATCGGAGTTTATTGATTGGTTGTTGTTGCTAATTGACAAATTATGACTCATATCGATGGACACGGATGAATGCTTTGCGGAAATGTGTTTACCGTTGGTTTGTTGTTGTTGGGAAATCGATATGATGGATGCAAACGTGAAATTATGCATTTTTTGACTTTAATTGCGTTTTATTAAGTAACGCTTGAGTGAATTCAGAAATTTTAAATGCAGTTATTTAAGTTGGGATGTGCTTAATGCAACAGTAATTTCAAAAAAATTCTGTCTATTGGAAATTCGGAGTTATAGATGCAAACACAAATGTCCTTATATCTCCGAAATAAGACATTTTTGGGAAAAAAGAATTTCACTACAAACAACTACAAACGATTTCGAATGCAACTGGCTGGTTTTTATTTCAAAAGCTCAAAAGTGCGCGCTGAAATTTTTTTCTAATGCTTCTAACTTTCTAACGGTTGAACTACAAACGAAAACAATTTCACTACAAACAACTACAAACGAATGTCTATCGAACTGCATTTCACGTTTTTCATTCTAGAAAAAGTGCGCGCTAACTTCACGTAGGTCAATGAACTTGTGTGTTGGTTTATCAACGGAGGCAAGATGGCAGCACTTTTGTAGTTCTGTACGTCAAATTAAGTGACGCTTAAAGTTAGCAGTTAGCACCCTCACTTTTGTGGAGAGAACGCGGACATATCTCTCTCTATAGTAAAATTCGTAGATGTCATGTCGACGAAAATAGTTATTGACCGTTCAAAGTTATGTTAGGACCACCAAAAATCTTTTTCAGATCTCAGATTAAACGCGTCTCATGACACATGCAACGAAATTGATCTGCTTTTGTAAATGGATTAGTGCGATATTTGACAGCAATATCAGCTGTTCAAATTGCATTCGTTTTTGGAAAAATCAACTATGGATATCGACTTGAAAAATGTTTCCCCTGTTGTTCGTAGTTTCCAGATGATGAGGAAGACAATGAAGATAATAATTCTTCCAAAATTATAGCCATGGGTATTTATGTTTTTCTTTATTTTAAATTTCACAAGACTTTGCGCATTTGTTTTGAAAGCAAACTTCTTAAAATGACGTGAAATAGCAGTGCATTTGTGTATTTGTGGCAGTATGTGTAAATCTGAAAAAATATCGTGCTGCAAAAAGTGATCCGAATCAAAAAAAAGAAGATTGACGTTTTTGCCCAATGGAACGTGAAAAGTGATTAAGATCAAAAATAGATTGATTTTTTTGTCCCATTGGAAAACCACGTCAGCTTTAAGCATTTTTTATTTTTGATGCGACACAATCTGTCAGGGGAGCGGCCATTTTGTGCGGAATCAGAATTAATTACCCGTACAGTACTGACAAAAATGTATTGCGGCAGAAATCAGTTGTGGCAGCTATTAAAAAATTGTACTAGAATTTTGCTTGCCCAAAGCCTAGAAAATATTTTTATTTGTGAAAAATAGGACAAAAAAATTTTGCGAGTGTCAAAAGTTCTTTAAAACTAAAGTCCCAACAAATCTTTTTGGTTACTCTAGTTAGACTTACTTACAACAGAAACAAGCGGAACTGGCTTAAGTAGGTACATAACATATATATTATTAACCTGCACCTAAGACAATTTTGTATATTGTAGTTCACAATGGATAATTTTACATGGAGATTTTACTACATAAGCTTTTTACGGTGATCGAGCTAAATTTTACCTCCCATACAGCTGAGCTAAATCGAAATTTAAGCCGTATTTGGTACGCAGCTGTAGATAAAAAAAAAAAAATTTTGTTTCAGAATTTACTTTGTTTACCTGTCAAAATTTAGCGCGCCCATTTATCTAATGAATCGGCACAGTTTTTTAAGCTAAATTTTGACAGGTCGGCGTGTTCTATTGTTCTGAGTAGATCGCCGTGGGGTACCTGGAATTTAAAATGGTTGAAACCAGAGATTCTTCACTTGAATTAATTCTTTGGAGGAAGTTATTTTTAAAGAACATCTCTTTTCTGCGACACGTATCCACAGCGCACTCTATGTCAAAATTTAGCTAGGATTTTAGCTAGTATGAATTTGATGTGAAAAATTTTAAGAGCTGCTTAAATTTAGTTTAGCTCGAACTGAGTACTAATCTGAAGTCTCCGTAAAATGTTACCTGTACAGTACTAACAAAAATGCTTAAGTACTACCCACTGTCATGCAAAATGCAATTTACAATGTAAAGCTACCCCCATTCCCAATCTAGGCTAACGTTCCACGTACAAAGTTCTTTGATATTCCGAGTTGCGGTGTGAAGACCAGTTGTCAGTAACTACCTACGATCTTACGTAATGTAATCGAATATAACATGTCGAACGTGTAATTTCTCACATTCTCCATCTCCACTCGCTGCTGCTGCACTTTTGTTATACATGTTTGCTGACTTTTTTATTAGTTTTATTGTTCATTGTTTGCCTCGAAAGTGGAAAAAAAATATAATTCATTGTCATGGTTTGCGGTAATGGCGGTGATTCAATCCACTGCCACACCACATGCCATATATGTAGTTGCTAGTTGCTAAGCAACCCTTCAACAGTATGTCCCCCCTCTTCCATCAGCAACCCCTGAAATATCATCTTACAAATTCACCTACCGTGTATATTGCTCACCTCTAGCCTCATATTACCGGCGTAGCTTTTGCTTGGCGACTTGTTGTCTGTCCAACCACACCGAACTGGCGGACCGGCCGGCAAACGGTCTACCGCTCGCAGAAATTGTACCAGTTCCCCACCACCACCATCACCACCACCACCACCACTTTAATTAGATGTGTTTTCAGTTTGCCTCATTTTTGTTTAATTTTTTTTCCAACAATTGCGTAGGAATGCACCACCACAACTATGCGAATGCATTATGCATGTGGGAAATCTTTTCTGTAATAATCAGAACAGACAAATGGTCGCCGCAGCCGGTGGCTTTATACTGCAACGAAATGGAACGCTTGTCGCTTTTCCGTGGTATTTAGTATGCACTTGTGTGGGTCTCGCTATTATTATATGCAATTCGCATTAATCACTGGATTTTTCCATTTTCCTTCAATTGAAGAGAGAGAGGTAAATTATTTTCAAAGGAATCGCCAATTTGACCGCTTCTATGATGCGAATATTATACTGTTTCTACACGCTGTTGCGCCCAAGGTTATTCCGCTAACACAAGCATGCTTTTCAGCGCAATATGCGATCGTGTGGTGTTTTGTGTGAGTAATTACAGGGTAATTATTGTCAGGTTTACTTGAATCGGTAGAAAAATTTAATTATTTCGGAATTATCAAACGAATTGAAAAGGTCGTAAATAGGAAACCACGCGGTTACCTGTTATATACGCGCTCAGTGGTTATTTGAATCTGCTGACATTTTAATGATCGGGGGAAGGTTATTTATGTGGGTGAACTGAACTCGAGGTGTAAGGAGAAACTAGATTGAGGTGAGTGGTCAATGGCAAGTGCAATTTCGCTTCGACATATGCCATTTTTGACATTTCTCTTTAAAGAGTATCATTGGTAATATATCAAATGTTGTACCTACATTATCCATTTCCAAAACAATTACTGCCACTGAGCTGTCTAACGTCAAACGGAAATTTGGATGTATTCTGAAAATTTGTCATGAGTCATGACATTTAACTTTGATGTGTCAAACAGACTTTTGTATCAAATTTGAGCGAAGTTATTCGTGTCATTCATGATATCAAACAGTGGGGACATCTAGTTTAGTAAGTCTGACAGTTTTGATTGGCTAAAATCGGTCATATGAGCAGCTGTTTCAGTTGAGGTTAATGGAAGGGTAGCCGACGAATCTAGTAAAGAAATTCGTGACTGAGTACTAAGTTGACAGCTCGCATATGTGGCTGACGTAGAAAAAGTGACGTTACCGACCAATTTAGTTTTAGCGTTCAGGTTACATCTCATCCAGACCAATCTAGTCGACTTAAGAAAACTTGATTCTTGAATATGCCCAGTGTAACTTAGCATAAGACGGGACGAGACTTTTCTGTGCACATTCCATTACAGTTTCGCTTAAAACCCATACGTTTCTACGTTTCATTGTTATTGCTTTTCTCTGATATGCCGATTCTTACGTCAAACTATTGAACCAAGTGCCTTTTCGTTAAATGCGCTAGGTAGGTAGGTAAATGGGTGCTCTTGTGGTAATTATGCCACAGCTTAAATGCGCTAAGTATTCAGTTATTGCTGTAAAAGTAGATCCAAAATAAAACGCATCATTTCATGGTGGACGCTTTATACAAATGACACTCTCGATTTGACAGATAAATTGGTTGCGGTCAAAACTCGAGAGTGACATCGTTCAGTGCTCCATTATGTTTATTCCAACATACGTAGTGGGGTGTTTACATCACCCACTTCTGGTGGCCATGTAGGTAAACAAATTACAAATTCAACAACAAAATGGGGGTAACTGTATTACCCTCTCCCCGTAATCAAGTCATGTCCTATTTACGAGTCCGTCTCTATAAAACTAACGAAAACCAGCTGCCGCAAAATGCAACTAAACTCCAATTTTGAATTCCAAATGAAAGAGACAAACTTCAGTGGCGTATATAACTTTAACTGCGCCGCGCTGGACGGGAACCCTCCTTGAATTCATAAGCAATCAACAATGCGGGAGAAGACCAATTTACTTTTCGACTTTATCAGACATTTCTCCATGACCAGTACATGCCATCCTTAAACACCAACTCGTTCGGTATCGATCGGATGTAGTAATAATCTGCCGTCGCCGATGAAAGTCCACGCCCGGGACTTGTTACTCGCACTTACAACAATTGCAGTTCCTTTCGAAACGTCATCATGGGTTTACATGAAGTTAGCCGCGGACGGTTGCACTCCACTTCTGCAGGTGCACATTGCAAATATTGCTATTACTTGTAGACACATGCACTCATGGATTATTTAGTGGAATTGAATGGGGAATACGGTTGACGTTTACGGTGTTCGTGCAAAATAAACTGCTGCGAATATGATGGTGTATTTTCCACCGGCTGTTGTAAGTTTTTAAAGGACAGCTTTGTTTGTCAGCTCTGTCAATGTCGTCTGTAACTTTTTAGTTGGTCCTCTTGTTTTAATATGATAGATCTTCTAAAATAGCCTTGGCACGTATCTTCAATTGTGGTAAATGCCCAAGCTCTAGATTCATAGTCCTCTGCAACTCCTGCCAAAATTATCGCCGAAGAACTATTAGAAATGATTCGAATAACGTCCGAGCTTCTAATTTTACAAATTTTAGACTCTGAATAGGTTTTGATAGTCTGACAGTCTTCCTTTCACTAAAGCAAACTCTTCTCAGTTGAAAAAGGTTGAATACGATAACCTAAAACCTACCAACTTTCAAAAAGTCTCTGCAGTTATACTTATTTGTCGAAGAACGAGAAAGCGTCTTTCTTTTAGTTGGAGCACTTTAAAATCATTGAAACAAAACCTGCAACTTAAAAATGTACCTGGGGCCTTAGGAAAGGACGAATCAAAAGATTCCAAAATTCCAAATGAAAAGCCCGAAAAGAGTCATCAAATCTCTATGGTGATGATGGCTCTTGCGTTCTTTTCATTTGGAATTTGGAATCTTCCAAAGTCTACCCCAAAAACGTATGAAACCAGTGGCAGCTGTCAAACACTCGATATTGTTTCAGGCGCCCAGCAATCCCAAAGTCATTTGGTAACCTATTCCAATTGCACAAATGCATGCTCTTCGCTGACACTTGGCCGTTTACTTTTCAGAGTGACTGTGAAGCGCTCCCCCACTGTGGTCAATCGGACTTGCCCTCGCTCTATATATCCTATCGCTTTAGTTGACATCATTATCTGCGTCATCATCGCCATAATCACTGCCGACCGACACAGCGAGAACGTCTTTATAGCCAGCAGTAAACTATGTAAAAGTCCTTCCTTTTCCTCTTGACTTGGCTGACTTCCATGTGCATGCAAGTCGTACACTCGTACTACACCCATCACGACCACGAGGATTGAGGATTGCTATTACTGCTACTGCCGCTGCTATGTACCAATAACAATGCACAAATCCTTACACGCTTACCAATTCACAAAAGCTTCAAGTGTAGCAATTTATTCTCAAGTTTTGCCCAACTAATATTCCAGGCAGCCGATGTATACAGAGGGAGAACAACTGCCAGCGGTGGATTTACTGCCTGCCCGTTTGAGGTTCTTCTCTCGGCTTCTTTTTCATTGTTTTGCGCGTTTTTTTTTTATTTTTTTTTATTGTAAAAGTGCATTGACTATACACAGGCACAGAGAGAAAGAAAAGAGTCTATGAGGCAGAGAAGACAAAAGTATACTGGCTGAAAAGAAAGGACGCCCCGCTCAATTGAAGGATGTAAGTCCTTGTGCTTTACATTTACATGATGGTGTGCTTCCTTTAGGCCCGGCATTTTACGTAATGATGGCAATTTGATATTTATGCAATTTTCCAGTGCACGACAACAGGAAACCTGATATTTTTCCACGAGCAAGTGAGAGAGAGAAGACGGTGCTTTGCTCCATGCCGCACCGCTTGCTGTATTCGAATTTGTTTCGTATTCGTATATTCAGTCTGTGACGATGACGAGTTGTGTATGCTTGTTCGTTATAGCAGGGCGAAAGGACGATTGAGTGACGGTGCGGCAACGATGAACGGTGAACAGGCAGCCAGCGAATCGATTTTAACTCAAACACTCGCCATGCTACCACTTCATCTGACAACAACATGCAATCGGGGCTTATACAGCAATATACCAGTTGGCCATCATTCGCACGCGGGTGCGCGATCAAACGAAAGGACGAGGAATAGTGCCTGCTGTATAATAGTTTGGCTCATGTTTATGGTGTTATGTCTTTAAGATTATTAATTATAATTAAGTTCAGGAAGTATAAGTAATGATGGGTTCGTGTTAAGCAGTAAATGGTGAGTTCTGCACACAGTCAACGGAAGCTGATTGCACGCTGTTTTGAGGGGAACAACGGGTGTAGATCGGGGGGTGCAGTATAGTGCAAGCAAAATAATGACAAGGTAGTAGATGTGAAGATGGTGTGTTTAAGTAATGCATTGTGATCGTTAAGACGGTTTAACCACAGGTAAGTGGAGCTGGGAGTGTTGTACAACAATAAGGACTTTGTTAGAACTGGGCTTTCGGTTTTCATCAGTTTTCCCTTAGTCCCTAATCTGAATCAAATCGTTCATTCACAGGGAGTAAACCACGCACTTCTCACGGTCAAGGGCATGCCACTTGCACCTAAAAAGCGATGATCAGCAGGTCAACAACTACCGAATGAAACAGAAAGGATGACCGCTGTGCATTTTTGTATCATTTCTCTTCGCCTCTTCTTCACTATTCCGTTTGGAGTTGTACAACTGAATGAAGGTAGAGGTATATCCTGATTCTGATGGTAGGTTCCCGAAAATCTATCAGTTTTAACCACCAAATGCATTCAAAGGACTCCTCATTCCACGGTAGTTTCACGCGTTCACTCCTCCACCTATACCCCCTCCATTCTCGCACGCATATGCCTACTAGTCATTGACGCTTAATATCTTTTTGCCGCCACTTCAAGGTTGTGATGAAATCTTCCCAGGATTCAATTCAATTCAATTCAAAACTTGAATCGATCTCCTCTGTCTTGCAGGAGAGCAATATCCCACTGGCTCTATAGAAACATCCCATCTCGGTTCTCGCTGACAAAAATGACGAAGGTACATTTCACATCGCCTGGCATCTCACTCATCTGATGCTGTTTGTGCCATGAACTCGCTCGGCATCCGTTGCACAGCTCATATCAGCAGCTAAAGCTATTAAAGTCCTCCTATTATGTTACTGTCCTTGTGCGAAATCCTCCTCCTGCACAAAGTGACAAAAGCTCTTATCCTGATTGCAAATCCTAAATAGACGCTGTATACATGGATAAACGTGTGTGTGTGAATGCTCCTGCTGTATTATCTACCTTTCTAAGCAAAGATGTATAAAAAATCCTTGGGCGCTGTTTTGTTACACGTTGTCATTGTCGAACCAGAGAGCACATCTCGCAGCGCCTCGCAATTTGTTTGCCCTCAGTTTTATCCTCGCCCCGGGATGTGCGAGCATTTGACTATTATCCATGGCAGAGTATTGTCTTGTTGTTATTTTCTACATCTGTAAGCTTAAACAACACACAACGGGGAAGCCCAGAAGAGCGCACCGGAATGGGGATAATGCGAGTGGGGCACAACCGAAGTGGGTATGAAGAACCTCATTACGTAAATGTTGCCTCATATTTGGGTACATCAGAGATCCCTTTCAATACCCACTTGCACATATCCTCTGGTTGTTTCTTGTACGCTCTATAAGTGACTGAGACTATGTGTATTCAAGTTTCCTGGTCAGGCGCAGCGATTTCGGAAAGGATAATCGCCTTCGATGGCCGATTGGTCTCCGAAGGCAAGTCGCGCACACTGCAGCTTCCGCAGATATCCGGAGGTTCATTTAGGTTATCCTCCGAGATGAACATTCATAGAGCCACCGAAATGGATATAGCCACCGAAATGGAGGTCCTTCCGCTTGGCTACTTCTTATTCCGATCTGCTAATGGGGAGGTAGGTATAAAAGTCACGATTTCTCCGATATGTCTAAATTTAAATGCACTCAAGGGGGCCAGTTGGCTCTGCTAGTGTACCCAGCAAGTGGCACTAGCATTTGAAACTGTACACCATGCAAGAGTGTAGATGGTAATCGGGAAATTGCATTCTAATCCGATTCGATTGTGCAGGCTCTTGTGGCGGTCATAATTTTTATAGCAAAGCCCTCTTGCAACTATGTGCATTCGGGGATAAGTGGTGGGATTTCCTTCCAACTATGTTTCGCCGGAAATTTGTTAGGTCCTTAACTGGTAGAAGATTGCATTTGCAAAGACTTTCAGCCTTGCAGATAACATGTCGCAAATATAATAGAGAAAGAGATAATTGCTAGTCAGGCAGTGTTCATGGAAGTGAACTACTTTCGGAGTTTCTTCCTTGCAAATCCACATTTGTAAAATTGTAATCAGCTGACGGAGAGTAGTTGTCATTACATTTGACTACGTTTAGATTGGGGAGCAGCGAATTTCTTCTCTCTTTCTAAAAACATCTGTTTTGAATGTTTCTACTGAAACGAGGGACGTTCTTATTTCGGTCGATTCAGTGATTCTGGCAGCACTGGTCGATGCTCATAAACCACTCGTGATACAGCGGATGTTCAGTTAAAACAAACTTCTTGCTGGATTCCATTTCCATTTCATTTCCATTGGCATTTGCATGCAGCTCGAGAATAAGTATACCGATTGCGGTGAAATGAAAAATAAATGCCGCCCCCATTTTAGGCTTCAGCTTCAATCTTTCTGAAAAATCTATTCAGTTTGGATGAGTATAGTTTTAACGTAAATCGGGTACAAATCCACATGAAAAAAATGAGAAAAAAACTTAAACCATTTATAAAACGCGTACATAGATATAACAAACTTGGCCCAAAAAAATTACGTCAAGTTGCAGCGTTTGCAAGGTTAGTAAGCAAGACCGTGGAGCATATTTTTTCCAACCAAAAACTAATCGAAAATGAAAATCCCATCACTCTACAGTCTGCGGAGAGCCTCCCCCACCCACTCGTCTCAGTAAGACAGCAGACCTCACAACTCCTTGACGTTATTTCGGTCATACATATACAACCTACAAAGTTCAGCTACACTCAGCCATTCGGTTGTACAACAACTTAGCAACAATGACGGTAAGTTCAATTGGAAATCCGATATTTTCCATTTGAGCTGTCTTTTATTCAGTCTCGTTGCCTTTTTACGACAATCCACAGCCGGGGATCTATATCTACACAACATCCGATTCTGTGTGTATGGTAAATCCAATTTGAAGGAAAGCCCAGCATGGAAAAGAAGAAGGACATACGAAAGGAAAGACTGTATGAAAATCCAGAACAAAAAAAAAGAAACAAATGAGAACAAAAATATCAACAAAGTAAAATCTAGTGTCATTAACTGTTTCAGAGAAGCTAAAGTAACCTTTGCCACAACCATACTGACGGTTCTTTTTTTGCATAAAGCCGCTTGACAAGGTCTGGGCTGTCTGTGCCTTAGTGCATATACACATGGCTCCACAATGTCTGCCGGGGAACAACAAAAAGGAAGAAAAGAAATAGCTTCCACCAATCGGTCATTTTTAACCAGGCCTCTTATGCGGCTTTAGCATACCGCTGCTGTGATACGCTTTACGTGCAGCCACCTCCACGACGACGACAATGGATTATAATGCTCTCTGGCACTGCCACATTAGCATTTTTCCTTCTGGCTCGGTTTTGTCATTCGCCTTTTCTCGCTGTGGCAATGTGTATGCGATTGCTGCTTTATGGTAGCTTAGGTTTTCAGGTATTTAGGTTTCACATTTGCATACCTTTCAGCTTCCAACTTGCAGCGACATATAGATGTCATTACATACTTTACACACATACCCATGCCGACCACTTCAATTATACCTATATATAGAAGCCGGAGAGACACACAGCCAACGAGCGAGGTCGGAACGGAAGAAACTGGGTTCAGGAATCAAGGAGACGAGTGCGGCGGCGGTCGGTGGTGATGGTGCTGGTGCCAGCCTCAAGAGGGAAATTTTAACCAAAACAGATTAAACTTGGGTAAAATGGCAAAGTTTTCCGGCAATTCGGAGGACCACAAAATTTATATATGAGTTTAGATGTGTTGCTCTATATGTATGCTAAGGACATAGAGGAAGAGCGTAAAACTTTTCTAATCAGTGGTGGATTTAAATTAATCCAGCGAGACTTTGGCGCGCGAGTGGGAAATTTTTTTTTTTCCCCTGAAAACAGAATAAAATCGTTGCGCACATATACAAACGCAAAGATGCGATTAGAGTGTAAAAAAAAATGTATAGTGGACTTTAATATTTGTGCGGGTGTATTAAAATTAATCCTCGATGACCCATTTCGCTGGCGTCTCGCATACCAATTTGTGTTAAGTGATTTTAGGGTTCTTGAGGGAAAACTTAATTGAAGCGCGGTCACGTTGACTGAGGTTTCGCTGACAGGAGGTTTAACTGTTGTACGATTTGCATTGTCAAGCAAAATAATTGCGAATTCGCGGTTTTATGGAAATTAGGCTTTAGATTGGACTAGAGTTGAAAATGAGGAAGTGTGGAACTTCAAAACGGCCCTCTATTCGAACGAACCTTTTTATCTGGACATTTTTAAACCGTCTTGATCAGCTGTCTTGGAAATTGTATTTTTAAGAAGCAAGTTTTTTCAATTGGCAGCACCGACAACGAATTTGACAGCTGAATCAGAAATGCTAGTGATTGGACACATTAAAAAATCTAGTTTTATCTTAAGTCGACTAGATTTGGTGTGGAGCCTGAACGCAAAAACAAAACTGGCCGGTTACGTCACTTTTCTTACGTCAGCCATATGCACAAAGTACAAACTGTCAACTTAGTACTTGTAGCATCGGCACTGTGCGACACTCAAATGTTATTGGGTGTCTACAGTACTTAGTAGCGAAATAATTGACTACATTCGTCGGCTACCCCTTCATGGACGTCAACTGGAAAAACTGTCCATGTGACACATCAAGACAGCCAGCTGTCACTTCTTGAACGACTCCATTAACATTGGGCACATTCAAGAATCTAGTTATCTTAAGTCGACTAGATTGGTCTGGATGAGATGTAACCTGAACGCAAAAACTAAATTGGTCGGTAACGTCACTTTTTCTACGTCAGCCACATATGAGAACTGTCAACTTAGTACGCAGTCACGAATTTCTTGACTAGAAACATCAACTGAAACAGCTGCTCATATGACCGATTTCCTCCAATCAAAACCGAGATACATCTACTTAGTCAGACAGCTGTCAGACTTACTAAACTAAATACTTGAACATTATGACTGCTGAGTGATTTGACGGCGTTTACAGTCCGTGTTGGACTTCCAAATTTGATTGTGCAAACTGTTTCTGTTTCAAAATTCTAGTTTTGACTCTAAGAAAACGGTAGCTCACAATTGCGAAACTTGCGTGGTGAATAACAATAATTACCGTCAAACAAATGTCTCGATTAAAAAACATCAAAAGCGCGTGAAAAAAATCTTCTCAAATCTGGAATCACAAAAAATCAAAAAGAACCCCTCGCTCGCGTGCAAAAAAGCTGTCACCATATGATTCACTGACACTGTAGCTGTACTGATTCACAAAGTGTGGTACTTATGCCGAGCTGATATTATTTGTATGTATATCCTTTTGGGAATACATTGCAATTTGAATTTGAATTTGAAATTAACCTTCTCCACTCGCACTCATGAAAAAGTATTTGGCACAAGCAGCCACCAACACCAACGAGCACAGAAGTAGCAACGGCAACGGCAACGGCATAGGTATTAGGGTTATTGTTCGATGTTGTCATGTGCTCTAAATATTCAGGAAGAAGGCCGCTCAACTCAAAAGTTTCTAAGCCTCGTCGTATTCCTTTTTGTTATATTTTCGTTTCGGTTTTTCGTTCTTTCAGCGTTCTTTGTATATTGTGCTAACATTTTGATGCCAGTATGTACAATTGTAAAATCTACACGTACGTATGTCGTGTCGTGATGTCTGATGATGATAGGTATGCCTACTAACTTTATCTAGTGCCTTGTCGATGCACTCATACCCGACTTCGCTTCTGTACTGCCAGGAGTGAATAAACATTTTGCATTTATAAATAATTTTGGTCTTCCTTGCAGTCGTTCTTCTGTTGGTGGGTTGGGTCTTGGGTGTCTGGAGCTGGAGTTCTATATGGCGGGGTGGGCAATTTATGTCGTTTCTCTACATCCACCATAATTTCACTCTCTGCATTTCAATATCAATTTGCGGAAATTTTCTCCGACATATTCCATAAAATGCAATCCTCAGAGCTCAGAGGTTCCTTCATCACATTTAATGAATTATGAATGTATGGGAGAGAGTCGTTTAGGGCGCACGATGCGGGCAGGTGACATTTCCAAGGATAAGTGTCAGTTGCTTTTCTACTAGAATGGATTTCTATGCCCCATTGTGCGAAGGGAGCTATACAAAGAAGGGTGCATTGCATGTCACTGGCTAAATTGCTATGTACAAGTGCTGGCACAGTGGTGCGCAAGAAGAATGTTGCAGATCGATTTAATTACGACTGTGGCTTTGATCAGTTGAAGGCCACAATTTGGATGTCGATTGGAAGTGAAGAAGAGAAAATTGCAGGACGGAGTTGACTACAACTTTTGACAAGTTCGAAAGGCGAGGACCATTGCAATTATTTCGAAAATTCCAAGTCTTCGGGATTTTTTTTGCTGATTAGTTTACTGTTTTTGTAGGTATAAGATTTGAAAACACAGGGACCCAATTAAAGCTTAGTTCGAATTTTCGAAATTACCTTATCGAAGCAGAATTTTAATCATAAACACCTACCGATTGATGATTTTACGAGTATGTTGCTCAACCTTTCACTCTTAGCGAATACCAGTTTAATATTTATATGCGGCCCAATTTAATTGTAACGTCCCTGGAAAATCTTTTTAAAATACCCAACTTCATGCAACTATTTGATGCGATATAACGCTTTTCCAATAAGAGGTGTTATTTTGGTATTCAAAGGAAAATGTAATTTTTTGAGAAAAATTATCGGATGTTTATTTCATAATAAAGAGGAAGGTATGCCGTTAATAATGAGAAACAACATCAGCCAAATGGCCACCACGAGCACGCATGCAGGACCATATCCTTTTCATGAAATTTTCCATATTCAAATCGCAAAGTGGCTGCCCTATGTCCTCGATAGCCTCACGAATTTTATATTTGAGGTCTTGAATCGACGCTGGGCTGTTGGCGTAGACCTTATATTTCACGTGGCCCCAAAGGAAGAAGTCGCAAGGTGTTAAATCACAAGATCTCGGTGGCCAATTGTGATCACCTCTTCGAGAGATAACACGGTCCGGAAACTTTTCCCGTAAAAGATCAATGGTTTCGTTGCTTGTGTGGCACGTAGCGCCATCTTGTTGAAAGTAAACGTTGTCCAGATCAATACCATCAACTCCGACCATAAAAAATCATTAATCATCTCTCGATAGCGCAATCCATTCACCGTAACTGTTGATCCAACCTCATTTTCGAAAATGACCCCGCCGGACCATAAACCGCACCAAACAGTCACACGTTGAGGATGGAGAGGCTTCTCAACAATAACTCTTGGTTTTTCCAAACCCCAGAAGCGACAATTTTGCTTGTTGACGTAGCCACCGAGGTCCGACAAGGTGCTTCACGACGACCAAAAAATTCCTTAGTTTTGCGAACTGTGACTGCAAGATTTTCACCATTTTTGTAGTGAGTTTTAATAATTTCAATGCGTTGTTGAAGCGTATACCTATCGTTCCATTTTTAGTAATGGCGTAGTTTCTACTTGTCAAATGTCAAAGAATAAAAGCTTCAAAAGTGACAGATACCGAAATAGCGGGTCATTGACAATAAGACCTCTTATTGGAAATCCCATTAAAATGCAAAAAAAAACTCCAAGTTCTGTAAAGTTAGGTGCACCATTCTTTTCCACTTCACTGTCGTTCATATTTCCCTTCCAGTCACACAATGCAGGCACAAAAAATTAAAAGAAAT
Organism: Cheilosia impressa; assembly: GCA_948293265.1. Lineage (NCBI taxonomy): Eukaryota > Metazoa > Arthropoda > Insecta > Diptera > Syrphidae > Cheilosia > Cheilosia impressa. The sequence continues at coordinate 50,873,478 of OX411881.1, read as the reverse complement.
ACATAATACGAAAATAAAAAAGTACCGCTCAAAATCCGCCCCCATTCTCTGCGCACCGGAGTCAGGTTAGCCGAGCAATTAAACAGAATCGGGCCATTCATCCCATACCCCCGCACTGTATATACAAAATCCTATGGAACATTTCTGACAGTTTCATCTCGGAAGCCCACAAACGTTAACCAAGTTCAAAACGGAATATAAAATCTTTAGAGGGTGTTCGCTCCCAATAGAAATGGGGGTGGAAACATTCCAGCTATATGCAGAAAGTTCACTACACCCAGGCAGCAAAACTACTGATAGAGCCATATGCAAAGTGGGTTGATGCAGTCGGAGGCTTAGTTTCACTCGTTCAGAATATTTTTAGTTTGCTCCAACTATAGCCTACTAAGTGCAATAGGTGCATGGAAAAAAAGCATGCTCTCTGCCTGGCAACAGCAACACCATCAGGGCATCAGCAACAGGGAGGAATACCAATCCATGCGCAACAACACCACTACCACTGCCACTATTATTATCATCATTAGTTGAGACGACCGGCATGCAGAAGCAGAAGCAGAAGCAGAATTGCAGACCGGTAAACCGGCAAAAATGGGGCTTCTCTCTTTCGGTTTCTCTCTCTGTCTCTCACTCACTCTCTCACGCTCCGGCTGTTGCTATGCAAGATGTCATTCAAGTCGCTGGCGGTCGTGTGACGACTGACAAATTTGTATAGTGCACCCAGATCCAGAAACCAGAAAGAAAAGAAATTGTAGAGAAGAACGCTTGCCAGTAGGGCGCGAATTAAATACACTCGCGTATATTTCGTAATTAAAACAAATTATATTTTTTTAGGATTTTATAGTCCTGTTTATTTATATTTATTTTAATTACTAGTTCAAGTTTATTATCACCGAACTGTGGTCTAAGTCGATGTTATTTCTAGACTGCCCCTTGCGTGTTCGTTTCTTATATTTATATCCTACTTAGTAATCTATGTATTTGGTTCAAAATAAAACCTTTTCTTTATTCTTAATCTATCTTTTCTTATCTACTGTGTGTTCGAATACAATCTCTTTTCCTTTCTTATCTCATAGTTCTTATTACATATTTTAGGTTACAATACAATCTCCTTTCATTTCTTATCTCATAGTTATTATTATTATTTTCTACCCTTATCTAGGTAGGTACACGTTATCTAACGTTTATTTTAGATAAATCTTAATAGATGGTCCTTAGACTATATGGTTAAGGGTCCTTAACTCCCCCCCTTCTTTAATAAAATCGTCCCGATTTTCTAATTGTTTCATTTTAATTTTTGCCATTTCTTTTTCATATGACTCAATGAATTTTTGCTCAGTTTTTAGTTTTCTGTATTCGATTATAAAATTAACGATTTTCGTTATTACATAAGCTATAACAATAATTATCACAATGATTATGATTGTGTTTATAATTGATAATATAGGATGTTCCTCAAATGGAATCATTATTTTGTTTAGGCTATCAATATTATTGAATGCATATAGCCCTTCTGTTTTTATAACAGTATTTATAAAAAAATCATTATTATGTTTTCTTGCTATTATTTCTTTAATGGCTCCATCCATATTTTTATAATTTTTTCCATCTATATTTACAGTATCTTCGTATGTGATTAATTTCACATTGTATATGGTCTCGTTATTTATTTTATGATTTCCATGAGTTAATATTACTCCTGGTACTATTTCTAATATATCAAAATTATATTCTTGTTTAATATTACATACATTTAGATTTTTTATTTTTTAATAATGGAATTATACATTCTTCTTTTTCAATATTTTCTTCGCAAATATTTTTTCCTAAATAGTTTTGACATTTTTTTATTCTAATGTAATCTTCACAAAATGCTATTAATTCGTCTGTTTGTATTTTCCCATATTTGAAACTTATCGGGGTTACCTTATAGCATTTACATTGTATCCCTCGAAATTCTTTAAGATTTGTTCGAATCTAGAGTTTACCTTCCTCTGTTTGTTATTATTTTCTATGAATGAATTTAGTAATGTTGTTAGATTTGTTACATGAAATAAATGTGTCTGATCATTAAATATATAAACATCATCGGTTTGAGTTAGTATGTATTTCTTTTCCGTGACGTCTTCTATTTTTGTTGTTCCTTGAGTATGCTTTAGTGCATTCACGAGTAATATGAGGAATGCTAATTTCGTCATCTACAGGGAAAGAATAATTTTTAATATTGTCTTTGTGTACAACTATCCCCTTCGTTGTTAAGATCGTGTCCTCACGGTCTTCCTTTACTATTCTTTTAATATATCTAGTATTACTTTTCTTTCTAATCCCTGAAATTCTTACCATTATTTGTTCTCCTTGTTGGTAGGTTCTATGTTTTGTTCCTTTATTAAGTCTTTCGAGGACTTTTTCCGATGCTTTAATAAGTTTTGTGTGTATATTTGAATCTTTGAATTTTTCTTGATTAAAAAACACTTCTTGAGGTTTGTAGCCTGTGACGGAATGAATTGTGTAATTTAATTCACGCACTGTTCTAAATACTTCTTCGATTAGATTGGTATTGTTTTGTACCATAAATATCCTTGAGAGTTCTGATATTGTTTTATGTGCACTTTCGACTTGCCCGTTTGCTGTCGATCTATAGACTGGCGTCTGTACTTTCTTGATTCCATATTTTATACACATTTGCTTTACCATCTGGGTGTTAAAACAACTTTCGTTATCAGTCATGAGTCTCTCGCAATTTGGGAAATAATTTGATAAGACTTCCTCCATTTTATCATAAAGTCTCTCCTTTGTTTCTAGTTCTCGTATGACCAGATACTTTGAATATTTATCTTTTGATACTAGAAATGAATGTTTGTCGTTGAAGTATAGATCCATGTGGATGTGTGTTCCTACTTGTGTTGGAATTTCTGAGTCGTTCAATGGTTCTCTAACTGGATTTCTCTCGTATTTACCGAATAAGCATGCTACACATTTTTTATTAAAACATTTTGCCTGTTTCCTCATGCTTGGCCAGTAATATGTTTGATTTATCTCTTGAATGTTATTTTTGAATCCTCTATGAGCTCTCTCATGGGTCTCTTTCACTATCTTTATTTGTTCTTCTAGGTTGGTAATATCTTCCAATTTTATGGGTGTGTGTATAAACCTATTTCGTATAAAGACTTCTTTTATCTTTTTCTCGAATGTATACATGTCTTCTGGTTTTGCATGTATTGCTATTATCTTGTTAGGTTGAAGAATTTTTTTCAAATTTCCTAACAGTTCATCTTCCGTTGTGAAATAAATAGTGTGCCTTATCTTTTTTTCAAAAACGGTTTGTGTTTTTATTTCATTTATTTCGTTGTTCGGTATTAATTCTACCTGTAGGCTATATGTGTTAAATGGTTGGCTTACTACTTTGATTACATCTTCAGATGAGCTCTCTTCTGAGTGAACTGTACTTATTGTTGAAGTATTTATTTGTTGCCGCGAAAGAGCGTCTGCAACTACATTCAGGTGTCCCGGTTTGTATACTAACCTTGCACCGAAATCCTCTATTATTCTTTTCCATCTCTTCAATTTAGTGTTCGGATTTTTTTCCGATATTGAATATACTAACGATTGATGGTCTGTGTATATAGTTAAATCCGCTACTCCGTATACATAATTTCTTAGCTTCTGCAGTGCCCATATGATGGCTAATAATTCCTTCTCGTTCGTTCCATAACTTTCTTCTGTCTTTGTCAGAGTTCTACTTAAAAAGAATATAGGTTTTTTGTTTTGACTAAGGACGGCTCCAATAGCTATGTTAGATGCGTCTGTCGTTAGTTCAAAGGGTTTACTATAATCTGGTTGGAATAGCTCTACTTGTTCTCTCAAATGTGCTTTCAAGCTACTAATGGCTTTAATTGCTGCATCGTCTAGATTTATACAAGTATTTTTACTCTTATTTTTTCCTACCTGACCATTTTCTCCTCTTAGGTGTATCGTTAGGGGCTTAGCTATGCTTGCATATCCTTTGATAAATTTCCTATAGTAACCGGTCATTCCTAAAAAACCTCTCAGATCTTTCAACGTTCGGGGAATTGCATAATTATTAATTGCTTCTACCTTTTCCGGATTTGTCCCTATCCTATTATATTTAATTATGTGTCCGAGGTATTCGACTTCTGATTGGAAAAATTTGGATTTATCATCCGAAACCTTCAATGTTGCTTTGTTAAGAGCGTTGAAAATTATATTGATGTGTTTCATATGTTCTTCGGCTGATGAGGAATATATTAACACATCATCTATATAAACATACGCGAATTTCCCGATATATTCTCTTAATATGTCGTCTACACATCTTTGGAATATAGAGGGCGCGTTTTTGAGTCCAAAAGGCATTCTTACGAACTCATATTTACCTCCATTTACGCAAAATGCTGTTTTTTCCCTATCTTCTTTTTTAATTTTAATTTGATGGAATCCTGATTCCAAGTCTAATGTTGTAAAATATCTGGCTTTTCCTAGATTTTGTATTGTCATGTTTACATCTGGGATCACATATCTATCAGTTATTGTTTTATTGTTTAATTTTTGGAAATCTATTACCATTCTTTTCTTTGGTTTTCCGTCTTCACTAAGACCCTTTTTTGGTACTGTCCAAATCGGACTATTGTATGGACTATTACTTCTTTGAATAATACCTTCTTTTAATAATTTAGCTATTTCTTTATTGACAAATTCATTGTCGGCTATCGGATATGGATATTGCTTGGTCCATATGGGTTCATTATTTATAGTTCTGATTGTAGCTTCTATTGTAGTAGTAAAGGGCAGTGGTCCTATGCCGATATTTTCCTTCATCAAACTATCTATTTCTTTTTTATATAACGTTTCTCCTATGATATAGTTTAGTTTACTTTCGGATTGATTGTCACTGCACATGGTGATTAAGGTCATATCCTTCAAGTTTATTTCGGCGTTTAATTCTTTTAAACCTTCTAATCCTAATATCATATCGAATGAATCTATATTATTTAATTCGAAAAATGTTATTTTAGTATTCATTAAATAAATTATTTTCTTTGTATTTACTATGGAATACCCGTTTATAGTTTTAATTTTGATTTCCTTAATTTTTATTCTTTCCGCTGAATTGCATTTTTTATCTATATAATTGTGGGTTGCTCCCGTATCTATTAATATTTTATAAGTTTTGTTAGAAATGCTAGATGTTAATTTTAAACAAGGCAACCCGTCAACTAGTTTTAAATGGTCAAATCTTAAGTTATTTACCCTTTGTTCTTCCGGTTCTGCATACATGCTGTCTCCGTCTTCTTCTTGTAGTTGTGATGACTGGTTCACCCTTTGTTGTTTGTTGACGTGTTGATTGTTGTTCTGATAGTGCTGCGGCTGCCTATACTGCCCGCTATCCTCTCTTCCTCTCTTCCAATGCTGGTTATTATTATATGGGTTATAGTTGTTTCGCTGAGGTTGATGTTCTGCTTTCCTCTGTGCTTGAACTATTTGTCTTGAATTTATTTCCATAGGCATTTGTATTTCTGTACCAATTGGTTGGTTATGCTTAGGTTGTTTTATTATGTTAGACAATTGTTCTGTCTGTCTATTTGCTTCTTGCAGTTTATTGTTTAACTGTGTGCAGTACATCTCCATTTGTGAGAATCTTGCTGCTAAGGTTGCTAGATCAACTGGTTCTGCCATCTTGATGACTACTTCTTTATTTTCACTTTCACTTTCACTTTCACTTATTATCTCGCGACGATTGTCGTGTAAATTTTTTCTTTTCTTAAATCTATTCATAAAACTTTTACGTTGGATACGTATGTATCTTTGTTCAGGTTGCTTCGTATGAAGGAACGTTTGATGGGTGCCACTATGTGGATCTGATTCCCGATTTTCCTTTGGTCCGCTCCGTGAAGATAAACAATTTATTTGTCTCCTGGCAGGATCGCCAATTAAATACACTCGCGTATATTTCGTAATTAAAACAAATTATATTTTTTTAGGATTTTATAGTCCTGTTTATTTATATTTATTTTAATTACTAGTTCAAGTTTATTATCACCGAACTGTGGTCTAAGTCGATGTTATTTCTAGACTGCCCCTTGCGTGTTCGTTTCTTATATTTATATCCTACTTAGTAATCTATGTATTTGGTTCAAAATAAAACCTTTTCTTTATTCTTAATCTATCTTTTCTTATCTACTGTGTGTTCGAATACAATCTCTTTTCCTTTCTTATCTCATAGTTCTTATTACATATTTTAGGTTACAATACAATCTCCTTTCATTTCTTATCTCATAGTTATTATTATTATTTTCTACCCTTATCTAGGTAGGTACACGTTATCTAACGTTTATTTTAGATAAATCTTAATAGATGGTCCTTAGACTATATGGTTAAGGGTCCTTAACTCGCGCGGGTGTAGAAACTGAACTGCGTAGGCGAACCCTTGCACAGATAGTTAACCGTCGTCGTTGCTGAGTGCATCGCAAAACTAGTGCTGCCCCCTTTTTTTGAATAAACCAAGGGTTGAGTAAAAATGCCATCATCTGCTCCATTCCTCTCCGAAGAAGAATCGCAACTTTTTAACGCTCTTGGGAATACATCAACCCTTCGCATCGTGCCTCGTCTTTTATTCTGCTGATCCCGACGAATGGATGAATGCATCTCATTCCGTGTGCAGCACGGAGGTACTCGTATACTGTATACAAGATGGAAATTTGTGCCTCACTGTTGCTGGGGAATAGAAAAAAGAGGACATTGCGAAACCGAAGCACCATGCTTCTCGTTGCGATGCAAAATTAGCCCAAGCAGCCGGCGGACGTGCAGCACGAAAATTCCTCACTTTTTATGAACTGGTCAGGGTAGTTTAGTTCAGTTAGCCAGAAAGAGAGAGAGTGAGCGACAGGGTGGGTGGAAAAAACTGATTTTTCACAGACAGACTAACAGGAGCTTAATCCTTGAGTTGAATAGCGGTCGGTCGGCAATGGAGGTAGTGTTTTTCTTTTGATTCCCATCGCCTTTAGTTTTTTCCTGAGGTCGCGCCTTGGGTTGGGTTATTCAAGTGAAGTTAATAAATGTTGAGAGGCGAGTGGGTGGAAGAGGGCTTTTGTTTTATTCCTGCCAGCCGTCGAGTTTTCTGTACGATGCGGTTTCTAATTAGGAACTCATTAGTTGTTTTTGCTATACGGCACGGCGGTGCTAAGTAGTTGAGAAGGGTACACAATTGTTCCGTGATGCCGTTATAATGACAATTTAATTGGTGCGAATGCGAAAGGGGTTACATGTTTCTTTCCCTAAGGATATATCGAGTCCCAGCCACAAGTAATCCTTTTCAAAAAGCGCTTTTCGCAATTGGCCAGAGTTGCCATTCCAGATGCAAATGAGGAGCAATAAAAATTGCCTGCCGAGTTATGGAATTGATGCCTTCCACCAACGAAAAAGGTCACGCGAGTCCACTGCAAGCCCTTTTTGCGCCAGTCCACCTTTTGTGGATGTCCACTTTCATGGAATTTATAACTTCACATTTTGCCGTCAGTTAGCATTCTTTATGCAGCCGGTAGACATTAGTCATAATTACCCAGGACACTTCTAAGTGTGCAATGCAACGAGCGACCACAAGAAAGCCAACGTGTTCACTTAGAAATTTATTTCCGCCAGAAACACGTGCTCACCGACGATTTACTATGAAAATTGTTATTTATAAAGGCGAGGGAAGACCATACCAATCCCTAGGGAGGTTGGCACAATCCTTGACCGAACTCACTCCCTCTGGCAATTATTACCGCAAAAGCTGACTGGGACTATTCTTATTTGTATCCTTCAGCCGGCAAAGAAATATAGCGTCTCGACGACGACGATGTAGGTTAGGAAATAACAAAAAGAAACAAAAAAACAAACGACCTGGCGTGGGTGTTAAGGAACTACTTTTCGATTCTCGGGTCGTGTTAAACGAAAATTGATAAAGATCGCGAGGGCAACCAGCAAATGCAAGAGGGGAAAAAAAGACAAAACACCATGAAGCATCTAACAACAACTTTATCCAGGACTTTGAAGGATAAATTGCATGATTCCCCCCTTACAGTAGGTTGTACCTGCATATATACCAGGCCACAATATAGTGATGCAGCAGCGCCACAGGATTTATAGCCGAATGTCAGAAGGAAATTGCACAATGCACAGTGCACTGCAGGTTGAGGCAGTACCATGTCGGGAGCTGCTCTAAAATCACGGGGCCTGGGCCACTGGAAGCCATGCGAAATGCTGATGACGGTGTGGTGGCTTATCCTAGTTTCGGGGATATTTTTTTCGTTTGCCCGATGACATAGTCGCGTGTGTGTGTGTGTATAGGCGCGGGCGGGTAGGTTGCCAAAAATTGGGTTTAAAAAAAACACAACCTTTTGCAGTGCAAAAGTTGATTATCTTGTTGGGCGATGATAAATGGCGGCAGGCGATGTTGTTCTGTGGCAGCCCAGCTACCAGGATGTACGTTAACTGTGGATAAAAGCGGGTGTGGAGATAATGGAAATTTTAAATATTAAACTAGTAGAACTGCGATGTAAACACATTTTTTTGTGTGGGTAAACTGCTGAGAATTGCTTTTGAAAGTGTGGAATTAAATGGAATTCATTGAAAATATTTTACAGAAAATGGCAGAAATAGAAATGGAAAATAGAGAGTGACATTCCCATCCCAATGAATTCCAGTTTTAAGCTTCACACTAGCGACTTGAATCAGAGGCTAACTATATAGTCTCTCTTTGTCTACACAAAGTAAAAAAAATGTTATGGATGTGGTCCTAGATCTGTGATGCCTTCAGGTTACAACAACTCACCCAATGTACATGGATTTTTGAGACATAACATACGGCTTTATGTATGGGTTTTCCCGGACATGAACTCTTTTTTGCCTCTGCGGGGAACGTCCGGTATAATTTTAATAAAATGTCCGAGATCTAGTTGGCAGCTTGTATAAATTTTATCGAAAAATCAGTCGGAGATCACTAAAATCAAGTAAACGAACAGAACTAATAATTTAGAAATGAAAATTCGCAACAAAACAGTACTTTTGAGACGCTAAACGTCAAAACAATCATTGTGTCATTAGGTCTGTTCCCTTACTTTTAAATCTTACGAATTTGTACTAATTCTTACGAATTTTACTCAATGCCGTTCTTCAACTCGAGGAATTCGTAAAAGAGGGCGTCATCGAGAGAGCAAGCTATTACCCCTCCACTGAGAATCTTACGAATTTTTACTCAACAAATTTCTTGGTGTAGAATTGAAAAAGCTGTCAGTCGCCTTTCGATTAACAGCTGATTTGAAATTTGTTGTCCTATTTGACATATGAGAGCATTTGTTTTGATTGCTTGCGTATTAAAATGTTATCAACAGGAGGCAAAATAAAATTTAATGTTATCCTTGGATTCTTTTTGAAAGTCGGGACGAAATTCTTACTTGCTGTAAGGAGTAAGAAAGGACAATCGTCTCCACGAAAATTTTAATGCCGTGTCGCTTTTTCATCTTCTCGAATGCTTGTAGTTCAATCAGTACAAACTTTTCCAGATAGGTACATGAAGAAGTTCGAATAATTTCGAATCACTTTCATCGCTAGGGGATGAATCAACTAATTTTGTCAGTAAATTAGCAAAATTTTTCGAGTTTATACGAAATTTTAACGACTTTTCGTAGCACTTTTTTTTGAATTTTTGAATTATGTATCTGTCATTATTCGTAATTTACTACAAAAGCGTTCCCTAACTTTTTCGTAAGTGTCTCTCTCCGTGAGAGAATTAATCCCCACCACTGCCATTTTGACAGTCTTTTCCATTTTACTACAAAAGTAAAGGAACAGATCTATTGTGTTATATGTTTTTATTGTAAAAGTAGGTAAACAAATTAGTATTAAAAATATTTTGTTACTTCTTTTGTCCTAGTTTTGTACTCTTTTTCTGATCGTCATTTGTCCGAGAAAGTTCGAGATTTGGAACCCTATGTACTACTCTACTACTTTCATCAAAAACCATCGACCAACTTTTACACTTATTAAGAGTTAAGTGCTCAAATTCAGAATCCACTTGACTTGTTTGATCCTACTGCTTAAAGCTGAATAGCAATTCACTTTCGAAGAACCAAAGTAGTAGTAGTACCTGTCATGAAAGGTGTCATCAAGTAGAATTGCCACTGGCAGAAAACCGCGTCGAGTAGTTTCAATTTCATAGTAATACTCAAAGAAATCGACAAGCGACAATCTGTAACACAGGCACAAATCAATTCCTAGAAGTCCACACAATGACACTTTCAAATGAAATTAGACGACTTGTCCTTGGCTGTCAACACGTTTTTATTTTACCTTTTGTCAACACGGAACATCGCTTCCACTGACAATCACCACCGCATTTAGAAGCAGAATTTAAAAATTACATCAGCCCGACGAACGCTCTGTCGACTTTCGGTCTTAAACAACCCCCAAGCATACATAACCGGGGCTGCTATGGCGGAATGCTTTCAAAAATAACCGCAGAAACAAACAACAGAGCTATTTTTGCTGCTTACCTCATGCTAATACGTACATAATGTTGTTGTGCTTGGTCTCCTCGCTGGCAACCCAAACCTCGCATTTGTAAACTTGTGCACATACCGACATATCTTACAGCTTTTGCTTTCTTCGCAATCATGCAACCCCCAAGAGCCGGTATCGCTGTACGGGTGTGGGTGAGTTCAGCTTACAGCAACAGCAAAACGGTATTACATCAGCCGCGCGCTGACTGTCGCTTTTGTTATTTGGGGCCCGCATCGTCGTTCGGTGACCATAAGTCTTTCAAAATCAATAACAAATCAAATTAATTTAATTAAATGAGACGAAGTCTGAAGCGATTGCATATGGAAAGGGGGTCGATTTGCTACGTTTACAACCACCAACACAACTTGCCACTCGCCGGGTTATAGAACATACTCGTACTTTGCTCTGTTGCTCGGGTTCGCGTTTTAATGATTTGTTGGCACCAAGCAGTCTGGTACACTGGTATACACCTACGTTTGATGTTGGCCGCGTGCAAAGAACACTGATATTATGCAGGAACAACAAAGAAGACACGAAAAGCATTATAAATCGTTCGACAATATTTTGGCACGATTATACGAGTACCCTGTCATTGCGACGACATCAAGTGACACAAGCAACGCGGGTCCAATCGCACTTTTCGCGCATAAATAGAATTGAGATGGGAAGACATATTGATTTTGTTGCCAACTGACAGGTGAAATGTAGCACGATGAAATCGTTAAGACCAACATTTGACTTTTGTTTGTAGAGTGACAGTTCTTTACCCTTTCAAAGAGATAACAAGAAAACTATGTTCGACGGATAATCCCATTTTGGATTTAAATCGCGGCACATATTGAATACATTTCGAGGGGGCAAATTCAAAATCAGAAAGAGAAATCCGTAGGTAAATGTCTGCCAAAAGACAAGCGGCCAACACCCCCATTCTGTATGTACAGGAATAATTCGTTTATGCATTCCTGTTGGCGTGATGTTTTATTGATGATCTGACTCCTGTGTCTGTTTCCAAATATGGAGAAAAGATCAAGCGGAACCCGTTTGAACGTTTGTATGTCGTTAGAAACCCTAATATTTAAATAAAAGTCTGCCTAGCAACAGTGGCAGACGCAGTTTCGTACATTTTTCGACTGCCAATGACAGGAATTGAAGGCCCCAGTGTAAATATATTCCAGCCGTGGAGTTTCAAATGTCCAAAGCCTCGGAATCGATAGACTGAGCACGGCATTGACTTATTCATGCCTATGGAGACTTTCGTTGGGATGCTGAGGGTATTTTATATGCATATTGCACAACATGAGGTCGATGACTGCGAATATAGATTAAGGTAAGAATATATTTTGAATGATTTTGTATTCCTTGATTCCGGATTGTTTCTATTTTTACATTTGAAGACTTGATTTGTATACGGGGATATGTTAATATGTCAGGCAGATTGACGGAAGCATTTTTCTATCCGATTTTGACATAAATGAAAAGGAGTTCTTTAAATGAAATTTGGACATCCCTGGTGTCGAGATTACCGTGACGACCCAGCTAGAGGTGAAAATATTTCAATTTACATTAGCAAATGCCTGCGTGTATATGACAGGTCTTTCTTAGAAATTGGTTGCTTCAAAGGGAAATGTTGGCAACGTTCGGAATTCTAGTTTAATAAGTCTGACAGATGTTTGACTTTATGTATTTCAGTTTTCATTGGCTTTGATGTGAACAGTTTTTTCAGTTGACGTTTACGGAGAGGTAGTCCACAAATTTTGTCAAGAAAATTCTGCCTGTATAGGTAGGTACCTAGTAAGTTGACATTTCGAAGTGTCAAAATCAAATACAAAAACAATTCAAGTTGACTAGTTAGGTTCCTAAATCAGACAAATCTAGTTGACGTTTTACATGAACAAGGTATCAGATCGTTCCGATCTCTTTTTTGACATTTGGTGCGGTTTGTGAACGTCAAAAACGTGGGTTCTTAGGCTTATTCACATGATTAAAGTAACTAATACATTTTTTATTTATAGAAATCACCAACAGATGGTCTTATGTGCATTTTAATTTGAGAGCCCACGGTGAATCAGCATTTCGAGGGGATTTTTGAAGTCCCCTGACAGCTGTCACTACGAATTCCGGTTGAGCAATACCGAATAACTTAAAAAAAGAAAATTTTATTGTGTAGACTTCTTTTTGAGTGTTCGGCTCTCAAACCTAGTTCCTCCAGGACTTGGACTCCAATTAAAAAAACAAGAAACCATATCCTGCACTCTGTTTGAAAATTGAAGGAAAAAATCCCGCACAGCCAAAGTAAGTACACATTGCGCTCTATTAGCAACGAAATCTCGTTTACATTTAATTATAAATTTATATACACTCACCATCCACATACACGCCCACCCAAAACCCCATCAATCTAATTAAATCACGAAAAGTCCTTCCTCAATCCATCAACCTGCACAAAAATACATCTCATCTCATTTTATATACACACACTCGTATATACCCACTCAAACATGGTCGCACGACATTATAATTAAAATAAATTCATTTTGACAAACATTTATCCATTTTCTCAGAATGTAACAACAACCACCCCTCCCTCAACCACCCCAACCCATTAGGAAATAACCAACAAATTGCCAGCAACAATCAAAACAGCCAACAGAACAGCAGCAGAACAACAACGTGAAGAGAAAATGTTTGACCTTTAAAGCGACCGAACCGAAAGTATAGCAACCACCAAAGAAGCTGGCAAGCCCAACCAAAGCAAGACAAAACGATAAAACGCTGGCACTGCATCAAAACTGACGTCAAAAAGAAAATTCGTGTACACCATAATGTACACTCTGTGTTTGCTTTATTTTAGAAATTAGAAATGGGGAAAAACCCGAGCAATATTTCAACAAATACCACCGACACCACCCCTCGTTAGTCCTCGGTTGACCAAAGTAACAGAGATCTATGTTAGATTTGTCAAAACGTTGCCGGGTACCGGAATTTTTCTGCTCGCAGTGCGATCCAGGCATTTTAAGGTATACCTACCCGTATCTTGGAATAAAGCAAAACGAAAATCAGTCCTGCAAATAGAAGGGCAATTTATAAAAAAATGTGCCTTAAAGGACCGATACCGATATACAGATACAGCGCACCTCGGAGAGGAAACCATCAAGAGAAACGGCCGAAAACGGAAGGAAGAAAGCGTGACTGAGAAAGTGAGACTGAGTGAGAACTGAAAAATAAGCGGCGGCATTTGGAAGGCTTCTCTCGGGGAGAGTGCGCTTTGGGGCCATGTACATACCCCCTTTTGGACAGCTGGGATCATATGGTCTTGCTAAAGAGAACACAGGCAGAGAGAATGACAGATAAATAGCTTCAATTGCTCTTTATTCTTGCTTCCCCAGTGGTGTTCTTTTTGTGTGAATGTTTTGCGAAAAGCCGGTTATATAGCAATCATATGGTTATCGCTGTTTGCTTCGGTTATGTACCTACTTGTATATGGCCTCCCGGCATGTAGCCTTCCGCCACCCCTGCGCTGGGAGGGTAGAATCAGCTGTTTAACGACCGAAAACGAATCCCCCGACGGAAAGGGCCAGTACAGGGATGGTTGTTAGTCAGTAATTTTTTCAGCTTCTTCCATTTTACTTTTTTATGAAAATGGGATCTGAGAAATATTCGGCGAGATAAGATACCATTCCGAGGGTGTAGTGTAGGTATGCCGTCGACAGGGGAGCGAATTTATAGGTGTGCTGTGAGGAAATTATTCCAGGGGGATAGTGCATAAAACTGATGCGATTTGAATCGAACTTAGCCCAGTAGGGGCTCTCTGTGTCGGCTGTCATCTGCCGTAGCGAGCCTAAATGAATGCGCTGGTGTTCATGGGACAAAGTCCACCAACACATACAGCTAAGTATCAATGCCAAACACATTCGGCCCGGGCAGACCCGGTGTCTCTTTATCTGTGCACTTCTGTGTATGCAGCAACTGCACAGACACTTAATAGAGAGACAATTTCATGTAACTTATGTAAACGAACACCGGTTGTAGGGGCGCATCACCCATACACAGGGAATATACCTTGTATTTGGTTTTTCAGCGAATGTCGAATGACCCGACCGCTGTAAGGTATTACAGTTATCCCCCCCTGGCCGACACTTAGTCAATTGTTACATAAAATATTTTGCGACAAGTAAAAGCAAAGAGTGTACAAGCAGCCACTAACGCCACCTCCTGGGTCGCACCAACGCGCACACCTCTGTCATCAGCTCGGAACTTTTATGAATGCGCTTAATTGTGAGACGTGTAACTGCTTGCGGGAGATCTGGCTGATGGAACAGAGTGAATAATAAATGCTTCTCTAGTCTCTACATAACCCCTTTTAAGCCGCTTTTCACAAACATGGCGCAGATACAGACAGTAAAATCGGCTCTTTACCCATTTTCGTGTTCGCAATGTATGGAGACCGATATATGTTGGGTCTCTTGGTCTTGGGTGTGGGGCACGTGCTCATCAGCTGTTTTGTTTGTTGGCCGGATTGGACAGAAATAGCCATGCAAACGAGCAAAGTTTGTCATTTGTGTACATAGCAATGAAGTGGGGTAAGTACTCTACTTACTTTGTAAGGGTTCAGTTCAGGAACGAATATTGGGGATCTATTTTTGGCTGTAATGACAGTTTGACAGTTTTATGTTTTTGTTTTCTTTTTACTCATAAATGAGACGGGAGCTTAATAGCGATGCGGGTGCGGGAAAGAGCAAAAGCTTTATGATGGTGCTTTCGTGTTTCCAAAAGTGACTGGATGTTTGGACAGTCATTTCATGCGGAGAGCTGGAGATTTTTCAAAAATATATAGGTATAATAATTTTCAGTTTCTTGTATTTTATTAAAAGTGTGGTTGGGCTGAATTTTGTACAGCTTGAGCGGAGTAAGGTTGGGAACTCCTTTCCTACATCAAAATCTGTCTTTTCGTTGTTTTCACAGATTTTAATTTTCATTGTGTTTCCGATGCCTATATGCATTCCAAGAATCGATTAAGACTACCAAGCACAGGCATTTCCACTTTTAGCTATACCTACGCCCTCAATATTCTCGATTCATACTCGCTTTTGATTAAATTTTAAGATACATAACAAGCTTCCCAACTGCTTGGAGATTTCCCAAACGCGAGGCAAAAAATAAATTGCTATCATTTTCGTGCGCACCTTCAAGGTACCTACATCAGATTAATGCCAGTTCAAGGTTCAAATACTTCCATCTTCTTTCGAAGTAAATTACCATCCAGCGAATTCTTGTATAACATTAGATATACCCACCCACCTACACTCCGCTCGCGAATCGATACTTATTCCCTCAAAGAATTGTTCGTGAGATGAAAAATTGTAATGAAAATAAAACCAGTCAACTTTTTTCTTTCCAAGAAACTCCACAGCGAAGAATATTTTTCAAATTTAATTGAGAAAAGTAATTTTTGAAATCGGTTTAACTTCTACATCATCATTCTCAACTCAAACTCTGTTGTTTGCGCATTGAAAAAGGACGACGACGACGATGACGATGATGATGATGATAATAACAATAATGAGAATCAGAAGAAGCAACAAAATGAGGAAATTATAGCTCTGGCAGTATTTGGGGTAGCAGTGAGGGCAGAGGGCATGTAAAGAGACAATCTCCTTAAAGGATATTGCAAAATAAAAGCAAAAGAAACTTTTTCCAAGAGCATTTTAACAATTGATATCTATATTTAAGTGCGGCACTGGCACTCTCGCGCGAAACACATGTTGGCTCGGGAGGAGCGAGAAAGTACTTTTTTTTTTTCTGCTAAATTGAAGAATGTTGAAGCATGTATATATAAATTGGTATCGTATTTATACGTTCCTTCGTGAAATGAAGTCTTTTGGTTGTGATCTCTAAGGTAAGTGGGCGGAAAATAACTTCATTGAGTTGATCGAATTCCTCAAGTCAAGGTAAGCAATGCAAAACAGAGTCTTCTGTCATTTTCCTGTCAATATCTTCTCATAAATGTCATTTATCCGACGTACTCAATTCAAAACATGCAAGCAACCGGCGCTGAGTACCTTAGTTCCTTTGCAGGCGTTGGTTTCCGTTTTAAGCATTTTAAGCCCACGACGTGCATTTGTTATGTATTCTACTCACTACTTACATTTTCGAACGATATTTTAAGATTAATTCCAGCTGAAGACAATCCCAAAGTATGTTTCCACAGTTCCAAAGGCTAAGAGCCACAAGCCTTACAAAAGAAGAACACTCTGGCTGTCTATCAATAAATCGACAAACTCCATTCCAATTCTCAACTTTATTGAGAAATAATTGTAAATGCATTAAAAAACTAGCATAACCTAGCAACTTATCTGACTTCAAAACATTTAATAAGTTTATAATACAACTATACAAAAAAAAAGTCCTTTAGAACCTGACTATGACTAACTTTAGGTACCTGAGATTTAATTCCATTTATAAAAAGAAAAAGCTTTTTACTCTCCCTGATTTCTAGTACAAATCAATTGACAGCTACTTTCACTCGCACTGTCAGTCAGCTGTCGCATACAAGTGTGGCGGTTCCCTAGAGGTTGGAATTCCACAATCATATCTCCCCATTTCGGCGTCGTACAACAAATTATTGATCAAATGCTTGATAACAACTTGAGCTTTGGAAGTTTTCAGCTTTCGAATTGTAACGCCAACATATTCTCCGAAAATGCCAAACTCATCGGATCCGCTTGTGCCCGACTGACGGTTACTTTTGCTCGGGCCGCTGTGAAAGTCGTCACTCTCACTGTCAGTTCGCAGTTGATGATGACTAGATGGCTCTCGTGATGTCCGTCGTTTCCGTTTCTTCATCAATTTATCATAAGTCGTCTGCTGTACAGTTGGTTTAACGTCCTCACTTCCGCCGTTCTCCACCTGCAATTGAAACAATGTTAGCTCGGCCATGTTTGAATTCTGCAATCAAAATACTTGCAAGCTCTGTTTTTACATCCTCTGCTCTAATGGTCGCGTATTGCGGATCTTCACTTGGACATGCCTGCAATGGTAATTACGTATGAATACAATTGACGTTTTTAGAACCTTCAATCAGGGTAGGCAAATAAATTTCTAGGTATACCAGCAACATGGCCATCTGGTGCTGAATTATTAAAACGAGACTTTTAATTTTCCCCAAGTTATCGTTGGCATTAATTTAACGTCCATTTGCATGTGGCATTCAGGCATTCAAGTGAACATTCTACAAGTCAAATTTGTACAGATATTTCCTGCGTCACCTCCGGAGAAGTGGCGTGCAGTAGTTAAACAGCTATTTGATTTTTGTTTCGTAATTAGGTAAACGGAGGTATGGAGGTATGGTATTGGTTGAAATATTGTGCAAACCACTTTCAATCGTGCTGCTGTGGGTTGCGTGCTTTTTTGACAACTAACATCAGTGCAATCGGCTTTTGATTCTCTTTCACACACATGACCTTGAGAACTCGAAACAACGATGCCACAAACCGATATGCGAATCACGGATGCGTCATTGGTATGAGCTTAATTTCATGCGGATATGGTGGCTTTTGCATTAGCACATTGCGGTTTATGATTTCGTTATGCTGGGTAGAAGAGTGTGGTACATAATTATGGGGACAGCACTGACATTTAAATTGGTTTTAGGGGTCTAAGGTCTACACACAAAGGGCCTTTCCTAGCTATATTTCCCGGACAAATTTCGCAATTGTGAGCTTCCGTCAATTTAAAGTCAAGACCAAAATTTGTTATTAGTGCGGCGCAAAGTTAAAACCAATTATTGATCGTCTGTCTGGTTTTATACTTTTCTTGTTGATAATGGCCGCGTTTAATTGACAGCTCAATGAGTAGAAAAATGTCAAACTCTTGTTGATAATGGCCGCGTTTAATTGACAGCTTAATGAGAAGAAGAATGTCAAGCTCCAATCATTTTGTTTGCGTTGGAACTCTAGCACACATCACATTGTAAAATGGGAAATTTTTCAATCTTGCGAAAATTCGACTCATACATTGAGAAGAGGGTAGTCAAAAAATTAACTGTCAATGCCAATCGATTAAAAGATCAAAAATTTGGGAAATCTAAAAGAAGTGGTGTTAAAGTTCGGCAAAATAAGTTTAGACATACGAAAGTCACTTGCTGTCAGACTTGGTGACCCACTACACCCCCCACTGAACTACACCAATGGCGGCGTTCCGAAGACTGCTGTCAAACTCTATGTACATTTAGGGTTAAGTAAATGTAACTCTAAAGCTTTAGCTTTTTCAATTTGCTTTAAGGGAAATTTCTGAATGCAGTGAAAACTTGAGACAGAAAAAATAAGCTTTAGAAAAGTTACTCAGCAGTTACGTCAAAAAATTCTGTGCTAACTGACGTCTGCTAGCTGACTTACTGGTGCACATTTGTTTATTGATACGAGGGTTGGTTTGCAAAAACCGGCTTAGAAATGAAAAGCTCTCCGAAAGTCACAAGCGTGTAACTGTCGTTTTTACAACATTCAGCATCACTTCGCTCAAAGAAAGAAAGAACTATTCACACAATTTGACAAGACAAATAACGAATACGAACCCATCAACAAGAAAAGCACATTTGGCGGCCGAAAAAGCTCTGAAATGCTAAAGCAAACTTGAAATCGAAATTAAAATTCAAACTTACCAAAGCCATCATCTCGTCATTAGCATCAATGCCAGCTGCGGCCATATCAGCACCACCAGCAGTAGTAACAACAGCAGTGCCACTACCACCACCATTACTAGCACCATCATAACCCGAGCTTCCCCCCATATCGTCACGCTCACCATCCAGAATAAACCGAATCGCTTCATATGCAAACCACATCGGTTGGTACTTGATGCCCCTGCGCTTGCCGCTGATCACCTTGCCATGTTCACGGTGGAACGACGAACGCAAGCTTTTAATCTTGCTCCGTATGATACGCACTTCGGTGCCATATTTGCGACTTAGCTTCTTTAGGGCTTCGTATTTGATCTGTTTGATGTGGTAGCCCTTCGTATTGGGATCCCAAAGGACTCGATAGCAGCGGTAGTCCTCGATGAATTCCAGTATAGTGTTGCGGGACCATTCCACACGATCATTTGGTGTAGTGCCAGCTCCGTCGTTAGAATCCGGAATAGGATTGTGTCCACTGTTTGTCATCGCCTGTCTGTTGTCTCACGCTTGAGTAGCTTACGCAAAACCAGTAAATAGTATATCGTTTCTCACGTGGCCGCCCCGAAAATAGGTAGATCACAACAATAGACGCCAAAAGATCAGCGCAACGTTCCCCGTCGAAATCACGATTTGTACTAATTTTTTGTTGTTGCGAATGCTGGTGGTAGTGTTGTGATTGTGTGTGGCAAGTGGCTATAATATTATACTGGTGCGGTGGCGTTGCGCGTTTTCGTCCCAATATTGTGTGGCAACAACACCACTACATGAAGCTAGCTGCTGGCTGGTGGATGGGCATGGAACTAGCGAGATATATGCGACGCAATTAGCCGCCTCTTGTTGTTGTTGCTGCTGTTGTCGTCGGTGTTTTTTTTTTTTTTTTGTTAAATTTCAACTGCTAAACTTTGCATTAGGGTGACGTGTGAAGTTTTATTTTTTTTTTTGATTTTGTTTGTTTGTGGTGTGGTACGGCCAGAAGAGTGTAGTAGCAGCAACACAGCAAAGCAGCGGCTTGTTGTTACTCACTCGCTAGTTATATGGCATGTTAGTAGATAAAAAGGTGACGCCGCGTTATTGTGTTTTGTTGTTCCATAACTCGTCGTCGTCGACGGTGGTGTTGTTTTCTTCGTTTTTTTTTTATGAATTCCTATATTTCTGTCACCGATTTTTGTTTACTCAGCACTAATAAGAGCGCATGCAACACTCAATACGAACAAATCGTGAGGGGCAAGCGTAGTGTCACATAGCAGCAACGTTGAAGTGTGATTATGATATCAGCAATTGCGTCTGAGTGATTGGGTTTTTTTGTTGTTTTATTTTTGTCACTAGGTACCTGCACAATTGGCTGACATTTTGGTGCATGCTTTGACAGAGCTTGGAGCGGCTGCTCTTGGGTACCCTGAAAGCTGTATATTGTGCATAATCTTATCTTAGGCGTTGATCAATTCCTTTTTAAGTGAACTTGGCTGAGATGGAACGGGGGAGGCACATATACTCAAGGACAAAACTCGGTTGAATGGCTGAACTTGGCTAAAGTTGCGAACCAACAAACAGCCTTTAAAGATCGAGCCTGCGAAATCTATGTCAATATTAATATTTACCTCTTCTCCCTCAGACAAAGCTGGCTAACAAGAAGGAAAAACCGCCAGCCCCAAGCACGCTACACATCTGCAAGTCCTAAAAATTAATGAATTTTATATTTCACAAGATTATAAACAAAAATTCCCCAACGACCAATTCAGAGAGTAACTTGTCGTTATTATCTGAGCCCCCTGCCCAGACCCTTTGACTTGAAAATAATGTGCAATACGAGTATAATCGTATACCTACAACGCGCGGAAGTCAAGTCGAGATTTTAATCTAGAATTGTCCCTTTGTGCGCGACCTGCCTGTTGCCAAAGTGTTGACACACCACATCCAATAACGGCGATACACGACTTGGATGCCTGTGCAGTGTTGAATATCACCCCCAGGGGATATTTTCAATCTCCTGCTCTTTTTTGTATGTTTGTCCCTATCCGAAAAAAAGCTGCTAAAGTATTTTCATTATACTTTAACGGTGTGTTTTCAATGGCATCGTTGGAATTACTATGTGCCTACCGGCCACTTATCATCATCAACCCTCTATCACCGTGTCGTGTCCACGGCGCGGAATTCAAATTCAGATATATACAGAGCAGGATGAGCAATACAGGATACAGTCATGTCGCACGGAAAAGAATAGAATTTTAAAGCTTAACCTATCCTTTGAACGCAGCCCCGCAACAGCGACAGCGAACCCCAACTACCTTCAGCTTCGTTGGTTGAATATACCTACAGCGATTTTTGTTTTTTTTTTTCATTTTTACTTTTGCTTTGCCTTTTACACTTTGTTGCAGGGTTTTTGCAGCCGTTGAATATTGTCCGATCCCCCGAAGGGTGATTCCGTTGTTTGTTTGCCAATTTTGTTAAGCCCGAAATTTACCAAACTGCACTGGGAGTACTGAAAACAAAAAGGAGAACCGAATAATGTCATTAAATCCGGCGGATTACAATTTCGTTGGGTTATGGAAAAGAAATGGTGTGGCCGACAAGAGATTAACATTTTGAATGTTGTTGTGGAGAGTTTTTTAAGGGCTTCCCTTGCAAAAATCTCCACAGTCCACACACATACAGGCGTCGTCTAATCCCCTCTATTTTAATGGGCGATTTCTTAAAGTCCCATAGTTGTAATTTTTGGCTGTCATAAAACCGGATTCACAATGCACATCCCTGGGAAAACACGTCAAAGTCGATGGGTTTATGTAAAACAAATGTCAAACTCGATTCGATTTGGGTAGGATGTGTCAAATGGAATTTAGATCGAATGGATTTGAAAGTTTTCTGAGTAAGAAGAATTTATATTGGAGGCTGACAAGTTTGCTGTCAAAGTTTGAACCCACCCTTAAGGCGATATTGTCTTGCAGTTGTATAGCACTTTACTTATTTCCCCGATACAACAGATTACAATCAACAAGTCGACCCTAAAATGATGTTTTTCGGACTCAAAGCCTGCAGGAATATAGTTACTTAGAAGTGACACGAGTTTCGCATAAAACTACGAGTATTTACACAGCAGAAGGCCCAGGGGCCCTACAAACTTTCAAGTTCTACACTTACAACAAACTCCAGTGTCCTTTTTGCTGATATACATAGTATCCGTCATTAAACTCTTGTCCTCTTGTCCGTATATTGTTTTTCTCAGATGAAAATCATTCGTCATTCTTACAAAATATACCTGAGTGGGAATTTTCGAATTTGTTGGATAGCCTTCCCTACAGTGGATAAGCGATTCTTCTTTTTTTGTGACATGGTCGTAAAAATATAAACCATAACCTCCCGTATCCACTGTCCGTCATTACGAAGCACTTTTCCTGTTGCGATAACAAACTGAAGGGTAGAAAAGACCGTTTTCAGTTTTATTTCTTTTCGCTTGGCCGGTTTCCTGTTTCCTTCTTCTTCATGTCTTTTCTTTTTTCAACGCCAGACTGAACGCCAAAATCATTAACTAACGACAAGCAGATTATTTCGCTAGCAGGACGAAGAAACAATCCCCTTTTGTTAGGACACTCCTGACGGTGAGATATTTTAATCGTTTAATGTTGTTTTTTGGACTAAAAAAATATTTTGACACATACTCCTTAGGACAGCAGCTTAAACTTGACCGGCAGCCCTTTATTCGATCTGTGGCAATTCAATAGGGGCACAGGAGTCAAGATGAGCTGTAGAGAAATATTATGACGATTGTGACGCATTTGTGACATGGCAGTTAGACCGCATGACACATTGCGTGTGTGGATATTTTTGCTGCTTAATTAGGTTTTTGCCAAATGGCCACTTATCCTCAATGGGACCCATTTAGAAACACACGAGCATATATCTGGCTTAAATTCATAACAACAATATCGATGGCAATCTTTCTCAATAAATCTCGAAAAGTTTTCCCATATCCCTACACCCTGCCCCAGATCTTGTTATTGAATATCTCAAGTGTTTCTGCGTGACCAGTGCCACGATCACGTTCATCAAATTTGAATTTGACACAAGAGTATCGTTGGGTAATCTAAGAAGATGGACATTCGTATATGTAGACCCGTCGCCTTTTCCCAATTCTCACCCTCGGCTATCACACTATATATACAACCATCCGCACGGTATGACTACATTCGCTCATTGATTATTCTAGGCGAATTTCATTCACTTGAATGGCCACCGTAGATGTACGTACACTTGAGATATCCTGGTGTCTGTCTGTCTGTAGTCCATCGTTCGACCTTTGTGTCGATATTACGTCGGAAAAGTCCATCCGCATGAGGAACCCTGCCGTATATCTATCCCAATTCTGGGCGAAGTCGAGAGGCTATCATCAGAATTTTCAATGATCCCAATGTATGCTAGTGCATGTGTGTGTAGATGAGTGGGGGCGGGGGGGAATTCGAAATCGAACCTAGGACAGATCAATGTGTGCATATGGTTGGTTTCATCGCCATCTTCTGGAGGACCGAAAGGAGTGCGTTACCGAATCCGGGGATAGTGTACTGGTCGTCCTGTAGGGTGTGAGACGTCAGAAGTTTTGTTTTTGTGCTATTAAACGTGACATGCATGCCCAATTGATGCCCGTCATCCCGACATGTCGTTCACAAATGGAGTTCTCGGTCTTGTTATGGGTTCTGCAGTTTTTTCTCTTCCTTCTTCTTTTTTTAATGGATGTGCTTGTGATAAAGAAATGGACCGATATGAATAGATGCAAGGGGAGGATATGGTCCGTACAATGCAGTATAATGGTTAATGGTTGAGTGTATATGTGTGCGGGTGGGCCTGAGTCTTCATTTAATCCACTCCCGAGGGACCGATTGATTGGTCACAGAGTTGCTGTGGCAGTGTTTTTTTTTTTTTTTTGTTCGGTTGGCTATTCTGATTTTTTTATGAGCATCAAGGCATGAATGGATTTTAAATTGCTCCTAATTAATTTCATATATTCCACTTGTCTGTTACGGCTGGCTTGTTATTTTTGGGACTTTCGAGAGGCGCCACACTGCAGGGAGAAGTGATTCTAGAGGTATGGTCCCGGTACGGGGAGATTTTCATTATTCTGGGCGGCGGTTTGTTGCGGGAATGATAACACGTGTTAGCCGAATAGAACAGGCACAGTGATTTGCTGCAAATGAGGACGGACATTCAATTTGACGGTACGGTGATTATTTGGAAATGCCCATCTAAAAGGATGTGAGTGTATGCCTTGGGGATTGGATCAAATGGAAGTAGGTATGTTCTTTCGTTTGAAAATGTCCGTAGGTATGTTTTTTTTTTATAGAAGTCAAGGAAATAAAATCGAAATCACGAGATTGACGTCGATGTTAAAGTGGGTTGTCAATGGGGCTGTCAAATTGACTTTTGGTTTTAGTTTTGCTATCAATGCAAAGACCAGGAGAAAGAAAGTAGAACGCCGCCTCTAGTGAAGTTTTGGAAAACATCCGAGGGCTGTCTTAGAACAACTCTGTCCTAGCAAGGCTTCTCAATCTAAACGTTTGTATTCGGATTAAAATTGCCAGTCCTGCCACTTTCCTTTAGAAGGGCGTTTTATCTACAAAAGTAGTTCGGTCCCAAATATTTCATTCATCACAGTAAATTAGAACAAACTTTAAACTCTGCACTCGGACTTACGTAAATTTCAATGAATAATTACGAAAGCACGTCCCTTACTATGTATAGAGCAATCAGTCCCAATTAGGAGGCTTTGGTTGTATTCCGTAAGTCCATTTATTCCCACCTCCTAATAAGCACGGCCGGCATTTTGTAAATCTTAATTAATGCGTTTCTGCTTTGTTGCCTTTATTGTGTAGCACGCAGTAAAGTGACACAATTAAAAACTTTTTTTTGACAGGGTGTTTATTCTATTTTTTTTATTTAGTGTTTCAGTTGATTGTATTTGGTTTCGCAGAAACGGTCCCACTTCCAGTTCGATGAAGAAATAAACAGCGCTTCAGGTGATGTCTCGTTTACACCACGGACCAGTGGTTGGATGAAAGGATATCCTTTATATTATGTGTGTGTGTGTGCATTTGTATCCACCAGAATCGAGCAAACCCCAAGGACATCGCTAACGAACTTGAAAACACGGTAAATGGTTCATTAAAGCGATAAACGTGCGCGGTTTTATACACACCTAACCAACTAAATCAGTACCCGGGAGGCAGGTATGCTATTTACAGAAGGGAGACAAGAAATACTATTTGAATTGGACAAACAGAAAGGGAGAAACTCGCACCTGAAGCAGCCGGAGAAGGAGCATGGGAATTTATAAAGATTTTAATTACGCCGTATGGACTTTGTTTCGACAGATTCGGTGTGTGTATTAGGCGGTTTTCTTTTTTTAATTAAGAGCAGAATTTTAACTGTCAAATACTGTTTTTTTTTAAGCTCGGGTTATGAATTCGTGTTTTTTTTTTGCTCTTTAAAAGCATGATCATAGACAGTGCCCTCTAAGAGCTCAGAATAAATTGACAGAGAAGTCTGATGTCGTTTTCCATTGGGACAAAAAATCAATCTTTTTTTTGATCTAAATCACTTTTCGCGTTCCATTGGGGAAAAAAATCAATCTTTTTTTCGATTCGGAGCACTTTTTGCAGATCTCGATAATTTTTCAGATTTACACATACTGCCACAAATACCCACAGCTGTTTTACGTCATTGCAAGAAGTTTGCTTTGAAAACAAATGCGCAAAGTTTCGTGAAAAGCAAAATAAAGAAATACATAAAAAGCAATTGATATAATGTTGGAGGAATTATTATCTTTATTGTCTTCCTCATCATGTGGAAACTACGATTCACCGAAACTACTCCATTTGTGTCTACAACAGGGGAAACATATTTCAAGTCGATATCTATAGCAGATTTTTGCAAAAGCAAATGCAATTTGAACAGCTGATTTTGTTGTCAAATACACACTAATCCATTGACAAAAGCAGATCAATTTCGTTGCACGTTCCATGAACCGCGATAAATCTGAGATCTGAAAAAGATTTTTGGTGGTCCCAATGGAAAACGACATGAGTAAAAATCGTAACACAACTTATTTTGACAGCTAAAATGATTGCTTATCAGAAATGAAAATGATGGCGCAAAAACTGAAAGGGTTGTTGCTATTCCTATGAAAAGAAATGCAACAAAATGTTCACGCGGTGTGTTTTTCTAGTCATAATGAAAGCTAGTTTCATAACAAAAGTTTCTCTGAACACGCTCGATAAAAAGCATGCTCGATCACTCGCTTCGCTCGTCCTCTATTGTCTATTCCACTGAACGAGAAAAGCGCGGAGAGTTGTACATCCATTTGACGTGCTGATAGCCATTTCTCAATTCGTGCCTGATACCTACAAAATTTGTTTTGCAGATTGGGGACGTTCGAATTTCCGGTTTAGTAAAACTGACAGCTACTGACGTGATGAATTTCAGCTATGTTTGGCCTAGATTGAAACCCAGAATGGTTTTTCCAGTTGACGTTTATGGACGGGAAGCCAAAAAATCTAATCAAGAAAATCCTTCTCAGTTGACGTTTGGAAGTGTCAAAACTCAAAATAAACCGCAAAAATACAAAAATTTATGTTTATTAGTCAACGCGTTCGTATAGGTACCTAGTTTAGACAAATCTAGTTGAAGTTCTACATGAACCAGGTACCTATCCAAACGTCACCATTTGGGACGTTCAAGTATCTAGTTTAGTAAGTCTGACAGCTGTCTGTCTGATACATCTATCTCGGTTTTGATTAGGGGAAATCGGTCATATGAGCAGCTGTTTCAGTTGACGTTTATGGAGGGGTAGCCGACGAATATAGTCAAGAAATTGACTGAGTAGTGAGTACTAATGTGGTTTTCCATTGGGACAAAAAATCAATCTTTTTTTCGATTCGGAGCACTTTTTGCAGATCTCGATAATTTTTGAGATTTACACATACTGCCACAAATACCCACAGCTGTTTCACGTCATTGAAAGAAGTTTGCTTTGAAAACAAATGCGCAAAGTTTGGTGAAAAGCAAAATAAAGAAATACATAAAAAGCAATTGATATAATGTTGGAGGAATTATTATCTTTATTGTCTTCCTCATCATGTGGAAACTACGATTCACCGAAACTACTCCATTTGTGTCTACAACAGGGGAAACATATTTCAAGTCGATATCTATAGCAGATTTTTGCAAAAGCGAATGCAATTTGAACAGCTGATTTTGCTGTCAAATACGCACTAATCCATTCACAAAAGCAGATCAATTTCGTTGCACGTTCCATGAACCGCGATAAATCTGAGATCTGAAAAAGATTTTTAGTGGTCCCAATGGAAAACGACATAAGTTGACAGTTCCATATGTGACTCATGTAGAAAACGTGGCTCCCGACTAATCTAGTTGTGGCGTTCAGGTTACATCTTATCCAGACAAATCGAGTTAAAGTTCTACATGAACAAGGTATCCGAACGTCACCATTCCCGTTCACACTATCTTTCTATTTGTTTTTCCAATTTATTTATTCTTTTTCCATTTAAAACCTAAACTTTCAGCCAACTAACATGCCATTTTCTTTCGCCTTCAAGTGTAAATTGATCCAGTAACTTTTCACTCAAGTTTTAAACGCCAGCAACCCGTCTTAAGCACACATTCGCAAAGTTAGTTACACAAATGTGTCTTTTAACTATGTACACTACGATGCAAAATTTATTAACTTTATCTCGGATGCTGTTACGTTACATGTGCTGCCAACATTAAATAGTTAAAAGTGTGCTTCCCTACAGCAAAGGTAGTTTGCAAAAACAAACAAAAACTATGCGCAAAACAAAAACAATACAAAACCCGCCCTTCGCTTATCGCGCTAGAAAATTATTCTCCCTAAGGAATTTTCGCCTGGTGTTATCTTTTTATTAATACCTGCTAGCTGTGGAACATAATGAGAAAAGCTGTCTCTAGGTGTTTCAGGCGAATATCTAACCTCTGCTGTTTGGTTGCTTCACACCTTGCTCAGGTTGTTTATGGTTATTGCTGCGCTTATCTTCTTCAGCACTTTAGCCCTTTCGGGATGCAGGATAATACAGCACAAAAGAAACTCGCTGCCAAACAAAATGGCGAAAGTCTCAAATTAAATATTAGCATAGTGTTGAAAGAGGAATGTATGCAGTTCTCCCTCGATTTGTTGTTAAGTCGGGCGCCTTTTTGAAAATCGTTCAACTGTTGTTGACTCAATCTAAGAGAGAAATGCATAAAGGCAAATGTCCAACAGACAAGTGAATGTAATTACGCCGATATCTACATCGTATATGTGATCTTTCTGAGGCGCCAAATGAAGGATAGTCTCTCCAAACATGCACCCTCTACTTGCGTTCATAATTTGCATATCGAATATAGTTGGGAGAGAATCAGACATTCAATCTTCATCTCAGACTACAACTAAATGCATCCTGTCCACTCGGCAAAATTAATTCACATATATGATTACTTTCGAACGCCCACAATAAAGTGATAATCAGAAAATTATATTCAGCATCATATGCAGTTTTCAACCGCATACCCACCACCTTCTATTTACAATCGACGTTCTGCTGACTCAAGGGCCGGATTTTGGCAAACATGCGGGTCCCTACACAACACACGCAAAGCCAGCACTACCTCATCTCATCAACATGCACACACTTCCGAAACTGAAGGAGTTCGGTGCTAAACTTCGCATCGATACACAGCCACTCGTAGGGGTGATGTGGACCCACTTGGAATATTTAATTTCTGCTGAATAAAATCCATGCATCTCATTATGAACAGTAATTTGTAAATACAATTTAAATTTAAAATTAAAAAAATAACCACACACACGCAAAATTGTTGACATTCTTCAGTTACCAAGCATATGTAGGTACGCTACGTATTTATATGTGCATATGGAGGAGTGAAAGGACTGGTGCTCTACTGGAATGGACAAAGGAATATAAATTGTCGAAGAGTACATAATGAGATGGCTGCGAAGTTGATGAATATGAAAATTTAACCGGAAAAGTTTTGCCCACATGGGGAGGAGTAGGCGGTCGCATTGCCAATGGAAACTGGTTACAGGATACTAAAGCCAGTCGAAAGTTGGAAAATGTTGTTCATATTTTAATAATTAAATAAATGGTGTAAGTGTACGGCATACGTGATACATGGCGTATACGTAACGTATTTTTTTCTGTGCTAATATTGCCCGCAGCCATAATTAAAAATAAAGTTACAATGTTAATGAAGTTAATAAAAAATGATTGCCAACGAACTCGGTGAAAATAACACAACCGAAAAGGGACAAGTCAATCGCAAGCGGCTAAAGGTAGGCAAGGGGCAGTTGCCAATTGAAAACTTTAGGTACGCGTATACTCCACACCACAAACATATATTATACAGATCGATCACAAAGTAATGAGCATGTCCCCCTGCAAGGATGAAGGCATAAGAATGCTTTGTATGTCCTTAGTTGAACCCGATTACTTGAACAGCATTTAAAGGATAAAAGAAAGAAACCCCCTTTCCTGTTAAATTTTTATTTTCGCTTCTGATTACAAGCCATACGAAGATAAGTAATTTTCCTTTCGAAGCTTGGATACTAAGTCCTTTGTTGGCATATGTTGCACGGCAGCTTTGGTGCAATTGTGCTCGTGGAAAAAATCACAATAGCGCATCAAAGTGAATAGTCCTAGTTCGTTTTTTCTGCGATGCCTGACGAGTACTTTCGTTGAGCATTTCTTCAGATCGGCCCATTCATCGTCCATGCAAGCTCTGCACATATCTTGATTTGTTGACGACTTGTGCCAGTAGTCACCGACAGGTGTTGCTTCGCATTTCGTACAATAAGCCATATTGAAGGGCGAACACACTATATGAACCAATGAGACGGCTATCCTATCGTGCCCAAAGGCAGTACACACTTTGATTTGGCGTTCGAAGAAGGTATTTGTTCCAGGTCTGGGGGGTGAGAATAGTCGAAGGATATGTAAACACAGCACTAAAACACACCATGTGAGATGTGACATACCCTGGAGTAACGAACTTGGCATCTGTTTTAAGCTTAGAGCCTATTCCAAATGGCCGAGCGCTCTGTTTGACACGTCTTTTTCTCTCAATATCATACGTACCAACTGGCGGAGCCGCACTGAAAGCTTTCCTGAAATCGTTGTCTCTTGGCGTACTGCTAGCGAGGAGAGTGTAACCCTTTTTGTTCGGATACTAAGGAGGAATATCGCAATCAATTTAGGTCTGCGACGAGTTGCACAAACTAACCTTTTTTATCATGCCAACGTTGTGGTAGTGCTCAAATGGACCTGGATAGTCAGAGGCTTTTGGACCTACTGGAACTAGCTGACTTCTAGAGATACCAGAACCAAAACACACTCTTCTTCGTCCATTGCTCTGCTCGACCGTTTTTTCTTTGTTCAACATCCTGCCAACTTTGCTCCAACTCAATAAAACTCCAACTGAAGCCAGAAAAACGAATGGGGCAACCTTGCGTTCGATTCTATTGTTTTATGTTTCGGTGTCGACAATTTATTACTGTTCAATCAGATAATCAGACATTGGAAGAACACGAATCAATGCGGATATTTTTAGTGCGACATCATTCTTTACGGATTTATCGCACGCAGCGCGCACAACACGCAAATGAAGGTAGGAAAGAGTAGTTGTAGGTATTCTACGAACTTTCTAGATCCTCATTTTTAATATTTCTGTCACAACTTTATCGGCCAATGTGAAAAACAAATATTAAAGTAGGAACTACGTTTCAGTCACGCCTAAGAAGACTACTCCTGCGACAATTTAAAACTGCAATAATATTGCAGTCTAGTAACAGAAATCGGGATCGAATTCAGTCATCCCTAATCTAGCAATACGCGACGTTAGGCACACGGCTTAGGTCGACGGCTACGTATTTGACGAAACCTAATAATTAAAAATAGTATTTTAAGAAATAAGTTGGGCCTTAAAACGGACAGGCTCGTGCCCGAAAATGAAATACTGAGGTCGAATCGCGTCGTCCGTGAACGACCATTACGTGACGGAATTTGTTTTTGTTTCACATGCAAAATCGACAGAATTCCGTGAACGTATAGCTCGTTCACGGACGACGCGATTCGACCCCTGGAGTTTAGATCCCTTTAGCGAGCGAAGCGAGCCATATTACTCCTATTTGCCGCGTTTAACCGTAGCCATCGACCTAAGCCGTGCCCCTAACGTCGTGCGAATAGCATCAGCCAATTTTTTTTGTTTCGTATCTAAAGTTGACCTAGTACCGCGAACGTTTAACTCGTCCATGGATGTGTCGATTCGGCCCCAGCAGGTCCTCGACGTTTTTAAAAAGCACTGACTCATGTGTCATATGCTACCGACCTCGATTTCAATGGAAGGGAAGCTCATAATTCAATTTAGTAGCTTGTACTAGTTAGTGGCGACGTTCGAAGTACCTTGTAAGAGGCAGTTGTATTCCACTCATAAGCAGCGAAATCACAACGACTTGAGGAGGAGATTCTACCACTGTTACTGATATTTTGATTACCCGCAACTATTGCCGCACGGCACCCCTAAATTCGTGCAAACAACTTCCAACTAAATGACAAGACAACGTTCACATTTTTCTCTCGTTAATTTTATTAAAAAAATTATATCCACATACATTTTGGATGTTGAATGTACTGCTCTCCCAATGGAATATCTGCAATAACAAAAAAAAAACACGATCCAGTTAGTACCAACTCATGTAGTTCATCTCAGCGATTGAATGACAAAGAGAAACTCAGTTCAGTTATGGTAGACTGTATATCACTCAGCAGAAGTCTGACGTGCTATTTGAAACATCAGCGTTGGTCTACCGCATCTCATGGGCAGTCGAATGGAAGAACGAAAACGTACCTTAAATTATGCACGCAACAAGCAAGCTCCACCAGCCTTCTTGATTTTATCCTCAGCCTTCTTCGAGAAGTATTTGGCCTTGACAATGATTGGCTGCTTTGGCAGATGTCCGCGTGCTAGCAATTTGTAGTAGCCCTGCAAAAGAATGAAACAAAAAAATAAGTCAGCGGTACTCCTAACTTGCAGTATGCATTTTGAGAATAGAGTGGAGGAAAACTGTTTAATCTGAAAGGCTGTTCTCTGCATGAGGAAAGCAATTGTACGGTCGCACTAAGTCCGCCCGACGCCTTAGGGTAATCTTCATGTTAGACAGTTCCCTCTGCTGCAATACAGCAGATGGTTCATAGAAAAATATACTTACGAATTGAACTAAATCGATGACTGGAACCTTCTCGCTCTTCTCTTTGACGAGTTCAGCGTACTTCTCGGCACCGACAAGAGACCACAGTTTGTCCAAATTGATTGATGGGCAGAATTTATGCTGTCTCCTCAAGTGGAAGTTCCTCATACCGACCTTACCGAAGTAACCGGGATGGTATTTGTCGAAATTGATGCGATGGTGGTGCATGCCACCAGCGTTACCGCGACCACCGGGATGCTTGCGATGCTTGCCTAAACAAATTACAAGTGTCAAATGAAATCCTTAGGAAAGAAATCAGTATTCAAACTTACCAATACGACCATGTCCGTGACTGACATGACCACGAAGCTTCCTGGTCTTCTTCCTCTTCTGGTTCGACTGTAAGAACACGAGAAATAGTTATTTGCCGCACATTTCACTAGTTTCCAAAATGTTGACATTTCATATTTTCAAAGACATCTCGCAGGAAGGGTTTTCTTGAATTTGTTTCACGGGGATAATATGTTTATTATACACAGCACATAATTTGTTAAGTGAAGGCAAGATTTATACTGTAATTCCTAATATGATGTCTTTGAAAAATGAAGATTTATTTTATGAATCCCCGAAGCGACATCCACTCACCATATTGCAATTTTTTGAAAGAAAGACCCGATTGAAGTTTGTGGCGATTGACGGGATTCCAATATGGTTGAATTGATTATTTACGTATTGACATGATAGAGGCGCTGCAAGCTGTAGTGAGATTTGAACGTGTTCATCAACTTTTGCATTTTTTTGTTGATTTGCTAATGGGTAGGTACCGTCCTTACCTAAATCGATTTGTGTAGATAGGTAGTTATTTAAAAAATAAATTGCTTTAACTTCTAACAAGTCTGATCATTGGGGACGATCAAGTATCTAGTTTAGTAAGTCTGACAGCTCTCTCACTAAGTGGATCTCGGTTTTGATTGGGGGAAATCGGTCATATGAGCAGCTGTTTCAGTTGACGTTTATGGAGGGGTAGCCGACGTTTCTAGTCAAGAAATTCGTGACTGAGTACTAAGTTCACAGTTCTCATATGTTGCTGACGCAGAAAAAGTGACGTTCCCGACCAATCTAGTTTTTGCGTTCAGGTTACATCTCAGATAACTAGATTCTTGAATGCGGCCATTGATCCACTGGGATCAGGCCTCTATGATGGGGCAACGAAAATAGAACATTTAGGTGGAATTTGTGTTCTTCGTGGATAAAACTCGGTTCTCTAGCAACCGAACCAACACTATTACGTTTCTTTTATACACAGCACTTTTCTATTCTCTTGTCCGTTGTCCTTAAAGCAAAATACTGTATGTTGGTAGTAAAATACTTAAAACTAAACATTGAAACGAGAGTTAGTTGCCGAGGAGTTTCGGATAAAATAATAACACACGAAAACCTTATATAAAGAGCTGCTGTTCTCCCTATTTGAGAAACCCAGATGCGATTAATTTAAAAATGGAAGAAAGTTTTCGGGAAGTAAAAACACTTTTTAAGAAAATTAATACTCATTTTAGTACATACTACCTACGCTGTCAAGTCTCAGAAACAAATTTCCCTGAATCGTCCCAACTCTGTACCGTCGAACGGGCTAACATTGACCACTTTTGAATTTCAAACAGGTGTATCATTTACGATTTTTGTACGAGAGTAAAACAAATGACACCAGCATAGGGGCTTGCGTTTGTACTTTCATTTTCCGAAGTTAGAATTTGCTTGAATACAGACGTACTGGTAGTTTCTTAACAAAAACAGGGTGGTCAAAGTTTGACCCGATTTAGGGTAACTTTGACCAGCATATTTATTGTTCTCAAAAATGATAAGTTAGGGTAGTTTTATTCAATTTCATTAGCTGATTATATTAAATTTGATATTTGAATTAACTTCATAGTGCATTGAAGCTTTTCTTGAATGCTAAGCCTATAAAAATATAAATCTTCAATGTTAGCCATTGTGTTGGTTTAACTTTGACCACCCGGTCAAAGTTTGAAAACTCCCGGTCAAAGTTTGAAAGCTACCGGTCAAAGTTAGCCATTGGCTGATAGATTAAGACATAATTTTCAAATTGATCTCAAAAACTTTCTTAAATTTGAAATATATTGCTAAAAGTATATATTCTTAAAAGGAAACATATTAAACTACTTACTGTTCCTAAAATTTTAATGATTAAGTGTCTTTTTCTAACTGAAAAACATAGAAGTTTCTTAGCACATAAAAAGTACAGACAGAAGGGTTTCACTACATTAGCTCTCATGTGGACAGAGTTGCCCCTATTCCCTGTATCTTTTTTTCTGCCATCTGTGAACAAATAGCGGTAAGTATAAACCCATAACTATAATTCTAACTTATACTAGAGGCTGCGTAAGTGGATATAAAGAACTTTTTTACTTTTGGTCAAAGTTACCCCCCCTGGTCAATGTTAGCCGGTTTGACGGTAGTTGCAATCAACGAAACACTCAATGATTATTTGTGGCCCTAGCCGCTAGCCGCTGGTTTTTTTCAAAGTCCGACGTTGACATTTCTTGATTGTATTTGATTTTCAAACGAAAAGAGAAAAGTTATTTTATTTGTTTAACAATGATGGATTTTATGAATTCTACGGACATTATTCACATAGAAATAAAACTAAAAAGCGGTAATACGTAAGTTCGTCTCCCAATCTGGTTGTTATATACTTCAAAATTCTCACATTTCAGTCGAGTCGAAACGATCGAAGATGCATTAAAAAGTGAATTAACCACTTATTTCGAACAGCATAAGGAATTACTTAGATCGGGTTACGTAGCTATTGCTGCGGAACATGGTTCAAATGTGCAAAAACACGTAGATAGCATTGTCATCGATAGGAATGAATACGAATGTTTAGAGGTAAAAAGTCAGTCGCAACCACCTTCTCCTTTACAGACTGACTATCGGATAGCGTACCACATTTACCGTGCAAACACAAGGAACGTCGAAGTGGAAACCTTTGAAGTAAGCATTTGTGGTTTATTCATATTCGTGAGTTCAAAAATTGTACTCGTTTCAGGCAGAGCAAAGTGCGGACGGCGAAGAAATATCTGCCTCAAACCACTGGCTACTGCCGTCACATAGTTTTGTCGGTCTCTGGGAGAACCTCATTTACGAAGAAGGACTTAAGGAGAAGCTACTTAAATTTGCAGAATCATCTTTGGTGTTCTCCCGACACAATGTAAATCAAAATGTGATCTCGTGTAATAGGATTCTCTTGCTGCATGGGCCGCCTGGCACTGGGAAGACCAGTCTCTGTAAAGCTATTGCTCAGAAGATGTCCATAAGATTAATGACGACATATAAATACACACACCTAATAGAGATCAATAGCCACAGTCTGTTCTCTAGGTGGTTCTCGGAGGTGAGTATCCCTTTGCACTATAGCCGCATTTGTCTAGAAGCAGTTTTTTGCAGAGCGGTAAACTTGTAATGAAACTTTTTACAAAAGTGCGAGAAATCGTATCGCAGCCAAATTCACTAGTGTGTGTTTTGATTGATGAGGTGGAGTCAATAGCCTATGCCAGAGACTCCATGTCGGGTGAGTTAGTTGAACTAAAAGCCGAACTCATTTTTAAGTATGAATCTTTTAGGTCAGGAGCCCAAAGACGCTATGCGTGTGGTAAACGCGCTGCTGACTCAACTCGACAGCTTAAAGGAATTTCCAAACGTACTTGTTTTAACCACGTCAAATCTAGCATCTAACATCGATTTGGCTTTCCTCGACCGTGCTGACATAAAGCAGCACATTGGGCTTCCCTCTAAACGTGCAATCTTCCAAATCTACACATCTATGCTGCAGGAACTCATGCGAGCAGGACTCACTGAATCTGATATGTCGTTGCCCCTCGAATGTAGGAAAAGTATGCATTCGTTGGTGGAGAACAGCGTCGGTGTAAGTGGAAGAACTCTGAGAAAATTGCCCTTTTTGGCCCATGCTATGTTTATGGCCAATATTCCCCATCCAATCGACCTCTATAGCTTTATACACGCAATGGTGAAGGCGTTAGAAAAGCACAAAACAGACCAAATGCTTCTCCAAGGAAACAACTAAATAAACCAATTTAAAAAAAAAAACACGAAACACGTTTTTATTGGTTAGACGACAGAATGCGATTAAAGTCGTCAACGCCTTCTTCATTGTTCAATACCCGAGTCTTTCTCTTCATGTATGAACTGATTTCTCGAAGTGCTTCATTCGGCTCAACCTCCTTGCCAACACCGTCTACATGGAGCTCTATTTTCGGGGGAGATTGGAGAATCTTTGAGCCAATTACCACGATTAGCGGATATCCCATTCGCTTTGAATCCATCAACCGCTTGCCAATAGTCAGCTGGCGTCTGTCGTCGATAAGAACATCGTCTGGCTCACATAATTTCGTCAGGCTGTTGTACAACTGGCCTTCATACTGGTACGCCGTTGCTTGTTCTTTACTACCTTCCTGTAAAGAATAAGTCAGTTGTATGTCCCACAAATAAATAGTTCACACCTTCGCTGAGATTATGCATATGTCAAACGGAGTCAACAGCCTAGGCCACCTCAATTCGTTTTCTGTTGACAGAACTTCTAGGGATGCGGCCAAAAGCCTACTTATTCCGATTCCATAGCAACCCATGCAGAGATTTTCAGGTTTTCCATTCGCCTGCAAGAATGTCGCGCCCAGAGGCTTCGAATACTTGTCTTGTAGCAGGAATGTGTGTCCTATCTAAAACAAAATCAACTCTAACAGAAGCACTATGATCTGATGTCGCCTACCTCGACGCCTCGTGACTCCCTAATCGGTGCGTGGCACTTTGGGCATTGGTCTATATCGCCAGAGACCTCTTCATTTGACGCATAGCTGCAAGATGAGCACTTGAATATCCGATCCTCACCAGTTTTTGAAACGAAGTGGTATTCATGCGAAGCACTCCCTCCCATCATACCAGTGCTGGCGAGAACTTTAACGAACGGAACTTCCAGCTTCTTGAAAAACGACAGATAAGCGTCGTTCACCTGCTCATAAGTCTTTTGAGCATCCTCTAAACTCCTATCGAATGTGTACAAGTCTTTCATGATGAATTCCTTGGCTCGCATCAGACCGAATCGGGCCTTTAGTTCATCGCGAAATTTTGGGCCAATCTGATACAAGCGGAGTGGTAGATGTTTGTAAGAAATCGGAGCTGCACTTGCCAGCATCGATGTTACAGCCTCTTCATGGGTCTAAACAATTAACACAAATCTATCAAATTTAAGTGAACATTTTCGGATCATTTCTGTTTTTACCGGACTCAGTAAGTATTCCTTGCCATGTCTATCCTTTACCAGGTAAAACTCTCCCACTCCTTGTTCAAGTCTACCTATTTTTTTACTGGTTAGTAGGTCGATTCAATTCAGTTTAACAAATAATTTACCAGTTTTCTTCCACAAACCACTGGCAGTTAAAACCGGCAACGAAATCTTCTGGCCATCTATTGCAGTCATGTGTTTGGTTACCAGTGCAATGCATTTATCGAGTGCTCTTTGTGCCAGGGGAAGTATTTGAAATGTTCCATTATTGGACGATTTTATTAGACCCAACTCATGCATCAACTAAACAAGTATCAAAGGAAATGTAATGCATTCTGAGTGAGATATAATTTCGTTACCTTTTGGCTGCGTGATGTTATTTCCGTAGATTTAACAATTGCATCTTTGGGTGTCACAACCACCGGCCAGAAGAGTTTACTAGTTCTGTTCATTTGGAGTCAAATTTGGGATGTATTAAATGCTATGCCTGTTACTTTTATAATGTTTTTATAAATTTTTTCCTGTAAATACAGAATCCCTATTCGATAATCGGCCTTTTTTTTACATAAAAGCGATTTTTGACATTACTCGCAGAAAGAGACGGCAAAGGGTGCAAGTGATACGCACAATATGTGTAAAAAGCAGGGATGTCTGGCGTTAAAAACATGTTTTTTGTTAATTTTCTTACCATCTAGTACTAAATTTTCATAAACCGACCATAAATGGAAAGCGAAAACGGATTTTGTCGGCTATCGGAGGTTGGTTGTTTCTTTAGTAGGCGAAATGTATTATTCATGTTGATAGCTTTGCGCAGTACAAATTATAACATTTGATATAATCTCAGCCACACAATTGTTGGGGCTCACCGCAAGTGGTTAGTGCATGCGGAAAGCTGATAGTTTTCTGACCAAAGACTTCCGGACTTGAGAAAAATCATCGGGTAGGCGCATTGTCTATTTTGGATAGTCTTTGACAACTGATATTCAATGAAATTCTCAAATTAGTAGGAACCATTTTTTACGCACTATTTAAACGAAAACACAAATAAAACCAAGTCTCTTCCATAAGACAAATTTAACGAGGGCTACTTTACCTTCCACAAATTAATTGTTTCAATAATGTACACATTTTTACAGCATGTAATTTTTTATATATTTGATGGATTCATTCACTCGTGTGAAGCCAATTTCCTTTAAATTAATCACTAACCTATAATTTACAAGAAAAAAAAAAAAAAAGAAAACTTAATTATCATGGGTAATGAACTATTTACAACAAAACAAATAGTTGGAGAAATGGAATCCCCTGCTTCAGCTTCTTGGCTAATTGAAAACCTAGGATCTATGTTTGCTATATTAAAAACAATAAATATAAATTAGTTATCCATTAAGAACATTAAAACTACTTAAGATATTTTAATCAATATCATGCTTATTTTAAGCCACCTCAGTTCTGCCCAAAACTCTATTAAAATCCAGATTGTGCGATGAATGACTACTGTCGGGACTGCTTTGTTCGTCCTTCTCGATGTTTTCAATCTCTATAGGAACGAGTAGACTTTTCTCGCTGTCCTCTAGCAGGGGGTCGGTGTCAATGTCCATTGCTTCGGATACTTCTTTGTGCGAGTCAGTTGCCTTCAAGGATTGCACTGTTTCAGCAGTGTTGTTATCGAAATCTATTAATATTTCAGTTTCTTCTTCCACTTCTCTGACTACTTCCTTCTCGTTGATCTTGGGCAATTTGCCATCTGTTTCCTTTTCTTCCGATTTGTCGACTTCTTTAACCACATTGAGATCGCGTTTCGTCTTCCCGTTTTCTTGAATCAAATCATCCTTCTCACTAGAGTCCCGATCGCTATCCTGCGACTCTTCTTCGCGTTCAATAATTTCCACAGTTTCGTCGTTGTCATCCGTTTCGTTCTTGGGCTCCTCGTCTTCTTTTGAGTTTTCCAAGTCTTCCACAAGAACCACAACAACTTCTTCTGATTCTTCCTTCTCGTCAGTTTGAGACTCGGACGGAGCTTTATCGGTTTCTTTATTGCTTCCAATGATAACTTTCAAGGGGGCTTCTAAAGGCTTGCTTGCTTCATCTGCTTCTGGCTTAGCATTCAGCTTCTCTTCTATCTTTTGCACATCGCACTTTGCGGTGTCCTCCTTTAATGGCTCCAGTGGTTCAGTTTTTTTCGTCTTTTCCTGTTTAAGCTCCTCCACCCATGGCTTCGCATACTCATAAATGTCTTCCACTTTATTCAGTGGAATCTGGACATGCATCTTCAATTTCACATCGTTCTTCTTTATATTATTCAGGCGCTCACGCTCTTGCATTTCCTTCTGTTTCAGCAGCGTTGGATTCGGTTTATTTGTGGTCTTTTTACGCGGTTTCTTCTGTGGTAATTGTATTGTTTCGCCTCCTTCAGTGAGCTCAACGTCCAACAGGCCAGCGAGGAGATTTGCCACCTTTGAGAAGTCGTATTGGCCTAGTTCTTCTTGAAGATCTGCTGTCGTTGCTGGAGTGCCGCTGGGGCTTGGATTTGGGTTTTGCTTTTGAATATGAATTTGAGTTTGAGTGTGATTCTGGTTGGGCATCATGTTGATGTTGGCCTTCATGTTGTTGATGTTTCCCACATTGATGCTTGGCGTGTTAATAGCTGCATTCGGGTGTTTGTTGACCACCGACTGCTGTATCTTCTCAGCTGGCTTGACAATGGTCGGCAGATCGTCTTCATTATCAGAATCCAAGTTGATTGTGTCAGTTTTCGGTTCCACAATTGTAATCTCATCTTCTTCAGCATCGCTGGCTTGCTTTTCTGAAAAGGGAAAACACATTCAAAGTCATCTTGGCCAATATATTACAAAAATGCAGTAGACACTAGATAGAAACACCAAAATACGCAGTAATAACGTTCTTTATTGTATAATATCAAAAGATCTTTTCATACATTTTAAAATATGCAAATAAAAACAGCAGACTTGCAATAGCGTCTTAAGGGCTTTTAAGAAATTGCAAAAGGTGCTCGTATGGCTTGGCGGGCGCCTGACATCGCGTGTATTGGCATTTCAAGACCTTCCACTTCTTTTTTATCGCGTCGACATCATCTGCAAGTACTATTGTTAGAAATTGTCGGACACTGAATCGAAATAGAACTTACATCCCTCATCCTTAAGCTCGTTATGAACTTTTTTCCAAACCTTGGGCTGAGCAGTATGCCGCATCATCGGCAGGGAGTTTGGATGCCATAGCGTTGGATAATTTTCAATCACGCCAATCATTTTTATTAAGAAATCGTGATCATCGCGCGTCCCAGTGACTGCGCTTGTCTTTTTATGAGATTCTTTTGCTGGCTCTGGCGGGGTCGGCGATACCTGTTTTATTCGGTTATTTACGTTATTTTGCAAATTATCCAAGAAACTGAAAAGAACAGCATTTGGATACGGTGCGATATACTCCTTAGGCTTACTCTGCTCTTGGCGTTGCCTGTACTTCAAGTATCGGTATCGGAGATTCTTCCACCGCATACGACCATTCAGTTCCCCTTTAGAACAAAGTAAGAAAATGCTTGAAAAGAAATCATAGAAAACCTGCGACTTTAACTAACTTGGCATCCGCTGAGCGACACGCTTCCACATTTGATTTTTTTCGTTTGGACTGGTGTTCTTTTGATGGTTTGGGTCCCACAAACCTGGCATGCTCTTCACAAGTCCAATTAGTCTCGCATCCAGCTCTAGAGTAAAACCGCCGGAGGGCGGCGCCTTGTAGTCATCGTCGTTCTCATACGAAGTGGAAAATTTGTGAACAACCTCTTCGTCCTCATCGTCCTCATTCGACCCATTGTTGGATGTGTGTTGCTTTTGTGCACACTCATCGTCCGAATTCCGCTCGCCCAATTCAACCAACAGGCAATCATCGTCTTCATTGTCTTCTTTGTATTTCTCTCTTTTAGTCAGTTCACGTTCATGGCGAGTCTTTGTTTTCTCATTTTTTGCGACATCCAATTTGTAGTACTCGGGTTTGTCGTCCGTTTCGGACCCCATAGCTGGTGGTTTGATTGCTGTCTTTTTCATTCGATCTATATTTTGCACAACCAAAGTGTGGAAGCTATCCAAATCCACACTGGAAAAGTCGGTTATTTTGCCCGATCGAACCATATCCATGCCTAAAGGAAATAAAAAGAAAACACAAAACAAACATTGGCGAGATTCAACGACTGGAAATTATATGCACAATTCGAGAGAGGAATAGAAGGGGTAGTAAGTGTAGCTACAGGAAAATAAAATCTTTAACGAACTTCTTCACCACCACTTCAGCATAAGGTATCATTCACGTGGACCAAGGAATAGCAATAACAGATGGCTGAACAATACGGGCCAACCGCGTTTAAGGTGCGTAATTTAAGCATAAACAACGGAACACCCGGTGTTCGTTAACAGTCCATTATGAAAGATACTTTTGGCGAAATGGACACCCTTCTCGAATTCGGCATAAATTCCAAAATATCATGTACTTACTGCATTTTTTCACTGCTTCTTCAGTGCACTGTTTCTTTTTAAATAAATTTTCACAAAACACACTTAATCTTATAATCAATGTACGCTATTCCATGTGAATGATATCCTTATGGCAATAGGAGAAGCACATTCACACGTGACACTTAAAAATAGGAAATAATAAAAATGCATTCGACAACGTAAACGCTTATTAGTTGACACTCAGCACTCCGACTGACAGATAGGTGAGAGAAACCAACAAGTCATAGGAATTTAACGTTCAGTTCACCTATGTAGAAATCGATGTTCTCTGGAATCCGGAGTTGCAGTGAGAAACCCTTCGAAGGATCCATACCGGGTCACCGAGAACTATTGTCGAATACATTTCACCGTGACCCAACACCATCGATTCTACCCCATTGAAGGAAGATGTAAAAAATTGTGCTGTGAAACTCACCTGCAGCAAGCTGACCATTCTCCAAACTGTTGGCATCATTAATGAATCCCAGTTCTCGCATATCAGTCAAACAACTATCTTGCAGACCTTTAAAACGTCCGATCGCATATGTGAGCAGGTATGACAGATGAATGTACAATTCCTTGACATCCGTTAAACTTTTTGCCGTCTTGTATGCATTGGAATTGGTTAGCGTTTGTACCTTGCCCATCAGGTGCTGACAGATTTCCATCGCACTGAAGATCTGGTTCTGCAACTGAGTTCGCGATAATCCCAATGGTGTATTGGGGAAGAACTGCTTCACAAATGCCGGCAATTGGCGCAAAGTGGTCATTTGCCCTCCAGCGGTTGCGACTGACGTTCCGTTTAAAAGCTGCACAGTACTGTTCTGCAGTAGATTTGTCACCTGGTGGCTGGGAGAACCTTGATAGCGTATCGTGGCTATTTGTTGGTTTGGTTGGCGTATTGTTATCTGCTGGTATTGTTGTTGTTGCTGCGGTGGCGCCTGTTGATATTGAGGCATGATAGAGGGATTCTGCACTGTAATAGAACGTGGTGTTTGCAATTGAGTGCGAATTATGTGACCGCCACTGGAGTGAACAACCTGTTGGCTGGCGTGTGTCGGATGTGTTGAAAGAGACGGCAGAGTAGACATTGTGGGTATTGTAGGGAT
This sequence comes from Cheilosia impressa, assembly GCA_948293265.1. Classification (NCBI taxonomy): domain Eukaryota; kingdom Metazoa; phylum Arthropoda; class Insecta; order Diptera; family Syrphidae; genus Cheilosia; species Cheilosia impressa. The sequence goes on along the minus strand of OX411881.1, from coordinate 50,830,061 downwards.
CGCAGGAGAAGTCGGAACGTTTGCAATAGGTGAGACGACCGGCACAGGAGTAGCTACGTTGTGGATAATACGGGTTGGTGCGCCTGGTTGATTTGGGGCACTCTGAACAGTTGTAACTGTTTGTGGGCCAGTTCCTTGCCTCTTAACTTGAATAAGTTTTCCATTTGGCAAACGAACAGTCTCTTGTTGGGCTGCAGAATTCAAATCAATGCGATAGCCGTTGATAGTATGATAGACCGGTGTGGTGAAGTCTCCTGATGCACCCGTTGGCAGCCGTGGTCCAACTATTGTTTTCTTGACTACTGGAGACGGTGCAATTGGACGCGGCTGAGACATCTGCGGATTGCGGTTTATCAACGGCGGTGGACTGGTCCGTTTTTGTGTCTGTGGAATGGACATAATTTTTGGACTAGAAGCTGTAGGTTGCGGCTGCGATTTGGCGTTAGGCGCTACTGTTAATTGACACTCGGGCTCTAGCATACTCATTACGTCCGGAGTGCATACAACTTCATCATTAGATTTTGTTTTCTTTGCCATCACTTGCGGAGTTGGGCTCGCAACATCCTCTTTAGACGATTTGCGGCTGCGTTTCTCGCCAACTTTTTGTTTTAGCCGGGAAAGTGATATATCGCTGGAATCCGATGAATCCGTCCCATAACCGCCGACTTTCTTGATTTTGCAACATAAGCTGCGATCTTTTGTCAGCTGTGTTTTTATCTCAAGGTCAGATAAATTCGAGTTGATAATTGCTCTAAAATAGAAGAATAAAATAAAAAACTGTTCCTATGATTTGTTAATGTCAAGGTAAACTTACTTCTTTTGCTTGTCGATGAACTTGATCAATGCCCAGTGCTGTGCGCGTAGCGGCCACAACATTTTCGGGGCGCAATTGAAGCAGCTCCAGTTTTCATTTTGTTCGATATCAGCCACTACGCCCCTGGACAAATTCGATATAATGCATGACTTGCAGAACACAAATGGACAGTTTGAACAGCAATACACTTCTCCGCCTTGACCACACCAACGGCAGTACAGTTCGCTGCCATCTTCACCTTTGCTAAATTCGCCGCTGTTGTAGAAGTCGTGGCATTTTTTACAATGGGTCACTCGTAAAATGGGATGCATGCGAATAATACTTTCGTTGGACGGGGCCGTGCCAATGTGCATTTTACAAACCGTGCAATGCACTTTACGTTCGCGTACGAAATTGACATTTGGATAGGCTTTCTGGTAGAAACGCCGCTCGTCTTCAGGTATGCTAGGATCGAAATCAAGGCGCTCTGGAAAGACAAAAGAAACCAATTGGTAGTCACAGATAAAAATTTATAAAGATAAAAAATATACTCTGCTATGGGTACATATTATTCAAAGTTCCTTATTACAGTTTCCAAATTGTGGAGATGTAATGTTCTGCGAAAGCTTAAAAAGCTTATTGGAGACAACTTTTTGTATCTCCTTGCGAGAAATGCCCCTACACCTGCAGTCCCCACCCTAATGTACCTGGGAGGTTATTCCCAAATGCGATTAGTGTTTAGGTGACGGATTGCTGGCGGATTGTTGACGGACCTAATAAAAATGTGGTCAAATGGAAATACAAAACTTCAAATCCGCCATCAAAAGCAATCCGCCGCGCATTTGGGAATAACCCCCCCTGTATACACAGCGGGAAAGAATAGTATAATGGATGGAACTCTACTCTGTTTTTTTTTTTTTCATTTGCTAAGGGACGTAAAAGCGTTGGCGGATGCGTAGCATGAATTAATGCTCATGGTATTATAAATCTTTGTGGGTACTTTTCAGATCTACTACAAGATCAACCGTGAGTTTAAAGAAAAAACCTATAGAACTAGCGTAGAATAAAGGAAACAAGTACATTAAACTTCACTCCGAGAAAAACTAAATACGCAAAAAAAACCTACGAAGTTTAAACTACTTTCTACATTGGTTTGCTGTTCCTTCGCAAATGCATTGATCAACCGTTGAAGTAAGTAAAAGTTTTATTTTTGTTTTTAGCGTAGTTATATTCTTTCGTATGGTGTTTTTTGTATGCAAAAATTACTTTTGAAAAATGTACATCAAGCTCAAAGTTCGGATAGAATTGAGTCCTGCTGGCATCTCTTTTAAGGTGAACATGTCATCTTTATCGTCACGGACCATGGAATGCAGCAACCACTATTTCTCTGCCTTTTTTATTCAAACTTATATTTATTAGATTCAAATTCGGAGCCCTCTGTGACAAATTGGAACTATTTTATTTATTTATCTACAATTCAATCAGTTAGTGAAAAGAAATCGAATGCTGCCAGACCCACCAGATTGGACCAGTATGAAGCAGCTTTGCTGTGTATACCTACTGATGTTAAGTGTAATACAAAAAAATTAACTTTACTGTGGGCATCAGTGCTTTAATAAGCTTCCAAAGCTTTCCGTTAATTTTAAACACACAATAATTTATGCTGTTAGCAACAGCAACTGCAAAACATCGTCAGCCTTATTGTGATGTCGTTTTCCATTGGACAAAAAGAAGCGTCCGGGAGAGTCCGGAATCGAAAAAATGCTGTTCCATTGGCACAAAAATACTCTTCTGGTGATTCTGAGAAGAGAATTTCGCTTCTCGATTTCAAGTCAGAATCCACTCAAGAAGCACTCACACAAGTGCAATTTTATGTATTTATTACAAGTCAGCTGACAGCAGCCATAGATTATTTTTTGGCATTTCACCAATACTTTTGTGGATTCTGTCAGAAGCAGTTTTGCTGTTCCATTGGATTTCAGAATGAGTGGATCCCCGAGTGAAACCAATGGAAAACGACATGAGTTTCGCCCGAACAATATTCCACCCGAAAAAAACAGATTTCTGTTCTGAAATGTCATTTTTTTCGGGTGGAATATTGTTCGGGCGAAACTCACAATAAGGCTGCGTGTTTTTCATCATGTATACAATTGTTTTTGTCGATGAGAGAAAATCTATAAATCACGGCATTACCCGTGTTCTATCATACTTCAAATGAGTTGGACTAACAATGTCTACTCTGAAATCAAATAAAGTAAGAAAATTGCTTTTAAAAGGCTCAACATGCGTATTTTTCCAATAATGTCAAAAATTGGGAACTACTTCCTATTGCTTTATAAGTATTGGCCTGATCCTTTACCGATCTACATTTATTTTGATTTAAATGACCTACCTACCTATGATTTTTGACAAGAGTTCCAAATTCTGAAAGCTATATATATAACTGACGTTAATAAGATGTAATTATTGAACCAGAATATTATTAAGATCATTTATTAATAATGGCCGCGTTCCACTGCCCGCTAGATGACCAGCGGCATGTCAAACTCCATATAAAAAAAAAATTACATTTCACCATTTGCGCTAGACGTCTAGCACTTTTTGTGAAATACCCCTTTCAGGGAAATTTCTCAATCTAGCGCAAAATTACTCGCTGCATTGGGAGAAACAACAAAAAAAAAACGACCTGTCAAAGGAAATCGTTCAAACGTTTGCAAAATAAAATTAAATACGAAACCGAGTATGTGGAATTGTGATAAAATTGTTAATATGGCAAGAAAAATAGCAATTCAGATATCGTTTTTATAATAAATATTGTATCATTTCTTTGATTATAGTGTGGAAATAATTAGTGTTAATTGTCACTTTGCCCCTGGCGCTAGGGTTCTAGCGCGGTCGTTCCTTCATCTGGGATATTTTGTGCTAGACATCTAGCGGGCAGTGGATCGCGGCCAATGATCTTAAATAATGTACTAAACCAAATTTAGTGATGCCAAAACTACCTTCAGAAATATGAACGCTTACACTTACAATGTTATTGTAGTACTATTTTTCATAAAAGCTTAATCTTTATTTTAACAAAAAAAAAAAAATCAAAATCAAAGACAAATAATGATCATCATTGAAATTTGGCAGCACTTTGTTAAACTGGCCCAAAATACTCAGAACCCCGGAAAGCTTCCATACGAAAGCTGTACGGCTTAGTAAAAATCCTACCCTTCTTATCTCAAACACAAACCCAAACAAGCAGCACCACCTATGCACCAATAGAATATCTACAAACATGTCATGCCGAGACTGACAAGTTCCACCCGAATGAATGGGTACTTTGATAAAAATAAAAAAAAAATACTGCAAAAAAAAATTATTTACAACAAATTATTGAGAAAAAATAACTCACCTTTGCTAACCAGGTTCGTATTATTCATTTTAACGAATTGAAAATTCGAATTCAAACGTGGAATTTATGTAAAGAAACTTGGGCTGAGAAGTAATTCTATTTGCTATGCCGACACCAGCAACCTTTTTTTTCACCCACGGCAAATGCCTTTTTCCAACACTCCAAATGCAAAATAACTATTCTAATTAATGCATTTCAACAAATCACAATCGACGAACAATAAAATCTTCGCAGTTAATAGCGTAGTTTTATTAATTTTTACCAAAAGAAATTTTCATTTCTTCTCTTTCCAACAAAAAGCGTTTTTCTTTAAATTCACTCACACAACTCGACAATGGATTTTGCTTTTACTACACAGCAAAAGAGAGAACAGAAAAAAACTGACGGCAAATAGCGCGAAACACAACCGAACTCGTCTCGTGTAGAATTCAGTATGGCTGCCAGCATTTTACTGTTCGCCTTCTCGACCTTTGAATCCGAAGGTGGAAGCGAGTTAGATATAGGTGGGATGCTCCATTGGGACTACTTTGGCTCATTGTGATGGCATCCGAAAGAGATAGTTCAAAGCGAGAGGTATTGAGTGCGCTTTGAACACGACGCTCTACTACTAGCGCCACCAATTTTATTGAGCAAAGATATGTTTTTCTTTGCATATATGTGCCGTTTGTATGGATGGAGGGGCGTTGGAGAGGGGATATCTCATATTCCGTCCTTGGGTCAAATTTAAGCGATTGTTGCTATGCACGACTAGGGCCATCTATGGTTGAGCTGTCAGTATTAAAATTTGTTTTTTGTTATTTTAGTAACTGTACAGCTGAAATTCGTCTCAATATTTTTTAAGAACTCTTATTTAGTTCTAAAAACCAAAGAAACAAATTTGTGTTTGAGAACTTTAACTTTTTTGACAGCGGTTGTCAAAATCAGCTGACAGTCCACCATTTTGTAATCATAAATCCGGTTCGGTAGTATTCTTCTTTCGTTTCTACTTAGATCCTATAGATGGGTCAATGAAAATAAATAATATTACTCATTAGAAAACCCACCCTTGTTAATAACATTGCGGAGGTTAATGCCTTCCCTACATACGCGCAACTAAGTCACGTGTCCAACTCCAACTGCTTAGTTAAATTATGTAACTAAAATAGTCTTTAGTACGAGCATGCCTACGAGCTGCAGCCCATGTTACATGTTCACACACACATGCCTTGTGGTACTCATATACATATCTACGACTATAGGAGCGCAGAGCGCAGGTAGACTTACATATTATAGGTACATAGGTATATACATGAGTACAAAAATCAAACAAATTGCAGATGACTTTTTGTCCATATTATCTTAACTTCAATTCAACGTAGTAGGAGAAGGTTCAAACTAATCCCTTTTATACAATAAGCTAGCATTTAGGACAGCAATAAGTTTGGGCCTTACCAATAATTTTTTAACCCCCACACTAACTTCATTTCGTATGACAACCATTTTCACTCACAGTTCCTTAAATTTAAGTCAGACACTAGTGCTGTTGCTAGCTGAACATGAAATCCTAAATCCATTAAATAGCCTCTACCCAAATTGTACTTGACACCGCAGTGCGAAACAAACCCAATTCAGCACATGCACCTATGCTTCTCGTGACTCGGCATGGACGACACCTCCCACACTGCGTCCTTTCCAAATAAAGTTAATTTACAACAATCATAATTAGAAATGTAATTAGAGCAAAAAGCTTCAGCTTCTCGCAAGACACAACGTGCCTACTTATCACACAGTAAATCTGAAAAGTGATACAAATCGCAAATGTGTGACATCGACATCATACACACATGAATTAGCTATGTAGGTTGATACAAATTTTACAAATTTACTCTAAAAGGCGCAAAGTTGGATTTTCCAACATTTTTTGGAGAAATTAGGCCGATTTCGTTTTAAGTAGGTGCCCTCGAATTTTAACAATCTTCCTGAATTTTTCAAGTCCAACTATTTTTTTCAATAATGCTGATGAATTATATGTTGGCATTCAAAGTGTAATCGGGTTTTAGACTCGACTGATCATTTTAACTGCACAGTTATATTAGCAACCGATCAGTATTTGTATGATCGCCCTTTACTGTGCCAAACAATTATTATGAGCTTCTAATGTAAAGATAATGTTGAATTTTCATCAACAGAAAACATAATTTTCACTAGGCCATGTGTTGACGTCGGATGTGAATGAAAGCGATACAACATAATCAAAGTGTTTCTCTTTCTTGCTTGGGGTCGGTGCCTCTTTGGAAATCCAACAACGTCAAAAATTATACAAGATGTCGGGTGAGTGGTAGATTGTAGTGAAAAACCGACCCACAGCAATGCTCGAACTGGTTTGGTTCGTGGCAAGCCAAGGCGAGGAGTCTTCGAGAATATTCCGTCGTTTGGTAGTATTGATAGTATGTGTGAGCTCGTGCAGTGGCTATAAATGTAGTGTGTGCATATATGAATACAGAATGCGAATACCTACGAAATGTCATAAGAATTTTTTTTTATTGTTCCTGGGTGTGTGTAGTTTGTGGGAGGGGGAGGGAAGTGGAAAAATCCGGTTTGGCGCGCAACTTTGATGCGCAGTTACATGTTTGACAAACATGCATGAAGTTGTTTGATGACACAAAAATGTGGGCGTATCATCGGTTTGAGTTTAAAAGCGAATTAGTGTCTACTAAATTACTTAGGAATTGACAATGCGCTGCACTTACATTTGCTTTTAGTGTCCAGATTAAATTTTACAATCCCACACCGAGATATTAGTACCTTATCTTTTTTAGCGCCCAGGCTAAATTATTCGAACTCATAATGGCGAAATTTTCCATACAAAATTGCATATTGTGACTCAAAAAATAGATACATATATAGATAACGGTGAAGATAAAAAATAAATATTAGTAAGGCCGACAATGGGGAAACATTCCACATAGTATTATTCAACCTGCAAGAGATTTAGGGTTAAGGTTTAATAGAACACTTGAAACCAATCGTCGCTATTGTGACCCAATCTTGGTAATCAATCTTACCGCAGGCAAAACTAATTTTACACTTTCTACATAAGTATATGCAATGAGCTATTATGGTCTCAAAAAAATGTATTTTAAAGGAACTGACCTTACTAAAAAAACATAGCAACCCTTATCTAAATTGTAGATCACAATAATTAATTATGTATGAAAATTTCTGTTGGGTAACCTGAAAAATTTAACTAAAAGCTTTATTGGCAACCTATCTTTCTTCTATTAAAAAAATAAAAATAAATAGTTGGCGCAACATGTCCGTAGGGACCCTGGGCCTAGCTTCGCACAACCATTTGTTTTGTGTGAGTTTTTAATTTTTGGGACGAATGGAAGGGATCTACAGTTTTATGCCGAGTCCAAACGGCTTATTGAGAAGCTCTTTCATGACAGTTATACTCTCGGATGTTTGTCAGACGTTCGCGAAAGGTGGCGCAGTGAAAAAACCCTTAAGTTGGAATTTGGGTTTTCTCGGGACTCGAACCTGGGACCCCTCGCTTAGTAGTCCAACACACTAACCACTAAGCCACTGCGCCTACATCTTTCTTCTACTAGGTAATTTTTAATGTTCAAGTTTGATTTTACGAACTAAAAAGTGGCTAAAATTTCCATATGAAACTATCTATCCTACCTATTGTGACCTATGAAATAGGAAGAATTGAAAAATATATGCATATCTTTATTATTTATTCATTTTCACGTCTCCTGACTGGTTATATAACAGGCTGCAGGATGCTCAAGTGGACCCTTCATAACTCCCATCAGGAACAATCTTCTTACGGACAGCAGAGAACTCAGTCTGATCTTATTATCTCATCCTTACTAAAATAAGCCTGCCTGATATGCCACGGATTTCCATGTATTTCTACGTCTTCGAAAAACCTTCCCACAACAATTATTGTTCTCTCAAACGTTCGCGTGAGGTGTATAGTTTGTATTTTCCAGGAGTTGAAACTGAAACCCCTTGCTCAGTAGTCCTGCACTGTGACTACTGACCCACTGCCTACTTTCCAAACATTTTTTTTTACGATTTTGTTTTCAAAAACTAAGTGAAGTTAGGAACCACCCTGCCTACATTTTTTCACATTTGCACAGGATCATTGATGATATCTTAGTTGTAATACGAATTGTAGTTTAGCTTGGACTGCATAGAAGCATGCATTTCCTCAATGTAGTCCTTTATTAATATCCGCTTACAACCAGATGTCTGTTCTGCAAAACATCGCTTCGAAATTGAAGTATAATGTAGCTACCTGCCTAAAATCTACTCTTCTTCTGATTTCTCTTGTATCCTTTTGGTACCTAAGGTCCTACACTGATGTGGTATTCGATTGGGCTTCTTCAGATTTGCTCTCAGATTTCAGATTTCGTGTGGCTAATCGAACACAAAAACGTCACTTGCTCTTTTTTTTGTTGATATTTGTGCGACTGCAATATGTGTAGCCTTCGACACTTTTCTAAGAGCTTTCTATTCACTGGTTAAATTTTATATGAAAACATTCAAAATGCTCGCCCAAATTGATTTCTAAACATTTGTACATAAATAATTAACAAAACTATATCCGCCCGATGCAATGCATTTCTTTGCAGTTAAAAAATTTCACTGAAACGTAAACAAACTCCACTAGTTGTCAAACTCAAACGCACATGTATTGGTAAATCTGAAGCAAATCTGAGAAAATATCCAGATTCGCAAAAGTGCTCTGAAATCTGAAAAAGATTGCTTTTTTTTGTACCAAACGAACATAAAAACTGCTCTGAGAGCAAAAAAAGTGCTCTGAGAGCGCCCAATCGAATACCACATGAGAGATTGTGGATGAATACCCATAAATAGAATAGAAATATGTAGGTACATGACGCATTTCGTAGGTATATTTGCACGATGTTCTACCTACTTCCAACAGCTGACGACAACTTGTTGCGTTACTGTTGTTTTTCAGTGTTAAACATGTTCCCGCTTAAAATTTAGACGCCGGCTCGGTTGTCGGCTTATGCTAAAAGCTCAACACAAACAACGTTTGCACTTGTGCGTATCTAATAAAAACATGAGCAATTCCCAATTGCCCCTAAACAAACCCGACCCCGTCGCACCACCACCCCAACCCTACGCCAAACTTAGAAAACCCTTTCACGTTTCACAATCACCAATGACCAATCCAATCATCGAGAGAGAGAGCTTTATTTCGCACGAGCTCAACCTCACATAACCTCGTCAAAGCTTAAATCAAAGAAAAGCTCATTTATGATTTGATTTAGGTAGGTATTGTTCATTTAGAGCAATTTGTTGGTTAAGTTTTCTTTCTGTGTTCTTTTGCTTTTACATCTATCTATCTATTTATCTATCTTCTGTGTTTGTTTTGTTCTTGCTTGGCTTGATCCACCAGTATGTTCTATGGTGTTTCTCTGACTTCTGGGTTCTGTCTTCTGTTGTCTGTCGTTTCACTATCGCTATTCGCACAAGTTCAGCAAACCAGCAGCTGTTCAGAAATCAGCACCAGAAGAAAGACTGTGTTCATTCAACGTCAACGTTCAGTAGTTTCATGTTCACTGGTGAAGTTCACTTTCAGTCCGCTCGCGTCGGTTGTGGTCTTCGGTCGATTGCATTTCTGAGTTCATCACTAAATCGCCGACACCAAAAAGGATTAGCACTTTTTGTTGGCATGCATTTCGGTGTTCCGCGTTCTTTGACACCGCTCTGCAGGATTATACACTCACTCATATATATATATCTTAATCCTGTTAATTTTACTCAAGATATTTATAACGTTATATAGATACAAAGATACCTGTGCTATAAATTTGTAGGTAGGTAGTATAAAGACAACTCACGTGCGCGTTGGTGGCGCAGATTTCTGCATTATTGTTCGTGTGACTGTGAATTATCATGTCTGTCAATGCAAAAAATCACAAGCAAGTTACCAATTGCATTATTAAGTAAATCGATTATTCAATTATTGTATATATGCAGCTCCGTGTGATATTATATTAACGTGCAGAATAAGAGTGTATTGGCATGTGTTTATGTGTTGTACAATAGATAGGTTGAGTGCATGCAGCAAATAATTGCAGGACGCCGAATGGAAATAAGAAATAAAATAGAAAAGTGTATTAGAAAATCCAATAGGTTATTTGTCCAAAGCTGGCATAAACCCGGTTATACCTACTCAGGTTAACATTTTTAACAATCGCAAAAACACATTTCTAGTTATCTCACGCGTTGTGTCATTAAACCGTCTTTGTTACTGCGGCTGTGCTTGTGTTGTGGGAAGGCGTGTTGACTGATCATTGGAATGATCGAATCGGTGATTGCGTCATAGGAGTTTCCTACTGCGGCTACGGACTATGAATGGTATGTGGAATTTGTATTAGTTGAAGCTTTTGTTTGTAGGTAGGGTAGGTGTAACCTTCTTATTGCTTATAAGAAGTAAAGCTCAGCTCTTTTTATATTTTTGGTTTGTTCTTTTTTTTTTTTAATCAAGGAAGATCAAAACATGTTTAGTAGGAAGTTTGTAACCGATTTTCACTTTTTTTTAATAAATCTGAGAAGCACAACGAACTTTGTCAAACCTTCTGTAATTACCTTAAAAATTGTATCGTATTTTCATTTTATTTCACTTTGATAAACCAGGTACCTATACCTACCTAACTCTAATTTCTTTATTATATGATAAGCGGTATAAACAATTGCAAAATGCTGCTCAACTTATCGTTTTGTTTTGTTAAAGGCCAAAAGTTGGTGTCTATTTATACCTACGTTTTTTTTTGTTGCTTTTCTTTTTTAAGTAAATCCATTACGCCCTGCCTCACTAAGCTTATTTTGTTCCTGCCTAACTATGACACAGTAGAAGTACGCCATTGTCTTATCAATAATAAGCCAAAAAAACACTCATATAAGTGAGCTGTTAGTTCCAATCTACATGAATATTTTTCTTTTCAAAACTGAGAGTTTTGTTAACGTTCCCACTTAGTGTAAAAAGCTACAAGTGAAAAATAAGTTAGCTTAAGTTTAATAAATTCCCCATATAAAACCAAAACTATCTATTGTGACCTACACCAAAGTTAAGGCGAAGGTTAAGAGTGATTATTATTTCGATGCCTATAGACGTCCTTGGACCAATTCATAACAATTCAAAAATATTGCAATAAAAACTTCAAGGTTACCATTATTAGAACAAAACTACACAATTATAGTTTTTTTTTAATAATTAAAATATATCGTGTAGGTAGGTAGGTATGACAAGAGGTTAAATTGTCGTCAACACTATGAATGTATTTGTATTTCTTTCTAAGTGCACTTAGAACGTTCATCTTAATTGCCGAGAACTGCCAACCAACGCGGAGATGACAATTATTTATTTCAGTTCACCCCCAATCTAATACCGAACCCCCAATAGTTTGAAGTGTTTGCACGCTATGCACCCGTTATTGTTGCCACTTCATTGTTACTATCTGACCGTATTTGCAAGAGATAATAATACAAAAAAATCCATCCACGTGACGCCATAGCAGTAGGTGATGCTTGAGTCGAGTAGCAGTTGACACAGTTGTAGTGTTTTATAAGATGCAGGAAAATAAAATCATTTTATCAAATATCCATTACCATACTTAGACGGGGAAAATAAATAAATTCGACAGTACTTTTCATTAGAACTGATTGATTTTTAAATCACGTGGACAAGTAGTAGTCATTAAATGGAATTTTCTCGAGTGATACCTACATTCGCGGAAAATACCGATTCAATATTGATTCATCTGTCTAATTACAGTTCACTGCAAAAATTCAACTTATGTGGTTTTCCTTTAGGACAAAAATCAATCTTTTGTTTCACGTCATTTTAGGAGGTTGGGCTTTAAACAAATGCGCAAAGTTTCGTGAAAACCAAAACAAAGAAATACGTAAATAGCCATGGATATAATTTGGGAGAGATTATTATCTTCATCGTCTTCCTCGTCATCTGAAAACTTTGAATCACCAAAACTGCTCTTTGTATCTAAAACAAGGGAAATATTTTTCAAGTCGATATCCATATTTGTGATTTTTCCAAAAACGAATACAATTTGAACAGCTGATATTGATCATTGCTGTCAAATAACGCACTAATCCATATACAAAAGCAGATCAATATCGTTGCATGTTCCATGAGCCGCATTGAATCTGAGATCTGAAAAATATGTCTGCCGGTCCCAATATAAAACGAGAGAGAGTGAGAGAGAGATGTCAGCCTTAAGGACACGTGTCGTTGAGACCTTTCTTTTCGAACTGAATGATAGCGTAAGGATATCATTATCAACCCTGTTATCTGGCTACCAGTAACAGTTTAAATACCAGACACTTAATATAACTATTGTTAGTAATCAGAATCATTTTGATCTTCATCATCCCTTTATAGTAGGTCACAATGATTGTTTTAATTTTTTTGAATTTTTAACATTCTGATATCACACGAAAAATTGTTATAAAAACTGCGAAACGAAGTTTCTAAAGATCATTTTATATACCCATAGAAAACAGTTTTTTTTTGTCGTTTGACTCCAAACGCAACGTGTTTTTAATGTGCACTTACATTTTCGACAGAAATTCCTGAGGTACTTCGTACTTGCTTTCAAAAAGTACATTTCAAAAATAAACTTACATAAGAACCTACATACAATCATCAGATATGGTCGAACATGAAAATCTATTTAAAAATTAAAGACGATCAGCTTCAGCACTATTTTCATCTGGGGAAGCACTGAACAACTGACTGTTTTTTTTTTTGATTTTGTAAATATTTTGCATTTGAACTGTCACTGTTAATCAATTTAAATATTATATTCTCAATATATCCCCGACGTTGTCGCATTAACCGATGCGCTCCAGTTAGTTTTGTTTCTCTTCGCAAATGCGGCTAACAAAACTAAAATCGTTGCATCATCAACATCCGTTTGCATTTAACACACAAAAAGAACTATTAGTATGTTCATTACAATGTTCATACCTTATGAAATCATAGGGTGTGTACTTTTCGGAATTAGTCTGTTGCACTTAGCAATGAAAATGAGGTTGGCAAAGATTTTTCTCAATACGTAAAGTATTAAAAAATCGGTTTCTATCTGTTGTATACCATATATTGTATATTGTATATTTCAAAACTCATGTGTCTTTCCTAGATTGCTCGATATTTCTATTTAAGTAACAATTTGGTTTTATTTGTTGCATTTAAATTGCAAATGGCCGCATTCAAGAATCTAGTTATCTTAAGTCGACTAGATTGGTCTGGATGAGATGTAACCTGAACGCAAAAACTAGATTGGTCGGGAACGTCACTTTTTCTGCGTCAGGTACATATAAGAACTGTCAACTTAGTACTCAGTCACGAATTTCTTGACTAGATTCGTCGGCTACCCCTCCATAAACGTCAACTGAAACAGCTGCTCTCACGACCGCTTTCGACCAATCAAAACCGAGATTCACTAGTGAGAGAGCTGTCAGACTTACTAAACTAGATACTTGAATGTCCCCAATTAAATGTCTACTTGTCTATAGTGCAACGACTACATTACGTTCCATATCAATTGCGAACTGTCTGTATTTTTTTTTTGAGTCCATATTGAATAATGACACACAGTGGCGATATTCATCGGTATTTGTTATGTCACTGAATGCAATGTTGGATGTCATGTCCTACTTAAGCATTCCAAAACGTAATTATATGTAATTAACTATGCATTTACTTTGTTTGATCTACATGGAACTCGTGTTTCCACGCAAAAACGGAATGTGCAGTTCTAATAAGTGATTGTTTGTTGTTGTACAGATTAATCGTATGAGGTTTAAGTTGTATTGTTGTAACAAAACAGTTCTATCTGTGTTAAGAATGCTTCGAATTAGTTGCTTATAATGTACTTAAATTGAGGAAACAATGTTGACATTTTCTGTAGTTTGAGTTTACTTGAAACTTCCATATACACAAATCCGTTTTAAAATCCTGTTAATATATATTTGAGACACGTAGAAAGTTTTTTGATTGCTTAAACCCGTCTATAAGGCATGATTTGCATACATAAAAATATATAAAGTGCATTACACTGAAACAGTTTGATGCACTACTCAAAAAACACCCATTATTGGCCCTTCCTAGAGACGATACTATCAAAAAATTTGATTTCCGAAAGAACTTTGTTACAAAGCTCAGCAACAAGAAGAACTGGAGCAACGAATCCATAATTCACAGACTAAGCAATAACACAACAAAGTGGTACACCGATGGGTCAAAAACTGATGAGGGAACTGGAGTGGCAGTATTTGGGCCTAGAACCAAACACCCTGAACCGATGGGCAAAAGTACCAGCTTCTTTTAGGCTGAAATCTATGCCGTAGATAGATGTGTCCTAATTAACCTTGACAGAAACATAACCAACTGTGATATAGCTATAATGTCAGACAGCCAGGCTGCAATTATGGCACTTAACTCCTACATCATTAAATCCAAACTTGTATGGGAATGCCTACAAAAATTAAATGAGCTGGGTGGGAGAAACAAACACCAACGGGCTTCCCAACGGAATTGTAGACTCAAGGAACACCTCAGGAAACTGGGTATATCAGAAGAAGGTCTCTGCAGATTCTGCGATGAGTCCAGTGAAATCCCAGAACACGTGCTGGGATCATGTGGGGCACTGACCCACAAAAGACTGAAATACTTGGCAAGTACCAACTATCTGATGGGGAAATACTGTCACTAGAGCCAACTCTCATCCTATGATTCTTAAAGGAAACTGGACTAGAGAGAGTGCTATAGGACGGATTTCTTCCGCCAAGGAAAAAAACGAGAGTACAAAAACCTCTAAAATGATTCCGAAAGGAATTACAATGTGAGGGGAACTCTTAAGAGGGCATATACCTCACTGAGGCGTAAGCAGAGGGTACAATAGACCAAAAGGTCGCAGCACAGCAACCCCTTTAACATAATAATAATAATAATACATATAAATAAAAAGAGTGGCCAAAACTCAATTCCGGCGCCTGTTGGTATTTTTTAAAATTTTCACATAATTCATGTGTTTGTTAATACACTCAAAGGGTTATTAATCAGCTATTTTTCACTGAATTCTCATTCAGAAATGTCAGAAATGAGTAAAACTCCACTAGAAGCCGCAATGTCTACATATCCATTTTCTGGTGGACCATTTGGCTTTGCCCTTGCTAAAATTTAGGTCAACAAGTTCTGTTTATATTGATTAGGTTTACCATTTTAGTGATATTTTCTGTAGTGTGGAGTGTATTTAGCTTTCCACAGAAAACCAATTCCACCCTCGCACACAAAACTACACATTTCCACAAACGGATAGGCGGCGGTTTGATGTCGTGTGCTACATTTGTTTTGGCAAAAATAAAAATCCTTTGGAATCATCATATCATAAAATCCCGCATTCAACAAAGCACAATTTGTTTTGTTTGGATATAGTAATAAATACTTGAGCAACTATAAAGTTTCGTTTGGCGTGAATACACGTACGAGTACAGTGAAAGATGAAAACATGTCCACCTCCGATAACCTGCAGAAGTTAAGCGCTCGAATTAAAAGAGAAATAAAGTGCATAAAAAAGAGACAAGGCTAACAAAAGCTAGTACGAAGGCATAACTTCATCATACGGGTACTTTTACCTTGTTGTAAATAAAGATCTGCAATGAAATAGGATTCCTAAGGTGATACAGATAAACAAAGCATCTTAATTATTGCTATTATTATAATAGGTGTAAAACCTTCAAAATGTTATATATTTGAAGTCCTTATTTACATTTATGTAAAAAATATTTACATAACTGTAGTTAATTACCCTGCAAAATTGCTTTAGAAAACTATAGTGAATTTAATTAAAGCAAAACTCGTCTTTTTCACACTGATCAAACTTAATCCTACTTTTGTTATGTTAGATTAGGTTAGGTTAGGTTGAGTAGGGCTGTAAGATCTTCACAAAAGACCAGGCAGCAGTACGGGCCCATCGCCATCCCCAGGGAACCATTACGTTTAAAAACATAAACCAAATCGCCCAAGCAGTCAATTTCCCTACAGAATTTAATTATTGTCCCTATATTGTTTGAGGAACCAACCTCCTCTAAATTGTTAAAGAAGTACCTGCTTAGGTGCTTCCTTCTATTCCGAGCAATTGCTTGACACTCGCACAGAAGGTGGGAGTGCCTTTGAGACCCTGTGTCCTTCTAACTGTGACCATCTTTTGTTATGTTACTGGGAATAACTTTCCATTTGATTTGAAATTAGTGGAATCTAGGTATATGCGGGAATGTGACTGGCCGTCATTAAAAACGCTTCCTCTAACCTGAAAATATTGTTAACCTTCTTATGTTATTTGCAGATTATGTTGAAGTGTATTCTCACGAATTTTCGTGCTTACACCGAAAATTAAAAATCGTTTGACGCATTTCAACGATTATAACCTAAAATCCAAGCTACACGTTTCGTGGAAGTTAATCAGTCTTTTGCAATTCTAAAATAATGTTGATGATTTCACTCACATCTACGATTGTCTTGCTATCTTCCTATCATGCTTATGATTATCTGTCTGTTATAAAATGATGTGCTCTATAAGCTGATAAGATTTTCAAATTGATTCACGTATTTTAATTTTTTTAATTTCAGGTATTTCAATAATGCGTACTGACTGATGGATGTGCTGTGTTCCAAACTTGTGATATATTTTTTAAACTACAAATTGAACAAATGAGCTTACATGTACATACATAGAGACTTAGAAGGAATATATAATATAGCAAGTCACAAATAACCAAAGCAAAATGACTGTCACATACACTGCCGAAGTTGCGACATGCAGAGGATTCGGTTGTTTCCTTAAATTACTTTTAAGGTAAGTTTGAAGAATTGTCATCATAACAAATGTTGTTTGTGTTTACACTAGGTGTGTTTTTGATGTGGCTACCACTAGTGCGCACTGAGAAATGTCAGTTATTTTCAGGCCTCTCAAAAACCCTGCAATGCCCTGAAAATTCGCAAAATTTTGCCCTGAAGTCTGTCAGTTTTTGACATTGAGAAATAATTATCTTTCAGTGAACGAAGTATGAAGAAGATAACATTTTTTCCGTTCATTTTTAAAAATAAATGAACTCAAGGCGAAACGTTCAAACGTTTTCGTGTGCACGAAAAAATTTGCTTGTGTAACATAGGGCAAAGCATTCGTGCGTACGAAAACGTTTGATCGTATCGTCTTACAGAATCTGACCCCTGATCTTGTGCTTGCCATAATGCAAATAGTTGATAAAAGTGTTTGCCATATAGATGATGAGTTTGAAAATGAATGATAGCAAGCGATGTGACATCGAAACTTCGCACTGAATTCTTGCCCCGTCAAATTGGGGATGTTGAAGTATCTAGTTTAGTAAGTCTGACAGCTCTCTCACTAAGTGTATCTCGGTTTTGATTGGGGGGAAACCGGTCAAATCAGCAGCTGTTTCAGTTGACGTTTATAGAGAGGTAGCCGACGAATCTAGTCAAGAAATTCGTGACTGAGTACTAAGTTGACAGTTCTCATAATGTAGCTAACGCAGTAAAAGTGACATTCCCGACCAATCTAGTTATTGTGTTCAGGTTACATCTCATCCAGACCAATCTAGTTGACTTAAGATAACTAGATTCTTGAATGCGGCCATTGACTGGGGTCAGTTCAGGGCACAACTACTGTGCCCTAAAAGTCATGTCAAACACCAATTTTCAGTACCAGGGCGAGTTCAGTGCTATATCGAACACATTAGGGCTAACCCAGTGCGTACTAGGGCCCACGTCAAATAAACCTACTGACTACTTAAGAACTTTCTTTTCAAATGAATATTTAAAGCAGATACAAAAGTCAACTGCAGTAGGTACATATCTATTTAAATTATGTGTTTGAAATAGCGAAATGCAAAATGTACGGTTTGTTTTAAGAGTTCCAAGTCGAATGTGCTAATTTATTTTCAACTGAGTAATATCACACCTCCAATATAACAATGACGCAAGTGTAAAAAACACAAAAACATACTACCACTGACCAATACACCATTTTCTTTTGAGAGAAGAATTACAGACGAATCGGAAATGATGTCATCTGCTTGATCTGTGCTTAGTTATCTCAATCTTTGGGAGAAAAACAACAAGAATGGAGGGCGATGAATTCGCTGTTGAATAATGGATGAATTATTGACAGGTGGAAGATGTAATGATGTTATCTGGGTACGTGGTATTAAATATGTCTGGCAAAGTTAAGAGAATAAAAATAAATATCACTCTAATAAGATAAGATTAATTCGCATATTTGATAAATATAAGAACTGAAGTGATTAGATTCGGAGTTCTTAATCATCACCGATTTCAAGGTCAACTTTATTCTTATACGTAAGCAATCTTCATGAGCAAACTTAACTTCTTTGTCCACAAGTAATATAATTTTCGTACAACATTTCTGAGATAAAATTACTCAAACACCGCTTAACACGCAATCAGTGATGCATTCCCCATTGAACCCATTAATCCTATTATCTAGTCACCAGTCACCAGATTAGGATTGTTCTGATTTCATTTGGCATTAAGTTACACAGGCAAACAATTTTCTTAGTTGATTGCCCACAGGGTTCATAGTGGAAGAATCGTAATAGGTTCACGTGGAATGCAAATTCTACTCTTTTAACTGGGTCATTTGATCTCGTTGTATGTACAAAGGAGGACGGCATGGCAATGCGTTGTGGCTTTGTGCATTTTGTCGTATTGAATGTCCCTACTTGTGTGCTTGTCTGAATTGTTCTTTTATGCCAATGGGGTGCATCGTAGAATAAACTTGCGCATTAATCACTAAGGAACGAATTTGCATTTCATATTTATGTAGATAGGACTTGAAATACGCCAAAGCGAGAGAACCAGCACCTACAAAGCTCACAATGTTTGTTCGACAGCCGGTGTTCTGTTTGACTGCAGGTATTTGATACTTTTCTTTGTTTGGATTAGCTTCTAGTCGTGACGGTAAAGGTTTCGTATCAGAAGACCAAGGTATAGGTCATCTGCTACTCACTGTTTACTTGGTCATCCTTGGATCTTCGCAGACTAAACTTTAGCGCCCACAATGGAATTTTTTTATTAGGTATCGAACTTTGAGTTCTTTTTTGCTATACGCAAATATGGTAGCCATGACCACCATCAAACGTTGTGTTCTTGCGTAACCCAAAGCTATGAGTGAATTTCCCAATACCAGAAACTTAAATGTCACCCGTCACAATTAAAATTCTTGTTTGGCAAAAGCTTGAGTTGCGTTACACTTCACACAAGTGTTATTTGTTTGTTTTCCACTTATGCCTACGTATACCTAAGCTTGTACTAGATGTTTTTTTTTCGAATAATTTTTTTCTAACCCCATTCTACAAGTCAAGTTCAATCTTAACTTTTCCTCTCTTAAAATCACATGACCCTGATTCCTTTGTTTGATTTTGCTTGCGCTGAGCAGCTTTTTTTCGCTTATTACTCACCAACCACTATTGAATGTTTGTATGCTGATTATTTGTGAATGTGTTATGCTTTGTGAGCTGTTTCCTCCATGCCCCATTTTTATTTCTTTGCTATGTTATCAAATTTGCCTCCCTTCACTTATTGACTTTTTCGTTGGAATTTGTCATTCAGCACACACTCAGCCTGAGAAGTAATTGATTCGTCTGAAATATAAACAAAACAAATCTAGTTGCCGCAAATAAATTTAAAAAACAACAATTCCTTTGATTGAAACTGCTTCGTTGTCCTCTTGAATTCCGCATATCAATTGCTATTGCTACAAATCAGACCGGAAAAAGTACAAACATAGCATAAATAAGAGATAGACATTTACGTACCCATCTTATCATTTTGTAGTTTTGCGATATTGAGGCCACTACTGTGTCGTACCTACATATTTTTTTTACACTTGAAGTTTGCGCGCATTGATTTAAGCAAATAATTGAAGAGGTTGTGTAAAAAATTTATAGCTCTTACCTCTTACATAATGAAACCTTCTTTGTCACATGGCCTACTCTGTCCCTTATAAGTCAAAAGTCACTGGTTTTGCAGTGCACAATTGGACTAGAAAGCCAATGGGGACGTTCAAGTATCTAGTTTAGTAAGTCTGACAGCTGTCTGTCTAGATGTATCTCGGTTTTGATTGGCTGAAATCGGTCACATGGACAGCTGTTTCAATTGACGTTTATGGAGGGGTAGCCAGAGAATATAGTCAAGCAATTCATGACTGAGTACCAAGTTGACAGTGCGCACATGTGGCTGACGTAGAAAAAGTGACGTTTCATCCAGACCAACCTGAATCTAGTCGACTTAAGGCAACTAGATTCTTAAATGTGCCCAATGTTTCCGTTTGATATAGGTATTGAAGTGGATTAAGGCTTTGAAGTGTCAATTCATAAAGACCATACCTAGATTTTGTTTTACTCTGTCAACAAGTTAGTAGATTTGTTTCTTTAAAAACAACACTGACTTTTCTTGAACTGATTATATTTTCGTGAACATATAAATAAAGTCAAATTCTCTCGAAAGCAAGACATAGTCCTTAGTTTAGAAACAAATATTTAGTCCAAAATCAGAATTAAATTCTTTGCCACCGAAATCTGCCCTCACATCTATGTGAATTTATCGATTGATTAATTGGAGCCTAACTGATTTAAAATCGTATTTGTTTATTTTTGGACTGTCAAAGAACTGTGCACGCATTTTCAAAAATGAGTTTTTAAGTCGCAGCGTTATTTTTATAACACATTTATTTTGGAAGATATTTGGTTGGTTGTTTGTTGGGCATGGTAGAGAGTGGTGAAGACTGAAGAAATGCGCGCAGTGATTTACATGCAGCGTGGAAGTTAAATTGTTTTTTTTTTTTCGATTGTATTGCCAAATGCCATTTTGTTTTGCTGGGAGTTGCTGTTATGGACAATGGCAATGAAGTCGAATGTGCATTTAAGAGAATCTTGATCAGCCAGGTCAACGTTTCAAAAATGTAATCGTATGTTTATATTTTTATTAAACGAGTTTGCAGCGAAAATGATTGGCAGTATAAAAATAAAGTCAATCAGGGATACAATGTTTTCGATTAAAAGACCTGTTGTTATATATGTATGTTTGAAAAATAACTCGGCCGCTGAAAAGAGGGAAGTGTTTGTAGTTTGCCCGAAAAGCTCCTGCAACACTGAGATGAGGCCGTCAAAGTAACACGCGGATGAGTGATGCCACTGCACTGAAACTCCCAGTCATTGAACCAACAGAGAGATCAAACGAAGAGCAGTTGGGAAGTACAAATACCAATTATTTTCTCCGTGACAGATCTGTCAATAGCTACGATTAAAACCACATTATTGTGGATACAATTCTTCCTGCGTAGTGAAATTCTTATTGCTTGACGATAAAACGCGTGCAGTTATATAATTGTTCTTATAGTATTTGATTACTGACAGCAGTCATTGGCATATCACCGAAACATGTTATGCGATAAGCTAACATGATAGACACCGTGTCGCGAGATGTTCTGATTACTATTTATCTTATCCAATATAATATTTTTAGCAGTTGTCAATAGCCCCATTCTGTCAAATCAGTGGAGTCATTTCTTTTTTTAATCCTGACTCAAGTGATTGCACGCTAATCGGTTACGCCAGACAAATTTAACATCAGCCATGTTAATTGATGTAAACAAACAAAGCCAAACAATTTGTACACATTTGCCAAAAGCTAATAATTCAGTTCGCGGTAGCCCAGTGCTTATCTAAGTGTCAGGATTTTGTATGAGTATGAGTAATCATTGGGAAACTTGCAATTGCCCGTGAATGGAAAGTAATAATTATAATGTTCTCAACGTGCCATCAAGTCGGCCGCACTTGAAAAGATAAGCAGCCCATTTCTACTATCTTTATGGCGGCTCTGTAATTTTCGCTGCTGATTGTGTCACCGATGGCAATTCCAGATGAAAAGCTGTCTCATCATAGACGTGAATGAGAGATCACAAGCCTATTGTAGAGGGTCATACGACTTGATATATTTAATTTGTTGTATGTGTCTAATTCGAAGTTAATAGCTTGTCGGCTAATTCAGCGGATGGGTTTGTGCCATGGGTGCCAACTTGATTCACTCCACTGTACGTGGGTTTATTGTAATGCCTTTGGCATGTTGTTGCCGCATTTGATAAACATATTGCACCCAAAATTTCCAGCAGAATGTGGGTCGCTGTTGATGCTATTGTTGTTAAATAAAAAGTCGATAAAACTGAATGTAAAGTTTGAAGCCAACTGAAAGTCTGGTCATTTCATAAAACGGAAATCGGTGCTTTTTACAATCAAATAAAGATAATTATAGTTTGCAACAATGATTTTGCATTTAAAATGAAATTAGTTTGCGGAAGTCACAGATTATTTTTAGAATGCATCACAGTATCTCCAGTCTTCAAAGTCTTTTAAACTATTTTTAAATAGTTCGACCGATCGTTGGAGCAGCAGATGAACCATTTGTTATTGTTAATTTTTATGAATAGTTATGTGAAGTTAATTCAATATAAGTAGTTTCCGAATCAGTTAGAGCATGTTATTCCGACATGTGTAATAATCATGTGCTTCTAATATCTAAACGATAAACTTTGCCATTAACTCGGCAAGCAATCAACAAGTCTGGCTGGACAGTACCTACCCGAAACTAGCATTAAATGGGATATCATAATTTTTATTTTCCATGCACGACATGAGACGATAACAATTAAGTAGTAGGTGGACAATTGTCAATAGCGTGGCCGTGGGCATCAAACGATTTAAATTATCTAAAACACTTTATTTTTTGCGTTGCGTGTCCTTGTCGTAGCTGGATCAGGCGATTGGCGGGGTTTACTTATGTAACTTTTAGAGTTACATAAAGGAAAGTCACGAAATTATTATTCTTTTCTTATATCTAATCGTTAAACTATTCGTGATTGACTCATGTTCGCAGAACATCTAAGTAAATGTGCAGAGGATCTTGAACAATTAGTGATATGAGCAATTTTTAATTCGTCATGAGAAAGCAAAACAAGCTTGGTGAATGTTTGATAAAGTCTGACAGGAAATGGTCATATAACTGCAAATCGAAAGACAATCACTTCTTGGAAAGCTAAATGCGATGCTTGGCTCGTAATTGAGAAGGAAATCCCCCCCAAAAAAAAAGGTATGGATGCAAGAAGATAGATTAAAAAAGACACATTATGTACATATTTATTGCGCACGCATCAAAGAATTTTGGTGTGACTCAGTTAAGTATTATTAATCCAAGCCCATAAAAGCTTATACAGTCACATTCGATTTGTATGTAGTTAAAGTAGTCACTTCTCCTTTCGGCCGAGACCGAATCAATATTACATGAGTCCATACTGTGAGCGGTTAATTCATTTGAAGTGGTAGCAAAATAATAGATCCATTTTGTTGCTGCCATTTAGATGTGGAGATAGCGCTACTGCAAATAATTGTATATCAGCGTGTATAGAATGCACAATTTCTAATTGGCCTCGAAAACTGCGCTGTTCATGAAGGTTCAGATTGACAGATTGCGATCGCTCAAGTGGAAATATAAATGGAAAACACACTGAAGCTATTGAGCTTGACCGCTCACGGTTTTATAAAGTAGGAGGTCCCATAGAGTTGGGATCCGCGACCTTTGTAAGGGCAGGAATAATGTTTTTACAAATTTGTAGCAAAGGGTGTTTTTTTAGAGGTTGGTTTTTCGAATAGAGATAAAACTGACATTTTGTGGTCAAATCTGGCAGCTCTAATGTCATTTATGTTCAGTTTGGTTTGCCATTTCATCATGAACAAGTTGACAAATGAAGAACGCTTGCAAATCGTGCAAATTTATTTCGAAAATAATGGTTCAGTTCAAAGCTCCGTTCATTTTATGGTCGACGTAATCGTCCATCAGAGCAATTAATTCGGTTATCCATGGATCGTTTTCGAACTACGTTTACTCTATGCGATAATACGCATCCGCAGAGACGTCGAACAGTGCGCACCGAGAAACAATTGCCGCTGTAGAGCAAAGTGTTGAAGAGGACCCGAATGAATCGATTCGCCACCGTGCATAGCAATTGGAGCTTCCATCAACTTTATGGAAGATTTTGCGCAAAGATCTTGACTTACGACCTTACAAGATCCAGCTTGTGCAAGAATTAAAGCCGCGAGACCATGCAATGCGTCGTGATTTTGGTGTATGGGCCGAAAATAAGATTGATATCGATGCTTATTTTCATCGCAAAATTTTGTTCTTTTTGATGAGGCCCATTTTTGGTTGAATGGCTACGTCAACAAGCTAAATTGCCGCATTTGGAGTGACGAGAATCCACATGAGACCCTTGAGACGCCATTACACTCACAAAAACTGACTGTTTGGTGTGCTCTAAGGGCTGATAGAGTCATTGGGCCATACCTCTTCCGAAATGATGCTGGAGAGTCAGTTACCGTTAATGGAGACCAGTATAGAGCCATGACAACCGACTATTTTGTTCCCGAATTGGATGGCATGAAGGTGGATGAGATGTGGTTCCAACAAGACGGCGCTACATGCCACACAGAGCACGCAACAATCGATTTATTGATGGAAACATTCGATGAGCGCATAATTTCGCGGAATGGACCTGTCAATTGGCCACCAAGATCGTGTGATTTGACACCATTGGATTATTTTCTTTGGGTATATGTGAAGTCGCTCGCCTACGCCAACAAACCAGAAACGTTAGGGGACTTGGAAGCCGACATACAGCCCCAAATGCTCGAAAAAGTGGTTGAAAATTGGACCTCTAGACTTGGCCTTATTCGAACCAGCCGCGGCGACCACATGCCCGAAATCATATTTAAACATAAATGGCATAAAATTATCCTTCCAACAAAGCCAAATTGATGGACATTAAAACGATTTTCTTGTGTTTTATTTCAATTCGAAGTTCTATACCTCTAAAAAAAACACCCTTTAGATCAACGAGCACACAAATGCATTTCTATTAAGTTTAATATTTCGGTTTGTTTCAGGTGGCGCGGCAGTATCTACAAACTGGTATGGCTGGACTTGATGTTCTTTCTTTTAGCGTACTATATCCTTAACATAACGTACAGAACAGCCTTAGATCATGGACAAAAAGTGTAAGTACATCCAGTAGGGATTGTTAATCTAAGTACAACGCTAACTGTTCTATGTTTGTATATTTGTTTAGAGTGTTTGAAAGTATTGTTCAATATTGTGCAACATACAGCAATCTAATTCCGCTTTCGTTCGTGCTTGGTTTTTACGTGTCAATTGTCATGACCCGATGGTGGAACCAATATACTAGCATACCTTGGCCGGATCCAATTGCAGTATTTGTCAGCTCAAATATGCATGGCCAAGATGAGCGGGGTCGTGTAATGCGACGAACCGTGATGCGCTATGTGTGCCTCTGCCTAACAATGGTGCTAATTAATATTTCACCAAGAGTTAAAAAACGTTTCCCAAAACTGGAAAATCTCGTCGAAGCTGGTCTTCTTGTCGAAAACGAAAAGCAAATCATTGAAAGTCTCAACGTAAAGTTTCCTAGACATTCCAAACATTGGCTGCCGATTGTGTGGGCAGCAAGTATAGTGACCCGCGCCCGCAAAGAAGGCCGAATACGTGACGACTTCGCTGTGAAGACAATCCTTGACGAATTGAACAAGTTCCGCGGTCAATGCGGATTGTTGATCTCGTACGATACGAT
The DNA here is from genome assembly GCA_948293265.1 of Cheilosia impressa. Classification (NCBI taxonomy): domain Eukaryota; kingdom Metazoa; phylum Arthropoda; class Insecta; order Diptera; family Syrphidae; genus Cheilosia; species Cheilosia impressa. The sequence goes on along the minus strand of OX411881.1, from coordinate 50,804,089 downwards.
AAGTGTACCGCTTGTGTACACTCAGGTGGTAACTTTAGCTGTGTATTCGTTCTTTTTGACCTCGGTTATGGGCTCGCAATGGGTTGAGAAGAAGGAGGTTGCAGACGGATACATAAATAAGATTGACTTGTATTTTCCAGTATTTACAACGTTACAGTTTTTCTTTTACATGGGTTGGCTTAAAGTGGCTGAATCTTTGATAAATCCATTCGGTGAGGATGACGATGACTTTGAGGTATACATTCTGAGCAACAAGTGCCGATCGGTTTTGTTTAAATAACTAGGAGAACTTCTTCCATAGGTCAATTGGATGGTGGATCGAAATCTTCAGGTTTCCTATATGATCGTTGACGAAATGCACCATGAACATCCGGAACTAATAAAGGATCAGTATTGGGATGAGATTTTTCCCAACGAGCTGCCGTATACTGTCGCTTCGGAGCGCTTCCGTGAAGAACATCCAGAGCCGTCTACAGCTAAAATTGAGGTCTCTAAAAATGCCGCTATGCCGTCGACTCTGTCTTCTGTGAAGATTGATGAAATGGTTGGTAAAACAGATCAAACGCAAGCTGTAAATTATAAATTCCCCGACGCGGATACCATCGAGGAGGTTAGAATCAATTTAGGACTTAAACGCAGAGAATGCAACGACACGTTGACTAAAATCAAAGGAGATGAAAATCCTTTTTCACTCTTTTTAATTCTAATTAAACAATTTTAGCATTCGGTGATTGGTATGACTATCTAAGCAAAAACTGCTCGAATATTATTTAAAGAAAAGCTTGATTTGAAATAATTGGCGCTTTAATTGCCAGAAGACGCAAACGCTTGTAAACTGGTTGAAACTGTGGTAACTAACATTAATCTGGTAATTGGTTTAGTCCCGTGGTGCAATATGACTGGGCAACGAGTTGCCAATCTTTCGTGAAAGTCTCCACCGGTTTTCTTATTTGACTTTTACGAGTATCGGATGTAACGCATTGACGCATCACTTTGGGAAACCAAATTTCGCTTTCTATTTACATTGAATCAGCCAGTTTAAATCAAGCTGATGCATTTGCAATGCTGTAGCTTAAGTCTTTATAGTATTTTATAAGCAATCACTCATCAAAATTCAACAACGAAAACGTTTCAGAATTCAGCAAAATTTAAACTTCCTGGCCTTTGTTTGGGAAGTGGTTTGTCTAGGTAAAAGGGGAACTGGAACTCGCTTGGATCGAAGCTCGGCTCGTGGCCAGGTACATTTAGCTAACGTGATAGAGTGGCGCACTCGATAAAACTAACATCGCTGTTGAATTCTGAAACTTTTGAATATTTTCAGCTTTTTGCTTAGCGCTAAATTGTAGGCCTTGTGTAACTATGTAGTAAAAAGCAAAAGTAAAAAAACACGCAACTTGTGGTTTCCAGAATTTAGTCGATTGTAGCCCGTATCAGCAAGAGCTCTTGCATTAAGTAAACTTTGGTGTTGTCAAAGGCTGCATTCAAACTTGTTACTACAACTCACTCGACTGAATTCTTAAAACCGCCGTGTGGCTGCGTAACAATGTGATAAACTAACTTATTTGATTCTAATTTCCGTACTATACTGAATGCACTTCTTCCAACCTTTTTCTAAATCTGTCTTGTTGAATGCACTAAGTGTAATGGTGTCCTGGAATTTACAAAACAAAACTGTTTGCCTCTGTGGTTTGTACTTAAACTACTAACCACGTAGTTGCGCCTTTCCCGTTAAAGTATAAATTTTAACTAACGACTAACTCTTCATGCTTAGGTTGACGATGCGGCCAGTGGAATACATTTTACAGCGGGGAATGGCAAAACGCGACAAGGGTCATCGCCCAGCTTGGTGAGTCTGAGTGGAACGATAACTCGTGTGAATACCGTTGCGTCTGCACTCAAGCGCTTCTTGAGTAGAGATGAAAATCGTCCAGGATCCTCAACACCCACTTCCGAGCAAAACAATTACCGCTTTCCGGGATCAGTAAGTTCAGCCAGTCTAGTGCCTCAACCTGGCTCGAAAGTTCCGGCAAGTGGAAGTATGAGAATTACTGATCAAGTGATCGAAGAAGTCGACGAACAGATGACAATAACGTCACAACGTCCCGGAGATACTTCGAGACCTACAGTGCAGGACATATTCGGAAGTAGGAGCAACATGCATGCGCGTTCAGAGCCAATGGATGTACCCAGGCATCCCGCGTATGGTCGTGCTCAGTCAACTGTGGAACCTTGTCTATTTCCCCCAGGGGGAGTTGATGCCTTATTGTCGACTTCGGCGCCTAACGCAAGGATATCGGGCTTTGCTTCGCAAACAGTTCCAAGCTCGCCGATGGGTGATAGCTCGAAGAGCTTGTTTCAGCCGAGTGAAAAGGACACTGGCAGCAGGGAAACAGGTAAGATCTTGTCTTTGAGAAATAATTGTCTACACATCAATGACTGTCTTAATTTAAAAACATTGGTACCACTCTGAGCACAAATTACTATGAAGGGATATCTCGCTTTGGTGGCGTTCGATCAGATAAATGCAAAATGTATCTATATCGATCATTTTGCTGGCAATCAATGGTTAAGTGTTCAAAACATTGGTTGGTTTTTGCAGTTCTTTTAAATCTATCGGTCATATAAATCAGTAGATCAATCGACGGAGTTGCTTAAATGACAACCATTTGGGTGTTTATCCATCACAAGTGTTCGCCCTCAATTATTACATGTTATTCGTAAAATTAGGGTTTTGGCAAATCAATTGGAATCTCGCTGCCAACATTTGATTACGGTGTTCCTATAGTACCTATTGTTGGCATAATTTAACTAAAAGTCATATTTATACACGCTTGTGGTTTAATCCCAGCACATTTATTACATTAATAAAATTTCATATATTTCACTCATATATTTAACAACATTTTCCAATTGGTGCAGTGCGTATGGAAGGACCGAGCAACTTCCGTTGGTTTGTTTCACCGGGTAAATAAACACAAACAAATTATTTTTAAGAAATGTTGCTAGATTCGCTCACTAAACATAAAACATTAGAAAACTAACAATTTTAAGACTTTTGTTTGCAGTTTGTGTGTAAAACTAAAAACCCTAGTTAGTTAGCCTTGTTTGTTGCGTATACTGTGTTTTGTTAATGTATATATAATTGGTTTGAAAAAGCATGTACGCCATTCCGATTCCGACCCAGTAGGACATCCGATTGCTTAAAAAAAATTATAATACCAATAATTGTTTTTATTTTCTTCCACTCAGTTGAGGATTTCGAAACAAAATCCAACATTGATGCTTCTGAAGAGGATGAATTTGAGAAGCTGCGTATAACCCGGGAAAAGGAGCGCTTGGAGCGGCAGAAAATAAAACTTGCAAGATCAATTAGCACTGCCCCGGGCATCACATTGGACGGAGAGGTTGCTATGGATCAGGCTGCTGTTGCTCCGTCTGGTGCAACACAGCAGGAAACTGCAGGACCAACACCCGATGCAGCTGCTGAAGAAGATGGTGATAAGACACCAACAATTTGTAGGACTCCGTCACAAGGAAACTTATAGCGTAGCGAACGGCCATTAGTTCTTTTCTATTTCCCAAGCGAATAGCACCGATTTCTGAAGTTCACACCCTCATTATGTGTAAATAATTTACAACTGGTTTTAGTTTAAATTAAGTTAACAGTTAAATAAAAGTCATTTTGCGTACGTACAATATTTTAGATAGATCTTGGGCATTTTACTCAAGTCCTGACTACATAGTAGTGAAACTTAATTCCGAATATGTTTTTCTAATAGATATTTGCTTCTAGGAAATAAGAAGAAACTCTCAAACTTAAATCGTATTGTGAAAAGGAATGCATTTTAAATGCATTCAGCTGTGTGAATTGTTTAATAAGCAATTAAAAGTTCATTTGTTATTTACGGCATAAGGCTTACAACTATACTTATTTTTTTAAAAACGTTTTAAGTGCTCACGATCAGTTTTAATACTGCTAAACATTAAAGTATTATTGAGTATAACTATGAATAATGTATAAGGTAATTGATAGGATTTTATTATGTAACTATTTATAAATTCCTTTTATAACAAATTAAATGCGAATAAATTTAACACAAAGTAGATTGGACTTTTCCGTCACACTCACATGGAGTAGTTTATTAACAATTAATGCAGGGCGCATCTGGCGCAGTTTGGTTGTGAAGATTGAGCCACCTTCACCTTGGCTTTCAACAATTTAACACGTATTAAATAAATTAGCTAAAAGTTTGTAACTCAGAGATCTTAAATATAAATCGAATGTGCCCAAAAGAAAACCATACTGTTCACTGTAATTTTAAATTGTTTGTGTCCAAAACTGCATTAACACTGACTTGTGAAAAAGAATTGCCCTGTTTTTTCTATGTTTTCTATGTTTTATTGAAACGGAATGAAATATAAGTCGCAGGATAGTGCGGGTATTGTCACAGTGTACGAGGGGAGTTCAAAATATTCTCGGTATCGACATGAACGAAAGGGCGAATTAAATTAAAATTGTTTTTATTTTTTCCTCTTACATTAATGCATTTATTACATCTCGACATTAACTTTTCTATTCCCTCAAAAAAAAGTTTTCATCCTTTTTTTCAAAATGGTCATTTATTGCGGCTTTGAGTTCCTCATCATCAGCAAATCGTGACCCAAAAAGGTTTTTTTTCAAATCTGGGAATAAGAAACAATCGCTAGGGGCAAGGTCCGGACTATAGGGTGTGTGTTGAATCTCTTCGAAACCGCAATCCCGCGCAGCAGCCTTAGAAATACGCACCGGACGGTAGCTGTGCCCTTCTTGTGCCACTGCATGAACTCCTATCTGCTTTCAGGGTCATAGTGATGCGCCCATTTTTCATCCCCAGTAACAGTTCTATTCAAAATTCTTACCGGGTCTTCACTACACAGCTCCAAAAATTCCTTACAGCACTCAATTTGCTGTACACTTTTTTCTGAGTCGCTGTGAGCATTCGTGGGACCCATCTTGCACTGACCTTGGAAAGGTGAAGACAGTCATGAAGAATGGTGTGTATGGTACCAATGGAAAGGTTTGTGTTCCCACCTATCATCTTAATCTTTATTCAGGCATCCTCCAGTACAAGTTTAATGTTGACATTAATGACTTGTTTAATGTTTTCTGCTGTGCAGGCAGTTTGTGGGCAGCCTGAGAGAGAGTTTCGTCTTCAATGCTCTCCCTGATCCTTTGAAATTCGCTTGACCACTTTTGAAAGGTTGACAACGAAGGCGCAGAATCTCTATAAACAGCCACCATCTCTTCGTGAATATTTTTTTGACTTTTTCCTTGTTTTGTTAGAAATTTAATCACAGCGCGGTGTTCAATTTTTGTAATCATCGCCACGTCAGCCATTTCACTTTTGTTTGACTCTAGATAAAAAGCAAATTGACAATCGCAGCTAAATGAAATTTTACAGTAAAACACTTGAGTAACGGAATTACTGACAACACGCGATAATTTACTTACATCTTTGGAGTATCCCCCCATAACGAGAATATATTGAACTCCCATCGGTACTAACCAAATTGCGTCATATCAGAAAGATATGGCCCTCATACGATGAAAATAGAACAAGAAACCTGCTAAACAGAACCCGCCCAGATATTGCCAGAGTCACGGCAATAATCACGGGGCATTGGCCAATAGGAGACCACGCTGCCAAACTTGGGATCCCACACAACCCTCATTGCCGCAGTTGCGGAAATACAAATGAGAAAGAAACTCTCTCCCATTTCCTCTGTAAATGTCCGGCACTAGCAAGAGCCAGATCGCGAACACTGAACCAACCTTTTTTCAACGACCTTAGCAACTTTTCGGGTAAAGGAATATTAGATATAATCCGTTTCCTCAACTCCACAGGTTGGATATAAGTTTAGAATAAATCATCTCAACAACCATCACAAACTAGGTCACACGAGTCGTGGTAACAAAAAGGCACATCATAGTGCTACTTGGGTTTTCAAGGTTAAACCGCCACTTCTACCTACCTACCTACCATCGGTACACTGTACACCCTGTAGAGAATACCGGATTATACGCTTGGCATTTGGAAGATCGTCACGCAATTACGAAATACCGACTTTGGCGGTCGTTTAAGAAGTTCTTTATTATTTGTTGCAATATCCATCGCAGTACAAACATGGTTTGAACGTAGAGTTAAAAAAAAACATAATGCATATATTTTCCAGTGGCCTTTATTAAGCGATGTTTTCTGTTTTGTTTAATTTACAATGTTTTATATTGACCTCTAGCTATTTTATGTACAATGCAAAGAAAAACACAAATGAAGGCTGTTTATTGTCCATCACTCTGCTTAAGGAATTAAATTATCAAAAATAGAAAGATTTAGGTACGGTTATATTAAAGTCTTAAAAATATAAATTCTTTTATCTAAATATTACAATAGTTCAATTTTGAAAAATGATATTAAAAGTTTCAAAACTCATTGCTTTGGTTGGAGAATGTTTGCAATTAAAAAAAAAGATAAACTTCCAGTGTGAACATCAAAAAACACTCCAAAATCGACATAAGATTCAAAAATATGTATAGTACGACCAAACAAAGGTACGGCAGTATGATGGAAAGCCAAACGACAGCAGCGACTTAATATCTGGCTGTATATAATTGCTTCCATGAGCTTCGAAACTTTACAAATTTGTTATATTGCTTAAATGTAAACCACTCCTTATATATAGCAAAAAGTCAAATAAAGCGAGTTGTGGACGTATAAGCGAGAGGCGAATCATATATAATATATTTCCTTGTTTATTATTTATTCAAAAATGTACATTCTACATGATCTGTGTTCTAGGCATACAAAAATAAAATCAATAATGGAAAACAACAACATTATCCCAACAACTAATTGCGATCTAAACCACGGCATTAGAGCATTCCAAAACCCTTTGAGTAGTTGATTGCTTTCAGTAACCTTTCTTCTAGCTTTTCTCTACTGCTATACTCGGGTAGCAGTAAGACATTGAAACACGTATGGCTCGTTGGCAAACGATCACTGTCCGACCCATGGCGTGTAATGAGCAATTTCAGGCGGCTCAGCCCACCAACGGGCACTCGATCTGAGCCTGTGGTAAACTCCAAGAGCTTCCTCTTCGATTCGTCCGGCAAAGAGTGGACTATGCTCCAAAAGTCTTTAATGACTTGCGATTCTCTGGTGTAGCCGCCTTCGTATTCTGTCGACATTTCCAGTTCCACAAAGTCGAATTTCTATTTTAATGAAAATACACTTAGGATATAGTTCTTTTTGTTTCAATCAATCTACTTACTCTGCTGCCACAGACGAGCAACTCAACCTCCTCGGGACGGAACAGCAGCTTCAGTGGCGATTCATCAGTAACCATCTCGAAGCCTTTCTTGAACGCTCTGAATTGTCGTTCGATGCTCTTGTTCAACAAGTAATCACTGTACAGATCTACAAATTCTTGTTTGTTCTCCTGAGTTACCGGAATATCATCGCCATTGGGCTTCAGTTCCTGTTCGACAGACTCGCCAAACACATTTTTGTATGTTATTTTGAAGGTCTGCATAAACACCTCTTCCATGTCGTTCTCCTCGTAATCGATCATTGATTTTAGGCTACGATAAAGCGTAGGATTCCAGTCGAAAAGATCGTAAAAAGAACCATGTCCACCCATTAGCTTTCGGTAGACTACCATCGGGAAATTCACAGCCAGAATGATATTGTTGTAGATAGCTAAACCTAAAACTATTCCTATTAGTGTAAATTGGGCCTCATTTTCAAACGATGTTGAGCTAAACCTGCAAGTAGAGTTTAAATGAAATGCTCGACCTTTGGTTAGAAAGAATCATCAGCATACCATACAGTCTTTGTGTCCTCCTGATAAGTAAACATTCCGAAATCGGGATTAAAAATTTCTTCTACGACTAGCTGGAAGAACTCTTTCGATACGCCACCCTCGTCAATGCCTTGCTCGCCCACAAATTCCACTACGAGTTGTTTTTTGAAGTCTTTGGGACTGCCCATGGCGACCATTTCCAACTGCAAAGGAAAAATTTTCTAGCATATTTTTATACAAAAAAAAAATCCACCTACCTCAACGAGGGCGTCATCGATGATGTGGTCGCGACGCACTTTCAGCTTAAGGTACGGACTAGGGCCAATTTCGTTGTCGCCACCAAAGTAGTTCACTAACGTGTACAACGACAGATTGCGTTCGCTATACATTCGAATTCTACTGTCATAGTACAGTGCTATGACCTTTTTCGCTGGCGTAAGTATGAATGAGTACAGCATGAAAGTGAAATCCATCGCTACAATATTAAATAGAAATCACTGTTACAGTTACACAGTTACACTTGGGTTTTCATGCAGACGAACCGTCTCCGTTTGAGTCCTGCAAGAGATTCTTATACGCTAAATAGTCTCGATCCATTTGTATCTCATCGCTTAAGGGCTCGTTATAAAATTCCTCAAAGGGTATCAGCGGCACTCGACAGTCAATCGCCGAAACTCCCAATTCCGCTTCCAGCATGTCCTCTGGAAACTTTGGGCCAGCTGGCTTTGTAGCTTGATGATAGAAGAAGTAGTCATCGTCTTCCGATGCTGATGTGGGATCGGTTAGCTCAGAGTCAGTTGGCTTTGTCGTCTCTAGTTGGCCGGCGAGGATGTTTGCAAAAAATGCTATCTAAATTGGTCATACTTACAGGTGCTATCAATTACCATAAAAAAAGAACTTTGATTTACCTTAAGCGTCTTTGTCGTTGCAGCGATGTACGAGTTTCCCTGTACAAGACCATCGTCCATGATAACTTCCAAGGTAATCAACTGCTGCAAGGATTGTAAGAGACAACGAAGGTTGTCTTTACAATGTTTGGCCCAGACTCGTGCAAGTCTTGCTCTTATCGAAACAGGTAGCAATGACGCAGCTTTGCAAACTGTAGGCAACGCCCGTTGCAAGTAATCTGAAGCGGCTGCAAAGTAAAGATTAGCGACGATGAATGAATTTTAAGTTAAGAGTAATCCGCTTACCATATCGCGTAATTTCAAACGCAATGACAAAGCAGTGTAGAATTGCCTCCTCGCAGAGATTTAACTTTTTTAATCTAAGGCTGCCGCGTAATTCGGTAAATAGTTTATCTGTAGCGCCATTGATCGATTCCACGATCTCGGGGATGTTTAATTTGAATATTTTCACCATACTACTTCTAAGGCTAACTAAATCTACTGTGGTATCACTTGGATCCTTGGGACGGTCCTCTTTCTCCGCACTGCTATCCTCGTCTTTGTCAGTCTCACCCTCCAATGTGCGTAGATCTTCCTTTTTCAGTGATTTCAGGTCGGACTTACCAGCTTTTTCGAGAAATCTATCAATTGCGGTCTCCTGCCGCATGAAGCTTTTACTGAGGTGCTCGAAATAAGAAAACGCTTCGTCAAGGGCTCGCATTAACTCGGTGTACGAGTCTTCCTTTTTGCACTTCTCCAACAGATCGTCGATAATTTTTTCATCCAAATATGTGACGCTTGAAGGCGAGAGGACATGCTCATTTGATTTGTGGTTCTTTGAAAAAAATGATGTCGGGGTTTCCTTTTGAAACTGACTAGAGGTTGACGGCTCGGCGGTGGGGTTTGGGGATATTGCTTCGCTAGTGGAAATATTTGTGTTGCTACTTGTTGTCGTCGTACTGCTGCTTGTGCTGCTATCGCTCGGCGATGGTAGCACTGTTTGGCTGATGGAAAATTAGTTAAATCTAGCATGAAACTCTATTATTTACTGTTATACCTGCTTGAAGATGGGGCTTCGTTTAAATCAGTAGCAATTGCTGTTTTCGCCACTTTGGATGGCTGGCTGTACGAATCGCATAACTTTGCATCTTGATAGAACAACTGTATGGCACGAGCGGCAACTTGATTCGGTGTCATTGGTTTCACCTCTCCACTAGAAGCGCAGTATTTGTTGTTGCATTTCGGATTACCGCAGCCTTTTTGCAGCTGATAGAAATATCGTTCGATGAGTTCCTTAACCGCTGTGCGCTTCATATCAGGGGTATTGTTACTAGATGTTGGCGTTGCTGGTGTGGCTGACGTTGGCGCCGTTGTTGTGGTTTTGTCTGAGTTAAAATTGCTTTTTGATGTAGGTGGGATTGATGCGGTTTGTATAGAATTTGTGTTTGATTGCTGTGATTGTTCAATGCTGTTTGACGACGATTCTTCAGATAATCTACGGATTATGAGCAAAAACGTTTAAATCAATAACTTTGATGGAAAATAAATCGTTCAAACGTAGGTTGACCACTGACCAGACACTAAATGAAACGCCTAAGATATTTAAATCACGTAGGCTCTATCGATTGAAAGATGAGTTAGTTAGAGAAACAGTGGAAACTAGGTAAAATGCAAATATCTCCTTTTTCTAGAATGGAAGGGATTTTGTTGCCTTGTCTACATAAAACGGAAAATAAGTACCTGCTATCAATTAAGGAAAAGGGACCACGCAGAGCAGGTAGCTGTTAATCATAAACTGATCTTGAAAGTTTATCTGCCTAAAAATATGAAGCAGAAAGAAAAACAAAAATGCGTAGATATGATACGAAATTTTTCCGAAATTGGCACCGGCCGGATAGGTAGTAAAAAGAAACAAAAGAATTATATACGACCATAGATCAACAAAGAGGTTGTTAACGTCAGACTAATGTCGTATCGGTCAGAGTGTGGAAATGCCGGGAAAACAAAGGCATTTCCCAAATATTGCTCCCACATATTAAAATATAATTGCGGATGTATTTTAAGCAGAAGTTCATTAATTACGGTTACACATCGAATTAAAACTAAGCTGAATTATAAATAGAATAACGCAACAGACGTGCAACGTATCAATAGTCTATTTACCTTGAAGCTTCGCCGTCTGTGTCTCTGCCTTCGGAGTTCATCAGAACCTATTATGCGACCTTAATTCAGTTATAGTTGATTATTCTTTCTTTATCTGTAGATGGTAATGCTGGGTATTACTTTTAGGAGCAGAACTCCGACCCACATCCAGTGTGCGTCCTGTAATGCCAGGTGGACCGCCTAGTTTTTTTAGGGCAAATTCAATTAGTTATAATTTAACTTTCAATGAAATTCTCATCAGTCACTCTTTTTAGCCACCGACCTTTGTTTTGCTAGCACTTTTTGACGATGATTTGAAGTTTTTCTTCTTTGCTTTCGTCGACGTCTATTGATTTTATATTTTTCACTTTGTACGTTTTGGTTATGGTATAATATCGAACCAAATTGTTGTCAAATACCGCGACGGAACATTTATTTCAATTAGTTTATTAAGTTCGACTTCAGGACTTGATATTTTAATCAAAAAAACTAAAGAAAAATATCAACAGCACTAAGCGCCGTAGTCAAATAAAAATTCGGAGAAAATTTACCCTTCGAGGGAATGAGCGATAGTTTGGGACTTTTCATTTGTCAGATGTTTTTAACGATGAGAGCGTTCAGTGAATAAAATTGAAATGTACTTGATTAAGGTCAATCTTGTACGTTCGGGATTGTTTTGATCGTTGGATTTAAAGTTTAAGAAAATGTGTACCTATAAAATTTATTCATTCCTATAAATCATGTTATTAACAACTGAAGGAGTGTGGCACTTGGCTAACCTGTCGGTAGCGTATCCTGGCCTGCTCACCAAGAAAAATACAGGAATATTATGAATCTACTGGGTTTTAAGTCAACAAATTTTAAACAAATCATATTAGTGCTTGCTTTAGTAACTTTATTTGATATCTGTTATTGTATTATTATTATTTTTTCTTCGAAATTAAATTCATAGATTAATGATAATATCCTTACAAATTTATAGCCGGAGAGCACCACACATATTCCATTTTGCATGCATTCGCTGACGTTTAAAATATTGCTATACGTTTTGGTGGTAAAATTCTTTTTTTTTTATCTTCAAAATTGTTTACTTACAAAAACAGTCTAAGGTTTACAATCAGTTTTCGGTTTTGAAACACAGTTATTGCCCGATGGTAGCGGACCTTTTGTTTGGGAATAAATATTAAGCATTTTCGAACATAGTGCATATAATTAACAATACAATTTCACGTAAGCAACAAATTATATAAATATATATGTATATTATAGATTTAAATGTTACCAGGTGCATTCGAAGTTTTTGTTTTAAGCGACCAAACGAGGAACACTTTTGGTTTTTGCAAAAGAAGTACTTTTAACGAAACTATGCTACAACATTCTACTGATTGCATGCCTCTAGGTGTAATCTTTCATTGGAAATTGTAGGGCAAGTTTTGATTCTTAAATGTAATAGTAATTGAACTAAATATATGTACGCACATATTTGTTTGGTTTTTGTTTTTGAATTCTTCGTATTTCCTGAGGCCTAACCCACTCAGTTTGTTAAAAGTATGACATATTACATCGGAGAACTTCTTAAGCTATTGAGATTTCACAATTACGAAACTAAATATAAAAAAAAAAACCTTTGCAACAACTCCCTTACAAATTTGCATAAGAATGCTCGACTACGATATTCTGCTGCTTCATATCAAATGAACGTCTTCTTCGGAATGTGTGTATGTTTCACTTGACCAACACTTAGGAACATAACTTTTTAGCTGAGGCTTGATAAAACTTCCAATTATGTTTTTAAAAATGCTCACGTTTATGTCAAAAAAAGAAAATGCGTGGGTGACAACACAATACAAATATTTATGTGAAACAAATATAATTAAAAACAATAAACGAAACATAGAACCGTTGGCACTTGTAAGCACAATCTTTTCACAAAGTGGGCTAAGCCTCTTGGTAATTTGTTTCCAATGCAAAGTTTGCACCCTAGATACACTAGCTACAACTATTAAGCGCTTCGACAATTTTCCTAACGTAATTGAATATGTGAATGAATGTATCGTATTTAGGTCTTTCGCTTGTGATCCAGCTGTTGTTGGGGAAGCTCCTCCTGCAGTTGAAGGATGTGGTCCACCGGATGCGGTTTGCCATCCTCGCCAACGCGACATGGCTGCACAACTCCGCTACGGTGTAACTTATCCATCAGACTTACCAACTGCATAGCCTCATATTCCTTCTGCTCCTCACTCATTCCTGCGAGGGGACTTGCTTTTGGCTCTTCAAAGCATCCCAACACTGGGTTGATGCCATGTTGCATTTCTTTGTATTCATCGGTGTCGCTGTCCTCACTATCTGATGAGTATTCAGTGTGCTCGATGCGCCTACAGTCTAAGATGCCACGATTGGCGAAGAGGCCCGCAGCGTTGCCATATCCGGTATACTTAATCATGCGGCCAACGTTCTCCTTGCAGCAGACAAAAAGTAACTCCGCCGAGAGATCTCTTATGATCATTTCTGGGATGGTGAGGAAGCGACATAGGTGATTTCGCAACTCATCGCCCACTTCGGGACGTTGTGAAACATCTTTTAGTGGAGGAAGCACTACTTCGCGGATGTAGTGACGCATCACGGGGCAACAGCGAGCACAGTTAATGAGAACGGTAAGTACTGGTGGTAGGAACTCATTCGAAATGGGACTTTTTTCCTTTTCGTCGAGCATTGATTTAAGATACCGCAGTAAGATCTCCAGCGATCGAATGCACTTTCCCTCATACACCAGGTCAGGTGCAATGCCAGCCACTGGCTTGGTAATCAGCTCGTACAAACAACTGGTACAAATATTAGTGAGAAGATTTACACAATTTGATATAACACTTCGATGTTTGTCTGTTTCCATTCCTCCGAATTCATAGAGCAATCCTCGAATCACAGCAGTAAGTCTTCTGTTTTGAATTTCGTTTTCGTTGGGGCTTCTGTCTGGATTCGAAGTTATGTTAAACATCACCTTCAGGATCTCACAAATCAATTCGGTATCCTTTTCCGTTTTATCCTCTAAGCCTGACTTCATGTCTAACCATTCGGTAAGAAAGAATATTCCATTCAAGTCGATCTGCACCTTAGTGCGCGTTATCGGTTCCAGTGCAGTGATAAGAAACAGCAATTTCATGTCGAAAAATTCAATCTCAAATGGGTGACTTGTAGGGCTGCTGACACGCTTTAAAATTCTCTCTGTGGCTGCATTCTTTATGCACATTTTGCGACAGTCTGAACTCAGAAATACTATATTGCACAAGCACTTGAGTGCTTCAATGCTCGTCTCCGTACTGTGCGTAGAGGCATTAGTTAATTTTTCAGGTCCCAAACCAGCCAAGTCGAGGAGGCAGTTGAAATCAGCTTGGATGTTGTTCATTTTTATGCACTGTTCATCGCGAGTAAGAATGCGTACACTGTTAAGTAACTGTGGGTAGATATTGGCCTTCTGGGGGTCATGCAGGTTTGAGAAGAATGCATTCCAAATGGTTGACCATTGGCCACTGATATTGAATTCGGTAAAATCGAATAGAGTAGCATACTGCGAGAAAAATTATTATTGGATTGTTTTTTTTTAAGATTTTCCTTCTTACCTTTGTGTTGAATGTCTCCAGAATAGTTTTAACCTTTTCCACATCAGAACTGTGCAAATCTTCAATATCCTTTTTTTCCATCATTTTCGAAATACTCGCGGGGCGCTAATTTAATTTGTTTAAAGGTCTTAAATCAATTTGGGAGGAAGCGACTGCAGAAAATTGGATTTCGATTAGTTTACAAAAAATTTCTTCGGCAATTGGAAATGTCAGTCGAATGTGTATTTTTTGCGTTGTTCTGGGATGAAGTGACATTTGAATGGGTGTGACTAGTGGGGCTTTCGATTTAAGGGTATGTTAAACTGCTTAACGGAAGTCAGCACCCAAAATGCATGTTTATAAGTTAGGTACCTACGTAACTCTTTGCATAGATGTTATCACGCAATAAGCCCGAGAAAAACAAAAATACGAATGAAGCATATAGAAGATGAAGGTCTTAAGTGGCATTTTTTGGGATTTGTCTTTTTTCTTACGGATGAAGGTCCCACGTGAAAAGGTTTATTTCTGTATCATGTGGACTTCTCTAATGCCTCTATATAAGATTTAGCAAAGGATCAAGGTGTTATATGCAACCACTTTGTCCATAAACTTAGTGGAAGAAGGTGTTAAACACGCTTAAGCCCTTTATTTCAATATGTCGCTAAAGCCCTTCATCTTCTAAGCGCTTCGAATGTGGCTTGAAGGTTCGTAAAAAAAATGTATTGTTGCTTTGATTTCTTACATCACAATTGACGACAGAATAGAGTGTCGGAATTGCTTCCATTTTCCGTATTTATACATTCGACTTACTCTTCTTTATTTTATGAATAACAGGCCTTTTAAGATTATCCGCATGAAGAGAAAAATAATTTGTGAGGAATTTATAAAACTGTGATGCGCTGCACACTTCCGTTTTATAGCAAAGTGAAAGTGACTTACGAGAATACAAATTGACAGCAACGAAAGTAGAGAGGAGGAATAGCAAAAATGAATTAAGTTTTTATGTCATCAAATATGTTACTCATAAAATAATCTGAAAATAATCTGTGCAAATTGCAAGAGTAAAAATACAAAAAATGTACAATAATCTTCAATACTCGGTGTACAATTTGAGTGAATACGATTTTCAACATTCTAAAGCGTAGAGTGGTGATATACATTTTGCCAGCGAACCAACAAAAGCAGTAGCGCTGCAATAATCACACAGTGGAAGTGGAAAAATTTGTCACTAATTTATTCTTGTCTATTTGTTTTATCAGTGCTACGAAAACAAATGCGTGTGGATTAAGCTCAAGGGAAATATGCGATAAATTTGCTTTGTTAACAAACTCCTCATACAAGTTCTAAGTTCTAAGTGTAAAGTTATTTTTTGTTGTATTCGCCCCCGCGTTTGTCCAACAGCATATAGTGGTTTGGTAAAGTGTAATCTGTAAATTGATTGTTATTTATTCCCATCGGTTAGTTTGGACATATCGCATTTTTCATGAGCTGCATTCCGAAATAGAAATAGACACAGCGAGAGCAAACAACACTTCGACACGACGGGAAATGAGTTGGCTCCGTTCCAGCCCTTTGAGGCAGAGTTTAACACGTAATGGGAACAGTTCATCTGCAACAGTAGCCGCAGCTTTGGCATCCAGCGGCGGTGGTGGCAGTGGTGGATTATCCTCAACATCAAATTCTGGCCTAAATAAGCAGCGACCCATCGACTCGGCAACGGATTGCGATCCAAGAGCGTGCTACGATAGTTTCTGCAAACATTGGCAGCAGGCGTTCGATATAATACAGAGGGCGGACGTAAGTGTGTTTGAATTATGCTTCGCATTCACTCTTGCTCTGCAGAGAGGAAGTTGTGAAACTTTTTTTTTTTTCTAAATTATGGAAGATTACGCTTGGGTGTTTTTGTTTTTCGCATTCAATGCGATTGTGTCGAAATTCTTGTGTTTTTTCTACATGAAAATTCTGGTAAATATTGTGCGTTCTCTTTTTAGAACCAGAAATCGCCCACTCACGATGATGTGCTCGGTGTTGTTTCACATCTCGACTATATGGTTACTCTTCTACTGGTTGAGCTGCACCATTGCAATAAAATATCGCTACCCAGCGCAAACTCAAATCCACCAGCACCATGCCTGGAGTTTATGTTAAGTGAAAATCTGCTGGACAAGCTCTACGAATGGGGCATTACAACTGGACGCTACTCAAATGCTGTTCGTCTGGAACAGTTGAAACTGTATGAACTCTTGGTCAGTCATTCGAGGCATCAACTCTTGTGTAATGAGCCGTTTCTGCGGCCACTGTTGAAGATTCTCGCCTCTAGCCAGGGAGAGATCTTTCCGCCGGACCTGGAAAAGAGATTGGTCATTCTTTTAAATCAACTCTGTGTTGTACTAATGCAAAATGTCAATCTCTTGGATTTATTCTTCTTTTCGTCCGAGCAGCACAAACAAGGACAATACAGTACAAAGTATGTCACTTTAACGTCACTTAACCTTAACCTTTATACATTGATTTGTTTTTTTTTGTTATTTTCAGCTTTATTATATTCTCACTCCTTATACCGTATGTACATCGAGAGGGTAGCCTTGGACATCAGGCGCGTGATGCCCTCCTCCTGTGCATGGCTCTTTCGCAAAAGAACTCAAACATTGGAACATATATCGCACAATATTCCTCCATGTGCCCATTATTGGTCACAGGCCTCGGAGGGCTCTACTCGCGGTTGCCAAATTCGATAGAAATCAACACAACCGACTGGCATCGGATTACGCCGGATGACGTCACCGAAATACCTGAACTCACGCTATTCATGAATGCGTTAGAATTTTGCAACGCGGTCGTCCAAGTGGCACATGATTTGATCAAGAATCAGTTGCTAGACTTTATGTATCAGGGATTTATTGTTCCTGTGTTGGGACCGGCGATATTGCAGGTAAACCTCTTGAACATTTTTGGAACACATATTTCGATTAATCTGTGGTGTGGGAAGTCTATATTTGTATTTTGTTTTGTCCTATAGTTTTGTGTATTTATTTTGTACTTTACTGTTGATTCTAATTTCGATTTCTTTCATTATTGTTGGTGTGAGGAAGTAGACGAATACCCGCTGTGCAAGCGAATCATTTATTACAGAGAAAAAAATCGTTTCAATCGTTTTGGCAACAGCTTGTGCGTATAGTTCTGTGCATATCGTATAAGTAATAATTGTTCCTGTTGTGCTGTTTGAATTCTTTTTTTTAAGTTTAAGCCGGCAGAATATTTACACAACAAAACTGCATAAAGATCTAAGCGCACAAACACCTTCAAACGCTTTCTTTAATTCTAAATCTGTCTCCTTTTAAGTTTTGATTCCACTAACCACACCAGGAAAAAATCGAAAATTACGCATTACAGACATTCAAAGGCAAACATTTGCAGACAAACGTCGAGTCACAAATTTCAGCAATGTCCTATTTGGATTTGATTCTGCGGTCCGTCACGGAACCTGGGCTGCTGAGAGCCTTCGTGAAGTTTTTATTGGACGAGGAAAAGTTTGACGGCCAACGAATCTTGGACACACTTGTTGACCGACTGAGCGCCAGTGATCCAAATGTGGGTGATATTTGATTGAAAACTCTTAAAATATTCTCAATTTTTCCCATCATACAGCTGTGCATGGTGACAATGTCATTGTTTGACACTCTCGTCAGTTTACACTGTGAGGACATCATGCTGGAGTTGTTGCTGAAATATCTGTTGCCCGGCAAACACGTTCCGATATCGTATCGTCACAAAATAAACAAAATCGATCCGTATACGAATACTGCAGAATTTTTCTTAGAACTCACGCCAGATGTGATGAAGCGAGCAAGAGAACTGAAGCAGAAACCCTCCGCGGTTGAAGGAACTTCAGTCAACTCGTCACCGTCGCACCAGCCTGCAAGTGCAATGAGCAAGACAATCGGAGCCAACTGGAACTACTATAATCTGCATACAGGAGACACATTGTACTCGAACTACCATGCGTATTTGTTTGATGCGCACTACCGAATCGCACAATCCCGCTCTGCTTGTGGCAAGTGGGCCAATTCGTACAAGTATCAAAAGTGGCCGCCTAAACAAGGAGGAAACGGTCACACCGTCGAACGCATCAATGAAATGGTGAGAAACTTCTTCAGTGAGTTCAGTTGCAGTCCGCTACAGTTTGTCGGCGATGCCCCCAATGCGTTGCTCGATAGTGATAAAAGCAAGTGTGACAGCCTTCAATCGATCGGAGAATCGAGTGGCTACGAATCGTTCAAGTGGCGCCCGGATGATGATCACGACCCGAACGAAACAGTTGCAGCGACAGCTACTGCCACTACCTTGGAAGTGGACGTAGACAGTGGGACTAAGCCGAAAACAAACTGGCGATTATCGAGCAGGAGAGACCTCTTGATAACGGACTTGGATTTCTCTGAGGATCTATTTGCACAGGGGACCGTCAGTTTAGGTAGACCATGTTTGGGCATGTTTCTAAGCAAATAATTAACTAACAAAATAATTTGCAGGTCCCTTCCTGAATGCTGTCTGGGGGAAACTCCAAACATTCACCAGCAACACTTTGTACGTAAATCTTCATCTAACAGGGCTCATCACACGTCTGGCATTGTACCCGTTGCCACTAATTCAATCTGTTTTACTGCGTCCAGATATTGTCACCACTTCGGACACGCCCTCGTTCCATCAGGTTCTCCGTATACTCAAACAGCAAATCGATGCTGAACTGCCAGTAACCGAGGATTCTCTAGAAATAATCGATGTTGCACGATCGTACCTAATTGACCGCGAATACCGGTTGATTAATGCTCGAAAAGTGGTCAGTGATACAGGCATACGGAGCGCCCAGCGCGGCAGCCTGCAACAAACATCAACTTTTGCAAACATATCGTCGTCATCACCTGTACAGGTGACACCGTCGTCCTCATACGATCCCTTCAGACGGAACGACAACAAAAGGAAAAGCCTCACAAAATCCATCTCCAACATGTTTAGTCGCAAACCAAATGGTGAGTCCAACTTCTTTCCTTGTGGTATTTCTCATTTTGGGACTTCATTAATACATTCTTTGTTTACATTACAATCACGTGGTTCTTCACTTATGGTGGAGGGACAACAACACACTAATAGACAACACATTTTGAGTAGTCGATTGGATTTGAGAAGAAAAATATTTCGTTTTGTTATTTAACGAAGTAAAAATGTTTCTTATTTTATATTCTCTTCTTTTTTTCAAATCAGCTTCATCTGGCTTATCACAAATATACGCATTCTTCACTGGTAAATATTTCACAGAGAAGTTTAAGTACCTTATCATAGTACCTACCTATATTTGCTAGTAGAACTACAAACACTTTGTCCTAGTTGTGTGTGGGCTGAACTACTTTCTTTGTTTCTTTTGCAATACTTTTCGTTTTCAATTTTTGTATCTACTCCCTTTGTTTCCTCTCCTGTGTTTGTTTGATTTGTTTACGTTATCATTTGAAATATATGTACTCCTCGGCACTAGTAATGCACGTTAGATCTGATTTTAGATGGCTATGGAGAAAATGTATTGAACTGATAACCGCTAGAAAGCAGGAAAATTTACAAATGCACTGGTGCGCGTTACATTTGACGCCCATTGGACTGCTGCTTTTCCTCATAGTTTGTTTGCTTCTCTGTCTAACTTACTCTCTTTGTACTTTTCTTTTATTACGTGCTTCATCACCCCCCGCATGCCGATAACGCATTTCTTTTTGATAACATTTTCTAAGTCAAAACTGAATTTAATTTCTTCCAACAGGGTCAACCTTCTCCAATGCCTCTCAATCCGTTAGCTCGTCTACCCATTCCCTGCAACCACAAACTCAATCCCATTCCCCTTCCTCGGTCCAATTGAACAGTATTCCAATGCGAGAGTCGACCCCAAGCAGTGGCTCCCTACCGTCATCTACGGGAGGATCTCATTCAAACTCCTCGACTAATACAAGTGCAGCCAATTCCCTCTTGACTCCCAGCAACTCAACGAACAATTCAATAACAATCGGCGGATCTACAGAGCCGGCATCGCTAGATTCAATTTCATCAATGTCGTCCACACTCGGTGCAATTGCCAGTACCAGCGGCACGGAACGCTCCAGAGATCTTTCCCTGTGCGCCGTTCTACTAGACGAATGGCTTAAAGAGCTGGCCGCAATATCCCAGGAACAATCGATTGTGATGATCAGCGACAATCTGTGATCCACGAAAATATATCGAAGGCATATCTGACTTCGATTGCACCTGGATAACACAGCGAGATGTGGTCATGTTATTTCCAGTTGCGTCCCAAAATTGTGGCAATATATACATATTTGTTATAAAACTTTATACATATATACAAAAACAAAACACATTTCTTAAGTAGGTATGTACATTTTTTTTTTTGTCTTTTTTATTATTTTATTGTTTGCTCTTAGAGTGCGCGCAACACAAAGTCGCCTGTTTTCTTTGTTTAGAAATTTATTTTGAAACTATTTGGTCAAACCGATGTCGTATCCTTATTCAGTTTCCTTAATTTATAAAGCCGATCTGTTATGTTTATAAATCACCCAAGTTACGACGGAAAGCACCTGTAAATTTGTAAATGTGTATTTTTTCGAATTTAGAAAAAAAAAACCAAGATATTACTATATTAATTTATTATACGAATTTTCGAACAAACTTAGTGCCTATTCTGAGCGTTGAATATTTTCCTTTTGTAAATTGAAATTATTGATTATAAGCAACAATAATCGTATATAAAATTGTAATTACTTGTTTGCATCAGATAGAATATTTATATACAAATCTGTTGTATAATTTTTTTTTTTAGTACATAATTAAATGATACAATGACCTTATTGCAACAAATGTGTTGATTTTATACATATTTACATCTATATTTACAAAGAATCGAAAATTGTTTTGATTTTGTTTTTAAATCTATGAAAAACAAACGATATTGGATGAATAAAATAGAGAAAAGAGAGCAAATCGCTTGGTTTTACAATTTTATGCATCCCGGACTTGAATGGTTTGATATCATTTGCGAATTTAACGTCTGTTTTCGATAAGAACTCGTCATTCGTTCAAACTGACTTATTTTTGACATACACGTTGAAAATAATCAGGTTTAAGTGAGTTTAATCCGCAAATTAAACAAAAGTGAAAAATGTTTCCACCTTCATATAAGAGGAAAGAGGCATGTGTCATTGTGAGCCATTTCGTCTAGTTTCTTGGAATATCAGGGGGGGTTATTCCGAAATGCGCGGCGGATCGCTTTTAATGGCGGATTTGAATTTTTGTATTTTCATTCGACCACATTTTCTTTATGTCCGCAAGCAATCCATCACCTGAACCCCTATCGCTTTCAATGCAATCATAAAATGACGTTGAAGAGTGTTTTCGCTTATACAAAAATTGAAATCCGCCATCAAAAGCGATCCACCGCGCATTTCGGAATAACCCCCTTGAAACAGGATCCATTTTCACAATGAAAGCTCGGTCCATACATATAAAGCGATAAAACCCACAAACCTTTAAAACGACATAAATGTGTCCGACAGCTTCTCCGTATTACCCCAGAAATAGTGTATCAATTGTTTCCAGATTCAGAGATAAGCCTGTCAAAGCCACAACCAAAGCAAAACTAAGAAGTAATTGTAGCCTATTATCTAGTCAAGCAAAGCGTCATCAAAACACCAAAATTATCAACACACTGTCAGCCATTCAAACAAAGCTGCATTTATATTATTTGACAGTTGAACGCGTAATGGCGTTTTCGATTGAAGAAAAGAAGTGCCCTTTCTATGAAAAGATCAAATCTAGAAGTGCTCTTTCTATGTTTTCTATTGGCGTTTTTCATTGCAGATCCGAGAGAAGTGCCCCGAAGTTCAGAATTGCTCTTTTCAATAAAATTCGTTGGAGCACTTTTGCAACAGTGGTAGACTGTAGACACCATATATGTGTGAATAGATTTTCTGTTGTTACTTGTTTTTTTCGTTTTTTTTAAGTTAATATGAATGTTTTAATAGACCAAATCAATATATTTTAATTTCAGTTTACATTTTGCACTCGTAATTGTATATTTTCGGATCACAAGCGAAAAATTTGTTTCTAATAACACAACAAACATTTCAATCTGACATTTTGCTAGTGTGTGTTGGTGACTTCAGGGCAATTCTCTCAAAATATTCCGGACGCTTCTGTCGTGTTAAGAATTGACCTGGAAGTGCACTTTTTTTTAATGAAACATAGAATACATTGAAAGAGCACTTCTAGATTTGATCTTTTCATAGAAAGGGCACTTCTTTTCTTCAATCGAAAACGCCATATGTTTCATTAAAAAAAAAAGTGCACTTCCAGGTCAATTCCTAACACGACAAAAGTGTCCGGAATATTTTGAGAGAATTGCCATGAACTCACCAACATAATACTGGCAAAATGTCAGATTGAAATGTTTGTTTTGTTATTAGAAACAAGTTTTTCGCTTGTGATCCGAAAATGTACAATTACGCTTGGAAAATGTAAACTGAAAGTGAAATATATTGATTTGGCCTATTAAAACATTAATATTTACCGTAGAAAACAAAAAAAACAAGTAGCAACAGAAAATCTTATCACACATAATGATGCCTATCACTGTTGCAAAAGTGCTCCAACGAATTTTATTGAAAAGAGCAATTCGAGCAAGATGAACTTCGGGGCAATTCTCTCGGATCTTCAATGAAAAACGCCATTAGGAAACGTAAAACCCGTTAGTCAACTACTAGGTATGGCTGAACTCCAAATCGTCAAAAAAATGCGCATTGTCAATGCACACTGCAATTCTGATGGCCGGTTATGAATGCTTTTGCACTGCTTTGCATTTGTTATACATTTGTAACTGGAAATCAAAGTTAAATTGGCAAATTACAACAAATATATTTAACTTACGACTCCAGTCCATTTTATTTGGTGTTTCAAATTGGAATGTCAAATGCCATTTGCATCAAAATCATTACCGATGTTCTGTTTGCTTTTGTTTGCGGAGTTGATGCGTTATAGAAAATTACCTATGCATTGCATCGTAGTATTCCGCTTGCGTTTTGGAACGCTTGATTAAGCAGTGATGCGGAAGTACTGCGTTTTGGAATTCAGCCTCTGTAACATCACTTTGAATTTATTTCAAAACTAATTCTTTACAGCTAACCCCCGTGAAAACTAGAATAAGCTGTGTACTTTAATAATTCATTGTTATCCACAGCGTTAGTGTTTCAACATCTTCATCACCTAAAAATTAAGAAAACTTTACAAAAAAAAAAACACGATTTTAGTACTACTCTGCTTATGCCTTGTCCTAGGCATCTACAACATTTCTGTTTGGCATTTATTATTTATTCACTCTTAAACCGCCAGTTTATAAAATAATTGACAACTTGTTCTCTTAAGAAAACTTTTCACTGTCATTCATTTCTCTATACAGCTGAGAGCTGGCTTCTGGATTGTTTCTTTTGCTTGACCACTTCCAATGGCCACTCTTTTGGTTAATGCCAATGGCCATTTCATATTTTAACTTATTGCGTTATCAATCTTTGCCAACGTTGACACAAACAGAGGTGGCTAAGGTTTATCATAATTTTTGTATAATGACCCAGTGCTATTTTCATCCATAATATTATTAAATGTGATAAGACTTTTCGGTCGAGGGCCAAGGAAATCGCCATCCAGATATCAATATCAAATGCAGAATGTTTTGCTGAAAAATAAGATAACGATAAACGAAAAACTCAAGTGCTGGAGCAGAACAAGTGTGTTTGTGGTGGCTTTTAACGTTTAGAGTCAGTGGAAGTTGAGTGGCTGTCGGACGGGTACGGTACTCGATGATAAGATATTTTTTTTCGATAGTTTGCTAGTTCCTCGGTAATAAGCGATTGGGTCTATTGGTCTGGAAATAAGTGGTGGAACTAATTATAACTCTAGGTATGTGTATAATACATTTAATTTGTGATATTTTGGGCTATTGCAATGGGTGTGGATGCGGAGTCGAATGCCGATTAAGACAAAGCACGACGCGACGTTGTAAACATGTTTAACGATAACTAGTTTTTTTCACATTAATATGTAGGCAGTTACAAGTTTTCTTAAAAAGTGGCCAAGACAAAGTATAATCTATCAATGTTATAGAGTTGGAAAACACATTTCCTATAGATTTGCTAAGTAAATACCTACACACTTCCTGCAGTACAAAAAAAAAGAAGCTATATTGCACCTGCCGCGTAGGTACAGTGGCACCAAGCGTGGCTATGTGTGCCGTGCACATAAACATGCGTTGGGATAGCCGCATATGCGTCAATATTTGTTATATGCGCAAACATCACAATGCAGAGAAAGTACTTGTATTTGTTTAAAACAAAAAAGTAGTCTTGTACGAGTTTTAACCATCTATTTACCGTCGTTATGCTCACATACGTGTAGGTCGTGTAGGTACCGCCATGCGTTAATTGAAGAACTCTGAAAACGAGTGTAGTACTAGTTTAGTATGACAGGGCCGGCTTTTCTTTTAATTTATTAATATAGCTATGTCGTCTAGTTGTTGTTCTTATCAACTCTCTTATCAATTTCCAAAACAACGAATGAATGACTCACGGCCAAACATAACATATTTTTCTTAATTTGAATCTGCAATTAGCATTTCCTTCCGGTCTGTCTGTGGAAGCTTTTGACTTTTGAGACAAATGTTGCCGCAGAAGTTGGGCGTATATTGAAAATTATATCAACGCACCTTTTGCTTCTATACTTCGTTCAGCCATTAGATACGGTCCCACTGTCATCGTAATCACCATTAGCAAAATTATATTTCTATTGTTATAGCATTTTTCCTGATAGAGCTGACACCGACAAGGTGTGTGCGCACAGGTTCCCGTCAAACGTTGCGGATCTCTGCTCGGCGTATCAATCTGAACATACCACTTCAAATAGCAATGGCGGGGCAAATCTGATTGATCTACGTCTATATCAGGAAAATACATAGAACATGACATACTTCCAAATTTATCTGGACTGTGTTTTAAAAGTAATGAGGATTTCATCAGTAGGAGATTCGTTATTTATAATTCTGTAAATTAAATTTGAAATGCAATATGCGTTAGATTGCCATTGGCGCAACAAACTTGTCAAACCAGATGTTTTTGCTGATGAAAGATGTTCCTACGCTATGCATTATCAATGTGCAAATGTTTATCTAGTTGTAGATTGTTATTTTTTTTCTTAAAAACGATAACATCTTCACATTTGTGATGTACAACGATGAAAACATGTTTGCCGGGGTAGGTACGTGTCATAATTATTGTAATTAGATTGCGCCTACAATTCAGTATTCGAGACAGTTTTTGTGGCATAAGGCTGCTTTATTTGAGTGCGGGGCTGCAAAGTTAATATGCTTTGACTATCTGTTACCATAAATTCTAATATCTTTTCATTACAGCAACACTGAACGGCACATTACAGACTCTGCGTGATGCGACGTCGAAACGTGAAATGGCTACTGAAAGCTGTATTCCTATCCATAGTGGCCATAACAATTTTTGTAGCCATCACCAGCAGCATATCATCTAGTCCAGCAACTAACAAAATCGGCCATAGTCTCCAGGATATCAATGCCAAATTGGTGAAAGATGCAGCTCCCTTCAGAGAAAGTCGCCATATTGAAAACAACGAAATAGAAGACGCCCAACGAAACCGAATCGAAGGACTACTCGTGGCAAACGATGGAGTTAGAATCGATTGGCACGACTACGCAGCCATTGCGAAAGATAATCAGCGTGTTGGCCTTGGAGAAGGCGGCAAACGGGCAGCTCTTGATAGTACATACCGTGATCAGGAAAAAACCATGTTCCGTCAAAATGGGTTCAATGCATTGTTGAGTGATTCAATTTCGGTTAATCGGTCAGTGCCTGACATCAGAAATCCGGGATGCAAACTTAAGAAATACTTGAAGAACCTACTAACGGTCAGCGTCGTCATACCGTTTTACAACGAACACCTTAGTGTGCTTATGAGATCCGTCCACAGCATAGTGAATCGATCACCACCGGAGCTTTTGAAGGAGATTATCCTTGTTGATGATTTTAGCGACCGAGAGTATTTGCGCAAGGAGCTCGAACAGTATTTGGCGGAGAATTTTCCAAAGGCGCGGGTTATTCGTTTACCGGAAAGGACGGGACTAATAGGAGCCCGCATGGCTGGTGCTCGGAAGGCTACTGGTCAGGTGCTGATATTTTTGGACTCTCACGTGGAGGCTAATTACAATTGGTTGCCACCTCTGCTGGAGCCGATAGCTGAAAACCCACGGTTTTCAGTTTGTCCCTTTATTGATGTGATCGACTATAACAACTTTGAGTACCGCGCTCAGGATGAAGGGGCGCGTGGGGCATTCGACTGGGAATTCTACTACAAGCGGTTGCCGCTGCTGCCACAAGATTTGGTTGACAAAACCAAGCCTTTTCGAAGTCCAATTATGGCTGGCGGCCTATTCGCCATAAGTACAGACTTCTTCTGGGAGTTGGGCGGCTACGATGAAGGTCTTGACATCTGGGGAGGGGAGCAGTACGAGCTGAGCTTCAAGATTTGGATGTGCGGCGGTGAACTCCTTGATGCACCGTGCTCGCGCGTTGGACACATCTATAGAGGGCCAATGGACTCGAAAAATCCAAGAAAAACTGACTATGTACACAAGGTAACTTCGTACTCCACTGTCTCAAGCATGTAATCAACATGAATTTCTTTCACAGAACTACAAGCGCGTTGCCGAAGTTTGGATGGATGAGTATAAGGAGTACATTTACCAGCATCGCCCCGACCTGTACGACCACATTGACCCCGGCGATCTGTCGAAGCAGAAAGCTATTCGCGAGAAACTCAAATGCAAATCGTTCAAGTGGTTCATGACCGAAGTTGCATTCGACCTGCCCAAGATGTATCCGCCAGTGGAGCCGCCAGACTACGCGTCCGGTACAATTCGCAGTGTAGCCTCGCCAAATCTTTGCCTAGATAATCTCAGTCGTCCGCGCCATTCCGTGATAGGACTCTATTGGTGTGCGAAAAACCACGTGCGACCGCAAAACAATCAGTATTGGAGCCTCAGTTGGCATCGTGACCTCCGGATGCGCTTCAAACTCGAGTGCTTGGATGTGCAGTCATCGGAGAAAGACGCTCCCGTCTGGCTTTGGGATTGCCACGGACAGGGTGGCAATCAATTCTGGTATTACGATCGCACAAACAAATGGCTGCGACATGGCAGGGAATCCAAGAACTGCCTCGATGCAGATCCAGCTAAACAACGAGTATTTGTTAATCCATGTCGCAAAGACAATCCAAATATGCAATGGACATTTGGCTACGTCAACGCCACTGCTTTGGATAGATTTTTCGATGAGGGACCGGGCCTTTAAGTTATGAGCCAGGCTAGATTTTCTATTTTAATTTTCCCAAATCGGTATTGTGGAAAAGAAACGAAGGAAGCTTGTTCGCTTCTGCCAATACACCTAGCCATCTTAAGGTATGTGATATAAAAATATATGAGGAATAAAAACAAACTGTAAGATTTTGTTATAAATGTCGTCTCTAGAAGTGTTTCCTTTTTTTTTTCGAAACGTTAAACATTTACTCGAGTATACATATAAAGTAAACGCAAAAACTGAACGCACAAGTGTTTTTATTCCTTTGCAAATGTCGTGGAGTAATAGATGTCAGAGCGAAGACCAGATGGTTGAACCTGACGAGCTGTGTCATTTCGAAGAAGATCTGGCCAACCTACGATGATGCCAGAACGAACAACCTCTTAGCCAGAACGCGTATAGATGTCGCCAGACTAACGGCAATTAGTACGGGTCATTGGCCTCTAGGAACTCACGCAGCCAAGCTTGGCATCCCCCATAACACCCACTGACGTAGTTGCGCTGACACAAACAAGAGTGAAACAGTGTTTCATCTTCTTTGTGACTGTCCGGCCCTAGCCAAAACCAGACGCAGTGCTCTAGGTCATCCCTTTTTTGATGACCTTTCGGC
Source organism: Cheilosia impressa (assembly GCA_948293265.1). NCBI lineage: Eukaryota > Metazoa > Arthropoda > Insecta > Diptera > Syrphidae > Cheilosia > Cheilosia impressa. The sequence continues at coordinate 50,775,558 of OX411881.1, read as the reverse complement.
CATCCATTGTATCCATTTCAATAGGATAATCAAATTTCTTAACTCCTCAGGCTGGTTGTAAGTTTTCCTATCGTCCGTCTCCTCCTTTATTTTTCAGGTTTTCCGTGAGTTGTGGTCTCAAAACGGCGCTCTATGCGTTATTTGTGTTTTTCCCTCCTTCGGGAAATACAGCCACTTAAACCAACCAACCAGATGTCAGAGACAATACAATGCTAGTACGATTTGTGTCTGATGGATTTCATGCAAGAACTCTTTCAGTCAAGTCAAACGGATCGCAGAAGGTAATTCTTTGGATTAAACTGGTGCAGCACATAGAGAGTAAAAGCTTTCTGTCGCTGAATACTTTCAGACGCAGCAACAGCCAAAGCTAACTTAACAACAACAAAACAGTACTAGAATCTCATTAAAAGAGTTGATGTTTTTATTTAAAGATGATTAGTACAGTACAATGTTTGTTTGTTTTTTATTTCTCTACAATACTATCATCATCGTCATGCTGTTGTTGGTTCTTGAAAACCTAAAGGTTTTGAATTGAAGTTTCTTTCCCTTGTAAAATGAATGTCCTAGATTTTCAAAAACTCGACTGATGCTAGTGTAAAATGATTATTTCTTCCGTTTAAAAAAAAAAAATAAATGCATCCCTTAGCGCGACCAAGAGGCAGCAACTGAATCGTTTCTGAAAACAAAGTATTATTTTTGTGCAGAAATAAAGAAACCCAATGGATTGGTGCACACAAAAACAAAACCAATTACAACTAATTGACTGAATATCTTTATCGTTAAATGAATACGTGTTTAAAAAATAAAAAAAATCTCATAGGTATAATGTTTAAGGTATAATGCAGTAAACGAAACAGATGACATACAAAAATGAGTAACAAATCAACTGAATTTGAATAGCAATAGAGAGGTGGTGCTTTAAGAGTAGTTTCGAATTTTGTGGGCATGTTCCCTTCTATCACGTAGCTGAGGCTGGTGCCGTTGTTGCTGGGGCTAGTGGCATATTTGGTGGTGCTTCTGTTAGCTTGATGCTGCTGTCATCACTGCTACTACTGCTGCTGTTGCTACTGTTGGACATATTTAAGGTGTTCTTAAAGCTCTTCTCTAAATTGCCAACGCTTGATGTTATTGGGGCCGTCGAGTTAGCTATAATGGGATTATCTATAGTCACACTGTGAGATGATGGGGTGTTGGTCACGGCCACATTATTGTTACCCGATTCAACGGCCGTGTCGATTGGTTTTTCTCCATTGGTGTTTGTTGTGTTGTTATTGTTGGCCACATTTGCAGATGCTGTGGATGATTCGTTAGTGGTGCAAGTGGCACTTGTGCCGCTTTCCGTTTGAATAGCCTTGTCCTCTAGGAGATGCGCATTTGCAGTTATTACTCTGCCATTAGAATCAAATTTATTGGAGATTTGGAGCAGCTCCCTTAATGTCTGATTTTCCATCTTCAGTTTCGTCAGCATTTCGATTTCCTTATGAACTGATTCGTCATCTACTGAAGCTGCCCGCTGCATTACCGCGGCCATTTCGTTGATTTTGTCTGCTTGCTCCCTGATGATCTTCCACAGATTCTCATTGTACATCTCTTTAAAGTTGATCTGACTGGTGAGCACTTTGTTTTGGGTATGTTCCCTGTACTTGTGCATTATTAGCTCCAGAGCACGCTGATGATCCTCTAGACAAGCCTTAAGTTCTCGATTCTCCTGGCGGATTTCCCGTATGCATGGATTCTGTTGATTTATGCGATTAACCATGTCAGCGTTATTTTTGTCGCGCGAAATTCGATTCAGGGAATCTAAATCGTCTTGGAACTGTATGAAAACATAGAAAACATACGCGAATTGAATATTAACTAGCTTTGTGACCTAAAAACAAAAGAAAACGCAGTCAGTTTGTTGCTACCTGTCTCATTGACTCCAGATGTCGGTTATTGCCTTCGGCATCCATTAATAGTCCACCACTCAACACTTCCAGGTCCTTAACACGACTTGCCATACGCTGCGCGTCAACAATGATTTGTCCAACAGTAATATTCGCCATAGTTTGCGGATTCTTCCAATAATTTGTCGTCTTTTCGATGATGCGATTGATTTCTTGGTTTTTCGTTTTCAGCTTAGAACTGTTTTGTTAGGGATTCATTCGGGAATTGAGCTGAGTTACATATGGAATTGATGGGAGTATATAATTGGGAATAGATTAAAAAACAAATATGCAGACACGAAGGAAAAAGGTTTGCAATTAATTGGATGTCTTTACTTTTGCTGTTTTTGTGAGTGGAATTTTTCTCTTCTTGGATTTTTCGTTTCAGCTGTCAATAACACTGTCAGTGGCGTAGCCGATACTAGATTCTCAGCGAAACTTGTCTCTACTACAAAATTAGTTGCGCAGTTATTGAAATGTACAAGAATTTATTGAAATATGCTTAATTGAAAAATTATGGAATTGCTTTTGTTCTGTGTGTTCTAACAACATTCGGATTCATTTTAATATCATATAGAAAAAACATTATTGAAGACCATATTTAGGAGAGGAATTGAGGGATTTTTTAACATTGACCGAGAAGAGCTCGCAAAATGATCCTATTCACCATAAAAAAGTACTGACAAAGTACAATCGAATTGGTAGTAGTAGCACCGGCACATAAACGTCATTTGTTGTCCAGGAGGAAGCAGCAGCAGGGACCAATAGAATTGGAATCACCAAAAGCGGTGGATTTTTGCAAAAGTGAGAAATTTTTATATAAAAACTTTAAAAATAAAACCAGGGCAGTGATCCAAAAATCGATTTCCATATTAGGTGTCCTTAAACAATGAATATTTACGAAAAAATAGTTCGACGTTTTCCGCGGGGGATAGCATACAGTTTTGCCTATGGCTCTGGAGTTAAACAGCAAATTGGATACGAAAGCATCGCTAAACAGAAATCAAATATCATAGATCTTGCTTTTTGTGTGGAAAACGCTTCCGAATGGCATGCAGCAAATCTAGAGAAACATCCCAGTCATTACTCTGGAATGAGGTTTCTCGGCAGCCAATTCATTGCATCTTATCAAGAGAATTTAGCAGCCAGAGCCTACTTTAACACGCTAGTTCCATTGCCCGACCTAGGAGTGACTATTAAGTATGGTGTAATATCTAGAGAACAATTAGAGGAAGACTTGACCGAATGGAAATATCTCTATTTTGCCGGTCGATTGCATAAGCCAGTGGCAAATGTGATAGAACCCGACGATGAGATGCGAAACGACCTGCTGCGAAACCTTGAGAGCGCATTTATAGTTGCTCTACTGATGTTACCAGAAAAGTTTAGCAACTTTGAGTTGTTCCATACGATTTCTGACATTAGCTACAAAGGGGACTTCCGAATGATTTTCGGTGAAAACAAGAGCAAAGTGAAAAATATAGTTGAAGCCCAGTTGGACGAGTTCCAAAAGTTGTATCACCCCGTCCTTCAACGATTATCGCAATACGTAGCCCTAGGTACAGACAAAGATAAAATATTTTTTGAGCAAGACAAGTCAGTTAAAGCTACCGAACAGTTCCTTAAGTCGTTGCCATTGAATCTGCAAAGAAGAATTCGTCGAAATTCAGTATTCAAAGGAAGTTATCTGGAAATTGCCGAGTCTGTCGCTATGAGCGGTAAGCTTAAGGATCTTATTTCGATGTCAGTAAATGACATAGTATGGAAGAGTAGTATAGCACAATCCATAAAAAATATACCAACTGCAGGCTTGGTCAAGTCTCTGCTCTATAGTTATAGAAAAGCTAAAAAAACGTTTAACTAAAACAAATCTAGTCCAATGTTCCTCGTTGTTATGTTGTCGCTGTATAGAATATAGGATGAAATAAAAAAAAAAAAACAGTCTTTGAATCGCTTTTCAGCTACATGTACCCTTTGTTTTTTCCCTTTAGAACATGAATAATTCAGATTCAAGCGGTCGTTCCCGATCAGAAAAGAAAAGCAAAAAGGAAAAGAAACACAAAAAGGACAAGAAACATAAACACAAGAAACGATCGCGTCGAAGCTCGGATAGTGAACAAACTAAAGTGCTTGAGAAAGACTGCACTGTGCCTGCGGTGGCAGAGGAAATCCAAGAAGCATTTGGACCAGCTTTGCCTCCTCATCTAGTACGAGAAAACGTCAGCAACGTAACAGAATCTCCAGTTATTGGACCAGCACTACCTCAGGGAATTACCCTATTAACGGAAGGCCCACGCTCTGGAGAAAGCAGTGAGGTCGATGAGGAAGTCCATGGACCGCTCCCGATCACCGACAACTCCTTGAAATCGATGACAACAGCTCAGATCGAACTTGAACAGCGCGCTCTTGAGATCAAATTAGCCAAACTAGACCCGGATGCTAACAAAGTCGATGCAAATGTCCGCGAGGAATGGATGTTGGAATTGCCAGACGTCGGTCTAAAAACTGGAATTGCTAGTTTGAAACGCACCTTCCATACGAAGGAGCGACCTGATTTCAGTGACAGGTTCGTGCCGCTCTCAGTTTTTGTAATAACATATACCTTCATATGATACTTCTTCTAGAACTTCGTGGACAAAAACGCCAAACTCTAGTGATGTGCCGTCTACATCAAAAGTTACTGAAACGAGTAAATCTAAGGCAGAGCAGCAGTACCAGGAAGCACGTGATGCCGAACAAGAGAAAATATCAAAGAAGTTGAAAAAGAAACATAAAAGAGACGAGTCCTTGTATGATATCCATCAGAAGAAACTGAAAAAGGAGAAGGAAAAGAAGGTAAATGTCTAGAAGTTATTTCATAATTCACTAAACTAATACTGGTGTTTTCAGGAAAAGGAATCCAATGGGAAGGCTGAACGAAGACCCTTTAGCAGAGACATTGACTTGCAAATGAACAAAATCGATAAGAACCAAACGAAATCGATTGTCGATAAAGCTAAGTTCCTCGACAGCCGGTTTTCCAGCGGAAATGCTAAGTACCTATAAATAGAGAGATCTTTTGTGTTTTTCTATCGTAGACGTAGGCAATTGTTAGTTTCGTCATATCTAGTATAAAAGTCAATTAGTTATTTTTTGTATGGACGGTTTTTACCGTATAATAAACTAGTAGATTGTGGGAGTTGTAGAGGACACGACTCACTTTCTAAGTCACTGTCCAGGTCTCCAACACTCCCGAATTCCTTGAAATATTCTTCCTCTATAACCAGAAAGATCTATCTAACTCACCCGAACAGACAAAATCATGAACTTCGTCAAATCCTCAGGATGGTTTGTATGCAACAACACAGTAAGTAATTACTTAATTGCAGCACTTACCTATAAATGAAATGGAGTAAAACATGCTGGGATAAACTCTTTTTCCAAAGGGAAAGTACTCACTTGCATGTGGCGCGGATTTCTTCTCGCCAGCCCACAAACCTAACCTAACCTAACTAATCGAAACGTTGGCTTTACTGTGATAAATCTGGAACGTAGTGAACTGCTCATATGGATATCGATTGTGATTGATATTTTCAATTTAAATCCATAAAATGTCAGCCGCCAATAGATCGTCTGGGAGCAGTGCCACCATCAAAATTCTCACATTTCCCCCTGAGTACTCCAGGTTTGACGTGAAAAGACCGCAATGTCCGTTCAGAGATGTCACCCAAAAAAAGCCTAGCCCGGTGACATCAATTAATTTAGGAGTACCGCCTATTATGTCGATTAGAAAGCCAAAGAGCATATTGAGCTCATTAAATCCGACTTCATCATCGGGCTCTCATTTGAAGACTGTTTCAATGAAATCAACGCGAAATACTACGTCAAAAAGCATGGCCGACACCCAGCACAGGAAGTCCGTAAAGCTTAAGAGGTCTGCATTTGTGCCACCCTGTCCGGACAGTGTAGTCCTGGGTGCACCGAGGCCATTTTTAGGCAACTGCCGTCACATCGATAACAACAAAAAACTATTCACCCTCACTGAAGATCCTCGGAAGCGATTTTGTCTAAGAAACCCAGATGTTCTTCATTTTAAGCCCATTCCTCTGCAGTTGGAACAAGTAAAAATAAGAGAATTTGTCAAGACTGCAGAAAACCTGGTTACGCCATCAGGCTCGCAGTCAACCCTCTCCAGCATTTGTGAAGTAATTGATTTGACCAATCCGCTGAATCTGGACTTTCAGGGCCTGGATTACAAGAACACGTACCAAAAAGATGAGCAGTCCTGCCAGAACCAAATAGAATATCGTAAAGTACGCCGATTCCAACATCGTCGCAACGTGAAGACAGAAACGATTGCGATTACAGAGAAGGAGCAGCAAGAAGAAAGAATTGCCATACCGAAACATTTGGTCTTGGAGAGTCCAACGATAGAACAAGACCCGTTGTTGCAAAAGTCGGGTGAGAAGAGGGAATATTTTGGAAAGCTCGTTCGAGCCGAGAAAAAGCCAGAAGCCAAACTCAAGCTAGAAACAGAAGATAAGTGTAGAAGAGAACGCCATAAGCGATTGTACCTCCGTGAGAAGGATCGATTAGCCAAAAACAAAGAAGCTGAAATAGCGACTCAAGCAACTACCGCAGAAAACAAAGCCAAGCTGTTAGCTAAAAAGGACATTGATGATTTGGTTGGATTGCTTGATCGGACTATTATAACGAAGAAAAGAGACCTCCGTCAAATCCCGCAGAGGAGAACTTTCCCTCACACGATCTGGGAAACGCTGAAATTCCGACACCATTTAAAAAAGTCAAAACGCATTTTACGCGATCGAGCCAAGGTTAAAGAAAGCTTTTATGCGGAAATGGGAAAAGCAAAAAGCGTCGCCGAAGCTCGATTGGAAATAAGCTCTGATTCTGCGTCACCCAGTCCTCGAAACGACGAACAATCCACAAATGACGAAGACGACATGGTAGTTGGTCAGCAAGGAAGTAAGTTCATGCTCAGAGGATTCCACTACAAACTGGACTCAAATCTGAGGGGAAAGTTCCACCAGAAAGAGCTTCCCGATGGCGAACGAAAGGTTAAGGGTTGCATAACCAGAGCCGAGTGGTTTGAAACACTCGTTTCGAAAAAGAAGACTGCTCCCGCCAAAGCTTCAAAGCTCGGTCATGGTACGGATCTTTTTCCTAAGCTGGTGGGCTTAAAACAGCCCGTTGCAGAGAGTCCCATTAAGGAGTTCCGAAAGAAACCTATAGGACGACACTATGATCGCGTGATAAGAAAGAATCTACGAATCAAGAAACCAAAGCTGATTAAAGTGAGGAAGTTCGACTTGATTGGGTATCTGTATGGCATCGAAGCTAGAAAGAAGGTTGCGCCATCTGTTAGTAGCCTACATGAGAATACTCGCTATGGACAAACCGAGGAGTACATTCATAACAAAGCCAAAGTAGAGATGCTAAGAAGGAGAATGCAAAAGCGTAGGCGGATGCACTACCTTGGCATCCCGTGTCCCAAGAGACAACGAGAACGCTCAAAGTCCATCTGCGTGGATTCAGATTCAAAGGACTCGGAATGGATTCCCGACAGCCCGACTGAAGACGTATTCTCGCCTGAGAGTCGTGAAATCCAAAAGCGAGACAACATGCCTGCACCGGAATATCGAGAGACTACCTTGTGTCGTCACCCGCGCCATCCAAGAAACTACAGTCGACTGCGCGTTCCGTCCGCGGAATTTGACAAATTCGTCCAAGAGCAGGGCGTTCCAATTATGGAAAAGGTCCGGAATGACAAAAAAGTTATCGAGAACGTTGGGGTGATTAAGAACACTGAATACGCGAGGAAGTTTGATGCGCGCCATCACCACGACCACTGGAATCCTACCCAGCATAAGACCATTCACGTTCGATACGCAACAAAAGTTGTTAAGCCCAAACCAATAGAAGCTGGATCTGCGACACAGAGCGACAAACTGCCGAGAACTTTTGAGAAGTGTCGACCCATAGGGTATAACGTGGACGAAGTTGATTTCTCAATAATCCGACATAAGACGAACGAACTCAAAAAAGAATACAGCAATGAAGCGGCCGCAACTGTCAGGGGTAAATCGCGATTAGCAAAACCATCACTTGATCCACCAAAGATATTCCACAGTATGGAAGAGGGGACACTTCAACAATTTCCTGGACGAGACAAGTTCTTAAACTTCATCCACGAGATTAAATTGGAATTAGACAAGCGCGCTGGTCACACAGATACGGAGCTAGTGATTGATAAGACTGCATACCTCGGTGAGCTCAAAGAAGATCTTCGCAGCATAGAATCCTGCTTAAGTTCGCTTAGCTCCTCCGAGTGCACTAACTTATCTAACGATAGTGGCAGTTTTCTAATGGCTGGCGATAAAAAAATACCTTTGGATTATATCCGAAAGTCGGTGGTGCCATTTGAGCAAGTAAACAGATCTCGTTTCGAGGCAGTTCCTATTGATGCAGCTAAAGAAACACTCGACCCCTATCGCACGGTCCCATTCGCTGGACAGCAGCAAGTGCAACTGAGCATGGGAGCACCCAAGGACAGCTTTTTCACTTTCAACACACGACTGCAGAACGGACTGCGTCTGCGATTGGAGGTGAACGCGGAAGATCCACGGAAAAAGCTTATTGGGAAGCCCGGAGGCGCCAAAGCTAACGCAGAAGTTGCAACTGATATTGACGAGCTTTACATCGAGGATCTGCGTAAGAGGCCAGCCTTAAAGCCATTCAAGTGGAATAGCTGTCGCACCATGATCAAGGATGCACTGCGCAAAAAGTTTGAATCAATGCTCATCCAAGGCGAGATTGTTCGCACGAAAATTTGTGATCGCCGAAACGACAAGGACTTTCAACAGATGTCGCAAATGAAGGAGCTTTTTGAACAGCTGTTTGCCAAATGGGAGAAAAAGGAATACGACTCTGCGATGGAAGTGGTTAACAAAGTGAAGCCGTATTACGAGGCAACCGATAAATACAGGAGCGAGGCACAGGAACTGGCAAAACGGTACACCGTGCTCAATATGGAAATAGTTTATATTGAAAACGACTGGATGCGCCGGACCATATTGCAGAACTTCCATTACCTCCTGGCGGACATGGAATGGCGCGTCAAACATGATTGGATCCATAGGGATGTTGATGGAGCAATGGAAGGCTTCAGGGAGTCAATTGGGAAGAGAAGTACGACAAACATTAGGCAGCGCGACAAGGACGATGCATGGGCTATCAAAGAGTACTTTGATAACGTGTATAGCAACAACTGCCATCCAATTGTTATTGTATTTGATTCTACCAAGGACTTCATCAATGGGATTGAGAATCTCAAGTCCAAGACCTTCGTTCTGCTTCTTGAATTGCACTACACCCTGTGGATTCTTGCAGAGCTAAGTCAGAAATATGAGGAATTCAGCGACTGGTGCGGGATTGAATTGGAGTCGAAGAAAAAGTATGCTGAGAATAAATGTGCCAACAAATACTTTATGGAGAATAGAGCGAAGCAACTGAAAGCCCAAGTAAAAGGATGCCTCGGTCGACCAATAGATGCAACATTTTCCGATAAGCGCTTCAGTGAAATGAAGGGCATCTGCAACGAAGTGTACTCCGATATAGTGTCAGCATCCGCGCAAATTGTCCTTAGTCCGATGGAGCAAGTAGCGGCAATATCTCAGGTGTTAACAGACATACTTGGTGAGCACTCAAAATAGTCATTTGTAGGGACATTGTTAGTGGTATTTTTTTTTTTAGGGAAATTTGAGGGAATTTCTGTCGACCGTAGGCAAAAAGTTGAAAAGAAATACCGCAGGCACTTGGAATACCGGCGCAATATGTCGAAACAAGCGGTACTCGTGGAGCGACGAATTGCTTCTGAAATGGTAAAGGTCCGCCATAATCTTGCGCCGCCATTCCAGAGAGCAAGGCGAGAAGGTACTCTTCCCCGCTCGGAATTGAAGAAGATTGTGCGGACAATTCCTGCGAAGCGTGTCAAAATATCTGAGAAAACAAAATTCTTTTATAAAGCCTTCCATGAGGAGGGCGATTTAAAAGGCCTCAAGGAGGCTCGGGAGAGTCTCGACGTGATGGACGACATTCAAGAGTCCATTGTTCCGTTCTACTTCGACCACTTTCTCCGTATAAACGGTTATCAACCGAACTACAACTTCAAAACTGAAGTAGAACTAAGAGATGGGCCCGAGATTGAGCGTTTTCAGGTTAAGCATGTCCTTCCAGAGGTCCTGGAAAAGTTCGAAAAATGGCAAGTAACGAAGAAGAGGATAATGGAGGAGAATATCAACAAAAACCCGGAAATGTACCAGAACGTTCAAATATGAACAACTACTGTATATTTGTTATCGAATACATTTAACTTGTGGAAATTGTCTTTCGGTCGGTGGACGCGTCCTTTTGATCCACTATTGTCTCCTTTAGGATGTCCTTCTTTTCTTCAAAATAGTCCCGGTACCAGAGGATGTGAGCTTTCTTTTCCTTTGCGCCAATGTATGGGTTCTTAGAGAGACCTACACAAACTAGCTCCATGAAATGACGAATTGGTCCTTTGGTGGGACACCACGGCTCTAAATATTGCTCAAGGAACACATGCTCGGAGAAGTCTGTGGCGACCTCCTCATCCATGCCCTGTTCGTTGTCGATGGGGAACTTCCAAAGCTTGCCTTGCTCTGTCCAGAGCGCCATTTTTTGAAAGTGGTTCGACGGGGGGTGAGTAACCGCCAATTTGAGTTCATGTTCGTTCAGCTGTTGCCATGTTGAGCAAATGTCTGGCGAGTCGCGTAGTTTGCTGGGATCCTTAAAAATGTCCAGTGGTTTACTTCCGAAAAGGTTGACACTGCCAGTGTTGGGTTCTGGCTGCCGCTTTTGCTGATTTCTAGATCGCCTTTTATCTCCTGATTTGTCGAATCCCTGCCCAGTGTGACTGGCAAGAGTTTTGCGCACATAGTCACCACGCGAGTGCTCGATAGCTGGTTGGCGCCGATCGATTTTCATGCCGACAATTAGTTCGCTAAATCATACAAAAGACAAATACATTAGTTGGCCTTTGCTGTACTATGCACTTACCTTAAACTCAGCTCATTCGGATTAGCACCGTCAGTTTTCGTGGATTGCGTCGACAAAGAAGGTTCCTCACTGTGATTAAGCAACTTTGTCAATAACTCAGCTTCAGTTTGTTGCTTGGTATCTTCACCGAGATGGGATGCGACTTTTTTAACAGCCTCAAAAACATTTTTCGATTCATCTTCCTTCTTGGAACGAACTTTACTGGCACCCGGTTTTGCCATGTTCACGCCTTTAGCAAAGGTGAGGTTATCATCAGTTTGCATGCTGGCCAAAAGTTTATTTAGGCGATCTGAAGCCGTTTCTTCTTTGACTGGATCCTTCCGAACTTGTTTCTTGGTCTCCTTATCACTGTCGCTATCGCTATCATCCTTTTTGCTATCGCTGAAGTCTCTAGCGATGATTGTGGAACGTGCAGCGAGTGATCTATATTTTTGTGAATGAAATTTCGCACTAACATGGTTGAACTACAGCAAATACTGATTACCTTAAGTTCACACTGCTAAATCTGCGTACGATTAACATTTTAATTATTCAATATGCTGGAAAACTGTGGTGATTACAAAACTACTTTGAAATTTTACATAAAATAAGGAGAGGATTATGACAATTAGCTGTCAAAACTACAGGTATAGTCGTGAGGGGGAACGAAGAGCTACCATGTCTCCAAGACTAGGTATACTAATCTTACAAAATTGTTGCTTCATTTTAAAATAGGCCTGTTTTTTTTAGCTTCGATCTCAGCAAAGCAAAGTAAAGTAGGATTTTCAGCACCTAATTACAACAACTACTCTCTACTTGACACTTCGAGATTCGCAGTAGTTGTTGTAATCTTGTAATATGTGTGCTGAAAATCCTACTTTACTTTGCTTTGCTGAGATCGAAGCTCAAAAAAACACGCCTAATAATGTAATTTATTTTGCTCTGAAACCATATTTCCTTCAATTTAATTAAAAAACTTTAAACTTCAGCTTTAAAGAGTTGAAGTGTTTTATTCATGTGTCGAGCAGAACTTTTCTATGCTGTCCATGTTATAGAAGTGAGCACCTTTGTACAATGCTTGTTAGTTTTATGCATATTATTATTCTTTCGGCAAGTTCAATTCGCAATTAGATATATTGTTTAGCAAAGTTAAACTTAACGTGACATTTTTTGTTGCTCTATAATAGTGAAGACTGAGCTATTTAATAATCCATTCCCACATAATATTATTTTGCATTTTCCAATCAAAGCTTCATTTTTCATCACTCGTTTGAACTCCCTTTGAAGGGCAGTTTCATTATACCTACCTTAGTTTTGTATACCCTAACGTGTCATCAATCGATATGTTAAGAAAACCAGTTGAAAGAAATTTTCCAGTGGAAGGTATTTGTTGCATAAATCCAATTGTCATAACACATACTAGAAGGAGATAAGAATAGTAAACAAAAGTTGTCTGCGCCATGCATCACATTAACACGAAAGAGAACGCCATACCCAGCTACCTGTTCAGAGAATTTGAAATTTCCCATGGATGACGGATAATTCAGCCTCAAAAAGAAGAACGAAAGAAATGAACCTGCGGCCATTTTACATTCGCTCCGCATAACTTCAGTTTCTAATTGTCTTTTTCATTGGACGTAGCACGCGCTCGACGACGACGGATTTGGCTACGTAGGTACGTTTGCACTTTTATATCCTCCAAAAATCGTTTGAAAGAGTGAGAAGGGAAACGGCGGAGTGAATCACAAAATAGGAAAACTTCCGAACTGTTGCGCTTTTCTTCGAATTTTCCTCTAAAACGTCTATTTTCGAATTCCATTTGCAAGTTTTCCATCACAAAGTGAAGCAAAATTCAATTCACCGAAAGTTTTCATATCGTTGTGCTGAAAAAAAAAATGCTAAAATATCCCACAACGGGTTGTGTTCAATTAATAAATCAAAAATTGTGAAGAAAAACGAGTTCATCGTATATAAATATTCTGTTTCATTCTCGCTAATACTGATGCAACCTTAAAGTGACACATTCAAAGGGAGATAAAAACATATCTGTTTTTTCGTCTGCTGCTCTTCTACCCAGAAATTCTTTTACGCTGATTTCATGTCGTCGTGTGTCCACCGCGAGGAGCAAATAAAATTTCCGCTGTTCGGTTTTTTTTTTATAATTTTTTAAATAATTTATCACTGGCTTTAGCAGTTTTGGCATACATAAAGCGAAAATAAAAAGAAAAGAAGAAAAAACCGAAAATACATTTTTCTTTTCATATTTACGCGAGAGGTGAAAAGTGCAGCGCAGTGAATACGAATTGGGAAGTTTGTAGTGAATTTCTCTTGCTACATCTCTGTGCAGTGTTTACAAATGAAAAATGTTGCCAGTCTGCAAGTGGATAATTAATAATTTTGTTTAAATATAGTGCGATACGAAAGTTGTGTGTGAAAAAATATTTATGCAATATAAATACAGACGAAGGAATTTCAAGCTGAGCACATTTTTGCCTGAGGCTAATTTAATAAAAACAAAAAGCGACAAAAATTTCCCCGGAGAATCGCGTCGTTTATCGTCGGCGTCGCGTACAGTCGGTGATTTTTACTTTGTTTGCACCTTTATTTTAATTTGAATTTTTTCCCTTCATACCATATCATTGAGTGCGCAGAAATTCGCACTTAAAAAGCGAATGCTTAAATGGATGCAACATCAATAATTACCCAAGTCGCACGTGATGATGAACAGCTGAATGTCTATCCAAACGAGAAAGGTAAGAGCAAACATTTTTTTTATAGAACTTTCAAGCCAATAGACTAGACAGGGCCATATATGAAATTGCCATGGTTTTGTGTTACTTGCCAGGACTTTGTTCTGTGATGAATGATGATTCATAGCAAATTCCCCTCCTGAGAAAGGTTTTTGGGTGTTTTCCTCTCAATCTTACAGACAAAGGAACAGTGTCCCCTCGCAGAAAATTGCTTCATACTCATGGGTCTGAAACAAGGATGTTTTGAGGTTGATTTGAGGTACCTTTTTTAAATCGATTAGTAGAAGTAGGTATATTCTATATTGCCTTAAGCTTAAGAGGAAATTCTCTTCTGAAATGAGTTATACCTGTGTATGTGAGAACTGTTTCTGAATAGGAAACCAAAAGCCGCTAGATAAGATGTGGCAACCAAATAGTTTAGTTTCACACAACTCTTTTTGCTTCTTGCAAACAATAGTCCCGTAAAACAAGTAAAAGTGTTATCATCGGCCTGACCGATGCTTTGATACCCTTCGCTGCATAAAAGTCGTGCAAAATTGGTCTTGAAGGGGAGGTACCAGAACCTGACGGCGATAAAAAGAAGTCCCTTTCACCAAATTTCATTCGTCTATAATTCTATATCAATTCCTTTGGGCGCTATCGTGCTTTCAACAGACAGACAGACATGGCTAAATTGATTCAGAATGTGATCCTGATTCAGAATAAGGTGGGCCAAAAGAGATCACCCTATTGGAAGATGCTCTTATTTTTGCAAATAGCCGCCAATGTCAAATCTGTTTTGACATTTGTGGACTAGACAGATGTTGAATACAAGTGAAGAAGCCATTTAGCGATACACTCCCCAAGAACGCGGAATAATCGTCTCTATTTTTTTGCGTAACAATTCGTCTGTAGTGTTGGCGCAGCGCGAATTTCGTCGCCGATTCCACGGCCGTCCGACACCGACTGCGCAAACACTGCACCGTTTGGCGACCAACCTTGAAGAGTATGGGACTACACGAGACGTTGCCAAAAGTGGCCGGCCCCGGAGCGCCCGTTGTGCCGAGAATATCGCCGCTGTTGACGAGGATGTGAAGTTGTCGCCGGAAACATCGAACAGACGCCGTGCCTCGCAATTAGATATCAGCCGGTCGTCCCTAAGGCGAATTTTGGTCAAAGACTTGCACATGTTCGCGTACAGAGTCCAGTCCATGCATCAGCTGCTGCCTGTCGACCGCCAAACGCGTGTAACCTACGCCCAAGCCATCCTCAATATCGAGGACGATTTTTCGACCAAAATCATAACGAGCGATGAGGCTCATTTCCACCTCAGCGGGTACGTGAACAAGCAAAACTATCGCTTCTGGGGTACCGAAAATCCACAAGAAATGCACGAGGAGCCATTACACCCGCTCAAAGTTACTGCATGGTGCGCTGTTCACGCTGGAGGAGTCATCGGGCCATTTTTTTTCGAGAACGCTGCTGGTCAAACGACAACAGTGGACGGTGCACGCTTTAGGGTCATGTTAACCGAGTTTTTTTCTGCCGCAATTGAACGAATTAGGACTGGTGGTTCCAACAGGACGGAGCTACGGCACACACTGGCGCTAGCCACAACCGATATTCTGAAGGCGGCGTTCCCGGGTCGCCTCATCTCTCGTTTTGGCGATTTGCACTGGCCCGCAAGATCGCCCGATTTAACCGTTCCAGACTTTTTTTGTGGGATTTTTGAAGTCCCGTGTTTACGTGAACAAGCCCGAGACCCTAGAAGCCACAACATTCGACACGAGTGCGAGAATCTGTCGCCCAAAGTTCTCGCCGAAGTGATGAAAAATGCCATAAAACGAGCCCGTATGGCAATCAATTGTGACGGCGGCCATTTCGCCGATATCATCTTCTCGACTTGACCAATAAAATTCTAAAGGTTCAAATAAACAT
Organism: Cheilosia impressa; assembly: GCA_948293265.1. Classification (NCBI taxonomy): domain Eukaryota; kingdom Metazoa; phylum Arthropoda; class Insecta; order Diptera; family Syrphidae; genus Cheilosia; species Cheilosia impressa. The sequence continues at coordinate 50,759,909 of OX411881.1, read as the reverse complement.
AATCAAAAAACCGAATCGAAGTTTTTCATTCAGAAAAAAAAATGAGAGCCAAACAAAATCGGATGACTTCTTGTACTTTATGAGGTCTCCGATGACTCCTTCCCGTGGAGGGTATAAAAAGAAAAACCAACATCCCTGTGAATGTGCTTCCTCAACATTAACTTGTTTCAGTCCTTTTAAACAGCTTATATTTATATTTTCAGCTGCATTTCTAACTGCACCATGGTATACCTACTTCTCCTTGATTAAGGCCGTCCGCTGTCCACCTCGCACCGTAAGCCATCTAAATGCAAGACAGAAAAAGAGGCAGTTTTTCGAGGGGGATCCAAACACTAAAACATCCTCCAAGACCTGTATTCGTTGTCCCAATAACTACCCAGTCCACTTGAATGTGCTGTCGTGGAAGTAAAATAAACAAAAAAAAAAACACAGATTGTGTTTTGCGATCTAAAACAAGCAGACGTTCATTAGAAAGTAATGAATTCATTCAAGAATCAAGACCCTACCCACAACACTGCGGAATTTTTATTTTATTCTAAATACTTTGACCTTAATTCCACTCATTTCTATGCGAATAAGTGTTTTTACTTGTTGTTGTTGTCTTGTCGATTTCTCGTCTTTGTTATTCGCTTACTTTTTTTTTTGTGTGTTAAAACGAATGAACAAAATAAAAGTGAATCCACAAGAATAATAATTATTATAGAGAAGAGAATGTGCGCGGTGAATGAAGCAGGAAAGTAGATCCAAGTAAGAAAACCACTCCAAAACTTCCCGACATTACAATACTGTATAGGTATCTATATGTACGAGTACATTATATGTATGTATAGACAAATAGACAGAAAGACCTGTTCGTCGTCCGTTTGAAGTGGCCTAACGCTGTTGGCTGGTGGTAGCGAACACTCTGTTCCCCTTTAGTAAGTAACTACCTCACCACCTACCTATTCTATTCCATTCCATTGGGCGAGAGCAGCTTATAATGAAAACCCAGAGTGAACAAAATATGTAAAACAATAGAACAAAAGTTGTAACAACGTGTTGTGTTGACCTTTACTGGGGCTGCGGTGCATACGAGAATTAAAAAAAAAGGAGCACTGCATAACTAGGTTTTCTAATTACTGTCATAAGCTCGGTCATAAGTGCTTAGTTGTGTTGCAGTCCGCCTGAAGCATGTGTGTATAAAGTGGGTTGGCCAACTTATTGATAACATTTGCAAAAAGGTTGATAAGAGAACTTTATCAATTTCCGGCGAATATAAGGTAATCCATCGTCAAGAGATGTGTTTCCCCTCACAGCCGCAAAGAAACAAGACATCGCTTACCTAATAAATTTCCATGTACGGTAGACTGCCTGACTTTTACTTTTATTCGATGCGTACCTTTACCGACTTTTTGTTTTTGTGTTTCGGGTTAAAAGGTAAACAAAAATAAAACTGTGAATATGAAAACTAGTTGGCCTTGGCTATAGTTTTTTTTCTGAACATTTCTGTTCGATCAGCGTAGGAGACTGTGATTATAGAGTCAGGATCCATATGAGGTGAGGTTTGCCAGCGACCAAAAGCGGTCGGTGTGGGAGTTTATGGTACTTCAAGATTTGGACGTTTGTGGAGTGTTTTTGTGATTGATATTTGCGGCTTAAAATGGACAGACTTCCGGAATTCAACAGCAGAGGTAAAATTTGAGTGGGAGAGGTGTGTGGCCGGTTTGTGCAGATGCTGACAAAATTGCAGCTGACATTGTTCTAAATAGATGTGCGTTAGATAAGAGCGAAGGGAAGGATGAAGTTGGGTTCAAATCGATCACATGTTGTCCCACAAGTACCTGTCTTATTTGATATAATACGAAAAGCTGCAAACCGATATCGATTAGATTCGATTTTATTTGTACAAACAACTTGATGGATCGTTTTTAGCCGTCTGCCAGTATTTTAAAATAAAATAAAAACAAGTTCGTTATCAGACGTTGATTTCATTTCTTGCTTACTTTTATGTGGAAGGCGTTAGGAACGGAAAATTCGCCGCACCGCACACTCTATCGGAGCCTCAAATCACATTCGAGGTATCCGTTTTCGGAAAAAAATAACTAAAACGCGATGACGCGTTGATTTTTACGTCCTCGTATTGTACAAGAAAGGAGACGCTCTAAATTGCGCCAACTATAGAGGCATCAGTCTTCTTAACATCGCGTATAAGATCCTTTCTGCCGTGCTGAATGATCGCCTGAAACCATATGTCAACGAACTGATTGGACCCTATCAGTGCGGTTTTAGGCCCGGTAAGTCCACAACCGACCAAATATTCACACTACGGCAGATCCTGGAGAAAGCCCAAGAAGTCCAAGGCGATACCCACCACCTGTTTATCGATTTTAAGGCTGCATATGACAGCATTTATAGAGACGAGCTATACAGAGCCATGTCGAGTTTTGACGTCCCTGCCAAACTTGTCAGATTGTACAGAATGACGATGGAGAACGCTCGCTGCTCCATAAAGGTCGGAAACAATCTCACCGACACCTTTGGTGTCAAAAAAGGATTTAGACAAGCTTGTGACAATATAATTCTTAAGAAGTTTATGCGAAACTCACAAGCCAACACCAAAAGCACAATGTTTCAGAAGTCTGTGCAACTCATACGTTGACGACATCGACATCATTGGTAGAACACAGCGAGCTGTCACTGGCGCGTTTGCAAGTATCAGTACAGAGGCGGCACAAATGGGTTCAGTGGTGAATGAGGGCAAAACAAAATATATGCTGCCAACAAGAAGGGACACAAAACATCGACAAATCGAACAAAACGTCACGATAGACAGCTTTAACTTTGAGGTAGTTCGTGACTTTGTCTACCTCGGCCTGAAAATGACATCACCTAAGAAATCTAGCGAAGAATCACACTTGCCAACCGCTGTTACTTTGGGCTTGTCGAGAAATACCAAGGAGACTATATAAGAACCCCATCATCCCAGTCCTGCTTTATGTTGCAAAAGCATGGACCCTATCAAAGTGGGATGAAGAGCTCCTTGGTCGTATCGAACGCAAAATTCTTCGTGTGAATCTCCTGGAGGAGGAGATTTAATAACGAACTCTAAGAGCTATACAGCGACATCGACCTAGTCAGAAAAATACGTAACAGTCTGCCAACGCACCGGCCCGAAGAGTCTTCGATTCTAACCCGGAGGGACAGCGCAGTAGAAGAAGACCCGGCCTTAGGTGGGTCGCGCAAGTGAAAGGGGACCTCAACCAACTTGGAGTGCGCAACTGGAGGCAGTTAGCCAAAGATCGCGCTAACTGGAAAGTCGTATTGGTTGAGGCCTAGCTCAGAATTGTGGCACTTGTGCCCCCCCGGACTGTAGCGCCACCTAAGTAAGTAAGTAAGTATTGTTTGGTGCTTGATTTTGAAACACAAATTGAACAATTTTTCTTTTTATTGCTCACATTTATTTAACACTTCACTGGAAATCGTAAATAAATCAAATATCCGGGACTGATCGCTGTCGGAGGATATCGGAAACAATTCTTATGTCAGTCAAAAACAAACTTGATCGCACTGCAACGAAAAGCTCCAGAGTGCGTGAAATTTGTATCGGAACAATCCTTCGAACAGTTGTTCGGAAGAACACCTCGCAGCAAAAATCCTCCAGATACCTCGCTAGGTCCGATTGAGAGGCGGAATTGGGCCTCAAACAAGATGCAGTCGACTGCCTTCTGTTGGGAACGCTATGTCGGTTGAGCGTTGAAGTCCCCTTCGGAGTATGCCTGCCAATCAAGGCAAATAGTTAAAGATTCTGCGGGCTGGAACATTGACATCCATATGCTATGTGCCCGCAATCATCGTGCCTTCGCCTCCCAATAAAAACCACGAACCACACAGAAACGGCGATGATTCTCAAAGGAACTACTGTGTTACTACCGTAAACGTGCGACACCTTTCCGCCTTTGGAAACCTGCCTCCTGTAAAGTGAAAGTGCGTTCCTCCAATTTGTCTAATTTGGATGAGTGTAAGCGCCGCAAAAGCGATCTATTCCATTTGCCACTTGTGTTCGTGTATTCATGTACCTTTTATAGTCTTTTAATGGCCAACTAATGAGATACCAAGCAGCCAGCCAGCCGCAGAGAAAAAAACACAACAAACAATGACACCCATGACATATACCGACTTGAGTGCAACCCCATTGCATGCAATGACATCCAATATATTCCCTTCGTCATCAATCCACTTAACAAAACCCCATCCTTGTTCCAGCACGCGTCTCACAAAATCGCACACCACAACCAGAAAGAACCAGGTGAACGAACCTCTTTACCTGGCGCACGTTCAAAAAATACCACACTCAACTTCATTCTCCATCTCTTTCGTCGCAGAGCGAACATAATGAAAATAAGCGCTGCAAAAAAAAAGTGAACGCACAGAAAACGAAATAAAACTAACACAAGTAAAAGAAGACAACTGCAAACAACAACAATATTGTAGTAAATTTTACCTTCTCATAAGGTGTGTCTGAGGGTCTAGCCCGGTACACGTTGCAAGTGTGTGCGTTGGTATCCTTTATCGTCGCCACAGTTGAACGAAGCAACTGCAAAGTAGCTCTACTTCTGTTTTATTAGGTATTCCTTCTACGTAAGCCAGTCGCCGCTGTCAGACAACAGTAGCTGAATCAGCGATGAGATTGAGGTGAAAAAGGGAAAAGAAAACAAAAAAAAAAAATATAAATGGATCAGCTATCATCCATTATTGTTATCACCTCGAGCGTATAAGCAGAAGCCACCGAAAGACCGTTTGAGCGGCTCACGTTGAAAAATTTAAATTTCGTGACTGATTTATTCAGTGACAGCACTGTATGCCGGGCACGCCAAAGTACCAAGCATACGAGTGGAGCTCGTAGAACTGAAAAATGGAAAACTGTCTAAAAATAGCTTTGCTCGTATTTTTCGTGTGCTAAATTTTGCCTGATTGGCAAATGGGTGTTGGTTTCAGCAAACTAAAGCGCGAGGGAGGCGCGATTTGACACACAAACGAAAAAAAATTTTGTACAGAAATAGAAAGTCTTGGAAGCATCTGTCAAAATATAGAGTCTAATTGATCAGCTTTTCCTCGTCTATTTTTGTGCTTTTCGGTAGATGAAATTTGAGTTTCTGCGTCCGAAACTTGGAGCGCAGCCATCATTGCCTGCAATCTTGACCTATTCCATTGAAAATAATGCGTCCCTGATCGATGACAGATGACACTGGAAACAGTTTTTCCAATTCCATTACGAAATATTTACACACAAACATGCAGGTGACGTCTTTCTTTCTATCACATGCCCACACGAATCCAAATATCTCGACTGTTCAATTAGAGGAAAAAAAAAGAAAACCAAACAGATGTGTCAGCACATTATTCTTAAAAAAAAGGTGCTAAAACTTGACGCATGCATGACCTCAAATAAAAGGGAACCGCCAACATGAATAAAACAAATTAACAAGTCTCATGCCACTTGCTGTCATCGCAGTGAATTGTACTTGTCTATGACATTTTTTTTTATTTTTTTTTTTGACAATCAAAAACATAATAAAAACAACAATTACAATTTAATACGTGTTATGAACTGACTCTCGGTGTGTGGTGTGCCAAAGTCCTAAGCGATGACTGCTTGCTGTCAATTAACAAATTCCACTCTCATCCGGTGGAAATCAGCAGCAGGTTATTGTTGGTATTGTGTGTGTTTGTATTCGAACAGTGCCTCAAGTCGGGGAAATGGAAGCAAGCGGCACACGAAAACGAAACCACCGAAAGTGTTTTGCCATTCACTGCTCTGATGCGTCGCACATTGGCAGCCTATTGGACAGACACACAACCGTCGGACTGAAAAAAGGGGGCAAGCCGATTGATTCCTGAATTTGGACCTTTTAAAATGAGTGATCGCAATTATTTTGACAGAGTTTGGTTAAATATTTAGTGGTAAATTGCAAACGGTGGAAATGAAGCGATCCTGCTGAACGTGTTTGAAACGCTGTCAAATATAAAAACCCCAGCACCTGAGAAGTGACTTGTTTGGGGAACTTGGCAAATGCTCTGCGGGGCACCCAGAAGAACCTGTTGCTCATCCAGTTATTAGCTCAGTTAATGAAACAAACTGGTAGAATGGAAAGACCACCTTATATGAAAATTGGAACTCAGCTATTGAATGGGATATTTTATTATCATATGGCGAACCAAGTTCATTGCCAAGATGACATGAAAATATATTCCCCTATCGAGGTGTCCGATTGGAACGGAACTTTCTAATTCCATTCGAGATATTTGTTCCGCCACAATTTTCGGAAAAATTCTCCGATGACATATAGCGCCGCTTGGCGCATTTCGTGGCAACGCGTTACGTTTGGCACATTTTTTCCGAAGCTCTTCGATAACTAATTACTCACTTAACGGGCTCCCGACCCGTGAATAGTCTCTGCCTGAGACACTGCAGCCTTCCTTCCTCTGCGATCCCGGGCACGCTGCTTCCAGTTATCCAGACCAAGCGCTCTGGCATCCGCGATGGCTTGGTCTTTGAAACGGAGGTTCGGTCTTCCCTGTCGTCTCGAACCTGGCGGCTGGGATTCGAAGCTGGAGCATTATTGTCCATTCGCTCGATGTGGCCGAGCCAATGTAGTCGACGTATTTTCGCCTTTTGGACTACATCCACATCTTGGTACAGCTCATAGACTGCGCGCGGTTGTATCTTCTCCTCCATTCGCCCTCCCCGCACACAGGACCAAAAATCCGCCGAAGAATTTTTCTTTCGAAGGAGCCCAGTATCAGCTCTGCCTTCCTGCTTATCGTCCAGCACTCGGCGCCATAAAGCAGAACTGGCAGGGTAAGGGTTCTGTAAAGCATACATTTTGTCCTTCGAGTTAGGAGTTTTGAACCCAATTGCTTTGCCAAACCGAAGTAGCAAGGTAATTCTTCGCCGGATCTCCACTAGGATGTCATTTGTGGAGTTCATGTTTACTCCGAGGTAGATAAACTCCTTAACTACCTCGAAATTGTTGCTATCAATAGTGACGTTCTGTCCTAGGCGGTGGACAGATGCTTGTTTGTTTGTTGATAGCATGTACTTAGTCTAGTCCTCATTTACTACAAGACCAACGGATTTCGCCTGTTCTTCAATCGCCGTAAAAGCCTCTATCACGGCACGCTGGGAGCGACCGATGATGTCAATATCGTCTGCATACCCCAGCAGCTGGACGGATCTGTTGAAGATAGTGCGCACTATCTGCTCTAGCACGAGATTGAAGAAGTCACATGATAATGCGTCTCCTTGCCGAAATCCGGTGCATGTTTGGAATAGCTCGGAGGAACTACTTCCAAATTGCACGTTGCAGCGTGTGTTCTCCAGCGGATCAGTTTTGCCGGGATCCCGAATTCGGCCATCGCCACATAAAGCTCCTGACGATGAATGCTATCATATACGGCTTTGAACTCGATGAATAGGTGGTGAGTCTCGACTTGAAATTCATTGGTCTTTTCCAGGATTTGCCTCAGTGTGAAAATTTGGTCTATAGTCGATCTTCCGGGACGGAAGCCACACTGGTACGAGCCGATTAGTGTGTTGCAGAACGGTTTGAGACGTTCACACAGCACGTTGGATAGTATCTTGTATGCGACATTAAGCAGGGATATGCCTCGATAGTTCTTGCAAGACACAGGATCGCCTTTTTTGTAGATGGGGCATATGGAGCTGATAGTCCAGTCGTCGGGCATGCTTTCTTCGACAACTAATTGGTGCGGAATATTTTCATGTCAAATGAACTCGTTTATGCATCATTTACTTTTTCCGAAACGGATACTTCAAACGCAATCTGATTTCCGAACGGATACCTCGATAGGGCTGATGATGTTTGAAGGATTGAAGTTTGCAAATCCTCCTTGTGGTTGCTTTCAATTCCAATTCACTGCGTGACACTTAGCCATTGCCGGCCGCCACGGATATCAATAGAATTCTCTACGATTCAGACTGTCAAAGAGTTGTTGTGGACTGAATTGACCCCATTTGGTACAAGTCCCAATAAGAACTGCAAGGATCATTCAACAAAAATGCGTTCGCATAATACCTACTTCTGCTCGCTGACCTACTGCATTTAAATTTGCTCCATCTCGCAGCAGACAATGACAGCTCTCATAGAAACATTTATCACAAAAACCGTCCTAGTTTGCGAACAACACTAAATTGAATCACGAAAGTCCTTGAGGGGCAACAACTGACAACAACACATGTAAACATTCACCCATTTAAACAAATAAAACGAAATACAATAAAGAATAACTAAACGTCATCGGATAGAGAAGTGAAAACAAAGAGTGATTTATTTTCTATTTTTAATTTAAGATACACACACACACACACACCATCCACTCGACGGTGAGATTATGTGAGGTATGATCAGGAGAGCAGCGAATGTCCTTCTATTCTCTGCGATGGTTTCTGCGGGGAGATTGCAACTCGGATAAAGAAGTACCTGACTTTTGTGTGACAAATGGAAATGTATAAAATCTGGAAATTGTCACAACGTGCGGTGTTTTTTTTATCCCTCTTTTTCAATGGCTATTCTTCAGTTTTTCAGCTCATCCCGACGTAGTCTTATTTTGTCTCGCCATCCGCCCACATCCTGGCTGACATCCTGACACTGCAACCGGTCGTTCAGTTGTTCCTTATCATGGTTTAGCAGTTCATACACTTCTGGCGAACATATAGTTAGCAAGCAGTAGCAGTGTCTGTTCTTTCTGCACATGCAAATATTTTTTGTTACAATTTTTTTTGTTGCCTTCTTCCTCTCAGCATTGCCAACAATTGGGTAAAATACAGTTCAAGTACCTTTTGTGGGTTTGGATGCAGGAAAGTGTAATATTTTCCATCTGCATGGTGCTGTAGTGAGGCTTTGTGTTGAGTAGAGAGGGAGGAAAAAAAATGTGGAGTAGTGCTGCAACTTCAGAAGGACCAGGAGCAGCACAATATACGAACGTGCTAGCATTTTGCTAATTTTGCTAATATAAAAAGGTCAATGGAACGTGCTGTTGGATATAGTGGATAACAGTGTTCTTTTGTCTGTATGTCGAGTCAATGAGTTCAGCAAATAGTAACGGATATAGTAACAATCTCAATTTATGCATGTAACTGAAGCTCTAGAGCACAGTGTCCCAATATCCACACAAGCGATCACAATAGAGTGAAAGGTGTGAACGAGTTACCGGCTGAATTGTCACGCATCGCTCACTCACAATTGGACTTCAATTACAAAGAGTGGGTTATCTGTTTTTTTACAGTGGCAGTTAATTTGCGGGCGATGGGCACCGTCGAAACGGTGCAAAAAACAAATGGAAAACATCTCGATCAGGAATACCAAAATACGCAAGAGCTGAGAGCAGTATTCTACAAGGAATTTTAGTTCCTGTGTGTGATGAGAGCTGCTGCCAATGGCCAACTTTCTATCCTCTAATCGTCGAAGCGATAGACCTCCAAAACTTCATATTCCAATTCATTGTCCATTTAACGAAAGCATAGATGATAACAAAAACAAATCGTTCGTAATAAAGGGTTTTCCAATAAGAGGTGTTATTTTGGTTTTCAAAGAAAAATGTCATTTTTTGAGATAAATGATCGGATGTTTATTTCATAATAAAGAGGAAGGTATGCCGTTAATAATGAAAAACAACATCAGCCAAATGGCCACCACGAGCACGCATACAGGACCATATCCTTTTCATGAAATTTTCCATAACCAAATCGCAAAGTGGCTGCCCTATGTCCTCGATAGCCTCACGAATTTTACCTTTGAGGTCTTGAATCGACGCTGGGCTGTTGGCGTAGACCTTATCTTTCACGTGGCCCCAAAGGAAGAAGTCGCAAGGTGTTAAATCACAAGATCTCGGTGGCCAATTGTGATCACCTCTTCGAGAGATAACACGGTCCGGAAACTTTTCCCATAAAAGATCAATGGTTTCGTTGCTTGTGTGGCACGTAGCGTTGTTGATGATCGACCGGCTTGAGTTCTTGTGTTATCTGGACTTTATAAGCCTCAAAACCCAAGTCTTTATGCAAAATACGGTGTAATGACGTTTGTGGAATGCCCAATTCCAAAGAACGACTAGGAATGGACAAACCTGGGTTTTCTTCAACGCTTTGGGCTACAGCAGCAATTATCTCAGTTGTTCTTGAGCGACGTGCACGGGTTTTATTCTTCACATCACTAGCTTGTCCCAACAGCTCGAATTTTTCCACCAATTTCAGTATTGCGGTCCGATAAGGTGTTTCACGCACACCAAAAAACGCTTTAGTTTTGCGAACTGTGACTGCAAGATTTTCACCATTTTTGTAGTGAATTTTAATAATTTCAATGCGTTGTGGAGCGTGTGTCGTTCCATTTTTAGTAATGGCGTAGCTTCTACTTATCAAATGTCAAAGAATAAAAGCTTCAAAAGTGACAGATACCGAAATAGCGGGTCATTCACAATAACACCTCTCATTGGAAAACCCTTTATATCTTATTCTTCCTGAAAAACAGTTTTTTTTGTTAATTTTGTAGCAGGTTTTGGTTTCAAAAAAAATATTTATGATGACTTTTAGCACTTTTTTATACAAAAAAAATAAACATGCTATACCTACAGCTGAACTTGGCAAGATTTCAAATATTGAATTGGTCACACCGACACCAGCATCGGAATGACTAAAAAAGAAAACAACCAACTGAATTGTTTATTCAACATGGTTGAATACTGAATAAATTTATCAACTCTAATGACACAGGCAAATAGTTGTCAACAGAATTGATAAATTAATACATTCAACTTGGACTTGCAAAAATGACACATACTATAGGTATTGGAAGTATCAATTTCGAGTAGGAATGTCGATCTCAGTCGGCTTTTGAATGGGTATGCTTGCTCAGATGGTTGTTATTTGAAATAAATATATCACTGCACTGAAAAAAATGGTTGTTTGAACCGGAATTACGTTTCTGACCTTGGCAATCGTTTTTTTTCCAATCGCTTCCTCTGTGTAATTGTTATTTTGATTTCATAACGCTTGCACATATCATTTAAAACAGCCGAGTCAATTAAATAAATACACTGGTGAAGGGCCGAAACACAATACAAGCGATTAAATTTCTATTCTATCTGAAAACTCGTTCTACAGTCGGCACTGATCTCTAATACATCAGTCGTCAATTAACTACATTCGCAGGGTAGGTACTTACAATCGGGCATCGCATACATGAGGAGAACGAAGCAAGAAAGCAGTGATGAATCACATTGTGGAAATAAAATAAAAAAAAGAAATCGAAACCAAATGAAACTTGGTAAAGCAAGAAATTCATTTTGTTCCAGCCAGGCAGGGGGGACATTGCTTTTGATGGTGTTACAGTTCACGCGGACCTGGCCAGCTCGGCACTTGACTAATGAGGAATTAAATGGTTTCTGACTGGTTACCTATACAGGAATGCATGCAGAATTTATTTTTGCTTCATATGAATTTATGGGATCTTGATGTCGGCGTTGCCAGGCGCAAAGTATAACAATTGGTGTGTATTTGATATTTAAAAATGAATAGGTCCGTTCTAGTACTTTTCTTTGTGAAATTCGTAAAATATACCAGATTTGTATAGAGGCAAAACTAGGTACTAAAATGTACTGGAATGGTATTAGAAAATATTTTATTAGAAACTGATTTTGTGACATTGATTTAGACCGTTTTTTAACGACCTAGTTTACACCTAAAAAATAGTACGATATTACTGCGCGACTATTGTAATTGTATTGTAAGTAATAGGCTCTGTACACTGCGACCAGAAGAGATCTATTGTGTTTGCCTCTGTTATTTAACCCAGAGAGCTGTTGAGGCTCTTTATAAACCTCAGTACTCTTCTTGGTCCCATGTTTCCTATGTCTGCAGGACTTAAGAACGCCCCTTTCATATGGATCGCTCTGCCCCTTGCCACAGCTGGGCATTCGCAGAAAATGTGTTCCGTTGTCTCCTCCTCTTCTCCACAGAGTCGACAGGAGTCATCGTCGGAAAGTCCCATTTCCACCACTTCGTTGTACTTCTTGTTTTGCAGGACCCTCGCTGCTTCACGGAAAATTAACACTGAAGCGTATAGTTGTAAAGGGTTTTCCAATGAGAGGTGTTATTATGAATGACCCGCTTTTGAAGCTTTTATTCTTTGACATTTGATAAGTAGACACTACGCCATTACTAAAAATGGAACGATACGATTGAAATTATTAAAATTCACTACAAAAATGGTGAAAATCTTGCAGTCACAGTTCGCAAAACTAAAGCGTTTTTTGGTCGTCGTGAAGCACCTTGTCGGACCGCAATACAGAAATTGGTGGAAAAATTCGAGCTGTTGGGACAAGTAAGTGATGTGAAGAATAAAACCCGTGCACGTCGCTCAAGAACAACGGAGAATATTGCTGCTGTAGCCCAAAGTGTTGAAGAAAAACCAGGTTTGCCCATTCCTCGTCGTTCTTTGGACTTGGGCATTCCACAAACGTCATTACACCGTATTTTGCATAAAGACTTGGGTTTTGAGGCTTATAAAGTCCAGGTAACACAAGAACTCAAGCCGGTCGATCATCAACAACGCTACGTACCACACAAGCAACGAAACCATTGATCTTTTACGGGAAAAGTTTCCGGACCGTGTTATCTCTCGAAGAGGTGATCACAATTGGCCACCGAGATCTTGTGATTTAACACCTTGCGACTTCTTCCTTTGGGGCCACGTGAAAGATAAGGTCTACGCCAACAGTCCAGCGTCGATTCAAGACCTCAAAGATAAAATTCGTGAGGCTATCGAGGACATAGGGCAGCCACTTTGCGATTTGGTTATGGAAAATTTCATGAAAAGGATATGGTCCTGTATGCGTGCTCGTGGTGGCCATTTGGCTGATGTTGTTTTTCATTATTAATGGCATACCTTCCTCTTTATTATGAAATAAACATCCGATCATTTATCTCAAAAAATTAAATTTTTCTTTGAATACCAAAATAACACCTCTTATTGGAAAAGCCTTTATTTCACAAAAATATCATTAAATAAAAGTCACTTCGTGTCGCTTGCTATGTATTACATAAAAAATATTTTAGTTCAATTATGCCCGGCACTACATTTTTTCCTCATTTTTGTAATGTTGAAAAGTCAGCGGTGAGTAAAAGAGACTAAAAGTGTATAACGAAAGGAGTAGCAATTGTTTGCTAAGCAACCGCAAGTTTCAAACCTTTATTTTTAAATAATCTTTCTACAAATGTCAAAAAAAATTTGATTTGAAGACATTTTTAATGCATTATTTTGTGGTGTGTACGCACTCACTCCTATCGGAAATGTTCGTTCTAATTTTTCCTACTGCTCTAGTTTCATTTTAAAAGCAGAAAAAATGTAGTGTCATAGGAGCTTTAGGTTCAGTCTTTGTTCGTTATTATTATTATCACTGAATGGCTGTGTTCAGTGTTCACTGTCAAATGAGAGTCATACAGGCTTGTTTACACCAAGTTTCGTGTGCTTTGATTTTATTTTAATTCATAATTTGGCTAAACCAAAATTCTGCTAAGTTTTCCTGCTACAGCCTGAAATCGTGCTAAAAAAAAATGCTGCCATGCTTTAATTCTGCTAAATTTACCAAATTGGTCAAACTGGCTGGTGCGGTGTCTGTTTGGAGTTAAAATGTAAACTGTCGTATTTGCCAACTAACTTTATATATATTCGTTTCGCTTAGGTGACAACGGACACAGATATTTTTCGTGATAAAAAACGTCATAAGATATGGAAATTAATCAATTTATTAATAAAAATGCGACTTGTTGCCTTTATTCGGGTATTTGTCGTCCTTTTGTTCTGCCTTTAGTATTTAATTCGCCGTGAAACAATTATAATGGGTTGCCACTCACCCAAAATTCGATAAAGGTCACAATAGGTGTTTTTATATATAAAATAAAATTATTAGTACCGCGCCATGAGATCAGCCCAAGCACAAACAAGCATCTCACCCCTGTAGGCCATTTAATGTACACCAAATGGCGGGAGATTGGTCCTATATACATGCGCGAGCATACCTGCACCATATCCAATTCGTTTACAAAGTTCTATTTTTAATTTTCCCCAAGATATTGCTGTTGTTGCTGTTGTTTATCTATGGCTATTCTGACAGTAGTCTCTCCGTCTGACAGGCCAGCAGCCGGGCTCGCTCAATAGTTCGTGTGGTCTAAAAATAAAAATAGAACATACCAAATAGCTTAAAACGAGATGAAGAGCAGCAAAACCACGATGAATTGATGCGTGCAAAGTGAACAGAGCTGTATCTCGGGGTGTATCTTCTTTGAAGCACGTTGTAGTCACAAATGTGTATAAAAATAGCAAAAGTTCTTCTTCCCTTTTATCCATAGGGAAGCTGTTGTAGCATCACTATTACATTTCAAGCAAGCATTCTATGTCCTATTCAATTGTGTCTACGCGAAAGTCTCTCCGTGCGTTGTCGGGAAAAAAAGAACCCAATGGAAGGGAAATGAAATCAAACTTTAAACTGCGAGTATAATAGGCAACAAAGTGCATACCTAATGCAATTATTATGTGGAGGATCCATTTTTTCCGTTGTAGTCTCTTCGGGAACAAATTGAAGGGCTGCTTTTTTTTTTCTACGGGGACTGAAATAAAATGCCATACGATTTGTGATAGGTCGGTTACCCTTTTTTTTTTAAGAATAGCTTGAAGACTGAAAAAGCTTTGCAGATATTACATGGTTGAGAGCACCGAATTCGGATCGGAGGGCTCTTTGAGAGGGTGAAATTTACCCAGAAAGAGGTTGATTAAATATTCGTCCTAATAAATAAAAACTAAATTAAAATAAAAATACTTTCAGTGATTTCATAGAAAATTCATCGGCTGAAGGAATATCTTCATTTAAAACCTTGGCTGTTTGTAAAATGCTTCGTTGGCTCGATGAGAGTGGACTCAGTTTGCAGGAAGGCCTTTGAAGTTTAGCAAGAGTAAAATAAGTAAAATAAAGCAACTGGTATCTTCCTCATTGAACACAAGTACAGGGTGGCGCACCAATTGTGCTACAATAAGAAATTCAAATAACTTTTTTTTTAATCGATGTATTTCATTTTTTTTTTTTTATTGGTTAGAAAATTAAATTTTATTTTAAATAGTTAGTTGTTTTTAAAGATTATAGACCGCAAATGATCTCCACGCTCTCCCACGCATATGCGGCACCTGATCAAAAAATTATTCATTGCGGCCTGAAGAGTTGAAGTTGGGATCGCCTCAATTATTGTCGTTATGGACTGCTTTAATTCAGTTAAATTCCCGGGCTTCGTTTTATACACCTCTTGCTTGACATAACCCCATAAAAAGAAGTCTGGTGCAGTCAGGTCAGGTGACCTTGGGGGCCAGCGAAGAGTGGAGTTCCTAGAAATTAATTTGTTTGCGAATTTTTTGTTTAGCTCCGCCATAACTGGTCTGGCTATATGTGCAGTTGCTCCATCTTGCTGAAACCAAACGCTGTTGAATGGTATACATCTTCGGCGCAGTTCTGGGTAAAAAAACTCCTTCAACATCTTTAAATAACGGTCCCCATTGACAGTAACGGTTACACCGTTTTCTTCAAAGAAGTACGGCCCGACAATACACCTTGATGAAACTGCGCACCGCACAGTGACTCGTTCTGGGTGCAGTTCCGTCTCATGGAGCATTTCTGGATTAGACTCATTCCATATACGGCAATTTTGCTTGTTTACATTGCCGTTAAGATCAAAATGGGCCTCATCAGACATGAACAAACAATTGATCAATGTGTTGTCTTCTTCGGCCATTGATATCATTTTTTGGCAAAATTCCAGGCGAACAGGCAAATCCTGAGGGTTTAACTTGCTAGTAATTTGGACTTTGTACGGAAACAAGTTTAAATCGTCATGAAGTATCCGTTGTAATGACCGTCTACTAACTCCAATTTGCCCCGATAAGTTTCGGGTCGAAACGCTCGGATTGGCCTGTATTGCAGATGCTACTGCTGCGATTGTATCCTGAACCCGAACATTGGCATCTCGATGGTACGGCCTTCGTGCGATGCTTCCAGATTCGGCAAACATGTTTACAAACCTCATAATGGTCCATCTACTCGGGGGATTACCGCCAAACTCCCGCCTAAATTCCCTTTGGACGGAAATGACGGACTGCAAAGCATGGTACCGTTGCACTATCCAAATTCTTTTCCCCGTAACCCAAGCATCCATTTTTATAAATCTAAATAGTAACCTACAAAATAAAAAAAAAATAAGCCGATTACTCACACAGAAAAAAAGTTATTACGTTTTATTTTTGTAGCACGATTCGTGCGCCACCCTGTATTAGGCGTTTTTTATTTTACCCACATTATCGATATAAGATCATTGATTTCCTCGGCGTACACAACCGCAATGATTGACGTGTCGGCCAACATTCTGCTTTTTCATCGACTTGCTTTATGCTACGTTTTGTTTGCCGACACGTGAGCAAGCCACATACAATTGACCAAGATTGATGTCACAAATAAACACCGATTGTCCTTGCAACTTGTTGTCATTGGCGCTTAAATACAAATGTCAAATCGTACGAAATAAGCAGCATCCGCGGAATGAGAACCTTTGAATATTCTCCTCAAAATCGTGTTTACAGTTGTAAGTCTAGTAAGTCTGGCAGCTGTCTGACTAGATGTATCTCAGTTTTGATTGGCTGAAATCGGTCATATGAGCGGCTGTTTCAGTTGACGTTTATGGAGGGGTAGCCGACGAATCTAGTCAAGAAATTCGTGACTGAGTACTAAGTTGACAGTTCGCATAAGTTGGCTGATGTACTCGTAGAAAAAGTGACGTTCCCGAACAATCTAGTTTTTGCGTTCAGGTCACATCGCATCCAGACCAATTTAGTCGACTTAAGATAACTTGATTCTTGAATGTGCCCATAGAGTTTGCGCAACAAACAGCCGACTTTTTAATTTCAAACTGTGACTCAAATTACCAAAATCTAATTGTGCCGCAACGAAATCAAACGCGTTTGCTTAACTACACTCTTAACGATGGAGTCTTTTGAAATAGCAAGCCCATCCAATTCAATTGGAATGACGAAACGAAAAGGAAACCTGTCATATTGCGCAATGGCAACCACGCTACCTGGAGGTTTTTAGAGTCATCAACAAATGTCAAAGTCGATGTGCTGCGTCATCTGTTTTCGAGCAAATGCAGAAACCAAAAACAGCATGTGCTGCTTTGCTGATTCTGATTAAGTTGCTGTCTATCTCAGTTTCCCATACAAGCTTTCATCCCAAAGTAGCCTATGTCCTTCCTTGTGCCAATACGAATACATCAAGCCCAAAATCGTAAAAATCAAATGATCCGTTCTCGAGTAATGCGAGTACACACGGACACGGATTCGTCTTGAACTACATGTGGCTGTAGATATACATTTTTGAATGAAAAAGTAAATTGGACCATTGGACCCATGTCCTTGTCATTGTCATTGTTTTTCTTAGTAGTTTAAAAGAAAAACCAAGTAAATTGGTTGAAAATTACGTGAGTTGTATGTAAACGCACAAAATATCAATTTAATTTTATACAGGGTGGGCCAAAAGAAGTCATCCGATGTTGTTTGGCTAAAATTTTTTTTTTTTTAATGAAAAACTTCGATTCTGTTTTTTGATTATGTTTATTTGAACCTTTAGAATTTTATTGGTCAAGTCGAGAAGATGATATCGGCCAAATGGGCGCCGTCACAATTGATTGCCATACGGGCTTGTATAAAGGGTCATTCATTTTTCAAAAGTAAATCGAAATAAAACACACACAGCGATACATTTTTGATGAAAATTTTATTTCATTATAAAGTTTGGACTTTGCCATAGAGTGTGAAGCACAATATCATTCAAATGGCCGCCTCGGGAAGATTCGCAGCATGTGATTCTTTTGAGGTCATTTTCACCACTTTTTCGCACAATTCGGGCGGTATCTCGGCCATAACTTGAGGAATGTTGGTTTTTAATGCGTCTAGAGTTCGGGTTCGTAACTACGGTCTTTTGCGTAGCCCCACAGAAAAAAATCTAACGGTGTCAAATCGCATGATCTTGGTGGCCAGTTGACCTCGCCAAAACGTGAAATTACGCGACCAGGAAACTTCTCACCCAATAAAGCCATAATTGGTCGTGTTGTGTGGCTTGTTGCCCGTCTTGTTGGAACCACATATCGTCCAAGTCATGATCTTCAATCGCAAATGCAAAATACCCCAGTGTACGACACGTTGAACTGCTGCGAACGCCGGGAAATCAATAAATTCGGATCATCGGCAACACTAGCACTTGCAGCAGCAATACTTTCGACTGAACGTACATTACGATGATGCACAGGCCTTGCGACATCAGTAACGCTTCCACACTTCTTCACAATTTACCGATTGCTTGCGTAGTCGGTTGATTACGAGACCATAATCATCGCGTAATGCGCGAAAAGTGGCTCCGTTTGAATCACCACTTTTGTAGTAAGTTTAAATAATTTTAACGCGTTGTTCGATTGTTAAGCGGTCCATTATCGTAAGTGACAAACAACTCATACTATGACACTTCAAATGACAGCTGAGTTTTACAGGTGTCAAATGCCAGCGCTACAAACTTGAAATAGGAAATAGAGTCCGTGGAACATCTTCTATGCCACTGCCCAGCTTTACAAGAACGCCGCTCATCCTGTATGGAAGCAAGGTTCTTCGAAAGTTTGGACGACTTGGGTACCTCTATCAGATATAAAACTATTCCTCAACAGATCGAAGTGGTATTGTTAGCCACATGTCCTTACATGTATAAACAGGGTACTCACAATGGGCCGGCACGGCTTCCGTGTGAAAATTTGCATCTGATGCAAAACTGCCCTCCCAACCTAACCTAACCTAACCTAACTTGAAACCACGAAATGAATGACCCTGTATATTGATCATTTTGACGAAATGAAAAAGGCCTATTACAACTGGGATCCTATCCAGAAACTATACCAAACAAATAGGTAAAAAGGGACCCTGGCCTACAACCATTCGTTTTGTGTGAGTTTTTAATTTTTGGGACGTATGGAAGGGATCTCCAATTTTATGCCGAGTCCAACCGGCTTCTTGAATGAAGCTCCTTCATGACAGTTATATACTCTCGAAAGTTTCTCAGACATTCGCGAGAGGTTCATAGGAGGCTTACTGAATAAACCGTGGGTGTGCGCTCTATTACAATCGCACTTCACATACCGCACTGAGCCATACATGCCAGCGCACTTATCCATCGACCCATTCATGGACTGGACATGGACATATTTGTGTGGTCAACTTTTGCTGGCCATAACTGCTCTCAACACAAATAGTATACCCAACATCGCATTGAATATCGTTTCCGTCGAGTTCGTGGATTAAGCCGCCACCCTAATGAATAATCCACTTTGATTGATTCAACGTCAGTCATTTTAGTTGAATGATAATTCCTGTACAGAAGGCGCATAAAACACCGCTTCACAATCGGATGCCAAACATTTCGTTAACAAGAAAATAATTATTTTCGCATTAAGTGTACTCACCGCACAAAAATATCTACCTTGCCACGGTCGAGCCAAAGTTATTTCCATTCGAATAGGTAACCTCCGGCAAAGCGAAGGACAAACAAGGTATAGTGAAAACTTTCGCCAGAAAGCGGGGGGTCGGTCTGCAGGAAAGGCGCATAAACCATGGCGACCTTGCCCGTCCAAGTGGCCGTGTGTATTTTCCACCGGAAAACCGGAAGAAGGATATTTTATTTATGACCTCCTCCCGGCTTGGAAGCGCCAACAAAGCATATGAAAATCTGAAGAAAATTATTTATTTCCATTCCACATTCAAACTGATAACAATCGGGGGGAACTGAGAAGGAGGCATCCCGGTTATTTTTAGAAGTAGTAGTAGGTATGAATTTTCATTGGAATTTTCGGCAAGAACAAAGTGGATTGAAGTGCTTCGGGAAAATGGAAAAGTTTTCTTCTATTTTTTTCTGTTTTTTTTTTTGTTCTTTCTTTTTGTCAACGGCGTTTGCCCATACGAGTACTGTCACCGGCCCGAGGTTATGTATGTGCGGGCAACCAAGTTAAATTGGTTGTGGCGTATTCATTAGCACGTAACAGGTATATGCGAGGCAGATTGTTTTGGCTGTGGCAGCTGCGAGCTCACTCTGACCTTTTGCTGAGAAATAAATTTCCAACGTTGTTATTTTAACGCTTGGAACAATTTTAATGACAGTTGACTAATTTAATTGTTAAGAGATGAACAAATTCTTTCGGTCAATAGTTGTTTGGAATTTTTCCCCGTGAAGCTAAATTTCA
Organism: Cheilosia impressa; assembly: GCA_948293265.1. Classification (NCBI taxonomy): domain Eukaryota; kingdom Metazoa; phylum Arthropoda; class Insecta; order Diptera; family Syrphidae; genus Cheilosia; species Cheilosia impressa. The sequence continues at coordinate 50,739,547 of OX411881.1, read as the reverse complement.
ACTTTCCACGCATGGTACTCTGCAAATAAATTGAAGGTTTTCCGTTGCCATACTCGTCAGAGTTTTATTTCATTTCAAACTTCACCTCTAACAGAAGCGACAGAGGACTCCCGAAGTGAAATAAAACTCTGACGAGTCTCCATTTATTTGCACATTTATTACACACGCATCGAAAGTAAGTGTCCTCGAACGGCGTTGACCTCATTTCGTAAAAAAATGGAACAACCCCCAGTTACAATTTCTTTCCCGTCCGTAAAGGAATACATGTCCCAATTCTTCAATAAAAAAAAAAGAAAGGACGAAAAAGATATCGCATATCCAAACAAAATATAAGGTCCTACCTGTCCTGAGCAAATTAATAATTGAGACCAGTGCCTCTTGGGTATATAAACAATTTATTATAAATCTGTCTGGCACACTTTAACTCGGTTTGTTTATATGGAATTTCCCAAATTGTCATGTCGTCGCATTGTCTGTCCTTACCCAACAAGGACTGTCAGTCTGTGTGATTAGAAAAAACACGCACGCGGAGGGAATGAAACCAAAAACTGAAGAGCCGTGGCGACCCAGTGAAAATGCGGTCAAACATACTTTTTGGGTAAATATTGTGTCGCAGATTATCACCAAGTGGGATCCCCGCCGCCGGCTAAGGGGTGTATTGATATCAGTTGACGAATATACATTTTTTACTAGACTGGGATTTATTTATTCATTATAATTGACCTATCGTGCCATGGAAAGCAATTAACGAGAGTGGGAGTCGTGACTCTTGAGACTTGGATCTGATGTTTTCTATTAAACACTTTGCGCAGTAAAGTGTTATTATCTTTACTGGCAATTTAATAAAGCGACTGTCATAAACAGAAGAGGAATGTGTTCAGCTTTAATTTTAAAAAGGGAAAATGTCTGGGTACATGAGCATTTTTTACACAAAGCCACAGAACTTGTTGTGCGATTCAACAGGTACTTGTTGTAGCTTTGTGGTAGGGGCTTCAATTTTTATATAAAACCGGCCTGAGCATCCAAGTTTGAACGGTCCGTTTTATTGAAGTCGTATTCACGCAATGTGCTTGTTTCCAGATTCTGCATTTATAAACCTTAATATCTCATTTTTTGAAATACATACAGATATAAATGTTGCTGAAGTGCAAAAAAGGAAACTCGATCGCGGTAGGTGGCGCTGTGGTGTTGGTTGAGTTATTGATTCATATTTTTAACGTAGTAAGAGAAAGATATTGTATTCGTTCAAAATTTCGAACTCGAGATGTTAATCAATTCTGACATTACGATGATAGAGTAACTCAGAAGAGTGGGTCGCAAAATTCTGTCTGTCTGTATGTCCCGAGGCCTACAGCCTAAATGGCCACCCGAATTTCGTTCAAACTTCGGATTTGGAGTTAGGGGGCTTACAGTTTGGGGCTGTTTTCGTGTTTTGCACGGTAACCTCAATATTAGTGGTACTTCCCATACAAAATTTTCATACTAGTTTGGTTTGTTCAAAAACGGCTCGAACGATTTCAACCAAAATTGATATTTAAGCTTAAGTAGGTGAGGCTAACATAACTGCATACTCAGTTTTCCGCTTAAAAATCGAATATCAGCACTTTTGAAATTTGGACATGGTACATAACTCGAAAACGGTCCATACGATTGTAACAGAAATTCATTTCCAAGGTAATATGGTAATATGGTAATTTATAACTTAATTGCAAATTCAGTTTTTCTCAATATTATCGTAAAATGGATTTTTGAAAAAGTCGTTTTTGAAAAATTTAGTTTTCTTTAGATTACCTGAAAACGGCAACTACGATTTTGACTAAAATGCAAACTTGGAGAACAATTGACGTTTCCAAAATGATTGCGTCCCTAATTTTCAATTCGAATCACCAGAAACGCTAATTTTAAGAACTGCTCATATCTCGAAAACCTCTTTTTCGATTTCGATAAAGCTTTCAAAACCAAGTAATGCTTACATCCCGAACAATAACTTGTACTCGGTTTTCAGCTAAATAGTTAAGCAATAGTATTTTTCAAACTTAAACATTGCAATATTTGGAACTGTTTGGTCTGGCAAATTTTACAAAAACCGCCCTAACGATTTTGATAAAAATGCATTTTAAAGATAAAATCAGTATTCTAAAAAAGATCCCGTACTTAGTTTTTCTCAAAAAATTCGAAAAAATATTTTTTTTTAATTATTTATATTTGACGATCTATTTTTACATATTTATACTATGTTTTTGTTATAACCTCCCCACTTCCGATAAAAATGCAATAACGCAAAACCTTATTTTAGCTAATAGTACCATTTTTTCAAGCTTGCTGAATATGCATTAAGATAATTGCAACCACTTGCTCACACAATCAGAAACTCACACTTTAATTGCGCCCCCACACACGTCTATCGTTTTATAACTGCTAATGCAAACTCAAAAACAAATCCCTGAAAACTTACATAATAGCTATGTAAAGATATCGGTCTAACAACAGAAAACAGATGCCTAGCACTCAAACATCTTGTAATAAGAGCTCAATAAAATAGTACTGCAGACGTAGACTCTTTTAACTCTTTACCCATAATTTGGGACAATTGCCTGTTACTGACAGCTTCAACTTATAAGAAGTCACATTTTCATTTATATTTATGTACCCACTGCCAGCCAGATGAATAACCCAAAAGTGAGTGATGCTTGTGCGGGGTTTGAACCTGAGCCCAGCACACTGACCACTGAGCCACTGCTCGTAGTTATTACCCTATCTTGCCAAACATAAAGAAAAAATATATAAAGGGTTTTCCAATAAGAGGTGTTATTTTGGTATTCAAAGAAAAATTTAATTTTTTGAGATAAATGATCGGATGTTTATTTCATAATAAAGAGGAAGGTATGCCGTTAATAATGAGAAACAACATCAGCCAAATGGCCACCACGAGCACGCATGCAGGACCATATCCTTTTCATGAAATTTTCCATAACCAAATCGCAAAGTGGCTGTCCTCGATAGCCTCACGAATTTTATCTTTGAGGCCTTGAATCGGCGCTGGGCTGTTGGCGTAGACCTTATCTTTCACGTGGCCACAAATGAAGAAGTCGCAAGGTGTTCAATCTCAAGATCTCGGTGGCCAATTGTGATCACCTCTTCGAGAGATAACACGGTCCGGAAACTTTTCCCGTAAAAGATCAATGGTTTCGTTGCTTGTGTGGCACGTAGCGTTGTTGATGATCGACCGGCTTCAGTTCTTGTGTTAACTGAACTTTGTAAGCCTTAAGACCCAAGTCTTTATGCAAAATACGGTGTAATGACGTTTGTGGAATGCCCAATTCCAAAGAACGACGAGGAATGGACAAACCTGGGTTTTCTTCAACGCTTTGGGCTACAGCAGCAGTATTCTCAGTTGTTCTTGAGCGACGTGCACGGGTTTTATTCTTCACATCACTAACTTGTCCCAACAGCTCGAATTTTTCCACAAATTTCTGTATTGAGGTCCGACAAGGTGCTTCACGACGACCAAAAAACGCTTTAGTTTTGCGAACTGTGACTGCAAGATTTTCACCATTTTTGTAGTGAATTTTAATAATTTTCAATGCCTTGTTGAAGCGTGTATCGTTCCATTTTTAGTAATGGCGTAGCTTCTACTTGTCAAATGTCGAATAATAAAAGCTTCAAAAGTGACAGCTACCGAAATAGCGGGTCATTCACAATAACACCTCTCATTTTAAAACCCTTTAGGTCAAGAATCAAAAGAATATGTTCGAGTTAGAGGGATTTTCGACTTAGATGGAATTGAAGGGAATGCAAAAATATTGTCGAAAAATTCAAGTTAGAAGGAAAGTTGAGTTATAGGAGGTTCGACTTAGAGGGATTCGACTGTACATCGTTATAAGTCAATATTTTTCATCAAATCGTCCTCACACCAAGGGGATGACATTTCGAACCTTTCAAAAACGTAAAAAGCTACTCAAAGCCCAATTAGAGCTCATAAAATATTTCCTGCCCTTCAAAGGAAATTTTCTTTTTATACGATTCGCCTTTAAAAATGTACTCCATCAATTTACCCTTTACCCTTAAATGTGGAATCACTTTACAGCGTAAATAATTAAATTCACCGACAACTGAGGAAGTAGCACAAACTATAATTACCAACTGGCCTCGGCTATGGTTGCCCACTAAAGTGCGGTCCATTAACTGCATTATACTAAAGAAACAAATAAATAAGGTTACACAATTACACAGAGGTGGGGGGGGGGGGGGGGTTGGGGCATCACATTAGACGTCGATAGTGAGGTCGTGTTTTCAGGGCGCTCTTCTGTTCTTCCAATTTCCGGTTGGTGAACCATCTCATTTCTCCCGTTTTATCCCTGTGCTAATTCAATAAGCCATAAGACAAACAGCCCGCAAATTGAGTTACAACAAGGGGGGGCAACAGAGAAAGCTTGCAGTTGCATTGGCATAGTCTTCGATTTGGTTATGGGACGATTACATCAGAGAGGCATCATTTGATTATAAATAAATAAAGTTAGGTTACGTTATGAAACTGCAAAATAAAACAAAAGAAAAAAACTGTGTTGTAGGTATACATGTCTTGTTATTTGTCCCCTCTGCATCATCGTTGTAAGTGCAGTAGGAAATAATTCCATCAGCGGATGTCCCCAATCTTGTTGTAGGTACATCGTCTTCGAGTATGTGATTAGGGGCAGTCTCTGTTCTACTCACTTTTCCGTCTTTCAAGTTAAATACACGCCCATAAACTTCATCTACGACAACAGAGGATGTTTTTGCAGTTGAAACCGAGTACGAAGTTCTTTCTTTCAGACTATACCCTTAATGGAAAAAAAAACCACACTGACTGATGATGATGGCGGAACATCCTTGCTCGGTTGTGCCATTAGGAAAAAAGCACGTGCCTAACGGTTTGTTGCACCGGGTTTTGTGAAATGTTTTGTTTTAATGGCGTGTTATATATTTTTTTCCCCCCTGTAAGAACGTCCTAGATTTTGATAAACTTCAGTTGATGGCAAAAGGAGGATGAATGAAAAACGGAAATTTTATATATACATATGTATATTCAACAGACAGTCGAGAGTGTGTTCCAAGACACTTGTCGTCGCGTTGTTCAACATTTGAGGTGTAAATCCCTTCGTATTTTGAGAGGGGAGGTTATTTGAACGAATCATTACATTTTGAATCGAATCGAATTTATCTCTCCGAAGGCAAATGACAGACAGAAGAGGCCAACAAAATGTAAAAGCAATTTTTTTTTATGTACTGTACGAGTTTTAAGTGTGACAGCTGAATAGATGTGGAAGGCTTTTGCGACATACAGCCTTTTTCTGTTTGGGATATTCAGCATGATTTCTGGATTGCTATTACTCGCTAGTTTAGAAGCAGTTCTGCAGTTCGTCCATTACCCAAACCTTGTTCCCACCATCAAGGCGGTTGTGCCTTTGTATGAAATTGTTTAGCAGACAATTACTTCTTCTCTATTGTGACGTGGGTTCAATTATATAAACAGACGTGCCAAAGCAGTATTTTTAGGTAAAACCGATTTTGTGCAGAACATTCCATTCTGACAGTAAAACTGTCATAAAGGTGCGCTGAACTATTGTTACATTTATTGGTTTATAAAAGAGGAACTGCTCTCTCATTTGTCTTGTTTTGTCGGACCTTCTAGCACGCAACCTTTCACTTAACCAGCGAACGAGCGACGGCCATCCATTTTGTTTGCAGTCCTTCGTTCATCGGTTAGTAAATACCTCGTTCACCTTCCACTTGTGTCACTCTGTCAGTCAGAGTCATTTAAACATAGCTATTCAAATTTGAAAAGAGAATATTTTTACATTTGAAAATGTCAGACGCATTTGTCTTTCGAGCAACTCCAGAAACCCTTCAGTCGGCATCCACATCACATAAGAAATTCCGATCCACCCAAGCCCCTTCAGAACCTGCCCCACGAAAACGATCCAACACTTGCAGAATACAGACTACGCCGAACCTTTAAATGTATATTTACACTTCTCACCCCGCTTGTGGTATGACCTTGTTTAAACTCCCACCATACTTGTTCACAGGAACATAATTTGAATCCACTTTGGCTGGGATAATCCGCAGACCTATGTCACGCTCACTTGCCCGCCGCCGAGACACAAGGGAAACACGAAACACGAAACACGTCTCCTTCACACAGTAAACAATCCAATGTTGAGTTGGAATATTTTTCCACTCTGCAGATAGTGTGTGTATGGCAGCCACCCCCAAACATTCGCCCAAGGTGTGTAGGCAAACCAGAGCGGACCCAAAATACAATACCAGCGGAATATGCTCCCCGGCGGCGCCACCGGCGCGGTTGTTATAATTAATGTCAACCTGTGCACTCACCTTGACTATAAATAGAAATACGAAAATATTAAATTTTATTTCCTTCTTCGCGAACATCATGCCTTCGCTCTGTGTAAATGTATGCAAAGCAATTCGAAGGGTGGTTTTTTGAAATGAAAAATTACCCCAATCCACATAATTAGTTTTGGCTGCTGTCAAAATTAGAACATAGCCAAAAATACCGGCAAGAAAAGACGCAAACAAATGTTGCGTATACGACGTGGTGGACAAATTGGCGGTACTACAATTATTGTGCCTGTAAACACATTTCGACAGGGCCAAGGGGAAAGCTTTTAATTGGCAAATAAAGATTACATCTGGAGAGAGAGAGTGAGATGAGAAAAAAAAATTACTTAATTAACATCCGCTAAAGGGAGGGGAAACCTCCTCGAAGGAATTTTCTTTTTATCTAATCAAAAGCGGTTATTTTGTTCTTCTGTTTTTTGCGTTTCTACATTCGCTGTGTTAATTTCATTAGGTCGCCGGTGTTTGGCTGGAAAAAAAGCAAATAAAAACCGAAAATAAAACAACTCGAATGGCAAACAATAAGGCTTTTAAGTTGATAACAACAAGTGTAAGCGACATAGTGGAAGGGTGTGAACTGTGTATGTTGCATATGTGTACAAGTGTTATCGGTTGATATCGCTTTTTCTGTTTTAAGTTTACGTTACGTGAGAAATTGTCAAGAGATAAGAATGTTACGTCCACTTGCAGATTGCGCGGGCATAGACGCAGTTGTACTAAATGGGTTTTCAGCAATTTTTTTTTAAATTGCATCAATCTGGTTATGGGAATAGGATATTTTATTTAGGAGTAAGAAAGGTCAAACTCCTCCTTACATACTTAACGGGCTACCGACCAGTTATCCAGACCAAGCACTCTGGCATCCGCGATGGCTTGGTCTTTGAAACGGAGGTTCGGTCTTCCCTGTCGTCTCGAACCTGGCGGCTGGGACTCGAAGCTGGAGCATTATTGTCCATTCGCTCGATGTGGCCGAGCCAATGTAGTCGACGTATTTTCGCCTTTTGGACTACATCCACATCTTGGTACAGCTCATAGACTGCGCGCGGTTGTATCTTCTCCTCCATTCGCCCTCCTCGCACACAGGACCAAAAATCCGCCGAAGAATTTTTCTTTCGAAGGAGCCCATTATCAGCTCTGCCTTCCTGCTTATCGTCCAGCACTCGGCGCCATAAAACAGAACTGGCAGGATAAGGGTTCTGTAAAGCATACATTTTGTCCTTCGACTTAGGAGTTTTGAACCCAATTGCTTTGCCAAGCCGAAGTAGCAACGGTTTCCTAGGGTAATTCTTCGCCGGATCTCCACTAGGATGTCATTTGTGGAGTTCACGTTTACTCCGAGGTAGATAAACTCCTTAACTACCTCGAAATTGTTGCTATCAATAGTGACGTTCTGTCCTAGGCGGTGGACAGATGCTTGTTTGTTTGTTGATAGCATGTACTTAGTCTTGTCCTCATCTACTACAAGACCAACGAATTTCGCCTGTTCTTCAATCGCCGTAAAAGCCTCTATCACGGCACGCTGGGAGCGACCGATGATGTCAATATCGTCTGCATACCCCAGTAGCTGGACGGATTTGTTGAAGATAGTGCCTTCCGTGTTGACACCTGCCCTGCGCACTATCTGCTCTAACACGAGATTGAAGAAGTCACATGATAGTGCGTCTCCTTGCTCTATTAAAAGCTGTTCTAATATCAATCTCCAATCTCCTCCACGTATTTTTTAATTTCGTGTTGGTAAAAATGAAGCGCTATACGAAGAAACAACGCATTTTAATTGTTGAGCAGCGTTTTAAAAATAAAGAAGGTTTGCCAGCTACAGTCCGCAATTTCATCTTCAGTGATTCTTTATCGTTAATTGTCAAAATTGTCGCATTTGGGGATCAGAAAGCCCACGAGTAACTGTTGAGAAACAAACGCATCCACAACGCATGACTCTTTGGTGCGAATTTTATGTTGAAGGCATTATCGGACCGTTTTTCTTCGAAAATGCGGCTGCTCAGGCAGTAACAATGAATGATGTTCGTTATCGTGACATGATAACCCAGTTTTGAGTGCCTAAATTACAAGATATGGATGTGACCAATATGTGGTTTCAACAAGACGATGCCACATGCCATACAGCTAGAGAATTACAGCATGAGTCGTTTTCTAATCCTAATCGTATAATCGGCTGTTTTTGCGATCGGAATTGGCCATCCAGATCTTGCGATTTAATGCCATTGGACTTTTTTCTTATATATGCAAACAAGCCCACGACCACCAACGCCTTGAGAGATTAAATTGGGAGGTGCATTAATAAAATTCAGCCACATTTATGAGAAACGGTCAGAGAAAAGTTCAATAAAAGAGTACACGGCCATTTATCCAATGTGCTGTTCCATACATAACCCCAATCTGTATACTCTATAAATCAATATAAAATTTAAGCTTTCTAATTGAAAATTCGATCAAAATTACATATTGTGGGACACCCTTTATAAGTGTGTTCCTCGCTTTTGAATCCGGGGTTCTACTGTCAACTTTCCTAATAAAAACTTGTTGTAATGACAACCAATACCCACGGAGTGTGTGCTATCACGGGTGTCACCCAGAAGCTGTAGGTATTTCACAAGCTCACATTTCAAACTAGAGTGTTGAAATGGACGCCTTGGTCCTCATTTGTGCTGTACTATTCAGCCAAGCGATTCGTAAGTGTCATTAAACAACAATTCCCCTTATACCTCACTGTCCCGATTTGATTAAAAAAGACTAAATGCAAATTTTCAACATCTGGTCTAGACAGTCATTAACTAATACGAGCTAAATATTTTGTCACGCCTTGCTGTCGCTCTGCCCATTGTCTATCTGCCTTTGCTTATCTCAACGATACGAGTGCCTTGGTAATTGAACAAGTACGTTTATTTTTTATTTTTTCTGGACTAGTCTCTTCTATGTGTAATCTTTCAAGAGCAAAATAATAATCCCATTTATTTATGTACAAAGCACTTGACATTAAGGTCATCCAGTCCAACCCACACCAAATATTTAAGCAATGTTCTTGATTACGTCATCAATTATTTAGGTACTAGTACTAGGTATAAATTCCACTCAAACACAATCATTATCTTATCGCGTTGAAATCGTCGTGTGCAGCTCATTTTTAAACGAAACAGAGTCATCAGTGTGTGTGTGTGTTGTTTTTTTTTTTGTTTAATCCACATCGATAATAATAATTTAATTCATTTTCAAGGTTACATTTAGAAAACGATATATACGCGATTGGGTTTCGTGTTATTATGAAGATTATTATTATTTTGTGTTTTATACTACTGGCAGTTATGCAAATCACTGCGGTGCATGACAAAAAAAAATTACAAGCAGTGAAATAGCAATCGCGTTAGATAGGTGGCGAGTTCTTAATAAGTTGGCAAAAAAAAAAATTACCCGCATACAGATGATATGCAATTTATTTGAGAGGGAGTCGGATGACAGTATAAGTAATAGATGAATCGATTCGTTTGGAAATTCATTGATGTGTTCTTTTGCAAGATCAACTATTTTGCATATATTCAATATTCGAATTGTTAACTCTTGTCTCTTGAGATGTACTTCTCGAAAAGAAGCGAACAACAATTGGGAAGTCGTTTCGAGACAGTAGTCACCTATCTTTTTCTTGCAAATAATGATTTAAGTGCTTTGCGCCGTTTCCGACAGGGCACCCATTTTCGAATAAATAAATCAGAAAAAAAACCAACGTTGATCGAAACTGGGAAATTCAGTCTGCAAGCTGTCAAACGCAAACTAGCCATTGAATTCTCATGGGTAATTTGTGACAGTTCACTTTTTTATTGGGTTTTTAACGTTTGTTTTTGTGAACTTTGAAGGAAACACTCTCAGTTGAGCCTTGTGATTGCTGCTTAAAATATACATACATTTTTTTCCCACAATGTAACTTTATCATAATTTATTTCTTATAACGACATTACCTCAACAATGCGAACTTTGCGTGATGTACTGAAGAATTAACACCCAAATTTTGGTAATAGATTTCACTTTTTCACCTACACGATGGTTGTATTCAGCAAAAGAAAAATGTGAAAAGATTTCTAATCGGACTGCCTTCAGCGCATAGTTAATTGCATTTTAATTAAAACTGGCGAAAAGAGATCAAAAAAGAATGCTTAGCTAGAAAATGTTTCTATAGGCTGCGGAAAACTGACCTGGATTAAAAGAGATTGTTCTTTAATTTGCCCAATGAGAAACGATTGTTTTAAAGTTAAAAAATCGGTCAAAAGTTATCACTTTATAATCTACTAGCTGGTACCCGCAACTTCGTCTGCGTAGAATTGGTACTTCGAGTAACTCAATTAAAATATTCATATCAACAACACCGCCACTTATCGGGTCCAAAACAATCCTATCTTTCAATCCAACCAATCAGCCCTACAAATTAAAATTCAATTGGTAAAATACGCAGCAAATGTATTCATTTCTTACCAAAACTATAGATACCCATGATGAATTTTACTATCCCTAACTTGAGAAACTTCATCCCCTTCACGTTTTGAAGGTAGCCTATGTCATTCTCAGAGGTCCCATCTATCCCTATAGCTACCAAAATTTATAAAAATTGGTTTGCGGCCTTGAAAAGGAAACATTCTGACTTTCGCATTTATACCTCAATTGATTGGGCTTCTTGAGATTCTCTCTCAGATTTCAGATTTCCCGTGTGTCTAATCGACCTTAAAACGTCACTTGCTCTGTGTGTTGATATTTGTGCGATTGGAATATGTGTAGCCTTCGACACTTTTCTAAGCGCTTTCCATTCACTGGTTAAATTTTATATGAAAACATTCAAGATGCTCGCCCAGATTGATTTCTAAACATTTGTACATAAATAATTAACAAAAATTGATCTACCCTATGCAATCCGTTTCTTTGCAGTTGAAAAATTTCACGAAAGCGTACACAAACTCAAACGTACTTGTATTGTTAAATCTGAAGCAAATCTGAGAAAAAATCCAGATTCGCAGAAGCGCTCTGAAATCTGAAAAAGATTGCTTTTTTTGTACCAAACGAACATAAAAATTGCTTTAAGAGCAAAAAAGTGCTCTGAGAGCGCTCAATCGAATACCACATAAGATTATATGAAGCCTACCTTCAATTTTTGGTCCAAATGACAACTGACAACAAAACTATGCTTTGAAATAACAAAGTGATGCCAAATTTGTACAGATATTTTGTGATCACCTTACGTATTTGACTATTACAAAATTTTATTCAAAAAATTTATATTTTTTCTAATTTTCGTAAAAAATTGTCACAAAGTAACGTAAATATAAACGTCATCTATCATGAAAATGGCGTCGTAAAATCGCTCCAAACAAAATGTATGGGAAAATGTATTTTTTTCATAGTTTTTTTTTCCCGGGATTTTTCTGGAATTTTCTTAGGTATTCTTCTTGTTTGGCCGGAGACCAGTCCAAATTGATGCGAATCATCGAAATCGGTCCAGGCGTTCTTGAGTTATAAACGTAGTAACTAACGTCACTCTCTTTTATATAAATATATAGATTTTAAACTCAATCGCAAACGGATCCAACAATTTTTTCCTTTCGATTTCAAATGCTTAACAAATGTAGTAGATCCACGAAGGTGCACTTAAAACTAATTCTCTCAAAAGCTGTGTTAAAAAATGTTGTAAACGTCAAAAGTTATCACAATTTAGCACTTCACATTCAACAAATGGTTTCCTTTCGATTTGTTACGATTGCAAATGCTCAACAAATGTAGTAGATCTACTAACGTACATATTGGCTTTTGTTGAAAATAATTCTCTCAAAAGCTGTGATCAAAAGACCTTGTAAACGTCAAAAGTTAACACATAATACTCTATTTCAAAGCAATTCACATTCAACAAATTCTTTTCTTCCAATTTTCTACGATTGCAAAAACTTAACAAATGTAGTAGATTTCCTAAGACTCTTGTCAAAACTCATTCTCTCATAAAAATTTGATTTAAAGATCTATTTAAAAGCAACTTCGCAAGCGGATTCGTAAATTTTTTGTTCTCTGCTTCATATTGAGTATGCGAATAAACTTACCCTATACATTAGAGGATATGAGGAGTAATAATTTATGCGATACGGGTCGTTTGATTGTCGATCAATTGTGGTTATCGTTAAAGTCGCTCTAAAATTGAAATGCACGCAAAGCAATAACTGTTGAAGTTTGAATGGTAGTCATATGACATTCTTTTCAGTAGAATCGATTCCCATTTAATGTGCGCGCACAATCATTGACGTATCATTCCAACAGGAAGACACTTTTATAGCGACAAATGTTGGCCGTATTTACATACATACTTCAAAAGTGTGTACCCATGCTGTAGCTTCATCGTTAAAGTGACAGTTGATTGTCAATCGGGCACTTTGTTATTGATTTATTTGTAACAAAGACATAACTAACGTAATTTCCACTGCATACTTGGGCTAATCAAACAGTATTTTCTTTCATTCCAGGTACGTACACATTTGCCGATCTTATTACCATCTTCTGATAAACAATTGAATTCCAAAAAGACTCTGTAAGTACGCGAGCATGTCCCTGTTTAATCCTATGCAGTTATCAAATCCAATATTTACACAACAAATTAACGATAAAAGCATATTTGAACAGCTCTGAACCAGTAAAAGTCCCTAATACACCTTCAAATATGTCGGTTTTAGTTCGTTAGCTATAGCAGCCGGGAGGACTTATCGCTAAAATACGAATTTAATGAGCCAAACAAATAAATAAACTGCCGCATAAGTGAACAAACAAATGGGGGCAATGTGGTGTGCGTGCGCGTGAACCAACCGTCCATACATACACCTAACAAAGAGAAACTGATTAAATGAATTCAATGCGAATGTTGCTCGAATATACCTCTATACGAACGGCACAAAACAGAAGATGCAGCATTGCCGCTACACATTGGATTATGTCATTTGTCCGCACCAATTTGTATTTTTAGTTATTCTCTTTTGTATTGTGATTCGGCTAGAAACTCGGGCTTAGTATTTATGTTTCTTTTTTTCTTATTATTGATGAGACGTTGAACTCTGCAGCAGTGTATGTCATTGATTTCTAATATTGTTGCATAAAATGGCAGAAGAATGGCAATTGCATGCTTGTGTGTGTGTGTTTGTGCACACGGGAGTGTGCGTCTGACGATTTCTCAATATGCGAAATGCGTGTGTGTGCCCAATTGAAAGACGCTAAGGTCTCAAGTGCCGCCATATGTGAAGTGGGGTTAGCACTTTTTAATTGGCATTTGTGCTATACCTTGACAGTACAGTTGGATTTCTTAATTGTTCAAATTATGTTGGCCAAGTTTGCATTTTATGAAGTGCAAATGATGGCTGATGAGAATGACAGTAAAAAATCAAAATATAGGTACTGGCCTCGGTGATAGAATTTTGGCATGTGTTTCAAATGGAACAGGGGTATGCAATGGATCCTTGGGCTGGCACCACACAGGATGATTGAGGGGGTGAATCTGTTTGGCCAATTAATTTGTATTAAAGGTAGCATAAATATAAAAATATTTTCATATGTTTATCACAGTTCGAGTTATTTAAAACAAATACAAGTCCCACCATAAACGTACTAATTTCCTTAAAAAAAAAGTAAGAATGTTTTATGGGGAAACGTCATGCATAGGAAATAGTTAAATTAAACAGATATGTCGATAATAGAGGGCGGGAGTGTGTTTGGCTACCCTTTTCTGTCTGAACGTCGTTTTTCGAACACTCGGAGTACTACGACTTCTACTATGCAAGGACGTGAATAAAACAGAGCAAGCGACAAGGAAGCTAGGCACTTCTACTGCAGTGGAGGTATGACTATTGCAGTGCAAACGTCAAGGGACAGTTTTACAAGATTTCGCATTTATACAGAAGGGGCTTTCGAGTAAAAAGAGGGCGGTGTCAAATTTTCCCCTTTTTTCTTTTAAATGCAATTCGAAGTTGAAGATATTCAGCGATCATGAAGTTTTTCACGGAAAAGAGCCGGCTTTCCACGAGTTGAATGGCATCTAGTCACATTCTGTGAAAACCATATAACGTCCTTCGAATTCAAGTTTGATGTTCGAATTCAATGACATCTAGCGTCTTTCTGTTAAAATCATACAACGTTCCTCCAATCTATAAGTTCAGTATTCCACGAGCTGAATGACATCTGGCCCCTTTCTGATAAAACCATATAATGTCCTTCCAATCTAAGGCTTTGAACTTTAGTGGGAGAAAGTGAATTGTCATTAATTTCAAGGAATTACGAGTAACACTATTTTTATGTGCATTGTTCTTTGTAAATACAAGGTGGGCCAAAAGAAGTCATCCGATGTTGTTCGGCTCTCATTTTTTTTCTGAATGAAAAACTTCGATTTTGTTTTTTGATTTTGTTTATTTGAACCTTTAGAATTTTATTGGTCAAGTCGAGAAGATGATATCGGCCAAATGAGCGCCGTCACAATTGATTGCCATACGGGCTCGTTTTATGGCATTTTTCATCACTTCGGCGAGAACTTCGGGCGACAGATTCTCGCACTCGTGTCGAATGTTGTGGCTTCTAGGGTCCTAGGCTTGTTCACGTAAACACGGCACTTCAAAAAACCCCACAAGAAAAAGTATGGAACGGTTAAATCGGGCGATCTTGCGGGGCAGTGCAAATCGCCAAAACGAGAGATGAGGCGACCCGGGAACGCCGCCTTCAGAATATCGGTTGTGGCTCGTGCAGTGTGTGCCGTAGCTCCGTCCTGTTGGAACCACATGTCCTCCAGTTCTAATTCGATCAATTGCGGCAGAAAAAACTCAGTTAATATGGCCCTATAGCGCGCACCGTCCACTGTTGTCGTTTGACCAGCAGCGTTCTCGAAAAAAAATGGCCCGATGACTCCTACAGCGTGAACAGCGCACCATGCAGTAACTTTGAGCGGGTGTAATGGCTCCTCGTGCATTACTCGTGGATTTTCGGTGCCCCAGAAGCGATAGTTTTGCTTGTTCACGTACCCGCTGAGGTGGAAATGAGTCTTATCGCTCGTTATGATTTTGGTCGAAAAATCGTCCACTTCGTGCTCGAGATTGAGGATGGCTTGGGCGTAGGTTACACGCGTTTGGCGGTCGACAGGCAGCAGCTGATGCATGGACTGGACTCTGTACGCGAACATGTGCAAGTCTTTGAACAAAATCGCCTTAGGGACGACCGGCTGATGTCTAATTGCGAGGCGTCTGGTCGATGTTTCCGGCGACAGCTGGACATCCTCGTCAACAGCGGCGATATTCTCGGCACAACGGGCGCTCCGGGGCCGGCCACTCTTGGCAACGTCTCGTGTGGTCCCATACTCTTCAAGGTTGGTGGCCAAACGCTGCAGTGTTTACGCAGTCGGTGTCGAGCGGCCGTGAAATCGGCGACGGAATTCGCGCTGCGCCAACACTAAAGACGAATTGTTACGCCAAAAAAATAGACACGATTATTCCGCGTTTTTGGGGAGTGTATCGCTCCATGGCTTGTTCACTTGTTTTATACATCTGTCTAGTCCACAAATGTGATCTCTTTTGGACCACCTTGTAAAAACGCTCATTGCGTCAAATGGCGGAAGCATTTTTAATTGAAGACACAAAATATATGCGAAATATTTTCCAGGGCCCTACTGTTGTGGACTTCAAAAACCAGTTTTATAAAGTACATTTAAGGAAAGTCCAACGTTAAATGTTTTGACTGCCTTACATTTTTTGTAAATACCAACAAACTGTCAAATGTTGTTTTGAGTGTACTCTATCGGCTTTGTATTTAAATAAATCTATTCCGGCGTAGCAGAGGGCGTCGACTGTTTAACAGTCCGCTGTGTAAGGCCACATTTCGATGACTAATCGTCGATAACTAGATCTGTTTGACTATAAAATATTATTTCGATAAAAAAAGGTGTCACGCTGTTAAAAAAAAGTTCTTCTTCTACATTTCTTCTCAAGAAATAAAACAAAAATGGCCACAAAGTTGACATTTCTCAAACAGCTTTGTAATCGAATTCGGAACGAACCAACAACGGACATTGTCAAATCGAAAACCTATATTGTTGGCAAAATTCCGAGAACAATCTCGTTTGGAAAGTTCTCCCATTATCGCACACAATGTGCCGCTGACATTTGCCTTTTGTGCAGTCGACACCTAATTTAATTTAAAATGTCAACTTTTCCGCTTCAATCCTCTTACTCGACGCAGATTTAGTTTCTTGTTTGTAAATAAAAATGTGTATAAAACACATTATTTGTCCCACCATGTAATCATCAATGTCAGCATGTGCCAGCACACACACCCCTTAGACCATTAATCCGTTCAATTATCTTTATTATTTCCCCACTTGCCGTTATAATATACTGTGAGGTGAAGTCTTAGAAGTTCCTTCCATATTTCTTTGCTACATTCGAACCGGAGCGAAATAGAAAGTGCAAACGCTACGTACGTAGCCATATAAATTAAGGGTACAATGAATCACATATACCCCGCATATATGTGCAGCACAAATAGCGGGCGGGTAGCTGAACATGTTTCTCACCCAAGCGAGCAAAATCTTGACTGCAACAAATCCAAGAAAATCAGCCAACAATGCAACTTGCAATAGTTCAGCTCTGACGTTGGTAGTGGTGTACAGTAGGCTGGGTGCAGAAAAAAAGAAGTGGAGTTGAAAAGTGATGAACTCATGTGAACCCATCGACATGATGTAGACTTATACGTGACAAAAATGTCGCCGACATTACTAACTATATACAGACGTTCAGAATTCCATAGACGACCCAGCTGGCTGCATGCAAGTTTTCCGATTTAAATGGCTTCTATTGTGATAGTGACGTGCAACTTCGATACCATGCCAATTTAAATTTTGAAGCAAATCGTTTCCGTTCTCTCCAATTCTGTTCTTCCGTTTGAATTAATATTTGGGGGCTGGCAACAAACTGACGTCAACTAGTTTGACTTACGCATGTTTGGCCGGCGATTTTGTGTTAAATAAATCCAGTGACAGTCGCATGATTATGAATTTTAAATTTTATTGATGTATTCAACTTGGCAGAATCTCAAAGAAATTCTTGCCCGGAGGCCTTCGGGTTTTCTTGACACTGAACTTTTTCAATTTATGGGTTATTTTATTTAATTTTTTTTTTCGTTGATATTTTAAAGATAGCTCAAGAATACCGTGGGCAAGGTCAACGACGCTGGCCAATTGGGTGAGTGATCTCACAAGTATGTCAGTTTATAGAGACGTAGATGACATTTCATTTGAAAATTATGGCGGACTATCTGAAAATCTCTCTCGAAAGCTTGAAAGTGCCAAACAGAGAAAGAGAGAGAGAGAGCAATTTCTCCCTTCATTCAAAAAGGTGCATTGACACATCTTTCTGTTCCTAATCCCCGCCACTCGACAGAGAAAACTAAAGTGCACTGCACGTGCCTAAGTCCATACTCTTACAGGATGCATTGTTTGTGTTTTCGACAGAATTTCAATTTCAAAAGCCCTCTCACCTCCTTTCAGCTTCTCATCCTATCGTTGCCGCAATCGTCTAGCAGATTGAGGTTAACTTGTGCCACTTTTCGACTGAACGCAAATAAATAGATTGAATCAAATTAAGAGAAAGAAAGAAAGATTGAATGCAAGCGAATTGGAGAAGGCGAAGATACGAAATGGAATGAATTTAATGCAAGAATTGCAATAGCTGCTGAGCAGGTTCTTCGCCTCGCAAGTCAACTAATTATGCATTCAGTAATTACTTGAAGTGCGCTGGTGTTAAGTGGTGTCATAAGTTATGCCAATTGAGGAGGCAGACTTTCCGATTTTGAAGAACTAGTTGGGCATACTCGGTGTGGATGTTTATTCGAGCATTGGCTCAATGGATGCGTTTCTAAACACACAAATTAAACGGTGATTATCGGTCTGACAGATGTCAAACTGAGGAGTCTGAATTTCCGATTTTGAAGAACTAGTTGGGCATACTCGGTGTGGATGTTTATTCGAGCATTGGCTCAATGGATGCGTTTCTAAACACACAATTTTAACGGTGATTATCGGTCTGACAGATGTCAAACTGAGGAGTCTGAGTTTCCGATATTTAGGAACTAGTTGGGCATACTCGGTGTGGATGTTTATTCGAGCATTGGCTCAATGGATGCGTTCCTGAACACACAAATTAAACGGTGATTATCGGTCTGACAGATGTCAAATTGAGGAGTCAGAATTTCCGATTTTAAAGAACTAGTTGGGCATACTCGGTGTATAGTTTATTCGAGCATTGGCTCAATGGATGCGTTTCTAAACACACAAATTAAACGGTGATTATCGGTCTGACAGATGTCAAATTGAGGAGGCAGACTTTCCGATTTTGAAGAACTAGTTGGGCATACTCGGTGTGAATGTTTATTCGAGCATTGGCTCAATGGATGCGTTTCTAAACACACAAATTAAACGGTGATTATCGGTCTGACAGATGTCAAATTGAGGAGTCAGAATTTCCGATTCACAAATTATTCGGTGACTATCGGTCTGACAGATGTCTTGGTAAGAAGTCGTGCGAGTAGCATAAAAGATGGCTGTCATCTGTCAAATTATCTGTCCCAGTGTTGCCATATTGAACAAAACAAAAACCCCTCTTATTAGTGGGACTTCCTTCCTCTTTCGCTTTCAACTCTGTTCTGACTGATTTCTAAAAATAAACAATTTTCTTTTCTACTCAGCTGAATTTCACAGGAAATCCCCATCAAATTGTTCTTCTACAACTGTAATCAATCCAGAAATGCCATTGTCTTGCTTCCTAGGTTATTTCCAGTTCATACTGAACATCGTTGTGCTGAACTTGTTTCCTTCCACCCCTTGCTCCTATAATTGACAACATCAAAAGGCTAAAATGTCATTACTCGCAAATTCACATTCAGTCTCCCATCCGCCTAATCCTCATCCTCCACGGTCAGCAGTTGAGCGTTCGACCTGTTCGCTCTGTTGACAATGGGTGTTGCCTGTCTCATTGGAGGAAAAAAAAAGGAGAAAAATAAACGTCAAGCATAAAACTGCGTAGTGAAACAAACATAAAAAAGTTGTAAACATGTCCGATCCACGATAGCAGCGCGCCCCTTTATTGTCGCTGCAGTTTGTATACGTATTCGCGTTGTGTAATTAGAGAACATGGTTGAGAAAGGGAACGAAATTTCGCTTCTTGATTGTCTTAAAGGGCGTACCAATAAGGTAAACTTAAAAACTGAAATTCCCCCGCTTGATTTATCGCCTCAAATTCAAGTTGAAAGTGGGCGAAAGTTAAATTTCTATTCCCTGTTCCCGTTTGAGGTGCAACGTCATAAATTCCTCCGGTGGGTAAATGCGCACACGCCCGCTGAGACAACAAGTCTCCTGTGGCGTATGAGTAACAATATTTCTTATATTATTGTCTGACAAATTCGTTCCTTTACGCTTGCACAATTAAATAATAAATCCGCTGCCAAATGAACAGCAGACGTGCAAAACATGCGAAGGTACTCCCTAAGCACACGTGACTGTGCCACCCGAATAACTCAAATCGTATTGCGGCAATAATACCATATCACAGGATTTAATTTGAATCCTTTGCCTTTTGAAGTAGGTACAGCTTCGTAGGTAGGAATTTTTGTTTTGCGTTGCGTTTTACTTTAAACTATGGTTTCCTTTGGATAATTCCACAAGCAGCCAAAAGCAGAAGTTCCCCGATGATAGAAAGCAAAATGTACCCGATACCACATTCAGACTGCTGGCTGCCTGTAGCTGTGTATAGCTGAACAGGAGCAAACGCCACCAGTTTCTGTGTACAACAACTGTGTTGCCATTATGGAAACAAAAGGCGAAAATAAAACGAACATTTCGCAGCGAAAAAAAAATGAAACAACAAAGGATGCCTTCTAGCGAAACGAGTGAATTCGACGGAATGAGAATGAGAGGGAAATCCTGACGAAGAAAATTAAAGAACACCACTGACGGAGCGGGGGAGGAGGGAAATGGTTTCTCTTCGCCGCCACAAATCAAAAAATAAAAGCAGCTGTGGGAAATAACCCATCGACACCTGTTGAGCTGCAAGTCCTTGTGCTTATTTTTTTCGTTTTCTTGCTTTCTCTGGCTTCTGGCGATTGGTTTGAGGATGGATATTTGCACTTGCAGTCACGAAACTTAGTTTAGAGATGTACACCGTACAGTGTGTGGGTGGTGGGTAGATTTCCTTTTATTGTTGAAACGAAGAAAACTCTCCTCAGAGAGTGCAAAAAAAAAAGAACTGTAAGGATGTACGAGTACCAATGTATACATCGTGCATTTGTATACATCCACTTTGTGAAAAGGTTCTTGTGGGCCCCGAAGGATTAAAGGGAATTTTTTTTTCATTTCGTGCTCTTGAACACTGCGTGTGTTGAGATTTGTGTTTTCTTCTGCTTTTGCATATTCAGTTCAAGTTCATTTTGCATAAATATTAAACATAAACAAATAGTTGTTTTGCATAATGTGGGGGAATTCTACGAAGCTCAGACTTTCCGACACACACACATTTTTGTCCAAACAAAAAGAGTACAAAAAAGTAAAGAAAATGCGACTCTTTAACGAAATCTAATTGCGGCTGGGTTAGAGAAATTAATTTGACTGGCAATTCCATTAATGTCAGTGCCAGGCAAAACTGTTGTCGGCGGACTTGTTTATTTAGGACTTAAAACAAAAACGTATATATACGTATTCGCACAAATAGGAATCCATTAATCAGCTTACGACACGGGACGATGCTTCTTCTTTTCGTTTCTTAAAATTTAAAATTATCTCCACAAAAAATTCTATTCCATTTAGCTACCCAGAATCATGAGATATTATTAAAAAGAAAAAGAAATGATTGAATAAAAAACAATAAAAAACAATCCGACAGCTAAAAATATCTTTCGGAAAACGTGTTTTTTTTTCTGCGAGCTAATAAACAAAAGTATTTGATGAAAAAGAAAAAATTGCTCGCCTGGGGAATTTCTAAATCTGTAAAAAATTAATATTGTACATACGAGTATCAGGGCGAGTGCATGCGGGCAGGAAGAAAATAATTTTTCATCTCTAGGGGGGGGCTGCATCTGTTATGCTCATTTGAAGTGGAGCCAATATTCTTGTTTGTCCCGTACTTTTTCAAAATTTATTTGCAATTATTTCAGAAGTGTGGGTATTTATTTTTGAATAATTAATCAAGACACGGTTTAATGCGGGCGAGGACTCTTTCAAAGTTTGTCATTCAAGAGTATATTTTTATTTGTTTGTTTTGGGTGTTTGTTTAACGAATTGTTTTACGCGTTGAATGAATTAGCTAAACTGTTGGTTACTTTTGGTGTCGGTTTTACTAGCGATTTTTAACTACTAAGCAGGGGTGTCAGCACGTAACTTGATACAGTCGAGTTCAGTCGATACAATCGAGCTCTGGCAGCACCTAATTTGTCTCAATCGATTATCCTCGATTGATCATCCTCGATTGAGACAAACTGAACTCGATTGTATCAAGTTACGTGTTCTATAGGAAAGCGAAATTTCGTGAGCCGTCGCTATAATAATATCAACATGCATAGCTTTCCCATAATTCCTACCATGTAAACAAGAAGGCCGACGATCTCAGCAAAGCAAGTAAAGTAAGTTTTTCAACACGAAACCACAGTACTTCGAGACGCATAATAGTTGTTGTAATCGCATGCTTAAAATCTTACTTTACTTTGCTGAGATCGAAGCTAAAGCTTTTTTTCTTATTATCAGATGACCGAAGCAACAAGAAAGTGTATTTAAAAAAAAAAAAAAAATCTGTCAAGTGTATAAAATCAATGTACATACAGCCGTACTACAACACTCTATTACAATTTTGTCAGTCATCTGAGAAATTGTCAAAATCATATGGAAACTGTTAACACAAAAGCCAGAGCAACAATAACAACTGTCATCACCACAAAGTAATCGGCAGAATTTCTGGCGTTTCGGTAGGCAGGCTGCCTGCATTCCGGTCCAGAAAAAAGAAGAACGAAGAACGAGCAAAATAATTTAAAAAATGTGAAATGTTAAACAAAAGTGTGCTATTTAAATACCTAGTTACTAAGTGACAAGTGAGCAACTGGTTGAATGCTCGTTGCAACAATTCGACTTCGTTCCATTTGTCCACCGGTTTTAACGTTTGAGACAATTATTTTGCGGACAACCGGTTGGAAGTCAAAGCACAACTAAAGTTATCGATATTCGGCCTTACCAATAATCAACTTTAGGCTGGAAGTTTACGCAAAGACCCCACACTTTCCAAAATCCCTAACTGTAGGGTTAAGTGTTAATGTTCAGAAACCCATGTTTATCTCGGGCATTAGCTAAATAGATCCTCCCGAAATGCCATTTTGAAGAGGAGTGTTGCCCAACCATCCTAAGCGATAGTATGGAATTTCGTAATAGGAGCAAATTTATATACGCTATTGTTCAGCCTGAACGTTTATACTTATAAACTAATTTTAGTAAATTGTAAATGTTTTCTGATTTTATTCGTTGGAATACAACAATGAAAGTGGTTTGTAAGTCTAGCAAACACAAATTTGTACAAATGTATGCACAAAATTGAAAAATAATGCATTTTTGTTTTATTTCTAAACACTTACCCCCGTTTTACAATATTTAGCATACAAAAATTTGACATAACTGCTGAGTAACGAGTTTATAACCTTTACGCAGCGATTATTAATATTTCTGTTAAAATATGTTGATTAAAAGAAATGGTTAGTGCTTTTCTCTGCTTTATCTTGTTTAACCGCTAGTGCTTGCTTTATGATTGATTTTCATTTTAGTTTGTAACGAATGCATGCTAAGTAAAAAATAAATTTGATATAAGTTTGGGATCTTACCAAGAATTTCTTGAGAGTAGTCGCTAAGAGAATAAAATATCTGTTCATTTAATATTGGACAGCTCATACTTGGATACTTTTTTTTACAATTCGCAGTGCCTTAAGCGGCAGGTAGATTTTGGATGAAGATCTTAAATATTGGTGTGGAAATGGTTGTTGTGAAAAGGTTGACTTCGCGGAAAATATAGATAAATAGAAGAAATGTCAGCAAAATCCACGCGAAATAATAAATTTTCGAACTGCTGGAGGAATATCAGGTAGTATGTGCGAATTTAAGATATACAAAGTTCTGTATTACTTGGTGCGAATTCATATAGGAGAAAACATGACAGCTTTCGTGTAGAAGAATGTCCACGGCTGATATAAGCTATGCAATTTTTAAAAGATCAAATTGTATTTATTTTCACACCTCCATATACTTTTGCAAGTACAATTTTGCAAACGGAAATGAATAAGCAGGTTAATATTTCTTTCGAAAATATTCACTTGCTAACGATCCAAATGTGATCTTTGGACTACCAATAAGTTTTTATTTGGATTATCAGCCAACGAGTAAATCAAAGCATTCCAATAACCTGTGTTCCGTTTATTGTATAATTTAAAAGAGACCTTATTACGACACAAATTCACTCATAAATGAATCGTGAAGTATTAGAAAACAAAGGAAAGCGTACTATAAAAAGTACCGAAAATTGTGTCCGATCGAACAATAGGGCATTACTGATTTGCATACCATATTTGACAGATCAGCGGGTATTTTGTGCATTTCCTATTTTCTGTTTTGCTTTTTGCTTATAATACTTAACTTACTTAACGGGCTCCCGACCCGTGGAGAGTCTCTGCCTGAGACACTGCAGCCTTCCATCCTCTGCGATCCCGGGTACGCTGCTTCCAGTTATCCAGACCAAGCGCTCTGGCATCCGCGATGGCTTGGTCTTTGAAACGGAGGTTCGGTCTTCCCATAAAGCAGAACTGGCAGGATAAGGGTTCTGTAAAGCATACATTTTGTCCTTCGAGTTAGGAGTTTTGAACCCAATTGCTTTGCCAAACCGAAGTAGCAGCGGTTTCCTAGGGTAATTCTTCGCCGGATCTCCACTAGGATGTCATTTGTGGAGTTCATGTTTACTCCGAGGTAGATAAACTCCTTAACTTACTACCTCGAAGTTGTTGCTATCAATAGTGACGTTCTGTCCTAGGCGGTGGACAGATGCTGGTTTGTTTGTTGATAGCATGTACTTAGTCTTGTCCTCATTTACTACAAGACCAACGAACTTCGCCTGTTCGTCAATCGCCGTAAAAGCCTCTATCACGGCACGCTGGGAGCGACCGATGATGTCAATATCGTCTGCATACCCCAGTAGCTGGACGGATCTGTTGAAGATAGTGCCTTCCGTGTTGACACCTGCCCTGCGCACTATCTGCTCTAGCACGAGATTGAAGAAGTCACATGATAATGCGTCTCCTTGCCGAAATCCGGTGCATGTTTGGAATAGCTCGGAGGAACTACTTCCAAATTGCACGTTGCAGCGTGTGTTCTCCAGCGTCACGCTACATAGCTGGATCAGTTTTGCCGGGATCCCGAATTCGGCCATCGCCACATAAAGCTCCTGACGATGAATGCTATCATATGCGGCTTTGAAGTCGATGAAAAGGTGGTGAGTCTCGACTTGAAATTCATTGGTATTTTCCAGGATTTGCCTCAGTGTGAAAATTTGGTCTATAGTCGATCTGCCGGGCCGGAAGCCACACTGGTACGAGCCGATTAGTGTGTTGCAGAACGGTTTGAGACGTTCACACAGTACGTTGGATAGGATCTTATATGCGACATTAAATAGGGATATGCCTCGATAGTTCTTGCAAGACATAGGATCGCCTTTTTTGTAGATGGGGCATATGGAGCTGATAGTCCAGTCATCGGGCATACTTTCTTCCACCCATATTTGGTTGATGATTTGGTGCATGCGCCCTACCAAAACATCACCACCGTATTTGAAGAGCTCCGCTGGTAAGCCATCAAAGCCGGCGGCCTTGTTGTTCTTTAGCTTTTTTATTGCTAAGCCAACTTCTTGTATACTGGGCGGTGGAACTGGATCTTCATTGACTGGACATGGGTTCTCTTCTTGCCCTATCACTCTCTCTACATGATGCCCATTTAGCAGCTGCTGGAAGTGCTATGTTTCCATCACTGTTTCGAAGAGCCTTCGTTCCGGTCTTGAAGCCAGCAGCCAGTTGCTTGGCTTTCTTGTAAAGGGTGATTTTTTAAGAGGTTTGAAACTTTTTTTAAAAAAAAAACAACAAAAAATTCGAAAAAATGAATGAAATATTTATTTGAATCGATACTTTGAACCTTGCAATTTAATGTTTAAAGATAATTTCATGCAAATGTTGACCGCGGCTGCGTCTCAGGTAGCCCATCCGCTGAGTCCAATTTTGGCATACTCTTTCACACATATCGGCCGGTATCTCACGAATGAATGCATGGATGTTGGCTTCCAGTGCGTCAATCGAAGCGGGCTTGTCCCTTTACACATTAGCCTTGGCATACCCCCACAAAAAATAATCTAATGGTGTCAAATCGCACGATCTAGGCGGCCAATTGACCGGCCCGAAACGTGAAATTAACTGTTCACCAAACTCGCCTCGCAATTGCGCCATTGTTTCGTGTGCTGTGTGGCATGTGGCACCGTCTTGTTGAAACCACATATCATGCAAGTCAAGAACTTCCATTTCGGGCAAAAAAAAGTTTGTTATCATCGCTCGGTAGCGTTCACCATTGACAGTAACGCTGCGATTCGCATCATCTTTGAAGAAATATGGCCCAATAATGCCGCCGGCCCATAAACCGCACCAAACAGTGGCTTTTTCGGGATGCATTGGTAGCTGTTGCAATGCTTCTGGCTGATCTTCACTCCAAATGCGGCAATTTTGCTTATTTACGTACCCATTCAACCAAAAATGAGCCTCATCGCTGAACACAATTTTTCGATAAAAAAGCGCGCGATGAACATTTCGAACCGAGCACGAATTTTGATAGTAAAATTCAATAATTTGCAAGCGTTGTTCATTTGTAAGACGATCCATGGTTAAATTGCAAACCAAACTGAAGCTGTTTGAAGCTAAAAGTGACACAAGGTACTAAACACACGTCAGCTGTCAAAACCAGTGTTGCCAAAACCAAACCAGCTAAAAAATCACCCTTTAGAACTTCCGGATGTTGCTTCGATCGCGGGACTCTTCGATCTCCTTGAGCTGGGAGACTGCGTAGGATCGAAGACTTACTGTACCTAAAAAGGAAAAAGGTGGAAAAGTGTCGTATTCTTAGCAAATTTTATTGGAGATAGAAATGTTAAGGAGAAGTTTTAGTGAAAGCTAAAAATACAAAAACAAAGTTACCTACCGAAAGATATCCAATAACAAAAAAAACTGAACAATTTAGTGGAAGCTTATAAAAAAATGCAACATTAACGCAGTCTTTCGCAAACGAGGGTTAATTTTCTTAGGCTTTGGGAATTTTATTTTCGGAATATTTCGAATGTGGTCTACGAATATTCCTGGACTAAGTATAAATTGGTTGAACACAGCTTGGGGATTTTTATCTTCAACTTGAGAATTTGGTTTAATTCACTCAAGGTTGACAAAGCTGGATATTCCGGAGTTGAGAAAACCCAAAGTTGGTCAACTTAGACCGAAAGTTGACCCAAAATAGTAAAAGTTAACAGCCAACTTCTGGTTTTATGTCAAATTTTATATTTTTTCGTCGAATGTGCTGATTTCATGTTGCTAGCTCTTTGACAGATTTATCAAAGTTCCCTACAAAGATTTGTAGATGTTGCGTCCTTTTCGAAAATGAAATTGTTCGAAAAAATGCTTTCGAACAAATGCAATTGGTCGCAGAGGAATTTGGTTTCGCTATACCAAACTGTACAAAGGCTAGTGGGTTGCCCCCGCACTAATAGACTTCACTTTCGTCAGCTTTCCATGGCTATGTAGTCCCAAACTCACCTCGATTTACTTTATTTGAACTCATATTCATATACATCTTCAAAAACCCGACTGACAAATATTCAACTTGTGTGCTTCCGACGCGGCTACAAGTTCATCCCTCGATCGCATAGATAACTCATTTTAATGGGAGAAACGTCAAAGAAAATTTATTCAAAGGAATCTCCACTTGGTGTAATGGGTGTCCGCTTATATCCTGTTTCTGTCTTTGGTGTCAGCGGAAATGTACTCCTATTCCCTTTGCAAATAGACCCGCTTGAACTACATATATTTCCCTAATTATGACGAAATCCATTCAAGGACTCGTCAAAGAAAACTCATTACGAAAATCGTCTTTATGCCCGCGTAGACCATTAATCATTGCACCATTACACGCCCCTTAAGTTGTCCCATTTTCGCTAATTCATTCCAGTGGAACTGTCAGTGTACGAGTATAATCAAGTGCGCCCTGTTGAGATTTGACGTTGTAATTAACTGTAAACTAACCACCTCCGTGTTATCTAATCTCCTTGAGCGAACAATATCCTATGAATGGATAACAAAAAACAAAAACTGTGTAAAATGTGTGCTAAATTTGGATCCACCCCCACAAACTTGTCAATTTGTCAAGAATCTCATATCTCTTAGCATATTCTTCGTTTTTTTTTTTTATCGGTAATCGATTGAGGACATCTACCCCAACCCTTGTTTTATTACCATAATAAACATATGACAATAAATCGTTTGCATCCTTTTGCTTGCCATAGGATATCCGAAGATGACAAAATCCCTTTGGCAATGAAAAGGAAAAAAAAATCGACACACGCCTATTGAAACCACAAGAGCGCCTTTATTCGAAAATGAAGGATCTGAGCTGGAGGAAATATGGAAATATAATTCATCACATTTCGAGTTGTTACGAAAATAGATCGGTGTGCCGTTCTCAACACGATATCGATGTGTGCCGGACACCTGGCTGGTGAAACTCATAGAGAAAGGACACAACATTTGGCTTGTGTTACGTTTCATTGTGCATGATGAGGACGTTTATTTTATGCAGTTAAGAGGAGGAAATTAAATTATCCCCAACTAATGGCAGGCCTCCGTGCAAATTGACACTTCATATTCTGGCTTCGGCTGGAAGCACATATATGCAGTAAAGTTGCAAATCGATGAGGAAGCTTTGTGCGTGTAAATGATTACCTATACTAACGTGCTTCATTAGGAATTTATTGCCACTCCATCGGCATGGCGACGTGAGTCGCATGTGGGAATTGATATCGCTGCTTTTTGTAGAGAAATAGAGTCGAGCTGATAGATTCAAGCTGATAGATTCGAGCTGATAGGATCGATGCGGCGAAAGCTCATTTGTGGGTCAAATGTCCGCAGTCGCACGACAAGAAGAAGTTTGCGAATCATCAATCACTTAGCCGTAGAGAATTTGTGACGCGCACCTTTGACGGTATCGTGTGTAGGTCGGCCTTGACTTTGTGACGCCATTGTAGCTAATAAATGCCAAATGTTGTTGTGTCTTTTCGGTGGCATTTGGAAAACGAATGGCTAATTTCTTTAAGTAACTGCGAACGGAAGATTTGTGTGGTGGTTTTGTGTCGAGTTCATTGGAATTATAACAATCACGTGCGTGTGACAGATGACTCAGAGAATTTTTTGCGTTGTGAGTGGTTTTTGTCAGTCCTTGGTACGCAATAGAATTGCACATATATACACTTTTATGTTTAAATATAGATTTCGGATTGACACGACATGACATTGTCGTGACAGGCAAGAGGTTGTATTTCCTAAATAAAGCCAACTGTCACTGGAAAGTATTTTGTATTCCAAAAGGCATACTTTTTGGGTGTGGGTTTTTCATTTGGCAGCCGATTTGAATGCATCACAAGTATTCTACATAAAAAGTACTAAAATCAGCATCACAAGTATTCTATAAAAATGTACTAAAATCATCGGGCAAACAGAGCTTTTGCAAACGGTGTGATCTGTTCTTGAGTATTTCGCATTTGAATAGACACTCTGCTGCAGACGGATACAGTGCGCGCTCTACAACCGTTTGACCCCATTGCGCTAAATCAACATCAATTAATTTAATTATTATCTCCAGCGAACATTAGCTGTGGCATATAGCGTCGCGTTCGCACGCTGACGTATTTTCTAGTGATGCCGCTTCACTTGCACTGTTCCACGTAAGTTATTTCTTGTTTATATTGTCGGGAATATAATTTGTTAGCGTTTTTGTTGCGCCGTTAATTGCTGTTCAACTGTTCATTATATACTGAGCAGCGATTGATCGCAAGATTCTCGAAAACGTTTATCTCATGCGAATTCAAGTTGAACGAAGCGATTGCAATATTATTCTCTGTTGTAAGTGCCATTTCCCAAAGTGCTTATTAGGCTGACATTTGGAAGTATAAATTGATGAAACGATTATATTTTCATTGGGGAAAGGGAAAAATCCGGTTCCGGTGGTTATTTATTATGATTTTTTCTTTCTGTTCGATTGGGGGTGACGTCTGACGTGTTTGAAGTCGGCAGTACTCCACGAGTGTGCGTGGCATTGCGTGACAATCAGAATTACACTTAATTTGGAATTGTTCCGTGATTTCGTTGGTGGATAATTTATTTATTTTTGCTCGTAGGTATAATTTTTGTTTCATTTGTTTAGCAGGAGAGAGATAGATATTCTTATTTGCAATAAGATAATCGTCTTTGGGTGTGTGGCAGTCAGTCATGCCTTGCAAATTTATTTAGATTATATGACAGTGGGAGCGATATTTGTTTTATTTTTGAAATAAGTGCCTGCTTACATAATTTCTGCGTTTGTTTTGAGGTTATGTACTTAGCTGAAGGGGGCTGTTCGCGAGAATTTGTTAATCAGCATTGAAATTAGTAAGGTTTGCCATTTCGTGATGGAAAGATATACGAACCAACAACGAGTCGAAATTATTAAAATTTACTACCGAAATTCGGAGTCAGTGGCCTCAACGTTAAGAGCGCTACGTCCAATTTATGGTCGTCATAATCGTCCTAGCAGATCAACAATTGAGCGTCTAGTGGAAAAATTTGAATCCACAGGCACAGTACAAAATGTTCCCGTGCCAGTGAGACAAAGAAGTGCCCGTAGTGTGGAGAATATTGCTGCCGCTGAGGCTTCAGTTAAAGAAAGCCCAAATGTGTCTCTCACACGTCGTTCTGAAGCGTTGGGCATCTCTGTGACGTCGTTGTGGCGAATTTTGCGAAAAGATCTTGGCCTACATCCTTACAAGATTAAATTGACGCAAGAACTGAAGCCGCTTGACCACCAGAAGCGTCGTATGTTCGTGAATTGGGCTGAGCAACAACTTGAAAACGATTCGGATTTTCATCGAAAAATCATCTTCAGCGATGAGGCTCATTTCTGGCTGAATGGCTTCGTCAATAAACAAAATATGCGGTATTGGTCAGCCAGCAATCCACACGTACTCCATGAGTCATCATTGCATCCCGAAAAAATTACGGTTTGGTGTGGTTTATGGGCCGGCGGCGTCATTGGGCCGTACTTCTTCTGTGATGATCAAGACCGGCACGTTACTGTGAATGGGAATCGCTACCGTTCAATGATAACCGAATATTTTTGGCCCCAATTGGATGATATGGACTTGGGGGACATGTGGTTCCAACAGGACGGCGCCACAAGCCACACAGCGAATGAATGAATTTATTGGAAACCAAGTTTGGAGAACGTGTTATCTCACGAAATGGTCCAGTCGCTTGGCCGCCTCGGTCGTGCGATTTGACGCCGTTAGACTATTTCCTGTGGGGCTACGTCAAGTCTATGGTCTATATCAACAAGCCAGCGGCGATTGATGAACTTCGTACGAATATCGAACGTGAAATTGCAGCAGTATCGGCCGATTCATGCTTGAAAACCGTCGAAAATTGGGTTCAGCGTCTGGACTTCTGCAAGCGTGCCCGTGGTGGCCATGCAAAAGAAATCGAGTTCCATACATAATGGCATCGAACGTACTTTCACAGGAATAAAGAATTTCATTGATATCCAAAACCGTTTTTGTTTTATTTAAAAAAAACTTTTGTAGCGCTCTTATTGAAAAACCCTTTATTAACATTTTTTTGTTGCGCCACATATTTATTTATTTTTATACAAGAAACAGTTGAAATTAAATTCTAACAAGCATTGGCGGACTTAACCTCACTTGTATGATGTAGGAAAATGACGGCATAATAGTCATTTGTAAAAGAAATGACAGAAAATTTAAGAAGAAAAAAAACACCCCCACATTTGTTTTGTCAAATTTATAATCTGCTGGTCCTGCTGGAAAGAAACCCCTACCCCAACTTCAGATCAATTAACTGCCCACAAAGCGCATTGCTCTCTTCAAGCTCGACATCAAATGACACAATGAATATTGCCACTGAAAACTTTATCTTCAAATTTAAAAAAAAGAAACGTTTGTAAGGACAAAAACATAAAATAGATCAAATAGGCCCACACAACAAAATATCCTCGTCTGGACAGCGTCTGTCTGAAATGTAGCAAGTCCTCCTACAAAAACAAAGAGAACAAACTCCACATCTGTCACCCGGCAATTTTCCAAAGCTGAAAAGTTTTCTTACTCCTCTGCGGGAGGTAGGGAAGTTCATTTTTTTCCTCTTTGTAATTAGATATTCTCGGTTGATTGTCCTCTCGGAGTAGGAGGAAATGTAAGCAAGGATATTGCAAATTAAAGGAATAAGGGATTGAAGTTTGTTGCCTTAGAACATTGTCTAAGTTTCTAATTGAATAGAGAAAATGTCAAAGGGTTTCTCGAAGCGGAACAATGTACAAATGAAATAACAATCTGCCAACAATAATGGGTCGAATTCAAATTCACAACTTGTTGAAAGGTTAACTCTAATAATGTCGTGTTCGTGCTGAATATTCTCGTCCTCTATATATAGGACTACTGTTCGGAGTAGCAACGGCTTGCACGCAAATAACTCTTAAAAAGTTCTCCCTAACAAATAATGTCACGTGCGATGATGTAAGAGAGTAATTTTAAAGTTTCAGCATTTTTCCGTGCTGACCTAAGCAGGGCAATGCATTCTTTAAATTTGTTTGAACACTGCGGGGGTTATAAGTGTTTATTGAGGTGTACAGTGTGGGTTGTATTTTCAACTTGCGCCTGCAGTTAGACCTCGTTTTTGTGCAATTATTGCAGTTGCGCTGTTAGAAATGGCAAATACAGGCTTCAGAAAGAGGGGTTATAAAGGACGTGTTTACAGTCAAACGAGCTGTTATACTGAGTTGGCTTTTCGATCCTAGGCGCCATATAAAGGGTTTTCCAATGAGAGGTGTTATTTTGAATGACCCGCTATTTCGGTAGCTGTCACTTTTGACATTTGACAAGTAGAAACTACGCCATTACTAAAAATGGAACGATACACGCTTCAACAACTCATTGAAATTGTTAAAATTCACTACAAAAATGGTGAAAA
Organism: Cheilosia impressa; assembly: GCA_948293265.1. NCBI lineage: Eukaryota > Metazoa > Arthropoda > Insecta > Diptera > Syrphidae > Cheilosia > Cheilosia impressa. Next base: position 50,706,772 of record OX411881.1, on the reverse strand, counting down.
TCTTGCAGTCACAGTTCGCAAAACTAAAGCGTTTTTTGGTCGTCGTGAAGCACCTTGTCGGACCGCAATACAGAAATTGGTGGCAAAATTCGAGCTGTTGGGACAAGTTAGTGATGTGAACAATGAAACCCGTGCACGTCGCTCAAGAACAACTGAGAATATTGCTGCTGTAGCCCAAAGTGTTGAAGAAAACCCAGGTTTGTCCATTCCCCGTCGTTCTTTGGAATTGGGCATTCCACAAACGTCATCATTACACCGTATTTTGCATAAAGACTTGGGTCTTAAGGCTTACAAAGTTCAGTTAACACAAGAACTCAAGCCGGCCGATCATCAACAACGCTACGTGCCACACAAGCAACGAAACCATTGATCATTTATGGGAAAAGTTTCCGGACCGTGTTATCTCTCGAAGAGGTGATCACAATTGGCCACCGAGATCTTGTGATTTAACACCTTGCGACTTCTTCCTTTGGGGCCACGTGGAAGATAAGGTCTACGCCAACAGCCCAGCGTCGATTCAAGACCTCAAAGATAAAATTCGTGAAGCCATCGAGGACATAGGGCAGCCACTTTGCGATTTGGTTATGGAAAATTTCATGAAAAGGATATTGTCCTGTATGCGTGCTCGTGGTGGCCATTTGGCTGATGTTGTTTCTCATTATTAACGGCATACATCCGATCATTTATCTCAAAAAATTATTACATCACGCAACTGTAAACTAAAAGCGCTAAAAATCAGCCAAACACAGTAATGTGAAAAATTGCTTAATGCGAACAATTGGCATCACTCGCAAAACGTGAATCACTGCAAAGTTCGGTTAAATTGGACTAGCAATTGGTTTCCTTCCGCTTCTGCGGTTTTGCGCTGGTCTTTAGCTGAACAGTGCAGAGTGCAGACCTAAACATAATTCTCAGAACAAAATATTAGGGACTGACCCCATACGCATCAGTTTCCTGTTTTTTTAAAATTCAAAAGCGAGTTCGTCGCGCCTCACTCAACGCAAGACGTAGCCACAACCAGATTCCAGCTTATCACTCGTTGCCGTTGATTTTTCATCAGAAATGTGTCAATTCGTCTGAAATATAAAACTCTCTCCAAGAACAAGAACCTTGGCGATTTTTTTTTTATTCACAAAGTGTGCCCATCAAAAAAGAAATTTTCTCTATCAGAAAAACGCCCGTCAAGCCATTATGACTTCACGGAAATTATTTATGTACAAATTGCGATTACAGTTACGTTGCTTTTTCTTTCTCTGACAAATGGCGTGGATTTTCTCACACACTTGTCCCGTACAAAAGTGATGCAGCCAAAGGCTGCTCCGCATAAGTAGGGCGACAGTTCAATTGCATGTGAATAATTGCACATTTTACTGTCGCACTCTAGACTACTGTCATCAACTGTTATGCGCCACCCCGTTTCATCCATGTGTACGAGTATGTTGCTGGTGCAGTTAAGTGCAGCGAGGAGAGAGTCCTCCTTCCAATACTATTCAATTTGGACATGATTTTTCAATTTCAGACGACGATTGTCACAGTAATTGTGATTATAAATTTTCCTGTTGAAAGTGTTACCTTGATGCCATTTTCAACCGCCGCCGGCTGTCATTATGTATTTACAGGATGTCCTACTTTCAAGTGGCCATTTTCGAACCTTCGACACAAAAACTATATCCTAACGACGGATATCATATAATTTCCTGACCTTTTCAGCACTCGCTGTGTCTTTCAGAGGCCCCCATCGACACGACTACACTTTGGCCAGGAGTGTAATATGGTCGAAGCAAGCAAAAGGAAAACAAAATCGATTTCCTAGCCATTACTGACGTCATGGAAGTATATTTACTTTGAACTAAACGAGGGGTAGAGTGTGCGGCAGTATACTGGGAATTAGAATGCAAATTTCCTCCCCATACATGCTGGTTCTTATTTTGTAATGGTGTTCGTACATGGGAAATGGGATACAGAACTTGAAAGGTCTAAATTTGCATCCGACACGGCGTACATTGTGGGCGGTAATAGCGAGTTGGGTATATGCTGTTGAGTTGTTCTCTTAAAAGAACTATCGCGTACTTCCTTCCTTTCAGTTTTGAGCAGGTTGCAAGGACTTGCATGTGGAAGCGGCTGTCGGGGGGTTTTTTTCAGGGCAGAAGACGAATGCCGCCCTTTAAGGGGTTCCAGTTGGTGAGGGTTTATGATTTGGGTTGAGTTGGAACTTAAGCTGACTTAAGCTATCGGAAAAGTGGTATATCTGATTTTAATAAACTACTTCTAAGGATGAGGAATATGAGAAATAGAACCACTTCCAGAATTGATTGGAAAGAGGATGTGCATACTTTTAAGCTCATCCCCCATTGACTTCGATATATCGCTTCCAAAAATAGTTCCGCACACATTTTGTGGATGTAATTTTATGGTTGGTACTTGTTGTGATTTCGACGCCAGTTTATTACAGAAAAATCACCCACCCGGGAAGGTGTCTTCTGCCAGGACATTCCATACAATATCAGCCATCGGGAAGAAACTCAGTCAAGCACAGTGTCGGTGGAATCACTGTCTTTCTTTCAATCTCTTTAAACAAATCGAACTTGTGAAAGTCTAATGATCCAAAGGCGACAAACGCACACAGTCTTGGGTGTGGAACCTTGTTCAGGCGGAGAAAACTTGGTAACCAGTTTCAATTGATGGTACATTGAAAAGGAGGAGACTTCAAGCAATTCTCCGAGTGGATTCCAATTAATTAAATTGCTCGATTAGAATGTATCTCGTTTTAATGAGATTGTTCCTGAAGAAACACATTTTTGTACTTTTGAACTGACCCATTTTTGTTGTTGAATGCGAGTTTGTTATGCTCCGGAGAGGATTCTTCTTTTTAGCGCTAAGTAGACGGTGTCAATGATTAATCTGTTTTTAATTGGTTTATGTCAAACAGCTTTGAGAGGGTTTTTTTTTTTAATTTTTGTTTCACTCCGGGGAAGTGTGGACCGTCCCTGACAATTATTGTCCGATATACGTTCATCGTTTTTAATTGCTGGCCAAAGAAGACGAACAGCAGAAGTGAGTGGATGTAGATAATTGCACAGCCAAAATGATGTAAGTTCGGCGAATTATGTCGATCCTTAAGCTTGATATAAAATGACACAGTAGTTCAGCCTCAGTTAGCCGATGTAAATAAACTGTGATTTGAGCTGGAATCGATTTTTACCCAACGAGATGAAAATAAATTGACATACGCCTGTGTAGTAGATTTAATAACAGCAATTTTGACAGACACACCATCGTTGTACGTCATCTTCAAAAAAAGTTGTAACATCTCCAGCATTTGGTTCAAGCTTTCGCAATTACCAAACATGTTTAGAGTTGCAGTGAATGTGTGTACCCGTGTGTAGCGCATACCGGTTGTGTTCAACAAGATTTAAGAATTTCGAGAGGGCTATAAAATTTTACCAGTTGTATAAATTACAATTTTGGCAACGACATCTTGACACTCAATTTTTTTCTGTCATTGACAGAGTTGCTGTCATTGGGCCTTACTAGTAATCATTTTTAACCTTCACACTAAATATTTTGTAGGTCGCAATACGCAATTTTGTATGGGGAACTTCCCCGTTGTGCGTTCGAAAAATGTAGCCTGGGTACTAAAAAGGTTATTGGTATAGCGAATTATTTTCAATGGGCATTACTAAAAACCATTGAAGGTCACAATGGGTATTTTGTACGGAAAATTTCGCCATTGAGAGTTCGAAAAATTCGTATTCGTATCGAGTAATGGGCTTTATTTTAATAATAGTAACAAATACTACTACTACTACTATTTTAATAGTGAAGTTGCATCTGTTCTCGAAGTTGCCTTGTTTATCTCTTTTTTTCTCTTTACTTTGTTGGGAGAATGTCCATTTAGTGCGTGGATTTCAAGCAGTTTTACACGTGCATCCGTTCATTTGGATTCAGCGCTGATATATTTTTTGAGCGCGAATTCCAAAGATTTTAAGGTTAAGTGGCTGTAACAAGACACACTTAAACTATAGAAGAAAAGGGTCATTAATTTTTCGGTTTCGAAAGCAAAGCTAAGTAAAACACACACAGCGATACATTTTTGATGAACATTTTATTTCATTATAAAGTTTGGACTTTGCCATTAAGTGTGAAATACAATAACATTCTAATGGCCGCCTCGGGAAGATTCGCAGCATGTGATTCTTTTGATTTCGGGCGGCATCTCGGCCATGACTTGAGAAATGTTGGTTTTTAATGCGTCTAATGTTGGTTTTTAATGCGTCTAATGTTGGTTTTTAATGCGTCTAGAGTTCAGGTATTATTCGCGTAAACACGGTCTTTTGCGTAGCCCCACAGAAAAAAATTTAACGGTGTCAAATCGCATCATCTTGGTGGCTAATTGACGTCGCCAAAAAGTGAAATTACACTACCAGGAAACTTCTCACGCAATAAAGCCATAATTGGTCGTGTTGTGTGGCTTGTTGCCCGTCTTGTTGAAACCACATATCGTCCAAGTCATGATCTTCAATCGCAAATGCAAAATACGCCATAGTAAGGTGTACGTTGAACTACTGCGAACGCCGGGAAATCAATAAATTCGGATCATCGGGCACACTACCACTTGCAGAAGCATTATTTTCGACAGAACGTACATTACGATGATGCACAGGCCTTACGACATCAGTAACGCTTCCACTCTCTTCACACTTCTTCACAATTTTACCGATTGCATGCGTATAGTCGCTCGATTACGACGACCATAATCATCGCGTAATGCGCGAAAAGTAGCTCCGTTTGAATCACCACTTTTGTAGTAAGTTTTAATAATTTTAACGCGTTGTTCGATTGTTAAGCGGTCCATTATCGTAAATGGCAAACATTCAACTCATATTATGACACTTCAAATGACAGCTGAGTTTTACAGGTGTCAAATGCCAGCGCTACCAACTTGAAACCACGAAATGAATGACCCTGTACGATGTTCATCACATTTGACTGGAAGACGGTTGGAATGATGTCTTGTTTTTTTTTTTTTTTTTTTTTGTATTGAATTGTGACAAGTAGCGAATTGTGTTTGCTTTTCCAACACTTAGGGCAAACTTTTACGCGTTTTTGAACGTTGAAAAGTCTCACTATACCACAAACAAATAAAATTACTTGAATAACATTGCATCTCCGTTGCGATCGTTTTATTTTTTGGCAACAAAAACGCTCACTTTCCGCAGTTAATTAGTTGACACATTCTCCACTTCATCGAGGTAACAAAAATCACAGTCGGGCGCCTCAATTGAGAAATTCCAATCTGCATAATTGCATCACCCAATAAATTTGAACAAACAGATCGACCGTAGCTAGAATCTCCGCCTACGCCGCGCCCTCCTATCTCTCCCTCTCTCTGTATATGGAAAGAGCACACAAGTTTTTCGGACCGACAGATGACTATTTCGCTTATTAATTGCTTTTTCAGCACCCACATACCTCAGTGTGAGCGGCAACGCCGGCGGAATAAACTTTTGGAATAATTGCAATATCAAATCACACTTTGCAGTGGTTAACAGTGTATATGGAGAAGCGACATTTGCATTTCCCTCCCGGCCCACTCTGGATTTATCTATCGGGCGGCCCCACAGGAAAAATTGTCATGCATGCCGTCATAGTGCTTTATTGTCATAATGATATTATCAGAAAGAGAGCCTGATGGCAAATTGAACACGTCAAATGTAATGAAGCAGCAGCAGCAGCAACAAGGCGTTCGCTTTATGGAAATTGGAACCTTTTTGTTAGTTGGCTAGACTTTCGAATTTATGACAAGCGAATTAATGGAAGTTTTCAAATCCAATTACACACAAATGGACATTCATTCGGAATTCGGAATATCTTATTCGGCTTTATTTACGCTTTTCGGAGGTCCTTATTGAGTTTACAAAACAACAACAAGCTGCTCGCCTTCGCATAACTGAACTAAATCGTTCGCAAAAAGATCGAACGCACGTACTATATTTTCGACTCGATGTAAACAAACATTTGGAATTCATAAAAGTTGTTTATTCGAGAACGCCTTGTGTTTTGTGTATTTCGACCGCCCTCTCTCTCTCTCTCGCTTTCGCTATGTTGAAGTGATGACGACTGGGGCACATTTTTACAGAATGCAAATTAGAATCGTCGACCTGTATGCAACAATTGCGAACGGCGAGCTTAGTTTCTCTGCCAGCATGTTTCGGGTTGCCGCGAACAGGTGGAGTGGGGTGCACGTTGTATAAGGACCATAAAAATGTGCGCCTAACAAATCCAGGGCATGAAGTACTTAATTATAGCATGACCCACTCTCGTTTTGACGCATGCTGCTGGCTCCCCCCTCATTGTACCACATACCGGAATAGTGAGTGATTGTTTATGGCGGATACGCTTGCTTTTGGTTCGCGCATCGCGCGACTGGGCGAAACCAAATCGAAGTATGTGGATGAAATTTCGCGATAATTATGCGAATATGTTTACAATAAAGACTGTATAGTTATTGATGAGCAAGCGTGGGAATTATTGTGGAATGGGAGAGGGTGAAATCGTTCAGGGCTGGCATTGAGGATGTTGCGCATATCATTTATCTTTGATTGGAATGTGTGGCTTTGGCCAGTCGACCAACATCACATTGAGTCCACTGCTTTCGTCGAAATTGACCAGCATTTTGTTGGAGGGTTATTTCTCACCCGGAAGCAAAGGAGTTTTCTTATAGCATCATTCATATCCGTTAGTGACCTTCGAATGTAATACTCGGAGTGTTCTTCATGAAGATGGACAGTTTTAGCCAATGATTCAGTGGTACTCCTCAAACGTCACTGCATCCAACGTTCACTTCACTTCAACTGCAAATCCATCGACCGGACCTTGGACTATGGTTTTACCTAGAGAGCACTTTTTTTTTCTTTGTAGGTAGGTAAAGGGTTTTTCAATAAGAGCGCTACAAAAGTTTTTTTAAATAAAACAAAAACGGTTTTGGATATCAATGAAATTCTTTATTCCTGTGAAAGTACGTTCGATGCCATTATGTATGGAACTCGATTTCTTTTGCATGGCCATCACGGGCACGCTTGCAGAAGTCCAGACGATGAACCCAATTTTCGACGGTTTTCAAGCATAAATCGGCCGATACTGCTGCAATTTCACTTTCGATATTCGTACGAAGTTCATCAATCGTCGCTGGCTTGTTGGCATAGACCATAGACTTGACGTAGCCCCACAGGAAATAGTCTAACGGCGTCAATTCGCACGACCGAGGCGGCCAAGCGATTGGAACACGTTCTCCGAACTTGGTTTCCAATAAATTGATTGTGACATTCGCTGTGTGGCTTGTGGCGACGCCCTGTTGAAACCACATGTCCTCCAAGTCCATATCATCCAATTGGGGCCAAAAATATTCGGTTATCATTGAACGGTAGCGATTCCCATTCACAGTAACGTGCCGGTCTTGATCATCACGGCCCAATGAAGCCGCCGGCCCATAAACCACACCAAACCGTAATTTTTTCGGGATGCAATGATGACTCATGGAGTACGTGTGGATTGCTGCCTGACCAATACCGCATATTTTGTTTATTGACGAAGCCATTCAGCCAGAAATGAGCCTCATCGCTGAAGATGATTTTTCGATGAAAATCCGAATCGTTTTCAAGTTGTTGCTCAGCCCAATTCACGAACATACGACGCTTCTGGTGGTCAAGCGGCTTCAGTTCTTGCGTCAATTTAATCTTGTAAGGATGTAGGCCAAGATCTTTTCGCAAAATTCGCCACAACGACGTCACAGAGATGCCCAACGCTTGAGAACGACGTGTGAGAGACACATTTGGGCTTTCTTCAACTGAAGCCTCGACACTACGGGCACTTCTTTGTCTCACTGGCACGGGAACATTTTGTACTGTGCCTGTGGATTCAGATTTTTCCACTAGACGCTCAATTGTTGATCTGCTAGGACGATTATGACGACCATAAATTGGACGTAGCGCTCTTAACGTTGAGGCCACTGACTCCGAATTTCGGTAGTGAATTTTAATAATTTCGACTCGTTGTTGGCTCGTATATCTTTCCATCATGAAATGGCAAACCTTACTGAAGAGAAATGTCAAAAGAGCGGCAAGAAATTCGGCGTCGTTTGCTGTCCCTGTCGCTCTACTTTGGTAGCGTCCCTGTTGAAAAACCCTGGTCAAGCGTGAGCCTCGCGTGTCGTTACGCAACAACATGATTTTTATTTTGTTTTCTTTAGAATATTTCCAATCCATTGCCTTTGAAATTTTTTTGGTTTATCTAAGTCCAAAGGCTGAAGGTGTGAACAGCACTTGTCTTTTTTTTTTAGCACTCTTTCCAAATGTTTCTATACACAAAAAAGAAAAGAAAAGAAGAAACAACACACAAAGCCGTTTAGTAATTGTTTTTATTTTTATTTTTGTGTTTGCAACTTTCAGATGATGTCGACCGATTAAAACCAGCAAAGCGTGGATTTTTTCAATCGATACTCTGCTGCTGGCGACGCAATCGAACGAAAACTAATCAAAATGGCACACCGATCGATGGATCAACAACACCGCCACCATTACCGGACCAACAAAGGTACCTCCTACCTCAGGTTAGGCACTCGGATATGCATAAGAAATGCATGGTCATCGATTTGGACGAGACCTTAGTTCACAGTAGTTTTAAGGTAAGTTTGATTCATTTCTATTAATTGACTTCATCATTAGGTACTTGCTGTTGAATTGTTTTCTGCACGTGCGTCTGGGCGTTCACCTCCCTTTTCCAGATAAGAAAGTTGGCAGTGGAAATGGAACAGAAATAGACGACGTGGTGTCTGTACAAAGTGATATGAAATCGAATGCCTGCTCGAACGAATGTCTGGCGGCAGAGTGTTTGTTCTCGTTTCTTAGCTGTGATGGGCAAGTGCTTCGACTGTTTCCGGCGGTCACCCCTTTTTTTGGAGTACATACTTGAAGATGGGGGGACGGAAGCCATTAGGACTTCAATTGGATATTCCATTCATTTATTTTAGCTCCCACTTAAGTCGGTGTTTTACTCTTTCTCAAATAAAATCTAATCTTTTAGTAAATGGTACTAATGATCGTTTTGAAGCGGCTTAAAAAATTCAAATCCCTTCTGTTTGTCAAAGCTCATGTAGAATTAAGAATTCATCCAGTCGCTGTCGTAAAACCGAACACGAGAATCCTTTTTCTCATTCCGAGCAGTTTCCACCAGTTGAAATTATATTGAGGACACCAAGCGACGTCCTTTAGATGAATAAAATACTAATAATGGCTTTACCCCACTTAGTTTTACATGGCATCATCGTTTAACTCCCCCCAGTGTGTATGTGTACGAGTCCCCTTTTAGCATTCAATAACCACAGACGCGGCGGGCATCTGCCGGACCTTTTCAATTCCTCCCACATAAATGACTTTCCATCTAAAATTAGTCATAATTTCCTATGTCACGTGCTAAAAGGATGTACGCTGTCACACGTCACATAGTGCTACTATTTTTAAAAACATCATTTATCGACCTACTAAGACTCATTTTTTTTTTAATTGCAGCCTATTCCAAATGCAGATTTTATAGTGCCGGTGGAGATAGATGGAACCATCCACCAGGTGTATGTTTTGAAACGGCCCCATGTCGATGAGTTCCTTCGAAAAATGGGCGAACTGTATGAGTGTGTATTGTTTACAGCATCACTAGCCAAATATGCAGATCCTGTTGCTGATCTGTTAGATAAGTAAGTGGTCCCACTGAGTCAGCTGGAAATTGATTTTAAATTCATTTTGTTTTTCTATTTCCAGATGGAATGTGTTTCGTGCAAGACTGTTTAGGGAATCATGCGTTTACTACAGGGGAAACTACATTAAGGATCTTAATCGACTGGGTCGCGATTTACAAAAGATTGTCATTGTTGATAACTCACCAGCTAGTTACATATTTCATCCAGATAATGCGGTAAGTAGAATGAGGGGGCTTTTACAAAGTACATGCGCTGCATGACCGAGTGGGTTTAACTTTTGTCAAGACGATTGCCACACACTTTGTCTTCGATTGACAGTTGCAAATGAAAAAAAGTAATAGAATTGCACAGAAGTAGCGCAACTTGCTGTTGAAATCTACAAATATACAAAAGATCGGTGGAAAAAGTAGTAGCGAGGTCGCGGCAGCTGAGAGGGTAATCCTTCAGCTTGCCCCGACGACTCGTAACAAAGTCGACGAGCATTAAATTGGAATATTTATTTATTTATATCAAGTTATGCATACATAAATATATATAAAGGGTGTTTTTTTAGAGGTGTAGAACTTCGAATTGAAATAAAACACAAGAAAATCGTTTTAATTGACAGGTCCATTCCGCGAAATAATGCGCTCATCGAATGTTTCCATCAATAAATCGATTGTGGCGTGCGCTGTGTGGCATGTAGCGCCATCTTGTTGGAACCACATCTCATCCACCTTCATGCCATCCAATTCGGGAACAAAATAGTCGGTTATCATGGCTCTATACCGGTCTCCATTAACGGTAACTGACTCTCCAGCATCATTTCGGAAGAGGTATGACTACCAGCCCCTAGAGCACACCAAACAGTCAGTTTTTGTGGATGTAATGGCGTCTCAAGGGTCTCATGAGGATTCTCTTCACTCCAAATGCGGCAATTTAGCTTGTTGACGTAGCCATTCAACCAAAAATGAGCCTCATCAAAAAAAAACAAAATTTTGCGATGAAAATAAGCATCGATATCAATCTCATTTTCGGCCCATACACCAAAATCACGACGCATTGCATGGTCTCGCGGCTTTAATTCTTGCACAAGCTGGATCTTGTAAGGTCGTAAGTCAAGATCTTTGCGCAAAATCTTCCATAGAATTGAAGGACAAAGCTCCAATTGCTGTGCACGGTGGCGAATCGATTCATTCGGGTCTACTTCAACACTTTGCTCTACAGCGGCAATTGTTTCTTCGGTGGGCACTGTTCGACGTCTCTGCGGATGCGTATTATCGCATAGAGTAAACGTAGTGCGAAAACGATCCATGGTTAACCGAATTAATTGCTCTGATGGACGATTATGTTGATCATAAAATGAACGGAGCTTGCGGTGAACTTCGCGAACTGAACCATTATTTTCGAAATAAATTTTGCACGATTTGCAAGCGTTGTTCATTTGTCAACCTGTTCATGATGAAATGGCAAACCAAACTGAACATAAATGACATTAGAGCTGCCAGATTTGACCACAAAATGTCAGTTTTATCTCTATTCCAAAAACCAACCTCTAAAAAAAACACCCTTTACTTATGGCGTTAACGAGGTCACTTAAAAGAATGACAGTTGTCATCAGCTAGCAATGGGTAATCTTATGTCGTTCTCTATGTTCTTCCCATTTTGTATAGGTTCCCGTGAAGTCGTGGTTCGACGACGTCACTGACTGTGAACTGCTGGAGCTGATTCCTCTCTTTGAGAAGCTTAGCAAAGTTGATTCTGTATATAGTGTGCTGTGCAATTCAAACAATCCCCTCAACAATCATCTTCAGCAACAGCAACAACAGCAGCAGATCCTTCAGCAAACCCATTTAACACAATCAAACCATCAAATGCAGATGGTGCAACCGACGTCAGCGACAACTTCTATTATCACTCAGCAGCAGCCCCAGCAACCGCAACAACCAACACAAGTGGTACAGTCCCAGCAGCAGCAGCAGCAGCAGCAACAAATCGGTAGTCCGCCCAATTCAAACGACGTAAGCAACAAGACGTAACAGTGGGAATACATGTTCATTAATATATAAGTTATACATATATATGCAAATATTGTTTTCTGTTTTAATTTTTAAGACAATAGCTGACGGAATAAGAAAAACAAAATCGCAAAATTGGTAATAACTAAAAAAAAAATCTAATTGTACTCTCCTTGCAGATGATATTGTGTTTCTTTCTTCAACTTCTTCTGTATCAGCATGCATGTAACACATATACATATAAAAAATATAAATATCAAGGCAATTTTGTGATTTTTTTCTCAAAGAAAAAACTCCGCATTAACTTTATATCAAATGCAATTGCTGTTAAAAAAAAAGTAAAGTAAAAAGAAAACACAATCGAGCGAAGCGGTAATGAGATATATAACTTTTTTAAATTAAACTTAATATTAATTGACGTTGTAACGATATGCGTTTAACTGTTTTTTTTTTCATTTTTTTTTCAAGCGAACAGTAATAAATAAACAAGATTATAATAGTTTTTACTAATATTCAACTAAAGTGGAAATACATAAAAATATGCATAGGTATTACACGCATACCGATAAACTTAACTTATTGTAAATATTTATATAATACATATATATATACATGTTTTATTTCCTTCGTTATGTAAATTACATAATCCATAAGTTTTCAAAAAAAGAAGAAGCATATTTAAAAGTATCGAAATAGTCTAATAATAAATAATTTTTTTACCGACAAACAAAACAAAGTAAAATTGTAATTTGAGGAATAACAAATTAATTAAGGAAACAAATGGGAATAACAAATATTTATATTTATACTTATACTAGAAATATACACGTATATATACAGAAACAAGTACCAATTATAGCTAAACTACAAAATATTATATCAGTGATGTTTTTTCCCCCGCCCCAACGGTTCTAGGTTCAATTCTTCTCGAAAACATACACACACCACCTTGCGATATAAAAAAGAAACAAACATGTTGCTATTGGTACACAGATGTTTGAAACACGAGTCCTGACATTTCGCTTTTTACTCTCGCGCTCTCACTCTTTTTCTCTGAAAGAAATGCAAAACAATTTTCCACAAGAGCAGAGTACCTTAAATTGGATTGGCGTAGAAAAACGTTTTCGTTTATTTACAAAACGAAAAACATTTTAATTGTTAATTTGTGTACACAGTTCTGCTGTTGATCCATGCATTTTGCTCGTTTTTGGGTAAACCATTTTCCAATTTTAATTTTCATAAACTCTGCCATACACAAAAACCGAATCCATGTTGTAAATGCATTTTCGTTTTCAAATTTATTAGTTGTTTCTTTAAATAGGTCGTAAACAATTAATCGTTTTGTTTAATATTGTACGATGAGTACAAGGCAGATATATACATATAAATATATTTAATCATAGCTAAAAAAAACACAACACAAACAAACCTTAAAACTAATTGAATTAATTTAAACAACAAAATATCCGCGAATAGGTATGTGCTTATTTATATCATTTTTATCGATTCAAAAAAAATATAACGCTTTTCTAAAAAAATTAAATACAACAACAGACAAATGTAAAGGGAAAAACAATTTATTATGAAGTAAAATAATAAGAAAATAAATAATTAAAACTATAATTATATATTTTTAAAAAACATATATATTTGTAAGAAATAATTGAAAAAAAATTCTATATAAAAAGAAATACTTAAATAAATTATTTTCTAAGGCATGAACCATTTGGAGAAAATGTGTCTAGTGTTTTTGTTCGTCGAATTTGAACTTGAGTTCCTGTAAGCGCAACGCATTGATTTGAGAAGGATCTTAAGTAAGTAAGAGCCGTCATTTTTAGCAATGGAAAACTTGACACCGAAATGTAAGGGAACGTTTGTCTGTCATTTATTTATTTGTCAACAGAGTACCAGGCCTTTTTGAGACATGAGGAATTTGAATTTGAAATTAGTAGCACGGTACTAATGAAAAAAGAGACAAAAATTGAAGAAAAAACAAATAAATAAAGATAATACAGCAAAAATATGCAAAATAAGTACAAAACTAATTTAAATTTGAGCAGTACAATTACAACTGGAAATAGTTAAACAAGATGTCATAATAATGTCAATTAAAGACGCACAAACATTCACCTCGATTACCGTTGCCATTTGTCGAATCGAGTCGTTTCGGTTGTTTTTGCCAAATTTGTAGCAGATTTGTAGACGACTAAAATGTAGTAAAATCTTTTCGAAGGATTGGTAGCACTTGTATATGAAACTGTCAAAGACTGTTTTTTTATTTTGAAAATACATTTTTGTGGAAAGATTTGAAAGATTTTAGTTTTCAAAACATAAACGTTTACCCCCGTTTTAATAAACAAATATGCACAAGTTAGTTAGCTAGTAGACATCAGATAGCATACACAAATTTGACGTAACTTCTGAACAACGAGTTGATAACTTTTACGCAGCGTTTATTAATAAGGGGGTTATACAATAACATTAAACCATTGAAAAAGGAGGATCCGTAACTAGTACCAGGGCTGACGTTTCATGATTTCGGTGAGAAGTATTAAAGATGTTTTTTGGGGAGTACAAAACAAAAATTATGAAATTTTTTTTTGTCAGCCTGTGGCGGCCATATTGTTTTGATGGCATCTGTCTAATCAGGTGTTTATTATTCAGTCGCTAACGCCAGAACACCATGACCAGTTACAGAACTGAGCAGAATGTACAAAGTTTGCATCCATTTTATTGCAAACGGTTCGGTAAAAAATCAGACACAAATTGGACCAACCGGATCCGTGGCACCGTGAGAAGCCGCGGAAAGTTTGTTAAAAAAATCGAACACACAAATCTTAATGAAACATCAATAACCTAAAATTTGTTTTGCAATTTACTACCTATAGCGAAATTGTAAAGACAATTGGAAATAGTTAAATCCCAAACTAACCAGTCGGCAAAAATAGGAGTACCATTTGTCTTTGGGAAGTACGGGAGTACGACGGACGAAAAGGGGCTGAATTCCAAAACGCAGTAGGTACTTCTGCATTACTGCTTAATCAAGCGTTCCAAAATGCAAATAGATTATTATGATGCAATGCATACTTTTCTAAAACGCATTGTGAATGCATCAGCTGCGCAAACAAAAGCAAACAGAGCATCGTGAATGATTATGATGCATAGAAATTTTTCGAGTAAACTGCTTCCTTCCTAAATAAAGAATACGCTTAAAAGTGTTGGCATTGTTTATGAAGCTGTTAAAAAGCGTGGTTGTTACAAATTGTATTATTGGTGTTTAAATCATTTTTAGATAGTTCGCATTATAATCGTTCCATAACGTCAAAAATTGCAAAGCATTACAAATGCAAAGCAGCGCAAAAGCAATTATAACCTGACATCAGAATTCAGAAAAGCAGTGTGCATTCATAATGCGCATTTTCTTGACATTTTGGAATTCAGCCAGGAGTACAATACTCCTATTGTAGTACTTTCGCAGCGCTGTTAGTACGAGAACGAGGAATGTAAAAGAATCTGTTATTACGCACATGGGTGATGGAGCATTAAGACTTACAAGACTTAAATTATCAGGACAGTGAATCTCCCCAATAAGTATTCTGTGGAGAAAAACAACTCTTGACACATTTTTCCCAACCTCCATAGTCAATAGACTCAGGTCCAATAAGTTGTAATCGGGCTGAATAAGGGTGTAAGTTAATAAAATCAGAGCAAGGAAGAGGGCAAACCTAAGAAATCTCTTTTGAATTGCTTCGATTCTTACAACATGGGTATTGTAGTATGGACACCAAACAATGGACGCATATCCAACAGCGATCGAACAAACGTCAAATACCAAATTTTTAGTGCATATAGGTCGGTGAATACCCTAGCATAACGTTTAAGCATTCCCCATGTTCTATTGGCTTTTTTATTGGTAAATGTAGGATAGTTTACTTTCTAACATAACCCCTAAATCTTTTATCAAAGATACACGCGGAATAACATTACTGTCGAAGGAATAAGCGTGAATGAAAGGCGAGGTACCTACGACGCGAAAAAGTTATGACCGAGCATATACTAACATTAAGGGACAAGCAATTTTTAATGCACCACAAAACGAGCTTTTGGAAATGTGCACTTAATCTATCAAAACTATTCAGATCATTGCATGAAGAGTATGTGTAAAGTCAGAAACATCAAACATTCACGTAGTGATGCGGCTTATTTGCGATGCTGATGCGATGCACAGTTTATGCTGATGCGTTGCTGATTGAATATTACTTTTGAGTTTTAGAACGCATTGTTTACATCAAACATTTTAATGTCAAGATGGAAGTCGATAAATATGTCGTTTTTAAAAAGTTTTACCTCCGCAGCGCTGAAATACTCAAGGTAAAAAAATAAATGTTTGTGAGAAAAATAAAAATATAGAATTCAACAAAAATATATAAATTTTTCTGTCTCAAACATATGTATCTATTGTTAAAAATGTTTATTAACTTTCTTTTCTTTCGCTTCCGACGTTTTTCTTCCTTTTTTGCTGGCGAATCAACAACGCATCAGGTATTTCTGTGATGTTTTTTTTCGATATGTTTGCGCATCAGTTTGATCATATTTGCAATAATGAACACTTGACGTTGAAAGTGATGCCAATAGTTGCATTAATGAACATTTTGCAAAGCATCACGAGCATCATGATGCCAGTGGGCAGTACCACTAGTGCCCACTAAGAAATGTCAGCTAATATTTACGCCTGTCAAAAACCCTGCACAACCCTGAAAATTCGACTTCTATATCGAACGCAAAATGTTGCCCTGAAGTCTGTCAGCTGTTGATATTAACAAATATTTTTATCTTTTGGTAACACTTTTCGCTTTTATTGTTAAAAATGAGTGAACTTAATTCTGAATTTGGGTTTGCCACAATGCAAATAGTTGATAAAAGTGTTCGAAATGTAGATGACGAGTTTGAAAATGAATGACAGCAAGCGATATGACAGCAAAATTCAGCACTGAATTCTTGCCCCCATTAATTAACTGGGGTCAGTTCAGGGCACAACTAGGGTGCCCTAGAAGTCATGTCAAACACAGGTTTTCAGTACCAGGGCGAGTTCAGTGCTTTATCGAACGCATTAGGGGTAACCCAGTGCGCACTAGGGCTCACGTCAAACAAACCTATTATAAATGGACTGCTAGTAGCCAACTTCGCGTTGGTTCCAACATTAGCGCTAGCACTCTGGGATCAGAGCGGAATAAATTGGAAACAAATTATAAGACGCAGAAATAATCCACGTTTTATGGGCTTCGTTATTCGTATGAGAAATTTAAAATGAACTGTTTTAAAATACATTAAAGACAAAAGGAAGTTTACAAAACATGTCCCCCCCTTATTAAAAACCCTGCGTAAAAGTTACCAACTCGTTATTCAAAAGTTACGTCAAATGTTTGTATTCTATCTGATGTCTACTAGCTAACTAACCTGTGCACATTTTTTTATTAATACGGGGGTTCGTGTTATAAGTTGGAAGTAAGTTTATTCAATAGCTCCACCGTCCCTTGGGCTCTCAACCCTGCAAGTATGCAATAAATCATGCGAGGTTGCAGCCAATTTGTTCACAGATCTAGATCCGGTTTTCATTGCATAATCGTGGGTGCAACTGTCAGTTCATTAGTGGGATTTCATATGCTACTACATTTTCTGATTTCCTGGTAACCTCCTTTTTATGGATTTAGTTTGTTTTTCGGTAATTCTTTTTTTGTGATTTGCTTGAGAACAGAGGACGAAATGAATACACGCGTTTGCATTTCTGTAACAATACTCGTTACTTGTTAGTATGATTGGTACAGCAATATATTGATTACTCGATTGTTTCCTTATTCGGGACTCCCTTGGGAAGCAAAGTGCCTCATCGAGGAGAAAATAAAGAGCAATCCAGTGATGTTGATGTCTCCCATTTGGTTTTATTTGGTTGAACAAAGTAAAAACCCCCTCCCATCGGCTTGACGTGATGTAATGCATGTTTATTTTTATATTCTACATTTCCAACATATAAATACATTTTAATATACATTTCATTTATTGCAACTATTGCACGCGGTTCGTTTCTTTGTACTAGAGCTATAAAGTAAAATTTCCAACTAAACAATAGTTTTAACATTTTGTAACTTATCACGAAGACCAACAACTGTATTTACACAACCCCTTGCTTCCGTGAAGGGTAAGAAAACGTAACTAAATACAACTCAATGGGATTGGCTGCGAGTGTCAAACTGCCGCATTGAAGACTACGTTTTGGAGATGGGGTTCGATGTAATGTGCTCATACGCTGCCTGTAAAGAGAATGCGAAATGTAACTGTGCAAAAACACCCAAGTATGCATCATTCGAACCTTTATGGTTGTATAGCAATATCCAGCTAGGCCGGACATCTCGGATTGAAAATTGGAGCCACCGGTCAAGTCGTCTAGCAGAGCCAGCTCAGCGCCCAAGTGTGGCACCCCAGCCCGAAGAACCAGGAATAAAGCCAACGGCATCATGCTATCAGCTGCTAATATCACAGAGTTTTCCATGGCTGCGAATCTATGGGCGTCCGTTATCAGTTGCACCGCTCTCTCTAGAACAGTCAGCATCGCTTTGGGGCTGTACTTCTCCTGCAATTGTTTTAGCATGGCTATCGCATCGTAAAAGTATGCGTTGGAGACGACACATAGGTGCGATCTGAAATAAGGAGGAACTCATCAGGTAGACCCTTGGTAGCAACTGAATGGACTTACTCGTCTAACGCCAGAATCTTAGCCAGCTGCCCGTCGGATTGCTTCTCGGCAAAAATAAAATTCTGTCGATACTGTTCGTCTTTGCGGCTGTACTTGTTCGCGTAGAGGACAAAAAGAGTCGAGTAGATTCCCTCCGACAGGACAATTGGATAGAGCAGACTGATGTGGGAGACAACTTCTCTGGATCCCTCTACGGTACAAAAATCTTCTGGCAGGGCTGGGAACAGTTTCCTCACAATGAGATACACTCTCTTGGAAATGGATTCCCACTCGCGCATCGCCTGTTTGGCTAGAATCGGCGTCGGTTTCACCTTCCAGCAGCCGTAGGAAGTGTAAAAACAGTTTGCGATTTTTTGATTGAGCAGGTGTAACGGGTGATGTGGATCTTTAAACGCCTCTCCGAGATACTCCTTAATGGCACTGATGTCTTCCTCGGTGAGTGAGTTGACGCCAAAGCTGGGAACAAACTCCAAGCCGTTCGACATGCCAGCAGTTAAATTAATTGTACTGTCTATCGAACTGCGGGTACTCGTGGAAGTTAGCGAATCTGTGGCCCAGCTCTCGAATTGAGCATTCAACATGCTGCTGCTTAGGAGGTTCTCCTCGTTGAACGATACATCACCCTGAAGACCGTCACAGCCTTCAAAGAGAGTCTCTTGGCTGTACGTTTTCTTGGGTAGTGATTCTTCTGTGAGATCTAGGCAACTGACCTTCGCAGAAGGCACTACCAGACTGGTCGTGGACTTGAGACTTATCTTATCGAGACTTGATGAGTATCCCATTGATATGTTCTTCGCAAAGTAGCTGTGCGTGGATGCGGGGAAACAATCTTGATCCTTGAACTTCTCTCGATTTTTGCTGTTCGTCATGAAGACTGCGATTCTGTTCCATTTTTGCTTGGGAGTTAGTACAACCGACGCGTCACGACTGCCGAAGATATGCTCTTCGAAGTTGTCGAAGAGAGTGCGCCATTTGCGGGAGTTGTCCACCACCAGCTCGCCAATTGACCTATTCAAAGAAAATCTAGTTACTGTTTGATTTGCTTCGAGAATCCTGAACATACTTGGGAAATTTGGGAAACTTTCGATTGATCGCACAGGCACCGGGTATAATGCGAACGTCATTCCATGTGCCACTCAAACTACCGCTGATTACATTTCCGACCATTCGGGTTTTTGTGGTGTCTTCGTCGTCGGCTTCCTGAAAACAGTTGCAAATCAATGAGGTTAAATGGAGTGCACCAAAAATAGCGACTTGCCTCTTCGATTGTCGCATGCGGCATGTAGTACGTCCCTTTCCCCGACGGTCCGAACATTGTCAACTCGCCCTCATAGTAGTAGTCGTTTTCGAAGACCGCAATGCCAGCGCCAACCAGCTCGTCATTCACGAATATACCCTCAAAGTAGTCGCCGTTCATTGTGATGCATGTGCCAGCGCCAACTCGTTTGTTATCCGCAAACATTCCCATATACTTGTCCCCACTTACCATATCATCCAGAATACCATATCCGCACTTGGCATTCGCCTGGTACTCTCCCACATATGTATATGTGTTCGTCCTCAGCATGCCGTGTCCATGGAACACACCGTCGCGGAAGTTTCCATCGTACACTTCGTTGTCTTTCAATTCAAAACACCCATAGCCATGGAACTTGCCCGCTTTGAAGTTCCCTTCGTATATGCCAACCGATGGCATAATCATTTTGCCATGCCCTTCGATCTCGCCGTCTCGCACGTCGCCAAAGTAGAACTTACCATCGGGGTATTCCAGGTAGCACTTGCCATGCATCACGCCAGTCCTCCATCTCCCGTAGGCACGAACCTTTGCGAATTTCGAGTGCTTGCTACTAAACGTGTACGTAGTTTTCCTTACGTTGGACATTTTGCCTCCGGGGCGTCCTAGCGCTGCCATGATGGTGGACTCCAACTGATCGTACCACAACATTTTGTCGGCGTGGCTCTTTGTCTCCATACTGAACGCCTTCTCTGGCGTTATTATCTTCAACTTGTAGTCACTTTCCTTCTTCACCCACACTGCTACTAGGGGATAGATCTGCAAACTCGATCCGACGCACTGACACAGGCAGTCGGAAAAGAGTATGAACGAGCTGGTGGCCGTCACTCCGCTGTACCATTTAAGGGGTACGACGCTCGGAGCCAAGATAACTCGACGGTGTTTCTTCATAAATTGGTGGATTCTGAGGTTCTTCTCGTTCTTCAGCCAAAAGTCATTCGTGTTATCGGCCAGCTCCATGTCGATTCTGCTTTGACGGAAAAATGATTGCCAGAGCAGTAGCTTTTCGTTGAGTTCATTCGATGATGGCTCCTCTACTTGGTTGCGCATCAAAGTCTCCAGGACTTGGACGAAGTTTGAGATTTGGCCGAATGGGTGTTGGAATATCTTCTCGAGCATTTCTTGTGGACCGACTTCGGGAAATATCCCACCGCGATGCAGCTGTGCGAAGCCGTTGATCGCCCTCAGATCGCAGTACGCCTTGGTGTAGCTTTCGAAAATCTTGATCACCTCTTTAGCGTTACGGAGCCAGAGCAATTCCTTGAATGACGGACTGTCACCGCGGTAGAATCTCTCTAGTGACTTGCAGCAAGCGAGCAGGGTATACACCACCTGCATGTAATTCTGGCAGATCTGCACCAAGTGCGGCTGTGCTTTTCTTTGGGATTGGATCGACCGGATGACGGTCTTTCCGCGCTGACAGAAGTGTAAACATTGCTGAAGAGACAGCAAGTACTGATAGTAAGCCTGTTGGAATGTGCAGTGATTATAGAGAGTAAATTGTTTGGCTGTGAGGATCAAAGGAATGTTCTGTGGTTCGTTAGAAACGTGCATGGCTAATAACTGGCGCTGGAGAATGTCGCCATTCTCTTTTTCAAGGCGCTCTCCGTTGAATTTCAACACTACTGTGCGGTAGTCACCGCAGCATGCTTCGAGCACGTGCGATTCTGTGGAATCCATCGACCCGATATCCAACCGCAGCTCTGCCGGAGAGCTGAGTTCGCCTTTTCCGTTCTGCAGCTGTTGGCGGGTGTTCAAACCCCAATGAAAGAGTCGGCCGTCAATAGTCCGGGCAATGGAGTGCTCTCTACCCGTAGATATCGAGCAGACTCCAATTTCGCATAGATTTAGCACCTGGCTGATTCCAGACCGTTTGATATGGTCTCCCGTTCCGAGCACCCCGTTGTTTGTCGCACCAAAGGAGCAAACTGTTGTCGAAAGCAAGGCATACCCACTGCGGAGGATGTCTTGAATATTGTCTTCGAGGCACATAGCGGCGTCGCTTTCGCGACTGCTTAGAGAGTTCTCTGAACTGCGGTCCACTTTCGATGAATTCCCCGGCCGCTGCGACGCATTTAGTTGCGAATAGCGCCCAAAGTGCTCACCATCGCTGTTCGTGTATTCGTTTTCAATCACCAGTATAAAGAAATCGTCGCCAGAGCTCACATCCAGTACGGGCTTGTCGAAACACTTCAATCGCGTGGGCAGCTGGCAATCGAAAAGCTCGCCACAGCTACCCATTGCATAGACTTCGTGGTTCGTTGTGATGAAAACAGCGCCCAGAGAATTACACTTCACCCGAGAGATTCTTATCCGCTCTTCTGCTATCTCCAGTGGATCGAATGAGATTTCTGTCCACGTCCCATCGCTGTTCCGCGACCGAACAACTCCTGACGAGTCTACCATATAGAAAAGTTGCTCCCAAATATCTATGTCAACGATATTGCGAAACATCAAGTCCAGGCGTAGTTCTTCGTCCACGCTACTAGGCACCGCGCCACAAAACATATTTTCGTTACTCAGAAGATAGATTTCATTCGGTGTTGCACAAAGACGTTTCACAGGGCCAAGGTCTTCGGCGCTCCTGACTCGCAGCTCCTTCCCATAGTGGTATATCACAAATGGTTGCATTTTTTTGCCTTAAAGTTATTATACATTGCTTAACGTTTTGTTAAAATAATTTCACTTTATTTACATTTTACCTTCTAATGCGTATCGGATGGGGTTCTTCCGTTGTTAATTGGATTTAATTTTCGGAATTTCACTGCGATATGTTGACATTATCGGTGCGATTAACAATTTAAAGTGCAAAATAAACGTTTTTGTTAACGCGTACGAACGGAGAAAAACCAAGAAAAGTTGGAATATTTACGAAAATCAATTTCTTTTTCTGCGATGAAAGAAAATTTTTGATTATCAAGATGCCATTTTTTTTTTGGTGTATTATGACAGCTGACGCATTTGTCAGAATTGCCATGTTTACATTTAAGATTGGATGTGAATGGGTCTGAATTGAATGGAATGTGGCCAAGTTACGATTGTTTGACAGTGGGTTACAAATGAGTTTGGGCAGG
The DNA here is from genome assembly GCA_948293265.1 of Cheilosia impressa. Classification (NCBI taxonomy): domain Eukaryota; kingdom Metazoa; phylum Arthropoda; class Insecta; order Diptera; family Syrphidae; genus Cheilosia; species Cheilosia impressa. Next base: position 50,683,905 of record OX411881.1, on the reverse strand, counting down.
ATTTTAGCCTTGCATATTTGCAGGCGCAGTGGAAGGGTTCACAAAACCAGTAAGACCAATATAGTGAAAAATATTTTAATTCGATTTTAATCAGTAAAACAAATTGGTAACAAACATTCGAGCCAATAAAATAAAAAAAAAAATCTCCATCATAATCTCTACAAGCGAATAGAGTAAACGAGAGATCCATCACGCAAGAGTACTGGGCGCGAAACAAATGTTTGCATTCTAGACGGCTGCCTTAGGGCTGCCGATTTCTTGAGCGTTGCTGGCCTTCTAACAGCTGCTGCTTGAGGTCCTCTACGCTTTTGCTGCACAAGCCGTGCTGCCTGCTGCGGATTTCTCCGCACAAAGATCAGCCGCTCGGCTTCGGGCTCATCAGTCGATTGTTCATCGGTATCCCCCTGGGCTGGTGCAGCTTCGGGCTGTGGTGGTCCATAGGTTTGGTCGGGAGGTCCATATGTCTGATCGGGAGGTCCATAGGCCTGATCAGGGGGTCCATAAGTCTGATCGGGTGGGCCGTAAGTGGGCTCAGGGAATGCAGCCGCCTCTTGATTTGGTAGATCGAAGGGAATGTCGGGCTTGATCCCAGCTGGCGGGTATGGCGTCGGAGCCGAAGGAGCACTAGGCGCCTCCTCTTGCCGTGCGAAGAAACGATTGCGATTTTGGCCACGAGAATTGAACCGACGAGGTGGCTCTGCTGTAGCGGCAGCGATAAGAGCGACTACCAAAGCGGTTTGAAAGTACTTTGCCATTTCAAAAGGTGATGTAGGAGCTAGATTGGTCAAAAGATAACTGATGACTTTAACTGGGATTGGAAACTCTTTTATACTATCTGCTGGTTTGCCGGCAATCACTGCATATTAATTTAATTATACAATTATAAGTACGTGACCACCGACTGCAAATATTAATTCGTTTTACCCAGGTCCCTCAGCACAAGGCATCGGTCATCTACACTTCTTTTTGAAGGCAGCGGAAAGTCCGAAATACCTTTAACCTTAACCCTATCCGAATTCACCATTATGTGTCCAAAACAAATATCATATTACCTGTGACCATTCTCGTGGGTGGTAAAGAAAGCCTTCGTCGCACAGCACCGCAGCTTAATCACGTAGCCATTCGGTTATGGAATGTGCCGCCCTTTTTAGGAAGCTCCCAAAGACAAGCTGCTTGGTATAAAAAGTGTTGTACAACAACCAATCGATATCAGTTGTTTATCCAGCAGCATTTTACAATCAACTTCACTTCTGCAATGGCAAAGCTCTTCCAATTCGTTTTAGTGGCTGTAGCAGTCGCACTTTGCACTGCCGAGCCAATACGATTCAGGGGAAATCGCAACAACCGATTCTTTGCTCGTCAGGAAGAGGCGCCCAGTTCAACAGCTGCACCGCCAGCAGCTCCCTATCCGCCAGCGGGTGTTACTCCAGCAATTGCATTCGAGCTGCCAACGGAACAGACAACAGTTCAACCCGATAATACATATCTACCCCCAGCACCGGAACCAACACCAGATAACACCTATGGGCCACCCGACAACACCTATGGTCCACCAGATAACCAATACGGACCACCAGCTGCCGATCAAGCACCCGCCGTCGCCGTTGCTGTTGCCGATGCAGCAACCGACGATCTCCCAGTCGTGGATCCGAGAATAGAAAGGATCATCTTGGCGCAAAGGAATCAAAAGGCGTCACGTTCGCAGCTTAGGCAGCAACGAAGGAAGGCACAGTCATTAAGATCATCCAAACTGCAGTTGCAGCCACTTCAGATTGTTCGATCTCAGCCAGTCATCGCTTACTCTGTGCAATATAAGAGTTTTTAGAATGACACACAAAAGTGCAACGGAATGAAGGGTTTTAGTTGGGGTTAATGAAAAGTTCTTTTTTACATAATTGTTATTGATTTCCTAAGAATAAAGTTAATAGTTTCGCAAATTAAGCTACTGAGTATTTTTTTTATTTTCAAAGTTGGCAATGCGGCTTGAAAAAAACAAAATGGACTTTCTTCTATGCTTTCATCCATTTTATTTGGCAGCCATTTTGATTTGACTGTCAAGTGTCAGTTAAAATTCGATAGTCGCGGATACTGAAGAGTGCCGTTTACAATTTATTTAAGATCATCTAAAGAGGCAACCTTTTGTTAAAGTTATCAAGTATTTATGTAATAGATTTTGTATTCTACTACACGTAAGACTCGGATCTAATTAAACAGAGCTGCCAAATCCTTTATGAATAGCAGTTGTGTTTTACCTGTAGGTTAACTTTAGACTCAAGTTTAGTTAGACCAAGGTTTATAGTATAACTAAGAATATACCCCATTTTGTTTAATTTCCTGCACATATTCCCCTTCAACCTAAAAAAAGGGCAACACAGATAATAACCGTTTCGCTACGAGTTTTGTAATTGGAATTTAGAAAGTGACTATACCGTCAGCACAAACAAGAAGTTGCAAACTTGCCTGTGCTTAAGTAATAGTGAGTATTTGCTGTTTTTGGTTTTTATAACATTCAATGACAGTTGGATACAGGAAAATTAATTCTTTCTATTACGATGTGAGCACTGGATATTTCTTTCGTTCAATTATCCAGACTTCGAAAAGCTTAATGACATTTTTACCATAAACCATCTAGACATTGGCCGCGTTCCACTGCCAGCTAGATGACTAGCGGCATGTCAAACTTCATGTAAAAAAAAATTGACATTTCACCATTTGCGCTAGACGTCTAGCACTTTTTGTGAAATATCCCTTTCAGGGAAATTTGTCAATGTAGCGCAAAATTACCCGCTGCATTAAGAGAAAAAAATGCTGTCAAAGAAAATCGTTTAAACGTTTGCAAAATAAAATCAAATACGAAACCGAGCAAGTGGAATTGTGATAAAATTGTTAATAAGGTAAGTAAAATAGCAATTCAGATATTGTTTTTATAATATATTGTATCATTTCCAGTGTTAAATGTCACTTTGCCGCTGGCGCTAGGGTTCTAGCGCGGACGTTCCTTCATCTGGGATATTTTGTGCTAGACACCTAGCGGGCAATGGATCGCGTCCAATTACTTGTGTTAGCGCTTAATTTGGTTCACCAACACGACCTACGTTCGCACAGCTTTGTTCGAAAGATAAATCAAATGTACAAACAGCTCATTGTCGATCTTTAGTTGCCAACGTCAGACAGTTAAAAATTAATCTGGCAAACAGAAATAATTAGGGAAGTGCATTAAAAATATCCGCACATAATTTTTTGACATAAAGCGAAAAGAAAAATGTATACCAAACTTAGATTTTGGGACATGCAGATCATTTCTGACAGATTACTTACAGTGTTGTCAAAAACTTAGACGCAGTTGCAGAAGCCCAATCAGTTAAACCTGGAATATAGTCAAAGAAAATCATGTGCGCCATGCTCATGTCTTATGTGGTATTCGATTGGGCTTCTTCAGATTCGCTCTCGGATTTCAGATTTTCAGATTTCGTTTGGCTAATCCAACAACACGGAAACGTCACTTGATCTTTTTCTTTGTTGAAACCACGTTAGTTTAGTCCTCATTAAAGTTAAAACATGCAGGAGTTAGTTGGCCCAAGCTACTGTCAAAAGATCTCGTTGAGTTTCGTTTGTTCATTTATCCTTTCTATAGCCGTGAAAAACAAAGTCCACATTAGCTTAAGCTGACTTACTCCTATGCAAATCTGTTATGGCTTTAGTTTTGAGGCATATACCTAAACATGGCAGGGAGTAGTTAGTCGATAAAAGTCAGCGTTCTAGTCCATTGAAAACAGTTTTAATCGATAGTTCCCAAAAATAACAGCTCATCCTAATGACAGTTACATTTGACAATAAAATCTATCACTAAACTCTCGCCCTGATTAATTACAGCTTGGGTCAGGTGAGTGCTTAACTAGAAGCTGTAGTGTTCACCTCGCACATAGGTTTCCAATACCAGAAGAAGTTCATACCCATGCCAAACAGATCTATGCCCTCTTGGAATAAAAAGACTGGAATCGGTTTAAATTTATCTTTTTTTATCAACAAAATCATCAACAAAATTAAAGACGCCAACATCCACAATCACAGTCCTTAAGCAAGGATTGAATAAACAACTCGTCCATCGGCCAGCAAAATGGGTTGAGCAAGAATCTGTGGTTGCAGTTGAGCTGGAGCCTGTTGCAGTTGTTGCAGTTGAGCTGGAGCCTGTTGCAGTTGTTGCAATTGAACTGGAGCCTGTTGGAGTTGCTGCAGTTGACCAGGAGCCTGTTGGAGTTGTTGCAATTGAACTGGAGCCTGTTGGAGTCGTTGCAATTGAACTGGAGCCTGTTGGAGTCGTTGCAATTGAACTGGAGCCTGTTGGAGTTGTTGCAATTGAACTGGAGCCTGTTGGAATTGTTGCAATTGAACTGGAGCCCGTCGCAGTGGTGCTGCTCTCCTCAGCGGTGCCAATTTGGTCAACTGTCCTTGTTGGGCAAATCTATTATTTCCTCTGATTGAAGTGAAACGCTGCGACTCGGGTGCAACACCGAAATCCTCTTGTGCAGATACCGGAACAGCCTCGGCTTCGGGTGGACCATATGTCTGATCTGGGGCGCCAATCACGTTCTTATCACCGAAAAGTTCACTCTCGTCCGCGGGGAGGTCAAACTCGACATCCGGTTTCTCGCCAGCTGGCGGATATGGTGTCTGGGCGGGTATATCCTCGGCGATTTCTTGTCGCGCCAAGAATCGACTCCTGTTTCTGAAACGACGACGTGGAAGTTCCGCTGAGGACACGACAGCTACAAGAACGATTACAGCAGCAGCAAATGCAAGGATCTTGGCCATTTTGTTTTATTTGCAGATGGAGTGAACTGTTAATTGGCTAAAACACGAATGTAAGACAACTGATGGTAATGTTTGCATTGCCCGGGCTATATAAACGATTTGTTCGGCTATTGGCTGTGTGATTTGTAAACACGCAAAGGAAGGTAACATGCACCATGTAAGGGGAGTATAATTGTGTGCTGTGCGCCAATGTGTACGTGACTGGCTGGGCCGATTAAATTATGAATGACTCCACTGAGTAATGGGAAATATTTATGCATAAGAGGAGCCATTTACCTTTAAGAATTTAGTAGCGTTTTTCGGTGAATTCGTAAACAGTTTTTCAAGGCGGCGGTGTCTGGTCTGCGCTTGAGGTGGAAGGTTAAAGGAGGTTGCAGCAAGCGGACTACGATTCTCTCGCAATATGTTATTTCGACGGCGTTCAAGTACAGGCCGTCTTTGGCGTAGGACAGAGCTTTAACAAGATGTGTTGCGGATTTCAGGTATAAAGGTCCTGGAGTTTGAATCGCTGCAAACAAGATAAAACACTTGAACGAAAGCTCAAGCTCTTTTTAATATTTTTATTTCATCCGATCGAGAACAAGCACGCCTACTCCTTAGGCACGTACACGTTGTGTGCCCATAACGCACTGCTCATTGACAACATAAGGTTTAGGTACCCACAACTAACTTACAGTTGACCTCAGCTGGTCTTAAACTCTTAATGATCGCCACAACAAGTCGCACCGGCAAGTAGTAATTAATAAATTAAAAACTATTTACCTTGGTTGGTTGGAAACCTTTGCCGGTGTCACGTCCGCACAAATATCTTTCAATTATGGATTGCTTCGCCTTAAGCGATGGACAGAAAATCTAAAGCTTCTTGCTATATAAACAAACAACTATTCTGCAATCGACATCAGTTAGCTTGAATAGACAGCAAAAACTAAGCAATGGCCAGGTTCTTCCGATTTGTTCTCGTGGTAGTGTCAATCAGCGCTTGCATGGCAGAGCCGGCTCGATTCCGAATTAATAACGCTTCTGCTAGACAGGAAGCGGCAGCAACTCCTGCCAAAGCACCATATCCTCCAGCTGGCCTTAAGCCGGACATACCATTCGACTTGCCAACGGAGACGACGACCACAAAGCCGGATAACCTTTATCTGCCGCCACAAACAACAACCACGCAACCGGATAACACCTATCTGCCGCCAGAGAGCACCTACGGAACACCAACTACCACGTACGGACCTCCCACTACCCTAGAACCAGAAGTTCAGACGGCAGAACCTGATTTCCTACTCGCAGAAGATGATGATGACGATACGGAATCGGTAATTTCCGTTGCTGTTTCATTCGACACTGATGTTGAGCCGCAAGAGCCCCAAGAGCCTCAGCGTCTTGTGTTTGGCCAACGGGTTAGACCGCTGAAAAGCGACAAGTTGCGGGCAATTAGGGCGGAACCGATTTTCCTCGATGACGGATCAGTCGCCTATTCTGCCCAGGCGCAGAATTGGTAACTTATGATTTGGCCTAAGGTTTTGTTTTACAGCTAGATTATTGATTCTTGTTAATTTAATAAATATTAAGTTTTTTTTTAATTAAAGCTAACAACAAATCGATTGGTTTTTATTATTAAAGCTAACAACAAACAGGGAAATTATGTTTGCTCCTCTACACTGACGTTGACACCTCGTGAATGGATTAATTGTTGCGTTGCTTTAAAGAACATACCTCGGAAACGTCAGTACGATGTCTGAAGTCTGATTAGAGTGCGGACGTTCAAGTATCGAGTTTAGTGAGTCTGACAGCTGTCTGATTGGATATATGTCGGTTTTGATTGGCTGAAATCGGTCATGTGAGCAGCTGCTTCAGTTGACGTTTCAAGAAATTCATGACTGAGTATAGGTACTAAGTTGACAGTTCGCATGTGTGGCTGACGTAGAAAAAGTGACGTCAATTTTTCTACGTCAGCCACGACCAAATCTAGTTTTTGCTTTCAGGTTACATCTTATCCAGACTAATCTAGTCGACTAGATTCTTGAATGTGGCCAGTGTTTTTCATTACAAATCAGACAGTTAATTTATGGTGTGGTACACTTCTGACGTTTAGGATGTTTTTAATAGGCACTTATTTTCGTAAATCAATTTATGTCGTTTCACATCTCACATGGAGATTTTAAGATTTTGCTTTCAGATTTTCGGTGCCCAATGGAGCATCAAATGATATCACTCTTCTTCGCATTTGTGTTGGTGCGTGATTTAAAAGTCAGCTGATCTTAAATAAATGTCAAACAAAAATCCATTCACTTATGTTGATATCCATTGCAGCAAATTTTTCTCCATTTCTCACAGACTCCTCGCCTTAAAACTTATGTAATAACACACTTCAACGTTTGACAAATGTCAGAGGTTTTGGTGTAAGTGAAAGTAGGTGTAAATTTCGCTCAGAAATCGAGATTCGCAAAATTTCCCTGACTCTGATTGGTTTTCTTGCGGGCAATGGAACATGAAATCTGACAGCCAGCTGATTTCGAGAACAGAAAAACTACTCTGAATCTGACAAAAGTGCTTTTTCTGTCAAGTAGCATGGTCAAGGCTAAACAATATTATTAATATCAGCTGCTGCTGCTACAACATGCGCACTTAGCTTTGGAGATCGTTTCTCCTCATACCAGTGAGAGAGGTTCCTATTTTTTTTATGGAATCATCAGTTTTCCTAAAAACGGTCCAAGAAACTCTTGCCTTTTGCAAACATTTTCCGTCGATTTAGCGATGCTTTACGAGTCCTATGGTGCACGTTATTTTGACCATGGTCCCGCAAATGTTTATTCACCAACACCCCCCATCAATTACGTTAGACAACCATTTAATGCTGTCGTCCACAGTTTCTGAGTGTAAAAAAAAAGCTCACGCTGCCTGCGTAGCATCTTCTCGAATCACTTAACACGCTCGTCTGTCCGCACAAAGTCTATCCGTCAAAAAATACTCTCGACAGCGAAAGAATAACAATTTATTTCGCATAATATCGACTATATTTATAAATGTTGATCTTGCCGCACAGTTTGGTCGAGAGCGCGCGTACACGGGCGAATTGTCACTCGGAAACGCCTGTCAAAAGTGGTTTAGCCATTGATCAAACGCATTACTTGTTGCTTAGTGTTGCGCAGCCAGCCAAACGCTGCGAAAGCTGGATACAACTTGACGGGATACAACGTGTGTTTACGTGTCAGCTTTGACAGGGAAATTTTGTCGTAATTAATTTTTGTAAATGTTGTGTAAAGCGTCCTCACGCCCGCTGCGCTAATTGAATGTTATACTGTTCGGTAACAAGTGTTGTGTACTATATATATATTTTCCTGGTTTAAAAAGTAGAAAATAAACCATGCAGTAAACGAATTTGATCCCGTGGCCCAAATACTCTGACGTGTGGTAAGCATTATCGTAAAAAAAAATCGTAAAAATTTAATAAAAAAAATTGCGCGTATGGGGAGAGACTAAAAATAAAATTAATTAATGCCTGAGCGTGTTTCTCCTGAAACAGCGCATTTTGCTTCTTTATTTGTTTAAATAATAATTTAATATCGATTGAAGACTAAAAATAACAGAAACGAACAACCACTTAAACCCTCAGGAATTGAGGGTTGTAGGCGAAGAGCCTTCCATGTTCGTCGCTGAAATAGATTGGTTGTGCGATCAGCCGCTGTGACCTTAGGGGTATTGGCTGTGCCAGCAGGCGCTGCGATTTCAGAGGCAGCACTTGCAATTTGGGCGATGCCAAACGTCCCGATTGGGGATCTTCGATCTCATTGTTTTCGGCGCCGTCCTGCTCCAGCTCGGGCTCCTGCTCTTGTGATTGCTCTGAGCTCTCGGGCTCCTCGGTTTGGTCGACTTCAATGTCGTCTTGAGCAGCGTCAACGTCGTCATCATCGCTGTCGGTCACAGCCTCTGGAGGGCCGTACGTTTTGGCTGGCACTGCCCCGGCATTGTCTGGTGGCAGGTAAGTGTTGTCTGGCTCAACTGGTGATTCCTTCGCCGGCAATTCGAAGGCAACTTCCGGCACTATCCCAGCCGGTGGATAAGGTGTCTGTGTTGGCGTATCCTCGGCAAGTTCTTGACGCGCCGAAGTTCTCGATTGCTTGAGGTTTCTCAAGCGAGCTGGCTCCGCACAGCAAACAGTTGCCAGAGCAACAAACACAGCGATGTGCACGAGTTTAGCCATTTTCCAGATGATTGTTGGGTGTTTGTTCTACTGCGGTGCGAATCAACGAAAGAACTGATACCGTTCTCTGATTGCAAACGCCTTTTTAAACAATTTCTGAAAACTTTGCATCATTCTCGCAAAATGATTGCCACACAGACGCACTGAATTCCATATTAGAAACCTTCCATTCGGGCGCGCTTGACATTACAAACGCTTCCGGAAATATCCATCCGATGCTCATTCTCATTCATGGAGGAGGCTTGAGCTTGTTGTGCTGCACTGTCACTGTCAGTCGATTAGTTCATCGATCGACTTCTGTGCGGAATATTGATCAGCCTTATGCGGTGCACGTAAGTGCGTGAGAGTTGTGAATATTTAATAGACCATAATAATCGAAGCATATTATGATTCGGCGTGTCAAAGTATTTATTTCGAGAATTTTGAAGGATGCCGCAGTTATTAAGTGCTAGTCCTTAGCTTCGTTTAATATTCAGAATGCCTTTGCATGGCTGACCCTGCAGTTGAGGGAGCGTGTTCGTGTGTTCGTGCAAAGTGGGTTAATCGGAAGTTTCAAGTCGATGATTTCATTTTATTTTGTTATAGGAGGTATCTTGTTTTGTGTTAGTTGTTAGTAAATTGACGTTTCAAACAAAAGTGACAGTTCTGAGTGCTACTTTCTTTTGATGGAATACTGTTGGGATCTCTGAACTGACCAACGGTGGTACTTAGAACTGAGCGCTAATATTTGTAACCGGATCTTTATTACCCGGAAATTTCTGCGTTAGATCTGAAAATGATAAAGGGTTTTTCGAAAAGACTCTAATAAATAGGTTTTACTAAAATTTGAGGAAAAGGAGATGCTTGACAGCTTTATTGCTGTACGACAATAGAGTCCGGCCCGCTGTCAGAATAAAATACTAAAGCGTAGTACGCTGCTCGAGCTAAACTAAATTTTATCTGGTCTCCAACTTTTCTCTCCAAACATCAGCTAAAGTCCTAGCTAAATTTTGACACAGAGTATGCCGTGGATAAGTGTCACAGAAAACAGTTGTTCTTTGAAAAAATTTCCTTTAAAAAGTTAATTCTCTCTTATTTCAATGATTTCGGATTCTAGGTACTTCTCGTCTATGTAATAATTAAAAAAGCTCATCCTTGCATACTTTTCCGCAACAGAACAACAAATCTGTCACAATTTAGCTTGAGAAAATGTGCCGACCCATTAAATGGGCGCGCTAAATTTTGACAGACACATAAAGTACATTCTGAAACAAAAGTTTGATTATTTAGCTCGAGCTGCGTACCACTCAGCTAAATGGGTTCGCTTGGCTTTAGCTCAGCTAAATTTTGGGGCGAATTTTGTATGGGAGCGAAAATTTAGCTCGAGCAGCGTACTAAGCTAAAAGTAACAGTGCGATCACATTGGTTTGTTTCGCATTATAGCTCAGTATTGTGGCACTTGTGCACAATTTACCCACTTTACATTTTTGACGCGAGTCGTTGTTGTCAGAACAAAAAACATCTGTGCGTATCATATTTAATTTTGACAGTACGACACGACACAGCCAAAGCGACTCTATTCTCGAGGTTTTCCCTCAATAATTTTCTCTTAAAAGAAATATTTTCAACACAGAATCGTAATTTTCGTTTGTGTATTTGTTTACTCGTTTACACGTTTAACCTGCTCACCCAATCCGCATGGATTTCTCGGACAAACAGGGCTTAACGAGCAATATTTTTGTGTCATCGCAGTTGGCGAACGCATTTTGATTCAAGCTAAACTTACAGTTTTAAATGTCGGCTTGGACCGCTAGTGTCTTTCATAGGAAAATGGTTGCCCCTAAACTGCAAATCAGGGTTGGTTGGGAGAAATTTTGAAAGTCACATTAGGTAAATAAAAACGAGAAAGAGGAGTTTATTGCGATTTCCATAGAAAATAAATGCAAAATGTATGGGTGCGTTCACATGGTAAATCGTTTTAACCAGCTATTGTTTTGTGACGACGTTCAGTCGAGTAAATTCTCATGAATATGTTTATTTATTTTTTAACCATATTTTTTAAGAGAAAATTGTGTAAGTTTTTAGACAAATGTCAGCCATTTCCCTTTGGCTCGGAACATTGAGTCAAAGCTGAAATATTTGAGCCAATATATTTAACCTAATTGAATAGTTTCTTGAGCACAATACTGACTGCACTGCTTTTGGCTAAGGCAGCCAACAAATGTCAAAGACATACCTACACCAAAAGTACTAGTTTAAACCAATGTATCAAAAATGCTTGCAGACTTTCAGGCTGTTTTCCTTATGATTGAGAAAAAGTGACTTGGAAAAGTTCTTGTATTGCGCTTTTGTCTGCCAAACCGTGCTCGGGTGAGATAAATGTTCAATAAAACAAACTTCTCGTCCGAAGTAGCTATATTTTAAGTAAAGTATTCACACGAACGACAGTGTTTGGAAGAGCGTCAATGGTTGAATAGAAAAAGTACTAGAATTTGTTGTGCACTGCTGAAATTACTCTCAGAACAACAGAAAGCCGGATGACACACACAAAATACGCAAACCCCAGTATTTATTTATTAAAAGAAATCTTTTTATTTTGTATATACTCTCTGGCAGCGTTAAAATTTCTGCTAACAAAACAATATTTAATGCGTCGGTGATTCTGTACGGTTGTGAAACACAGCGCGGTATTAATAATTATTTTTTATAGTTCCCCCCATTAATTTTACGAACTCACAATCTCACTGATAGCTTCCATACAAAATTTGCTACAATAAATTGAAGGTGAAGACTAAAAATGGTTGAATGCAAGGTCTGTCGTTTAAAAAGATAACAGATGTTGTTTAGGTAGCTCCATAGGATATTTTTGAAACACACTGTGAGTGGTTCATGCAAATTGCTGCCAAAGGCAGACACCTCCACCCCTTATTTGAAAACAATCCGAGGAAAACCAGGACGACGAATCTGGTTAAAAGGCACGATTGCGCAATAATACAGAAAAGCCTTCAAAAAATTAAATAAACAGTTTGTTTCGAAATAGTTAAAATTTATTTAATAAATAGCGTTACAAATAAAAGCGATTTAAAACAGCAGTCTATACAGCTGCCCATTGTTGCCAACTACAAAGATTGGTTGGCCAACCAAAGGCTGGGGAGCAACAGCGGCTTGCAATTTTCCCGATTTCCTGTCGTTTCGGCTGGCCAACGCGATACGTTCCGGAACAGGATTGACATTAACAACTTCTTGTTCTGCAGCTTCATCTTGTTCCGCTTCATCAACAACCTGCTGCTCTTCGCCAACCGTACCTTCGGCCGATTCAATTTTCTCTGGCTGACGGTTTGCCTGTTGAACTTCCTCTGGTAGAACTTCCTCCGATGGTTGTTCACTCTCATCGTTGGCAAGTTCCTCAGCATCTTGCCTCACACTGACTTCAGGCGGTCCATAAGTTTCGGCTGGCTGCCCAACTGGTGGGAGATATGTATTGTCCGGTACCTCCAATTTCGCGTCAGTTGGCAAATCAAAAGCAACTTCGGGCTTGTTTCCCGCTGGAGGATACGGAGTCTGAGCCGGAATGTCTTCAGCCACCTCTTGCCGAGCCAGAAACTTTGACCTCGAAGCTCTCAGTTTGTCCAATCTTGCAGGTGTTGCAGCACAAATTGCCAGCGATAAAACGAGAGCGACTGTAATTTTCTGAATATCTGTAGCCATGTTTCTGTGAGGCGGATTAAACAACTGATGACTACTCCTTGGAGCATTCGCCTATTTAAGCAAATTTGCGTATCCACGAATTTTGGCGCACAGCTCAAGTTCATGTGCAAAGTTGATCTGCATAAAATCGAAATTTAAATGCCAAATGCCGCAGCCTGTGGCTAGTACTTCCGAAACTACAGCCGAACTCATTTTCATCGAGTGCACGCAATTTCATGGTTCATTGGCCGGACAGGCTTTGCATGTGGCATACGCATCCGCGACCGCATTTGTGCAATAAATCCGATTACGTTGATTGGGGAAATTTAGGGATTCGTTCTGGTAAAGTGTGGGGTTCGATTTTCAATGAACATAACATATTGTTTGAACTTTAAATATTGTATTTGTAAACAGCCTTGAAGGTATTTTTAATTGGAAAGCAAATCCACTTGTACAACTTGTCGTATGATTTCCATCCCCGCTTTCTCAACACTCGGGGGCATAATTAGCGAGCCAATTATTTTGGGAATGCTGCGTCGAATATAAACTGACATGTCACCATACATTTACAGGACTTTTTAAGAACAAGTTTTGAGGTCTTGTAACATATGTTGCTTCATCAGTTGAGGGCAACCTTTGTCAATGAAGTTGTTTCTCATCCTTCAAGCCAACGACCCTAAAAGTTTGAAAACAAAAAGAAACCAACATCCGCAATACGACTCCAGAAAACCCCATGAATTCAAACAGGAAATGGCGAAAGTGGGTTATTTACGCGCGCCATTTGTCAATGTTATTGAACGAGTTATTACATCCACCAGTTGAATGAAGAGTTGTTTCCAATACAGTAACACACATGTATTGGGCATGTAAAGTCACCGTAGCTTATTGCAATCATTTGTCACGGGTATCGGCTTCAATCCTAGTCAGGAATACCACATAACTCAATGTTGATTTAGGAACGTGAGCATGAACTCTGACAGTCGAACCACCTCTGCGTAAATTGTTTCCTTACACACGGCGAGGACGTAAATCTTCTAAGGTAAGATGCTGTTCGCGGATTAAGGAATTTAACGTGAAGAGTCGAGTTGCCGTAGTTCAAAAGGAAGTTGATGAGAAAATATTGTAAAGTTTTGGTATTCAAAGCTGGGATATCCACGAGCAGGCATCAGATTAATTAAACTAATTTCAACGCCGCGTGCTGTTTGTTGAGTAGGATTAGGACGTTGGCGCTGTAAGTGGCTCAAAAGAGGAAATATGATACTGATGTTGATAGTGGCAAAGGTCTAAATTCCAAACAAGCATCTTGGGGAGCGTTGTAGGCTCACCTTTCTCGAGAGAAGTCACTTGAGAAGAGAAAGTGGATGATGATGAATCTGCAGGACTTGGTCGAGCGGGACGTTCTTCATTGATGCCGTTTTTTTGGGGGTTAAGTGACTTTTATTGTAATCGGTAGATGTAATTCTTGACAGCGATATGGAATTCCGCATGCAGGAATGGACTTGCGAGATTTTTGTTTGCTTGAGAAGGCTTGTATGGGAATTTTTTATAATTATTTGCTTGAAGTTATATTTACTACCACAATGTCCATCGATGTGAAACTCATTCAACGACCGGTACCCGTTAGTAAATTGCTTGCCTTCTTTTTATTTAAGACAGTTGCAGATCTAGGTAAGCAATTTGTATGACAGTTTCCCACCGAGAACACTTCTTTGTTTTAAGGACTTGCCTGCCGATTGCTAGTGACGATTGATGTTCTTTTATTCGATATTTTTGGTCAATTTCAATGACCCGCTTATCCATTATAAAGGGCCGCCGGTGAAAGATGCTTTTGACATTTAAAATTGCATTTCAATCTCCTGTTGATCACTTTCTGAAGCTGATAGAAATGCGTCTTTTGAGAGCAAAAGGGACAATTGATCTTTTACAAGAGAGGGAACTGTAGTTTCCAACAGACTGACGATGACGACTGAGTGGACGAGCAACTTGCAGGAAAGACTTCTTTTACAAGAGATTGACCTTCAGTTTCCAACAGACTGACGATGACGACTGAGTGGACGAGCAACTTGCAGGACAGACTTCTTTTACAAGAGATTGACCTTCAGTTTCCAACAGACTGACGATGGATGGAACTTGTCAAATAGATTTTGCACTTTCAGTTTCTGAAGCCCTAAACATGCATAAAATTAAATTTCGCGCCAAAGAGGATTTAATTAAATAGCTATCCATACTTACACCTGCAGTCAAGGATATTCTAAATACCCTTCTCATTCTAAAATATCCACTTGATGAACACCCTCAAGCATAATTAGCGAGCTAATTATCTCAAAAACAAACTGATTTATTTAAGGAAAACCTCAAAATTAGAATATATACGCGCAATTTGAGGACGCACCCTCCATCGTTTCCCACCCATTGCTGATCTACCTGGCAAGGGCACCCTTGCAACAACTTCAACTTTATTAACATCTTAATGCAAATATTTGAGTTTCAAAGGACAACCTGATAATGAGCTTCGAGTTCCCAAAAATAGTGTGTCGCTCCGCTTTTCATACTCTCCCTTTCTTCCTATAAGGACGGAGCATAAATCACGTTCCTTGTTCTTAAAGAAAAACAAATTACACGTTCCACTTTTTCGGTACATAATTTATCATATTTTTCGCCACCATCAAAGGCAGCGCCATCATATACGGGGGAGGGGAGGAAATATTTGAACAAAAGCACAAACCTTCCACATTTGTCCTTTTGACATCATTTTTAATGTAAATCTGATACTCGGGTTTGTTTTTAAATTGCGTACGATACTGATGATGACACGAAAAAGCGAAAGTCACAAAATAACAACAATTTAATAGACTTTTAGTGAATTATCATAATATATTTGTTTATATATTTTTAACGCGCATAAAGCGTGATATAATCATGTCATCATGTTTCGGGGGTGTGGATTAGGACTATCCGCGCACATGGAAAAGCAACAGTGGAGCACGGATCACGGAGGATTGTGGAGCACGGCTCTTATGCATTATTAATGAGCTGGAAAAATGTTTAAACGATTTAGTTTTCGTTTTCCATCAATTATGTAAAGTGAATGATGTACTCCGGGGGAGATATGTTTCTCCGTCGAGGGGGTCTAAATTAATGTGGCATACGGACCTTTGTAGGAACAAAAAAACTGGACATTTGCAATTGTTATCGTAATGAGTAGATTTGAAAGCGATTTCCGCTGAAAAGGACAGCAACAAGTCGACATTTTTGTTCGTTCTTGTCAATAACTTTTTAAGACCTTTTGAGATCCAGGTTCAAAAAAAGAAACTGAAAGTATGAAATCTATTTGACAAGTTCCATCCATCGTCAGTCTGTTGAAAACTGAAGATCAATCTCTTGTAAAAGAAGTCTGTCCTGCAAGTTGCTCGTCCACTCAGTCGTCATCGTCAGTCTGTTGGAAACTGAAGATCAATCTCTTGTAAAAGAAGTCTGTCCTGCAAGTTGCTGATCCACTCAGTCGTCATCGTCAGTCTGTTGGAAACTGAAGGTCAATCTCTTGTAAAAGAAGTCTGTGCTGCAAGTTGCTGATCCACTCAGTCGTCATCGTCAGTCTGTTGGAAACTGAAGGTCAATCTCTTGTAAAAGAAGTCTGTCCTGCAAGTTGCTGATCCACTCAGTCGTCATCGTCAGTCTGTTGGAAACTGAAGGTCAATCTCTTGTAAGAGAAGTCTTTCCTGCAAGTTGGTGGTCCACTCAGTCGCCATTGTCAGTCTGTTCGAAACTGAAGGTCAATCTCTTGTAAAAGAAGTCTTTCCGGCAACTTGCTGGTCCACTCAGTCGTCAACGTCAGTCTGTTGGAAACTGAAGGTTAATCTCTTGTAAAAGAAGTCTGTCCTGCAAGTTGCTGGTCCACTCAGTCGTCATCGTCAGTCTGTTGGAAACTGAAGATCAATCTCTTGTAAAAGAAGTCTGTCATACAAGTTGATGGTCCACTCAAAGTTGCTGATCCACTCAGTCGTCATCGCCAGTCTGTTGGAAACTGAAGGTCAATCTCTTGTAAAAGAAGTCTGTGCTGCAAGTTGCTGATCCACTCAGTCGTCATCGTCAGTCTGTTGGAAACTGAAGGTCAATCTCTTGCAAAAGAAGTCTGTCCTGCAAGTTGCTGATCCACACAGTCATCATCGTAAGTCTGTTGGAAACTGAAGGTCAATCTCTTGCAAAAGAAGTCTGTCCTGCAAGTTGCTGATCCACACAGTCATCATCGTAAGTCTGTTGGAAACTGAAGGTCAATCTCTTGTAAAAGAAGTCTGTCCTGCAAGTTGCTGATCCACTCAGTCGTCATCGTCAGTCTGTTGGAAACTGAAGATCAATCTCTTGTAAAAGAAGTCTTTCCTGCAAGTTGCTGGTCCACTCAGTCGTCATCGTCAGTCTGTTGGAAACTGAAGGTCAATCTCTTGTAAAAGAAGTCTGTCCTCCAAGTTGCTGATCCACTCAGTCGTCATCGTCAGTCTGTTGGAAACTGAAGGTCAATCTCTTGTAAAAGAAGTCTGTCCTGCAAGTTTCTGGTCCACTCAGTCGTCATCGTCAGTCTGTTGGAAACTGAAGGTCAATCTCTTCTAAAAAAAGTCTTTTCTGCAAGTTGCTGGTCCACTCAGTCGTCATCGTCAGTCTGTTGGAAACTGAAGGTCAATCTCTTGTAAAAGAAGTCTGTCCTGCAAGTTGCTGGTCCACTCAGTCGTCATCGTCAGTCTGTTGGAAACTGAAGATCAATCTCTTGTAAAAGAAGTCTGTCATACAAGTTGATGGTCCACTCAAAGTTGCTGATCCACTCAGTCGTCATCGCCAGTCTGTTGGAAACTGAAGGTCAATCTCTTGTAAAAGAAGTCTGTCCTGCAAGTTGCTGATCCACTCAGTCGTCATCGTCAGTCTGTTGGAAACTGAAGGTCAATCTCTTGTAAAAGAAGTCTGTGCTGCAAGTTGCTGATCCACTCAGTCGTCATCGTCAGTCTGTTGGAAACTGAAGGTCAATCTCTTGCAAAAGAAGTCTGTCCTGCAAGTTGCTGATCCACACAGTCATCATCGTAAGTCTGTTGGAAACTGAAGGTCAATCTCTTGTAAAAGAAGTCTGTCCTGCAAGTTGCTGATCCACTCAGTCGTCATCGTCAGTCTGTTGGAAACTGAAGATCAATCTCTTGTAAAAGAAGTCTTTCCTGCAAGTTGCTGGTCCACTCAGTCGTCATCGTCAGTCTGTTGGAAACTGAAGGTCAATCTCTTGTAAAAGAAGTCTGTCCTCCAAGTTGCTGATCCACTCAGTCGTCATCGTCAGTCTGTTGGAAACTGAAGGTCAATCTCTTGCAAAAGAAGTCTGTCCTGCAAGTTGCTGATCCACACAGTCATCATCGTAAGTCTGTTGGAAACTGAAGGTCAATCTCTTGTAAAAGAAGTCTGTCCTGCAAGTTGCTGATCCACTCAGTCGTCATCGTCAGTCTGTTGGAAACTGAAGATCAATCTCTTGTAAAAGAAGTCTTTCCTGCAAGTTGCTGGTCCACTCAGTCGTCATCGTCAGTCTGTTGGAAACTGAAGGTCAATCTCTTGTAAAAGAAGTCTGTCCTCCAAGTTGCTGATCCACTCAGTCGTCATCGTCAGTCTGTTGGAAACTGAAGGTCAATCTCTTGTAAAAGAAGTCTGTCCTGCAAGTTTCTGGTCCACTCAGTCGTCATCGTCAGTCTGTTGGAAACTGAAGGTCAATCTCTTCTAAAAAAAGTCTTTTCTGCAAGTTGCTGGTCCACTCAGTCGTCATCGTCAGTCTGTTGGAAACTGAAGGTCAATCTCTTGTAAAAGAAGTCTGTCCTGCAAGTTTCTGGTCCACTCAGTCGTCATCGTCAGTCTGTTGGAAACTGAGGTCCGCCTGTGTCCAAAATTTTGCATAAAACCAGAAAAAAATAAAGTACACTGCAATTTCACTGAAGATCTCCAAGTTGTTTATACCACGTGAGACCTGTCTCATTATTGACACCAAAATTACACACACTACCCATTCGTATAACTTCTGCAATACTGTGTAACTAATTTCCACAAATATTGGGCAGCATATTGAAATGTGCGCATGATGAAAATATCAAATTGAACAAAATATGCCGCCACAACCTGCTGATGCCAAAGTTGAAACAATTTTTTTTGACCAGGCTACTCCTGCTCAATCATTTCCTCAACATCATAAATTGAAATTTTTTTCCAAATCACCGTCCTGACAAACTCCAAACTTCATGCATAATTCAAGAATAAATCAAAGAATTTCTGACACCGAGAATTAAAATGTCAAAACGAATTATTTCCACTAGAAGTTCCAGCAAGTAATTTACCCTCCAGCCTGTAGTCCGTTCAGCACACCAGATGATTGAACAAATAATGAACCCTTCTCATTCAACTGAATTTCAAATATTTCTTTCCTCTTCTTTTTTTCTTTCTGGTCTTCGCAAAGTGCCAGCATATGAAATCTATTTCAAAAAATCTACAACCAAAGGATGGCCACTAAAAAAGAAAGCAACAAAAATGGCGAACAAATGAAAAACCGAGATTTAAAAATTGTTTTGTTTTCGATAGAGGAAGTAGAATGGTTGTATATTTCTTGGAACAGGGTAGATTAAAAAATTATGACAAGCACAAGATAATTACTGGCAGCTTATGGAGCAAAGAAAAGTAAAAGTCTGCAAACGATTCATACTTTTGTGCTTATAAATCTTTTCATAGCTATGCAGACGGGAAATACATTAACTATGCACAAATAACGCACAGACAAGGAATTGCTTCTTATTTCTTTTTGGGGAAAAGGATTCGTGGTGGTGGAAATAAAATTGAGATTGCGGTTCGCAGCAATAACATATTTTACGACACACACAATAACCCTAGAGAAGGGACATCGTGAAAGCGAAGGATTTCTTTTGATTCCATCACTTAGAGTCTCTGGAATATGAGATGTAATATTTTTCTGAGAGCACAGCAAATGTGGGGATACTGAGAAGTGAATGCAGAGCACACTTACATTAGTGAGGACTTGTGGGTATTATATGACAGTTCGAAATGATTGAAATGAATCATAAATTGCAATTGAACTAAATGACCACGTCGACTTTGGGAAAGACTGTCGCACCTGGAGGCTTCACACCCGACATCGGTTTTTTTCTTACAAATAGGTTGTACAAATTTAGTAACTTTACCAAACGAGGTTTTGTGTAGGTAAGCACTTCGATAAACTATTACAGAAAACACTGAACTCTATTACTTTTTGCTACTGAAACCGACGTCAGCTTCTTTTCCGTGGTAACTTTACCAAACGAGGTTTTGTGTGGGTAAGAATTTTAATAAACTATTGCAGAAAACACTGAAATCTATTACTTTTGCTACTGAAACCGACATCAGCTTCTTTTCCGTGGTAACTTTACCAAACGAGGTTTTGTGTGGGTAAGAATTTTAATAAACTATTGCAGAAAACACTGAAATCTATTACTTTTTGCTACTGAAATCGACATCAGCTTCTTTTCCGTGGTAACTTTACCAAACATGGTTTTGTGTGGGTAAGAATTTTGATAAACTTTTGCAGAAAACACTGAAATCTATTACTTTTTGCTACTGAAATCGACATCAGCTTCTTTTCGGTGGTAACTTTACCAAACGAGGTTTTGTGTGGGTAAGAATTTTGATAAACTATTACAGAAAACTCTAAAATCTATTACTTTTTGCTACTCAAACCGACATCAGCTTGTTTTCCGTGGTAACTCTACTAAACGAGGTTTTGTGTGGGTAAGCACTTCGATAAACTATTACAGAAACCACTGAAATCTATTCCTTTTTGCTACTGAAACCGACATCAGCTTCTTTTCCGTGGTAACTTTACCAAACGAGGTTTTGTGTGGGTAAGAATTTTGATAAACTATTACAGAAAACTCTAAAATCTATTACTTTTTGCTACTCAAACCGACATAAGCTTGTTTTCCGTGGTAACTCTACTAAACGAGGTTTTGTGTGGGTAAGCACTTCGATAAACTATTACAGAAACCACTGAAATCTATTCCTTTTTGCTACTGAAACCGACATCAGCTTCTTTTCCGTGGTAACTTTACCAAACGAGGTTTTGTGTGGGTAAGCACTTCGATAAACTATTACAGAAACCACTGAAATCTATTCCTTTTTGCTACTGAAACCGACATCAGCTTCTTTTCCGTGGTAACTTTACCAAACGAGGTTTTGTGTGGGTAAGCACTTCGATAAACTATTACAGAAACCACTGAAATCTATTCCTTTTTGCTACTGAAACCGACATCAGCTTGTTTTCCGTGGTAACTCTACTAAACGAGGTTTTGTGTGGGTAAGCACTTCGATAAACTATTACAGAAACCACTGAAATCTATTCCTTTTTGCTACTGAAACCGACATCAGCTTCTTTTCCGTGGTAACTTTACCAAACGAGGTTTTGTGTGGGTAAGCACTTCGATAAACTATTACAGAAACCACTGAAATCTATTCCTTTTTGCTACTGAAACCGACATCAGCTTCTTTTCCGTGGTAACTTTACCAAACGAGGTTTTGTGTGGGTAAGAATTTTGATAAACTATTACAGAAAACTCTAAAATCTATTACTTTTTGCTACTCAAACCGACATCAGCTTCTTTTCCGTGGTAACTCTACTAAACGAGGTTTTGTGTGGGTAAGAATTTTGATAAACTATTACAGAAAACTCTGAACTCTATTACTTTTTGCTACTGAAATCGACATCAACTTCTTTTCCGTGGTAACTCTACTAAACAACATTTGTGTAGGTAAGAATTTCGATAAACTATTACAGAAAACACTGAAATCTGTTACTTTTTGCTACTGAAACCGACATCAGCTTCTTTTCCATGGTAACTTTACCAAACGAGGTTTTGTGTAGGTAAGCACTTCGATAAATTATTACAGAAAACACTGAAATCTATTACTTTTTGCTACTGAAACCGACATCAGCTTCTTTTCCGTGGTAACTTTACCAAACGAGGTTTTGTGTGGGTAAGAATTTTAATAAACTATTGCAGAAAACACTGAACTCTATTACTTTTTGCTACTGAAACCGACAGTTGACAGCTTTATGTTTAAGTATAATCATTTTGCATAAGCTAAAATCTCCGCTTTTTCGGAAAAGTATTTGTATTATAATTAATATTTTACAACTGCATTTGTAAACGATTTTCGTTTGACGCAAAATTACCCAAAAACAAAATGGATGCACAAACAAACAATTCACTTTTTGGTTTTGTTTACGATTCGACCACGGCCAAGTGAGATTTGCTATCGAAAACAACATTTTTCGAGAGCTCTTCGCAGGCTTTACATGCAAATTTTCGAATTTAAATTACGCAGCCCTAAAGCAACGTAGCTTAAGCTCGTAAAATGTTTCTAAACCACATTTTTTCTGCGGAATGAATTTTAAGAGGGTGCGTAAAGTTAAGCACACACTGTGCTGGGTTTATAACTGAGGACGAAAATGTTTAATTGTTGGCAAACAAAATGTTTTCTTTCTTCGAAAACAGTGCTTTTTCTAGTGGGTTTGTCTAAAACCGTGTGGAAAAATCCACCAAGTCGAACTGTCCACAATAGATGAAAAAAACTTCCCGTGTCAACTTTATTTAAAAACGGATGAAATAAAGAACTATGCACAGTAATTTTTATAAATAAATAAATAAATAGTTGACGCAACAGGTCGGTAGGGACCCTGGGCCTAGCTTCTCACAACCATTCGTTTTGTGTGAGTTTTTCATTCATTGGGACGAATGGAAGGGATCTACAATTTTATGCCGAGTCCAAACGGCTAATTGAGAAGCTTCTTCATGACAATTATACTCTCGAATGTTTGTCAGACGTTCGCGAGAGGTGGCGCAGTGGAAAATACCTTGAGCTGGAATTTGGGTTTTCTCGAGATTCGAACCTGGGATTCTCGCAGACCAACACACTAACCAATAAGCCACTGCGCCGACAGTAATTTTTAGTCAACGTTTTAAATTGCGGGTTTATTACTGATGAAAAATGTTTTGAAAATTGTTTGACATTTATACTTTTGTTTATATACAATTCAGTGTGGACTTTTATTGACAAAATGTCAGTTATATGCTTAAGCTTATGACTTTAAATACAATGATTACTGACAATTTTAATATACATCAACATCCTCAACATAGTGAAAACTCTGGTGTTCTTTACAAGAGTTCCTGTCCGTCCTCAATGAGGATCTTAAAAGTGTTTCCGAGATCGGTTCTGGTGAGTGTTGCGCCGAACTACAGTGTGACAAATTTGACAGCTGGAGCAATATATACCCACCCCATCCAAATCCATATCAAGAGATAACGCTATAATTTTTTTTAGAAGTCATTTTGGAAATTTTGCTGTAGGGTAACAACTGCAAACATTCGTCAGGTATTCTCGGTTATAAAATTTTTCATATTTCTGCACCTACATATTTTCTAAAGGATATGCACATGTCAAGAGCTTCCTGGGCCAAATAGGTTTCGAATTATTTTCTATCTGACGGAGAACTGCTTGCAGAGAGGGAAGTTTCGAAGATGGGTATGGGCATTGCGGGGAATACTCGTAATTTAATTTCCCATTGGAAGCCGTCAAACTGCATATAGTTGCAGAACGATGCCGTCAAAGTTATAGCTCATTCGGTGCGTTACACAAAGCAAAATGATCATGGAAACAATATCGTCAGACAAAAAGAATAACTCAACCCTTTACATTTCGAACACCCGCCCTCTTATTTGTATCCAATTCCGGAACTCATTTCCATTTGGATTTGATAATTTAATCGAAACCGCTGCGCAAATCCACACATATGCGCCTCGAGCCGAAAGCCATGTGACTTGCGGAGCACAGGGAAAAGTGTGTAACCTCATAAAAATGCCACCATGATCCTTATATCCTATAGTATTCCGTTTATATCGCAATAAATTACCTGGCAAGCAATACGAGTTCCAATATACTCGTACCTTGTACGCCCTGCACTGCATGGCCCTGTAATACTCGTATGTACACGTTGAGTCTGTAAGCCCTTCTCGCAGGGCAACAAAACCAACACAGGAGCTCAATTTATGGTCGTTGTCTTCGGTGTTCCACTTCTGAGATTTGTTCACAGTGCGTTGCACAAAGCATCCTTTGGCGAAGGGACATAAATGTCTTGTACCCCATCCTTCAGAATTTATTACAAAATTACCCATTACCTGTTCGTTTATTGTTCTCCGTTTTATGCTCCGACATTCGACGAATTTACGATCTGTCGAATTTCGCGGTTTCAACAGTTGGTGCGTATTTTAAAGACGCCGCACCGCCAAAAGAGCTTACACGCGGTAATATTTTAATTTAATATTTGCCGTTGCAAATCGGTAGGGTGCTCTTAATTTGAAATAAGCACCCGTGTCCTTGCATTGATTCAGTGTTAACGAGTCCACCCCCCCAGAACACACTTGGGAAAAGTTTTTCAAACTTGAGCATTTTCTCTTGTGCATACAGCCTTCGATTGAGGTCGCTCTGCTGGTGGTGGCGGTGGTTTTAGAATTCTTCTTAATTATTCATAATATTATCGATTTTATCCTTGAGTTAACGGGGTTTTTATTGGAAATTAAATGGGAACGTTAGCCGCTTTAAGTTTGCGTTTACTTTACGGCTTTAGGGTGAGAGTGGTTGGGCTGCGAAAGCAACGGTTGGTGGGCAAAACTCCACCCACTTAATTCCAAAAATAAAAGAGCAGTAAGCTTGGACAATATTTTTCAAATATATTTCTGTTTTAAGGATAATAAATTAGTTCGATAAAATTTAGGTGGTAAATTGTAGACTAAACCCTTAGCATCCTGTACGCCACCAATGCGCCGCTAGTCGAGTAGATTGGTTGAGCGACCAACCTTTGCGACCGAAGGCGGGGTGCCGGGAGCGTTTGCAGCTTTGCTGACCTCAGTTTAGCTGGTCGCACACTCTGTTTGCGGGAGCGCCTTGCCAGGATCAAACGCCCTGATTGGGGATCTACGATGCTCTCGGATTCTGGCTCCACGACGGCTAACTCATTTTCATCATCTTGGGGTACCTCAGGTTGATCATCTTCACCATTCCCACTGGCTTCTGGTGGTCCATAGAATTGGTCTGGAGGTCCATAAGTCTGTGCTGGAGGCAGTAGGTTGTCTGGGGGTAAGTATGTGTTGTCGGGCTCTTGTGGCACCTCTGGTTCTACGCTTTCTAAGGGCTCTTCTGGTTCCAGCGGCTCTAAAGGCTCTTGTGGTTCCTGCTGTTCATTTGGCAAATCGAATGGAACGTCAGGCTTGATTCCAGCTGGTGGATACGGCGTTTGAGCAGGTACATCGGCTTCTAACTCCTGGCGAGCTGAGAATCGTGATTGTCTAGAATTTCTCAAACGCGCTGGCCCCGCAGTGCAGAATGAAACTACCGCTACCACCACAACGAGTGAGAATAACTTTGCCATTGTTTGTTTGGGTTCTAGTTGCTTGGCTTCTATGCAGCTACTGATGCCTTCATCAACTTGGGCTTGCCTATTTAAACAATCCGAAGAAATACTCCGCCAACTGACCTCCAGAACAGTCCAACGATATACATTCTGATTAGATCGCACTTATTTATATGCAGGCAATCACTAGAACTCATGCGTCGAAACGCTCCTCCGTTACAGCAACTCTTCTCTAAGTCAACCCCATCGAAAGTGTTATAACTGTTCAATGACAAGTGTCGCCCTGGTCTACATCAACGCTTACCTAACCAACTCCAACTTTGTTTGGACAAAAATCGTTAAAAAAAACTGACCTTTCCAAATGGCTATTACGAGTTTCCAAAAACCGTACAGCCACTTATGCATGAGACTCACGCATTCACACGTACGCGCGTGCACTGCATAAGCATGGTCAAATTTTGCCTCCGAAAGACGTTCGATGAACTTCAAGCCGCAGACGCATGTAGACCGGCGAATGAAAACGAGGGTGCGGGTGACGTAGTCCGAATTGCTTATTGTGTCACATACGCGCGGAGAAGGTTTCTAATATCGAGGATTGCGGAGCTCAGTTGACATTGGCTGAGTATAGACTCTCAGAAGTGGAGCGTTCTTTGGAAATGTTTAAATAGACTGGCCAGAGTGGAGTATGGTATCAGTTGGTGCATAGAATCCAAGCAAGTCAAACAACGATAAGCAATGGCAAAGTTATTTTCACTCGTCCTCGTCGTGGCAGTAGTTGCGGTCTGCACCGCTTTACCAGCGCGCTTGAAAAATGTTAGACAATCACGATTCTCGGCCCGTCAGCAACTGGCTGATGATCTGCCTTCGCAAACGCCGTATCCACCAGCTGGAATCAAGCCTGACGTTCCATTCGATTTGCCAAATGAACAGCAGGAACCACAAGAGCCGCTGGAATCGCTGGTACCAGAAGAGCCCTTAGAAGGCGTAGAACCAGAGGTGCCACAAGAGCCCGACAACACATACCTTCCCCCAGATAACCTACTGCCACCAGCACAGACTTATGGACCTCCAGACCAATTCTATGGACCACCAGAAGCCAGTGGGGATGGTGAAGATGATCAACCTGAGGTACCACAAGATGATGAAAATGAGTTAGCCGTCGTGGAGCCAGAATCCGAGAGCGTTGTAGATCCCCAATCAGGGCGTTTGATCCTGGCAAGGCGCTCCCGCAAACAGAGTGTGCGACCAGCTAAACTGAGGTCAGCAAAGCTGCAAACGCTCCCGGCACCCCGCCTTCGATCGCAAAGGTTGGTCGCTCGACCAGTTTACTCAACCAGTGGAGCGTTGGTAGCCTATAAAGTCTTGAGAGTCTAGTTATTTGCTTTATGGAGTTTATTTATTTTATTGCTTTCTGAAAATACATACAAAAATCATGTCACAATTTTTTCTTTTATTTTGAATGATACTGAGCAGGGCTACCGTTGAATTCTGAAAAGCAAATCGAACAACCACATTTTGAAAAGAAATCAAAGGCCGACATCGTGTCTATCTTTATTTAGAACTTGGTTTAAAGAATTATCTACTTTTAAAGGGCTTTTTGCTGAAAAAAATGCTTGGAAACGTTTCAGTAAAAAAATTAAAAAGTCCGACTTTTTGACTGGTTTTCCGATCATCTGATTATAAATCAGCATTGCAAGCAAACCAAGGTGGGGAAAAGTCAGTTGTCGGCTGCCGCATTCGTTGTCGGAGGAAAAGTGCTGCCAATGCGAAAAACAAACCTCTGAAAAGAACACCCTTTTCAACAACAGCTGGGGAATTCACTTTTTTAACCTCAATCGACTTTCCATATTCTTAGGAATGTTGTTTTTAAGAGAAAAGGAAAAAGGAGGTCCCTTTGATACTTATAGGGCCGCTTTGTTCACAGCCGGTCAAACCCTTCATTAAGCTGCCATCGACTTAGTTTAGCCGATGATTAAGAATCAGTGATAACCAATGAGTGTTTGTTCACCGTTTTATCCAAACCAAACCATAGCTTTGCGACAAATCGTTCCATTTTTCCAGTTTAAGCCCAGTATGCTGCTCGCGTTTTATTTAAACCCCCATACAAAAATGTCTCCGAAGATAAAATTAAGCCAAGCGGTTAAGCCAAGCAGTACGCAGTTCAAGCTAAATTTGTTAGCCACTGTACGAAAAATCTCTAAAGAATTAAAGTAAGCGTATTAATGCAAAATACATTTTTCCACAGCTAAATTTTGACGGATCAGAGAAAATATCGGTATTCGCAACAAAATGTCCTACGAAAGCAAATTAACAGTAGCAAGTCAATCAGCTTTTTTTTTTGACGGAACTTACACTGTCAAAATAAAGCGAAGTGGTGGAGATAAACATTGCAGAGGCGCCTAATTTTAGGTTTTCTTTAACAGCATACTACGCTTTATTTGTCAATTCATTGATTGACCGAATCTATGGTCGACTAGATTGGTCTGGATGAGATGTAACCTGAACGCAAAAACTAGATTGGTCGGGAACGTCACTTTTTCATATGAGAACTGTCAACTTAGTTCTCAGTCACGAATTTCTTGACTAGATTCGTCGGCTACCCCTCCATAAACATCAACTGAAACAGCTGCTCATTTGAGCGATTTCCCCCAATCAAAACCGAGACGCACTTAGTGAGAGAGCTGTCAGACTTACTAAACTAGATACTTGAACGTCGCCATGGCTTTGCTTTCCGGATCTGTTTGTTTGTTTAGGTATTTTGTTATTGATCTTTTTATCGGTAATCTTACTAAAAGATAATTTTTTTTCAAATGGACCTCATCTCATTTCAATTTTTTTTCGACGATCTTCGCAATTTGTTCATTCTCTCAATATTCCTCCAATTAAAAAATAATCTTCCTTCATACTTTGCATCCATTATTTTGTTCGGGACTATTACTCTCACCTTCAATAGGCTGGTGTGTACCGTATTCTATACAACTGTGAACTGTCAGTTGAAAACGTCTACGAAACCGATTTTACTGGTTCAGTTCGCTCTATCCTGCGTTACAATAAATACGTTTTCTGTATTATTTCTGTTTTTCCCACAATATTGTACAAAAAGTCAGATTTCATACCTTACTTACTTACTTAGGTGGCGCTACAGTCCGGGGTGGACCTGGGCCTCAACCAATACGACTTTCCAGTTAGCGCGATCTTTGGCTAACTGCCTCCAGTTGCGCACTCCAAGATGGTTGAGGTCCCCTTTCACTTGCGCGACCCCCCTAAGGCCGGGTCTTCTTCTACTGCGCTGTCCCTCCGGGTTGAAATCGAAGACTCTCCGGTCCGGAGCGTTGGAGCCCATTCGCTCTACCATCTTAGACGACTGATACGTAGTTTTCTGACTAGGTCGATGTCGCTGTACATCTCGCTATTAAATCTCCTCCTCCAGAGCCAGTCAACGCAAACGGGACCAAAAACCACACGAAGAATTTTGCGTTAGAAACGACCAAGGAGCTCTTCATCCGACTTTAATAGGGTCCATGCTTCTGCACCATAAAGCAGGACTGGGATGATGAGGTTCTTATACAGAGTCTCCTTGGTATTTCTCGACAAGCCCAAAGTAACAGCGGTTGGCAAGTGTGATTCTTCGCTTGTTTTCTGAGTTGATGTCATTTTCAGGCCGAGGTAGACAAAGTCCCGAACTACCTCAAAGTAAAAGCTGTCTATCGTGACGTTCTGTTCGATTTGTCGATGTTTTGTGTCCCTTCTTGCTGACAGCATATATTTTGTTTTGCCCTCATTCACCACTGAACCCATTTGCGCCGCCTCTGTACTGATACTTGCAAAGGCACCAGTGACAGCTCGCTGTGTTCTGTCAATTTTGTTAGCGTATGCAAGTAGTTGCACAGACTTCTGAAAAATGTTGCTTCTATTGTTGGCTTGTGAGTTTCGCACAATCTTCTCAAGAATTATATTGACAAAGTCACATGACAACGCGCCACCTTGTCTAGATCGTTTTTTGACACCAAAGGTCTCGGTGAGATTGTTTCCGACCTTTATGCAGCAGCGAGCTTTCTCCATCGTCGTTCTGCACAGTCTGACAAGTTTGGCGGGGATGCCAAACTCGACATGGCTCTGTATAGCTCTTCTCTATAAATGCTGTCATATGCGGCCTTGGACTTCTTGGGCTTTCTCCAGGATCTGCCGTAGTGTGAATATTTGGTCAGTTGTGGATTTACCGGGCCTAAGACCGCACTGATAGGGTCCAATCAGTTCGTCGACATATGTTTTCAGAGAGGATCTCATACTCGATGTCAAAGAGACTGATGCGTCTATAGTTGGTGCAGTATAGAAGGTCTCCTTTCTTGTGGATCGTGCAAAAAAAACAAGAATTCATACCTAAGTAGTCCTTAAAAAGCTTGCACAAACGAAATTCCCGAAAATCATTGGTTGAATCTCATTATTATTGGTTATCGCCTTCTGGGGTTAACTAGCAAACCAATTGATTCTCTGGTTATTATTTTGTTCAACAAACACTTTCGATGGTTGAATGATGATTCTATATAACCAAGATTGAACAAACCGGGCCACAGGCTCTTAATTTTGTTCATTATGTATTTATTTTCAAAACAAGCCAAGACTGGCAAACCATCTTCTCAAATCCAGTCTTTCAAGGCCTCTACAAACCAGCTGTGGAGCCTATATTTCCCCCGAATCTAAATGCTACCAATCTGTTGTGCATAGTTAAATATTTTCCGTCCCAATCCTCTTGCACTAAAATATTAAAATCTTAAATTTCCGTAAATTTTCTACTGTTTTCCCCGCACCTTGTTTTCATTAAACGTTTTAGAGAAGACACCCACCAGTGCATTAATTTCGTTGTAAATTATTGCAAACTCTTCAAAGGATACTGTAAGCTGTTCGGTTTTCCAATTAATGCACCCGCACGCATATAATTTTGCATCTCACCACAGTACGTGCTGCAGAATTGCTAATGAACACTTGCACGCCATTCTCGGTTTGAAGCACTTAGCTCCTGCTGGTTGGCACAGGTAGCCCACACACTCGAGTGTAGCTCGTTAAGGGGGAGCAACAAGAAGCACAGGTGGACGCATAACTTAATCACGATTCAATACATCATCAGCAAGCCAGATGTTTCGGTTGTTTCCTTATTCATAACAAGTCGCCATTAAAAGCACCAGAGAGAAGATGTGTCTGCCAGTGGTATTCAATCCCTAAAATGGGTTAATTAACCCAAAATCGGTGAGTGCAGGGGAGACAACAAATCGCTGGCTCTTGAATTACATCATCATCGCATGGCATCACCTAATTACTGTGTGTGTGGCAAAGAAATGAAGCAACCAAAACCAGAGACCAGAGAACAAGACATAATATTATCCTTGGAAGCAATATTAATTTGTATCCTTCCATGCGGAGTGCGAGTGTGGTCTGACTTGAATTTGATCCGAATGGCGACAAAGAAACTGACTTGAATAACGTCTAAAAGGGGAGCATATACGAGCTCACATCGCTGCCTTCGTCATTCGCTCCAGTGCGGCTATTATATTCGCCAGACAAGAGCTGCAACCAGAAAGAATGGAATTTAATATGCTTTTAAGGGTGGCTTGTCGGCATTGACGTCTACATATGATTTATGTGGCAAACCTCCGCAGGATGTTTGAGTTCGAGTCAAACAATCATGGAATATTTGCCTCGCCCCGGAGGGCTTTCCCATTAAAGCCAAACGAACTCTAATCAAATTTAATTAAAACTCCCCAAAGTGCCATTGATATCGACCTCGCAAAAGGACGCCAAATTAATTTCTTCCGATTTCTTTTTTTTTTTTTTTGTTGGCATTCATCACTAGGTGGTACAGGAATTCCAATGGTGGATACACCTAATTAGTTGACTAACGAAAGTGATTGACAAATTTTGCAAGGACTTGGTAACCATGTTTTTAACGAGCCAATTGGATATTCATCCGAAGAAACGAAGCAGATAAAAATAGCCGACTCCCGGGTCGTGATTTAAGTCCATTGAAAGAATTCCAGCCGAATGCGGGATGGTGCAATTAGGTTTAATTTGGGACAACGGGGCCCTCGCTTAATGTCTGTCGTTTGGTTCGGTAGAGTATACAAGAACTTTTCCACTAAATTCCATGAATAATTACCTTTAGTTCGAAGCGAGATTGCTGCCAGCCATTTCACCAGATAGTAGCTGTGGAATGTCGTACAACTTTTGAGTTACTGCCTTTATGCGCGCAGCGAATATCTTTGGATTCGATAAATCTTGAACTTCTGGAATAGGGTCGCTTGTGATTTTCGCGGGAATTTTATTACATTTTAGGGGAAATTGTATTCATCACGCATGAGTTGGCACAGTCCTAGATTGTTCTTATTTCGAACCCGTTCAGTGGGCATTCGTGACTTGACGAGTGTCAATAACAGGTATTGATGTCATAATGTGATTTGCAAGTTTCTTAAATGATTGGGAACCCCGCCAAAGGCGTTTGAAATATTTTCGCATGCATGGCATGCACTGTTCAAGACGCAATTTCAGGGTTCCCCTTAGCGAAATAAATTGAAATAGCAAAATTCATAATCTCATGTTCTCAGCCTTTCTAATCGTGCGAGCGATGCATTACAAATTGCTGCCCGAAAATAAGAGTGCAATCGAAGCGTTCAGTTCTTCGACGAATAATCGCTTTTCGCGAGGAAAATTCAAGTTCACGTGCAGGGTGATCTGAGGCCAATGAAATCTAAAATTGATTACTTTGCAGTGGTTTTGGTGAGAGGTGTTCCTCGCGCAGTTTTATGGTTCACTGAGGTACGTTGCACAACTTCGCCACTCAAATATTTTAGAAGTTTGTAAAAAAAAATTTAGCTCCTTCAAAAGTAGATATTGGGCTCTTCAAAAAAACAGGTTCAACTGCAAGTATTGTGTTTTTAATTGTTTAAATTTGCATCAACTCTAACCACAGCCAAGAGCGACATCTTCCCGCCTCGTCGCAGGATTATCCGTGATGATAATCTCACCTTTGCCAGCACCCCAAGGGAACAATTAGCCAGGTGATTATGTAAAAAAGCAAAGCCCAAATTAAAATAAACTTGTAATTTGAGGACAACCCCCTAATTTGGTCCTAATTCCTTGTGCGAAGACTTAATCTTTATTAATTTTATCATTTTCCCCACATCAACTTCAGGAGGGTGCAACATATTCCGCAGCTGTTGAAAATGTGAAAACTGAAAATAAAGCACACGACTTGGTCGGATGTGCTTGCTGATAGATTTTTTTTATTGGTTTACAAAATATAAAATAAATAAATAAATAGTGGGCCCAACAAGGCTGCAAGGACCCTCGGCCTAGCTTCTCACTAAAATTCGTTTTGTGTTTTATTTTAGAACGAATGGAAGAGATCTTCAGATTTTTTTTCATGACAGTTGCACTCTCAAATGGTTGTCAAAAATAGAAAATATATATCTAGAAATTTGTCCTACTTATGAGACGTTCAGGACAAAGGCGTACATCATTTGTGGACGTCGTCATCCTGTACGACTGGGATTTATTTCTTATAAAACCAATTTTATTAATACAAGAAAAAAAATATTTATTTCGCCAGTCGAAAGTGAAAACTTCAAAAAAATATAAAAAGAAGTTTCTTCTTCTAAATGTTTGCACAGGGTGTCATCGGACAGGGTTTTAATTTCTTACAAAAACTATTTTATTAAAGGGTTTTCCAATAAGAGGTGTTATTTGGTATTCAAAGAAAAATGTCATTTTTTGAGATAAATTATCGGTTGTTTATTTCATAATATAGAGGAATGTATGCCGTTAATAATGAAAAACAACATCAGCCAAATGGCCACCACGAGCACGCATACAGGACCATATCCTTTTCATGAAATTTTCCATAACCAAATCGCAAAGTGGCTGCCCTATGTCCTCGATAGCCTCACGAATTTTATCTTTGAGGTCTTGAATCGACGCTGGGCTGTTGGCGTAGACCTTATCTTTCACGTGGCCCCAAAGGAAGAAGTCGCAAGGTGTTAAATCACAAGATCTCGGTGGCCAATTGTGATCACCTCTTCGAGAGATAGCAGGGTCCGGAAACTTTTCCCGTAAAAGATCAATGGTTTCGTTGATTGTGTGGCACAAAGCGCCATCTTGTTGAAAGTAAATGTTGTCCAGATCAATACCATCCAACTCCGACCACAAAAAATCATTAATCTTCTCACGATAGCGCAATCCATTCACCGTAACTGTTGATCCAACCTCATTTTCGAAAAAGTAAGTTCCAATGACCCCACCGGACCATAAACCGCACCAAACAGTCACTTGAGGATGGAGAGGCTTCTCAACAATAACTCTTGGTTTTTCCGAGCCCCAGATGCGACAATTTTGCTTGTTGACGGTCCGACAAGGTGCTTCACGACGACCAAGAAATGCTTTAGTTTTGCGAACTGTGACTGCAAGATTTTCACCATTTTTGAAGTGAATTTTAATAATTTCAATGCGTTGTTGAAGCGTATATCGTTCCAATTTTAGTAATGGCGTAGCTTCTACTTGTCAAATGTCGAAGAATAAAAGCTTCAAAAGTGACAGCTACCGAAATAGCGGGTCATTCACAATAACACCTCTCATTGGAAAGCCCTTAAGGTAATAAAGAAGAAAAGATTTATTTCGACAGCCGAAACCGAGAAAAATGTTTCAACAAGTTTCGCCTTCAAAATGTTTGCACAGGGTGTCTTAGAAAAATCTATTTTACTTAGAAAATATTTAAAAATAAACGCAAAATTAAATTTCCATCATAAAAACTTTGAACCTTGTTAGAAAAAATTGGAATTTCAGTGGATAATTTTTCTTCAGCATTAAAACAACAAAATAATTCCTAAGACAAAGTTGTATATAAGAAAAAACGATCCAATTTTTGTATAAATTTAATTTGCAAGTGCTCCGACACCGGAGCAGACTTTCTTCAGTCCGCCTGTCATAAAT
This sequence comes from Cheilosia impressa, assembly GCA_948293265.1. Lineage (NCBI taxonomy): Eukaryota > Metazoa > Arthropoda > Insecta > Diptera > Syrphidae > Cheilosia > Cheilosia impressa. Next base: position 50,649,787 of record OX411881.1, on the reverse strand, counting down.
GATTCCGAATTCCCACGAAAACAATACTCACCCTTTAGCAAGAGAAAACGATTTGTTTTGCTTAGCCGCTGCCTAATGAAGATGCATGCATAGGATACTAAAAGTTAATGGGGGTTTCTTGCAAGTTATTGTTTGGTATAGCCAACCCCAAAACCATTTTATGAATAAATTTGCATAGGTGCGCATAAATTGGGCCTGAGCCCTACCCAACTATGGTTTACCATTCCCGTGGATCAAATGAGCCAACGATTCAACCGATTCAACGTCCCTATCCCTGCAACTGTGGCAGGGTCTTTAAGGGTAGCCATAAGCATATGCCAAGTGGAATGCATCCCCCTAAACATCTCCACTCCCAAAGATGACAAATGGCCTTTGGGTGTCCGAACAATGTAAATCAAATGACACCAGACAGACCGACAGGCTGGCTGCACTCGCAACCATTAAAACCCATTGAATGGGTCAATTTGAGTATTTTGTTTCCATTGCAGTTAAATGTTGTGGACTTAATGCGAATATAGTTTGGCTTTGCAGGATTTGAAGGAGAGTGTTTTATGCGAGAGCTCCTCGAACGTGTTTTCCATCTGCCATGCACTCTCAAGTGAATGAATCTGTGCCAACAAACATTAACATAATTCTGGAAGGACCCTGCCATGTGTGTATTGTCCCGAGTAAATTTTATTAATTGCGAGGATATACCAAACAATTTGTGCTCGGAATAAGTAAAAAATGCGGCCTGACCATAACTGATGACGTCTTTATTTCATTTCTGGCGAACAATGCGCCCTCCTACATACGACCTGCAGAATTTCTGCTTATAAACTAATTGCAATAATGGTTTGGTTGGAACATATCTATTCAGAAAGTTGCAGTACAAAAAGTTGAAAACAGAAGACTTACCAACGTAAGTCTGTTCTGCTTATCCACTGCATGATTTGGATTTATGGTTAAGCTGCATTTGCGTTAACCCATTTTCAGATTTTATTTCTTAAGAAGTAGTCCTCCTTATTTTGCCCGCCACCCCCAATAACACACAATGTTCGGCGTACATTCCTACACGAGTGCACGACGAACTTGTGCTCTTCAAAGTTTCAAAACTCACAAGGGGCAACCATTTGAATACTAGTTTCTATACTTCAGGTAAATGTTGTTATTACATCCTCCCCCCCCCTGACACTTCGTCCTTGGAGCAACAAACACGAGAACAGAGCCAAATTATATCCACTGCACTTGGATGGAGCTTTGACTCATCTACCACTCGTGCGCACTGCTCTTTCACTCATTCGGCGATAGCTTTCGGCGTGCGATGTTTCCACCTCCTGTTATCAGTCCACATGCCACTTGGCCATTGCCGTACGACCTGTTGGCAAGTGATTTCCGAAAACGTGTGCCTGCCGCAAATCAGTTGACTGGCGATCCTCGAAGGACACGCTACACCTTCCCGGATAATTCAACCACCGAACCTGGTGAGTTGGAAAGAAGAACGCGAGTTTTCCACCCCCCCAAAGTAAAATTCACTCCCACCGACTTTTACATGTCGACAGCAGTCACTTGCAATGGTGCCCTTCGATAAGGTGCTGCTGCTGCCGACGACGCCAGAGTGTCGGGCGCCTTTGTCGGATCATTGTGCCATCGGGTTTATTGTTACCAAAGCGCTAAGTGTGCGCAACCCATTAAAGTCCATTCAGTGCTGCCTGTCAATCAAAGCCTAAAGTTAGTCCCCATCAAACCATTAGACTTGGAATTTTATTGACGGCCAAGCTCATTGTTCTAAGATATTCTTGTCGTTGTTGTTCCGAGAACGAAAGGGGAGGAAACAAATTACCTGTCAAGTGCTGCGAGTGCTGCCATTTATATAAAAGTGATGATCAGTCAAAGTGAAAGTGCATGCATACTCGAATTGAAATAAAGGGATATACAAGAGTTCCGCTTTGAGCATTGCAGCTCAGTAGTGCCGGCGGTGTCAAGTTCGCATTTATCAACCTTTGCTGGCCGTCATCTGGAGATCCTTTGAAGGGGATACACACGACGACAGGTAAGACATGTTTCCACATACGTACGAGCACATATTTGCATTCCCTTTCACACTATATAACGAGCATTAGCACATCTGGATAAAGTTGCGATGGTGTTTACTCTTTGCTATCTCAAATATATGCCAGCCATTAGTGGGTCGGGCTCTCTCTTAATCTATGCCCGGAAAATGCGGGGGAAACAAATCGATTTATATGGAAATTCATTGAGGACAAGTTCCCATTTTATCCCCCTTTTCCGCTTCTCCCCTTCTTACCTACTCAGATTGCTCAGCTGTGCTCACACAAATGATTGTTTGATGAGGAGGGTTTCGATAAATATAAGTGTGTAGGACACTCGAACATCCTTTCAAAATCCACATCAGACTCATGGTAGTAATTAATTACGTTGACTATGGGTGCACGATTTGTGTCGGATTTGGGGAGAGCTATACCATATGGCCAAAGCCCTCCTGGAGGTTACATAACACTTTGCCATCATCGCTTTCGGATCTAACCTTTCCCATCGCTGAAAATTTATCTGAGCCAATGTTCAAATATGGACTCGAGTATAGGGTGCCGGCAGTCCTTTATAGTTCATCAACTCGCTTTGAGTAATTTACTTTATTGGTTTCAGCCTTTATGCAATCAAAAGACCTCATCAAAGAGCGATTTTGAAAAAAGCCATCCCTTTGACTTTCGGGTAACCACTAGCTGGAGTTACATTGGTTTGTGCTTGTTCTGTTTGATGGGTGCCCCTCATCAACTGTGATTGGAGCGATTGTCGGCGAAAAAAAAATTCGGTTATACCTCGAGCAAAGCGAAAGACTGTCTTTTTTTTTTACCTGCGATGGACATAGGTTCAATTGCAGCCAAACTGTGTTGTTGGGTTGCTCGGCTACTGCAAAGGGATTAGAGAATCGAAATGTAATAACGCCACACCGAATGTAACGTTTCATTGGTGTCAAACGAAAGGATTAGGTACCCACTTCCCTATTTTTTTTTAATTAAATTAATCACACATGGAGGGAGCTAAAAGCGACACGTTTACTTCCTCTCACAACACACCTCGAAATGAAGTGAAAAATTCCCTAAATTTATGCCACCCATTCGGAGCTAAACCCTTTAATATTTGACTGTCGAAAAGGGTGTAAAATACTTACCACTCCGACCAAAACCTTATGGCGGTCATGAGATTGGGAGAAACCTGTTGGCCTACATCATCAAAGGAGGCTTTGATTTCCATTTCAGTTTCTTTTCCATTTCCATTTCAGCTTCTTTTAGTTAAAATTTTGTCAAATTTAATGGCTCTGTGGAAATGAAAAAGGCGCCAGTACTCGTATGCAGCGCCAAAAAGGAAGCAGCCTATCAAGCAGGAAGTGGAAACCTGTTGACAGATTCCATATATCAATAATCGTCGGGACGATATCGTTTTAAAAACTTTGATGACCATAAGAAGTTATATTCTGCCCGAATTTGTTTCACTATCGTCAGCTTTCATTACATTTGTCGAAAATGAACTGGATAAAGGTCTCAAACTCGTAATTTTGGTACTTGGTTGCTGCTTTTGAAGGTCAATCGTTCCGACGATAATCGTCTGAAAAGTTACGGAATGAGTGCCCAGCCGAAGACGTTATGGTTTTTCAGTCAGTAGCTTTAATAGATCGATCTTTGCTTGTCAAAATGACAGTAGGTTTTTTTTTCAGGAAGAGTGCTATCAAACTTTCTTCCCGTCACTTTGCTCTGCATTTTTATATACAAACCACTTGTTGAAGTACTCCAATTTTCATATTAAAAGGATTTGCAATTCGACATAAAATAGAACTGAAGAGCGACATTGATTTCACAACTTATTTTCAACTCTGTTTACTCGAATAGATTTGACGGCGATTTTATTTCTCCATTCGATGCCGTTTATACGACTTTATTTGTACTTGTCCTGCAATTCACAACATCAAAATAAATCGAACTGCAATTGTCTCCCTATTTGAACCACCCAAGCAACCCTTGTAACTTTCAAAATATCATAACCACTTAAAAGCTATTTGGCGACTTTCATTTCTTTTCTGATTCTCGCACACAACACAGTTTTTGTGTGACTTATGTTCCCGATACAAAACAAATAGAAGAAAAAATCTCACCCACTTGGTTGGGAAATTTTCGCTCCATTTTTTGAACGTATAGACCGTTTCCAGTAAAGTATGGCATTACCATTTATAATTCCACCACCGTCAGGTGGTTTTAAACGTTTGTGCTGTAACGCGATGAAAGCAAAAGGCTAATTTGAGGTACCCTCAATTTCGAGAACTAATGCTCATCCCAGTGCTTTACCATTTGCTTTTGCTGTTTTGTTCCTGAAGTGAAAGCATTGGTTTCGCTTGATTTTTTTAAGACTAAAAAATGCCACTAACCACTGACTAATGTGGACAAGATAGTCGACTAATGGACTTAGAAAATCTACATACAAAATTTAAGTAACCGGTTGATAAAGAGAGGCTGCGCCTTGCAAATATTTATTTTTAACCTTCGCTGTCAATATTTAGTGACTTTCAATATTTTTTGAGTTGTTTGATTTAAAAAAAAATATATCGCCATTGCAAGATCGATTAAAAGACTTACATGCCAACTACACTTTCAGTGGAAAGAAATAAAGAAGACGGTAACATCCAGGGTTGCCATAATTTAGTTTGCTTTAAGCGACCAAACTTTAAAAATACTCCTATGTAGAACGAAATCGCTGCCCAGAAAGAAGAACAAAAATCGTTGAAAATTTTCCCGATTACTTAAGTACTTTTTTTTTGATATTTTAAACCATCTCACTTATGTTTTTGTGTCAAATGAAAAGGCTCCGTGTAACAATAATCGTCGGAACGATATCGTTTTAGAAACTTTGATGACCATAAGAAGTTATATTCTGCCCGAATTTGTTACACTATCGTCAGCTTTCATTACATTTGTCGAAAATGAACTGGATAAAGGTCTCAAACTCGTAATTTTGGCACTTGGTTGCTGCTCTTAGAGGTCTATCGTTTCGACGATAATAGTCTGAAAAGTTACGGAATGGGTGCCCTGCAAAATAAATTGGTGTGTCTGCAAGTTGAACGACTGTTCGATGACAGTTGACAGCAAAAGTGCTGCCAGATTTTAAAAATAAGGGATTGTTCGAAAATATTTTTTTTTTGTAGTTTTGTGAAGTAACAAAACAAACCAAATTAGCAAAATTTGTGAAACGATATATAGACCAAAATTTGTTTTGGGTGCTCATGGAAGAAATTTCTATCTTTTATTAAGAAAAAGCGATAGCCCAAAATACGACAAAGCGCCCAATCTAGCAACACTCCTGCTTGACATCCCTGCTTGAATAGATTTCTTCTTCTGATTTATAGAGGGCGTGCGAGAGAGTGAAGAAGAAGAAAGAGGGCAGCACAGTTTGCGAGAATACCTACATTTTTTGAGTGCTACTTTGCTGTCGATTAATAAAAAAAAATAGTTAGTGCTTTAAATTAGAGAGTTTCATTTAATTTAAATGCACAATATGCATTTTTCTTTTCCACAAAAGTTTTACTTAAAATTGTAATTGAAGCGTTTAGAATGAGAAGGTGTTAAGTGACAAATTTAAAGTTTCGAGTAAAAAAGGTTTAAAGTTGTTTCCCATAAATCTTACTATAAAAGCAATTGGAGTTCGGTGATGCGATATAAAAGCAAATAAAGAAAATATTACTTTTGACAACATGACTTCATTTATTAACCCCGTTATTAAAAACCCTGCGTAAAAGTTATCAACTCGTTATTCAGAAGTTATGTCAAATTTTTGTATGCTATCTGATGTCTACTAGCTACCTAACTTGTGCACATTTGTTTATTAATACGGGGGTAAATGTTATAAGAAGTGGTATTTTTTTTTTACAAATGAATGCTTTTAACGACTTTATTTTTTACGGTGCGAAACCTGAACAAAATTTCTGTATTTACTCCACTTAACCATATCCAATTCCTATAAGTACAGTACAGTATCGGCGAATAGACCAAAATATAAGTTGCACTCACTTATTGCAATTCATTTATAACCGCCCGATTTCTTAATGTTCTCATTATTGATATTTGAATTTCGCCAGCACTTTTTCTATTAATTTTTCCCTCACATTTTTTCTTGAATATTCGCTAGTGATTCCTCTGCCGATTTAAAAGTTTTGAAAAGTCATTTGAGCGAATGAATTTTTTTCTTTATTATTTATGTTGATTACATTCGTTATTATACAATTTGTAGAATATGAACATGTATTCGTTGTGAAATAAAACAACGAATTTAAACTCTCAGAACGCATCCATCAGCTGACAGAAATCACCAAATACACAAACTATCAGTCAGTGTTCTTAGAGGTCTCTCTTTATTTTTCCCACGAAGTGTGTTCATTTTCCTTTTTCACTAAACTTAAATTAAATAAAAGTCAAATTTGTATTGTTCGGACAAAAATCACACTTAATTAATCTTCAGTATAAGAATCGCAGTTTGCTAACACTTTAATGATTATTTTTTGGTACTAGAAATTGTTGCTATAGGCAAATCTTTTTATGTGCATTTAGTGCGTTTATATTCATGGTCAACAAAAAGTTTTTCGAAAATATTAAATTCCCTCAAAAAGGTAGAGATACAACGATGTAGGAACACTGCTGAATTCACACGTATTCACAGACAGTAAAATTGCGAGCGTGAGGGAGGGGCTTATATTTAAAAAAATTTGGGGGGGAATCGGTGAGAAATAGTAAAGCTGTCAGTCTATTTCATACTTAGTTTATGATTTAAACTATGTTTGAATTTTAAACGCTTGTCTGTCTCGATGGGATAAGACCTCTTCTATTGTCTAAGGTCTTAAACTCATACAACATGAAAGAAAATCCATTGTGACCCACCGCACGTTTACTGAGAAGGCTTAAAGTAGTAATTATTAGAAGGACAGTGGATGGGACTGCGTTCTGCACATAACCTAAAACAGTGCCTTCATGTATTTTCCAATTCTACAACAATTTTATTAGGTAGTATTTTTAACCGACTGGTTTTAATTGTGGTTGCTAAAAATCTGCCTTTCAATTCACAGTAGTTCTCGGCGCTCTTTATAATCATTTCGTGTGTCAGGTTACATTTAAGAAACTCACAATAGGGAACTAATTTGTAAAAAAAGAAAAACCTAGAAAATATCTCAGCGCAGGTTAAAAATATCTCCCACTCCCTTATGATAAATTCCCTACTTTCTATATTCGTCCCTCGTTAGGCTATACAATTTTGTCGACATTTAATAAAAATCCACGCCCAAGTCAGTCCGACTAAGTAGTGTACTTAATTTTTTTTTTAAGGGGAATGCTCCTTTCCTGTTCGTGATTATAATAATGGTTTGGCGGAAACTTTGTTTCCGCCTCATTACGTACATAATAATAATAAAGGAAATTATGTTTTCGTTTCTTTTAAATTCGCGGAAATTTGGGCAACAAATTTCGCTTTTGGAGAGACTATGCCTATTCATCATTTTAACGAGAGGCTTATGCTAAAAATTGCCCACGATAAACCGTTTAACATGGGTAAGTGGTGACTCGTAACTTTTTGTGTAATACGAATAATCGAAATAATATGGGGCTAAGAGATCCTTAGTAGCCATTATTATTGGGCGGCGGCCGAGTACACTTGAATAAATCGGCATACGGCGGAGGTTAGATAAATTTGAAATTCAAATAGCCCGGCCATCTGTGGGAGATATTCCAGTTCCTAAGAAAAAATCGAAGAATTGCGGGGAGTGCAAGAAAGAAAGTAGGTACCAAATCCTTGATAGCGTAGAGCGTGCCTTACAATTTAAAGAGGTAAGTGCCCCCAACATGTGATTTTTCGCTCGTTTGGTTGATGAATTTTTTCGGGTCGTTAGATTAGTTGGGACTTGGCGTTGTATCCTTTTCAATTCGCATTTTATTACGTTGGCATTAATTTTAGATTCCAATTAAAATCATCACCTCTGCCCAACTTATCCTTTGGGTACAATTTGAAAGTCAATTAGCTAAATGAATTTCTCATATTCTGTCCACCTCAAACCGCAGAGGCAATACCCGTCCTTCAATGGTGTTTTTTCTGTCGGTTTTCTTGCAAGGGTGGGTTTTTTTCCGATGAAAAGTTTCATTATTAGTCGATAGTGCGTTGCCGGGTTCATGTACACTCTCCTGTCGCTTGGTTTTGGGTCAACAGTTGCCTCGTATTAATTGTGCGCCCTTATTTTAGTTAATAAATAAAGCGGTTTTCAACCCTTGCTTTTGTTCCTTTTCAAGGTGTGTGTGTGTTCTGTGTGCACATCAAATTCAAATTAAATCGGATTTTCAACTTGAGGGATTCCGATTCTGATGTTTTGTTGCGTAAAACTTTGGCACAGCTCTCTGCCCTGGAACGAGATTGATTGCGTTGAATTTGCGAATGGATACCTGGTCAAACAAAAATATAAAGTTTTCTGGTATTTGCATACTAAAGTCAAGCACTTACAAGGGGAAAAGTTTCTGTTCAAATAACCACAGGCGGCCATCAATATGCGCATAATGTTATGTATGTTGCATGGAGGAGATAAACTTGTTTTTTTTTTTGTTTTCTGTAAACAGGGAATTTATTAAATAAATTAGCATTCCAGTTGGTCTGTTGCAAACACGTCCTGCGGTCAAGGAGGAGAGTCAACAAAGTTGTTGATGTACCAATAGAGTAACAGGCTGCCCGGTGAGGTATCAACTGAGTGCTGACTTTATTTAATATCATAATTTTCTAACGCGAAATGGAGTTCTATTTGAAGGAAGAAAATGACAGGGATGCTCTATGGGGAGTTTAAGTTCTCCAGGGAAGCAATTTTAATATCTCTCTCTCTCTTTTAAAATGCGTCATTTCAAGTACAAGCACAAGTACTTCAGCTTTGTAAATAATGGCGCCTTTGGTGGATAAATTAAAGAACGTATCCCTCTGGACACAGGGCGTTCGCTAAAAAAAATTGTAAACTCTCCAGTTATAGTGAAAATTTAATTTTAAACTAACCAACAAAAGCCGTTGTGTTGGGGCCCCCCTAGAAATCATTGATTTCCGAACTATAAGCAAAATCATTGGCCAACGAAAGAGGGAAGCGATGTCTTTCGTTTTATTCGCAAACATATTGTTCACCCTATTTATGCCCAGCCTTATAAATACATAACCGAAATGGCACACAAATGTCTGTGGTAATTAATTGGACTACTTAAAAAAAATAATTAACACTGATATGTAACATACCCTCTCCGACCCCCACACGCATCTGAAAACCAGAAAGCAAACCGCATTCCGATAAATCCTCACCAGCGATCTGCACCAACAACGTTCGAAAGCAATTAAATATTTCATTAAATAATAATTTTCATTCGATATCCCCATATCCCTCGGGTTATTTAGAGGACGGTTGCACCCGGCTACTGCGATGGGTAGTTTTAATTCATTGCACATTTTTTTGGTTTTACATAATAATTACCCACTCTCTCCATTGCATATGCATGTGTGCAACCACAGGCGAAGTTTTCAATTAATATCCCTTCAAGAGGCATAATTGCACTCACTAATCAGGTGGGCGCAACAAAAGAGACCTCCCCCCCCCCCCCACGTGCACCAACAACGTGATGCGAATGTTTGATAGGACCAGCATTTCACTGTGACGCGCATTTCAGGCATACGGGGTAAGGACAACCGAGATGGAATTGTAAAACTTAATTAACCCAATAATAAATATACACACAACGATAATTGCAATTTTATCTTCGTAATAAATAGCCGGGCTACACATCCATTGAGGTGATTTGTTTCATCCATGTAGCTACGCCCTCAAAGAGCCGAATAAATTGGATTTTGTTACCGCCGCATTTGTTATTCGCCATCGGTGAATAAAGTATTCAGATTGACTGTCATTAATGACATTTAGTAGTGTTATACACAGAAACAACCAGCACGTGTGCACGGCGCTGCGGACATTTGGAGGAAAAGATTTCGATTTGCGTATGTTGCGTACGGGACTTGGTTAGAGTATTGCATCCTTGGATGTTTTTCTTCCTGATGTTGGGAAAATAATGCAGTGGTTCTGGAAAATAAGAAAAGAATGCTCGGAGTTAAGTTATCGAATTTATTTGTGGGTTGCTATTTTGAAATTAAATTTGTCATTAAAAGTGTAGTCAGTAGGCCGTGTGATTGCCACGAAAGTGAAAAGGAGGAAGGACGGTACTTTTTTAACAATTTAACAAGGAAACCTTGGACTTCTCGGTTTGGTTAAGGTCCCCTTCCACTTGGGTACGCCACCTGAGTCGCGGTCTCCTTCATACTGCGCCGTCCCTCGGGGGTGGACTCGAAGATCTTCCGGGCCGAAGCATTCGTGTCCTTTTTCGTTGGACATTCTGGCTAGGTCGATCAACGAAGTCGCTGTAAGAGCCGTGCAATTCGTCGTTGCATCTATTTTATCGATTCAACGCCTATGGAGACGGGACCGAAAACTGCTGGTAGAATTTTCATCTCGAAACAACCAAGAGTAAGCTTTTGCTTTTGATGGAGTCCATGCCTCTGAGCCATAGAGCATAAAACTTGTACCTAAAGGGGCTTTAAAGGGTCACTTTAGTTGTTCGAGAGAGGGCTTCACCACTTATTTAGAAATTAATACTATTTGGCAAGAGCTAGTGTAACTGGCTCAGTTCATAGCGGAGACGAGTCCCAGTGTGACCAATTTAACATATTTCCTGCTAAATTTAGCGGGATTATTTTATTGTTAGCCTCTTTCTTTAAATCCTGCCTGCCTTTTTTTTAGCATTATTTCATGCGGTAGCAGAGAAATATATCAGAATTTTGTTTTAGCCAAGTTCTGAATGAAAATAATAAAATAAAATCAAAGCGGACGAACCTCAGTGTAAACCAGCCATAAAAATTCTCATTTGACAGTGAAAACAGCCATTCAACGAATTAAGCTATTAATATGGCTAACTAGTTTCACTTATGCTCGAAGATCGACTTTACCTTTTATAAGTATGTAATATTAAAAATCGCATCGCAATTTTCGATATTTATGTTGTTTCTTTTTCATACACGAAAAAGCGCCATCTACCTAGTCCTGCAATAAGTTCTGTTACAAATACAAAGCGCTGTAGAAAAAAAACGAGTTAACATATCGTATTGAAAATGTTTATTGTTTGTTTATTAGCTTACATTATTGGCAATAGAATAAAAATATTTTCACTCAAAATGGACGCCCTTGGCTTTCACACACGTACGGTTTCAATAGAGATCGTGGACGCTGCTCTGGTAAATGCTGCTCTAAGACTTTCCAAATTTCTGTGGGGAGTCTTACAGGCCATGTTTTCAAGTTCTGACCACAAACCATAATCCAGTGGATTCAGATCTGGACTCCCCGAGGGCCAATCTTCTGCTGCTATAAAGCCAGAAATATTGAGCCTGAGCCACTCCTGCGTGGTTTTGGACTTATGCGCTGGAGCAGAGTCTTGTTGGAAGATCCACCTCTTTCCGCCAAAAAGAGTATTGGTCAAACCTTTCACAACGCCCTCTAGCACGTCTTCTTGGTAAACCTTTGCCCCAGTTTTTACGCCTTTTTCGCAGAAATGGAGGGATGTGACACCTTGATGGGATACCCCCCACCAAACCATTACGGAAGCTGGATGATGGCCTCGTTCTGGGAATTCTGGGAACGATTTTTTTCGCTTCCTTAGATGACGTGGCATAGACCTTGTCATTTTGTTTATTAAAAACTTCTTCCACGGTAAAAATTTTTTCATCCGTAAACAAAATGTTTTCATGCCCATTGGCCGCGTGCCACTGCAGAAGTCGTTTGCATCTTTCCAGCCTAATTTTTTTCAATTGAGGAGTTAGGACATGTCCCGTGGACTGACGATAGGCTTTCATGTGAAGATCATCCCAAATCAACCTTGCCATGGATCTGGTTGATATATCCAATTCCTTGGACATGATCTTTTGTTTCCTAAGTGGATTTCTCCGAATTCGTTCACGCACTGCCTTTACTACCGCACTTGTACGAACGACGCGAGGGCGACCACTTCTTGACCTGTCCTCCACTCCAGACAATTCGCAGAAACGACCAATAGCCCGATAAACAAAAATTCTCGATATGCCGAGTGGTTTGTCAAATCACAAATAAGGCGCCTAAAGTGTCATGGAAGTGCTACCCATAATAATTATAGATACGTAAAACAGAAATAAACACAAGTTCCGTGGAACATAATTTCTGTAATAACTTGAAAACATTTCTATTTCTGATTTAAAACATCTAAAATGAGAGCGGTTTTAAGATTTAGTAAATTAAACAAAAAAATTCATCAATCAGCTATGCGAAATAAATAAATAATCACTTCCGGACGTCATTTTGTTTTGTAGGAAAGCGAAATTTCGTGAGCCGTCGCTATAAAAAATATCAACATGCATAGCTTTCCCATAATTCCTACCACGTAAACAAGATGGCCGACCAAAAAACGTGTCACGTTTTTTTGCGTGTTGAGTAATGCCGTCCCTATTTAGTATTTAGCATCCCTCTAATCTCCCGTGTTAGGAATGTGTGATCGCGTAAATGCGGCATAATACATCACAAATTTAGAGCAAAATATTTGCCGAAAAATATTTTCCATAGTAACATCAAAAATGGTAGTCAACAGCAACACTCGCAGATATACCTAATACCTAAACAGGCCCCTAAATTAAAATTATACATAATGTTGCTTAGTTTTAGGGGAAGGCAAATTGCAGTCCTTCAAAAATAGGTTCTTATCTAAGGTGGTATTATATTGGAGTACGTTACTATGGCAACATGGCGGCGACAAATTGAATGTCACCAAAATGCTTTTATTTTACTCATAAGCATTTTGTATGGGGAATTTTTAACTTATAGGCCTATTATCGTTAGCGAGTCGAATTATTCGCGTAAATCGAGTCAGTTGTCGAAACACTCGCCTTGTACGATTATGGTCGGCGAATTAATTCATTCGCCTAGAAATCAAAGGCTACCTATATAATAAAAACGAAAATGACAGCACCGAAGCAACAATTCGAACATTTATGTAAACAAAAACGGAATTCAAAATAAAAAATGTATGTGCCTTCAATATTAAATATTCTTTATTGGATTTTTTTGAAACTCCAAATTGTACCAACCCTTTGGCTATAGCTGGGTTTTGTTCCATATGTATGTAGAAATATGAATTGAATGGGTTATATACGTTTTTCTTCAATTTTCATTCATAAGTTACATTCGCCTCAGGTTTCACCCAACAGTTTTGTTCGCCGAAATTTGAAGTTTTAGGCGAATGATATTTCATAAATTCGCAAACCGCAATAAGGCGACTTTAAATTCGCCAGCGGTTTGACACTTCAGGCGAATGAATTTTGTTCAATTCGCTAACCATAATACAAATAACTCACATTCGCTTTTTTTTTTGTTCGACTCGCTAACGATAATAGGGGCATCATTTTTACCAGCTTTAACGGCGACATTTTACGACACAATTTTTTGTTTGTGCACATCTATGGCACACAGCGTTGCCAACCAATTTCAAGGAAAAAATGTCTAACTTGCCTAAAATATTTATTTTAGGTAAACTGGAAAGAATAAATCAAAAATTAAACAAAAACAATCTTTATTTCCAAAAAACATCATAAATTAGAAATCACGGAAAAAATAGGAACAACATTTTTATTTTTGTCTCTGCCAGCGATTTTCTAGGTTCCTTTTGGAAACTCTTCGGTTCTTCATGAACGGTAGGTGTCTCTAATCATAGCGGAGCCTAGTTAGAGCGAGTCCCTAACCACCTCTAAGACAATGGAAGTATCTAGCTTAGTAAGTCTGACAGGTGACAGCTCTCTGACTAGATGTATCTCGGTTTTGATTGGGGGAAATCGGGCAAATGAGCAGCTGTTTCAGTGACGTTTCTAGAGGTGTAGCCGACGAATCTAGTCAAGAAATTCGTGACTGAGAACTAAGTTGACAGCTCTCATATGAAAAAGTGACGTTTCCGACCAATCTAGTTTTTGCGTTTAGGTTACATCTCATCCAGACCAATCTAGTCGATTTAAGATAACTCGATTCTTGAATGCGGCCAATCAGTGCGTATATTTTCGATTTAATAAAATAATCCTAGTGTGTCAATGATCATGCAATGTTTTAGTGTGTAGCTTCTAGACGAAGGAAAAGAGCTATTTGGTAGCTTAAAACATTCAAGAAAGCCTTGAATCCTTTATGACTCTTTTAGTATTGATTTGGAATTACTTGATGACACTGACGTTAGAAGAAAACGTACTAGAACAACACCTGAAGCCTCCTCGGAGTCGTGACGAACATTTCAAGAAAGTTTAATTGAAATTTGACCAGTGGTAACTGACATAAACGTCATGAAAATAACAGCAAAACGTACAAGAGTCCATTTAAATAACTCGCTAACCTAATACAGTTTTCCTTCTCAATTGAAAGACCCCCGGTATGATCAACAATCTATTAATTTGAATACCAAAGGGTTTACCTTTCCTTGTACGAAAAAATAAAATAAATCCGAATCATCATTTGAAATATACCTACCACCCAGACCAGCTCAAAGATTATATATTTAATCGGATCTTGGAATATAATCAAGCAAATTCATGGGCGCGTTTGTTTAGCAAATAGCTTCCTCTAATCCTTTGAGCTAATACTTTGTTCGTCATGTGTCAGTGCCAGTATCATCCGCATTCCACTCCGCCTAATCGAGATAAAATACCCGAAATAACCTTCCGCCTCTGTGTTATTCGTGCTGCCTAAAAGAAATGTCACAACGAGACATAATCCCTTCGATATTATGTTTAAATTGCTGCCTGCAATCCCTTTGTTCCTGTATTTCTCCCCCACCCCGCCCACAAACAGACAAATGAAACTTCTTGAAGGGATAAGTTTTGAACACGCCGAAACGGGCCAAATTCAATTAAGAATTATTATTTATTTTCCAATTTCCGAATGGGCACAACAAAGATGCACACAAACTGGCTGCGCGTACAATAAATCACCCAGTTCTGGAAATGTTGACAACTTTATTAATTAGTTTTCGAATAACGTTCCGCTTCCAGCGGCGGTTGTTGTATAGGAAATCGTTTTGACTGCCGATAAGGAATTTTTTTTTTCCGGCCGCTAGAATGTAAATTAAATTCCTGATCTACCAGCGCTGTCGACTGTCGTCCTGCGTTGCATTTCTGTCTGGCAGGAGAATTTATGATGACAAATGTCCAGTTGCCGGAATTGGCAAATGACTTGTCATGGGCACGTTCAGCGAGTCTAGTCGATGGGAATACGAGTATTGCCACGAATGTTGGCAAAATCGATTTCAACCAGCAAAATTGATTACTGAGTTTCACCAGATACGACAAAAGTTACTTTGCCATCGGAGGTAATGTGATAATATTCAAAATTAATTATCCAAGCCAAAATTATCCGCGCGAAATCGTGTATTCGACGCGTAGCAAGTTCAAGTTTCCTATGCAGCCAAATCCAACCCCTGCTGTGTGAAGAAACCGCTTACGTAACAAACTACCTAGTCTTTATGTAACCAATACACAAACACATGTACATAATTTGTTACTAATTGCCAGTACATTCAATTATGCAATGCGGCAGTTTGAAGGCCGACAACTAGATGAACACTAGGCAGAGCGAAACAGACTGTTATCGGAATGGCTTTGGCGAAATTAATTCCACTCAGTGAACTGAAATAAATGTAAAATATTAGCCGAGCAAACTGAAACAGTAAACACTGGTAAAATGTGGTTAAACACGGCAGTATGTGCACACTTTATCGGGAGTGCACTTGGCTGCAAGTGGGGGTTGAGTTTCCTTTCTAATCAGCTAAAAAGCTGATATCGGTGTATTGTACTGACAACCCTTAGCAAATTAAAAGGGAATCAGTTTTGCCATGCCAAAGAATGGCAGGCCCTAGCAGCTTTTCGTCGTGTGGCGGCGCCACATTGCATTGTGTGTGGCAATAAAACTCGACGAAAATAATCGTCCGAAGGAAAAGAGGGGTCGATAGCCAGATATTCATGTCGCTTGGTAGTAATCGATAAGCTGATAAATTATTCAAGATAAGAGAACATGGAAGAGTCAATAATAATCGCATTTCCATACTGAGCGGAGTTGGAAGGCCCCCGAGGAAATCAGAATTATATCAGACAATCACTCCTTTAATGCAATTGCTGGGCGAGTTAGCGCGGGAAGGATTTTCCGATAGGCGGTGATTTATTGTCACTCACATGTGTGTTGGGGACAGGGAAAACTACTCACTATCATAATATGTTCCAAACAGCAATTCATGGAGTGACACTTGCGTTTCCATTTTGCCGGAGAATTGAATCATAGGACTCGTGTGGCGCACCTTGAATTCCATGAGGAATCACATAAATAAATAAGGCGAACATTTTCCATACCAGTATCTTATGTTTAGCTTTTCGTAACGACTTGTGTGGGAGTTGTTTTCTTGTTCCCGTGTTTTATTTTTTTTTTTTGACATGAACGAAAGGGACTTAAGCAGTTTTCTCGTGACAGTGTTGTTTATGTCTGTCGGACGTTCGCGAGGAGTGGGTAAAAAAAAAGGTTTGGTGGCCGCACCTCGTGCCTCAAGCTTGTTCGAAAGGTTTCCCTTATACGCAGTTGTGAGTGGGTGCAAAAACAATTTAAATGTGATTTCGTTTCACGTAGGTACTTGCAAATGGACCGTAGTTGAAATGTTGTGCTTTGAAATGGGTACCGTAGAGTCATGCGTGCGTATACACATCGCTCTGTTAAAATTGACGGCAAAAACTCCAGGTTTTTCGTTTTAAGGAGTTTTTGGCTGTCGCGTTTTGTTTTATTGAATAAGATTACGGACTATTACGCCATCTATCGTACAAGTACGTGCACTAAACTTTTCTTAATTTAGTAACCATTCCCACGTAAGCCGCAACTTGCCAAAGATTCATCACAATGGGAGGAAAAACTGCGAGTGCAGTGCTGCCAGACGTGTGATCTGAATATTCCCAAACAAAAAGCTAAAATTTCCCCTTTTTCCCACGCACCACTTTGAAGAGAGAACTTAAAACTTTCACTGTCAGAAGAGAGAACTTACAACTTTCACTGTCAAAAAACAATCAAGAAAGTATAAATTGCAAACAACTTGTAAAAAGTACCAATTTCACAGGAGTTCTGCTGCATGTCCAAGAAATTTGTGATTCGCTAGCGGACCCGGCGAACTTCGTTTTGCCTTCAGATAAACTCCAGAGTCGAGAGTGATAAAAAGACACAGATAGTTCAAATTTTAATGTGATTTATTTGAATGGTAGAGAGCGATATAATAAACAATGTTTTCGGAGTTGTTTTCCAAACAATGAAGACGGAACAGGCCACGGAAGTTTGAGATTAATCCCACAGACTTCCAAAGATTGGTCTTGCGGTTTATTGATTGTCATCGCAAAAGCCAATCGAACGGAGGACTAAATCCGCTGGAATTGGAATGGAAGATAAGTCGGAATTCGTGGGATAAGGACTTCTTCTCCTTTGAATTTGCCCTCGATGATAGTCACTTGAATACATAGTTTCTTAAAGGACAACTGCGCACCGTTGCACAATTTCGGATGATTCAGATTCCGCAAAATGATAATTATCGATCCCAACTTCAGCTTGAAAATTATGCGGCGGAGTTCCTGGCACATCAAGCGAATTCAATAAATTTCGTCAGATAGTTGGTCGCTTCATCCTCGTCGGTCAGCGTGACCTTCAACGGGTTTCTACGAATGCAGTTTTTCAGCGATTTGACTTTGAGTAATGAAATTCAAGCTATCGACGTCCTTACTCTTCGCTGCTAATACTGCCCGTTCAATCCAATCGAGATTTTTATAATATGGTGCAGTGATCTCCACTTTAGTGATGAGTTCCTCCTTCGACGATGTGAACTCGCACAAATTTTGCCGAGAACTATATCAATCCAGTCGAAAATCCAACAGAAATTTGGCCATTGCCAAGCGCCAGCAGTTGTCTCGAGAGTTCAGCAGCCGATGGGTCGTTCTGCATTGCGACTCTCAAGATTGTGGTCAATTTCAATTTCTTGACGACGATTTCAGGCATGCATTCAGTTCACCGGCAGCAGTAGATTTCGGGATGACGGGAAGCGCTTATAAATCATAGCCCCACCAAATTGTCTCGAATCAGCTCGTAAATAGTTCATCTTTTGGTCAACTGCCTCCAAAGCTCGTTTAAGCGCCATCGTACATTCATCCCAAATGATGACTTTGCATGCTCGCATCAATTTCGCTGTCGCCGAATTCTTGGTCATTGTGCACGTTGGCTTGTCAACCGTGAGAAGATTCATCGGCAGCTTCAAAGCGGAATGTGCAGTTCGACGTTCGACCGCCTTCCAACAATGTGGCAGCAATGCCAGAGGATGCAACAATCAACGCCATTTGAGAGCTTGACCGAATTGTTGGCAGAATCAACAAAATGACGACTGTCTTGTCTGTTTGTGTTTTCTACTTTTCCATTCGAAAAACTATTCCAGAACAATTGCACACAAAATTCCATACAAGAAATCAATTTTTCCGATTTTTCCAATTCCCCGACTTTTCCCAAAATTTTCTTTCATAAAAATCTTCTCCGGGCTTTTACGAGCCAAATCGGGCCAGTCATTCTCAATTAATGAACGAATTACTGCACATTTTTCCCACCATTTTTATGTAGTTTAATTAGATAAGATTATGAGAAAAAAATTCTCTTTTTTCGAAAACCCAACATTTTAAAAAGCGGCTTTCTGAGAGCGCTTCTTCCAAAAGTTGATTTCTCTTTTCAAAGAAGCAATGAAGAACTTTTTTTGAGCTATTCTAATGCGGTATTGAATTGTTGAAATGTTCCGACAGAAATTGGTTAGGCGCAGTGGCTTAGAGTGTTGGACTAGTAAGCGAGGGGTACCTTCATAGTTTCCAAAAAAAAAACCCTCCAATTTATGATTTTTTCACTGTGCCACCTCTCCTGAATGTCTGACAAACATCCGAGGGTGTAACTGCCATGAAAGAGCTTCTCAATTAGCCGTTTGGACCCGGCATAAAATTGTAGATCCCTTTCCATTCGTCACACAAAACGAATGGTTGTCAGAAGCTAGGTCTACGGTCCCTACGGACCTCTTGCGCCAACTATTTATTTAATTTTTTTGACATAAATTGGTTATCGGACTGTTTTTCCAAATTTAAGTGAGTTACTCTTCCCCCACCAGGGGATGGCGATGGGCCCGTCTTGGTGCCTGGTCTTTTGTGACGATCTCACAACCCCACTCAACCTAACCTAACCTACTCTTCCCCCATTAAACGTAAACTTGTTTGGTGGATATATTTCTAAATGTGGACATGGACATTTTGAGAAACTTATTTTTATAAAAGAATTTCTGTCAAATTCATGCATGAAATTTAATGACGAACCTATTCATGTTGACCAACAAAAACCGGTGTCTTTCACTAAATTTTGAAGCCTTAAAAAGTTGTAAAAACACTCTTATTCAAGGACTTTTCCGGATATCATTTTATTAGACACCATCTCCCCAAAAAAAAGACACCCTCTTTAAACAGAACTAGTGCGCCTCCACATTCCTCTTCAACAATGCGTCCTCTTCAAGCACCGTAGACTCACCACCGATCCGTGACAAGCTAGGGCATATTTAGCTAGATTATTCATGACCTAGAACATTCAATTTATGTAAAAGACATCCTTATACGAAAACTTTCAGGACTATATCACAAATTCTTCAGAGATTTCCTCAGTGCGGTTCTAACTACCGTATCATCTCCGCTCCCGCAACCCGAGGATACTGACTACGAACGTTTAATGTTTCTTCAAATTGTTGCGGACCATTGCGAAAAGAAAAAAAAAATATCTAAAAACTGTTTAAGCTTGTGAAACCCATCTTGCACTTAGCACTGCCAAGGAGGAGAAAAAAAATCGTACGCCGTCTTCGAATGCTCTTTTAAATTACCCTCCAGTCGTAAATTTTATGCGAAAACTTTTGCAATTCGCCAAAAAATTACAGCCACACTGGTTCGAGGCTGCCTACAAAGCGGGCCAATACAATATAAAGCGAACCCATGCAATACAAAGCCCAATTAATCACACCATAGTGAGGCCTTCTGTTTTTCGGCTCAAAGGATTTCATTAAGGCTAACGACATGTAAACCGCTCAAACGCAAACATTTGCAAATAATTTAAATTGTTCGTTTGGCCTCCCCCTTGGAACTGTGCCCACCTCATCGGGGTGGAAAGTCATGTGAAAATTGAAAACTATTTAGCTAATTTCCCGTGCCACGCGTATTCTGACCCAATTTCAGCCGAGATGACAATGGCACACACACATTCGAAGGGATGGGAGTTTGAAAATTTTCCACGCATTGTTAAGTAATTTAAATTGCGGATCCTTTTGCTCTTTGGAATTATTTATCACGATGGCGTGTATTTATGTACTCGTAGTTGAACTCGTCTCGTGTCTTTGTTTTGTGGGCTTACACAAATAAATAAACACGAAGGCAAAACAAACAGAGGAAACTTCATGAAGGCAGTATCTGACGTTTTCATGACACTTTGTGCAGGCTGTCCGGGGAAACCTCGGGGAAAATGTGTCACCGCGGAAGATTGCGCTCCAGATACAGGGGTGGCAATGAGTTTGCCATTTAACGAGATAATCTCCTTTGTTGGTGGTGAAATTTTACTTGAATTTTTTTAATTAAATGAGATTTCACTGTAACATAGTTTAAAGTTAAACGGAGAAGACCTATGATGTCGAAGAGATTCTTTGGGAACTGGGGATGCTAATGAAAGGGTTGCACGATTTCAACTAACGCACGAGAGATAGCTTCTCGTTTGTGTGATGAAGGAACTGTGTAAACTGTCAGTGCCAATCGACCTTCAAATGAAAACAGATTCAGATTGTATTCGATGAGATGTTTGAACTTTTGTCGTCGACTGTCATTGATTTAAGTTGTCAATTGTCAGTTCAGTTTTACACAGAGGTGGCTCCGGATCTAGCTTATCTCTCTCTCTCCCTCTCTCTCTCTCTTGACGTTTGTGTGAGATTTATTTTTTGGGAAAAATGAAAGCGGACAGCAATTTCTGGCGTCAAATTAAGAAGCGAGATCCTCTTCCTAGAATCTTCAGAAGGCTGTTTTTGGTGGCGCAATATTTTTTAACAAAGTGGCTATTCGCCCGACGTTAGGCACACGGCTTAGGTCGACGGCTACGTATTTGACGTAGCCTAATAATTGAAAATAGTCAAGGGTTTTATCAGTAAGAGCGCTACAAAAGTTTTTTTTAAATAAAACAAAAACGGTTTTGGATATCAATGAAATTCTTTATTCCTGTGAAAGTAGGTTCGATGCCATTATGTATGGAACTCGCTTTCTTTTGCATGGCCACCACGGGCACGCTTGCAGAAGTCCAGACGCTGAACCCAATTTTCGACGGTTTTCAAGCATAAATCGGCCGATACTGCTGCAATTTCAGGTTCGATTGGCATAGACCATAAACTTGACATAGCCCCACAGGAAATAGTCTTACGGCGTCAAATCGCACGACCGAGGCGGCCAAGCGACTGAACCATTTCGTGAGATAACGCACGTTCTCCAAACTTGGTTTCCAATAAATTGATTGTGACTTGTGGCACCGTCCTGCTGGAACCACATGTCCCCCAAGTCCATATCATCCAATTGGGGCCAAAAATATTCGGTTATCATTGAACGGTAGCGATTCCCATTCACAGTAACGTGCCGGTCTTATCACAGAAGAAGTTCGGCCCAATGACGCCGCCGGCCCATAAACCACACCAAACCGTAATTTTTTCGGGATGCAATGATGACTCATGGAGTACGTGTGGATTGCTGCCTGACCAATACCGCATATTTTGTTTATTGACGAAGCCATTCAGCCACGAGCCTCATCGCTGAAGATGATTTTTCGATGAAAATCCGAATCATTTTCAAGTTGTTGCTCAGCCAATTCACGAACATACGACGCTTCTGGTGGTCAAGCGGCTTCAGTTCTTGCGTCAATTTAATCTTGTAAGGATGTAGGCCAAGATCTTTTCGCAAAATTCGCCACAACGACGTCACAGAGATGCCCAACGCTTGAGAACGACGTGTGAGAGACACATTTGGGCTTTCTTCAACTGAAGCCTCAGCGGCAGCAATATTCTCGACACTACGGGAACTTCTTTGTCTCACTGGCACGGGAACATTTTGTACTGTGCCTGTGGATTAAAATGTTTCCACTAGACTCTCAATTGTTGATCTGCTAGGACGACTATGACGACCATATATTGGACGTAGCGCTCTTAACGTTGAGGCCACTGACTCCGAATTTCGGTAGTAAATTTTAATAATTTCGACTCGTTGTTGGCTCGTATATCTTCCCATCATGAAATGGCAAACCTTACTGAAGAGAAATGTCAAAAGAGCGGCAAGAAATTCGGCGTCATTTGCTGTCCCTGTCGCTCTACTTTTGTAGCGTCCCTGTTGAAAAACCCTTTATTTTAAGAAATAAGTTGGGCCTTAAAAGATACAGGCTCGTGGCCGAAAATGAAATATTGGAGTTTAGATCCGTTTAAGCGAGCGAAGCGAGCCACGTTAAGCCTATTTGCCGCGTTTAACCGTAGCCGTCGACCTAAACCGTGCCCCTAACGTCGTGCCATTTTTTAAACCCCACACGTGCTTTTGTTGGCCAAAGAAAACGCACCCTACACTATCTACGGGGGTTTTGAGAATGCAAAATCCGCATAAATGGAGGAAAAGGACTTTTAAAAGTCATCAAGCAGGTGTGGAAAATCCAGTCCCAGTGTTGTTGAAACACCCTCTGCCCTACCGGTACAAACGAATTCTACTTCACTGACTTGCATAGCGGCATCAGATACCACTGATACGAGTACCTTTGCACATTTCAAATTCAAAGGCAAAGTGATATTTAACACAAAAACATACCCGGACCAATTTCGTGAAAGGAATGTCCTGCTCGTCGTAAGGGATGACGCAAATATTAATTGAGAACATGTCACAATGGACTTTTGATAAACTATATCTCAGCATGTGTCAGGGGCAGAATTTGTTTCCTCTGGTCCACCACACAACTACTGGCCTCAGCTGACAAGGGTCCTGGAATTTTAAACGAACCCTGTTCCTGCTCGTACTGTGGCTAGGTGAAGCGATTTTCTTTTCTGACAGCCATTTTGATAAGGCAATCACAATTTACTATTACTCGCATTTCTGTGCGATGTTTTGTTATAGTTGGTTAGAACTTGTCGGAAGGAAATGACGAAGAAAATTAACTATCGTTAATGATGCCGGTTGTTCCGTTTTGTGTATCAAAGTTAAGTGGTTTTGTCGATTTAATTTTAATGCAATGCCACTCGACGGTAGAGCGATAAAAATTAACACAGCTCCGCGCCCTAAAGTGCGAAAGCAATAAATTCCACGCCCAGCAAGAACTATTATTTTCAAAGAGGAACGTAACCGGGAAGCGCAAGTAGCATGGGCGCCAATTAAGCACACTTTGGTTTATTTCTTTTGCGGAGAGCTGCTGTGCAGAGTGCGGCCAGTCCTCAGGAAATTGCTGTGGGTGTATTGTGTATATATAAGCAAAAGTGAGTGGCCAAAGGGAAGGAAATTCTTCAGGTTGTTGGGGTTTTTCCCTTTTTTTTTGAAAGATAAGTTGATCGCAAGGTTTACGATTTCAAATAAAAGTATATTGTAGTCCTTTTTGCGTACACAGTGTATCCCTTTTGTCTTTCGGCGCATGCATGGCTCCAGGTGTCAGTAAAAATTTGTGTAACCGGGGTAGGTTTGTTGTTTTTGGTTATAGTTTGTATCGGCCTTTGTAATCAACATAAACAGGAAAGTGGAGGTTAGATGCAGTCCTTATTATTATGACATTTGGTCGTACGGCGGAGAATTATTTATATTTTTGCTTTTTGCCTTTTTTGACAGTTGAAGTGTCTCAAAAACAAGGGACAGGATTGCAAAGCAAAATTTACTATTGGGAACTGATTCGCTGGCCAAGGTTGATGCATCAATGAGACCTAATTCAGTCCGGAAAAAATTGAAGTGACGCCACCTTGAGTTCGGATTGATGGTGTTCCACAGTCGTTTGCAAATGATAATCTTCTGAAACTCGATGACGTTTTAACTGGACCGGTTTTCGTGGCTATTTTTTGTTTTGTTCGTATTGCTGTACTTCACGTTAAGGCAGAAAGAAAGTTCCGGGAAATCGATTTATTCGCATTTCGCGATAGGTGGCGTTGAACGAATGAACTAAACGTCAACACGCTCAACATAATTGCTGTTTGGCGGCCAACTGTTGCGGTAAAAACGAAGATTTGCCGGTTCCAGCTAATTATTTATAAAAGCGCCACTTATTCGCTGTGGAATTCTCTCTGCGGATTTTTATCTTACCACAAGAAAATTGCAGAAAATACTGAAAAAATTCACCTGCCTACGTATTTGTTTGACAGACTTAACCTCCTTTTTCCACTTGTTAGGACCTCAAATGTACCTACACCTCAAGTACCGACCGCACAGGCGAGCTATTAAGTGTACGAGCGGTTGAAATTAAACTGTGTAAGTCAGTTCGCCAACGCTCCCCGCTTTGGATTCAAAGGAATAGTCGTTTGAAGTATGGCAATTTATATCAAGTTTTACACAATTAAGCGACTCAACGACAGTAACTGCTATTTTCCTTGTAGAAACTTGCCACCCTGTGTCTGAAAGAAGTGACCGGCCTTAAGTCCTTCGTGTTTGGCATTGAAAGCAGTGATTTTAGTATTTCTTGGTGGCTGCAATGCGACCAATTAACGATGCTTGGTACCTACCTTGGTGGCTGCAATGCAACCCCTATACCCATCATAACAGGCGGAGAAGTATTCGAAGCCGGTAAGCCTTTCTATTGTGTACCTTCGCAGTAGAAAGGCTCTTGGACTGGATGGTGTTCCAAATAGAGCCCTTAAAACCGCAATTAATGCTCTGCCGGATTTATTTGCCGAGATGTTTAACGGAGGGCATTTATGCCCCAAAGACTTCTCTTACTGCCGAAGGGAAGAGGAAATCCAAACGAAGCATCGTCTTATCGTCCTACTTGTCTACTAGAGACGGTTGGTAAAATCCTCAGGCGTATAATTTACAACAGGATCAATTGAAATAGCAGGAGGCCCATTGGAACACCAATACGGCTTTTGTAAGTCAAAATCTACCTTAGACAGAATCAGAATGGTAATAACGACAGCCCAATCCGCTATAGAGGGCAGGCGTTGGAAAGGAGGCACCAAGAAATACTGCGCCACGGAATTAAAAAAAATTAAGTTAATTCGGTGAACTGGGAGCGCATCATGAACTGTCTTTACCGGATTGAAATATCTGCGTAAAAGTACTTACAAATAGGGTCCTTCTCGATGATTCAAATGAGGGAATAAAGGAGTGGGAGGTAACTGGAGGTGTGCCTCAAGGCTCAGTCCTAGGACCGTTGTTGTAGAACGCTATGTATGCGTCTACCGATTCCACGAGAAGCTTCAACTATCAGCTTTGCAGACGAAATTGTCGTGAAATTGAAGATGTCGAACAGCACTGTAACGAGTTGCAACTGTACGCAGATGGTTAGCTATCGCCGGTTTGCAACTTGCAGATCATAAGACGGAAGTGGTTATAACGAGTAAAAAAGTACGAGAAACGATATCGTTAAGAGTGGGAGGGCATGTAGTGGTCCCTCATCTATTAAGTACCTTGGAGTGATTATTGACGCACCTTTAAGCTTCAAATACCACCTAGGGCATTTGTGCAAAAGATCGTCGAAAACTGTTAGTGCACTTTCAAGACTGATGAGTAACATCGGAGGCCCGAGACAGAGTAAGAGACTACTCCTTGCAAAAGCTGTGAGTTCGATACGCAGTATAGAAATATGCTCATGCGCCGCGAAACTTAAGTCTTGTGTGAGGGGAATTAAATCTGTCTACCGCCTTAGCGCATTAAGAGTTGCCTGTGCATTTCGAACAGTTTTGAACGATGCCATACTCGAAGTATCTTCAATGCCACCTATCGATTTGCTCGCTAAAGAAATGAAAGCTCTAGGAATCGAGCGAATCCGAAATGACCGAGTAGGCGACGAGAAGATAATATACGAAAGAGATCGCAGCATCGCTTTTTGGCAACAAGAATGGAATGGACAAGTGACCGATGCGTGGAATAATCGTGCTCATGGCGAAACAAACTTCTATCTGACTCAGTTCTTGACGGGTCATGGCTGTTACGGAGAATATCTCTTTAAACATGAGACCATCCCAAATTGTCCATACTGCGAAACCTTTTTTCAAAAATGCGGAACATGTGTTTTGGTCATTGCCCGCGATACGAAACCGAGAGAATCACGTTACGGGACAAATTTGGGGAGTGGCCAACTCCCGATAATATCGTAGATTACATGCTTCAGAATAGCGGAAACTGGGCCATTGTAAGTGACAAGGCGGTTCGAATACTCTACGACCTGAGGTGTTAGGAGCGCCAACGCAAAGCGAATGATAGATGAAGCTTAGGGTTCATTCCGACCCCCGCGAAGTAATGCTTTACGGTGGTGCCGCGGGGGACCCAAATCGGCCGGAAGGGAAGGGAGGTGGTTTTTAGCCGGTAGCATCGCAAAAAAAAAAGAAGAAAAAAAACAACCTCCCAACGAAGAGTGGTACCTACCAAAAGATGCTTTAAAGTGGCTCTCGATGGGCCGCTCTTAAGCCGTCCACTCCTAGAATCAATCGCACTTCTCTATGCATCTGTAAATGTTCCCATTAAGGACTCGTTAAAATCGTAAGAAAGCTCTTGTCCTAGCAAAGCCCCTCGAATAGGTAATCGAAAAGTGCCCAACCGTCTCCTCCTCTTCCTTATCCCTGGAACTAGTACAGGGATGATTGTGACTTAAAATTCGATTTTATTCTAAGCCACATACCTACCTTTAAAGCAAGAGAACTCCACTCAATTTTAAGAACCCACCAGCTATTTAAATAACTCCTTGCCTTTCCCTGTAATAAAGATCAAGTAAAAGGTACATATCATGTGACCCGGCTCCAGGCAGAATGTAACCAATCGCCATGCCATTCGATTGTTTTCTTTTTCTCTGTTTTCTACATTCAGATTCAGATATCGGATGCTCGGGAATGAGATTACAGCGAGTCGACAATGATATCTAAATTATTCAGCAGCGTTCTTCCCATGTCTTTGTTGCCTCCTTTCGCTTATCCTTTCTGACAGTAATGTAGTAAACCGAGACATATTTCTTCGCAATTTGCATGAAATTGGAATTTCAATTGTTTAAGTATTTTTTTAAGCACTGATTTTTGCCGTTAGAGTATTTACTTCGAGGTACAAGAGGAACAAAAGGAAATGCGTGGACTTGGGCTGGGCATGCCATTTGGCGTCTTCGCGCCCAGAGGGACCAAACTACATGGCAAAAATGTAAGGGAAAAATGTAAAGCGTAGAATAATCCAGTGTATTCAACAACGTGGATATATTTAAAAAAAAAAAAAAATACTTTTAACCTCTCCCTTAATTTATTTCACTTAAAGTTGGCAAAATATTTACTTTGAGCAGAATTGGAAATGGCATCAGATCGGGTTTGAAAAGTGCCATCCAGGAATGAGAATTGCAAACAGATGGAGGTGTAGCCAAGTGAATGGTATGGTGGCAGTTACTTCATTAGGCTTCGGAGTTTACATGTTGGACTTGATGTGAAACGGCAGGTGTTTTGCACAATCATTCGTGGAAGCTGATAGCCGACCCTTGTTTTGGCAATTATTGTAATGACAAAATTACCCAAGGAAAACTTATTTTATGAAGTTAAACTGACAGGATTGATAGTTTGAAAAGCGACATAAATCGTCTAAAATTTTCTAAAGCTAATTTCATAGATAATAAACTTAGAATTTGTTTTAAACGACGATTTCAAAAAGTTTAGGAAATCATTATATTAGGTCTATTCGCGTACTTTCCCGAGCTACTACAAATCTGTCAAACTCAAAAAAATGGGCAAAACTCTCTCAGAGAGCTGAAAATATATACGAAAAGTACGTGGATAGACTTCGAGCTACTTTGAGCCACTTTCATCTTTGACATCTAATCCATATCAGAAATAAATATATAACCTACCATTTTGCAAGATATCAAACGATTTAAAAGAACATTCGACCACCACCGAATTTTTTTTATTTTTACAGATTTTATTATTATTCTGTGCAATTGATTTTTAAGACGGATAACTTTGTGCATTTGACATATTTATCAGCACTTGTCGGTTGAAATTCTCTGAGCTGTTTCGGGCCAAGAGAGGAGCTACTCGTTACTCGTTATTTTGCTAATTTTCTCTTTTTCTGTCATTTTTGAGGAGTACGTGTACAGACTTTGTGCGATTGCGATCGATTTATATCGATTGCGTTCGATTCAAACCGCGTACGCGAACGAACTTATTATATCAAATATTTAGTTAAAAAAATTTAAGTAAATTTACTAACAAGAGTATTTGAAATAGAATCCTTTTTACATATTTAAAAAAAAATCTCCTAAAATGCATCTTCTGAAATTGCAAGCTCATTTCAAACCTTGAACCTTTCAGTAAAGGGGCTTTTTTTGGAATTTTTCGATTTTTTCTGTTAAAAGTCTAAATACAAGGTGGGCCAAAAGAAGTCATCCGATGTTGTTTGGCTCTCATTTTTTTTCTAAATGAAAAACTTCGATTCTGTTTTTTGATTATGTTGTCTTGAACCTTTAGAATTTTATTGGTCAAGTCGAGAATATGATATCGGCCAAATGGGCGCCGTCACAATTGATTGCTATACGGGCTCGTTTTATGGCATTTTTCATCACTTCGGCGATAACTTCGGGCGACAGATTCTCGCACTTGTGTCGAATGTTGTTCTTGAGGGCTTTTAGGGTCTCGGGCTTGTTCACGTAAACACGGGACTTCAAAAAACCCCACAAAACAAAGTCTGGAACGGTTAAATCGGGCGATCTTGCGGGCCAGTGCAAATCGCCAAAACGAGAGATGAGGCGACCCGGCAACGCCGCCTTGAGAATATCGGTTGTGGCTGGCGCAGTGTGTGCCGTAGCTCCGTCCTGTTGGAACCACATGTCTTTCAGTCCTAATTCCTTCAATTGCGGCAGAAAAAACTCAGTTAACTCTGCCTTATAGCGCGCACCGTCCACTGCTGTCGTTTGACCAGCGGCGTTATCGAAAAAAAGGCCCGATGACTCCTCCAGTGTGAACAGCGCACCATGCAGTAACTTTGAGCGGGTGTAATGGCTCCTCGTGCATTACTCGTGGATTTTCGGTGACCCAGAAGCGATAGTTTTGCTTGTTCACATACCCGCTGAGGTGGAAATGAGCCTCATCGCTCATTATGATCTTGGTCGAAAAATCGTCCACTTCGTCCTCGAGATTGAGGATGGCTTGGGCGTAGGTTACATGTTTTTGGCAGTCGATAGGCAGCAACTGATACACGGACTGGACTTTGTACGGGAACATGCGCAAGTCTTTGACCAAAATTCGCCTTAGGGACGACCGGCTGATGGCTAATTGCGAGGCACGGCGTCTGGTCGATGTTTCCGGCGACACCTCGACATCCTCGTCAACAGCGGCGATATTCTCGGCACAACGGGCGCTCCGGGGCCGGCCTATCTTGGCAACGTCTCGTGTGGTCCCAAACTCTTCAAGGTTGGTGGCCAAACGGCGCAGAGTTTGCGCAGTCGCGTTCTTGAGGAGTGTCTACATCTGTCTAGTCCACAAATTTCAAAACAGATTTGACATTGGCGGCCATTTGCAAAAATAAGAGCATCTTTGAATAGGGTGATCTCTTTTGGCCAACCTTGTATAAACATAACAATAATGGTCCCAATATCGATCCCTTAGGTACCCCCGTATAACTGAGGCTCTAAATTCGGACAATTTTAAATCCTGCAGTTCGCTTTGATAGCTATTATGCAAGTAATTACTTATTAGGCGCACTGATCTTTCACTAAAGCCAAAAAACAATCTAAGCTTGTGACACAGTACCTCATGGTTCACGCAAACAAAGCCCGGTCAAGTGATCCATATCATACTTAATTCTAATGTCATCTAGAATTTTTATCATAGCTGTAGCACAACTGTGACGTGCTCGAAATCCAGACTGGACAGAAAGATAGCAAAACTATGCTGTTCCAGATAACCTGACATTTGGTCAACAAGAACCCTCTCCAAGACCTTTGACAGAGTTGGTAAAATACTGATAGGGCGGAGATCAGTTTCTAGAGTTCGGTGAGGTTTCTTCGGTACAGGAATAGCTTTAGCTAACTTCCAACTATCAGGAAAAAAAGGAAACGTAGTACAAAAATTGACAGCTTATTTTATGGGGCAAGATTGTCTTAGTGAACCAAAGAGGTATCGGTTATAGGTACCATCTTCAACATCAGCATTTGATTTTAACGAATGAAGACGTCAATTTCCGAAACGACTTTGAAAAGAGTTTATCTACGGGAATGTTAATTGTCCTGGTTCAGAAAGCGTTATTAAGTGCATGTTACATCAGGAGTGCTATCAGCAGCAGCCTATTTCCCAATAACAATGGAACGTAAGTTGCTCCATAACTTTTTCGGTGCTAGGTCAGTGTTCAACTTGGAAGGGAAATATCTCTTTTTAGGAGTTGTTGGTCTTTGCTTCCACCTTGAATATAACTTTTTTCGAATCTTCATCGCATCTGTAATCTCACTGGTAAACCAGGGGCATTTCTTATTTCGTATTGCAACTTTTTTAATAGGAACATATCCATTAAAGAGGTCTAACACAAGGGATTGAACGAGACTCACTTTGTCAGTTACGCTTGACATTAAAATGCAAAAACGCAACGGGCGCAAGCCTGGAATAAAATTTATAGATGTTGGATTTAAAAACTATTTTTTAAACACGATAGGCCATGCACCATTGTTGGTGTCTCGCAATCCTTCAAAGTTAAACCTCTACCCCCTTTTTAAAGGGTAAAATTTATTGCAATTTGGGTAAGAATTGTCACAGCTTCTTGTGGCTGGTTGGACAATGGACGTCTTTTTTTGAATTGCGAAACATTGTCCAATGGAAAAAAGAGCTGGAATTAAATGGAATCAACCCATTTTGAAAATACATCTACCTTACTGATGTCGGTTTGACCCGATTTAGTTCCAAATACTGTTTTCGATTGGAAATAGTTACATTGAACGTGTGCATCCAATAGTTCTTAGCTGGCTGAAAGCCCCGCCCTTTGTTAGTGTTACACTATTTTACAAGGAGGCCATAGCCTTCATCTCATTGTCACCCATACACGA
Source organism: Cheilosia impressa (assembly GCA_948293265.1). NCBI lineage: Eukaryota > Metazoa > Arthropoda > Insecta > Diptera > Syrphidae > Cheilosia > Cheilosia impressa. The sequence continues at coordinate 50,618,373 of OX411881.1, read as the reverse complement.
CAAAGCGTTGGATATACAATCGAAATTACGCGAGTGCACACAAAAAAAAACCTTTCACTTGTCGAACTTTCACCCCGAGAGATAAAGGACATAAAAGTTCATCACAAACAAAACACGAGTGGATAGACTTAATTCTAGTGGCGTACAAAGAAAAAAGGTTTCTCTATGAACAGAAATGTACATTCAAAGGAAATCCACTAGAGGATGGGCGGCTCTGTTGAAAGGCGATTCCTCACAGAGGCGGAAAACATCCAGGCCCATCGTGCAGGCGGTTGAAATGCATATTTATGACCCAAGTATACGATTGCATTTTTGAAAATGATATAAATTTATCTATCTGAGTGAATTTTATAGAATGGGGTCCATATAACATCAGCATATTCAAGCAGAGATCTAACCAACGCAATAAAAAGCGAAATAAGGGTATGAGGATCCGAAAATTCGCTGCCATTACGTTTTATAAAACCACAAAGCTTATTTGCTTTGGCAATAACGTGGTCAATATGAGATGCAAAGGTGAACCTGGAATCAATAATAATGCCAAGATCTTTCACCTCATCGACTCTGTTTAATCCAATAGTGTCGATTTCGTACTGAAACTCTAAATGATAAGAACTTCTGTAGAACTTCTATATTATACAGCATTTTTTAATATTCAAGTGTAGACAATTTTTGATGCACCAGACAGATAAGTTTCTTAGATCGTATTGTAAAAACTCGCAGTCAAGTGGAGTTTTGATTTTAAGAAACAACTTTAAGTCATCTGCATACATCAAGCAATGGCAATATTTTAATACACACGATACGTCATTTATAAAAATTATAAACAGAAGCGGACCCAAATGACTACCTTGTGGTACTCCCGAGCTGCACTCAAACGATCGAGAAAAGTAACTATCAATTTTGACTCTTTGAATCCTGCCAATCAAATAAGATCTAATCCAATCAAGCATAGCTGAGTGAAATCCAAAACTTTCAAGTTTTCCAAGCAAAATTAGATGATTGACGGAGTCAAATGCTTTACTGAAGTCAGTGTAAACACAGTCGACTTGATAACCATCTTCGATAGCATTGATGGTATAATGAGACAAGCAAGCTAAATTAGTGGTAGTGACGAAGCCATGCTCTGTATTACAAAATAATTCCTTAACTGAAAATTAAATTTTTGATTTAACCATACTTTCGAAAAGCAGATAATTTGCAAATTCCTCTGTAATTTCCAATATCGTTCTTGGATCCAGATTTAAAAATTGGAATAAGAAAAGAAGACTTCCATTCATCAAGAAAGGAGGACAGAGACATGTTAAAAATATGATGGAGGGGATAGGAAATAGCTTGGGAACACTTTTTAAAAATAATTGCAGGAATACCATCGGGGCCTGGAATTGAATTGGGCTTAAGAGCCAATAAAATATCCTGAGGACTAAGTTGGATGAGGCCGATATCAGTTCTGCATTCGGTAGTTGGTACAAAACTAGGTGTATCTGGCTTTGTGTACACAGATTGAAAGAATTTAGCAAACAAATCTAGTGTCGTATTAACATCTCTAGATTCAATGCTTTTACAAAGCACGGATTTCGGCAGACCACTCGATTTTCTTTTGCTGTTTATGAAAGTCCAGAAGCGTTTAGAGTCAGTTCTAATTTGATTTTCAATTTGAGTTACGTAGTTTGCCTGTAGAAATTTTCTTAAGGCAAGAAAGTCCTTACGCAGTTTGTCAAAATGAACATTATCCACAGAGCTATTGGAAATTTTGAAATTTTTGTGAGCCTTGTTTTTAAGGTTCTTAAGGTGAGAGAGCTTTCTATTGTACCATGGAGGCTTAGATAAATTCTTCTTCGACCTAAATGGGACATAAGTGTTAAATCCGTTAAATAATACAGACTTGAAATAATTATATGATTCCTGAAGGCACAAATGTCTCAGATTACTGTTCCAATCTATGCTACGAAGGTAATCATTCAAACCATTAAAATCAGTTTTTAAAAAATTAAACGTTTTAACCGGATTGCTGACAGTTTCTAGAAAATCGTACACCTCAATTTCAATCAAGTTCAAGTTGTTTTTATTATTAACACTTTTTCTTCATTGCAATTGTTCTACCCGCAAAGCAAAGTGCTTATCTGCAGGCGGTTGTTTAAAGATTTGATTTCGAAGTGATTGGATTTAAAAATTTAAGTTACATATTTTCTTACATTCAATTTGATTTGGTTTTAAAGTTTTGTTTTTTGGTTTTTTTTAATTTTAACAAATTCAAAATTTATAATTCTTAAGTTCTTTTTTTCTTTTTTTAAAATTTGGAATAACTTTAAAAAATTGAGGACTTGCATTTACTAGATTCGGAATGGCACATCGTAGTTCTCGGCTTCCGTAAGTGTTGTACGATTCCGGAACATCTAGCATACCTTGAGCTCGTCGTCTAGTGCTTAGGGTGTGGCGTATAGGTTGCAGAAAACGATGGTCATCCATGTATTGCAGCAATGTTGTCATCTGGAAGATTGCATTCACATCTAAAACTTTAAAAGATGAATTACTCGGTCTAAAAATTTTAAGAAGACGATGTTGTAAATTTCATATCTTGTCCAAATGAGATTTCGCTGCGTTTCCCCAGGCCAGAATCCCATATCTTATGCGCTAGCTAGTAATACACCTGCTTTTGCTCATCGAGATTGGAGTATCGCTTAAGATACACCCAGTGATGGGACTCTTACCACTTAAGTGGTATTTCTACCACTTTTTACACTTTCGGAAATTCTACCAACCTGAACTCGAAATCTACCACCTTTTACTCATCGCTACTAGCTAATAATATTTCTTTTCCATCATTGCATTAAATTGAAAATTGTTGCTATACCTACTCGCCTTAGTTTTACCCATACAGACTCAGCTTTATGTTACCAGTATTTCTCTCTGAGATTTGCATCAGCAAAAACTTCCAGTCCAGTACACCATTTACTGCGCTAAAATTTCTATATTTGACTGTATTTGTGAGAGGGTGTTTTGCTATGTTTGGATATTTCGTGTTTAATGATGAGTTGAATCTATGATGTTTTTTTAGTAGTTTCAAAAACTTTTAATTTTCAAATAATATTTAGAACTATTGGAAGTGAAAATGCGTAAATTCTTGGTTTCTACAGCAAGTTAGTGTGCTTTCTCTAATGCTTGCATTATTTTAGTGCAAGTGGAACGTTTTATTTTTTACCACCTTTTTTAAGGCTATCTACCACCGTTTCGCTTTTCTCAAGTCCCATCACTGGATACACCATTGCGAAGAGAGTGCTCTTTAGTTGAAGACGCAAAGCATTTATATATGCTCATGCCAGAGGAAATGTTCGTCGATGGTCACTCCAAGATATTTGAAAGTTCTGACTACCTCAATTGGAATGTTGTTGTCGGAAAATAGAGAGCAGTCATTTCGGTGATAGATCTGGACAGTTTCCGCTGGTTTCGATGGGCCGCGTATGTACATCACTTTTGTTTTGGATGCATTTATAATTAGCCCGTTATCATGGCAACAGTCGGATACATCGTTGAATTCTTCTTGTAATATCTTGACGGCGGAATTGAGGTACTTATTGGTATATATTATAAAGAGAATAGGCCCCAATTTGGAACCTGGTGGTACACCGTATTTGCTTGCTTTTTCTTTGCTCACTGTATCAGAAACCTTGACTTTTAGCGTTCTATCAGTCAGATAGCTCCTAAGCCAGTTAGCCAGTACGCCTCTTAAACCATATCTACTGACACTTTCTAACAGTTTGTCGTGCGTTAGAGTATCGAACGCTTTGCTAAAATCGATAAATAGCACAAGGACGTGATGGCTTTTGTTTAGGCTAGCATGAACCACATTTGCAAATTCCCCTAGTAAGGATCCGGTTTGTGTTTGGTCATAAAACTGTTTATTCGGCTAACTATTATTTCTTCCAAGCATTTTTCAACAGATGACAAAATCACGATTGGCCTGTAGTTTCCGACGTTCTTTTTTGTTCCGCCCTTATATATTGGGCGAATGATCGACGTTTTCATCAGCTGTGGAACATAGCATTGTTGAATACTTAGGTTTATAATTTTGGTAATTACCGGAGCTAAATAGGTAGCATTTAGTTTAAGATCAACTGGTCTGATATTATCTGCTCCAGGACCTTTTCTATCGTTTAGTTGACATAACATAGTATACACTTCTGATGCAGTTGCTTCTTGTATGTAGATGTTTTGTTCAAGTTGCCAATCAAAGTCTGATTATGGTAAGTAGAATTGTTTAACAAAGAGTATGGGGCATCAAAAGTATTTGCCTTAATCTCATCACAGCAGATAAAAACAAGATCAAGTATTCTATTTTGTGAATTTACAATTGAGCTTATTTGACATAAGTTATGTGAAATTAGGAAATCAATTAAAATAAATTCAATATCTTTCTTTAAGTTACATGGTACAAGCATTTTATCGTCATCAGACCAAGACCAAACAATGTCTCCAACATTGAAATCGCCCAAAATACATATACTATTGGCGGTATTATCGTGATTATCAAAAATGAAATTAATGTTAGATGTATGTGTTTTTCATAGACATCTAATTTACTCCCTGATGGGACATAATTTACAATAAAAATAAGTGGAACTCACGACACCTGTGACTTTTTTTGAAAAACAGAGCTGTTCCACATCACCATCTGGTAGAGGAATCCCCCAGCAGGTAATACCCCGACGAACTGCAGCGAGAATTCCTCCTCCGCGATCCTCTTTCTTTTTACAACGATCAAAACGAAAAACACTATAAAGGGACTCATCGAAAATTTCAGAGTCAGCAATATCTTTGTACAACCATGATTCTGTGATAATAATAACATCATAATCAAGATGACTAGATAAATTAAATAATTAACAGGTTTTAGTCCGAATGCCACTGGCATTATGATAGTAAATTTTGAGGTTCGAATTGTTAAGACTCCGCTTATCAACAACATGCAGAGGTCAAGTGGAACGTTGGTTCAATATCAGTTTTTTGGGACATTAACAAAAGCACCGATTTTCTGAATACGTTTTTTTAAGACACAAGAAGAAGTCCCGATCAAAGAGAGTTCTTTTTGGGAGGTTAAAGCTGTTTGCCCCACTGACATGCGTACATTTGGTACATTTGAAGGATCCGAAATGCTTTTCCATGCCATTAGCATTAAAAATGCACGAGGAAAATAAATAAACTGCTCTTAAGAAATTAAGTATGCATACACCTCATCCAAACCATATGCGACCTCTTCCATTCAAGTCAACGCAAATTTGAGCGGATACATAAGAACTGCAAATGTTTTCCTCTCGAAACAGATAAAATTGAATCCTTCTGCCGGAGTGAGCTATCATTTTCAACTTAAGCCCTCCGACGCTTCCCACACCGCACCAACGAAATCGCAACCTATTTTTTGATTCGCTTCAAAACTTAAATGACTTCTGCCTCCTCCTCCTCTCCTTCCTCTCGCAAAAAGGACCAACAAGAATGCGACCAAATCTAATTAAATTGTGCGGCAGTCTGATGCACTCGTCCCCTCTCCGCTTGAGCCTTTTCCAAACTCAGTAATTCAAACCCTGTATATGTACTTTGCATTTTGTGCATCTTAATTAATTAACTTTGTTTTGCAGGTACACCGGGCGCCAACTGCTTGAATCGAAGCTCCACCCGAGATGAATCCATAATTCTCCGGCGAAAGGAGTCCGAATAACCAAGGAAATCAGTTCTTAATGATCCCTGGGATACTCTGCAAGCAGAATGAATAATTCAACGTCGCAGCACTTGGTGCAAGGAGCGCTGGCCACCATGAATGCAACAAATGGCAGCAACACAATGGCCCCAACAGCTCTGCCCCTGACAACGACATTGGCGGCGGCAGCGGCGAGAACAATGACAAATGCGATCCAGTACTCGTCCTTTCTGGCACCATCATCGACGCCCATGGCTCTGCTTTCGACAACGCCATCGACACCCTGGTCGACGACAATCGCTGCCGGACAAAACGATACACTGATGGCGGCAAGGGCGGCCGACTCGCCGGACGTCATCAAGTACGAGCTGGTGCAGATATTCTTCTGCATTTTGTACTCGACGGTGTTTGTGCTGGGCGTGTTTGGCAACGTGCTAGTCTGCTACGTGGTGCTACGCAATCGGGCCATGCAAACTGTAACAAATATCTTCATAACCAATTTAGCGCTGTCCGATATCCTGTTGTGTGTGCTGGCGGTTCCGTTCACACCGCTGTACACGTTCATGGGTCGGTGGGCGTTCGGGAAGACCCTCTGCCACCTGGTTTCCTTTGCGCAGGGATGCAGCATATACATATCGACACTGACGCTCACCTCGATTGCAATCGACAGGTACTTTGTGATCATATATCCGTTTCATCCACGCATGAAGCTGTCCACCTGCATCGCAATTATCGTCAGTATTTGGGTGATATCCTTGTTGGCCACCCTGCCCTATGGGATGTACATGAAAGTCGTATCGGACGAATCCGCGATGGCGACAACAACGATACGACCTGCAACCAATCAAGACAACACCACAGCCGCTCACGTTTCGAGTCGCCATCCGATATCCGCCTGGACGTTCGCCTTCGACAACTCGAGCTCGTCGTCAGCGTCAACGACAACGTACTGTGAGGAGAACTGGCCGTCGGAGCAGTACCGCAAGGTGTTCGGTTCGGTTACGACAATCCTGCAGTTCGTGCTTCCCTTTGTCATCATATCAATCTGCTACATCTGGGTGTCGGTGAAACTGAACGCGCGTGCCCGCGCGAAGCCCGGCAGTAAGAGCTCGCGTCGCGAAGAGGCCGACCGCGACCGAAAGAAGCGAACCAATCGCATGCTAATCGCCATGGTCGCCGTCTTCGGTCTGTCATGGCTGCCCATCAACGTGGTGAACATACTCGACGATTTCTACGAGAAGTCCAACGAGTGGCGCTTCTACACGCTCTTCTTCTTCGTCGCCCACTCGATAGCCATGTCGTCCACCTGCTACAACCCATTCCTCTACGCATGGCTGAATGAGAACTTCCGCAAGGAGTTCAAGCACGTGCTGCCTTGTTTCAATCCATCGAACAACAACCTGATCAACATCACGCGCCCCTACAATCGCTCGGACAGAAATACCTGCGGTCCAAGGCTGCACCACAACGACGGCGATGTGGACAACGGCGATAATAACATAACACTGACGGAGGATACGTGTATGAAGAAGGACATCATCATACCGCGTGAAGCGACCTACGGCAACGGGGCCACGTCCATGGCAACGAAACGCGACAAGAAGGGTGTCGATATCTTGCTGAACGACGACCCGATGAAGGAGAACGAGGTCGACTCCGGCGATGAGCAGACTGTGGAAATGCGATTCTGCGAAACGCCCTTCATGAGTTCCGACAACACGACTGGCTACAGCAATTTCGAGACCAGCACAACGGACATCGAGCCCACGAATGTAACGCTGATATCCAACTGAGGTGAGTGTTTGAAAAAGTTACCCTTTCGAAACAGTGATTTGTGGTGGGCGGCGGATCTGTCTGAGTCATGCTCTCGACCACAAGGTTGCAATTCGCTTGCCAAGGAAAACGGCGGTCGCGTCTCCTTGCCGAAATGAAATGGCGTCTTGCTCGTGACATGCAATTAAAATAAAATACCACAACTGACCGAGAGGATATTACTTTCCCCGCAACAAATGCTGGCAACAATTTACTGCCGGTTGACCAGCGGATTGGTCCTCTTTCCCTGCCCTGTACACAAATATAACAACACGAGTGATTGATGTCCTATTGAAATAAGCCTTAGCCAGCAGTTTTTGGGACAATCAGACGTCCATTAAAAAAAAACTGTAACCCCTCAGAAAAAACCCGTTCAGCTAAATTTTCCTCAATTTTTACAAAACAAAAAAAAAAAAACGTTGTACCCACATCGAACCGATACCTTTAAGCTGCAAACATTTCATTATATTTACTTAACGGTTGAATCGTCTGAAAGCCGATAAAAAAACAAAGCTGAGCCCCGCTGTGAAACTCATTTACCACCATGAAATATTAAGCTCTTGGTGATGTGTATTTCTAAAAGTGCTTTTGTCAAATAAAGAACAAAAAAAAATATGAAAAAAACCCCAAAGTTCAACAGCTCGTATCATCAATCGTTTATCGATAAAAGGGAAATAAAAAAGCCACCGCGCCGAGACACCAGCACAACAGTTAAGTGTTTGCCATTTTCTGTTCCGCCGCACCGCAATTTACTCGTCCATTGAAAAAGGACACAAATCCAAGAGCAATTTCCATTGCATTCATGTCAGACTCAGAGTGTACTCGTACTCGTAATTCGTATACTGCATGTGCACATGTGCTTCGTCGGTTACATGTCACAACTTTAAAACCGCATTTTTGCAGTAAGAAATAAAATTGTCTGCCATTTGAATTTCTGAGCGAAGGACATGCATTGGAAGGAATTTTTTGTGGATCTTTCTGGGCAGAAGTCTGCTTTAAAAAAAATCGAGGATAGGATAACAATAAAAACTAGAAAATCAAACGAAAAATTTAAAAGGCGACTTACTCTATTTTAAAATTTTTAAGGCTTCAATCTGCTTTTCGAAAGATTTTTTGAATAATCTCTGGTTATGCCTAGTAACCTGCTCACGCAAAGTTTTATCTCCCACTCCCATATAAAGGGTTTTCCAGTAAGAGGTGTTATTTTGGTATTCAAAGAAAAATTTAATTTTTTGAGATAAATGATCGGATGTTTATTTCATAATAAAGAGGAAGGTATACCGTTAATAAAAACAACATCAGGCAAATGGCCACCACGAGCACGCATACAGGACCATATCCTTTTCATGAAATTTTCCATAACCACATCGCAAAGTGGCTGCCCTATGTACTCGATAGCCTCACGTTGAGGATGGAGAGGCTTCTCAACAATAACTCTTGGGTTTTCCGAGCCCCAGATGCGACAATGTTGCTTGTCGACGTAGCCACCGAGGTGGAAATGGGCCTCATCAGTCAAGATGATTTTTCGATGGAGTTCCGGATCATTTTCATGCATTTCAAGGACCCAATCAGCAAAGGCACGACGTTTTTTCACCATTTTTGTAGTGAATTTTAATAATTTCAATGCGTTGTTCAAGCGTGTATCGTTCCATTTTTAGTAATGGCGTAGTTTCTACTTGTCAAATGTCAAAGAATAAAAGCTTCAAAAGTGACAGCTACCGAAATAGCGGGTCATTCAAAATAACACCTCTCATTGGAAAACCCTTTATTTGGATCTTATCGACCTTTTTTGAATAAAGGGTCTCCCTAAATGAATGAAATAGGATCTTTTGCATATAATAAAAATGCAACCAAGCCCTTACCTTCATATCGACTATTCACGTATCTCGGACGGACAATCTTCATAAATTAGAGAGCTGAACTTCCCATTTCATATTTAATGCAAATTTTCCATTAACAAACTCATGGATCAAATAACTTCTCTGGCATCTGGCAATAAAATTGCTCATATATCCCCGACAATAGTACGGCTCAAGTGAAAGCAAAGAATGTATTAATAACAATTATCCTTCCCCTCAAACAGCTGTACAACACTAATCCATAACCTTCGCACTCGTGCAGTTTATGTTCCATTTCCAGTTCAAATAATTCATTTACCGATCACATTAATCAACCGGTCGATTCGAAAACGGAAAATTTATTGCCCACATCGAAAGCCAATAACAACAGTAGTGCGGTCCAAGAACCCATGTCCGAGCAAAATCTCGCATGCCGATAAGTCATTACAAGTATCCTCCCCGTCCTCTACAACTTTGGCAATGAAAGTATCCTTTTACGAGGGAGTATGGTGCCCTGGCAACTTATCTCCGCATTCCTCAAGCTCGAGTTCCACTCCATGGTCAATATTTCGTCCCGTGCATCAGTTTGCTGTCTAACGACCCAAAATTAGAAAGGGACGAAATATTGCCTAATGTTGCCTATGTCCTATTGTGTAGGTGGATCTTAAATAGAATTATAGAACGCCAAACAAACTGACACGGGTATAGGGCATGATTGAGTGATTTTTTAAGGCGTGTTGTTATGGCAGTTTGGGGGCCAAGTCAAAGATCGGTTTTGCCTTCTTCAACGGCGCGGACATATTTAAAGTTTCAAAGTAAACGTCGCCCAGCATGCGAAGGGGCTGTGTGACGGCAAATATTAATATTTCAAATGGCCTTCTGCACCATTAAGGTCTTTAAGAGGGTGCGTCCCAAATATGCTCGCAAAAGTTGGAGCTCCGTTGAAGCGTGAATAAGTAGGTTGTTGTGCCGTTTTAAGTTATTCTTATATTTATTCGTGCAAAAAGCCCTTAGGCTATGAGGGAGTTTGTTTCTTTCGTTTCAATGCAAATTATTTGCAAACATTTTGCTGGTTGGATTCTCTCGTTCGTCTGTCTTTGGGTTTTAATATTTACACTTTAGAGGTGTTTTCTATATGCATGAGAGAGTGCACATTTGGGTAATTTCACCGCACAATGAACACTGGCGGAGGGAAAAGTCTGCGATTCGTTAAGAATGGATCATCAAGCGCAATTACAGCGAATGGTGAGTGTTGCTTTTCTTTTGTTGACAGATTGTGGTTGGTGATACGGGTTGGGTAGCGTTTTGCTTTTTTCGCTTTTTGGGAAGAAAAAACGGACTCTATGAAGGAAAGTAGTAGGTGGCGGAACCTTTTTATTTCGCAGATCACGTAATTTTCATTGAAACGTGTGCTTTCATTGATTGGTTCAAGCCAGATAAAATGTATGCTCACAGAAAAAGTGAGTAGACCTGGGGTGGGATTCTGTAAGATGGAAACGTTTAATCGTTTTCGTTTAAACGAACGTTTTGCCTCATGTAATTCCAAAAACGAAAGACATTTTCGTTTCATGCGAAAGGAAGTACAGCGAATGCTATTTGTTCAACTTTGTGGTTGTGACTAATTTTTATTTAATTTTTTGATGAAACTTTAAACTTGTTTGTCAAACAGTTTCTTAAACCCTTGCGATCGAGAAGAAGAAAGCAAAAGCGGTTACATGAAGCTGTCGCGTGATTTCTTTCGTTTTTTGAAATGCGAAAGTGGTTTTCGTTTCGTTTTTTTTTTTTACAGAATCCCACCCCTCAGCTGACAGCACCCTTTTCACCTCTGTCGATGTTTTCAAGGAATTGCTGTTTCTGTACACCGTTATTGCCTTTACCCGATCTCATTTCACTGAGCTTTATAAGTGAATCACTCACATGTCTCTGGTTAAGTGATGGGAATGACATCAACTCTGGTATGCCTCCAATTTAGGAGGTAAAAAATTGTACAAACAACGTCCTTTGACAGAAAGACTCCTCGGTACATCCACAGCAAATTAAATACGAAATTTTAACTTGAGCTTTATTCAACATCTACTTATCAGATGCAGTAGAAGCTCAGGTAAAAGTCTTCAAATCATTCAACTTGTTGCCACACTAATTAAATAGGTGCCCAGTTGCACACTGAAGTTGAATTTCACAAATTACAGTGCATGCCATTGATGATCAAGAGGAAAATTGCAAGGTTAGGCGACACCAATATCCTTTTATATTGGAATGCAAATATTTTCGGAAAAGGCCTCCAACGAGAAGTGCAAAACTTACAACCAAAAATGAGTACGTACTTTGCTTATACATACTGTGAATGCAAGGGGCAAGTATGTCACTCTCCACTGAATGTACATAATCGAATAACGAAGTTCGCAAACTCGCCTGCACTCGCACTAGGGTCCATTTAAATTGCATTTAGGTGTAAAATTTATTTACCGACGACCGCATACGGTGCGGTGTCAACAGAGTCATGCCAAAGCCACAATTGGACAAACGAAAGACAGATCGATTGTGCTACAGCTACAACCTCTGGGAAACTTGATTAAACCCACCCACAAACAAATACAAACACATATGCTCTGAGATTGTTTCGAGATTGCATTTGGGTTTTTTTATTCTGCTAGAAAAGTACCTAAAAATCGCACGTCTCCATCTTTCATCGAACGCCGAACGCAAAAGGTGTCAGCTGCCAGTACATGAAAGGTCGTCTCGTTTCGTGGCGACAGCTGCATTGTAATTTCCTATGACTTCCCATTGCTGGGTCGTATTTTGTATTTTTACGAAGTGTACTGTGTGTCGTGTCTCGTGTATCCTTGAGCGGTGGAGTGACGAGCCAATGTACATATTTTGTATTGATATGGCTCGTGTTCGGTTTTGGTGATTGTTCAGTTTGGCGATAGATGTCAAGCAAGCACTTGTGGCAGCTTCGACAAGAGAAAATGTAATTCCCACTCGACTGAGAAGGATATTTATTTGAAAATTGTGCCGCAAGGAAAAGCGACATGAGTAGGTACACTGATTGGGTGAGGAGATGTGTGAAATTGGTAACCACCTGAGCAAAATAATTTTTAGAACTAGGTAAGCAAAGCATTTCCATGATATATTGTGACAGGTGTCAGTCATCCATTCTAGACAACACACGAGTATTTTTAGTAAATTGCCTGCATCGATGAAATTGATCGTTGAATTTTAAACTTTTTTGTTAAATTTTGTTGCCTCGTAGCGAGAGCTGGATTGTACCCCCCAAACTGAATTGAATTTCCTCCAAAATGTATTCGTCAATATGTCAAGCTACCAGTGTGACCCATTCAATATTTGAAATCTACGTTCAGTACAGTACAGCTTTTTTTTTTGTATAAAAACTGTTAAAAACCATGCTAAATATTTTTTCAAATCAAAACCAACTGAAAACCCAAAAAAGTAACAAAAAAGGTGTTTTTTTAGGAAAAATAAGATATATTTCGCAAAAATATCATTAAATAAAAAACACTTCGTGACGCTTGCTAAATTTCTTTCTTTAATTCTACTGTACGTGTGTTGTGACTGAACTACTCCTAAACGGCTGGACCGATTTGCATACATTTTTTTGTATGCGTTTGGGTTGCGCCCCGGGTGGTTTAGATTTACAATTCGGTCCAATTGGACAATGGGGCGTGGTACCTCCCATACAAACCACAAATTAAAAATCTATTATTTCTGCTCCTGATAACGGTATTTGCACAACATTTGGTAAGTCGGTTTGGTGTGCATTTTTTATGTGCAGCTGCAAATTTGGGCGGGATTGTACAAAGGGGAGTGGTACCTCCCATACAAATCTACTCTACGTGTGTATGTCACTGAATAAATTTTTTTTGGTCATCGAGCTTATTTGTTTGCTCTTATTTTTTGACATCTCACAAATTCGTTCTCAATCGTTCAAACAAAAGTAAATTTTAATTTACGGAAGAGTGGTTTGTTTTATTTCGAATTGCAAGACAACGAGTGTGGTGTCATTGAAAACAACACAAACTTGATCAAGCAACAACTACGACCACACGTAGGTATTCTAATTTAAGTGTATTGCATTAAGTGCGTTTCGTTATATTCATATTTAAATTTTTTTGCATCTTTGGATATTTTTGGTGTCGCATTTTCAGTGAATATTAAGTGTATTACATTCACATATAAGTTACGTAACTGAAACAATGCCACGTCTTCGTGGACGAGGAGGAAATATTGGTCGACGGACCATCCATTCACAATTACAGCACAACCATCGGTTAAATACATCGGCACAAGATCAATTGACGGACAATGGAAATGTAATAAATCCGACTGCAATCACACGTGCTAATGAAAGTCAAGAGCACCGCAATGAACGCCTTCGAGCTAATGCATTGACACAAAGACTGGCCCGTCAACGAGTCACCGACACATTCAGAACACGCGAACAACAGCGTTTGCAAGTGTATCGCACATTGACACGTGCATCACTTCTTCGCCTTGCGTTTGAATATAAGTCGGACATCGACTATTCGTCACATTCACAAATTCTAATCGGTGCTATGAGCAAACAATGCCAACACTGTCATGCACTCAAATACAAAGGTGAATCGGCCGGTTTCTGCTGCGCGTCTGGAAAAGTTGTATTGCCACCATTGAATTCGCCGCCAGAACCATTGAGAGCATTATTGGCTGGAGGTACATCTCAATCTAAATTGTTTTTGCGTAAAATTCGCAAATTCAATTCGTGCTTTCAAATGACATCATTTAGAGCAACAAAAATCGTTGCAAAACCCTTGTGACATTATAACTCGCGAACGGTCAAACCGAATTCGATAAAATTTTTAGGGTTTGTTTGCATGGTCGTGTAGTTGGTTTATCTAAAGTTTGAACGAAATTGGTCAACGCGTTCATGGGTTATGTCAACATCTGATTTTGTCCATATAAAAAAAAAACCTAGGCGCCTATGAGCGTGTGCTGTATGTTTAATGTGTGCTGATGTCATACACACGGTAATGACATCACGCACGATTTCTTAAAAACAAAACCTCAAAACGATCATGGACTTTATCGTTAAGCACAGTGTTTTTGGACAATCGCGTTTCTGGATGTGCTCGGTCGAATGGCAGAAGCTTGGATTGCCGATTGCCCACATTCTGCTTTAGTTGATTGAGAAAATCTGACCGGACCAACTCGATTCAATCATTAGCGGCTAAAAAGACGATCAAGAAGCTGACCCGGAAATCTATAAAGTCCTTTCTATGTTTCGAACTTAATTTAATTCCAAGGAAGTTCCATTCGTGCAGTAGAGAGGTTCAACTATCAAAAGGGATGTTAATAATTTAATCAATTTTAGGCGGTACGAAGTTCGCCCGGTCAGCTAGTCTATCTATATAAAGGGTGGTTAAATTTTAAGGGCCGATGTTGAAAACCACACCTAAACGTCAAGTTTTTTCTGCATTTCATTTGACATTTCTCAATTTCAGACTAACTCAATTTGAACCACGGACAGATACACAATCGAGCAACGCGTTAAAGTTATTCAGGCTTATTACGAAAGTGGTCATCCAAATCAAAATGCATATCGTGCACGTCGTGATTTTTTCGGTCAATTTAATCGTCCAAAAATGCGTACAATCGGAAAAATCGTGCAAAATTTTGAAAAAAACACCAGTGCCTGCTCGTACTGCAGAAAATATTGCTGCTTGTCGCGATAGTGTGGCTGAAGAGCCGTCCACCTCAACTCGTCGTCGTGCCCAAAAATTGCACCTCTCACGCTCGTCGTTGATGAACATTATGCATAAAGACTAGCATTTACGCGCTTACAAGGTGCAATTGGCTCAAGAACTAAAGCCTCTTGACCATTTCAAGCGTCGTCAATGGTGGCAAGAAATGGCAACAATGGCTCTTTTGTGCGACAAATTCAATGGCCGTGTTATCTCACGTGGTGGCGATGTCAATTGGCCGCCAAGATCATGTGATTTGACGCCGTTGGACTTCTTTCTTTGGGGTTATTTGAAAGAAAAGGTATACGCCATTTGGCCGATATTTTGTTCCTTACATAATTCAACCATACCAATATTATCATAATAAAAAGAAATGACAATAAGTTCCTAAATAATTTGTGTTTTATTCAAAATCAACATCGGCCCTTAAAACTTAACCACCCTTGTATAAAAATTGAGCCTTAAAATTGTGCACGCTTGTCGCCGATTCACGCCTTAACGCATTTACCGATTTTAACCAAACTTTCACAGATCGTTAGTATTGGTCTATATATAGTTTCTTTGAAGTTTGGCTGAAATCGGATTCACGTATGTGTGTTGTGCGTGCGTGAAAAAACACATGGAATTCAGTACATTTTGGTTTTCTTTCGGATTTCAATGATTGGTTTTATTTTGTTCGGCTTGAATCAGGAATGGTTAAGGAAAAATGAAAATTCGGAAAGTTCTCAAAAGGTGGCGCTGTACGCACATTTCGTTCTCATCTTCCTCCTTCTTATACCTAGTTATATCCAAATAAGTTGCATTGTGTTTGAATTTATGTTCTCTTAATGCCGATTTTGTTTCTGGAAATTTCAAATGAAAGGCGACGTCAATACCAAGGTTTTTTGGTTTAAACGGTCTTTGTATGTGTTTTGGTAATAGGAATTATAGACGTTCTAGTGAACATACCTGTGTTGTCGACCTCTGAAACCCCTCAACCGATTTAAACGAAATTTTGTGGATGTGTATGGTTGGTTCCAGCTAGGAAGATAGAATAGTTTTAGACCGGATAGGTGGCGCTGCTGTTGTAGATATATATGGTTGGTTGCATCCATATTGCACGATTTTTTAAACAAAAGCTCAAAACGATAATGGGCTTCATCGTTAAGCACAATTGGTTAGTTTTTTTTAAAGCTATTTATGCTCTTTAATATTCACCTCTACGTTAAGCACAATGTTTTTGGACAATCGCGTTTCTGAATGTGCTCGGTCGATATTATTTTTAGCTGAATTCGTTGAATGACTGTGTTCACTGATCCCTGTCAATTGAGAATCGTAATGGCTTGTTCACACTCAGGTTCCACTGCTTTGATTTTATTTTATTTAAATCCTGCTACAGCATGCTAAAAAAAATCCTGCCATGATTTAAAAAAAATACTCTAAAAATAAAAAAGTCCTACTAATTTTAGCAGGAATTATTCCAAGTTGGTCACACTGCCTGTGACTGTCTCAAGACAAACCTCATTCTCGTGGAAAAGAAATTCCAAACAAATGCTGTTCGAGGAAATTGATAGGTAACCGCTAATGGTTCAATCTGATTTTGTTGTTTAACAAAATTTCCACGTCGCCAAACAAATAACAACTGTCAAGGGCAGGGGATAACTTTCACTGATGCGGCCCTGATCAAGACATTACTCACTCAACTTGCTCCTCTGTTCGAGTGTCTTTGCGAAGATAAATTAAATCAATTTTCCCTCCGCCCTATGTGTCGAAGGGAGCCACCAAAACTGAGATATAGCCGAAAAAACTTTGCCCGCAAGCGAATTTCTAAACAGCCTTCAACCCTCGCCGAAGGACAAGTAATAACCAACATCCTTCACCTCATTCACTATTCATGTTTAATTATTATCTCCTTTTGTGCTGGCTGTCCGGGCACTCGTTAAATCAAGAACCGCCTGTGAAATATTTTTTTTCTATTCCTCCAGACAGCGGATTCCTGGCAACTAAGACATTACGACCACTTACGTAGTGACATCTCAACTGCTAGTTAGTGCGTGACGTATCGGTAAATATAATTCTGTTAAAAGCCTAATGTATCGCACAATTCATGTGCGAACTGTCATCCTGACCAGCTGACACTGATTCCGTCGTTGCCGCACAAATGTCTGACAGCAACTTTAATGCATGCTAAAGCGAGTCAGAACACCTGATGATTACGATGTGCGTTTGGCTCCTGCAGGAGGCAATCACACTAATGGCAAGTCTGTCGTGGCACAAGGACTACAAGCATTCTGGTATTTGTTTTACGATCTATTTGGGACGTGTCGGATATGCAAGTCATGGCAGGAAGTTGCTCGCTCATTCACGTGAGTTATGTGATTTTGTTAAGAAATTCGGATTACGTATCGGGGGTAAAATTTGCTGCTAAAGTGAGGGGAAATTAGGCTTCCGCCTTTGGCAATGAATTATGTGACGCTAAGGTGTGTTGAAGTATGTGGGATATCATAAGAGGGAATTAAGGAACTCGTTGGTTTTTGGCACGAGTCGTCCTTCATTTTTCTCTCCATCGGCTTGGGTATGGAATTTCACGAAGAGCATGCGGTTCGATGAAACCTTTTGCGAAGGGGGTTATTCTCAAAAGACGACGGACGAGTGTGGTAACCACATACCGGGTGCACAAAAGGAATTGAATTTACCCGGGGTAATTGGACGATACGCAGGCGGGAGCGAGAGAGCTTCCGGAAATATTTCCGCCGCTCGTGTGTCTGGATTTCGACTTCAAGGTAGAAGGTATTAAATTTGTCGATGAATTTAGATACCTACCTCTTTAATATGGATACGTTTGTAAGGGTATGCAGTGAAATTGGTTTTCTCAGCCGTAGAGCTTTCGTAGGGACTCATTCAGTGTTTGTTGGTTGAAATGTTGTAGGGACACGGCAGCTGTTATACATACTTGACGTTCAATTATGTAGGTTTGAAATTTAAAACGTATTAGGGTTATTTTTTCAATCAACGTCTGTTGTGTCTGAGGCGTGGAAGGTGGAATATTTCAAAATGTCTTAAGGCACATGTATTTATGTTTTTTTTTTTAAATGTGTCATTGCAACAAGTAGATCCGGTATGGTTTCGTTCTACATAATGGACAGCTTTCCGACAGAGAGTGAGACAAGGAGATACTCTGTCGCCGATCCTCTTTTTACTGGCGATAGACGATGTACTAACTGCCACCGTAGGTATATCTGAAAGAAATGGTATCCAATGGAGGCTGTTTGAGAGGAAAAGTCGCCTGGATTATGCCGACGATATCTGTTTCCTGGCAAAAACCAACAGCGGGATGAATAGAGATGTGCCAATCACTGCAAGTGAATGGAGAGATGGCTGGTCTTAGGATCAAAATAATGGCCGGTCAGCACATCAGCCCATTATTCTGAGATAGACGCCCATCCAGGAGGTCAAGGAATTTAACTATCAATAGGCAGTTTTGTTTCGTCCGATGGAGGAACGGATCTAGATGTTAATAGCAGAATAAGTAAAGCCCGCAGCGCCTTTGGAATGCTGTCCTCTGTATGGAAATTCAGTCAAATTTCCCTCTTCGAATCCAATGTCAAGTCCGTACTACTGTATGCCTGTGAAACATGGAAAGTCTCTACCTCCATCACGAGAAGACTACAGCCTTACGTAAATCGCTGCCTTCGATACATTCTTAAGATTCGATGGCCGCAAGTTGTATCGAACCAAGAATTGTGGGACATAATGGGTCAAAAGCCGGAAGTGGCGCTGGATTGGCCACACATTGAGGAGACCAAACGACAACATCGCGAAGCAATCCTTCGAATGGAACTCTCAAGGTACACGGCGGGTTGGTAGACCAAAAACAACGTGGATATCAACCGTACTGGCCAAAGCAGCAACGCAGCGAAAAACGTGGCCACAGCTGAAGTACCTGGCCGCAGATCGAGATAGATGGAAGAAATTTGTCGCCGCCCTATGCCCCAACCGGGGTTGAAGGATTTATATAGGTCCAGTGGTAAATAAGCGAGCGAGTTGAATCAACCAACAGGATTGCAACCAAAATTCTTTGTAGCTTCTGATTTGTTGCGACCCACGTTGAAATTACTCGTACTCACCCAATCCATATGACTTTTGTCTAACGTAGCCTAGGGCTTAATGGAGCAATATTTGCTGCCTGTTTTATTGCAATTTATTTCGAAGATGCAAGCATGAATTTAAAGTAGTACAGCAAGCAACTTGTTGAAATAATTGAAGCATTCACTTTCGGGAAATCCAACTGCAAGGCTAAAACTTTGTTGATACTTCGCAAGGAGTACAAAAAAGTTTAAAACTATCCGTTCCACCCATCGCATTCGCAAACACACACACGGAACACACTGCTCCTCAGTTTACCGAAAAATGCGAAACTCAAAGCCTTTCATTTGGAGGATGGAAGTAAATTTGTTTTGCTTTTCTCCGAAAAGTTAATCTGCATCTCTGTCCCCTAAAAGACAGACAGAGGAGCAACCTTGTCGTATCAAAGACTTGCTATTTAAAAAAAAAAACAGGGTACATATAACGTTTCCAAAACAATTACATTTTCAGACATCACGACGGTAGCAGATGAGCCCTCGCCTTAAGGGCAAACATCACTCATATCGCTGAAGTTGACTTTTTTTCAAAAATGTTATAAGTCACGGGTGAGAGGTTCCAATACAAGCACAGTTCGCATTCATATAAGAATCGGTGCTTGTTCAATCAGAAGTTTTAGTCTCTCTTTTCTAGATTTGTTGTGGTGATGAGATCTTTTCGGTTACCCAGTACCTACTCCTGTGCTGTGTGAAAAATCAGTCGAGCCCTTCAGAACCCATACTCGTGTTTTATGAACCGCTGTACTATGATTATGATGTTTTTTTATCAATTGGAAAGAGGCCAACAAAACTATAAGAACGAGAGACTATACCACGGCAAACGATGTTCCAACGCGCATATACACGAACAGGGTACTTTGCAAGCGGTCACGTAAAACATGCATAGTTAAAAAGCTTATTCCTCTATGCTACGAAGCAGTTCTTCCTCTTCCTCTTCCGGTTTTTTTTTTCTCCATTTTTTACAAATTCTTCTTCGAACCATGTGTACACGGGTCTTTCTGTTCTGGATGATTTTTTTTGCTGTTCGTTTGAAAATGCTTCCCATAACAAAGGAATCTCTACGCTGGCAGTGTCCTTAAGCAGATTTACATCAGTAAATAAAAGAAGTGACTATCGCCGGGAATAAGTTCGAACAAAAAAAAAATCCCCAACCCCAATACAAGGCTTTGAATTCAGTAACGCACTCGATTCTGATTGATCGATAAAGTGGCTCAGATTCGTCGGATCCGGATGTCGATATGCGATAGGGGGAATCATCCTTGAAGCATAAGGAGTTGTAAAGTATTATGAGCGGGATGATGGTGTTATGATTTGTGGCTGTAAATATGTATATGTGCAGTTACCATTTATGCAGGCTGGAACGTACATATTTCCGTGCATTTGTAATAAATATGTGGCATTCTGGCTTTTTGAAACTGGCGGTTTGTACTCGTATCTATTGTTAGAAAGGGTTTTTCAACAGGGACGCCACAAAAGTAGAGCGACAGGGACAGCAAACGACGCCGAATTTCTTGCCGCTCTTTTGACATTTCTCTTCAGTAAGGTTTGCCATTTCATGATGGAAAGATATACGAGCCAACACCGAGTCGAAATTATTAAAATTTACTTACGAAATTCGGAGTCAGTGGCCTCAACGTTAAGAGCGCTACGTCCAATTTATGGTCGTAATAATCGTCCTAGCAGATCAACAATTGAGCGTCTAGTGGAAAAATTTGAATCCACAGGCACAGTACAAAATGTTCCCGTGCCAGTGAGACAAAGAAGTGCCCGTAGTGTCGAGAATATTGCTGCCGCTGAGGCTTCAGTTGAAGAAAGCCCAAATGTGTCTCTCACACGTCGTTCTCAAGCGTTGGGCATCTCTGTGACGTCGTTGTGGCGAATTTTGCGAAAAGATCTTGGCCTACATCCTTACAAGATTAAATTGACGCAAGAACTGAAGCCGCTTGACCACCAGAAGCGTCGTATGTTCGTGAATTGGCTGAGCAACAACTTGAAAATGATTCGGATTTTCATCGAAAAATCATCTTCAGCGATGAGGCTCGTTTATGGCTGAATGGGTTCGTCAATCAACAAAATTTGCGGTATTGGTCAGGCAGCAATCCACACGTACCCCATGAGTCATCATTGCATCCCGAAAAAATTACGGTTTGGTGTGGTTTATGGGCCGGCGGCGTCATTGGGCCGTACTTCTTCTGTGATGATCAAGACCGGCACGTTACTGTCAATGGGAATCGCTACCGTTCAATGATAACCGAATATTTTTGGCCCCAATTGGATGATATAGACTTGGAGGACATGTGGTTCCAACAGGACGGCGCCACAAGCCACACAGCGAATGAATCAATTTATTGGAAACCAAGTTTGGAGAACGTGTTATCTCACGAAATGGTCCAGTCGCTTGGCCGCCTCGGTCGTGCGATTTGACGCCGTTAGACTACTTCCTGTGGGGCTACGTCAAGTCTTTGCTCTATGCCAACAAGCCAGCGACGATTGATGAAATTCGTACGAATATCGAACGTGAAATTGCAGCAGTATCGGCCGATTTATGCTTGAAAACCGTCGAAAATTGGGTTCAGCGTCTGGACTTCTGCAAGCGTGCCCGTGGTGGCCATGCAAAAGAAATCGAGTTCCATACGTAATGGCATCGTACTTTCACAGGAATAAAGAATTTCATTGATATCCAAAACCGTTTTTGTTTTATTTAAAAAGAAACTTTTGTAGCGCTCTTATTGAAAAACCCTTTATATGAGAGGCTGTTGCAAATTTAAACTACCGTAGAATTTGTTTTATGCAAAACATGTGAACTGTCATAAGGAAATAGAACAAAGCTTTGAAATCGCGCGTGACTTCCGAGCGCATTAATTGATAGGTCCATTCGTTGAACAGAGAGTAGAGGTGTCAAAAGGATTCCCAATTCCAATTGACAGGAGCATTCCTTGAAATCACCCTCCATCTCAATAGGTTTATCATTTTCGCAGAGTTGAAAGCCTCATCCAGACTACTGTTATCATCATTTGCAAAAAAATATTCACTTATTATGGCGTGGTAACGATGACAATGACAGTTGACCGAAACGCGACCTCAAGCTATTTATGTCAAACGGTGTGCTTTTCTGGATGAAATGAAGTCTGTTGGATTGCAATTAAGCTGAATAACAAATCCGTGAAGTCAGGAAAGAGTTCCATCGTCGCTGAACAAGTAATACCAGATCGTGGAAATTTTTTCTGCAAACTTCCTCTCGATATGAGCTAAAAGGGAAATGGGGAGCTTTCCGCTTTTTATGCAAGTTTTTTTGACGTATTCACCAAGCACTATTAGGGTTGAATCTATCCTAGTTCGATTATACGAAAAAATATGAGATAATTTAAAGCGAATTTTCAAAAGCTTTCTAAAACGAGCTTATGAACTCTTTTTCGAAAATGTTAGGTTAGCTTAGGTTAGAGTGGCAGGCCGCCTCAAGTGCAGCCTCACTTAGGGCATAGTAGGCCCATTGTGATACCACAGGATCAGTGTTCTCATAAACTACCCGTTGAACCAGCCAGAGCTAAGAATGAAGCGTTGGAGGCAGTTAATTCCCGCTGAGATTGTCGAAGAAGTATTCTCCGATGTATAGTTTTCTGCGGAATGACAGTGCTGAGTACCTGCAGCGAGGTGAAGAATAGTCTCCTCCTCCTCCTCGTCCATACAGCTTCTGCAGAAATCGTTTGAGGGAAGGCCCAACCTGAGAGCATGTCTCCCTATGATGCAGTGTCCCGTAATGACACCTACTAAAATGCTTACCATGGGTCTTTTCAGTGTGATAAGATTTTTAGAGCGCTTGAGATCCAGCTGAGGTGTGGCACGTTGTGCAATTAGACCACCTGCGATTAGTAGCGCTTAACGCGTTTTGTTTAATTAGGAGCTTGAATGTAGTAAAAGGCATGTAGAGATTCTCCTTTTCCGGTAGAATCGACATAGTAGTGCCTTGTCTGGCGAGTTTATCGGCCATACAATTACCTGGAATGTATCTATGGCCCGGCACCCATATAAGGTGAACTTTGAATTGTCTCGCCATCTCGTTGAGAGATAATCAGCAATTGGGGGCATTTGTTGAATTGAAGTTGACAGAATCCAGGGATTTAATCGCGGCTTAACTGTCGTTAAAGATGGTGATATCCTTTACAGATATAACATTATACCGAAGCCACGACAAGGCCTCTTTGATCGCCATGATCTCCGCCTGAAATACACTACAGTGATTAGGAAGGCTAAATGAGCTTTTGCAATTTAGATAGATCATAAGAGAAAACAGGTGAACGAGCTATACGTTCACGGAATTATGTTGATTTTACAAGTGAAACAAAAACAAATTCCGTCACATAATGCTCGTTCACTGACGACGCGATTCGACCCCAGGTTTTTGCTTTGCTAAACTGTTTTATCTTTGTAGAAATTTTTGTAAAGGGTGTTTTTTTAGAGGTTGATTTTTCGAATAAAGATAAAACTGACAGTCGCTCGCCTACGCCAACAAACTAGAAACGTTAGGGGACTTGGAAGTCAACATTCACCCCAAATGCTCGAAAAAGTGGTTGAAAATGGGACCTCTAGACTCTAGACCCGAAATCATATTTAAACTTCAATGGCATAAACTTATCCTTCCAATAGACCCAAATGGATGGACATTAAAACGATTTTCTTGTGTTTTATTTCAATTCGAAGTTATATACCTCTAGTAGTGGTTAGTGTGTTGGACTACTAAGCGAGGGGTTGCAGGTTCGAATCCCGAGAAAACCCTAATTTCAACTCAAGGTTTTGTCCACTGCGCCACCTCTCGCGAAAGTCTGACAAACATAACTCTCATGAAAGAGCTTCTCAATTAGCCGTTTGGACTCGGCATAAAATTGTAGATCCCTTCCATTCGTCCCAAAAATGAAATACTCACACAAAACGAATGGTTGCGAGAAGCTAGGCCCAGGGTCCTTACCGACCTGTAGCGCCAACTATTTATTTATTTTTTTTTTATTTAGCTAAAAGCGAGTACAAGTTATTGTTCGGGATGTAAGCATAACTTGTTTTTTTTTTAAGTTTTATCAAGCTCGAAAACGGTGTTTTCGAAATATGAACAGTTTTTAAAATTAGCGTTTTCGGTTATTCGAATTGAAAAGTAAGCACGCAATAATTTTGAAAAGATTAATTTCACTCTAAGTTTGCATTTTGACAAAAATCGTAACTGCCGTTTTCATGTGAACTAAAGAAACTAAATTTTTAAAATATTACTTTTTTCAAAAATTCATTTTGCGATAATATTAAGAAAAACTGAGTTCGCCATTTAGTTAGAAATGACCAGATTACCTTAGAATTGAATTTTTGTTACAATCGTATAGACCGTTTTCAAAATATGTACCATGTCCAAATTTCAAAAGTAGGGTCATTCGATACTTCAACGGAAAACTGAGTACGCAGTCATGTTAACCTCAACTGCATAAGCTAAATATCAATTTTGGTTGAAATCGTTAGAGCCGTTTTCGAACAAATAAAACTGGTATGAATATTTTATATGAGAAGTACCATTAATTTCGAGCTTACCGTGCAAATAAAAAACGGCCCAGAACTGTAAGGTAAGCCGCCAAACTCCGAAGTTTAAACGAAATCCGGGCAGCCGTTTAGGATGTAGGCCTCGGGACATACAGACGAGACGGACAGAATTTTGCCACCCACTTTTTTGAGTTCCTCTATCATCGTAATGCCAGAATTGATTAACATCTCGAGTTCGAATACAACATCTTTTTCTTACTACGTAATCGAGTAAGTTAAAAATGTTTGGGAACTATAAGTGGTAGCTAAAAATGAATAACAAGTCCTCCATGGAAGTGCAGCCAAAATACCCACTTCCTATCCTTCTGACTTTGGTTAGCCTGCGCCTAGATCCATAATAGGCGAACGCGATCAGAAGTAAAAATATCAAAAAAGTGAGTTTACCTCTAGGGGCACTCCAAAATATGTATCTATCTTCTATATATTGCCTTCATATGATATTCAATTAGCTTTCTTTCATTTACCTCCAGTGATTGATCCGAGAAGTACCTCACCCTATCTACTGCAACAAGTTTAAAAAAAAACCCCTCAATCGCATTTATTGCGAATATGTATTTCCTCTTTTATTTTATCAAGCCCAACAACAAATATTAAAAACTTTTAAAAACATTCGCAAAATTCAAATAAAATTCCACTCGCTTTGAGCTCTCTTTTTGTTTCGGTTCATTTTAAAAGCAATAAATACTTTGGCATCAACGCAACAGAGAACAGACGTTTCAGCAATAAATTCGGTATTATTGTTGCTGCAGCAGTCGAGCATCGAAGTGGAAGTCCTTGGCGGAACAGTGAGTGTGAATATCCCGCAAAAACGGATGCGTTAAAGTGCTAAAATAATAACCAATTAATCTCGTGATATATTATTCATCGGGTGCTTTGTTTCTGCACTGTCAATGTGTTTAAGATAAACAGAAATGGTTCTCTCCTATGAAGATAGAGGATGACAATTTGAGTGGCTTGTTGTCGCCTGGTTGATGTTTCGGATCGGTTTTAATGAACTTGAATTATTTATTTCGTTTTCTATCAACCTCAGTTGTCACGCCTATTTATGTCAAAGCTTAAGAAGGTTAGGTTAGGTTAGGTTAGGTTGAGTGGGGTTGTGAGATCGTCACATAAGACCAGGCACCAAGACGGGCCCATCGCCATCCCCCGGGAACCACTATGGTTGAAAACCTAAACCAAATCGCCCATACAGTCAATTTCCCTACAGAATTTAATTATTGTCCCTATATTGTTTGAGGAACTGACCTCCTCCAAGTTGTTGAAGAAGTACCTGCCTAGGTGCTTCCTTCTACTCCGAGCAATCGCCTGACACTCGCATAGAAGGTGAGAGATATCTTCCGTGACATGTAGGTCCTCACAGTACCTACATATATCCGTATTGGCTAAGCCTAGTCTCATGGCATGCTTTCTTAGAAGGCAGTGTCCAGAGAGTATTCCTACCGTTAATCTTAACTTAGTTCTACTGAGATTTAGTAATTCTTCAGACTTTTTCCTATTTAAGACGGGCCACAGTGCCTTTGAGACCCTGTGCCCTTCTAGCTGTGCCCATCTTGTGGCTGCTTTATTAGAGATTAGCTCGAAGACAACTCTTTTAGCAACTGCCATAGGTGGTCTAATACCCTCAATCATTGTATTAAGTGGGAGCTCCGCTCCTTCCTTAGCCAGAACGTCGGCTTTTTCATTACCTTCAATATCGCAATGCCCAGGTACCCAACACAATCTGACACGGTTCTGCAAACATAATGCCCTAAGCATTGTGCGGCAATTCCTGACTAGTTCAGATTTAGTGGTGTGTGATTCTAGCGCTTTGAACGCAGCCTGGCTATCAATGTAGATGGCGATGTTCTTGTTGAAAATCGATCTCATCTCAAGTTCCTCCGCAGCTTTTAGTATGGCCAGAATCTCTGCCTGAAACACACTGCATGTGTCCGGAAGTCTCAGGGCCATATGTAGGTTTGGCTCACTGGAGTATATACCTGACCCCGTTCCCTCACTGGTTTTGGAACCGTCAGTGTATACTGAGATCTCATCTTCTCTCAAGACTGAGTTCCTATGCCAATCCTTTCTGTCAGGGTACGACACAACGTATGGAGTGTCAAAGTCGAGTGTACCAAGACCTTCATCCGCTTTGTCCGGTATTTCGGAGAAAGATTCCCTTAAGATAGTGCTATGCCCTATCCTATTGATTTTAAAGAGCCCTGCGTTAGTGAGTCTTAGCGCACTATTACCTGCATTTAATTGTATTTTTAAGTCCAGAGGTAAGAGATGCAGAAACGTTTCCAGTGCAGCCGTTGGTGTGGTGCGTAAAGCGCCCGTAACGGCAATGCAGGCTGTTCTCTGTACTCTGGTCAGCATATCCCGTATATTCCTCTTGTTCGTGGCTTTCCACCAGACAAGAGCCCCATAAGTAATTATGGGCCTTACTACCATTATATATAGCCAATATAACATTGACGGCTTAATACCCCATTTCTTTCCTGCTGTCCTCTTGCAAATAAAGAGAGCGTTGTGAGCCTTTCTGACTCTTTCCTGAACGTTTAGTTTCCAATTTAGTTTCCGGTCTAGTACCGTACCAAGATATTTTGCGCTCTCCGAGAGGGAAAGCTCCACTCCAGCAAGTCTGGCCAGCTTAAGAAACTCAACCCAAAATCAAATGTGCAATTTGCCACTATAATAATTCTTATAATTATTTCAAGAAATTGACCCGGTTGTTATTCTTCTGACCCGGCTGCTATTTTTCTCCCCAAAATACTTATGTCTGCTTTTCTGGCTCCCAATTCATTGTGGCCATCACAAAAACATACCTAATGGATTTTTAATTGCGTTTTTGAGCACACATTCCATGGATTTGGTATTGGTCATGCCCACCACTTCGGATTACGCAAAAGAAAAAAAAAACTTTCAAGTGGCTTATGGCGTTCTATTACGATTACCCATGGGCACCATTCGCTGGATTTACTTGTCATCATCCATTTCACGCCCAAACTAAGTGACAACCTCATACTTTTTGACATTTTTTTCAGGTTTTGCACAAATAATATAATATTTCTCCCGTTGAAACCTTGACATAGGCGTCGTCAGGCCAATCCCTATTCATAATGAGAGGGGAAACCTTAAAAAATGTTCGTAACCATTCATCGTCAAAATGTCCTCCCCCTTTGTCATGACATACCCTAAATTACTCTATTTTCAACTGTCGATCTGCCGACGGCGAACGTAAGCACATTTGTTGTCGCTCTTGACGTCTTGCGACAATTTACAATTCCGTTCCGAAGGGTGTGGCTGATGACAATATTGTTTTGGATAGAATGACGCCAGCCGCAGAAGAAATAAAACGATGACCAATATGCCAACTGGCTTAATTGTCAAAACTCGAATACTCTCCCAAACATTGTCCGCGGACAAGAGAAAGTCAAAGTCGCATTTGTCATCGAGAAATACACATTTCTCGACTTAAAGCTTAAAGAGCTTGCCACAAAAAAAAAAAAACAGTAAATCCTACCTACGTGAAGTTAGCGCGCACTTTTTCTAGAATGAAAAACGTGAAATGCAGTTCGATAGACATTCGTTTGTAGTTGTTTGTAGTGAAATTTTTTTCGTTTGTAGTTCAACCGTTAGAAAGTTAGAAGCATTAGAAAAAAATTTCAGCGCGCACTTTTGAGCTTTTGAAATAAAAACCAGCCAGTTGCATTCGAAATCGTTTGTAGTTGTTTGTAGTGAAATTCTTTTTTCCCAAAAATGTCTTATTTCGGAGATATAAGGACATTTGTGTTTGCATCTATAACTCCGAATTTCCAATAGACAGAATTT
Organism: Cheilosia impressa; assembly: GCA_948293265.1. NCBI lineage: Eukaryota > Metazoa > Arthropoda > Insecta > Diptera > Syrphidae > Cheilosia > Cheilosia impressa. The sequence continues at coordinate 50,589,788 of OX411881.1, read as the reverse complement.
TTTTGAAATTACTGTTGCATTAAGCACATCCCAACTTAAATAACTGCATTTAAAATTTCTGAATTCACTCAAGCGTTACTTAATAAAACGCAATTAAAGTCAAAAAATGCATAATTTCACGTTTGCATCCATCATATCGATTTCCCAACAACAACAAACCAACGGTAAACACATTTCCGCAAAGCATTCATCCGTGTCCATCGATATGAGTCATAATTTGTCAATTAGCAACAACAACCAATCAATAAACTCCGATTTTATCTAAGAATTTTTTCTATTCCTTTGAATAACCTTAAAAAACGACCACTTTTAAACAATTTATAGCAACAAAAACATATATTTTGCAAACTCTGTACTCCTGGCCATCTAATCCAATTCAAATGATTTGGTTTTATCACAAATAACAAGATTTTGATGCAACTTATGCAAACAGTAGTTTTTCATATAAACTCATATCAATATTTCGGTTATTAAGCAACTCAAAGTAGTGAAATCTATTTTTTTCTAATGCTTTCTATTAGATGCTTCTAATGGAATAAAAAAATGTGATCTTTTTTTCATAGATAACGGTTTATTCAAAATATAAGAAAATGGGTGAAATCTTCCGCGCAACCCGATTTAAGGGGACGGATATTTCAAATGCTGGACAACTACAAACTACAAAAACTGGTTAGTTGGTAGAAAGCATGTATGCTCTATCTAATAAAACCAAAAATAGCTAAATTGTTCCAACCAAAGAGAATATATATGCAATTTAAGCAGTCGACCTAAAACACTCGTTATCTCCGAAACGGTATAAAGCCAAGTGATGAAATTTACTATTTTCAACAGTTTTCCACCTAACCAATCTAATAAAACACAAATTGTATCCATCCGCCTAACGGTTTACGATTTATATCAAATTTAAGCGAAATTGAAACTTAATTTTTTTTGTGAAGTTAGCGCGCACTTTTTCTAGAATGAAAAATGTGAAGTGCAGTTCGATAGACATTCGTTTGTAGTTGTTTGTAGTGAAATTATTTTCGTTTGTAGTTCAACCGTTAGAAAGTTAGAACCATTTGAAAAAAAAATTTCCAATCCCTTAAATCCGTGTTATCTCCGAAACCGTAGCAAGCAGAGCGATAAAATTTTCTGTATTTGAAAGTGTTCCACTTCACTAATCTAATAAAATTCAAATTATGTCAATCGGCCTAACGGTTTATGATTTATTTGAAATTTAAGCAAATACAGACCCCAATTTAAGGGGCTAATAACTCAAAAACTGTTAAACTACAAACGATGAAATTCTACATATCTATTCTATACACCCTTCTTTACCTCTGATATAAAATAGAAGACAATCCCCATTAGAGAAAACTTTTTATTCGCAATTTAAGGGAAGCCTTAAATGGACTCAGTCGCTTATGGTCTCATTTCACTCATTTTTAAGCGATTCGATAAAACGTTAACCGTTAGTGGAAAATTAGTTTTGATAACTTTGTTAGAAAGAGAAGGGTAGTTTCATTGGAAAAAAACATATTTCAAGCTTCAAAGCGTATTAGGAATGGAAATATCGAATCGCTTAAAAATTAGTGAAATGAGACCATAAGCGACTGAGTCCATTTAAGGCTTCCCTTAAATTGCGAATAAAAAGTTTTCTCTAATGGGGATTGTCTTCTATTTTATATCAGAGGTAAAGAAGGGTGTATAGAATAGATATGTAGAATTTCATCGTTTGTAGTTTAACAGTTTTTGAGTTATTAGCCCCTTAAATTGGGGTCTGTATTTGCTTAAATTTCAAATAAATCATAAACCGTTAGGCCGATTGACATAATTTGAATTTTATTAGATTAGTGAAGTGGAACACTTTCAAATACAGAAAATTTTATCGCTCTGCTTGCTACGGTTTCGGAGATAACACGGATTTAAGGGATTGGAAATTTTTTTTTCAAATGGTTCTAACTTTCTAACGGTTGAACTACAAACGAAAATAATTTCACTACAAACAACTACAAACGAATGTCTATCGAACTGCACTTCACATTTTTCATTCTAGAAAAAGTGCGCGCTAACTTCACAAAAAAAATTAAGTTTCAATTTCGCTTAAATTTGATATAAATCGTAAACCGTTAGGCGGATGGATACAATTTGTGTTTTATTAGATTGGTTAGGTGGAAAACTGTTGAAAATAGTAAATTTCATCACTTGGCTTTATACCGTTTCGGAGATAACGAGTGTTTTAGGTCGACTGCTTAAATTGCATATATATTCTCTTTGGTTGGAACAATTTAGCTATTTTTGGTTTTATTAGATAGAGCATACATGCTTTCTACCAACTAACCAGTTTTTGTAGTTTGTAGTTGTCCAGCATTTGAAATATCCGTCCCCTTAAATCGGGTTGCGCGGAAGATTTCACCCATTTTCTTATATTTTGAATAAACCGTTATCTATGAAAAAAAGATCACATTTTTTTATTCCATTAGAAGCATCTAATAGAAAGCATTAGAAAAAAATAGATTTCACTACTTTGAGTTGCTTAATAACCGAAATATTGATATGAGTTTATATGAAAAACTACTGTTTGCATAAGTTGCATCAAAATCTTGTTATTTGTGATAAAACCAAATCATTTGAATTGGATTAGATGGCCAGGAGTACAGAGTTTGCAAAATATATGTTTTTGTTGCTATAAATTGTTTAAAAGTGGTCGTTTTTTAAGGTTATTCAAAGGAATAGAAAAAATTCTTAGATAAAATCGGAGTTTATTGATTGGTTGTTGTTGCTAATTGACAAATTATGACTCATATCGATGGACACGGATGAATGCTTTGCGGAAATGTGTTTACCGTTGGTTTGTTGTTGTTGGGAAATCGATATGATGGATGCAAACGTGAAATTATGCATTTTTTGACTTTAATTGCGTTTTATTAAGTAACGCTTGAGTGAATTCAGAAATTTTAAATGCAGTTATTTAAGTTGGGATGTGCTTAATGCAACAGTAATTTCAAAAAAATTCTGTCTATTGGAAATTCGGAGTTATAGATGCAAACACAAATGTCCTTATATCTCCGAAATAAGACATTTTTGGGAAAAAAGAATTTCACTACAAACAACTACAAACGATTTCGAATGCAACTGGCTGGTTTTTATTTCAAAAGCTCAAAAGTGCGCGCTGAAATTTTTTTCTAATGCTTCTAACTTTCTAACGGTTGAACTACAAACGAAAAAAATTTCACTACAAACAACTACAAACGAATGTCTATCGAACTGCATTTCACGTTTTTCAATCTAGAAAAAGTGCGCGCTAACTTCACGTAGGTGTAAATCCTTTGTATCTAGAGCCAGGATTTATTGCAGTTGCATAGTTTTTCTTGTTCGTTGTGTGCTCTCTTTTTCGCATTGAAAGGCGGATTAGTTTCTCCGTCTTTGTGTGTACTCATTGCTCATTGCACTTTTTCACAGCGAACGGCATACCCTCTCGCGTTCGTTGTCCTTGTAAACCCAAAATCTGTGCGATTTTCCTCCCCTTTCCACACAGGATGACAGGACTGCGATAGCAATAAACGAGGAAAGGAATGGAGCAGAGCTTGTTATTAAATACATAAATTGCAGTCGAACATTTGCAACCGTACACTGGCGTGGTGTAAATATTCTCTATTATTTTGTGATATTTCAAATGCCTGTTTGTTAACAAGGACACCAGCTTCAGTTTGCTTGCTATTTATGGAGAAAGGGATTTCTTGTCACGTAGACACGTTTGTATGCGATGCAGTAAAAGCAAAAAAATTAATTTCAGAAACGGTTTACGACGCTCGACATTGTTAAGAAGTCAAATCTACGCGTTATTGTGTAATTTCCGTAAACACTCGGGAGGCGGTAGTGTGTCGTAAATTGACACATTTCATACATAGAATCTCAAGGAGAAACTCGGTATGTTATGAGTGAATGATATTGTCTATACGAAATGTTCATTACGTTGGAAATGACAGCTAGACGCTTTATGTGATGGTGATGGCTTTCTATTCCATATACGCAAGTATGCATGGGTCCTTTCAAAATAGTGTAACGTGGAGATTAGGGCGCGAACTAATAAAGCACGAATGTGGCAAATGTGACGGGCATTCAAAATATTATATGGAGTCAACCTTGAGAGGGTGCTTTGTAATTTCGGTCGGTATTTGGTTTGGGGACTTGTGCTTCATTAATAGGATACTTAGATTTAACTCAGTGTCTTATGAAATACATTCCCTCAGTCACTGTTACAAAGTTGACAAACAACATGGACATGGACAGCCCTATTCCAGTGGTGCAGGGAAATAAGTCCCCGGGAACTAAGTCCACTGAGGGACGTAGTTCCCACCTAGTGGGAAATAAAATCACTTTCGTAAAGTGGACTTAGTTCCCATGCAAGATGGGAACTGAGTCCACTTTCTTATGGGAACTTAGTACACATTCAAAAATAAGAAGGGGGAACTAACTTCCAACATTTAGGATTGGACAAGAAACTGTAAAGTGCAGTTAGTTATCGCATTCTTCTAACAAAATCTTAAGCTTATCTCGGATAAGTGCAGTCAATACGATTCATTATCAGTAAAAACAGTTTGAACTGAACTCTATTGTCAGAGTCTTGCAAACTGAACTGCATTTTTTAATTTTTGTTCTGTTTGACAAAATACTCCCTTCGAAATTCAGTTTGCAAGACTCTGAAAATAATCAAATAAAAAATCGCGCCAGAACAAAAAACAGAACAAAAATTAAAAAATGCAGTTCAGTTTGCAAGACTCTGACAATTTTTTAAGTTATTGATTTTTCTTTTCCGCTTCTTATTGGTTGCATTACATTAATGTTATATATGTATTTATTTAGTTATATATCTTTAAATCGAAATTTTGAAAATTTTGTTAACTCAGTTTGGTATATATTACTCTGACTTAGTGAACAGATAATTTCAATTTTGTTTATAAAAATTGCAAAGTTCCTACTTGACTCTTTAATTTTACTTTGTTCTTAGTCGACAGTGAGAATATACTTAACATTAAAAGGGAAATAAAACCACTCTGAGTTTTCGGAATTTATTTCCCATCTTACATGGGAACTAAGTCCCTCAGTGGACTTAGTTCCCGGGGACTTATTTCCCTGCACCATTCCAGTTCCAGTTTCTGTTAGTAAAAAGAGTCACGAAAAAGTGAAAACTCTGTCAAATTGATACATTTTATTCAACTCTTCAAAACCGAATATGATCTACCACTTTGACAGAAGATTGAACTCTTCAAAACCTGAATATGATCTACCACTTTGAGAGAAGATTGAAGTCTTCAGAAACCGAATATGATCTACCACTTTGACAGAAGAATGAACTCTTCAAAAACTGAATTTGATCTATCACTTTGACAGACATTTTTGCTGTTTGGTGTTTTTTTTTAACTTCACCTGGAGTAAGACATAGAAATTGTAACCTCAAACTTAAATGTGTTTTTCATTCAAAATGGAGTAGAATCCCTGAAAATAAACTTTAGACCATCTGCCTTGAGATTTAGCACTTAGAAAAAATGGAAGGTACTCAAAAGTTGATGAATGCCTTTGGTCGAAGTTCCTTTAACTATAAAAATGAAAGTCCGCGCCATCTAACTTAGAACAATTTATATAAGAGCGAGTTGCATTCGCAATCATTTGACATTTGACACTTCATTGAAATGAAACAAATATAATCTACAGCGGAAAAAGACATCATTCCGAGGAACAGCAACTGACTACCCCTGTCAGTCTATCAACACTTTGTTAAATGCAAAGGTCTCACAAAGAAACACTTAAACACCCGATAAAAGAACAACAAACAACAGCTTTGCCCAGTTTTTTTCGCAGACAGCCGTCTGTCTGTCTTTTTGTGCGGTTGAAGAATCTCGCAACCGAAAACCCCCCCAGGGACTTGAAAAAACAAAAATTATCTAAAATAAATGTGTATATATTTCGCAAAAGGTTTTCTGCAAAAACTCAGCTGGAAGTCAAAACCGAATTAAATTTTTTAAGCTCCTCACACAAATGCGCAACGCAAATAAATACGAGTGTGGGCAGATTTGCTATTCAAATATTTTTTCTGCAATGAATACCCAACAGAATATGTTTACCGTTGGTAAATTTAATGAAAATTTGTTTGAAACTTGAGGCGTAAACTTTATCAAAGTTATTTAGAAATCAAAGGGTTTCTGTTTATTTCGTTCCCTTCCATTCCAGGAAGGTATGGCGAAGAATTTTCATAGCAACGAAAAAAAAAAAAAGAGAAAAGAAACAACACTGTGATTGACGTGACGTTGAATATTTGAAAAACGTTCCAATAATAATAAGCACCGATAACATGTCAAGCAAAGAGAAGAATTCCCACCATATACTTGAGGTTGTCGTGGCGCTCTACGCTAGGTTGCACAGCAGCCATTCAAATGTCAAATTTAATTCAAATAAAGCTAGCTCATCGTTCATGAAAATGCTAATATACACGTGTTCTGCGGATTGTTGGTTTTCAATTTTATCCACCTAGTCCCAAGAATGAAAAGTGAATATGAGGGAAATCGATGAAAAGAAAAATCCAATGGAATGGGAAAGAGAGACGACGACTCTAAACGTCTCGATGTCCTCGAATAAGAATACAGTAGAGACGACATCTAGGAGAAAATCAAATCAATTTCAAGTGGCGTGATGTTAGAATGTCAAGTGGAAAAGTTATTCATCCCGTGAACCACCGAATCTTTTTCATACACAAGCCAATCGCATCTGCAGAGATTAACACCATTTAGGGGCATTTCAAAGAAAGCTGACTGAGGATCCAAAAATTCAATTTCTTCCTTCTTTGTCAAAGTAGCAATAGGAAAAAATGTACAAAATATACAGGAACAGAGAGATAGGTTCAACTAGGAGAGATCAGGCAATAAGGCTGTCTTTAAGAAGAGCTTGGATAAATGGAGTAATTTTTTCTGAATACTTTTTTTTTACAATTGCTTTCAGAAAGTAAACATTTTTTGCCAGTGAATTCTGCAAAAATGGAACAAATCGTTCCACTGAAATGTTTCACATCTCAACTGTTTCTTTCGTGGAAAACAGTTTTTCTGATCTGCAACTATTTAGCATTAAATGGATTTAGTACATAGAGTTCTTGACCAATTTGATGTTTATATAGTTTATGGAAATGGAAAAGGACGGCCTATACAAACAAATCTTTGGCATGCCGATGGGCAACCCACTCTCGCCCACAATTGCTGATCTGGTAATGGATCACTTATTAGATGAATGCTTCAAAATAACATCAAAGCCGAAATTCATAGCAAAATATGTGGACGATATCTTTGTAGTTATTGATAAACAGGATATTGACAGCATGCTGGGATGCCTCAACGGACTGCATGCAAAAATCCAATTCACTGTTGAGATGGAGAGAAACAGTTCCAGGGCGTTTTTGGATGTTCTAATCCGTCGCGACCAACACCAGCTTTCATTTAACTGGCATCAAAAAGATACGGCATCTGGAAGACTCATCAACTTTAAGTCTAACCAAGCAAAGCAAATCATTATAAACACTGCTTCAAATCTTGTCCATAAGGTTTTTACTTTGAGTGACGAGAAGTTCCAAGTTTCATACGAAACATTATCCCTAATCACAAACGCAAGGTTACACGTGATAAAGGATCGGAAGTCACATTGCCCATCTACAGAAGTGTTGTCTATGTCCCCAGACTTGCCGAGAACTTCAAGCAAATGATCAGCAGCTGTTCCAAGGACCTTCACTCTAAGTGTGTCCATTTTTTTCATGTCATCTTTCACTATTTTTGTTTCAAAGTTGTGCTAAAGTTTATATTATTGTTCTGTGTTTAGCAGTTTGACTTTTTCATTTCTACATTTTTGTATTTATTAACAATTTATGTTTCCTAATAAAGATACCCTGAAGAAGGCAGCAATCCCTGCCGAAACGTCGGGAAAAAGCAATTAACTAACATAGTTTCATTCAAACGCCTATCACCAAAAAAGCCGACGGGAAAACCATTTCCATAAACTATATTAAAATGGATTTAGTTTATTTCTGTGCAGCCATTTTGTCAAACTAAAACGCCATCTATGGGGCAAAAATTTTTTTTTTAATGAGTACAATTTTAAATACAGAAATTCAGAAGGCTACAAGGAGTCCTTTGGTAATTTGAAAACACCGGAACAAAAAGTTTAAAAAAAAAATAAAGCAAATAAAGGGTTTTCCAATAAATAAATAAATTGTTGGCGCAATAGGTCCGTAGAGACCCTGGGTGAGTTTTAATTTTTGGAACGAATGGAAGGGATCTACAGTTTTATGCCGAGTCCAAATCCAAACGGCTAATTGAGAAGCTCTTTCATGACAGTTATACTCTCGGATGTTTGTCAGACTTTCGCGAGAGGTGGCGCAGTGGAAAAAAACCTTAAGTTGGTATTTGGGTTAGTGGTTAGTGTGTTGGACTACTAAGCGAGGGATGCCAGGGTTTTCCAATAAGAGGTGTTATTTTGGTATTCAAAGAAAAATGCAATTTTTTGAGATAAATGATCGGATGTTTATTTCATAATAAAGAGGAAGGTATGCCGTTAATAATGAAAAACAACATCAGCCAAATGGCCACCACGAACACGCATACAGGACCATATCCTTGTCATAAAATTTTCCATATCCAAATCGCAAAGTGGCTGCCCTATGTCCTCGATAGCCTCACGAATTTTATCTTTGAGGTCTTGAATCGACGCTGGGCTGTTGGCGTAGACCTTATCTTTCACGTGGGCCCAAAGGAAGAAGTCGCAAGGTGTTAAATCACAAGATCTCGGTGGCCAATTGTGATCACCTCTTCGAGAGATATCACGGTCCGGAAACTTTTCCCGTAAAAGATCAATGGTTTCGTTGCTTGTGTGGCACGTAGCGGCATCTTGTTGCAAGTAAACGTTGTCCAGATCAAATACGGTGCAAAATACGGTGTAATGACGTTTGTGGAATGCCCAATTCCAAAGAACGACGAGGAATGGACAAACCTGGGTTTTCTTCAACACTTTGGGCTACAGCAGCAATATTCTCAGTTGTTCTTGAGCTACATGCACGGGTTTTATTCTTCAGATCACAAACTTGTCCCAACAGCTCGAATTTTTCCACCAATTTCTGTATTGCGGTCCGACAAGGTGCTCCACGACGACCAACAAATTCTATAGTTAAGCGAAATGTGACTGCAAGATTTTCACCATTTTTGTAGTGAATTTTAATAATTTCAATGCGTTGTTGAAGCGTGTATCGTTCCATTTTTAGTAATGGCGTAGCTTCTACTTGTCAAATGTCAAAGAATAAAAGCTTCAAAAGTGACAGCTACCGAAATAGCGGGTCATTCACAATAACACCTCTCATTGGAAGACCCTTTAGAAACAAGAGTTCCGGTTTCAGTTACACAAAAATCAACTGCGTCTAGGAGGTATAGGTAATTTTTTTTAAATAAAATGTGGACACCAAATAGTTTACAAATATTTGAAAATTACCAAGGTACATCATCCATACATGGCACCAAAAGATAACGACCGTTTAACTCAACAGAAACACAAATTGGAGTGCCTAAATTGACAATCTTGCTGACAATGACAAATTGCTTATAATTGCTCTACGTTACGCCGAATGTGTCAAAATGAATACACCCTATTACATAAAAAAAAAAACTAAAATTAGAAACGACGCTTTTGTTGGTTGGGTGTTCTTTTGCACGTGAATGGCGCCGACCTAAACGGAAAACCGATAATCGTATTCGGGGTGCAAGAAATGAGGTTGGCTGTCGTGTTGACATTCCAGATGGATCCGAAGTGGAAATGATTGAAGTTTGATTTGCTTTTGCCCATGCGAATTCAGAAAAGGTATTTTTTTTGTATCATTGCTGGTATTTTTTTTCCATCGTCACGAATACTAATTAGAAAAAAATCAAATTACCCATCAGTGTCGCTTTCGATTTACCTAATCGAATTTGAATACGCACATGTCACAGACACATGGTCGAGCTGAAATTATCTTTAGTGGAGCACGTACCTACTGCTTACATTAATGAAACATTTTCTATGCCCATTTGTCCCGCAGCAGGTTTTGTTACTATAGGGAAATTTAGCTCGATTATTTCTGCCGAAACTAATGACAAATTCAATTTGGAAATTGATCCCAAATACGAGTAAGTACGGATGTACTATTCTTAATAAAATCCCCACCATAATCATCACAGATGTTTCGGAGTGCCCCCCTCCGGAGGAATTTACAATAAAACTGAAAATAAAACGGAATCTGTTTCCGAAATCGGCTGTTATGAACAACACGAAATACCACCAGCCAGAAGCAGCAGTAACCTCATTTGGGGATTTTCCCCCCAACTCGAGCTTTTTAGCATGCAAAATTCCCTTTCAATATACTTCCCATCCCCCTGCAAACACTTAATACCGTTGGCGTTCCTTAGTACAAGTGGCAGAGAAAGAAAAGAAGAAGCAGATATACGTACATACATGTGGAGGTTGTCATTTGGTTCCACAGTTCAATGCAAATCCGTTTTAACTACATCCCCTCTAAGCTACTGTACACATACCGCAAAACCAAATTATATAAATACTCTAACATCGCATTTTCCATGTTTGTTTCTTTTGCAGGTGGATGGAGACGCATTTCATGCATCATCCATCGTCGGAGAGTATCAACAAGCAGACAACAATTCTAACAAAATCCCGCTCATCCCAGGCACTCCATGGATTTTCCGGATGAATTCACAGGATTTTTGCTATTTTTCTTATTTTTGTAAACGACACGAGGACTTTTTTCTACCACACACGTATAATACATACGTATTTTTTTTCGGTACACCGACATTTGATGGACTACCAGCAGTACGGTTAGGTATCATGCCAGGAAGAATAATGAAGTGGATCATAGGATGTATGCGTTGTGGACCAAAAAACAACCATCATGCAAAAGTTGGACGCTGTATACTGTACAGGTGTGTACACAGAAGTCACGCGGAAGGCATTCAACAAAATGTTGGTGGAGAATTTAATTTTGAAACGAAAATGCAATTTAGAACACTCCAAGTACGAAGGATTTTTGTTTTTAAATCCGTTTCCTATTACCAAGCCACGTACCACAGGCACTGTGAAACATCTCATTCTTTAGATAGACCGCCAATGCTGTGAAGGACCTTGTTCTGTGCTCTGTAGTCTGTAAAAAAAAACCCAAGTACCGCATGACAAAAAGAAATTAAATCCAGCCGCTGGAGGCCAGAACGCCCTTTCCTCATTTTGAATTAAAAATGATATGCAAATGTGTTTAAATGAAAATCATTACCGCTGGCAGTGGGAACCTCGCTGCTGCCATTGTGAAAAACAATTGAATAATAAAACCCAGATAAAAATCTGTATTATGAGGCGCCCCCCACCCCCCAGTCCACCCTACTGCGACTGGGGGTTAAGCATTTCATTGCTATGTTCGTAGTCGTACCATAAAATATTGATCTCTATGCATGCACAGATTGCGAGAGGCGGCGGTGAATGGTATCTCCAATTAGGATCAGGTAATAAGCTTTTAAGTGAAAAGGGAAATCTTTGCAGAAAGGATTTCCAATACAGCGATGCCGATTTGATTGGATTGGCAACGAGGTTAACTTGGAAAGGAAATTCATACAAATTAGGCGGTGATTTGAAGGGTGTGCCTGTGCAGTGTGCACTGTGCAGATGTTATCATCAAGAGTTGATGCGTGTTTATGGTGATTGGCTATTATGACATTAGATTGTGATTTTTCTGACACAGATTGTTGAATATTAAACTGTAAGTAGGCATAGACCCCATTTAAAGAATGATTTTCTGAATTTAATTGCAGCAATGTGTGCAAAAGTGCTGTTGTCGCTTAACACACGACTCTCATTTGTGTGAGTGTCATTTAATTGAATTGTTACTGTCAGTCCTACAGTCCCACTTTTAACGACTATTTGTATCCAGATGGGGATCTCGAAATCTCCATCATTCATTGTCCGGAATTTATGAAATCCCCAGCTTTGAAAAGGGCGGTTACAAATTATGACCTAAAGTGAAAACCCGAAATAGGTTATTTATAAAATTCTCGCCACAACAAGGAGTGCTTGCAAATTGAACAGAAAATAACAAAGAAGCCGCACTTTATTTCAACAGTTTGTTCGTGGTAATTTCGCCAGCCTGTGTGTGATAAATGTGAAATGTACTAGAGGAGAATTACGTACAGGAGCCAGTCCGAAACAAAAACAAAAAAAAAGTGGCGACGCTAGTGACAGGAACAGAAATGTCTGCCTCTGCTTCTGACTTCGTTTGTTATAAAAGATTTTTCATATAAATTTCCTTGCCACTGTCGGCGTGTAGCTGAAGTTGAGACAGGTGAAATGATGTCGTGGCTCCAATTTAAAAGTGGTGGACGGATTTATGTCTCATTACATTAAGAGCTTGGGAATATCCATAATGGCCCACAAAAGCAATCCAATTTACACTTTGCAATTGCAAAATCTACGCACTTGACATTTCGCAAGATTTTTAGTGAAATTTAAATACAAAAAAACGATGACGCACTTGAATAGCAAAATACTCGTATGTAGACAGCTTGAACTCAAATGGTTGGGCATGTGTGATTTAGAGTTGTCAAAACTGAGTAAATAAGGCCGAACTGCAAGTTTTTATCTAAATAAACAGGCGTTGTCGAGGTTTAGCAACCGGTCGTAAGTGCAAAACTTATTGTCATTAAGAATTAGAGATAATAAAAGATTTCAGAAAGTAACGAGTAACGAATAGTAGTCTAGCAGAGATTTGTGAACCAATTTCAATGGCAACAGAATTCAGACAGTAACGAGTAACGAGTAGAAATCTAGCAGAGATTTGTCAACAAATTCAAATGGCAACCGAACTCAGAAAGTAACGAGTAACGACTAGTAATCTAGCAGATATTTATGAAGATTTGTGAACAAATTCAAATGGATTTGAATAGGGCCATCACAATACGCCTGCATTAGCTTCTGGCTGGAAAATGGACACGCTACAAACTGACCAACGAGTAATTTTCCTCAAGCCTTTGAAAAGCTCAGTGAAATTCGTGCGGCTTCCACTGATCAATTTTCAAGTCAAAAGTGAACATTTTCAAACAAGAAGCGATGAATAGAAATAGTGATGCAAAAGAGTGAACACAGACAATGAAATTAATGGGAAAACGTACTGCCATATTCATACAAGTTACTTAGGTTTGAAATAATTTGCAACAGACAGATGTAAGTGATGGGTAAAGTTTTAGGGTTCGAAAGCGCCTGCCGAATAAATAAGAATTTTCAATTAGGCAAATAAAATACCACAGGGACTGTGGTTTAATTTTTGCCCCCAGAGATCACGAAACCTGCAACAATTCACCTCATCTTTGCCCAAATCAAAACTTCTCCCACAAAGGTCAACTTTCTGGAAAAGCTAGCTAAGCATATTTGATAATGAACAACCCTTTTCACAGTTTTCACTTGTTGATCCTGGTATATTATACAGAAATGCAGCAATCTCGATTTGATGCGATACAACCAGACGTACAAAGCGGTTGTGCTGACGGTTTTCAGTTTTGTTTTTAGAAAAGATACAAATATAAGTAGTGCAGTGAAACTTTAACAATCCATCTCGGTTATGGTGTGCCACTTTTAATGTAACACGCTGTGGCAGAAACTTTTATTAATTCAACTGAGGCACAACTTTTTTAACAGCCTTATTAGTCCACCTCAGGTATGCTTGCCTGGATGTAACTTTGACTTGGCACACAACACCTGACTGTGTGCGTGTGTGTAACGAAACAAAATAAGAGAAAAGCGAAATCAAATTATTCAGAACTTTGCATTCTGTTGTGAGAAAGGTACCTTTCCAACGGAAATGTACCGTTAACTACGAGAAGTAATGTTAATAGTTTGCGAAAGTTTTCACTAAACACAAAACGAAACAGAAAATAATACAACCACATACATGATATAATTATTTAGGTAGTAGATAGTCAATGTTAGCTGTGAAAACTGTTGTATTTAACATTTAGCATTTTTTTTTATATAAATGTATATAATTAAATATAAAATTAAAAAATTTAAGGAAGGATAAATGTATTGTTAACTAAATATTTATTAGAAACAAAAAAAAAATTCTATGCCTAAAGGTGTACAAAATTATGTATCGAATGAGCCCCATTTGGAAGAGGTTATTGTTTTCGCTTAAATGATGTACCTTCCAAAAAGTATCGTAATTTTGTACGCGCTTTAGGCTGCTTAAACTCTAAGATAGGACAAATATTTTATACATACCGCCAAGAAGGCTAACTCTAAATTGTAGCTCTTACTTAGCCGATAGATAAAAAATTTATGTTATAAGTTGAATTAAATTAAATAAAAAAATAAACTAAATAATATAATACCGACATGCAAAATGTTTGATTATTCAGGGAACGCATAGGAAGGGGTTTATAGTAAGTTGCCTAACAAAAATTAGGAAATTAAATAAATTCACTGTATTTGTGTATACAATTGTTTAAGATATACATACTAGAAGAAAACTAAAGAAATAAAAATAATAATAATTAAGGTGAAAATATAAGGAGTAATAATTGTTAAATGAAATTTCTTTGAATTTTCTCCGGACTTTGCAGCGCGAAATACATCAACACCTATTGGAGTTCAACATGTTGTGTAACCCCATCTATGATCCCGGTTAAGTACTTCTGAATAATGCAAACAAACTTGCGAGATGAAGTGTATTCATTTTGGGGTGGCTTCCGCAGCAACTACATCTACATCCAATAAAACAGAGAAGAATTATCTTTTAGTGAGTAAGCAAACACATTATTTATGGTGTTTTGATCTTGTTATAAAAGGTCCTGCTTAACAGCCTCTTCATGGCACATTTATTTAGAAATAACACTTTTATGGCCTACACATTACAATACGCCCTCGACCCACTGGCCACAAAGCCCACGTAAATAATGTCCTTCTCTCTCTCCGTCAAAGTCAAGTACTGTGATAGTAATAAAGGGATAAAAAATAGCACATCCCCGCCGTACATATGCCCCGCGAAACATATCCACTTACGTGGGGCAAAGTACCAGTCACAGACAGACAGCTTTGGCAGAAAACGACACTTGACATTTTCTTCTCTGCGGAGAAACAATGTGTCCCTTGAACGTAGCAGCAAAAACAGGACACACAAAGAAACTGAACAAAGATAAAGTTATGAAGAAACAAAAAAATATTGGAGCTCTGTAAATCCCTTGCTGGAATATATTGTAGGTATGTTCGAGTCAGCGATATTCATGGAATGTGCTGGGCACAAATCTCTGGAATCCGAAAGGTAGAGATATCCAGCATTCGATGACCGATGACATGGAAAGTTTAATTATTATTTGTCTGGGTGGCTTTTTTTGTACATTTGATAGGACCGTTTAGAAGAGCTCGTCCTTGCGATTAGAGTTTCATCGATTATGGAATTTTTTTCTTGATATTTTAGGGCACAGATATTTCTAAGGATTGCCGAAAAAGTTCGTCTCCAAATGGCAATCATTTTCAATGATGCGAGTACCTTAAAGCGGCCCTATAGCGGGGTATCAGTCGGAAAGGAAAAGTTCCCGATTTTATACGATTTGGTATTCTTCCAAACAGCTTTTCGGGGAATTGTTTCGATACATACGAGTATGTCCAGCGTTTTGCTGGTTGGTTTTTGAGTGACATTTGAGAGAAAATTGTTTTCCGTATCCTCCGACAATAATCATAAACAAAAATTAATAATTGCCGCATAGGGAACCATAGGCCTAGGTTCTCACAACCATTCGTCTTGTGTGAGTTTTTCATTTTTTGGACGAGTGGAAGGGATCTACAATTTTATGCCGAGTCCAAACGGCCAATGACGAGTGGAAAAGTTTTTCTGCGACACCTGGTGGATAAAAAAAGGTTAATGTAGAGACCTGTCGAACTTTGACGTCTATTTGTTTTGCAAAGGACTTGCATAGGGAATACGTGTGTTTTCGTTAACCAACTAATTGAAAACAAACTTAATTTGCAAGTCTAAGGGCCGGTTGCTCATACGACTCTTAACGATTTAAGTTCTACTTAAGTACTTATGGGCTACTTTTTTTAGGGCATAAACTGTCACACAAGAGTTTATGTGGAACTGAATTCGCCATGAGTCGTATCAGCAAACGGCCCTAAATACTACTTGACAGAAGTTTGTATAGTGTGAGTCAATTCATCCGGTAAAACTAGGACAAAAGTCTGTTCAAAGTAGTGTTGAATATGGAATGAAATGTAAACAAATAATAAATTTGCTTTTGTTTATATATTTTGGTTGCTTTTTCTAAAGCGTTTTCCAATAGGAGGTGCTATTTTGGTATTCAAAGAAAAATGCCATTTTTTGAGATAAATGATCAGATGTTTATTTCATAATAAAGAGAAAGGTATGCCGTTAATAATGAAAAACAGCATCAGCCAAATGGCCATCACGAGCACGCATACAGGACCATATCCTTTTCATGAAATTTTCCATAACCAAATCGCAAAGTGGCTGCCCTATGTACTCGATAGCCTCACGTTGAGGATGGAGAGGCTTCTCAACAATAACTCTTGGGTTTTCCGAGCCCCAGATGCGACAATTTCGCTTGTTGATTGTCCATTTGATGGAAAAATCATCAGTCAAGATGATTTTTCGATGGAGTTCCGGATAATTTTCATGCATTTCAAGAACCCAATCAGCAAAGACACAACGTTTTTTCACCATTTTTGTAGTGAATTTTAATAATTTCAATGCGTTGTTGAAGCGAATATCGTCCCATTATTAGTAATGGCGTAGTTTCTACTTGTCAAATGTCAAAGAATAAAAGCTTCAAAAGTGACAGCTACCGAAATAGCGGGTCATTCACAATAGCACCTCTTATTGGAAAGCCCTTTACTATGAAAAGTGTGCTCGTTATGATTTTTACAGATTTGATTGCTTTGATGATGGAGGATCCAGCCAGCTTGGAAGTTGGTTGAAGGTTGTCACAATATCGCTCTGTTAAATAATTGACCATTTCAGTGGTGTTAAAAGGTTTATCCGGGAAGGCGAAGGAATAGTGAAAGCTGGCTGGATACGTAAGACAAGCAACTTGTAGTACCTTCTTCTCATTAAAGCAGCTGAACATGAAAGTAACCGCCTTGAACGTATAACGCCTGGTTTCATCGAGGGAATTGCTGAATTCGGAAGGTTTAGGCTGGGAAAGGCTCCTTTTACAAGTTTTGGCTTGGTAGTCCAACACACTAACCACTAAGCCACTGCGCTACACCGACAACAATAAGTCGCGGAATTTATTTACAATGCACTGCGGAGAATTTTCCTTTCCGACGAATACCTTACTAGGGCCGAATGTTCAAGGTATGAGTGTACGATGTCATGAAGGTCGATTTGCAAGAGATTCATAAAAGTTTTAAACACAAATTGTTTCAAAAGAATACAGATTTATAATTTGAAAGCCGTAAACTGCGATTGATCGAACGTGGGGCAGTAAAATCGAGCTGGAAATTTATAAATATTTTTTATTAGTTTCCAAAAAGACGGAAAGCATCACGATCAAGTTGAAACTATCAATATCTACAAAAAATAAAATTGTATATACAGGGCGGGCCTAATACAATTGTTTTTTTTTTCAAATGCAATAAAATGAAGAAAATTAAATTTGCCCCGAATAGCACAGATTGTGATTTGCAACAAAACTTCGATTGTATTTCTGTTATATTTATTTAAGTAATCTGTAACAAAATCCGTTCTATATCAGTTGTATTCATGTTCATGATGGACTAATTGTAACTTTGTCATTCGCAATATTATAAATACGTTTTTTAAAGTCTTAAATTAGTTTACAAAAAAGGGGGATGTTTGAAAGTAGTTTCATAAAAGTTCGTAAGTTAGAGTTTTAAACAGGTTGGTAATATATTGCAGTAACATTTAGTAAATTTTCATTTTGGGTACCTCTAACTAAAAAGTCCATGAAACTTTTATATAGCAGAATCTTAACAACGAAGTAACTTAATTACAATCAAAAGTCGTAAAGTTTTTATTATGTTATATAAGAAACTTAAAGTCATTGATAAGTTTTTTATATGTTTTTACAATTAATCCTATATTAACAAGTCAAATATGTTTCATTATATGACAGCTACTCTAACGCCATTTGGAATTATTAGCTTCAGTCGTCGTCAATCACTGGTGATTAGTAAAATAATTTTTAATTTCTTATAATGATGTTTATAAGAAAATCGAAATGTCAGCGCCAAGTTTCATAATGTTAACTTCATTATAACTTAACATACTTCACAACATCAAGTGGTTGTAATCAGCGTTGCCAAATCAGCTTTCCGCAATGATTCTATTTTCCAGAAAATGTTACTTCAATGCACAAAAACAAGATATAACCTCGAATGTAATATTGTTCCACGTAGAATATTCGCAATTAAAAAATATGTTGTACCTACAAGTGAGATCAGTTTTTTTTTTATCCTCGAAGAGGCAAAATAGCACTGATATGTAGTTTTATCATTTAAAACTCAACATGTAAGTAAGCAATCAAATGAAAGTTGAAATGTTTAATGTAATGACAGATAACTGACGAGGATAATCATTTATTTTAACTGTAAAACAGCCGTGCTATTTTTATTTCCTGGTTATATCTTATATTCAGTTTTTCTAAGAATGTTTGGCAACAGTGGCTATAATGTGTTCGACCAAACCAAAGTAAGTTACAAAGAAGTTTTAATGCTATTAAAGCTTGTTTTCAATTATAATGATGTTATAATAAATATGGAAACAACAGTTTGATAACATTCAGTTGTTATTTTGTTGTACCTTCATTTCAATACCATTTCAAGGAACATTGAAGTTGTAATAATTGTTCATGTTTTAATAAAGTTTCATGTAACAACCGCCATATTTTTCACCATTTTCTGTACGCATTTAACTTCATATTTTAAGATGCGAAAAATACCTTTAAATTTTCCCAATACATAACATAGTTTCTACAATTCAGTTTAATAGAAACTGATATAGAGGGTATATGAAAACTTTTTTCTACAAGTCTTTTTTGATTTTGAAGCTTAAATAAAAATTTTAATATATTCTGATTTTTAAACATTTCTTCTATTTAACACTATTTTGAAGGCGCGTGAATTTTCCGGACCCAAAACATTACCGTTCGTGACAAAAGTAGTATTCGTTGGAAGATTTTGGTCAGAAATCGCAGCAAATTCGAACTTCCAATACAATACGCTTAAGATATTAATACTTTTCAGATCGAATACATTCACCTTTCCTTTTATACTTCATAATTTGTTTGTCTACATGTAGACTCAAAAAGTATTCTAATAATAACTTATTTAAAACTTCCCGAATGTTTACAGAAACATTTTTCATATAACTCAACAGTTACGTTAAATGCAGCATGTTTTCGTTGAAACAACGTAATAAAAACTATCATTTAACAAAAAATAACCTAAGTAAAACACAAATGCGACAGACTTGTTGCAAAATATGAGGGGAAATGCGGCTATTTCGGTTACAATGTGGGATGTGACAATGTTACTGCAATACTTAGGAAATAACTTGATAGTTGTATTAGAGTTGTATGTACCAAATTACAACCCAAGTGTGCTATTCGGGATGCTCTTAGTAATGAAGACATAATACACGGAGCAAACATTCCCATTGACCATTTAAGACTGCCTTAGCTGGCTTCGCAGTAGCGCCTTCTATCACTGCAATTTTCCAAGACCTTGTTGATGGTTTCGGGCTGTAACTCACAGATTGCTTAGATGATATTGCCTTTAAGTACTTGAATCGTTTTCGAATTGTTGGCATAACATCGGTCCTTCGCGGTTCCCCACAAAAAAAAGTCCAAAGGGGTAAAATCACAGCTCCGAGGTGGCCAATTGACATCGCCAAATAGGCTGATGACACGTTTTGGGAATTTGGTGCGCCAAAGAATGTTTGTTGCATGAGCTGTCTTTGCTTGAACCAGAAGTCGCCCAAATCCATATCTTTAATTTCAGTAAAAAAAAGTCTGTTAACATAGCTCTGTAAACGTTGACCAAAATGTTGTTCCTACGAGCCTCATTTGCGACGAAAAATGGTCCAATGAAGCCACCACTCCACAATCCGCACCAAACTGTCACTCTCTGCCACATTCTCGTCTTTGGAAATCGTACGACGACGTAGACCATGAGTCTTGTCCACTAGCAAACTAGTCTCACGAAAATTTTGCCCAAACTTGCGTACAACAGGTGCGGTGGGTGCTCCATTTCGGCCAAAACTTCTTTTTAAAAAAAACCCACTGTTTGGGCTACACAGCACTCACTTTGGAAATAAGTTTTCAATATTTCCCTACGTTGTTCAAGCGTAAAGCGACTCATTTCGTTCCGCGCAGGTATGATACTGACTGTCTGTCACGATTTCGAGCGGGAAACAGCTGCCAGTGTCAAAATAACCTGTGATTTAAAAAGAAACCGATAGATGGGCCACCCTTTATTGGTTATGTGTGGATTTGCATAGGTACACATCTTGCACCCAATCCACATCGACTTCACAGAAAAACAGCCACTTTAAGGTGGATCAATATTCAGTTTCCATTTCATCGCAATCAGTTAACGAATTTAAATAAAATTTATTAAATTAAATTTTTTTTTTTTTTTTGTGTTGGGAATTCGCTGGAAGTAAAAAAATCATTGAAAGACATTGCAGAGCTATACGCGAGGGATGCTTCTGCAATAGTGATGGACTTTAACTCATCTAAAAAAACTCCCGGGGGACTGACATTAGCCATCCCGAATAAGATTGCACCTAGTCGTACGACTAATCAGCAATTTATATTTTGAATTATTTAATGAATTTAAAGAGATAAATCCGCCGTTTGTCGGATTTACTTGTTTTGTTTGAAATTAATACCTAATTTCTTAGCCCTAGCCAAATCTTACAGATCAAGAGGTTTTATCCGTCTCAGTCTCCTGATTACATTGTCATCATTTAAAAGTTCTGTTATTTCTGTGTTTACGTGATTGAGAAGCCGATTTCTATGCCTCCGAGCAACCTTCTTAACCTCATCTTCAACCATTTCAACATTTAGATCTCTATGCAGATCGGCGTTGCGTATGTACCAAGGTGCATTAACTATGTTCCTTAGTACTTTATTTTGGAAAACCTGAGTTTTTTGTAAGTTTGTTTGGCATGTGCACGCCCACAATTGGAGCACGTAGGTCCATACTGGTTTTAGGACTTGTTTGTATAGCAATAGCTTATTGTAGTTGGACAGGGATGAGTATCTCCCAATAAGCCAATACATTTTACTGTATCGCATGTTCAACTCATCTTTTTTTTTCTTAACGTGCGGACGTGCGCTTTCCAACGCAGTTTAGCGTCTAGAGTCATGCCTAGATATTTAGCTGTGTTAGAAAATTCTACTACATTGTTGTTAATGTAGACTGGAATGTGTGGTACGTTTTCATACGTAAAATTAATATGGGTTGACTTAAGGTCATTTAATCTAATCTGCCATTTCTTAGTCCATTCTGAAATATTGTTTATTGCCGTCTGAAGCTTTTTTGTTGCTATTTCGACAGATGCTCCCACAGCAAGGACGGCTGTGTCATCTGCAAAAGTAGCTATGGTGGTTTCTTCACTTTCAGGCAAATCACTAGTGAAGAGAAGGTATAAAACTGGACCTAACACACTGCCTTGCGGTACACCAGCTTTAATCTCTCTTAATGTTGAGCACTCTGTATCTTGCTTAATTCTGAAGAATCGATCTGATATATAAGACTCCAAAATGGTCGAATACTGCTTCGGCAGCTGCTTTTGTAGTTTGTGTATCAGTCCTTTGTGCCAGACTTTATCGAAAGCTTGTGCTATATCAAGAAATACTGTAGAGCACATATTTTTCTCTTCAGAGGCTTTTTCGATTTTATCTGTGATTCTATGCACCTGATCAATTGTAGGGTGCTTGTTTCTAAACCCAAATTGATGATTTGGAAGTAGCGATTTTTCATGAATAATTTTTTGCAGACGTTTTGCCAGCAATTTTTCGAATAGCTTGGACAACATTGGTAGTATCGATATTGGGCGATATGAGGTTACTTCGCTAGGTGGTTTACCTGGTTTTGGTATCATTATTACCTCCGCGACCTTCCATATGCTTGGCACATATCTTAATTTAAATGCAGCATTTATAATCTGCGCTAGTTTTTTTAAACCTTTTCGAGGAAATTGTTTTAGAATTTCCCCTGTGATTAAATCGAACCCTGGGGCTTTTTTTATGTTTATGCCTTCTTTGATTTCTTTGGCAAGTTCTTTAGCTGTTACCGGCCGAATAGGTCTGTCTTCTTCGCACGGTTCTTCGTTTCCTTGATATTTATAAATTTAAATTTAACCAGCATTACATGTTATTTAACGTGTTTTTTATTCTGCTTTAGATTTCACATTATCAAATCGATTTCGCTGCTATTATGGGCAGTCCTAAACTCCGAACTGATTAATAACCTCGATTTGTCTGTTGGCCAGAGGCAGAACAAATGACGGCAGTGATTAATGTCCCTTTGCATGTGCGTAACTAAAGTGCATCTCATCAATATTTCATGTCAATCAATCACTCCCATTGCAACGGGTATCCCTGCCGCATGAATTATGCAATCATCTCTAGCGAGTAATTCAAATTCTGCAAATATCCGCCACAAATTCTGATATTTGAAATGTTTCTGTCTCTGTCTCTGTCTCTATCTCCGTTTTTGTTTCTATCTCTGCTTGGGCCTTCCCGGTGAATTTGTGATAAGCTCCAATTCGATTAGTGGCATATTTAGCATTCACTTTGTTAAAGGAGGACACACGTACCGCATGTATAGTCGAAACTGCACATGTGGTTATTTGGGGGACCCAATTTTCACCCATTCAACCAAGAGGTGGCGAGTCCTAACCCTGTAACACATTGTATCAAATTCCGCTGAGCAGTGGTACATGCGCATCCTTGGCAAATGCAAAATTTGTCCCTCGGCTTTATTATTATGTAGTGTCGCATGTGTTGGTCCTGGCCACTTGGTTAATTTAGTCAGAGACGAAGTTCGATTCAATTAGGTTCGGTAGAATAATCCCAGTCTCTGGCGCGCCATCAAATGGACAATCACTACATAAATAAATGATTCCATTCACGTTTTGGGCCAAGACTCTCATTCAGCTGACACTTAAAAAGGAAATGGTCGATGAGTTGCCCAACAAAACATGGGACCGGACAATAGAAAAACTACTACCATTTCCGGTCTCAAAATGACCATCAAGGGATGTCATGCTCACTCTTTGCAAACAGAATTGCCGGCCATTGTCGACACAGAACTCATTTCTCACTCTCTATCCAATGCCCATTGTTGGCTATACCTCGATCTCGAATGGAACCAAATATCGAATTCTGATACAGTGTGCAACAGGTCTGTCCTGTGTAGGAACGGCAGTTGCTTGTGTTAAGGGTGGAAAGTTGTGTGGCCGCAAAAAAAAAACATAGAATTTCATTATTTTAGGCTCCGGACTTGCGCAGACCTTGGGTAATCGGTTTTGTTGGAATGGAAAAAATCGAGAGCTATTATACCTAGGACAGTTGCCATTTGGTATGCTGTATGCACAAACATCAACTGGATGTGTATGCATTTGCCATCAGAAAATATCCACTCAAGTGCGAAATTTAGACAGGGGGGGTGGTTGACGGCCCCATGATGCAAGTACACAAAGTTAATATTGGAGTATTGAAAAACAATCAGAAGAACGAAACAAATGCATGCATGAATATGCAGTAGCTCTGCAGGATGTGGGTCCTATTTGTGTGTTTTTGGAAAGATTTTGATTCCTTTTCCATTAGTACTTGTACTTTTTATTATTTGAGGGGGAACCGGAACGAATGCAAACATTGGAAACTCCGCCAGCAAGAGGCAGGGGCAACTGGCTGGGCTGTAGTTTTCACCTAGGTAAGGTTGGGTTAGACGCAAAAAAACCGTCACAAGACACTAGGCAGTGGGTCCTCCGCGATCCCTGGGAGAGCCATCATTTAATAAATGAAAAAACCTACGCACTTTCCCTAAAGCATTCTTTTTTCGCTGCAAAATTTAGTCTTCACCTACTAATGGAAAATTCTTGGTCCTAATTTGACGAAATTATGATGATGTATGTGCCCCGGGGGACCAACAATGAAATCCGTCTTGAAATTCGTTATCTCCTGTATGAGTGCGTCCCGGTTGGTATAGAATTAAATTCTCCTTTGAGAATCCCGGATAAATTGGGTGAATAGTTCCAACGTGATGCCTCCGAACCTACTTATTCCATTCGGTAATAAATGAAAACCAGAATTTAGCTGATGCAATAATTTATATTTAATTTAATTGAATTAATCGCTCAAAGGTTGACAGCTGGGGCACATTGTTCTATCCCCGGTGGTAGGTTATCCGTCGTGATGACATTTTGGTTGTATGGATTTTGGTTGGCTTTAACAAAGTGTTGCCCTTGTACAAGGTGGGCCAAAAGAGATCACCCTATTGGAAGATGCTCTTATTTTTGCAAATGACCGCCAATGTCAAATCTGTTTTGACATTTGTGGACTAGACAGATGTAGAATACAAATGAACAAGCCATGGAGCGATACACTCCCCAAGAACGCGGAATAATCGTGTCTATTTTTTTTCGTAACAATTCGTCTGCAGTGTCGGCGCAGCGCGAAATCCGTCGCCGATTCCACGGCCGTCCGACACTGACTGCGCCGTTTGGCCACCAACCTTGAAGAGTGTGGGACCACACGAGACGTTGCCAAGAGTGGCCCGCCCCGGAGCGCCCGTTGTGCCGAGAATATCGCCGCTGATGACGAGGATGTCGAACTGTCGCGGGAAACCTCGACCAGACGCAATTCGTCCCTAAGGCGAATTTTGGTCAAAGACTTGCGCATGTTCCCGTACAAAGTCCTTGCATCAGCTGCTGCCTGTCGTCCGCCAAACGCGTGTAACCTACGCCCAAGCCATCCTCAATCTCGAGGACGAAGTGGGCGATTTTTCGACATAAAATCACAATGAGCGATGAGGCTCATTTCCACCTCAGCGGGTACTTGAACAAGCAAAACTATTGCTTCTGGGGCACCGAAAATTCACGAGGAGCCATTACAACCGCTCAAAGTTACTGCATGGTGCACTGTTCACGCTGGAGGAGTCATCGGCCCATTTTTTTTCGAGAACGCCGCTGGTCAAACGACAACAGTGGACGGTGCGCGCTTTAGGGCCATGTTGAACGAGTTTTTTCTGCTGTAATTGGACGAATTAGGACTGGAGGACATGTGGTTTCAGAGTTACAGCACACACTGCGCCAGCCACAACCGATATTCTGAAGGCGGCATTGCCGGGTCGCCTCATCTCTCGTTTTTGGCGATTTGCAATGGCACGCGATTTAACCGTTCCAGACTTTGTTTTGTGGGGTTTTTTGAAGTCCCGTGTTTACGTGAACAAGCCCGAGACGCTGGAAGCCCTCAAGGACAACATTTGACACGAGTTCGAGAATCTGTCGCCCGAAGTTCTCGCCGAAGTGATGAATAATGCCATAAAACGAGCCCGTATGGCAATCAATTGTGACGGCTCCCATTTGGCCGATATCATCTTCTCGACTTGACCAATAAAATTCTAAAGGTTCAAGACAACATAATCAAAAAAGAGAATCGAAGTTCATCATTTAGAAAAAAAATGAGAGCCAAACAACATCGGATGACTTCTTTTGGCCCACCTTGTATTTACACGGACAAAATTTTCAATGATAAATTTAAGGAAAAACAAAATTTCGCAAGTGCAAACAGTTGCTTTGCTTGTTTCAGTTATCTACTCCAATTATGGCGGCGACCCTCGGAATCGGTTTAGCCGTATGCACATGCACACAGCGAACAACTAAATCTATGTTGAAGGACTGTCTTTTTTTTTTATTATATCCTTTCACCTTTTGAACTGGAAAAACTGATGTCATATATAGAGAACCAACCCAGAGGTGTGATGAGATGATGAGTAACGACAATATGCACTTGCATGTGCGACGTGTGTATTTCAATACCCAAAGCTGACACAAGCAAACCCTTGCAAGTTTAAGGATATCCGCAGGCTAAGAGCCCTTTCCACTATAAGAGTGGGTGGCATGTGCTAAATAAATGACACAGCATTTGCATACGGCCGGCATGAATATGTATATATATACACATTCGAGTTACATAAAAGTTAATGTCCTGTGAAACAGAACAGCTGTGTGTGCGCTGTACTGTGGTAGTAATGTTTACTTAACATTCACCATGATTCCTAGTTATTTTTTCCTAGCTTTTCGTTTTGCATGTAGTTTAGTGCGGAAAATTCGTTCTGGTACATTTTTTTTGAATGCGAATATGAAAAGGCTTTCAAGTGAATTTATATAATGGATCATTTTTAAGAAGAAACCAGCTTGATGTGAAAGGGGGGACAAAACAGAAAAAACGAGGACAACCCGTATGTAGTGCATTGATAGATGAGATATATATGAAGTTTATAGGTGAAACGTGATGCAAGTCGACGTGAGAGAACCAAGTTCGATGGGGAAAGGGTGAGCGGGTTCAAGTGATATTCCGTATCCAGGAGTGGGGTGTAAATAAATGACAATCGTTTGATGACTCCTATTTTGTGAGTGCTCTTCAGGTATATCTATACAGAAACAGATGTGTAGCATGTCAAACTCGCAGACGACGGGAATTAAAGAAATTGGAAGTTCATGCATTATTGCCTGTTGATTGAATTATACCGGCTGCTAGCTTATGTCACCGTATATTCATTCCGATGAATAGCTGACTATTTAAAGAGGAAGACGGGAATTGGGGGAAGCATCTATCATTTATTTATTCATTATTCTTATTTTCACAAACTTTGCCTCTGTGATGGATCGTCCTTTTTAAATTCGATTTCATTGGGTAGAGATTTGGGCCAGTTTGACTTGTTGAGAACTGGTGCATAGAAAAATGTAATACAACTAGCAGGCGAAGAACTCAAAACAATTTTTGGTAGGCAGGTACGAAAGTTACAAAAATGTTTTGTGGGAAAAAATTGCGTATACGCCACAGTGTACCTGCAGATGTTCATTTTTTCCCTGTACCTGAGGGTGTCACACACTATCCGATGTCGTTCAATAGCTCAAGCGTTAAGACGTAGATTAATATTTTTTGTTATATTTCAGACTAACTCTGTCCGCATTTTCGTTATTTTTTCGACACAATTTTCATCGAGAGCGTTTAGTTTGCATCAAATCCAAGTAGAAATTGATGGTTATATAGGGTTTTCCAATAAGAGGTGTTATTTTGGTATTCAAAGAAAAATGCCATTTTTTGAGGCAAATGATCGGATGTTTATTTCATAATAAAGAGGAAGGTATGCCGTTAAGAATCAAAAACAACATCAGCCAAATGGCCACCACGAGCACGCATACAGGACCATATCCTTTTCATGAAATTTTCCATAACCAAATCGCAAAGTGGCAGTGGCGTAGCGTGGGTTGATGCCGCCCGGGGCAGACCTAATTCATGCCGCCCCTCGTAATTTTAAACACTAAAAAAAACCATCGTCTACGGTTTCAACCAGTTATTCCTACACACATAAACTTGGTTAAATTTGTCTTCTCTGGTTTTTTTTCAAATACTGATTTTATCTTTAATATGTAACCAAAATAGTTAGAGCGGTTCTTGTAAGATTTGGCAGACAAAACAGTACCAAATAATGCAATGTTTAGTTTGAAAAATACTATTGCTTAACTTTTTACCTAAAACCGAAGTATAAGTTATTGTTCTTGATTAATTCTTACATCCTTGGTCTTTAAAGTTTTATTTCAAATCAAATTGGGGTTTTCGAGATACAAGTTGCAAATCTGCGTTTTCGGTGATTCGAATTGAAAGTTAGGGACACAATAATTTTGAAAACATAAATTTTACTCTAAGTATGTAAACTGAAGCCCCCAAACTACAAACCCAAGTTTGAACGAAATCCGGGCAGCCGTTTAGGCTGTAGGCCTCGGGACATACAGACAAACAGACGGACACAAACTTTTTTGAGTTCCACATCATCATAATGTCAGAATTGATTAACATCTCTAGTTCGAAATTTTGTACGATTACAATATCTTTCTCGTACTACGTAATCGAGAAAGTTAAAAAGTTATTAATTTTTTAATTATTTACAGAAAACCTCTTCAAAATTTTGTTTTCCTTCTTTTCATCAGGGCAAACTCTCTTATTATTCTTTCAGTATCGATGGTATCTATGATTTCCTGCTCTATAGCCATGATACGCAGATTAGATACAGTTAGAGTGCTCATTGTCGACCTTAAATAATTTTTAATAAGCTTCAATTTTGAGAAACTTCTCTCACACACACAAATTCTAGCAAGCAAAGAGAAAGAGAGTATTTTCGAATGCAGATGTTGTGTACTGTGTTATAATTTGTGTGTGCTGTGCAGTGTTGTCATTTCTGATAAAGTGTAGTTGCAGACTGAAAAAAGAATCCGTTTTGCAAATTTTTTATATTTCAAAATTATAAACGCCCCAAATTGCCGCCCCTAGCAAAGTGCCGCCCGGGGCCTGTGCACCCCTGGCCCCCCCCCTCGCTACGCCACTGCAAAGTGGCTGCCCTATGTCCTCGATAGCCCCACGAATTTTGTCTTTGAGGTCTTGAATCGACGCTGGGCTCATGGCGTAGACCTTATCTTTTACGTGGCCCCAAAGGGAGAAGTCGCAAGGTGTTACATCACAAGATCTCGGTGGCCAATTGTGATCACCTCTTCGAGAGATAACACGGTCCGGAAACTTTTCCTGTAAAAGATCAATGGTTTCGTTGCTTGATGATCGGCAGGCTTGAGTTCTTATGTAAACTGAACTTTGTAAGCCTTAAGACCCAAGTCTTTATGCAAAATACGGTGTAATGATGACGTTTGTGGAATGCCCAATTCCAAAGAACGACGAGGAATGGACAAACCTGGGTTTTCCTCAACACTTTGGGCTACAGCAGCAATATTCTCAGTTGTTCTTGAGCTACGTGCACGGGTTTTATTCTTCACATCACTAACTTGTCCCAACAGCTCGAATTTTTCCACCAATTTCTGTATTGCGGTCCGACAAGGTGCTTCACGACGACCAAAAAATGCTTTAGTTTTGCGAACTGTGACTGCAAGATTTTCACCATTTTTGTAGTGAATTTTAATAATTTCAATGCGTTGTTGAAGCGTGTATCGTTCCATTTTAAGTAATGGCGTAGTTTCTTCTTGTCAAATGTCAAAGAATAAAAGCTTCAAAAGTGACAGCTACCGAAATAGCGGGTCATTCACAATAACACCTCTCACTGGAAAACCCTTTATTGTGCGTATATCTCACACACAAAAATCCCATAAAATTTTACTGCAAATTTTTATAAGATAATTTTGCATTTATAAAATGGTAAACACAAACTTTTATTTAGTTAAGGAGGTATTATTGCTGTAAACGGCTGTTTTTTTCTGTCAGCCCAAAAGTAAAAAGATTAGACTGACTTTCCCCTACTTTCCCTGACTTTCCCTGACCAGTTTTGAAGTTTTCCCTGATCAAATTTTGCAAATATACCAAAAAAAAACAACGCATTTAAACACTAGCAGCCGTATTTATTAGATTCTCTTACGACGCCTCTACGATGTTGTTTAGCCCTTTCGGTATTTTGATGCCATATGGCAATAGGAATTCATAACGTCCATTCTCTCTCTTTGAGTATATTTTTTCGATTTTCTTTTCTGATTAACTTCTTATAGTATCTGTTCAATCAGTAGAGGCAAACAAACTGGTTGATATGGTTGATATTATTGTGCTTTTGGCTTTGGTGCAAGGAAGGTCTGTAGAGCTCGAATTTTTTCCTCGGAAGACTAATTTTATGATTTCATTTTTACATTGGTAATTGACAAATACATTATCAATTTTGATTTTATTTTAATGATAAATAGCAGGGATACAATAAAAAAAATAAAATAGACATGTTGTCCTTCGTTCTGCTGCCACTAGAGACAATTGATGTCATTTGGCAACGTTCTCAAAAACCACTTTAGAACAAATACTTAACAAAAATAATGTTCCAATGTTTTTAGTCTGAGCCTCCGTAACAACAAAAAGAAAAAAAATATTTTCTCAACCTTAGAACAAAAAAGAAGTACCGAAAGGGTTAGTTAAACATCGCGTAAGAATTTACGCAGCCTCTACGTGGCTTTCCTGAAATTGTGATTCATAAACATTTTTGCGCGGTAACTTTACTAAACGAGGTTTGTGTCTAAATAGGTAAGAATTTCGATAAACTATTATAGAAAACACTGACATCTATTACTTTTTGCAACTGAAACTGATCTTAGCTGTGGTTGACAGATTTCCTTCGTAAGAAAATCATACATAATACAAACAAAAAGCCAAATTATCTGGGACAATTCCGAAATTTCTTTGGAGGACTGCTGAAATATCTACCTGCAATCATAAATGTCGTTTTCCATTGGGCAAAGAAGCGTCCAGGAGAGTCCGGAATCGAAAAAATCACTTCTGAAACCGCTCCATTGGCACAAAAAATACTCTTCTGGTGATTCTGAGAAGAGAATTTCGCTCCTCGATTTGAAGTCAGAATCCACTCAAGAAGCAGTTACACAAGTGTAATTTATGTTTTTTATACAAGTCAGTTGACAGCAGTTTTTGGCGTTTCACCAATACTTTTGCGGATTATTTCAGAAGCAGTTTTGTTGTTCCATTGGATTTCAGAATGAGTGGATCCCCGAGAGAACCAATGGAAAACTACAATAATCTATCAACCACCATCAAATCTGAAATTATATTTTATAATTGCGTTTGCAGACGAAATTCGTTTGGTGCAAATTTACACAACATTCGAAATGAATGCACAAACAAAAATTAGTTTCACTTTTTGGATTTGTTTCCAATTCGACCACTACCAAAAATGATATTAACTGCAAAAACATATTTACGTAGGCTCTACGCAGGCTCTAAACGCGAATTTTCGCGTTTAAACTAAGCAGCCTTAAAGTAACGTTGCTTAAGTTCGAAAAATCTTTATAAATCGCATTTCCCTGCGTAAGGGCATTTTAGAGGGTGCGTAAAGTTAAGCAGACTCCACGGTGGGTTTCTAAATAAGGCTGTAGTTCTTTAGAATAATAAGTTATATAGGGTTTATTTTCTTGTTTGAAACCAATCACAATATTAAAGTAGGTAATTGTCAGTCTTGTTAATTCTTGATGGAACAGCTTCCATATTGCACTGGAATTTTTAATTTTTCTTGGTTTGAGGAATATCTAAGAGAAGAGAACAAAACAATAATTGAACGCTGCTCGAGCTAAACTAAATTTTATCTGGTCTCAAACTTTTCTCTAGCTAAAGTTCTAGCTAAATTTTGACATAGAGTAGGCAGTCGATAAGTGTCACAAAAAACAGCTGTTCTTTGAAAAAACTTCCTTAAAAATGTTATTCTCTCTTATTTCAACTATTTCTATGTCTAGCTACTTCTCGTCAATGTAATAATTAAGAGAGCTCATTCTTGCATACTTTTCCGCAACGGAACAACAAATACACAACGATCTGTCACAATTTAGCTTGAGAATGACAGACACATAAAGTATATTCTGAAACAAAAGTCTGATTATTGAGTTCGAGCTGCATATCGCTAAGCTAAATGGGTTCACTTAAATTGAGCTCTACGAGAATTTAGCTCGACCAGCGTACTAAGCTTTAAACAGAAAACTACCGAAATGACACTAATTGTCAATTGGGTAAATCCTTCCAAACAATTGAAGCGCTTAGGTGAAGAAGGGGTTAAACGACATTTTCAGAAAATTAAATTTGTTTTCGACAATGAAGGTGTTATATGGCAACTTAAACTTTTGTGCAATGCACGTCTCTTTATGTGATCTATCTTTTCTTTATTTTGTTCCTCAGGTACTAGTCTGAGTTGTATTAAACAATCAAAGTTACAGTTCAAAACTTTAAGCCCAAGTATCAATTTATATTGTTGTACGTTATTTTCTTTTTCATATACATAAAATGGTTTGTGTTAAGGTACGTTTGTTTTTAAAATGATAAAAAAAAAAATAGATACAGAGTGAATTTTCCCTGACATTACCTGACCAAATTTTCGTTCCCTGACTTTCCAGGCCAGTGGACACCATGCAATAAACATGAATAGCATGTGCATTTGTACTGTTCCAAAGTAACATTATTCAACACGGTTCACCTACAGAATTCCCAATCCTATTAAATAAACAAATTTGGACACATTCACCAAGCCCAATTGAAACTTATTCAAAATCATGAACATTTTCTAAAATTCACTTATGCCTAGTGGAAGCTTGGGATTGACTTGCATCTTGGTAACTAATTTTTGGAACAACCCCCATGGATTTCATTTATGCAGCTGCATGAATTTGGCTGTCAACAAAAAGGATTCATACAAATAAAATTAAAAAACAACTGAAATGTGTATGGATGAATAGTTTTTTTTGCCGAAGATGGATAGAGAACAAATTATGCTATCCAAAAAAAATCATAATTAACATTTACTTTTTTTACATTTATTGTTATAGATCTATTTACAAATTATTTGTTATTGAAATAGTGCCACCCGGCGGCCATTAATACACGTATTCACAGACAGGACAAAAAAAGAGCGCGTGATAGAGGGCTCTCATTAAAAATTTGCGGGGAAATTCGGGTAGTGGCACGGAAGCCGACCGTCTAGTTTGGTTAGTCTATGATTCAATGGTCACAAATCAGACTGTGCGCAGTCAAAAAACCCCACAGTTTTTGCATATTTTGATATGTTACAGTAAAGGACATTTGTATCATTGAGACGCGTAATGGTAACAAATAGTTGCCATCTTATTAAAATGCTTATATCGACACAAAATTGAGTCAAATATGCCGTGTGGTGAGTACAGCTGAAAGAAAATTTGGATAGTAGGAACAAACTTCTACTTGGGCATTTGCGACTTAAATAAAAATTATTAATTCCCCCAAAGTCCCATAGTTTGAAGGGGATTCGTTAGATGCGGTTGTAGCTTGACTTTTGACAGCAAAAGAAAGGTTAGTACAAGTCTTTGAATCTATGGTGCGACCAAAAGAAGGAGCCGAAGCATTGCTATACTCTGTTCATTTTATATTTTCAGTACAGGCCTTATGGGAAGCTCTTTTTCCTACCAATGGTAGGATACTCTCACGGCACTCAATCACAATAATTGCCACTGAAACAAAAACCAAGCCAAGCTCACTATGGCAACCATGTGAGAGCTTTAAAATGGGGACGGCTTATTAAAATCCATAATTTCCTGTACTGAAAATAGAAATTAAACAGAGTGTACCTAAATATAGTTGGCTTAGGAGCACATTCCCCTGAGAATCTACAAGACTCCTTCTAAAATAAAAACCGCGTCAAGATCAGCCCTTGGTTTCAGCTTCGAGTTCATCACACTTCAGAGACTTCCACTAGTACTACAACTGAGCTAAGTTTCAGTCCTCAATTACGGTCCGGCTTGGGAGATATCTGACTCTTCCTTCAGAGTGAAAACCACTTCAATCAATTCGCTTCCGCATAGCCCCTAAAATTCTTTCAATTCACTCCACTTTGGGCAAAAGACATAAACACGACTAGTTTGCTTCTGTGGTAAAAAATTTCTTTATGGGAACTACAGCCAGGCACTCTTTCATTTTAAGTACCTCACTTTGCAAAGCTTTAAGGTTCAAATACACATTTCCCATGTAAGGCAGACACACCCCATGGTTGAGTTATATTTCTCAGCAAAACGCTTAAAATATCTTTGAAAATCCAACATGTCAAAGAAATATCCCGGCAAATGCAAAAATGTAAAAATATCATAACCGAGTGGTTAAAATGCCACTCATCGTTTTACGATCAACAGAATGAGTGCAGGATAAAACTGTCATGGAGATTTCGCTTTTTAAATCTCGCACAATCGTTACGGATACCGAAATACTTTCTTTTTAGAGTGTGTTCTCCGTTTCCGAACTTCTTAGCATAATGCCACCGTAAAGTCATCCCACAAACTGTAACATGCTCTCGATTCTGTTTTTTTTTTTTTTTTTAATACAAGACAATTATGCAAATGAGTGGTATAGTCCTGGTAGATGGAGCTCATTTTTGGTTTTTTCTGCGAACGAATGTAGCATATGAGACCCATGTGTGTGACTGCGCAAATGATGTGTTGTGTGTTGCTGTGTGATGCGATAAGAATTTTAATTTGAGCAAAATAATATGAGAGAGTATAATAGTTTCCCGCCGCCGCCGAGTGGATTAGAGGGCCCGAAAAGTGCTGTACGAGAACGTACCGCCAGGAATGATAACAGCCACAATTAATGTAAGGGAAATTGCCTGCTTGGCGTTATCTGACGACATCGTCTTATGAGGCGGTTTCATCTTTCGATGATCGACAGTTGTGATGGGCTCTTGTTGAAATGGCGGCAGCTAACATGCCACAAAGAGGGGGCGTAAGTTTAAAGTAATATTTTTCCCATTCAACAAATACAATGAATGTCGTTTCGTTTTTCTGTTTCCTTAGCCGGATCCCAAAGCACTTCTCCCTTTGCGGATGTGTGCTTTCACGTTTTATGTGTGTATGGTAAGGGGGACGGTGGGTACGTGCCAAAGAAGGAAGTCATCGTTGTCGTCGTCCTGGATTTCTGATTGTCGTTTAATTTAATTTCGATGAAATTTATTTTTTATTCTCTTCATTGTGGCATTGGTATGTTTGTCTAGATGGGTCTGTGGTTGGAAGGGAATCGTCGTCCTTTTGGGGATGCCATTGTCTTGAATTTAATGTAATAGTTGTTTTATTTTAATGTGAATTGCTGGCGCAGAGGACCAGAGCTACCTGAAGGACTCTTATGTGGGGAAATGGCGGTACCTTCACAGATGGTGCACTATCCTATTGGCAGATTTTATTTCAATGCTCTAGTTCCCAATACCGCATCATTGTGGAAACTTACACGAGTTTAACGCGTCTTCCGGTAGAGATTTCGAGTTATGATTGTCCTAAATGAGTTCCAAAAGGAGACGCCTTAGGTTTGGCTTATCGCAGCCAATGTATGTAATGTCACATAGAACTTTGCGCTACATTGTGCTGCAGCGTTCAAGTGGGGTTTATCTATCAAGACGCAAACGACCAACGTGCAGTAGTTGTGGTCCCTAGTGGTTACCCATTGGAGCTGTTATACTTTCGGTCGTATCGTCATCAATAATGCGAGAAATGGCATCTGAGGATGTTCTTCGTGCCGCTGGTCACACTTTAGGTTATGAGATTATGTTCATTGTGCTCATAAATGTCTTGGACCCATTTTTATCTATCCCCCAATGGAATGCCACTGTCCGAAATCTCACTGTCAGGCATTACTTAGAGATGGTGTCGTAAGGGGGTGATTGACAGAACTGTGTTCGTTGTTGAAAAGCGACTTAAAAGGGACTACAATAAATGGCAACGATACAACTGAGTGTACAACGATCTCGAACACATCTCGAAGTGAAGCCATTTGCATAATACAAACCTTCGGTACCGACCGAGAGATGACGGACTGGACTGTGCAACTGAATACTGTCTGATAACTTTCACCTGGGGATTATTTCCGATTTTTCAATAAGCTTCGATATTACTTTCGGGTGCGTTTCAATCCACATTCAGGACCTCTAACGAAGTGTTGCGCTCAGCAATATGTCGTCAGTTGAGAAATTTAGGGGCCAATGCTCGCTATCATAAGCAAACGAGTTTCTTGTGATAGCTCCCAACCAATGCCAATGCACTCACAAAGCATCGTTGCAATTTGGCGTTTGTTGGCCAACAATGCAGTTTGATATGATGGCTCAGCATTGTTGCCCCATCGATGCTATTGCCCCCTGGCATGACCCAGCAACGACGGCATGCTGATTGGGCGAAATGACTAGAAAGTCCCAAACAGACCGATAGGTAAGCGACGAGTCGGTTTTGAAAGCTGGACGGGAAGAGTTATTACAACTCAGTGTAAAATGCGTACTTTGTTAATTTTCCTCTTCCACGTGATCAAAAATTAAATCAGCACGGAGTGAGTTCGTTCAAAGTTAAAGAAATTTTCAAATTTTGCCGACGACGCACTGTGGTCCAAAAAAACTTTTTTGGTTGTAAAAATCATAAAGGATTAAAATTAAAATTAAAGGAAGTTTCAAAGCCTATAAAAATAGTGAGTCTTAAGAAAATTGCTTCACAGGGTGTTTCTTAATCTTAGGCTGAAGTAAGATTTTCTTTGAAAAAGGAATTAACAGAGAAAGGAATTATAAAGAAAAACAGGTTAAATTATACGAATCTTGTAACAAAAGGTTTGCGGCTATCTAATTGTTCACAGGGTGTTCTAAAATAATTTAGTTTTTACAACAGTAGATGTATAAAATTAGCTAACATATTTTTAATATTTTTAGTAAGAATTTAAACAGTAATTTTTAATTTTGTGGTGCATCAGTATATCCTATAAACTGTTTCGAGTGATATATTTCATATGAAACTGAGTATTGAAAAAGCAAACGGACAAAAATAATAATAAAATAAATATTTATATAATAAAATAGAATACCTACATAATATATCTATTTTTACAATTACTAGATGTAGATCTTATTTTCAGGAAAAAAATTCATTGCCATCGTCGTCATCATTTTCAACATTTAATAGACTTGTTAGTTTTGGGCGCAGTGGCTTAGTGGTTAGTATGTTGCACTGTTAAGCGAGGGATCTCAGGTTCGAGTACCAAAAAAAAAACAAATTCCAACTTAAGGTTTTTTTTACACTGCGCCACCTCTCGCGAACGTCTGACAAACTTCCGAGAGCATAACTGTCATGAAAGACCTTCTGAATTATCCGCTTGGACTCGACATAAAGTTGTAGATCCCTTCCATTCGTCCCGAAATGAAAAACTCACACAAAACGAATCGGAGAATCT
Organism: Cheilosia impressa; assembly: GCA_948293265.1. Classification (NCBI taxonomy): domain Eukaryota; kingdom Metazoa; phylum Arthropoda; class Insecta; order Diptera; family Syrphidae; genus Cheilosia; species Cheilosia impressa. The sequence goes on along the minus strand of OX411881.1, from coordinate 50,552,733 downwards.
AGGCCTAGGGTCCCTATACGGACCTGTTGCGCCAACAATTTTTTATTTCTTAATTCTGGGCAATAACTTTTTTTCAGCTCTTTTGGGGTCTAACGTGTCTTAAAGATAAAACAAGTGTATCGGATGACATAGCTAGCAGATTGAATATATCTTCACTTTGTCGTTTTTGAGTATCAATGTCGCTTGTAGTCTTTATTCGTTGATTCCTGTGCTTCTTCTGAAAGTTGGCAAAATGATGTCTTATAAGTTTTCCACCATGGTCCAGAATTGTGTAAATTGTTGGAGTCACGAGTTTGTAGCTGTATTTGGCTTTTAGAAGATCCGAAGTAGTTTTGGTATACTCGTTGAATTTATCTCCATTAATGGATTCCTTAGATGATAGTGCATTTAAAATAACTTACAGGTTCTTTATAGTTTGTTTTTCTGCTAGGGTAAAGATTTTTGAAAACACCATTTATCCATTGCATGGTTAGTATACCTGCATATATGTACATGCACCTGTGAAATTTCAGCTTCCTAATGTGGGGTAACAGAGGAAAACTTTTATTATATCATAAAAAAATAATCCACAATTAAATATTTTTTACAAATTTGTTTTAACGTTTAGTCAATAAATCAATTAATTTCTTTTGGCAAGTTAGTCCATGTTTACGTATACTTAAATAATAAGAACAATAATGATTGACAATAATTTTAGTAATTCGAAGAAACTCAGTTACAGCATAACTCAAATCCCCTTTTGGTTTAGAAGGAATTCATTCAAAAAGAATTGTGAAAGTGGGCGGACTACAAAAACCAATTGACATTTAAATAAAAAGGGGCATGGAGGTGGGTAGATTTTTTAACGATCAAAATAATAACAAAACTATTTTTTAATCCACGCTCTCAATTTTTCAATTAACAAAATAATTGAAATATTCTATTCCATAAGAAAATTTGCCTTTAAGGCCAAAATGTCAGCACTGGAAACACGACTGTTTTGAAGGCAAATTACAATTTCTCCGAACATTGCAAATAAAGGGTTTTTCAATAAGGACGCTACAAAAGTAGAGCGACAGGGACAGCAACCTACGCCGAATTTCTTGCCGCTCTTTTGACATTTCTCTTCAGTAAGGTTTGCCATTGATCAACAATTGAGCGTCTGGAAAAATTTTAATCCACAGGCACAGTACAAAATGTTCCCGTGACAGTAAGACAAAGAAGTGCCCGTAGTGTCGAGAATATTGCTGCCGCTGAGGCTTCAGTTGAAGAAAGCCCAAATGTGTCTCTCACACGTCGTTCTCAAGCGTTGGGCATCTCTGTGACGTCGTTGTGGCGAATTTTGCGAAAAGATCTTGGCCTTCATCCTTACAAGATTAAATTGACGCAAGAACTGAAGCCGCTTGACCACCAGAAGCGTCGTATGTTCGTGAATTGGCTGAGCAACAACTTGAAAACGATTCGGATTTTCATCGAAAAATCATCTTCAGCGATGAGGCTCGTTTATGGCTGAATGGCTTCGTCAATAAACAAAATATGTGGTATTGGTCAGGCAGCAATCCACACGTACTCCATGAGTCATCATTGCATCCCGAAAAATTACGGTTTGGTGTGGTTTATGGGCCGGCGGCGTCATTGGGCCGAACTTCTTCCGTGATGATCAAGACCGGCACGTTACTGTGAATGGGAATCACTACCGTTCAATGATAACCGAATATTTTTGGCCCCAACTGGATGATATGGACTTGGAGGACATGGGGTTCCAACAGGACGGCGCCACAAGCCACACAGCGAATGAATCAATTTATTGGAAACCAAGTTTGGAGAACGTGTTATCTCACGAAATGGTCCAGTCGCTTGGCCGCCTCGGTCGTGCGATTTGACGCCGTTAGACTATTTCCTGTGGGGCTACGTCAAGTCCTTGGTCTATGCCAACAAGCCAGCGACGATTGATGAACTTCGTACGCATATCGAACCTGAAATTGCAGCGGTATCGGCCGATTTATGCTTGAAAACCGTCGAAAATTGGATTCAGCGTCTGGACTTCTGCAAGCGTGCCCGTGGTGGCCATGCAAAAGAAATCGAGTTCCATACATAATGGCATCGAACCTACTTTCACAGGAATAAGGAATTTCATTAATATCCAAAACCGTTTTTGTTTTATTTAAAAAAACTTTTGTAGCGTTCTTATTGAAAAACCCTTTAGTTGCAGCTAAAATTTTGCATATACAGACGAATCCCTCTAAGTCGAATTTTCACGGGTGATAAAAATTATTTCGAGTTAGAGGGATTTACTACATTTTTTTTAAGCGAATTTATTTAAGGTAAAAAATATGAAAGTAGGTACATTTTGAAGAAAATAGTTAAAAAAGGCAAAATTCGACTTAGAGGAATATTGTAATAGGTCAAGAATCAAAAGAATATGTTCGAGTTAGGGGGATTTCGACTTAGAGGATGACTTTTCTATGCAAAACTGAAGGGAATGCGAAAATTGTGACGAAAAATTCGAGTTAGAGAGAAATTCGAGTTAAAGGAGGTTCGACTTAGAGGGATTCGACTGTAGTTCAACAAATTGGTCAATTTTCAGCGGAAACGACAATTTTTTTGTAGCTCTACTCAAACCAAAAAAAGTGCTAAGAAAAGGTGTTTTTTTCTTTTATTTATTAAAGCTATTGAGTTAATTTTTTGTTTTTCAATTCAAATTTAATTTATATTTAAGACAACTAGACTACATCTAAGAAAATTAAAATTTCGTTTTATCTTCTTCTTCTTCTTCTATATATATAAAAGAGAGTGACGTTAGTTACTACGTTTATAACTCAAGAACGCCTAGACCGATTTCGATGATTCGCATCAATTCGGAATGGTCTCCGGCCAAACAAGAAGAATACCAAAGAAAATTCCAGAAAAATCCCGGGAAAAAAAATTATGAAAAAAATACATTTTCCCATACACTTTGTATGGAGCGATTTCACGACGCCATTTTCATGATAGAGACGTTTATGTTTACGTTACGTTGTGACAATTTTTTGCGACAATTATTTTTGCACCAAATTTGTGTGACAATTGGGCGCTTGAGCTTGCTTTATGAACAAAATTAGTGTAAGGTAAGGTGATAGGTAATAGTAATTTTTTTAATAGTCAAATACGTAAGGTGATCACAAAATATCTGTACAAATTTGGCACACTTTGTTATTTCAAAGCATAGTTTTGTTGTCAGTTGTCATTTGCACCAAAAATTCAAGGTAGGCTTCATATAATCTTATGTGGTATTCGATTGGGCGCTCTCAGAGCACTTTTTTGCTCTTAGAGCAATTTTTATGTTCGTTTGGTACAAAAAAAGCAATCTTTTTCAGATTTCAGAGCGCTTCTGCGAATCTGGATTTTTTCTCAGATTTGCTTCAGATTTAACTATACAAGTACGTTTGAGTTTGTGTACGCTTTCGTGAAATTTTTCAACTGCAAAGACACGCATTGCATCGGGTGGATCTATTTTTGTTAATTATTTATGTACAAATGTTTAGAAATCAATCTGGGCGAGCATCTTGAATGTTTTCATATAAAATTTAACCAGTGAATGGAAAGCGCTTAGAAAAGTGTCGAAGGCTACACATATTCCAATCGCATAAATATCAACACAAAGAGCAAGTGACGTTTTTATGTTCGATTAGACACACGGGAAATCTGAAATCTGAGAGAGAATCTCAAGAAGCCCAATCGAATACCACATTAATATTAAAAATGCGAAAGTCAGAATGTTTCCTTTTCACGGCCGCAAACCAAGTTTTATAAATTTTGGTAGCTATAGGGATAGATGGGACCTCTGAGAATGACATAGGCTACGTTCAAAACGTGAAGGGGATGAAGTTTCTCAAGTTAGGGATAGTAAAATTCATCATGGGTATCTATAGTTTTGGTAAGAAATAAATACATTTGCTGCGTATTTTACCAATTCAATTTTAATTTGTAGGGCTGATTGGTTGGATTGATAGATAGGATAGTTTTGGACCCGATAAGTGGCGATGTTGTTGATATGAATATTTTAATTGAGTTACTCGAAGTTCCAATTCTACGCAGACGAAGTTGCGGGTACCAGCTAGTATGCCATAATTGCAAGAAAGAAAATAAAGAAGTTCTTTTTTTCTTTTTCTTTTTTTTTAACCTAGAACAGAATTGACCAACTTTAAAAAGCTCTATAAGTCAAACTAGTTAGTAGAAAATTATTTTATTCGCCGTTTTTGAAGCTCCGTTTATATTTCTACTAGAACTAAAAAACAAAGCAATGGACCTTAGCAATAAACATTTTTAGTCTCGATTTCACAGTGGCTATATTTTCCATAAAAATTTAGCAATAATTGTGAGCTTTTGTAAATTTAAAGTCGACACTATAAATGTTTATAGCTAAGGCCAAATAAAATAACGAATTTAGTATTTTTGCCACGAGATTTGCCCTTTTGGGCCACAGTGTGACGCCACAAATATTATTCCCAATCCAAAGCAGTCAAAAGTCACTCCACAAAAAGGAAAAATATCAATAAAATATTTAACTCTCCACATATCAATAAAAAAATAGTTAATAACGTTGGACCACCCATTGAAACTTCCCTCCTATATGTGGATGGATGGATATGAGTGCTCGCTGTCAGTCAATAATTTTTAATCGTCATTTGATGTGGAAACTCATCATCATCATCATCATCTCCATCAATGTCTATCAAATACATTTTTTTTTATTGACTTTTACTAGTGGATTTGGATTGCAAAGGAATCCTTAAATTAATAAAAACTTAGCAGGAACGTGTGAAATTTATTTTCCAACTCACTTTAATAGTGCTGTGCAAACACATTTCATAATTATGTTTAAGTGGGCGGAGGAAAAAAAAACCCTTCGTGGACATTCCTCGCGGGTCGTTAGACACGAAAATAAATACGCACACCACACAAAGTCCTGCGAGAGCGCTAATTATTGTAGAACCCGGTTCGCCAGTGGGTTTTTTATTTCAAGACACAACACAAAGAAACGGAAACAACGCCAGTGTAAATATGTTTACCAATGGATCATGGAAGATGAATTGGTATTGTGGCCAATCGCTTCAGTTTTTTTTGTTGCGCGGTAATTTCTTTAATGGCGTCTGCCGTCATCGTCGCAAATTTATTTAGCGAATATTCTCCACTTAGCGACATAAAGGGATGCAGCAACAAAGAGGGAGGACACAACTTGTGGGTGCATGCAGGCACAGGGAAGCACCAGCACTAATGGAATTGCAGAGCGGTTGCATCTGTGGCGGTGGTGAGCCGACGTCAGTCACCAATCAGTTAAAAACCCAGATTTGCATTTCGTAATGGAAGCAATAACAAAGTGCTCGGATGTGTGTTGCTTCCTCTGCAGGATGCAAAGTACTGCCTATGCCAGTGAACACCTGGAAGAAGGAAAACGTGCATGGAAATATAACGCACTTCCTGAACGATTTGACAAACGATTCTTGGGGCGTATTTTGATGTTCATTTTTTTACTCATCATTCCCTTGGTTCGTTTGAAACGTAGACATAGGAAGGATGTTTACCTTAATTCTTCTGCTGCTGCTGAAGTTCAGCCCGAATTAACCGAAGACCGGAAATTCACCGGAAGGCGGTGTGGGCAAACATTTTTTTTTTCTTTTCCTTTCTTCGATTGGTATTTTCGCAATATCCTTGAAAGTTTTCAAAAGTTGATTTGCTCTTTAAATTGAATACAGGCAGGAAAAACATATTTCTGACGTTGCTCTATGTTGGGAAGTTTTTAGAGTGCCTGGCAGTACATTAAGGATACAAAGAATCTGGTGGAGAGGCTCGGATTACTTATGAGCGAGGAAATTGGAAAATTGTTCCGCCCGCTGCATGAAGTTCGCAATAATGGACGTTATTTTTATTGATTATTGAAAATTACCCTGTGTAACAAGAAACGCTTTGTTTCGATAGGTACTATTGGGGATTGAGGGGAGAGGGGGCAAAATATGTAGCATCTCCGTTAAAATTCAATAGGACATTGCGAAGCAACCAATTAGCGTAATGGCCTCGATCCGAAATCGAATGTTCTTCTTTGGAAAAGAAATTGCTTGGCGTACAGTGCGCAACGGGCCTGCGGCTCAACCAATATTGTTCTTGAGAAAATTGCACGATATTCGAAAGCCAACATCAGGGGGGAGTGCAAATGTTGACGACAAATGGCGCGTTTCAACAGAAGCGGCAAAAATGGGTTAAGTTGGGGGGAGGGCCCAACCAACTGTAAGTGCGCAACCGGAAGAAGTTAGTCAAAGACTAGTTTGTAGCAAAAAAGACTTTAAGCAGCTTGAGGGAAATTGCGAGTGACAGTGTAATCAAAAGAGGTTTGCAAACGGATATCGTATTCAATTTTTACGAAGGTTCTGACGGAGCCTCTGTCTCCAACAGCAGCCTTCCGTTCTCTGCGACTCTGGACATATTGATCTCTCTCTATTGCGCTCTAGAATCGACACTATGGATTTGTCTTTTAAAAGGAGGTTCAGTCTTTTGGGGTTCAGAGGCTGGTGGCGGCGATTCGAACAACTTTGTCCATTTGCACAACTCTCGCATGCTTATCCCGAGGTAGATGAACTCCTCAACGACATCGAAGTGTCGAGGTGCAGTCTTTCTTGCAGTCGCAAATCCTCTGGCTGCAGCAATTCTATCCATTCGTCGAAACTTCACTAGGACACCATGCCCTCTCCGAGGTAGATTCACCCCTCAGTAACCTAGAAGTTGCTCCTATCAACTTTCATGATGTTCTGTCCTCGACAGTGCTTCGTACTTCGTGCTAAATTACACAACCAGCGTGTGTACAAAAATGGAAGGCAACTACAATTTCAGCTCCGACTCATATTCGTGAGTGTACCACACCAATTAACTCAAATTATCGACTATAAAGGGCACAAAACTCCACTGTTTCAACTACAATGCCCGAATTCCCCGTGTGCTACAGTACCGACAACAGCCATTACATTTTTATTTGCCGCTCCACGACGATTGACAACTGCAGACAAATGTCCTGGCTGACACACAATAGATCTACCCACAGCAATTACTTTCAAGGACTACCTATAATCAACAAGTAATTCTGCCTTCCCTTATCCGGACGATGTCCATCAAGTTGACACAAAGGACTTTCGATATCAATATGAATGTGTCTGGGCCCCATAATGGCGCATTCAAATTACTGCTGACCAACAACTTGTTGTTGATAACAACAAGTGTAGCTTGCTCAACATCTCCAGCCTAATGGCTTAATGGCTGTTTGTGGGGGTGAATCTAAAACAATAATGGTATACGGCTGTCTCTATATTAATTGTCAGTCAAATGATTGCCAAATTAACCACAGACAACAGATAAATCCTTAAATGGGTTTCGCTTCACATCGGGGGGAGGATTTTTCTTACCAACAGGCGACTTGTATATTTGTATAGTAAAATGTGGAAGTTTGTCTGTCAAAATTCAAATTAGGCACAGAGCAGGAGGCAGTGATCCTTTAAGTAAATTTCCGTTTTCTTTAGATACATTCCAGATAGATACTCGTTCTGTGTCTGTATGGCGGCAGTTGAATGCGGTCAAGCATGACTTTGACGACGTGACTGCTGATAGAACGTACGTTCGGGGCACACTAATTGTTGCCGTTGGCGATTGAATGGCATCCGGCGGACCCCTCTATTGAGGGGTTCGATTTTTAATTAAAATTCATCAGAATGCCATGGGGGAGGGATTCTGTGGAATATTTAGAGCTTTCGCAGATCGTAACAAAGCAACACTTTTTCCGTTTCTTTTGTTCCGTTGATGAGCATTAAATAATTCAGAATACTTTAGGAAGGTCATGCAAACAAATTGCGAAAGCGAAGCGAAACCTCTGTGTAGGTTTGATGACTAAAAGGGAATTTCACTAAGGTAAGGGCTTATTGACCTTCACCGTGTACACCTATATATATATATACTGGCAAGTCCTTGTGTTTGAGTATACTTATATATTGATTTTTTTGGCATGGTACTCTCGGCCGAATGCGAAACGGAAATCATTATAATTAAAAATATAGGATTTGGGCCGGAGCAAGGGAAGCCGCTGTACTTGTGTCATTTGTAGCCATTAGGCGGGCAGCCTTTGAACTTAATCTATCTCGTTACGAAGTGGATTTTCCTTTTCAATTATTACAGTAGATGTAGTCATGTACATTTACAAATGAGAAAGATTACTTAAGGTACTTTCCTATTGAAGGTACATATATTATGTGGAATTATTTAGAAAGTTTGCGGGATTAGTGTGCGTTTTTAAGGAGTTGATGATATTGTTTATTGCCTTAGACGTCGATTAATAAAATCCCACAAACGGAGGCTTCTAAGAAGATTGGTGTACTTTTTGTGCCTTTTGTTTATACCGCATTTCAAAACTGTAAATCATAAGTATAGAGTCATTCATTTCATGTTGGTAGCGCTGGCATTTGACATCTGTCAACTGTCAAACTCAGCTGTCATTTAAAGTGTCATAATATTAGTTGAATGTTTGCCATTTACGATAATGGATCGCTTAACAATCGAGGAACACGTTAAAATTACTAAAACCTACTGCAAAAGTGGTGATTCGAACGTAGCTACTTTTCGCGCATTACGCGATGATTATGGTCGTCGTAATCGAGCGACTATACGCATGCAATCGGTAAAATTGTGAAGAAGTGTGAAGAGAGTGGAAGCGTTACTGATGTCGCAAGGCCTGTGCATCATCGTAATGTACGTTCAGTCGAAAGTATTGCTGCTGCAAGTGCTAGTGTTGCCGATGATACGAATTTATTGATTTCCCGGCGTTCGCAGCAGTTGAACGTGTCGTACATAATACTATGGCGTATTTTGCACTTGCGATTGAAGATCATGACTTGGACGATATGTAGTTTCAAGACGGGGCAACAAGCCACACACACGATCAATTATGGCTTTATTGCGTGAGAAGTTTCCTGGTCACGTAATTTTACGTTTTGACGACAATTGGCCACCAAGATCATGCGATTTGACACCGTCAGATTTTTTTCTGTGGGGCTACGCAAATGACCGTGTCTACGCGGAGAATTCCCGAACTCTAGACGCATTAAAAACCAACATTCCTCAAGTTATGGCCGAGATACCGCCCGAAATGTGCGAAAGAGTGGTTAAAAATTACCGTAAAAGAAACGCATGCTGCAAATCTTTCCGAGGCGGCCATTTGAATGATATTGCATTTCATACTTAATGGCAAAGTTCAAACTTTATAATGAAATGTGTTGATTTTATTTAGCTTTAGCTTTCGAAACCGAAAAATGAATGAGCCTCTTCTTCTCACAACCATTCGTCTTGTGTGAGTTTTTAATTTTTTGGGACAAATGGAAGGGATCTACAATTTCATGCAAAGTCCAAACGGCCAATTAAGAAGCTCTTTCATGAAAGTTAAACTTTCGGATGTTTTTCAAACGTTCGCGAGAGGTGGCGCAGTGGGAAAAAAAACCTTAAAAAACCTCATTGTTAGCTAAGGAACTAGGTGACATAATAAAGTATGTCAGTGACATCTGTTTTTTAACTTCCGCTTAATGCAAGACAACTTTTTTAACCCCTGGAAAAAATTCTAACAACAGTTTTTGTACTATGAATGCACCTATTGGTACATCGCAGAAGACTCATTTGTGGCTGCTGTGTTTTGGGTTCACTTTAACCACAATAAAGCTAGATCCGACCTTTGCTTTCATTTGTTTGTTGCAATTTTGACGAGCATTCAACAACAGATATTAGCCGACATAAACCTACCTAATGAACTCTTACTTGCGAATTTATGAAATGCATGTCAAAACTGCTGCTTTTGAACATTCTATATAATAAATAAATTCTTTTTGTTATATTCCATGAATAATATTTTAATAAACTATTTAACCGCGACACTAATAATCATTTTTAGTGTCCAGACAAAATTTTAATAACTCACAATGGCGAAATTTTCCGTACAAATTTTCATCTTTTGTGACCTACGAAATATCAAGTGTAAAGGTTAACAAGTAAAAGTGTTATCATCGGTCTGGCCGATGCTTTGATACCCTCCACTGCATACAAGTCATGCAAAATTGGTTTTGTGAGGGAGGTACCAGAACTACTTGACCGACATAACCCATTTTTAATACCAACCTAACGCCGATAAAAAGAAGTCCTTTCACCGAATTTCATTCACCTACGTCAATTACTTTGGGCGCTATCGTGCTTTCAACAGACAGACAGACAGAAAGACAGACAGACAGACAGACGGACATGTCTAAATCGATTCAGAATGTGATCCTGATTCAGAATATATATACTTTATGAGGTCTCCGGTGACTCCTTTTTGCCGTTACAAATGTATTGGCAAAGTGAATATACCTTCCTGTGGAGGGTATAAAAATGGTTATTAGTAAGGCCCAAAGAGATGCGGATGCTTTCTAAAAGTTATTAATTGGTTTTGTAGCAGTACAGCTTTTTATATAATATATTATTATTTATAATTACTCCTAAAAATATCTTATCTAGGTACCTTATAATCACATTTTGATGTTTTTAAAAAATCCTTAATCACTTTGCCCATGAAAAATTTGAATATCAACTTTCTTTGCAGAAATTCGAACTGCGTATAATTTTTTTGTTAAATTTAAATGTAAAAGCTTCATTTCGGCAGTATAAAAGGACAGCCGAAATGTTGTTTATTATATAATTCTTTCAACCAGCGACTAGGTAAGAATTCCGAATTCACTAATTCCATTCCTAGGAGGTTCTCAGCGATTGCCTTTACGCTGTAATTAATCCTTTGGTGGACAGACAAGGCTATTTCCTTAGACTTCCTCCAAAGTATTAATAACAGCGACGCTCTTTATTTTTGTTTTTTTTTTTTTTCTTTGTACTACCAAGCGACTAGTTTCTTTTCAAATAAAATTCAAATCGTTTAAAAATCGAGTAAAATACCCACGACCTCTTTTATTTTCCGACAAGGAGGAAATTTACGACTGCATTTATTTCCGGGTCGTTTCTTCTTGGTCGTTTTTTCCGCGCAAATGATTGAATCGAGTTGATCCGGTCAGCACTCGACAATCCTTACTTCTGCTATTGGACCGAGTACATCGAGCAACTCGATTTTCCAAAAACATTGTGCTTAACGATGAATTATCATTTTGAGCTTTTGTTTAAAAAATCGCTTGAAGTTTCTCCGGGAAAGCAAAATCATCGTTTGGATAATTTTTCTTCACTTCACTTTCGAAGAAGGTGCTATAGAACATTAAGGGCCGTCTTGCTCATATGACTGCTAACGATTTAGTTTCTACTTAAATACTTATAGGCTATTTTTTAGGGCATAAACTTTCACATAAGAGTCTATTTGGCACTTTATTCCCTATGAGTGGTATCAGCAAACGGCCATAAAAATATCAGTAGTTGCGACTTTTGAACACGGTGGCTCAATGGTTAATATGCTGGACTTCTTGAGAGAGGGGTTAGTTAGTAAAAGTGATAGTATTCGGAGGTTGACAACAGCACCACCTATCAGGTCCAAAATTCTATCTTTCAAGCCGCAACCAACCATTAACATCTACAAAATGCCATTGAAATCGGTTGAGAAGTTGGGGGAGTGCGTGATCGCCAACAACCATTGCACAAATGTCTGCAGCGCTCTTAATGTTCTTTGGCTGGAGCGTCATCAGCTTTGAAGACAAATCTGCGAATTCGTCTTCATCGCCGTTTTTGAGGTATAAAACTTCGAATTGAAATAAAACACAAGAAAATCGTTTTAATGTCCATTAATTTGGCTTTGTTGGAAGAATATTTTTATGCCATTGATGTTTAAATATGATTTCGGGCATGTGGCCGCCGCGGCTGGTTCGAATAAAGCCAAGTCCAGAGGTCCAATTTTCAACCACTTTTTCAAGCATTTGGGGCTGTATGTCGGCAATAACGCCACGAATGTTGGCTTCCAAGTCCCCTGACGTTTCCGGTTTGTTGGCGTAGGCGAGCGACTTCACATTTCCCCAAAGAAAATAATCCAATGGTGTCAAATCACACGATCTTGGTGGCCAATTGACAGGTCCATTGTGGTGTGCGCTGTGTGGCATGTAGCGCCGTCTTATTGGAACCTCACCTCATCCACATTCAGGCCATCCAATTCGGGAACAAAATAGTGGGTTATCATGGCCAATTGCTGTGCACGGTGGCGAATCGATTCATTCGGGTCCTCTTCAACACTTTGCTCTACAGCGGCAATTGTTTCTTCGGTGCGCACTGTTCGACGTCTCTGCGGATGCGTATTATAACACAGAGAAAACGTAGTGCGAAAACGATCCATGGTTAACCGAATTAATTGCTCTGATGTACGACTATGTCGACCATAAAATGAACGGAGCTTGCGGTAAACTTCGCGAACTGAACCATTATTTTCGCAATAAATTTGCACGATTTGCAAGCGTTGTTCATTTGTCAACCTGTTCATGATGAAATGGCAAACCAAACTGAACATAAATGACATTAGAGTTGCCAGATTTGACCACAAATGACAGTTTTATCTCTATTCCAAAAACCAACCTCTAAAATAACACCCTTTATATAAAAATGACTTTCAAATAATACCTCCCACACAGCTGTTTTGTTCCATTTCAACATCGACCCGTTCTCACTATGAAACCCTTCATTTCGAAAAGTGCGCTATTTATGCGGCCAACAAATATACAACTGATTTTGTGACACCTGTTTACATGGCTCCAATTTTTTGCAGCTACAAAACACAAATTAGAACACCACAGGAAGCACGTCCTTGCCTCAGGGGTTCTGCTTCTGACAGCTGATACAAAATGACATTTTCACAAATGACATGAATTGTTATTAATTTCTTATAATGACAATTGATGGGATTCATTATCAGTTTTGCACAGGATCATAGCAAATTACTTCTCAAAGGCTACCCCTTTCTATTCCGAAACAGAGAGCATCTTTATTTGCCAACCTTGGACAATACCTTTTCTTTTAAATATATAAAAATAAATATAAACTGTCAATAAGCGGCGAGTTTCCGCGGCCACCCTTTTTGTAGGTACCCACACACTCTTCAATTTCTTTGCGTCACTTCGTTTTAGAGACAATCTAACAAAACATCTAAAAAGAATTGTGGCGGCCACCAAAATGGAAATGAAAAGCAAAACGCTTAAGGGACTTCCGGCAAAAGTCCTTTTAATTTCTAAAGAGCAGCGCGTTCATTACTTTGACAGAATTGCAAAATGAAAAATAAATGTCCACTGCTTAATTAAAAAGGAAAATTAAGCCCCAAAATGACAGGAAGAGCGAGACCATCATTCATATTCGGACAGGGGCTTGAGGATTCTTTAAATAAATACCATATGGATTTGTTTTTTATGTAGGTAGGGGATAACACTCTCGGTCGGTCGGTTTTATCCGTCCGTTTATAGTGACTGCGATTATGAGGCTCTCCAGTGGGCTAAAGGGATGGCTGTGTTGATTGCAGCATTAAAACTTGTTAATTAAGAAGGCTCTTAAAGGGATAATGGATTCATTAAGTCGCGCGGAAATAGCTCCTCTCTGACGTCATGTGCATGAAAAGTACGTGATATGAGTTTTTGGCTTGAATGCGTTATAAAAGGATCTGGAAGCACGATTGTAGCCAGCAGTGGGGGCTAGTTGTGAAGCAGGAAATTATCACTTCAATTAATCAGTGCTACCTCTTTGGAATATTTTCAATTGGCAAGTGGTCAGGATGAAGCGGTGTGAACTGAATAGATGTGCAGATTTGGGTGAAACCGTTATCACTTTGTGATTAATAGAAAAATACATTCATCAGTGTTCAGGTCAATCAATCATCGAATAAATTAATCATAAAGTAGGCGAATGACAGCAGGAAAAAAGTGAAGAGATATTGTTCAGAAATTGAATTATTTGGTAACTCTCATTGTGACTGAGTGAGGAAGTGGGCGCGTGACTATCTTTCTTCGATGTTGCCCTGTCATCCATTTGAGGAATGGTTCCAAAAGACTGTTTGATTGTCATTCTGCCGACACTTTGCTATCAGTGGACAGTAAATATGGGTGTAATAATATTATGCTCGCAAGGTAAGATTTCACGATCTCTGTTCGCTTCGAGGTGAAAAGATATGGCAGCATTTTCAATTTTGATTAATTTCAATTTATAAGTTTCATTTTTAATAATTTGTTTAATGTTCAACAGTCGTTGGATTTGTTATTTATTCATATTTGCAAAATGAGTTGTATATTAACAAAAGCCATATTATTAATTTTTAAATTGTAAGTTCTACTTGGAATATTTTCGCTTTGTTTATAAAAATTCCTGAAGTACCTTAAAAACAAACAAATGTCTTAAATAAAATATGAAGCTTTTTAAACAGGCTGTTGCGGATATAAAATAAGTATAATTAATAAAATCCCGTAGATTTGTAAGCACTTGAGTGAACGCATCCCTTTGCAAACGTCAAAAGAAAATAAACCAGTTCAGCGCGTACCACCATGTTGGAATTGACGTAAGTCATTTTGTAATCGACCTTTGCAAGGGATGGACACACAAAAGTGTAAGTTGAATAAATATTAATCTATTGTAATCTTGGAAAATAAGTATTCTTTCATATTGTTCTCTATACTAAATAAAAACACATCAATAAAGTCAAAAGGACGTGTAATTATTTGTTCCCCATCCTAAGAAGGTCGAAAACAAGCTTTTTATTTTAGGTTTCCTGCAAATTTAGCAATACATTCAAACTCGTTTTGAAATGAGTATGTGAACGCACCGTACTAATAACAAATTTTGGTTTCGCCTTTAAATTTAGGGAAGCTCACAATTGCGAAATTTTTATGGGAAATATAGCCACTGTGAACCACTAAAATTTTGAGCCGAAACTAAAAATGTTTATTGGTAAGGCCTTATGTCACCAGCAAAAGCAGTAACTAAACCAAACAATTGCTAATGAAAAAGTGAGTTTATATATAACTAAAATAGAAGCGGTCCCAGAACAGAACCTTGAGGGACTCCATTTTACAAAACACGAGGTACACCAAAGATCCCATCGACTTTAACTTTTTGTTGCCCATTAATTAAGCTTTTAAACCAACTCTGAATAGTTCCTCTAAATCCAGCATTATAAAGATTATTTAGTAAAATCTGGTGGTCAACCATATCGAATGCATTTGTTATATCAATGAACAAAGCCATCGTAGATTGATTGTTATTTAACCTATTATATAACTGAGTGCACACCCTGAGAATAGCATCCTCTGTTGATAGCCCGGACCTAAACCCAAACTGATTCATAAAAAACAAAAAACAGTGGCGCTCCGGCAGTCCCAACAAAAGTGAAAACTTGAACAATTACTTGTGTATTTTTTGAATCGTCAGGAAATATTTTATTGTCCAGGAAAATATATTATTTAAACTACTACCACATTGTACATGAAAAATAATGCACATTATATTTTACATATAAAAAATGCAATCTATTGCTTAAAACATAAATTTACACATGCATGAAATATGAATATGAAGTTTAATTGGTATTCTTTTAAATGAATGCCAAAGAAACTAATGAAACCATTAGCTGTAGCTCCCGCGCACCTACCCGATTGCCCCGGCAAATTTTCAAAATAAAATTCTCTCTTTAATTACTTTAACATGGCACACACACTTTCCCACATTAACAGGGAAAACAGCTTGCAGCCAAATTCTCTTAAGTGAGCTGGCGGCAGCATTGCCAACCACTTTTAACGAAAAAATGCCTAATGGCGTTTTTCATTGAAGATCCGAGAGAATTGCCCCGAAGTTCAGAATTGCTCTTTTCAATAAAATTCGTTGGAGCACTTTTGCAGCAGTGGTAGACACCATATTATGTGTGATTCGATTTTCTGTTGTTACTTGTTTTTTTGTTTTCTACAATAAATATGAATGTTTTAATAGGCCAAATCAATATATTTTAATTTCACTTTACATTTTGCACTCGTAATTGTATATTTTCAGATCACAAGCGAAAAATTTGTTTCTAATAACACAACAAACATTTAAATCTGACATTTTGCTAGTGTGTGTTGGTGAGTTCAGGGCAATTCTCTCAAAATATTCCGGATGCTTCTTTCGTGTTAAGAATTGACCTAGAAGTGCACTCTTTTTTTTGAATGAAACATAGAAAACATAGAAAGAGCACTTCTAGATTTGATCTTTTCATAGAAAGGGCACTCCTTCTCTTCAATCGAAAACGCCATCACTTAAAACAAAAGATGCCTTTTTCAATAAAATAATGCCTTAAATAATTTTTTAGGTAAAGTGTATGTAACAATAAATCAAAAATTAAACACGTACAAGAAAATAAAAAACAGCTTTCGAATTTTTTTTCAATTTCATTTCACTTACTGGAATTATTTTTAAATATTGACAGATAGATTGTTTGTAAAATGGACAGAGTTTAAAGTTGGAAACACATTCTTTAAGACCGAGGTTACATATTAAATTCTTTTTTGGCCAAGATTTTTTTAAGAATGCTTCACTTTTAAAAATAAAATGTCAGTATGTTGTCTGGATTTTATAAGAATGTTAAAAAAATTGAATCAGAAAAGAAACTGAAAACATATTTTAAATAAAAGAAGATGCCTTTTTGAAAAAAAAGGTTTAAAGCCTTAACTTATGAAAGAGTTAGAAAAAGAGATTGCGTTCAGTAGTGTTGCTTGTAGGAAACGCCTACCTATTTTCTATATATCTACTCGATATTGGAATTTCGGTTCAAACTGTCTAAGTCCATTAGGAATTTCGATATTTTCACAGAACCTTGGCTTCCGAATACCAGGTGCACCCACTTAGTTCTCCGATAATTATTATTGATAGCATAATGTTCTGGCCTCGAATACGCAAGTACAGCACCCGGTCATAGATGGCGCTAGGAGAAATAAAGATGAATATGGTGGAAATATGGGATTAAATGAAAGCCTTCTCCTAATCCTTTATTGAAAACAAATTTGAAAGCTGTTTGGCAACGCGAACACTGGCAACAAACACTGGTGTCGCGAGCTCAATGGTTTTATCCCATAATATCAAAAGTGTCCAAGGCGTCTTAAAAAGTTATCACTTCAAAAGAATAAAAATGTAGCATTCTAACCTCAATCAATTTCTCAAATAGCTTAGCAAAAGTTGGTCAAAGAGATATAGGTCTGTCTTTTAGATGCGTCTTTTTATACCCTCCAGAGGAAGGTATATTCACTTTGCCAATACATTTGTAACGCCAAGAAGGAGTCACCGGAGACCTTATAAAGTATATATATTCTGAATCAGGATCACATTCTGAAACGATTTAGCCATGTCCGTCTGTCTGTCTGTCTGTCTGTCTGTCTGTCTGTCGTCTGTCTGTTGAAAGCACGATAGCGCCAAAGTAATTGACGTAGGTGAATGAAATTTGGTGAGAGCACTTATTTTTATCAGCATCAGGTTGATATTGAAAACGGGGTATGTCGGTCAAGTACTTCTGGTACCTCCCATACAAAGCCAATATTGGTCCCATGTGTCTCTCTGTCTGTTGATAGCACGTAATTGACGTAGCTGAATGAAATTTTGTGAAAGGACTTCTTTTATCGTCGTTAGGTTGGTATTCAAAATGGGCTATGTCGGTCAAGTAGTTCTGGTATTTTGCATGACTTGCATGCCGTGGAGGGTATCAAAGCATCGGCCAGGCCGATGATAACACTTTTACTTGTTTGTTATTATTTTTTTTAAAAGTGGAATTACCTCAGCACATGGAAGAGATCGAGGGAAATATCCATAGCTGACACTTACATATGTTAAAGGCGAAACCCAACACATCTACCACTTGCCAACAAATATTTTTTTAATAAAAAATTAGTTAGTCTATCACCAGTATACGAATTTGTATTCCTTAATGACATTATAGCCTTCTGAAGCTCACCAGAATTAATAGTTTCAAATGCAAAACTATTTACTTGAACTTTATCAACAAAAGCATCTGATGGCAAGTTGCAGTTGCAGGAACTGTAGGCGTAGGGGTTAAAATATGGCTTTAATTTTTCCTAAATTTCAGTAAAATATTCATTGACAACTTCGCAATTGTGAGCTTCCGTAAATTTAAAGTCCAGACTAAAATTGGTTTAGTACGTCGCACTATGTTTTTGCCTGCGTATAGTCATCGATGGATACGATCATACAAAACATGTAGGAACTGCGACTTAACTTCCTTGGGGTGGGTAAATTTGATCCCTTCCACTGCACATGGCTGTCTCACTTTACAAGGCTACATCGCCTTGGCACCCGCAATCTAGCAGAATATTCGCGAAGCAAATGATTCCCCGCAATAAGAGAAGTGAGTAAGCTACCTCTCAAGGACATTTACTAGCAAAACAACACACACGTAGGTTTATATTCCACTCGGCACACGGCATCGGCATTATAACAACATGTTTCTCCGGTGTTCTCTTGAATATTCTGTAAACAGACATCGATAACCAAAGCTCATTAAAATTCGAAAATACTGCTGCACGCCATTGCCGCCGCCGTCGTATCTAATCTCGACTTGAGTGTATCATCACCGTCAATAAAGGTAGAACATCTCACATCCGCATAGTCGTATGGGGCGCCAATTAAAACAACATTTGCCACAAAGTGTGCGTCATTGGATGGTAGTATACTCGTATGTGCCGACGCCGCCGTCTATCTCCTCTGTACCTACAACAATAGCAATTACGGAATCAATTATACAAGGATTCGTTGGTGCGTAAATTTTAACAAATTTCCTGGCAAACAAACCAAAAAAAAAGCCTCCTCCTCTCTGAGGCTCCGCTTTTTAATTGCAATGAAAGTGCCAGTTGTGTTTTCTTTTGTACGTGTGGTATGATTAAATCAGCCCACGGGTGTTTTACAACATTTTCCATTTTCTTATCACGTATGCGTCTCGTGTTGGCATATCCTTGAGCACGATCATAAAATCATGTTAATACACATTTTATTTTGCTTCGGCTTAAGCAGAACATCAGGCACGACAACAATGTCCTTGTTAAGCAGATGTATCGCGCGTTTGATTGATTTCCTTCCGGTTGCGTTGCTTATTTATTTGAATTTCGTTGAGTAGATTTCGATTGACAATTGATTTTCGTATAGAATATTAATGTATGCACAGGTAACGTGGGGACTGAAGAGGAAGCGTCCTTGAAAAGGATTTGTTAGCTCAGGGAATACGGAAAAGTAAATACATGAATTATTTAATTATTATCTGCATGTAGGTTATCGACACGTGTCTTTGATGTTTAGTCATGGGGCAAGTGGTCTTCTGAATCACTGATCCCTTGTGGAAGGATTGCGTAATTAATTTAGGAGGAGTATGCATGTACTTTGGATAAATCAAAACTCGTAACAGAGGCTGGGAGAATTAATTGAAAACGCAAACGGAGTACTCTGACACATTTGCGGGCCTTGGCTTAGGCGGTCTTACGGGCTGCCGGTTGTGGATCAGGGTTGAAAAACGTGTTTCAATCGTAACTTAAAAGTTGCAAAAAAATACACAATGCAATCACCTCGAAGAAGTTGCAAAGAGTATTCTTATTTTCGAAAAAAATGATTATTTATACTCATTGGGACCTTAGCAACAAAACATGTGAAATCTCAGATCAAAATCGTAATCCACATGAGCCAAATCTAAAGTGGCATCTGTCAAATCCAATTATAGTTAAAAATCACACTGGGGCGAGTTCCAAGTTGTTTATTGTCAAACAAATTAGTGAAGTAAAGTAAGTTTTACTTCAGGAAATTAGGGCATGCTTGCATGGATATGATTTTTTTCTGAATGTAGAAAGTGTGGCGCGTTCCTTTATTAGGGCAGTCGAATATTGTTAGGTATTATATTAACAACTAAAAGTTACAGAAATTTCAAACGTTTTTCCTGTTTTTCATTTCTCTGAAATGCTAGCTGGGACTTAGAGAACCTACCAAAAGAGGACTTCAGAGTCGATTTAATTTTTTTTTATTTTTAAAGGCTTTTTTTATTAGTGTATCCATAATTAGTCTTTTTCCAATATTTGGAAGTGTCGGTTAGAATGTTTTACAGGTTCTGTGTATATAATGATAACGATATATATACAAGGTGGCGCAAAAGTAATCCTCCTATCAGAAAATGCTATAAATTTTGCGATTGGCCCCTAATGTCAGTTCTGTTTTGACATTTGTGTAGTAAACACATGCGAAATACACGTTAATAAACAATGTTACGCTACACTGCTCAGGAACGCGGAATATTGGTGACTATTTATTTGAGCAATAATCGGTCGGTGACTGTGGCACAACGTGAATTTCGTCGCAGATTTCCTAGCCGTCCAACGCCTACTGGTGAAACACTGCGACGTTTAGCCGCTCGCCTCGAAGAGACTGGCACAACACGAGATGCTGCCAGGCGTGGCAGACCCCAGAGTAGCCGTTCTGCAGAGAATATTGCTGCTGTAGCCGAAGATGTCATGGAAGCGCCGTCGACATCGACCAGACGACGTGCCACGCAAATGGGTATCAGTCGACGGTCTTTACAGCGAATTTTGGTACAAGATTTGAAGATGTTTCCGTACAAAGTCCAGATGCTGCATCAGCTGTTAGCTCCCGTCTAACATACGCTGAAGCCATCCTTAATCACCACCAAGAGGAAGATGATTTTTCATCAAAAATAATCATGAGTGATGAGGCCCATTTCCATCTTTAGCGGGTACGTAAATAAGCAAAAATTACGCTTCTGGGGCACTGAAAATCCGCGTGAAACCCACGAAGAGCCATTACACCCGCTCAAAGTCACTGTATGGTGTGCTGTTTTCGCTGGAGGAGTCATCGGACCTTTTTTCTTCGAAGACGTCGCGGGCCAAACGGTTACTGTGAATGGTGAGCGCTACAGAGCAATGATCAACGATTTCTTTTTGCCGCAACTTGATGAATTGGGATTGGAAAACATGTGGTTCCAACAGGACGGAGCTACGGCACACACTGCGCGAGCCACAACCGATATGCTGAAGGATGCATTTCCCGGGCGCCTAATCTCCCGTTTTGGCGATTTGCACTGGCCAGCAAGATCGCCTGATTTGACCGCTCCAGACTTCTTTTTGTGGGGCTTTTTGAAGTCGCGGGTTTATGTCCACAAGCCTCAGACTCTTGCAGCTCTTAAAGACAATATCCGCCAAGAATGTGAGGACCTATCGCCGGAAGTTTTGGCCAAAGTGATGGAAAATGCCATAAAAAGGGCTCAAATGACAATCAACTGTGGCGGCGGCCATTTACATGACATCATATTCTCTACTTGATGTAAAAAAAATTAAAAGACCAAATAAAAATAATCCACAAGAAGAATCAAAGTTTTTAATTTTTTTTTTAAATTACAGCCAAAAAACATCGGAAGGTTATTTTTGCGCCACCTTGTATTTTTGTAACGTTTGCATTTTACAATATTTTAAAAAAGAAATTGTTAACAATTTCGGAAATGTTTTTAAAGCAATTGGAATTGATTTGGAGATCGTGGAAGTTCATTATTGTGCAGATAAACAAGTTGTGAACAAATACAATTTGATTTCTCGCACAAAAAAGTGGGAGGACTTAATTGGTTTGACAACTACATTTGAATTTTTTTTTATAATGAACAATGAAATGTTAAAAATTAAGTAAGTGAGCAAGTAAGTAAAATATTTGCATGCTTAACCTTGTTAGTTAAGCATGCAAATATTTTTAACAAAACTGAAAATTTCGTGTTCGAGAGCTGCTTAAAGGACTCTATTCAATAGCTCCTAACGTAATAACTCCTAATGAAATGAAATATGGAAATAAATCCTAACATAAACGCAATAATTCCTAATTTTTAAAATGAAATAAGTCCTAACTTCGGGTGAAATATCTTCTAACCTAAACACGAAATAAATCCTAGCATTTAGGAGCTATTTCAAAATGAAACAATTTCGAGCAATACCTACAAAATTAAAAAAGTCCTAAAGTGCAAAATATTTCTATATTCAAATTGACTCCCGCGCCGGTCGAGCTGCAGTCCTCCGTGAGCCGCGTCGGCCGGTACCCGGCGCCCCGCCGATTACAGAGTTGATTTTTATGTTTAGATAAGTAAGCTTATTGAAGTATTCAACGTATATAACCAGTAGTTGGTTAAAACATCGGTTTACATACGGTTTGGCCGTGGAATATTCGTTTCCATTAATTCTCTGACGAAAATATACAAAAGGAAAAGTCTTCTTCCTCAATACAGGCTTTAAAAAAGTTCTATTGTTCATCTTTGTGTAAAGCTACACCGAAACTATTCCAAATATGCTCCCTTTGAACACAACTTGTAATAGTGTAACGGTTTACAGAAAAAACAGCAGTTTGAAGAACAAAAACTAACTTAAGAAATATGATTTCAAGGAAAATGAAGTAGGTTAGGTTAGGTTGAATGGGGTTGTGAGATCGTCACAAAAGACCAGGCACCAATACGGGCCCATCGCCATCCCCAGTAAATGAAGTAACTCCAAACAACATTGAGTGTAAAATAATTTTAGGATTTATTTCATGATGAAATAGTTCCTAACACTTAAACATGCAATAAGTCCTAACTTCGTTGAAAATAAATCTAATATTTAGGAGTTCTTTCATGTGCAATAACTACTAACTTTGTACAAGGTGGGCCAAAAGAAGTCACCCGATGTTGTTGGGCTCTTATTCGATTTTGTTTTTTGATTATTTTTATTTTAACCGTTAAAATTTTATTGGTCAAGTCGAGAAGATGATATCGGACAAATGGGCGCCGTCACAATTGATTGCCACACGGGCTCGTTTTAGCAATGGGATGTATGACAACAGTGAACGGTGCGCGCTACAGGGCCATGTTAACCGAGTTTTTTCTGCCGCTATTGGACGAATTAGGATTGGAGGACATGTGGTTCCAACAGGACGGAGCTACGGCACACACTGCGCGAGCCACAACCGATATTCTGAAGGCGGCGTTCCCGGGTCGCCTCATCTCTAGTTTTGGCGATTTGCTCTGGCCCGCAAGATCGCCCGATTTAACCGTTCCAGACTTTTTTTTCGTGGGGTTTTGGGGGCTGGCCAATAAAATTCTAAAATGAGAGCCAAGCAACATCGGATGACTACTTTTGGCCTACCTTGTATTATAATGGGTTTTTCAATGAGAGGTGTTATTGTGAATGACCCGCTATTTCGGTAGCATTTATTCTTTGACATTTGACAAGTAGAAACTATGCCATTACTAAAAATGGAACGATACACGCTTCAGCAACGCATTGAAATTATTAAAATTCACTACAAAAATGGTGAAAATCTTGCATTCACAGTTCGCAACACTAAAGCATTTTTGGTCGTCGTGAAGCACCTTGTCGGACCGCAATACAGAAAATGGTGGAAAAATTCGAGCTGTTGGGACAAGTTTGTGATGTGAAGAATAAAACCCGTGCTCAAGAACAACTGAGAATATTGCTGCTGTAGCCCAAAGCGTTGAAGAAAACCCAGGTTTGTCCATTCCTCGTCGTTCTTTGGAATTGGGCATTCCACAAACGTCATTACACCGTATTTTGCATAAAGACTCGGGTCTTAATAAGTTCAGCTAACACAAGAACTCAAGCCGGCCGATCATCAACAACGCCAACGTCGATTCAAGACCTCAAAAATAAAATTCGTGAGGCTATCGAGGACATAGGGCAGCCACTTTGCGATTTGGTTATGGAAAATTTCATAACAAGGATATGGTCCTGTATGCGTGCTCGTGGTGGCCATTTGGCTGATGTTGTTCTTCATTATTAACGGCATACCTTCCACTTTATTATGAAATAAACATCCGATCATTTATCTCAAAAAATGACATTTTTCTTTGAATACCAAAATAACACCTCTTATTGGAAAATCCCTTATTACATAAAACTGATAAACATCTCGAAATCATTCGAAATTTTGTACGAAAACAATATCTTTCTCTTATTTGTAAACTAAAGTAAAAAAAAATACAATTAAGCCCGAAAAAATACAACCGGAACTAAGATTTGCTTGCAGTCCACACAGTTCATTTTTCATCCCTGTTGTAGATCCTTACAGCGCTGTCGTCAACCAACTATTAACGTTTCCTTTACCCAGGGGATTTAATGGAAATCTCTGGGTACAATCGGCTTCCAAAATACAGTTGCGGAGAAAGATGGTCTCCTCATTCTCCTTGTGTCTGCTGCTGCAGAAATCGTTGCCATGTCTTTTCTCATGTCTGTCCAAGATGCTGTAACTAAGCATTGAAGATCTTCAAAACGTTGCGTGTTTTAAATCGCACGATTTTCTTCACATTTTTTCGGCTGTGTTGCAGTATCCTTGTGTTTTTTTTAATATAACTACGTACGTTTTAAATGCTTTTACTATAACCGAAGGAGGAAAGCTCCGTAGGTTGGTCTGCTTCACAATTTCTTGGGGTGACATCACAACGACCGGGAGCCCAACAAAGAGTGAGGTTATACTCTCCAGTCACCTTGTCAAGAGGCGCCACGCAAGCTTCTCCTATATATAACTCTGGGTTCGTTTAGTTCAAGGGCAGCTTTGTCATCGATATATGCGACAATGTCCCTTTGTGTGTCGATATCGGGTCGCTGGCTTTCGCATGGAGTGTAGCTCCGGCTGCCTTTAGCTTACAGAAAAATTCCCAAAAACAACCATCGACTTAATTGAAAGACCGTTTTAAGTCCCTTTACACATCAACAGAAAAATTGAGAAAAGCTGAGGCGACAGGATTTTTTGAGAATACATCCCCATCGCATAGCAACGGGCGAGTTAAACAAAATATATATATATCGACGTCGAGGAGAGTACCTGAATATAAGTGTTGGTGTGCTGTCGCTTTGTTATTACAAGACAAAGATATCAATTATAAAAATGAAAACGACACACGAGCTTTATTCGTCTGCCTTCAATTTATGAAATTGATACTTTCAACATACGCAGTACCATATATTTTTTTTCAATTGTTCAGGTAAAAATCAATTACTGAGCCATCATTCTTCGTCTGTGCTATTTGCTTTGTATCCATTGCTGGTGTTGTGTCAGCTATCTCCCTAATTGACAGCCGGGGCACTTTTGTGATATCATGTTCATCGCCAAGTCCCAAAAATACCCCCAGATCCTCTCCGCTGAAAGTCTCTCCAACTCCTTGTGTTACCAATATGTGAGTGTATATTATCTTACAAGTCGCCGTTAACCTTGCTTAACATCTAAGCTCCTAAAGTTGTGCGAAAACACACTTTGGGGGCGAAAAAAAAAGAAGAAGAAATATCTCTTGAAATATTTCCGCCAAAGTTCAGACTTCGGTTCAAACGCAAGAAAGTGCAAATGTGGGCAAAGTTTCCCGCAAAAGTGGGTCGTCTATTTAAAAATGAGAAAAGTTTCTGCGTGCGACCATTTATTTGCCAAGCAAAAACTCATTACTTTCATAGATCAATATTTTCCAAGGTGTAAATTTAAATGCAAGACTTGACTTTTCCATAAATAAAAGTGGGAAGTGTCGCCTGTCTCCGGTTACATAGGGGAAACGTACCAGGCCTTCTCTGACACATCTAATGAGGTATTGGCCGCAATATCGAGTTTCGATGAGGCGATTTCGTTAAGGACACTTTCGCCGCACATGCCTTCGCTTTTCTGAAACATTATCCGCAAATGGGTTATTTTTTTGTTCTTGCGTGTGTGCGTCGTTTGGTTTTCCTGCAATTAGCGGCACCTCTTGGTGATTAGATGCTGTGTACGCTCGATAAACCATCAAACAGTGATTAACGTCTTCCTGCAGCATGTGGCCGCATGTGGGAGGACGGCCAGTAGTCACTTGTGGACGCAATGGAGCTATTACTTCAACTTGGTACTGAGTATATAATTTGTAAATTTCATGGAGTTGGAATCGGAATCGTATCGACTTGATTTCCCGACTCAAAAAAGTCAGATTCGAGTGGATACAGTAATCCAGATAGACCGGTATACAGGTGTACATGGGTGGTCCTGGTCAGTTTGTTTCCTTTTAATGATTAATTAGGAATAATTTGAGTGCATGTTTACTGTGAAACTCGGTTACTTCCCTGTAATGGTCTTTCATTAGGACATAAATATAAACAGGACAATAATTTGTTCTTCTTGCGAACTCTGACAACTCGTTCAGGTATGCATTATGACGAGTGCGTGTGTGGCAGTAAAGTGAAAGATTGCGTGTCCCCAGACTAAAATGTTTGGTGTGGAATACACAACAGAAAATAGTACAAACTCACAGACTAATATTGCTGTCATTTAGAGAGAGAGCGCTGTAAACAAAACAGAAATTGTCGTGGGTGTGCAAATATTTCCAAAGTGAATATCATTTGCCAACCGGACTAAATTTGCTTACATTTTTAATCTGATGACTACTCAATCATACCTCCGTTTCCCGTTCCGTATTGAACTTAACGCTTCTGAAAATCCTTCTCAAAGTTCGCTACAAAGTGTATTCAGCCTTCTGCTCCCTTATTTGAATTAAAACGTTTTTCCAAATATGTGTTTCTGGTGACTGTATAGGTATGCATATAATAAAAGAATGGCTATTCTCCTGGAGAGTTTTTCGAATCAAGTATATAGGATTATGTACTAGGTTAAACTTGAAATGAAATTGAATAAATCGTCGTCACTCAACACCACATGGCGCAGTCGGTCGATCAGAATAAAGTGAATATTCGAAAAAAGCTTACAATAAAAATAAAATCAACTGAGGCAGCTTAACAACAGAAAGAAAACTGAAAAGCAAACATGGATCTTACAAGACCAGAAGCATTAAATTTGGACGGAAACTGGAAGAGGTTTAAAATACAATTCGACATAGGTATAGTCAACAGCAACGAAAACGAATACAGAAGCAGAACAAATCCAAGTAGCTATATATAGATTTCGAGAGATATTCGAATCAAACCACCATTGTCGGGTCTCTTTTCGTCTCTCTACCACTGTAAATCTTACTCAGGTAGACTCTCTGGATTTCTCAACAGTTCTTCTCTGAGTTCGATTCCTAGTGTTAACGCTAGCATCTGTTTATGGGAGATCTGTTTTATCGACTGGGCCTCGACCCAATGATGTCCCAAGATCCTCACTTATTGAGCTTAAGTACACATTCCAGTGCCAATGATGTTGTGATGCTTGTTTGTTCCATGCATCTGATCACCGCCTGATTGTCTAGTGCTATTAGGATATTTCTTCCTTCCACCTGACTCTCAAGCAAGAAGTCCAACGCATGAAGCAAAGCAATCATCTCAGCCTGGTATACTGAAGTGTATTTCCCGAGGCTAATGTGACGGGCAAGTTCCAGCTCTTCTGAATAGATACCGGCCCGCTCCGCTATCCATCATGGATCCATCCTTGAAAATCACTGTTTCACCTTATTTTTTTCTGAAAGTAATCCATTCTCAATTTGAGGTTTGGGATTTCTTTCCATAATACGCACCCTTGTTATTCGATCCATAGGCATGTTTAGCTCCCTTATCTCGTTTTTGACAAGTTCCAGGATCTTCCTATGTCCATAGATCGTACCACGATTGTGCCATTTCGCATCTCGATGCAAGCGAAGTGCCGTTTGGGCCGCTGCTTTCTTAATAAATAAGTCTAGCGGTAAGATCCCCATGATGACTTCCAATGCGCATGTTGGGGTTGTACGTATTGCACCTGTAATTCCTATACGTGCTAAGCGTTGAACCCTATCCAGGTGCTTCCTCACAGTTTTCTGAGAGGCTTTCGCCCACCATACAACCGAGGCGTACGTGATAATGGGTCTAGTTATCATCGTATACATCCAGTATGCTGACCTAGGTGAGAGTCCCCACCTCTGTCCACATACACGTTTGCATTGATGTAGTACCCTTTTTGCCTTCCGGACCTTCTCCTCAAGTAGCTAGATTACTTAGCTCTGCTGGACGGGATGCTATCCAACTATTTTAAACATTTAACCTAAGTGATGATGACAAAAAAGTGCTAAAAAATTTTTAAAAGTACTGTAATCCACGTACCAATATCGTATATGAACGTTACTTGTTCTATAAAAGGTCACAAAAGGAGGGTGAACCATTTGATCACTTCCTAAGAGACATCGATCGCAGCATTGGTGGAAAATTGTGACTTTGGACAACAGAAAAATAACATGCTGCGCGATAGAATCTTTATTGAAATCAACAGCCAGAATACACAGACTCAGCGACTTTTAATTGGTAAATCTTACACTGGAGAAACATGCCGAATCGCGGAGATAACTATGGCCCAGAGCAAGGTTATGCAAAGAGCGTCGGGGGAGTCGAAGTCAAACAAAATAAATTTAAACATGTTATTGAGAATAATTTTAAGCAATTTCAGCGTTGATATACATAGATCACGTCGTAAAATCAATCGACACAAATAAATTAGAGAGTTGGACAGAAGTGTTGGGAATTGAAAATGAGCCTATTGAGTTTAAATAATGTATTGGCCCACAAGTTAACATTCTCCCCAAGAATATTTTTAACAAACATTTTAAAATTTAGTGGACTTGAAAGCATGTAATCTGAAAGTGGAGGCATATGGTGGACTTAAATGGTGTGCCCTAGGACTGGCAACTTGTAAAACGATTATAGGGAGAACATTTTGATCTTGAATCTTACATTGGCATAACGTAAGGGGTGTATAGACCGCTTAAATTCAGTTGAGGTGAAAGATTCGGAGTTGCGAGATTGCATTGAGAAAAATAAGGACGTTTCCATTGTTAGTCAGGGAAGAGCTCCCGATAAGTGTTCGTTGGAACTGGATAGTTGATCATGTCTAGTTAGTTAACCACCCTGTAGACTTCCACTTAGCATTAGAAGTAAGGTTTATAATATTTATTTATTTATTTCATCTCATAAGTACAACTGTTTTTTCGATTACTTTGCAATAATTTATACAAGAATGCAATCATTGTTACAAATTATAATTTACTTAAAACTACAGATTTACAATGTTCCCTACTCATATTGAAATCAATTAGGTTTTTAATTGTAAGCAATAGTGATAGGATCATTCAGACCATGATTTGTTCTGTGTCTAGGTGGCATAAAGAAAAAATGTTCCCTAGGTCGAAGAACACAAGAAGGAGCATACACATTAAATAATGACGGCAAAAACGAACAGTCAGTGCGGCCAGTTAAGACGTCATTAGCTAACATTGCGGAATAATATATCCTTCTATTAGAAAGACGTTTCAAGTTTCTCTATTCGAGATTCAGCATTGCGCATTGCGGTAAAAAGGATTCCAAACAAGACAGCAGTGTTCTTTTATAGAGCGAGCAACGGTATTATAGGGAGTTTTAGGTGTTTTATCATTACCTGCCAACTTTGTAGTCAATATGCAATAATAAGTTCAGTTCAATGACCCCAAGTCTTTTTGTTTTGAAACTCTACTGAATGTTGTGTTTTGTATTTTATAATTGAACCGAACATTTCTTTATAATAAAATACAGGCCATTAAGTACACACCAGTCATTTAAATGGTTTAAATCATTTTGTAAGGCTAAGACATCTGACACACAGTTTTTTGTCTTGAAGATTTTTAGATCATCTGCGTACAAAAGACATTTAGAGCTTGATGCGAAAGAGGGTAAGTCATTGATAAAAAGCAGAAATAGAAGAGGACCAATATGACTTCCTTGGGGAAATCCTGAAAAATTTCGAATTTCATTCGAAAGCGCGGATCTAATTTTAGCAAATTGTTTGCTATTAGTCAAGTAATTGCCAATCATTTTTACAATTTTAGAATAAATTCCAAAAAGGTTAAGTTTATTTAAAAGAATATTGTCCTGAACACGATCAAAGGCTTCAGAAAAATCAGTATGTACGCGTATCTACTTGAAGACGTTTTTCAATATTTCCGAGACAGTAGTTGATAAAAATAACCAAGTGTGTAGCGGTTGATCTACCACTTACAAATCCGTGCTGAAGTTCAGAAATATAGTTACGGACAACTGGGTACAACCTTTTTTTCATACTCTTTTAAATATGGAAGCAAACAATATAATAAAACGAAAGTAGACACTCCTTCAGATTGGTTATAGTGGAAAAGCGTGATAAATCAATTCGTATGCGAGAGATTTAAACGTAGGACGAATACAAGAACATCATTTGATTTTATATTTAAAATGCATGGCATGAAGTTCTTTACTATATTAGATTTTAAAGAATTGTTTTGGCAACTGGAACTAAAAGAAGAATTCAAGGGACTTACTGTTTTTAGTACACCTTCGGAGCTTACCGATATGAAGTTCTAACCTTTGGTATAAAAAAAAGAGCCCTCGAAAAATTCCAAAAATTAAATGATAAGTATTTTGGAAACTTGCCAGGTGTGTTTGGATACATTGCTGACTAGATAATTGGTGGGAAAACTTTACTAGAGCAGTATTAAAAGAGTGTTGTAAAGGGCAAGATAAATCGATATAAAATTTAATGATAGCAAAGTCCAATATTGAGTTGAGAAAGTTAAATCCCACCAAAAACATTCTGCAAAAAACTAGCCAAGTCTCGATGGAGCTGCTTGTTTATTTTTAAAAAGTAATGAAGTCTAGACAAAGTCGTGCCAAGTCTAATGTTCCTTACTGCGATTTCTTTATTATTATAGTTAATGTTGTGTGACTTGGCCGTTGAACATCAATGTTTTCCAAGTGGCAACAGATTGGTGCAATGGTGTCGTGGAGCACCTGGGTTTATACCCTTGTGTACCCTTCGACGGCTTGTACAGTAGCAACAGTTTTTCGTGTTGCCCATTCGCTTGATGTGTCCCACTACGCTGGATTTTTGCAATGACAGTCATTTTTTTATGTACCAATAGTAGAAGGGGGCATTACCATATCTCTAATACAGCTGAGACCAGCTGAGGGTTCTTCATCAGATACTTCAGACCTTCGATTTTTGACATCAAATGAAGCAGCGCACCATGTTGAATATTTTTTTTTTTGTGAAGGCGGTCGATCTCTAATAGTTTGGTTGGACTCTTGTGTTTTCTAATCAGGGTCACCAGGTACTCCAGATCTTCGATTATCCTAGTTTTTATAGTTTTCCCTTTATGTGGCCATTAAACCCTAACTCTGTACCAGATTTCAGCTCTCTTATGGGAAGTACTAGTTGAGCGAGTGAGTGTCATAATTGCGAAACTTTGCTTTTGCTTAACTTCGGAACTAAATGACCTACAGACTTGAAATTTTGGATTCTACATAAGTATATGATTATAGCTTACTGGATGACGAAAATTTCTGCGTTCTTGCGGGCCTGAAAATGCGGCGAAATGGTTCCAGTAAAGAATGGTACGGCAGTGTTTGCTTCGCGCTCGACTTGGCGATATTTGCGGCACATCTTTTCTTTACATGGGCTTTCCCCAGATCCGAATCTTAAAATAATATTAGGAACCATAAACTATTTACGCTATTTTATCTCGAATTTAGCTGAGTATCAGCGGTGCCATTTTAGCAAACTTTAAATTTTAGCCGTAACCCCTTGCAGCTAGTGCTATTTTAGTATAATAATAATAAACTTTAAACTGCATATAAGTATAAATAAAATATATGCAATCTGGCATATTTTACATTCTTAACATAAAAACATTTTACCCATTATAAAAAATTATTTTCTTGGTATATTTTGCTATACAAACAACGAACGCATCCATAAAATTTTTCTGTATTTGGCATTACTGAAGAGTTGTATGATAATTTGTTAATTAAAGTATCAGCTGTCAAAGTGTTAAAACTAAAAACAAAAATCTAAGCAAAAGTCAACTGCCCGTGCCGTGAACAGGCAAATACGTCCACTGTTGTCATACATCCCATTGCTAAAACAAGCCCGTATGACAATCAATTGTGACGGCGCCCATTTGGCCGATATCATCTTTTCGACTTGACCAATTAAATTCTAAAGGTTCAAATACACTTATTCAATAAACAGAATCGAAGATTTTTATTTAGAAAAAAAATGAGAGCCAAACAACATCGGATGACTTCTTTTGGCCCAGCCTGTATATTCAATTCAATTTTTCGTTGTTTTCAACTTTAGCATATTTTGTTTTATTCCTCCATATAATTTAGCAAATTCCGTTAAAAAAAATGTCTGGCAACACTGAGTATCAGCTCCGATGAGAGAATTATTGAAGAAGGAAAGTGTTTTTTGTTGGTCAGAAGTCACTCAGCACCACATCACTTCCTGCTCGCTAGTTTGCTCTTTCTTTCCCCTTCTCCAACTACATATTTCATGTGCGGAAAACATTTTTCATGCCCAAATCAAATATGTACCGCTTTGAGTCAGTTTTGTGGTTTGAAAATCTGTAAATCTACGAAAATATTTCCATTAATCAATCGTGCTGCTGATATTTTTCTTTTCCTGTCCAAAACAGGCTCACAGCAACCAAAATATAATCCACATTAAAATATTGAACTTCATTTTGGTGACACTGTGTGTATAGCCTACAAAAATACTGTCCAGAAAACAACTTCAGTCAGGATTCGGTAAAATTAATCGTTTTCTACATCGACCAACCCAAATACTGTTAACAGAATCAATTAGCCGAAGAAGCAAAATAAATGTCAAGGTCAGGCAGACGTTACATGTCAACCAGAAATATTCATATTCGCTTCGAATGAAGAAACACCTCCTCTTCCCTCAACCCATACTTGATATATTTTCTAGCCAACACTCGTGCGGACTTGATGGATAACAAAGAAATTATACATAGAATAGAATACTTCAAGGACAATTAATTAAAAGGCTCCGTAAAAGCTGACAACCCACCATCAGGTACATCAAGTTCTTTGAAATTTCTTTAACATTTCCTAAGGGCTCCTCGGAGCCATAGAATTGCGGACGGAAAAAAAGAAGAAGAGGAAGCCAAAGTTCGTAATTCTTAAATTTATGTGCGCCCCCCAAAGTCCTGCGAGCAGGGGAATTGTCAAGGAATCACACCCAAAAGGGCTCGCTGGTAAGTTTCCAAATCACGAGGACTCAGATGATGATTATTACCATCGTAATAATGACGGCAGTCTGTGGAGATTAATCAGCACAATTTTGCCTACTTTACCGCCGGAAAAATAATTAATCCAATATAATTAGATGAGGATTGGGCCATATATGAGTGCGAGTGTGCAATTATTAGTAGGTACTATGTACCGAACTGGCTTTTGCCAGTGACGGAGATAGAATGATGTAGAGGTCACAATATACACCGACAAATTAGTGCTAATTCATTTCGTTATTGTCTTGCCGAAGTCGGTTATAGTGGCATTTGTTTTATTCAGTATACTCGCATACGCGTCGTGGGGGAGCAATGTGCAAATAAGTTTAGGTGATAAATCACAATTGTTAGGAGAGTATGGGCCGCCATTTATCGCATGTGGGTTGATTTATACGCTTTTTGGGCCTGGAAAGGAACCATCCCTCTTTAAGAAAATGAAACGAAGCGAGTTTTTAACAATGAAAAAGGATTACAAAAAAACTGAAAAGAATGCAACAGCACTTGATGGATGGCAATCACGAGCAATCCCTCCATAGATAGGGGAATGATGAAGGTTAAACGCTGCTCTCTGCTGAACACCTTCTTCCACGGGAAGACGTTCACCACCATTTGGCAATAAATTCGATCTGTTCAAAATCCTTACGTGATTAAGTACCATCATTTAATGTACGTCTTCAAAACCACCACCATCGTAAAAGAGCAGAAAAAAATTCCGACGAAAGCTTATCCACAAATCAAACCCCATTTGGTTGATCATTGGGTTTATTGGCACTCAGACCTTATTATCTGGTCGTTTAATCACAAGACCAGCAATCACCATAATGAATAAACGTTGTTAAATATTTCTATATACACTTTGTGACTGCCCGCCCAATGTTGTGTTGCGAGTGCTTAGTTGGTTGTGCGCCGAAATTCATTTCCTCGTCGTAGCTGCTCTCTGTGACAACCGGCGGCGTCTGAAAATGGTTTATTTTAGGCCTAAATAATGAGAATATCCTTCGGAGGTCGTTCCTCATAAACGTAGATCACGTGTCTGCCCCGACAGATATCCATCTTATGTAGGCAGTGTGAATAATCGCGCAGTAGAAAGTCTGCTCTTAATTAAAAGGAACCATTTCCTTTTGGTTTGACGAGCAGCAGCAACAGCAAATGGCCACACCGAGACACTCTCACATCGGATGGAAATTGCTCGAAGAATCCTTTTATAAATGCTTTCGTTTTATTTCCATTTCTTCTATCATTTGGCGCTTTGGGGTGGCACACAGGCACAACTGTGGCACGTACCACAAATACGACGAGGCCAGCGAGTGGTAGTAAGAGTAAAAGTGTGTTTGCCTTAATATGGAACTGGCGGGTAATCTTGTTGGGAGAAATTAAATTAGTTTCTAGGTGATTATATACGTACACTATTTTTCTGGACAGTATTTTTCTCTATATTGAATCGGGTTTCGTGGGAAAAGTTGCTTGCACCCATAGGAGCGAAGGAAACCAATAATGGGTGCAAATTTGAACTAACGCTGATAGGTTTTGAAGATTAACTTCATGAAAACTCATTTACTTGTGTACACACTGTTGTGCCCACTTTGTTGGTGATCTGGGCAAATACTTGAAAGTAGCCGCCAACATTCGTTAAATGAATAGAGTGGGATATATCTCCGTACTTTTTTGTTTGGAAAGCGCCGTAGCTGATGTTGGAAGTGTTCTGAAATAATAACTTCTAAAAAGTTAAACAAACAGTTGCAGCAAAAACACAAAATCTGTTGATTTGCTCACCCCTTCCATTGATAGAACTTTAATCAAACGTCCTTGTTGGATATTCAATAAAAATGACGTCGATATGCAGACGGCATTTGGAAAACTTGTTTCGTATGAAAAGTGGGCGTAACATTCTGCGACGTAGCCTAAAGCCGTTAAAACCATTTACAATATATTCATCGAAATCTGTTTAGTAAATTCCACGTTAACTGGCAACAAATATCACACCCCTTATTTTTAAATTTCTCGATTACCTAGTAAGAGAAAGATATTGTATTCGTACAAAATTTCGAACTGGAGGTGTTAATAAATTATGACATTACGATGATAGAGGAACTCAAAAGAGTGGGTCGCAAGATTCTGTCCGTCTGTCTGTCTGTCCGGCTGTTCCGAGGCCTACAGCCTAAACGGCTGCCCGGATTTCGTTCAAAATTCACATTTGGAGTTCGGGTGCTTACAGTTCTTGACCGTTTTTTATTTGCACGGTAACCTCAATATTAATGGTACTTCCCATATAAAGTTTTCATGCCAGTTTGATTTGTGCGAAAACGGCTTTAACGATTTCAACTAAAATTGGTATTAAAGCTTATGTAGGTGAGGTTAAAATGACTGGGTACTCAGTTTTCCGCTGAGGAATCGAATGACAATACTTTTGATATTTTTACATGGTAGATATCTCGAAAACGGTCCATACGATTGTAACAAAAATTCATTTCTAAGGTAATATGGTCATTTCTAGCTTAATGGCAAACTCAATTTTTCTCTGTATTATCGTAAAATGGATTTTTGAAAAAAAAGTAATTTTTTAAAAAATTTGTTTCTTTAGTTCACTTGAAAACGGCGATAACGATTTTGGTCAAAATGCAAACTTACAGTAAAATTGATCTTTTTAAAATTATTACGTCCCTAATTTTCAATTCGAATAACCGAAAACGCTAATTTTAAAAACTGTTCCTACCTCAAAAGGACCATTTTCGAGCTCGATGAAACTTTAAAAACCAAGTCATGCTTACATACCGAACAATAACTTGTGCTTGCTTTTCAGCTAAATAGATAAGCAATAGTATTTTTCAAACTAAATATTGCAATATTGGGAACAGTTTTGTGTGCCAAAGTTAACAAAAACCGCTTTTACGATTTTCATCAAAATACCATATTAAAGATAATGGGCCTTAGTATTAAACATTTTGAGTCTCGACTTTAAATTAACAAAAGCTCACAATTGCAAAATTAGTATGGGAAATACAGCCACTGTGAACTACGATAATTTAGAGTCGAGACTAAAAATGTTTATTGCTAAAGGCTGATATAGGTATTCTTAATAAGATCCCGTACTTAGTTTTTCTCCAAAAATTCTAATAGTGACGTACTATAAATATTTCTCAAAAACGAGTACCCAAATTTCGATCTGTGTTCACATTTCTACGGTATATTTTTGAAATATGGCCCACTTCCAATCAAAGTACAATAAGAGCTACGCAAAACTTCTTTTACCAACTTCTTTTTTTTTCAATCATATTGAATATGCACCCTAACAATAAACCCAACAATTTGAAATTTACACAATCGGGCAACTCCCAATTCACAGAAAATTTTGATGAACGAGAAGGTTACGTTCCTTCAAAAATCCGCCGTCTTATAAAGACAATCAGAAACAATAGTACGGGTAATAACAATTAAAATAAATTAGTACCGCAATAAACTCACCGTACCCAACCTCAATTTAACACAAAGATTTGATTGTTTAATACGTTCGTTAAAATATTTCAGTTTGTTTGCCGCTTGCAACATTTTATAATGATTATTTAAGATTTCCCTGTATCGGGGGCGTATACGTACTATTTTCAGTGCTTTTCCATTTATTCATTTGCAATGGCTGTGGTTTATTTATCAAAGCATTTCAAGTGATGGCGTGCAGTGGAACATAAAGAGTGTGTTCACCAATCTCGATTTGTCGACTTGAATAATAAATCATTTGAGTCATTGCTGAACAAAAAGGTAATTACCTTCAGAGCTGTCATGTTACATATTTATATATACATATTTTCCATTTCCAAAATTAAGATCCTTCCTTGTGATAGGGGTTTATTTTTTTTATCCCATTAGAAGCTTTTATTAATCTTCTACAACATACGAGTGTACGTAACACAACGCAACGTATCACACAACTCTTTTCAACTATGAAGACTTTAATCCTCTAAATATATACCGATTCGCATTTCTCTCCTTGGAATCATTTCTTTTTTTCGAGATCTTTAATCTCGAAATCTCCACTTCACTTCTGGCAATGTTAAGTCTGCCTTTCGTTTTGGGGGTTGGCTTTTTGTTCATATTCCAAAGGATAAAGTTCCCGCCCCTACATAATGTCTTTTTTGCTACGAAAACATTTTAACCTCATTTTCTGCCAGAGTCATTCATTCGAAAAAAAAAAGAAATCGAGCCAGATGCGTTTTTAGCACACCGTCAGCCATCGTCAGATTATTGTTCAGCCAAATGTTTCCTTCAAACGATGACTGTACAGTTGCCGAGCGCTTTCAAGTTAAATTATGATTTTAAGTGTGTACTGACTGAATTTCGTGCAAAAGTATTTGCACAACGAAATTAGACAGTGGATTTGAATAATCTGTGAAAAATGTTATTGTAGTTGAAATTTGTACGAGTTTTTGTCGGATTACACCCTGTTCGTTACGGAAGCAGAGCTGGTTTTTTTTTTGAATCAGTTTTGGCAGTCAAAGTTATCCTGCCAATGGCAAGAGATAAAATTTTGTACGTGCAGCTTGAAAACACTTATTATCTCTTTTCCAGCTGGAAGGCCAGTTGAATATTCAAACGAAATTTATTCGAATATGCAAAGGTATGTGGTGAAAAATTGAAATTTACTTGAGTTGCATCTGTGCTCAGGGGAGATTCTCGCATCAGTGGGAGTTATTAGAGCAATTGATGCTGTGGACTTTGTGAAAGACGTGGGTCTCTGCTAGTCAACTAACAGGCTCATACCTTCCAAGGTCAAAGTCTTTCTGTAATTACTTCTAAGCCCAGCAGCAGTAAACGTACGAGATCTAATCGCACTTTCTGACTCTTATTTAATTGATGTTCGAATCGCGCCTAAAGAACCATTACCCGGCAACGTTTGTTCGTCCTTATCATCTCACCAATAAGTACAATGGCGTGCCAAAACCCCGTATAGTGCAAAATGACTTCCAGGACATTATTCGTCGTCGAAAAAATACTGTACTCAGTAACTGCTTCAAGTTAATTGTGTTCGTATCACAATTTTAGCACGCGGCGTACAGCTCTTGCAATTTGCTATAAAACTGAATTAAATTCTAAATGAGCCCCTTGTTGAAATGCGACGTAAAATGTTTCTCTCTCTCTCAGTAGATTTTCCTTTTTTTTTGTAATTTTTCTCAAGTGTCAAGAATCTAGTTGATTATATGCATCTCCCAGAATGAAAGGGACTTAATCGTCGGTTCGTTGCAAAAGCGACATACCCCCGTGCAACACCTTTCCTTTTATTCGCATAAAATTGGCGAAATGCAAATGTTATCAAGCATCCACGAGCAGTTGGAAGTGATTTTTTGCACTCACCCAGTGGATTGTCTGTGAAATAGTGTAGCGGATTTTAATACACCATCAAGTGGAGCGTAGAAGCAGAAAAATCTCCACCATTCACCAGTCTCCACTTATGATACAGCAATCCTTTCGTGTCATGAATTTTTATTAAAAAAAAAAAACAAAAAAAAAGACGTACATCGCTGTTTCGGAATTAGTATGCTCTTTGAATAGCTTCCAGCCATTTGCATTCGCTTAATACATGATGGGCAATGAATCCTTGCTGTGATATAACCTGGATTGGTAGTAAATTTGCGGTGCTGCTTTTAAGTGGGTAATAAATTCAGAGAAACTATCCGATGAAGGGGCACCATCGTGTATAGTGGAATTTGGTAGGTCCCTGCATTTCATTCAACACTTTGATGGGATTGTCAACTTGGTCGGTTTCGCTCCGAAAGTGGATGCTGAGTTTTATGATGCGCGAAAAAGTCCATTAAACGTCATGTTTGCAATTTTATTTTTCTGCTGCAATTGCACATGAAGTTCATCGGTAGAAGAAAGTTCCCATTCAGATAACAGACTTTCGCCATTGTCTAGAGCCAGTTCCGGATTTTTGTTCCGCATCAGTCCCATATCCAGGGCGGGAAGTTAAATTCGGTTTTTCATTTTCTTGTCGTGAATCATTTCAGTCATCTGTAATTATTATTTTCTCGTATTTACCCTATCAACATTGTAACCACCGACCTACCAGACCATAAATAAAGCCACTTCATCCCTGTGGACATGTTGTCGAATCGACCGTTCCTTGCAGTTCGTGCTAAGGCTCGTTCGGTTTCATCACATCGCAGCGAGTTTGTTTTGGTTTCCCCTTTGCCGTGCATGGGGTGTGTTTGCATGTCACTGGCCCATTATCCGGAAAACCTATCGTGAAGTATTGGCATTGGCATCGAAATTTCAATTAAATACCATTAGCTGGGATTTGGGCATTTCAAAATGAGTTCAGTGTATTTATAGCTGCGAATAAACCATGCCAATATTAATTTCGTTGTTCAAATAAAATTAATGAAATCCGAAATTAACTTTGACCGGCCACGGTGAGCAGAAACCAGCGAACGTATTCAAATTGGATTACTAAATTAGTTCACAAGTCACAACCATATACAGATATTAGTTTTTTTTTGTTGTTTCTTTTTGCAGGATATGCCCACTTAGCAACAACTCGGCAGTGGTATTGGGAAAAAAATTAACAGCAAGTGCAATTGTTAGTCGCACAAGTCAGTGTGGTTAGAAACGTTCCAGTTCCAAACATATTTCCAAATCACTTTGAGGTCTTTTTACCAATTGCAATTGAAGTTTAGTGTTAGCCGGTATATTTGAAACTCTGCAGTGGTAACGCGTAAAAAATGAGCAGCAAGTGCAATTGTTAGTCGCACAAGTCAGTTTGGTTAGAAACGTACCAGTTCCAAACATATTTCCAAATCACTTGATGTATTTTTACCAATTGCAATTAAAGTATAGTGTTAGCCGGTATATTTGAAACTCTGCAGTGGTAACGCGTAAAAAATGAGCAGCAAGTGCAATTGTTAGTCGCACAAGTCAGTTTGGTTAGAAACGTACCAGTTCCAAACATATTTCCAAATCACTTGATGTATTTTTACCAATTGCAATTAAAGTATAGTGTTAGCCGGTATATTTGAAACTCTGCAGTGGTAACGCGTAAAAAATGAGCAGCAAGTGCAATTGTTTGTCGCACAAGTCAGTTTGGTTAGAAACGTTCCAGTTCCAAACATATTTCCAAATCACTTTGAGGTATTTTTACCAATTGCAACTGAAGTATATTGTTAGCCGGTCTTTTTAAATTACTAGGTATATTTTTAAATGTCCTGTTTATCAAAAACTAAGCCCAACTCTTAAAAGCATACATCAGCCACACACTGACGCCCTCAATTTGTTATAGAAGCTCCTCACATCTTTGTAGGAAGTAAATATTTCCCACTTGCACCTAAGTATGTTGAATTGTTGAATTAAAATTCTGGCATCCTTGTCCAAGTACTTAGAACTTAAGGGTGCACTTTATTTTTGTTCTTATGATTTATGTGCCCCGCCGAGCTAGGGAATGCAATCATACAGTGTGACGTCAGCGAACTTTTATTGCAGCTATTAATATGCTACGCGACCTCAAAGCAACCCAATAAAAAAATTAACTAGGTCGTAGTCTGAGTACACGTTTTGCATAATCAAGCCAAAATAAAACATAATTTAGCTTTGGCCGTTATTGGTAAAACTGTCGTTGGTACGTGAACTGTTGATATGTATTCCCAAGGAATTGTTTTCAATTAATGGAATCCTTTTATGTTTTCCAGCCACTCAAACAACATAAGGAAGCTAATACACTGCTTTCATAAATTTCATGTGAAATCAATACCGCAAAAGAACGTACATATTCGAAGAAGGGAACAACATTTTGGAACGACATTCATTATATATTCTTTTTTCATCCGAGGACCTAACGATGCTATGCTACGTGAGAGTGGAACTCGATTGGGATTTCTTGGAAAAGTATTTGCTTATTTATTTTGTCACCTACCTTGATTAGACTGGCTGAGGCTGTAATAAACGTACGTAATTGGGGGTGTTTCTAGTTTAAGTTGCGTACACGTGCGACAACTCTGGCATGTGGAATACCGACCAGTTATTTTGAAAATCGTTGCAACTTTAGATTTGCAGGCTGACTTTACACGATGTAAATCTAGGGAAGGCCGAAGTGTTTTTATTTTAAAGGCCCCATCCATATCGGGGTTTTAAGGGTGAGCTATATTTATGACTTATGTTAAAAATTTCTTTTACTATCGTTAAAAATTCGAAATAAATATATTTGGCGGGGATTAGTGAAGCCAACAAGACTCTTATTAACAGATGTTAACATCATCCTTAAATAACATTTCGGGAGCTCATGTTTGTGCACTAAACATAATGCGCTGGCGTTTTTACAAAACACATCAAAGGTTACACTCCCTTGAACATACATATGTGGGTGGTTTCTATTTGTAGGCTACAAATAGTCTTTCACTGTCCATTTGTACTCCATTCTAGTGCCCTGTCAAAGACAAATCGAAGAAAAAGATGTTTAACGATCACCGTAATATTACGAAAGTGTCTTCCCAAATGGCGACAACCATACTTGCAACGTACGTACATTAATCCAGGGGTATAATAAAACCGTCAAATTCCTTCCACAAAACATTTATATCTCCATGTAATTACCCCTAATAAACGAAAATGACGACAACACCCCACTCAGACCCAGCAGTGAGCTGTTCTTGTCGTTTCTAGCGAGCGGGACCACCAAAATATTAAAGAAAATTAGCTTCAATTCCCACGGGGACTATAGAAGAACCCTTCGCACCGACATGCCAATCAAAAAGGAATGCATCGCCTGATATAACTTCTGGTTTTACGTTCGATTGATTCCAGCTTCTTGTACACTCCTCCAGGAGGAGTCACATTTGTCACCATCATCATCCATTCAAATCCAATTAAGTCGGTGGGGGGGGAACTATTTAATTAACCAAAACCAGTAGCAGGACAACAAAAAAACAAAAATAAAATAAACCACCACACCAACCATCCCGCCTTGCGACGAGTGCTAAAAGTGTAATTTATCGGTTCATTAGGTCCGAGTATACGGATAGCATGGACACAGATTTCACCGAGTTCACTCTTCAAACCTAATTAGCGTGTGACCACAGCACGATGTTGCTGCATACACTTCAGCGCGTCCGTGCTCTCCTCATTCGCGCCCGGGCGAACAGAATCAATTAAATAAATTAATTTCATTACGCACATCGGATGGAGATGTAGTGTGCACAATTATAGCATACGCTACGCATCCCTTAATTCCTCGAGGGAGGCGGCTTTGCGGATAGCGAGTCAATACCAAGCCTATAAGGGTATTTGATTTGATTTTGTACTTAAAGCCAAGCGCGGGCGAGTTCGGATGTGGAATAAACTGCAGGCTTCCAACTGCGGCTGTGTTACAGTAGAACCCAAAATTCATGTGAAGAGCGGCATGGCTTTCACTGTCACGGCAAAAGTAACCGGAAGGCAGTTTGCCTGCTTACTTTTCCTCTTTCGTTGTTAATGTTAAAGATGAGCGGCGTTTTTATGTGCCATTCGATTGAGTGGAAAGTTATTATGGTGCACGTTTTGCGATTCACTGGGGGAGCGCAGGTTGATTACATAATAATTCACTGCAATAAGAGCGTGTGTCTTATTGAGCAATGATTCGTAATGAGCACAAAAGAATGATCGGAAATCTCTGGTGTATTGAATTAACGTGGATTATACAGCAGAGTGTTGCACGGTCGTTTCCAGCTCTTTTACGATGGACGTAAAATCAAACAATAAGTATTCGGTTGAGTGGAGACTCCCATTTGTTCGTGTTTTTGCTAAAAGTTTATGCGAGGCGGTTAAAGATTGATTTAATTGAAGGAAGTACTGTTGATTTAAATCAGACTCACGCGTACTCGGGAAAGTAACGTATTTTGGACAAATAAAACGTTCTAGGATATTAACAAAAATATTAGACGCCATCTTGGGAGGTATTTAGTAACTACAAAGTTTTAGTTCAGAGCGCAACCTGAACTGTTATACAAAAAGTTCGTGTTTATTTTTTAGCTCAGACATATCAGAGCTCAGAATTTTTGTTTCTTTTTTCGTTCAGAGCACGATCAGAGCGCGCTCTATAAGCTCAGAATAAATTGACTGAGCAGGCTGAATGAAAAGCTGATTACACACTTTTAGTCACATTTGACAGAAAAAAAAGGATAAGCAAAACAGTTGAAATGGCGGACGAACCGTGTTGTTTTGGAACTGAAAATTAACCAATTTAATGAAAAACAATTAATAAATATTAATTTATGCATTTATGACAGCTAAGTTCAGAGCGCGCTCACAATGCTCGAGCTCAGCTGTGAACCAAAAAAGAAAAACGCCTATTGGTGGCTAAAGTCACTTTTGCAATGTCAGCCATACAGTCGAAATGTCAACTTAATGAATATTCATATGAGACCGAATTTCGAACTTCGAACAACCGAATATAGGTACTCGTACGTAGTTTCTGAATTCTGACATTTTATTCACATGAAAACTTTTTGTAGTCGCAATTCAGTTTCATTTTTTAAGGTTAAGTTCGAACCAATTTGTCATTCGTG
This sequence comes from Cheilosia impressa, assembly GCA_948293265.1. NCBI lineage: Eukaryota > Metazoa > Arthropoda > Insecta > Diptera > Syrphidae > Cheilosia > Cheilosia impressa. Next base: position 50,509,185 of record OX411881.1, on the reverse strand, counting down.
CGCTTGTGGATCGCGACTGTATAATGTGGATTGTGATTAAAGTGTGACAGATCGCGACAAGAATTTTCATTTCGCGGATTTTTGTAAATTTCACTACAGTAGTAACCGTTTAAAGCGAACCCGGTTACAGCGAACTTTCGGTTATAACGAACCATTTCATGAAGTCCCAATCAATGCCCCATAAGAATTATGAATTTTTATTTCGCATATAGCGAACCCGCCTAAGGCGAACTTTCGCATATAACGAACCCATTCTGCGCGTGAAATAAAGAAAATGTCCGGTTATAACGAACCAAAAATCTGTCGCTTTACATTGTCATCCAGAACTTTTCGGGACTTCCCCGAGAACTGTATAGCTGAGTACGAACCAACATTCTCAAACGTCAAAATGTTGTCCTTCAATATAATTTGTTCGGTACTTCCCCGAGTATCCTTATGTTTAGGTACTAACGAAAGGTCGAGTGAAGTGACGCGCTTAAAAATCATTTAAGTAAAATGGCAGATTTAGAAACAAATAAAAGAAAATGTTTCACATTAAAAGGCAAATACGACTTAATAAAGCGTTTAAAACAAGGCGTAAAAGAAAGCATATTGCTTTTAGATGCAAGGAAATGAATCTAAGTAAATCGACTGTTGGCACAATTTGGAAGAAAAGAGAGGAGATCCTGGACCACTTCAATCAAACGAATTCAAAGGTAAAAAAAGTGAAAAAACCTACAAACGAGAGGGTAGATAGGGGATTGTTGAAGAGGTTTAGCCAACAAAGGGCTAACAATGTGACCGTGAGTAGTGCAATTCTACAAAAAAAAAAAAAACAGTGCACTCCGGGAGTGCCGACAGAAGTGAAAACTTGAACAACTCTACGTGTATTTTTTGAATCGTCAGGCAATATTTTGTTGTGCAGGAAATACTTTTAAATGAAGTGTTTTCTAGTTCATTACTATAAACTACTACTACAAAAACCATAGGTACTACCTACAATTTTCATTTTCGTTTAATGCGCTATTGTATACCTACATGAAAAATAAAGCATATCTACTAGCTAATATCCGCGACTTTATCTGCGTAGAATTAGTATTTCGAGTAACTCATAAAAATATTTATATCAATCGGGTCTAAAATTTTCAATATTAGGACAACTGTCAACAAAACTGTTTTGAAATAACATAACAGCGCTTCCCCACAAAATTTTGAAAATTCCTTCTTAGATTCCTATGACTGTAACTCTCTTCCATAAACTAACTATTAAATTTAAAAGTAATTTTTCGCCAAAAACAACAAACGAAAACAGACTCAATAATAATTATAGGAACAAAAACATTTTATTTGAGCGAATGAATTTTTTCCTTTATTATTATTTATATTGATTACATTCGTTATTATGCAATTTGTAGAATATGAACATGTATTCGTTGTGAAATAAAACAACGAATTTAAACTCTCAGAACGCATCCATCAGCAGACAGAAATCACCAAACACACAAACTATCAGTCAGTGTTCTTAGACGTCTCTCTTTATTTTTCCCACGAAGTGTGTTCATTTTCCTTTTTACTAAATTTAAATTAAATAAAAGTAAAATTTGTATTGTTCGGACAAAAATCACACTTAATTAATCTTCAGTATAAAAATCGCAGTTTGCTAACACTTTAATGATTATTTTTTGGTACTAGAAATTGTTGCTATAGCCAAATCTTCTTTTTATGTGCATTTAGTGCGTTATATTCATGGTCAACAAAAAGTTTTTCGAAAATATTAAATTCCCTCAAAAAGGTAGAGATACAACGATGTAGGAACACTGCTGAATTCACACGTATTCACAGATAGTAAAATTGCGAGTGGGAGGGAGGGGCTTATATTGAAAAAAATTGCGGGGGGAATCGGTGAGACGTAGTAAAGCTGTCGGTCTATTTCATACTTAGTTTATGCTCTCTTCGGCCGTTGACTCTCTTTCGTGGCGGCTTTTGTGCTACGGCTACGGCGCTACGGGCATTTATAATTGAAAGATTATTTTTCCCTGAATCCTAGTTTGTACACAACTGCGTAGTTGAAATTGTATGTGTAAGATTGGTTGAGTGTGTGAACAGCAAGAGGTAAATATACTACTACAGAAACAGAAATAATAATAGAGTGGATGGATGGATGGATGGACTATTTTAAACACAAAAATTGCAATCTATTGCTTAAAACGTAAATTTACAAAGCATGCAATTAATTGGTATTCTTTAAAATGGATACCAGTGAAACTTATGAAACGCACACCCGATTGCCCCGCAAATTTTAGAAATAAAATTCTGTCTGAAATTACTTCAGCATGGCAAAGGCAAACACACTTCCCCACATTAACATACATACTGAGTCGTCAAAAGTGGTTGGCAAATGGCAACGCGAACACTGGTATCACACACACACTTGTAGGTAAATTCTCTTAAGGCGCGTTTTGCCATTGTATATAAACCTTAGTTGGCAGTTGGGCAAAACAAATCTCTTAAGTTGTCTGAGATGGCGTCATCATTGCCAACTTGAAAAAAAGATGCCTTTTTCAAAAGGAATTCCTAAATTTCTTCTTTTTTTTAAAGTTTAACAGTAAATCAAAAAATAAACAAAAACAATTTTTTTTTATGCAACAAACAGCTTTCAAATTTGTTTCCAATTTTATTCAACTTACTTGAAGTGGAAGCTGGATTGATGAATGAAATTGGAAACAAATTTTAAAACTGTTTGTTGTTAATAAAATTAGTTTTTGTTTATTTTTTCTATAAGTGTGTTTAAATTTTTGATTTAGGTTCTATTTCACTTTACAGAAAAAAAAAAGATATTTTAGACATTCTTTTATTGAAAAAGGCATCTTTTTCAAGTTTAGCAGTTTTTCGTTAAAAAAGGCTGGCAACGATGCCGCTGATCTGACAACTTAAGAGAATTGTTTTTCCCAACAAATGTTTATATACAATAGCCCAACGCGCCTCAGGAGTCTTCACGAACACTGGTGTCGGCAACATTGGTTACACAACATTGGTGTCGCGAGTTCAATGGTTTTATCCCATATCAAAAGTGCCCCAACGCGCCTAAAGAAGTTATCACTTCAAAAAACCAAAGACTTTTGACGAAAATTGACGAATCAGGAATGCAGTCTTAGCAAGAGTTGGTTAAATAATTTAAAAAACGGCATGATATTAGGACCGGAAAAATTGTTGGCGAAGCGGCAGCAGTTGACATGGGTATTGTTGATGATTGGTTGCAAAACAAATGGCCATGTGTTAAGGGAAACATTAAGGATGAGGACATATTCAACGGCGACGAGACTGGTTTTTTTTTAAACTTACGCCTAATAGAACATTGCATTTTAAAGGAGAGACATGCGTTGGTGGAAAACTATCAAAAGAACGCATAACCGTATTGGTCGTGGCAAATTTTTTGGGGACAGAAAAAAGGAGACAGCTGGTCATAGGAAAACCAAAAAATCCCAGGTGCTTTAAGAACATCAAACAATTGCCGGTGAACTACAAAAATAATCAGAGGGCTTGGATGACTCCGATTTTTTTTTAAATGAGTTAAGGCAGTGGGACAATGAACTACGTCGCAAAGATAGAAAAATTATATTACTAGTGGATAATTGCCCGGCACATCCTGAGGTAAAGGATTTGAAGTCAATTAAGTTAGTGTTCATGCCTCCTAACACAAGCTCCAGGTTGCAACCTATGGACCAAGGTGTCCTTCGCAGTTTAAAGAGCAATTATCGGCATTTGCTTCTCATGAAAGTGATAAATTCAATTGAAAAAAAAGAAGACAACTTTACACCTAACCTACTAGATGCCATAAATTTAATTCATATGGTGGATTCATCAGAAGTGAGGACAATTTCGATTTGGAGGACGACATACCCTTAATTGACTGGCTCAGACTTAACCACGATGAAGACATAGGTTCTCAAAATGCATTAAAAACAGTTATCGATAGCGACGCTTTTGAAGAATATGTACACTTTGATGACAACCATTATAAGTGTAGAACTTCTGGATGATGATGCAATTGTGGATTCTGTAAGCGGTAGTGGAGATGTTGACGAGAATGAAGACGACGAAGTTAGTGAGAATGACGAATTTGTAGCAGCTCCAGTACCTATATCGGACGCGTTACGCTATGCTGAGGGCCTTCGTGCTTTTCTTCAATCACAAAACACTTCCCAAAGAATTTTCAATGGACTTGCAGACGCCGAATTGTTTTTAAGCGAATTGAAATCTTCTCAAACAAAACAATCTAAAATTCATGACTTTTTTAAATAAAAAATTTAATAATAAAAATTTTCCTTTTTTTTTTTGATTTTCAAAACAAAACTTGATGATTTTTTTAGCGTATCACTTATAACGAACCAATTTGGTCAGTCCCTTCGAGTTCGTTATAAGCGGACACTACTGTATTTAAATCAACTGCGACTCAGGTTTTTTAATGCTTTTGTGATAGAACAAGGAACAATTTATTTTTAACTCATAAATGCAGTAAAATTAAACTTTTCGCCATTCCCATATTCGCAATTCGTTCTCATGTGGATAATCCTTTAGAAATTCCTGACAAGACTAAAAATACTGTCCACAAGATCAATAGAAATTTCAGACAAGATTTAACGCTGCCACCAGACAAACAGAAGTTTTGAACGCACCAACTGTCATAAGAATTGCAAGTCCTCTATTGTACCTTTTCTTACTTCAAATATAATATAGACAAACATAAACCAAGAGTCCTTCGTTTTTTTGTACGGATAAAATTCAATCCGTCATCCCCAAGGTGGTAGGTGATTTTTATTTTAGTTCACATCGACTAAACTTGAAAAGTTTGCCATGGCTGTCAAAGTTGCTGCGTCTCCCTTATTCACAATACCCACAAAAGATAGATAGGTCTGCCTCTGCACTTAAGCTATACCTATCTACAAACAAAACCAGCTTCACGGAGGTGATGAAAGTTACTTCACCACAACTGACATTTGAGAATCGGGTGTGATTCAGAGTCAAACCCAATTTTCGATCACCTCACGCACAAAAGTGCTGATTTTGATTTAATTTGCCGTAAAACATGAGCAAAATCGGTCATTATGTCGGCCGTACACACGGCGAGGATGAGTGTGATCAAAGTCAACGTTCAACGAACCACCGAACTGCGCATAATTCACCAAACGAGTGTGCACTAAATTGAGCGTACGTTTAAGTACTTTCGGAAGTGTAAATGTCGTTTGCATTCAAATATAGCAATTATGTAGATTCGGGCTGCACATGAACTTGAGTATTCGCACTGGCGATTTCTTTAAATAGACAATTGGGTTTAGCAATAGGCATCAGTTGTTCTATCGCTATCGTCGGAACATATCGCAATATGGCCAAACTTATTCAGACAGTTTTTATTGCATTATTGGTATATGTCTGCAGTGCATCGCCTGCGCGACTAGAAAAGCTGACTCCATCTAAATCGAAACTTTTGGCTCGCCAAGAGGCGCTTGAGGACATACCAGCGCAGACTCCATACCCTCCGGCTGGCATCAGACCAGAAGTTCCATTTAATCTGCCAACTGAGGTGGAAAGTGTAGTCGCCCCCGCTGCAGACATTGTGACTAGCGGAAAAGTTAACGCACCAGCCGACTATTACCTTCCGCCCATTTTTGAGGCGTCGAAGTTCTCTGCACCATCCGAGACTTATGGACTACCTGCTGAGACTTATGGACCACCTGCTGAGACTTATGGACCTCCTGAGCTTAGTCCGGTAGATGAAAACAGTCAAGTCGGCAAAGATGATGCACAGTCCGAAGAAGCTCAACCAGAGGAGACCCAACAAGAGGATGTTCTGCCGGAGGAAACTCAGCCAGAGGAAGCTGAGTCATCATCTCCAAAACCGGCGGAAGAAGAACTCCAAGTCGAAGCTGAACCAGAGCAAGAGGTATCAGCTGAAGCACAAGTTGAAATTGCAGGGGAAGCAAATAGTGAGCTTCTCGGACGTATTGTCTTGGCTAAGAAGAGCAGCAACAAAAAGGCAGAAAAATTGCAAACACTGCAACCCGTTTCAGCTCAGCAGTTCTTTTTGATTGACGGCAGACTGTATAGCGTAAGGGAATAGATTGGTATTAGTTGTTGTTTCGTTATTTATTATTAATAAATTTTAATTTTAACTCTGACTTCTATACTGTTGCACTGGTGACGTGAGTCTTTTTTAACTGATGGCGTTTTCGATTGAAGAAAAGAATTGGCCTTTCTATGAACTTGTAAAAAAAATGCATACTTCTATTGCGAATGTATGCTTTTCGTATAGGTGAATAAAATTTTCTAAGCACTTTTCGATTGGGCATTTCAGATTTTTGCTGCCAAACATTGAATCCGACTTGTACTGGTTCTTTTGTATATTGAGTTCGCTGCAAAAAACACTTGTTTTTCATGTGCACTGGAAATCTATTGTAATTGATTCAAAGGTTCTAAAGTTCAAAGATTCAAGGGTTCAAGGGTTCAAAGGTTCAAAGATTCAAGGGTTCAAGGGTTCAAGGGTTCAAAGGTTCAAGGGTTCAAAGGTTTAAAGGTTCAAGGGTTCAAAGGTTCAAAGGTTCAAGGGTTCAAAGGTTCAAAGGTTCAAAGGTTCAAGGGTTCAAAGGTTCAAGGGTTCAAAGGTTCACAGGTTCAAGGGTTCAAAGGTTGAAAGGTTCAAAGGTTCAAAGGTTTAGTTCAAAGGTTCAAAGGTTCAAAGGTTCAAGGGTTCAAAGGTTCAAAGGTTCAAGGGTTCAAAGGTTCAAAGGTTCAAAGGTTCAAAGGTTCAAAGGTTCAAAGGTTCAAGGGTTCAAAGATTCAAAGGTTCAAGGGTTCAAAGGTTCAAAGGTTCAAAGGTTCAAAGGTTCAAAGGTTCAAAGGTTCAAAGGTTCAAAGGTTCAAGGGTTCAAAGGTTCAAAGGTTCAAAGGTTCAAAGGTTCAAAAGTTCAAAGGTTCAAAGGTTCAGTTCAAAGGTTCAAAGGTTCAAAGGTTCAAGGGTTCAAAGGTTCAAAGGTTCAAAGGTTCAAAGGTTCAAAGGTTCAAAGGTTCAAAGGTTCAAAGGTTCAAAGGTTCAAAGGTTCAAAGGTTCAAAGGTTCAAAGGTTCAAAGGTTCAAGGGTTCAAAGGTTCAACGGTTCAAAGGTTCAAAGGTTCAAAGGTTCAAAGGTTCAAGGGTTCAAAGGTTCAAAGGTTCAAAGGTTCAAAGGTTCAAGGGTTCAAAGGTTCAAAGTTTCAAAGGTTCAAACGTTCAAGGGTTCAAAGGTTCAAAAGTTCAAAGGTTCAAAGGTTCAAAGGTTCAGTTCAAAGGTTCAAAGGTTCAAAGGTTCAAAGGTTCAAGGGTTCAAAAGTTCAAAGGTTCAAGGGTTCAAAGGTTCAAAGGTTCAAAGGTTCAAAGGTTCAAAGGTTCAAAGGTTCAAAGGTTCAAGGGTTCAAAGGTTCAACGGTTCAAAGGTTCAAAGGTTCAAAGGTTCAAAGGTTCAAAGGTTCAAAGGTTCAAGGGTTCAAAGGTTCAAAGGTTCAAAGGTTCAAAGGTTCAAGGGTTCAAAGGTTCAAAGTTTCAAAGGTTCAAACGTTCAAGGGTTCAAAGGTTCAAAAGTTCAAAGGTTCAAAGGTTCAAAGGTTCAGTTCAAAGGTTCAAAGGTTCAAAGGTTCAAGGGTTCAAAAGTTCAAAGGTTCAAGGGTTCAAAGGTTCAAAGGTTCAAAGGTTCAAAGGTTCAAAGGTTCATAGGTTCAACGGTTCAAAGGTTCAAAGGTTCAAAGGTTCAAAGGTTCAAGGGTTCAAAGGTTCAAAGGTTCAAAGGTTCAAAGGTTCAAGGGTTCAAAGGTTCAAAGGTTCAAAGGTTCAAGGGTTCAAAGGTTCAAAGGTTCAAAGGTTCAAAGGTTCAAGGGTTCAAAGGTTCAAAGGTTCAAAGGTTCAAAGGTTCAAAGGTTCAAAGGTTCAAAGGTTCAAAGGTTCAAAGGTTCAAAGGTTCAAAGGTTCAAAGGTTCAAGGGTTCAAAGGTTCAAAGGTTCAAAGGTTCAAGGGTTCAAAGGTTCAAAGGTTCAAAGGTTCAAAGGTTCAAAGGTTCAAGGGTTCAAAGGTTCAAAGGTTCAAAGGTTCAAGGGTTCAAAGGTTCAAAGGTTCAAAGGTTCAAAGGTTCAAAGGTTCAAAGGTTCAAGGGTTCAAAGGTTCAAAGGTTCAAAGGTTCAAAAGTTCAAAGGTTCAAAGGTTCAAAGGTTCAAAGATTCAAGGGTTCAAAGGTTCAAAGGTTCAAAGGTTCAAAGGTTCAAAGGTTCAAAGGTTCAAAGGTTCAAAGGTTCAAGGGTTCAAAGGTTCAACGGTTCAAAGGTTCAAAGGTTCAAAGGTTCAAAGGTTCAAAGTTTCAAAGGTTCAAAGGTTCAAAGGTTCAAAGGTTCAAAGGTTCAAAGGTTCAAAGGTTCAAAAGTTCAAAGGTTCAAGGGTTCAAAGGTTCAAAGGTTCAAAGGTTCAAGGGTTCAAAGGTTCAAAGGTTCAAAGGTTTAAAGGTTCAAAGGTTCAAGGGTTCAAAGGTTCAAAGGTTCAAAGGTTCAAAAGTTCAAAGGTTCAAAGGTTCAGTTCAAAGGTTCAAAGGTTCAAAGGTTCAAGGGTTCAAAGGTTCAAAGGTTCAAAGGTTCAAAGGTTCAAAGGTTCAAAGGTTCAAAGGTTCAAAGGTTCAAAGGTTCAAAGGTTCAAGGGTTCAAAGGTTCAACGGTTCAAAGGTTCAAAGGTTCAAAGGTTCAAAGGTTCAAAGTTTCAAAGGTTCAAAGGTTCAAAGGTTCAAAGGTTCAAAGGTTCAAAGGTTCAAAGGTTCAAAGGTTCAAAGGTTCAAGGGTTTAAAGGTTCAAAGTTTCAAAGGTTCAAACGTTCAAGGGTTCAAAGGTTCAAAAGTTCAAAGGTTCAAAGGTTCAAAGGTTCAGTTCAAAGGTTCAAAGTTCAAAGGTTCAAAGGTTCAAAGGTTCAAAGGTTCAAAGGTTCAAGGGTTCAAAGGTTCAAAGGTTCAAAGGTTCAAAGGTTCAAAAGTTCAAAGGTTCAAGGGTTCAAAGGTTCAAAAGTTCAAAGGTTCAAAGGTTCAAAGGTTCAAAGGTTCAAAGGTTCAAAGGTTCAAAGGTTCAAAGGTTCAAAGGTTCAAAGGTTCAAAGGTTCAAAGGTTCAAAGGTTCAAAGGTTCAAGGGTTCAAAGGTTCAACGGTTCAAAGGTTCAAAGGTTCAAAGGTTCAAAGGTTCACAGTTTCAAAGGTTCAAAGGTTCAAAGGTTCTAAGGTTCAAAGGTTCAAAGGTTCAAAGGTTCAAAGGTTCAAAGGTTCAAAGGTTCAAAGGTTCAAAGGTTCAAAGGTTCAAGGGTTCAAAGGTTCAAAGGTTCAAAGGTTCAGTTCAAAGGTTCAAAGTTCAAAGGTTCAAAGGTTCAAAGGTTCAAAGGTTCAAAGGTTCAAAGGTTCAAAGGTTCAAAGGTTCAAGGGTTCAAAGGTTCAAAGGTTCAAAGGTTTAAAGGTTCAAAGGTTCAAGGGTTCAAAGGTTCAAAGGTTCAAAGGTTCAAAAGTTCAAAGGTTCAAAGGTTCAGTTCAAAGGTTCAAAGGTTCAAAGGTTCAAGGGTTCAAAGGTTCAAAGGTTCAAAGGTTTAAAGGTTCAAAGGTTCAAGGGTTCAAAGGTTCAAAGGTTCAAAGGTTCAAAAGTTCAAAGGTTCAAAGGTTCAGTTCAAAGGTTCAAAGGTTCAAAGGTTCAAAGGTTCAAGGGTTCAAAGGTTCAAAGGTTCAAAGGTTTAAAGGTTCAAAGGTTCAAGGGTTCAAAGGTTCAAAGGTTCAAAGGTTCAAAAGTTCAAAGGTTCAAAGGTTCAGTTCAAAGGTTCAAAGGTTCAAAGGTTCAAGGGTTCAAAGGTTCAAAGGTTCAAAGGTTTAAAGGTTCAAAGGTTCAAGGGTTCAAAGGTTCAAAGGTTCAAAGGTTCAAAGGTTCAAAGGTTCAAAGGTTCAAAGGTTCAAAGGTTCAAAGGTTCAAAAGTTCAAAGGTTCAAAGGTTCAGTTCAAAGGTTCAAAGGTTCAAAGGTTCAAGGGTTCAAAGGTTCAAAGGTTCAAAGTTCAAAGGTTCAAAGGTTCAAAGGTTCAAAGGTTCAAAGGTTCAAAGGTTCAAAGGTTCAAAGGTTCAAGGGTTCAAAGGTTCAAAGGTTCAAAGGTTTAAAGGTTCAAAGGTTCAAGGGTTCAAAGGTTCAAAGGTTCAAAGGTTCAAAAGTTCAAAGGTTCAAAGGTTCAGTTCAAAGGTTCAAAGGTTCAAAGGTTCAAGGGTTCAAAGGTTCAAAGGTTCAAAGGTTCAAAGGTTCAAAGTTTCAAAGGTTCAAAGGTTCAAAGGTTCAAAAGTTCAAAGGTTCAAAGGTTCAGTTCAAAGGTTCAAAGGTTCAAAGGTTCAAGGGTTCAAAGGTTCAAAGGTTCAAAGGTTCAAAGGTTCAAAGGTTCAAAGGTTCAAAGGTTCAAGGGTTTAAAGGTTCAAAGTTTCAAAGGTTCAAACGTTCAAGGGTTCAAAGGTTCAAAAGTTCAAAGGTTCAAAGGTTCAAAGGTTCAGTTCAAAGGTTCAAAGTTCAAAGGTTCAAAGGTTCAAAGGTTCAAAGGTTCAAAGGTTCAACGGTTCAAAGGTTCAAAGGTTCAAAGGTTAAAAGGTTCAAGGGTTCAAAGGTTCAAAGGTTCAAAGGTTCAAAGGTTCCAAAGTTCAAAGGTTCAAGGGTTCAAAGGTTCAAAGGTATAAAGGTTCAAAGGTTCAAAGGTTCAAAGGTATAAAGGTTCAAAGGTTCAAAGGTTCAAAGGTTCAAAGGTTCAAAAGTTCAAAGGTTCAAAGGTTCAAAGGTTCAAGGGTTCAAAGGTTCAAAGGTTCAAAGGTTCAAACGTTCAAGGGTTCAAAGGTACAAGGGTTCAAAGGTTCAAAGGTTCAAAGGTTCAAAGGTTCAAAGGTTCAAGGGTTCAAAGGTTCAAAGGTTCAAAGGTTCAAAGGTTCAAAGGTTCAAAGGTTCAAAGGTTCAAAGGTTCAAAGGTTCAAAGGTTCAAAGGTTCAAAGGTTCAAAGGTTCAAAGGTTCAAAGGTTCAAAGGTTCAAAGGTTCAAAGGTTCTAAGGTTCAAAGGTTCAAAGGTTCAAAGGTTCAAAGGTTCAAAGGTTCAAAGGTTCAAAGGTTCAAAGGTTCAAAGGTTCAAAGGTTCAAAGGTTCAAAGGTTCAAAGGTTCAAAAGTTCAAAGGTTCAAGGGTTCAAAGGTTCAAAGGTTCAAAGGTTCAAGGGTTCAAAGGTTCAAAGGTTCAAAGGTTCAAAAGTTCAAACGTTCAAAGGTTCAAAAGTTAAGTTCAAAGGTTCAAAGGTTCAAGGGTTCAAAGTTTCAAAGGTTCAAAGGTTCAAAGGTTCAAAGGTTCAAAGGTTCAAAGGTTCAAAGGTTCAAAGGTTCAAAGGTTCAAAGGTTCAAAGGTTCAAAGGTTCAAAGGTTCAAAGGTTCAAAGGTTCAAAGGTTCAAAGGTTCAAAGGTTCAAAGGTTCAAGGGTTCAAAGGTTCAAAGGTTGAAAGGTTCAAACGTTCAAGGCTTCAAAGGTTCAAGGGTTCAAAGGTTCAAAGGTTCAAAGGTTCAAAGGTTCAAAGGTTCAAAGGTTCAAAGGTTCAAAGGTTCAAAGGTTCAAAGGTTCAAAGGTTCAAAGGTTCAAAGGTTCAAAGGTTCAAAGGTTCAAAAGTTCAAAGGTTCAAAGGTTCAAAGGTTCAAAAGTTCAAAGGTTCAAAGGTTCAAAGGTTCAGTTCAAAGGTTCAACGGTTCAAAGGTTCAAAGGTTCAAGGGTTCAAAGGTTCAAAGGTTCAAAAGTTCAAAGGTTCAAAGGTTCAAAGGTTCAAAGGTTCAAAAGTTCAAAGGTTCAAAGGTTCAAAGGTTCAGTTCAAAGGTTCAACGGTTCAAAGGTTCAACGGTTCAAAGGTTCAAAGGTTCAAAGGTTCAAAGGTTCAAGGGTTCAAAGGTTCAAAGGTTCAAAGGTTCAAAGGTTCAAAGGTTCAAGGGTTCAAAGGTTCAAAGGTTCAAAGGTTCAGTTCAAAGGTTCAACGGTTCAAAGGTTCAAAGGTTCAAAGGTTCAAAGGTTAAAAAGGTTCAAAGGTTCAAAGGTTCAAAGGTTCAAAGGTTCAAGGGTTCAAAGGTTCAAAGGTTCAAAGGTTCAAACGTTCAAGGGTTCAAAGGTTCAAGCGTTCAAAGGTTCAAAGGTTCAAAGGTTCAAAGGTTCAAAGGTTCAAAGGTTCAAAGGTTCAAGGGTTCAAAGGTTCAAAGGTTCAAAGGTTCAAGGGTTCAAAGGTTCAAGGGTTCAAAGGTTCAAAGGTTCAAGGGTTCAAAGGTTCAAAGGTTCAAAGGTTCAAAGGTTCAAAGGTTCAAGGCTTCAAAGGTTCAAAGGTTCAAAGGTTCAAAGGTTCAAAGGTTCAAGGGTTCAAAGGTTCAAGGGTTCAAAGGTTCAAAGGTTCAAAGGTTCAAAGGTTCAAAGGTTCAAAGGTTCAGTTCAAAGGTTCAACGGTTCAAAGGTTCAAAGGTTCAAGGGTTCAAAGGTTCAAAGGTTCAAGGGTTCAAAGGTTCAAAGGTTCAAAGGTTCAAGGGTTCAAAGGATCAAAGGTTCAAAGGTTCAAAGGTTCAAAGGTTCAAAGGTTCAAAGGTTCAAAGGTTCAAAGGTTCAAAGGTTCAAGGCTTCAAAGGTTCAAAGGTTCAAAGGTTCAAAGGTTCAAGGGTTCAAAGGGTTCAAGGCTTCAAAGGTTCAAAGGTTCAAAGGTTCAAAGGTTCAAAGGTTCAAGGGTTCAAAGGTTCAAGGGTTCAAAGGTTCAAAGGTTCAAAGGTTCAAAGGTTCAAAGGTTCAAAGGTTCAAAGGTTCAAAGGTTCAAAGGTTCAAAGGTTCAAAGGTTCAAAGGTTCAAAGGTTCAAGGGTTCAAAGGTTCAAGGGTTCAAAGGTTCAAAGATTCAAAGGTTCAAAGGTTCAAAGATTCAAAGGTTCAAAGGTTCAAAAGTTCAAAGGTTCAAAGGTTCAAAGGTTCAGTTCAAAGGTTCAAAGGTTCAAAGTTTCAAAGGTTCAAGGGTTCAAAGGTTCAAAGGTTCAAAGGTTCAAAGGTTCAAAGGTTCAAAGGTTCAAGGGTTCAAAGGTTCAACGGTTCAAAGGTTCAAAGGTTCAAAGGTTCAAAGGTTCAAAGGTTCAAAGGTTCAAAGGTTCAAAAGTTCAAAGGTACAAAGGTGCAAAGGTTCAAAGGTTCAGTTCAAAGGTTCAACGGTTCAAGGGTTCAAAGGTTCAAGGGTTCAAAGGTTCAAAGGTTCAAGGGTTCAAAGATTCAAAGGTTCAAAGGTTCAAAGGTTCAAAGGTTCAAAGGTTCAAAGGTTCAAAGGTTGAAAGGTTCAAAGGTTCAAAGGTTCAAGGGTTCAAAGGTTCAAAGGTTCAAGGGTTCATAGGTTCAAAGGTTCAAAGATTCAAAGGTTCAAAGGTTCAAAAGTTCAAAGGTTCAAAGGTTCAAAGGTTCAGTTCAAAGGTTCAAAGGTTCAAAGTTTCAAAGGTTCAAGGGTTCAAAGGTTCAAAGGTTCAAAGGTTCAAAGGTTCAAAGGTTCAAAGGTTCAAGGGTTCAACGGTTCAAAGGTTCAAAGGTTCAAGGCTTCAAAGGCTCAAATTTTCAAAGGTTCAAAGGTTCAAAGGTTCAAAGGTTCAAAGGTTCAAAGGTTCAAAGGTTCAAAGGTTCAAAGGTTCAAAGGTTCAAAGGTTCAAAGGTTCAAAGGTTCAAAGGTTCAAATGTTCAAGGGTTCAAAAGTTCAAAGGTTCAAAGGTTCAAAGGTTCAAAGGTTCAAAGGTTCAAAGGTTCAAAGGTTCAAAGGTTCAAAGGTTCAAAGGTTCAAAGGTTCAAAGGTTCAAGGGTTCAAAGGTTCAAAGGTTCAACGGTTCAAAGGTTCAAAGGTTCAAAGGTTCAAAGGTTCAAGGGTTCAAAGGTTCAAAGGTTCAAAGGTTCAAAGGTTCAAAGGTTCAAAGTTTCAAAGGTTCAAAGGTTCAAAGGTTCAAAGGTTCAAAGGTTCAAAGGTTCAAAGGTTCAAGGGTTTAAAGGTTCAAAGTTTCAAAGGTTCAAACGTTCAAGGGTTCAAAGGTTCAAAAGTTCAAAGGTTCAAAGGTTCAAAGGTTCAAAGGTTCAGTTCAAAGGTTCAAAGTTCAAAGGTTCAAAGGTTCAAAGGTTCAAAGGTTCAAAGGTTCAAAGGTTCAAAGGTTCAAAGGTTCAAAGGTTCAAAGGTTCAAGGGTTCAAAGGTTCAAAGGTTCAAAGGTTTAAAGGTTCAAAGGTTCAAGGGTTCAAAGGTTCAAAGGTTCAAAGGTTCAGTTCAAAGGTTCAAAGGTTCAAAGGTTCAATTGTTCAAAGGTTCAAAGGTTCAAAGGTTCAAAGGTTCAAAGGTTCAAAGGTTCAAAAGTTCAAAGGCTCAAAGGTTCAAAGGTTCAAAGGTTCAAAAGTTCAAAGGTTCAATTGTTCAAAGGTTCAAAGGTTCAAAGGTTCAAAGGTTCAAAGGTTCAAAGGTTCAAAGGTTCAAGGGTTCAAAGGTTCAAAGGTTCAAAGGTTTAAAGGTTCAAAGGTTCAAGGGTTCAAAGGTTCAAAGGTTCAAAGGTTCAAAAGTTCAAAGGTTCAAAGGTTCAGTTCAAAGGTTCAAAGGTTCAAAAGTTCAAAGGTTCAAAGGTTCAGTTCAAAGGTTCAAAGGTTCAAAGGTTCAATTGTTCAAAGGTTCAAAGGTTCAAAGGTTCAAAGGTTCAAAGGTTCAAAGGTTCAAAGGTTCAAAGGTTCAAAGGTTCAAAGGTTCAAAGGTTCAAAAGTTCAAAGGTTCAAAGGTTCAAAGGTTCAAAAGTTCAAAGGTTCAAAGGTTCAAAGGTTCAGTTCAAAGGTTCAACGGTTCAAAGGTTCAACGGTTCAAAGGTTCAAAGGTTCAAGGGTTCAAAGGTTCAAAGGTTCAAAGGTTCAAGGGTTCAAAGGTTCAAAGGTTCAAAGGTTCAAAAGTTCAAACGTTCAAAGGTTCAAAAGTTAAGTTCAAAGGTTCAAAGGTTCAAGGGTTCAAAGTTTCAAAGGTTCAAAGGTTCAAAGGTTCAAAGGTTCAAAGGTTCAAAGGTTCAAAGGTTCAAAGGTTCAAAGGTTCAAAGGTTCAAAGGTTCAAAGGTTCAAAGGTTCAAAGGTTCAAAGGTTCAAAGGTTCAAAGGTTCAAAGGTTCAAAGGTTCAAAGGTTCAAAGGTTCAAGGGTTCAAAGGTTCAAAGGTTGAAAGGTTCAAACGTTCAAGGCTTCAAAGGTTCAAGGGTTCAAAGGTTCAAAGGTTCAAAGGTTCAAAGGTTCAAAGGTTCAAAGGTTCAAAGGTTCAAAGGTTCAAAGGTTCAAAGGTTCAAAGGTTCAAAGGTTCAAAGGTTCAAAGGTTCAAAGGTTCAACGGTTCAAAGGTTCAACGGTTCAAAGGTTCAAAGGTTCAAAGGTTCAAAGGTTCAAGGGTTCAAAGGTTCAAAGGTTCAAAGGTTCAAAGGTTCAAAGGTTCAAGGGTTCAAAGGTTCAAAGGTTCAAAGGTTCAAAGGTTCAGTTCAAAGGTTCAACGGTTCAAAGGTTCAAAGGTTCAAAGGTTCAAAGGTTAAAAAGGTTCAAAGGTTCAAAGGTTCAAAGGTTCAAGGGTTCAAAGGTTCAAAGGTTCAAAGGTTCAAACGTTCAAGGGTTCAAAGGTTCAAGCGTTCAAAGGTTCAAAGGTTCAAAGGTTCAAAGGTTCAAAGGTTCAAAGGTTCAAAGGTTCAAAGGTTCAAAGGTTCAAAGGTTCAAAGGTTCAAAGGTTTAAAAGTTCAAAGGTTCAAAGGTTCAAAGGTTCAAAGGTTCAAGGGTTCAAAGGTTCAAAGGTTCAAAGGTTCAAAGGTTCAAGGGTTCAAAGGTTCAAGGGTTCAAAGGTTCAAAGGTTCAAGGGTTCAAAGGTTCAAAGGTTCAAAGGTTCAAAGGTTCAAAGGTTCAAGGCTTCAAAGGTTCAAAGGTTCAAAGGTTCAAAGGTTCAAAGGTTCAAGGGTTCAAAGGTTCAAGGGTTCAAAGGTTCAAAGGTTCAAAGGTTCAAAGGTTCAAAGGTTCAAAGGTTCAGTTCAAAGGTTCAACGGTTCAAAGGTTCAAAGGTTCAAGGGTTCAAAGGTTCAAAGGTTCAAGGGTTCAAAGGTTCAAAGGTTCAAAGGTTCAAGGGTTCAAAGGTTCAAAGGTTCAAAGGTTCAAAGGTTCAAAGGTTCAAGGCTTCAAAGGTTCAAAGGTTCAAAGGTTCAAAGGTTCAAAGGTTCAAGGGTTCAAAGGGTTCAAGGCTTCAAAGGTTCAAAGGTTCAAAGGTTCAAGGGTTCAAAGGTTCAAGGGTTCAAAGGTTCAAAGGTTCAAAGGTTCAAAGGTTCAAAGGTTCAAAGGTTCAAAGGTTCAAAGGTTCAAAGGTTCAAAGGTTCAAAGGTTCAAAGGTTCAAAGGTTCAAAGGTTCAAAGGTTCAAAGGTTCAAAGGTTCAAAGGTTCAAAGGTTCAAAGGTTCAAGGGTTCAAAGGTTCAAGGGTTCAAAGGTTCAAAGATTCAAAGGTTCAAAGGTTCAAAGATTCAAAGGTTCAAAGGTTCAAAAGTTCAAAGGTTCAAAGGTTCAGTTCAAAGGTTCAAAGGTTCAAAGTTTCAAAGGTTCAAGGGTTCAAAGGTTCAAAGGTTCAAAGGTTCAAAGGTTCAAAGGTTCAAAGGTTCAAAGGTTCAAAGGTTCAAAGGTTCAAAGGTTCAAAGGTTCAAGGGTTCAAAGGTTCAACGGTTCAAAGGTTCAAAGGTTCAAAGGTTCAAAGGTTCAAAGGTTCAAAGGTTCAAAAGTTCAAAGGTACAAAGGTACAAAGGTTCAAAGGTTCAGTTCAAAGGTTCAACGGTTCAAGGGTTCAAAGGTTCAAGGGTTCAAAGGTTCAAAGGTTCAAGGGTTCAAAGGTTCAAAGGTTCAAAGGTTCAAAGGTTCAAAGGTTCAAAGGTTCAAAGGTTCAAAGGTTGAAAGGTTCAAAGGTTCAAAGGTTCAAGGGTTCAAAGGTTCAAAGGTTCAAGGGTTCATAGGTTCAAAGGTTCAAAGATTCAAAGGTTCAAAGGTTCAAAAGTTCAAAGGTTCAAAGGTTCAAAGGTTCAGTTCAAAGGTTCAAAGGTTCAAAGTTTCAAAGGTTCAAGGGTTCAAAGGTTCAAAGGTTCAAAGGTTCAAAGGTTCAAAGGTTCAAAGGTTCAAAGGTTCAAAGGTTCAAAGGTTCAAAGGTTCAAAGGTTCAAAAGTTCAAAGGTTCAAAGGTTCAAAGGTTCAGTTCAAAGGTTCAAAGTTCAAAGGTTCAAAGGTTCAAAGGTTCAAAGGTTCAAAGGTTCAAAGGTTCAACGGTTCAAAGGTTCAAAGGTTCAAAGGTTCAAGGGTTCAAAGGTTCAAAGGTTCAAAGGTTCAAAGGTTCAAAAGTTCAAAGGTTCAAGGGTTCAAAGGTTCAAAAGTTCAAAGGTTCAAGGGTTCAAAGGTTCAAAGGTTCAAAGGTTCAAAGGTTCAAAGGTTCAAAGGTTCAAAGGTTCAAAGGTTCAAAGGTTCAAAGGTTCAAAGGTTCAAAGGTTCAAAGGTTCAAAGGTTCAAAGGTTCAAAGGTTCAAGGGTTCAAAGGTTCAAAGGTTCAAAGGTTCAAAGGTTCAAAGGTTCAAAGGTTCAAAGGTTCAAAGGTTCAAGGCTTCAAAGGTTCAAAGGTTCAAAGGTTCAAAAGTTCAAAGGTTCAAAGGTTCAAAGGTTCAGTTCAAAGGTTCAAGGGTTCAAAGGTTCAAAGGTTCAAAGGTTTAAAGGTTCAAAGGTTCTAAGGTTCAAAGGTTCAAAGGTTCAAAGGTTCAAGGGTTCAAAGGTTCAAAGGTTCAAAAGTTCAAAGGTTCAAGGCTTCAAAGGTTCAAAGGTTCAAAGGTTCAAAAGTTCAAAGGTTCAAAGGTTCAAAGGTTCAGTTCAAAGGTTCAAGGGTTCAAAGGTTCAACGGCTCAAAGGTTCAAAGGTTTAAAGGTTCAAAGGTTCAAAGGTTCAAAGGTTCAAAGGTTCAAGGGTTCAAAGGTTCAAAGGTTCAACGGTTCAAAGGTTCAAAGGTTCAAAGGTTCAAAGGTTCAAAGGTTCAAAGGTTCAAGGGTTCAAAGGTTCAAAGGTTCAAAGGTTCAAAGGTTCAAAGGTTCAAAGGTTCAAAGGTTCAAAGGTTCAAAGGTTCAAAGGTTCAAAGGCTCAATGGCTCAAAAGTTCAAAGGTTCAAAGGTTCAGTTCAAAGGTTCAAAGGTTCAAAGGTTCAAAGGTTCAAAGGTTCAAAGGTTCAAAGGTTCAAAGGTTCAAAGGTTCAAAGGTTCAAAGGTTCAAAGGTTCAATTGTTCAAAGGTTCAAAGGTTCAAAGGTTCAAAGGTTCAAAGGTTCAAGGGTTCAAAAGTTCAAAGGTTCAAAGGTTCAAAGGTTCAGTTCAAAGGTTCAAATCTTCAAAGGTTCAAAGGTTCAAAGGTTCAAAGTTTCAAAGGTTCAAAGGTTCAAGAGTTCAAAGGTTCAAAGGTTCAAAGGTTCAAAGGTTCAAAGGTTCAAAGGTTCAAAGGTTCAAAGGTTCAAAGGTTCAAGGGTTCAAGGGTTCAAGGGTTCAAGGGTTCAAAGGTTCAACGGTTCAAAGGTTCAAAGGTTCAAAGGTTCAAAGGTTCAAAGGTTCAAAGGTTTAAGGGTTCAAAGGTTCAGAGGTTCAAAGGTTCAAAGGTTCAAGGGTTCAAAGGTTCAAAGGTTGAAAGGTTCAAAGGTTCAAAGGTTCAAAGGTTCAAAGGTTCAAAGGTTCAAGGGTTCAAAGGTTCAAAGGCTCAAAAGTTCAAAGGTTCAAAGGTTCAAAGGTTCAGTTCAAAGGTTCAAAGGTTCAAAGGTTCAAAGGTTCAAAGGTTCAAAGGTTCAAAGGTTCAAAGGTTCAAAGGTTCAAAGGTTCAAAGGTTCAAATGTTCAAAGGTTCAAAGGTTCAAAGGTTCAAAGGTTCAAAGGTTCAAAGGTTCAAAGGTTTAAAGTTTCAAAGGTTCAAAGGTTCAAAAGTTCAAAGGTTCAAAGTTTCAAAGGTTCAAAGGTTCAAAGGTTCAAAGGTTCAAAGGTTTAGTTCAAAGGTTCAAAGGTTCAAAGGTTTAAAGGTTCAAAGGTTCAAAAGTTCAAAAGTACAAAGGTTCAAAGGTTCAGTTCAAAGGTTCAAAGGTTCAAGGGTTCAAGGGTTCAAAGGTTCAAAGGTTCAAAGGTTCAAAGGTTCAAAGGTTCAAAGGTTCAAAGGTTCAAAGGTTCAAAGGTTCAAAGGTTCAAAGGTTCAAAGGTTCAAAGATTCAAAGGTTCAAAGGTTCAAAGGTTCAGAGGTTCAAAGGTTCAAAGGTTCAAAGGTTCAAAGGTTCAAAAGTTCAAAGGTTCAAAGGTTCAGTTCAAAGGCTCAAAGGTTCAATGGTTCAAAGGTTCAAGGGTTCAAAGGTTCAAAGGTTCAAAGGTTCAAAGGTTCAAAGGTTCAAAGGTTCAAAGGTTCAAAGTTTCAAAGGTTCAAAGGTTCAAAGGTTCAGGGGTTCAAAGGTTCAACGGTTCAAAGGTTCAAAGGTTGAAAGGTTGAAAGGTTCAAAGGTTCAAAGGTTCAAAGGTTCAAAGGTTCAAAGGTTCAAAGGTTCCAAGGTTCAAAGGTTCAAATGTTCAAAGGTTCAAAGGTTCAAAGGTTCAAAGGTTCATTGGTTCAGTTCAAAGGTTCAAAGGTTCAGTTCAAAGGTTCAAAGGTTCAATGGTTCAAAGGTTCAAGGGTTCAAAGGTTCAAAGGTTCAAAGGTTCAAAGGTTCAAAGGTTCAAAGGTTCAAAGGTTCAAAGGTTCAAAGGTTCAAAGGTTCAAAGGTTCAAAGGTTCAAAGGTTCAAAGGTTCAAAGGTTCAAAGGTTCAAAGGTTCAAAGGTTCAAAGGTTCAAAGGTTCAAAGGTTCAAAGGTTCAAAGGTTCAAAGGTTCAAAGGTTCATTGGTTCAGTTCAAAGGTTCAAAGGTTCAGTTCAAAGGTTCAAAGGTTCAATGGTTCAAAGGTTC
Source organism: Cheilosia impressa (assembly GCA_948293265.1). NCBI lineage: Eukaryota > Metazoa > Arthropoda > Insecta > Diptera > Syrphidae > Cheilosia > Cheilosia impressa. The sequence continues at coordinate 50,489,179 of OX411881.1, read as the reverse complement.
AAGGGTTCAAAGGTTCAAAGGTTCAAAGGTTCAAAGGTTCAAAGGTTCAAAGGTTCAAAGGTTCAAAGGTTCAAAGGTTCAAAGGTTCAAAGGTTCAAAGGTTCAAAGGTTCAAAGGTTCAAATGTTCAAAGGTTCAAAGGTTCAAAGGTTCAAAGGTTCAAAGGTTCAAAGGTTCAAAGGTTCAAAGGTTCAAAGGTTCAAAGGTTCAAAGGTTCAAAGGTTCAAAGGTTCAAAGGTTCAAAGGTTCAAAGGTTCAAAGGTTCAAAGGTTCAAAGGTTCAAAGGTTCAAAGGTTCAAAGGTTCAAAGGTTCAAAGGTTCAAGGGTTCAAGGGTTCAAAGGTTCAAAGGTTCAAAGGTTCAAAGGTTCAAAGGTTCAAAGGTTCAAAGGTTCAAAGGTTCAAAGGTTCAAAGGTTCAAAGGTTCAAAGGTTCAAAGGTTCAAAGGTTCAAAGGTTCAAAGGTTCAAAGGTTCAAAGGTTCAAAGGTTCATTGGTTCAGTTCAAAGGTTCAAAGGTTCAGTTCAAAGGTTCAAAGGTTCAATGGTTCAAAGGTTCAAGGGTTCAAAGGTTCAAAGGTTCAAAGGTTCAAAGGTTCAAAGGTTCAAAGGTTCAAAGGTTCAAAGGTTCAAAGGTTCAAAGGTTCAAAGGTTCAAAGGTTCAAAGGTTCAAAGGTTCAAAGGTTCAAAGGTTCAAAGGTTCAAAGGTTCAAAGGTTCAAAGGTTCAAAGGTTCAAAGGTTCAAAGGTTCAAAGGTTCAAAGGTTCAAAGGTTCAAAGGTTCAAGGGTTCAAAGGTTCAACGGTTCAAAGGTTCAAAGGTTCAAAGGTTCAAAGGTTCAAAGGTTCAAAGGTTCAAAAGTTCAAAGGTTCAAAGGTTCATTGGTTTAGTTCAAAGGTTCAAAGGTTCAGTTCAAAGGTTCAAAGGTTCAGTTCAAAGGTTCAAAGGTTCAATGGTTCAAAGGTTCAAGGGTTCAAAGGTTCAAAGGTTCAAAGGTTCAAAGGTTCAAAGGTTCAAAGGTTCAAAGGTTCAAAGGTTCAAAGGTTCAAAGGTTCAAAGGTTCAAAGGTTCAAGGGTTCAAAGGTTCAAGGGTTCAAGGGTTCAAGGGTTCAAAGGTTCAAAGTTTTTCAGGGGTTTAAAGGTTCAAAGGTTCAAAGGTACAAAGGTTCAAAGGTTCAAATGTTCAAGGGTTCAAAGGTTCAAAGGTTCAAAGGTTCAAAGGTTCAAAGGTTCAAAGGTTCAAAGGTTCAAAGGTTCAAAGGTTCAAAGGTTCAAAGGTTCAAAGGTTCAAAGGTTCAAAGGTTCAAAGGTTCAAAGGTTCAAAGGTTCAAAGGTTCAAAGGTTCAAAGGTTCAAAGGTTCAAAGGTTCAAAGGTTCAAAGGTTCATTGGTTCAGTTCAAAGGTTCAAAGGTTCAGTTCAAAGGTTCAAAGGTTCAATGGTTCAAAGGTTCAAGGGTTCAAAGGTTCAAAGGTTCAAAGGTTCAAAGGTTCAAAGGTTCAAAGGTTCAAAGGTTCAAAGGTTCAAAGGTTCAAAGGTTCAAAGGTTCAAAGGTTCAAAGGTTCAAAGGTTCAAAGGTTCAAAGGTTCAAAGGTTCAAAGGTTCAAAGGTTCAAAGGTTCAAAGGTTCAAAGGTTCAAAGGTTCAAAGGTTCATTGGTTCAGTTCAAAGGTTCAAAGGTTCAGTTCAAAGGTTCAAAGGTTCAATGGTTCAAAGGTTCAAGGGTTCAAAGGTTCAAAGGTTCAAAGGTTCAAAGGTTCAAAGGTTCAAAGGTTCAAAGGTTCAAAGGTTCAAAGGTTCAAAGGTTCAAAGGTTCAAAGGTTCAAAGGTTCAAAGGTTCAAAGGTTCAAAGGTTCAAAGGTTCAAAGGTTCAAAGGTTCAAAGGTTCAAAGGTTCAAAGGTTCAAAGGTTCAAAGGTTCAAAGGTTCAAAGGTTCAAAGGTTCAAAGGTTCAAAGGTTCAAAGGTTCAAAGGTTCAAAGGTTCAAAGGTTCAAAGGTTCAAAGGTTCAAAGGTTCAAAGGTTCAAAGGTTCAAAGGTTCAAAGGTTCAAAGGTTCAAAGGTTCAAAGGTTCAAAGGTTCAAAGGTTCAAAGGTTCAACGGTTCAAAGGTTCAAAGGTTCAAAGGTTCAAAGGTTCAAAGGTTCAAGGGTTCAAAGATTCAAAGGTTCAAAGCTTCAAGGGTTCAAAGGTTCAAGGGTTCAAGGGTTCAAAGGTTCAAAGTTTTTCAGGGGCTTAAAGGTTCAAAGGTTCAAAGGTACAAAGGTTCAAAGGTTCAAATGTTCAAGGGTTCAAAGGTTCAAAGGTTCAAAGGTTCAAAGGTTCAAAGGTTCAAAGCTTCAAAGGTTCAAAGGTTCAAGCGTTCAAAGGTTCAAAAGTTCAAAAGTTCAAATTTTCAATTCAAAGGTTCAAAGGTTCAAGTTTTCAAAGGTTCAAAGGTTCAAATGTTCAAAGGTTCAAAGGTTCAAAGGTTCAAAGGTTCAAAGGTTCAAAGGTTCAAAGGTTCAAGGGTTCAAAGTTTCAATTCAAAGGTTCAAAGGTTCAAGGGTTCAAAAGTTCAATTCAAAGGTTCAAAGGTTCAAAGGTTCAAAATTTCAAAGGTTCAAAGGTTCAAAGGTTCAAGGGTTCAAAGGTTCAAAGGTTCAAAGGTTCAAATGTTCAAAAGTTCAAGGGTTCAAAGGTTCAAAGGTTCAAAGGTTCAAGGGTTCAAAGGTTCAAAGGTTCAGTTCAAAGGTTCAAAGGTTCAAAGGTTCAAAGGTTCAAAGGTTCAAAGGTTCAAAGGTTCAAAGGTTCAAAGGTTTAAAGTTTCAAAGGTTCAAAGGTTCAAAAGTTCAAAGGTTCAAAGTTTCAAAGGTTCAAAGGTTCAAAGGTTTAGTTCAAAGGTTCAAAGGTTCAAAGGTTTAAAGGTTCAAAGGTTCAAAAGTTCAAAAGTACAAAGGTTCAAAGGTTCAGTTCAAAGGTTCAAAGGTTCAAGGGTTCAAGGGTTCAAAGGTTCAAAGATTCAAGGGTTCAAGATTTCAAGGGTTCAAAGGTTCAAAGGTTCAAAGGTTCAAAGGTTCAAAGGTTCAAAGGTTCAAAGGTTCAAAGGTTCAAAGGTTCAAAGGTTCAAAGGTTCAAAGGTTGAAAGGTTCAAAGGTTCAAAGGTTCAAAGGTTCAAAGGTTCAGAGGTTCATAGGTTCAAAGGTTCAAAGCTTCAAAGGTTCAAAGGTTCAAGGGTTCAAAGGTTCAAGGGTTCAAGGGTTCAAAGGTTCAAGGGTTCAAGGGTTCAAGGGTTCAAGGGTTCAAAGGTTCAAAGTTTTTCAGGGGTTTAAAGGTTCAAAGGTTCAAAGGTACAAAGGTTCAAAGGTTCAAATGTTCAAGGGTTCAAAGGTTCAAAGGTTCAAAGGTTCAAAGGTTCAAAGGTTCAAAGGTTCAAAGGTTCAAAGGTTCAAAGGTTCAAAGGTTCAAAGGTTCAAAGGTTCAAAGGTTCAAAGGTTCAAAGGTTCAAAGGTTCAAAGGTTCAAAGGTTCAAAGGTTCATTGGTTCAGTTCAAAGGTTCAAAGGTTCAGTTCAAAGGTTCAAAGGTTCAATGGTTCAAAGGTTCAAGGGTTCAAAGGTTCAAAGGTTCAAAGGTTCAAAGGTTCAAAGGTTCAAAGGTTCAAAGGTTCAAAGGTTCAAAGGTTCAAAGGTTCAAAGGTTCAAAGGTTCAAAGGTTCAAAGGTTCAAAGGTTCAAAGGTTCAAAGGTTCAAAGGTTCAAAGGTTCAAAGGTTCAAAGGTTCAAAGGTTCAAAGGTTCAAAGGTTCAAAGGTTCAAAGGTTCATTGGTTCAGTTCAAAGGTTCAAAGGTTCAGTTCAAAGGTTCAAAGGTTCAATGGTTCAAAGGTTCAAGCGTTCAAAGGTTCAAAGGTTCAAAGGTTCAAAGGTTCAAAGGTTCAAAGGTTCAAAGGTTCAAAGGTTCAAAGGTTCAAAGGTTCAAAGGTTCAAAGGTTCAAAGGTTCAAAGGTTCAAAGGTTCAAAGGTTCAAAGGTTCAAAGGTTCAAAGGTTCAAAGGTTCAAAGGTTCAAAGGTTCAAAGGTTCAAAGGTTCAAAGGTTCAAAGGTTCAAAGGTTCAAAGGTTCAAAGGTTCAAAGGTTCAAAGGTTCAAAGGTTCAAAGGTTCAAAGGTTCAAAGGTTCAAAGGTTCAAAGGTTCAAAGGTTCAAAGGTTCAAAGGTTCAAAGGTTCAAAGGTTCAAAGGTTCAAAGGTTCAAAGGTTCAAAGGTTCAAAGGTTCAAAGGTTCAAGGGTTCAAAGGTTCAAAGGTTCAAAGGTTCAAAGGTTCAAAGGTTCAAAGGTTCAAAGGTTCAAAGGTTCAAAGGTTCAAAGGTTCAAAGGTTCAAAGGTTCAAAGGTTCAAAGGTTCAAAGGTTCAAAGGTTCAAAGGTTCAAAGGTTCAAAGGTTCATTGGTTCAGTTCAAAGGTTCAAAGGTTCAGTTCAAAGGTTCAAAGGTTCAATGGTTCAAAGGTTCAAGGGTTCAAAGGTTCAAGGTTCAAAGGTTCAAAGGTTCAAAGGTTCAAAGGTTCAAAGGTTCAAAGGTTCAAAGGTTCAAAGGTTCAAAGGTTCAAAGGTTCAAAGGTTCAAAGGTTCAAAGGTTCAAAGGTTCAAAGGTTCAAAGGTTCAAAGGTTCATTGGTTCAGTTCAAAGGTTCAAAGGTTCAGTTCAAAGGTTCAAAGGTTCAATGGTTCAAAGGTTCAAGGGTTCAAAGGTTCAAAGGTTCAAAGGTTCAAAGGTTCAAAGGTTCAAAGGTTCATAGGTTCAAAGGTTCAAAGGTTCAAAGGTTCAAAGGTTCAAAGGTTCAAAGGTTCAAAGGTTCAAAGGTTCAAAGGTTCAAAGGTTCAAAGGTTCAAAGGTTCAAAGGTTCAAAGGTTCAAAGGTTCAAAGGTTCAAAGGTTCAAAGGTTCAAAGGTTCAAAGGTTCAAAGGTTCAAAGGTTCAAAGGTTCAAAGGTTCATTGGTTCAGTTCAAAGGTTCAAAGGTTCAGTTCAAAGGTTCAAAGGTTCAATGGTTCAAAGGTTCAAGGGTTCAAAGGTTCAAAGGTTCAAAGGTTCAAAGGTTCAAAGGTTCAAAGGTTCAAAGGTTCAAAGGTTCAAAGGTTCAAAGGTTCAAAGGTTCAAAGGTTCAAAGGTTCAAAGGTTCAAAGGTTCAAAGGTTCAAAGGTTCAAAGGTTCAAAGGTTCAAAGGTTCAAAGGTTCAAAGGTTCAAAGGTTCAAAGGTTCAAAGGTTCAAAGGTTCAAAGGTTCAAAGGTTCAAAGGTTCAAAGGTTCAAAGGTTCAAAGGTTCAAAGGTTCAAAGGTTCAAAGGTTCAAAGGTTCAAAGGTTCAAAGGTTCAAAGGTTCAAAGGTTCAAAGGTTCAAAGGTTCAAAGGTTCAAAGGTTCAAAGGTTCAAAGGTTCAAAGGTTCAAAGGTTCAAAGGTTCAAAGGTTCAAAGGTTCAAAGGTTCAACGGTTCAAAGGTTCAAAGGTTCAAAGGTTCAAAGGTTCAAAGGTTCAAGGGTTCAAAGATTCAAAGGTTCAAAGCTTCAAGGGTTCAAAGGTTCAAGGGTTCAAGGGTTCAAAGGTTCAAAGTTTTTCAGGGGCTTAAAGGTTCAAAGGTTCAAAGGTACAAAGGTTCAAAGGTTCAAATGTTCAAGGGTTCAAAGGTTCAAAGGTTCAAAGGTTCAAAGGTTCAAAGGTTCAAAGCTTCAAAGGTTCAAAGGTTCAAGCGTTCAAAGGTTCAAAAGTTCAAAAGTTCAAATTTTCAATTCAAAGGTTCAAAGGTTCAAGTTTTCAAAGGTTCAAAGGTTCAAATGTTCAAAGGTTCAAAGGTTCAAAGGTTCAAAGGTTCAAAGGTTCAAAGGTTCAAGGGTTCAAAGTTTCAATTCAAAGGTTCAAAGGTTCAAGGGTTCAAAAGTTCAATTCAAAGGTTCAAAGGTTCAAAGGTTCAAAATTTCAAAGGTTCAAAGGTTCAAAGGTTCAAGGGTTCAAAGGTTCAAAGGTTCAAAGGTTCAAATGTTCAAAAGTTCAAGGGTTCAAAGGTTCAAAGGTTCAAAGGTTCAAGGGTTCAAAGGTTCAAAGGTTCAGTTCAAAGGTTCAAAGGTTCAAAGGTTCAAAGGTTCAAAGGTTCAAAGGTTCAAAGGTTCAAAGGTTTAAAGTTTCAAAGGTTCAAAGGTTCAAAAGTTCAAAGGTTCAAAGTTTCAAAGGTTCAAAGGTTCAAAGGTTTAGTTCAAAGGTTCAAAGGTTCAAAGGTTTAAAGGTTCAAAGGTTCAAAAGTTCAAAAGTACAAAGGTTCAAAGGTTCAGTTCAAAGGTTCAAAGGTTCAAGGGTTCAAGGGTTCAAAGGTTCAAAGATTCAAGGGTTCAAGGGTTCAAAGGTTCAAAGGTTCAAAGGTTCAAAGGTTCAAAGGTTCAAAGGTTCAAAGGTTCAAAGGTTCAAAGGTTCAAAGGTTCAAAGGTTCAAAGGTTGAAAGGTTCAAAGGTTCAAAGGTTCAAAGGTTCAAAGGTTCAGAGGTTCATAGGTTCAAAGGTTCAAAGCTTCAAAGGTTCAAAGGTTCAAGGGTTCAAAGGTTCAAGGGTTCAAGGGTTCAAAGGTTCAAGGGTTCAAGGGTTCAAGGGTTCAAAGGTTCAAAGTTTTTCAGGGGTTTAAAGGTTCAAAGGTTCAAAGGTACAAAGGTTCAAAGGTTCAAATGTTCAAGGGTTCAAAGGTTCAAAGGTTCAAAGGTTCAAAGGTTCAAAGGTTCAAAGGTTCAAAGGTTCAAAGGTTCAAAGGTTCAAAGGTTCAAAGGTTCAAAGGTTCAAAGGTTCAAAGGTTCAAAGGTTCAAAGGTTCAAAGGTTCAAAGGTTCAAAGGTTCAAAGGTTCATTGGTTCAGTTCAAAGGTTCAAAGGTTCAGTTCAAAGGTTCAAAGGTTCAATGGTTCAAAGGTTCAAGGGTTCAAAGGTTCAAAGGTTCAAAGGTTCAAAGGTTCAAAGGTTCAAAGGTTCAAAGGTTCAAAGGTTCAAAGGTTCAAAGGTTCAAAGGTTCAAAGGTTCAAAGGTTCAAAGGTTCAAAGGTTCAAAGGTTCAAAGGTTCAAAGGTTCAAAGGTTCAAAGGTTCAAAGGTTCAAAGGTTCAAAGGTTCAAAGGTTCAAAGGTTCAAAGGTTCAAAGGTTCAAAGGTTCAAAGGTTCAAAGGTTCATTGGTTCAGTTCAAAGGTTCAAAGGTTCAAAGGTTCAAAGGTTCAAAGGTTCAAAGGTTCAAAGGTTCAAAGGTTCAAAGGTTCAAAGGTTCAAAGGTTCAAAGGTTCAAAGGTTCAAAGGTTCATTGGTTCAGTTCAAAGGTTCAAAGGTTCAGTTCAAAGGTTCAAAGGTTCAATGGTTCAAAGGTTCAAGCGTTCAAAGGTTCAAAGGTTCAAAGGTTCAAAGGTTCAAAGGTTCAAAGGTTCAAAGGTTCAAAGGTTCAAAGGTTCAAAGGTTCAAAGGTTCAAAGGTTCAAAGGTTCAAAGGTTCAAAGGTTCAAAGGTTCAAAGGTTCAAAGGTTCAAAGGTTCAAAGGTTCAAAGGTTCAAAGGTTCAAAGGTTCAAAGGTTCAAAGGTTCAAAGGTTCAAAGGTTCAAAGGTTCAAAGGTTCAAAGGTTCAAAGGTTCAAAGGTTCAAAGGTTCAAGGGTTCAAGGGTTCAAAGGTTCAAAGGTTCAAAGGTTCAAAGGTTCAAAGGTTCAAAGGTTCATTGGTTCAGTTCAAAGGTTCAAAGGTTCAGTTCAAAGGTTCAAAGGTTCAATGGTTCAAAGGTTCAAGGGTTCAAAGGTTCAAGGTTCAAAGGTTCAAAGGTTCAAAGGTTCAAAGGTTCAAAGGTTCAAAGGTTCAAAGGTTCAAAGGTTCAAAGGTTCAAAGGTTCAAAGGTTCAAAGGTTCAAAGGTTCAAAGGTTCAAAGGTTCAAAGGTTCAAAGGTTCAAAGGTTCAAAGGTTCAAAGGTTCAAAGGTTCAAAGGTTCAAAGGTTCAAAGGTTCAAAGGTTCAAAGGTTCAAGGGTTCAAAGGTTCAACGGTTCAAAGGTTCAAAGGTTCAAAGGTTCAAAGGTTCAAAGGTTCAAAGGTTCAAAGGTTCAAAAGTTCAAAGGTTCAAAGGTTCATTGGTTTAGTTCAAAGGTTCAAAGGTTCAGTTCAAAGGTTCAAAGGTTCAGTTCAAAGGTTCAAAGGTTCAATGGTTCAAAGGTTCAAGGGTTCAAAGGTTCAAAGGTTCAAAGGTTCAAAGGTTCAAAGGTTCAAAGGTTCAAAGGTTCAAAGGTTCAAAGGTTCAAAGGTTCAAAGGTTCAAAGGTTCAAAGGTTCAAGGGTTCAAAGGTTCAAGGGTTCAAGGGTTCAAGGGTTCAAAGGTTCAAAGTTTTTCAGGGGTTTAAAGGTTCAAAGGTTCAAAGGTACAAAGGTTCAAAGGTTCAAATGTTCAAGGGTTCAAAGGTTCAAAGGTTCAAAGGTTCAAAGGTTCAAAGGTTCAAAGGTTCAAAGGTTCAAAGGTTCAAAGGTTCAAAGGTTCAAAGGTTCAAAGGTTCAAAGGTTCAAAGGTTCAAAGGTTCAAAGGTTCAAAGGTTCAAAGGTTCAAAGGTTCAAAGGTTCAAAGGTTCAAAGGTTCAAAGGTTCAAAGGTTCAAAGGTTCAAAGGTTCAAAGGTTCAAAGGTTCAAAGGTTCAACGGTTCAAAGGTTCAAAGGTTCAAAGGTTCAAAGGTTCAAAGGTTCAAGGGTTCAAAGATTCAAAGGTTCAAAGCTTCAAGGGTTCAAAGGTTCAAGGGTTCAAGGGTTCAAAGGTTCAAAGTTTTTCAGGGGCTTAAAGGTTCAAAGGTTCAAAGGTACAAAGGTTCAAAGGTTCAAATGTTCAAGGGTTCAAAGGTTCAAAGGTTCAAAGGTTCAAAGGTTCAAAGGTTCAAAGCTTCAAAGGTTCAAAGGTTCAAGCGTTCAAAGGTTCAAAAGTTCAAAAGTTCAAATTTTCAATTCAAAGGTTCAAAGGTTCAAGTTTTCAAAGGTTCAAAGGTTCAAATGTTCAAAGGTTCAAAGGTTCAAAGGTTCAAAGGTTCAAAGGTTCAAAGGTTCAAAGGTTCAAAGGTTCAAGGGTTCAAAGTTTCAATTCAAAGGTTCAAAGGTTCAAGGGTTCAAAAGTTCAATTCAAAGGTTCAAAGGTTCAAAGGTTCAAAATTTCAAAGGTTCAAAGGTTCAAAGGTTCAAGGGTTCAAAGGTTCAAAGGTTCAAAGGTTCAAATGTTCAAAAGTTCAAGGGTTCAAAGGTTCAAAGGTTCAAAGGTTCAAGGGTTCAAAGGTTCAAAGGTTCAGTTCAAAGGTTCAAAGGTTCAAAGGTTCAAAGGTTCAAAGGTTCAAAGGTTCAAAGGTTCAAAGGTTCAAAGGTTCAAAGGTTTAAAGTTTCAAAGGTTCAAAGGTTCAAAAGTTCAAAGGTTCAAAGTTTCAAAGGTTCAAAGGTTCAAAGGTTTAGTTCAAAGGTTCAAAGGTTCAAAGGTTTAAAGGTTCAAAGGTTCAAAAGTTCAAAAGTACAAAGGTTCAAAGGTTCAGTTCAAAGGTTCAAAGGTTCAAGGGTTCAAGGGTTCAAAGGTTCAAAGATTCAAGGGTTCAAGATTTCAAGGGTTCAAAGGTTCAAAGGTTCAAAGGTTCAAAGGTTCAAAGGTTCAAAGGTTCAAAGGTTCAAAGGTTCAAAGGTTCAAAGGTTCAAAGGTTCAAAGGTTCAAAGGTTGAAAGGTTCAAAGGTTCAAAGGTTCAAAGGTTCAAAGGTTCAGAGGTTCATAGGTTCAAAGGTTCAAAGCTTCAAAGGTTCAAAGGTTCAAAGGTTCAAAAGTTCAAAGGTTCAAAGGTTCAGTTCAAAGGTTCAAAGGTTCAATGGTTCAAAGGTTCAAGGGTTCAAAGGTTCAAAGGTTCAAAGGTTCAAAGGTTCAAAGGTTCAAAGGTTCAAAGGTTCAAAGGTTCAAGTTTCAAAGGTTCAAAGGTTCAAAGGTTCAGGGGTTCAAAGGTTCAACGGTTCAAAGGTTGAAAGGTTGAAAGGTTCAAAGGTTCAAAGGTTCAAAGGTTCAAAGGTTCAAAGGTTCAAAGGTTCAAAGGTTCAAAGGTTCAAATGTTCAAAGGTTCAAAGGTTCAAAGGTTCAAAGGTTCAAAGGTTCAAAGGTTCAAAGGTTCAAAGGTTCAAAAGTTCAAAGGTTCAAAGGTTCATTGGTTCAGTTCAAAGGTTCAAAGGTTCAGTTCAAAGGTTCAAAGGTTCAAAGGTTCAATGGTTCAAAGGTTCAAAGGTTCAAAGGTTCAAAGGTTCAAAGGTTCAAAGGTTCAAAGGTTCAAAGGTTCAAAGGTTCAAAGGTTCAAAGGTTCAAAGGTTCAAGGGTTCAAAGGTTCAACGGTTCAAAGGTTCAAAGGTTCAAAGGTTCAAAGGTTCAAAGGTTCAAAGGTTCAAAGGTTCAAAGGTTCAACGGTTCAAAGGTTCAAAGGTTCAAAGGTTCAAAGGTTCAAAGGTTCAAAGGTTCAAAGGTTCAAAGGTTCAAAGGTTCAAGGCTTCAAGGGTTCAAAGGTTCAAGGGTTCAAAGGTTCAAGGGTTCAAAGTTTCAAAGTTTTTCAGGGGTTTAAAGGTTCAAAGGTTCAAAGGTACAAAGGTTCAAAGGTTCAAATGTTCAAGGGTTCAAAGGTTCAAAGGTTCAAAGGTTCAAAGGTTCAAAGGTTCAAAGGTTCAAAGGTTCAAAGGTTCAAAGGTTCAAAGGTTCAAAGGTTAAAAGGTTCAAAAGTTCAAATTTTCAATTCAAAGGTTCAAAGGTTCAAGGGTTCAAAGGTTCAAAGGTTCAAATGTTCAAAGATTCAAAGGTTCAAAGGTTCAAAGGTTCAAAGGTTCAAGGGTTCAAAGTTTCAATTCAAAGGTTCAAAGGTTCAAGGGTTCAAAAGTTCAATTCAAAGGTTCAAAGGTTCAAAGGTTCAAAGGTTCAAAGGTTCAAAGGTTCAAAGGTTCAAAGGTTCAAAGGTTCAAAGGTTCAAGGGTTCAAAGGTTCAAAGGTTCAAAGGTTCAAAGGTTCAATTCAAAGGTTCAAAGGTTCAAAGGTTCAAAATATCAAAGGTTCAAAGGTTCAAGGGTTCAAAGGTTCAAGGGTTCAAAGGTTCAAAGGTTCAAGGGTTCAAAAGTTCAAAGGTTCAAAGGTTCAGTTCAAAGGTTCAAAGGTTCAAAGGTTCAAAGGTTCAGTTCAAAGGTTCAAAGGTTCAAAGGTTCAAAGATTCAAAAGTTCAAAGGTTCAAGGCTTCAAAGGTTCAAAGTTTCAAAGGTTCAAAGGTTCAAAGGTTCAAAGGTTCAAAAGTTCAAAGGTTCAAAGGTTCAGTTCAAAGGTTCAAAGGTTCAAAGGTTCAAATGTTCAAAATTTCAAAGGTTTAGGGGTTCAAAGGTTCAAAGGTTCAAAGGTTCAAATGTTCAAGGGTTCAAAGGTTCAATGGTTTAAGGGTTCAAAAGTTCAAAGGTTCAAAGGTTCAAAGGTTCAAAGGTTCAAAGGTTCAAAGGTTCAAATGTTCAAGGGTTCAAAGGTTCAATGGTTCAAGGGTTCAAAAGTTCAAAGGTTCAAAGGTTCAAAGGTTCAAAGGTTCAAAGGTTCAAAGGTTCAAAGGTTCAAAGGTTCAAAGGTTCAAAGGTTCAAAGGTTCAAAGATTTAGGGGTTCAAAGGTTCAAAGGTTCAAAGGTTCAAAGGTTCAAGGGTTCAAAGGTTCAAAGGTTGAAAGATTCAAAGGTTCAATTCAAAGGTTCAAAGGTTCAAAGGTTCAAAATTTCAAAGGTTCAAAGGTTCAAAGGTTCAAAGGTTCAAGGGTTCAAAGTTTCAAAGGTTCAAAGGTTCAAAGGTTCAAATGTTCAAAAGTTCAAGGGTTCAAAGGTTCAAAGGTTCAAAGGTTCAAAGGTTCAAATGTTCAAAGGTTCAAAGGTTCAAAGGTTCAAAAGTTCAAAGGTTCAAAGGTTCATTGGTTCAGTTCAAAGGTTCAAAGGTTCAGTTCAAAGGTTCAAAGGTTCAATGGTTCAAAGGTTCAAGGGTTCAAAGGTTCAAAGGTTCAAAGGTTCAAAGGTTCAAAGTTTCAAAGGTTCAAAGGTTCAAAGGTTCAAAGGTTCAAAGGTTCAAAGGTTCAACGGTTCAAAGGTTCAAAGGTTCAAAGGTTCAAAGGTTCAAAGGTTCAAAGGTTCAAAGGTTCAAGGGTTCAAAGGTTCAAAGCTTCAAGGGTTCAAAAGTTCAAGGGTTCAAAGGTTCAAAAGTTCAAAGGTTCAAAGGTTCATTGGTTCAGTTCAAAGGTTCAAAGGTTCAGTTCAAAGGTTCAAAGGTTCAATGGTTCAAAGGTTCAAGGGTTCAAAGGTTCAAAGGTTCAACGGTTCAAAGGTTCAAAGGTTCAAAGGTTCAAAGGTTCAAAGGTTCAAAGGTTCAAAGGTTCAAAGGTTCATTGGTTCAGTTCAAAGGTTCAAAGGTTCAGTTCAAAGGTTCAAAGGTTCAATGGTTCAAAGGTTCAAAGGTTCAAAGGTTCAGAGGTTCAAAGGTTCAAAGGTTCAAAGGTTCAAAGGTTCAAAGGTTCAAAGGTTCAGAGGTTCAAAGGTTCAAAGGTTCAAAGGTTCAAAGGTTCAAAGGTTCAAAAGTTCAAAGGTTCAAAGGTTCAGTTCAAAGGTTCAAAGGTTCAATGGTTCAAAGGTTCAAGGGTTCAAAGGTTCAAAGGTTCAAAGGTTCAAAGGTTCAAAGGTTCAAAGGTTCAAAGGTTCAAAGGTTCAAAGGTTCAAAGGTTCAAAGTTTCAAAGGTTCAAAGGTTCAAAGGTTCAAAGGTTCAAAGGTTCAGGGGTTCAAAGGTTCAAAATTTCAAAGGTTTAGGGGTTCAAAGGTTCAAAGGTTCAAAGGTTCAAATGTTCAAGGGTTCAAAGGTTCAATGGTTCAAGGGTTCAAAAGTTCAAAGCTTCAAGGGTTCAAAGGTTCAAGGGTTCAAAGGTTCAAAGTTTTTCAGGGGTTTAAAGGTTCAAAGGTTCAAAGGTACAAAGGTTCAAAGGTTCAAATGTTCAAGGGTTCAAAGGTTCAAAGGTTCAAAGGTTCAAAGGTTCAAAGGTTCAAAGGTTCAAAGGTTCAAAGGTTCAAAGGTTCAAAGGTTCAGGGGTTCAAAGGTTCAAAATTTCAAAGGTTTAGGGGTTCAAAGGTTCAAAGGTTCAAAGGTTCAAATGTTCAAGGGTTCAAAGGTTCAATGGTTCAAGGGTTCAAAAGTTCAAAGCTTCAAGGGTTCAAAGGTTCAAGGGTTCAAAGGTTCAAAGTTTTTCAGGGGTTTAAAGGTTCAAAGGTTCAAAGGTACAAAGGTTCAAAGGTTCAAATGTTCAAGGGTTCAAAGGTTCAAAGGTTCAAAGGTTCAAAGGTTCAAAGGTTCAAAGGTTCAAAGGTTCAAATTTTCAATTCAAAGGTTCAAAGGTTCAAGGGTTTAAAGGTTCAAAGGTTCAAATGTTCAAAGGTTCAAAGGTTCAAAGGTTCAAGGGTTCAAAGTTTCAATTCAAAGGTTCAAAGGTTCAAGGGTTCAAAAGTTCAATTCAAAGGTTCAAAGGTTCAAAGGTTCAAAATTTCAAAGGTTCAAAGGTTCAAAGGTTCAAAGGTTCAAGGGTTCAAAGGTTCAAAGGTTCAAAGGTTCAAAGGTTCAAAGGTTCAAAGGTTCAAAGGTTCAAGGGTTCAAAGGTTCAACGGTTCAAAGGTTCAAAGGTTCAAAGGTTCAAAGGTTCAAAGGTTCAAAGGTTCAAAAGTTCAAAGGTTCAAAGGTTCATTGGTTTAGTTCAAAGGTTCAAAGGTTCAGTTCAAAGGTTCAAAGGTTCAGTTCAAAGGTTCAAAGGTTCAATGGTTCAAAGGTTCAAAGGTTCAAAGGTTCAAAGGTTCAAAGGTTCAAAGGTTTAAAGTTTCAAAGGTTCAAAGGTTCAAAAGTTCAAAGGTTCAAAGTTTCAAAGGTTCAAAGGTTCAAAGGTTCAAAGGTTCAAGCGTTCAAAGGTTCAAAGGTTCAAAGGTTCAAAGGTTCAAAGGTTCAAAGGTTCAAGCGTTCAAAGGTTCAAAGGTTCAAAGGTTCAAATTTTCAATTCAAAGGTTCAAAGGTTCAAGGGTTCAAAGGTTCAACGGTTCAAAGGTTCAAAGGTTCAAAGGTTCAAAGGTTCAAAGGTTCAAAAGTTCAAAGGTTCAAAGGTTCATTGGTTTAGTTCAAAGGTTCAAAGGTTCAGTTCAAAGGTTCAAAGGTTCAGTTCAAAGGTTCAAAGGTTCAATGGTTCAAAGGTTCAAGGGTTCAAAGGTTCAAAGGTTCAAAGGTTCAAAGGTTCAAAGGTTCAAAGGTTCAAAGGTTCAAAGGTTCAAAGGTTCAAAGGTTCAAAGGTTCAAAGGTTCAAAGGTTCAAGGGTTCAAAGGTTCAAGGGTTCAAGGGTTCAAAGGTTCAAAGTTTTTCAGGGGTTTAAAGGTTCAAAGGTTCAAAGGTACAAAGGTTCAAAGGTTCAAATGTTCAAGGGTTCAAAGGTTCAAAGGTTCAAAGGTTCAAAGGTTCAAAGGTTCAAAGGTTCAAAGGTTCAAAGGTTCAAAGGTTCAAAGGTTCAAAGGTTCAAAGGTTCAAAGGTTCAAAGGTTCAAAGGTTCAAAGGTTCAAAGGTTCAAAGGTTCAAAGGTTCAAAGGTTCAAAGGTTCAAAGGTTCAAAGGTTCAAAGGTTCAAAGGTTCAAAGGTTCAAAGGTTCAAAGGTTCAAAGGTTCAAAGGTTCAAAGGTTCAAAGGTTCAAAGGTTCAACGGTTCAAAGGTTCAAAGGTTCAAAGGTTCAAAGGTTCAAAGGTTCAAGGGTTCAAAGATTCAAAGGTTCAAAGCTTCAAGGGTTCAAAGGTTCAAGGGTTCAAGGGTTCAAAGGTTCAAAGTTTTTCAGGGGCTTAAAGGTTCAAAGGTTCAAAGGTACAAAGGTTCAAAGGTTCAAATGTTCAAGGGTTCAAAGGTTCAAAGGTTCAAAGGTTCAAAGGTTCAAAGCTTCAAAGGTTCAAAGGTTCAAGCGTTCAAAGGTTCAAAAGTTCAAAAGTTCAAATTTTCAATTCAAAGGTTCAAAGGTTCAAGTTTTCAAAGGTTCAAAGGTTCAAATGTTCAAAGGTTCAAAGGTTCAAAGGTTCAAAGGTTCAAAGGTTCAAGGGTTCAAAGTTTCAATTCAAAGGTTCAAAGGTTCAAGGGTTCAAAAGTTCAATTCAAAGGTTCAAAGGTTCAAAGGTTCAAAATTTCAAAGGTTCAAAGGTTCAAGGGTTCAAAGGTTCAAAGGTTCAAAGGTTCAAATGTTCAAAAGTTCAAGGGTTCAAAGGTTCAAAGGTTCAAAGGTTCAAGGGTTCAAAGGTTCAAAATTTCAGTTCAAAGGTTCAAAGGTTCAAAGGTTCAAAGGTTCAAAGGTTCAAAGGTTTAAAGTTTCAAAGGTTCAAAGGTTCAAAAGTTCAAAGGTTCAAAGTTTCAAAGGTTCAAAGGTTCAAAGGTTTAGTTCAAAGGTTCAAAGGTTCAAAGGTTTAAAGGTTCAAAGGTTCAAAAGTTCAAAAGTACAAAGGTTCAAAGGTTCAGTTCAAAGGTTCAAAGGTTCAAGGGTTCAAGGGTTCAAAGGTTCAAAGATTCAAGGGTTCAAGATTTCAAGGGTTCAAAGGTTCAAAGGTTCAAAGGTTCAAAGGTTCAAAGGTTCAAAGGTTCAAAGGTTCAAAGGTTCAAAGGTTCAAAGGTTCAAAGGTTCAAAGGTTCAAAGGTTCAAAGGTTCAAAGGTTCAAAGGTTGAAAGGTTCAAAGGTTCAAAGGTTCAAAGGTTCAAAGGTTCAAAGGTTCAGAGGTTCATAGGTTCAAAGGTTCAAAGCTTCAAAGGTTCAAATTTTCAAAGGTTCAAAAGTTCAAAGGTTCAAAGGTTCAGTTCAAAGGTTCAAAGGTTCAATGGTTCAAAGGTTCAAGGGTTCAAAGGTTCAAAGGTTCAAAGGTTCAAAGGTTCAAAGGTTCAAAGGTTCAAAGGTTCAAGTTTCAAAGGTTCAAAGGTTCAAAGGTTCAGGGGTTCAAAGGTTCAACGGTTCAAAGGTTGAAAGGTTGAAAGGTTCAAAGGTTCAAAGGTTCAAAGGTTCAAAGGTTCAAAGGTTCAAAGGTTCAAATGTTCAAAGGTTCAAAGGTTCAAAGGTTCAAAGGTTCAAAGGTTCAAAGGTTCAAAGGTTCAAAGGTTCAAAAGTTCAAAGGTTCAAAGGTTCATTGGTTCAGTTCAAAGGTTCAAAGGTTCAGTTCAAAGGTTCAAAGGTTCAAAGGTTCAATGGTTCAAAGGTTCAAAGGTTCAAAGGTTCAAAGGTTCAAAGGTTCAAAGGTTCAAAGGTTCAAAGGTTCAAAGGTTCAAAGGTTCAAAGGTTCAAAGGTTCAAAGGTTCAACGGTTCAAAGGTTCAAAGGTTCAAAGGTTCAAAGGTTCAAAGGTTCAAAGGTTCAAAGGTTCAAAGGTTCAAGGGTTCAAAGGTTCAAAGGTTCAAAGGTTCAAAGGTTCAAAGGTTCAAAGGTTCAAAGGTTCAAGTTTCAAAGGTTCAAAGGTTCAAAGGTTCAGGGGTTCAAAGGTTCAACGGTTCAAAGGTTGAAAGGTTGAAAGGTTCAAAGGTTCAAAGGTTCAAAGGTTCAAAGGTTCAAAGGTTCAAAGGTTCAAATGTTCAAAGGTTCAAAGGTTCAAAGGTTCAAAGGTTCAAAGGTTCAAAGGTTCAAAGGTTCAAAGGTTCAAAGGTTCAAAGGTTCAAAAGTTCAAAGGTTCAAAGGTTCATTGGTTCAGTTCAAAGGTTCAAAGGTTCAGTTCAAAGGTTCAAAGGTTCAAAGGTTCAATGGTTCAAAGGTTCAAAGGTTCAAAGGTTCAAAGGTTCAAAGGTTCAAAGGTTCAAAGGTTCAAAGGTTCAAAGGTTCAAAGGTTCAAGGGTTCAAAGGTTCAACGGTTCAAAGGTTCAAAGGTTCAAAGGTTCAAAGGTTCAAAGGTTCAAAGGTTCAAAGGTTCAACGGTTCAAAGGTTCAAAGGTTCAAAGGTTCAAAGGTTCAAAGGTTCAAAGGTTCAAAGGTTCAAGTTTCAAAGGTTCAAAGGTTCAAAGGTTCAGGGGTTCAAAGGTTCAACGGTTCAAAGGTTGAAAGGTTGAAAGGTTCAAAGGTTCAAAGGTTCAAAGGTTCAAAGGTTCAAAGGTTCAAATGTTCAAAGGTTCAAAGGTTCAAAGGTTCAAAGGTTCAAAGGTTCAAAGGTTCAAAGGTTCAAAGGTTCAAAAGTTCAAAGGTTCAAAGGTTCATTGGTTCAGTTCAAAGGTTCAAAGGTTCAGTTCAAAGGTTCAAAGGTTCAAAGGTTCAATGGTTCAAAGGTTCAAAGGTTCAAAGGTTCAAAGGTTCAAAGGTTCAAAGGTTCAAAGGTTCAAAGGTTCAAAGGTTCAAAGGTTCAAAGGTTCAAAGGTTCAAAGGTTCAAAGGTTCAAGGGTTCAAAGGTTCAACGGTTCAAAGGTTCAAAGGTTCAAAGGTTCAAAGGTTCAAGGGTTCAAAGGTTCAAAGGTTCAAAGGTTCAAAGGTTCAAAGGTTCAAAGGTTCAAAGGTTCAAGTTTCAAAGGTTCAAAGGTTCAAAGGTTCAGGGGTTCAAAGGTTCAACGGTTCAAAGGTTGAAAGGTTGAAAGGTTGAAAGGTTCAAAGGTTCAAAGGTTCAAAGGTTCAAAGGTTCAAATGTTCAAAGGTTCAAAGGTTCAAAGGTTCAAAGGTTCAAAGGTTCAAAGGTTCAAAGGTTCAAAGGTTCAAAGGTTCAAAAGTTCAAAGGTTCAAAGGTTCATTGGTTCAGTTCAAAGGTTCAAAGGTTCAGTTCAAAGGTTCAAAGGTTCAAAGGTTCAATGGTTCAAAGGTTCAAAGGTTCAAAGGTTCAAAGGTTCAAAGGTTCAAAGGTTCAAAGGTTCAAAGGTTCAAAGGTTCAAAGGTTCAAAGGTTCAAGGTGTTGCAAAATTTTCCCTTAGAAAGAAAAAAAGACGCGATTGCAGACTCGGCTGCGTACCCGGCGGTCAAAAGTCGAGAATGACAGATGGGCGAAAACCAGATGACGAAGGGCGAACAAAAGGGAAATCGTGTGCAACAAGCAGCGCGTTGGTCGCTGCCACTCTCGGCCACTCAGCTGGGGTGGGTCCAAAAATAAAATGCAGAAAAGCTGCGATAGGGTGGGCGCCAAACAATCTTTGAAAGGAATTGCTAAACCTTTTGTAGAAAGTGCCGACGATGATTGCTGTGGGGTAAAGATAAAACAAAGACAAGATATTTTGCGTTATAAAAGCTCGGTGTGAGCACGGCTATTTATTGATGGTAACAAAAAGAATTAAGTTTTGTATGCGATGCGACCAGACGGTCGTAGGAAAAAAAAATAGAAAAGCTGCCGGATGCGACAAACGGAATTTTGGGTTACGATTACGGTTTCCTTTTTTCTTTAGCCGTTGGAATTGGCTCGTTATCGCGTTGTCTGAACGGTTAAAGATAACAACGGAAAGGGTCGCGCGTCCCGTTTTTTTTTTCCGGGAACTTTACGAAACGGAAGCCAACGGAAATTATTTCAACTTTTCAGGAATACCTAACTGACGATCACTTTCCTTTTACTCTACTTATCTTTCTTTTCTGGATCCCTCCTGTTTCTTCTCCTCTCCTCTGCCGTCCTAGCGCTTTATATTTTCGTCGCCAAGTCCTGCCACTACTCCTCCTTTCTCCTGACCTCCTCCTTTTCTTTATATTTTAGTTCACCACACTATTTGTGCCCGTTTCTTTCGGACTTTTCTAAACCCTTTCTCTTTTTTTTTAATTTCTCAAATTTTCAAAAAAACTTCTCGATTTTAACAACTTTCAACTGGTAACTCGGTCACTACCTCCTTTCTAATCACTGGCCAACCAAGAAGTGATTATCTTCCCAAAATTCCCTTTGTTCTTACTCGAACCTCACACACTCCTGCATTCGACCATTCAGCCGCAACGGGGATCATTGACGGTATTTTTGAGCGTTTCTCACAGCTTTTTCGCCATGGAACACGACCGTTAATGATCACCAATGCATACACATTCACTCCACATATATCCGAATCCGCCAGGTCGCCGGGAAATTTCCAGTGCCTGACGTTTCGATGGACGAGTACAGAACAATTTCTTATTGATTCGGCAGTGGTGCCAAGTCACCTTAAAGTCCCTAAAACCGAGAATTTTATAAATATTGTTAAATTGGTTTCTAATTTTATATTTCCCCCAAGATACTAATATTGAAAAGGGTAGGAGAGGTTCATAGAGGCGATAGCTTGGGGACAGCGGACATTAATGTTCGCCCTTTTGCAGTGCCGCTGGAGAAGAACGAAGAGTGACCTTTGCTGACTATTTCGCGTACCCTACTCTGTTCCGTGGACCTCCGCGCAGATTTTGGGTGCATAGACTTGCAGATAACGTGCCAATTCCTTACAACATCATCTGTGGATATGGTGGGCTTTCGGCCTTTCGAGTTTATGTTGTGTTTGTGTTCGTATTTTTGTCCTCAATCAAGGTCGCATTCTTGGCGAGCGAACCAATGGGTTTATGTATGCTCTTGTTGGGGTGTCTTCCTGATGGATCGTTCTTCCCTCACAGTTAATAAATGTTGGAGTGTTGGTTCTCGGGAACGTCCTCCCCCACTCATCGTTGCGAGTTTCCCGACCGTCCGCCTGGGCTCGACCTGTTTTTGCCACTTTCTCTGGACGCATGACCAGCGAGAGCGCTGAATTGAGACCAATTCAGAAACGCCCCCCCTTGGCCCCTTGCCCCTCGAAGGTGACGGGAATGACCGAATGGGTAAAAAAAAATGATGTGGATTGGAGAGGAAGGTTGGAAGTGGGATTGGGTTTTTGTGGCGTTTTATAACGCAACAACTCCACCTTTACCTCCCAGAAGAGGCGAAATTGGCTTTTCGAAAGAAAAGTCGAAGTAATCGTAAAGAACGAAACAAAACATACACAATCTCTAAGACATAACAAACATCTAGGGACCCCCGCTCAGGGCGAGAGGTAGTGAACATCACAGAGCATGATGCTCTCAGTTCCTCTTAACGCAACCTTCCTGGCTCGTTGCGCGACTAAGTTAATCTGGTGCTTCAGGGTCCTCGTTATATGGCTTTAGATCTTTCACGTTCCACGTCCCGCGTTCTTTGCCATCGCTGTCTAAAAGCGTATATGTATAAGGGGAAACACGTTTTCCTATTCGGAATGGGCCAACATATTTTGGAGCCAGTTTAGCGGTGTAATAGTTTGCCGCATCGGAGAGAATGAAGTTTCTCCGCCACACGAGCTCGTTAGCGAAGTATTGTACATCCCGCCTTCGGAGATTATACGATTGCGAAGCCTTCTTGGTTGCCATGGCTAGTTTCTTCCCTATCTCATCCCTAAGCTTCCTAAACTGTTCCCTGGTATCACCTTTATTAGCACTCCTATCACACGAGATGGTGGTTAAGGACGTATTGCCGAAAGTCACCATCTCTCGACCAAAATTGGCATAATAGGGTGATACACCCAAAACCTCATGTTCGGCTGTCCGAATACTGCACGCGACCTTCGCCAATTGCGAATCCCAGTTCCGATGATTGTCGGACACATACGCTCTAAGTGTCGTCTTCAAGATCTGGTTTATCCGTTCAGCCGGATTTGCTTGCGGATGATAATGCGCGGTATATTTTATCGTCGATCCATACCCTTCACACAAGGACTTCAGTTCCTTACTCCTGAATTGTGGACCATTGTCACACACCAGAATCTTCGGTACCCCAAATAGCAAAAAGACATTATCTTCCAGTTCCTTACAGACAGATTTGGCTGTCGCTGATCTTAAGGGAAATAGAAGTGGAAATTTCGTGAAATAGTCAACAACAGTCAGAATGTGAATATAACCCCTACTCGATTTTGGAAGTGGACCTACCAAATCTACACATACCATCTCCCACGGATTGGTTACCCCTTTCCTCTCCGTCATCAACCCAGCTGGCCTTTCGTTCACCGGCTTCACGCTTTGACACACTTTGCAATTCCTAACATACTTTGTAATATCTGACCTCATCTTAGGCCAGTAATATCTAGTCCCTACTCTTGAAAAGGTTTTCCTAACACCCATGTGCCCTGCTAATGGGTTATCATGACATTCCCTCAAAACCCTAATCCTATCTGTTTTAGCGACTACCTCCTTCCATTCTAAATTTCTATCGTGTACTACTACATGTTTTGCCCTAACGTATTTAAATAAAACTCCATTTTCTACCCTCCAAGATGGGTAGGCTAAGGGGTCTGACTCTACTTTCGCGATCATCTTTTGTATCCAAGGATCCGAGCTCTGCTCTACTAGTCCTGCTACACCTACAACATTCCTAGAGAGCATGTCCGGAACAACGTGGTCTTTTCCCTTCCGGTGTACAATTTCGAAGTCAAACTGCTGTAGCCTAACCGCCCAACGCGCTAACCTTCCACACGGATCTTTGAGATTGCTTAGCCATACCAGAGAATAGTGATCCGTTACGACCGTAAATCGAACACCTTCAATATATGGTCGCAACTTCTCCACCGCCCACAGCACAGCCAAGCACTCCTTCTCCGTGGTTGAATAGTTACGCTCGTTCCTATTCAACGCCCTACTAAGGTAACAAATCACCTTTTCTCCCTCCTCGAATGTCTGCGTGAGCACTGCTCCGACTCCATAATCTGATGCGTCTGTTTGCACCACAAACGGACGCTCAAAATCCGGACAAGTCAATATCGGGGCAGTTACCAAGCACTCTTTTGCTTTCCTGAAACTCCCCTCGCACTCATCTGACCAGACAAACCTATTACTCTTCTTCAGTAAATCTGTCAACGGTTTTACCAAACTAGCGAAATTTGGTACAAATCTTCTGTACCAGGAAACCGTTCCTACAAAGCTCCTAACCTCTTTGACGTTTCTGGGTGCCGGAATTTGCATCATGCTATCAACCTTTTCTGGATCTACGTGCAACCCATTCCTATCCACTACGTAACCTAAAAATTTCAAAGACGATCTACAAAAATTACATTTCTCGTTACTAACCCTCAGCCCCGCTGTACTTAATCGTGAAAATACTTCTTCCAAAATCTGAAGATGTTGTTCGAATGTGTTGGTTACAATGATTATGTCATCCAGATACACGAATACGTGCGGTTCCAAGTCGGCTCCCAGCACGGTATCGATGAATCTTTGCCAGGTGGCAGGGGCGTTGTGTAACCCGAATGGCATCCGTTTGAATTGGAATAATCCCCTATTTGGCACCGTAAAAGCGGTATATTGCCGCGACTGTTTCTCTACCGGTATTTGCCAATAGGCGGACTTAATGTCCAAGGAGGATAAATAATGGGCGTTCCTCAACTTGTCTAGCGTAGCCGATATGTAAGGGAGAGGGTAAGCATCTCGATCAGTGACTTTGTTAAGCTTCCTGTAATCTACACAAAATCTAAATGATCCATCTTTCTTTTTTATCATTACTATGGGAGAAGCCCATGGACTATTAGATTTTTCTATAATGTCTTCCCTAAGCATTTCCTCTAACTCTTTATCTATATGACGCTGAACCGCAGGTGAAACCGGATAATACCGCTGCTTGATTGGTTGAGACGTCGTCCTAATCTTGTGCTCCACTAAATGTGTGCATCCTATTCCTTCAGGCATTGAATCGAAAATTCTTTTTACAAATTGCTGAAGCTGCCTATCCTGTGTCTCATCCAACTCCGATCGCTCTTTGATCGTTGACATCGAAGCTATCGTAGCTTGATTTGAAAAACTCCACTCGCTTGATCTCAAATCCGGGACTATACCCGATTGTGCCCAAAAATCGGCACCTAATATCAAGACGTGTGGGAGAGTTGGAATAACAAGGCACTCTAGCAATATCGATTTTCTCTGCACTACTACTGGTAAAGATACTACCCCCGCTACCTCAATACCTGCTCCATCTGCTAAAGCTACTCTTCTAATTTTACCCTCACCTAACTTTAAACCTAAATCCTTTAAAATTTTCCACCCTTCCCTACAGATAATCGTGCGCGATGCCCCTGAATCTAAAAGACCTACTAATTCTATACCATAAACACTAACTCTTAAATATGGACGCACATCATCTTCCTGTGTCTCAAGCGCGAAACCTAAATGAACGACCTTCTCTCTCTGTCCGGCCAACTGGTTGCCAGCAGACAACCTATCTAAATTCAACGGCGCTCTCGCCCTGCTGTCGGCGGAGACCGTTGCCCATTTCCCGAACAGTTTCTGCAATCCCTCCTAATGACCCCCACTTGACCACAACCTATACAGCGCCTAGGAGCGGAACACGTGTTAGAGAAATGACCCTCTTGGTTGCAGTTGAAGCACTTCAACCGTCGATTAGGTCGGGAGTCACTGCTAAGAACCGATACTAATGGTTCCTCGACAGCCACGTAAGCCAAGTCGGGTTCCAATAAACTACGCGATCGTTGAGATGGAGGTGGTGCGAAACAATCTACATTGGCTCGAACCATCTCTAATTTTCGTCCCAATGCCACTAAATCTCCAACAGATTTAGGGTCTGCCAGACCTAATTGGGTTTGGAAAAAAGGTGCCAAGTTCCGTTGAACCATCCCTAACTTCCTCTTTTCAGATAATGGCTCCGATAGCCTACCGAACATGTTAGACATGATGGCCACATAAATCCCTATTGACTCATCCTTCCCCTGTGTCCTATGCCGAATCTCTTCCAGAAGAAGGTCATCGTAGTTGGGAGGGAGAAACTCAAGTTTTAATTCCCTCACCAACTCCTGCCATGAATTAATTGTCTTCCTAACCGCCCTAAACCAGAGAAGAGCCTTCCCTATGAAAAGATCGACCGAGCATTTAAACAGTTGGGATTCGCTAATCCCCCTAGCTTCCCTAAGTTCTTCGACCCGCTCCAAGAATGAGTTGACCGAAGAACCACATTTTTCTCCTGAGAACGAGATATTCCACTTAGCCAAATTTTCATTTTTCTCCGAACCGATAAGTACGCGATCATGAGTGTTGACATTAGAACCGGACATCAATGCCACTGACGATGTTGACGGTTGACCTGCACTAATTTCAGTTCGCTGCTCTATATACATTTGTCTCGGCTTTTGTTTCGGTGGCAGCATGCTGACATTCTCATCCTCGGAATCTTCATCTTCGTCCCCTTCTAAATCTCCTAAAAGATTCATGATCACTGTCCTAATCTTAATCTTTTCTTTCTCCTCTTCATCCGTTGTTGGACGAGATCTACCTATCCTTGATAGTGACCACTCTATCTTAACAACAGCTTTTTTAAACTCAGCGGAATCGGGTTCTGGTGACGAATCGATTATTGATTTTATTTCCCCAATTTTTCTCTCCACTTCTTCTTTATCTTCCTTAAATTCGAAGGGATAATCGGTGTTCAATGATGTGACTGAACCCCGACGTTCTAGTTTAGAGGCTGCTCGGAATGACTTCCGCATCTCCGCCACCGTCCCAACATCTAAACCCCTACACTGCATTTCATATGCCAGCTCATCTGCTGAAAGCCTATTTACCTCCATTATAAAAAACTCACAAAATGCCTAATTAATTAATTAATCTACCACAAGAAAAAAAAATATTATCGACTCAAAACCCAAAACTGATCACAAAAAAGTCAATGTAACTTTATTGTAACAGAAGCGAATTCACAACCACCGGTTCCAAAAAAAACATAAGAGACCCAAAACAAATTATCACTTTAGTTTACTACACTCGAAAAAAGAAAAATACGAAAAGGTAACGTGGCAACCCTACGCAACTTGTATGAAACCAAAAATTACCCGCTAATCAAACTCGAAGACAAAAAAAAATATGTAAAAGCGAAACCACAACAACACCGTAATAGCCGATTTAACCAAACCGTAAACGAAATCGCACTTAGTATATATATATGTATAATGTATGGTAGAAGAATATAAAATGCAAGTAGGTATGTATATAGGTAAATGTAAATAAACTTTTTAAAGAACTAACATCCACCAAATGTGGGCCGTTGTTCAATAAACAGCAAGAATAATAAAATAAATATATATATGGGAAATTACCCTATTTGAAACAATATGTATATACAATGTACTTGCCGTACTCTTCCCCGTATGCCCTCTCCTGTCTTGCGATTGTAGACACAGCTCCTTCCCAATGTTCCAATTATAAAGGTACTCCACGATGCTATCTCAAAGAGAAATAATTGTAGGCGAATGATATTCCCTGGGAAAAAAACACACCAAAAGTAAAAAGAACAATAAAAATAACACAAACTTCCCTGACGCTTCCGCACAATCGAAATGAAAACCAAAACAAAATTCAATTTGATTGAGAAGCAACAACAACACCAGCAACACACCGTCGGCCTTTTCGATTTTAAATTTTTTGTTGATCGTTTTGATCAATAACACTTTTAATTTATATTTACTTTTATTTTATTTAATTATTAAACTTTGGCCCCACACGTTGGGCGTCAATTTGTTGCAAAATTTTCCCTTAGAAAGAAAAAAAGACGCGATTGCAGACTCGGCTGCGTACCCGGCGGTCAAAAGTCGAGAATGACAGATGGGCGAAAACCAGATGACGAAGGGCGAACAAAAGGGAAATCGTGTGCAACAAGCAGCGCGTTGGTCGCTGCCACTCTCGGCCACTCAGCTGGGGTGGGTCCAAAAATAAAATGCAGAAAAGCTGCGATAGGGTGGGCGCCAAACAATCTTTGAAAGGAATTGCTAAACCTTTTGTAGAAAGTGCCGACGATGATTGCTGTGGGGTAAAGATAAAACAAAGACAAGATATTTTGCGTTATAAAAGCTCGGTGTGAGCACGGCTATTTATTGATGGTAACAAAAAGAATTAAGTTTTGTATGCGATGCGACCAGACGGTCGTAGGAAAAAAAAATAGAAAAGCTGCCGGATGCGACAAACGGAATTTTGGGTTACGATTACGGTTTCCTTTTTTCTTTAGCCGTTGGAATTGGCTCGTTATCGCGTTGTCTGAACGGTTAAAGATAACAACGGAAAGGGTCGCGCGTCCCGTTTTTTTTTTCCGGGAACTTTACGAAACGGAAGCCAACGGAAATTATTTCAACTTTTCAGGAATACCTAACTGACGATCACTTTCCTTTTACTCTACTTATCTTTCTTTTCTGGATCCCTCCTGTTTCTTCTCCTCTCCTCTGCCGTCCTAGCGCTTTATATTTTCGTCGCCAAGTCCTGCCACTACTCCTCCTTTCTCCTGACCTCCTCCTTTTCTTTATATTTTAGTTCACCACACTATTTGTGCCCGTTTCTTTCGGACTTTTCTAAACCCTTTCTCTTTTTTTTTAATTTCTCAAATTTTCAAAAAAACTTCTCGATTTTAACAACTTTCAACTGGTAACTCGGTCACTACCTCCTTTCTAATCACTGGCCAACCAAGAAGTGATTATCTTCCCAAAATTCCCTTTGTTCTTACTCGAACCTCACACACTCCTGCATTCGACCATTCAGCCGCAACGGGGATCATTGACGGTATTTTTGAGCGTTTCTCACAGCTTTTTCGCCATGGAACACGACCGTTAATGATCACCAATGCATACACATTCACTCCACATATATCCGAATCCGCCAGGTCGCCGGGAAATTTCCAGTGCCTGACGTTTCGATGGACGAGTACAGAACAATTTCTTATTGATTCGGCAGTGGTGCCAAGTCACCTTAAAGTCCCTAAAACCGAGAATTTTATAAATATTGTTAAATTGGTTTCTAATTTTATATTTCCCCCAAGATACTAATATTGAAAAGGGTAGGAGAGGTTCATAGAGGCGATAGCTTGGGGACAGCGGACATTAATGTTCGCCCTTTTGCAGTGCCGCTGGAGAAGAACGAAGAGTGACCTTTGCTGACTATTTCGCGTACCCTACTCTGTTCCGTGGACCTCCGCGCAGATTTTGGGTGCATAGACTTGCAGATAACGTGCCAATTCCTTACAACATCATCTGTGGATATGGTGGGCTTTCGGCCTTTCGAGTTTATGTTGTGTTTGTGTTCGTATTTTTGTCCTCAATCAAGGTCGCATTCTTGGCGAGCGAACCAATGGGTTTATGTATGCTCTTGTTGGGGTGTCTTCCTGATGGATCGTTCTTCCCTCACAGTTAATAAATGTTGGAGTGTTGGTTCTCGGGAACGTCCTCCCCCACTCATCGTTGCGAGTTTCCCGACCGTCCGCCTGGGCTCGACCTGTTTTTGCCACTTTCTCTGGACGCATGACCAGCGAGAGCGCTGAATTGAGACCAATTCAGAAACGCCCCCCCTTGGCCCCTTGCCCCTCGAAGGTGACGGGAATGACCGAATGGGTAAAAAAAAATGATGTGGATTGGAGAGGAAGGTTGGAAGTGGGATTGGGTTTTTGTGGCGTTTTATAACGCAACAAAGGGTTCAAAGGTTCAACGGTTCAAAGGTTCAAAGGTTCAAAGGTTCAAAGGTTCAAAGGTTCAAAGGTTCAAAGGTTCAACGGTTCAAAGGTTCAAAGGTTCAAAGGTTCAAAGGTTCAAAGGTTCAAAGGTTCAAAGGTTCAAGGCTTCAAGGGTTCAAAGGTTCAAGGGTTCAAAGGTTCAAGGGTTCAAAGGTTCAAAGTTTTTCAGGGGTTTAAAGGTTCAAAGGTACAAAGGTTCAAAGGTTCAAATGTTCAAGGGTTCAAAGGTTCAAAGGTTCAAAGGTTCAAAGGTTCAAAGGTTCAAAGGTTCAAAGGTTCAAAGGTTCAAAGGTTCAAAGGTTCAAAGGTTCAAAGGTTCAAAGGTTCAAAGGTTCAAAGGTTAAAAGGTTCAAAAGTTCAAATTTTCAATTCAAAGGTTCAAAGGTTCAAGGGTTCAAAGGTTCAAAGGTTCAAATGTTCAAAGATTCAAAGGTTCAAAGGTTCAAAGGTTCAAAGGTTCAAGGGTTCAAAGTTTCAATTCAAAGGTTCAAAGGTTCAAGGGTTCAAAAGTTCAATTCAAAGGTTCAAAGGTTCAAAGGTTCAAAGGTTCAAAGGTTCAAAGGTTCAAAGGTTCAAAGGTTCAAAGGTTCAAAGGTTCAAAGGTTCAAGGGTTCAAAGGTTCAAAGGTTCAAAGGTTCAAAGGTTCAATTCAAAGGTTCAAAGGTTCAAAGGTTCAAAATTTCAAAGGTTCAAAGGTTCAAAGGTTCAAAGGTTCAAGGGTTCAAAGGTTCAAAGGTTCAAGGGTTCAAAAGTTCAAAGGTTCAAAGGTTCAGTTCAAAGGTTCAAAGGTTCAAAGGTTCAAAGGTTCAGTTCAAAGGTTCAAAGGTTCAAAGGTTCAAAGATTCAAAAGTTCAAAGGTTCAAGGCTTCAAAGGTTCAAAGTTTCAAAGGTTCAAAGGTTCAAAGGTTCAAAGGTTCAAAAGTTCAAAGGTTCAAAGGTTCAGTTCAAAGGTTCAAAGGTTCAAAGGTTCAAATGTTCAAAATTTCAAAGGTTTAGGGGTTCAAAGGTTCAAAGGTTCAAAGGTTCAAATGTTCAAGGGTTCAAAGGTTCAATGGTTTAAGGGTTCAAAAGTTCAAAGGTTCAAAGGTTCAAAGGTTCAAAGGTTCAAAGGTTCAAAGGTTCAATGGTTCAAAGGTTCAAGGGTTCAAAGGTTCAAAGGTTCAACGGTTCAAAGGTTCAAAGGTTCAAAGGTTCAAAGGTTCAAAGGTTCAAAGGTTCAAAGGTTCAAAGGTTCATTGGTTCAGTTCAAAGGTTCAAAGGTTCAGTTCAAAGGTTCAAAGGTTCAATGGTTCAAAGGTTCAAAGGTTCAAAGGTTCAGAGGTTCAAAGGTTCAAAGGTTCAAAGGTTCAAAGGTTCAAAGGTTCAGAGGTTCAAAGGTTCAAAGGTTCAAAGGTTCAAAGGTTCAAAAGTTCAAAGGTTCAAAGGTTCAGTTCAAAGGTTCAAAGGTTCAATGGTTCAAAGGTTCAAGGGTTCAAAGGTTCAAAGGTTCAAAGGTTCAAAGGTTCAAAGGTTCAAAGGTTCAAAGGTTCAAAGGTTCAAAGGTTCAAAGTTTCAAAGGTTCAAAGGTTCAAAGGTTCAAAGGTTCAAAGGTTCAAAGGTTCAAAGGTTCAGGGGTTCAAAGGTTCAAAATTTCAAAGGTTTAGGGGTTCAAAGGTTCAAAGGTTCAAAGGTTCAAATGTTCAAGGGTTCAAAGGTTCAATGGTTCAAGGGTTCAAAAGTTCAAAGCTTCAAGGGTTCAAAGGTTCAAGGGTTCAAAGGTTCAAAGTTTTTCAGGGGTTTAAAGGTTCAAAGGTTCAAAGGTACAAAGGTTCAAAGGTTCAAATGTTCAAGGGTTCAAAGGTTCAAAGGTTCAAAGGTTCAAAGGTTCAAAGGTTCAAAGGTTCAAAGGTTCAAAGGTTCAAAGGTTCAAAGGTTCAAAGGTTCAAGCGTTCAAAGGTTCAAAGGTTCAAAGGTTCAAATTTTCAATTCAAAGGTTCAAAGGTTCAAGGGTTTAAAGGTTCAAAGGTTCAAATGTTCAAAGGTTCAAAGGTTCAAAGGTTCAAAGGTTCAAAGGTTCAAGGGTTCAAAGTTTCAATTCAAAGGTTCAAAGGTTCAAGGGTTCAAAAGTTCAATTCAAAGGTTCAAAGGTTCAAAGGTTCAAAATTTCAAAGGTTCAAAGGTTCAAAGGTTCAAAGGTTCAAAGGTTCAAGGGTTCAAAGGTTCAAAGGTTCAAAGGTTCAAAGGTTCAAAGGTTCAAAGGTTCAAAGGTTCAATTCAAAGGTTCAAAGGTTCAAAATTTCAAAGGTTCAAAGGTTCAAAGGTTCAAGGGTTCAAAGTTTCAAAGGTTCAAAGGTTCAAAGGTTCAAAGGTTCAAATGTTCAAAAGTTCAAGGGTTCAAAGGTTCAAAGGTTCAAAGGTTCAAATGTTCAAGGGTTCAAAAGTTCAAAGGTTCAAAGGTTCAAAGGTTCAAAGGTTCAAATGTTCAAGGGTTCAAAGGTTCAAAAGTTCAAAGGTTCAAAGGTTCAAAGGTTCAAGGGTTCAAAGGATCAAAGGTTCAAAGGTTCAAAGGTTCAAAGGTTCAAAGGTTCAGTTTAAAGGTTCAAAGGTTCAAAATTTTAAAGGTTCAAATGTTCAAGGGTTCAAAGGTTCAAAGGTTCAAAGGTTCAAGGGTTCAAAAGTTCAAAGGTTCAAAGGTTCAAAGGTTCAAAAGTTCAAAGGTTCAAAGGTTCAAAGGTTCAAATGTTCAAGGGTTCAAAGGTTCAAAGGTTCAAAGGTTCAAAGGTTCAAAGGTTCAAAGGTTCAAAGGTTCAAGGGTTCAAAGGTTCAAAGGTTCAATTCAAAGGTTCAAAGGTTCAAAGGTTCAAAGGTTCAGTTTAAAGGTTCAAAGGTTCAAAATTTTAAAGGTTCAAATGTTCAAGGGTTCAAAGGTTCAAAGGTTCAAAGGTTCAAGGGTTCAAAAGTTCAAAGGTTCAAAGGTTCAAAGGTTCAAAAGTTCAAAGGTTCAAAGGTTCAAAGGTTCAAATGTTCAAGGGTTCAAAGGTTCAAAGGTTCAAAGGTTCAAAGGTTCAAAGGTTCAAAGGTTCAAAGGTTCAAAGGTTCAAGGGTTCAAAGGTTCAAAGGTTCAATTCAAAGGTTCAAAGGTTCAAAGGTTCAAAGGTTCAGTTTAAAGGTTCAAAGGTTCAAAATTTTAAAGGTTCAAATGTTCAAGGGTTCAAAGGTTCAAAGGTTCAAAGGTTCAAGGGTTCAAAAGTTCAAAGGTTCAAAGGTTCAAAGGTTCAAAAGTTCAAAGGTTCAAAGGTTCAAAGGTTCAAATGTTCAAGGGTTCAAAGGTTCAAAGGTTCAAAATTTCAAAGGTTCAAAGGTTTAAAGGTTTAAAGATTCAAAGGTTCAAATTTTCAATTCAAAGGTTCAAAGGTTCAAGGGTTCAAAGGTTCAAAGGTTCAAATGTTCAAAGGTTCAAAGGTTCAAAGTTTCAAAGGTTCAAGGGTTCAAAGTTTCAAAGGTTCAAAGGTTCAAAGGTTCAAAGGTTCAAAGTTTCAAGGTTTCAAAGGTTCAAAGGTTCAAAGGTTCAAAGGTTCAAAGGTTCAAAGGTTCAATTCAAAGGTTCAAAGGTTCAAAGTTTCAAAATTTCAAAGGTTCAAAGGTTCAAAGTTTCAAATTTTCAATTCAAAGGTTCAAAGGTTCAAGGGTTCAAAGGTTCAAAGTTTCAAATGGTCAAAGGTTCAAAGGTTCAGAGGTTCAAAGGTTCAAGGGTTCAAAGTTTCAAAGGTTCAAAGGTTCAAAGGTTCAAAGGTTCAAATGTTCAAAAGTTCAATAGTTCAAAGGTTCAAAGGTTCAAAGGTTCAAAGGTTCAAAGGTTCAAAGGTTCAAAGGTTCAAAGGTTCAAAGGTTCAAAGGTTCAAAGGTTCAAAGGTTCAAAGGTTCAAAGGTTCAAGGGTTCAAAGGTTCAAAGGTTCAAAGGTTCAAAGGTTCAAAGGTTCAAAGGTTCAAAGGTTCAAAGGTTCAAAGGTTCAAAGGTTCAAAGGTTCAAAGGTTCAAAGGTTCAAAGGTTCAAAGGTTCAAAGGTTCAAAGGTTCAAAGGTTCAAAGGTTCAGAGGTTCAAAGGTTCAAAGGTTCAAAGGTTCAAAGGTTCAAAGGTTCAGAGGTTCAAAGGTTCAAAGGTTCAAAGGTTCAAAGGTTCAAAGGTTCAAAGGTTCAGTTCAAAGGTTCAAAGGTTCAATGGTTCAAGGGTTCAAAGGTTCAAAGGTTCAAAGGTTCAAAGGTTCAAAGGTTCAAAGGTTCAAAGGTTCAAAGGTTCAAAGGTTCAAAGTTTCAAAGGTTCAAAGGTTCAAAGGTTCAAAGGTTCAAAGGTTCAAAGGTTCAGGGGTTCAAAGGTTCAAAATTTCAAAGGTTTAGGGGTTCAAAGGTTCAAAGGTTCAAAGGTTCAAATGTTCAAGGGTTCAAAGGTTCAATGGTTCAAGGGTTCAAAAGTTCAAAGCTTCAAGGGTTCAAAGGTTCAAGGGTTCAAAGGTTCAAGGGTTCAAAGGTTCAAAGTTTTTCAGGGGTTTAAAGGTTCAAAGGTTCAAAGGTACAAAGGTTCAAAGGTTCAAATGTTCAAGGGTTCAAAGGTTCAAAGGTTCAAAGGTTCAAAGGTTCAAAGGTTCAAAGGTTCAAAGGTTCAAAGGTTCAAAGGTTCAAAGGTTCAAAGGTTCAAGCGTTCAAAGGTTCAAAGGTTCAAAGGTTCAAATTTTCAATTCAAAGGTTCAAAGGTTCAAGGGTTTAAAGGTTCAAATGTTCAAATGTTCAAAGGTTCAAAGGTTCAAAGGTTCAAGGGTTCAAAGTTTCAATTCAAAGGTTCAAAGGTTCAAGGGTTCAAGGGTTCAAAGGTTCAAAGGTTCAAAGGTTCAAAGGTTCAATTCAAAGGTTCAAAGGTTCAAAATTTCAAAGGTTCAAAGGTTCAAATGTTCAAAGGTTCAAAGGTTCAAAGGTTCAAGGGTTCAAAGTTTCAATTCAAAGGTTCAAAGGTTCAAGGGTTCAAAGGTTCAAAGGTTCAAAGGTTCAAAGGTTCAAAGGTTCAATTCAAAGGTTCAAAGGTTCAAAATTTCAAAGGTTCAAAGGTTCAAAGGTTCAAGGGTTCAAAGTTTCAAAGGTTCAAAGGTTCAAAATTTCAAAGGTTCAAAGGTTCAAAGGTTCAAAGGTTCAAGGGTTCAAAGGTTCAAAGGTTCAAAGGTTCAAAGGTTCAAAGGTTCAAAGGTTCAAAGGTTCAAAGGTTCAAAGGTTCAAAGGTTCAAAGGTTCAAAGGTTCAATTCAAAGGTTCAAAGGTTCAAAATTTCAAAGGTTCAAAGGTTCAAAGGTTCAAGGGTTCAAAGTTTCAAAGGTTCAAAGGTTCAAAGGTTCAAAGGTTCAAATGTTCAAAAGTTCAAGGGTTCAAAGGTTCAAAGGTTCAAAGGTTCAAAGGTTCAAATGTTCAAGGGTTCAAAAGTTCAAAGGTTCAAAGGTTCAAAGGTTCAAATGTTCAAAGGTTCAGTTTAAAGGTTCAAAGGTTCAAAAGTTCAATGGTTCAAGGGTTCAAAAGTTCAAAGGTTCAAAGGTTCAAAGGTTCAAGGGTTCAAAGGATCAAAGGTTCAAAGGTTCAAAGGTTCAAAGGTTCAAAGGTTCAAAGGTTCAGTTTAAAGGTTCAAAGGTTCAAAATTTTAAAGGTTCAAATGTTCAAGGGTTCAAAGGTTCAAAGGTTCAAAGGTTCAAGGGTTCAAAAGTTCAAAGGTTCAAAGGTTCAAAGGTTCAAAAGTTCAAAGGTTCAAAGGTTCAAATGTTCAAGGGTTCAAAGGTTCAAAGGTTCAAAGGTTCAAGGGTTCAAAAGTTCAAAGGTTCAAAGGTTCAAAGGTTCAAAGGTTCAAAGGTTCAAGGGTTCAAAGGTTCAAAGGTTCAATTCAAAGGTTCAAAGGTTCAAAATTTCAAAGGTTCAAAGGTTTAAAGGTTTAAAGATTCAAAGGTTCAATTCAAAGGTTCAAAGGTTCAAAGGTTCAAAATTTCAAAGGTTCAAAGGTTCAAAGTTTCAAATTTTCAATTCAAAGGTTCAAAGGTTCAAGGGTTCAAAGGTTCAAAGGTTCAAAGGTTCAAAGGTTCAAAGGTTCAAAGTTTCAAGGTTTCAAAGGTTCAAAGGTTCAAAGGTTCAAAGGTTCACAGGTTCAATTCAAAGGTTCAAAGGTTCAAAGGTTCAAAATTTCAAAGGTTCAAAGGTTCAAAGTTTCAAATTTTCAATTCAAAGGTTCAAAGGTTCAAGGGTTCAAAGGTTCAAAGGTTCAAATGGTCAAAGGTTCAAAGGTTCAGAGGTTCAAAGGTTCAAGGGTTCAAAGTTTCAAAGGTTCAAAGTTTCAAAGGTTCAAAGGTTCAAAGTTTCAAGGTTTCAAAGGTTCAAAGGTTCAAAGGTTCAAAGGTTCACAGGTTCAATTCAAAGGTTCAAAGGTTCAAAGGTTCAAAATTTCAAAGGTTCAAAGGTTCAAAGTTTCAAATTTTCAATTCAAAGGTTCAAAGGTTCAAGGGTTCAAAGGTTCAAAGGTTCAAAGGTTCAAAGGTTCAAAGGTTCAAAGATTCAAAAGTTCAAAGGTTCAAGGCTTCAAAGGTTCAAAGTTTCAAAGGTTCAAAGGTTCAAAGGTTCAAAGGTTCAAAAGTTCAAAGGTTCAAAGGTTCAGTTCAAAGGTTCAAAGGTTCAAAGGTTCAAATGTTCAAAATTTCAAAGGTTTAGGGGTTCAAAGGTTCAAAGGTTCAAAGGTTCAAATGTTCAAGGGTTCAAAGGTTCAATGGTTTAAGGGTTCAAAAGTTCAAAGGTTCAAAGGTTCAAAGGTTCAAAGGTTCAAAGGTTCAAAGGTTCAAAGGTTCAATGGTTCAAAGGTTCAAGGGTTCAAAGGTTCAAAGGTTCAACGGTTCAAAGGTTCAAAGGTTCAAAGGTTCAAAGGTTCAAAGGTTCAAAGGTTCAAAGGTTCAAAGGTTCATTGGTTCAGTTCAAAGGTTCAAAGGTTCAGTTCAAAGGTTCAAAGGTTCAATGGTTCAAAGGTTCAAAGGTTCAAAGGTTCAGAGGTTCAAAGGTTCAAAGGTTCAAAGGTTCAAAGGTTCAAAGGTTCAGAGGTTCAAAGGTTCAAAGGTTCAAAGGTTCAAAGGTTCAAAAGTTCAAAGGTTCAAAGGTTCAGTTCAAAGGTTCAAAGGTTCAATGGTTCAAAGGTTCAAGGGTTCAAAGGTTCAAAGGTTCAAAGGTTCAAAGGTTCAAAGGTTCAAAGGTTCAAAGGTTCAAAGTTTCAAAGGTTCAAAGGTTCAAAGGTTCAAAGGTTCAAAGGTTCAGGGGTTCAAAGGTTCAAAATTTCAAAGGTTTAGGGGTTCAAAGGTTCAAAGGTTCAAAGGTTCAAATGTTCAAGGGTTCAAAGGTTCAATGGTTCAAGGGTTCAAAAGTTCAAAGCTTCAAGGGTTCAAAGGTTCAAGGGTTCAAAGGTTCAAAGTTTTTCAGGGGTTTAAAGGTTCAAAGGTTCAAAGGTACAAAGGTTCAAAGGTTCAAATGTTCAAGGGTTCAAAGGTTCAAAGGTTCAAAGGTTCAAAGGTTCAAAGGTTCAAAGGTTCAAAGGTTCAAAGGTTCAAAGGTTCAAAGGTTCAAAGGTTCAAAGGTTCAAGCGTTCAAAGGTTCAAAGGTTCAAAGGTTCAAATTTTCAATTCAAAGGTTCAAAGGTTCAAGGGTTTAAAGGTTCAAAGGTTCAAATGTTCAAAGGTTCAAAGGTTCAAAGGTTCAAAGGTTCAAAGGTTCAAGGGTTCAAAGTTTCAATTCAAAGGTTCAAAGGTTCAAGGGTTCAAAAGTTCAATTCAAAGGTTCAAAGGTTCAAAGGTTCAAAATTTCAAAGGTTCAAAGGTTCAAAGGTTCAAAGGTTCAAAGGTTCAAGGGTTCAAAGGTTCAAAGGTTCAAAGGTTCAAAGGTTCAAAGGTTCAATTCAAAGGTTCAAAGGTTCAAAATTTCAAAGGTTCAAAGGTTCAAAGGTTCAAGGGTTCAAAGTTTCAAAGGTTCAAAGGTTCAAAGGTTCAAATGTTCAAAAGTTCAAGGGTTCAAAGGTTCAAAGGTTCAAAGGTTCAAAGGTTCAAATGTTCAAGGGTTCAAGGGTTCAAAAGTTCAAAGGTTCAAAGGTTCAAAGGTTCAAATGTTCAAGGGTTCAAAGGTTCAATGGTTCAAGGGTTCAAAAGTTCAAAGGTTCAAAGGTTCAAAGGTTCAAAGGTTCAAGGGTTCAAAGGATCAAAGGTTCAAAGGTTCAAAGGTTCAAAGGTTCAGTTTAAAGGTTCAAAGGTTCAAAATTTTAAAGGTTCAAATGTTCAAGGGTTCAAAGGTTCAAAGGTTCAAAGGTTCAAGGGTTCAAAAGTTCAAAGGTTCAAAGGTTCAAAGGTTCAAAAGTTCAAAGGTTCAAAGGTTCAAAGGTTCAAATGTTCAAGGGTTCAAAGGTTCAAAGGTTCAAAGGTTCAAGGGTTCAAAAGTTCAAAGGTTCAAAGGTTCAAAGGTTCAAAGGTTCAAAGGTTCAAAGGTTCAAAGGTTCAAGGGTTCAAAGGTTCAAAGGTTCAATTCAAAGGTTCAAAGGTTCAAAATTTCAAAGGTTCAAAGGTTTAAAGGTTTAAAGATTCAAAGGTTCAAATTTTCAATTCAAAGGTTCAAAGGTTCAAGGGTTCAAAGGTTCAAAGGTTCAAATGTTCAAAGGTTCAAAGGTTCAAAGTTTCAAAGGTTCAAGGGTTCAAAGTTTCAAAGGTTCAAAGGTTCAAAGGTTCAAAGGTTCAAAGTTTCAAGGTTTCAAAGGTTCAAAGGTTCAAAGGTTCAAAGGTTCAAAGGTTCAAAGGTTCAAAGGTTCAATTCAAAGGTTCAAAGGTTCAAAGGTTCAAAATTTCAAAGGTTCAAAGGTTCAAAGTTTCAAATTTTCAATACAAAGGTTCAAAGGTTCAAGGGTTCAAAGGTTCAAAGTTTCAAATGGTCAAAGGTTCAAAGGTTCAGAGGTTCAAAGGTTCAAGGGTTCAAAGTTTCAAAGGTTCAAAGGTTCAAAGGTTCAAAGGTTCAAATGTTCAAAAGTTCAATAGTTCAAAGGTTCAAAGGTTCAAAGGTTCAAAGGTTCAAAGGTTCAAAGGTTCAAAGGTTCAAAGGTTCAAAGGTTCAAAGGTTCAAAGGTTCAAAGGTTCAAAGGTTCAAGGGTTCAAAGGTTCAAAGGTTCAAAGGTTCAAAGGTTCAAAGGTTCAAAGGT
Source organism: Cheilosia impressa (assembly GCA_948293265.1). Taxonomy (NCBI): domain Eukaryota; kingdom Metazoa; phylum Arthropoda; class Insecta; order Diptera; family Syrphidae; genus Cheilosia; species Cheilosia impressa. The sequence continues at coordinate 50,452,555 of OX411881.1, read as the reverse complement.
TCAAAGGTTCAAAGGTTCAAAGGTTCAAAGGTTCAAAGGTTCAAAGGTTCAAAGGTTCAAAGGTTCAAAGGTTCAAAGGTTCAAAGGTTCAAAGGTTCAGAGGTTCAAAGGTTCAAAGGTTCAAAGGTTCAAAGGTTCAAAGGTTCAGAGGTTCAAAGGTTCAAAGGTTCAAAGGTTCAAAGGTTCAAAGGTTCAAAGGTTCAGTTCAAAGGTTCAAAGGTTCAATGGTTCAAGGGTTCAAAGGTTCAAAGGTTCAAAGGTTCAAAGGTTCAAAGGTTCAAAGGTTCAAAGGTTCAAAGGTTCAAAGGTTCAAAGGTTCAAAGTTTCAAAGGTTCAAAGGTTCAAAGGTTCAAAGGTTCAAAGGTTCAAAGGTTCAGGGGTTCAAAGGTTCAAAATTTCAAAGGTTTAGGGGTTCAAAGGTTCAAAGGTTCAAAGGTTCAAATGTTCAAGGGTTCAAAGGTTCAATGGTTCAAGGGTTCAAAAGTTCAAAGCTTCAAGGGTTCAAAGGTTCAAGGGTTCAAAGGTTCAAGGGTTCAAAGGTTCAAAGTTTTTCAGGGGTTTAAAGGTTCAAAGGTTCAAAGGTACAAAGGTTCAAAGGTTCAAATGTTCAAGGGTTCAAAGGTTCAAAGGTTCAAAGGTTCAAAGGTTCAAAGGTTCAAAGGTTCAAAGGTTCAAAGGTTCAAAGGTTCAAAGGTTCAAGCGTTCAAAGGTTCAAAGGTTCAAAGGTTCAAATTTTCAATTCAAAGGTTCAAAGGTTCAAGGGTTTAAAGGTTCAAAGGTTCAAATGTTCAAAGGTTCAAAGGTTCAAGGGTTCAAGGGTTCAAAGTTTCAATTCAAAGGTTCAAAGGTTCAAGGGTTCAAGGGTTCAAAGGTTCAAAGGTTCAAAGGTTCAAAGGTTCAAAGGTTCAAAGGTTCAAAGGTTCAAAGGTTCAAAGGTTCAAAGGTTCAAAGGTTCAAAGGTTCAATTCAAAGGTTCAAAGGTTCAAAATTTCAAAGGTTCAAAGGTTCAAAGGTTCAAGGGTTCAAAGTTTCAAAGGTTCAAAGGTTCAAAATTTCAAAGGTTCAAAGGTTCAAAGGTTCAAAGGTTCAAGGGTTCAAAGGTTCAAAGGTTCAAAGGTTCAAAGGTTCAAAGGTTCAAAGGTTCAAAGGTTCAAAGGTTCAATTCAAAGGTTCAAAGGTTCAAAATTTCAAAGGTTCAAAATTTCAAAGGTTCAAAGGTTCAAAGGTTCAAGGGTTCAAAGTTTCAAAGGTTCAAAGGTTCAAAAGTTCAAAGGTTCAAATGTTCAAAAGTTCAAGGGTTCAAAGGTTCAAAGGTTCAAAGGTTCAAAGGTTCAAATGTTCAAGGGTTCAAAAGTTCAAAGGTTCAAAGGTTCAAAGGTTCAAAGGTTCAAATGTTCAAAGGTTCAGTTTAAAGGTTCAAAGGTTCAAAAGTTCAATGGTTCAAGGGTTCAAAAGTTCAAAGGTTCAAAGGTTCAAAGGTTCAAGGGTTCAAAGGATCAAAGGTTCAAAGGTTCAAAGGTTCAAAGGTTCAAAGGTTCAGTTTAAAGGTTCAAAGGTTCAAAATTTGAAAGGTTCAAATGTTCAAGGGTTCAAAGGTTCAAAGGTTCAAAGGTTCAAGGGTTCAAAAGTTCAAAGGTTCAAAGGTTCAAAGGTTCAAAAGTTCAAAGGTTCAAAGGTTCAAAGGTTCAAATGTTCAAGGGTTCAAAGGTTCAAAGGTTCAAAGGTTCAAGGGTTCAAAAGTTCAAAGGTTCAAAGGTTCAAAGGTTCAAAGGTTCAAAGGTTCAAGGGTTCAAAGGTTCAAAGGTTCAATTCAAAGGTTCAAAGGTTCAAAATTTCAAAGGTTCAAAGGTTTAAAGGTTTAAAGATTCAAAGGTTCAAATTTTCAATTCAAAGGTTCAAAGGTTCAAGGGTTCAAAGGTTCAAAGGTTCAAATGTTCAAAGGTTCAAAGGTTCAAAGTTTCAAAGGTTCAAGGGTTCAAAGTTTCAAAGGTTCAAAGGTTCAAAGGTTCAAAGGTTCAAAGGTTCAAAGTTTCAAGGTTTCAAAGGTTCAAAGGTTCAAAGGTTCAAAGGTTCACAGGTTCAATTCAAAGGTTCAAAGGTTCAAAGGTTCAAAATTTCAAAGGTTCAAAGGTTCAAAGTTTCAAATTTTCAATTCAAAGGTTCAAAGGTTCAAGGGTTCAAAGGTTCAAAGGTTCAAATGGTCAAAGGTTCAAAGGTTCAGAGGTTCAAAGGTTCAAGGGTTCAAAGTTTCAAAGGTTCAAAGGTTCAAAGGTTCAAAGGTTCAAATGTTCAAAAGTTCAAGGGTTCAAAGGTTCAAAGGTTCAAAGGTTCAAAGGTTCAAAGGTTCAAAGGTTCAAAGGTTCAAAGGTTCAAAGGTTCAAAGGTTCAAAGGTTCAAAGGTTCAAAGGTTCAAAGGTTCAAAGGTTCAAAGGTTCAAGCGTTTAAAGGTTCAAAGGTTCAAAGGTTCAAATTTTCAATTCAAAGGTTCAAAGGTTCAAGGGTTTAAAGGTTCAAAGGTTCAAATGTTCAAAGGTTCAAAGGTTCAAAGGTTCAAAGGTTCAAGGGTTCAAAGCTTCAATTCAAAGGTTCAAAGGTTCAAGGGTTCAAAAGTTCAATTCAAAGGTTCAAAGGTTCAAAGGTTCAAAGGTTCAAGGGTTCAAAGGTTCAAAGGTTCAAAGGTTCAAAGGTTCAAAGGTTCAAAGGTTCAAAGGTTCAATTCAAAGGTTCAAAGGTTCAAAATTTCAAAGGTTCAAAGGTTCAAAGGTTCAATTCAAAGGTTCAAAGGTTCAATTCAAAGGTTCAAAGGTTCAAAATTTCAAAGGTTCAAAGGTTCAAAGGTTCAAGGGTTCAAAGTTTCAAAGGTTCAAAGGTTCAAAGGTTCAAATGTTCAAAAGTTCAAGGGTTCAAAGGTTCAAAGGTTCAAAGGTTCAAAGGTTCAAAGGTTCAAAGGTTCAAAGGTTCAAATGTTCAAGGGTTCAAAAGTTCAAAGGTTCAAAGGTTCAAAGGTTCAAAGGTTCAAGGGTTCAAAGGTTCAGTTCAAAGGTTCAAAGGTTCAAAGGTTCAAAGGTTCAAAGGTTCAAAGGTTCAAGGGTTCAAAAGTTCAAGGGTTCAAAGGTTCAGTTCAAAGGTTCAAAGGTTCAAAGGTTCAGTTCAAAGGTTCAAAGGTTCAAAGGTTCAAAGGTTCAAAGATTCAAAAGTTCAAAGGTTCAAGGCTGCAAAGGTTCAAAGTTTCAAAGGTTCAAAGGTTCAAAGGTTCAAAGGTTCAAAAGTTCAAAGGTTCAAAGGTTCAATGGTTCAAAGGTTCAAGGGTTCAAAAGTTCAAAGGTTCAAAGGTTCAGTTCAAAGGTTCAAAGGTTCAAAGGTTCAAAGGTTCAAGGGTTCAAAAGTTCAAAGGTTCAAAGGTTCAGTTCAAAGGTTCAAAGGTTCAAAGGTTCAGTTCAAAGGTTCAATGGTTCAAAGGTTCAGTTCAAAGGTTCAAAGGTTCAAAATTTCAAAGGTTCAAGGGTTCAAAGGTTCAAAATTTCAAAGGTTTAGGGGTTCAAAGGTTTAGGGGTTCAAAGGTTCAAAGGTTCAAAGGTTCAAATGTTCAAGGGTTCAAAGGTTCAATGGTTCAAGGGTTCAAAAGTTCAAAGGTTCAAAGGTTCAAAGGTTCAAAGGTTCAAAGGTTCAAGGGTTCAAAGGATCAAAGGTTCAAAGGTTCAAAGGTTCAAAGGTTCAGTTTAAAGGTTCAAAGGTTCAAAATTTTAAAGGTTCAAATGTTCAAGGGTTCAAAGGTTCAAAGGTTCAAGGGTTCAAAAGTTCAAAGGTTCAAAGGTTCAAAGGTTCAAAAGTTCAAAGGTTCAAAGGTTCAAAGGTTCAAAGGTTCAAATGTTCAAGGGTTGAAAGGTTCAAAGGTTCAAAGGTTCAAGGGTTCAAAAGTTCAAAGGTTCAAAGGTTCAAAGGTTCAAAGGTTCAAGGGTTCAAAGGTTCAAAGGTTCAATTCAAAGGTTCAAAGGTTCAAAGGTTCAAAATTTCAAAGGTTCAAAGGTTTAAAGGTTTAAGGATTCAAAGGTTCAAATTTTCAATTCAAAGGTTCAAAGGTTCAAGGGTTCAAAGGTTCAAAGGTTCAAAGGTTCAAATGTTCAAAGGTTCAAAGTTTCAAAGGTTCAAGGGTTCAAAGTTTCAAAGGTTCAAAGGTTCAAAGGTTCAAAGGTTCAAAGTTTCAAGGTTTCAAAGGTTCAAAGGTTCAAAGGTTCAAAGGTTCAAAGGTTCAATTCAAAGGTTCAAAGGTTCAAAGGTTCAAAATTTCAAAGGTTCAAAGGTTCAAAGTTTCAAATTTTCAACTCAAAGGTTCAAAGGTTCAAGCGTTCAAAGGTTCAAAGGTTCAAATGGTCAAAGGTTCAAAGGTTCAGAGGTTCAAAGTTCAAGGGTTCAAAGTTTCAAAGGTTCAAAAGTTCAAGGGTTCAAAGGTTCAAAGGTTCAAAGGTTCAAAGGTTCAAAGGTTCAAAGGTTCAAATGTTCAAGGGTTCTAAAGTTCGAAGGTTCAAAGGTTCAAAGGTTCAAGGGTTCAAAGGTTCAAAGGTTCAGTTCAAAGGTTCAAAGGTTCAAAGGTTCAGTTCAAAGGTTCAAAGGTTCAAAGGTTCAAAAGTTCAAAGGTTCAAAGGTTCAAAGGTTCAGTTCAAGGCTTCAAAGGTTCAAAGGTTCAAAGGTTCAAAAGTTCAAAGGTTCAAAGTTTCAAAGTTTCAAAAGTTCAAAGGTTCAGTTCAAAGGTTCAAAGGTTCAAAGGTTCAAAGGTTCAAAGGTTCAAAGGTTCAAAGGTTCAAAGGTTCAAAGGTTCAAAGGTTCAAAGGTTCAAAGGTTCAAAGGTTCAAAGGTTCAAAGGTTCAAAGGTTCAGTTCAGAGGTTCAAAGGTTCAAAGGTTCAAAGGTTCACAGGTTCAAAGGTTCAAGGGTTCAAAAGTTCAAAGGTTCAAAGCTTCAAAGGTTCAGTTCAAAGGTTCAAAGGTTCAGTTCAAAGGTTCAAAGGTTAAAAGGTTCAGTTCAAAGGTTCAAAGGTTCAAAGGTTCAAAGGTTCAAAGGTTCAAAAGTTCAAAGGTTCAAAGGTTCAGTTCAAGGCTTCAAAGGTTCAAAGGTTCAAAGGTTCAAAAGTTCAAAAGTTCAAAGGTTCAAGGCTTCAAAGGTTCAAAGGTTCAAAGGTTCAAAAGTTCAAAGGTTCAGTTCAAAGGTTCAAAGGTTCAAAGGTTCAAAGGTTCAGTTCAAAGGTTCAAAGGTTCAAAGGTTCAAACGTTCAAAGGTTCAAAGGTTCAAAGGTTCAAAGGTTCAAAAGTTCAAAAGTTCAAGGGTTCAAAGGTTCAAAGGTTCAAAGGTTCAAAGGTTCAAAGGTTCAAAGGTTCAAAGGTTCAAAGGTTCAAAGGTTCAAAGGTACAAAAGTTCAAAGGTTCAAAAGTTCAAAAGTTCAAGGGTTCAAAGGTTCAAAGGTTCAAAGGTTCAAAGGTTCAAAGGTTCAAAGGTTCAAAGGTTCAAAGGTTCAAAGGTTCAAAGGTTCAAAGGTTCAAAAGTTCAAAGGTTCAAAGGCTCAGTTCAAAGGTTCAAAGGTTCAAGTCTTCAAGGGTTCAAAGGTTCAAATTTTCAAAGGTTCAAAGGTTCAAAGGTTCAAAGGTTCAAAGGTTCAAAGGTTCAAAGGTTCAAAGGTTCAAAGGTTCAAAGGTTCAAAGGTTCAAAGGTTCAAAGGTTCAAAGGTTCAAAGGTTCAAAGGTTCAAAGGTTCAAAAGTTCAAAGGTTCAAAGGCTCAGTTCAAAGGTTCAAAGGCTCAGTTCAAAGGTTCAAAGGTTCAAAGGTTCAAAGGTTCAAAAGTTCAAAGGTTTAAAGGTTCAAAGGTTCAAAGGTTCAAAGGTTCAAAGGTTCAAAAGTTCAAAAGTTCAAGGGTTCAAAGGTTCAAAGGTTCAAAGGTTCAAAGGTTCAAAGGTTCAAAGGTTCAAAGGTTCAAAAGTTCAAAGGTTCAAAGGCTCAGTTCAAAGGTTCAAAGGTTCAAGTCTTCAAGGGTTCAAAGGTTCAAATTTTCAAAGGTTCAAAGGTTCAAAGGTTCAAAGGTTCAAAGGTTCAAAGGTTCAAAGGTTCAAAGGTTCAAAGGTTCAAAGGTTCAAAGGTTCAAAGGTTCAAAGGCTCAGTTCAAAGGTTCAAAGGCTCAGTTCAAAGGTTCAAAGGTTCAAAGGTTCAAAGGTTCAAAGGTTCAAAGGTTCAAAGGTTCAAAGGTTCAAAGGTTCAAAGGTTCAAAGGTTCAAAGGTTCAAAGGTTCAAAGGTTCAAAGGTTCAAAGGTTCAAAGGTTCAAAGGTTCAAAAGTTCAAAGGTTCAAAGGCTCAGTTCAAAGGTTCAAAGGTTCAAGTCTTCAAGGGTTCAAAGGTTCAAATTTTCAAAGGTTCAAAGGTTCAAAGGTTCAAGGGTTCAAAGTTTCAAAGGTTCAAAGGTTCAAAGGTTCAAGGGTTCAAGGGTTTAAAGGTTCAACGGTTCAAAGGTTCAAAGGTTCAAAGGTTCAAAGGTTCAAAGGTTCAAAGGTTCAAAGGTTCAAAGGTTCAAAGGTTCAAAGGTTCAAAGGTTCAAAGGTTCAAAGGTTCAAAGGTTCAAAGGTTCAAAGGTTCAAAGGTTCAAAGGTTCAAAGGTTCAAAGGTTCAAAGGTTCAAAGGTTCAAAGGTTCAAAGGTTCAAAGGTTCAAAGGTTCAAAGGTTCAAAGGTTCAAAGGTTCAAAAGTTCAAAGGTTCAAAGGTTCAAAGGTTCAAAGGTTCAAAGGTTCAAAGGTTCAAAGGTTCAAAGGTTCAAAGGTTCAAAGGTTCAAAGGTTCAAAGGTTCAAAGGTTCAAAGGTTCAAAGGTTCAAAGGTTCAAAGGTTCAAAGGTTCAAAGGTTCAAAGGTTCAAAGGTTCAAAGGTTCAAAGGTTCGAAGGTTCAAAGGTTCAAAGGTTCAAAGGTTCAAAGGTTTTCAAATTTTCAGTTCAAAGGTTCAAGGGTTCAAAGGTTCAAAGGTCCAAAGGTTCAAACAGTTCAAGGGTTCAAATGTTCAAAGGTTCAAAGGTTCAATTCAAAGGTTCAAAAGTTCAAAGGTTCAAAGGTTCAAAGGTTCAAAGGTTCATATTTTCAAATTTTCAGTTCAAAGGTTCAAGGGTTCAAAGGTTCAAACTTCCAAAGGTTCAAACAGTTCAAGGGTTCAAATGTTCAAAGGTTCAAAGGTTCAAAGGTTCAAAGGTTCAAAGGTTCAAAGGTTCATATTTTCAAATTTTCAGTTCAAAGGTTCAAGGGTTCAAAGTTTCAAAGGTCCAAAGGTTCAAACAGTTTAAGGGTTCAAATGTTCAAAGGTTCAAAGGTTCAAAGGTTCAAAGGTTCAAAGGTTCAAAGGTTCAAAGGTTCAAAGGTTCAAAGGTTCAAAGGTTCAAAGGTTCAAAGGTTCAAAGGTTCAAAGGTTCAAAGGTTCAAAGGTTCAAAGGTTCAAAGGTTCAAAGGTTCAAAGGTTCAAAGGTTCAAAGGTTCAAAGGTTCAAAGGTTCAAAGGTTCAAAGGTTCAAAAGTTAAAGGGTTCAAAGGTTCAAAGGTTCAAAGGTTCAAAGGTTCAAAGGTTCAAAGGTTCAAAGGTTCAAAGGTTCAAAGGTTCAAAGGTTCAAAGGTTCAAAGGTTCAAAGGTTCAAAGGTTCAAAGGTTCAAAGGTTCAAAGGTTCAAAGGTTCAAAGGTTCAAAAGTTCAAAGGTTCAAAGGCTCAGTTCAAAGGTTCAAAGGTTCAAGTCTTCAAGGGTTCAAAGGTTCAAAGGTTCAAAGGTTCAAAGGTTCAAAGGTTCAAAGGTTCAAAGGTTCAAAGGTTCAAAGGTTCAAAGGTTCAAAGGTTCAAAGGTTCAAAGGTTCAAAAGTTCAAAGGTTCAAAGGTTCAAAGGTTCAAAGTTTCAAAGGTTCAAATGTTCAAAGGTTCAAGGTTTCAAAGGTTCAAAGGTTCAATGGTTGAAAGGTTCAAAGGATCAAAGGTTCAAAGGTTCAAAGGTTCAAAGGTTCAAAGGTTCAAAGGTTCAAAGGTTCAAAGGTTCAAATTTTCAAATTTTCAGTTCAAAGGTTCAAAGGTTCAAAGGTTCAAAGGTTCAAAGGTTCAAAGGTTCAAAGGTTCAAAGGTTCAAAGGTTCAAAGGTTCAAAGGTTCAAAGGTTCAAAGGTTCAAGGGTTCAAAGGTTCAAAGGTTCAAAGGTTCAAAGGTTCAAAGGTTCAAAGGTTCAAAGGTTCAAAGGTTCAAAGGTTCAAAGGTTCAAAGGTTCAAAGGTTCAAAGGTTCAAAGGTTCAAAGGTTCAAAGGTTCAAAGGTTCAAAGGTTCAAAGGTTCAAAGGTTCAAAGGTTCAAAGGTTCAAAGGTTCAAAGGTTCAAAGGTTCAAAGGTTCAAAGGTTCAAAGGTTCAAAGGTTCAAAGGTTCAAAGGTTCAAAGGTTCAAAGGTTCAAAGGTTCAAAGGTTCAAAGGTTCAAAAGTTCAAAGGTTCAAAGGTTCAAAGGTTCAAAGGTTCAAAGGTTCAAAGGTTCAAAAGTTCAAAGGTTCAAAGGCTCAGTTCAAAGGTTCAAAGGCTCAGTTCAAAGGTTCAAAGGTTCAAAGGTTCAAAGGTTCAAAGTTTCAAAGGTTCAAAGGTTCAAAGGTTCAAAGGTTCAAAAGTTCAAAGGTTCAAAGGCTCAGTTCAAAGGTTCAAAGGTTCAAGTCTTCAAGGGTTCAAAGGTTCAAATTTTCAAAGGTTCAAAGGTTCAAAGGTTCAAAGGTTCAAAGGTTCAAAGGTTCAAAGGTTCAAAGGTTCAAGGGTTCAAAGTTTCAAAGGTTCAAAGGTTCAAAGGTTCAAAGGTTCAAGGGTTTAAAGGTTCAACGGTTCAAAGGTTCAAAGGTTCAAAGGTTCAAAGGTTCAAAGGTTCAAAGGTTCAAAGGTTCAAAGGTTCAAAGGTTCAAAGGTTCAAAGGTTCAAAGGTTCAAAGGTTCGAAGGTTCAAAGGTTCAAAGGTTCAAAGGTTCAAGGGTTCAAAGGTTCAAGGGTTCAAAGGTTCAAAGGTTCAAAGGTTCAAAGGTTCAAAGGTTCAAAGGTTCAAAGGTTCAAAGGTTCAAAGGTTCAAAGGTTCAAAGGTTCAAAGGTTCAAAGGTTCAAAGGTTCAAAGGTTCAAAGGTTCAAAGGTTCAAAGGTTCAAAGGTTCAAAGGTTCAAAGGTTCAAAGGTTCAAAGGTTCAAAGGTTCAAAGGTTCAAAGGTTCAAAGGTTCAAAGGTTCAAAGGTTCAAAGGTTCAAAGGTTCAAAGGTTCAAAGGTTCAAAGGTTCAAAGGTTCAAAGGTTCAAAGGTTCAAAGGTTCAAAGGTTCAAAGGTTCAAAGGTTCAAAGGTTCAAAGGTTCAAAGGTTCAAAGGTTCAAAGGTTCGAAGGTTCAAAGGTTCAAAGGTTCAAAGGTTCAAAAGTTCAAAGGTTCAAGGGTTCAAAGGTTCAGTTCAAACCATAGGTGTTTTTATTCAAAGGTTCAAGGGTTCAAAGGTTCAAAGGTTCGAGGGCTCAAAGGTTCAAAGGTTCAAAGGTTCAAGGGTTCAAAGGTTCAAAGGTTCAAAGGTTCAAAGGTTCAAAGGTTCAAAGGTTCAAAAGTTCAAAGGTTCAAGGGTTCAAAGGTTCAGTTCAAACCATAGGTGTTTTTATTTTGTTAATATTGGAAAATGGAAACTAAAAAAGTCTCTCAGTCTTGAGTATTTAATTTAATATTTTCGTCTTTAAAAACATTGTAGGTAATCAGAAAAAGTAACAATAAAAAATTGCAAAAAAAATGCGCACATTTGATCTTTGAGTTTGTCTGTTTTTGGCTCTAAGATTTTTTAAATGTGGCTCCATACCTGTTATAAAAGCTGCTAACGCATAATCTAACATATGATTGTTGATTCGGAACACAAAATGAAAGTAGTACTAGTACTCAAGCTCTGTTCATGTTCAGTGCTCTACTCTTAACGAAAACAGAAAGACAAAGTTACTTTTCATTTGAAAAGTATCGTTTCACATTAAAGCAATGTTTCTATGTATGGAATTAGTACTTTTGCAACGTACAATGTTTGTAAAATCTTTTTGCACCAATTCGTCTATGCTTTCTGTGATCTTACAGAAGTTTGCTAACAGGGTCAATTTGCATTCGCCCGATTCCAATATCCATTAATTGTTTTGCAAAATTTCCAACCGATGCATCCCGTTTTAGTTGTACACGCATGTTGGTTTTCAAAGTCAATTTCTGTAAATGACGCCATAAAACTAATGATTTGAGACATGCATTAAGTTCATCAGTGGGTGTTGAACGTATTATAACCGGGAGTGATTGTTGAAAATCAACACACAATATGGTGTGCGCCACCGAAGATCCGTGCGTTTCCTCTCAAAACTGCACTGCAAATGCATTCGAAACGTCAATCAGCAGTCAGATCCTTGACATACACATTCGATGATCTTCGTGAGTACACTGTAGAGAATGAATAAAATCAACTCACTGAAACTACGAAAATTCAATTCGATTGAATTATTTATCTAAATTAATTTAACTCACAATCAAACGCACAGAACTATTCGAAAAACGACAATATTGTCTGATCAATGTGAGCCGGACATGAATTGCACAATTTACATAAATTCTTATGTCACCCACAACTCGAAACGTCATCATTCGTACGCTGTTTTCGTTTCAATTCATATCAGCGTGAACTGTCACTTCAAAAAATGAAATTCATTGGACTGAGAGTGGCACCATCTGTCGAAAATTGGTCGTACCAACTCAAAAACCTGCGTGGGCTCATGCACAACACATGATCACATGATCAAATGCAGAGCTAACGATTCTATAAAGGACATTCAGACAAATATTCATTTTTATATAGAAAAAAAACTAAAGCATTACTAGTTATGGTCCAAGTTACTTCTGCGATTTCTGAGAAGTACCTACTGCAAATCACCGACTTAAAAAATTGTTTAATACAATTTGTAAGCTGTCCCCGATTTCTTCAAAACATCAAACAATGTTTTGAAAAAAAGTTTCCATGTCTTGAAAACTGTTCTTCCGTGAGTTTTAACTCGGGGAAAGTTTCCTCCAATCGTCCTCAAATACCAATTTGCTAGACAACTTCCAATCACAATTGCTCTTCCAATTTCCTTTCACACCAACCCAACAGCTAAGAGGTGTAAACTCTCTACTTATTGCCATCGATAACAATGGCGCGCATCCCATGACAAAGACAACGACAACGACGACAGCAATGATGGAGGAAAACTCTCAATAATTAATGAACGTCTAAAGTTTCCAAATAAACAAATTGTTTGTATAGAATTGTCTTCGTGAAGATGCATCCAAGACGAATCTCGCTCTCGCAGCGCCAATGAGCTTGAGCTTCTCCCGACCGGCATTTATTTATAATCGCAGTAGCGCTGAGGGAAATCGCATTGATTGGAGCGGAAATTTTTAATTAAAATGCCGCACGCTTTGTTGTCGTGTTGAATGCAAATCGGTCATGTCCACCTTTTCATTCCATGCAGCACTTTCAACCAGTGCATCTGATAGAGACTTTTGCGGTGAAGCGAGCACTAAGCTTAATGGAACCTCAAATTGCTTCGTCAACACATTAGGGTAGAGCGCACATTCTGTGCGCAATGCACTGGAAGGTAATTTGGCTTCCACCAGGAAGTCTGGCTCTGCTATTTCTATGGAGGGATTTTGTATAAATTTGATTATCCACGTATAGTCTGGCTTTGCACCTATTAAAAACGGAAAATGTTCACTCATCGCAAACAAATATCTGCCGGTCTTCTGGCGGGCAAATATTCAATTTTATTTCGGCCCAATTGGAGGTACAGGTGTACGCTGGGTGGGAAACCGTAATAACGCTGTGTGATTGCATTTGAAAATATTGAAAAGCGATGGCTACACCTACAAGCCTCACGTTTTTGGTACATGTGTTAAATGAATGTGTACTTCCTGCCATTATGGTCAGGAGCATCGATTCTAATTATCGAGTTTTGGGGACTCGACACTTGATAAATCCGTCCCACGAACAAGGGTATCACTTGCAGGGGATTATATAATCGATGTGGTTGCTTGGCGAGAACTAATTAGCCATGTTGTATTGTCCGGATGAACTCTGACCCTATTAGAGATTTTTGCTGTGAAGCACATTTCCTTAATTAAAACATAATCAGTAGTCGGATGAAATTTCATTCCATTCACGCTTTTGCACATCGATTCCATTTCCGAGCCGCTGATGTGTAAATACAGCCTATTGCGCTATGTATTACATCTTCATTACCATATGGCGCATGAATAACCGTCTAAATATATACGGAATTGATATGCCATATCTGGGGTGTAGTTGTGACCGTCCTGTCAGTTTGTAACATTTAATTTTGGGACTTCAATTCAACCGCCTAACTACAGCCAGAGGCATTGCCGGTTTATTTTGTTTGTTCGATACGGAATGCATGTCCAATTCTTTTCCCTTTTTTTCCACTGTGTTCGGCACCGCAAAACATTAATCCTTTTCTGAGGATGAGGAACAATTCGGAATTGGTGTCTGGGGAAGAATCGACTGGCGATTTTGAGTTTCCATTTAATCGGATGTGATGTGTGTTATTTTATGTCTGGGGTGGAATGTTGCTTTCTATAAGGATTCGAGTGAAGTCATAATTGAATAAATGGAACATGACAGCAATTTGCAGGACATGCGATACTTTAACGAGTGCATGTTGTGTGTTCCTTAGGCGGAGAAATTGCCAAAGTCTCTTTCACGTTTGCGGTCTGGAATGATGGATTATCTTTTAGAGAGCCAGCAAATGACTCAAGTGTGATAGGTTTGTGCGTTAGGTATGTGTTCTTAAATACACTACAAAAGACAAACGGAAAACAGTTTTCAAGTAATCCCACCGGGATATTTGAGACAGTTTGGAAGCCCAGAACGATACCGTCCATTGATTACCGATTTTAAAGCCAGCGTTTAAAGTGAAGACTTTAAGGGACTGCCATCCCTGCCAAACTAGTTTGGTGGTTCAGAGTAACGGTTGACAACGTCGCGACGAATATTACCGAAACCTTTAATGTCAAAAGAGGCGCATAAAAATCAAGCGACAAATTGCGACTGCAGCACCAAACAAACAACTCCAACTAATTTTGACACATAACCTATTCAAATTTGTTACACACTTTTCCGAAACTGTTCGATTATCTTCAGATTTGCGTTGAAATATTGGGTTGCGAAATCGATTCAAAAGACAATAAAAAACAAGTTAAAGTGTTAACATCGGCCTGGCCGATGCTTTGATACCCTTTCACTGCATACAAGTCATGCAAAAATGGTTTTGTATGGGAGGTACCAGAACTACTTGACCGACATAGCCCAAATTTAATAAAGGGTTTTCATATAAGAGGTGTTATTGTGAATGACCCGCTATTTCGGTAGCGGTCACTTTTGAAGCTTTTATTCTTTGACATTTGACAAGTAGAAACTACGCCATTACTAAAAATGGGACGATACACGCTTCAACAACGCACTGAAATTATTAAAATTCACTACAAAAATGGTGATCCGGAATTCCATCGAAAAATCATCTTGACTGATGAGGACCATTTCCACCTCGGTGGCTACGTCAACAAGCAAAATTTTCGCATCTGGGGCTTTAACACCTTGCGACTTCGTCCTTTGGGGCCACGTGAAAGATAAGGTCTACGGCAACAGTCCAGCGTCGATTCAAGACCTCAAAGATAAAATTCGTGAGGCTATCGAGGACATAGGGCGGCCACTTTGCGATTTGGTTATGGAAAATTTCATGAAAAGGATATGGTTCTGTATGCGTGCTCGTGGTGGCCATTTGGCTGATGTTGTTTTTCATTATTAACGGCATACCTTCCTCTTTATTATGAAATAAACATCCGATCATTTATCTCAAAAAATTAAATTTTTCTTTGAATACCAAAATAACACCTCTTATTGGCAAACCCTTTATCAACCTGACCTTTCACCAAATTTCATTCGCCTATGTCAATTCCTTTGTGATTTCAACAGACAGACAGACAGACAGACAGACGGACATGGCTAAATCGATTCAGAATGTGATCCTGATTCAGAATAAATATATACTTTCAGGTGTCCGGTGACTCCGGTTGGCTTAACCCAAACTATCAAAAAGAAGCAATCAAAAAATGTAATCACCGGAGATTTTAAGCAGTAGCAGTAGGCCCGCGTCATTGATATGCCTTCCTCCAGGACCAAATCTCGTTGAAATATTTCTGCAACTTATTTTTAGATTTGCTTATTCATTTAAACGACTTCCGACGAAAGCAGTTCCTATAACCATGCGAGATTGCTTTTTTTAATTGTATGAACCGATTCCCTTCGCATGATCTCTTCTGCTATACACCACATCCTTGTTGGTAACGTTGGTGACCAATAATCCCATTAGAAAAGTTTCCAAAGCGAATCCATTCAATTTGCATATTTGGGTATCCCGCATCCATCTTGCACAGCATGCTCCTGCGCCAAGGATATTAATGAACTCAGTCCATTAGTGAGGTTTCGATGTTTGTGCATTGGGCCCCACACCCAGCAACTTTAGCAAACTAAAGCTTTCCGCTCCATTTATACGTGTACACTGTCTAAGTTTCGAAAACTTCCAACGTGTGGTAAGTGGATTCCGTAATATCCTTCTCCTCACCCGATACTGTGTTGTTAAATTACGACGCCAAACAAAAGCAATTGCATCCGAAAAGGAAAATCAAAATATTGATTAAATCTTCCACATACTCTCACTGTCCGCTTTGCGATTGACGTTTACCGTATGTCTTAGGAGATAGCTCGTGGGTTGAACGCTCCAAATCTGTAGCTTGCAGTCAGAAGACTTGTGTGAGGATTAAAATATTCTTCGAAACTCACAAAACCAATATCGGGTGAATCAACAGAAATGATACGAGTACATTGAGGGCTTGCATTAATCACATAAGATCCTTGCCCTAGGTGGATGCATCCTCCCCTTGAAAGGGTGCTTCGTCACACATTTTTTTCATCTCCAATCGTTTGATTTGATGTTGCGTTCCTTGTGTATGCTGAACTGTAAGCTTTTAATTAAACCTGCAAATAAAAAGAACAAAAATACTGGTGAAACCGAGTGCAATGCAATAAATCTTGTGGTGCGGTCAACGAGTGAAAGGACATGCTCCGCTATCATTGGCATAGTGCTTGCAGGTGGTACTTTGTTTTAATGTTTATAACCCCCAACTAACAAGGTGTAAATTAATTTGCTCGAACGTGTCAAAGGATCGTGGGGTCATTGATTGTGGGAGGCAAGCAGTTTACAGTCTTGAGCAAAATTTATCGTACGCCCATTTTCGATAGCTAGTTTGACAAAATGCGTTGTCTGTAAAAAGAGAGTTTGCATCAGGCAGTGGCTGTATTAATCGCAGACCGAATCATGGGACAAATCTTTTCGCGCTGAGGTAGTGATAGCTAGATGTGCGTCGAACAAATCCCATGCACAACTTCTGTTTTACTAACGTTTCCCTCAGCTCTCAAGTACGGAAATTATTTGTCGTATGTCAAATGTAAGTGATAAATTGACATTTTTAATACTCTACTCGATAGAACTTGATAAGAATTTTCAGATATTTCATCCGGGAACACTGCGCCGAGGCCTCAACCAGAGACAAATCATACTAAGAACCAAATTTACAGTTGAAATTGCAATCCTCTTGCCGTTAAGTGCGCCCTATATTTTTTAAAGGCGAATGAAAAAAATATAGCTTGTAGGCAAGTAACTGGAAATCGGCCGAAGTTGGTCGTCTCTCAGTATGGTTTGTCTATGGCCCCAACAAGGGGGAGAATGACAGTTCTTTGCAATTTATTGATAGAGAAGGTGACAACCGCAATGCACCTATTATTGCTTAATGTCGGTCGTCATTACAAAATGAAATAAAAGCTGTCATAAAAAAACTTCAACCGTTCGGGTTTGACATTTATAGCAATCGTCCCTAGCGAGGTATCCGTCAGAACGGAAAATTCTCGGATTTAATACGATTCGGAGGACTTTTGCTTCGAGGTATTCGTCCGAACAGCTATTCGGGGCATTGTTTCGATGTAAATGCGACGCACTGCAGCATTTTTCGTTGCAAGTTTGTTTTGAGTGACATTTTTGACAGCTTCATACGAATTGTTTTCCGATATCCTCCAAAAGCAATTACCCGTGAAATTTATTTACGATTTGTAGCGAATTATTGAAATGTGAGCAATAAAAAGAAAGAAACAATATAGCAAAGCATTTTTGTGTATTCATTGCTTCAAGTTGTCAAGAATCAATGTGTCATTATCTTTTTTCCGAAAACGGAAACCTCGAATGTACAAATTGAGGCTTCGGCAGAGTATCCGCTGCGGAGAATTTTCCGTTCCGACGGATGCCTCGCTAGGGCCGAATATTTGTCGTTTCTATTTGTGTCAAACAACTGGTGTCAAACGAGGATCGCACTGAGGCAGAATAACCCAGAATTGTGAAGCCTTTCTTAATCCAAATTAAAAGCAGCGCTGTAAACAAAAAAAAAAACAAATTCGTAAACATTCATCCTAACCTCATATGTGACCGTTAAGAAAACATCTAATCCGGTCGTTCAAATAGCCAGACAGACTGTCGTTTTAAAATGAATAAGGTCAGTTGCGTACCTCGTAGCTTGCGCCAATATTTGTTATTCCCTAACGTCATTACGCTTAGCAGAGAAAAGATGTATGGTATTAATTTTAATTGGATTTGCGTGGCTCAAGCAATGCCCAGATTTATGGTTGTATGGCGAATTTTTATAGAGATTCCAGGACGAGCACAAAGTAGGGCAAACCGATTTATTCCCGACTAAAATACTCACCATGGAGACAGTGTTTTCAGACAACGGACAATAGGAGGTTTGCATCAGGGATATCATCCGGTGTATCCTTACCTTTCCATCTAACAAAAGAAAATTTCAAAACTCTTCCCATCCTTGGTACAGGATAAAAAAAAAGGGTTATTGCCCGCCATTATAGAGAGAAGAAAATCGATTACTACCCCAATGTGCGGTCGCCGGGCGTGCAGTGTTTCTTCCACAACAGACCTAGACCTTAGACATCACATCTTAACAATCGTCCAATAATAGAAAACGAAAGAATGTGGGGTTCTTTTTTATCTGCTCCTTCGTCCATTATGTGCCATCAGGCGAGCATGAAACAAGATAAGAAACAACAGCAGCCAGCGTTGGCATGACGTTTTGTGCTAAATAATTCTTTTTCACCCTTCGATGTGCCAGCGACAGGACGGCCATAGTTGCAAGTCACTCACACAAAAGAAATATACGCTTTTGTCCTGATAAACAAAACAGAATAGGCTCCACTATAGACATTTCTTTTCTCTTTATACAATGACCTGCACTGGAAATTATGCAGACATTTATCTGTGCTCATTAAATCAAGGACAGACAATTGACATGGACAGTGGACACTGGACAGCCAGCATCGGCTTTTAAGGCGCTTGTCATTTAATGAATTCCTGTACAGGGTGGACTTAAATTTAAATGATTAACATCGATCGTGTTGGGAATCGGGTATTTCCTTTTTCCCCAAACTAATAGACGGATACCGCAGAGCGCGTTATCCTTCAGTCATCCGTCAGAATTCCATGCGGAAATCAATTGCCTTTCTGCTTCGATTAGGTATGCAAGAAGCACTTTGCTTATGATTGCTACTCCGGTACAACAAGGCAATAATTTGCTTGGCAAGAGCCATATTTGTTGACGACGACAACAGTTGACAGTGTTACGTCAACGAATTTTGATTTACCGCGTGCTATTTGCCATTCTAATCGAATTTGCCGTTTGCACTCGGAATTTTGATCAAGAAGCCTTAAGCACGCCGAACAAACTCTGATTGGTGCAAGTGTATTTTGATGCTGAATAGATTATCTTGAAATATGCACAGCAAATTGAAATGGACTGATTCTGCCTTCTATCGGAAAATGTTGTGCTTTCAAATATCGAATCGTATTACCTTGGCAACAGGATTTTCTACTTCCAAATAACATGGTGCAGGCAAATAATAATAAATATAAATCCAACTAAATTTGTATTCGGGGGAAACTATATGTCGAAGTCACGGAACCGTTGTGAACACTGAGCACTATGTAGCTAAGTAAGATTTACAGTCGAGCGTTTTGTAAGAGTATGCGGGTAGAAATTTCGTACTGAGTCATGTTTTTTTTCGTACATTGGGTCGCATGACTGTTTGAATGGGTTGGGAAAAGTTGATGAAGAGGGGTAGGAAGCTTGTAGCTTCAATCAGCTTCTGACCACCTGTGCCGATATATCGCGGGAGTTTTCCCTTTTAATGGTTGTTTTCATTTCTCCAAAGAACGTAAAATGACAATTCTTCTCTGCAATTATGCGGACAATAAAACCTCAGTCAGTGGGATGATGTAACAGCCCCCAAATTATAGACAAAGCCACCGATTTATGCGGATAAAACAATAGAGAATTGTATGTCTCTTTAAGGGCAGGCAAAACGGTTATTTCTAGTCTACAAAAGTGAGGTTAGGGACATCAACTTTTTGCAAAATTTATGATACACTAGAAAAATAAAAATACCGAAACAAATGTTGGTTGGGAAAAAACTGTCGGCACCTTTAACACTCTTACTTTGCCATCAAACTAGGGGACACAAAACACGCAATCGAAGGAAAGAAATCGAAGTCGAAAACAAAAATCGAAAATTCAGGCCGCCTAAAATTTTAAATTTAAATTTGAATTATAAGACTTTTGTTACCTTGCCATCGTGAGACCACCACAACCGGGAACAGAGTCCATTTGCGCTGCTCCATCCACTAAATAGGTAGTCCCCAAAAATTAATTTTTTTTTTT
Organism: Cheilosia impressa; assembly: GCA_948293265.1. NCBI lineage: Eukaryota > Metazoa > Arthropoda > Insecta > Diptera > Syrphidae > Cheilosia > Cheilosia impressa. Next base: position 50,433,675 of record OX411881.1, on the reverse strand, counting down.
TTTGAATCAGCGACAAAATACAATTTCAATTCCCGAAACTCGAATCTCTAATGTTGGCAAATTGTATTTCGATTTCAAGTTCGATTAACCGGCCTACTGTTTCTTCCAAAAACTAGAAAATAAATTGTTTACAGTTTAAGGCCTAGTATGCTGTTCCAGGAAAGCTAAAATTTAGCGCCTCTCTAATTAAACTTCGCTTAATGTCCGCTTAATTTTGACATTAAAAAAAAGAACTGTGTTGGTAAAGTTGATTGACTTACTACTGTTAATTTGCTTTCGTTTGAAATTTTGTTGCGAATACCGATATTTTCTCTGATCTGTTAAAATTTAGCTGTGGAAAAATGTATTTTACATTAATAAGCTCAGTTAAATTCTGTAGAGATTTTTCGTACAGTGGGTAACTGCTGCTTGGCTTATCTGCTTTGCTTAATTTTATCTTTGGAGACATTTCTGTATGGGGGCTTTATTTAAGCGCGAGCAGCATACTGGTCTTAAAGCTACGATTACAGGCGTCATTTTTCGAGGCGACATGCTGGCGTCACAAAAATTCGTCCATTCGGTGGTCACTCCTATGTCTTTCGTGAGAGTGCCCTGCGACAGCGCACAAGTTGAGAACTCTAACAAAAGCAGGTGACGTAACTCGACAGGCAGACCAGACGCTTGACAGGCAATATAACGTAGTGACACATTCAGGACAAATGTTAACGTCATAATGACTTCGGAATGTCAAAATTTGCCACGAAAAGTGGCATGTGTAATCGCAAAAACTAAATTAGTCAGAAACGTCACCTTTTCCAAGTCAGCCACATATGCGAACTGTCAACTTAGTACTCAACTCAGTCATGAATTTCTTGACTTGACTCGTCGGCTACCCCTCCATTAACGTCAATTGAAACAGCTGCTCCGGTTTCAGCCAATCAATACCGAAAAAACATTATAGTCAGACAGCTGTCAGACTTACTAAACTAGGTACTTGAACGTCCCCATTCACAGCGATGCATTGACAACTTATAACATAGACAAACCATACTGAGACCCCCAACTCACAATCCTCTTGCCGCTGGCCTCCTCAGTTTTTTTTCAAATTCGCCATTTTGTATTCCTATCGGTGTTATATCAATTCGGAATCCGAATGAATCCGAATGACATGCAAAAACATACAAAAAATACAAAAATAAATGCTGCCAACCTCGGCAGCCGTGGGGAAATGTGAAAGAGTTCGGGAATACCACATTTTACCATAACTGAATGCCATTGGTTAGTAATTATAAATTTTTTGAAGGTGAATAATTTGATTTGTGTAGTTAATAAAACTATCTAAAGGAAATGTTTTACATACTAGAAATATATTGGGACAAATATGGTTGTGTATTTCCCGCTTTTGGATAAAATTAACTTCGGTTTCGTGTGTAATTTTTTCTTAAATAATAAAGAAAATTTGGTCAAAATGTTTTTATTTTCCCTCAACCAACATACATTCTTAATTTTTCGTAAATATTTTAAGCAAATGTACACTTTTTCCCAAAAAAAAATATTATTCACACGTAACGAACAATTTCAAATTTAACTGATAAAATTCTATGAACGCTGCAAGCCACTTTGCCCAAAGCGGAAGTGGCTCATATTTTTTTGGGAGTGTATTGGTGACTCAGAACTTTTGAAGTTACGTGACATTTGTCAATACGAATTTCTATGTATCAATACTAGCGCAGTAAATCGTGACCACTCCGAAAAATATAGCTTGTAGGCTAAGTAACGGGAAATCGGCCGAAGTTGGTGGTCTCAGTATTGTCTCTGACTTATAATGCAAGTTGTTTGCAGAGAAGACACATCCATTCATGCAATCGTAGTTCAGAACTTATTTGTTCTCCCACTGCTTTCAAGTTTACATCGCATTCAATTTGCATTTGTGTACAGTTGGACCTTAAAGTGAAAAAAATCCAAATCCGCACAATTTAATATCCGCCCTGTCGGAAATTATCTAGAGGTGGTTTGTTTTGCATTCGGCAAATACGAACAAATAAGGATCCCTATCTGCAAGCCACAACCGTGCATGTTCTCAGTGTAACAGTATTATTTCTCGGACACAATCAAACGAAACGGAACTTCCTTCGCCTTCAATAACTAGCTGGCAGTTCCATCCACGGACGGACGAACGTCCGGCGGGTATTGCTTTAGCTCTACGTCTCAGAAATACACCCTTTGTGTCCAAAACACACATAAATCTCAACTAGCAATAGCTGTCTGCATTAATGCGAGTCCATGGAAAGTTTATGCAGTTAGTTACCGGTAATGGCTTCCGAATGTGTGCATTCGCATGTAGGTATATGTCCGTCGCCGTCCATGTTGCACCGCAAATTTAATGAACCTTCGATGTCGGACAGCTGCGATATCGAAACACGCTTGTGACGTGCTTCTATTATTTGATGTCGCAACTATTTGACAGTTTGCATTGTGCTTAGACAAACATTCAATTGCACCCGCATTCTTAGCTGGAAGGCGGTAGTTCATTGCGGGGTTGTTGGCTTTGCATGCAAATTTCATCCGATTTACATCTGTTTGACTATGCTACGCGTACCAACAGCATCACCCACACCACTGTGACTGTATGCAAACGACTACGTTACTGGACGATGCGATTCACATTTTGCTACTATACATATGACTCGAGCGATTTGGTAGGAAGCGGTTGCGTCCTTACCGGAGGGATTTAGTTGGCTTAAAATTCGTATTAGCTCATCTGCTGACAGCTGAAATGTATAGCAGAATGTGGCTCGGGGATGTGCAAAGTTTACAAAAGCGCTAAGTGTATTGCTGGCGACATTTAAATTAGTTTAGCTGAATCTGTGCACGGGTGTATTTTGTCATCCGGCTTTAACAGAAAAGTTTTAATGGAAGAAATTATTATGTTGAAGTTTTTCGTCAGTTAATTAATGGAGAAGTGAATACCTGGTTGGAGCATCCCTCCAACAGGTGTAGTTTCTCCATGGTTTTCAAATACAGCACATGCAAGTAGTTAGCCAAACAATAAGCAAAAACATGTAATCTGATTTCATTTTGGTATTAGTTCCATTTCCATTGTCTCCTTTCATTCTGGGAACTTCTCTGAGCACAATGCGCTTGTTAGACATGCCACTTGTACTTCTTGAAGTTTTGTTTATGAGAAAAATGCGTGTGCGTGTGTACCCTAGGGAAAATAAGGATACAACTTTCAGCTTTAAGGCGGTATTATGAAGGGCTGTGATCCTTGTTCGCTTTAAATTTCATTGTTGCGAATATTTTCCGTATTTTTTTCATTCTACTTTCTGCGGACGAAAAATCGAATAAGAGTGGGGGAATACATTTATGTATTTATGGAAAAAGTTTCAGTAAGTGTGCTGTTTTCCTGGCTGGAAATTAGATATCCGCTGGTGGTGCGTCGTGTCCTTTTTCTTAAATACTCGTACCTACACATTCGCAGTTGAAAGTTGACGGAAATGGATGATTCGTTTCTGAGATTTGCCATTAACGATGCCCAAACTTTGTTAAACGTGACATGAAAGTTATATACAAGAGGATTTACCGATAGTTGTCATTTTAATGCAGTCCACCTTTATTATGTCTATCACAGGCCCTTATGCTGACAGTTTATGTGTATCTACTAAAGTTTCACTTTTGTGTAACCAATTAAGCTGTTTAGTTCAAAAAATAAATCGTATTTAGTTTTCAGTGGTAAGAGAGTGTTTGCTTGCGAACCGAAAGGCGTATAAATCGAGTGACAGCTGAACACTGCCGGCCATAAATGGAAATTAATGATATCAGAGTGTGTCCACTTTATTTTCAATGCGAAAGTTTTGTCCATAGAAAGAGTTCGGCTTCTGGTCAACTTAAGAAAGTGCATATAAATTGAATGCCTTATATGCATAGAAGTTGTAGATGCACTTGTTTGTATAGTTGGGGTGTGTTGTTTGTGACTGATGCCCTGGTTCAAACAAAGAGACAGATATTGCGTAAGAAAATGGAACCGGTATCATCATGTGGGTACCTTGCATAACTTTTAAGACACTGAAGGCATAAACCTTATTAGAAAATAAATACCGGGCAATTTAACAATCAATCGTTTAGGCATTGGACACATTTAAGTTATCTTAAGTCGACTGTATGAGATGTGACCTGAACGCAAAAACTGGATTGGTCGGGAACGTCACTTTTTCTACGTTTTTCACATATTCGAACTTTCAGACTTACTAAAGGATGGGCCATCTAGTGGTTTCTTTTTAAATCTGCGCACGTAAGATCTGATTTTGACACTGACAGCTGTCAGTGCTCGCTCGAAATCTTGACGGAAAGTCAGTATCATACCGCGGAACGAAATGAGTCGCTTTACTCTTGAACAACGGTGGGAAATATTGAAAACTTATTTCCAAAGTGAGTGCTGCAAACAGTGCGTTTTTTTGAAAAGAAATTTTAGCCGAAATGAAGAACCCACCGAGCCTGTTGTACGCAAGTTTAAGAGACTGGTATGCTAGTGGATAACACTCATGGTCCCCGTCGTCGAGCCGTGCGCACAGACGAAAATGTGGCTGCTGTATAGCCGAGCGAGTGAGAGACTCAATTCCGAATATGGACCATTTTTCTTCGACAATGAGGCTGCGAACAAGGTTTTGGTCAACGGTGGGCGTTACAGAGCCACATTAACCGACTTTTTTTTTACGTTTGGATTTGGACGACCTCTGGTTCATGCAGAATGGCGCGCCATGCCACACTGCCCATGACACAAACGATCTTTTGGGCACCAAATTCCCAAATCGTGTTATCAGCCGTCTTGGGGATGTCAATTGGCCGCCTCAGAGCTGAGATTTGACCCATTAGGACTTTTTTTGTGGCGAAGGAAGGACCGATGTTATGCCAACAATCCGGAAACGATTCAAGCACTTAGGGCCAATATCATCCAAGAAATCCATGAGTAATAGCCCGAAATTATCAACAAGGTCTTGGAAAAGAATGCAGAATGCGCTACTGCGAAGCCAGCCGAGGCAGCCACTTAAGGGATGTTGTGTTCCATAATTAATGGAAATGTTTGCTCTTACTAATGAAGACATAATACACGGAATAAATTTAATTTTGTTCATTTTATTGCATATGTCCCTTAGTATTTGGCCCAATGGTCTAGGCTTCAAGCTTCAACCACGCAGTAAGCGACAAGCGATTGAGCGACGTCGCTCTGCCCACTTAAGCTCTGACGAGTGACATAATTATGAACTTATGCATAATTATGCCTTTTATACATTACTCCCATGGTTTTGGCATTTAGAAACAATTATTAGGAAAACCGCATAATTTTTGGTTTGAATTTGGTAAATCTGGTACATTTTTCAATCAAAGTCACATCACTTGTTTTCATTTACTTTGCGTCATGCTTATTTTTCGTCTCTCTACTTGACTTTAATCGCCAAACCTAAGCCTTGGACTACAGATTACAGAAATTAGAATAGGTTTACTTACATATCGATCGACCAACATATTCCGGTAAAAATTTCGAATAACCTTGTAGATTTGTTGCAGTCCATTTGTAAAATATGCAATTCTTATCTTCTCACTAAAAAGGCATAAACACTTTGATTAGGATTGGCATCACTGGCTCTGACTGATTAGTGATTTCCGATTTGTTATAGGCAGAGCAGCGTTGCCAGACGGTTAATATATTTCCCCCCAGACAAATCTGAAAAACCCCCAGATTTAGCTATTTTCAAGAAAAAAACCCCTAAATTTTTTTTTTCAAAAAATATATTTAAAAACCAAAAAGTTAATTCAACACAAAGAAAATTTTTTTTAATTTTTGTAGGTATGTATAGGTATTTAAAAAGAATTCAGGTTTCAAGATAAGAATAATATAAGAAATAAGTAAAAATAATCAATTTTCAGAAAAAAGTCCTAAAACAATGTTATCGTCGTCTATTATGATGCTTTTTAGTGAGAAAAAAAAAGAAATTAATTGAACGCAGTTACAAAATAAAACCCCCAGATTTCCCCCTAAACAATTTTTTCCCCCCAGATTTCCCCCCGTCGGCCAAAAAAACCCCTAGATCTGGGGGGAAAACCCCCAATCTGGCAACGCTGAGGCAGAGTGACGTCATTCAATTAGTCAGTCGCCTATCATTCCCTCAGCCGGTCATTCGCTCTCGCTAGGCGATCACTGCGTGGCTGCATTCTGTACCCTTTGATGTAGATTGTTGTAAGTCCCAAGCAAATGTTGGCGTGTCACGAAGAATTCTATGGATTGAGACCATCAACAGGCGGTTCGACAAAATATAATCGTGTAGGTCCTCACATTCTTGACGGATATTGTCTTTAAGAGCTGCAAGAGTCTGAGGCTTGTGGACATAAACCCGCGACTTCAAAAAGCCCCACAAAAAAAAGTCTGGAGCGGTCAAATCAGGCGATCTTGCTGGCCAGTGCAAATCGCCAAAACGGGAGATTAGGCGCCCGGGAAATGCATCCTTCAGCATATCGGTTGTGGCACGTGCAGTGTGTGCCGTTGCACCGTCCTGTTGGAACCACATGTTTTCCAATCCCAATTCATCAAGTTGCCGCAAAAAGAACTCGTAAAGACCGTCGACTGATACCCATTTGCGTGGCACGTCGTCTGGTCGATGTCGACGGCGCTTCCATGACATCTTCGGCTACAGCAGCAATATTCTCTGCAGAACGGCTACTCCGGGGTCTGCCAGACTGCCACGCCTGGCAGCATCTCGTGTTGTGCCAGTCTCTTCGAGGCGAGCGGCTAAACGTCGCAGTGTCTCACCAGTAGGCGTTGGACGGCTAGGAAATCTGCGACGAAATTCACGTTGTGCCAAAGTCACCGACCGATTATTGCTCAAATAGATAGTCACCAATATTCCGCGTTCTGGAGCAGTGTAGCGTAACATTGTTTATTAACGTGTATTTCGCATGTGTTTACTACACAAATGTCAAAACAGAACTGACATTAGGGGCCAATCGCAAAATTTATAGCATTTTCTGATAGGAGGATTACTTTTGCGCTACCTTGTAGAAGCTAAATAAATGCTTTTCTAGTTAGAACTTTGAGAACTTCTCCGGTGATCAAATCATAACCAGGAGCTTTCTTAGGTTTTAGAGATTCGATTTCGAGTTTTAGTTCCCTTAGCATTGCATTTGTGAGTGAAAAATCGTTCCGTCCCACCATTGGTACTGCCGTAAGCCGCTTGACCATCGTACGGTTTAAGGGTTTCCTGTAGATGGGCGGCAAAAACGTCCGCTTTTTCTTTATCTTCCCTTGCCCATTCATTTTGATTTTGTTTTTACTGGCGGCGCAGGGATTTTGGGCCTTTTGGTGCTCTTACAGCTTTCCAAAATGAATAATTTGAATCTTTTTTCGCTGTTAAACTTTCAAGGTAAGAACCTATCGCGCGTTTTTTAAAATCCTTAATAGCTGTCATCAACAAATTGCACAAATAATTTAAATGTGCTTTAGCGGAGCGCGACTCTGTTGGCATTTTTTACGCGCTTTCCTTTTTTCGTTGACCAATTCTTTTATTTCGGGCGGATATCGTAAACCATATTTGGCCGGCGTTTTAACAACAAGTATGAAACAACAGTCTGTGGAAACAACAGTCTGTGGTAGAAGAAAAACACAACTTGTAAAATATTACATAATAAATAAATTTTATTTAAATATCTTTTTGATTTGACTTGTTTTTGTTTTTATAATAATTATATGTTTGCAAAACATGAAATATCATTTTCTGTAGAAATATTTACAAATGTTTGCATTCAACTCCCATAGTCGTATCCAATGAAACGGTTTGATTTTTATTTATTTGAAATGAAAAGGTAATTCTAAATTAGTCAAACAATAGAACATACAACTTAAATTGCTACTAATAAAATTCAGCTTTTACCGTTGAGGATGTTTTTGCCAGACAGTCTTAAAATGTAAAACTAACACCAAAAGACGAAACGATAAAGAAACGTTTAAGTAAACCGTAATTTTCTTCTATTTTAAGGCATCAACTTATACTAATTGTTATATCCGTTTACAGAACTCTTGTAGTGGGGTAGTTCCCATTTTGTTTGCATTGGGTTCTCATCTTTATTTCCTACTTTTCCATTTGTACTGAATTATATAGTCAATTTATTTAATTTAGATCAATTTTATATTTTGTGAGTTAAAAACTTTGTGCTGTTTCAAGCCTGCCCACCCGCCGACCTTGCCATTCGATTTTGTTTAACCCTGCAATTTATTTCAAGTGCTTTGTTTAACCAACAAAATGTGTGTGTGTGCAAAACTGGTTTGACGGCCGACGGTATTGTATTGTCACACCTAGCTACATGTAATGAAAGAAAATGTGCATTTATTCATCTGGTCGTCTCCATTGTTAAATAGTTAGAAATATAATGAGAAAGAGCGAATTTCGGAATTGTCCCTATTCCGCTGCCAAGTTAGACCATCCATCCATCCGGCAGTTCGGGTTTGTCCCTAGAAATTGCAAAATCTCATCCTTCGTCGCACTCGAGCAGGAAAGAATATTAATTATGAACAAAACAAAGGAAGACGAACACAATTAGTGCAGGAAGGGGGTGGGGGGAGGGAGCCCAAACCCGACTCGCAATAAGCTTCAAGCATTACCAACTGTCGCCATTGGCAATCTAAACGCGAAAAGTGTTTGTCATTTACTTCCCACACCGACCAGGGCATCGTCTGCCAGCTCGTCGTCTGTGATGCAGGGCGAATTGGAATGGGGCGATGGCATCACCACGAGCGGCGAAGGGACGGGTGATTTGAGTATATGCAGCGAAACAGATGGCGACGCCGGATGCTGATGGAAGGGAAGCTTATTCGACGTCTGAACTGACGACGATGGCGTGTGCACCGGCGGCAGCAGTTTAATATCATTTTTCAAAGTAGACGACGACGATAATGACGGCAGATCATCAGACACACTGGGTGTCGACGGCGGACGCATGCTGAGATCATTTGCGTGGCTATTGGTATCGGCAAGCTGGCCGCGGTATGAATTGAAGTGTGCATTTGGGATTAAGGGCGAGGATGTGGACGACAAAGATGGTGTGGTGATGGACGTGTGACAAGACAAATTAAAAACATCTGGGTTCTGACCTTTGTTCGCGGCGAGAGCGTTCATTTTTGGCAAATTCTTGTTCGAATCGTTGCTGTTGCCACTGCTCTCTGAGCTACTCGGTGTTGGCGATGGTGAAAACGATGTGGCCGGCGCCGGCGTTGTCGGTGCAGATATTGGACGGGTCTTGTTCGCCGAATCGCCGCCCTGATCGTTTGGCTGAGGATTCGAGCTTCTGGCCGATAGTTTTGGAATTTGAAACTTGCTGTTGAACGTCTTCATGAATCCTTCCATGGCGCCCATGTTGGGCGAGGCGAATTGAAGGATCTTCATCATGGGATCCGGACGTGGCGGAATCTTCTCAATAAAATTCGAGGTGGACCTTGATTTGCTGCCAGCCGATGTCGACTTCCGAAAGGAATCGGAATGAAAGGAATTTGTACTCTGAGATTTGGTTAGAGAACTGCCACTGCCGGATACTTTAGTGGACAGGCTCCCGGAGGAATTAGACTTTTGAAAATTATACTTGGTTCCACCCTGGTAGGCGCTTGTAGAGGACGACGACGACGACGATGCCGACGACTTGCTCAGCGGCAATGGCGGTTGTGCGGGGAACGGTAGAGTTGACGTCGTTTTCTTGGACGCCGGACCACTGTTCACACCTGGCTTTAGGCCAGTGTGCTTCTTGGGCGAATTACTGCTCCCAAGCACGCTGTCGGCTTTGGTGCTTGCCGATTTCGACCTGTTGCTGGAACTGCTGCTGTCCTTGCTCTTTGTCTTGTTGATTGTTATCTTAATCCCGTCTTGGCTCGGTTTCACCATGTATTCAGAACCAGGGGTAGCAGTGCTGTTGCTAGTTGCACTAGATCCAATTGAATCGCTCGACATCTGATCAACGCCCGAGGAGGTCAGCAGCTTGGAAAGGGAATCATCTGCCGAGCTTTGAGAGGACTTTAATTTGTCAATGACGGCATTGAGAGAACTCTTACGGGTTTTGTCGACATCGTCAGTCATTGCTGCGAAATTCAAGTGCGTCCCAACATCCAATGGTTTGAGCTTAATGGTTGCGGATTTGACTTTAGGGCTGGTGGGGGTTTTTGAGTTTGTATTGGCCACACTTAGTGATCGCTCCTTGTTGTCCTTTTCACGGCTCTTTGGTGATGAGGACAAGGGCCTCGTGGGCAACGCCAGTGAGGATCTTTCACTCTTTGGACTGGTGGCATTTTTGAGCGTTGACATTGACGGCTTGCCGGAACTGCCGTGCTTAGGTGACAGTGTGCCGAACGGACTCTTGGGGCTGGACGAAGCGTGCTTGGGACTGTTGTACACCGGTGAATGTTTTGGACTCGGTTTTGTGCTGGGCGAAGTGTGAATCACGATCGACGTGGACTGCGGCGAGTACTTTCGCGACAGGCAGTTCGGATCGGATGCTGGAGAGTTTTGACGTGGAAACAACTTCTCCGGTGGCCCCATAGGCGAGTCCTCGCGCTTCTTTTTCCGCTTCTTCTCGCTCTTGCTGGCTTCCTTGTCATCCGTGGAGCGTTTGCCCGAACTGGAACTCTTTTTTTCTCCGGATTTTACTGACGCTGACGACGACGACGGCATTACGGGATTGATTGGGGTTATTGTTATAGTGGTGGACAGTGGAGTTTGTGAGGGTAGTGTCGTCAATGGAATTATCTCAATTCCTGGTCTTTTCTCGAGAGCCCCCGATGAGGAACGAACGCCACCACTGGTGGCCGGCTCCATTAATGGAGACACTGCCGGTATGGGCGTGATGCTGACCGTATTTTTCATGTTGGATTTATCCTTCCAAATTTTCTGATACTTCTCGGCAATGTCGGCGTTTCGATCTCGCTCAGTGTTTGCTATCGCCGCAAAAGCAGACGACGACGGCGACGATAATGATGCAGTAGGTGTGGGATTGGTTGATGACGATGATGATACAGCGACTCCAGATGCAGCAACAGCAGACACATTGGCCGCAACCGAAGGAAATATCGACATATCCTGCGAATTGCTGCCCTGCGCCACTGCTGACAGTGTGCCCAAAGAGCTGGAGTCGTTGCTGCTAATTTCAGTCTGCAATGTTAGATTACTCCTTGGGCTTTTACAAAAATCCTCCTGTTTGATTTCTGATTTGAACTGTGGCTTGATGAGGCTGCTTGTAACCGCACCACCCATGCCAGCTGCTGATACTGATGAAGTTAGCTCAGGAAATCCCTCGGCTGCGGTATTCGAAATTCCTGTGGCATGAAAAAACTGTCGATTGCCGCCTGCGCCGAAATTCCCGTTCAACGATCCGCCGCCGCTGCCACTCGGCTTTCCCGACCCTTTCAAATCACGAAAGTCGCCGCCAACGCCACCCCCACGACCACCGGGATCGTTTGGACCTTGGGTTAAATTAAAATTTCCATAATCGCCTCCGATTCCGCGCTGGAAACACTTCATGCGCTCCTGATCCCAGTATTTGAGAAGACTCCGTATGGTGACCGGTATGGAAAGACTCTGCTGTATGATTACAGTCAGTTTCGCTGCCAGCGACTCGTAGTTTGTGGAAAGAGAGTAGATTTCGCATGTGACCATGCCCATGTCGTTCAGATTGAACTCAACAGTTGCCATCGATTCTTCGTACGGGTGTTCGAGGGCGACAGAGATTTGGTTAAACGAAATAGCATTCACCTCGAGAATGGTTGTGGATTCCATGTCTGCAAAGAAAATGTGTCTGTAGGGGGTCTAACCAATTGCCAATTTATTACAACTCACCTCCCATTTTAGTCTGCGAACGCACACAACTGGAAAGGAGCGTGTAAAAGAGTGCGTGCTTTTTTAGTACGGCCAGGATCTTGGGCACCTGCGACGGTTCGGTGAACGGCACGCTCGACACTATTGACGCCTAGAAAGAAGTTAACCGTACTGGAGATCACAAACAAGAGAACAAACCGTTTGCCTACCTTCATTTGCTTGTTTTCGGTGAAAAAGTAACAATGGGTCTGGTCTGGCAGACACACAAAGAGCCCCTTTGATGAGTTATGCAGCTGATTTTCCGACGCCGTTTGTATGATGAGCTTCATTATGGATGTCGTTTGGGTCTTGCCAGCATCTCCAGGTGCAGCTACACTGGGTTCGGGCTGTGATGGAATGAGAGAACGTAGCATGTTCTGACAAATGGGCAACGGCTTGTTTAGACGCAGAACAAAGGTCGCAGGCAACAGTGTCGAGTTGAGCGGAGTCAGGGGCGAGTATATTGGAACATCAATCATTCCCTCTTTGCTGAATGCAACCGTTGGCAAAATCTGCAACTTGTTAGCTGAAGACGCCTCCAAGTTTACTGTCACGCTCATCCCGATATTTTTACTGGTAATCAGGTCGACTGTTAGGGGGATAAGTGTTTTCGCCTCCAAGCTTATCAGGTCGTAGGGCGAAACAAAGTACGTCAGCCGCATTGGATGTCCGCCACGCCTTCCGAGCACAATTCCAACAGAGGATTCGGCCAGAACTGCTGCGGCATCTTTTGAGAAATTTTGCGATTGATAGAGGCTGTACAGATCCGTTTCCATGGCTTGTAGGGCTACAAATGCCTTTGTCTTTACCTTTGGTTCTGCGTTGAGTTGATAAATCGAAGATAGGCCTTCCAATTGCACAGTAAAATCAGCAAAATCTCCTCGATTTAAACAGTTGACGAGTTCACTGCACGACTGCTGCTCGATCTTACACTCGTGATGGACTTTCACGTCAGTCAAGGATCCATTGGCGTCGAGTATTATCTCCAAGTAGAACATGTCGGTTGAAATAAAAAGGCCCGACGTGTCCTCCATGAACTTCAGTCCCAGTTGACGGGAGAGGCTCTCCAAACGTTCAACCAGTCCTTGTCTGGAAGTGACCTTAATGCAATGCTGCATACTGTCCAGACATTTCTGCAGATTTGCCTTTTCAACGGCATCGAGTGCGTAACGTTTCTCGAGCATTGACAAACGCATCGATTTGGAGAGCTCTTGAAACGTCTTGTGCTGCGATGAATGCGAACGAATTTTCTCCATGAGTAGCTCCCGCTGCCATTGTTTGTTCTTTTCAGCAGCTATACCCAGAGGTCCAGCAGCTGCTGCAGCATCTGGAAGCAGAACCAGTTATTTTCAATCAAGGACAGCTACGTAGGGCAATGGAAGACTTCCCACCCCTCCCGAAATACTTACCAGCAGGTGAAGAATTCATCTTTTTGTAGGGTCGCCTCACTGAATGGACATTTGAGTGATGGGCTTATGGTAAAAGAAATATTTTGCGGAGTTCCTTTTTATTTATAGTGTGCGATTAACACTCATTTCTTGAGTGCAACACAAAAGAAGATATATAACTTTTTATCGGCTGATGGGAATACAGCGACAAAATTCACATCGCTAACATACCTTCTGAAAGATTAGTTGAAAGTGAAGTTGGTTGTAGTTCTATGTGCAACGATACTCGATTTGACAGATTTGTTTTCGAGGAGTAAGTCGGTGATTGCACTAGGTATAAACTTTTTGACAAGAACAGACTAATTTTTTTTATAAAATATTTCCAACACCGCCTTTATGAAACTCTTTCCGACTTCAAAGAGAAAAAAAGACGCTTGGTTGTAAAATAAAGCGTCCGATACTAACTAAATAATGATTTTTCTTGTCGGCATTACGTCTTCGTTACTAATGTTTTCTAAAGATGAGTTTTTATTAAAAAAAAAATGGATAATCAACAAAGATTTTTAATTGCAAAACCAACCCTTACACCGCGTCTCCATGAGCAATATTTCATAGCTTGCTATCTGTCAATTTTCATAGAAATAAAGAGTGATTGTAGGTATGAAATAAAATGTAGGTATGGTTGGCATTTCAGAGCCCACAGGTGATAATTTCACTCATAATGCTAATCATGAAATGAAATATCTCGTGGAGTCACTCTACATCATCCCATGATTAGATGTCAGCGATCGCTCTCTGCGATTATTTCTTGACATGGATGTCTGACATAAATTTGACATATGCTTGATTTTTGTTGCTTTTCGTCTGGAAATGTAATTTTTTATACCAACAACCTCTCTTGCTGTTGCTATAGGAATTGAAATGGCATAATTTGCCCAGCACAGATATGAGAAAATTGTATGGTATAAGGTATAGATGTCAGAGTCAGACATTTAGTTGCAGAGATATATCTCTAGTGGAGTCGGCGTATTAGTATTTCCTTCGGTCAAATGTCGCTGAGAAGAGCATGTCGTTGCACTCTCGCATTAGATGCCTTAATACTTCGTCCCATCGCCACGTAAATCAAAGCCAAATGTCAAAATTAACAGATATGGCAGCCACAGCATACTATCGTTAGCATGCTATGAGCTGAGCAATATATGGAATAAAATTTCTTAGAGCATACTATCTGTGGTCTCCATTGGAAATTTTCATAAGCCCTGTTTTTTTTTAGCTTCGATCTCAGTAAAAGCAAAGTAAAGTAGGATTTAGGAGGAGAAGGAAGGAGGCTTTTATTCGCTAGCCAATTCAGTAAGCAAACATACCTACTCGGACGAGAGTCGAAACGATAGAAGAATCAATACTCGAAAGTTCGCTTATCGTTCTCCCCTTTTCATATTCTGTTTTCCATTTCCAGCTTTCAATTTTTCATCTTTTTCTTCGTCCATTTTATTGAACACGCTTCTCGGGATCGGGCGTTAAAAAGTTTTGAACATGAATTCAATTGTAACTAGCAATAAATTCAAAGAGAAAAATGAGAATAACAGAATTCATCCGATTGATTTTGCATAAAAAAAGTGGTTTGGATAAAATCTACGCCCAGCAACTTGCAATGGAGTGAAATATTTATGGCGGTTGCAATGGCCACGGCCACGTTTTTTTCTTCGGACTCGGACGAAAGGTAGATAATTTGCAAGAAAATATGAATTGCAACAGCACTTTTATTCTGATGAACAATGTTTTGTATGAAAGATGATTAAAGTTTTACATGCACCACCAACTGATTAAATTCTTTAAATATTTTACTAAACCCCCACCAGACAGCTCGAATTTATCTAAAGAATTGCTTATTCTTTTCAGATTGATTGGGAAATAAATCCTCTGGGATAACATCCGTGCCAAAGTCGAGTCCAATGTAAGATGCGTCCCACAAAATTTCAGTAATTGGTCCTTCATGATGAACATGTGTTAAATGATCCAAGTGATTATAGTTTACATGCACCACCAACTGACTGCGTTGACGAAAAATATTTCTTGTTGTTGAGGAAAAGCCGTGAATTAAAATGTGAATTATATTTTTGCAGGAGTCGTGCTCGGTAGGACCACATTTGAGATTCGAGTTCCAAAAGCCGCGCGTCGCATGACAAAAGGTAAGCGG
Organism: Cheilosia impressa; assembly: GCA_948293265.1. Classification (NCBI taxonomy): domain Eukaryota; kingdom Metazoa; phylum Arthropoda; class Insecta; order Diptera; family Syrphidae; genus Cheilosia; species Cheilosia impressa. The sequence goes on along the minus strand of OX411881.1, from coordinate 50,418,229 downwards.
ATCAACATCCTTCTTTTTCCAACAAGTTTTAATGATGAACAATGTTTTGTATGACAAAACTGATTATAGTGTTACATGCACCACCAACTGACTCACAATTATGAAGCAAACAGTAAACTTTCCTTTACACGAATGTTGCTAACTGATTTTTCTTTCTTTTTTATAGGAACGAGTCTATCAAAGAACAGCAATGCAGGTGGTGAAATAGTCACAAAGCTGAAACCAACAGGACATGTTTCCTTGAAAATTTTCCAAATAAATGTGTGGCTACAAAGAATGTTTCGTTTTGTTTTTTATTTCGGGTTGGAGGAATCGATTTACCATGTTGCAATCCCTTTACCAACGGTACGGACTTGTATGCAGTGCGTGTTGCATCCAGAGACAATACTGAGACCACCAACTTCGCCGATTTCGCGTTACTTAGCCTACAAGCTATATTTTTACGCAGTGGTCACGATTTACCGCGCTAGTAGTATTAGTAGACCTATTAGTCTTTCGTCATTCCTTCTAAAAGCTTTAGAACGGCTGATTGAAATCCATTCACGCAAAAGCATTGACAAAAAACTTCTGTCGATGGCGCAACATGCTTATTCCAAAGGTAAATCAGTAGAAACGGCTCTACACACGCTAACGCGTTCTATAGAAGATTCACTTCGTCATAAGGAGTTGCATTCTTAGACATAGAAGGCGCCTTCAACAACGTCGACTCATCTGCGATCGCTGGTGCTTTGGCAGCTCTGAACGCGGATGCTTCACTTGGCGAGCTGAACAATTTGATGCTTAATAGCCGAATTATCAACTCTAGTCTGGGTGAGATTTCTACCAGAAGATCTGTCAGTAGAGGAACCCCACGAGGCGGTGTACTATCCCCCCTTCTCTGGAACTTGGTGGTGAATGAACTGCTGATATGCCTGGAAGCGGGGGGTTACAATGTGATTGCCTATGCGGACGACGTTGCTATTGCTGTGTTAGGAAAGTACCTAAACACGTTAAAAGAACTCCTACAACTCGCTCCTAATAAACTAATAAATTGGGCAAACAAATGTGGGCCGGGAGTAAACCCTCACAAAACTGAACTTGTCCTTTTCTCTAGGAGATACAAGATTCCTCACATCGACCCTCCATCTATAAATGGCATAAGTTTGAAATTCTCAAATGAAACTAAACACTTGGGTCTCATTTTTGACAGGAAATTAACCTGGAAACCTAACATCCAAGAAAGAGTTAAAAAAGCCACGGTAGTACTTTTCTCTTGCAATAAAGCCATAGGAAACAAATGGGGTTTACAGCCTCGTATCGCTTATTGGCTTTACATCTCTGTCATAAGACCGATACTCACGTACGGTGTGGTTGTCTGGGGGACTGCTTTGGACAAAGCTTGCTTGTGCATCGGCGGCACTCTTCGTACTACCCCTTCCGCTGCACTTGACATCCTGTTTCATCTGACACCCATTGACATCTTCAGCAGGCAAATGGCAGCTTTTGCAGCCGTATGCCTTAAAGCTACCTCACAATGGACCAGGAAAACCATACTGAGACCCCCAACTCACAATCCTCTTGCCGCTGGCCTCCTCAGTTTTTTTTCAAATTCGCCATTTTGTATTCCTATCGGTGTTATATTAATTCGGAATCCGAATGACATGCAAAAACATACAAAAAATACAAAAATAAATGCTGCCAACCTCGGCAGCCGTGGGGAAATGTGAAAGAGTTCGGGAATACCACATTTTACCATAACTGAATGCCATTGGTTAGTAATTATAAATTTTTTGAAGGTAAATAATTTGATTTGTGTGGTTAATAAAACTATCTAAAGGAGATGTTTTATATACTAGAAATATATTGGGACAAATATGGTTGTGTATTTCCCGCTTTTGGATATAATTAACTTCGGTTTCGTGTGTAATTTTTTCTTAAATAATAAAGAAAATTTGCTCAAAATGTTTTTATTTTCCCTCAACCAACATACATTCTTAATTTTTCGTAAATATTTTAAGCAAATGTACACTTTTTCCTAAAAAAAAATATTACTCACACGTAACGAACAATTTCAAATTTAACGGATAAAATTCTATGAACGCTGCAAGCCACTTTGCCCAAAGCGGAAGTGGCTCTTATTTTTTGGGAGTGTATTGGTGACTCAGAATTTTTGAAGTTTCGTGACATTTGTCAATACGAATTTCTGTGTATCAATACTAGCGCAGTAAATCGTGACCACTCCGAAAAAATATAGCTTGTAGGCTAAGTAACGGGAAATCGGCCGAAGTTGGTGGTCTCAGTATTGTCTCTGAGGAAAACAACTGCCCATGCAGCTATTTTGAACAATTTTAAAAACCTTCCAGGAAACATCGATTACACTACACCAGAACTACAATTTGATAGAAATTTCCAGGTCGCCATTGCAACTAGATCAGTCTGGGAGGAAAAAGCTTTCCTGGACGATGAATCGATCCATTTCTTCACAGATGGTTCGAAAACTGTGTACGGTGTTGGTGGCGGTGTCCTCTCCGACAGACTAAATCTTAGTCTCTCCTTCCGTCTGCCTGATCACTGTAGCGTTTTTCAGGCAGAAATAATGGCGACAAAAGAAGTCTTATCTTGGCTGAAAGAAAACGTGCCTGGAATCAGTCTCAACAAATTCAATAACAGCCCAAGACTGTCGTTCGTCTCTCAGAGAGATGGCGGAGCAGTTCAATATGCCAGGGCATAGGGACATCACAGGCAACTGTAAGGCTGATGAACTCGCCAAACACGGAACAACACTACCGATGCTTCCAGATAAGGATTCCTTAGGTATCCCAATTGCTACTTGCAAACTCACAATAAAGCTGGGTGCCATCGAAAAAACAAACCTTAGATGGACAACCGGCTCGACATGTCTAGTGACCGAACAGATCTGGCCTAAGCTGGATCTAAAACGTTCTAGGCATCTGATCTCCCTCAATAGGAAGCATATCAGTGCTACAATAGGTGTCATCACAGGACACTGTCTTATAGGCAGGTACGCAAAAAGGCTTGGCATAGCATGTAACGATTTTTGCAGAAGCTGTTTCGACGAGGAAGAGGAGGAAACCATGCATCATCTCCTCTGTACTTGTCCGGCCCTCTCACAAAGACGAAAACTCCATTTAGGAGAGTTTTAGTTGCGGAGGAAGAGCTAAATACCGGGGGCATTGCGATGACCACTATAATGGACATTGAAGGTGCCTTCGATAAGATATTCTTTGAAAGTCTGAAACAAGCCTTAGAAAAACTTGTAGTAAGATGGGTGGACAATATGTTAAATACAAGGGCGATAAATATTCAGACGGGAACCTCAAAACTCAGAGGAAGGGTTAGCAGAGGTTTCCCACAAGGAGGAGGTCACCTACACTGTGGAATATCACTGTGGACTCTCATCTCGACAGACTTGAGGCAACTGGCATTCACACAGTGGGATATGCCGATGACATAGCAATAATGGCCAGAGGCAAATTCATGGACGTCACCGCAGATATCATGAGGAACGCACTCAGAGTGGTTGAGCGGTGGTGTCTGGAACAAGGGCTCTCCATTAATGCGGGGAAAACAGATACAGTCTTCACTAGGGAGAGGAAAAATCTGGAATTTCGGCCCTTAACACTTTTCGGATCGGAACTAACCAGCGGACTAAGAAGAGCTGGAACTTGTCCGTCACATTAGCTTACACTTCAGTATACCAGGCTGAGATGATTGCTTTGCTTCATGCGTTGGACTTCTTGCTTGAAGGAAGAAATATCCTAATAGCACTGGACAATCAGGCGGTGATCAGATGCATGAAACAAACAAACATCATTGGCACTGGAATGTGCACTTAAGCTCAATAAGTGTTCATCTAAAAATGAAGTAACACTGACTTGGGTACGAGGACACATTGGGATCGAAGGCAATGAAAAGGCGGACTCCCTTGCAAAACAGGGGTCAACTGAAAAGTTGCTGGGACCAGAACCATTCTCTTCAATTGGCAGAGGAATGGCAGAACAGCTGATTCACAAATGGATCACGGCAGAACACCTGAGAAGGTGGTCAACCGTGGAACAATGTAGACAAGCTAAAATGGCAATAAAGTGGCCGACCTGCTCCACTTAAAGATGGGTTCTAAGCATGAGTCGAAGAACATTGAAATGGGTGGTGGCTTTGTCTACAGGACATGGTAATTTCGGGTATCACCTAAGGAAAATGGGCCTTAGAGAGGATGATACTTTCAGGCTATGCCTGGAGGAATCTGAGAGAGCGGCACATATACTGTGTCAATGTCCGGCGTTGGCAGAGCAGAAGAATGAGGATCTTGGGACATCATTGGGTCGATAAAACAGATCTCCCATAAACAGATGCTAGCGTTAACACTAGGAATCGAGCCCAGAGAAGAACTGTGGAGAAATCCAGACAGTCTCTCTGAGTAAGATTTGCAGCGGTAGAGAGACGAAAAGAGACCCGACAATGGTGGTCTGATTCGAATATCTCTCGAAATCTATATATATGTAGGAGAGTTCTACTACAGCGAGCTTAACGATCTAAAAAAACACAGACATTCGTAATCTCCTACGCTTCATTAGAAGCTCCAGCTGGTTCAACGAGTAGGAAGAATTAGATACATAGATTCATGTGGTATCACAAGGGACCTTTTAAATGGTCTAAGGGCCGTTTGCTCATACGACTCTTAACGATTTAAGTTCTACTTAAATACTAGTCGTACGACTCACAGCGAACTAAGTTCCACATAAACTCTTATGTGACAGTTTATGACCTGAAAAAAGTAGCCCATAAGTATTTAAGTAGACCTTAAAGTCGTATGAGCAAACGGCCCTAAGTGTGTCGCCTAGCCGGCAGCCACTTCAACCTTACCTAACCTACATAGATAATGATTTGTCTCTGGTTGCATCTTCATGGCGCTTTGTCAATAGCAGACTTCTTGCTTCTTTTTGTGTTTATATGGAATTAAACGTGGTAGGACAACTTCCCACCTAGGGGATCTCAAGGCGAACGCCGAGTTAGCTAAAGACGTTCGACTAGCGCAGCCACCATTTGACTATGACGAATGTTGCTCTTCAACTATTACATTTCTAAGCTACCGCCACCTCCAGCAGGAATAAACATAGTATCGTATGCAGACGACTGCACAATACTTACATCAGGTCCTAACATCCATGACCTCACTGCTTCGATCAACACCTACCTAAGAACGATAGACAGATTCTTTAAAGACCGCAACCTCAAACTATCACCTGATAAGTCTTCCGCAACATTATTTACGTCATGGACAAAGGAAGTGAGGCTAGAGTTGGACATATCTATCGCCGAAAGACGCATTCCCACTATCGCACACCCCAAACTCCTAGGAGTCACTTTCGATAATATGTTTAGCTTCTCAACTCACGCCACTAACATCAGAAATCGCCTCAGGTCCAGAAACAACATCATCAAGTCACTTGCCGGAAGTTCGGGGGGGAAAGACAAGGAAACACTCCTAGCCACTTACAAAGCGATCGGTCGATCAGTTTTAAATTACGCAGCACCTATTTGGACCCCACAATTAAGCGACACCAACTGGAAGCACCTCCAAGTATGCCACAACACAGGTTGTCATCTCATGGCAGACGAAGATCACCTTCATACAGAAACAATGATGCTACCGATCAAAACACACAACAACATGCTCACTCAACAATTTCTACTTGCCTGTCACCTTCCTGATCACCCCAATCACAACCTTATATCGGCTCCTAAACCTCCCCGTTGCATACGCAGAAACATCCTGCAGTTACAAGACGAAATAAGCCACCTCACACAACAACAACCACTTATCAACTTCGATCTATACCAGGCCGGCAAAAACCACATACACCAAACCTTCGTCTCAAACGCGATCACCAGCTACAAAGTGAACGTGGTACTTGGCGGCAGACCTCCGCAGAGAAATTACTCCCCAGACCAACCAGAACTACTCTAGCCCAACTTCGTTCGGGCTGGTGCCACCTTTTAAACAACTACATGGCACGCCTGGACCCCAACATTGAAGACAAATGCCCTCAATGCAACTTAGGCCCACACAATGTGCAACACCTTTTTAATTGTCCGGCCAAACCCACCACACTTACACCACTAATGCTCTGGTCCCATCCAACTGAAGTGGCCCAATTTTTTGGACGAATGACGCTGCTACAACAACAACAACAACCATTTGATTAGAAAAGGAAAGACTCGCTACATTCGAACACACAATTTTCGCCCTCTCGCACACATTGTTCGTTTTAGTAGAACTACGAACTACGAGTTCATGTCCTCATATTTAGGGCTGCAAAATATGGAAACAAGGAGCCGCATCAGCACACAGTCATTTGCCGGTCAATGGAAATGTTACACAAGTTTCGATTTTGCACGAATTCGTCCTCTTAGCTCAGGGGTGTCAGCACAACTTGATTATCCTCCATCGAATATCCTCGATTGGAACAAATTAGGTGCTGCCAGAGCTCGATTGTATCGACTGAACTCGATTGCATCAAGTTTCGTGCTGACGCCCCAGTCCTCAGGAGTTCACAACTGTGAATGACAGAAATAGACAAGTCGCCGCCGTATGTGGCGAGTGGCAAAAAACAATTCGCTTCTTTGTTGTACGTAGGTAGTAATATTTTCTTTCTCTCGTAAAACGAACAAACTAAATATCAGATAATTTCATTTTTTTTGTTGGTTTCCATTTTTTTTTTTGTTTATATATATAACATAAAATAATTATAATATAGAATAAGAATAATTGAAAATTATATTAAGCATAAATACTTGATTTTTGTTATACGTTTGTTTAAGATTTTTTTGTTGTTTTTAAAATTTTTTTCTTTATGTATATGTTTTTAAAGACGAAGTTCAGTTATGTTGTGTGTGTGTGTGTGTGAATGAATAATGTGCTGTTCCGCTTCTGCAAGTTAGTATGTACTAGGTTTTGTTTTATTTGCGTTGCTGGGCACACGATAATATGTAGTTGGTTCTGGTGTTGGGTGTGGCTTACGCGACGTCTTGTGGCTGCCTGGGGTTTGGTTGTCTGGAATTGACGTAGGATGGGGTGGAGGACCCTCCGCCGCCGCCAGTTGTGCGACCGCCACCGGTCCGTGGTCCGTTTATTCCGCCGCCGCCGCTGGACATGGACGACATGCTGGATCTGGTGTTGTTGCCGTTGGTAGAGTTTGAATTGTTTCGACTGTTGTTTGAGCTGTTGGTGGCATTGTTGTTGCCTCCACGAGATCTGTAGTTGTTGGTGTTGTCGTAGCGCTGACTGTTGCCGCCGTCCTTGTTGTAGCCGCCGCCATTGTTAGTGCCGCCTCCGTTGTTTGAGCTTCCATTTTGATTATTGTGATAGTAAGAGTTGTTGTCGTTGTTGCGGAAGTATACGCCGCCACCTCTGCCGCCGCCGTTTTGCTGCGGGTAGTTGTTCCTGCCCCGATAACCACCACCGCCACCCATTGAGGGTCCGCCGGCGTTGCCGCCGCGCATGCTTCCACGGTCCATGCGATCTATGCCGTTGTTGGAGCGGCCGCCATCACGACCCCGTTGATCGTTGCGGTTGTAGTTGTTGTGCCGTGACCGTCCTCCGCCTCCGTAGCTATCATTCTGGTGGCTATTGTTGCTGGACCAGTGATTGCTTTCGTGTCTGCCCTGGTGGTGATTGTCATCATTCCAATCGTTTTTCCGCGAGTTCGAGTTGGCAGTGGAGCTAGAGTCCGATTGGTTGCCGCCTCCGCCGCCGGAGTTAAACAAAGCAGCGCTGTTCATCTCGCTACTCCACTGATTGGATTCTATCGGGTTGTTGTTGCTCTTCGATTGGGAGTCATCACGGCGGCGGTCCTCTCGATCGTTAGTTTCCCATTCGCTTGTGGGGCTTGTGTTGGTTTCCTCGGTAGCAGAAAGGATAGCGTCGTCTTTGTTCGCTTCCAGTTGCTCAATGTAGGGGTCGCTTTGGTGCTGAATAAGGGGTGCCTGGTTTAGTACCTGCACCGGAGCAGCTACTGGGCTGCTTTCGTACTGCTGATAACCCGCTATCGGAACGCGGTTCATCATAACCACTGTCGCCGGTTGCTGCTGATCGATTTGCGACTGATGGTTTGTCGCGGCAATCATCTGATGCTGAACGGAGAGGATTGCAGGGCTCGCATTGACTACTGGAGAGAAGACCGCTTGTGCCATTTGATGTTTGTCCGTTGGGACGCCACTGAGTGGCGATTGAAGGGACGTGGCCACGGGGTTGGCAGCAACGGGATAGAGTGTAGTTGGCGCTATTGGAGGGAATGATTGATTTGTGAATGTTTGTGTTGGGATTGGTGCGGCCAGATTGACATGAGCTCCTTTTGGCAGTGGCTGCTGCTGCTGTTGTTGTGGCGCTTGTTGTGTGGGTGGCACGGGTTGTTGCTGAACCACCGACGATTGAACCAATTGCATTTGATGCTGCTGCTGCTGCTGTTGTTGTTGCTGCTGCGGTTGGGGTGGCTGTTGGGTTTGGTGTGGCTGCTGCTGCTGTTGATTGAAAACATTTGTGCACTGTGGTTGAATTTCGTTGGGATTTATATAGGTTGCTGCGCCCAAGTCTGGGGAGTCCAATTCGCTGTCCTGCAGGAAGAAGAAATTACCACCGCTAATGACCTCTGCTAGCGGGCGCATGTGCAGATACTGCTGCTGCTGCTGCTTGAAATACGCCTCCTCTACAGCGCGAACGGTTGTTGCTGGGAAATGACCTGGAACAGCTGCAGCTACCGCAGCTACGGTTTGTGGCAAAACGGCTACCGATGGCTGTTGCATATGCACGGGACTAAGAACTACTTGGCGTGGAATTTGTGGCTGTTGGTGTTGCTGTTGTTGTTGTTGATGGTGCTGTTGTTGTTGCTGCTGCTGATGTTGCTGTTGTTGTTGATGATGATGATGTTGCTGCTGCTGCTGCTGTTGTGGTGATAGCTGATTTGTCGCAATTCCACTAGGTGGTGGCGGGGTTTGTTGCTGTGGCATTTGATTATGTATCTGCTGCGGTGCAACATAAACTGGGACCACCTCGTTCGCCTCCATTACATACACGTTGTTGACTAATGGCGGTTTGGCATCATAAGTCGCAACTGGCTTCGCATTTTGAAGTTGCTGATCTTCCTGTTGCTGAGGAATTTCATCAACAACAGCATCCTCCAAGTCGAGTTCGTCGTTCTGGTCCAGCTCTTCTTCCGGTTGGTCGCACACATTGATCTCCTCCGAGACAGCAGACGGCTCCTCGACATCATCAGTTTTGGCAACACAATAGACCTTGTCCAAAAAGCCACACTCCTGGATTTGTTGGAAAACGCGCTTCAAGTTCTCGAACGAGGTCTCACCGTATTGCTTGGGGCGGCCATCGATCGTCATCGAAAGATACTCGGCAGCCTTCTGAGCAAGAGTCAGAAATGGAACGTCATCAGTCTGTTCAGAGCGTTTTGTTTGAATGTCCAAGTTGCTTGAAGAATTCAAAAAAAAAAAAACAAGTTATTGAGACTTCTCACTTAAAAAAAAAAAACTGTTGTTGGCTTGATATTTGTTCGCTTGTTAGATGCCGACAGGCAATCAAAACAGGATCCACAACGAGAACCCATCGATCTCAAGGAATGTACTGAACAAAGGTTAAAAAACGAATCAATCGGACAGCTGTGCAATAAACTAGCAGACAACGTCAGAACAGGATGGCTGTGGAGAACGCGTATTTAGAAAAAATACAACTGCAACTGTTGTTGTTTAGGATTTTATTGGTGGTAGCACATTTGCCTGCATTTTACTTCATTGACGTCGTTCTTTCATATGAAAGCGTTGACTACGTCATTTGAACTGTCACTTGCATGGCAAGAGTTTACATCTCACACCCATAGGGTTATATTGAGCTCCTCCTGAAGTTTCATTCTAAAATCCAACCTCCATCCTCCTCTTTCTGAACTCAACTTCAAGTACACAAACAAAATTTGTTATCACTTGTGATTCAGAACGCCGACTGTGTACATGTACACTCCTGTCCCGATGGTGGATTATGATTTAAATTGAAAACTCACACAAGCAAAAACACAACTACTTCAACAAATACAATCATGTACATTGAATCTGCAGATTTGTTCTCAAGATTCAGAAAAGTATTGCGCCTGCTAAAGTTCAGTGCAAGCTCTCATTCTGGTAGATTGTAAAGTTATACGTATAGCACGAGAATGAAAGTACACTGAAACATGCTGCGCCACATCTGCTAGAATGTGGGAAGGTAAACAGCAATATTTACAATCCAATGAGTCACTGATATTCTTAAGTAAGGTACACACACTCCAATTGGAAAGCAGATAATAAATTTGGACTTACAATTTTTCCAAGCAGTCCAGGTCGGATGGCTCCAATTTCGCAGCACCATTTTCGCCATTAAGAAATGCTTCACGGATATCGGGGCTTGACAGGTTTGTCAGAATATTCTGAATGATCAGAACTTCGCGAATCTTGCTGGTTTCGGTTTGAGCCTTTACGATGGCATCCTAAGAAAAAAAAGAAAAAATCGACTGCACAACTGATTGGGGGAACATAGCAAAAGTTTGTACATACCTTCCTTGCTTGTTTCTTTTGCTCCTTTTCAGCATCCTTGGAGAACTGAACCATTTGCTTCGAGAGATCTCGGGCAAATTCTAAAGTTTGCGTCACAGCATCGTATTTAGCAACTGCAGCCTTTTGGTCGGCGCTCAATTCCTTACCGGAGGCCTGTATCGCTCGGTAGGACTCCAACTTGGTCTGAAAACATATGATGCAAGTTTAGTGGTTCTGTTATCGCAAAGGGGCCCGAGTATATACTTTTGTTTTACATAGTTTAACATCGCAAATCGGCCAACAAAGTAGGAACAATTTGCAAACCAAAGCACATGTAAATATGGCGTCTCGTCAAAGCCAAACTTACACATACCCACAATTAATGCATGTAAACTACGCTCCGCGAACATTTTTTTTTTGAAAAATCTTACAAGTTAGAACTGTTTTTTTTTCTGATGTTATTAGCTCGTTTGAGTGGGTTATTTTTAGAGTTTATTTACCAAGATTACTTTGGAAATTTCTAATAAAATTTTGTTTTTCTTCGAGGAATTCACTGATAGTTGGAACGTATATACGGGGAAGCCATTGTTGTTGCGGTTGTATGTGCACCCAAAGAATAGGGAGGTACGGTTTTGTTGCAGAAATTTTATGAAGAAAATTCATCACTCACCTTGCGCTTTTCCAAATTACGAATTTTATGTTCGATAGTTACCAATGCCTGTTTCATCGGATTGGTGGCATTATTATTGTCACTAGTAGACTCCGCTGGGGTGCCGGAGACCTGTTTTTCTAACTTGGTGTTATTTGAGGCAGACGGCATCATTCACAGACAAAAGCTGAAGCAGGAATGGAGAACAAGAATTGTGTTCTTTCTTTTTCTATTTTCGAGAACAAAATTCAGACGTTTCGAATTTTGATTCGTTTCACTTCAATGTGAAGTTGGTTGGCGTTCAAAAAATTTTGGTGATGCCACTTTTCTATATATTGGAAATTTGATTCATGTCTACTAAAGATAAATCAACGTTTCCTAAAAATATAAATATATAGTCGGTTTTTTCGTATGATCTATTTAAGGAATGTTTTTTTGAGCTTCGATCTCAGCAAAGCAAAGTAAAGTAGGATTTTCAGCACGCAATTATTACAACAACTACTGTGAGTCCTCGTAATTGGGCGATGAAAATCCTGCTTTACTTGGCTTTGCTGAGATTGAAGCTAAGAAAAAACAGGCCTATTGTACATAATTTAGTAAATAAACCAAATGAAAAATGTACACAGAATAGTTCTAAAACAAAGATTTTCGAAGTACATTCGAACTTATGTGGTATTCGATTTGGCGCTCTTAGAGCACCTATTTTTTGCTCTCAGAGCACCTTTTATGTTCGTTTGGTACAAAATAAGCAATCTTTTCAGATTTCCAAGAACCTTTGCGAATCTAGATCTTTTCTCAGATTTTCTTCGGATTTACCAATACAATACACAAAAAAGAAAGAAAGTGACATTTTTATGTTCGATTAGCCACATGAAACTTGAAGTCTGAGAGCGAATCTGAAGAAGCCCAATCGAAAACCACAATCGAAAGCCCAGTTGTCGAATTGTCAACCAGATAATAAATAACTAATGTATTTGCTCCTACTATTTTTGGACGGAAATTTTTTATTTTTTGTATAAAAAATGTAAGACGGTGATGTCTGCTTTGTTATTGTATGTGGTATTTAGGCAAATATATTAATATTGACCTAAATCAGGGAAAACTATATATTTTTTGTCGTTTAATCTTTGATCGAACTGTATGTATCAACTTCAGACATCAGAGACGTGTGCCAAATGTAGCACTGAATCTATCCATTTCAAATTGAAAATAACGGGACAGCGCACAGCGGACTGAACTGGTCGAATCGTGAAGATTTTCCGTCTCCGTCGCACGTGCCATGGTCTAATACGTTGAATTTTCAAACCTTTGTTATTATTTTAGTGCCAGTGAAATTTAACAATAATTAAAACTTTTCATTTTCGCGGGTAAGTACTGATTATTTATTTTCCAATTTGCAAAATTATATTTGTCTGAAGAGCAGTAGATACATAAGTGTGTCGGCTTTTAAAAGTTTGTTAGTACATATTTCTGGGTCCTGTCGTCTGTGGAAGAATCCCTTCAAGATTTCATGGCCCTCTCACAACGCCCAGTTCACTGTTTCAAAGTGGCTATTCGCACGACATTAGAGACATGGCTTAGGTCGACGGCTACGTATTTGACGTAACCTAATAATTAAAAGAAGTAAGTTGGGCCTTAAAACGTACAGGGTACAGGTTCGTGCCGGAAAATTAAATACTGGAGCTTAGATCCCTTTAAGCGAGCGAAGCGAGCCACATTACCCCTATTTGCCGCGTTTAACCGTAGCCGTCGACCTAAGCCGTGCCCCTAACGCCGTGCGAATAGCATCAGCCTTTATTTTATCTAGCAGTAGCTTCATCGCTCGTGTAGTTCGGAAGGTACTGGACCTGCGTTCCCCAAATCCTGTCTTGGCAAGGGGTCCGACAATATGACGACGGCCTAGCTATTCCTATTCTATGTTGAATCTTTTTCTCGGATTCGTTTGACAAATTTACTGCCTCTTACTTAGGCATGAGTGCATTTTTACTCGCCTTGGAAAAGAACAATGCTTCGGCGCCATTATCTAGCAGAGCAGTGATGATAACAAAGTACAATTGGAAAGCTTTGCTTTTTTCTACGTGCATAGAAAACAGCGATTGAATCGGGGGAAGTCCCAGCTTCTGCCAGAAAGTGTTTCTCTTACTAATTATTAAAGTAGTGGAGGGTCTACTTTGTTGTCTTGGGCTTGGATATCCATTTAGCCGTTGAGTTGGCTAATTTCAACTTGGTCAGATGTCGGCAATCATAACTGTCCCCATCAGCGCATACATCGGCTTGAGCATTCAATGATAGAAAATTCCGCTGATTAATATAACTGGGTGGAATAGAACAATATATTTTCTCCCACATAGGCTTTTCTTAATAATCCACCCCGTGTATGTTTGTTATTGATCTAAACGTTTTTGTGATGCTTAACAAACCCCCGTGCACAGTGCCAAACACTTCTATTTTATTTGAAAATGTTGTTGGATAGACGTACTTACGTCGCTTGTACATGTACATAGCAGTAATCGATTTGGCACGCACTCCAGGCATCGTTCGTTGGTCATCGTTAATCGATCTTCTGACCACGACCATGTTTGACATAAAAATCGAAAACTACCAATTATTGTTGTTCTTTTTTATTTATATTTGTGAGATTAAGGAATAGATAAGATTATAAAAATATAAATTACATTTGCTATTCAATAACACATTGGGCTACACTTTGCGCATTGTATACGTTCAAAGATTTTGTTTGTTTATCGAAAACAACGAAAGCATTCGTCAGTTGTAAAGATATAAATATTAATTGCTCAATACCAACAACTGTACACTGGTTTATCGTTTACAAAAAGAAAGTCTTAACAGAACAAACAATCGACTGGCTACACCTACTCATTTGAAATGTAATGTAAATTTAATACTATAGGTACAGTGTACACTTTAAAAGGACATAAGGCAGTTCTAAATAAGTTATTCAAATGCAATACTTATTTATTGAGTAACTAAAACACATGATTTAGAATATATTTATATATATAAACTTTTCTTATATACCTACTGTACGGAGTAAGTGATGCATTAAGTGATTGAACTTTTATTCAAAATTTTATATATAGATCCTTCAATAATCAATACTGATGCTTTTGTTAACAAACATAAATATTTTATACTGGGGGCAAAAGACACAAACTCCTACTTACTGTAACTTTGTGTACTTTGGTTTTGATTTTTTTTTTTTACTGATTTTTGATTTTTGCTTTCTCGTTTGATTAATTTAAACATTGATATGCATAACAGAAAGACAAAAAAAAAGAAAAACTAGAAACAAAACAAAGGAAATGACGGTCATTTGAAATCCACCTACATAAGGTTGCAACATTTTCTTCTGGAACGCGTACTATCACCGACAACGTCTCCAGTGATGCCGCTAAACTTCGTCATCGACAATAGCCGGGGGTCCATCGATGGCGATGAGGTCATCGATATAGTTGATGCGGCATCTGTGCTATTGTTGGTTCCTATAACAGAACCGTTTTCGGTTAGTGCATTTGAACGCGACTGTGAGCGTTGCTTTTTCAAATTGGCTAGTGTTGCTCCCGCGTATGCATTATCTACATGATGAGTGTCTTATTTAGGATGTTACGAGTACATTTGTTTTGAGAGAAGAACGTCAGAAACACAGGAAATTATCACACAACCAAACACAGTCACAACACAGATGAAGCGTTATTCGGCAAGCGGCAAACAAACAAATAAAACGAAAACAAAACAAATTAGTTGGCAAACAATAAACATGCAAAGTGCAATCGCAGCTAAAAGCGTTACAAATCAAAGGAACATGGACGAAGGACAACTGTAGGGATGGGGAAATGAGTGAAACTACGCGAGTGATGAATGAAAAAGCTTTTGGCATTAGTAATTGAGAGGTGAATGCGTATCTTTTGGGAAATAATGATAGTACAGCGTTTAAATGGACGTGTGGATTCACAAAACATTGTTTTTCTTTTTCAATTTTGTCGTCCTTGTAAGAATCTATACTAATGTCACACTAGGCAAGGTATAATTTTCTTTGCTCGCCGTGAATGATACCAGATGCTCATCGACCGCTTCATGTGTCGAAATCGAAATTGAAATCGAAATCGAAATGGAAATGGAAATTCGCAAAAATATAGATAAATGTTTGTCGTTACCCATACTATCATCACTTTCCCGATCACTGACTAGTAAACAACAGTTAATAATGCGCGTTGTGGCCGCTTGTACTCACCTACAAGCACAGTAACTTGCACATTTATTTTTCCATTTTCTTTACTCGTTTGAAAAATACCTGTCGTCGCTCGATTGCCGGGCATCTTTTCCAAACTGTTACTGCCATTCGAGTAGTTGGTAAAAGCGGCGGGCTTCGTTGTCGTCTTATCCAAACCAGTTAGTTCATCGTGCTCCTTGCCATCGGGTGGGTATCTAGAGTTCGATAAGTAACCCGTAGAATCGACATCGTCGACACGCAATTCGGTTGCATCAATGCAACTGCCACCGTGACCGTTAATAAGTATGACATTGTCACTGGGCCCATTGAGCGCATTTTCTTTGCTACTATCTAATGTCTTTGAGATCTTGTCGCTCTCACTGTTGGGTCTAAATTCGATTTTGAGCGGTGGAATTGTGGTTGTACTCGTTGGAATATGTTCGTGGCTTTTCGTTGGGTCGCCGGTGTGCTTAGTCTCTGAGGTACTTTTAAGATATGTTGGAAGTATTTCCGTTGTGCTGTCTGGCGGTGTGTAGACCTGGGAAAAGGTAAATTCATTTTCATTCGATAAGAAAAATGCCATTGATGAACCTCTTGCGCTTGCAGTCGCAGTCTTGTCTCCTCCACAGCATCCTTTTTAGTTGTCAGGGTTTTGTCCCGCAGTGATGTTCGCCGCACGGATTGTGCCCTGTTGGATGGTGGGGGGTTTCTTAGATCTAAGATCTATAGGCAAAATGCAATGACTTACCGCGTATTGCTGCTTTGCGATCGCCGCACTCTTCGTATTTGTGCCTCGGCTAGGCGTTTGGTTTCTTGCTCAGATTTCAACTGCTCTATTCGTTCTCGTATCTCCTGGTCCTCGCATATATCTAAAAAAAGAAAAGAAAGAAAGTAGTTGCGGGTGTGCAGGGAGATTTATGGAAGCCCGCGCATACCTGAAGGAGTTTCGTCGTCCTTGTTCTTTGCATTCAAATCAGCGCCATACTGTGCCAACATCTCCAACACGTCGAGCTGGAAGTGCTTGAAAATCAGTGCTTTGTTTGGGCGACAGCAGAGCTGCTATACTTACATGTCCCCAACATGCTGCTGCATGCACCGGTGTCCATAGGTCTTTGTCAACTGCGTCAACGTTGACGTGGTGCTCCAAAAGAAATTCCACGACTCGATTGTAACCGTTCGCAGATGCGATGTGAAGCTGAAAATGCAATTTCAATTGAATTAACGTTTTGCATCTTTGAAAGGTCCAGAGGAAACACAAAAGAATATCAAATCCCATGCAGTGGATTAGGACGACTCTACTCAGTCAGACTTACCGGTGTAGCACCCTGGTGATCGGGATCCTCCAGATCCCCTCCGTTATTTGCCAGGTCGAGCAAATCGCTCAGCATTTGCTTCTCAGTCATTGATCGTGTATCGTCGATGAGTTCCTGTGTGACGCCCCGTTTGGACATCTCCGCCTCGATGTAGTCCAGGGTGTCCTCATCGTCGCACAGATCATAGGGCATATTGCCGTCAGTGTTCACTGCCAGCAGATTAGCACCTCTCTCAATAAGAATTTTCACCAAATACAAATGGCCGCAAGTGGCGGCTGCATGTAGCGGCGTCCACTTGTCACTGTCCTGAGCATCCACATTAGCACCATAGTCCAGGAGAAGTTTAAGCATTTCAATGTTGTTATCAATGCAACACTGATGCAAAGCAGTGAGGCCATCTTCGTTGGCGGCATCGGGAGTAATGCCACGCTGCAGTAGATTGGCGACTTCTTGAATATCGTTGCGGCTAGCTGCCTCCAGAAGAATGACGCTATTTTCAAAGAAAATATGCTTGGAATTCTGTCTGGTTATGGAATGCCGATCAGTTTGATTGTTGTTCTTCTGGCGTTGCAGCTTTAGCCATTCCTTTTCCTTTTGGCGGGCAATCTTTAGCTGCTGAGCCCGCCTCCTGTTCAAAATAAATCAATGAATACTCTGTTTCCATCAATAAGCAATATTCTCGACTTACATTCGGGCTAGTTGCAGGCGCTCATGCGTAGGCAGATTCTCCACAGTCTGCATCTCGGCCACCAAATCCGAGTGATCCATCTTCAGTGCACTCAGTTTGTCCGCGTCTTCCGTCCGCGAACGGTGAACGAGAATCCCCTTCACCATCTTTACAAGGCATCAATCGATGTACACGAAAGTTTAAAGGAAATTATGTGTACCTCCCCGCAGCCAAGATTCACGTAGTCTTCTAATAACAAAATGCACACATTCAATTTAGAAACTGTTGTTTTTTCCACTGTCAAAATGGCTGAGGGTGCAAAGCAGTACCAAGCGTCTAGGCACTGACAACTGCTGTTTACCTCGGCTAACAGCGCTCGTTTAAAAAATGAGATAAGATAGTAAATTGGAAATTCTTTCCACTAATTGTCACAATGTACTTTATTATTTATATTTCGATATAAGCCAAGCGTGTCTTGCTTGCCAAAAAAAAATAAAAAATCAAATCAAAGTCTCCACAAACAACGCGAGGGTAATTGATTTGGAATTTCTGGGTTTCTGCTCAGTTATGATAAAGAAAAGACTGCAACTACAGACCTTCGGAGTTTTCGTATGACTGGCGTTGCTGATTATTGTAGTAGGTATGTCGTAAATATTTCTAATATCAGTGATATAAGTGATAACAGCATGCGATGTGTGCGAGTGCGAAAGGAAATCATGGGTTCGCCTTCATAGAGGCAGCTAGCATCAGTACGAATTTGATTCAATACCGAAACATGTGATAATTGACTGAAGGAGATATAAATACAAATAAAGCCCGAGACAAGATAATCATAGGTGTGCAATTAGCAGGTATACTAACAACGCCAGCACGAAGTTGTTTGTTTTTTGGACTTTTGTTTGGCATAGGTGTCGAAATATCGACTCTCAGAATGTTGGCCATTAATTATTACCTAATAGTGTGGCACAAACGTAACGACAGCACATAAAACAGCTGCAGTATCACGCTTCCAGACCGAAAAGCCCACCGGCCAGTCCCCCTACTTGTTGATTTCCCGAAACCGAAACTCAAATGTGGCTCTTTTGGGTCATTTACTATTAATTGAGATTGAATGCGCAGCATGCCCCAAAGGAAATTTTCCTGAAAATACAAATTATTGTTTGTTCTCCACCACCCAGGCAACAACAAACAAGCACGAGACGCCGGCGGATGGTCAACACACTCGAGTTGCTGCCGTCTTTTTGCAAGTGTTTGCAACCAACAGAATTTATTGCTTGAAGCTAGTAGCTGGATGAGACTAGGAACCATTTGGCAAATAGACAGAGCGGGACACCACAGACTGTGCCGACAGCCTAATTGTTCGCAATCACTAATTGTGTAGAAGAATGTATTCAAAATTAATGTAATTAACAGAGAACAATGAATAGAAATGAAGTCGCACCATCACGTAAGCGTCCTGTAACTTTAAAGTCGAATGTTGAACTCGTTGTCGCTTGTCGCTTGTGGAATAAGAGTACGACGAATAGACTTGTTGACCTGTCCTTGGTAGGTGGTAGGTGCAAATTGGTTTGGCTGAGGTGGCCATCTCAATTAGTGCTTGATAACAACGACACAGCGCACGTGATGTATTCTCGTTTGAGATTGTTCAGCTGAAGCGATGACGTTCATTCTGTGGAGTTGGGAAACTTGATTATGTCGAAAATTAATTGATAAAGAAGAGTTTGCCCAGTGAGACCCGTAGAGCCGTTTGCTGATACGACTCATACCGAATTAAGTGACAGTTACTGCCCTAAAAAAGTGGCCCATAAGTACAAGGTGGGCCAAAACAAGTCATCCGATGTTGTTTGGCTCTCATTTTTCTAAATAAACAACTTTGATTCTGTTTTTGGATTATGTTAATTTGAACCTTTAGAATTTTATTGTTCAAGTCGAGAAGATGATATCGGCCAAATGGGCGCCGTCACAACTGATTGCCATATGGGCTCGTTGTAGCAATGGGATGTATGACAACAGTGGACGGTGCGCGCTATAGGGCCATGTTAACCGAGTTTTTTCTGCCGCAATTGGACGAATTAGGACTGGAGGACATGTGGTTCCAACAGGACGGAGCTACGTCACACACTGCGCGAGCTACAACCGATATTCTGAAGGCGGCGCCTCATCTTTCGTTTTTGGCGATTTGCACTGGCCCGCAAGATCGCCCGATTTAACCTTTCCAAACTTTTTTTGTGGGGTTTTTTGAAGTCTCGTGTTTACGTGAACAAGCCCGAGACCCTAGAAGCCCTTAAGGACAACATTCGACACGAGTGCGAGAACCTGTCGCCCGAAGTTTTCGCCGAAGTGATGAAAAATGCCATAAAACGAGCCCGTATGTCAATCAATTGTGACGGCGCCCATTTGGCCGATGTCATCTTCTCGACTTGACCAATAAAATTCTAAAGGTTCAAATAAACGTAATCAGAAAACAGAATTGAAGATTTTCATTTAGAAACAAATTGAGAGCCAAACAACATCGGATGACTTCTTTTGGCCCACCTTGTATTTAAGTAGACTTAAATCGTTGAGAGTCGTATGAGCAAACGGCCCTTAGTTGTCTACGACGCGCGCTACAGAGGGAAATGGCGAGGCGGAACAGTTCGCCCAGCTACATATACGTACTCCGAAGTCCTTTCTGTCGCGGCCGGTCGTTTGTGCAATTTCAAGGTTATTTTTGTAAACTTCTACTGCAGTTGGGGTGACCAATAAACTCTAAATTTTTGCAGTTCACAGTGGCTATATATTCGATACAAATTTGGCAATTGTGAGCTTCCGTAAATCTAAAATCGAGTCTTAAATTTGTCATTAGTACGGCGCTATTGCCTTACAGTTCGCTTTAGTGAGAAAGTGCTGAAAGAGCATGCTTGGCTGCTGTGAACTGTTGTCGGAGGAGAAACGTCAAAAGTGAATTACTGCTTAGAGCGTAGTATCCTGCTCGCGCTTAATTTAATCTCCCATACAAAAATATCTACGAAGATAAAATTTAGCGAGGCAGTTTAGCAAGAAGTATACTGGCCACTCATTCTGTTATTTTTCAGACGATTATCGATAGACCTCCAAAAGCAACAACTAAACTCCAAAATTACCAGTTTGAGACCTTAATCCGGTCCATTTTTCACAAATGTAATGAAAGCTGCTGCTTAATGTCGCATACAAGATCCTATCCAACGTACGAACGTCTCAAACCGTTCTGCAACACACTAATCGTCACGTACCAGTGTGGCTTCCGACCCGGCAGATCGACTATAGACCAAATTTTCACACTGAGGCAAATCCTGGAAAAGACCAATGAATTTCAAGTCGAGACTCACCACCTATTCATCGACTTCAAAGCCGCGTATGATAGCATTCATCGTCAGGAGCTT
The DNA here is from genome assembly GCA_948293265.1 of Cheilosia impressa. NCBI lineage: Eukaryota > Metazoa > Arthropoda > Insecta > Diptera > Syrphidae > Cheilosia > Cheilosia impressa. Next base: position 50,397,399 of record OX411881.1, on the reverse strand, counting down.
TATGTGGCGATGGCCGAATTCGGGATCCCGGCAAAACTGATCCAGCTATGTAGCGTGACGCTGGAGAACACACGCTGCAATGTGCAATTTGGAAGTAGTTCCTCCGAGCTATTCGAAACATGCACCGGATTTCGGCAAGGAGACGCATTATCATGTGACTTCTTCAATCTCGTGCTAGAGCAGATAGTGCGCAGGGCAGGTGTCAACACGGAAGGCACTATCTTCAACAGATCCGTCCAGCTGCTGGGGTATGCAGACGATATTGACATCATCGGTCGCTCCCAGCGTGCCGTGATAGAGGCTTTTACGGCGATTGAAGAACAGGCGAAATTCGTTGGTCTTGTAGTAAATAAGGACAAGACTAAATACATGCTATCAACAAACAAACCAGCATCTGTCCACCGCCTAGGACAGAACGTCACTATTGATAGCAACAATTTCGAGGTAGTTAAGGAGTTTATCTACCTCGGAGTAAACATGAACTCCACAAATGACATCTTAGTGGAGATCCGGCGAAGAATTACCCTAGGAAACCGCTGCTACTTCGGTTTGGCAAAGCAATTGGGTTCAAAACTCCTAACTCGAAGGACAAAATGTATGCTTTACAGAACCTGCCAGTTCTGCTTTATGGCGCCGAGTGCTGGACGATAAGCAGGAAGGGAGAGCTGATACTGGGCTCCTTCGAAAGAAAAATTCTTCGGCGGATTTTTGGTCCTGTGTGCGAGGAGGGCGAATGGAGGAGAAGATACAACCGCGAACTCTATGAGCTGTACCAAGATGTGGATGTAGTCCAAAAGGCGAACATACGTCTACTACATTGGCTCGGCCACATCCAGCGAATGGACAATAATGCTACAGCTTCGAATCCCAGCCGCCAGGTTCGAGACGACAAGGAAGACCGAACCTCCGTTTCAAAGACCAAGACATCGCGGATGCCAGAGTGCTTGGTCTGGATAACTGGAAGCAGCGTGCCCGGGATCGCAGTGGTGGGAAGGCTGCAGTGTCTCAGGCAGAGACTCTCCACGGGTCGGGAGCCCGTTAAACAAAAAAAAAAAAAAACAATGAAAGCTGACGATAGTGAAACAAATTCGGGCAGAATATAACTTCCTATGGTCATCAAAGTTTTAAAAACGATATCGTCCAAACGATTATTGTTCGCACGCCAAAATTTTAACTTTATATAGATGGGACGATGCTAAGCCTCCACTTATTTAGCTCGCGAAATAAATGTCGGGTACATTAAATCGGAGATAAATTTTGACATAAAAAACGGTGGAAGACGTTTGTGTTGGGTTTACTATGGGGATTTTTTTTGGAGAAAACCGCAGGGACATTTGATCGAGAACGAATAGAAAGCACAAAGCCAAAAAGAAAACCTTTTATAATGTTTTTTTTTGAGCTTCAAATAATCTCACGTCTTTTGTCGAGACTTGAATTCAACCAGCGCTTTCATATTTCCCTGTCATGACAACTCATCATGGGTTTATTTATGTGTGGCAATACTGACCAGTATCTGTCACTCTTCATTTTTTGTTTCTTTTCTTTCGGTACTTTTATTGTTCACTCTTTTTCAATGAGTACTTTCATTCGTTAAATTTTCTTATAATAAAGCTCAACATCTTTTGCAAATCGGCAGTTTTGTTGGCAATTTTTTTGCAAATAGGAATTTATGGGACACGAAGAAAGGTGTCTGTGGATACTACAGAAATTATTTGAGCTGCTGCAGCAATGATAATAAATCTTCTTCAATTTTTCTTATACCTATCCATCGTTTTGGATTCCAATATACTGAAATAGAAAATTGCAAAAATTACGTTTACTGATTACTGTCATGAACGAATTGGTTTTTGTCCCACCTATATGAGGTTTAATAATAATTTAGCGAGCATTTATCTTTGGCGTGGAGAACAGAAGTGGAGACAGGGACTGGGCTTAACCTTGTCGTTCTCCTTTCTGTTACTATGGAGTAAACTCGCTTATTGGAAACCTTTTGCACTGCTCAACATGGAGGTCGAAGTGGAACAAAACAGTTTGAAGCCCTACTTCCAAGGGGGTTCTATTTCCGATTGTCCCAACACATTAAATCGTCAAAAGCTGGCTAATGTGCCTCAGAACCTGTTTCTTGTTCTTTAAAAAAAAACCAAAAACGTGTAAAATCAGCCGAGAAAACATCCACAGGGACTCGGACGAACTTCCCCCATCCATACCCTCATAACCAAAATAATTAACATGCACGAAATGGAACATAAAACTTGACAACATGTTAACAGGAGTTGCAGTCCTAAATGAAAATAAAATTCCACAGGGACACAGATGGTGTCACAAAATGTGTGTATACGCATAACCGATGTAACCAGAGAGGACCCCCGAACACGAAAAGGTTATCTTCACATTTAAACTCTGAATATAAAGTGGCGATTAAAAACCAGTTAGGTGAACCCTAAATCGTTGGGTATTATATTTCAAAAGCCGAAAATAAACACTCAAATGTACAGCGGACAATGCACCCGCAGATTTTTCGCCTCGTATAGGCTCTAATTTGCATCGCCCACCCTTTAAATAGGTCAGATATTACATAAACAATGCAAACAATCGGTTTTACAGCACTTAATGTGAATGCAAATGTTTCGCCTATCGCGCACAGAAACCGCACGGCATGTAAACCATCAATTAAGCTTGAAAATAGGCCAACGATAAATAAAAAATCAATACTATTTGCATTTTAAACAACACTCTTCTCGTGTACACCACAATGAACAGGTAATCTCGGTCCAATTAGTAAATGCTGAGGATTTCTCTTGTTTACCTACGGTGCCACCCCCTAAAAATATCCTTCCCGGATGTCATTACCTTGCCCTGAATTGCAAAATAATATCCGGGTGATTTCTCCCATCGCATATTCGCCATCCGCCTCAGGTTGTTGTCATTAACACCCACCGTCTCACCGTTCCACTGTCCCATCGTCCCACCGTCCCACCGTCCCCCGCCACCGGCAAACAAATTAAGGTTCTCTCGGCAAAGATTGTCACAACATCCACCTAATCTGAGCCTTATACTTTGATAAATTGATTATACGTTTAAGTTATGCGGCTAAGCGACGCGACGAGGTGGATGTGTATGAAACTTCAATTTAGCAAACTCACAGGCTAATTTTAAGGCTTACACATATTCCTAGCAATTCCAATTCAACCGGTATTTCCGGATCAAAACAAGTCCAACTCAGTCCAATTCATGTTCTCGTATATGGGTGTTTCGTAGGTGCCAGCCTTGCTGCTTTAAACTTTTCCTCTCAATGTGGATATAATATTATTTTTTTTTCTTTACTTTTTTTTTTATTTGAAATCAATGTTTTCTCCCTCAAAACACATTGGGTGCTTTCATTTCATTTTTTTTTTGTTGTTTTGTTTCACTTGGGTTGTTCAACTTATATATGGTTGGGCATGAGGCGAACTGTATACTTTCATCAATTGTCGCTTGCATTGAACAAGCGACAAATTGATGCTATATAGTTTGGTATTATTTTCTTGGGCTATTGGGACTTATGTACACTTCACAGCGAGTAATGACACGTTCGAAAAATGGCAAACAACCGAGTGCCACCTTGCATGCAGATAATGTGGAAGTAACTGCCGTTCGGTTGGGAAATGTTTATCGCGCTACCTGCAGTGCAAACAAAATGTAGAACTAGTGTCAGGGGGCTTGGGGATATTTATTTTTTTTTTATCTTTCTTACTCTTACTTTGAATGGATTTAGAAGTATTTTTCTTTACCGAAAAACGTCTGCCTACTGATTTCTAAATAATGCCGGTCCCTAACCTCAATAAATTGTTAGACTTATAGCGAGTGGCTGTACAAGAGGTCCAGCCTCCACTGAGGATCTCACTTCTTCTTTTTTCATACTTATGTAAAATGAAAGTTGTTTAAAAAAGTATTTCAAAAGTTATTTATTTACCCCCGTATTAATAAACGCTGCGTAAAAGTTATCAACTCGTTATTCAGTAGTTTGTTTATGCTATCTGATGTCTACTAGCTAACTAACTTGTGCGCATTTGTTTATTAATGCGGGGGTTAGTTATTAGTTATTTTCAATTCATCTGCGCTGTTCTTAGAATCGCAACTTTTGCGCTGAGTTTTTGGGTTTTGCGCTTCCGACATATCAACGACAATCTTTGCACAAAATATCTTTAAAGGGGTAATGGAAATTATCTGTTTCCCAACATTTTATGCACTTTAATGCCGCATTTACTCGATCACTCGTTCCTAACACGGAAGACTAACTGGATGCTAAATGCGAAATAGCCGTGTGACTGAAAGGGGCGGCATTACCTAACACGCTTAAAAACATGACACGTTTTTTTTTGGTCGGCCATCTTGTTTACGTGGTAGGAATTATGGGAAAGCTATGCATGTTGATATTTTTATAGCGAAGGCTTATGAAATTTCGCTTTCCTAGAAAACAAAATGCCTTCCGGAAGTGTTGAAAGGACAATTATTTATTTATTTCATTAATAAACAAATGTGCACAAGTAAGTTAGCTAGTAGACATCAGATAGCATACAACAATTTTACGTAACAAGTTGATAACTTTTACGCAGCGTTTATTAATACGGAGGTTGGTTTAATTTACTGAAACTAATTCTCACTTTACATGTTTTAAATCAGAAATGGAAATGTTTTCAAGTGATTGCAGAGATGTTGTTCGCCGGAACTTGTGTTTGTTTCCATGACACTTTGGGAGTCTGATTTGCCATCTCATTCTTACGCATTTATTATCATTGACTGCGGACAAACGGACAAACCCGTCTCACGCAAAAATGCGAGTGCGTTATGGTGTAAATGCAGTATGAGCTGTTAATCTGTTCGTTACTCACAATTTTGTGCCTTCGAGTTCTAATAGTTCTAATCTGGGACAGCAATCTTCAGCTAAAGCACTGATGATGACAGATAGACTGGAGCTTGTCGGTTCTTTTTTTAATGGAACGCTTTCTGTCAGATGTGAACAAAATTTATTTTTTTGAGAGACAAGTACGAAACCTCTTTAGTTTTTAAACTCACTAAAACTACAAAATAAAGTTTTAATTTAAAAAAAAATCCACTTGTCTCTCATTTAAATGCTTTTACTTGTTTTTAATTCATGGAAATGGAAAGCTTTTCTGATATTTGTTATTATGCACTCATTCACCTGTAAAATATGCCCCACTTCGCATCACATTTGAGTCAAAACTGGACGTGGTGCCAAAAATTGCGACAAATCCCAACGAAATTTAATTTAATAATTTCCCCACTTTAGACAGTTTGGGAAATTTGAAATTCCCTACTGCTTGAACACTCCACTGCCAGCCATCATTTGTGAGAACACACCTATCCACTTCCAGCAGTACCTCGCAGGCACAAGCTCTTCACCTTAACAGTTTGACACTTGTGAGGTAAGACCGTGTCCACACAGCTGTAAATTTCACCACAAAAAAGCGCTCTGTCAGAAGCGATTACGATTACTACAAATGGCTAACTGTATGTATTTGGTCGAAATGCGTGTTTTCCACGTCCATTAGAGCATAACAACGACATGCATGGGAAATAAATGTACATTTTCTTTCTTCTCTTCTCTTGAAATAGGTGTTCTGTTCTGATCTGGTGAATGGGGTGCCCTTGCTTTGCACTGTGGTGCACCTTCAAAAACCGGACAAAAATAATTTATATTTACCGAATATTATTTTCCCACAAATTGATTATCATAGTTTTTTCGCCAAGCCGACAGCAACAACTGCAAGGTCCTATGTACCGATCTCTGTTTATCTATTTGCGTCTGGCGGTTCTTGCTACACCACTTCCACATATTCACACACAATTAGGTTATAAAAACGTAAAACTTTGTAACACATAAAGCGCATTTTTTTCCCAAATTCAGATGTTCTGTCCTTTTTTATGATTCACGCAGAAAAATATTGTGCAAACCGTTTCACTGTTACTAAACGGTTGAACACGTAAACACGGTCCAACTAAATCGTTACAGAAAGATGGAGGGGTGGATACAAAAACTAAAAGACAAAAAAAAATATTATGTCTGCCACCCATCCAATGCGATATCTAAAACAACACTAAGAAAATAGAGAAAAAATGCCAGCGATCAGTGATCTTGCTGACAGATAAATGAGCAAACGAGCACATACAGACAGCTCCAACAACAACAGCGACAAATGCAAAAGCGAAAGCAACTTGATTTAACAAGTGCGCTCTGTTCGCTCTTTGAGTGTGAATGTGAAGGCTCCTGCGATGGACCATGATATTTGAGTTGAGGTGCAGATGGAGGCGGTTTTTGTCGCACTTTCAGAATTGCATTTGAAAAACAAGTTGAAATAATTTCTGAGACTTCTTGTTTAAAAAGGAAACCAAAAAATTCAGTTTCCCTTTAACTGTGTAAACAATCATTTGTTATTCTAAACAAAAACTCAAATCGAAAAGCATTGTTTGCGGCCTAGCGAAATGTGTTTTGCATGAAGTTGCTGTGGAAATAAAGTATCTATTTGTTTATAGCCCATCGATGTGGTATTTGAAGAGGAAAACAAGTTGCCTAATCGTATGCAAGAGCGTTCCTCTGACGTTAGCACCAATTACTGTTGTGTATGTTGTAAATTTATTTTTACCTAGCCAAGGAACAGGAAAAGTGTTTATTTCATTTAATTTACCGACGTTTTATGTGCGAAACTAGATTTATGCCTTCGAACACACACACAAATGTGGTCTGCAGTGGAATTGAATTCTCCGGTAGTCTTAGAATGACGTTCGGAAATTTTTAAATTTTTAAATTTTTATTTTTAATAGGAAAAGAACAGAGGTAGGCTTGAAGATTTAGTAAATTTCCTAACTGCAGGTGGTACATATACAGGGTGCGACAAGAAAACTTGCTGATTTGTTTTTGGCGCCAAGCGGGGTGGAGTGGGACTTCCTGAAGTTTCATCCACGCCGCAGTCGACATCATGCATTGGACGAAAGAGCAACGTGCATTTGCCTGCGAGGCTTACTTTTCCAACGGTCGTTCCATGATTTCCACTCAACGTGCTTTCCGTACTCGCTTCAACATCCAACCCGCAGGCGATATTGGAGTGATCGCAATCTACGTGAAATTCAATCAGACGCCATGTGAACATGTCACCGTATTGTGTGCTGTTTCGAGAGTAGGGATAATTGGTTCCTGATTTTTCGAAGAAAACGAACGCACTGTTGCGGTAAATGTGTGCGGCTTCAACAAGATGGAGCCACGGCCCACACAGCACGAGCATCGATGGATCTTTTGAGGGAACATTTCCCCGATCGTCTAATCCCCTTGAGGGGCGACCTTACGCGGCCGGCGCGCTCACCAGATTTGGCTCCGTGCGATTTTTTTTTATGGGGTTACCTTAAATCTATCGTTAACGCGGATCGACCTCGAACGTTAAATCATCTGAAGGACAACATTCGTGAAGCAATAGCGAACATATCCATCGATATGCTTCAAAGAGTTCAGAGGAGCTTCGAAAATCGGGTATTTGCCTTTGAAAATCAGCAAGTTTTCTTGCCGCACCCTGTACCTTTATTTAGGGTGGACATTGTCAAAAGCCAAACGCACGAAAACGGTTAGAAGTTTAGCTTGCAGAATCTGGCCCTACTACGTATTTCGTTCCGAAAGTAACATTTTTCGAAAACGAACCTTTTCTACTCTGCGGGGTTATTCCCAAATGCGAGGGGGATCACTTTTAATGGCGGATTTGAATTTTTGTATTTCCATTGACCACATTTTTGTAGGTCCGCCAGCAATCCGTCACCTAAACACCTATCGCTTTCAATGCAATCATAAAATGACATTGGAAAGTGTTTTCCAATAAGACGTGTTATTTTGGTATTCAAAGAAAAATGTAATTTTTTGAGATAAATGATCGTATGTTTATTTCATAATAAAGAGGAAGGTATGCCGTTAATAATGAAAAACAACATCAGCCAAATGGCCACCACGAGCACGCATACAGGAGCATATCCTTTTCATCAAGTGGCTGCCCTATGTCCTCGATAGCCTCAAGAATTTTATCTTTGAGGCCTTGAATCGACGCTGGGCTCTTGGCGTAGACCTTATCTTTCACGTGGCCCCAAAGGAAGAAGTCGCAAGGTGTTAAATCACAAGATCTCGGGGGCCAGTTGTGATCACTCCTTCGAGAGATAACACGGTCCGGAAACTTTTCCCGTAAAAGATCAATGGTTTCGTTGCTTGTGTGGCACGTAGCGCCATCTTGTTGAAAGTAAACGTTGTCCAGATCAATACCATCCAACTCCGACCATAAAAATGTTTTGTGGAATGGCCAATTCCAAAGAACGACGAGGAATGGACAAACCTGGGTTTTCTTCAACACTTTGGGCTACAGCAACAATATTCTCAGTTGTTCTTGAGCGACGTGCACGGGTTTTATTCTTCACATCACTAACTTGTCCCAACAGCTCCAACTTTTCCACCATTTATTGTATTGCGGTCCGACAAGGTGCTTCACGACGACCAAAAAATGCTTTACTTTTGCGAACTGTGACTGCAAGATTTTCACCATTTTTGTAGTGAATTTTAATAATTTCAATGCGTTGCTGAAGCGTGTATCGTTTTTACCATTACCATTTTTAGTAATGGCGTAGTTTTACTTGTCAAATGTCAAAGAATAAAAGCTTCAAAAGTGACAGCTACCGAAATAGCGGGTCATTCACAAAAACACCTCTCATTGGAAAAACCTTTACAAAAATTCAAATCCGCCACGCATTTGGGAATAACCCAACTGTATTTCGAAAGTGGAATGAAATGAAATGTACCTATGGCGCATTTAGAATTTCGAAATTATTACAAAGTGCCTTCTTAAAAGCGAAAGGGAAAAGCTATTTCGAATGGAGTAGGGCCCCAGGTCTTGTAGAATGCTCTGAGCTATTAAATATGGACATTTATGCTTCACTATAAAGCTAGTTTTATATGTGAAAAACTTTCTGTTTTTACCCGGAGAAACGGCGATTGACAGGAGTGAAGCTTCGCTTTATCTCAATAGGCGTGTTTTTTCAGCTTCGATCTCGGCAAAGCAAAGTTCCTAAAGTAGGATTTTCAGCACACTTATTACAAAAACTACTGCGAGTCTCGAAGTGTCAAGTAGAGCGCAGTTGTTGTAATTGCGTGCTGAAAATCCTACTTTACTTTGCTTTTCTGAGATCGAAGCTCAAAAAAACAGGGTGTCCCGTCTATTTTTTAAATCAAATTCTTTGCAACAAGTATTTCCAACTCTTCGACCTGAAAATGTTCTAAATGTTACAACCTCGTGCCTTATATCGTCATCTGTTCGGATTAGGACCATAATTTTACAATAAATTTTTAACAGAGCTCTCTTTTGGTTTTGGGTAAACAATTTATTGATCAATGTACGACGCCACAAGATATTGTTTTTACACAATTATTCAAAAACTAAAACATTTAAACAAATGCAAATTTATTTTTGTATAAGTTCATTTCATGGTTACCACCATTGTTCAGACTTAATTAGAATAACATAACGTTATGTTTGGTTATTTGATTACATGTTCTTTTGTTTAAACAAAACAGCATTTATTTATGTAGATTAATATCCCAGCGTTTTGTGTCGTATATATATAGGTAATTTTCTTTTCATATGTTGTTGTTTTTTGTCTCTCTATTAATTAATAATACAAAATAGTAATCGAAACATATATAATTGAATACGAGGATATTCTATCGGGATGTTGTTGTTCTGGCGCGAGTTTTGTAAATACTTTTAGTAAATTCTATTATATATAATATATAAATATGTATACGCTTTCCATGGTGTTATTTTTATTTATATAAAAAAATAATAAGAATATTATTGTTACACAATGTTGTTGTTGTTACTTTTTCTTTATTTTCTTTTTTTGTTTGTGTTTTTTAGGAAGATATTTCTGCAACAGATGATTAGCGCGGTAGTTTATTCCCAGTCTTTCTTTATCTCGAATGTCCATTCCCATTTAAGGTGAACATTTTTGTCATCATCTGTGAATAGCGATGAGACAGAGTATGTGCCCCGTGCCATCAGTCCCGATGGTGCCTCCTCAAAAGGTGTTAGGTAGAATTGGATGTCCTTTTTCGGTGGGTACGAGCCGACCATATGTGTCATTTTATCGACTGTGAATTTAAATGTCATTACATAGAGTGTGATATATATATTTTTTTTTTTTTAGTAATAACGAGTGTAGTTTGTATGAACAATTGTGTATATTGGTTGCAAATAAAGTGCAGCCTTTGCGACAGTGTAAGAACAACAATAAATCTTACCAATAACTTTATTTTCCGACACGAATCGAAGTGAGCAAACAAAAACAAAGTAGACAGTTTTATTTGTGTAATATCATCTGTAGAAGGAAATTGTTTCTAGCTTTTCTAAAGTCTTTCGAAAGCCGTTGCAAAACGCAAGAGAATGACACAACCAATGCATTGAGCTTGCTGGCAGAAAAATATGTCGAGATTGTCAAAATAATCAATTTAAATGTATGAAGTGTTGGCATTTAAGATTTTTTTTTTTAGAGAATTCATATCTCTTAAAAATGGCGTTTGGGGAACAATCAAATTCTCCCGAAATACAAGGCCGATTATTTTCTATTCCCTGTGCGTTGTCTGTCAGATTTGGAACTGCTCTGACTAAGAGATATAGAGGAAAGTCTTCAATAGTTGGGGCAATTATTCTCCTCAACTACAATTGGCGAGCATGTTTTCAATTCCAACCAAATGCCCCACCCTATTGTGGTTTTTGTTTAAACGTTCTAGACCCAGCCAAACTCATTTAATTTATTTTTTTAATAATTCGGTTACCATAATGTTCCGTCGGTAATACTGAAAAGTCTACCATCTCTAAGCGTAAATCGAAATAAAACCTCTACGAGCTGAGTACAATTAGGGGAAAAAATAAATGTAAGTGCGCTTACCTGGAACTCCCAGTCTATAAGTCTTTTGTACATATTTAAGGCCATGGACAATTTCTCTTTGAACTATAAAATCGATTCGCACCTTGTAGTGAACACCTTCCTTAATTACAAAAACCTAGACAAGCACACGTGTGTGTCAGTTGGAAATAGATGCATGAAAAGAAACAAAGGGAACACAAAACCAATCGTTATTGACCCACTATAGCAGGAGCAAAGTTGCAAATTTTACTTGTTTCTTCAACTGTGTTAGGTCACCAGTCAGATCCAATTCCATGTCATCTCGTCCCTCTACGCAAAGGGACAGTTTTTTAACAATCACTTTTCTTGGATCAGTGGTGTCTGGAAAACAAAAACACAATTTATACATTTTTTTTAATCTTGTTACCAAATGGAACTTCCGGTTTAAGACAGACGGACGACCTACCTACGACGATTTTTTCACTCTGCGCTGCACCCAATAGCGCCTCTTTGTATCTGCGAAGACTCTCGTCCTCTTGGTCGGCGGCCATTATTTCTTCGATAGTCTTTTGCGGTGGTGGCTGGTAGTTTCCGTCATGTTCATGCTCATCGTGAACATCCCCATGTGCGGCAGGATCATTTTCGTTATGCGATGACATGCTAATCTTCTATATCAATTCACTGTGTGTGTGGATAAAAATTCAACACGAGAATAATTATTTATTTCTTCTTCAAACACAAAAAATAAACTTTTAACTTTAAACAAGCAATAGGATAAATATTTATAGCCACCTCCACCTTTTGGCACAGCAGCACACCGTATCAACCACACCCAATCAATTCGGTCGTCCAGCAGCAGGAGGCGGCTGTCCCAAAGCTTTTGCACACAATTAAAATTATTTTTCTTTGATTTTTTCGTTCTTTCCACAAGAAAACGTAATTTATAATAATAAAAGGAGAAAAAAACAAGATAAACGCTGAAGAACTTTTGTTATCACGAGTGCGAGCTGCTATAGGCGGAGCGGGCGGAAGGGGCAAACGCGAAACACCTTGCTGCTGCCCATGTAAATCAGTAATACCTACCCTTTGGCGATTTTCTAGACTGTCGACAAGGTAGCCGCTAATCTGTCGAAATACAAGTTCTTTTTACACTTTGCATTCGCGTTTTTAAATCGTGTAACATTGGAAACAAATCTCATCCAGCAATTTCTCAATTTCTAATTGGATAGCAGGCGATTAGAAGACGGGAATTCTAAGAAACATTTTCACAGTAGCCAATGGCGTACACATTGAAGATTGGAGACATGAGCCGTCGATGTCGTTGTAAGACCGATATGCAGCAGCAGCAGCAGCAGCAAAGCAACTCATAAAAAAATGATTCACCGGTTTTAGGAGGAACTATTTTTTTTCGGGGGGTCTACTTTTCGCTGAGTTTCGGCTTTTTGGCAGAAAGTTTTCGCATACTCACCTAGTTGCTTGAAACTGTCGACGGAATACAGGGTTTTTGTTTTTTTTATGAACGAAAAAGTTAGATAAAACGTAACAAATAAATTTATTGTAGCACTGCAAAGGAAAAAGAATCACATTCAACTTATACACAAGAATCAACGAAAAATAATAAACGCAAATAGCACCACAGTCACAGTGCACAATTACACACGCAAAGGAGAAAGGGAGATCAAATGTGCGAAACGTTTCATGCGCCATGGCCACTTGGAACAGGAAATGAAACAGAAACACGAACAGTAGAGACTACAAAGTGCGACACTTTGGTGTGGAGTTGGCCATTCCTTTCGGAGTAGTTACCAGCGTTTAAAGTTGTCACCTGGATTGGCAGTACTTCCATCAAGCTTGTGGTTGCTGGCATAGTGCTGAAAAAATTGTTGTTCCTATATAAAGCTTTTCGATCTAGTTATAGAAATTTGAGAATCATTTGCTGAAGTCCAGCTAAAAATGAACTAATAACTGGACTGGTTGCATTGGGAAGAGGTTCGTGGAAATAGAAGTCCACTCTAATGACAGCTTCTATTGGCAGCTAAATCTAGCACTGCCCTGTCTAAATACAGAGGGTAAACTGAGCTTAATACTATGTGATTGAGCATTTCAGGTTTTGATCAGTTAACACAAGTGCTTGTTCGGCGTAAAACGATAGATGTCGTATGGAAATCTTCTTAAAAATCTGGAAGAATTCTATTTTGCACCCGAAACAGAAACAACTTCGCTCACTGATAACTAAATTCGATACCTTGTAAGATATAAACGCTTACACGTTTTCTGTTGCAAGAACGTTTTGCTTCGTTTTGAGAGATTTTTTCGTTTCATGCGGAAGCAATCAAGGGCGAAAGCTGGGTCAGCATTCTGTAAGGCGAAATGTTCAAACGTTTTCGTGTGCACGAAGAAATTTGCTTGAGTAACATAAGGGAAATCATTCTTGCGCACGAAAACGTTTGATCGTTTCGCCTTACAATATCTGTCCCCTGACCCCTGTTTCATTAACGTTTTCGTCGTGCTAGGTGTACAGAAAGGTTTGTGGAAACCCAGGGGTGGAATTCTGTAAGATAAAAACGTTCAATGGTTTTCTTTCAAACGAACGGTTTGCTTCATGTCACTTCGAAAACGAAAGGAAATTTCATTTGCGCGAATGGAAAAAGCGAAAGCTATTTCATCGATGTTTTCGTTTTCTTTGCTTTTGCGCGAAAGCAAAAACGCGAAAGCTATATCATCGTTGTCTTCGTTTTCTTTGCTTCATGTAACTCCAAAAACGAAAGACATTTTCGTTTCACGCGAAAGGAACACAGTGAATGCTATTTGTTCGACGTTTCTCATTAGTTTTGGTTGTTTAATTAGTGGTTGTGACTAATTTGTATTTTACCAAAAATATGCCCAATGAAAGATTTGTTTATTAATTGGTGTGCTTTGAAATTGACAGTTTAGTTTTCGCCCGGTGTTTGTGATCTGCCCATGTCTTAAAAAGTGGGATATCAGTTTCAACATATACGTGCGTAAAGCAAACAAGGATAGGTTAGGTTAGGTTAGGTTGGGAGGGCAGTTTTGCATCTGATGCAAATTTTCACCCGGAAGCCGTGTAGGCCCATTGTGAGTACCCTGTTTGTACGTGTAAGGACATGTTTTAATAGTTTTATGTCTGATAGAGGTACCCCCGCCAAGTCCTCCAAACTTTCGAAGAACCTTGCTCCCATACAGGATGAGCGGCGTTCTTATAAAGCCGGGCAGTCGCATGGAAGATGTTCGACGGACTCTATTTCCTCTTCGTCTCTGCAGCTTCTGCAGAAGTCATTTGCAAAGAGTCCCAGCCTTTTAGCCATGTTTCCTATGGTGCAGTGTCCGGTTAGAACCCCGACGAGCATCCGGATTTGACTTTTATTAAAAGAGACCAGGAGCTTTGATCTTTTGGTGTCAATAACAGGCCACAGACTACGGGTTATGACGCAACCGATGGTGTTGCTCCATTGTTCCTTAGCCAGTTGTGTGGTGACGCCGTCAATAAAGGTCTTAGCAGTGTTAACCTCTCCGTCCGCTAGTTGAGGGTTCATATCAGAGCCGTATCTGGCCAATTCGTCCGCTTTTTCGTTCCCTTCCACCCCAACGTGTCCAGGAACCCAGCAGAGTAGAACTGAGTAATGACGTATAGCCCTAAGTGCCAAGAGGCAATCTGTAACACATTTCGCATTAACAAGGTTGGAGCAAACAATATATAAAACGTTTTTCCTCCCAGTATTTTTTTTTTCATTTTCATTTAATATTATACTCGGCAGCTATTCCCATTTTTCTGCGGCTTTATCTCTTCCCTGATCATAACATTTTGTTGCGTTTGTGTTGTTGTTGACGTCCTTAAGAATGTAATTAATTAAAATAAGCAGTTTGTATGTCGGCAATTGTTAATTGTACGCACATTGTTATTTGAATGTTCACCTTTTGTTACGAACGAAATACCTAAAAACGAAAGATTAACATTGAAAGCTGTTAGCCGTCAAAACAACATATATTTGATGCAGCTTCTCAAACTATAAACTTGTTTGTCAAACCGTTTCCTAAACCCTTGCGAACGAGAAGAAGAAAACGAAAGCAGTTACATGAAGCAAATTTTCGCTTTCGCGTGATTTCTTTCGTTTTTTGTAATGCGAAAGTGGTTTTCGTTTCGTTTGTTACAGAATTCCACCCTAGTTTTTCTGCCGCCGAAAAGTAAATAATAATTTAAAGTCAATGCTTCGCGTAAACGTTTGGTGAGTAGACGAAGTAAATGAAGTTACATGAAGCAATTTTGCGTTGCCGCATGATTTCTTTCTTTTAAATGCGAAAGTGGTTGTTGTTGGTAGATTAAGTTGAAAACACGATTCTTTTAAACCTACACATGAAAATAAATCAATGAGTAATGCAATCCAATCATTGCAAAGTGTTTATTATAAAGAACGCTTGTAACAAACACAACGATTTGAAATATTCACCCTTATTCCGAGTGGCGTTTTACTTTCACGACGTTTGTCGTTTTTTGTTTCGTTCACCGCCTTGCAGAATGGCAGTAAAGTTTCTCACATGACGTTCGCCGTAAGCGAATAGGTTCAACATGAACTTCAGTGACAAATGGCGTTCAACGACTGAAATTCCAAATTCTCGTAATTCCAAATTCAAATTGTCGTAAACGCCACTCGGAATAGGGGTGATTGTTGTGTTAATTATCTAGTGACTAACTGGAAAAGACACAATGATGCCTGCACCTCATTTTGCCATCTCTAAGAAGCAGCTTAAAACTTCAAACTTCACAATAAATTTCTAGTGGTTATATTTTAGCTCTACGGAATAGGAAAAACCTGCTACTATTTGTCTTAGCTCAACACTAGGCGTTCTGCGATTTCGTTCGTTTCCAATAGTTCAATTTCATCCGTTCCATAACGGAATGACGTTGTTGAGACATTTTCCGAAAGGTAGCAGCAGCAGTCGTGAATAATTTCTTTTCAAGTTCTAGTTCTCGTGTCCGTGGCTGGTGCTGTCAATTGTAAGTGCGAAAAAATGCTTATTTCTTTGGAAATTTTTAAAATATCTTTATTAACTGTATCATAAATTGTGCTTTGAAGACTGGGTGATTTATTTTCACCGTCAAAATGCGAAATTATCAGTCCATTGCATGAATTTTTTGAATTTTCCATTCTGCGGGTTATGTAACCTATTGATTTTAACCTTGGAGCTCTGGAAAAAGAAAGAAAATTATCTATAGATGTGTGGGAATTGTCTTTTCTTTTAATAGCTGGTCGTATAATATCAAGATGTTTTCCTCACTAATTGAAGCTGCCAAAAACTCCCCCTTCAAGAGCCCACTGTCCCGGGCCCAGTGTGAAGCAGCCCCCGGACGGGAAATTCAAGCGGCATCCGCGGTCGTGCAGCAAGATTCTTGCGAGTTCGGCAGCAACAAATATTTTGTTCTGTGCGGTCTCGGTGGTATCTTGTCATGTGGTACTACTCACACTTTTGTTGTGCCATTGGATTTGGTCAAGTGCCGTCTGCAAGTAGACTCCGCAAAATACAAGAACTTGTTCCATGGCTTCAAGGTGTCTGTCGCTGAGGAAGGATCCCGTGGTCTTGTCAAGGGCTGGGCACCAACCTTCTTTGGATACTCTGCTCAGGTAAGGATAAAACAACTGTAATGGTTATGCAATAATGCAGTGATGCATGTATGCATAGTTTTCCCGACCCTTTAAAGGGATTGTCCGAGTTATGCAATAATTGGCATACACGACTGAGCCTAATCGCATTTTGTTGCTGGAGAAAGATACCCGATTGCATCGCCAGGGAAGTGGAGCGCTGTTGCATAATTGAGTTAATTTTATTAAAACCTTTCCGTCTGGCAAATGAGTTTTTTACGAATTAACAAAGTGTCACGTCCCGGGAAACATTTGCAAAAAATTTGTCGACACTTGCATACACTTCTCTGGTTTTGCACAAATCGATTCGACTTTTAATTGAATTTTGGACATTATGTTGGGCTCAAACGTGTATACCATGCTGTTCGTGGGAATTCATCGCTGAGATTTTTAGTAAATCTTTGCATTCGTTTTTGAACAGGGTCTCTGCAAGTTTGGACTCTATGAAGTCTTCAAAGTGTACTATGCCAACTTGCTTGGTGAGGAGAACTCCTACCTGTACCGTACATCGCTTTACTTGGCTGCCTCTGCTTCGGCTGAGTTCTTTGCCGATATTGCTTTGGCTCCATTCGAAGCTGCCAAGGTTAAGATCCAAACCATGCCTGGCTATGCCAACACATTCCGCCAAGCTGTGCCCAAGATGCTGAAGGAAGAAGGTGTCGGTGCCTTCTACAAGGGTTTGGTGCCATTGTGGTGCCGTCAAATCCCATACACCATGATGAAATTCGCATGTTTCGAGAGGACCGTGGAATTACTCTACAAGTAAGAACAGTTTTATTAATTATCGATAACAATTAACTAACCAATTTGCATTCTCATAGGTATGTTGTACCAAAACCACGTCAAGATTGCACCAAGGGCGAACAGTTGGTAGTGACATTCGCTGCTGGTTACATTGCCGGTGTCTTCTGTGCCATCGTCTCACATCCAGCTGATGTTGTGGTATCCAAACTGAACCAAGCTAAGGGCTCATCTGCCCTCGATGTTGCCAGGAGTCTCGGCTTCATGGGAATGTGGAACGGTTTGGCTCCTCGTATCATTATGATCGGTACTCTGACCGCGTTACAGTGGTTCATCTACGACGGCGTTAAAGTAGCCTTGGCTCTGCCACGTCCACCACCACCAGAGATGCCAGAATCCCTCAAGGCTAAATTAGCCAAAGAGGAATAATTTTAAGCAATTCTGTGCGTAGTTAAATTATTAAGTAATGGAAAATCAGTGAAACTAACCAAATACGAGAAAACCATAGGAATACACACAGACAGGGGGAAACATTCACAACTGCCGTCGACCTGCGCAGAACTTAAGCTCATTTAGCCGCCAAAGAGAACCAGCCGGTCTGTCTTTGGGGTTACAAATTAATTTATTATCAAACTTGCATTTAAACGGAACAAGAAATGAAACATGGCTCATTCCATATATGAAATTGCATTTGAAAAAGGAAACGATCATTCTTGAAAAGTTGTTTGTAATTTACTGTATTTAATTTATTTTTCTTTGTAAACGAAGCAGAAGAAAAAAACCTTTAAACGAACGATTCCTGTTAAACAAATTAATAAAAGAAAATATATGTTTCCCTATGTGAATATCCCCAAGAAATGGTTTTTCATTTTACTCATTGACTCGTAATTGGTCTGCAATCTCAATCATTTGATACGTACGTGCCCGCATAATAAGAAGTCTGGTCATTTGCGTCACGAGGCATGGTGACAAAGAAAAACTGGTTTATTTAATGAGTGATAAACGGTAATCGTCTCCGAAGAAATTAGCTGAGCACAAAAAAACACCGAGTCGGGGCGAGAAGGTTCGACTACAAACTGATATCATACAATCACGTGCTGATAACTTTAGGTTTATTGTGCAAGAAATGCTGGAAAACAAATGCCAATCTGTTCCTTTTGGCTAAGCACATTTGTCGCACCATTGAAATTGTAATGGAAACTGTTTTGCCATGCCATTCGCCAATCGTTCTTTTGAATAACATAAACACGAGAATTGCGGGGGCCTAAGAAAATACGATATCAATTCAGCATGATTTTTGTGAGTCTTCCAAGTATTGACGTCGTTTATTTAGATTACAATGTTTGTGGTGATTGGTTTGGTTTCGCCTTGCAATAAGAATATAGCGATGCATGCGCACATTTTTATTTATTCTTTGATTTCACTTTTGCATGTAGTCTACAGAACAATTTTGCATTTGTCTGTCACTATTACAAAACTACCTGCAGCTGGAAATCTTTTTAAATAAAGAAAGTGCCTTTTAAATATCAGCAGCGCACATCTGCTCATTGTGTACTTGGAAGATATGCAGCGGGGCTAAGATAAGAATGCCTGCGAATAGTTGCTGTTGGAAGGAAGAGGAGTTGTCCTCCAACTTACGCTTACTACTTACGAGTATATCCGGCAATATTTTTAAGAACACATTCAGGGTTATCGCAAATAAATTCCGAAGAAAATGTTTCCCTTGTCAGCAATGTAAATCAGATAGCTGAATAGGAAACATTCCCTGGGAAATTTTATTCCCGATAGGGGTGATTGTTTATTTGAATTTTGACAACTTCTAAATCATTTTGTTGTTTAAAAGAACAGTCATTTGCATAATCCACGGTTTTCGAGTTGTTGGCAATTTTTCAAAAAACCTACACTATATCTGTTCGCGTCAGAAAAAAACGCCCATTTTCGAATATTGCTGATAATTTTGGAGGTATATCAAGACGACAGAAAAACGTCGGAAAAAATAAACGATAAGAGCCCGGATTTCCTACACTTCTACGTCTACAAACTGAACACTCATACCAAGTTAAAAATCCTCCCAGTCAGAAGCATATATACGGTAAACTTGGCTTATTTATCATTGGCCCATCTATTTGCAGTTAAGAATTAAGCGTGCGAACTACTACTTTTCTAAACTGCCTCGCTAAATTGCTTCCAAATCTTACGAGGAATTCTTTAAACAAAAAACTATATATAGGGTGATGGCACGTAAGTTTTGTGATAAATATATCGATGTGATAGTTACAGAACATGGGCACAGATTTGTTTCCAAATTCAGCCAAATCTGCTCGCGCCAAACCACCTTGCAGTATTTTATCCGTGGTATGGAAAGAAATTTTCAATAAAAAAGCACAAGTTAAAAAAAAAACTTAGAATATTGAACTTAGGAAACGAAATCTTAAAATACCAACTCAAATGGTGCAATTTTTAGACAAATATAACTCTACCCATCTGACTGATATAAATGTTCCTTTTGTTTTTTTACTTTTAAATTCGTAACTTTGTTTTAAAATTTCGAAAAGTTTCTTAAATTAATGTTTTTTGCTGTTAAAACGATGAAAATGTAGAAATGGTAATTGGGGCTGACTACTGGATACTTGCGTGGCCGACTACTGGAGATGAGGGGGCTGACTACTCCCAAATCATACCCTTTTCACTTATTTTCTAAATAGTTTGCATTAGGTGGCTCATATACTAAATAAGCTTAGTATTTTCGAATCTACAGACTCAAAACATTCATAAAAACCAAATACTTGATTAAATAATTGAAGAATGGATTTTTAAGGACCAATCAAACTCAAAAAAAAGTTAAAGGGCTGACTACTGGTGCCATCACCCTATATCCATTTTGTTTATCTTTTCTGCCTGCCTTAGTCTCCACTTCGTTTCTCCACACCAAACATAAATGCTCGCTTTAAAATTTTAGCATCATATCGATGGGACAAACACCATTTTTTGTTTATTGGTATTTGTAATTTATACAATTTTCGTATTTCAAACTCAAAGACATCGTAGTATTTTAATCGTTTCTCAACAATGGATATAAGAAAAATTGAAGAAGATATTATTGCTGCAGCAGCTCAAATAATTTCTGTAGTAGCAAGCAGAAGAAGACATATTTCTTCGTGTCCCATAAATTCCTATTTGCAAAAAAGGCAACCAAACTGTCGATTTGCAAAAGACCTAAATGTATTTAAAGCTTAAAAAAGGGATTTTTTGCCTTTACATTTTCTTTTTTTTTTGATTAATGTTCTCTGCGATTTCCAAAAAAAAAAGTCCATAGTAAATGCAACACAAACTTCTTCCTCCGTTCATTACGTCAAATTACGAAAGCTCACAATTGCGAAATTTGTATGGGAAATATAGCCACTGTGAACTACTAGAATTTAAAGTCAAAACTAAAAATGGTTATTGGCAAGGTCCATTGATTTTTATTAGTTTTTAAATCGTATGTACTTAAACGAACATAGGTAGGTAGTTAAATTATTTTTTTACACACATTTTTTCAAAGCAGAGACGTCTAGATTTTTATTGACATGAGATCAATCACCTCACCTGGACTCATATTTATATCCGAATGAACAGATATCATAGCAAGTTAGCTTAATTATGCATTCCCTATAACGCTTCGGGACACTGTTTAATCCTTTTCATAGTTGAAAAGGTTCTTTCAATACTAGCTGTGGTCGTAAAGTAACAGTAAGCAAGAAGTTTATGCCTCTAAAGTAAATCTTGTCAACAATATTAAGCAATTTCAAAACTTCGGTAGAAGAATCACTCGACGATATTTTTTCGCACCAAAGAATGTACTCAGCTTTCACAGCTGACAACGAAGTCGCATTATCAAAGTAATTTTGTTCGTTCACCCGCTCAACTGCAGCAAAGCCTGGGAATAAGCTTCAAGCGATGGTAAAACGTCTTCGTTAACCATGAACCTGCCCGTAAGATTTTGTATTAACGAATCTATGCAAGGAATCAGTATAGACATTCTAAAATAGGCTTCAATAGAAGTGGTTTCTGGATTGCAACGTAGTCTTTGTTAGTCTTGGACCTCTTAATTCAACTTTAAATAAGTCCTCGGCAAGCTGGGATGCGGATTGAACAGCCTCTCTGAAAAAATCGGCTGCATTTTCTCTGATGTTCTTAAGAGAATTCTTTTGCTTAAACGAAACCTAAGTATATTTTTTGTTCTGTGGGAAAACTGATTAGGGCAGCGTCAAACTGAATTGTTTTTCGCATACCTACAATGAGGCTTACCAGGAAATCACTCTTTTGGACCGTTGCCCAAAGTGTTGATGCTTTCGAAGACGTCGCCCACGTTCTGCTCTTCTGATTTCTTCAAGACTTATTGAAATGCATTTAAAGAGCTCTACAAAGGAAATAATAAGTTCGTTCTTGGACGCGGTTTGAATCGAACGCAATCGATATAAATCGATCGCAATCGCACAAAGTCTGTACCTACACCCACTCACCAAAAATTACAGAAAAAGAGAAAAATTTGCAAAATAACGAGTAACGAGTAGCTCTCTCTTGGCTCGAAACAGCTCAGAGAATGGCCGCATTCAAGAATCTAGTTATCTTAAGTCGACTAGATTGGTCTGGATGAGATGTAACCTAAACGCAAAAACTCGATTGGTCGGGAACGTCACTTTTTATGCGTCAGCTACATATGAGAACTGTCAACTTAGTACTCAGTCACGAATTTCTTGAAATAAAACAAACTTCGGTGGTGGTCGAATGTTCTCCTAGATCATTTCATATGCTTCAAAAAGGTATGTTATATATTTATTTCTGATATGGATAAGATGTCAAAGATGAAAGTGGCTCACAGTAGCTCGAAGTCTATCCAGGTACCTACTTTGCGTATATTTTCAGCTCTCTGATGTCGTTTTCCATTGGGCAAAAAGAAGCGTCCGGGAGAGTCCGGATTCGAAAAAATCACATCTAAAACCGTTTCATTGGCACAAAAATACTCTTCTGATGATTCTAAGAAGAGAATTTCGCTTCTCGACTTGAAGTCAGAATCCACTCAAGAAGCACTTACACAAGTGCATTTTATGTTTTGTTATAAATACAAGTGTCAGCTGGCAGCAGCCGTAGATTATTTTTTGGCATTTCACCACTACTTTTGTGAATTCTTTCAGAAGCAATTTTGTTGTTCCATTCTATTTCAGAATGAGTGGATCCCCGAGTGAAACCAATGAAAAACGACGAACTTCAGCCCGTGCTTCCTCGAGTTCCAAGGGAAGAGTACTGATCGGAGAGTCAAATAAAAGATATTTTTGGTACAAGTTGTATTCAACTGCAGAGCCCGCTGTCCTGACTGGGCTGCGACTCTGAGTTAATTGTTTATTATTTATAAAGAAAAATAGGTCCGCTGTCCTAAGCTGGCTGCAAACTTGTAACTTGTAATTTATTAGCTCTATGTAGTTTAACTAGTTCCCCGGCTTTGTTCAACAGAGATATCACAGACTTAATACTGAAACGTAATCTTGCCTATTCTTGGTGGAAGCGTTATAAACTACACGTGCTTTATGTACCTTATCGTTCTTTTCGCAATTTAGTCGTCCTGTGAATCAAAAATGCAAAACGACGTTACTACGAAGATTTTTTGAATCCTGACACTCAGTCTGGGAAGGTTTTATGGGAAAAGCTACACAAACTAGGTAATGGGAAACAGCGATTAGGTTTACCTACTCGGGATACACTGTAATCGCCTTAACTCGCAATTTGTCGCACCTTCTGCACCTCCAATGCAAAGACATGGTCCTATTCGGTTATATACTTCTTCAAACATAGAATATGATGGTACAGAACAATTTTACTTCACTCGTCTGACAAATGAAGACGTAGTTGAAGCTTTGCTATCTATCAAATCAAATGCAACAGGCCTGGATGAAAAAAATCCTAAATTTCTAAAACTTCTTCTTCCTTTTATTTTGAAGTACTTACATAACGCATATATTTAATACCATACCAACCACCTGCGAGTACCCTCTTTTGTGGAAGATAGCAAAATACTCCCGATACCTAAGTCGCAGAATCGAATGACACCCGAGTATAGGCCTATTGCTCTTCTACCCTTTTTATCCAAAGTAAAGGGTTTTCCAATAAGAGGTCTTGTTTTGGTATTCGAAGAAAAATTTATTTTTTGCGATAAATGATCGGATGTTTATTTCATAATAAAGAGGAAGGTATGCCGTTAATAATGAAAAACAACATCAGCCAAATGGTCACCACGAGCACGCATACAGGACCATATCCTTTTCATGAAATTTTCCATAACCAAATCGCAAAGTGGCTGCCCTATGTCCTCGATAGCCTCACGAATTTTATCTTTGAGGTCTTGAATGGACGCTCGGCTGTTGGCGTAGACCTTATCTTTCACGTGGCCCCAAAGGAAGAAGTCTTACTTACTTATACTTAAGGTGGCGCTACAGTCCGGGGTGGACCTGGGCCTCAACCAATACGCCTCTCCAGTTAGCGCGATCTTTTGCTAACTGCCTCCAGTTGCGCACTCCAAGTTGGTTGAGGTCCCCTTCCACTTGTGCGCACCACCTAAGGCGAGGTCTTCCTCTACTGCGTTGTCCCTCCGGGTTGGAATCGAAGACTCTTCGGGCCGGAGCGTTGGTGTCCATTCGCTCTACATGTCCTAGCCATCTTAGACGACAGATGCGTATTTTTCTGACCAGGTCGGTGTCGTTGTACAGCTCGTAGAGTTCGCTGTTAAATCTTCTCCTCCAAAGCCCGTCAACGCAAACGGGACCAAAAATCACTCGAAGAATCTTGCGTTCGAAACGGCCAAGAAGATCTTCATCCGCCTTTGTTAGGGTCCATGCTTCTGCGCCATAGAGCAGGACTGGGATGATGAGGGTCTTATATAGAGTCTCCTTAGTATTTCTCGACAGGGCCTTACTAATCAATTGCCTTCTTAGACCAAAGTAACAGCGGTTGGCAAGTGTGATTCTTCGCTTGATTTCTGAGGTGATGTCATTTTCAGAGTTAATAGCGGAGCCGAGGTAGACAAAGTCCCGAACTACCTCAAAGTTAAAGCTGTCTATCGTGACGTTCTGTCCGATTCGTCGATGTTGTGCGTCCCTTCTTGTTGACAGCATATATTTTGTCTTGCCCTCATTCACCACTAAACCCATTCTTGCCGCTTCCGTACTAATATTTGCAAACGCGCCAGTGACAGCTCGCTGTGTTCTGCCAATAATGTCAATATCGTCCGCGTATGCAAGCAGTTGCACAGACTTATGGAAAATTGTGCCTCTGGTGTTGGCTTGTGAGTTGCGCACAATTTTCTCAAGAATGATGTTAAAGAAGTCACATGACAGCGCATCACCTTGTCTAAATCCTTTTCTGACATCAAAGGTCTCGGTGAGATTGTTTCCGACCTTAATGGAGCAACGAGCGTTCTCCATCGTCATTCTGCACAATCTGACGAGTTTGGCAGGGATGCCAAAACTAGACATGGCTCTGTATAGCTCGTCTCTATAAATGCTGTCATATGCGGCCTTAAAATCGATGAACAGATGGTGGGTATCGATTTGGACTTCTTGGGTTTTCTCCAGGATCTGCCGTAGTGTGAAAATTTGGTCGGTTGTGGACTTTCCGGGCCTAAAACCGCACTGATAGGAACCTATCAGATCGTTGACGAATGGTTTAAGGCGTTCACACAGTATAGCAGATATGATCTTATACGCAGTGTTAAGGAGACTGATGCCTCTATAGTTGGCGCAGTTTAGAGGGTCTCCTTTCTTGTGGATCGGGCAAACGATGCTGAGGTTCCATTCATCAGGCATACTTTCTTCTGACCAAATCTTGGAAACGAGTTGGTGTATGCTTTCCACCAAGCCATCTCCCGCTGCCTTAAAAAGCTCGGCAGTTAAGCCGTCCGGTCCAGCAGCCTTGTTGGACTTTAGCTCAGATATTGCTATCCTTACTTCACTTTGGTCAGGTGGACGGAAGTCTTGGCTGTCATCGTCCAGGTTGAATGGTTCATTCTGCCTGACAGCGGAATTTGTGTCGTCTTCGCCGGTTAACAGTCTGCAGAAATGGTTTTTCCATATCCTCAGCACCGACTGTGATTCTACTACAAGGTTTCCTTCTTCGTCTCTACAGGCTTCTGTTCGGGTTTTGTTGCCCTGACACGTTCTTTTTACCTTTTGGTAAAACTTCCGAACATTATTCCTGGAGTAGCACCTCTCTATATCCTTGATCGCGCGCTTCTCATGCTCTCTCTTCTTTCTCCGGAGAAGCCGGTGTTCTTCCCTCCTTTTTTGCTCGTAGAGCTGACGAGCTGCTCTCGTCCTTCTGTGCAGCGCCGCTTCGTAGGCACGTTGTTTTGCTGCATGCGCTTGCCGGCATTCTTCATCAAACCAGGGGTTTCGAGGGGGTGGACTGGTGAAACCGAGCACATCAGTTGCGGCATTTTTGATGGCTTCTTGGCATCGGCGCCACTGGTCTTCGGCACTTGATGCTGGCAGCGTAGGACTTCTCGAGAGGTTTAGGGATACGCGATCGGCAAAGGCTCTGGCAGTTTGTTGCGTTTGTAGCCGTCCAACGTTAAATCTCCTCACAGTATTATCTCGTTGTTTTGGCGTTTGGGATATCCGCATCCGTACCTTGGCTACAACCAGGTAGTGGTCCGAGTCAATGTTGGCCCCTCGGAAAGTTCGGACATCTAGAATACTGGAGGAGTGCCTTACGTCGATCGCAACATGATCAATTTGGTTGACGGTTTGATGATCTGGTGACCGCCATGTTCCTTTATGTATATCGAGGTGAGGAAACCGTGAGCTAGCTATGGTAACATTACGTCCCGCAGCAAAATCAATCAGCCTTAGTCCGTTTTCAGACGTGGTGTCATGTAGGCTGTATTTTCCGATTGTGCTACCAAAGAGGTCCTCCTTTCCTATTTTGGCGTTAAAATCACCTAAGACGATTTTAACGTCATATTTAGGACATTGCTCATATGTTTTGTCGAGGAGCTCGTAGAAACAATCTTTGGTAGCATCGTCTTTATCTTCTGTGGGGGCGTGAGCGCATATTAGGCTGATGTTGGCGAATTTAGCCTTGATGCGAATAGTTGTAAGGCGTTCACTCACGTGTCGAAAGCTCAAGACTTCTTGCCTAAGTCTGCCGCTTACAACAAATCCGCATCCGAATAAACGCTGCTTTTGTTCCCTGTAGCAATCACCATAGTAGATGTCACAGTTTTTCATCTTCCTTTTGCCCGGCCCATCCCACCGCACTTCCTGGATGGCGGTGATATCTGCTTTGTAGCGGTCTAGGGCCTCCGCTAGTTGTTCGGCTGCACGCGGTCTGTTCAGGGTTCGAACATTCCATGCGCAGATCCGAACGTCATTGTCCTTATTTCGTTTGTCCGGGTCGTCAACAGTAAATCCATCCTTATCCGAGGCTATTGGTCGCTTCGTAACCGATGCTTTTTTCCGCGGTAGGGTTGTTAGCCCCACGCACAACCCCCAACCTGGAGGACCAGGCCCTTTCTGCGACCCCTTGGACAAAAGGAGCCGGAATACTCCGGAGTCAGTAACCCGCTGCGGGGATGTGAGAGCTGCCGTTGACCCATTAAGGGCTCTTCCGCCACCATCTCTATTTCAACACCCTGACTAGTGTTGAAAATCCTCGATGACCTCAGCTCCAAATACGTCAGAGTAGCCCATTGAGGTATCTGTCATGTCGACTGTTGACGCCACCGTTGATTCAGCCATGTGAATTCATCCGCCGTACGTCCTCTTTCTGAGGGGCTCATGTTAGACTTCTGAGACTCGAGCAGACAGTCAATCCGACAGAAAGGAAGAAGTCGCAAGGTGTTAAATCGCAAGATCTCGGGGGCCAGTTTTGATCACTCCTTCGAGAGATAACACGGTCCGGAAACTTTTCCCGTAAAAGATCAATGGTTTCGTTGCTTGTGTGGCACGTAGCGTTGTTAATGATGAAAGTGAACGTTGTCCAGATCAATACCATCCAACTCCGACCATAAAAATGGTTTGTGGAATGCCCAATTCCAAAGAACGACGAGGAATGGACAAACCTGGGTTTTCTTCAACACTTTGGGCTACAGCAGCAATATTCTCAGTTTTTCTTGAGCGACGTGCACGGGTTTTATTCTTTACATGACTAACTTGTCCCAACAGCTCGCATTTTTCCACCAATTTCTGTATTGCGGTCCGACAAGGTGCTTCACGACGACCAAAAAATGCTTTAGTTTTGCGAACTGTGACTGCAAGATTTTCACCATTTTTGTAGTGAATTTTAATAATTTCAATGCGTTGCTGAAGCGTGTATCGTTCCATTTTTAGTAATGGCGTAGTTTCTACTTGTCAAAGAATAAAAGCTTAACTTATTCATTCCTATTTAACGGTTACAATGCGTGGCAGTTGGAAATCAAATATCTTCTTTCCTTGAAGTATCGGCAGGGATGCCACAAGGTTCCATGCTAGGTTGTTCTCTTTATATATCAATGAACTTCCGCAAATCATAAAATATTGTAATCTACACTTGTTTGCCGATGATGTCCATTTATATTTGTGCTGCGCGATGGATACTTACCTTTCCACAGAAATGGTTGGTAACAATCTATGGTGTGTTCACTTCACACCTCCATCAAATGCGTCTTCCCTTATTTTAATTAAAACGATTGGTCTACGAATATTTTGTTCATATATATATTTTTAATTATTATCTCAGTTAAAATCTAAGCAGTGAAAAATATGCATTAAAAAATTAAAATCCTAGTTCTGTCATCGTTCTCATTATACTCAGTTTACATCTAGTGTACATTACAATTATTATTATTATTATCAATATAAAAAAAAATGTTAGCTCTTTTAATTTTATATAGTATACAAAATCCTTAGGGGAAAATTAAAAATAATTGGGTTAGAAGTATATTCAACTACAGACTATCATCAACATTAAAATATTTATTTACATAAAACACAAAAAAAAAAAAAAAATATTTATTTGTTTTGTGGTTAGTAGAAAATCCTCCAGTATCTCAGTCTTTTGGTTTCAGTTTTTTTTCTTCCTCTTTTCAATATAATTTTGTTCAATTTTTGTTTTTTAGTTTTCCAAATAAATCATTCAAAAGATAGATATGTACATCGTTTCCTGATTTTTTAATTGTCTAGCTATAAAAATTGTTGCTGCTGTATAAAATTGATCATCTTATGTAACTCACAAAACACAACACACATACGCTCTCAAGGGGTTAACAAACTCACACGACTATGGCACAAGGTAAAACAGACAAAATCGATTTTTTAAATCTTCAACTAGGACTGTTGGTCAGAGTTGAAATCATTATAGTTATAGGTACCGTATTATATACACAAAATTAAAGTTGTAATAATTTCTTATTTGAGTAGATGTAGCATAAAAGTTGTAAACTGTCATTTATGTGATGCTGCTTCAAGGTCATACGTAGCAGTAGTTAAGGAAGCCATTGCTACGTATTTTTAACATTCAGTTTTGGGCCTAATTGTGGTGTGTATAGATCGACAGCTCAGTATTATGTACTTTGTAATTATTTACACACAAACAATTCGACCAAGAAACATAGGCTTCTGGTTTCTTACTCTGAAAGGAAAAGGAAGCAACTGGTTGTAGTACAGCTAATAAAGTAATAGGCAAACTTGATAAATTGTTACCTTATTGACTGAGTCTCGATTTTCCCATGTAAGTTTCTTCCACGTGTATTCAGATCGATGCGATCAGTAGTACGGACTGGGGTCTTGTGTGGTGTTGGCTGTTCTAGACAGGGCGCTTGTTAATTTGGATATGGCAGACACTTGTTGATTGTTGGACCTTTGCGGCTCGTACGGCGCAAGCGCATGGTAATAGAAGGGCGACCTCTTGGTGATGGTGTAGTTTTTGTTCTAATTGGAAAATAAACATGCTGCTTAAGAAGATAATGATAACAGCAATTTGGTTGTGACATACCTCGTTGTTATCCCAGTATTCCTTTCCTGCAGTCCGGTAGCATATGCAGAACTCTAACAGCTTCGATGATGGGGGCAGCGTGATTTTAAACGAAAATGTATCGAAGATAACGTGAGATGACGTTGGCCCGTATGTCTGTTGAACCAATAATTTAAATACACCCGTCTCAGAAGCATTTGAATATCCTACTCACCCTGGCAAAGGAGCAGAACATATCCTGTTGACTCTTCCAATTGTCCCAGGTCACGCGCACGATAACCTCTTTCTCGAAATGAACGTTTTTAACCTTAACCGTTCCCACGATTATTGACTCGTCATCTTTGACAATCACGTTCTCCAGACAAACGAAGGCCTTGTCGATTTTTTGCCTGCATTTCAAAACTCAATTAGTGGACACTTTTCGTCTAAACAAACTCCCTTATTCATACCTAAATGACAGATAGTCGGATGCGGGCTGCTTGAAGTCCACAGTCCATTGATCGGCAGGGTGCGGACTAACAAGGCCTTGTGTGATTTGTTCTAGAAACTTAACACTCCAGTATGGCGGAACATTGGAGGGTTCCGACATCACGCGCACCTCGGTCAATGAGAGCCCTTCGTCGTCGGCAAAGATCACCTTCTTGCGACCCCGGCTGTAAGTAAATTTGATGGGATATTAGTCTACAGTAATTGGATAGTCTCCAAAGGCCATCATTCACATTTGTTGGCCTTATTCGTTCAAATACGTTTTCGTAAATGCAAAGATATGACATTGAAAACTAAAAATATAAAATGTGCCACAACTTTGCTAAAAATATTCTCAAATGCCAAGGAAATGCTTTGTAACATTTATAAATGGATCATACAACTACCACCCGCTGATCGATCAGTGATCTTTTTCAATATTCTCCCGGATTCAGCTGGCAATGTCAGGTGACAGGACAGCTCACATATTTTAGAACATGTCAACAGACTGACATTTATGATGCCCAGGGGTAGTTATCTACATTTATAACAGTGGTCGTCATCACATCTTTAGCGCGCGTTTTTTATTAAAAAAAAAAAAAGAGTACTGAGAGACTGCGATCGCTTATGTAACCAAAAGTGCGCAGTATCCATTTTGAACTCGCCTGCAGTACTGCCAAATGCCAATATCTGTCCAACCCAATTTAGCTTGTCGTTTTAAATTCGATTTATATCGCAGGCACAACCCAAATTCGCCGACCAAATATTTTATTTTTTATCGTCAATTTTCTAAATCCGTTTCTCTTAGTCACAACAACAAGAAATATCTTTGCAACATTCGGCGGTAATCAACACGACAGCGAATCGAATTCAAACATATTCATTACTGCACCTGTTTAACAGCATTTGCACGTTACATGGTCTGCCGCAAGCCAAACCCAAACATAGATCACACCCGCCACGAGCGCAGAGTTGCAGTTCTGCGCAATTGACCCTCAGAAATAAACATCCGTCAGAAAGCAAGATGCACGTTTTTCGTGCCCCTGCATTTCAGGCAAATTGAATAAAAACATCTATTTTGGGGGCCGAGGTTACAGAAAGGATTGCACTGTCTGTTACGCTACGCTGACTAAATATGTTCAAATTTATAAATATCCACTCAGGACATCGGCGAGAAATTCACCCAAATTAAAAATAAAAAAATTTCTCAATGCGGAGGCCAGTGGGGGCGTTTTTATATTTCCCAAAACAAAAAAAAAATTCATTAGCAAAAAAACAACCTTTTCTATTTAGAAAGCCTGCGGTTGTATCCTAAGAATTTATAAGACAAGCAACGAAAAATATAAACAATTAATTGGTGCCATTGATCTAACGATGATTTTGTTCTACTTAGTTTGAATAAAATATACACGTACATGTTTTAAGATTTAACTCATGTGACGCGAGGGACGACCGCGTCGTGGTCATCGTTTTTATTTTTTTTGACATTGATTTGCGCAGCATTTTTAAGAAATGAACATTTTATGAGGCCCGTGTAGAAGTGAGTGAGGACAAACGCACGCAGGGAAGAAGGAATTTGTTATTCTTCTCGGTTGTAGGCGTTGCTAGCTAGCATCTTGTAGTCGACTTGACAT
This sequence comes from Cheilosia impressa, assembly GCA_948293265.1. Taxonomy (NCBI): domain Eukaryota; kingdom Metazoa; phylum Arthropoda; class Insecta; order Diptera; family Syrphidae; genus Cheilosia; species Cheilosia impressa. The sequence goes on along the minus strand of OX411881.1, from coordinate 50,365,994 downwards.
TAATAATGTACAATAAACAAATAAAGACGTCACCACTTTGCACAATCAGTTGATGCTCAAGATTGTGATTTTGGTTTTTTTTCTTCTCTTTTTTTATTATTGTTTTTGTTTTAAATATTTTTGTATTTCGAAACAGGTCGTAAAGTATGTATCTATTTATAGTTTCATGAGGTGGAGCAAGCCCTTGACATGTCCGGTGGCAAGCGATTTGGATTTATTTACTCTAGGGGTGGGTAAGCTTTAGTCTGAGGGGAACATACGGTAGGTCTATAGAGTGTCTCTATCTTTCATTTTGGTTCAAACGTCAAACAAAACTTCTAAAGTAGATTTATAATGGCCAGGGTAGTGTTTTGTTCAAATATTGTTGAAAAGCGCACAATTCCCATTATTTCAACTTCTCAGCTTATACCAAATAAAGGGTTTTCCAATGAGAGGTGTTATTGTGAAGCTTTTATTCTTTGACATTTGACAAGTAGAAACTACGCCATTACTAAAAATGGAACGATACACGCTTCAACAACGCATTGAAATTATTAAAATTCACTACAGAAATGGTGAAAATCTTGCAGTCACAGTTCGCAAAACTAAAGAATCTGACCGCAATACAGAAATTGGTGGAAAAATTCGAGCTGTTGGGACAAGTTAGCTATGTGAAGAACAAAACCCGTGCACGTCGCTCAAGAACAACTGAGAATATTGCTGCTGTAGCCCAAAGTGTTGAAGAAAACCCAGGTTTGTCCATTCCTCGTCGTTCTTTGGAATTGGGCATTCCGAGAGATGATTAATAATTTTTTATGGTCGGACTTGGATGGTATTGATCTGGACAACGTTTACCTTTAACAAGACTGCGCTACGTGCCACACAAGCAACGAAACCATTGATCTTTTACGGGAAAAGTTTCCGGACCGTGTTATCTCTCGAAGAGGTGATCTCAATTGGCCACCGAGATCTTGTGATTTAACACCTTGCGACTTCTTCCTTTGGGGCCACGTGAAAGATAAGGTCTACGCCAACAGCCCAGCGTCGATTCAAGACCTCAAAGATAAAATTCGTGAGGCTATCGAGGACATAGGGCAGCCACTTTGCGATTTGGTTATGGAAAATTTCATGAAAAGGATATGGTCCTGTATGCGTGCTCGTGGTGGCCATTTGGCTGATGTTGTTTTTCATTATTAACGGCATACCTTCCTCTTTATTATGAAATAAACATCCGATCATTTATCTCAAAAAATACATTTTTCTTCGAATACCAAAATAACACCTCTTATTGGAAAACCCTTTACATTTGATAAACGTCATTTTTCATTTCTAGAATGTTTTTATCCTGTTTTTTGCAATTTATATTAAACTTTTCAATATTTTTTAATATAATTATGCTACAGCCATGTATAATCTGTTTTGTTTTCCTACAAGTTTTTTAGCTGTCACTTGGTTTTTACTTCTACTTATTTGACACTGAAGTTGTCGCGAACTACTCTATTGGCTTCTACTTACAGTCACAGCTAAAACAAAGCCTGCTATAAAAGATGTTCGTTAAGCCTAGTATGCTGTTCCAGGAAAGCTCAAATTAAACTCCTCTCCAATGTTTCTCTCCACCACTTCGCTTAATGTTCGCTTAACTTTGACAGTCTAAGTTCCGTCAAAAAAAAAGAAGCTGATTGACTTGCTACTGTTGATTTGCTTTCGTTTGAAATTTTGTTGCAAAAGCCGATACTTTCTCTGATCTGTCAAAATTTAGCTGTGGAAAAATGTATTTTGCTTTCAATTCTGTAGAGATTTTTCGTACAGTGGCTAACAAATTTAGCTTGAACTGCGTACTGCTTGGCTTAACCGCTTTGCTTAATTTGATCTCTGGAGACATTTTTGTATGGGGGCTTAATTTAAGCGCGAGCAGCATACTAGGCTTTACCTTTCACTTTTAAAGAAACAGAAAACTAGAAGGGGAACAGGTCTTTGGCAAATTTCAAAATTAACAATTATTCACTGCCAAGTTGTTGTTTGTAAGTTGGCTTGAGCGTTTTTCTACTGATTTTTTGTAGAACCTTTTGACGATTCACATAGGTATAGTCTCAAAATGTGACGCTGTCTTAAGCAAGCATAAAAGTGAAGTTCAAAGCTTTGTAAAGAAATAGTTGCCGCAACAGGTCCATACGGATAAATATTTTACCAAAATATGTCGGGTCTATGGTCCATACGCAAGCTCACAACTGCGAAATTTGGTTGAAAAATATGTCCATTGTGAACTCTTTCGAATTAGACCTTAGAAATATAGTTTTAGAACTGAGAACCATAAATGCCTCAGCGCAGACCAATCTCTCTCTCTCTCTTACTTTATTGCAGTGAAATGTGGTAGCTCTCTTCAATATATATAATAAATCCATAAAAATATCAGCTTATTAGTTTATAAACAGAACACAAAACAAAAGTCGTCTCATGCCTTGTGGCATGACTTCTTATTAAGGTCGTAATTAATTTGAATATCAGTAGTGCCATGCATAAATATAACCCAACGAAGACAAGTAGAAAGGAGATAACAGCGGACAGTAAAACAACAACAGAAAACCGCATCCCCAAAAAAAAAAATAAATATAAAATAAACACGTGATCACGCATTTATTGCGTGATTATCACTCTCAGCTCAAGACCACTCGGGCTTCGCCGCTTCGGGTTCCCTTTCTTCGACTGCATCAGGTTTATTTTGTTAACCGACGACGACACCTCTTCACCATCACTGCCTTTCTTTCCCTGACTCTTTTAATTTGTTGTCTACCCGTGGATCGGCATCGGACATTAAAGCGGAACGTACCTACCTACCAATCCCAACCAGATAATGTCGATTTCTTTTATGGCTGCATTGACCCAAAAATGCATCGCACGGCCAACGCGTCAATATTTTCTAAATTTACCTGTGTACAGTATTTATTTCGTTAAAATGTATTTTTACATAATTTTACGACACAATACCGAGACCGACATGACGCCAGTGTCACATCACAGATGCGGGTACGAAAGCAAAACAGCATGAGCTGGTATTTATAAAAATAAAATTATACGAATCGTGGCCCGACCAACAGAATTTAAATTTAAATTTAAATATTATAGTTGGGTGAGATTTTGTTGTTCGATTCGATTTATTTTAGTTCGGCCGGTGCGGGACGCACGCCCAAATATATACCATGCATAGGGTCGCCTTTGATTGGTGGCGTATGGTGACGTTTCCTCGTTTTAATCATTCTTCGATTGCATGAGGCCAACTGCCCGTCTTGTGTTTTCGCTCAGAAAGCTCCTGCGATCTTTGCCAGAAACTATTTTATGTACGCGGTACAATTTACACTATCGTGCGAGGGAGACGCAGATGCTCGAATTTAAACCTCACGTAGAACATCGTTATAATTTATGTGACCTATGGCTGTCTTTGTTTTTTTTTGTTCACTATTTTTAGTTGTCTAGTGATGAAATTCCTTTTAAACATTTCTTCACACGGTTTGTTTAGAGACTCAATTAGTATATGGTGTTGGGGGGGGGACGAGGTGTAAAGGGTTCGACAACTACGCAATATCGACATACCAATCATTTGGGCATCACGTGAATACTTTCAAATTCAATTCATATCTTTGTGAATGATGCGGGATGTTTTTTTTGCCAATGACACAGTCTTTGGAGTGCTGCCAATGCACTTGCATAGTTTTAGAACAGCATTCATAATTTGTGTCTACAGATGTAGTTGAGCCAGTGGAATGTGCACATGTGTGTTTAACTTTTGTTTGTTTTAAATTCAGCAATTTCAAGGCGAAAATGAAAATAAAATAAATACACAGCCCCAGAATCGCACTTCTGCGTGAGAGATCTCGGCCGAAGGTTAGGTTTGCCATGCAAATTCATTGAAATTGCAAAGACGGCGCTATTTTTGTCCTCGCTAGTAATTATCGATCAGACGTGCAGCGTGTATACCTATGCTTCACAGTCGAGTTCCAAAATACACAGACATCGCACAGAGATTAATTGCCTGATCAGTGACCTACGTCAGTAAAGACTTATTACACACACACAACGCGCTTTAACGTTTCTCTAAAAACAAAAAACAAAGTGAAATGCGTTACGCACTGGTGAGAAAGGCATTTGGCTTTATCCAATCTGATTTATTGAATGACATTCTGATCGGATTAGAAAGAAATGCATTTTTTAACAGATTATCTTCTTTCTCTATCTATTTGGTCAAAGAGGGTTCGTATTTGTTGTTCCAAACCACATGACATATGACTTTAAAAGAAAGCCGGTTTCATGATTAAACCGGACCATGTCTACTTATCCCTCTCAGTGGGTACGTACCTAGTTTGCTGGCTCATCTTTGAGCGGCGAAAAGCGGGGAGTAACAATTTTCAAATTGTGGAGCCACCCTTGACAGTTTCAAGTTCATTTAATGTATTGTTTTGGGTGAACGACGACTTGTACCCAACGTTACGAGAATACCTTGAAAGTTGTATTCTGGCGGTCAATTCTCTACTGTTCTTCGAATGACAGTTCCCGTTTTTCTGGCGGACAATTTTCTACTGTTCTTGGGTCGATATTTCTTGTTTTTCTGGGCGGTCAATTTTCTACTCCGAATGACAGTTCCTGTTTTTCTGGCGCTTAATTCTCTACTGTTCTTCGAATGACAGTTCCCGTTTTTCTGGCGGACAATTTTCTACTGTTCTTGGGTCGATATTTCTTGTTTTTCTGGGCGGTCAATTCTCTACTTCGAATGACAGTTCCTGTTTTTCTGGCGCTTAATTCCCTACTGTTCTTCGAATGACTGTTCCCGTTTTTCTGACGGACAATTCTCTACTGTTCTTGGATCGATATTTCTTGTTTTTCTGGGCGGTCAATTCTCTACTTCGAATGATAGTTCCTGTTTTTCTGGCGCTTAATTCTCTACTGTTCTTCGAATGACAGTTCCCGTTTTTCTGGCGGACAATTTTCTACAATTCTCTGCGACATTTCTTGTTATTCCCTGTCTGAAAGTGATCCTTTCGTCGTTATATATTGCATGATTAGGAACTGTATCAAAGATCCTATTTTCTTGGTCGAATTTTGTGGCCAGCAAAACTGTTGCATTCGAAATTTCAGTCAGAGGGTTCTTTCGAACGAACTGCATTTAAATTAAAGGCCTTACCAAGAAATTACCAATTTTTAGTTAACAACTCTAAATTTTAGCAGCTCACAGTGGTTATATGCATTTTTTCCACACAAATTTTACAATTGTGAGCAATTTTGTAAATATAAAGTCGAGACCAAAATTTGTTATTAGTAGGGCGCTAACTTATTTCTAATGTCGGAACATTTTTAGTAGGAATCTATTCGCAAATCAATAACGAAATGTAACTCTAAAAAATATATTTTACCCCTCCTCTTCCTCATATTTTTTTCACAATTTAATAAAACCCATTCCTCCTAAAAATTCATTAAACTGGAACTTGGAACTGAAAAACCGGGACAATTGGTCTGTTCCTTTACTTTTAAATCTTACGAATTTTTTACGGATTTTTTACGAATTTTTACTCAATGCCGTTCCTTAACTCGGAGAATTGGTAAAAGAGAGCGTCATCGAGAAATATTACCCCTCCATTGAGAACCTTACGAATTTTTACTCAACAAATTTCTTGGTGTAAGAATTGAAAAAGCTGTCAGTGACAATTATTAACAGCTGATTTGAAATTTGTTGTCCTATTTGACAATTTGTTGTGCTTTTGCTTTGATTATTAAAATGGTATCAACAGGCGAGAAAAAAGTGATTTACTTCTTAGATTCTTTTCGAAAGTGGCGACGAAATTCTTCATCGTTGTAAGGACAATCTCCTCCACGTAACTTTTATTGCCGTTTCGCCTTTTCCTCTTCTCGAATGCTTGTATAGTTCAATCAGTACAGACTTTTGCATATATGTACTCTGAATTATGAAGAAGAGTTCGATTAATTCCGAATCACTTTCATCGCTAGGTCGATAAATTAAACTAATTTTGTTTGTAGAAGAATTCGCTATTCTTCGAGTTTATTTTAACGACTTTTTGTAGCACTTTTTTGAAGTATTTTATTATGTATCTGCCATTTTCTAAGATTACTAACCAACCAACCACCATATCTGTCATTTTCTAAGATTACTACAAAAGCGTTCCCACTTTTTGACAAGTGTCTCCCTCTGTGAGAGAATTATCCCCACCAGTGTCATTTTGACAGTCTTTTCCATTCTTACTACAAAAATTAAGGAACAGACCTAATATGCGCGACATCTGGCAGTTGTGCGTAACCCCCTCCAGTGTGGATAGCCATCGCCTTCCCTACCCAGCTACTCCATCATCGAGTCACTGGCCGCATTCAAGAATCTAGTTATCTTAAGTCGACTAGATTGGTCTGGATGAGATGTAACCTGAACGCAAAAACTATATTAGTCGGAAACGTCACTTTTTATGCGTCAGCTACATATGAGAACTGTCAACTTAGTACTCAGTCACGACTTCTTGACTAGATTCGTCGGCTAACCCTCCATAAACGTCAACTGAAACAGTTGCTCATTTGATCGATTTCCCCCAATCAAAACCGAGATATTTCTTGTCAGAGAGCTGTCAGACTTACTAAACTAGATACTTGAACGTCCCCAGACACGCTCATTTTGCATTCTCATGGAACAAGCAATCAAACTCTTGCTACTCCCTATTTCAACCGAAAGATTAATGATAAAATGGAATGCGTAAAAAGTTACCGCAACATGGAGTTGAGTTATGTCTTTTGGCGAAGTTGCGCCGAAAAAATTATGTAGAGCATTGCCAACAACCTGATAACCCTCTGCAGATGTTCCCGTGTTCTAATCAGCTAAAAATTCATTTTTCGACGTGTTCATGAGACTTTTTTACAAGTGAATCATATAAAATTAAATGTACCGGACTTGTTATCAGCCATCACATTCGATTTGACATTTTTGATCTGTGCTGTTGTTCGTTCTTTCGGAATTCCGTGAGTTTTTTTTGGTTTTTATGGCCTATAATTCCGTGCAGCAACATCAGTTGTGAAAATGAGTAGGGAAATCCCTTGGAACGTGATTTTTGTTTTGCAATAGTCACCCGATAGAATCACTGTCCTTTTATAGGTCGAGCATGGATCAGAGTTTTTAAATCGAGCAAAACTGGGTCGGCATTCTGTTCAAACTTTTTCGTGTACACGAACGATTTACTTCTGCAACAAATTAATTGTATTGTTTTCACTTTACAGAATCTGGCCCCTGAATTCAGCCCTTTGAACAGCAACCCTCTTCGTCCTGTACAAGGTTACATTTGCGACGCAAAAATAAAATAGAACGTATTATGCGATCTGTTATCACGTCCTATTTGACATTTTGCCTGGATGCAAATTATCTCGAATCCGTAAATATTTACCGATAACTCCCGAATGGCAGCTTCTCGATGGTATATTTATATTATTGGTGTCAATATCTCCTTCGAGTTACATGTGCAAAAAGATAACAACAAGATAGTGCGAAAAGAACTCTAGCAGAAGCGCCCGCTCGCTCGTTCGGGTGAGAGAGGAATGTACTACGACTACGACGCGTGCAGACAGAATTAATGTGAATATGCAACTCTTTTCAGATGCGTCAATGTCTGGATGCGTTCAAATATCTGTCACTTTTGAAATTGTTTGTCTATGCCCGGATGGAACGACCACTCTTAGTGAAATTTGTGAGCCGGTAAGACTGATGAAGTATGTCGGCACGACGATAGTCCGGTATCCAGAGCATGCGCCCACCTCTTTTCAAGCAGCAGCCCACGTACATTCTCTTATACCCATAGGGGCATGATCTTGCCAACATTTTGCCGGCTTCTTGGACATGACACGATCAGGCCAGACTATATAACTATCTATCTCATTATTTATTACACCACATGCAGCAAGAGTCAAGTCACCCGTAGATTTCTCTCTCAGTTGCCTGGTTTATTTATGGGCAAAACCGCCAACTTACTCAATGGCGTTGCATTCACTCACTCCATTAAGGCGCATACACACGATATCAATTTGTATATTGCACCGAGTATTGCATTACCTTAGGTGTCACTCGATGCCACAACGTGTGTCTGCCTGTACCAGAATATCGATCGACCACAAATGTTTGAATTTATGTAAATTACAACAGCAGAGAATTTATTTTTAGCCCAGCCGATTGAGACGGCGCGGACGGTTGTGGCCCCTCAAAGGTGAAAATGCTATTCACCTACATAAGGCAGCAAACACCGAGTATAAAAATTTTGTGCCTATGCTTGTTGTATCTATTTCTATAATTTATAATGAAAATGAGAGTTCCGCGGTTTGAAGTTGAAGTATATGCACACACGGGGTACTTGCGTAAAAAATCGGCACGAAAAAAAAAAAAACGCTCTCTATTTGCGAGTACCAACTGTCGTTCGACCAGCTGAGATGTTTTGAAGATAGTTCAAGTTCGCAAGTGTGGATACAATATTCTCTTCTAAGTAAATTCGTGTGGCTTTCATTGCAGCAAACACTCAAATCGGATTTAATTGGAATAAAAGCAGTTCTATCTGCTTTCACAAGTAAATACAGGTGACGGTTATTGCGGTTTGAAATCACACATAATCCCGGGCTTGTATAATTTATCTCAACGACCTTTGAAGGTGGCGTCAGTACAGGGAAGCTTATTCCACTCGAATCAAGAGAAATGAACAATCAAACAAAAACATGTCACATCACAAATGCAAGCTAAACTTCCATTGTCACTTGAATGACCTTCAAAGTCGCTTCATGTATAAAAGCCTAAACTAGCTCAGGATAATAACTTTTGTTTAACATACCTCTCATTGCTGTAATTGGCATCAAATGTGGCACTTTCGTCGGCACGGCTATCCAAATGCGGACGTCGACTTAGGCATGATTTCGGTGGCAGATGCATCTCTGGAGCGGATAACATGCGCCCAATCCCAGCGGGTCGACCCCGGTACACTTGCGAATGTGCATTATTGGAAATGGCTCGGGACGCCAGTGTGATTGCCTGAGGACGACAGAATCTGCTTCGCTGATCTTCAGGAAAACTACACCAAAATATACCAAAAAACAGTCAAGTTAACAAAAACCGAAAAACACATGCTGCATTCCCGAAATAAAATTCAAAACTTGGGAATGTTCAGTACAAAAAAAAACTCATAATCTTGTACAGACAAAAATCTACCCTACTACGAGCATAATATACTTACGGTGAATGTTGGGTATTCCGAAACTCAGACAGGAAGCTGATTGGAGGACTGTGGCTAAATATAGGTGGACTGTGGGAAATCATCATTGAGCTGTGCGGTGATTTCCTATTTTCTCAATCTCAGATAAACTGTAATTAGACAATCACAATCGGTTGCAATTTGTTCGTTCAATTGACACTTTGTTTCTAACACATACTTTGTAAAAAAAAATTGCTTTATGTCGGTTTTTTTGACAGCTAATCTCAAGTGCGTATAGGTTTCACTTAAACTTGTATTAACTTTGAGTTATTTAGATAAAAAATAGAAATGAAAACAGTATTGCGGCGACAAAAAGTAGTACAAAAAAAAAATTATAAGTATGGGGAAAAAGTATTGTGTTGTTCACGCGTCTGTGGCGTGCAGTGCGCCAAAGTAGACTGTGCCGCCGCGCGACAGACTGGATCGAATTGACGACGAATTTCTTCGATAACACACCACCGTACCAGATTTCTTGATTTTGTGTGTTGATTTATTTATTTTTTTTCTGGCATCTATCCCGACGAGTGACGAGACACCGACAATGAGCGAGCTACACAAGCGATCGCGAGCGAGGTTTGCTTCAAAGTGTTCTCTGCAGGCTGATCGGTGCGCAGCGCAGGTCCCCCTTGGCAGACCGACTACCGACAGCGTAAAGTGCGGGCGTTTATAGCTGTATATGTGCACAGTTGTGTCGGACAAAATATTGTCAGTTGTCACCCATGTGTATGAAGATGTTGCACTTATGAAATCTACCTGCAAGCTGAAAATGTAAAAGGTTTCGTTTGCTATTCGGCCGAATCAACTGTTTTCGAATTATCGATCTGTTATCAGCAATAATAAATAACCCAGTTTATTTTTACATGAACGTTAGGAACATTGTCTATTAATAGAAAATCATTTAACAATACACCATCTGTATACCTAGACTTTGGTGGCAGATAAGATAAAAGCAAGTGGATGTGATATTTAGATTACATCAAGTTGTACGCGGAATTGATTATGTACATTGTAGACAGAGAAGCTTGAATTAATATTTTTTGTTGACAGAAGATCATTCTGTGATGCCAAACTGAGTGTGTGCACTTAGACGTCACATTATGTCTATAGACTATGTCAACATATTTCGTTAAAATAATCTAGAATTGTTAAAAGTACATTTAGTTAGTAAATAAGGTTAGTATTTCTCTAAAACAAAAACCCTAGGAATCCTTAATAAACTTACCGCGTCACGTATGTGCCCAATATGCAAAGAGAATGTTTAAAACAAATCAAAACCATCTAAAAAAGCTTGGAAGAGAAAATTTGTTTTTTTTTTAATTTTCCTGACAAACCCACATATTCAAACTAGCAACCGGAGGATGTGGTTCCACCATATTTTACTCACTTCAGTTAGGAGCAAGTATTGGTTTTGGTGAAATTTACGGAACTTAACTGTCAAAATGGTTATGTTGAAGGAGAGTTCATGTATGATTAATATTAATATAACAAGTAAAAGTGTCATCCAAAATTGGTTTTGTGTGGGAGGTACCAGAACTACTTGACCGACATAGCCCAATTTTAATACTGACCTAACGACGATAAAAAGAAGTCCTTTCATCAAATTTCATTCGCCTAGGTGGATTCCTTTGGACGCTATAGTGTTTCTAACAGACAGAGAGACACATGGGTCTAATATTGATTTTTGTGGGAAGTACCAGAACTAAAGGGTGTTCCAATGAGAGGTGTTATTGTGAATGACCACCTATTTCGGTAGCTGTCACTTTTGAAGCTTTTATTCTTTGACATTTGACAAGTAGAAACTGCGCCATTACTAAAATGGAACGATACACGCTTCAGCAACGCATTGAAATTATTAAAATTCACTACAAAAATGGCGAAAATCTTGCAGTCACAGTTCGCAAAACTAAAGCATTTTTTGGTCGTCGTGAAGCACCTTGTCGGACCGCAATACAGAAAATGGTGGAAAAATTCGAGCTGTTGGGACAAGTTAGTCATGTGAAGAATAAAACCCGTGCACGTCGCTCAAGAACAACTGAGAATATTGCTGCTGTACCCAGGTTTGTCCATTCCTCGTCGTTCTTTGGAATTGGGCATTCCACAAACGTCATTACACCGTATTTTGCATAAAGACTTGGGTCTTAAGTCTTATAAAGTTCAGTAAACACAAGAAATCAAGCCGGCCGATCATTAACAACGCTACGTGCCATACAAGCAACGAAACCATTGATCTTTTATGGGAAAAGTTTCCGGACCGTGTTATCTCTCGAAGAGGTGATCACAATTGGCCACCGAGATCTTGTGATTTAACACCTTGCGACTTCTTCCTTTGGGGCCACGTGAAAGATAAGGTCTACGCCAACAGCCCAGCGTCGATTCAAGACCTCAAAGATAAAATTCGTGATGCTATCGAGGACATAGGGCAGCCACTTTGCGATTTGGTTATGGAAAATTTCATGAAAAGGATAGATATGGTCCTGTATGCGTGCTCGTGGTGGCCATTTGGCTGATGTTGTTTTTCATTATTAACGGCATACCTTCCTCTTTATTATGAAATAAACATACGATCATTTATCTCAAAAAATGACATTTTTCTTTGAGTACCAAAATAACACGTCTTATTGGAAAACCCCTTACTTGACCGACATAGCCCATTTTCAATACCAACCTAACGACGATAAAAATAAGTCCTTTCACAAAATTTCATTCGCATATGTCCTGTGTAGGGTATAAAAGTACATAAATGCCGTAAGCACTGCGACAGTTTTTAGTTTTAATTTGCAGCACTTTAAAAATAATTTTAATTTGGCAGCATTGATACACAATATGTCAAACTTAAATCTGCATAAATCTCCTTCAACTGCACTTTTGCAGTGTTGCTTCGTTCGGAGTGCCCGATATAAAACTAGCGAGATGGCTAAAAATAAACTCTTTATAGCAGCACTTTTTCTGCAAATGTCAAAAATTAGTCTGATCATCAGAGTCGAACTCATATCTGTGCTCTAAACACAAAATCATACCTACATTAGTCGGATTATTGTGGTTCGGACACGGAATACGGAATACTTTCTGTTTTCCTGGGGTTGAACCTGAGACCCATCTTTTACTATTCCAGCACTGATTTTCGACTCTCGCACCACTAATTGATAACTTCACGCACCTCGATCGTTGTCCTTATTTCTAATACATCGTGCGTGAGCATGTGCGAGTGTGTAGGCCACAAATAGCGAGTGGGAAACGACCGCATTCAAACATTCATATTGGAGCCGGTTTTCCGAACTCCCGACCAATTTTGAGTGCATTGTTAATGATGCATAACATGCTTGCTTCGGTTCGATTGGAGTGACCAACTGTGCACACTAAAAGGGTGTCACTTGAATGGTTCATAAGTGCTTGCTTTTGAGCATTTCTTTTTCAAATGTAAATATGTGCATTGGTACTTTAATGACAGAAAAGAAATTACATATGAATTATGTGAACACGCTTACGATTATGTATGTCAATAACCGAGAGAAAGAAGATCTAGTTGAGTATGAAGTATGCTGGAAAATTTCGATGGTTTTTCTCATTAAAAAAGTTCAGATTGAGAAAGCACAATCGAATGGAAATAAAAAATAAAAATACATAAGCATAAGCATATGTTAATCCCCATATTGATTATTTAGTTAAACAATTTCTATTTCAACATAAGTCATTCAAAGATGCATCTGTATTAGTTAAGGTCTCAGAATCTTTAATATTTTGAATGGCAAATCAACTCATTTGTTTTCTGACCTGAATGACATTTCGTATGTCATCTATGTCATCTATATGAATATGTGCTTCTTATTCAGTAAATAAATGAAGGTCTCTTAATGCATTTAGTTTCAAGTTAGATCTGAACGGGTTTGCTTTTATTGCAAGATGTCAAGACATTTGGAAAAAAGAAACAAACTTATTTGTTTCAGTAAAAGTTATAGCCTGAACTCACTCAGAGTCTAGACTTTTCAGAAGTAGATAAACGAAGAAATATAAAATTAATAAGATGGCTGAAAGTAAGTCCCTCGCTTTAAATAAGATGATTAAAATTTAGTTTTAAGCCATAGCCTTATTAATACGTCCAATTTATGCAGTTTGAAATGACTTTGGCGTGCCCCCAACACCAGCTGTCACTGGAAGGCGTGCACTGTTTTAAACTGACGTATGCTAACTGACGCGAATTTATTCTCATTCTATACTGGTCACCTTTGGCTTAATGTTTCTGGTTTACAAGCATTTTTGTAAGCGCATGTAAAACCCATCGATCGGATGGCCGTAATTAAGTGTTTCACTCGCAGACTTGAGGCAATTATAGCGCAGTGCATGCAGGTTTGCTGGGTTAGTGAGTTGCAAAGTAATTATTTCATCTTTGCTTCGTATTCAGATTTTTATGGTTCACGCATTACACTATCTAAATAGGTTTGCATTTATTGATGGGCAATTAAATCGGTCGGTTATGAATGCATTGACTACGCACGCCGGCGCAAGCTGATCAGAGTGGAAGATTTTCAGTAGTAAATTGTCGAGCGTTCTCCTAATCTTTAGTGTCTGTGCAATGAAGGTCCATGCATATGGAATGTGTACATATGTTTCTCAAGAATTCGAACGATTCCAATTTATAAATATGTGTCGCACAGAATATATGATTCGATTATCCGGGAGTGTGCCTGCATAATCTCTGGGGGCAAATAAAATGTAATTGTTTCTTATCGCCGAGTTTAAAATTAAACATCCATCGCTGAATACCTACCACCTTTTGCAACAGAAACATGTTCGATTATGTGCCGATCGCGTACCTACTGTAGATCACACGGATCATGAGAGACATTCGCATGTCCTTGACGTGAAGTACTTGTATTAGTGATAAGTGTGAGTTATCATTTAATTTGCTCATTGACATGGATTTAACTGTATACACTGCAGCTAGTGTAACGATGGAAAATACAACTTGCTTAAAGGGTATATAGTTGCAGTATAAGTGCGTCATGCATTCGTACAAGTCTGAATAAAGACTCGAAGGCTGTTGTTGTTAGATAGCGCGACACGCATAAAAACCCCTTTCCATAGTCTGAATTTGTAGGTGAACAACAAACAGGAAGCAAGCTGTAAAAAGTGTTTATAACTAACTCAGTGCTTGAACAAGTTTTAGTTTTTCATTGAAACTGGTCTCACACCGAATTGAGTCGTTCATTCACTTGGACGTTCAAGATTCAAGTGGGATTACTTCAAGGACTAAAAAACGCTTTTCTATACACATCTCTGATGAAAACAACATAAAATGGCTATGGGTTGACCCACTACCCCTTTCCATAGTTTTCATAAATGATAACCCTTGGAATCCATGTGGTTTAAAGATAGGAATAGAACTGGTATAATGTGGTTATAGGATCGTAACCTCAACATTGGGAAATATCACTCTAAATGAGATTGTGTACATGGTGGCGTTGCGTGGTCCCAAGCTGAGATAATGACAGCCCAAGAAGTGTGTATCTGTCGGAATAAAATGCTGAACGCAATATCTGATTGAAAAATATTTTTTTTTTGACTGTATTCGACTCTCGATTGATGAAACTAAATGTCATATACCTGGCAATATTTTACATTCTGCTGGGTCGCAGCTGGAAGTTGCCTATTCAAACGTAAAAACATAGTTAACCACGGTTCAATTTTCCTTTGTCGTTCACGATTTTTAAGAAAATCTTAGCAAACCAGTCCTAAAAGTCCCTGCAAACATTGGGTATGTTCAAGAATTTAGTTATCACTTTTTCTACGTCAGCCGCATATGCGAACTGTCAGCTCAGTACTCAGTCACGAATTTCTTGACTAAATTCGTCGGCTTCCCCTCCATAAACGTCAACTGAAACCGCTGCTTATATGTCCGTTTCAGCCAATCAAAACCGAGATATACATCTAGTACAACAAGTGTCACACCTACTAAACTTGATACTTGAACCTCGCCATTCATTCACTCTTATTACTCCCAAACACATGTAATAGATCTATAGATTTCAAAACCATCCTTATATTATGTTATTGCAGTTCTACCTTTAGATAAAGCTAATAAATATGACATTTAAATATGAAAAAAATCTATCCAAACAATCATAGAAAAAAAGTACTAGAAGAAAATTTACTTCTTTCAAATCATGTGTACATTTCTTGGTTCTTTTTTCGACTCTTGTACTCAAGCATAATTACAGCAAATGAAGTGCCAAAGAAGGAGAGCGAACAAAAAAATGTCCATCTGTCAAAGTGTTGAGAATAATAAGGCATTACACCAGCATAGATCATCCGAAAAACAAACTGAGTTATGCAGTCAAAAAAGTCAAATCGCTTAGCAATTAAGAATTATTATTTTAATTAGATTTTGATAAGGAAATGCTATTTGTCAATATTGCTGCACTGAGGGGGAGGCAACGCAAACAAATGCACAACGGATTACGAAAAACAAAATAAGCTGAATCGAAAAGTTCTACATCAAGGTGTATTCAAACGATAATCTCTGAAACTATCACAGTACATTTCCTACATTTTACATAACGTTTTGTTCAACTGAATTGTAAATATTTGTGTAAGTCTATTGCGCTTTATTTTTGATTGATGTAAAAAGTGCATCTTTGACACTTGTGGCAAGTTCATTTGTATAGTGCAAGTTTAGCAATTAATTAGCTCAGGCGCCAGCAATGAGGGAGTTCGGTTTCATCATTTATCAGCTGGACACAAGACCAACATAGACGGAAAATGCTTTAATGACCTTTATTAAAATGCCTGGTGGGACTTTAGTAAAATTAGCCCTCGTCGCACTTACTATTAAATCAATGTAAAGGGTCTTTCATTGGCGACTTGACAACTTCAAACTTTCAGTGTGAACGCACCCTTTAACCGATTACCGAAGAACTGTCAACGTCAAAATAAAAACCAACACTTTCGTCATGGTGAAGTACACGAACAACGTTTACAAATATTCAAATTAACTACTGAAATTCCGAGTCGGTGGTCGCAACTTTAAGAGGAATTCCATCGTAAAAACATCTTCAGCGATGAAGCTCATTTTTGGTTAAACGACCTCGTCAATAAGCAAAATATGCATTACTGAACTGGTGAGAACCCTCATGTGCTTCATGCAACAGCACTTTATCCGCAAAAAGTCACTTTTTGGTGCGGTTTTCATGCCGGTGGCGTCATTGGGCCGTGTTTTTTCATCGACGAAAATGACCGTCGCGTTACTGTAAAGGGTACTCGTTACAGAGACATGTTGGAGGGTTGTTCCTTTGAGCAATTACATGAATTGGACAACAGTGATATGTGGTTCCAACAAGACGGTGCCACAAGCCACACAGCGGGTGCATCAATCGAGTTATTGAACAATGCGCCCGATCGGTCAATTTCGGCCTCTGTTTTTCATTTTGCCCCTTGGCCCGAGGCCAACACTTTCTTATTTCATCACAAAAATTAGCAATAACCAAGTTCACATATTGAAAGCGACACTGAATTCATTCATTCTGACTGACGACGTTTCATTTTCGTTTGTTCCCGTCATAATAGCTCAATTTCGTATTTTTTGTCTTGTAGCTGTCACCTTATAACGTTGCCTTTTTTCTATTTTTCTCTGAAGGGTAGTAGCCCGCACTTTTTGAAAATGGCCCTCAATATTTTTTTCTTTGTGGCAACGCTGGTCTCAGTTCGGTGACCGTGTTATCTCGGGAAACGGACCCGTCAAGTCAAGATCGTGTATGGATCGTATGGAGCTAAATTAAATCATTACGTTGTATGAATAAAAACTAGCATTTGCTTTGAGTGAAAGGTTTTAGCAAAGTAAAATCCCTTAGCAAATGCTTCGAATCGGTATGAATAAAAACATAGTTTGCTAAAGTAAGTTCGAAAATTCGAACACAGCATTTACTTCGCTGTATATGTCCTTGCCTTGCAGTTCCTGTCAAACCTGACCAGTAAAATTGAATTTTTGAATTTTAATTGAGATTGTAACGAATTTTGTGGAAATTGAAATTAAAAATTAATAATTGCACATGGAAACATAAATTTTATTTGCCAAATCGTTTGGTGATGTTTGATTTCTTCCTCGGTTGACTGATGAACACCAAGATCTTCTCCAACACCAACCTAAACACATAAATTTTTCACTTGTTAAGCCATGAATTTTGAAATGTTTACCTGAAAGCCCCGATCTCTTAAATACCTTAGTAAAGATTTAATTTTCTGGATATTTGAAAGAGCACCACCATGCGTCCCAAAATTATCATTTAAAAAAGTAATAGCCAAAATGTCCACGTTTTTACGCGTGAAAGGAAACAATTGCTTGAAGTTATTATCGTCACCAATTCTTCTTTGTTTATACTGTTTTTGTTCTTTTAGCACGAACGTTAACAACAAGAGATAAAACAGGTATGTGTAATGCGAAAACTTATCGCATCCACATTTTCCGTGGTTTTCCTGCACGAACAGAACTTAATTTAACTATTTATAAACAAAACATCGAAAATTCACAATACTTAAACTGTTTTATGTAAAGAATGTGCGTACAAAATATTAAGCAAAAGGTCTGAGTCAACTAAATAGCAGACTCAGAGTTTGTATAGCATTTGCTTTGTCTGATAAGTTTTATCCATACCGATCTGAGTAAAAGGTCAGTGCCGCCGCTTTTCGAACATGTCAAAAATTGGAACTAACTCAAATTGGGTTTTATTCATACGAAATGTAGCAAATGCTTCGATTTTGACAAGCCGGTGACGTTAGAGGAGCTCAGAGCTACCATTGAACGAGAATCGGTCGAAATGTGCGGCCGAGTCATCGATTCACGTTCCCGTGGTGTCGAAGTCGAATTCCAAATTCCGAATTCAAGCCAGTAACATTTTTGTCTCAAGTAGTTTAAATTTCATTTAAAAAAGAAGTTGTCAAGTCCTTAATGAAAGACCCTTTAGATCGATTGTGAATTGGTGATGCCCGTAGGGCTCCCATACAATGGAACCAGTAAAAATCTTTCTTGGCGCATAATTTAATCAGATCATTTCCAAACGAGCAATTGACTTACCATCCACTGTTTTTTTCCACCAATTTGGTTCAGCCAAAGAGTTGCACGACAAGCTCAGGCAGTCTCACAAGCCACTAGATATAGGAAAACATGAACTCGACCATTCACAGCTGCTTAATTTACTTACTCGTTTAAGATGTAGGTAGATATTTTTAATTGATGCATATGTATAGAAAGTGTGGGACCTGTGCAGAAAGGTACCAAAGCAAGAGTATTTTGAATAAATTGTGGTATTTAAATTCCAAAAGGGACCATTAAATTAGATTATTAATTTATGCATCCGTTAATAATTAATATATGGATTTGTTTACAACATTTTCTTATAAATGCAGACCTTTTCAAAGTTTTCTACGTGCACTGGTGTTGTATTACGTCTCTAGTAGATAGCTCGGTGTGCACTGAGTCTGCACTGGGACTGGTCAAGTGTTCACTGCCAAATGAGAATTGTTTGATTTTATTATTTAAATTCATAATTTGGCCAAAACAAAACTTCCTGCTACAGCATGAAATCATGCTAAAAAAATGCTGGCATGATTTAAAAAAAAAGAGGCTAAAAATAAAATAATCCTGCAAAATTCAGCGGGAAATATGCCAAAATGGTCACACTGACGAACATAATCAGTTTAATGCCGCATTTACACGTTCACACGTTCCTAACGCGGAAGATTAAAGGGATGCTAAATAGCCGTGTGACTGAAAGGGACGGCATTACTCAACACGCAAAAAAATGTGACACGTTTTTTGGTCGGCCATCTTGTTTACGTGGTAGAAATTATGCGAAAGCTATGCATGTTTATATTTTTATAGCGATGGCTTACGAGATTTCGCTTTCCTAGAAAACAAAATGGCTTCCGCAAGTGATAAACTTATTTATTTCGTGTAACTGATTGATGAATTACTAAAACTAACTACCACTCTTATTTAAAATCAGAAATATAAATGTTTTCAAGTGATTGCAGAGATGTTGTTCGCCGGAGGGTGCGGCAAGAAAACTTCCTGATTTGGTTTTGGCGCCAAGCGGGGGCGAGTGGTCTCATTTTTTAGGTAACTTCAAAGCGCGTTTGCCTGCGAGGCTTACTTTTCCAACGGTCGTTCCATGATTTCCACTCAACGTGCTTTTCGTACTCGCTTCAACATCCATCCCGCAGGTCGCGTTCCTGGCCGGCAGTCGATTGTTTCATTCCAAAACTTGATGAACTGGACCTTGGTGATGTGTGGTTTGAACAAGATGGAGCCACGGCCCACACAGCACGAGCATCGATGGATCTTTTGGGGGAACATTTCCCCGATCGTCCAATCTCCTTGAGGGGCGACCTTACGTGGCCGGCGCACTCACCTGATTTGGCTCCGTTCGATTTTTTTTATGGGGTTACCTTAAATCTATCGTTTACACCGATCGACCTCGAACGTTTAAATCATCTGAAAGACAACATTCGTGAAGCAATAGCGAACATACCCATCGATATGCTTCAAAGAGTTCAGAGGAGCTTCGAAACGGAGGCCATCACTTGTCCGATATCATCTTTAAAACCATGTAATGGAAAATTTAGATCGTGTGTAACAAGAATAAACAAGTTTTGTCACGGTATGTCCACTACTTTTGGGTTTATTTCCTTTGAAAATCAGCAAGTTTTCTTGCCGCACCCTGTATAATTATGGGTAGAACATCCATGACATCCATGACACAGAAAAGTTTTAGCACTAAGGCTTGTGTCACCAGCTTTATATCTCAAAGTTGTGATGCTGTTTTTTAAAAACAACCTAGACCAATTTAACAAAGGTGTTATAACCGAAGCCCGAACCGAAGCCTCCAAGGACGAACAAGGGAACATCGTAGTAGAATCGCAATCGATGCTTCTTACTTCTGCAGACTGTTTAACGGCGATGACGAACTAAATCCCGCTGTCAATCAGAATGAACCATTCAAACAGGACGATGAAGATCAACAATACCGTCCACCCGACCTAGACGAAGTGAAGATAGCTATATCTAAGCTTAAGTCAGACAAAGCCGCTGGAGCAGATGGCCTAACCGCCGAACTGTTCAAAGCAGCAGGCGACGACTTGGTTAGGAGCATGCACCAACTCATATGTAAAATACGGTCGGTGGAAAGTATGTCCGATGAATGAAACCTCAGCATTGTTTGCCCGATCCTCAAGAAAG
Organism: Cheilosia impressa; assembly: GCA_948293265.1. Classification (NCBI taxonomy): domain Eukaryota; kingdom Metazoa; phylum Arthropoda; class Insecta; order Diptera; family Syrphidae; genus Cheilosia; species Cheilosia impressa. The sequence goes on along the minus strand of OX411881.1, from coordinate 50,345,522 downwards.
GAGACCCTTTGAACTGCGCCAATTACAGAGGTATCAGTCTTCTTAACATTGACTACAAGATCTTATCTGCCGTGTTCTGTGAACGCCTGAAGCCTTTCCTAAACAACCTGATTGGTCCATATCAGTGCGGCTTCAGGCCAGGAAAGTCCACTATAGACCAAATATTCACACTGCGACAGATCTTGGAGAAAACCCAGGAACTTCAAATCGATACCCACCACCTTTTCATCGATTTTAAGGCCGCCTATGACAGCATTTATAGGGACGCACATAGGAGAGCAATATCTAGGTTTGGCAAACTCGTCCGTTTGTGCAGGATGACGATGGAGAATGCACGCTGCTCCATCAAGGTCGGTAAAGAACTCACCGAGACCTTCGATGTCCAAAAAGGATTTAGACAAGGCGACGCGCTGTCATGCGATTTCTCCAACATCGTTCTTGAAAGAATAGTGCAAAACTCAAATGCCAACACCAGAGGCACGATCTTTCAAAAGTCCGTCCAATTACTCGCATACGCAGACGACATTGACATAATTGGCAGAACGCAGCGTGATGTTAATGGTGCGTTTGTGAGTATTGAGACTGAGGCCGCGAAGACGGGTTTGGCGGTAAATGAGGGCAAGACAAAGTCAACTGAAAAGGACACCCAACATCGACGTCTCGGACAGGACGTTTTCATAGAAAGATATAACTTTGAGGTGGTTAGGGACTTTGTCTACCTAGGCTCCGCTATGAGCTCAGACAATGACAGCAGAGCTGAGATTAAAAGAAGAATAACTCTTGCCAATCGCTGTTTCTTTGGGCTAAGAAGGCAATTGAGTAGCAAAGCCCTTTCTCGAACAACTAAAGTGATCCTTTATAAGACCCTAATAATCCCAGTCCTGCTCTATGGCGCAGAGGCATGGACTCTTTCAAAAGCGGATCAGGCTACTCTTGGTTGTTTCGAGAGGAAAATTCTTCGAGTGTTTGGTCCCGTCTGCATAGACGGTGAATGGAGGAGGAGTTACAACGACGGATTGTACGGGCTGTACAACGACATCGACCTAGTCAGAAGAATAAAGGTCCAACGACTGAGGTGGCTGGGTCATGTTGAAAGAACGGCCCGGACGCCGGACAATCTTCGAATCCACACCCGAGGGACGGCGCAGTAGATTAAGACCGCGACTCAGGTGGCACACGCAAGTGGAAGGGGACCTTAACCAACTTAGCGTGCGAACCTGGAGACAGCTGGCTAAAGATCGTGCTGGCTGGAGACGCTTGTTGGTTGAAGCCCAGGTCCACCCCGGACTGTAGCACCACCTTAAGTAAGTGAGTAAGTAAGTTATAAACTTTCATGTAACATCAGCTCCGCATTTTTACACTTCGACGCGGAAATTTGTTTATGAGGTTATGTTTACTCCAAATAGATCTTCAGTGCCATCAGTTTAAGGTCATTCATATAAGTACTTGTTTTTTTTTTGTTTGTGTTCAAGTAGGGCAGTATACTGCCCTTCGTCTCGTATACTCGTAGTCAGTATATTTGCTTGTGTAACAACCTCCAAGGGTTTAAGGCCAGCTCGTTAGATTCGAAAGATAACTTGCAGAGTATACAAATAATCGTGCTATTTTCGAGTTGAATATAAATATGTGTATGACTATCTGGCGCTTAAAAAGTTTCTACACCACAATGAGATAAGTTTAGCGCAAAGATTGCAAATCCTTGTAGTAAAGTTATTATTCAAAATACGAGTTGTTTACTTCGTTTTCCACCTCAAGAGGTACATTTTATTTTGGGTTAACTTTTAATTTTATTCTGATTACTTATGTGTGTTTGTGTATACAGAAATGATTAGTTATTTGGAGCGGGCGACATCGTTATCAGCATCTGTCTGAGGCGTGCTAAATGATGTATGTTCCCTTGCTGTTGCTATCAGTTGTTCTTACAACATAGCATAGACAACCTTCAGGCGCTATTAAGTTCAATTTAATAACGGTTTTAAGTGGCGCTATTATATAAATGGGGGTAATTTTATCAAACCTTGCATGTAGGTCTGCCTTTATACGAGCAGCCAGAAATAGAAAGCGGCAAGTTGCTTTTCACTTTCGTTTGAGATACGAGTATCGTAAGTGAAATTATCGTTGCAAATATTTGTGTAGCTTGATAGCAGGGTTGCGATAACTAACTCTACTGATTACGAGCTATACTCGTAGGTGCAGCTGTTTTCTTTTCCCCGGTCAGAGAGCCAAAGTCATTAGGACACTCTTGTCTTAAATTTGAGCTAAACTTAGTACGGAGATTAGCATGGTCAATGAACTTGGCAGCAATAGCAATGGTTGATACGAATTCTAATTATGCTGTTGATGTGTAGATGGACATAGTAACACAACAACTCCGCTGGGGTATCTAATCGTCAATAGGTAAAAGCAGTTGTCAAGTTGCAAACTTATTTATTTATTAATTCAAAACAACCAGCTCTAATCTCTGTCCTAATAATCAAAAAGTAGCACAGTTCAATGTAATTTCAAACGAAATGTAGGTTTGTCTTTTGGTTATATACGCCCATGAGAAGAGGCCAATCAAATCAAATACCCACAAATATTGGGTAGGAGTAATTTTGTCATTTTTTATGAATGCAGCAAAATTCATAAGAACACTCAAAATAACGTTCAGACTCCAAACAAACTCTGGTGTGTACTTTTGAAATAAAGTGCACGACTGGGTCAAACGAAACTTGCTCGTTCATCAAAAGTTTGGCGTCTACAGTACTATTTTATAAGCTCTTACACTTTACAAGGCAAAGCGTGGCAGTTGTTTGTGTTTTCTGATTTGCGAATGCATATTTTTATTTTTGACTGGAATATATTAAACGGAGTTTGAACGAAATTCAGTCAGCCGTTTGTCGCAATGTCAGAATTGATAAATATCTCTAGTTCGAATGAGAAAATATTATTGTCAAAAACAAAACGGAACATCAAATAATCGATATGTCATTAAGCTATTAACTAGAACCTCAATTCATTCGTTTCACAACTCTTGAAGTTATGTACTCATACCTTTATCTTCAAACGCTTTCGCGTTAGAAAATAAAACAATAAACGAACCTAATGCAATTCTCATTCGTTCAAGAATGGACCCTCTGACGTCTAAGTACGTGAAAGGGAAATCCGAAAGTAGACTATGTATACTTTCGTATCTCCCTTCACCTTTGTACAAATAGTTTTTTAAGTTAGGTCAAGTCTTCACTATGACATATGAGTCAAACCCAAATTGACAGCTCCGCGAGCAAGAGCTATTCGTTCAATAACATAAATGACAGCCATGTGGCATTCTAATTAAATAACGCAATCTAATGTGCAGGCAATACTTTACAGCCGCGTATATTCCTTTTATAATCGTTTAAGAATTGTTACCCTTTTAATCTTTTATATGAGTCTCAATAAAATCAATTCAATTCAAAACTCTAGTTCGAATGCATTATCTTTCTCTTACTACGCAATCGAGAAAGTATAAAATATGTCACCTTAAGCTAAGCTTCTTTTGTCAGCAGTTGTCATAACTCATAAGTAAGCACTTTCGAAAAGTCGTAATTTTTGTATTTTGCGGGAGTTGAATCGGAGGTTCTATACTCCAAGAAGGCATCCGTGTTCGGGTTTATCTTATGCTATCATACCTCTTCACTTTGTTAGTGAAAGCTACTACCGAACAGAGCAGAAACTTGACATAGATGGCGGTTAGGTCATTATTTTCGAAAATATCAGCAAAAATCGAAAGTCATAATTTCAAGTTGATTCAAGCGCTCATTGAAGGTTATGTTACAATGCAGCAGATTAATAACCAGAAGGTTTGCAAAAAATAAGAGCTAATAAAAACAAAGCTAAAGAAAACAAAAAGTAGGCAAACGAAATAACGATTCATAAACCGGGTGAAATAAATTCCCCTGCTGATTACTTAAAATCAGTAAAATAAAAAGAATGCATATAAGATAACGGCAAAAACACGTTTCTTAGATAAAAGTAAAGCGGATTAAATTATTTGCTTACGTTGGTTGGGCCGCATTTCCATATTTTACCTTTTTCAGCTAGCTCTTGTTATTAAAAAAGTCTTAACAATAACAAGATTAGTACATTTACAGACCTATCCACTATTTGGGTGACAAGACAACTCGAATCGTTTCCCTTTCGAACAGCTTTACAATGGGGACATTCAAGTATCTAGTTTAGTAAGACTGACAGCTCTCTGACTAGATTGTATCTCGGTTTTGATGGGGGGAAATCGGTCAAATGAGCAGCTGTTTCAGTAGGCCTTTATGGAGGGGTAGTCAACGAATCTAGTCAAGAAATTCGTGACTGAGTACTAAGTTGACAGTTCTCATATGTGGCTGACGCAGAAAAAGTGACGTTCCCGACCAATCTAGTTTTTGCGTTCAGGTTACATCTCATCCAGACCAATCTAGTCGACTTAATATAACTAGATTATTGAATGCGGCCAATCACACTATTCGAACGAATACATAAACCTTGTCAACTGTCATTATCGATTTTATTATGATGTAGTAATGTCGTTTTCCATTGGTTTCACTCGGGGATCCACTCATTCTGAAATCCAATGGAATAGCAAAACTGCTTCTGACAGAATCCACCAAAGTATTGGTGAAATGCCAAAAAATAATCTACGGCTGCTGTCAGCTGACTTGTAATAAATAAATAAATATATTCTGTTGCTACTTTTTTTTTGTTTTCTAAAGTAAATATGAATGTTTTAATAGGCCAAATCAACATAAATATCTCAATTTCATTTGCACGCATATTTTCGAATCTCATGGCGAGAATAAAACCTGATTTTCGATTGAATCGCTAGCAAACTGGGATAGATAGGGATGGACACTGGACAGGCCTTATAAACCTGTAAGGAAAATTCTTATCCGAAAAATACGATACGTTATCCTTGTTACAACAGTTCTCTTTAAAAACGTATAACCCGTTTAATAGTACCTAATTGAGGTGCCACAACAGTATTTCCTCAATAATGATGTCACTTGGCATTGTAATAAAGCTTTGACAATGTTGTTGAACTTCTTTGGCATTGAATTTTAGTGACATAAAATTATATTATTCATGAAATTTTTGTTGACATTTGACCATATCATTAATATTATTAATCGCAAAAATTTGCTGGGTGATATTTGAATTGTCCAATAAAGAAAAATACGAGCAAGGTTATCAAATTCTTGTTGTTATTAAGATAGAAACAAATCCGTCGTATTTAAAAGAATAATTTGTGCATAAATGCGCTAAGCTGCACTAGGTACGCCCATATTGTTGATTAGGGGTTTTTTTTTTATCGTTACATTTTCGGTTATATTGTACTTGTTTCGAAATTGTCGATAATTGTCATTATCTTTGTATGCATGTACAGATATTTGTATATTTAATAATTACTCTGTGTGAGTACTTTTCAAGGAATAAATGTTGAATTGGAAAACGTGAACAATTGGTTGGTTGTCAATTAAGCAATACGCAAATTTATTAAACAAACAGAGTTTTTTGTTGTTAAGCATTTATTTATTTTATTTTATTTTTTGGCATTTGTGTAACATTCGCATTAATGTGGTATTCGATTGGGCGCTCTCAGAGCACTTTTTTTGCTCTCAGAGCAGTTTTTATGTTCGTTTGGTACAAAAAAAGCAATCTTTTTCAGATTTCAGAGCACTTTTGCGAATCTGGATATTTTCTCAGATTTGCTTCAGATTTACCAATACACTTGCGTTTGAGTTTGACAACTAGTGGAGTTTGTTTACATTTTAGTGAAATTTTTCAACTGCAAAGAAACGCATTGCATCGGGTGGATCTATTTTTGTTAATTATTTATGTACAAATGTTTAGAAATCAATCTGGGCGAGCATTTTGAATGTTTTCATATATAATTTAACCAGTGAATAGAAAACGCTTAGAAAAGTGTCGAAGGGTACACATATTGCAGACGCACAAATATCAACAAAAAAAAGAGCAAGTGACGTTTTTGTGTTCGATTAGCCACACGAAATCTGAAATCTGAGAGCAAATCTGAAGAAGCCCAATCGAATACCACATAAATGTCGAACATTTTTCCTTCTATGTACCCAATCTTCGAGATTTTCGTTCCCTTTGATCGATTTGTTCAATATACAATAAATATATTATATTTTTTTGTTTACTTAAGCTTAGTACGCTGCTCGAGCTAAATTTTAGCTCTCATACAAAATTTTCTCCAAAATTTAGCTGAGCTAAATTTAAGCGAACTCCTTTAGCCGAGTGGTACGTAGCTTAAGCTAAAATATCAAACTTTTGTTTCAGAATGTAGGTACTTCATGTATCTGTCAAAATTTAGCATGGTCATTTAATGGATCGGCGCATTTTCTTAAGCTAAATTGTGACAGATCGTTGTGCTTTGTTGCGGAATTATTACATTGACGAGAAGTACCTAGAATCTGAAATAGTGAAAATAAGACAGATTTCAATTTTCAAGGGAGTTTTTTCAATGAAAAGCTGTTGTTCTGTGACACTTATCCATAGCGTACGATTTTAGCTAATGTTTGGAGAGCTGCTGCAATTTAGTTAAAGCCCGTATGACACTACATTTTTTTTTTGGCATTTTTTCACACTTTTTAAATGAAACTAGAGCAGTACGAAACATTAGAAGGAGAATTCCCGATAGGAGTGGGTGCGTACACACCTTCTTCTTCAATGTTGATACCTCAAAAAAAAAAAAATGCATTAAAATCACATTTTTCAGCTGCTGGCAGTTTTTTTTGACATTTCAAGATTATTTGAAAATAAATTAGTTTGAAAATCTGCGGTTGCTTTGCAAACAATTGATACCCCTTTCGTATCACACTTTTGGTCTCTTTTACAAACCGCTGACTTTTCAGCATTAAAAAAATTAGGAAAAAAATGTAGTGTCATATGGACTTTAGCTCGAGCAGCGTACTAAGCTTTAGCAGTAGGTTCAAATATAATATATGTAGGTAATTCACTGAAGATTCATTCTTCTTATCTCGCTACACTAATTTTAAATTCGAAGCCATTTTCATATGGTTTGGTTTGATCACTGGCAATAAAGAAACAAAGTAAATCATGCTCTCCTCTCCACTTTTCTTTAATTTGAATACAATACGTCAGAAACAAAGGTTTACAGAGCATTTGCAACCTTTGTATTAAAATTATATTTTTGTTCGTATTAAAAAAAGTACTAAATTTGAATCATAAATTCACGCAAGTAAACACTTTTTCGCACAAGCAAAACGACAATTCTAATACCGAATTCGAAGTGAACAGCTGACATATACAAATGTCAGCGCACTTGCCAAACAAAAGCAAAGCGCAAGTACTATTACTTATTTTTAAATCAATAAAATATTACATATTAAACAATATCCGAAAGAATTAAACTTGGTAAAAATGCCGGTAAAAGAACACAAATATATTGTATATATTTTTGCAAACACACAATAATTGCGTTCCTTAACATTTTCAGTATGAACCTTCAATGGATCAGGAAGAAATTGAAAATGTTCGAGTGGTCGTTCGTTCACGTCCGATGGACAAATCGGAAATCCAAAACACTTCGTTGAATGTTGTGAAAGTGGATAAAATAAATCGATCGATTACAGTCATCAAACCAAATGCAACACCAAATGAGCCACCAAAAACCTACTTTTTCGACAATGTTTTTGGTGATGATTCTAGCCAGGTGAGTTTATTTTGAAAATGAGTCATTGGTCATTATAAAACCAAGTTTAATTGGCATTTACTTGAACTTCAAAGCGTACTTTACATTATTGGGAAATTTTAAAGCCATTCCCATCGAAAGTGAAGTCGAACCAAAGCGCCTAGCAGTGAGATATGATCTTAGTTTTGTACAAATATTGTTTGGCGTCTCCTTTTTGACTTAGCGTTCTGTCTACACTTTTTTCTGGTGACAAATAATATGCACAATGTGTGATATAAAAGGATTCGCTACAGTCCAGTCGTCAAGCACTGCTTTAAGCTCAAAAATTAAATATTAAGTGAGGAGCTACCGATGACAAATCAACAAGATCTTCATTTCCAAGAGGGCCTATGGAATCCGTGCTAGCAGGCATTAATTCTCTATGTATGCCCAGAATAAGATAGACATATCTTTAACCATTTGTTCGCATACCAAAACTAAAATTACAATTTTATCACAAAGGACAGGTATTAACATCTCAAAGGCCTCAAGTTAGACTGACAAAGAAGTCACAATTTTCACAAAATGCATTCAAACTTGCTTTTTTCCGCTTGAGTTTTGTTCAACGAAAAAATGTATACACTGTATACTCCACATTGACAGATCATTTGCTTATGCATAGAGTTTTGTTCAAGGCAGCTTTTTGGCATACTGGGCAAAAAAACATCATCCGAGTCAGTCCCTTGATTCAGGTATTTCTCTTCTTCTTCCAACTGTTCGATCAACTCTTCGTAGACATGTTGTTAAAAATCAAGGTCGGATTCCAAGCCTACTATTTTACTTACGAGTGTGTTAACTCCGACCTTACCTGCAATGCAAACCCAACGAGCCTCTCGTACACGAGTTCTGCATTTCTGCGGTAACAAATCACGCAGTTTAGGGGATCCAAATTTGCACTGTCTGCGTTGCGAGAGAGAAGTTTCTGTTTCTGTTGGACTGGATGGACAGTGTAAGACATTTTTAGGGGTAACATGCAAACTGTTTTCTTCAAAACAAATTTCAATGAAGAGCGGGTGAATGATTGTCAAAAGCCAGCTGATGGGATGCGTCTGATACGTAGACATCTCCGACATCTCTTCTCTGTGGGTTGTCTCTGATGATTTAGAGTTGGCGCTTTAAGATCAAGATTTATGGTGCACTTAAGCATCCTACACCTCGCGGACCTTTCTAGTTGATAGATTGAAACTTGAGAAACCATGATGATTGCGATATAGAGGTGTGGCTTCGAGTGGCACTAACAACTCCAGATGCACAGTGACCGCTTATTGTGTGACTCAGGCATCCAGAGACAAAAACCAGATGCGTTCTCATGCCTACGAAATGAAGTTGGCCTTTTATTCAAAACACAAATAAGAATTGTTCAATTTCGTAGTAGAATAAAGTCGGAAACTTTTTCGTTAAATTGATTTCGTTTTATTTTGTAACAATCATTAGATATACAAAAGGTTGATGGCAGGCACTATGACACACTTGTAGCGCTTTGCTATTGCTAATACCTATAAATGTTTGTAGTTTTAGTTTGGCCTTTTCGAATGGACTCGCAGTGATGTAATCGGTTCTCTCAAAAAAATATACAAATAAGAAAAAATAAACATAAAACGTAACAAAACAATGAAATAAATATGAATAGCTATGCACGAGAGAGTTATTTTTATAAAATAAGTGTAAGTCGTTCAATCTAGGTCGCCTCGAGATCCGAAACGAATCGTCACCAATAAATCAATTAAGAATATAACCGCGGCCACCAACGCGACTGATGCAGTGCCCAGCACTAAGTCCAAACGTTGCATGTTCGGCTGCCAGTAGTTGCGATCCTTTGTGTTGGCCCAGTCCCTGAACAGGAGTGCGGTACAAGCGAGAACCAAACAGAATCCCACAAATGACCACACTGTCGCCGTTTTCCATGGTGTTCTTTTTGATAAACGGAAAAGAGATATTTATGGAGGAATTTAATTGAATTTCAATTGCAGCCTGCACCATATGGGCGAGCTTTGAAACTTACGCATCTCCAAACATGGCCATAATTAAATAAATTGACGTATAAATTAACAGACAGCCAAAGGTCACATAGCAGAGGCCAACGATGCGTGGTGTTACAAAAATTCGAATATGAGAATGTGTTGCTGGTTCATCTATCAGTCCGATGCAGCAGATCATAAGACACTGAAAGTATTGGATTAATTTAAGTTAATTGCCTTTAATCGACAAGTAGTGTAGTGGGCTTACCAATTCCAGAAACTTGAGTACGACCAGGGCGTAGGTGGCTTTTTTCGAACCTCCACTCGGGAAGGTGTTTTCTTCGGCCGGCGACATCTCAACTGTTGATATTTCTGAAAGGTGGCAGACATTAAATTGGGATATCAAAGGGCTGTTGGAAATTGCTTCGAATATATGGGAAATATTTGAGCTGCCAGCAATAGAGTTGATTTGAAATTGTTTTACTTGCAAATATTTCAATTAACACTTAAGATCAAATTAACTGCAAGAGCAGTAAAGTTGATTCTACTGCGCATTATTTTCAACAACACCTTGAGTTTGAGCAGTGGGATCGGCCTTTTTCAAGCGAATTATGCCTTTAAAGGGACTGTTCCGATGTCTTCTACTACTATTGGGCACTTTTGAATGATTAGCTTCCACGGCTTGAGGAATTTCTGCTTCCGGAGAACCCTCCTTGATGTCACTTAAAAATATTCCATTCCATGAGAATGCGCGTCTTGTACTTTTCGACATGTTTGCTACTCAAAATCAATTTACACAGTGCTTTGCCCGAGCACGAACTAAAGACTGGCAGCCGCTTGCGTAGTCTTTCTCCATCAAGCGGTCATCTGTAGCACAAACTAAATATGAGAGCTATCTTAATTGGACGTATAGTCTAAGTCTACCCTAATTCATACGCAAATTCTGAAAAGCACTCTCTTTCGGGCCCGCTCTTAATTTGTCTCGTCTTTTAAGAATGGAGTACTTTAGCCAGCGTTGCCAGACGGTTAATATATTTCCCCCCAGACAAATCTGAAAAACCCCCAGATTTAGCTATTTTCAAGAAAAAACCCCCTACATTTTTTTCCACCCAAATGATTGTGAACTTTTCGCAAACGCAATAGTGTGTGATGCATGTAGCTTTAGATAGGGGTTAATTAATACACTGGCACTTCTCAATGAATATTGGAATGCGTTGGAATGGAATGGAATTGCCAGACATGTTTACATCGGACATAGGTAAGGTACTCGAATATACATTGATTTGGTTTGTTGGTGGTGCAGTTGCTTTATAGCTTACTATTACGATGCTTTTTAGTGAAAAAAAAAGAAATTAATTGAACGCATTTACAAAATAAAACCCCCAGATTTCCCCCTAAACAATTTTCCTCCCAGATTTCCCCCCGTCGGCCAAAAAAACCCCTAGATCTGGGGGGAAAACCCCCAAACTGGCAACGCTGACTTTAGCGAACTTTGCCACTGCAACTTCACTCGTGTATAGGGGCAAGTGCGTGTGGTCAATTGCGCCATTTTAAAGACGTCCAGTTGCAGTGGCCTGCGAATTTCAAATAGAGAGACATACGAGCTCTGCTAAAAGTTTGTCATTATTTGTTCGGTAATTTGCAGTCTACAACGAAAAGAAAAAAACGTCCAACAGCTTGTAGGTTGCAGGCGCTTTGTCCTCGACTTCATTCTGCATTCTGCTTCTCTGTTTTTAAAAATTCACAAAGTTTTTTGAAAATCTTTCAAATTTTTGAGGTTATTCGTAAAGTACACATTTTTCATTCATTTGTTTAACAGTCTGTCCCAAACAAAATCTACCAACGCCACAAAGGAATCGACAAACATTATGAAAGCTGAAAAAAGTACTTAAGTCACATTAAGTAAAAATCTACCAAAGGGCCAATCGCAATCGGGAGTCAGTTCTAAAAAAAAAAAAGTACTAGAATTTAGTTGACAAATTGAACAAGTGTCAATGACAGAGCATATACTGCTCAAAATTTATTTTAATGTTTAACTTTAGAAAAAGTTCTCAAGAAAATATACCATCACACGTCAGTTTCGTTCATCTATCAACGCGCCTCCGATCTGTAAATACTTCGCTGCAGTTTAATTATACACGACCGACACGTCAAACTAAAAGTCACGATTATCCGTCATAGTTGAGTAAATATAATAGCGATAGTTTAAAGACCAACCGTATCCGGTCCTTAATTGACAAATCATAAAATAACAATTTAAAAACAATTTCAAACTCTCGTTCTGCCTGCTGTCAGCCGCATCTACTCCGAACAGTGGTTTTCAAAAATACCTATGCTTCGTAGATAGTTCATGATTTTCTACTTATGAATTGAAATACCAATGACACCTCTCTAAAAGTATAAACGCCAATAACACCAATAATCAGAATCACTTCAGTAAGTTTTTGTTTTTAGAAAAACTATTCTAGGTCATTATGTTTGAATTGTGTAATAGAATAAAAGGGTGTAGTATCATTCGTCATGCATCAACGCATAACCGAACCAAACAGTTATAGTTTTTTTTTTTGAGAAAATCAAGGTTAATGCTACATAGCACTTTTGGTCGGTGTATACATGTCTGTTTAAAATGTGCAAATTGTTGTTAATAGATTGTTTGTTAGTTCTATGCGGAGTCACGATTGTATAATGTAGCAGACTGAGAGAATGGAATTTATTGTCATTTCGAATCAATGCACTGCCTGTATTTTTCGCTTGTGATAAAGAGTAAAGACCTCGCTTTGTACGGTTAGGACTTAATCACACAAATCACGCACTGCGTACGGTTTAAAGGTGCCTCTACACGCACCACCCACTGAACACTGGCCTACATGGACGGGCTGTGCGGGAACGGTCAGGACGCGTTATCACGTACATCACGTTTACGATTCACGTTCGCCAGAGCAAAATGATATAAACTAAACGAAGTTCGTAGAAAGCAACATTCATTCTATAACCAGTATTTGTCGCGCCCCACAAGCCCGCAATGTGACTGACTACAGTCTGACGACGTAATGTGGGAAAATGTAAACAAATAAATGGAAAACTCCAAAGCGTGCGAGTCAGCCACTATTTATGCATGTAGTGGTTGTTAGATAGAACTGGATTTTTTTTTCTTTCACATTTGCTTTGAACGAGAACGGCCCAGCGTCATGCCACACCTGTGTTAATTATTTTCGTTCGAAGAGGCGACCCGAGAAGATTTGGCCAATCGATTTCGAATGGCATTTGCACTTGGTTGGCAAAGAATACCGCCCGTCCCCCAATCAGGTGTTGACGTTCCCAAGGAACGCGCACAATTAGCGTGTAATGTGTGCACAACTGGCGCCTGATTTTAATAATTTATTCAACATTCCAACCAAAACACCAGCACCAGCTACGTGCGTACTTCGACTGACACACATTCAAAACTATGCACTACTGCGGTTGGTGCAGTTGCATCCGACAGATAGCCCAACTCCGGTTTTGCCAACATTACGTCTCCATGTTTAGTAAATTTAATCGAAAGTTTATACAAAGGAAACCAGGATGATATTCAATACTTTCACAAAAAGAAAAACATTTATTACTTCACTGCTCGTGGTGCGCTATTTGGTTAGACTGTGTTCGTGTGTGCTTTTTAAGGCGTTTCCAAAACGTAAATCACGCAAACTTATTAGTACTGTTTTTTTTATAAATTATTATTTAGTCTTTGTTCAACTGCAATAATTGCAAGGTGAGTACCGCGCGAAACTTGAGTTTGGAATTTAAAAAGAAAACAACGTATTAACTTCGAAAGGCGCAAAAACAAAATAAAAACAAACAACGAAATAGAAACTTGATATCCGTTGTAATTCCACCACGTTTCGACTGCAAATGGTTGGGTCGATCTCGCATCAACTGACTACAACTCCACACTCCATTCTCGGCTAAGCTCGGGTTCGACGAAAGTGCTATAAGAGAAACTCTCCTTTGCGACGCGACGATAGAGATAGACCAAGACCAAGACCAAGACCATAGATGAGCAGCGGCTACAGTTGTATCGTTTGTTATTCTCAGACCAGACTTTTGAATGCGTTATAGCTAACATTGGTCCGAGGTATACACATGTTGGATGGAACGCACACACCCATGTGCACATGGGATTACAGGGTGCTTCTTTGTAGTTACTACAGTGCTTCTCTCTGACTAATTAAATTCGAATGAACATATGGACAATTAGCGGAGAGTGAGTGGTGGGGGTGAGGGTAGACGTAGCAAATGCATTGCAAACTTGAGAACAATGAATGGATGTGATTATACTGCTACTGCGAGTACCTATGTAGCGACGCAAAGTAATGGGTTCCGTTTCTATGCCACAGTGGGTAGTAGTGTACTCAATTAAACGGTCTGGTAGGAAAAGTATCCGACTAGCTGTGGGATGTTTGGATAATTGTTTACTTTAGACATGGAATGACCTAATTCCAGGCTGGCCTTCAGTATCGAGAAAGATGGTTCAAAATTAGGCCTCAGTTATAGCCATACGTAAAATGCAACCGAAAACAGTATGGAAATGAGTTTTTTTTCCAACGTTTAGGCGGTCATAGCAAAAAAAAAACTGTCAGAAAAATTGCTCCCTATGCAAAAACAATTACAAAAAAACCAATCACCACTGATTGGTTTTGGTTTCCATCAGAAATCCTGAGAAATGGAACAGTAAGAAAATTAAATATTGAGTGGAATGATTTGGTTTACTTTTGTGTAATTGTAATTGTATTGAATTTAAAGATAATTGTTTATTATTTTTTTTTATAAACTTACTTTATAATACCAGAACTACTTGACCGACATAGCCCATTTTGAATACCAACCTGACGCCGGTAAAAAAAAGTCCTTTCACCAAATTTCATTCAGCTACGTCAATTACTTTGGGCGCCGTCGTGCTTTCAACAGACAGAGAGACAGACAGACAGACAGACAGACAGACGGGCATGGCTAAATCGATTCAGAATGTGATCCTGATTCAGAATATATATACTTTATGAGGTCTCCGGTGACTCCTTCTTGGCGTTACAAATGTATTGGCAAAGTGAATATACCTTCCTCTGGAGGGTATAATAACAATGTCGATGTTTCTCAATCAAACCGCCATAATTGACGTGTCAAGATTGATGGCACAATGCAACTTATTAATTATTGTCAAAGCGAAACGTATACGAGAAATTTAAGGCGCTTAAATACAAATGACAAATCGTACGGAAAATGCAGAATCCGCGGAATAAAAAGAATTCTTTCGAATTTTAACGCAATGCCGTTCCTTAACTTGAAAAATTCGAGCAAGATATTACCTCTCCACTAAGAATCTTATGAATTTTTACTCAACAAATTGCTTGGTGTAAGAATTGGAAAATGTGGTACCTGACAATTAACACATGATTTGGAATTTGTTGTCTTATTTTGCGTACTCGTACATATGAAATGATATCAACAGGTGGTTAAATAAAATTGAATGCACATTATTTTCAAAAGTGCCGACGAAGATCGTCGTCCTCCAAGAAGGGACAATCTCCTCTACAGTGTTGCTCTTTCCTTTTCTGAAATGCTTTTAGTTCAATCAGTTCCAACTCTTCCATATACATACTCGGATTCATGAAGAAGAAGTTCGATTAATTCCGAATCACTTTCATCACTAGATAGATAAATCAACTAATTTTGTTCGTAATTTTGTTTGACTTTTATGCAGGTATCTTTTATTTTTCATAGATAACTACAAAATCGTTCGCTAACTTTTTCGAGTTTTCTGATTTTCAAGTTTAAAATTGTTGTGGTTGTGATATTATATAAAAAATACAGAGTGAAATGTCAAAGTGACACTTCACGTCAAATACTTGCGCATTTGTGGATCAAACAACTTAAAAAATTTGGATTCTATTGTTAACACGAACGACGATAAATTATTTGGATATTGTTCATACAAAAATACTAAAATCGCTATTAAAAAATGGTGGGTTAGGGTAGGAAGGTGAAAAATTTAGGTTCCTAGATACCTACTTTTTGATGCCAAATCTAAAAAAAATACAAAAAAAAAAATGTTCGTCAAAAATAAAAAGCAAAAAATTGTGTGGAAATGGGTGTCCACCTAGCGGTATGAAATATACTTTACGACCGATTGTCATGTCTATACCAAACATAGACAATAAATTTCATAAAAATCAGTTCAGCCGTTTCGGAGGAGTACGGGCTGCGTAAAAGTTATCAACTCGTTATTCAGCAGTTACGTCAAATTTTTGTATGCTATCTGGGCACTCATTCCGTAATTTTTCAGACGATTATCGTCGAAACCTCCAAATAGTAGCAAATGTAATGAAAGCTGACAATAGAGAAACAAATTTGGGCAGAATATAACTTTTTATGATCATCAATGTTTCAAAATCGATTGCGCAGTTGTTTATTAATACGGGGGCTAGGGTTAAGTGGTCAAAAAAAACAAAAGAAAATTTGTACGGTTTCGTTTTACATACGTTTTACTACGGCCTTATAAAAAACATCAATAAGTTTCGAAAATGTTTATGTTCATGGCATTCACCTCTTCCAGATATAACACCCGGTGATAGATGTTGAATAAAACAAACCTGGGTAATGCTGTCGTCCTCGCCTGCTGAAACCGCGTATTTTCCGGAGCAAAAGCGGTCTTATTTTTGAATCAATCACTGATCATTGTCTGACATTAGGTATTGATGGTAACTCGAACTCCAGCCTCATTTCTAAAAAAAAAGACATGATGTCAACTAATGTTATGACACTTCAAATGACAGCTGATTTTGACAGGTGTCAAATGCCAACGCTACCACGAAATGAATGACCCTGTACTACCTGTCTTAATTTATTTTAATGGACGGAGTCTTTTGGCTGTGTGACTTGGTTCACTTGGACTAACATTTATTTTTCAAACAGAGTGTACATATTTTTTATAGGTAAACTGTTGAACTCTGCGTAATTTGCATACACGTTCGATTTGTCTAATAAAATCAATAGTATCAACAAATTAGCCGTTGACTGGGTAGGTAGGTATACATTTCAGTAATTGCGCGCCTATACTACCAAAGGACACTCGCCGTCGACACACACTTAAAATTCGTTACAAGTGCCCTTCGCAGACTATGTACTTTCGCATGAATGAGGTAGTTCATTGCGAACTGCGAATTATGGTTCCATCTAAGGGAGACATTGATTTTTTAACGTGTCAAAGTAAATTCCCACTCGCGGGGAAATTGTGAATGCAATTTTCTGTTAATATTGTAAGCCGCAGAAAAGTTTGAATGGGTGGGAATTATTATGAGAATTATCTTGCTTAACCTCTGCGGTCGACCTTGGAATTGTTTTGACATTCGTCGCCAATTGCTTAGGGCGAAACTAAGTGCTCCAAAGAGAGCTGATTGTCTTGGGAGCTTAATGTATGAGTAGGTGTGGTGTAGACAAATTTTCCGGTTGACTGATGCATTAAAACTAGAAAAGTCTGTAGGTATTTGTGCCATTTAGCTGTTGTGTCATGTTTTGGATGATGAAGCCTTATCAATCTTCAAACTGCCTTTTTAGATCGATCTATATGTGGATACGGCCAGACCAATAGTCGAAAAGGTACTCGAGGGCTACAATGGCACGATTCTGGCATACGGGCAAACCGGAACAGGCAAGACATACACGATGGCTGGTAATCCTGACTCACCCCAGACGAAGGGCATCATTCCCAATGCTTTTGCGCACATTTTCGGCCACATAGCCAAGGCGAAGGACAACCAAAAGTGAGTAGTCGAATACGACGCATACTGTGACTAATTTTGTGTTTGAAGGTTCTTGGTTCGTGTCAGTTACATGGAGATCTATAACGAGGAAGTGCGCGACCTACTGGGAAAGGATGTCAACAAAAGCCTCGAGGTAAAGGAACGCGCAGATATTGGTGTCTTTGTGAAAGACCTCAGCGGCTATGTCGTGCACAATGCCGACGATCTGGAGAACATTATGAAGCTGGGCAATAAGAACCGAGTTGTCGGCGCTACGAAAATGAATCTGGAGTCATCGCGATCACACGCGATTTTCTCGATAACAGTTGAGTCCAGTGAATTGTCCGATGGAATTCAACACGTGAAAATGGGTAAACTGCAACTGGTCGACTTGGCTGGATCCGAGAGGCAAAGTAAAACCCAGGCGACCGGTATACGATTGAAGGAGGCTACCAAGATCAATCTGTCGCTGTCGGTACTCGGAAATGTCATCAGTGCTCTGGTCGATGGCAAGAGTACGCACATTCCGTATAGGAATTCAAAATTGACGCGACTGCTGCAGGACTCGTTGGGTGGAAATTCCAAAACGGTTATGGTAAATTAAAGTTTTCCCCTTGTTTTAGCAAGTTCGTGGAAGTAATTTGGTAATTTTGTAGTGTGCCACAATAAGTCCGGCCCACAGTAACTATGTGGAAACCATTTCCACTTTGAGGTACGCCAGTAGGGCGAAGAGCATTCAGAACAAGATGCACATCAACGAAGAGCCCAAAGACGCACTGCTGCGACATTTCCAAGAGGAGATTGCCCGCCTGCGCAAGCAGCTGGAGGAAGGCTGTTTCGAGCAAGAGTCCGAAGAAGAGGAGGAGGAAGAGGACGAGGACGAGGAAGAGGAAGAAATAGAAATCGAAGCGGAAACCGATGTTACAAACGGATTGCCGAAGAAGACAAAGAAGAAGAAGAAGGCCGAAAAGACAGACGAGGAAAAGGAAGCCCTTGAAAAGAAGGCCGACGAACGTGAGCGGGAATTGGACCGCGCAAAGTAAGCCGTCAATTATCTATCCTTCCTCACAGTTCTAATATGTAGCTCTATTTCCAGATCCGAACAGGAGCAGTTGAAAACAAAACTAATGTCGTTGGAGACAAAGATCTTGGTCGGTGGCGAGAATCTCCTTGAAAAGGCACAAACTCAGGAGAAACTCCTGGAGAACTCCCTCGCCGAGTTGGATATGCGGGAAAAAACCGAAGAGGAGTTGCGAAAATCGCTTCAAAAGAAGGAGGTATGTTTCATTTAAAAAATTTTGTCTCCGAGTTATCTCAAACAATTTTTGTAGACCGAACGCATAGACATAGAGGAACGCTACTCAAGCTTGCAAGACGCCAGCACCGGCATAACTAAGAAGATACACCGCGTAATGCAAATGTTGATGAGTGTCAAGGCTGAATTGGCCGATCAACAGCAGGAGCATCAGCGTGAAAAGGAAGGCATCTACGAAAATATCCGTAGTTTGTCCAGAGAGTTGGCCCTCTGTGAGCTGGTCCTAAACTCCTACATACCGCAGGAGTATCAGGTAAGAGTTGAAAATCCACTTTTAAGAGTTTACTAAAACAACTTTCATCGCACTTTAGATGATGGTTGGCCAATACACCCACTGGAATGAGGACATCGGAGAATGGCAACTGAAATGCGTCGCCTACACGGGCAATAACATGCGCAAACACATTGCTGACAATGAACAGAACGCTAAGGAGGTAAGTCTTCGGATTAAAGCGGTAGGAAAGTATGAAACTAAGTACGATTTTATTGCCAGTTGGACTTTATTGACCTGTCGCATGTATATCTGAGCTATAACACGGAGGCTGTCACGAATCCGGTGCGCGCCAAGTCAGCGAGGCCAAGGACTTCCGGTGTGCCACGACCGACTACAGCAAGGCGGTACTAGTCGAGGACAAGTGGAGTTCATTATTTTTTTTAACAAAGCAAGGGGAAAACGTTATTTAAGTTGTGATAAGTTGCAATAACAATATGTGCAATTAGTTGTTTGGGTTCTTCATCGGGTTGTTTTTTTAAGAAATTTATGCACAACTCACCACAAGTTGGAAGCAGTGGGCAACGTCGTAACATCCATCGTAAATTCACGGACTAAATATATGCAGATTAAAAAGAAAAACTTGATTAGGTGAGCTGGGGGCAGATTCTGTACATCAGCGATCGTCTAAACGATATCGTTTTTGAAACTTTAACCACCAAAATAAGTCATATTCTGCTCGATTTGGAAATTTAACTCAAACTCGTAATTGTAATTTTATTAGTTGCTAGTTTTGAGGTCTATCCTTTCGACGATAATCGTCTGAAAGGTTACAGAACTACTGCCCTGGTGTTAATTACACAGTCGTATGACAAGTGTTACTAAAACTTATCTCGCATATTTGATCGAATAATGTATACACAGACACACCTTGCTTACCTATTTCTAGTTTTATTTTACAGCACTTGCCAGTATTTTGATTGACGTAACCAGTTTAGTTAATACATGTGGCAGAACTACTGAGCGAGGGGTCCCATGTTAAAGCCCCGAAACTGCGCCATCTCTTGCGTACGCCTGACAAACATAAGTTAGTATTACGATCGTATTACGACAAAGCTTTTCGAGTAGGTCCCTTTTTCCATCGGAACAAATTTAGAGACACTTACCAAACTGGAAACCCGAACTAATTCATTCTTAGAAGCTTGTATATTTATTTTATATATATTTATTATTTCCGGACTGCCTTTCTGGCTCAAATGCATTTTTCAAATAGTTTAAGTTACATAAATCACTAATATTGAATATAATAAAACTTGTTTACACCAGATGCAACGATTTGTTTCAATTACAAGCTCTCCCCTTCGTTCATTTGTTCGTCCTTGGACAGATATTGTGTGGTCTATACTTATACTATTTTACATAGTAAATTTCTCTAATTAAATATTTATTCTTCTAAAAATAAATTATGTATTTGTTCCCCTTGAAAACAGTCTTTCGTGTGGAAACGTTCGTAGTAATAATTCAAATGACTCTGTCCCTTAATTTGAGGCTCACTGGGGTTTTCGGCACAAGCAGGAACTCGAACTCGGTTTCCAAGGGCTTAGGGAAACTTATATCGAAAGCCAGAACCATCTGCAAAATGTGAAAGTGTGTAAGCAGTATTTCGTGATTGTGAACCTTACCTTGGCTAATAGCAACATAACTTCCATTTCGACGAAGCGTTTGCCCGGGCAAGTACGTTTTCCAATTCCAAATGGTACTACTATCGATGAACTTTCAATGTTTACATTGAATGTGTCCTTTTCGATCCATCGCTCTGGTATGAAACTCGTGGCGTTCTTAAAGTTGCTACTCTTATGACAGGCGATCATATTTTGACAGAGAACGACAGTCTGTGGGGTAGATGCAAGTGGACAGTGTGCACTGTTAATGAGCGAAATCTAATTGCAACCGGACTTACTCCTGTTTTCAGGTCGTAGCCAGACAGTTTGGTGTCCTCTTCGAGTATCCGAGCTAAGCAAAAAGCCGTGGGCTGTATGCGATAGGTCTCTTGAAGGCAAGCCTTTGTGAATATCGCATTTGTAATGGCATCTTGCAGGATCGCCGAGTTTTCGTGCTGCTGGAATTCGGAAAATATTTTATCCGTTGCATCCTTGTGACTAGTTACGAAATGAAGAACGAAGATGAGAGTATTGGCCAGCTGAAAGTGAAGAATAAATGACCACAAGTCTTTAATAAAAGTATGCAAAGTACCGTCTCTATTCCGGCGGCAACAAAATCAATTATGGCAGACTTTTTATCACGAATATCAATATCCTTGAGCTGCAGGATACTTAAAAATATGCTTTTGACGTCTTCATCGTCCGTATCGCCACTGCCGCCTTCCTCGTATCGCAGAGCCTGCTCGACCATCTCTGAAATCATGCTAATAGAAAATTGCGTCATGTGATTCATAACATTTCCATCGCACTTACTCGTAGACAATATCCTCGCTCTCGGAGAACTGCGTGTACGTCCTTGTGGGAAAGTACTTCCACAGTCCGAAGCCGTAGTAAGAATCGCGCTGCGACACAAACAACTGCTTCACCGCACTCGCCAGTAACTTAATTTTGTCCGGTTGATCTGAATCTGTTGACAGAAACCCCATTCGACGACCCAGCATCAGTGTGCACACCGCCTCCAGTCCCATTAAATTGGCAATATCCTCAAAGTGTTCCACTTCAAGGGTGGCCGAGTTTCGCCTGTGACGCAGCAGCTCGACAAAGTCATCGCACACAGAGTTCAAAGTGGGCAAGAAGTTTTGCAAGATTTTTGGCGACGTTATGTGTGATGTTAGCGAGGATCGCAATTTATGCCATGTGGGTCCTTGCCTGAAAGAAGCCGAATATTTATTCCGTTTGCCGATTAAGGCGAAAATCTCACTCATTTGTAATTCCGACGCTAGCGTAACGATCCGGTCTCGACTTTCTATAGTAGACCACTATTTCCGTTGGCGGTCGAAACGGATACTTGCTGGGATATTTCAGAACCTTCTCGATGTCGATCTTGTCGAACAGGTGCACAACTGGCACTCCTCCAGGTGTCACTTCCAGCACTATTGGGCCATATTGTTCGTTCATTTCTAGACGAAAAGCAGCAGGCATGTTAACTAGCTCAGAAGATTGACTTTAACTGATCTCACCTCTGTAAGCTTCGTGTAACTGGGATATCTTGTACTGTCCCACTAAAAACGTCCATTTCGTGCCGAAAAATGGGAGCGGATACGGTCCGGGAATGTCCCAAATCGTCTGCGACGTCCGCGACAGCTTATTGCATCGTCTGCCGAGCGAGAATTGCTTTGATAGACTTGATTGCAATTTCTGGAAATTGTAGTTCAAGTACACTGCCAGCGCAATGATCATCGAAATCAGTAGAATAAAGGCCATCTTTGTCTGTTAGGCGAGTCGGTAACATTACAAGTTACTCGATGAAAGATATCTGAATCCAAACTAACTTATCAGCAGCCACCTTTCCACTTTGCAAACAGCGATACTACGAGTATTCCGTTCAAGTTCGCACTTGTCTTCTACACTGGCCCACAGGTTTATACGGTGGCGAAAGTGCTCCTGTGTGTATCTATGGAAAAGACACGCAAATGTATAGGTTAAATAAAACTCTAAACAAAAATATTAAACACGCGCATATAATAATTTATCGTTCAACCGGTATTTTGGTCATTTTTGCTGTCGAACCGAACAAAGCTACATACGTATGACAGTTTATTTGAATATTTTATTTAAGGCTAGAGTTATAGTTGGGCAGGATTTGTTTGTTTGTAATAGCTTGTCCCAATTAGTAATTTGTATGTACAAGCGTCTTGGTGTAACCGGGCACGACTGGTATAGGCGACTCAAGTGACGCAATTAAAAATGCACAGACAAAAACGTTCCTCCGTCGGCTACTGATTAGTTGAGTGTAATCTCGAACTTGAAACATTTTACGGTGACGCAGTCAAAGAACTGCTTGCACCTAGCACTGGCTTATAAATTGCGATCGTCATTTTCCATGATAATGAAAGCGATGAAGTGTGCGCAATGTTCTTCTGTCATAATCCGGGGGTGCGGAGTTTGAATGCGGTTGTCGCAAAGCCAAAGGAGACGTTTGAGCTATACTTTCAGGTGTCCGACTTTCGCAAGAGAACCTTAGAAGATGTAAGTATATAGTGTTCTTTACGTGCACACGCATTTCGATTGAAAATATATTAAACACGAATCTTAAATGCACTTCCCAACTCTGTTCTATACCTTCCCTTAAACATTCACAGAAATCCAATGTACTCCGGCATCTCCTACAGTCTCAATTTGCTTAACCCCTGCGCTGCGTGTACATCACACAACGCAATATACACTAAAAGTCGCTAGTCATAACTTCCTCCTTACCGCCCGCGTGAAAGTTGTAAAACAAATTAAATAATGTCTGTGCCTGGTCTCTGGTATCAGAATCGTGACGTCAAATATTGGGTGACATTGTAAGGCGCGATTAAGCAAAGATAGTCAGCATAATGTACTGTTGTGCTTCGTAGGAGATTTCAATGACAAGGTCAGCACTATTAATACCGTTGTGATAAGAAAAACTGTTGTGGTTGCTTTTGGAAGATTGGCTAAAATTTTATTTACATACGCGTCTGTCCAAGTGAATGTTTTTGTTAAGACTGCAATCAAAAGCTGTACAGATGTCAACAGTAAACATTTATGAGAATAACAAATGAAAAATAAAGCAAAACACTTTTAATTGTTTGAACTTGATGTCTATATGTGGCAGCAGGGTGTTTCAGTTATCCACCAGCATCATAACTTTTATAATAAAACAGGACTTGTCTGGGGCAAATTATAGGCCTGGGCACTCATTCCGTCATTTTTTTAGGCGATTATCGTCGAATCGATAGACCTCCAAAAGTAGCAACTAAAGCTTAAGCCTAGTATGCTGTTCCAGGAAAGCTAAAATTAGGCTCCTCTCCAATGTTTCTCTCCACCACTTCGCTTAATGTTCACGTAATTTTGACAGTAGCCCTGTTTTTTTTAGCTTCGATCTCAGCAAAGCAAAGTAAAGTAGGATTTTCAGCACGCAATTACAGCGCCCTACTTGACACTTCGAGACTCGCAGTAGTTGTTGTAATAAGTGTGTTGAAAATCCTACTTTACTTTGCTTCGCTGAGATCGAAGCTCAAAAAAAACACGCCTAGTGTAAGTTCCGTCAAAAAAAAGCTGATTGACTTTCTACTGTTAATTTGCTTTCGTTGGACATTTTGTTGCAAATATCGATATTATCTCTGATCCATCAAAACTTAGCTGTGGAAAAATGTATTTTGCATTAATAAGCTTACTTAAATTCTGTAGAGATTTTTCGTACAGTGGCTAACAAATTTAGCTTGAACTGCGTACTGCTTGGCTTAACCGCTTTGCTTGAATTTATCTTTGGAGACATTTTTGTATGGGGGCTTAATTCAAGCGTTAGCAGCATACTAGGCTTTAGTAAAAAAATGTTTCCATGCAAAATTCTCTCCAAAATTTAGCTGAGCTAAATCTAAGCGGACCCAGTGGTACGCAGCTGGAGCTAAATAATCAAACTTTTGTTTCAGAATGTACTTCATGTGTCCGTCAAAATTTAGCTTGTCCATTTAATGGGATGGCACATTTTCTCAAGCTAAATTGTGACAGATCGTTGTGTATTTGTTGTTCTGTTGCGGAAAAGTATGCAAGGATGAGCTTTGTTAATTATTACATGGACGAGAAGTACCTAGAATCAGAAATACTTGAAATGAGAGAGAGTTCAATTTTTGAAGAAAGTTTTTGCAAAGAACAGCTGTTTTCTGTCAAAATTTAGCTAGAACTTTAGCTGATGTTTGGAGAGAAAACTTGGAGACCATGGTTCGAATCACCACTTCCGTGAACGAGCTATATTTTTATAGAATTAAGTTGATTTTACATATCAAACAAAAACAAACTCCGTCACGTAATGCTCGTTAAAGGACAACGCGATTCGACCCCAGATAAAATTCGGTTTAGCTCGAGCAGCGTACTACGCTTAAGTGTCAAAATTACGAGTTTGAGACCTTAATCCAGTTAATTTTTCACAAATGTAATGAAAGCTGACGATAGGGAAACAAATTCGGGCAGAATATAACTTCTCATGGTCATCAAAGTTTCAAAAACGATATCGCCCCGACTATTATTGTTATACGGAATATGCCCCCTGTAAAGTACGATTTTCAGTACGCAATTACAACAACTACGCTCTGCTTGACACTTCGAGACTCGCAGTTGCAGTGCGCTGCAAATCCTACTTTACTTTTCTTTGCTGTGATCGAAGCTCAAAAAAGCACGCCTTGTCGAAACGATTTTTGATTTACAAACTTATAATCCTGTTTCCAATTTGCTGTTTTTATTTATT
The DNA here is from genome assembly GCA_948293265.1 of Cheilosia impressa. Lineage (NCBI taxonomy): Eukaryota > Metazoa > Arthropoda > Insecta > Diptera > Syrphidae > Cheilosia > Cheilosia impressa. The sequence goes on along the minus strand of OX411881.1, from coordinate 50,320,108 downwards.
TTAAATATGTAGATGACAAATTTAAAAAAATAGGTTCTCTTAAATTGAAGTGCTTCTAGTAAGGGTCACTCGGTAGTCCGGCTGCTGGCGTCTTTGCCACTCGTATATTGAAAGCAACATCATAATAGTGTTGTTTACGCAATTAGGAACTTACAGTGGCTTATCTTTAATTGATTTCTACTGGACTTTGGTTTTGCTTCTGCAAATAATATAAGCTCGAGGGTGTAAAAATAACTCGATTAATATTTTGTTTTTGTTATTGTCATGGTTGTTTTGTTTACTAGTTTAAAGAATAATGTAATGAACCATCTTCTTGATAGCCCTTATTAGGCAGAGCGCCCTATAATAACCAATATGCTGCACATACGGCTGATCCGGACCTGACTATAAGTGAATAGGAGCAAAGTCTAATGCCAATTTACAAACTTCTACTGATTTCAGGCAGAAAGGTGAAAGGTTTCTAGTGGAAACTTAATACTTAAAGCATGCCGGGCAAATATATCTTCTGATAGCTGATACCTGTAATTTAATCCCGACATTTATACACAAATTTGCACGAGTTAATTAGCTGGGAAATGTCAGATAAATACAAACGTTTTACTGCGTAGGTATAACCGGTTGATAACTTTGTCAATACAGGGTAGATAAGTTGGGAGAATTTGGTGCAAATCGTAAAAGTCTACATTAACGTTGATCCCTTGCGAAAACAGGTATACACACAAAACAAACGTTGGACTGGCTTCAGAGAAAAATTACATATTTTCACCTGTCAATTACTCGTGAGTAGACACGTAGTTCTATATAAACCGCACTTTTCCAACCTCCCACAGCTGCGCCTCCAGAAATGCCCTCAATTGATTACGCAATAGTCACCCTCGTCTCCGTACTGACACTAAAACCACTTGTTCGTAAATAATCGCAACATTGTCTCAAACGCTAAATTGCAACATTGTCTTAAACCGCACACCACAGCTTTGATTAAATATTTGTTCTACCCGAAACAGTCAAGATGCGGACACGGCAAGAAGAAATCTAATTAGAATTAGTCATAGCAATATTTATTGTAGGTATTCTTGTCTATCGATAGTTCTCCTAACGTTCTTCCCCCAAGAATCGCGCAAAACCTGCTTGAGTTCTTCATAAAACTATCTCTGCTTCTATGGTGGTAACTAACGATTCTCTATATACCTATATTTATATTAAGTGCAATGAACTTCCCGCCATTCAAATGATATATCATTTTATTAGCCCCCAGAGCTAGAAAAAAACAGAACAAACAAAATTATTTGAAAACATTGTTCAGTTTTATAATAAAAAACAAGAACTGCCTATGTATGTTTATCGTGTATGTATTTATCTAGCGCTGATTTAATATTTGTGTGAATTTTTTAATAGCCAGCAGACAGCTCACAAGAACAAAAGAACCAAAACCATTATTACGCAATATAGTCGGCTCGAAATTCTAGTCCTTAAAGCCTTCAGATGTAAACAAACACTCGGCACACATGTCAAACACTCAACGTTGCAGTTTTTACGTTTTTTTTGTTTTTCTGCACAGCTACAAGAAACTATCAACAAACAAAATGCAGCCGAACTGCGATCACTTTTCAAGTTGAATGTCAATAACGCCGCACCGCAACACACGATCACGAACACGAACACTATCTGCGCCACGTTCTCGTATATACATAGGCCACCGGGCGAATGCCAGCCAGAAGCGACCGGGCTGAGAGCGAGCAAAAGAAACAATTATAAAAGTAATCGTACACTTTTCCGCCTCGTGATTGGTTTGCCGAACCAACACAACCGCTTAATTATTGTATTAATGATCGCGCGCGAGTTAAGGACCCTTAACCATATAGTCTAAGGACCATCTATTAAGATTTATCTAAAATAAACGTTAGATAACGTGTACCTACCTAGATAAGGGTAGAAAATAATAATAATAACTATGAGATAAGAAATGAAAGGAGATTGTATTGTAACCTAAAATATGTAATAAGAACTATGAGATAAGAAAGGAAAAGAGATTGTATTCGAACACACAGTAGATAAGAAAAGATAGATTAAGAATAAAGAAAAGGTTTTATTTTGAACCAAATACACAGACCATCAATCGTTAGTATATTCAATATCGGAAAAAAATCCGAACACTAAATTGAAGAGATGGAAAAGTATAATAGAGGATTTCGGTGCAAGGTTAGTATACAAACCGGGACACCTGAATGTAGTTGCAGACGCTCTTTCGCGGCAACAAATAAATACTTCAACAATAAGTACAGTTCACTCAGAAGAGAGCTCATCTGAAGATGTAATCAAAGTAGTAAGCCAACCATTTAACACATATAGCCTACAGGTAGAATTAATACCGAACAACGAAATAAATGAAATAAAAACACAAACCGTTTTTGAAAAAAAGATAAGGCACACTATTTATTTCACAACGGAAGATGAACTGTTAGGAAATTTGAAAAAAATTCTTCAACCTAACAAGATAATAGCAATACATGCAAAACCAGAAGACATGTATACATTCGAGAAAAAGATAAAAGAAGTCTTTATACGAAATAGGTTTATACACACACCCATAAAATTGGAAGATATTACCAACCTAGAAGAACAAATAAAGATAGTGAAAGAGACCCATGAGAGAGCTCATAGAGGATTCAAAAATAACATTCAAGAGATAAATCAAACATATTACTGGCCAAGCATGAGGAAACAGGCAAAATGTTTTAATAAAAAATGTGTAGCATGCTTATTCGGTAAATACGAGAGAAATCCAGTTAGAGAACCATTGAACGACTCAGAAATTCCAACACAAGTAGGAACACACATCCACATGGATCTATACTTCAACGACAAACATTCATTTCTAGTATCAAAAGATAAATATTCAAAGTATCTGGTCATACGAGAACTAGAAACAAAGGAGAGACTTTATGATAAAATGGAGGAAGTCTTATCAAATTATTTCCCAAATTGCGAGAGACTCATGACTGATAACGAAAGTTGTTTTAACACCCAGATGGTAAAGCAAATGTGTATAAAATATGGAATCAAGAAAGTACAGACGCCAGTCTATAGATCGACAGCAAACGGGCAAGTCGAAAGTGCACATAAAACAATATCAGAACTCTCAAGGATATTTATGGTACAAAACAATACCAATCTAATCGAAGAAGTATTTAGAACAGTGCGTGAATTAAATTACACAATTCATTCCGTCACAGGCTACAAACCTCAAGAAGTGTTTTTTAATCAAGAAAAATTCAAAGATTCAAATATACACACAAAACTTATTAAAGCATCGGAAAAAGTCCTCGAAAGACTTAATAAAGGAACAAAACATAGAACCTACCAACAAGGAGAACAAATAATGGTAAGAATTTCAGGGATTAGAAAGAAAAGTAATACTAGATATATTAAAAGAATAGTAAAGGAAGACCGTGAGGACACGATCTTAACAACGAAGGGGATAGTTGTACACAAAGACAATATTAAAAATTATTCTTTCCCTGTAGATGACGAAATTAGCATTCCTCATATTACTCGTGAATGCACTAAAGCATACTCAAGGAACAACAAAAATAGAAGACGTCACGGAAAAGAAATACATACTAACTCAAACCGATGATGTTTATATATTTAATGATCAGACACATTTATTTCATGTAACAAATCTAACAACATTACTAAATTCATTCATAGAGATAATAAGTAGCAATTACATACCTACTCAGGAAGAAGAAATTTGGATAAAAAAGGCACATAATTTAGCAAATCAAATAAAAGAACATATAATCTTAGAACAGGTATATGAAGAGTTACTCTTACTAACTAGAACGATAAACGCAGCAAAGAATAATGAATATCTTTCAGAAGCATTAGATATAACGGACATAAAAGAAATAATAAAACATGAGTTAGAGGAAGTTCCAATAATAAATATTTTAGAATATGCAACCATATCAATTGCTAGAACGGAAGAACTTTTTATAATAATATATAAATACCCAATATTAAAAATACAATGTAAATGCTATAAGGTAACCCCGATAAGTTTCAAATATGGGAAAATACAAACAGACGAATTAATAGCATTTTGTGAAGATTACATTAGAATAAAAAAATGTCAAAACTATTTAGGAAAAAATATTTGCGAAGAAAATATTGAAAAAGAAGAATGTATAATTCCATTATTAAAAAATAAAAAATCTAAATGTATGTAATATTAAACAAGAATATAATTTTGATATATTAGAAATAGTACCAGGAGTAATATTAACTCATGGAAATCATAAAATAAATAACGAGACCATATACAATGTGAAATTAATCACATACGAAGATACTGTAAATATAGATGGAAAAAATTATAAAAATATGGATGGAGCCATTAAAGAAATAATAGCAAGAAAACATAATAATGATTTTTTTTATAAATACTGTTATAAAAACAGAAGGGCTATATGCATTCAATAATATTGATAGCCTAAACAAAATAATGATTCCATTTGAGGAACATCCTATATTATCAATTATAAACACAATCATAATCATTGTGATAATTATTGTTATAGCTTATGTAATAACGAAAATCGTTAATTTTATAATCGAATACAGAAAACTAAAAACTGAGCAAAAATTCATTGAGTCATATGAAAAAGAAATGGCAAAAATTAAAATGAAACAATTAGAAAATCGGGACGATTTTATTAAAGAAGGGGGGGAGTTAAGGACCCTTAACCATATAGTCTAAGGACCATCTATTAAGATTTATCTAAAATAAACGTTAGATAACGTGTACCTACCTAGATAAGGGTAGAAAATAATAATAATAACTATGAGATAAGAAATGAAAGGAGATTGTATTGTAACCTAAAATATGTAATAAGAACTATGAGATAAGAAAGGAAAAGAGATTGTATTCGAACACACAGTAGATAAGAAAAGATAGATTAAGAATAAAGAAAAGGTTTTATTTTGAACCAAATACATAGATTACTAAGTAGGATATAAATATAAGAAACGAACACGCAAGGGGCAGTCGAGAAATAACATCGACTTAGACCACAGTTCGGTGATAATAAACTTGAACTAGTAATTAAAATAAATATAAATAAACAGGACTATAAAATCCTAAAAAAATATAATTTGTTTTAATTACGAAATATACGCGAGTGTATTTAATTCGCGCGGAATCACCAGGCGCCTTCTCCGGCCAGCATCAACCGAACCCCCTGATAAGAAACCTAGTCAAAGTCGCCTGGTACTCAGCAATGACCATGCCTTAGCTGCTGAACTTCTGAAACAAAACGCAAATTCACAACGATCGCGTCACAAGAGATTACGCCAAACAATAACAACAACAACACCACCACCAACGACCGACTTTTACAACAACAATTCACTGACAAGATATACAACATGTCTACACACATAATAATAATAATTATAATAATAATAATAAATAAAAAAAAAACACCGGTCGCGATAGAAGTGCTGCCAGAGAAATTCTCGGTATCGGCATAGGAAATGGAAAACGACGAACGACGCCGCCGACGAGGACTCTCCTAGTGAGTGCGGAAGACACAACACCGCAGACCGATGATAACTATTGCGAGTGAGGATGGATGAAGATAAATCTGGTTGGTGTATCCGATCTAATGGGCGAAGGTACTTCAATTCAATAGATGCTCAGGCCCACAAGCGCCGACTAACTAAGAACTTTGGGCTCGCAGAACCGATGCCAAGAACAAGTCATAGACGACAGAGGGCCGGACGCGGGGTCTACCATTTTTTTTTATTTCCTTTCAAGGTGAATTCGAATTCTATATCCGCATATTCTCGCCACTAGTGATCTTAATTCTTTGTCCGATCTGTTGCGAATAATGATGTCGAAGTGGTTTTTGTTTATTTTTGCGCACGACCATCGCCCTTCGCGATCAATTTCATTTGATTGAATTACGTTGATTAGTCCAAGTTGTTGTTGCGCTTGGTTTTTGGTTCTTTTCTGTGCACACAAAAAATGGTTACAATAACTCACACTTCATAAAGCACTGTGGATGATGGGGACGACGCGACGGGGCTGATAATGACACCGAAGATGATAACGACGGAAAGAAGATCGAGAGTGGTCCGTGGTCAGACTCGACACCACCAACTGCTGACAACTGAGTTGCGTTCCGAAATTGGTTTTATCGTCGCATGCACTTGGGTGGAGATGGCGATTACACATATTTGCTTCCTTTTGTGATGCTGTGCCATTGTGGTCGGCCAACACGCTTGCGTTGTGCTTGTGATGTAATTCGAGCAATTATTATCTTACACAGGCAGATGCGGGGTCCACCTACTTTTTGATTAGTGCATACAGCGTCCTTTCTTTTGTATGCACGGAGTGACCTTGATGTGGGCTTCGGAATCAGGTTGCATTAGGACTGTTCCCGAACGCGGTAGACTTTCTGACGTCTACCGAAAACTGTTTGGATTCGGCATACAGTCGACGGTCTCCTCCATTAGTCCCAAACGAATTGAAATCACACAAACAAATAGTTGTTAGGAGATAGACCTGCTGCTTCTTTTTTCATATATCGATTCACATTTATTAGAAATCGAATTCGATAACTTTCCCAGTTCTTATATTACAGAGTCGAGTCCAGAGACCTCTATGGACTCATTCGTGTACCTATTCTCCAAACTTTCCAAACTTGCATGCAATACTTGCAAGGCTTTTCAAAGAATCATTCTGGGGAGTAAAGAACTGCGAGAATGGGGACGTTCAAGTATCTACTTAAGTAAGTCTGACAGCTGTCAGCTGTGATTTGCTGAAATCGGTGATCGGCAGCTGTTTCAGTTGACGTTTACACCCCAACTCCACAGGAGATAATTTCTCTCACAATGCTTATCATGAGATGAAATATCTCGTGGAGTCACTCTATTTTATCTCATGATTAGATGTCAGCGACCGCTCTCTGCGATTATATCTTGACACGGATGTCTAACTTAAATTTGACAGATGCTTGTTTTTTGTTGCTTTTCATCTGGGAATGCCATTTTTTACACCTACAACCTCTCTTGCTGTTGCGATACGAAATGAAATGCCATGGCATGATTTGCCCAGCACAGATATGAGAAAATTGTATGGTGAAGTTGACAGTTCGCATATGTGGCTGACGTAGAAAAAGTGACGTTCCCGACCAATCTAGTTTTTGCGTTCGATTTACATCTTATCCAGACCAATCTAGTCCACTTAAGATAACTCTGGAATGTGCCCAATTACTCGCCTCATCGGCGCAAAATGTTCTTCTTACCCTAGGATTGCATGCGCCACTTTTCATGTCAAATTTTGATTTTACGACGTCATTATGACGTTAACATTTGTTCGAATTTTATGATCGCTTGTCAAGCTTCTGGTCGCGCAGCGCACTCTCACGAAAGACACACAAGTGACCACACAATGGCCGAATTTGTGTGACCTCAAAATTTGCCACGAAAAATGGCACGTGTAATCGTAGCTTAAGTTATATTCCACATTCATCTTCCCTTGCTCCATACAACGGAGAGTTATCTTTGACTTTCTATTCCGCGACCTAAACATATTTTTTTTTTTTGCGAAACTGCGACACCTCTTCAACTCGTTTTCTAGTTTTTATTTATTTTGTTTTCAAACTGTTTTTTTTTATTTATTGACAAAGACGAAGACTTTCGTTGAAGGAATTGCCAATGTTGTTAGAAATGTAAAAAAATGTGTCGCTTTTGCTAAATCTCGTCTCGTTTTACATGGAGCTTGAGAGCACAGTTCAATTTAACAAGCCTCCTTCGCTTGACTGTAGTCTTTATTCGCAATCCAGAAAAAGCATACTGGTCTTGACAGTTCACTAGCTAAAATGGCTGTACAAACCTCATAGCTAATCTTATCAACACTAAACTAGTTCTCATACGAGTATAATATTCTTGCGAATGTATTCTATACTTCTTTTGAACTTGTGCTCTATTTACTGTTGAAAAATTGTTGCCTCTCTGCTTATCGGCTGATTTAAGGTTTAGGTTGATTCACTACCCCATAATGAAAAATTAGCGCTCACTGCAAAAAGCTGCGCCTTTGTTGCGATTATTCATTATGACTCCATTGTAGCGAATTTGGACTTGAATAAATCGATCGTGCCTTACAAAATGCTGTTGAAGTCTTATCACATAACACATGTATTTGCAGTTTAATTATGAATGCAAAAAACCTAAAAATGTCATTTCTGCTTGTTTGAACTACCTACCTACTGTTGTTGTTCAAATGTGAAATTCGACTCCGCCCTGATGTGCTGTCGTTTACAAAATTTGGTGGTTACCTGCACACGAACAGTCGTAAATTTCCACTCAGAATCAGAATAATCTTACCAAACCTGCAAAAAACATAATCAAACGATTCAAAAACATGTGTAGCTATTTACAGTCAAGGTTAATCACATTATCAGTTTACAGACGCGTGCTAAAATTTATATGCCTAAAATATGACACAGAGGTAAACGAACAGCATCAGCGTTACTTTCTTTTGTTGTGTGGTATTTAAAAGCTTAATTTTTGTATGAATGAATTACAAGAACAAATATTTACTTTGGCAACGTAAAGCCAATTCAATTTACCCGGCTGCCTAGTAATATGCAATGAAATTTGAATGTGTCGGCGGCATCATGGCGGCCGATAGATGTCAGTTTGAATTCCAAATGCATAGGAACAGTCTTTTTGTAAATTGTTATCGATAAATGAATCGATTTCTGCTTTTATTTGTGGACTTTTGGCTACGTTAATTGAAGCAAATGAACTTAAATCCAAATGAACCAAAATGGAAATGAACTCAAAGCCCAAAAGCAACGAGGGGTCTCGAATTCTTCTTAGGCATTGACTGCACTTTGTACAAACAGGACAGGGCGTTGGAAAAACAATCAGTAGGTACCTATTCACATAAAAGGTTTTGGCGTGGGACTCACTCGTTACCGCTATTTTAAATGGTTTCTAAACGACGCCCTATAGGTATTACGTGGGGCTGAACGTTTTGCTCCAGGTACAAGTACTTTTCGCGTATATAAACCAATAGCGCGCTTTTAGTCAAGTTGTTGACTAAATAAATACCTAGTGCAAACTGAACTAGGATCCTTGTGTCCTCCAACTGCGTATACCTATTACACTTTCCTGAAATCACTATAAATGCCAAGGTATATTCATTTGATCGAAACAAATTCAAAAGCAATGCGAATCGATATCGTATAAGCTAAGCACCAGTTAAATGTTCTTGCCATAAAACCAATTTACAATAAATCAAACAATAAAAGTCGTTTAACATCATCCTCATCGCCCAATTCCTTTAAAAGTACGTATATCACCTCCCCCAGGGCGAGAAATTATGTGCAAATATAGCAACGGATATAGCAATAACTGTATTTAATACCCATATACTCTTTTAATAATATCTTCAACTTGGGAGCAATTAAAATTGCCTGCGAAATGTTCTGGGTTCTGGCTGCCGCGAAGGGACCACTCACCATAAGAGGGATGCTTCGCTGTCTTCCCAACTTGGCAGCGTTCGAGAGAGTGGCGCAGTACTCGTACATGCAACAAACACCCAGCCAATGCCCATACGTATAGTGGTGTGCGCTGTCGAAACGTTTAATGCTCAATAAAAACGTGTGTTTGCGAAAGGTTCATAAATTCAGTAGTTGACCCATTCGGCTGAGGGGCTGCAGCACTGTAACAAATATCTAGACACTTCCAGCACGCTTAAAAAACGCGAATGCATTAATATGTCACGTTGATTTATTCTAGTAAAGAAATAATATTTTTTAGGTTGGGCCAAATCCAATGGTGGATTTCACTTATACTTGGTCCTTAACATTTTTCTCTCTCTCTCAGTAAAGTGTTTCTCTGGCCTTTTAATCCATTCGTAAGCTCCGCAATAAATTAATAAATCATTTGAGATACCTACCAACCAAACCAATCAAGAGGTTATACTCAGATATTAAATTTTTATTATGGAAACCTTCGGACGGGTCGGGCCGAAGATGGTATTTGTGTTGTATTTTTTGTCTCCTTTCGAAATTTTATTGCTCGAGTTCAACCTTTGACGAGCTGTGTCTTATCGGCACAGTCATCGGTCGGCGGATATTTCGGAAAACTGGATACACGTCGAACCGGTGCGGTGTTTTTACTCCTTGTGCGCGCGGACCAGAGCCATATGCAATAAATGTGTCTGTATTGAATCTATAAAACAAATCCATGAATAAACGACAAATCTCTGGAGTCGTTTATATGACTTCCTAATTTCGACCAATAGATTGTGAGCAATCACAAGGCAGAGGTATTTTCCCCCCGATTTTTTACAGAGATGCATTTTATGTTGGTTGCTATAGCCAATGATGGGTTTGAGTGGGCACACAAATATGGCGTTCGGCAAAACTTGTTTGGTTACTTCTTTCAATTTCAATTCAAGTCCGGGCTCTTACATCTTTGGGCCACCGTTACACTATTCCTGTTTGCATCTATGAAATGGGGTTCAGGTCTTGATTATTCCGAATAGCTTTCAGTTAATCGATCCGCATAATATAAAACCACCTTAGCACGAAAAGTCGGCTTCATAATTAGCAATTATAATTTTGTGTGTTCAACTAAATGGTCACTTAAAATGTACGATGAAGTGAAAATTGCCTGGAAGAATGGAAAGTATTTAAGCGGTCAATTAATACTTGAAGTCGAAATTTGATTTAATATGCTAATCGGTGAGAAATGTTTAATTTTGTGTGTTCAACTAATTGGTCAGTTAAAAATGAAGATGAAGTGAAAAGTGCCAGGAAGAATGGAATATTTGTAGTCCAATTTTTTTTTTGAAAATGCCAATCGGTAAGAGTTGTTTAACAAATTTAATTTAGCAATAAAGTTTAAATAAGACTTTTAGGCATTAGTTTAGAGGCGGGATAGCCTTTAAACGGTGAAGTCAGAAAATATACATTTTGGTCGCACCTTTGACTTTGAAGTCAGAAAATATACATTTTGGTCAAAGATGCCCCAGTAGCTTTGAGCGACATAGCCATAATAGCCCTTTGTCTTCGGAGTCTTAAGTAAGGTTTTATAAAGAGGTTCATCGCAGTCTGTCCAGTAGTTTTCGCGTAAGCCCGTAACAAACACAAGAGATTCGTGAGGTACGATTCAAGCTTCCAGAACTCTACAACTTTTTTCGGAGCCTAAGAAATAAAGTTGCAATTAATGTAATAGAAAGCTGTTTTATACATTAACAGTTTTAACCCAAATTTACCTTCACGCTTGGAAACACATTCGAGAACTAGGTGTTTTGGTCGGCAAAGAAAGGAATGTCCTGTAGATGTAAGTCCAGGCTCACTAAATATTCAATTTGCGAACGTTCAATGCGGCCCACGATATGCCCACCAATCTGATGTTTTTTCAAATGAAAATGATGTCGAGGGATGTATTTATTTTACAAGAATAGAAAAATAAGATGTTCTAAGAGCTGTCATTGATATAAATTCAAAGGCAGTGGGTCTCGATGAACTACACCCTCGTTTTGTAAAAATAATTTTGCCACAGATACAAGGTGGGCCAAAAGCGATCACCCTATTGGAAGATGCTCTTATTTTTGCAAATGGCCGCCAATGTCAAATCTGTTTTGACATTTGTGGACTAGACAGGTGTAGAATACAAGTGAACAAGCCATGGAGCGATACACTCCCCAACAACGCGGAAGAATTGTGTCTATTTTTTGGCTTAACAATTCGTCTGTAGTGTTGGCGCATCGCGAATTCCGTCGCCGATTCCACGGCCGTCCGACACCGACTGCGCAAACACTGCGCCGTTTGGCCACCAACCTTGAAGAGTATGGGACCACACGAGACGTTGCCAAGAGTGGCCGGCCACGGAGCGCCCGTTGTGCCGAGAATATCGCCGCTGTTGACGAGGATGTCGAGCTGTCGCCGGAAACATCGACCAGACGCCGTGCCTCGCAATTAGCCATCAGCCGGTCGTACTAAGGCGAATTTTCGTCAAAGACTTGGGCATGTTCCCGTACAAAGTCCAGTCCGTGCATCAGCTGCTGCCTGTCGGCCAAACGCGTGAAACCTACGCCCAAGCCATCCTCAATCTCGAGGACGAAGTGGACGATTTTTCGACCAAAATCATAAGCGATGAGGCTCATTTCCACCTCAGCGGGTACGTGAACAAGCATAACTATCGCTGGGCCACCGAAAATCCACGAGTAATGCACGAGGAGCCATTACACCCGCTCAAAGTTACTGCATGGTGCGCTGTTCACGCTGGAGGAGTCATCGGGCCATTTTTTTTTTTTTTTTTTCGAGAACGCCGCTGGTCAAACGATAACAGTGGACGGTGGGCTCTATAGGGCCATGTTAACCGAGTTTTTCCTGCCGCAATTGGATGAATTAGGACTGAAGGACATGTGGTTCCAACAGGACGGAGCTACGGCACACACTGCGCGAGTCACAACTGATATTCTGAAGGCGGCGCCCCATCTCTCGTTTTGCCGATTTGCACTGGCCCGCAAAATCGCCCGATTTAACCTTTCCAAACCTTTTTTGTGGGGTTTTTTGAAGTCCCGTGTTTACGTGAACAAGCCCGAGACCCTAGAAGCCCTCAAGGACAACATTCGACACGAGTGCGAGAATCTGTCGCCCGAAGTTCTCGCTGTTCAATACTTCCATTTCTGTCAAAAGTTTTGCAAAAGATTTTGCACAAACAAAACAACCTTTTAAGTAAATTTCAGTCTGATTTCAAGATGAAGCAAAGTTGTGTTTTAGCTGTACTAAATGTTACTGACGACTTAAGGTATTTTATGGACAAAGACCGGACTGCTGGACTTTTTTAAAGCGTTTGACGAGCAATGCAGAAGGGATGGTTCTGACTCATCTTGCTATCATTACATCCCTGTCCACTCCACTCGCTCTTCAACTCTTCCCCTGGCCTTTCACTCAATCGGCGCCGCGGCTGCATCTGCCAGACTTCAGACATCAGTTGCTCAATTTTACTGGTCCTATACAAAGACCAACAACCTCAGCGCGATTCCTTTGCAAATCTAAGCGTAGAGGTGGAGTATTCACAAATTTATAATCCACATGGCAAATCAATTCAACTATAAACGGACCCCAATTTAATCAATTTGATTGCTATCATAATTTGTTGGCGCGCGTGTTGCAATCACTCCATTCTTCTGGCTTACAAAAATCCTCGCTTAAACAGAATTATTATCGTTGGCAACCCCTCTATGGCTTCTATATAGTATCTGCCACCTCAAAATGTGTGTTTATTAATTAAGAGCATTTATTTTCATTAAAATGGCTTAATCTCGAGTGATATAGGGAGAGAGCTTTGGCGCCAATTCGCTAACCGACCAAAAATATACGCTCCACACTTTACCGACCCATGCCCGTCGCACACAACGCACAGCGTATAATAGCGTGTCGTGTACTCGTATCAGGAAGCGTATACCAGTGGTGGTGATTTCAAGTGCATAAAGTGTGTAGAACCAACGAGCATTATAGTACGACAGCAACCCTTCCGTCGTGCTGTGCTTTTTCGTTATTATTAATGGCCCCAGCGTTTTGTATAAATAATAATTAATTTCCCGTGCCCCCATCATCATCATCATCTTGGTTCTTGTTCTACAGGATATGCCAGGCTCCCAATGCCACCGCACCATACCGACCGCCACCGTTTCGATAGGTACATATGTATATATAGCATCATCATGATGAATATTACCGAATTAATGGAATTTGTTATTATGGCTGACACGTCGTTATGAATAAAATAGAAACAACGCCAACAAGGACACTAAATTTTCAAGTCACTTGTTGTACCCGCGCACAAGTATTCCTCCTTCGTAAACCCCTTCAAGAAAGTTTTATACAATTCATATTTAAATCATTTTTCATCGCTGTGTACCCATGAGGGAGGGGGGTTTTCGTTCCCTCGTAATGACGGTATCCGAGAAATATTGCGATATAGTTAAATCGGCCGGTATACTCCCATCTCCCATCTGTTTGTAGTGCAGGGGATAGTTAAATTTACTTAAAAGAATTTACATTTTCCTAAAAAAAATAAAAACACTTTTAATTGTGTCGATGTGTAGCACGTTTTAGTAACTTAACTATACAACTCTTTCAAACAAAATGGGGACGTTCAAGTATCTTGTAAGTCTGACACCTGTCAGTTTTGATTGGCTGAAATCGGTCATATGAGCAGCTGTTTCAGTTGACATTTATGGAGGGGTAGCCGACGAATCTAGTCAAGAAATTCGTGAATGAGTACTAAGTTGACAGTTCGCATATCACTTCAGCCACTGACGTAGAAAAAGTGACGTTCCCGATCAATCAAGTTTTTGCGTTCAGGTTACATCTCATCCGGACCATTCTAGTCGACTTAAGATAACTAGATTCTTGAATGCGCTCAATGATCTGCCAAGTAAATGCTGCGCATTATCAATGTCATTCCTGGCAAAAAATAATTAGTGAGCAGTCTAAATAAATCGCTGAACACAGTATATTTTGACAGCTGATCATAAAAATGCCTGCTAATCGGGAATGCTTATGCCCGTATGACACTACATTTATTTTTTGCATTTTTTTTTGCTTTTAAAATGAAACGAGAGGAGTACGAAAAATTAGAAATAAAATAGGAGTGAGTGAGTCAAAATATAAAAAAAAATCATTAAAAATGAATTCAAATTACATCTTTCAGCTGCTGACAGTCTATTTGACATTTCAAGATTATTTTTTAGCAAATTTGTTTGCAAATTTATGGTTGCTTTGCAAACAAGTGCTACCCCTTTCGTAATACACTTTCAGTCTCGTTTACACACTGCTGACTTTTCAACATGATAAAAATGAGGAAGAAATGTAGTGTCACGCGGGCCTTATGCTGGTTTCCAGAAAAATGAAGTAGATTACACAAACAGAACTCTGTTCACATACCGCGATACTCAAAATTATTTTTAGTCTCCAGTTTAAGTTTTTCAAACTCACAATGGAGAAATTTTTCATGCAAAATTGCGTACAAAATGTTTTGAGGTGAAGGTTAAAACTGATTATTGGTATTATTATAACAGCTGCAATGTTTTGTTTTAATAATTCAGACAACTCTGAACACGCTCCTTTCAAAGCATGTGCGATGTGCTCGAACTGTGTTCGTTGATCGACTCTAAAAAAGATTACAAAAATTATACAAGTTAATTAGTATTAACGGCAAAAGAAGAAACATTTGCCCAAACTCCATAAACCTGACACATCCAAATGCGACAAACTTGTAACGCAACTTTCAAATTAAAAGAAATTCAATGAAATTAGGTATAATGTTTATTGCAGAGCAATATTTCACGAATTTCAATTTAATTAAACGAAAATGAAATCGAATAGAAAGCTCCCAAAAAAAAAAACATCCCAATTCACGACAGAAAAAAAACCTCCTCATAGTCGTAGTCATAAATTTTATTGATGACATTAATAAATCGAAATTTGAAACAACTTCCACCTTGCGAGACGTTTAAGACTCTTTTGCGCTAAGGAAAAAATTAATAAAAAAAAAACACCAAAGAAACGAAAGGAATAAAATAAAAATTATAAAATCCTGCGACTGCGACCCCCTCGGCTTGGCAGAACGTGCCTGTGTCGATGTCAATGGACTGGGTTTGGGTGCGGATGCGGAACGCCCGTAAATATTGTGTGTCCTCAGCATATTGGCGAAATTGGCATTTCCATTGGCAGTTCATACGGAGTGACTGGCGGCAGGAGGGAATTATTAGCGCGAATGTGTTTCTTCTTTTTGGCTCTCGGTTCGGTCCTTTTATCGAATTAAGCAATCACGATCTCAAGAGCTGCAGGGCTGTGCCGGAGCGAACACTAATCGTATATAATCCAAAATTCATTCTTAGTCTATTGGGGTTTGATAAAGCGTTCGAAACCGCCATCTCTATACATATTTATACAGACTGCTGGCAGAATTGCCCTATGTAGGGAATCTTAACGTTGGTTGGGTGCATTGTTATCGACAGAAATCGATATCATTGTTTCGCGGGGCAATGCAATAAGCAAACTTTTAAAATGTTCCATAAAGAAGAAATGGCGCATATTTTTATGACAGTTGTAGCTGGAGGTTTCTTTTTTGTTTTCTTTTGTTTTGTGTGAGTGTTAACTTGTTTTTTGTTAACACAGCATGCCGTGGGTATTTTGTTTTAAATTATAAACTTTGCGATAAAATATACCTAATCATACAGAGCTTTTCAAACAATACACAAGAACAGACAACAGACATAGGTATACATTCCATTCCATTCCGATTTTCGAATGGAATGCGGATTGTCATTGGAACCAAGATTGTACTGTAAATCAAAACAAAATGAAATGCCAAAAGAAACCTACACCCACTTCCGTTCGCTTTTAAATTGCTGACACTTTGATTTGTTTTATCAACATTTTTTTACAACGCCCCTCAGGGACAGGATTTTTCTTCATACCTAAATATCTCCACTCCAACAACACAACGCGCTGATGTCTCAAAACATATAACTTATATATTCTCTGCACAATCAAAATGTCCAGCTGAGTCCACGTTCACACCTCCTTGGAAACAATTTCAAAATCCCAGATATTATGACAATGATGACGCCACATAAAATCCCATCAATATGTCGATACAGTATGCACACCGCGTCTATGCCATGATCCCTCTGTCCGTGTCCATCCATATCGCCGGCACCCCTTTTGCGCCTAATCTGCCAATAACTTTGCATTTATTCAATTTAAATTTTCAGCATTCCCATTTGAAACAACTCATCCCCGCACTAAGCGGTGGGCGTTAAGGTTATATCAGGGGATAGCGATATTCGGACAACATAACCCTTGGACCTCATATGCAGGAGCATGTATCCTTGGAACAGGTTAAGTATGGCCATCGATTTGATTCGATTTGATGTGTCTTCGTCCCCATTTTCAAGACGTGGAACGCTGTGATAACCAACCCCATACCCTGGTGGAAAATCCGTAATTTAATATCTATAAATGGACCAGAGAAAATTCTTGTGCTGAAACCCTTTGTTTACCCATTTGTTTGGTTTTTTTTGCTGTTCTCTCTTTTTATTTCGTCCTGCCAGGAACAAATGTTGTCATTGAGTAGCGTAACCCGCTGATGTTGGGTGGGTGAAGGGATTTTGTATAAAAAAAGGGTTCAAACCAATAGCTCTAAATCGAAGCGTTTTGTGGTCAAGTTGAGGGCGAAGACATGGCGCAGTTGCTGAGCGAATAAGTATTCGAAACTCGAACCCCTTTTCTTTCAACGGACATTGGTAGGGGGAAGTGCGTGTTTTTTTTTACTGAAATGCGTGCAATATGAACAATATGTTTCAATTGTTGCAGTTTAAACTCGGCAGAAGAGGGCTGTTTAAGCTTTTGATTTGGCAAACGTATGCCTTATGTCAGGTAGAGTAAAGAGTGTAGCTATACTAATGTGTGGTTGATGCTAGAACACGTTTCTGGGCTTAAACTTCTTGCAGGTTAAAGTTGTTAGATGCACACAAAACTTAAGCTTATTTAACCCATCGAAAGTGGAACTCTTTATTTCATTTCGAGGTCTTTCAGAATCGGAATGAATTGTTTTTGATCCGAGGGTGTAGCTACGGACCTTTTGCTTACCCGACAGAGTCCAGCCATCCTGATATCCTCAGAAGGCTTTCAATTTAAATACTGATGCTTCAGGAAGTTCTTCTGGGTTATGGAAGTATAGTAAATATAAGACAAAGGCTCTGGCAGTAACAGCGGGGAATTGAGTTGCAGTGGATCTCTTCAGCCTATATAAAGGGTTTTCCAAAAAGAGGTATTAATTTGGTATTCAAAGAAAAATTTAATTTTTTGAGATAAATGAGCGGATGTTTATTTCATTATAAAGAGGAAGGTATGCCGTTAATAACGAAAAACAACATCAGGCAAATGGCCACCACGAGCACGCATACAGGACCATATCCTTTTCATGAAATTTTCCATAACCAAATCGCAAAGTGGCTGCCCTATGTCCTCGATAGCCTCACGAATTTTATCTTTGAGGTCTTGAATCGACACTGGGCTGTTGGCGTAGACCTTATCTTTCACGTGGCCCCAAAGGAAGAAGTCGCAAGGTGTTAAATCACAAGATCTCGGTGGCCAATTGTGATCACCTCTTCGAGAGATAACACGGTCCGGAAAATTTTCCCGTAAAAAATCAATGGTTTCGTTGCTTGTGTGGCACGTAGCGCCGTCTTGTTGAAAGTAAACGTTGTCCAGATCAATACCATCCAACAGACCCAAGTCTTTATGCAAAATACTGTGTAATGACGTTTGTGGAATGCCCAATTCCAAAGAACGACGAGGAATGGACAAACCTGGGTTTTCTTCAACACTTTGGGCTACAGCAACAATATTCTCAGTTGTTCTTGAGCGACGTGCACGGGTTTTATTCTTCACATCACTAACTTGTCGAATTTTTCCACCAGTTTCTGTATTGCGGTCCGACAAGGTGCTTCACGACGACCAAAAAATGCTTTAGTTTTGCGAACTGTGACTGCAAGATTTTCACCATTTCTGTAGTGAATTTTAATAATTTCAATGCGTTGCTGCGTGTATCGTTCCATTTTTAGTAATGGCGTAGTTTCTACTTGACAAATGTCAAAGAATAAAAGCTTCAAAAGTGACAGCTACCGAAATAGCGGGTCATTCACAATAACACTTCTCATTGGAAAACCCTTTATTTGGCCCACCCTGTCTGTATAATATCTTTTTGTCAAACTTTAGAAGTTTGCGCAAGTTTGTCCTTTGTCGTTTCTGAACTAGTTTTCTTGATTTTTAATTTCTCCACCAAATGGTTGCTGCCAAACAAATTTTGTTCTCCACTCGTTGCCTGCGTTTACAGAGAAGTGAGATGATCGACCGATCTTGTTCCATCGCTGACCTCTTCTAGGTATAGGTATATAGCGAATTCGTCAGCCATTCCATTGTCCGATTTGTCCCTGTGTCCAGGAACCAAGCAGAGGAAAGAGCACAACCAAGATTGAAGTATAGGTATCGATACCGACTTGTTTAACCAACGTTTCACGCCTTTTTTAAGTGCCTAGCTATAGGAAGAAAATGTGGTAGGTCTCATGCGAATAGTGTGAAACCATTGGGCAATCAAATCAAGATTTAAACCTCATGTACGTACAAATACCACTGTTTCAACAAAGACACACAGCTACCTAATTGCTGACAGCTACTTGTTCTCTTTGTTTTGCGCGTCCACTTAAAGACTGTGAAAACTTTTAATTCCTTCTTTCCAGAAGAACCAAAACTCGCCATCAGAAGCGGTTTGGTTTATCCATTTAAGGCGTACAAAAAAAATTCACAAATGACTAATATTTTAAACCAAACTTTGTTTGGGTGGTCACAATATAGGTAATTGCCTGAAAAACACCTCAGAATTCCCACACGAATTTTTTATTATGTGGAAAGCCAAAAAGACGAATAACAATATCAACACAACATCAATCTATCATAATTAACAATGAACGCATATTCAAAGGTTAAAATACCAAATTCAATTCTCCACAATAATGCTCTTATTAAGCAATTTGGGAGGTTCCACCGCATCTTCGTCTGTCCATCCAGACTCAGACGTTGCTACAATGGAATCGTGAAAACAACACCTCTCTTCAACAGAGCTACTTCCAAAGAGATCATTAAGCAGGCAACAAGCAACAAACGGAAACAACAACACAACCGCACCGGAGGCATCAGCATCATCAAGACGTCGAGGGGCAGCAATATTAACTGCTTCTTTATTTACCTGCATCGGTTTTCCATCTCATTTTCACTTCATTCCCACAGCAGAAGCAGCAACCAGCAGCCAGCAATCCAGCGTCAGCAGCATCAAGATCAAGTCGCCACCACATTTTTTTCGTATCCCAAATGACACTTCACTTTAATGTGCCAGAGCCACTCTATCCAATGGCGTAACTCCGCCTGTAAACCGCTGGAATTAATTGGAATCCGAATACAAACTATGAACTTGGTGGCCGTTCCGCGAAACAACGCATGTTCCGAATGGCTGCTGTCGCTTTATAATGGCGATGAATTGGTTTTATACGATAGGCGTGGCCTCGATTTTTGTCAATGTGTTTGACAGGGATGTCCCATTTCCATCGCGATCCATAGGAACAAAACAACGGCGTGTGTAATCAACTCCATTCGGATGTTTATCCTTTTTTCTTTTGTTGCTGCGACTGTATTTGTGTGTTAATAACTTTGCACTCAACCAACCCCGGTGCTTCGCCCTTCCGAATCGATAACAGCCGAGGAAGTTACTGCATCACAGCAGTGGATCCCTGCCATACTCTATAGGAACTACCACTGGAATGCCTAGGTTTCGGTTAATGAAAACCGATTTTGTTTCAATTCTCATTTTTACTTGGTGACTGCCTACGCATACACGTAGACTCGTCGTGTCGGTGGCCCACACGGAAAGAGTGTGTCAAAGAATTTGTGTGTTGCCTCGTTAGCTTATTGGAAAAAAACGTCGCCAGTCAATTTCGAAATCATTCTTTGATTTCGGGCCTAATCATTCGGACACGGCGAACGGTAGCTCGCGTACAATTTTTTGTGTGAACTCTCCGTCAATGAATACCTAACAGCTATATTGTAACAGTGTGGAGCAGGAAGTGCAATTATACAATCCGAATGGGATAGCAGTGCCAGTGAATACAACTTTTGTTTTGAATTGAAATCGCAACCTATAGTGTTAATATTGTGAGCCGAATTTTCGCGGCGATTTAAGTAGTTCGAAGCGAATTCATGCATCGGTCGTGTTAGCGAAGCGTCGTCAAAGCGCATTAATTCAACGGTGTTTGTGCGATATCGTCAATCTGGGTAGCCCATATTTGACAACATCAGCTTCGGGCTCCGAAAGCCCCAAGTTGTCAAGACCGGAACACCATTTGATAGGCGGCGATCAGAAACAGTTTCACCTCTCGCCGAGTTCGTCCTTCAATTTCGGAGCGTTTCGATCGCCCGTGGGTTTTCCATTCGGAGCCCATCAGTTCTTTAACGGCAACATTTATCAAAATTTTCGGGAAGAGAACCTCGACTCCAACAACCTGGATCTAGTCAATCCATACATGCGTCACAGCAGTGGCGGTTTCAACAGTGCGAACCATAGTCCGCCGCTGCATTCGGTGCCGAACGGCTACACTAACTCGGACAGTTCAAACCAAAATCCCAACGAATACAACCCGCACAACCCGTACGGCAAGCGAGAGACCATCTTGGACTACCACACAGCTTACACCAATAACAATAACAACAATAATTTGCCAAATTCCTTGTTGAAAAAACCCACCACCGCCGAGGGCTCGTTAAAGTCGCGCTCCGAGGAGGATAACGCATCCACACCGCCGCCGCCTTTGTGTTCTGTTGATAGTGCTTTTCGAGGTGATTCCCTAACATCGTCCCGATTGCATTCGGAGAGCCCTACCGATTGCAATCCCTACAACAATAACCATCGCAACAATCGCAACTACGAGAACTCCAGCCCTGTTGACAGTACCAAATCATTTTCGGTGGTCAGTCATCGCAGCAGCGAGGAGGCTGGCAACAATAGCGAATCGAGAAGTCCCCCGCGTAGTGATTACAGTCCGGAGAATTTGTCGAACAAAAAGTACGGTAGCGGGAGTGCAATGTTGGATCATAAACTGCCTTTGAGTTTTCTGGGACCGCCACTGGCGGCGCTGCATTCTATGACCGAAATGAAATCAGCCGTCGGCGGCAGCCCCAACGGCGGTTGCAACAATATCGGCGGCGGTTCAATGGGAAATTCAAATGTGTCGAATAGCGGATTCGGTATGAACAACAGCCACCATCACAACTCGACGACACACACCCAGGGTGCGGCGAATCCGCATGGAATCGATACGATATTGTCGAAACCACCGCCACCGGTGACTTCGGCTGGATTAAGTGCTTTAACTGGAGGTGAGTGCTCTGATTCTTGGTAAATTTTTCACTCGACATGATTCCGTCAAATTTGAGACTGACATTCAGCTGACACTTTCGCTTTGCTTACTTATTTTAATCCGCACTTTACACGATATTTTAAATGTCAACTTGAGATTTCTTGAGATTTCTTATGACCTGTCAATATCAAAAAGGCATAGAACTTCAGTGACGTTTTCATTGGAAATGTGTGACTATTTTGACACAGGAGCTGATTCGCTGCGGCTTCCTCTCACTGAAGAGTCACTTTACTCTTTAAAATGTTATCAAATGAAATGTCAAAACGGTGTTAGCAACTAAAAGAGAAATCGATATGATCTGTCAATTGATTTGATAAATTGACGAACCGACCTGCGATTTCATCAATCGAACTCTTCATCTACTACGTTGTCTGTCACCAATTGAAATAAAGAAATGTGCACAAGTAAGTTAGCTAGTAGACATCAGATAGCATACAAAAATTTTACGTAACTGCTGAATAACGAGTTGATTACTTTTACGCAGCGTTTATTATTACGGGGCTAAGTCTGTTCGGGTCACAGTCTTTCGCTATTGGCTCTGCCTAAGTCACAAACTAATTTCAGTGGTTTTTTTTTATTTAAACGCGAACCATCAATTTCTATACTATATCCGACGAAGAGATTGTTAACGAAATCTGACGCACAAGTTCAGTATTTTCACATAAAACACTAAACGGCTGAACGCCATATACAGAGAGTAATTATTCAGGCACTCAGCCAATACCCGAAGATTAAAAATAGTTTGTCAGAAGAAAATTTATATACCTTCGTCAAAAATTAAAACACGGTATTGTTCAGACGAAGAAAAATGTAATTTCGAAGGATTTAGAGCCTGAAAAACTCGTACCAAATAACTACAAACAGAAACGTCATTCAGGCAACAGTCATATTTTCGCGCTGAATACCAGCCGTCACCGTTTCACGGCGTGGATATCTTTCCGTATACCTAAAATGTTTAATTTTCCAACTGTTTCTTGTATTTTTCTAATGTCTGTAACTTGTTCATAAATAAATAATAATCGCGGCCGATTTGTCGAAAGAAAACTGCTGTAAGGAGCGAAAGAATGTCTTGACAGAGGTAGAATCTAAAATTAAGACAGTTTTGGATATACCTCCGCACAGTAACTGATCGAGTACAATTGTAGTTCTCACCAACTTATACCTTCGACTTTTTGTCAACAAGTCTGAGATCTAGTTCCGCCGGTAAACCGTTTTTCGCCCATTTATCGTTTGTTCCGATTCCATCCTCGGGCAATGTTGACGTCTTTGTATTTTAAAAAAATGGGTTCAAGAAAATGATTTCAAACTTAAAAAATTAAAAACCCATCATTGCCTGAATTTCGAGAGCAGCTTCTATGACAAATCTGACATAAAATTGTAGCTACTTCCGGTAGCATTCAGCAAGTTACTTTCTCACCACTGTGAATATCTATGCTAAGTATTTCCACTCTGTACCAATGATTTACTCCTTCCATAAATGATGCCATATAATTGATCACAAGCCCAGGCTAAGCCCCATTTCTGTAATTAATCAATTCAGCACAAATAATAAGCGACCTGTTGAGCGATTCACACCAAAGCCAAATTGCCCGTTTGATTAATATCATTTATTGTCCACAAACCCATCCATTGCTACACCGATTTGGCGGACTGGACCGCAGCATTCCTATATACTCGACGAAAGTGAAACGCTTCCAAATGCGACTTGGTATTAATTGGATTGGACACAACAATACATAGAAACGTATTTGTCCAGCGATGATATAAGATGCCAAGGCGCGCGAGTAACAGCGACCTTGCGTGTAATCTCCGTCGCACAAAAGCCCATTATGAACGTCGACTTGGACTTCGATTTGGACTTAAAAGTGATACACTCTCTGTAATGCGATAATTGAATAGTTTAATTGGGCAGCTGTTAAATGATTATGTAATTAAATTAATCTTTTCTTGTCCCCGAATACTCGTACCATACCCAAAGTGGTGTTAATTGACAAATTGTAATAGAATTATGTAACCCAAACAGCGACTGAATGCAATCAATCTGATTCGGTTTTTATTTTGCAGGCGGAATTCCTCGTTTCTCAATAGCTGCTGCAGCTGCCGGCATGGCTCAATACCTGTCACAAAGTCAAGGAGCACCTCTCAAGGCACACGCTGGACACATTGTGGATCGAACGCATCTGTACTGGCCTGGACTGCAAGGTCTCGTGGCGAATCCGATGGCATGGCGAGAACGGCTTTCCAACACAAGTGAGTATTGTACTGCGACTACTCCGAGTCGATGTGTCATTTCAGCTTTTGTTTGCCTTTGAAATTATCACGCGAACGGAGAGATTCCGACGTAATAATGATTATATCGGAAACATGATGAACTCGGCACTTTTGGCCGGTGAAATCAATTCGTCATCGCTTATAAGAAGTATGATTAAGGTTGTGAAAGAACGTAATTAACTATACCCAGTGTGCAGAGTGTGTTGCCAATTGGGTTGCTGATTTCCCTTTAATTCGAATGTGTGCGGAGAACGGAGTGAATTTCAATTCGTTCCGTGTTGATGGTTCTTTATACTCATTTTACCAATATTTTTCTGTTAAATATTAGCTTGTTCATGGAAAGAGAACAGCTTCCGGTTTATGATTTATGGAAAATTTGTACACGTCTGGCGGTTGCCCGCACTTGTCAAATCAGTTTTGCAGAGTATTTCCGCTACTACGAGATGTTTGTCTAAAGAGCTGACACATCGGTTGTGGATCGTTCCAAATCCACCGTTCGTCAAATGAGAGTTGTGCGATTACCACGCAATATATCGGTTTTCATGAAACATTTATCGATTCTTCGACGGTTGGTGTTGCCACTTGCTAGAAGAAAGCCCAATATGTCTCTTTACTGCTTGTGCAATAAATATCAGCCAAATCGTCCATAAGTGACTAATCTCTGAGCAAAGGAACTTCTAGCCCCTCCGCTAAATGTGCACCACTTCCTTCTGCAGTGAATTAAAAAAAAATCCCTGTACGCCACTGGACTGCAGATGAGTTCATAGCACTCTGACATCACACACCGACAACCCAACCACACATCGGAATGATCGAAGACGACTCAAGTTTGTTTATTTGTTTATCGATGTTCTCTGGGGGTTATTAAAGAAAAGCGAGCTGATGGTTAAACGCATACTCGATAACTTTGTCATCTCATCGCATGTGTTTTGATAAGTCGTTATTCTTTTTGAAAATTATTGGATGCATGTTGCTGTAGTTCACATCTTGGTGAACAAAATTACAGCGAGCACATTCATCCGCACGAACAAAACGAGACAAAGTCACAGAGTAGCTCCCCTCCACCACACAAGCATGAGGAACGGTGTGGGACGTAACATAATATGAAATAATTATGCGACCATAATTACGTGGAATGATTGATTGTGTTTTGATATGTCATCGAGAATCGTACAAACGTGATTAAGTTAAATTAATTTAACGTATTTTCAATCGGAGGGAAGCACAGCACGAAAATCAATTTCTAAAAATAACACACAAAGGCGAGAGCAAATATGTACGGCTACATGTAAGATGTTACACTACCAGGCGGATACAATGGTGCACATCGATAAAGGGACCATCCGTACACAGTGCGCGACAGGAAAGAAGTCATTGTTTTCTGATATCCTCCTCGGTGTGGTGTCATTTGAAAGATATTGAATTGCCATTTGGTTACGGCATACATAGAGGTGTTCTTGGCAGACCACATGGTGGCCTTAGATACTTGTTGTTATTGTTATTGCAGAATTACCTCTACCTGGATGTAAGGGAAACAATAAGACGGATGTTATATTGCCGAATTGTGGAAGGATTTACTTTTCATGTGCACCTACGCTTTGGGAGTGCAATATTGTGATAAACACGTTTGACTTTTTAAAACTGCGTTCCATCGATACATTTTTCGATATAGCGAAGACATGTTTGTGAAACTCGAATCTATGTGTAAATATAGTCCATTTTTGAAACAAAATGAAGAAAATCTGTTTCTGATATAAATTGTGCCTTTCCCTTAAAACAATGACACTTGACAATCGATTCACTAATTGCAAAATGCATTAAGTATGTGTCATTACTTTTTCCTCAGAAATTATATCTTAAAATATGACATGTAAACGTCAAAATTGCTGCTAATAAAGGGTGGTTTTGTTACAGGTTTGTTTTTCAAATTGGCAACACTTTGTCCAATGGAATCCAATTTGACAGCTAACAGCTGATTTGGAGCTATTTCTACCATCACCTAGCCGGGAATTAAACTTTAAAATTCCGCTTTTCCCACAAACTTGTAGGGGTTTTTCTTTCCTTGTTCCGAGTATAACTTTGAACAGAGCTCGAGCTGGTCAAGCGTGGTCTGACGTATGAACCGGAGCGTGCCTAAATTTATTAGTGGAACACATCTGAGCACTGGCTGTAAAAATACTCACTTTTTTGGTCTGCTCCACTTTTTTATAATCTCATTTCTTTTTTGTACTAGAATTGTCATTTTTGTTCAGAACCAAACGGTTAGCTGTCAAAATATGCTGCGTTTTCTTCTACTGAACGTGCTCAGTCTATTTATTCTGGATCTCATGGAGTGTGCTTTGAGCTCGCTCTGAGCGTGAGGAGAAATATAAATTCAGACTCAGAACACTGATGGGTCTAAAAAAGAAACACGAATTTTGTTTGACAGTTCAGACTCTGCTCTAAACTAACCTGTTAATAATTGAAAAGCCTGCTTTTTAACCCATGACAAAACTAAAAGCAAAAATGGCTTACACACAAGTCAAACGTTCGTAATAATGTGCGTCCTTCATCGATCGAATTCAATGCCAAAACTCACCTTGTCAGAAGTAAATTAATATCATTATTAAAATCGAATTCACCGCCATAGCTTGGCGTGTCCTCAATTCTTTGGGTCGCAGTGTATTTTGCAAACAACTGTTTTCCTCTATCAAATAAAGCTCCCTCTTTGTGCGCCATTTTCTGATAGTGGCAAATTCTCCATTTTGCTGGTACACTTGTACATCATCCCGGTCCATTCTCTGTATATTTGTACATAATGTCCTGCCAGCCAACATCAAATGCGGAGCAAAGTGGTGGAAACACCACACACTCAGGCTGTGTATATTATCCCTCGTTTCGCAACGAGAAATGGAGTTCGTGGAGCTTTTTATTATGTACCGGGCGACAACAAATTCTCCCACACCCGGCTTCAATAGGGTGGTATACTCGCTCCCGAATGTATAAACATACATAAGTACATCCTCCCGTTTGTAAAGAATACGCACACTCCAATAAAAGACTTGTTAGTCGGTTTGTTCTTCACAGATTTACAAGATCCTTCCTTGTGTTCTTCGTGTATCTCTGCCCCCAAACCGGCGGCGACGCGACGAAAACGTTTGCGAAAATAATGCAATCATATATTATTATTATATGTGTGTCAGTTCATCGTTCGCCCCCCATCTGGTTTTTCTATGGAAATCATTTGGTGGGCCATTTTCAAGAGGGTGGAAACGGAATACACACATTTACATCGTGTAAGGAGCGATATCTCGTGTAGGTTCTGTCTGTTTTATACGATGTTGATGCTGCTGGCAAAATGGAGAATTTATTATATTTTAGGAGAGAGGGGGCTGCTTCGGCTGGATGAACATGTTTATTTTGCTTGCTCGTATATGTTTTTCTGGTTTCATGATACATATAAATATGTGAAAATAATTTTCGTCGAATGAAATGAACATTATAGTGAATTATGTATGCATATTGTGCAGAGGTTGAGGGGGTTTTGATAAACATTGCAGAATTATTTAGTTGTTGGGAGATTTATCTTGAGAGGACTTGTTTTCACCAAAATAATGCAGAAAAATCTATTTATTACGAGGAGACAATGGGTGGGTTTTTTTTTTAATCAAAAATGATCAAGTTGTAAAATGAAAAAGGGAAAATGTAGGTATTTCTTGTCAATCGCTTGGATCAATATAGCAAGTCTAAGGAACAGTGTGCGGTGTGGTGGAAATAGAACCTTTCGTACAGCGATCGAGACTGCCCTTAAAACTTGAGGCGCTTAATTCTACTGAACCATCACACTACGTGCGTATGCTCGTTTAGTATAGAATTAACGTCAAAAACTTGCACAAAATTTGATAAGAAGGACACTCGCCGAACGTTTATAGAAGAGTTCTGTCATCAGTCATCTGAAAGCCGCGATTACAAGGTCGTCTCATAAATCAGTAAAATAGTAAACGCTACTTACCCACTTGGTACAGTTTACTTATGGCGTTTTCGATTGAAGAAAAGAAGTGCCCTTTCTATGAAAAGATCAAATCTAGAAGTGCTCTTTCTATGTTTTCTATGTTTCATTCAAAAAAAAAGTGCGCTTCTAGGTCAATTCTTAACACGAAAGAAGCGTCCGGAATATTATGAGAGAATTGCCCTGAACTCACCAACACACACTAGCAAAATGTCAGATTTAAATGTTTGTTGTGTTATTAGAAACAAATTTTTCGCTTGTGATCCGAAAATATACAATTACGAGTGCAAAATGTAAACTGAAATTAAAATATATTGATTTGGCCTATTAAAATATTCATATTTACTGTAAAAAACAAAAAAACAAATAACAACAGAAAATCTAATCACACATAATGGTGTCTACCACTGTTGCAAAAGTGCTCCAACGAATTTGATTGAAAAGAGCAATTCTGAACTTCGGGGCAATTCTCTCAGATCTTGAATGAAAAACGCCATTACAGTAAAACCTGGAACACTCTATTATTGAACTACCTGTCAATCTGATTAAATTGACTAGTTTCGCCGCTGTTCTGCGCACAAGTTTTTACGTCCTTAATTGGAACCCCTGCTATTCGAACCATTGAACGACAATTTTAATAACAACTCATCGAACCATAAGTCAAACTTCACGGGGCAGTTAGTTATGTGGAGCTAATATCTCCTGACTAAGATGTAGCGTAAAAGAAATTAACTCAACGAAAAGGTATGATTATTAAATACCTAATATAATAGGATGGTGTTCGACGGCCCAATTTAATGGGTTTTACTGTAACTGTCATTCAATCGCAGAAAGCTATTCGCGCTTCCATAATGCATCGAAATTCTAAAAGTGTGCATATGATAAAGATTTAATAAGTTTTATCTTATGTTATTGTAACAAAAATTGTTTATTTGTGCGTATTAAAATTTGTTGTTAATTTTACCAAAATGCTGTTGATTTTGCGAAGAAATTTACCAATTTGACCTTTACTTTTTGTTAAAATAATTAATACCATCAAAACTGTTTGTCATTTTGTTAAATCAACAGCAAACATTGTTGATATTACAGAAATAATCTGTCAGTTGCCTTTTGTTGAATCTATAAGAATATTGATGGTTATATAGAATAATTATTATCTCAGTTCAAAAACTTAAATTGGTTGCTTCAACAAATGAATTGTTATGTGGATAACATAAGGTATTAATGAATGTTACACAAAATAAATAAGTTTAGCAATTAGATTTATTAAAAGAAGAGACTGTAGAAATGACATCACATTACATATTATTACTGGACAACGTAGAAAATATCCAAATATGCATACATTTACCATTTAAAAATTAAAAATGTCTATTACTTTTAAGACATAATAAGTTCTTTCGAGTACGCGGCTTCAATCGAACGCATTCGAAATAAATCAAAGACTATAAATGTTTTCTCATCAAAATGACAGAAAAGGAGAAAATTAGCAAAATAACGAGTAACGCAGTTCCTCTCTTGGCTTCAAACAGTTCAGAGAACTTCAACCAGCGATTACCGATAAATGGTGGTCGAATGACAGATTTTTAGTGCTTCGCTCTGGAAAGTGCGCGAATAGACCTAATGATATTGAATGCCTATCTAACTTGAAAATAAAAAGCTCCGCTGTACCTTAAACACCGACAGAGATGTAGATGTAGTCATCTCCTTCAATATTTAAAGTTGCGTCTTTTAGTTTCGGTTGAAGGATCCGGGAACAAAGCCTTGAAGTAAAATTTGATCTATTTAATTTAAGATAATAAAATGCATATTAAACATTCCTTTATTACCAAGTTGCATTTGTTACCAATTTGTATTCAAGGGGTCGTTTACACGTTTTCTATTTTTCCTGTCCTCATTGATAAATGGATTTATTTACTTTTAAAATGTTGAACTCACTTTTTTTAGGGAATTTTTATGCACATTAACAAACTACTTTACTTCGTGTGTCAAATAATAAATGACGCCGTCAAAAGCATTGCATTGAAAGGATTATCTTGTTTAAATTGCATAATCTGCAAACAAAAATGTTCATTTCAACAGAATGTTTGTCGTACCTATTTATAATCAGTATTTTGTTTGGCTAACAAACATTTTGCATAAGTTTTGACAATTTTACAAAAGTTATAACTTTATGGTTCTGTTATATATTTTTGGTTCTATTTTAATGGATATAACAAAAACTTTGCTAATTCAACGATAAAATTGTTCAATTGAGCTTCCATCTCAGCAAAGCAAAGTAAAGTAGGATTTTCAGCACGCAAT
Source organism: Cheilosia impressa (assembly GCA_948293265.1). NCBI lineage: Eukaryota > Metazoa > Arthropoda > Insecta > Diptera > Syrphidae > Cheilosia > Cheilosia impressa. The sequence goes on along the minus strand of OX411881.1, from coordinate 50,289,470 downwards.
TACAACAACTACACTCTACTTGACACTTCGAGACTCGCAGTATTTGTTGTAATCGCGTGCTGAATATCGTACTTTACTTTCCTTTGCTGTGATCGAAGCTCAAAAAACACGCCTAATATCGATTTCTTAAACTGAAAATTGTGTTTTGTTAATCTGACAAAGTAGTTTTGTAGTAAATGTTTTATCCTTTTGACAAAATATCGTTCAAATTGATAAGACTTAACTTAAATATCGTTTATCATTACAACAATTTTTTTTTTCAGTTCAACAAAACAGTTTTTGTTGAAATTTTATACTTGAATTTTGTCAACATTACGAGTACCTGGTATTTAATTTTCAGTGCAGATGGTGATCGACTGCCCAATTTAAAGGGTTTTACTGTAATTATCATTCAATCGTGGAAAGCTAAGCGCTTCAATGGTGCATCAAAATTTTAAAAGAGTTCCTATATATACCTATACTCTCTTCTTTTTAGCGGACTTTCGGACGCGAATGTCAATTTTCAAAACTGCAATAGAACTGCAGCACTTTTTTATGTGAGATAATATTTTCTGTTTGAATTTTGAAATGACACCTCGTCCACCTTTGGCAACTAAATCCCATCCACATTCAGCAAATACCGAAACACTGATAAATACAGTTTCAATGTCATCCGTTATTAACTCTGCCCCACACCGCCTGCTGAGTAAACAGTTCTAAAACTATTTACTGTTGAATAAATGTTTCCTTATCACGGCAGCCAGCTCCCTTTGTTTACAGACAGTAACCGCCCGCAAACTATAACCGCCAAGTAATACTTTACAGTCCCCATCAACCGATTAACCCAATAAAGCTTATCGTCAAAATATTTGCTTAGGATCGCAATTAAAATTTGATTAAACTATATATATGGCATAACCATTAGGCAAATATACAATTTTACTGCTCAAGGTGTATTCAGATGCATTTTTAGCACCAGCGTGACGTTCTTATCATACTTGCAACATTTGCACAAACGCATAGATTACCTTCATTGGGGACATGTTGCAATTAAATTGCTGCTCTGGCCGGAGGTGAGACGCGTTTGCGTCAATTTCGATTAATAAAGTCGCACGTTCACGTTTGCCAATTAAGCCAGTTAAATGAGCACAAACATGGCTGCGACAGACGTTATTACCACGACTTATTAAAAAGTATTATACGCGCAATTAATAATTGAATAAAATTTAATTATGTTCGATTAACGAGCATTTTTCCCCACCAGTCGCAGTCGGTCGGCAACGGTTATTCTCTCTCTACATACGAATGCGATTTAATAACTCAATTTAACAGACAATCGTTTGTGTGTTGTTAATTCAATTACAGCGCACACGATGACACGAACTGCAATCCGCGGCAGTGCCATACACATATACAAAGACCCATACCCTAGGGTAGAGGCGCGACAAGTTGGCCGCCCCACGCCAGATTTTGTAGAACGCGACGCTGATTCTGTGGTCATGTTGTGGCATTTATTAATTATTCTCTAAGCGCAGCAGCTGTTAATGAATGCGGGAGTGAGCGAGGGTGCCCTCCTCTCGTTTGTTCGGCCTGTGCGACATTTTGTTACAATTATGTAACGACTATGGGGGTGCTTCTGTGAAGCTGGAACTATGCGCCACTGCCGCTTCGACATAATGCGCTAATGGCAGTTAGCATGCTCTTGATGGGGACGTTAGGAGATGGTTATTTCTTACTGTAGTTGTTTAATATGATGTTTATGGAGATGTTTGCGATAAAATTATTTTATCTGCCTGTCCAACTCGTATAATGAATTCGTTATACAGATCCGAATGCGATTGTTTAATTTTATTCTAAATGAGGCGCCACCTTCTACTGGTTCGAGAACTTTTAACTCAACAATCACAGCAATTGTGGCGCGGTCACAAAATTAATTAGATCGCGCAGGTAGTCGAAAATGAGTCAAACATCCAGCCGGGCGAATGCGAATGCTCATAAAAGAATTGATTGCCTTTTGCGTGTGCGGCAACAACCAACAACATCCCCCAGTCTCTCGTTTGTGGCCTACAGGCACTTTCGACAATGAGGCCGCTCAGCAAAACAATCCAGCCTCCTCTGTATAGGTATATACGCCCATCCCCAGGCACTCATTGGAATTTAATTCAATTTTCAGATTCGCTGGCAGAGCGGACGTACACCCTGGGGCAATTAATGTCACCCCATTAAAGTGATCCCTAATTATGTGAAATGATTTAAAACCATAAAAACCAGGCCAGCATCTGAAAGTGAGAAAAAGCAGGCACGACGGAGTGCAGTACTTTTTTCCGGGACCGGGCTAATCGCTGCCATTTCCCCTTCAACAGTTGTGTGTGACTAATGAAATAATACGTGAAATTTTTGAGGACACTCACGACTCACGAATGTAAGTTTAGATGATTGTGTGCCTGCAAGTTTGTAACCGGGGAGGGGAACGGTACACTGTGACATAAACATACTGGCACTTACACACGGTTTAATTATGGCAATAACCGTTTTCGGTTAATGGCGTTGAACGCGTCTCGTTGTGTGAGTGCGGCAAATTTATTAATTATCTCAAAGGCGCGCGGTCGAAGGGGATATGGAACCATTCGTATTCCGAGCAACGAGATGGGAAGCCGGGTTGTCGTTCAGAAACAATCATCATATGCTGATTATTAAATAAGGTCGCCTTTTAATGTATACAATTAGTTTAAAACAAGTTCTTAGATGAATATGGCAGTGGGGATGCGGAATCTGTCCCAAAAGGGTTTCGGGAAGTTTCTACATATGTGGGTTGGGATGGATTACGCATACCTATACGTGGTGCGGAGGATGTTACTTTTGAAATTACTACAATTATTCTATTGCTCCCAAGTGGATTGTTAACGCTTCTACCGCGTTAGATAAGAATGGTTGCCGCGCAATGGGGCGAACTGAATCTAAGGCATGTGAGTAAGTTAATGAGAGACAAAATTTAGATTGAGATTGTAGGTAGGTACCGAAGCATATTGAGGGGCGATTACAATCAGCATTCAGCGTTTAAAGATTACATATTTGTGTTGGAAAATATTGTGCTCTTCCGGTATATCTATATAGTGCAGATGTGGATGGAGTCTTGAAGAGGGCTCGCTATGAGGTCAAGAAGAAGCTGGAAGTTATTATTTGCTATTAAAATTTTTCTAATAAATTTAACAGTAGGTAATCCCATTTGACACCTAAAAACTCTCGCGCATATTTGTTTCTTGCGGGGTCACCAAAGCGAGAAGATCATCGAATTATTTCGAATCCATACGCAAAAAATTCTGGCTCCTCGGTTCGCAATTCCACAATCAATTTTGCGTTAAGTCTCTCCTGTTCAGTTTACGGAAGTGTAACCCACTTATTAATAAACGCTGTGTAAAAGTTATCAATTCGTTATTCAGAAGTTACGTCAAATTTTTGTATGCTATCTGATGTCTACTATAGCTAACTGACTTGTGCACATTTGTTTATAATACGGGGTAAATGTTTAAAAAATATATGTACAGGGTCCTTCATTAAGGACTTGATCAATTCTTTTTTAAATAATAGGTGTAGTAAAACGAAATCGATTACTTTTGTAGGAAGGACATTATTAAATCCGGCCTTATTCAAATGGTTCCAAACGGGTTTTTGTGCAATGTTCAGCTCCTGTGCAATCGAAACAGTGCTTACATCGGCTTTAATTTTATATCATTTTTGACAGTTGGCCTTTCGGAGCGTGGTTCATTTTTAACCCCAAAATCACCGGAACGGAGTCGACGAAACCAAAATCACGCATGGTTGGCTGTTACAGTATCAGATCCATAAACACTATTCACATTTTCAGCTGACTGACTTGCATTTTCGCCTTAATAGAAGAAAAACTGTAAAATGTATATTTTCTCTTTGCAAGGGTTCATTTTGTCAAAAAAGTTTTTTTAGTACTAACTGTCATTTTTACAACGACATCTGTTGCAAATCAATTTTGATAGATTGAAAGTGTTTCTATCATAAATGGCCGCGATCCACTGCCCGCTAGATGTCTAGCACAAAATATCCCAGATGAAGGAACGTCCGCGCTAGAACTCTAGCGCCAGCGGCAAAGTGACACTTAGGACTAATTATTTCCACACTATAATCAAAGAAATGATAAAAACGATATCTGAATTGCTATTTTACTTACGTTATTAACATTTTTATCACAATTCCACTTGCTCGGTTTCGTATTTAATTTTATTTTGCAAACGTTTAAACGATTTCCTTTGACAGGTCGTTTTTTTTTGTTTTGCGGGTAATTTTGCGCTAGATTGAGAAATTTCCCTGAAAGGGATATTTCACAAAAAGTGCTAGACGTCTAGCGCAAATGCTGAAATGTCAATTTTTTTTATATGGAGTTTGACATGCCGCTAGTCATCTAGCGGGCAGTGGAACGCGGCCAATCAAAGTGTTCACTTTAAAAATAAAATGAACAAATACAAATTAAAAGCATTTCTCTTTACTTTTAAATGTAAAAGTTTTAAAAATGAAATCTTTTCTTTTAACTTTCGCAAATATTTGTTTTTACATAAAACACTTTAGATTTGCACACTTTAAATTTAAATATGCGGTCTTTCAATTTCATGCAAACTACTTGAGATATCTCTATAAGAATAATGTAATCATAACCATAGACACTTGGTGAACGCACCCAATCTCCGTAGCTCGAAGTGCGCCACCGTCTTGTCCCTTCTAGTTTTAAGTGATGATGAAAAACGAAGTAGCCGTGGCTAACTTTACTTTTAGAAAAGAAATAAAAGAGAACAATCACGAGGTATCCGCCACTAACAAATTAAAGTAAATAAAGTAGATAACATCTCAAGAAAATGTTTTTGGCTTAATTTGCTATCAAAATATTTATTTATTTAGACCGTCTCTCGTTCTATATTCAACCGATTCTCGTTCAATATTGCCACTAACGTCGCCGGCTTGTTGGCATAGGCCAATGATTTAATTTAGCTCCATAAAAAATAAGTCTATAGGCCTTAAATCACAAGATCTCGGCTGCGAATAGACGGTTCCGTTCCTCGAGATAACACTTTCACAACTGAGACCAGCGATGCCACAAGAAAAATATTGAGGGTCATTTCCAAAAAGTGCGGGCCACTACTCTTCAGAGAAAACTTTTCAAAAAATCTAAAAATGCTATAAGTCAACATAAATAAATATAAGGTGACAGGTACAAGACAAAAAATACGAAGTTGAATTATTACGACGGGAACAAACGAAAATGAAACGTCAGTCAGAATGAATGAATTCAGGTCGCTTTCAATATGTTAACTTGGTTATTGCTAATTTTTGAGATAAAATAGGGAAGTTTGCTTTTTAGAATATTTTGTCTGAGGAATACAAAAAAAGAAGATATGGGGGCCATTAACTTTTTCTGTAAATTGAAGGTCATTTTCATCGACGAAAAACAACGGCCCAATAACGCCACCGGCATGAAAATCTCACCAAATAGTGACTTCTTGCGGATGAAGCGCTGTTTCAGGAAGCACATGAGCGTTCTCACCTGTCCAGTTATTTTTGTTTTTATTTTTGCTTATTGACAAAGCCGTTTAACCGTAAATGCGCTTCATCGCTGAAGATGATTTTGCGATGAAGTTCTTCTTAAAGTTGAGACCACCGATTTGGAATTTTGGTAGTAAATTTTAATTATTTGTAAACGTTGTTCCTTCAGCGGTTTTACTTTCAACCACGATGAAAGTGTTGATTTTACTGAATATTTTGACTGAATTGGTTTAAGGGTGCGTTCCCACTGAAAGTTTGAAGTTGTCAGGTCGCTAATGAACGGGCCTTTATAAGTTTCTGCTTGAAGGGCTGTCATCAGACCGTCACCACAAGTGGAAGATGTACCTACAACTGCAACGTCATTGTGAACATAACCTCGACCTTTGCCATCCTCGCATATGGCAGCCCACACCTATCACAACTGCGTTTCTTTTCAATATACCTACCCTCGATCCATTTTAATTAAATGCAGTCCATGCAAATCCCCAATAATCTTCACAAACGACAATTTGTTACATTCACACCGTTGTGCGAGCACTCATCTAATATCATTCCGCCTTTCAATGAATCAATAAAATCGTGATTCATAAAAAACAAACGAAAACAAGTGAAAACAAAACACACGCAGTGTCGTCCCCAGCGGACAGCCATTTAACCGTTCCATATATAGACGAGGGTGGAATTCGGTCTTTATGAACCATAAATATTAAAAATGAAGCGCCACGAGAACCAGATGAGACACACTGACTATTGCAGCCCAGACACATTTGTGTACATGTACCCCTTACCCGGTCCTCCTCTCTGGGTGAATGAAAACGGGAAAAAGGAACAATCCGCGCTCGCTTTATACTTTATCCCAATTTGATGCTGGCCTGCCTCCTTGTAATTCACACCATCCGATGTGCAACGCATATTCACTTAATATTGTTGTGAGGCCCCGGTGGCAAATAAAAAAAATTGAGGCAAACGGATGGATAAATAATGTTTCCATGTGACGACGATTTAAGGCTCCCATGCGGAAGATGGAGTGTCGACATGGCGGATCTCTAAGCCAAACAAAGCAGCACAAAAACAAAACAGGGAACAATAACAGACCCTTATTAAATGTGTTTTTGTATATGTGCGCGCGGATGGAGATTTTTATCCCGTGTATCCTTTTTGCTTGGTATAGAATGGCATAATAAAGTGCGTGTAATTTACGAGCTCTTCTCTATTTCTTTTTCAGTGTCAGCAAATCTATCACAATCACATAATCATCAGCATCATCATCATCACCAGAGCACGGATAAGGACGGCAAGAAGAAACACACGCGACCCACGTTTAGTGGCCAGCAAATTTTCGCTCTGGAAAAGACCTTCGAACAAACCAAATATCTGGCTGGACCAGAACGTGCCAAGTTGGCGTATGCCTTAGGAATGACTGAATCCCAAGTTAAGGTAAGAGATCCAGATACACATTCTCCTATAAAAATTTGTATCCTCAGATTTGATTCGACGATAACACTATTCCATCCGTCGTCGGTGGCGCCGCTTGATGGGTGGGCGTTTCCCATTTCCCCGGTATAGCTATAGCTAGTCACCCCCTTGGCAACTTTAAACCGAATGTCTATTATGTGTGATTGAGTTTATGTTTTAAACAAAAATTCTCAAAAGTTGCAATCCTCGAAACGTGTGTTTCGGTCCCTGCCTAAGCGCAGGGATAACAATGAAAACATTAAGTTCTTGCTGATAAGCGCGTAGCCGTCGCGCGACAGATATATACCTACCTACGCTTTGGACGCGTCGGGGGTCCGTGTTTTTGAAAAGGCATTTGCATATTTATTGAAACAAATCCAAGTGGATTTAAAAACTTGGTTGGCTTGCTGCTGTGTTTAAGCAGCACGGTCGTGCCGCACTTTATACGTCCGCAAGGACTTACCGCAACTTCAAATTGCTAACGTGGTGGCGCTTGGTGGGGTAGCCTTTTTAAAAGTTTTCTCCTCATTTTTTTCATTCACTCCTTCTTGGATGAGGAGGATTCCAGATTAATGTCTGCATGGGATTACTCTGGTGGTTGACGATATGACGATGCGACTATACGCGCGGGGGTGGTTTTTCCATGTGAATTCGAGTTCACCCGCAACGAAACGATTCCAGTGGAATAGCGTGGAAGTGAAACATTTTATCATGTTTAGTTTTCTCATTTTATATAGTAAATCCTTTTTAAAGGAAGAGTACACCTCGTGCAGGGGTGCTATTCAAATCACACATAATCCATATTTTAATTGGGGGTTTTACTCCGAGCAGGGTAGTTTTAATACTTTTTTCAGACGAAGATCGTGATGTTTGCAATAATTGGGTTTTGTTATGGTACCTACTTGTCAAAGTTGGAATGATGCTTAAATTGAAAACAGAATGGGCAGGGTACCGCACAGATTGCACCCAACAAAACATCTACTATACGATTCAGCCATCAGAGATTGATGGAAGTTTTCGTTGCATACTCTTGGTTGGTGACATTTCTCGCACTTGTCAGAAGGAATACTAGGTAGGTAAAGTGTTTTCCAATAAGAGGTGTTATTTTGGTATTCAAAGAAAAATTTAATTTTTCGAGATAAATGATCGGATGTTTATTTCATAATAAAGTGGATGGTATGCCGTTAATAATGAAAAACAACATCAGCCAAATGGACACCACGAGCACGCATACAGGACTATATCCTTTCCATGAAATTTTCCATAACCAAATCGCAAAGTGGCTGCCCTATGTCCTCGATAGCCTCACGTTTTTATCTTTGAGGGGTTGATTCGACGCTGGGCTGTTGGCGTAGACCTTATCTTTCACGTGGCCCCAAAGGAAGGTAAGGTGCAAGATAAGGTCTACGCCAACATAATTAATCTAACATCTAATCTAAAAAAACGAGTCTTAATTGATTTAAATAGCGAAACTTACAATTACAGCAATTTCCCGGCGAATTCAAACTTCTTGCAGCGAACTGCCACAATTTATTCACGATCCACATGATACAGTCGCGCTCCACACACCCACAAATGAAAAATTCGTTCGAACTTAACCTTTAAAAACGAAACTGAATCGCGGGTATCTGCGTACCTGGTACTTAAGAACGTTTTCATGCGCGAATGAAATGTCAGAATCTATACGAATATTAACCTGTTCGCAATTCCCTCTCATATGAATAGTCCTGAAGAACCAAATTCGCTCCGTATAGTTCTTCTTTTTAGTCCGAATCTCTGATCTGTGGGGAGAACTATCGCAGATTTGACACACAATGGGTATGTGACTAAAAAATTAGATTTGGCATCACTCTTCAATGTTGCCGTCGCTTGTGCACTTCTTCTGTTATTATTCTCTATACTCACGGTGGAAAAAAACCTGCTCGTGTGACATTGGTACTTCAAGCAGGGAGCATTATTTTTGTGTTCCAAAATCATGTAGGTTTATAAAATTGAGTCCAGGGACGTTATACGTTATAGCGAAACACTAGAGCTGTTTGTTTGGTTTTAGGCGTTTGCAAAATTTGATTTAAACTATTAAAATCTGACAACCATTTCAATACATATGACGTAGTAGATGTTTACTACCAATCAAACGTTTAGTACAATTCATTTCTAACTCCTTTCGGTTTCGCTCTCTGGATCACAATCACTGATGCTAATTCAAACCCCGAGGAACGGAAGCGATTGGAGAAATTTCACCGGGTTGGCTCAGACACTATCCGTTTGAAACCAAAATTTAGGCTCAAACCACTTGATTTAATTGATGTAGTATTTAACTTCGTCCACATCCCTCTTATGGGTACATATGTAGCTACATTCAATTAACAGGAATAATTATACCGAAACTATCATAATTAAACGTAAACCTTTCTAATCGCGTTGCTCGAACATTCCCTAGATGTAAATGCAAAATACAATTAAGAGCAGGAGACACATTTCCATATTTGGGTACAATACCACGCATACACACGATGACACTGTCAGAGACCCTTTCGCTAAAACCAAACTGTGCTTTACATAAACGCAACACAGAATCTACCGCCTATATACCATACCTACATAATTACATCTCTCGGGTTATTAATGGTCGAATCAATTTTGTATACGTTTCCAAGTTTATATAGGTTCACATTTTGGAAGGGAAATGCGATGGATATGATGTCCTTTTACGGGGCACCGAGTGTATGCGGATGATTGTAAACTGTAACAAGTAAATCAAGACCGAGATTTGTCAGTTTAGATAATTTTGATAAATTGCGCACTCCGTACCTCCCGGTAGAGCGCTTTACCAAAGGTTGTGATGGTCTGGGGCCCTAAATGGTTTTTAATTACCATCACCCCCGCGCCGTACTGTTGCCGAAAATGTTTCCAAAAATTGAGTTTGCGCCTGCTGCTATCCCGAGTTGTGGAAATTAATTGTTCCCTCTACCGCACTGCCAGTGCAAGGGACGATCCAGCGAATTGAATATCCGAGTGGTTGGTCTTGCATTTACTTTTTTTTTTGTATCCAAAAGCGAACGAACGAACCTTGTACACGGTAGCGGAATTAATTCGTTTTTCGGTTTTTCTTCGACGTTTTTGAATCGGGCGGCAGCCAATCGCTGCATAAAAATGGTATAGGTAAAATCGACGGCGACAACGATCGCCGTGGCTCCAGGATTTAGCCATTTGAATAAAGGAGGTAAAATATGTATGATATATGGGTGGCTCGATTTTTTTTACAATGCATGGCATTTTCCATTTCATTCAAAATGGAGCTGAGCAAAAAGCAGGGATGGCTTTGTTACTAGAAAAAGTTTTTTTTGCAAGAAAAATGTTCCAATTTGAAATGGCTCGTGTGAAATAATAGCTGGTTTTTGTACCGCTACCAGATAGCTTACATACAGCGGGAGTAAAAAATTGATTTTATACAAAAGGTTGCGCATTTTTGACAGCTCTCAGATAAGTGAGTTTGGGCTATCGAAATGTAGCAATCACTTTACTTTCGAAGAGGTATTTCACTGAACTTTCATGTTTTTGTCCTGCGTTCAAATGAAACTAACAAAAGAACACATTGATTGTCACTCTGTGACAACTGAAGAGGCGGGGAATTTATTAAAGTGTGCATTAGATAATGGGTACATTCAAAAATCAAGTTATCTAGATTGGTCTGAACTCGATGTAACCTGAAGGCAAAAACTAGATCGTCACTTTTCCTACTTCAGCGAACTGTCAACTTAGTACTCAGTCACGAATTTCCTGACTAGATTCGTCGGCTACCCCTCCATGAACGTCAACAGACACAGCTGTTCATATGACCGATATAAGCCAATCAAAACTGAGAAACGTCATGTCAGACATCTGTCAGATTTACTAAATATAGATACTTGAACGTCCGAAATGTCAAAAATGCCAACTGCAACTCAATTTAGTCACACGTCCATTGTCGATCTATTTAAGACGAATCTGGCCAACTTAAGACTACTGGACTTTTGAACGTGCCCACTGTCCCATTCACAATGGATGTACAAAAATTAACAAAAACAACTGCGGAATACCTCCATACGGTCTTTGTTAAAGATAAATGTCGCGGCTCTCCATGTTACTGGCCGAATGAAAACCAACGCCAATATTGATTTGATTGCTGGATATCCATCCGTCTGTCGCATCCTCTGTCCCCACAACTGTCATAAAGGCACATATATATATGTACACCTCCACATAATGCATTTTCCACATCGATTTTCTGGCATGGCATAGTCATCTTGTCCACGTTTACCTTTTTATTCCTTCATTTTCTTTTCTTTTTTTTTATAAATCACATAGCAATAAAAATTCACTTAAACCATCACTCAAAATGAGATTTATTGCAGTTATTAAAATGCGCGCACACAGGCGACCCGACGTATACATGTGAGCCATTCAGCCAAAAAGACAAGACAAAAAAAAAACCCACAACAGATAGAGGTGGTGCCGAGCCATGGCTTTGATGGCTCATACGTCCGATTTGACGGATAGTTGTAAAATCATGGCGTCCAACAGACAAATTTGGAAATGTTGTTTTACTATTTTTCTTTTTCGTTTTAAATATTTATTTGTTATTGCCGAGGTTATCGGCTGTATAAATATATGTACATGTGCACATAAATTTAAATCGGACTCCCCTTGACAGATTGCACCTTAAAAAAAAATTGTAAATTACAGTTTTTCTCAAAGAAGTTCTTGTCTTTTTTACTGGCTATATAACATGTCTGAGTGTGAGTGTTTGTTTTTATTGCCCCCAAAAAACGCTTATTCATGCATATCTTATGGGGGTTCCTCGTTCCTGGCTTTGAGATAATTGGCTCTACTACAGTAGACGACGACCTTTTTCTGTATTTCTGTGATGAACAACTGACAAATTGTCAAAACCATAAATTCAACTTCTATTTGATGTTGTTTTGACATGGTCGACCAGCCGGAGATAAATTCCAGGCGGCACTACTAAAATTCGTTACGCTCGCAACAGAATCTGCTTTTGAATATATACTGCTCAGAGATTGCGTCCTTTTCTCGAATATATTGACCCGACGGTGTAATCCTTTGTCCATCCATCAATAAAAATGCCGATGACTTCTCATGTGTGTTGTTTTTCGCAAGAATGCGTACAATAAATCTGACGTAAACATTTACAATCGCCAGGTATAGGTATGGGTACCTAAAGAATGGCGATTCACAAAATAGGCATCATAAATGAATAGGAGATTAGGAAAGTGGTTACATGTCAGAGACTCTGAACTGACAGTGAAAATAATTTTCTGACAGCGAAAGTGATGCGAGATAAAGCGCAATATTGTTAACAGAAATAAGAATGATTGTCGCTCACCTGAGTGGTGGACGAATTAGCACTTGCCCACGAGTAGACCAAGAACGCACATGGGCATGAGAGTGTATGGGCTGGTGTAACATGAAAACTGTCAAAACTTGTCAGTTAACGGGCATGGCAAATGAGATTGGTACGATTGCTTTTTAATTACTATTGACTGACGTATATTGTTGTTGATTCTTTTAATTGGACTACTCATGATTAGCTGTCAAACTTTGACTGACAGCGATTGATTTTTTTCTTACTATATGACATTAGCAAATGTCCGGTGCGTATTCTTAAGAATGTGAATGAGGTGTCTAAACGTGCGACTTCAATGCTACAAGGAAATAGCGTATATTAGTTGATTTTAAAGATTTTACCAACTTAAGCAACGTTACTTTAGGGCTGTAAAAATTTGGGCTGCGAAAATTTGCAGTAGAGCTTATGCAATATGTTTTTGCAGCAAATGTCATTTGGTCGTGGTCGAATATTGTAAACAAAATCAAAAAGGGAAACTAATTTTTGTGCACTCCTTTCGAATATTGTGTAAATTTGCTACAAACAAAAAAACATCACGCGTTTGTGATATTGTTTTCTTCTGCTTTAGTTTTGTTTTGTTTCTTCTGCTTCAGTTTTTTCAGTTTGGTGATGGTTGGTGGAATTGGACAAGGAATAATAAGATATAGGAGCACAAACAGATTTACTGATATATCAGTCGTCCTTTTAAAGAAATTTCGGAATTGTGCCGAAAAAAATAGGCTTTTATTATGTAAAATGATTTTACTTACGAAGCAAATCTGTCAGAAACAACTGATGTCGATTTTAGAGCAAAAAAGTAATAGATTTCAGCGTTTTCAGTAATAAAGAGCTTTCCAATAAGAGGTGTTATTTTGGTATTCAAAGAAAAATGTCATTTTTTGAGGCAAATGATCGGATGTTTATTTCATAATAAAGAGGAAGGTATGCCGTTAATAATGAAAAACAACATCAGCCAAATGGCCACCACGAGCACGCATACAGGACCATATCCTTTTCATGAAATTTTCCGTAACCAAATCGCAAAGTGGCTGCCCTATGTCCTCGATAGCCTCACGAATTTTATCTTTGAGGTCTTGAATCGACGCTGGGCTGTTGGCGTAGACCTTATCTTTCACGTGGTCCCAAAGGAAGAAGTCGCAAGGTGTTAAATCACAAGATCTTGTAGCCACCGAGGTGGAAATGGGCCTCATCAGTCAAGATGACTTTTCGATGGAATTCCGGATCATTTTCATGCATTTCAAGAACCCCATCAGCAAAGACACGACGTTGTTGATGATCGGCCGGCTTGAGTTCTTGTGTTAACTGAACTCTATAAGCCTGAAGACGCAAGCCTTTATGCAAAATACGGTGTAATGACGTTTGTGGAATGCCCAATTCCAAAAAGCGACGAGGAATGGACAAACCTGGGTTTTCTTCAACACTTTGGGCTACAGCAGCAATATTCTCAGTTGTTCTTGAGCGACGTGCACGGGTTTTATCCTTCACATCACTAACTTGTCCCAACAGCTCGAATTTTTCCACCAATTTCTGTATTGCGGTCAGACAAGGTGCTTCACGACGCGACGACCAAAAAATTCTTTAGTTTTGCGAACTGTGACTGCAAGATTTTCACCATTTTTGTAGTGAGTTTTAATAATTTCAATCGTATCGTTCCATTTTTAGTAATGGCGTAGTTTCTACTTGTCAAATGTCAAAGAATAAAAGCTTCAAAAGTGACAGCTACCGAAATAGCGGGTCATTCACAATAACACCTCTCATTTTTTGAATACCCTTTAGTTTATCAAAATTCTTGCCTTTTTAAACACAAACCTCGTTTAGTAAAGTTACCGCGGAGAAATATTTACAGAAGAGTGTCGTACCCAATTTACAGTCCCATTCTGGAGACTGACGGACAGAAATTATAAATCAATTGTAAAACGACTCTTCTATTAATTTTTTTTATTTGTTTCAATTGAATCAAATGAGTACCTACCTACATCTACTAAAAATAAAAATAAATAGTTGGCGCTACAGGTCGGTATTGACCCTGGGCCTAGCTTCTCGCAACCATTCGTTTTGTGTGAGTTTTTCATTTTTGGGACGAATGGAAGGGATCTACAATTTTATGCCGAGTCCAAACTGCTAATTGAGAAGCTTCTTCATGACAGTTATACTCTCGGATGTTTGTCAGACGTTCGCGAGAGGTGGCGCAGTGGAAAAAAACCTTGTGTTGGAATTTGGGTTTTCTCGGGATTCGAACCTGGGACCCCTCGCTTAGTAGTCCAACACACTAACCACTAAGCCACTGCGCCGACCTACATCTACTGTTCGTAGGCTAAATTCTTACTTTTGACAGCTGATTCATTTGCACAGTCTTTCCATCGCATACTTTTGTGCTGTGAAGACGTGCGTTCCGATTTGTCAGTATATTTTTCAAGTTTTATTAAATTTTTCTCAGCTTTCGACAGTTATTGCAATTTAATTTGATTTAATATATTGCTTTGAAACGATTTTTGATGAAAATTACCAGCGAAAAGTGATTTCACAGAGATGAGTTCAGTTTGATGGAGTACACAATGTGAATGGTTATGTTCTTTGTGATTACGTATGCGCATCGTCTTTAATTTTGAATTGTGCAATTCATTTTTAGGTGGGTAACTTTTAAATCCACTCTATATTATTTCTGTAGTTTTTGTAGTTGTTCTTGGGGTTGACACGCTCTACCAATCTTAACAAATGAAGTGTCAAAAAAACTGATTTTCTGGGTGCTTATTTTTGCATTTTTACTTTTTTTAAATATTTAAAATACACAATTTTGTGTGACGGTGATAGGTGATAGCCACTTTTGTAATAGTCAAATACGTAAGGTGAACACATAATAACTGCACAAATTTGGCATTACTTTCTTAAAATCACTTTATTAAAACTAAGGTCTGTTCCTTTACTTTTGAATCTTACTATTTTTTACGGATTTTTTACGAATTATTACTCAATGTCGTTCCCCAACTCAAAAAATTCGTAAAAGAGAGCAAGATACCCCTCCATCGAGAATCTTACTAATTATTACTCAACAAATTTCTTGGTGTTGGAATAGAAAAAGCTGTCAGTCACCTTACAATTAACAGCTGATTTGAAATTTGTTGTCCAATTTGACATATGAGTGCATTTGTTTTGATTTGTTGCGTGTTAAATTGGCATCAAAAGGCGGGAAAATAGAATTGAATGTTCTTCTTAGATTCTTTTCGAAAGTGGCGACGAAATTCTTCCTCTCTCTAAGGAGTAAGAAAGGAAAATCTCCTCTTCGTAATTTTGAGTGCCGTGCCGCTTTTTCCTCTTCTCGAATGCTTGTAGTTCAATAAGTACAAACTCTTCCATATACTCGGATTCATAAAGAAGAAGTTCGATTAATTCCGAATCACTTTCATCGCTAGGTAGATAAATCAAACATATTCTGTTAGTAAATTAGCAAATTCTTCGAGCTTATACGATATTTTAACGACTTTTCATCCAACTTTTTTGAATTTTTGAATTATGTATCAGTCATTTTCATAAATTACTACAAAAGCGTTCCCCAACTTTGTCCGTAAATGTCTCTCTCTGTGAAAGAATTTATCCTCACCACTGCCATTTTGACAGTCTTTTCCATTTTTACTACAAAAGTAAAGGAACAGGCCTATAGTTTTGTTGTCAGTTGTCATTTGTAGCGAAAATCCAAGGTAGCCTTGGATTGTTTCCTTTTCACGGTCGCAATACCAATTTTTATAAATTTTGGTACCTATAGGGATAGATGGGAGATGGCACCACTGAGAATGACATAGGCTACTTTTTGTCGCGAAGACAAAACGTGAAGGGGATGAAGTTTCTCAAGTTTTGGGATAATAAAATTCATCATTTTGTTAAGAAATAAATACATTTGCTGCGTATTTTACCAATGAATTTAAATGCGGGCTGCTTGGTTGGATTGAAAGATAGGTTAGTTTTGGACCCGATAAGTGGCGCTGTTGTTGATATGAATATTTTAATTGAGTTACTCGAATCACTAATTCTTCGCGGGTACCATTTAGTTAAAAATAAGTTTTTTTTTAAAAAAATCATAAAATTCAAACTGCATGGATAATGCTACATGAAAAACGGAATTAGGTCGGATCGGCGTTGTTGATACTAAGGTCGAGTTCGGAATCAACAAATACCAAATCAAGGATTTTATTAAATTCATTACGACGAAGGTCAAGCTGGGCGAGAGTGCCAACAACTTCAAGCTCATAACCTAAGTTGACATTAACTTGTAGAAGTCTAGAATCATCGCAATCAAACGACCAAATTGAGTTAGGTAAATTGAAGTTGGGGACTTTTCTTTTATCTTTTAAATAATTTGAGATAGAGGAACAATTATCTATAATGTGCTTTATACAATATCTAAGGACAATAACTTCAGTTCCAGAAATTAATTCTATTGAGACTGGAAATTTGTTTTTATCACTGCGCAAAGAGGCCCCATGTCCGAACTGACACCAATGCTATCCACCACCTCTCTCACAACCAGTTAGAACGAGGCAACGGTTCTTGCCGAAAACTTCGTACTGGTCCTTGTTGAAAATTTTTGTCGTTGTGATGATTCTGTGTAAGCCAAGTCTCAGTGAATACAACAAGATCAAATTGACCAGATGAATAGAGGAGCAAGACGTCGCGGAGTTTAGTTCTTCAATATTTTGGTGGTACAGACTAAAGGCCGTTGGTGTTAAACTATTTGGCCTGAGTTTTTCGGGAGGTTTCCTGGTTGAATCTTCTTGGAGCGAATTCTTTTTCAAGAATATCCTTAGGTCAGGCCAAAAGCGCGGGTTGACCAGCAGTTTACCAGTTGGTTGAGGGGTTGAAAGTTTGAATGCGATGTCAAGCGACCGCAGTGACGTTATCCGCTGTTCGCATTCCGACTACGAGGTTGAAGTATGACTGGCATAGGTGGACGAAGTATTTGGCTTTCAATTTGTGACTATTACAAATCAAATGCCACTTTTCTTTCCATAAGCAATCTCACTCCCATGCTGACGTTCGCAGCCAATTAATTTATTTGCCATACGCGTCATGGTTCATATTTTTACAGCTGCTGGCTCTTCAAAGAGTAATCCCCATGCTTGTATGTTCATCGACTCTGTGCCCCAAACACACTGTACAGTGTACATCTAGCAATTAGGGTATGTTGGCTTCCATCATAAATGGTTATTGTTCTGAATGCCGCAACACAGCCAATGGAAAAAGATATAGGTACATTAAGTCATTGAAGGTGAATTAAATTCTAGTGTGTGTTCATTTGTTGGCAATTGAATGGAGGCTCGTTTTCATTGCTCATTTTCTTGGTATTATTTTTTACAGCCATCCTGATGTGCCATGCTTAATGGCTGAAGAAGTTTGTAAGTGATCGCACAGTCAAAGCCAGATCTGTGGTCATTAGTGTATTACATTATATTCATCGTTGAGGTTTCTCATTGCCCTGCCATTAAATTCCAATCTATCATGTTTATGTGAACACGTACGGTTCTTTTTCACAATGAAATTTATTTTGTTATTAATTCCGACTGAGCAAAATCAGTAGTACAAGCATTTTAAAAGGAACGGGAAGGAGCTATGTAGGTACATCGCTTTTGGGGTACTTTTTCGCATGAACTGGACAACACTTTAGTACTCAATTGAAAGGCAGTTTGTCTAGCCCTCTGGCCTTTTTATTTCATTCTATCAGCCGTGTGATTGATGGCAGTTTCAACACCTAATTTTTTTGGCAATTAAGGGGACCACCCATCAAAAAGTTTTCCCATAATTTTGTCATATAAGGTGGGTGAAAAAAAAAACGTTTTGCTAAAAAACTTCCCTCAAGTGGGACCCAAAAACAACACCTAAAAATTGAAACCTTTCGTATAGATAGACTCCCCCCATAGACCTACTCCTTTGCGAGGTCATTAACGATAATAATTGCTGTAGTCATTATTTTTCGACACCCACAGATGTGAACCATTTGTCCTTTACCCAGGGCTAACCGCATTGATTATGAAGCAAAATAAAAATTGCTTAACCCTTTCTAAGACGGTCACACCAGGTACCATTCAGCCGCATTCGCATTTTTTTCTGTATATGCAAAAACCAATTGCAGCCCACCGCAACAGCATGTTGCAAAATATCCTGTTTTTGTCTCGGGCACGTACCGACCAATGTTGGATTTCCGGAGGAAAATGTGTGTTAATGAACCCATCGCCGATCTCATTACAAATGCGGGTGTATTCCAGATTTCGGTACCATGTGTTACCCAAGCATCCCAACCCCGCACAAGCCATACCCATACGTATTGTGTGCTAGCAATTATTTCGTCTTAATCTACGGTTCAATTGGATGAGTGGAATTAAACATCCCCCTATACCTACGAGTATATCCCCCCCTCTACTTTCTCTCTTAATTGTAAAAGTAATTTGTACTGTTTTGCTTGTGTATTTGCAGGTTTGGTTTCAAAACCGACGGACGAAATGGCGCAAACGGCATGCAGCCGAAATGGCAACCGCCAAGCGAAAGCAGGACGATATTAACGACGGCGGCGACGCCGATGGTGATTGTAGTGAAACACTAGACAGTGATTCCGAGAGTTTAGACATGGGCGACCCGAACCGAAAGCGATGTCGAATGGAGGACGAATTTCATCATAATTAGTTAAAAACTTTAAGGGTCTTCAAAAGGCCGTCTGAAGCTATGAGATATATAAATACCTACACACACGAAACACAAACACATACAGACATACGAAAAACAACAGAAGCTTGTATATATTTTTATTTTTACTCTAACGTGTACTTACTTTTAATTATTAATTATGTATTTAAATAATGATACAGATTTATAGTTATTATAGATTTATTGTGGAGATATAGCGATAAAATGTTTTAATAATAAAAAGGAAACAAATTCGAAAGAAAATTAAATTGCGAATGGAAATTGATAAAAAAAAAAACAACAAAAACAAGACAAAACAGAAAACAAAGTAAAGGTAAATAAGTTAATAAATAAATCATGTGCGTTTTTGTCTGGGCTGGTGCGGATCAAGTTACAATTTCAGGTTATGATGCTTAGGACTTTCACCGGTAACCTATATGTATAACCAAACTGAATGGCTTTCGCCTACGATGCAGCAACAATAGGCGTGGTTTTTAAGCTTCGCTCTCAGCAAGGCAAAGTAGAGTAGGACTTTCCCACAACTAAAGGGTTTTTCAATAAGAGCGCTACAAAAGTTTTTTAAAATAAAACAAAAACGGTTTTGGATATCAACGAAATTCTTTATTCCTGTGAAAGTACGTTCGATGCCATTATGTATGGAACTCGATTTCTTTTGCATGGCCACCACGGGCACGCTTGCAGAAGTCCAGACGCTGAACCCAATTTTCGACTGTTTTCAAGCATAAATCGGCCGATACTGCTGCAATTTCACGTTCGATATTCGTACGAAGTTCATCAATCGTCGCTGGCTTGTTGGCATAGACCATAGACTTGACGTAGCCCCACAGGAAATAGTCTAACGGCGTCAAATCGCACGACCGAGGCGGCCAAGCGACTGGACCATTTCGTGAGATAACACCTTCTCCAAACTTGGTTTCCAATAAATTGATTTGTGACATTCGCTGTGTGGCTTGTGCCGCCGTCCTGTTGGAACCACATGTCCTCCAAGTCCATATCATCCAATTGGGGCCAAAAATATTCGGTTATCATTGAACGGTAGCGATTCTCATTCACAGTAACGTGCCGGTCTTGATCATCACGGAAGAAGTACGGCCCAATGACGCCGCCGGCCGGCCCATAAACCACACCAAACCGTAATTCTTTCGGGATGCAATGATGACTCATGGAGTACGTGTGGATTGCTGCCTGACCAATACCGCATATTTTGTTTATTGACGAAGCCATTCAGCCATAAACGAGCCTCATCGCTGAAGATGATTTTTCGATGAAAATCCGAATCATTTTCAAGTTGTTGCTCAGCCCAATTCACGAACATACGACGCTTCTGGTGGTCAAGCGGCTTCAGTTCTTGCGTCAATTTAATCTTGTAAGGATGTAGGCCAAGATCTATTCGCAAAATTCGCCACAACGACGTCACAGAGATGCCCAACGCTTGAGAACGACATGTGAGAGACACATTTGGGCTTTCTTCAACTGAAGCCTCGACACTACGGGCACTTCTTTGTCTCACTGGCACGGGAACATTTTGTACTGTGCTTGTGGATTAAAATTTTTCCACTAGACGCTCAATTGTTGATCTGCAGGACGATTATATGACGACCATAAATTGGACGTAGCGCTCTTAACGTTGAGGCCTCTGACTCCGAATTTCGGTATCTTTCCATCATCATAAAATGGCAAACCTTACTGAAGGGAAATGTCAAAAGAGCGGCGAGAAATTCGGCGTAGTTTGCTGTCCCTGTCGCTCTACTTTTGTAGCCTCCCTATTGAAAAACCCTTTACTATGAGCCCTCGAAGTGTCAAGTAGAGCGTAGTTGTTGTAAATAGTTGCGTACTAAAAATTCTACTTTCTCTTGCTTTGCTGAGAGCGAAGCTCAAAAAACAGGCCTTATGTAGTTTTACGACGAAGATCATGTAAATTGTTAAAACATCGATTAAACTACTTACTTAGGTGCGAGCATTTGACAGTCCAAATCTGTATAACTTTGAAGACAAATATAATTTGTTTCAGTGTAACTGATGGTAACAAAAGATGGAGTAGGGTTTGCTGTATGTATAAAGTGTAAGGACGGTCGGAAATAGAAACAACTACACAAGTTTAATCTTTTCTTCAACACTTATTTAAAAAAAGACTTCTTCGAATGTCTGAATAAATCGAACTGACTCGTATGTCACTCAACTTACTTTCTAATCCTCGTGTGTAAAATCTCTCGATAATGTTCGAAAATCCTAAGTAAAAGTACATACAAAATGTTCAAATAGAAGACGTTACAGTTGATAACATCTAAACTAAAAGTGTTGCCGCTGTTTTCTCACAAAAGTAAAACCCGAACTGAACTTCCATATGACTTTTGCGAGAAACGTTTTGACAAGATGCCGAATTCGTTAAAATGCAAACTACAGACCTTGCCATGCTAAGCCCAATTAAAGTCTGTGGCTCTTCAGGTCCAACTGATTCTGATGCATTTCTAACTTACCTATTTCGCAGAGTGACATCAGACAGTCAAGTCGTATGAAACGCTGTCAAAAGGTTCGACAATAAAATAAATAAAAATTAAGTAGTTGACGCAACAGGACCGCGGGAACCTAGGCCTACCTTCTCACAACCACTCGTCTTGTGTGAGTTTTTCATTTTTATGACGAATTGAAGGGATCTACAAACGGATTATTGAGAAGCTCTTTCATGACAGTGATGCCTTCGGAAGTTTGTCAGACCTTCCCAAGAGGTGGCACAGTGGGAAAAACACCTTAAGTTGGAATTTGGGGTTTTTAGGAATTCGAATGTGGGACCCCTCGCTAAGTAGTCTTACACACTTACAACTAAGGCACTGCGCCGACAAATGGTTCGACAATATTGGGGGAAAATGTCGCAGTTGGGGGTCGAATCGAACGAGCTATACGTTCACGGAACTATGCTGATTTAACATGTGAAACAAAAATAAATTCCGTCACACGGACGACGCTATTCGACCCGAGATTTGAGTGACACAATTTGCAAAGGTGAGCCAAAAGATGTCATCCGATGTTGTTTGGCTCTCATTTTTTTTCTAAATAAAAAACTTCGATTCTGTTTTTTGATTATGTTTATTTGAATCTTTAGAATTGTATTGGTCAATTCGAGAAGATGATATCGGCCAAATTGCCGCCAAATGAAGCCAAACAACATCGGATGACTTCTTTTGGCCCACCTTGTATAATCGTAGATTTTCACACTCTCGGATGCGGATGGAATTTGTCAGACGTTCGCAAAAAGGAGGACCAGCGATACAAATTCTTCATAAATAATTTATCGCTTTCGAGGATTGAGCCTGGATTCCCTCTTTTAGTAGTTGAATACACAATAAAACGCGCAAGTTACTGCAAATATTTTAAACTAGATGTCGCAACAGGTTCAAATAGGTTATGTCACCCACCCATCTAACGCCTCAGTTATCGAGAAGCTCGGTTCTCAAAGTTGTAATTTCAGCAATTAGTTGCTAGTTTTGGAGGTCTATCTGAATTTGTACCTCTCGATAGCAAATTGCAAAACCGATCGATAACAATCATCAATTTGCCAGATGAGTTGACAAACAACAAAAAAAAAAAAAAATTTAAACCAATTAATCTCGAACAAAAGGACAAAATCGGATCAGCAAAATATGTAGGGCGAATCCCGGCGACAGGCAAATGCCAGAGAGATCTCACACACACACTGATGAAGGGAAAATCGAATTCGATTCGAGTACAGAATGCCGCCTAGCTGTGACTGTGATGTCTTCGCCTATACAAATTGGATTGGAAAAAAGGAAATCGACGTATGCTATCCCAAGGGAGAGACGAGAGTTAACTTCTTCCTTTCACACATCCAGGTACCTACAAGGAAATGCAAATGCTGTACAAAGGCGCAAAATATCGCACCAACCGAACAGCACCTGGAAAGGACGGACAATTTGAAAAATTCCGGATTAATATTTGGCACAACAAAAACTAGTTCCTGTCATCCTGTCCTTTGTGCGGCACAGCACACTGGACGGACAATCGATTCTACCCAACGCGTAATCCTCCTGACTTTATGCCCTTTTAAGAGCGATGATCTGATGATCGGTTCCTGCATTCATCAACGCACGATTCTCCTTTAAACAAAACGGAGGAGTATCGATAGGCAGTACTTTGAGGTTGATTGTTTGTTTTTGTTCGCTGGCTGCCAAAAGGAACTCGGTCGTGCCTGTTTCGGAATTTCCGGATTGCTTACATTGTTCAGAAATGGAATATTGATAGTTTGTTTGATGATTCCTTTATCCCTTTCGGGAATTTCCTGATGGGGAATCAACTTTCAGATCGGGTGTGTAACATTTTACACGGCCATTTGGTTAGGGAAACATGATGCGTTCAAGGCAGTGTCCATTACCACTCGTCCGCTAATGGTCAGAAAAACAATAAATATGTAAAGGATATACGTTTTGTGTCAATAAACTCATTTCGGCTACTGGTATTTTCATGTGTACAGAGATCGCGGGAATGAATCACCCCTAATGGATGGAGAAAGCCCAAATAATGAAGTTTATTGCTTCCATTTGTGGATGTTATTAATTATTTATTGATTGACAGCTAATCAATCTTGGTCCACCCTCGCCACCGGTCCACCTGTTTGTTGTTCCTTCACCCGACCTCACTCACGACTACAGCTAGGTAGTTGGATTTGCTCCTTTTATGCTCCAGATCAGTTGTCACTTCACTGACACCTTTTGGAAGAAGTCCACACTAAAGGGAATTATTAAAAGATGACATTCTTCCTAATCTGTTTTTCATTCTTACGTATATATATGTTGGGCAGTAAAAATTATGAATTTTCACTCACTGCAGATAAGGGGGGTGTATTGGTTTCAGACAAAATGTTCCGGCAAATTTTTATAACGCATTTCAGACACTCGCGAAGTGTGACTGCGGGAGATAAGAGTTTGACATGTAGCTGACAGAAGGGAATATTTAATTCGCATCCTGGCAAAATTAGATGCAGCTAGAAATTGTCCCTCATGTATAAATATCCAGGAAATGCCTTAAATGCATACCTAAACTTTGGCTTCTAATCGACATTACTAAAGCCCGTGTGACACTACGAGTACATTTTTTCTTAAATTTTATAATGCTGAAAAGTCAGCGTAAAAGAGACAAAGAGTGTATTACGAAGGGGTAGCAATTGTTTGCAAGGCAACCGCAAATGTTCAAACGAATATATTTTTAAATAATCTTGAAATGTCAAAAAAAGCTGTCAGCAGCTGAAAAATGTAATATTTTTAATGCATTTTTTTATGTGGGTACTTTAATAAAGTTGGTGTGGACGCACTCACTCCTATCGGGAAGTTTTATTCTAATTTTTTGTACTCTAGTTTCATTTTAAAAGCAGAAAAAATGGAAAAAAATGTAAGTAGTGTCATAAGGGCTTAACACTTACACCTCTAAACTCACTATCAAAAACAGATTGAAATATTAAATAAATTTAACCAACTGCATAGTTACACCGCTTTTACAAGTTTTTGCGGAATCAAAACGAGTACGAAACCGTTCACACTTTCTACGTGTTTACGTATACAGTAAAACTCGCACTCTTTCCGAATTGCGGTTAAAAACTGACGTTTAAAGAAAACTCTCTGTCAGCTTAACAAAGACCTCTATATATTTACTTGTAAATAGCTGCAGTTTTAACGTTTATTTTATTCATATTATTTGTTTTGAGTGCGTTCACAAGATCGAATCTGTCATTTTTGACAGTGACATTTATTTATTTGAAAAGAAACAAGCGCAAGGCATGTATGAGGCCAGTGGCGATTCCTGGTCTTAAGCATTGGGTTAGCTACGTGCTCACTTCTCACAAAAAAAAAAAAAAAAAAAACGCACTCTCATATTCCAAAAGCACGACAAAAATAATTATTATGTATTTACTCACATTTATATTCCACGCAAATATAAAATTATAAATCGCACTTAACTTTTGGAATGGAATTCGATGACTATTAATTCAGTCAAATAAGAACACAACGAAACTTTCTTACTGCAATTTGCCTAGAAAGAGAAACATACAGAAGTACAAAAAAAGATAACTCGCAAAATATACCTGCTTGCTTACACTTACACTCTACTTCCAACTTTTATCGCATTTGTTTTGCGCTTACCCTTCCGTATATTTTCCTGTGCTTTGCTTACGACTGGTAGAGGTATAGTCAAATTCCACACTTATACAGAGTGGAGGAAATTCGGTAGCGCAACTTTTTTACGCTAAAATGCTACAAGCAGGAGACTTTTCTATGGGAGTTTTAGATTGTGTGTGTGCGTGCAGGCAGGGAATTTGCGGTATCGCAAGTTGTAAAGCTAAAGAGTATTTCAAGTGAAACTTATTGCATGGGAGTATTGTGTTATGTGTTTGTGTAGGCAAATATTATTTGTAAATGATAGTTTTGTTGCTTAGTATGTCATTGATTATTGCAATTATTAATCTGCATAATTACTTTTACCATGTTATTTGCTGTATTTTGCGTATATGTATTTCAATTTATTTTCTTGGTTTAGCGCCGCTAAACTAGCTAACTGAGAGGAATCGCCCCTGGTATGAGCAATTCTGTGCGACATAGGTGTGCACTTTGACTTTTCTCATTTTATCCAGAGACCTCCGTTCTAGAAGTGAACGCAGTTTGAAATGTTGTTTCATGAATGAATTCTCCAACTTGTCTAATGATCATCACTCATTGAGAAGTGAAAGGTGATTGAAGTATAGGAGAAATGGTAGCCGGCCGGTGGTAGGTAGGTAGCTACAACACAAACTGGCATCTTAACTTGACGTGCGGAACGCGCATTGAAGTAATGTTTCCTCGTTTGACATTAATATGGGATGACTGATTTTTATTGACACTTATTAATTATAAATATCACCAGTGGGTCGAATATGGAAGCAGTGGGCTTTCTTTCTGTATATTATTAAATACATTTTCTTTTTTTTATTGGAATTCTGAATCACACACCTTATTCCTGTGGAATCAGCAAATACATCGTTTGACTCTTCCTTTTAATTACAGGTGTCTATGTTGGACATAGAAAATGATTTAGAATCGGTGTCGGTGTAATATTTGTGTACCTCAATTGGGAGTAGAAAGTTGCCCGCCAATTCCCATCGACTTTCGCACTCTAGTGATGCCCTATTTTTATATCAAAACAAGTAGGTATACCGAATTGACAAACCAGAAAGAAAGATTCCCGGGGCCCTCTATATTTAAACGGACACTATAGCGGTGACTTCATAAAACTTCGTAATCCCCATCAAGCATATCCCATTCCCCGGCAACACAACTTTCAATTGTCTTTCGAACTGTGATTATGTAAAATCCTGTCTGATGATGACTTCACCCCAAAGCAGAACCGCTCCATGAACAGCGAACAGAGCCCCATCCCAAATCCAAGACACTCGTACACATTAAGTAAAACAAAGCAAATTTAACAGCACTAACAACACCAATGTCGATTACAAATTCAGCACGAACTTTAACAAATTCGAAATCGATAACAGATTAAACTCGTCGATAGCTCACTGGTTAGATATACACATAGCACCAAGGATCTATTCGAAGAGGGGAACAACATCGCCATTGCCATTGTCGTCGTCGCAGCAACACTCCAACTTAATGAAGTGGAGTATATCGTTGGCATGTATTGTTCATTGTATACCTACTCACTCTCTCATTCGCTGGCGCTGGCCTCGTCTCTTTCTAACCCTTGGTCAGCTTATGTGTGCACTGTATGTGTGGCGGGTAAATCCGGATCCGACTGAATGATTTTTACTCCAAGATTTTTATTTAGGCATTCAGGCTTCTTCTCCTTGTGAAGTTGTTTTTCCTTTTTGAATCACAGTCATCAGAGGCAAATAATGAGGAACGACAGACACAAATTCAACGTTTCAACCCCGTGGAATCGGATCAGCTCGCTGCGATATGGTGTGGTGGGCGACATAGTCGAGAGTCGCTTAGCCACGCCTCGAGGTGTGTCTATGTCAAACGGGTTTTCTAAAATGGCTCCTAAGGGGTGCTACAGTTGGGTTATTTCGGCGTTCCATTCCGTGTGTTCCGCCTTATTAAAAGCAGGCGAAAAGGATCCTAGCTGTGGTTGTGTGCTGTCGTGCTCTGTGTAGCTGACCCGGAGTCCATTTCGAGTTTATTGTTTGATGATTTGAGCGCATTTGTATTTAGTTATATTTTTTTCTGTTGTTTCCTTTTTGCTGTCCTTTTTTTGTAGTTCTACTGTGGAAAGAGTTGTCTTGCGGAATCTTGCCAAAGATTATTATATGCTCGCACGTATAGGTACATATTTTGTGTATGTAGGTATATAAAGAAAGCATCCCGAATATTGTACAAGATATAGATTGTATCATCGACGAGATATGTACACACATAGCAACACGAACATGAACATGAGTAAATGCGAGTTAATGGAGACATGAAACACCAGACAAAAGAATATTTTATATCAATAAATTAGGAGCCAATGACACGCGGGACGAGGTGTGTAGTTGGGAAAACATACCCGGCGTCCGAAATAGAATTAGGGGACAATCGATAATTGATTCCGATTAATAATGAAAAATTGCATAGCTGGGTAGGTAGGTCGGTCTAGAATAGGTATACCTTCGACGAATAAATGAATTTTAGGTACCTAGTATAGGTATTTGGTACACTTTGTTGGTTTTCCGGATTCGCTAATTTATTGCTTTCCCGGATGCGGTTATTCACCGTGCATAATCAAATTACAGATACTCGATCTCGATTTTATTTGACCAGTGGGTTTCTAGATCTATTCGACGTCGCGTTACGCGTTTT
This sequence comes from Cheilosia impressa, assembly GCA_948293265.1. Taxonomy (NCBI): domain Eukaryota; kingdom Metazoa; phylum Arthropoda; class Insecta; order Diptera; family Syrphidae; genus Cheilosia; species Cheilosia impressa. The sequence continues at coordinate 50,261,537 of OX411881.1, read as the reverse complement.
ACATCGGATGCTTATGCCTGACGGATGCAGACGTTACGAGCGAGGTGAAAAATCTGGCACACATATGTACCAAGCAGGTTTTAAGGGTTTTGCTTCACTTTGTGAAGCATTGAGCGATTGTGCCGTTATTTGAATATGTTTTCGAAGAACCATACGTACCTATCGAACTTTAATCCAAAAGAGGTCAACTGTACACTAAATGAAACGCTTGAAAAAGCAGCAGTCTTAGATGAGTTATGCAGACGATACTGTCAGTGGCGGATAAAGCCAGCGCGGGGCCTGTAGCAAATTCTAGGTATCAAGGGGCCCTCTGTTGCTTTTTGCTTTATCTTATGAAGTTTATGGTTTAAACGAAACTGTTACAACTTACGAGCAAACTTTTCTGGATTTAATTTTGGCAAATTTATAAATAATACTGTTCATATCGACTTTTCTAAGTGTTCGATATTCTTTAAAGTAAGGCAATTAAGAGGCTTTTGGTTAAATCGATACTTCGTTACGGCCGAAAAGTCTTGGTGTGCAGGGCCCCCAAATGCGCGGGCCCGTAGCATTTGCTATGTGGCTAATCCGCCACTGGTTACTATGCGATAAATACTGCGTCAAAAGCTTGTACCTGGGAGCACTTTTTCTTAATTTATACGAAATTAGGTTTCGGCCAGCAAATGCGAACAAGCTAAATAAAAGACGATGTTATGCCTAATCCATCACTGAATCTTGGATCAAAAATCTCTTCAAAAAGTGAAACAACGAACAATTATCCTAAAACGCTTTCCTTTTCCTTTTAAAATAAAAAAAAAATCCTCTATAGTCTGATTAACGCAGCAAACCCCAGATTCATTTATGTCAGAATTTCATACATCTGATGCAGATCCAAATGCAAGGACTTTTATTTCTAAAAGCATTATACTTAAAAAAATGTTAGTACTTTTTATAATAAAATAATAATAATAGGAAAGACTTTAACTTAACTGTCTTAAAAGTTAGTTTGGAAGACTTTTTGTTTAAAATTACTATACGAAAACCGTGACCGTAATTTCGTTTTCTTTATTTTCTATCTTGTTCAATTTAACTTCTTTTTGTTCAATATCCAACATTTGAATTAACTTTTACTCATCCCATACATCATTGTCCAATATCCAAAATGACTTGGTGATACATTTTTATTTTTAATTAATTCGTGGAAACTTTATGCACAACATTTTTTTATTTATAAGTTATAAAATTGTTTTAGCTTTCATAAAAAAAATACTTTAGAACAGACATCTGGTAAATTGAATAAAAGCTTTGAACATAAACTTTAAAAGTCGATTTCCCGAAAGTTTGAAAAATGGTCATTGGGCAAGATAGAACCATAGACATATTAATTTGTCAATGGTAATACTTACCTACATCCCAAACAATAACTTGTACTCGGTTTTCGGCTAAATAGTAAATTGCAATATTTGGTACCGTTTGTTCCGGCAAATTTTACAAAAACCGCTCTAACGATTTTCATAAAAATACATACTTAAGATAAAATAAGTATTCGAAGTATGATCCCGTACTACATTTTTTTAATTATTTATATTTGACGATCCATTTTCATATATCTATGCTATATTTTTGTTAAAATCTCCCCAATTCCGATAAAAATGCAATAAAAGCTATGCAGAATTTCATTTTAGTTGAAACTTTTTAAACCTTGTTAAATATGCACCCTTATAATTTCAACCACTTCCTTACACAATCTCCCAAAGAAACACGAACTTTAGGTTGAGGAGTCCCTCTTATTACAATTTATTTCCAATATAAAAGAATAATACAATTTAACAATTTACTATTTTAGTTGGTACGGCTATACAGGTTAATTTTAACAATTTATTGTCTTAATCGGCAGGGCTATACTGGTCCTTGGTCGTCTGGTAGCGGCTCGTTCCTTCCTTGCGGCTTGGTTGGGCGTGGTACAGGCCCGGTCGGTGGCTAGGTCTGTCTTACGACAGTCCCGGCAATCTACAGGTCCGCCTTGCGGCAGTCCCGGCACTCTAGGTCCGTCTTGCGACAGTCCCGGCAATCTACAGGTCCGCCTTGCGGCAGTCCCGGCACTCTAGGTCCGTCTTGCGACAGTCCCGGCAATCTACAGGTCCGCCTTGCGGCAGTCCCGGCACTCTAGGTCCGTCTTGCGACAGTCCCGGCAATCTACAGGTCCGCCTTGCGGCAGTCCCGGCACTCTAGGTCCGTCTTGCGACAGTCCCGGCAATCTTCAGGTCCGCCTTGCGGCAGTCCCGGCACTCTAGGCCCGTCTTGCGACAGTCCCGGCAATCTTCAGGTCCGCCTTGCGGCAGTCCTGGCACTCTAGGTCCGTCTTGCGACAGTCCCGGCAATCTACAGGTCCGCCTTGCGGCAGTCCCGGCACTCTAGGTCCGTCTTGCGACAGTCCCGGCAATCTGCAGGTCCGCCTTGCGGCAGTCCCGGCAATCTACAGGTCCATCTTGCGACAGTCCCGGCAATCTACAGGTCCGCCTTGCGACAGTCCCGGCACTCTAAGTCTTTCGAAACGAAGGACTCGGCAATTCGCCAGCTACCCGCAGGTTTGCTAGCAACAAAAATTTGCAAAATAGCACAAGTCTATTTGCGGAGGAAAATCAGCGGTACACCGGATTGGTACAATCAACTGTGCTGTCTTGCTCGATTGTTTGTAATTTTACTTGCGGTCTTATAGTATTTCATTCGACAAGCCGGTGTGAATTCTATTCACGAACGCAAAATACAGCGCAGCGATCGGTTTCGCCATGTACCGTGCACCTATCACCAAGCTGCTGTCAGCGAGAAATTGGAGCGGCGAGGTGGGGTAGACATGACTAGTTGGTTGGTTGGTTGGGCATAGCCAACAGTGGCTGGGTGCGTGGATGTGCACTGTGCGTAATGCACATGCATTGCCTCAGCGAATGGGCAAGCGAATGGTGGTGGGATATGGGGAAAACAATAAAGTGTATTGGTGTAACGAATGCTTCGTTACAATTTTACAATGATTCCCCTATATAATTTAAGGTAAATAATTAATAAAAAAAAAATACTTTTTTGATAGATTTTATTCGGATTATTATAAAAAAGTGGCTGCACTGTTTGGAATGAGTGCACCATTCCGGACGATCTTTTGTTTTATTTTGCCGGCTTTTCGGTCCGTGGTGAATTTGGATCTAGTTCCCCACAGTTGAGAAACTGCGAGCATGTGTTGCTTGCAAACAAATGCAACCACCTGCACACATGCAAAGATTTTGTAATTTTCCAGTGGAAGGCCAAATGCGTTCCGCTATTGTCGTCGTTCAATTCAAACTAGGTTTACAAAAAACGACCACTCCGCTACTATATATAAGTTAAACGCATCTCGCATTTTCGTAACAAAGCAATTTCTATTTGTTTGTAACAAAAACTCAGGCAAAAGTTAGTCTAGTGCTAGTTGAATTAAAATTGTGTGCAAACTTAAGTATTATTAAACAAACCACTCAATATTAACAGGTGCAATATGACTGAAGAAAAAGACATTGGCGATGCTTTTGTCACTGGCGGCGTAGGGTGTGTGCAATCAAAATATGTTTTAAAACTGAATTCAATTATTTGATGAACAGAAAAGGCTAAATCCGATTAAAAAATATACTATTGAGCGGTTGGCCTAGAGTTTGGTATTGGTGTACTTATATGGGCAATTTAATGCACAGCGTCATTTTACTTGTTCTTTGTGTTTTTTGCTTGCCATGCCATCTGGTGGCGTGCTTTTGCCGCGCACCGGCTCAAACAATGTTCTTTTTTGTCTGGCTGATAATTGAATGGTACATCTTTTTCAGGACTTATTCGGGTGGTAACAAGCTGATAGGTCGAATGCCAGTGGAAAGATATGCGTCCGAGTACAATATGAAGCATACGAATCGCGGTGATGCATTGATATTTAATCATGAATACTTTGACATTCCATCGCTCTCGTCTAGGTCAGGTGCCGACGAGGACTGCAAGCGTCTCTATGCATCTCTGGAAAGATTGCATTTTAATGTGAAGGTGTACAAGGACAAGAAGTTGCGGGAAATACAAAACATTGTTGAAGACGGTGGGTGATTATATTTTGTTTGATAAATTTTCTTTGTTAAACTTTTGCAAATGTGCAAAGTTATTGCTAGGGCTTTGTTATCGTGTACTTGTAAACAATATTGATTAGATTGCACTAGTCTAGCACGAAGGCTACGGTTGCAAGGTGTGTGCAATTCCCATAATAGGTGTGATATCATTCGCCCTATATGGTAGCAACTTCTGAGAATAGTAGTTTTAAGCAGAATTTTATCAAGTTATATTTGAAATCATGTGATACTCCTTAGGTACCTTTATCCGTTTTTTTTTTATCAATTTTTCTATTTGTCAAATTTTTGCTTTTACAGCTGCTCGAGTTGATCACACCAATAATGATTGCATTGTAGTTGCTATACTATCCCATGGCGAGTCGGGATATATCTACGCCAAAGATGTACAATACAAATTAGACTCAATTGCACACTGTTTTACGGCACACAATTGTAAAACGCTGGCAGGTAAACCCAAGTTGTTTTTCATACAAGCTTGCCAAGGCCATCGTTTGGACCCTGGTATTACTCTACAAAGTACCGAAACAGAGGGCGAGTCATCTATGAGCTATAGAATCCCAATTCATGCTGACTTTCTCATTGCCCATTCTACGATTCCAGGTAAATTTGCATATGAGAAGAATTTTTCTTTTTACCACATTTCGATTGATTTTTTTTCTAGGGTATTATTCCTGGCGCAATACAACCAAAGGGTCTTGGTTCGTGCAATCACTTTGCAAAGAACTAGATGACAACGGCAAGAACTTTGACATTTTAACTATATTGACATTTGTATGCCAGCGAGTGGCATATGACTTCGAATCATGCACTGCAGATTCACCAACGATGGATCAGCAGAAACAAATACCATGCACAACAACAATGCTGACAAGACTACTTCGATTTTCGGATAAGAAATAACTACCTACGTGAAGTTAGCGCGCACTTTTTCTAGAATGAAAAACGTGAAATGCAGTTCGATAGACATTCGTTTGTAGTTGTTTGTAGTGAATTTTTTTTCGTTTGTAGTTCAACCGTTAGAAAGTTAGAAGCATTAGAAAAAAATTTCAGCGCGCACTTTTGAGCTTTTGAAATGAAAACTAGCCAGTTGCATTCGAAATCGTTTGTAGTTGTTTGTAGTGAAATTCTTTTTTCCCAAAAATGTCTCATTTCGGAGATATAAGGACATTTGTGTTTCCATCTATAACTCCGAATTTCCATTAGACAGAATTTTTTTGAAATTACTGTTGCATTAAGCACATCCCAACTTAAATAACTGCATTTAAAATTTCTGAATTCACTCAAGCGTTACTTAATAAAACGCAATTATAGTCAAAAAATGCATCATTTCACGTTTGCATCCATCATATCGATTTCCCAACAACAACAAACCAACGGTAAACACATTTCCGCAAAGCATTCATCCGTGTCCATCGATATGAGTCATAATTTGTCAATTAGCAATAACAACCAATCAATAAAGCCCGATTTTATCCAAAAAAATTTTCTATTCCTTTGAATAACCTTAAAAAACGACCACTTTTAAACAATTTATAGCAACAAAAACATATATTTTGCAAACTCTGTACTCCTGGCTATCTAACCCAATTCAAATGATTTGGTTTTATCACAAATAACAAGATTTTGATGCAGCTTAAGCAAACAGTAGTTTTTCATATAAACTCATATCAATATTTCGGTTATTAAGCAACTCAAAGTAGTGAAATCTATTTTTTTCTAATGCTTTCTATTAGATGCTTCTAATGGAATAAAAAAATGTGATCTTTTTTTCATAGATAACGGTTTATTCAAAATATAAGAAAATGGGTGAAATCTTCCGCGCAACCCGATTTAAGGGGGCGGATATTTCAAATGCTGGACAACTACAAACAACAAAAACTGGTTAGTTGGTAGAAAGCATGTATGCTCTATCTAATAAAACCAAAAATAGCAAATTTGTTCCAACCAAAGAGAATTTATATGCAATTTAAGCAGTCGACCTAAAACCCTCGTTATCTCCGAAACGGTATAAAGCCAAGTGATGAAATTTACTATTTTCAACAGTTTTCCACCTAACCAATCTAATAAAACACAAATTGTATCCATCCGCCTAACGGTTTACGATTTATATCAAATTTAAGCGAAATTGAAACTTAATTTTTTTTGTGAAGTTAGCGCGCACTTTTTCTAGAATGAAAAATGTGAAGTGCAGTTCGATAGACATTCGTTTGTAGTTGTTTGTAGTGAAATTATTTTCGTTTGTAGTTCAACCGTTAGAAAGTTAGAACCATTTGAAAAAAAAATTTCCAATCCCTTAAATCCGTATTATCTCCGAAACCGTAGCAAGCAGAGTGATAAAATTTTCTATTTTCGAAAGTGTTCCACTTCACTAATCTAATAAAATTCAAATTACGTCAATCGGCCCAACAGTTTATGATTTATTTGAAATTTAAGCAAATACAGACCCCAATTTAAGGGGCTAATAACTCAAAAACTGTTAAACTACAAACGATGAAATTCTACATTTCTATTCTATACACCCTTTTTTACCTCTGATATAAAAAATAAGACAATCCGTCTAACAGACAACTTTTTATTCGCAATTTAAGGGAAGCCTCAATCGCTTAAAAGTGGGAAAAATGGGCACATTTTTAAGCGATTCGATATTTCCATTGCTAAAAGGCTATGAAGTGTCAAATATGTTTTTTTCCAATGAAACTACCCTTCTATTTCTAACAAAGTCATCAAAACTCATTTTCCACTAACGGTTAAAGTTTTTTTCGCAATTTAATTTTTGATAAATTCGGTTTAGATACCCATTTAAGCAACCCGATAACTCAAAAACTGTTTAACTACAAACGATGAAACTTTACATTTCTAATATACACACACTGTTTATTACATGCTATAAAACACAAGGTTGACCGCACGACTGGGTACTTTTTATTCGCAATTTAAGGGAAGCCTAAAATGGTCACAATTGCCCATTTTTAAGCGATCCGATATTTCCATTTCTAGGAAGCTGTAAAGGGTGAAATATGTTTTTTTTTCAATGAAACTACCAATCCCTTTCGAACAAAGTCATAAAAAGTCATTTGCCACTACCTACCAATTTTTTTTCCCAATTAAATTTTTGATATTTTCGCATTTAAGCGACCGGATTATTCAACAACTGTAGAACTACAAACGCTGAAATTACACATATCTAATTTGTGTAATCATCTTATCCAACAGTGTTAATAAGAAGATAATCCGCACTACTAGACACTTTTTATACACAATTTAAGGGAAGTCTGAAATGTGTTCAAATGCCCATATTTAAGCAGTTCGATATTTTTTAATGCGGAACAACTTCAAACACAAAACAATTATGTTTAATAATGCGTTGATTATCCTCTTTCTAATGACGTTAAAAAAAGTACTTTTATTTAACAAAAAATATGTTATTTGCAGTTTATTCAACTACCGTGTGGCCTCATTTACTCGGTAGGATAGGTATATCAGAAACATACATACATAATTTCTTTACAATGTGAATGCGATCACGAAAATTTAAATTTAATTTGTTTTGAAATTCAAAAGCGCTTTTCTAATACGAATTAGGAAAGGATGTGCATCACAATTAAAGAGTTTGTCTTTCTTCCGTCATCCTTGCATAGATCCAATGAGGTATGACCCAATCATACAAACAAAATGCAGGGCACATGAGTTTATTGCAGAGTAGATGTTTGGGGGTGTGACTATGATTGAACGCTAATGATCGTGTGTGGATGTGCGCATCGTTCCGTAAATGAATACTACTTCATTGACCGAAATTTTTTTAACCTTTGAAAGGAGAGAGAATGAAATGGAGTATTTAGTGTGACGTTAAGCTATTTGCGTCCTGTTTTTGTGGGAAGATACGATAGCAGTGATGGGACTTCTACCACTTTGGTATTTCTACCACTTTTTACACTTTCGGAAATTAATCTACCAACCTGAACTCGAAATCTACCACCTTTTACTTATCGCTATTCGATAATAATATTTCTTTCCCATCATTGTATTAAATTGTGCTTACTTTTACCCATCCACACTCAGCTATCAGTATACTTTTATCTGAGAATTGCATCAAAACTTCCAGTCCAGTACTCCATTTACTGCACTAATATTTCATTATTCGACTGTATTACTGCGATTGTGTTTCGCTATGTTTTAAATTTTTGTGTTTTTTGATGAGTTGAAGTTTTGTTATGGGGTTTTTTCTGTAATTATTTTTTATATTGATGCGTTTACCTCAAAAACTTTTTATTTTTAAATAATATCCGGAGCTATAGAAAGTGAAAATGCATAGATTCTTGGTTCTTTCAACAAGTAAAATGTAAATTAAATTTTCAATTGTGCTTTCTCCAATTTGCTTGCATTACTTTAGAGCAACTGCTCCCTCTTCATCATCATCTTCTCACGTGCCGGTGGCAAGGAAGACAGTTGTGAATACATCATCAGATTCATAAGAAGACGATTTTATTTTCTACCACTTTTCTACCACCTTTTTTAGGGCTATCTATCACCACTTCGCGTTTCTCAAGTCCCATCACTGTACGATCGGCATTGAGTAAGAAATGGTGGCTGCATGTGTGTAGAGTAGGTACAGTTATATTTTGTTATATGGAAAATGCTTAATGGGTGGAGGGTAGGCAATGTAATGTGATTGGCATCCACAATAATAAAGCCGCAAAATTTAATACCGAACTACATAGGTAGAACAAGTTTTTTTTTTAATAATTGCTAGGTATACACAGGTTTTTGTTAAATGTGAAAATGCCACTTTACAATCTTTCATATTGATGGACAATCGGTAGACAAAAATATGCCATAAGTGTTTAAAAAACAAAGTTGCTGTAGGTAGGTACATACCTAATTTATTTTTTGGTTACTTTTGAAGATTGTATATTTATATGTAATTATCTACCTACAATCCTCAAAATATAAAAGCTCATGGAAAAGAAATTTGAAGCTAGGTCGAAAGTAGGTAGGTACCTATACTAGATGTATATACATCCTGTGTGTATACCTATGGGTACCGATTGGGCCTATGGACCAATTATGTTTCTCTTACATCAATATGAAAGATTGTAGAGTGTCATTTTCACATCCAACAAAAACCTGTGTATACCTAGCAATTATTAAAATAAAAATATGTTCTACCTATGTAGTTCAGTATTAATTTTTGCGGCTTTATTATTGTGGATGCCAATCACATTACATTGCCTACCCTCCACCCATTAAGCATTTTCCATATAACAAAATATAACTGTACCTACACTACACACATGCAGCCACCATTTCTTACTCAATGCCGATCGTACAGTGATGGGACTTGAGAAACGCGAAGTGGTGATAGATAGCCTTAAAAAAAGGTGGTAGAAAAGTGGTAGAAAATAAAATCGTCTTCTTATGAATCTGATGATGTATTCACAACTGTCTTCCTTGCCACCGGCACGTGAGAAGATGATGATGAAGAGGGAGCAGTTGCTCTAAAGTAATGCAAGCAAATTGGAGAAAGCACAATTGAAAATTTAATTTACATTTTACTTGTTGAAAGAACCAAGAATCTATGCATTTTCACTTTCTATAGCTCCGGATATTATTTAAAAATAAAAGGTTTTTGAGGTAAACGCATCAATATAAAAAATAATTACAGAAAAAACCCCATAACAAAACTTCAACTCATCAAAAAACACAAAAATTTAAAACATAGCGAAACACAATCGCAGTAATACAGTCGAATAATGAAATATTAGTGCAGTAAATGGAGTACTGGACTGGAAGTTTTGATGCAATTCTCAGATAAAAGTATACTGATAGCTGAGTGTGGATGGGTAAAAGTAAGCACAATTTAATACAATGATGGGAAAGAAATATTATTATCGAATAGCGATAAGTAAAAGGTGGTAGATTTCGAGTTCAGGTTGGTAGATTAATTTCCGAAAGTGTAAAAAGTGGTAGAAATACCAAAGTGGTAGAAGTCCCATCACTGCTATCGTATCTTCCCACAAAAACAGGACGCAAATAGCTTAACGTCACACTAAATACTCCATTTCATTCTCTCTCCTTTCAAAGGTTAAAAAAATTTCGGTCAATGAAGTAGTATTCATTTACGGAACGATGCGCACATCCACACACGATCATTAGCGTTCAATCATAGTCACACCCCCAAACATCTACTCTGCAATAAACTCATGTGCCCTGCATTTTGTTTGTATGATTGGGTCATACCTCATTGGATCTATGCAAGGATGACGGAAGAAAGACAAACTCTTTAATTGTGATGCACATCCTTTCCTAATTCGTATTAGAAAAGCGCTTTTGAATTTCAAAACAAATTAAATTTAAATTTTCGTGATCGCATTCACATTGTAAAGAAATTATGTATGTATGTTTCTGATATACCTATCCTACCGAGTAAATGAGGCCACACGGTAGTTGAATAAACTGCAAATAACATATTTTTTGTTAAATAAAAGTACTTTTTTTAACGTCATTAGAAAGAGGATAATCAACGCATTATTAAACATAATTGTTTTGTGTTTGAAGTTGTTCCGCATTAAAAAATATCGAACTGCTTAAATATGGGCATTTGAACACATTTCAGACTTCCCTTAAATTGTGTATAAAAAGTGTCTAGTAGTGCGGATTATCTTCTTATTAACACTGTTGGATAAGATGATTACACAAATTAGATATGTGTAATTTCAGCGTTTGTAGTTCTACAGTTGTTGAATAATCCGGTCGCTTAAATGCGAAAATATCAAAAATTTAATTGGGAAAAAACTTGTCAGGTAGTGGCAAATTACTTTTTATGACTTTGTTCGAAAGGGATTGGTAGTTTCATTGAAAAAAAACATATTTCACCCTTTACAGCTTCCTAGAAATGGAAATATCGGATCGCTTAAAAATGGGCAATTGTGACCATTTTAGGCTTCCCTTAAATTGGGAATAAAAAGTACCCAGTTATGCGGTCAACCTTGTATTTTATAGCATGTAATAAACAGTGTGTGTATATTAGAAATGTGAAGTTTCATCGTTTGTAGTTAAACAGTTTTTGAGTTATCGGGTTGCTTAAATGGGTATCTAAACCGAATTTATCAAAAATTAAATTGCGAAAAAAACTTTAACCGTTAGTGGAAAATGAGTTTTGATGACTTTGTTAGAAATAGAAGGGTAGTTTCATTGGAAAAAAACATATTTGACACTTCATAGCCTTTTAGCAATGGAAATATCGAATCGCTTAAAAATGTGCCCATTTTTCCCACTTTTAAGCGATTGAGGCTTCCCTTAAATTGCGAATAAAAAGTTGTCTGTTAGACGGATTGTCTTATTTTTTATATCAGAGGTAAAAAAGGGTGTATAGAATAGAAATGTAGAATTTCATCGTTTGTAGTTTAACAGTTTTTGAGTTATTAGCCCCTTAAATTGGGGTCTGTATTTGCTTAAATTTCAAATAAATCATAAACTGTTGGGCCGATTGACGTAATTTGAATTTTATTAGATTAGTGAAGTGGAACACTTTCGAAAATAGAAAATTTTATCACTCTGCTTGCTACGGTTTCGGAGATAATACGGATTTAAGGGATTGGAAATTTTTTTTTCAAATGGTTCTAACTTTCTAACGGTTGAACTACAAACGAAAATAATTTCACTACAAACAACTACAAACGAATGTCTATCGAACTGCACTTCACATTTTTCATTCTAGAAAAAGTGCGCGCTAACTTCACAAAAAAAATTAAGTTTCAATTTCGCTTAAATTTGATATAAATCGTAAACCGTTAGGCGGATGGATACAATTTGTGTTTTATTAGATTGGTTAGGTGGAAAACTGTTGAAAATAGTAAATTTCATCACTTGGCTTTATACCGTTTCGGAGATAACGAGGGTTTTAGGTCGACTGCTTAAATTGCATATAAATTCTCTTTGGTTGGAACAAATTTGCTATTTTTGGTTTTATTAGATAGAGCATACATGCTTTCTACCAACTAACCAGTTTTTGTTGTTTGTAGTTGTCCAGCATTTGAAATATCCGCCCCCTTAAATCGGGTTGCGCGGAAGATTTCACCCATTTTCTTATATTTTGAATAAACCGTTATCTATGAAAAAAAGATCACATTTTTTTATTCCATTAGAAGCATCTAATAGAAAGCATTAGAAAAAAATAGATTTCACTACTTTGAGTTGCTTAATAACCGAAATATTGATATGAGTTTATATGAAAAACTACTGTTTGCTTAAGCTGCATCAAAATCTTGTTATTTGTGATAAAACCAAATCATTTGAATTGGGTTAGATAGCCAGGAGTACAGAGTTTGCAAAATATATGTTTTTGTTGCTATAAATTGTTTAAAAGTGGTCGTTTTTTAAGGTTATTCAAAGGAATAGAAAATTTTTTTGGATAAAATCGGGCTTTATTGATTGGTTGTTATTGCTAATTGACAAATTATGACTCATATCGATGGACACGGATGAATGCTTTGCGGAAATGTGTTTACCGTTGGTTTGTTGTTGTTGGGAAATCGATATGATGGATGCAAACGTGAAATGATGCATTTTTTGACTATAATTGCGTTTTATTAAGTAACGCTTGAGTGAATTCAGAAATTTTAAATGCAGTTATTTAAGTTGGGATGTGCTTAATGCAACAGTAATTTCAAAAAAATTCTGTCTAATGGAAATTCGGAGTTATAGATGGAAACACAAATGTCCTTATATCTCCGAAATGAGACATTTTTGGGAAAAAAGAATTTCACTACAAACAACTACAAACGATTTCGAATGCAACTGGCTAGTTTTCATTTCAAAAGCTCAAAAGTGCGCGCTGAAATTTTTTTCTAATGCTTCTAACTTTCTAACGGTTGAACTACAAACGAAAAAAAAATCACTACAAACAACTACAAACGAATGTCTATCGAACTGCATTTCACGTTTTTCATTCTAGAAAAAGTGCGCGCTAACTTCACGTAGGTGAAATAACTTGCCGAATGAACACTTATTATATACATAGATAATATTTGTTGTCACTATGTTGATCTTAACATACCATGATGGACACGTCACTGTCTGTAGTTTATTACAAAATTTTATATTTTCTTAAATGAATATACGTATAGATTTTACGCCGCTATTATTGACAAATAAATTCTAATCATTACAAGAAAGGGTCGATGTTTTTTTTGCGTTTTGAATAAGCTGCCTGGGGGAAACATTGTCGGATTTGGATAAAATAAAGATCGGGCTTTTCTTACGTGCTGACACCCTAGGACCACTCCGCGAAACCTGGGTACGATAACTGTTGATGCGAAGATGAAAGACGCAAAAGGCAGGGCTGGTGATCTGAACGCACTATACCTTGTTAAGGAATACCGATAGGAGCAGTTGAGCAATTCCAACAAACACCACCTCTTTCAGACGGTTGAATCTATTTTTGATTTAGTTATTGACTGAAAGGTGTCTAAGGAGCATTGCTTCTTAGATATTTAAATTCACTAAACCAAAAAAAAAAAAATTTAAGATTCCTCATTTTATCACTTTTTGACAAAGGTTTATAGAGGTTCGGTTTTAAAATTGGTTAGCTGGAAGGTGATTTTTGCTATTGAGCTTCTTGGGTACGATAAGTCACTTCTGTCTTGTAATATCTTCTCAGGTTGAATCTTATAGTTAAACGACTATCCAAGTACTTGCTCCAATACAAAGCAATACAAGATTATATTTCTAACTTTCGAATCGGGTAAGCATAAGGTACATCAAAAACAGATGTGTCGGAACATTTGTAGTGGTTCAGGTGAGTTTCGTTTTTAAACTCAGTCTATCCTAATAAATAGATTTCTACGAACTAGTACATACACTGTTTTCAAGGTTCCTACTTAAGTCAAACATCCAAACTTGGACGATACTTTGGCATGCCTCTATACAACATTAGAAAATCAATACATGGCTCCGGTCGTGCTACAGACTCACAAAGTCGTTATTTCTAAAGCAAATTTGTCAGCAACTCTGCCCATGAGAAATCGTTTGCCACAAAATCGAATTTTAATTCATTATCAATGTTAATATTCCTTCTTCTAACACAAAGAACTTTTTAAGTATAGCAGTTATTATTAGTCAGCACTTGAATCTTCAAGTGTTTTTTGCTATTAGTTATTATTAGTCAACACTTGAATCTTCAAGTGTTTTTTGCTATTCAGTGAGTTTGCAATTGCATTTGCATTGTATTGGTTGCCAAGCAGTCAGGTTTTTGTTTACATTGATGAAACTAAAAATGGAAATACATAAAAGCAAACCAATCCAATCATGTCTTATTGTATAGAGTTGTTTTTCACCACGAGGTAGGTTTTTGAAGGTTTCCAATGGATGGGAACAGAACTGACATACTTCTTTTCTAACTGAAAATAGTAAACTCCTTGATACGTAGTGAAATCCTCTCTGTAAAAATTTCCGCTGCAAAACTTTTTGTCAAAGGGTATTTATGCGAATTGTTAAACAAATAACAGACATCAAAGTTAACTAATACCTTTGTATAGGTATACATTCCTATAGTAGCGCCAAGAAATCGAATAAATATGTTGTACCAGTATCCCACAGAAGCTTTGGCGCTTCAATCGCTTAATAATGAAAACTGGTTTTTGCCCTTAATTGATTTAGACCTGAGGGCTTTAAATTTTTGTCGGTGTTTCGTCAAAACAAAGGCTATATTTAAACGAAAGTAATTGATGCTGTCAAAGAAAATAATTTGTATTTTGGACTGGTTGCCATATCGTCGGCTGAGTTCTATCTTGTCTAATAGACCATTTTTGGTGAAATTAAGTTAAATATACAGTCTTACTAATTTGGGGACACTCTTTCGTTTGGTGAAATCCGTTTTGTTCTATTTCTTTTAGTTTTTTTTATAGAGATCCATTTTGTTCAATAAACCACTTTTCTTAGAACTTTGAATGTATTTATTGTTCAATAAACCATTAAATAAAAGCCGGTTTTGAAGGGTAGTGATGCGATGTCATGAGAACACAAGCGTTCTCACCTAGCCTCTCACTATCAACTCCTACTCTCACCTCCACGTGGTGACTGGTGGATGCCTAGTACCTCGACTGGAGATTGGGTAACCAACCCCTTTGGAAGGTCGTTGGTGGCAGCAGACGAGAGAGGGGGGAGGAGTGTTGTTTTCTCACTAAGGCACCTCCTCTGGTACCAGACGGCAGCGGAGGAGTTCCCTAGATGGAGCCCACGGTGGCGTCTACAGTTCCAGTCAGGCCGAACTATTTAGTGTAATCTCTATAGAGCTGCTCTGACATATTCGGATACCAGGTCTATAGGGATTTCCAACACCGAGCCAGGGTGTTGGAGAAGAGTTGGTGGCGGATGAACCCTTAATGGGCCAACGGCAGCGCTCACATCCCAAAGTGGGTTACTGGCACCGGAGTAACCGGCCTGCTGTCCTAGGGTCAAGGGCCTGGCCCTCCAGGTTGGGGGTTGTGCCGTCGGGGTAACTTCCCGACCATGTAAAAAAAACACTAGTTATGGGAGAGACACGAGGAGCCTCGGATAACAATTTCCCTCAAACGGCAACTAGACCCGGAACGTCAACGGACAACGATTTAAGAGTATGTACCTGGAACGTGCGAACGCTGTACATCCCAGGTGCTACTCAAAAACTTGAGTCTGTCCTCACGCGGTACAAGGCAGATATTACCGCGATCCAGGAGATACGATGGATAGGATCAGGTATGATGAAAAGGAAAAATTGCGATATTTATTACAGCTGCCATAAAAGATTGCATGTATTAGGATGCGGATTCGTCGTGGGAAATCGGCTTAGGACAAAAGTCATTGACATTAAGCCGATAAGTGATCGCCTAGCTGTGATCCGCATCAAAGCTACTTTCCAAAACATAAGCCTAATATGTGCACACGCCCCTTCCGACGAGGCTGAAGAGCCTATCAAGGAGGAGTTTTATGACTGGATGGAGCCTACGGAGCCTGTCCGGAGTACGATGTCAAAGTTGTGCTCGGGGACTTCAATGCTAAAATCGGAAAGGAAAACATCTTTGGCGGGTTAGTTGGTAAGCACAGAATCCACGAAACGACCACAGACAACGGTTACCGACTAACTGACTTCGCGGCAGCTCGTAATACGGTGATAAGTAGCACTAGGTTTCCAAGGCTAAGGATCCACACAGCAACCTGGCGCTCTCCAGACGGTCGAACCGCCAACCAAATCGACCATGTGCTAATCGACGCGAGGCACGCATCCAACATCCTCAACGTGCACACTTTCCGCGGGGCAAACGTCGACTCTGACCATTTTCTTGTTGCGGCTAAGTTCAGAGCTCGACTATCCAACGAGAAGAAGCTGCGTTTCGCCCAGAAGAAGAAATTCAACGTTGGACGCCTTAGCACACCTGGAGTAGCCAGAGTCTACAAAGAGCGCCTGAGTGAGAAACTCTCCGCAGTGCATTCACCTACCACAAATGCCAACACCCAGTGGTCCCAGTATCGCGACATCATCAAAGAGGTAGCCGAAACCACCTTAGGGTACCAGCCACCCCAGAGAAAGAGCCCGTGGTATGATGATGAATGCGTACGCAGGAAAAAGGTGACAGAAGATGCACATATGAAGGCGCTGCAGCGCAAAACAAGGGCAGCGAGGGAAGAGTATCGAGCCAGGAGGAGGGAGGAGAAGAAAATCCTGCGTAGAAAGAAGAGGGCCTACGCAGTCTCCCAGCTCAAGGAGATCGAAGAGTCCCGCGATCGAAGCAACATCCGGAAGTTCTACAAGAAAGCCAAGCAACTGGCTGCTGGCTTCAAGACCGGAACGCAGGCTCTTCGAAACAGTGATGGAAACCTAGTCACCGAAGCGCAAGGAATAGTAGATGTGTTTAAGCAGCACTTCCAGCAGCTGCTAAATGGGCATCATGTAGAGAGAGTGATAGGGCAAGAAGAGAACCCACGTCCAGTCAATGAAGATCCAGTTCCACCGCCCAGTATAGAAGAAGTTGGCTTAGCAATAAAAAGCTAAAGAACAACAAGGCCGCCGGCTCTGATGGTTTACCAGCGGAGCTCTTCAAATACGGTGGTGATGTTTTGGTAGGGCGCATGCACCAAATCATCAACCAAATATGGGTGGAAGAAGGTAGGCCCGATGACTGGACTATCAGCTCCATATGCCCCATCTACAAAAAAGGCAATCCTATGTCTTGCAAGAACTATCGAGGCATATCCCTACTTAATGTCGCATACAAGATCCTATCCAACGTACGAACGTCTCAAACCGTTCTGCAACACACTAATCGGCACGTACCAGTGTGGCTTCCGGCCCGGCAGATCGACTATAGACCAAATTTTCACACTGAGGCAAATCCTGGAAAAGACCAATGAATTTCAAGTCTAGACTCACCACCTATTCATCGAATTCAAAGCCGCATATGATAGCATTCATCATCAGGAGCTTTATGTGGCGATGGCCGAATTCGGGATCCCGGCAAAACTGATCCAGCTATGTAGCGTGACGCTGGAGAACACACGCTGCAACGTGCAATTTGGAAGTAGTTCCTCCGAGCTATTCAAAACATGCACCGGGTTTCGGCAAGGAGACGCATTATCATGTGACTTCTTCAATCTCGTGCTAGAGCAGATAGTGCGCAGGGCAGGTGTCAACACGGAAGGCACTATCTTCAACAGATCCGTCCAGCTGCTGGGGTATGCAGACGATATTGACATCATCGGTCACTCCCAGCCGTGATAGAGGCTTTTACGGCGATTGAAGAACAGGCGAAATTCGTTGGTCTTGTAGTAAATAAGGACAAGACTAAATACATGCTATCAACAAACAAACAAGCATCTGTCCACCGCCTAGGACAGAACGTCACTATTGATAGCAACAATTTCGAGGTAGTTAAGGAGTTTATCTACCTCGGAGTAAACATGAACTCCACAAATGACATCCTAGTGGAGATCCGGCGAAGAATTACCCGAGAAAACCGCTGCTACTTCGGTTTGGCAAAACAATTGGGTTCAAACTCCTAACTCGAAGGACAAAATGTATGCTTTACAGAACCCTTATCCTGCCAGTACTGCTTTATGGCGCCGAGTGCTGGACGGTAAGCAGGAAGGGAGAGCTGATACTGGGCTCCTTCGAAAGAAAAATTCTTCTGCGGATTTTTGGTCCTGTGTGCGAGGAGGGCGAATGGAGGAGAAGATGCAACCGCGAACTCTATGAGCTGTACCAAGATGTGGATGCAGTCCAAAATACGTCGACTACATTGGCTCGGTCACATCGAGCGAATGGACAATAATGCTCCAGCTAAGAGGATCTTCGAGTCCAAGCCGCCAGGTTCGAGACGACAAGGAAGACCGAACCTCCGTTTCAAAGACCAAGCCATCGCGGATGCCAGAGCGCTTGGTCTGGATAACTGAAAGCAACGTGCCCGGGATCGCAGAGGATGGAAGGCTGCAGTGTCTCAGGCAGAGACTCTCCACGGGTCGGGAGCCCGTTAAGTAAGTGAAGTAAGTAAGTAAACCATTAAAAATAATTTTTGTATTATATTGGACAAGGTTTAGTACGGGTTAAAGAGAAACACTTTATTTTTTATATATCCAATTTCCTGTATTTTTTGTTGAATATCCAATACTAAGTTGGCGTTCTATCTTATTCAATATCAAATGCAATCCAATAACCATTAAATTAGACAGTAGTTGGTATCCATTGAATCCCAAAGAGATATAAGTGCTCCTCAAAAGTCTTTTGTTTAAAGTCTGTTTTTATTTTGGTCATAATTTTTTTATCCGTACATAATGTTTCTAACAGTTTAATGGAAGCAATTGAGTACATATCGTCTCCCGAGCCCGAATAAACCAGACGAAAATGCATTGGTACTAAATAAAGAAGTGCTCGTTATATTTTTGTTTTCTTAAAACTTAATCGTCTTATGTTTTTCAGGCCGGTATTCACCGACCAATATTAAACTAAGAGCTTTATAAACCTATTCATCAATAGCTATTAGTGCATATTTTAAAGCGCTCATAAGACTTACAAGTGATCCCGGCCAAATCTTTCCAATAAGGAAAAAGAGCAAATTATAGCCTTGCAAATTTAAACACGCGCTGAGACTGGATTGCTTGTTTTATTCAAGTAAAGCAGTTCGGAACCAATTCGGCTCTGTAATTTGCTTACCATATATTTTGGCAAACAAAACCTCTTCTCGAATTCAGCATCGGCAAATTTTTACATTTAGTTAATTCTTTCACTTGTTGATGTTGCGGCTTTCCCGAAATATTTGGTGAGCTCCTCGTCGTCTGAGCTGTTTTCCGAGGATGAAGAACTGCTCAATGAAGTGCTATGAAGATTGTCCATATTAACAGAAGAATTTCAAATTAATAAGTATCTATATCACTAATTTTGACAAATAACATTTTCGAAAAACAATACACAAAAACGTTTTAGAACGCGTTAGGAAATTCGATTTTTTTTTGTCACATATTGGCACTGCATATATTCAACCCTAATAGTTCTTGGCGAATAGGTCGAAAAAACTTACATTTATGAGCCTTGTAAACTAATGATCGATTTAAGAGAGCTTGATAAAAAATACCGGCCTCAGTGTCTTAAATGAAATAGAAATAGACTCACTAAATTAACAGCGATCCTGTAAGTAAGTTTTCAAAAGTCTTGAACTAATTTTTGTGAACAGTGTTGACAGAATTTTATGCTACAGTTTTAGCCTAAAACGCTTCAACGAAGCTTCTATGCAGAGGCTTGGTTGATTTGTGTTAATTCTGCATTTTAGCAAGCCGTAGGTCGTTCTCTGGAAATATAGGTAGCTGTATCTTATATCTATTTATTTCAAGAAGAGAACTCCAAAGTTTAACTGTTCGCTTCTTGCATATCTACAGTAGAATTTTTCAAAAGCTGACACTGCAGAGGGTAGCCCATGTTAATTTTTTGTAAACCGTCTGCTACTACCGTCATGTCTCTGCAGATAATTCAAAGTTCGATCTTCCAATTGATTTTTATTTTAAAAAATATTAAGGAAAGCCTTGAAATGTTAATTTTTCTATCAGAGTTTACCAAATTGCTGTACAATAGGTGATCCCGCATATACAGGGTGGGCCAAATACAAGTTTCCTTATAAAAGTGCAAAATAAATTAACAAAATTAAATGTTTTTTTTAATAGTTGCCGCAACAGGTCCGTAGGGACCCTATTCCATGAATATATGTTTTTATTAGTAAGAGCAAACATTCCCATTGATTATGAAACACAAAGTCGTTCAAGTGGCTGCCTCGGCTGGCTTCGTAGTAGCGCATTCTGTCACTCCAATTTCCCAAGACCTTCTTGATGGTGTCGGGCTGTAGCTCACGGATTACTTCGATGATATTTCCCCTAAGTGCTTGAATTGTTTCCGGATTGTTGGCATAACATCGGTCCTTCACGATTCCCCACAAAAAAAAAAGTCCAAAGGGGTCAAGTCACACCTCGGAGGCGGCCAATTGACATCGCCAAGACGGCTGATAACACGATTAGGGAATTTTGTGCGCAAAAGATCGATTGTGGCATGGGTTGTGTAGCATGGCGCGCCATTCTGCGTTAATTTAGAGGTCGTCCAAATCCATGTCTTCAATTTCAGTGAAAGAATAAGTCGGTTAAGGTGGCTCTGTAACGCCCACCGTCGACCGAAACACTGTCCCCAGCCTCATTTTCGAAGAAAAATGGTCCAATGACGCAACCACTCCACAATCCGCAATAAACTGTTACTCTCTGTCACATTCTCGTCTGTGCGTAGCGTACGAAGATAGGGACTCTGAGTGTTGTCTCAGTCTCACAAGCTTTTTGCACAAATTTGCTTACATCAAGCGCGGTGAGTGCTTCATTTCGGCCAAAACTTCATTTCAAAAAACCCACTGTTTGGGCTACACTTTGGAAATAAGTTTTCAATATTTCCCAACGTTATTCAACCGTAAAGCGTCTCATTTCGGTATGATACTGACTTTTTGTCAAGATTTCGAGCGGGAAACAGCTGTCAGTGTCAAAACAACCTATGATTTAAAAAGAAACCACCCGATGGCGCACCCTATATTTATAGGCTTCTGCAGGTACCGAACTATCCGCATTAGTCAATTGCCACCAATTGACTTCTTAATTGATTTGAAAACTAGTAGGTACATTTTCTTTTCTTCACAAGTGCGCCTTTCCCACCAACAATGGCCATTCGAAGGCGCAAATATCTCAATTACCAAAACTGGTGAGCAACAACTATAATTCCAAACTCAAACCTCCGTCATACATCAGAAATTCCCAAATCATTGCCCATTCTCTTTGAAATGTAAACTTTTTCCCGCACAAATAGAGTGCGCTGCCAGCCATTTATAACTGCTACTGTACAGCGCAGCACTTAATTATACCGAAAAGTGCATTCTTCTGCGTATGGAGTTGATAATGGACAATGATTCAAATAAATGGCATTAAGATCGGGTAATTTATTACCTTTTAATTTAATGGGTTGGGATGAAGCGCAGTATCGCCATGCGAAGTAACTCTAGTAACTCTGTGTTTTCAAGGATATTCAATGTTCATCCCCTATTTTTATTTTTATTATTGCGTATGCTCTTTTTGTGAAGAGACAACTGTTCAAATAGACCCGAATGTAATGCAAAAAAGGAAACGAATCAGTACAACGACAAAATTACACATTTTGGGAAATATTAAAAGAGGAAATATGGGTCGGAAAATGCACACGAAAAGTGTTAAGCTGAAAAATTGACAAATGATACAGACACAAGACGATTCGAATGGAAAGCGAAGTGCAGATGGCATGAATTTTACGATTTTTTTCTTGCAAGTTATATCTCTTTTTCTGGTTCATTGCGCATCGCAAGATAGGAATTTGTGTTTCTATCCACACTTCTTATATAAATTAAGCAGCATTTAAATCAAATAAGCAAAAATCTGCCATACTTACGAGAGCAGATCTGTTCTTAAAAAGCTCCACCAATTCTGTTGTAGAAAGTTGCATTCCACTGCCATTCGGTCCGAAATCATTTAAAAAAACATCAAAATCCAAGACCTAGGGTTTTATACATATGGAGCTCGCAACTACTTTTTTTTTTTAAATTTTGTTGCTTGAAAATACATACGTAGTTTAACAAAAGATCGCATAGGTAATTCCAACTCTTCTAAATACAACTTGGCTCTGACTTCCGTTCTCCATAGAACGCCTGAATTACGCTCCTCTGGTTGAGTCATTTCGAAAACCAGATTATGACTGTCAAATAGGTATGCATCTGCGGACAAAGGGACAACCCAGTGTTTTGGCATAACGCAAGACAAAATATAATCAGTCTTCATTTCGCTTTTGCGTTTCAAGTCTATCGAATAACTTGTGCCACTGAAAATAAAGCCTTGATAAAAATTTGATTTTGATAAAAATGAGGCTGATTCAACAATTTTTTTGTCACAAAATGTTTCTGTCAAATTGACAAAATTTTAATAAGTTATCTTGTCCAAAAACTTTTGTTAAAAAATTGTTTATTTGTGCGTATTAAAATTTGTTGTTAATTTTACCAAAATGCTGTTGATTTTGAGGAGAAATTTATCAATTTGACCTATCTTTTTGTTAAAATAATTAATACCATCAAAACTGTTTGTCATTTGGTTAAATCAACAGCAAACATTGTTGATATTACAGAAATAATCTGTCAGTTGTCTTTTGCTGAATCTATAAGAATATTGCTGTTCAATAATTTTAATTTATTGATTTAACAAATAAATTGTTATGTGGATAACATAAGGTATTAATAAATGTTACACAAAATAAATAAGTTTAGCAATTAGATTTATTAAAAGAAGGGACTGTAAAAATGACATCACATTATTTTTGCTGGACAACGTAGAAAATATACAAATATGCATACATTTACCATTAAAAAATTAAAAAAGGCTATTACTTTTAAGACATCGAAGGCATTCGAAATAAATCAAAGACTATAAATGTTTTCTCATCAAAATGACAGAAAAGGAGAAAATTAGCAAAATAACGAGTAACGATAACGAGCAGTTCCTCTCTTGGCTTCAAACAGTTCAGAGAACTTCAACCAGCGATTACCGATAAATGGTGGTCGAATGACAGATTTTTAGTGCTTCGCTCTGGAAAGTGCGCGAGTAGACCTAATGATACCAAATGCCTTTATTTAATTTGAAAACAAAAAGATCCGCTGTACCTTAAACACCGACAGAGATGTAGATGTAGTCATCTCCTTCAATATTTAAAGTTGCGTCTTTTAGTTTCGGTTGAAGGATCCGGGAACAAAGCCTTGAAGTCAAATTTGATCTATTTAATTTAAGATAATAAAATGCATATTAAACAATCCTTTATTACCAAGTTGCAATTGTTACCAATTTATATTCAAGGGGTCGTTTACACGTTTTCCATTTTTCCTGGCCTCATTGATAAATGGATTTATTTACTTTTAAAATGTTGAACTCACTTTTAGGGAATTTTTTGCACCATAACAAACTACTTTACTTCGTGTGTCAAATAATAAATGACGCCGTCAAAAGCATTGCATTGAAAGGATTATCTTGTTTAAATTGAAATAATTAAAGTAGGATTTTCAGCACGCAATTACAACAACAACGCTCTACTTGACACTTCGAGACTCGCAGTATTTGTTGTAATCGCGTGCTGAGAATCGTACTTTACTATGGTTTGCTGTGATCTAAGCTAAAAAAACACGCATACTATCAATTTTTTTAAACTGAAAACCAGTGGCGTAACTATACCATCTGGGGCCCGTGCCAAATTCTTTTAATGGGGCCCTATCAGTAAAAAAGTCCCAGCAGCAGTGCCAGGAAAAAAGTGAAAACAAAATGGGGAATTCCCCGATCGTCAATACTCACCCGCGCTGCCAACTCTTTTTGTTAAGGTTGGTTGAAATGCTTAACGATTAACTTGAAATTGTATTCTGGTCTTTAGTTGTCTCACTTTGGATTTTAGCAGAACTTATAAAAATATACTTTTAAAATAAAATAAAATACTCAGGTACAATGTAAAAAATTATATTTGTGCTCGCGGCCTCTTAGGTCGGGGGCCCGAGGCATTTTGCCAGCCCTGCTACCCTATTGTTACGCCACTGCTGAAAACTGTGTTTTGTTAATCTGACAAAGTAGTTTCGTAGTAAGGGCCGGTCTGTTCACAGCTGGTCAAATCCTTGGTTAGGTTACCATCAATTTAGTTTAACCGATGATTATACAAATCAGTGATAACCACTGAATGTTTGTTCACCGTTTTTTTTTTAACTTCGGTCACCAAACCATAGATTTGCGACAAAACGTTCCATTTTTCCAGTTAATTTGTTAATTCAGTGATTAGCCGGTTCCTTCTGTTTTTGTCTAGGTAATTTAAAAATGAATATATTTTCACTGTCAAAATCAAATGATACAGGGATTTTTTGAAAACAGAGAAATAAAATCTTGTTGGTGTGAGACAATAAGCTTGTAATTGAGAACAAAAGTGAATCAGAACAATAACCAATAAAAATTGTTAACCCATTATTGGGCCTTATCTGAATTTCGTCTACGAACGTCGCAATAATTTTCTCATTCTCTCAATATTTCCTCAATTTATAAGAACTGTCAAAAGAAAAAAAATGTCAAAAAGTAATCTTAATTTATCCGGCTGAAGTTGGGAACCTCTCTCTGTCTGTAACCTCACCTTCTATTGAATGGCGTTCTGTGTACAGTGTATTGTATACATCTGTCAGTTGAAAACGTTAACTTAACCGAACAGCTTTTATTGGTCAGGGCCTTCGCTCCACCTTGCGTTACATATTAGCAACTGACTAAACAGAGTATATAAGGCAAAGGTCCCTCAACTAAAAAAAGAAATGTTGAAATAAGAACAAAAAAACAGAAAGTAAAGTTGCCAAAAGGACCGACTTATAGTTCACACAAGGAGCGCGAGAATCGCCTTCGTCAGAAAATATTGGAAAATTGAGGAACGCAATCCTAAATTCCAGTGTTTGCAGACTTTTATTGTCGGTATTTCTAAGTGCGAGTTATGGCTTATAGCTTCTGTTGTGTCCACAATGCTAAGTTGTTGGTATCTTTTGCGTCTTTGAATAATGTAAAAATTTGTGACCCATTGGCCCTGTAAAAATTATCCTGCCAATAGGTTGTCAGTTGGAAAACGCGTGCCTATTCTGAAAATACATTCGCCTTCGACATCGTCATGTGTTTGTTCCGAAGCCAATCAGTCGATTCCACTTACGAATATCTAAGGCACTGATCCAATTTATCGGAAATCTCAAGGCGCCAACCAATCTCCCGACTCAACCGCTCATTAGTCACAATGACAAAAACAAGTCGTTACACTCATCTATACTTACATCCAAATTCGGTCCAGCTCCGCCAAAGGACAGGCGGCAAAAAAGAAACCTTTGACACAGGACTACATATCCCTTCATTATGATCATTTTCCAATTTCAATTTACTTAATAAGCCAAACACATGAGAAAGGAAACATCAGTTTCCACTGCCATAGTTGAGTGTGTGGGTATGTGCTCTTATTATGCGCCAGCATAAATTAAAATTATGAAACCACACAGCAAACAGCTTTCGCATTAAGCGAAATTTCGTTATTATCTCCAATCCTGGTTTGCATTTCTAACTATACACGCACGCACACAGTCACCCGGCAAGGGTATAGGGTACTTGCCGCCCCAGCTCTTGAGTGTAATTGATGTTTTATTATTTTCCATTTTCCCAGGACCAAGCTGGGTATATAATACATATGCGGATGTGTCTCTTATTTCCAAAACAAAAAATAAAACATATTGAGACCGTGTTTTTAAAACATCGGCAGCCCTTTTCTTGAATCGGCTCCCAAATGTGGGGCGGCTATGCGGGGATAGGACGTCGCATTGGGTAGCTTTTACGACTTTATTTTCCTTGACAGTGCTTTTAGTGCTATTTAATTTTTTTTTGTTCTGCTGCTCCTTGCTTGTCATGTGTGGATGAGCTTGCGTTTGTAGTTGTTAATTGAATTAGAATGAAATATACGACAGAGAAAACTTCAGCCATTTAGCATTAGTTTGTATACATTCGGTATACACTACTTTGCATATATCTTAATTATTTCTCTAGAACGATTGTACAGCACGGATATCTGCTTACGGATGCTGGTTCCTTGCCACCACGCCACATATGCATGGAATTCGTCGTTAAGTGGTTATTGTCAAAGTGGAAATCGCAAATTTCCCCCCACGAGTGTGTGACTGTGTAGGGAGCTGCGGGTCAAGTGGGTTTCTGTGTGGAAGCAAAAGACGTACTTTTCAGATTGAAAGTATTGTCGTTTTTTTTTTTTTTTTATTAAGTTGTTGGGACAAATGGAGAAGTAAGCGAGTAGAAATCACCATTGCCAAACCGCTAAGAGACACGATTTATTATTGGCCCCATGTTGGCTGTACTTTGTTCGGAAACATTGTGTGATAAGCAAAGTGGTTAACTTTTTCCTCGTTCATAAATTTCTTTTTAAAGACAGTTGACTATAGAGCATAGGGTTTCCAAAAAATACACAAAAAAAAAGAAATATGTAAGAGAAATGCGGCATTTACTGAGTTAATGGGAAAAGGAAGCTTCACAGTGATCACTTGTATAGGTATATGTGTATTTAAAATGTTAGCGCACTATATATCTTGAAAGGGGCTGTCAAATTTTATGATTTACAACTTGGACCTTTGTTTGAAAAGGGCATTCGATTCTCTATCTAAATATCTTAAAGAACTTTGCAAAGGTTTAAAAAAAATCTGTACACCAAGAAACGCGCCAGAAAATTCAAGAAAACCTGAAAAGTCTTTCCTTCTTTGTTTCGAATCGAATATGTAGTGCAAAGGTTTTTTTCGAACCTCCTTACTCGAACAAGAAGGGCTGCTTTCTTTTGTAAATAGAAATAATAGCATAAGGTATGCGAGAAACGGATTGGCACAGCAATATCAACAGCCATACTTTGACAGCCACTTTGACAGCCACGTCGCGCCTTTTAAAGCAACTGTTTTTTAATCGCTTATAACACATCATTACAGGAACTTCGAGAGAGAAATTGGCTTTTAGACCTTCCTTCTAAATTCAATGTAGCTGTGCAAATGCTGCCAAGTTTTCTAAACTTTCAAATGCTAAACTATTGCTACCACAACATTAAAGTTTACGTTTAAAAGGCAGCGTTCAACTTCTACTTCTTTTAACATCATTAACATAGGTCGAGTTCATAAATGTAAAAGTGCTGCATTTCTGCGAATTTCGCGTTCATTGTTGTACGCGAACTGCATTACCATCGCAGAAGTTTTGCAGTACCTACTTTCATAAAAGGGCCCATTCATAAATGCAAGGTTTGCAAAGCAAAGCAGGAAACACTGCTCAAATTGAAGTTGAAGGTTTCCTGGAAAGCATGCTCTTGAAAAGCACATATCAGATGTTTATGAACGAACAACTGTGTAAAAATGGAATTTACATCGATCGCTGCTGTCATTTGAATAAAATGATAGATTGTTCTCAACCAATAAGTATATAAACAAAGAAAAACAACTAAAATTTTAATAAGACTATTAATTTTAAGAATGACTGAAATGAAACGCAGCTTTCGCAAAGCTAAAGGATGTTTTTGGGTAAAAGAACGTCTTTCGCATGACTTCGGAATCATTTTCGGATGAGTCGCAACACATTTATGGAATGAATTCAAAGAGACATTGTAAGTTCATCTATTTTCAACAAAAAGGGTTATGCTAATGCAATACGGCTCTTACATCTGCACAATTGCGATCGAAATTGCGCAATAAATAAAAATCTACTACATTTATGAATTCTCTGCTTAGCAGTGAGCGCAATTTATGCATTTGTGAACTCTCTGCTTAACACAACTTGCGCAGTATTGCATTTATGAATGGGCTCAAAGAAAACATACAGTCAGCATGTCATCTGTCAATAGTGCATTTGTTTTTGTTTTGTTGCCGCTCTGCAGAAAAATGGCAGGAGAGAAAATGGAAGTAAGATTTTTGCAAACTATTTAAATGGTAGTAAATATTAAACACCCGACTTGTCAATGATGCTTTGGAATGAAATCGAAATCATCCGAGTCGTCATTGACACAATTATTTTTATTTCTGTCATTTATGACTAGTTAATGTACCTATGCAATTAAGAACTCCTTTTTTAGGCATTCAGGCAGCTGTAGTTTAGTTCATAAACGTATTCATGAATATTTGTTGCATGGTTTGGGCAACATTATGAACTCACACATACCTCACTTCTTAACAGCAATCTGCGCAACAAAAACTGACTTAAAGTGCAGTAAAAAATGTATTAAATGTAAAATATTCTAGTACCTTGTTATTAATTATGACTCGTTTTATATCCTGATCCCTTGTACGCTGCTGCTGCGAAACGAAAAATCCCACATAAAAGTGACACAACGAAAAGTGTCATAAACGAAAATTGTTTTTCGTTTTGCTTTTATCTGTTCCACTCCACAGCGAAATAATCCCCCCTATTGAGACATCCGTTTCGATACAACTTTCGGAAAAATTCTTCGATGACATTTAGCTTGTCGCATACGCATTGCACTATGTCACTTACTTTTGACCGCTACTCGGCATGTTTTCTTCGAAGCTCTCCGAAAGCTAATATTAGATCTATTCGCGTACTTTCCCGAGCCAAACACTACAAATCTGTCAAACTCAAAAAATTGAGCAAAACTCACTCAGAGAGCAAGAGTACGTGGATAGACTTCGAGCTACTTTGAGCCACTTTCATCTTTGACATCTAATCCATATCAGAAATATATATTATATAAATTACCTTATTGCAACATATGAAACGATCTAGGAGAACATTCGACCCGACCGAATTTTTTTTTTTTTTTTTTTAGAGATTTTATTATTCTGTGCAATTGATTTTTAAGACGAAGTTTGAATTTGTTTCTTGGTAGCTTTGTGCATTTGACATATTTATTAGCACTTGCCGGTTGAAATTGGGGACGTTCAAGTATCTAGTTTAGTAAGTCTGACAGCTATCTCGGATTTGATTTGATTGGTCGAAATCGGTCATGAGAGCAGCTGTTTCAGTTGACGTTTATGGAGGGTTAGCCGACGAATCTAGTCAAGAAATTCGTGACTGAGTACTAAGTTGACAGTTCTCATATGTAGCTGACGCATAAAAAGTGACGTTCCCGACCAATCGAGTTTTTGCGTATAGGTTACATCTCATCCAGACCAATCTAGTCGACTTAAGATAACTGGATTCTTGAATGCGGCCATTCTCTGAGCTGTTTCGAGCCAAGAGAGAGCTACTCGTTACTCGTTATTTTGCAAATTTTCTCTTTTTCTGTCATTTTTGGTGAGTGCGTGTAGGTACAGACTTTGTGCGATTGCGATCAATTTATATCGATTGCGTTCGATTCAAACCGCATACGCGAACGAACCTATTAATATCAATTGAATGCGTTCATATGTTGCATTTAGTTTGTTCCGACACAGAAAGGTAGGTACTTCGAACGCAATCTCAGATCCGAACAGATTTGACTTTCGCTTCATTAATTTTGTTCCGATTTGACTTTCGTTTCGGAATTTTGTCCGAAGGGATACCTTGATAGGCGTGAATGCTGATCTATGGGTAATTGTAATAGATTGCTAGGCATCTAAGTGGACTAGATTCGCTTGACCTAGCTTTTCTCTGAACGTAAATCAATTTTCTTCTGAAGCGTCACTTTAACAACGTCAGATATAACCATAATGTCAACTATAAGTACATATACACAGTCCATTAACTGTTCACGTGATCAATCAGACACCCAACGGCTGCCTGCTGTCAGACATAGTTGGCTAGAGTTCTGAACGTTCCCATATATGACTCTGTGCGATTATGATCCATTGCGTTCGATTCAAATACAGAAAATGACTGAAAAACAAAAGTGGAAACTTGCCTTTTAAATGGCAATGAAAATAACCGATTTCACTTATCCAAACCGCTTGATATGATTAATCTGATTTTGAACTGATTATACCGCTTCCCATTCCCCTACGCAAAAAATGCGTCGCGATAAAAATAAAGAAACGAGTGCACGGCAATTAGTCCTTTAATAATGCTATCAATTTCGAAAAATCTAAACCGACACAATGTGCGCTCTGAATAATTTCCAGCAACAAAAAAAAAGGATCATCACTTTTAGAAAAAGAGCAGGCACACATTTTCCACGACCCTCATCAAAGCATCGCTCCACCGCTAAATAATTGGCAGATCGTTGTAATTGCTTGCACACACTCGTATATGATTTCAGTTAAGGTAAATAGGGTAATTTGTCGCCCTTATTGGTGTGCTCTGTGCCCAACAAAGGAAGAGTAGTTTGTCCCGTCTGTCATTCACCGTTGTGATATATCCTCAACTGAATTATTATTTAACAATAAAAATTCAGTCACAAAGGGAGCGAGTGTGAGTGCGAGAAGTCAATATGATTACCGAGGGTAATATCTCCCATTTAATAGGATGATAGTTGATTGCTGTGCGCTGTATAGGTGAGTAGGTACTGCAGATGTGAATGGATCATGGATGGAAATCCAGAGGGAAGGATGTCCGGTGGTGTCTCTACCTGTCACAGAGGGTATATGGATATGCGGATTCTTTTGTGTGTCGATTTTCCAATTGACTTCTTTTTGATGGCAAAAATATTTTTTCAACAGATCATTTGCTTTTGTGTTTGCAGAGTGTAACGAAAATGTCTACTATACGTGACATGTGCGCGTGAGATTCAACTCATGCGTATAGGTCGGTTGGAATTACGAATTAGTGAAAAGGGATCGGGCATGTAGACGTGATTTTTGTCCAAATGGATTTCATTGTACTTTTGATTGCATATTTAATCTTATTAGAGAGATTACAGTCGCTTTCAAGCAGGTAATCTATATGTACAATCGAATTAACGAAGTGGAGCTGAAAATTGCTTTCCTTTTCAAGGCGCACGTTGAGGAATACTTTTGCGGAGGACTCGAAAATAATTCAGGCATTGAAGAGGCTACCGGGAATATTTTTACCACTGACGGTAATAAAAGCCGTATTTTACTATCAGTGTGATCTGATCTGGATCAGATCGTGAAAATAAAACAAGACGGATCGTTGAAAAGTTTAATTTTTGAATTGTGGCAACAGTTGCTTTCGAAAACAAAACAGATAGCCATATTGCAAATATATGTACTCTGCTCAACGTGACTTTAAACAAGGCACATGACATTTCACTTGCAATGTCAGGGCTGTTACCATATTTGAATAAAATTTGCAAAAAAATTTTTTAGAAGCAAATTTAGTATTTTATGTTCAAATAATATGAAACACATGAATAATATTTTGCTGCTAGCACTTCCGCTTGTGTCCAGACCAGTGAAACATTTCAGAAATGTTTCTGAAGCAAATCGGACACATTTCATAAACATTTATAAAAGATTTCTGAAATTTATTTATTAAATGTTTCAATTTTATCCTTTTATGGACTAGAAGAAAATAATGTGGTAGGATTATGTAAAGTTTTCATTTTTGTAATTTTAGTCTCGGGAATCACGCGACACGCGATTTAAATCAAATAATCGTATTAAATAATTCACTTTCTCATTAGATACCTACCTTTTCCAAGCTTTTCAGTCATTCCGATAGAATGACCTCCAAAACTGGCAACTAAGGGCTAAAATTACAAGTTTGAGAGCTTAATCCAGTTCATTTTCCACAAATATAATGACAGCTGACGTTTGTCAAAAAAAATTCGAGCAGAATTTTGCTTATTTTGGTGATCAAAGTTACAAAAACCACCTATAGGTGTATACATAATATCGTTTAGACGATCGTTGATGGAATGGAATAGAATGGAAACAGCCCCTAGACATTTTTATTTTACTTGAAAAAAATAGTAATCGAAGCGCTCAAACTTTCTACAGGGAAACTTGTCAAACATAAATTTTTTTATTTGGTTGGTCTGGACATACCTTTATAGAACTAAAAAAAATAACTCGGAATACGGACGGAAAGTTCATTCAATTCAGTTGATTTTTTGTGTTCCATTTTTTAGTCTTTCAAACAAACTAAAAAAAAGGACTGCTAGTGAAATGTCATTTTCATTTACTGCTGCGAGAAAATATGTTCCAAAAAAAAGCAACGTAAACAAAAACGCGATTTTTTTTTTTCAATAAAAGTTCGTTTCCATAGAAACATATAAACAAAAGAGCGACATCTTGTCGGAAGCAATTCATTTCCATAGTAACGTATAAACAAAAGAGCGTCATCTATTGAAAAGAAGCAAAGCTACAAAAAGTGATTTGAAATTAATTTTGTAACATTTTATTATTTTGAAAAAGAAGACGAAATAACAATTTCTTTACTTGACCCATAAACTAACATAAAAAACGTACAGAGATCTTCTATGTATCGTTCAATGCCTTAATATTTATAACGCAGGAGGTAAATCTTAGGTGAAATTGAAATTGGTGCCGCAGTCAATCGACGTACCTATTTCTTGTTTACTTCATCCCACTGAATTTGCTTGCCTATAGCCGTATTATCCATCATGAGATATACCACTATGTTCTTATTTTTTCTTTCTATAAAAAACAGAAAAGTTTTAAAGATCTAATACATCGAATGGCATTTAAGTGAATCCAGCCGTCACTTCAGTTTTGGAGGACCATAATCCAAGCAATTTTTTATCTGAACAAAAAAGGTGTGAACAACTAGCTAAACAAAGATTATTCATAAATAAATAAATAAATTCTTAGCGCAACAGATTCATGTAGGTAGGTACCACAGGCGTAACTTCTTAAAACCATTCGTTCTGTGTGTTTTTATTTTTGTGACGAATGTAAGGGACCTATAATAACTTTATGCAGATAATTTATTTAAGTCCGAGCGGCAGAATTGCGAAGCTCTTCCAGGACAGCACTCTCGGACGATAAGAATGAATTTAAAGAGATGGGTATCTTTCTAATCTACGTCGTTGTTTTTATAACTTCAGTCCCCTCTATCAATGCTTGTGAACTACAAAAAAGCTAATGGCCGCCCACCAATCCTCTTGCTTTTATGAGCATATAGGTAGCTGTTCACTTGTTTTGTGTTTAGGGTTCAAATGAATTGAGATCAGAAGTAAAATATAAATTATGGAACTAAGTAGGTACTTAGACCAAGTAGAATATAGAATCATATATTGGTAAATAAATAAATAAAAAAAACACTAACAAATCCTACATCAGTTCTCACAAATTTGAAAGTAAACTTGGTCGTTTCAAGTTTATTTTGTTTTCCGCTGTAAAACAGTAGCGCTCTGTGTTTTTGAAACACGTGTGAAGTTGGCAAATAGCCGTCCATATTTATAATGAGTCAATGCTTTCAAACCTTTGGCTATCGTTTGCAGGCACACCAACATTTAAAAGTAAAACAAGCCACCTAGTGGGAAATAGTAGAAATAATTTTCAGATCATGGTTCGTGATCTCGATGAGAAAGAGAATCATTTATGCTGTTGTTGTAAGTGCATGTAAATCGATGATAAATAATGTCTAAAATAAGTCTCACGACTAATGGCAGAGTTTAAAATTGTTTACTTACTTACTTAACGGGCTCCCGACCCGTGGAGAGTCTCTGCCTGAGACACTGCAGCCTTCCATCCTCTGCGATCCCGGGCACGCTGCTTCCAGTTATCCAGACCAAGCGCTCTGGCATCCGCGATGGCTTGGTCTTTGAAACGGAGGTTCGGTCTTCCTTGTCGTCTCGAACCTGGCGGCTGGGATTCGAAGATCCTCTTAGCTGGAGCATTATTGTCCATTCGCTCGATGTGGCCGAGCCAATGTAGTCGACGTATTTTGGCCTTTTGGACTACATCCACATCTTGGTACAGCTCATAGAGTTCGCGGTTGTATCTTCTCCTCCATTCGCCCTCCTCGCACACAGGACCAAAAATCCGCCGAAGAATTTTTCTTTCGAAGGAGCCCAGTATCAGCTCTCCCTTCCTGCTTATCGTCCAGCACTCGGCGCCATAAAGCAGAACTGGCAGGATAAGGGTTCTGTAAAGCATACATTTTGTCCTTCGAGTTAGGAGTTTTGAACCCAATTGCTTTGCCAAACCGAAGTAGCAGCGGTTTCCTAGGGTAATTCTTCGCCGGATCTCCACTAGGATGTCATTTGTGGAGTTCATGTTTACTCCGAGGTAGATAAACTCCTTAACTACCTCGAAATTGTTGCTATCAATAGTGACGTTCTGTCCTAGGCGGTGGACAGATGCTTGTTTGTTTGTTGATAGCATGTACTTAGTCTTGTCCTCATTTACTACAAGACCAACGAATTTCGCCTGTTCTTCAATCGCCGTAAAAGCCTCTATCACGGCACGCTGGGAGCGACCGATGATGTCAATATCGTCTGCATACCCCAGTAGCTGGACGGATTTGTTGAAGATAGTGCCTTCCGTGTTGACACCTGCCCTGCGCACTATCTGCTCTAGCACGAGATTGAAGAAGTCACATGATAATGCGTCTCCTTGCCGAAATCCGGTGCATGTTTCGAATAGCTCGGAGGAACTACTTCCAAATTGCACGTTGCAGCGTGTGTTCTCCAGCGTCACGCTACATAGCTGGATCAGTTTTGCCGGGATCCCGAATTCGGCCATCGCCACATAAAGCTCCTGACGATGAATGCTATCATATGCGGCTTTGAAGTCGATGAATAGGTGGTGAGTCTCGACTTGAAATTCATTGGTCTTTTCCAGGATTTGCCTCAGTGTGAAAATTTGGTCTATAGTCGATCTGCCGGGCCGGAAGCCACACTGGTACGTGCCGATTAGTGTGTTGCAGAACGGTTTGAGACGTTCACACAGTACGTTGGATAGGATCTTGTATGCGACATTAAGCAGGGATATGCCTCGATAGTTCTTGCAAGACATAGGATCGCCTTTTTTGTAGATGGGGCATATGGAGCTGATAGTCCAGTCATCGGGCATACTTTCCTCCACCCATACTTGGTTGATGATTTGGTGCATGCGCCCTACCAAAACATCACCACCGTATTTGAAGAGCTCCGCTGGTAAACCATCAGAGCCGGCGGCCTTGTTGTTCTTTAGCTTTTTTATTGCTAAGCCAACTTCTTCTATACTGGGCGGTGGAACTGGATCTTCATTGACTGGACGTGGGTTCTCTTCTTGCCCTATCACTCTCTCTACATGATGCCCATTTAGCAGCTGCTGGAAGTGCTGCTTAAACACATCTACTATTCCCTGCGCTTCGGTGACTAGGTTTCCATCACTGTTTCGAAGAGCCTGCGTTCCGGTCTTGAAGCCAGCAGCCAGTTGCTTGGCTTTCTTGTAGAACTTCCGGATGTTGCTTCGATCGCGGGACTCTTCGATCTCCTTGAGCTGGGAGACTGCGTAGGCCCTCTTCTTTCTACGCAGGATTTTCTTCTCCTCCCTCCTCCTGGCTCGATACTCTTCCCTCGCTGCCCTTGTTTTGCGCTGCAGCGCCTTTATATGTGCATCTTCTGTCACCTTCTTCCTGCGTACGCATTCATCATCATACCACGGGCTCTTTCTCTGGGGTGGCTGGTACCCTAAGGTGGTTTCGGCTACCTCTTTGATGATGTCGCGATACTTGGACCACTGGGTGTTGGCATTTGTGGTAGGTGAATGCACTGCGGAGAGTTTCTCACTCAGGCGCTCTTTGTAGACTCTGGCTACTCCAGGTGTGCTAAGGCGTCCAACGTTGAATTTCTTCTTCTGGGCGGAACGCAGCTTCTTCTCGTTGGATAGTCGAGCTCTGAACTTAGCCGCAACAAGAAAATGGTCAGAGTCGACGTTTGCCCCTCGGAATGTGTGCACGTTGAGGATGTTGGATGCGTGCCTCGCGTCGATTAGCACATGGTCGATTTGGTTGGCGGTTCGACCGTCTGGAGAGCGCCAGGTTGCTGTGTGGATCCTTAGCCTTGGAAACCTAGTGCTACTTATCACCGTATTACGAGCTGCCGCGAAGTCAGTTAGTCGGTAACCGTTGTTTTTCAATGGTGATAAATATTTACTGTCTACCCAGGGGCGCTTTTCGCAAGGAAAAAATTCATTTACTGAATTTTGCAGATAAAAACCAGGAGTAAAAATCTAAAACTGGATTTAGATTAAATTTCAGAACAGACAGTAAACTCGAACGAAGGGATAACTTCCATAAAAAAGGTTTGAGTTTACGGAAGGTTTAGGTATGTACAACATTTTGAGTCAACATCAATAAATAATTAACTATAACTCGTGCTTGATTATGTTGTAAAAAAATTCCTTTTCAAGTTTTCAGCGCAAATTTTTTGATCTATCGTCTATTTTGAGCTGAAAATCTCAGGTCCTTTCCATCCTAATAATCAGTAAAAACGTCCACCAAAACATGACAAGCAAAGGCAAATACAGCGGCGCATTTTTACAATAAAAATTACACCCTCTCTGGAAAGTTCCCCTGTCAAAAAACTTTGTGTTACTCCAAATAAAAATAAAAGAATATTATACTAAATTTACCTAAAAAGTCGATAAAATTATCTACTTCCTCGCCTGGGAAACCAAAAATCATAATCATTAGCGTGCTAAAGCCTCGTATCTTCTTCATCTTCTTTTATGTTTTTTAATTAATTTAACTCGTTTCTCGTGCTTGATGTGTGATCTCGTAGGCTTTTAAAGGCTGACGCCGGAACATTTTAAAATGGGAGGGAGTAACAAAAAAAAAATGGTTTTGAAATTAAAAAAAAAAGTAATAAGATAATTTTATGCTGGGTTGTTCTTTTTTACGCCTTCAATCCATAAAAGCAAAAGGGTTAAGTTCATAAGACACTGGCGTCGTTGCATTTTATACACAAAGCTCTGCAATGATAATAAGCTGTGCGGTTGACATTATTTTTCACGGCAATTATTTTCTTAATTTTTTCCCTTCTTCCCTTTTTATTGCAGAAGTAGTCGGTTCAATTTGTTCTTTCCGTTGGGAATGTATTTTTTTAACGATTCTGGAATATACATAGGAATTACCGCAGCAGCATGGCATAGTCATGGGCAGTCATTTAATTAAAATAAAAACATAAACATTTTCTGTTTTAGGTTTTTTTTTTGTTGTCATTGTTGGCGTTGGTCTTGGTAGTAGTAAGAGGGAGGGAGTGTGGATAAAGTCGGGAATGGACGTTCAAATAAATCTACGGACTGTTCGGTTACGAGCAATGCGAGATGTCTTCGAGTCAAATATGGCTGTCATTTTATTGGGCAAAAATATCGGAAGTGTCAGATGCGTGCGTGTGTCTTGAAAACATATAGTTTGAAGAGCTTTGCTAGTGCAGTTGCGCAGATTATTGTGGCTTTGCATGTTCCTTCCACAAATGTTTTAATTGACATTTAACCAAGCAAATCAACGCAAAGTTGGATCTTCAACGCGTTCTGAAAACAAATACACTTTATGCCCAATTCGTGCGTTGACAGATTATGAAGAAACAAAGCGTGCTGCCACACAAAATACGACTTCAGGCGTTGGATCGACTTTAGATCGTAAATATCGTAAAGTTCAACGCGACGCCTGAGTAGACCTACTCTCTACTCTCACGCGCGTTTGACAACTTTAGAATTTTGATTCGATTCGATTTGATGTCATGGGGTGTGCCGTTCTTAGTTGGAGTGGCACAGAACCACTTAAACATTAGTGGTCACACACGAGTTTTAAAAAGCAATATTAATTAATTTAGTGTGTGAAAATTACGAATACCTTTTTTTCCTGGAGCTAATGCTTATTCCTTTAGATTTTCTTTGATTAAAAAAAAATAATCATTGGTCTTGTATCTTTGTTAAGGTTGTTCTTGCATTTCTGTTATAAATGTTTTTTAATTTATTTTGGAGAAACGTTTTTTAATTCTTGCACAAAAATTACAGGAGTAGACTTGAAATTTGAATTCTGCTCTCTATTTGTGTACATTAGTTTGAACCGAACTTTTAATCTGTCATGCTCTACTCTCTCAACGCGCATTCGCTTCAAAGCAGCATTTCGTTTTACAAAATTGTTGCAAGCTCGCTTTGCCATGTAAAGTCGTAAAGTCGTAAAGTTTCGATAAAGCGTGTCAAAGCACGCACGCGTTAGATGCGATATTGTGAATTCGGCATTACAGTTAAAACTTCTTGAGCTACGATTACATATGGCATTTTTCATTTTGACATTTCAACGTCATTATATGACACAAACATTTGTCCTAAATTTGCCACTGCGTGTTATCGCCTGTCAAGCGTCGGTCGCAGCGCACTCTTACGGAAGACACACGAGTGACCACCAAATGGCCGAATATTTGTAACCTATTGTATTATATTGTAAAGTCAAAATTTGCCACGAAAAGTGACACTTGTGTAGATCGAGTCTCAATCGTAGCTTGAGACTCCGAACTGTCATTTATTTCCAGCAGAAGTGATGTGGGAGTATGTAGTTCAAGGTGACTGCCTTCCGGTAACAGTCAAGTGCTTTCAGCGCCATTGACCCCCAGTGAGCCGGAACTAGAAGAACATTGAATCAATCCAAAAGTCGGAGCATTCAACAAGTCAAATGGCGTTTCAAATAATGCCAGTTTGTGCCACTACATCTCAAATGTCACTCTGAATTGTTTTATTGAAAATTCGTTCACTTTGCTGACGATAGGTGTTCAATAAAACAGGACTTTTATTGCTTAGAGCATATGAAACTATTAAATTTAAGGTGCAGGGCCCTTTCTATAAACTATCCCCTCACCTTTTGTTCTTTTTTTACAATTACAATTCCCACTCTGTACGAAAACATGTCTTTAAAAAAAATGCCAGTCACAGTTTAATGATATCTTCTAAGAGTGACAAGGTTTACGATTCCCAGAGGACATCGCTCCAGATTTATCTACAAAATCCAGCTTTAAAATCTGTAATTGCTTTCAAAGAAAGATTAAAACAACACGACCCTAAATCACAGCGAGGCGGACGGGGCGTCCGTTGCGTAAATGTTTTCCAAACAATTCTAAACGACGTACGCTCGCAATAGAATTACACCAGTGACAACAACCTACAAACAAGGAACTATTAAAGAATCAGATGGTGATTTTATTATGCGTAACCGAGTGTGAAAGCACCAAGAGTACAGATTCTTCGCAACGCTTTGGTATAGACACGTGGCCGATCACGTGCCGCCAACACCACGGAAACATCAACATCGCACCACCACCGCAACCGATTCGGTGAAAGCTGTGCGGTTCACTATAAATCCTGGGGGTGAATAATTGCGGGATAATCATGTCCTTATTGGTGGTAAACATGGTCGAGTTGAGCTGAATACAGAATTAAATATTTATTAGATACAAATGCGGATCAGTGCATTTGTTTAGACTCTGCCGGCGACCCCTTTCAATCAATTTTGTGACCGAAAATGTCATGCTCGCCAGGTCCCAAGGGATACCAACATGCACATAAGAAACTTGTCCAATTTGTTTATGATAATGCCCGGATTACCAGTGTGCATAGTATACCTAAGGTTCCCTTTAATTCATTGAAGCATTAGCCAGCTGAGAATAAAAGAAACTGCGAAAATCTATGAAGGACCAAAGTAAATGCGACTCCACGGGAACGCCATTTGATTCGGTTTTTATTTGCCTTTCAGGTGTTTCCAATTGGGGTCATAAAACGGGCGATTTCTGCTCTAAACCCTCTCGATATGGGCCATAAAAAGTATCGAAGGAGGCCTATGATTTTGAATTCGACCGTTTTCTTGTCCTTAATATTGTCATTACATGAGTGTGCCTTATGGAAGTCGGCTTTGGCTGTGTTTCCACCAAATTGGCATATTATGCGTATTGCATAGGGATTACTTTGCATTTTTGTGCTCCTTCGACATCCTGACGTGCGAATTTTTACGACGAAAAAGGACGCTTAATGACATTATTTTTAGCAGCAAGCGCAAGGCAACCGAGGCGCAGCTATATATGGACGTGACCATATGTGCGAGCTGTAAACTTTATACGACCGTTTGGTTAATATTTCGTATATATATGCTTCATCTTCATTCGTTTTAGTCAGCAGCGATTTTTGAGTCGATTCGTTGAATATGTCGTAGCCTAAGTCGGCACATGTACCTACCTACCTACCGGTTGCGGCCAACACAACAGTATGGGAGATTTTTATGTTTTGTGGTTTTAAATGCTGATGGCTTGTTTCGGGGAACTGCAACGGATGTCGCGGCGTCGAGTTCACGATTGGGCCGACCCGGCATTTATGGATTTATTGGTGATTTACTTTTTTGGTTTCGAATAACAAATATGTATGGAAATATTTGGTATAAGGTCGTTTTATGGACCGCATAGATGTTGTGCTCTGTGATTGGATTTTTATTCAGAAGGGGTTTTGCAGGAGCATTGATGAGTTTATTAAGATGGCGGCTCTTTTTTTTACAATGAATCAATATTTTGTCAGGGTTATTCTTGGGCAGATATATGCAAGAGTGTATCTCATGCAGCTATGAGTTCACGTGAGACGTGTGTGGGAATATGCTGACAGTTTGAAAGCGCTTGACGTTATGAAATTGCTAATGAAACAGCCAAAAATAATTTTGTTTACAACTTTTTAAAGAACATTTACCCAAATTCATATGAGAAGCAGCAAAAGGGATCCGGTAGAAATTCTGCTTGCAAACTTCCGCTTTGCAAAATTCTTTGTTCTGACACGAAATTCACCTTTTTTTATATAAAGTTTTTTTCCAATAAGAGGTGTTATTTTGGTATTCAAAGAAAAATGCAATTTTTTTTAGATAAATGATCGGATGTTTATTTCATAAAAAAGAGGAAGGTATGCCGTTAATAATGAAAAACAACATGAGCCAAATGGGCACCACGAGCACGCATACAGGACCATATCCTTTTCATGAAATTTTCCATAACCAAATCGCAAAGTGGCTGCCCTATGTCCTCGATAGCCTCACGAATTTTATCTTTGAGGTCTTGAATCGACGCTGGGCTGTTGGCGTAGACCTTATCTTTCACGTGGCCCCAAAGGAAGAAGTCGCAAGGTGTTAAATCACAAGATCTCGGTGGCCAATTGTGATCACCTCTTCGAGAGAAAACACGGTCCGGAAACTTTTCCCGTAAAAGATCAATGGTTTCGTTGCTTGTGTGGCATTTAGCGACGTCTTGTTGAAAGTAAGAAAGTTGGTTGAGTTCTTGTGTTAACTGAAATTTATAAGCCTTAAGACCCAAGTCTTTATGCAAAATACGGTGTAATGACGTTTGTGGAATGCCCAATTCCAAAGAACGACCAGGAATGGACGAACCTGGGTTTTCTTCAACACTTTGGGCTACAGTAGCAATATTCTCAGTTGTTCTTGAGCGACGTGAACGGGTTTTATTCTTCACATCACTTACTTGTCCCAACAGCTCGAATTTTTCCACAAATTTCTGTATTGCGGTCCGAAAAGGTGCTTCACGACGACCAAAAAAAGCTTTAGTTTTGCGAACTGTGACTGCAAGATTTTCACCATTTTTTGTAGTGAATTTTAATAATTTCAATGCGTTGTTGAAGCGTATATCGTTCCATTTTTAGTAATGGCGTAGTTTCTGCTTGCAAATGTCAAAGAATAAAAGCTTCAAAAGTGACAGCTACCGAAATAGCGGGTCATTCACAATAACACCTCTCATTGGAAAACCCTTTAGTACTAAAAAACGTGCCACAATATTTGGTATTGTTTTTTCCATAAACGAAAAAATACGCCCCTTTGAAAATAAGTTGTTGCTTTGCTTTGCTGAGATCGAAGCTCAAAAAAACGGCGCAGGGTCATAAGTAAACAGGCCAAAAGTCCACAATGGACTTTTGACCCACCAAGGTGGGTTATAAGTCCACAAATCCATTGTGGACTTATAACCCACTTAGGTGAGCCAAAAGTTCACATTAAGTTGGGCCATAAGTTCACAATTTTAAAATGAAAGTAGGCCATAAGTCCACAATTATCCATATGACTAAAAAATAAATTAAAACAAGATACACGTGTTACATAAAATCCTGCAAGGCTAGCTTGATTTACGACACAGAGTTCAAAAAAATATCCAAAATATGTGATGCCCTTCATCCACATCCTGACCAATCGGATATGTTTAAAAGGATGCAACTAATTAATTCTTGTTGACGGCACCTTTAAAAATGTTCTTCCATTAGGTGAATGGAAGCAATTATTAGTTGTCTGTGTAGCACATTCAGAGCATGTATGTATACCGAGCGTTAGGTACTTACTTATTCTTAAAGTTAATTAAAAAGTTCGTATTCATTGTTCAAAATAATTTTATAATTACAGTATTTTATTTAAACACGAAAAGTTTTTCAAAAACAATTTATAATTTTTAATTTATTTGTGAATTCGCGCGAATTTTTCAAAATAACTTTTTAAA
Source organism: Cheilosia impressa (assembly GCA_948293265.1). Lineage (NCBI taxonomy): Eukaryota > Metazoa > Arthropoda > Insecta > Diptera > Syrphidae > Cheilosia > Cheilosia impressa. The sequence continues at coordinate 50,218,985 of OX411881.1, read as the reverse complement.
TTTTTTGAACAATTCACAAACTTTTTAATATAAATTTTTTTTGAAAAACTTTTCGTGTTTAAATAAAATACTGTAAAAATCTATAAAGCGAATTTATTATTATATTTTTTATCTACAATAACTTTTTGTTTCGGGTAAACAAAAACGCTCTTCAACAACTTCGTTTGATAGACTCTTATCAGCCGGTGAAGGCTTACCGATATACTCTGAGATTGAAAAATTGAACAAACATCAACACCTAACTGAAAATAAGATCTACCTGAAAAGAACTAACAACAAATTTCTCAACTTGTGCAATTTGTTTACATTTTGTGTCAATCCGCTCCTGAAATATTGTTCAAGAGACACATTATAGTCTAAGAGAGAATCAAAGAAAACCGCTTAATTTTGTTGTACTTTAAATTATGAGAATTGTGGACTATGACCCACCATAGTGAGCCATAAGACCACAGTCAGTGAGTCAAAAGTCCACAAGAATTTTGTGTGGACTTTTGGCTCACCTAGGTGGGTTATAAGTCCACAATGGATTTGTGGACTTATGACCCTGCGCCAAAAAAACACGCCTTATGACATCGTAAGTGCTATACGCCAAACCCAATAGAGTGAGGATGTCAAAATTAAAGATGTCATAGTTTTATTGTCCGCTGACTGTTAGTTTGACAACAGAATTGACAGAACTAGAGACATAAAGCAACATAAAACTGTATCTGTTTTTGTCTGCTATCGGTTTTCGTGAAAACCACTGGACAGATTTTGATGAAACTTATTTTAAAATGTTCCCTAAGACTCCAAGAAGACTTTAAGCTATATTGTTGGTTGTCACATCATGTTTTTGAACTAAAAGTTATTTTTTCTATTAAGCTGGCTTTAACTTGGAATTACTGAAATAATCATCAATACATGAACATCCAAAGTTTCCGTACACTCTTTTAGTATTTTTTTATGAAATGAGTTTGAAGTTTCGAAAAGTATTGTGCTATAGATGTGCACAATCAAAAAATAGAGGTATATCTCGCCGTTAAGGCTGATAAAATTATGTTAACAAAATACTTATCAGTTAAATGAAAGCATTTTGGTGACATTCAATTTGTTGCCGCCATATTGCCTTAGTAACGTATTCAAATACATGTAGGTATAGGTACCACCTTAGATGAGAACCTATTTTTGAAGTAATGCAATTTGCCTTCTCCTAAAAGTAAGCAGCAGAACGTATAATTTTCAATTTAGGGGAAATATATCTGCGAGAGTGCGAGCTGTTGACAACCACTTTTGATGTTACTATAGCCTAGTATGCTGCTCGCGCTTAAATTAAGCCCGCATACAAAAATGCCTCCAAAGATAAAATTAAGCAAAGCGGTTTAGCCAAGCAGTACGCAGTTCAAGCTAAATTTGTTAGCCACTGTACGAAAAATCTCTACGGAATTTAAGTAAGCGTATTACTGCAAAATACATTTTTCCCCAGCTAGATTTTGACAGATCAGAGAAAATATCGGTGTTTGCAACAATATGTCCAACGAAGGCAAATTAACAGAAGCAAGTCAATCAGATTTTTTTTTGACAGAACTTACACTAGGCGTGTTTTTTTGAGCTTCGATCTCAGCAAAGCAAAGTAAAGTAGGATTTTCAACACACTTATTACAACAACTACTGCGAGTCTCGAAGTGTCAAGTAGGGCGTTGTAATTGCGTGCTGAAAAGCCTACTTTACTTTGCTTTGCTGAGATCGAAGCTAAAAAGCAGGGCTACTGTCAAAATTAAGCGAACATTAATCGAAGTGGTGGAGAGAAACATTGGAGAGGCGCTTAATTCCTCGAACAGCATATACTAGCCTTATGGAAAATAGTTTTTGACGTAAAAAAAATCATAAGTAAAACTTATTTTCAAAGGGACGTAGGTATTTTTCTTATATCCAGATGTCGCTTTTTCGTTTATAAAAAAAAAAATTATATCGAAAATTGTGGTACTCGTTTTTATTATTGCATACTTATAAAAGGTAGGGTCTACCACAATCGAAACTAGTTCTTTAACAATACACAAACGAAGAACACTAGAGGGAGCCAATGTCTCAATAGATATTTCCAGCTATAGATCAGCTTGCTGTTTCATGTGGAAACTGATCTCCAGATCCTAACCTATCGTAATATAATATAACTCCTTTTCCCGGAAGTAGCTCAGTTTAGTTATATGTACTAAGAATAGTGAAAAAGACCTAAATTTCAAGCAACTTTCGATTTTATGTAGGTCTGTTCCTACGAGGACATTCATGCATCTCACGAAGGTCCCTTCCCCAGTCCAAAGTGTAATTTACTAAGTAACTCTTGATTCCGTTTCGGTATTTAACACCCCTCTTAAGTATTATATCCTTAGCGCGACCATAAACAATCCACCCCACAAATTTTCTGGTGAAATTTACTATTTTTTCCTGTTTACCCATATAAACAGGACAAGTGCAACCCTCCTCCACTTAGATCATCATACAACAAAAGAATTCTATATCCTTTTTGTTGCGCTCAATTTAGCAAAGTCAAACACTTGGTTGGCTTTTTTTCCCTGTTCGCTAGGCGGAAAACTCCAAGTCCCAAATTGGCGGCATCACCGTGTTTAACAGGGATGAAGGCAGAGATCGCGCCTCAATGTCCTGAATCCCTGTATGACATGCAACGTATATATGTACAGCTTAAGGACTATCAAATCATTTTAGAAACTCATATACCCCCGGATACAATCGCTTTATAGAAAATTAATTCAATTGCTGGCGTTGCGTTGATACTCGGTCAGAGCATGCGATGACAATGAGGGTGAACTTTGTTAAAGTGAATACACATGAACAGTGGTGGTCAAAAGTTGAGTGTCGCTCACCGGGGCTTATTAAAAGAAAATTATTGTTCGTTGTTTCGAGTGCTGGAGCGACGGTTGATATTCAAATTAAACAAGTAAAAAAACTGTTTATGGACTTTGCAAATAAAATTCTGGGACCTATGGTGGATCGCAAAAACCAAGGAAACTACTTTGTTTACCCGTTGCAGCACCTTTTATCTAAAGTTTAAACTAAAAAGGAACAAATGGTTCAACCGCAGCGCACTTGGTAAATGGTAAACAACTTTGAGGTCTCGTACACTTTTAGTATTACTATGCGTGTTGCCCGAAAACTCTTCAACCCCAGTGTACACACAAAGCCATGCAGACACAAATAAAAAAAAGATTTCAATAATAATAATAGAGGGATTTCGTTCTTAACACATGTACTACGCTGTTTCTGCCATTGTAACGTTGTTGCTATTATTTAAGGATACGCCAAGCAAATTCAGCACAGCTTCCTGGGGTTGAAACAACGGAACCAGTACACAAACTAAGGACGAAGCACTTGTTTACAGGGAAAACTACAATCGTATTATACGGAACACATGTAGACGCGTTATTTCGTTCGTATCTCTGTATCTATCATCCGCAAACGCAGAGATACAATTTGGGGGGTGTTTAAGCATTATCCTATCCTTCTGCTGCCCCAAAGCGGTGTATGTGCGATGAGAGTAGATGTGTGCGTGATGCGGTGGTTTTCTTTTCAATTTAAACGCAAACCCATTCGGGTCGTTCACGAGAGGGATAATGATGACATAAGGGTGAATCGCTATTCAAGGTGGAACACAGACAAAGACAATTCTGCTGAGCACAAGGAGTGAGCCGAGCACCAAACGACGATATGCGGTGAGGGTGGTGGTAAAATTGTTGTCACAGTCATTAGTGGACCGTTAAAAATTTGTAAGCCAATTAAACTTACGACGACGGCCAGCGAACACAAGTAGAAGGGACATTAACTTTATGATCTATCTGGCTAAATGGTTGTTTACCATTTACTACCGTACGATATAGTTATGAACTAGTTTATGGAGTCGGCCCTAATTAGGGGAGTTTGAGCTTTCGTAAAACAGAAGGCTACCGCCACTGCCCAAGTATGCTTTAATTGGAATTGCATTTGATAGATTACCCCTGAGGTAATAATTTGTCGGGAATACTTTTATTTTTCCTTCCGATTTCAACGTCTTAATAACGAATCATAAATCAAATCGAGAACTAACTACAAAAGGAAAACGAAGAAAATGACTGGAAAAAATATGTTTTTTTTCGCTTTTTTTCACGTCAGTGGCAAGTGTCACCTTAAACTTTTAATTTAAACTCGTGACGCGTTTGGATCGTAGGTAGGGGGGCCCCCAGTATGCACAGATGGATGAAGAAGGCACATTGTGACTGTGAGTCGTCGTGAGTGTTTGCTTGATTCACTTGTATTGACCACCCTGGGTACGTATTAATTAAAAAATATTTTTTCTTCTCTCTTCTTCCTTTCGTATTTTATTCTCATTTGTCGTTTATTTTTCTTCAATGTTTAATTACAAAAAATTGCTGTAGGTACGTTTCGATTACTGGTTCAAATTGCCTTCGTAATAGGCAATTTAATTCCGCTGAGGACTTTTTTGTACGCACATATGTAAGCTAAAATATTCGACCTTATTGACAGGGAAATGTGAGAACGTGTAAGAATTTAAGCAATTCGCGTATCAGAAATAAATCATACTAAGGACACCAACTCGCAATCGTCTTGCTGTTGGCACGCTCATTTTGTTTTCAAATTCGCCATTTTGTTTGCCTATCGGTGTTATGTCAACTGGGAATCCGTGTGACATGCAAAAACATACTAAAAATACAAAAAAACAAGTAAAAGTGTTATCATCGGCCTGGCCGATGCTTTGATACCCTCCACTGCTTACAAGTTATGCAAAATTTGTTTTGTATGGGAGCTACCAGAACTACTTGACCGACATAACCCATTTTCAATACCAACCTGACGACGATAAAAAGAAGTTCTCTTATAAATTTTCATGCGCCTATGTCAATTCCTTTGGACCCTATCGTGCTTTCAACAGACAGACAGACAGACAGAAAGTCGGATATGGCTAAATCTATTCAGAATGTGATCCTGATTCAGAAAATATACTTTATGAGGTCTCCGGTGACTCCTTCTTGGCGTAACAAATGTAATGACAAAGTGAATATACCTTCCTGTGGAGGGTAAAAAAAATGCTGCCAACCGCGATCAACCGTGGAAAAATGTAATAGAGTTCGGAAATACCACATTTTTGCATTACTGAATGCCATTGGTTAGTGATTATTTATTAAAGGTGAATAATTTGATTTCTATGTTTAGTAAAACTTTCTAAAAGAGATGTCTGATACACTAGAAAAATATTAGGACCATATTAGGGCCAACATGGTTTTGTATTTTCCGCTTTTGGATATGATTACCTAACTTCGATTTCATATGAAAATTGTGCTCAAAATATTTTTATTTTTCCTTAACCAATCTACATTGTTAATTTTTCATAAATATTTTAAGCAAATGTACACTTATTCATAAAAAAATATATTATCTCCACGTAACGAACAATTTGAAATTAAAGCCTAGTACGGACCTGTTCCGGAACGAAATTTTCCGGTGGTCTCCAAATGGACCGCGAAACGTCTACGAAAAGGCAGCGGAAAATAATTCGGGGAGAGTTCCATCAGCTGATACACAAGTAGGAGTGTTACCAGCACTGGCTATTGATATCTGATTTGGTTACTCGAACTTTTCGCTGGCTCCTTAATTCTATTCACTTTAAGCTTTGGCGATTTTTAGGCTCCTTAGGAATTTATTAAATGTATACTTCTATTGCGAACGTACTCATTTCGTATAACTAATGTCGTATTTGATTTGGTTTTTCAGATTTTGATCATTAAATCCTAATTTTATTCAGCCTTATTGTGAGTTTCGCCCGAACAATATTCCACCCGAAAAAAATGACATTTCAGAACAGAAATCTGTTTTTTTCGGGTGGAATATTGTTCGGGCGAAACTCACAATAAGGCTGATTGATTCTTGTTTGTATTGAGTTGGCCGCAAACAAATTTCTTTTTTCACATGCACTGGAGGTCCATTTCAATTGATTTCCATACATTTATACAAACCCATTTCGAAATAATTTAATATAAAAAACTCGTTTCCATAGGCGTTTGTTTTTCTTAACGTTTTTAACATTGAAAAATGGAAACTAGAAAAGTCTCTGAATTATGAGTACCTATGTGTTGTTTTGTTTTTATTTTAATTTACTTTTGTCGTCTTTAAAAACAATGTAATCAGAATAAGTAGATAACGCTAAAGATTTGCGAAAAAGTGCGCACTATTGATCTTTATTTTTCGTTTCTTTTTTTTGGCTCCAAGATTTTTAAAATTTGGCTTCATACCTCATAAAAGCTGGAAGCACTGCAGTACAAATGTCAAATTTTCGAAAGCAAATAATGTCCCCTTATTGTCCATAAACGTGTGCGAAAAGAGAGTGGAGAATTGTACCAAGAAATCTACTACAACTACCCACTTTTCCGCCGTCATTTCGCAACAGCTGCGTACTGCAAAACGAAAAGGAGAGCGGAATTTTAGGCGCAGTGGCTTAGTGGTTAGTGTGTTGGACTACTAAGCGAGGGGTCCCAGGTTCGAACCCCGAGAAAACCCAAATTACAACTCAAGGGTTTTTTCCACTGCGCCACCTCTCGCGAACGTCTGACAAACATCCGAGAGTATAACTGTCATAAAAGAGCTTCTCAATTTGCCGTTTGGACTCGGCATAAAACTGTGGACACAAAACGAATGGTTGTGAGAAGCTAGGCCCAGGGTCCGTACGGACCTGTTGCGCCAACTATTTATTTATTTATTTTTGTATGGGATTTTTCGTCTCGGATCAGCTGCGTACCGGCCTTTAAACGGATAAAATTCTGTGAACGCTGCGAGCAACTTTGCCCAAAGGGGAAGTGTCATACGGAAGTGTGTTGGTGAGGCGGAATTTTTGAAGTTACATGACATTTGTCAAAACAAATTTGGATGTAACAATAGCCGCATTCAAGAATCTAGTTATCTTAAGTCGACTAGAATGGTCTGGATGAGATGTAACCTGAACGCAAAAACTAGATTGGTCGGGAACGTCACTTTTTCTGCGTCAGGTACATATAAGAACTATCAACTTAGTACTCAGTCACGAATTTCTTGACTATATTCTTCGGCTACCCCTCCATAAACGTCAACTGAAACAGCTGCTCATATGACTGATTTCAGCCAATCACAGCTGACAGGTGTCAGACTTACTAAACTAGATACTTGAACGTTCCCAATAGGTTTGTTTGACGTGGCTAGCACTAGTGCCCACAAGTGCGCTCTGAGAAGTGTCACGCCTGTTAAAAACCCTGCACAACCCTGAAAATTCGGGTTCTATTTTGTTGTGAAATGTGTTGCAGCTAAAAAACATTACCCGCGATACCCTATATTTTTTTTTATTTTTCTCTTAAATTGTAATCTTATATACTACAAATTCGCCATAACGGCCTATGCGGCACACTCTTTTTATATAATTCCTGTTTGTTGCCGTCGTTTTCGGTCAAGCAGTGCATTTGGAAAAGTAAATTTCTCTCTTGACTGTTGACTGCGATCGAGTACATACCTATGTCTACAATAAATGTAAGATTATAACGTTGTTTAATATCATCCCCTTTTTTATTTTACAAGACTCGCGCCGTGTCTTTTTATATATCAAACTCAAAATGTTGCCCTGAAGTCTGTCATTTGTTGATATTGACAAATATTTATCTTTTGGTAACACTTTTCCCCGTTTAAGCTTAGTATCCTGCTCGTGCTAAATTTTAGCGTCCCTTGTCTCCACTTCGTTTCTCCACACCAAAGATAAATGCTCGCTAAATTATTATTAATTATCATATAGATGGGACAAAAACCATTTGTTCATCAGCAAAAGGAATTTTTTAAATTTTCGAATTTCAAAGTTCAAAGATATCGCAATATTTGAATCGTTCCAAAACGACGGGTATAAGAAAAATTGAAGAAGATAAAATCATTGCTGCAGCAGCTCAAATAATTTTTGTAATAGCAATCATAAGAAGACACTTTCTCTCGTGTCCCCTAAGTTCCTATTTGCAAAAAATGGCAAACAAACTGCTGATTTTTTTTGGATTTGCGCTTCCTTTTCTTTCGCAAGCAAATATCCATAGTAAACACCACACAAACTTCTTCCTCCGTTTTTTATGTCAAAATTTATCTTCGATTCAATGTAGCGGACATATAATTCGCGAGCTAAATGAGTGGAGACTTTTCATCGACCCATCTACATGAAGTTAAGAATTTAGCGTGCGAGCAGGATACTGCTTTGCTAAACTGCCTCGCTAAATTTTATCTTTGTAGACATTTTTGTATGGGAGATAAAATTTAGCGCTAGCAGGATACTAAGCTTTATTGTTAAAAATGAGTGAACTCAATTGTGAACTTGGGTTTGCCATAATGCAAAAAGTTGAAAAGTTGATAAAAGTGATTGCAATATAGATGATGAGTTTAAAAATGAATGACAGCAAGCGAAATGACAGCTAAACTCAGCACTGAATTCTTGCCCCGAGAAATTAGCTGGGGTCAGTTCAGGGCACAACTAGAAGCCATGTCAAACACCAGGTTTTCAGTACCAGGGCGAGTTCAGTGCTATATCGAACGCATTAGGGTTAAGGGCCCACGTCAAACAAACCTATAGTAAGCATCACGAAGTAATTTTTATTTGATAATATTTTTGTGAATTTTAACTTAATTTTTCTGATTTTTCCAGCTTTTTTGTTAATTTTTTGTGTTTTTAGCAGGTTTTAATTTCAAAAAAATTTTAGCATGTTTCTTAGAACTTTTTTATACAAAAAAAAAATTACTTTACCTACTGCTTAACTTAGCATGCTTTCAAATATTGAATTGGTCACGCCGCGTATAAGTTGAAAGAAGTCTAATTGTGAGCATCGTTGCTGGACTCAAGTATGTCAAATACTCACCCCCATGATGAATTTCAAATCTTCGGATTAGCTTCATAAAACCAGATTTCGAAGGACACTAATTGCAGAAATAAAAGCATACCTACTGTTTCAAATGTGTTTCCATTCGTTCAATGAATGTTCGTAACTACCTTCAAATGGTTCTTAAAAATTTAACCCCCTCAATCTGTGGCGCGCACTCAAAATGTAGGTAGTTTGAAAGTTTATCGCATGGAATTACTAAAGCGAATATGTCGCCGGTTTCTGTATATTCATTCATGTAAAAGTGACCCGCCAACTGTTCCAGGGTATATAATATAGGCAGTTCAATTAGAAGGATTAAGGATTATGGCACGTAATAAATTCTTGCCAATAACAATTACAAATGGTACCCCGAAGCATATGTGGGCAGAAACTTGAGCAAGTATAGTTTTATACTCGATTCAACGAGACACGCGGATTACAATTCACAGCCATTCGCTCAATTGCTACAAATATGTATGCTAATCGGCAAGAATGTGCTGCAGTGATTATTGCCAACTGACCTTATTACACCGACGACCGAAAGTATAATCACAGACCATAATTTTATTCGGCATCCCTGCGAGGAGGGTGTTTTCGACAATAAGCGCCACTACTTATGTAAATGGTATTCGATTGAGTAAGCAGTTTATGCGGCATAAATCCAACTTATTAGTCGTGGCTCTTTTTGAGGTACACATTGCCTTTGCTGACGAATCAAGATTCGCCAGTGTGTATACATATAGTTCCTCCATCCCTTCGACAATAGACGGCTCGGCTCATTTGTACACTGGTTACATGTGGACATGATGTTGCGAAATGTACAAGAGGCTGTTGTCAATCGCACATGCTGCAGCCCGAAAACCGAAATCCTTATCCAGATTGTGACACTGTGCACATTCCTCCCTCGATGCTAGTCAATCAATTTACAAATTTCACCCGGTTTATTCAAATGTTAGTCGTTTTTGCATACAGCACATGTGCTGCACTCTCGTATAGCCTTATAATAGGACCAACTTTAGGCAGGATAAAAATTGCCGGAAAATAATTCCCGCGAAACGAATTGTGAATGTGATTCTGTTCGGCTTCGCCCTCGCAGATTACCAAAACGGTGAATGTTCTCCTTTCCGAATGGAGAGCACAGAAAAAAAACCGCAACATTTTGATTTAAATTTCACCTTTATCTCTGCCAAATATTCGAATAAATCATTGAGTAATGAATGAAATATGATGACGTTTTCGTACTCGGGTTTCGTGTTCCGTGTGGTGGGTGAAACAAATTTATGCGCAACTACTGCTCGGAGAAATCAATTCTGGTTTCGCAGTCAAAACGCCCCCTCCCAAGAGGATATCCGATATATTCTAAATATTCAATCGTGATGTACAGAAATTGGATGTATCTAGATTTTGGATTCTTTGCATTTTGCACATACACCGTGAGAGATGTGTTGGACTTTTTTGATTTATCTGTAGCACGTCGATAACATTTTAACCATCTGCAAATTGTATGGCCAAACATTAACATTCCGACTCGGTAAACAAAGAACGAATCCCCAGAGTGGCATGTTTCGCATGACTGCCGAAAATAAATCCAATATTTCGCCTTTAAGGAGAATACTTGCCCACTTTTTGTTTTAACCCTTTAAAGATGATAAATAAATAAATAAATAAATAAATAAATATGTTTTAGAGTTTTTCCCAATTTGTTGACAGATCTGTCAAGGTCAAGACAGCAACCGGAAATGGAAAGCAGGTTCTACAACTGGAGAGTCAGAGACCCTCTTAACAAGGATGAGCATCTAATTCATACAAGGGGGCGTTCATTGGTGGGGATTTTATTTTCAGTGTGCCACCAAGGATTCCATATGTGACTCGCCTGCACCATAAAGCCGACTCGCACCAGTATCCGTTTCCGTATATATCATCTGGTGCAGTAGCGACTAAAAAACCAAGTCAAGATCCTAAACCGCTTTAGCACTTGTCATTTATCAAACGGAAACTACCCCTTCTGCCAGATTTCTATTACATTTCTATTACATTTCACACATTATGCCATATGACTGCGTGCGTGTACCGAAGAAGGAGATTTATTATCCCAGAAAACACGGCTGAGTGAAAACCAACGAAATTACACACCACACCGCACAAACCCGCATATAGATGATACCTTTTGTATGAAAACATTAAGCTGGCGATGATAACTGCGAAGGCGAACACCATCTGGAAATGAACTCGGCTATATATAGCTAGGTATTTTGATAAGAACAAATTACCCCGGGATTCCTTTTCTCAACTTCATGGAGGACAGATACACACAATCAGCCACGTAAATATTCTGTTCTTCCCTTCAAATGACAAGCCGAGATGATGACTGCGATGACGAAGCGGATATCTCCAATGGGCGTGGGCGTCGCAATGATACCCTCATGACAGTACCGGCGACGAGGACAAAGTAAACCACAATTGCAAATGCACACTTCGTCCTAAATTCAAGTATAATCGAAAAAATTAAATCACTGAAAGCATTTGCCTTGCATTAGGGTTGTCATTTTCGGAATGTTTAAATCTTCTTTTATTTTTTTGTCGGTTCGTTAGTCGGATATATGGTGCACACACTGTGGTCGGTAAGTAAATGGACGCAGGGATGTTCACAAATTTTTATAAGAGTTAAATAAATCTTGATGCCCAATGCACTCAATGCAGCACTGCTATATTTTTTTATTGCTAAACTTGCTGCAAAATTCAAGCGTACACAACACAAAAGAAAATATATTGCGGTTTCAAGTATTTGGCATCATCGGCTTTTGACATTTGCTGATAACTTTGGCCGCATTCAAGAATCTAGTTATCTTGTGGCGTTTTCGATTGAAGAAAAGAATTGCCCTTTCTATGAAAAGATCAAATCTAAAGGGTGGTTAGGTTTTAAGAGCCGATGTGGATTTTGAATAAAACACAAATTATTAAGGAAAAATTATCGTCATTTCTTTTTATTATCGACGTACACCTTTTCTTTCAAATAACCCCAAAGAAAGAAGTCTAACGGTGTCAAATCACATGATCTTGGCGGCCAATTGACATCGCCACCACGTGATATAACACGGCCATTGAATTTGTCGCTCAAAAGAGCCATTGTTTCGTTAGCATTTTGATTTGAATGACCATTTTCATAATAAGCCTGAATAACTTTAACGCGTTGCTCGATTGTGTATCTTTCCATGGTTCAAATTGAGTTAGTCTGAAATTGAGAAATGTCAAATGAAATGCAGAAAAAAACTTGACGTTTAGGTGTGGTTCACATTCAACATCGGCCCTTAAAATTTAACCACCCTATAGAAGTGCTCTTTCTATGTATTCTATGTTCCATTGAAAAAAAAGGTCAATTCTTAACACGATAGAAGTGTCCGGAATATTTTGAGAGAATTGCCCTGAACTCACCAACACAAACTAGCAAAATGTCAGATTGAAATGTTTGTTGTGTTATTAGAAACAAATTTTTCCCTTGTGATTTGGCCTACTATAACATTCATATTTAGTGTAGAAAACAAACAAAACAAGTAACAGCAGAAAATCTAATCACACATGTGGTGTCTACCACTATTGCAAAAGTGCTCCAACGAATTTCATTGAAAAGAGCAATTCTGAACTTCGGGGCAATTCTCTTGGATCTTCAATGAAGTTGATTAGATTAGTCTGGATGAGATGTAAAGGCACCAAGTGACAAAGAACAGAAACAGGAACAGAAACAGAATCCCATACATTTGCAACAGAAACAGAATTAGGAACAGAAAAAAATTTTGTCAGCAACAGAATTTAGCGACAGAAAAATTACTGTTTGACGACAGAACGTAAACAAGTCTATATTGATTGTTTCTGTAACAGAAATGTTAATTTTCATTGGGGGGGATGTTTTTTTTGTGTGAATTTTTCGGCATTTGTCATCTAACAAACAAATAAATCAAAATCGTCTGCAAACTGCAGCTCTGCTTGTTTATAGGTCGCAATTCGACAATATGCTTCATGTAAATCGTATTCACTAAACATTTTCAAAATCTGTTACATTTTTTCGTTGAAGTCAAAGCTAAAATGTAATCATGTTTTTATGGATCTGTTTCTGTTCCTGTTACTGTTCTTTGTCACTTGGTGCCTTAACATCACTTTTTCTGCGTCAGCCACATATGGAAACTGTCAACTTAGTACTCAGTCACGAATTTCTTGACTAGATTCGTCGGCTACCCCTGAATAAAAGTCAACTGAAACAGCTGCTCATTTGACCAATTTCCTCCAATCAAAACCGAGATACATCTAGTCAGAGAGCTGTCAGACTTACTAAACTAGATACTTGAAAGTGGCTTTTTGAATTTGCTTTATTTGGTTTTCGATTGGGCTTCTTCAGATTCGCTCTCAGATTTCAGATTTCGTGTGTCTACTCTAAGCGAACATAAAAACGTCACTTGCTCTTTTTTGTGTTGACATTTGTGCGATTGGAATATGTGTAGCCCTCGACACTTTTCTAAGCGTTTTTCAATTTTATATGAACACATTCAAAATGGCAGCCCAGATTGATTTCTAAACATTCGTACATAAATAATTAACAAAGCATAGATCAACCCGATGCAGTTCGCTTCTTTTCAGTTGGAAAATTTAACAAAAACGTAAACAACGTTTGACTAGTTTTCAAACTCAAACGTACTTGTATTGGTAAATCTGAAGAAAATCAGTAAAAAAAACAAATTCGCAAAAGTGCTCTGAAATTTGAAAAAGATTGTTTTGTTTTTTGGACCAAACACCCAATCGAATAGCACATTATTTGTAAAGACATCAGCTGCCAAGTGCTAAGTCAGCGAATGACAGTAGCCGTACTAGCCGATGCATTGCATGTCAAACAATTTTCTGCACATCTGTTTTGCTTGCATTTGCCGTATTCTTCGCTGCGTCAAGAGTTTCTGCACATGTGTTTTGGGCATTATGAAGGCGTCTATCAGTACGGAACAAACGCTGGACTGATTACCACTTGACCTTTTCCATTTCATTCCTCTGGCTTAAACTTTGACTTCGCATGTCTTCAGGGAACGTTTGCTTTGAATTATTGTGTATCAATTAAAACAAGTTCAAAGAAACAACCCTCTTCACGGAGTGGCAACCATCCAAAATAGTCACAGTCACAGCACAAATTCCAAGATCACCGGAATCAAATTCGAAAGCAACCACTGTTCGCAGTTGGTGCGTTTACTTTCCGGCCACACTCTTGCCATTCCAACATGTGGTGAATTTGTCTCATCACAGAAATTGTAAATGGATGCGCATTACACGAAATTATTACAGCAGATTATTTTTTCTACGTGTTTATTACTTTTTGGGGACAGCTGAGCCGGAGAGCGCCCCTCCTGGGAAACGACGCAAACGGTTATAAATGTGCATTTAATTATACATGAAAAACGGAACAACATTTATATGAAACAATTACATTATCGTCGTTATAATGCCGCAATATTATAATTGCGTGCTTAAATATCTTTTTCTTGTTGAAATTTATCACAATTACACTTTTGGCGGAACAATTTCGTTCGGAGGAGCAAGTAATCCGCATATACCTACCCGATATGTTGTGTTGCCACATGTTGTCGCATAGCGCCCGCAGCCTCCCACCGTTGCCGTTAATGATGCGATGCGATGTGGAACAGGAGCTGCCGGAGCATATGCTTCAATTATTATTCTCCTTTATTTTATACGTGCCTTAACACAAATTCACATCATTTTGATGGCGAAATCACAGTGTGTGTCTATATATCAACAATGTTAAAAGTCATCATTTGGTCATTACCCGGCTATATTTTACTATTCACAAGTGAGCTGTAACACGTGGTACACGCCTTTGGCTTTATTAAACAGGGTGGCTACGAATGGCTTGGCATAGTGGGTACATATAGCATCTAACACAAGACACAAACAGTCGTCAGAGTCAGTGCGCTTTGTGGAAATAACGAAAGAAAGAAGGACGCAAACAAAAGTTATGGTCGGAAATGAATTCAAAATGAACACGTACCTCGAAGTCCCATGTAACAGACGGCAGCGGGAGGGGGGTTGATTTGATTTAAAATTCAGACCAAACAACATCACCTGTGCGCCGCGTAGTATCATCTTCAAAAACGTATTTTCAATCATATTCAGGGAAATTTACAATCATAATGAAATCCTTGACGAGGGGTAGTGGACCGGCGAGCAGCATGTTATTGTTTTATTAGGTGTTATTGAATTTGTAAGGATATTGCTGAATTATTAATGTTGTAGATGCGGGGCGGGTGTTTTGGGTGGAAGGAAGTTCTCCTTCGTCCATTGGAATGTGCATAGATTTAGAGGAGTGGTTTCGACATTGGCTGCTTGACAATTAATGCAGTCCTGTACACGAACCCTGTACAATTTTTCGCCGGGTTGTTGTTTCGGAAAAAATGGTTTTTGTTTTCAGCGACTAAAGAGATTGTTCACAAACCTAAACTTTTTTTTTATAGATTTTTTTGATAATCGATTTCCTGGGACTTGTTACATTTACGTGTCTGACTAAGGAATGTAGAAGTTTCGAAACTAAGCCTGGGTCCCTACTCTCTACTTCGTCCCATTCGATATAGCTTTCCCCTTCCGCTTTTAAGTAGGTACTCTGTAATAATTTCGGAAATCTAAATGCGGCACAAGTACATTTCATTCCACTTTCGAAATACAGATAAGAAAAGGTTCGTTTTCGAAAAATTGAACTTTACGGAAGGAGATACAGAGTAGGGCCCCTCTATTGTTGCTACCCGCCTCCACTAGTCGCTGTGGACGTTTCATCGAATTACTAGGCAGTGTTCAAAGTCAAATCTTTATGGAAAACCCAAGTTTACATTCCCATTTACGAATTAGTCACACTTATCGGGAATACAATTTTACTGGGAATGTTCTCTATTCAGCAATCTGATTTACATTGCTGACAAGGGAAACATTTCCCTCGGAATTTATTCGCGATAACCCTGAGTGTATTCAGTCACACTTTTTACCTTGCACCTAGTACAATTTCCTACTGTTACCTGTTCAATCGATGGCACACTTCACTTACAATCTGTTGAATAAAAAGACAACTTTTACTTGGCGCTTACTATTATGGAATTTATTACACCAACCTCTTATAGACTGTTTAACTTATTTGCTAAATCACTTGCTTTCTTGGTCTTGAGAAATTTCTTTTCCATACTCTTCTACTAACTAGGTACTTATTGGCTAACAGTTATCTTTATACTTTCCCTCGAAATCATACTCGCGAAGTATTTCCCTCGCTTCTTTCATGTCCTTAAGTAGCGCTCTAAGGTTAGCCGAATCAATATTGACCCTGTGAACGACGTCCTTTGGAAGACCTGCGCTATTCACCTCCTGCAGAACTTCCAGCTCCAATTGAACGCAATCGATAGTGTTTTCCGGATGGTTGAACTTTACCGCACCAAGTTCGTTAACTAAAGAAGGAACAATATTAAAAGAAAAAGGCAACTGAAATGATGAGGCAGAGAGAATACTTTTGAGGGAAAGGTCCATCAGTTTCTTTCTAATTGGTGTAGAGTAGTCTGACAGGACTCGACACATTGAAGCGGAATGGTCTTTGGGAAGCCCCAACTGCTGCAGTTCCTCATTGAAGACTGTCCCTTCGGTGCTGTGCCGCGCCGCACTGATGAGTAAAAAATTGATACATCCTACGGCCGACTTGCCGTCGTCCTCTAGTGCTGAGGTAATACTTCTAACCCCGTCTTCCTGCAAGTACGCGACGCAATCAGACTTGAAAAGCTACCCCAGCCACAACTTACCGCAAAATTTTCGCCGATTATTTTCTTGGCAACAATCGATGCCAAGTCGTAGAGTCTCCTCGAGTCCAGCACAGAGAGCGTTGATATGATCTCGGCCAGTATCCAATCAGGACAGTCTCCATCTCCGCAAAAACGAAATTTCTACCACAAAACGAAAAATGCTTCATGTAATACTTCGACGTCATAATTTTTAAAACAAAAAAGGTCACATTACAATCACCATTTAAGAAAAGCACGCTCGACTTCACCGCTCAGTAGACCATTAAAATCTGTCTTCAAATTGTTTAATGACATCGATACAGAGCAAATAATTTCATTATAAACGGCACCCTCGAAAATAGACCCTTGCCCGGAAGAAATATAAACCCACAACCGTCCGTAAAAACTCAAAGGGTTGTTTCTGCTTTAAGTGGCAAAGATGCGCTTTAATCGCACACACCCGCACAAAAAAAAATGAAAGAAAAACAGCCCGTTTGAGTCGCAGAAAGATGCGGTAATTGACAAAAATGAAAGGATACGTTTGCCCCAACCCAACGTCAAATTGTATATATTTGCATACGTCTGTAGTCATCAATCCATCTAGCAGCACTGAAATTTATTATCTAACATAATTTTTCATCTTTTTTGCACGAGGACACTGGCAACCCGTGTACTTTGTACATCGCTTGTCGGTGCTCCATTCCAGTGAGTGCCTTTCGCAAATAAGCTGCTAGTTCAAAAACGTTAAGTGAAACGACTTAGAAATAATAATTATTTCATTACAGTGAAAATAAAAAAAAAAAGAAAACGAGAAATAAATATGAAAACGTTTCTGTCGCGTATTTTCACTTTATAAATGCTTAGTGAGGTGGCAATTAAAGAAGGGCGGAGTAGGAAAGGACTTTCGCATCGCAGGCTCCTATAAAAGTCGACGACTGTGAATGAAACGATTGCAGTTGTCTTCAAGTGCCCGGTTAATCAACAAGTGGACAAGAGGTTCCCCCAAAAAGTGGAATTACAAAATAAGGTAAAGACGACAGTTTGAGTCCAGTGAATGTGAACACAAAACTGGTTGCTGCGCATCCTGATTTTGCCAGCGAACTCCTACTCAATCTGCAGGTGCGATTGGAAATTTGGACCCCAAAATAGTCACGCCTTCAGCGTGGTCTTTTGAAGTGGAGTTGTGAAGTGCATCACAGAACAGATAGTGTTGCACAACTGATCGCAGTGTACATTCTATGATAACTTTCGTGGCACATGCCTCCTTCCATTGCACCCCAATGTTTTCTTTTAAAAGCCCAACTCAACTGATAATCGTTTTCTTTATTCCCCAGCACAATGGTGAGCACAAAACTGTTCGGCATCCTCCTTATTCTGTTGGCGATCTACGAGCAAACAGCTGCAACTGAAGTCGCCACAAACGAATATTGCGGCACTTGCGAAGACCAATTAACCAAGTATCGCAAGTTCATTCTCCAAGCCATCATCAACTTTGAAGACGTTTGTGATTCATACCATCCAGAGAGCGGCCAGGACTTCTTGCACAGCTATCAGCCACAGGAGCGCAGCGAAATATGGGCATTCTTCAAGCTGCTCATGGCACAGTTCAACGATGTTGAGTTTGTGAATGTCATACACGATGCGATATTAGAGCGATGCCGCACAAAGTCGTTGCGCGACGAGAAACGAAATTCGGTGGTTTTGGGCAAAAAGCAACGTTTTCACTCGTGGGGCGGTAAGAGGGCATCGCAACAGTCGCTCGACCTAGCTAATCGCATCGGCGAGGAAAAACTTCCCGGAAAACCGTATTTTATATAAAAGGAAATTGACTACATCTGCTTGTGAATGGTGATGATGGTAGTGTGTATAATGTAAATTTTGTTATTTTTGATGTTAATGCAATAAAGAAAACGCTTAAGATGCGAACTTTGACTTGGTTTGTTCTCGGTTCATAATTATACTACACTATAACAGAAAGTAAGCGTATCCAAGAAATTCCGGAGGTTGTGCTTCATTATTTTAGTTAGATATGAATAGAATGTGTTTACCGAAACTTACCATTTCTCAGTTTATTTACAATAAATGTACTGCAAAATGCAACCAAATTAAACAAAACAATTCGCCAAATTGACAGCTTCTCGGCCAGCTGGTGATGACAATCGAAACGGTGGTCATGTAGTGTTAAGGGCGATAATGCAGGTTCTTTAAAATTGGTTTTAAAAATGGTTGAGATATTTGCTGCATTAAATCCAAAGCTGATTCACCTACCTACGATATATTCAAATATGACAGTTACAAATTAGTTTACAAATTAGGACTCGGTTTTTAATCCGCTTCATTTTTTAGGGTTGAGTCTTGAGTGGTTGCTTGCTGGCTGCTGCCACTTTCAAATCAGTTGAGTACATATTTTCCTTTTGACTTTATTGATTGCGGAGAGGAACGATGGAATATTGTTTAAATAATGTTCTAGCTAAAAAGGTGTCTAAATTGGTTCCGTTGGAAGTCTAGTTTCGATAAACGTGTGAATTTAAATAGAAAATACATTTGTTATCGTATAATAGTGAATTTTTACATTTTTTTGAAGTTTCAAGCGATCTATTAGTTCAACTTCAAATAATGCGTATGAGTCGATGGGTGCATTCAGCCTATAGGTTTGCATTGTATACATTCTTTTGGCGCACATGATTTCGTTTCGGTATGTAACTATTGGTTTAACTCGGGGATCAACTCATTTTGTAATCCAATGGAACAAGAAAACTGCTTCTGATTTAATCCAAAGAAATATTGGTGAAATGCCAAAAAATAATCTACGCCTGCTGTCAGCTGACTTGTATAAAATACATAAAATACACGTTTGTGAGTGCTTCTTAAGTGGACAGAAGTCTTCAAATCGAGAGACGAAATTCTCTTCTCAGAATACATACCCAGAAGAGTAACTGTTTCAGAAGTGATTTTTTCGATTCCAGACTCTCCCGAACGCTTCTTTTTGCCCAATGGAAAACGACATAATACTCGTATTAAATGTAAATCATTGAACTGCTTTATTTACATGCTAATGCCCATGAAATGTATTAAATTTAAATAGATACGTTAAAGTTAAGTAAGGTATTCACTTAAACGCGTAAAAGACTCATAAACTGCGTAGACTGCAGAAATTTACCACCTCGTAAATGAACTGTCAGATTTTGTATGGAGAATAGTTTACGCAGACCTCATAATTTTCCGCGACGTTTTAGGCTCGGAAATCAACCCCGGAAAGTTGCGCAAATCACAAATGTCAAACTTTGACAGACAGTCAGTCGTCTGTTGTTTGTTTTCAGAGTTTTTTTTAGGAAGATTTCAAAATGCTAAGATTTCAAGTAAAAAATTGATAATTACTGCCGATTTCTCCAAGAATTTAATAAGTTTTTTTCTTTTCGCTTCCTTTCGGCATTTTGATAGTTTGAATAGCTGAGTTTGACAACCGACTTAACAGTCGATTTACGCAATGATAATGATATATCCGAGTGGTGTTCACTTTAAGCACCGCAGAAGTTTATGCATTTTCGAGCTGCATAAAATTATGAGATTAAGTGAATACCCTTATTGTAATAATAACACCTGCACACAATTTAAAAATGGCCGCATTATTCTGACCTACCGACATGTCAAAGTCCTTGTTAAATATTGACATTTCACCATTTGCGATGGAACTCGGGCAAAAAATTTAATTCGTAGCTATAGCGCGGAAGAAAGCTTGAAACTATATTTTCCTATGGGAATTTCGTTTATTTTTGCAGTAAAAAAGGAGCGTAAAGTCAACCAAATGTCATTTCTGTTCCGCTAGCGGCAGAGCTATAGCAAGCGTTCCTCCATCTTTTTTTTGATGGGGCTATGTTTGAAACAGTACCTTATTTTATCCCAGTGCTGCCTATGCATGAAGAAGTCAGCGTCAGATTGAGGGCGGCGAATCATGGCTACGGTGTCAGGTGGACGCCTTATCCCTTTTATTATTCATCCACCACAAAAAAAAAAAAGCAGTGGCCCTACTATCTATTTCGTCCCATTCGAAATAGCTTTCCCCTTCCGCTTTTAAGTAGGTACCAGTGGCGATTCCTGGTCTTAAGCATTGGGTTAGCTACGTGCTCACTTCTCACAAACAAAAAAAAAAAAAAAAGCGCATTCTCATATTCCAAAAGCACGACAAAAATAATTATTATGTATTTACTCATATTTATAATCCACGCAAATATAAAATTACAAATCGCACTTTACTTTTGGTATGGAATTCAATAAGACTATTAATTCAGTCAAATAAGAACACAACGACACATTCTTACTGCAATTTGACTAGAAAGAGAAACACACAGAAGTACAAAAAAAGATAACGCGCAAAATATACCTGCTTGCTTACACTTACACTCTACTTTCAAGTTTTATCGCATTTGTTTGCGCTTACCCTTCCGTATATTTTCCTGTGCTTTGCTTACGACTGGTAGAGGTAGTCAAATTCCACACTTATACAGATTGTAGGCAATTCGGTAGCGCAATTTTTTACGCTAAAATGCTACAAGCAGGAGACTTTTCTATGGGAGTTTTAGATTGTGTGTGTGCGTGCAGGCAGGGAATTTGCGGTATCGCAAGTTGTAACGCTAAAGAGTATTTCAAGTGAACTTTATTGCATGGGAGTAATGTGTTGTGTGTTTGTATAGGCAAATATTATTTGTAAATGATAGTTTTGTTATTTAGTATGTCATTGATTATTGCAATTATTAATCTTCATAATTACTTTAACCTCGTTATTTGCTGTATTTTGCGTATGTATATGTATTTCAATTTATTTTCTTGGTTTAGCGCCGCTAAACTAGCTAACTGAGAGGAATCGCCCCTGGTAGGTACTCTGTAATAATTGCGGAATACTAAATGCGCCATAAGTACATTTCATTCCACTTTCAAAATACAGAGTAGAAAAGGTTCGTTTTCGAAAAATCTTACTTTCGGAACGAGATACAGAGTAAGAGCGACAGAAAAATAGAAGCTTCTGCTGCGTTAACTTTGATCGACACCATCACTGCTCTTTAAAAAAAAAAACACATTTTACGAAAATATATACATAAACTCATTTATTCAACAGTAGCTAAATTGTGTGCCCTGTTCTCTTGTCAACAATTAAATTTAATACTTATTTTCTATTGTTTTTGTTAGTACAGACCTACAGATAAAAAGTTACACAACTAGCACTTATCGCACGGAACATTCGACAAAAACAATAGATCAGTCTTTTATAAAATTAGTCGCCGGCCAATAGACTTTCAAAGCCCAACCGCGACAAATAGCAAGACCACTCCGATTTTTGTACATAACCTAATCTAAAAATTCTAGGCGACTCAATATGAGTCAGGATCGTAATGCATTCTCAAATAACATTAGTTAACAATTGTTTCCTTAGCTTATTCTAATGGCACTGTGTTTTTTAACAAAGTATTAAGTATAAAGTGATGGGGGGGTTTGCAGTTGCTAGAACTTCTCATCATCGATGTTTGTTCGGAAATTGTTTAGGCCGTGGGAGTTGCGTTTCAGGGTGCCTGTTTCGCAATCATTAAAGGTTTTCGCAAGCACCTTGGGCGTGTGGTTCTGTTGGATGTTGTTGGATTTGTTTAACGTGCCGCCAGTGTTGCAATTCTTGGAGCCAGAAGTCATGCTGAAGCTGCTTTGTCGCTTGGGCTTTCGTCGTTGTTCATAGATCTGCGAAAGTGGATTCCGTGTTATTAATTTTTTTAAAATGCTGTTTTCTGCTTACATCTTTGGTTGGCAAACTGGAATATTGGTTGGGGTATGCATCATAGCTCGGCGACGGCGAATTGTTCTTTGGAGTTTCGGGAAGGAATCGTCGTCGGGTAAGGTAGAATGTCAGCAGAATTGAGAAAGCATAGACCATTATAAGTGCAGCAACGATCGAGGTGATTGTCGAGAACGAAGCCATTAGGGCGCCTGTAAGGGGAGAATTTTAGAAAGAGCTTGCTTTGGTGGGCGTCAGCGAACTTACCATTACATGGATCTGGCACACAGATGGCTTTCTCGAACTCGTCACCCTGGCATTCGTCCGTATTGGGTTTGTTGGCTAAGCACTTTCTGTATCGATAACGGATGCCGTCACTCGAACATGGCGACCAATCGCTCCAATTGCTCCAGCCGAGGAAATCTACGAAACAAGACGAATTTATGCCAAGTGAGTAAATGTGATTGCGAATATAACTTACATGCACATGAGGGCATCTCGCATTTCTCCTCTTCCAGGGATTTGCCCTTGCACGAGGTTTTCTCGTGTCCCAGGCATTTTCTTGTCCTCTTGCGGGTGCCGAGGCCACAGGGGACGGAACAAGCAGACCAATCGGTCCAGCAACTCCATTCGCTGGGACAGGCTTGTGTATTGCATACACGGCTGACCGTGTTCTTATGATGTCTCGCTCCGTCCCCAGTTCGTGTGCGATACTGTACTCCACCGCCACAGGTTACGGAACAGGACCCCCACTCACTCCACACTGTGTCCTCTTCATGGTCGCTATTACCTCGCTGGCATATTCCGTCTGTGTGACAAACGCGCGTCTCCTCCTTGGATAGATTTATTTTCAACGAACCTACATCAGCAGTAGTTGCACGGCAGACAAATCTGAACCTCTTTTCGACGTGGGTACCCTCGCCGCTGCTCTCGTTCTTGTTCAACTGCACAAGCCAGGGAGTCCACTGACTGAGCTTCTTCACCTCCGGACACCCCTGGTCGTTGCACACCTCATAGTCAATATTGCATCCAGGACAGTCCATTCCGCCATTCTGAGGGCTCGGGTCATTGCATTCCCGTCGACGGATGCGGAACCCTCCACCGCACTCAGCACTGCACTCGCTCCATGGACCCCATGGTCCCCACCCACCATCGATTGCCTGTGGCTTTGGCGCTGGACACGGCGGCAAATGTGAGCAATAAATTTCACCCCGATCTGGGCCAACACATGTCCGTCCGCCATACGCTGGTTTCGGATTACCACAGGACCTGCGCCGCGTCTTCACTGCTACGCCACACGTCTGGCTGCATGCCGACCACGCACTCCATTCCGTCCATCCGCCATTAACAGTGCAATTGGTGACCTCTGTTGGGATTCCCACGCATTCTTCGCCACCATTTCGCGGTGCAGGATTTATGCAGCTCCTTGACCGGCACAAGCAAGATCCTTCGTCGTGGTGTTTTGTGCATTTGTACCAATCCGACCAGGCTGACCACCCGCCATCAATGGGCGACGTTAGTATGGGACACTGCAGCTCTTTCTGTATCCAATATTTCCTCGAGGTGTCATCACCAGTCGGTGGGGGTGTACATTCCTCCATCAAATCGTTCCAACCACAGTACGGGTCCATTGCGTTCAGGCACGTAGTCTTCGAAACGTGTCGCTTGCAATGGTGCGAATTGATACGCATCAACGAGCGCTCAGTGCCCACATAGAGAGAGTCGGTGACCTTTAGATATTCCATGGAATGGATATGGGAGCGCAGCTGATCCTCCTCGTATTGCCAGACCTCTATCAGGCAAGTTTTGAGCGACGGAAGTATGGAGAGCTTCTTTATGATATTCTCCTCCGTGGATATGTACAGCACATGAGTGGCTCCGGAATATTTCGTGTCCACAATGTCAATGGCCACATGGGCGAACCTCTCCAGCGGTGAGTAGTAAAGCGGCGTAGATGTCATTGGCTGCACAGCTTGATCCATGAGTTGGTATCTCGATGATTCCAAGAGGTGTTTGTACCTCAGACTGGCCGTCGGGTTTTCACACTCGAACTGTCCTCTGTGCGGAGAGTTCACGTCCTTCCAGTTCGAGTCAATGTGCTCCTGGAACTTGAACGGTCCTGCGAAGGCTTCATTTATGGCGGACAAGTTGAACGCACACACAGCTGAGCCTTGAACGGCATTACTAAAAACAAAACGAAATTATTACCAGTTCTGTAAAAAAAAAAAAAATGTTCCGTTCCGACTTACTTTGGAGTTGTAAATGTGGCGTACAACACATCTTCCTCAGCTGAGTATGTCATGCCCTGGATTTCGTTAAAGTAAAACGGAAACTCCCCCGGCAAAGAACAGTTTAGTCGCGCCTTCACAAACGACGTCCAATTGTCGTTCAAAATTTGATCACCCCCTGGGTCTGATTTGCAGACCCGGGCGATTCTCGAGTACACCACTTTGCCGCAGTTCATGTACTCCACTGCTGTTTCTCGGAAAACGAAATACACAAAAGCGCCCGCCTCGAAACTGCCCACGAACTGCGGATTGTCCAGCCACTTGGAGTTGTACTGCTTCGTTCGAATTAGGTTTCCATTATTCCTGCGCATCGACGCGTCCTGCAGCTGGGCAACATTGGTCCTCAAAATCGCCGGATCAGAGCCCGAGAAATCGGTGGGCGATCCAACAAAGATCTGTCCTTCGGCCGTCAGCAGCGCTGTTATATTCGAATTCGGACTAAACGAGCACTTTCCGACGCCACTGTCGTACTGCGTGACAGTTAAGTTCTCCATCTGCGAAACGTTCAATTATGCATACAATAATTAACAAACTGGTCCCGAGCTCGCCCCGGACTTATCCGTGAGTGAGAGCGCACGGTGCGAAATAACTTACCTGGCGCCACGAACAATTCGGGTTGAATGCATACGTCCCACACGCGTACAGCTGATTCTCGTAACTCTGCAACACCATAACGTAGTTGCGGCAGTGGTGCTCCGATTGGCCTTTCATTTGGCACATATGAATCTGCGATGGTGTGGCCTCCCAGAGCGACTTTTCCAGCAGTCGCAGGTCAAACGATAGGCGATAGATTGCATCTCTGAAATGGGAAACCAGAAACACTCATCAGTCCTATTGGTCGATGCGATCGATCGTGTATCGATGGTGTTTACAAAATGTTTTCATGCCAAATGCAACACCGTACACCGTATGATCCTATTTCATTCGAAGCGCATAACTCCATAACTTGAGTGGGCATCGGGCCACGCGTACAGGTTCTTGTTTCTGTTTCTGTTTCTGTTGCGGCTGTCGTTGCAGTGGTTTCTTGCAAACCGCATACACTGTTCAGAAGAGTTTAGGGGACAAGGTGTGGCCATGTGGGCAACTGACAACGCAGTGCACTATACTTAGCTATATAGCAACAAGTGAAAAGCAAGGCTGCACATCGAAAGGGACCACATTTCCTTATAAATGTAGGTACCTATATGCGATTCGATAGTTTCCATCGATAGAAACGACCGATAATTCTGTCAAAGTGACAGCTGACAGAATACACTTGCAACGAGTATAGCAATACTGTAGCCCTCATCAACAACTGTTGTTTCGGACGAATTTATTTTACTTTCTAATGTGTGGCCAGTGGCCAGTGGCCAGTGGCCAGCTTTGGCAGCTCCCATCGCAGTGTGAACGGTTTGACAAGTGTTTACATAAATTAATGCCAACCAATCTCTTGCCATATTCGTGTCATACTCGACTCCTGCCTGATCAAAATTATCAACGCTTTATGTCAACACCATTCCGCAAAACTAGGTCTCCCATTTTTTTGTTTGTGGAAACCATAATCTGTCATTGCCTAACACAGCAAAGGCAGCATGGCGCGCACTTATAATAATATAATTATGGTTCGTTTACATTTGTCTCGTTCGTAGCAATGACGTTCGGGGCATTGAACTGCAAGGCAAACGGGTTAGGTGACGCCAATAAGCTTGACACACTACTCACTTGGAGATCAGAAGATTTCTTGAATTTCCCACTGCGTATCAGTGTTTCCATCTGTTGGACGTTGGCGGTCATCATATAAAGAAAGAAAGAAAAAAAACTTCAAGTACCACCACTCTATCTGCCCACCAACCGAAAGCAACATTCTACAGCGCCTACCCGACTGTAATTGGAACGTATCTACATCTAGTCTGTAGTGGACCCAAAGCTCCCTGCGCTGATCGATTTCCGTGTCAAAAGAAGAGGACTTGTGTTTCGCAAGATCGATTCCAAACACAGATCTACTTCTGCGAAAGTCTATCTAACTGGAGAGCTAAGTTCGGACAGAGAAAAATATGAATTTGTTTTCGATAAATAAAAGGTTGACCAAGGGTTAGCCGAGAGTGGGCTGGCCCGTGTGTCGCGCTCGATGGCTTTGCTGCTATCGATTTGATCGATGACTGCATTTCTATGTAGGCTCCATTAGGAGTTGTTAGTTGGATTTTTGTTTTCCCTCCGATTGCCTATTGAGGACATGGTTGCTTGTTCAAAAAATCGCTTTTAATAACTGCAACTTTACGAACGGACTTTTAGTGTAAGTACGTGGACTGGAATACTTTTCATTATTGCGTAGTCATTATGTGGTGGGCGAATTAGCGCCTTTGAGTCGGCATTCTTGCGGCGGCTGTGTGGCAATTTATTTTAATCGTTGAAATGTTGCGCAGCAACCTTCGCGGAGTTTTTTTTTTTTGTACGAGCGCGCGCGAATTGCTATTTTAAGTGGATTTCAATATTTGAGCGATATCGGTTAAATAAATTAAAGTTTCAAGAGTTTGTTTCTGGGTATGATGCCTTTTTGTTTGCAGTTGTCCAAACTAAACCGAAGTTGGCAAAGGATGGGTATACCTGTTCGTGACCAGTTATCTCGTTTTAAAATCCATTAGCGAATTTGAAGACACACTAAAGGTACATTGGGGAGGATTAGCATCGATATTGGAGATGTACCGTGTTCCTAATTAAGGATCCTGCAATAAATCAAGTGGTTGTCGCTAAAAAAAAGGAGCATTCTTCTTTGCGAACGTATAATGAAATCGGATTGCCACTGGCAAAACTTGGGTCAATCGGCTCATCCCACTAAAGTAAACTGTTCATTTGCAATGACCGTTTGAGACAGAGGAGTATATCCTCAGTGATCCTGGCTGGAACCAAGTCCTATACCCCCTACCAATTAGGTTATTCCCCACTACGATTTCAAGTGCTTCCAAGCAGCGTTGCCTGTCCAAGACCCGTGGCCTCCACTTTTTTTTTAAAGATCAAAATGGTCAGTTTAAGTTAATGCCGCATTTACACGACCACACATTCCTAACACGGAAGATTAAAGGGATGCTGAATACCAAATAGCCGAGGGACTGAAAGGGACGGCATTACTTAACACGCAAAAAAACTAGACACGTTTTTTGGTCGGCCATCTTGTTTACGTGGTAGGAGTTATGGGAAAGCTATGGCTGTTGATATAGCGATGGCTTGCGAAATTTCCCTTTTCTATAAAACAAAATGCCTTCCGGAAGTAATGAACGAATAAATATTTATTTATTTCGTATAACTAATTGATGAATTTTTGGTTTTATTTACCGAAACTTAAAACCGCTCTCATTTCACATGTTTAAAATTGGAAATAGAAATGTTTTCAAGTGATTACAGAGATGTTGTGTTTGTTTCAGTTTCACTTATCTATAATTATGGGTAGAACATCCATGACACTTTGGGAGTCTGATTTGTGATCTCATTCTTACGCATTGACTGCGGACAAACGGATCTCTCTGTCCCGTCTCGTGCAAAAATGCGTGTGCGCGATGGTGTAAATGGAGTATAAGATTTTAATCTTTATTTGACGAAAAATAATAAGTTCGTTTTTGTACGCAGTTTGAATAGAACGCAATCGATATAAATCGATCACAATCACACAAAGTCTGTACCTACACGCACTCATCAAAAATGACAGAAAAAAAGAAAATTTGCAAAGTAACGAGTAGCTCCTCTCTTGGCTCGAAACAGCTCAGAGCATTGACTTACTGCTAGTAGCCAACTTCGCGTTGGTTCCAGCATAAGCGCTAGCTCTCGTGGTTCGGAGCGGAACAAATTGAAAACTCACATCTGACGTTTCCATTCCGTTTCAGATACTTTTGCATAAGATTGTGTTATTGCGTTTAATTAAATAAAGATTTAAAATTAAAAAAATGAAGTGTTGCATAATTGGTTGCAATTTGCAATATGATTCAAGTTTCTCTGAAAAGGGACAAATGTGTTTCCATAGGTAAATCTGTTTCCATAGGTAAAAAAAATGGATTTAACAAATATTAGCTTGAGGCGATGCGTTGTCTTAATGACCAGTACATTGACACGGAATCGTGTCACAATAAATATACGAAAATTGTGCAATTTATGGGACAATGAAAAACGATTTTTTATTCAAACTTTGTTGGTGCCATCTATTATTAATTATTCAAACTAGCACAATTTCGAGATGACATCTATTGTAAACAATGCCGCAACAATTTGAATTTCAACCGTTTCACTTGGCAAATCCACTCACAGCCAATAGGTGGCTCTAGCATTCTATGGAGAAATCCAAGATGGTTGTCATTTTGTTTCACTTATTTTTCGCAGAACCACGAGCGCTGGTTGTGTTCGCGTCATTTTTTGGGCACAGATTGTGTGGAAGTGACATTTCACTAGCAGTTCATGTATAATAAGTCAATGGCTCAGAGAATTTTTGCTCAATTTTTTGAGCTCGGGAAAGTACGCAAATAGGCCTAAAACTATGAGCAAAACTGTTTTGTAATGAATATATTTGTTTTTCGTCATGAGGAACCTTTTTTTGTTTTTGTTTTACTTTTTGCTACATGCGTATTTTATGTGGAGGCCCCAATTTTTGGCTCAGGGCCCTTTTTAGTCCCCTTCTGTGCAATTTTGCAGCGGCAACCATGCGGCTTCCATGTTTTGTACAACAATTTGAGCGCGAATCTCTACCCAGAAGTCACTGACCTCAGATAATTACAATTAATTCGGAGAATCTCAATTGGATGTCGCCTACACAAGTCATCGAATGATGCGATTATCTTCGCTCCATAGTTACAATTCTGTTTTTCTAAGCTACCTGACTTTTTTTTTGTAGGTACAGTTCGAATAACGACCAGTACAAAGCACTGTGCACACGGCTTAATATTTGCTTTTCATATTCAGATATCATCTTCAGATAACAAGGCTATCCCCAGTCAAGTATATATAAACCTATCGCACGTATACCTGCCGAAGTTTATTTGTCCGAACTCGACGTGAAGTATATCACGTCAAACACTGATATTTTTACTTTATTTTCACTTTAACAGATATCGTTTCCCAAGGGGAATAACGTAACAGGCGTATATATATTTTTTATCATGAGTGTAAAGTGATATGCCCACTCGATCGGACTTCATATCAAGCCAATGACATTTAGGCTCCGTCCAATTGGAAGCATATATCACTTAAAATCACATAAATACTGGACAGGGACACATCAAGAGAAACTATGTCACACATTAATGAAACGAATATGCACGACGATTTCCATGGAAAACTAATTGCTGCGTAAACAAAACCAGATACGTACTCGAATTTTCACTGTGCCTGTGTGCAGTACCCACATGCTGATATTATGTCAACATAACAAGAGGAAAACCAAATACAATGGAACGTCGCTTATGGTTGTATTCTTTTGGCGGCTATGTGCACTAGTTAGCTGCCGAGATAGCGATCGTATGTTATGGACTTCTTCAATCTAGAATTGAGGTTATCAACATAAGCCTGCTGCGGTAATTTTTCATCACATTTCACATCGTACATGCGTCACACGATCGTTTACTATTGAGACAACTTGTTGTTTGCGCGGTGAAAGACAGTTCTGTTCAGGTTTTTAAATACGAAATCAAAGACTTTGCACATGTCAGAGCGCTTATCATGGCAATTAAATTAGAACCCAAAGACCAGACATTTTGTTTTCAAGCAATCTATACGCATTCTGCGTCATATAAAAAACACACTCACTTGACACTTTTACTATAAAATTACCCGATAAGATAAGCGATTGGGTTTACACTGCGATTAAAAAATTGTTTCATATTTACTTACCTAGCACCGACAATCATTTGATTCCTAGCCACATCAAAGAGCATTCTTGAATAGGTGGTTACGTTTGTGTCCTCGAACCGATTCGACGATGACATTAAATCTGCATCAAAAAAAAATATTACTCAATTTTTTTTCTAAGGATATTTTGAAGAAAAATTTCTCCTGCTTACCTTGATGGGAAATGTATCTGGAATCGTTCTCGAGTAAATGCAATTTGTGTCTTCCCGCACTGGTCCTTGCGACAATCGCAACTATTAAAACTATCAGGAGTGATCGCTCCATTCTGCAAATGAAAGGAAATTCGTTAGGAAATATTTCCCTTTAACTGACACAACTTGAAAAAATAAAAATTTTAAAACTCCCGCACTTGTCCGATGTGATGTTTACAGTTACGCTCTACTCGTTCAAATGACAGATTTCGTTGGGATCTCATATTTCCGAGTTTACAGAAGAAAAAAATAACAAAGGTCGGACTAATAGGCATTCGACAGAGATCACAATGAGTGTCCTTTTGAGGCGCACGTGTCTTTCGGGCGGGATCCTATATTAAGCCGCCGTGTCTTTGTTGGGCTCACGTAAACAATGTTTCGGTTCAAACTGTTCAAACAGATCGAGCGACTGAAACGAATGCGAAGAAGAAGTATAACAACCTTGTTATTCTCGTAATACATACAGTACGAGTACCTACACCCACGATTGGATATTTGATTTAAATCGAGCGGCAAAGTGTGTGTTTTCCGGCGGTGACAATTCCAATTCCGATCACGTAGACGGAGTGAAAACAAAGGTGATTTGCCCAACGCTGATTAGACAAATTTTCGCAGAAATTCAACATCAACGTTAAGTGTGTGTATAACATGCATTTGCAACACGGCGCAATCGGAGGGTTTCCTGTCAACGTGACATCGATAGAGAAGCGCAGTAGCCATGAAGTGTACTTCCCGTTGAGGGCGTTAGAAGTTAATCTGTGTCTATTGTCGTTTAGCAGGATATGTCGTACATGAATATCCTATCCATCCATTTAATCGCAGGACGCAGTCTTGCAGTTCGCTAATGCGCTGCATAAATTGGATATCAGTAAAGGAAATGCAAGTTGCACCCTATAGTCCAACCATGGCTCATGAAAACATCGACCAGACACCGTGCCTCGCAATTAGCCATAAGCCGGTCGTCCCTAAGGCGAATTTTGGTCAAAGACTTGCGCATGTTCCCGTACAAAGTCCAGTCCGTGCATCAGCTGCTGCCTGTCGACCGCCAAATGCGTGTAACCTACGCCCTAGCCATCCTCAATCTCGAGGACGAAGTGGACGATTTTTCGACCAAAATCATAAGCAGCGATGAGGCTCATTTCCACCTCGTACGTGAACAAGCAAAACTATTGCTTCTGGGGCACCGAAAATCCACGAGTAATGCACGAGGAGCCATTACACCCGCTCAAAGTTACTGCATGGTGCGCTGTTCACGCTGGAGGAGTCATCGGGCCATTTTTTTTCGAGAACGCCTCTGGTCAAACGAACAGTGGACGGTGCGCGCTATAGGGCCATGTTAACCGATATTTTTCTGCCGCAATTGGACGAATTAGGACTGGAGGCCATGTGGTTCCAACAGGACGGAGCTACGGCATACACTGCGCCAGCCACAACCGATATTCTGAAGGCGGCGTTCCCGGGTCGCCTCATCTATCGTTTCGGCGATTTCCACTGGCCCGCAAGATCGTCCGATTTAACCGTTCCAGACATTTTTTTGGGGGTTTTTTTGAAGTCCCGTGTTTACGTGAACAAACCCGAGACCCTAGAAGCCCTCAAGGACAACATTCGACACGAGCGCGAGAATCTGTCGCCCGAAGTTGAGTTGAAAGTGAAGTTGAAAACGAGTCCGTATGGCTATCAATTGTGACGGTGCCCATTTGGCCGATATCATCTTCTCGACTTAACCAATAAAATTCATAAGGTTCAAATAAACATAATCAAAAAACAGAATCGAAGTTTTTCACTTAGAAAAAAAAAATGAGAGCCAAACAACATCGGGCGGCTTCCTTTGGCCCACCTTGTAGATGATGAGTTTGAAAATGAATGACAGCAGGCGAAATGACAGCAAATCTCAGCACTGAATTCTTGCCCCGAGAAATTTACCGGGGTCAGTTCAGGGCACCACTAGGTTGCCATAGAAGTCATGTCAAACACAAGGGGCAGATTCTGTAAAGCGAAACGGTCAAACGCTTTCGTGCGCAGGAATAATTTGGCCTATGTTACACTAGCAAACTTTTGGTTTTGCCTTACGGAATGCCGTGCCAGGTTTTCAGTACCAGGGCGAATTCAGTGCTATATCAAACGGATTAGTGTCAACCCAGTGCCCACGTCAAACAAACCTTTTCTAACGATTCTTGTAAACTCTAAGAAGTTCTGTCAAAGCTCACGAGAGTGAGCAACGATGTTTTCTTTACGATCTCGGCTGATCTCTATCTGCATCCCATGCGGTACATTATTGAAAATTACATTTTCATGAATATTTATGCATTCGAATATATAAAAGACATAAACCTCAAACATGAAACACTTTGTTGAATGCAATTTAACGCTACACAACCATGCACTTAATTTAAATGAACGTTTTTATAAATTGCGTGCATAAATAATAAACCTACCGCACACAGTTGCCGACTAAAAAACATGCCATTTATGTAAATATAATCTCATTTATTTTTAAACACACTATTAAGTAGCCTAAAAGAAAATGCTAATCGGACTTGGCAAAGTGCACTAAATCAAAATTGATTCATTAAATAACTTTATTAGCCAAAGACAACAATAAATTTGACATCAATCCGACTTCGCGCTTACATTTATGTGGCAGACGTGAGGCGTCTCTGGTCTCAGACATTTATAATTATGCGACACTACTGTCGACTCTCACCGACATATTTTTTAAAATACATATATGTAAAATGTATAAACCGCATAAATATTTATAATACAAACTGAATTAATTGAAACACTTGCCGGTTGTAAAAAAAAACTGCACCCAGCAGGTAGGAGCTTAGAACCGGACTGAAAACAACACATCCACATTAGGTTTATGTGTTAACCGTCATAGGAATAAGAATGCCTCCTACACCAACGGAATTTAGAATGAGAATGAGTTGGGATTTCTAATTTTTGTCAAAGATTTATGAAGGCTACACACATATTTATCAATCTGTCTCTGAATGCAAGTGTGAATTGTGAGGTACATCACGCCTGACATCAAAATGTTTTTAAATGGAAGCCTCTATGGCAATAAATAATTACAGTATGCCCATTGCCCATTGCCCACCCCATTCAATAAGTTATTTATTGCCTGGAATAGTAATGGCTTTTTTTTTCTTTATTAAGAGAGGTCTCCAGCGTCTAGCTAATTAAATGCATTCTTTTGTCGATAAGTTTGATCTTTCATTGTGAATGAGCACGATATCAAGTGTTTTGTTTGCGCTGCACAAATTATAATTGGTATTCATTACTAATATGGCAGTTGCCAGTTGTTATGTAAATTGATTGCAGAACTTGGCATTCTTTGTTCGTGCTGTCATTTGGTTTTGAGATTTTTATGATTTGAGGTTATGTTTGCGACTTTGAATACGATTTTCTGTAGATTAAAGGTACTTAAACCACGGCTTCTTCTGGAAGACTCTGGAACGACTCTCAATGCATCCGGTGTTTGTTTGGAATATTTTTATATTAATTCTTGAACAACAAAAGTTTCCCGTACACTTTTTAAGTATTTGATATGGAGTGAGGAGGATGAAACTTATGTCATTCAAAAGGTACTGTGCCATAGATGTGCACACACAAAAAATTGTGGGTACATGTCGCCATTAAGGCTGGTAAAATTGAGTTAACAATTGCCCACACAAAATGCTTACAAGTTAAATGAAAGCCACCAAAAGGTGACATTTAATTTGTCGCCGCCAAATGTGTCACGTAATATGTTACTAAAAATCATCTTATTTTAACCTATTTTCGAAGGAACGCTGTTTACCTACCCCTAAAAGTTAGCAACTGTAATTTTCTTTCAATGATGATACTGTGGTGTGGAATGTAGCGTGGAACCTAAAATGGTGTAGTGTCAACAACCCATTAGTCACCAAACAAGTTCCACTTCCAATTTGAGACTCGAATCTGTCCAATAAGTGGAGAGTTAAATGAGCTCATTCTAGAACCACCGAGTTTGTTCGGGGCGAATCGTAATAAACTAGAAACTCCCCGATAGATGGCGGAGCTGATAGAAAAGCCGGATTTGAAAACAGGGAGGGACAGTTGATTTTTAAACAGCGATTGGTAAAATTCGAAATTGTAATCGGTTGTGAAGCTAAATAAGTGTAAAGTAATGCAGTGAATAGTGATTTGTTTAAATCGTTTAAAAATTGTTTTTAGTTATATTGGTTGGCAAAAAATAAGTGAATTATTAGAAGAATCCATAAAAGTGTAATAAAAGTGATTTTATTAGAAAAGCTCAGCAGAATAGTGTTTTATCTTTTCGAATCGCAGCTCAGTTGTAACAATAAAAAAAAATGTATGTCGAAAAATATTTTCCATAGTATTAAGCGTGTTTTTTTTTAGCTTAGATCTCAGCAAAGCTTATTCAGCACGCGTATAGTGACGTATTAAAATGTAAATAACAACTTATTTTCAAAGGGGCGAATTTTTTCAATATCTAGATGTCGCTCGTTTATGGAAAAAACAATACCAAATATTGTGGCACGTTTTTTAGTACTAAAGGGTTTTCCAATGAGAGGTGTTATTGTGAATGACCCGCTATTTCGGTAGCTGCCACTTTTGAAGCTTTTATTCTTTGACATTTGACAAGTAGAAACTACGCCATTACTAAAAATGAAACGATACACGCTTCAACGCATTGCAATTATTAAAATTCACTACAAAAATGGTGAAAATCTTGCAGTCACAGTTCGCAAAACTAAAGCATTTTTTGGTCGTCGTGAAGCACCTTTTCGGACCGCAATACAGAAATTGGTGGAAAAATTCGAGCTGTTGGGACACGTGAGTGATGTGAAGAATAAAACCCGTGCACGTCGCTCAAGAACAACTGAGAATATTGCTGCTGTAGTGTTGAAGAAAACCCAGGTTTGTCCATTCCTCGTCGTTCTTTGAAATTGGGCATTCCACAAACGTCATTACACCGTATTTTGCATAAAGACTTGGGTCTCAAGGCTTATAAAGTTCAGTTAACACAAGAACTCAAGCCGGCCAGCGCTATGTGCCACATACGCAACGAAACCATTGATCTTTTACGGGAAAAGTTTCCGGACCGTATTATCTCTCGAAGAGGTGATCACAATTGGCCACCGAGATCTTGTGATTTAACACCTTGAGACTTCTTCCTTTGGGGCCACGTGAAAGATAAGGTCTACGCCCACAGCCCAGCTTCGATTCAAGACCTCAAAGATAAAATCCGTGAGGCTATCGAGGACATAGGGCAGCCACTTTGCGATTTGGTTATGGAAAATTTCATGAAAAGGATATGGTCCTGTATGCGTGCTCGTGGTGGCCATTTGGCTGATGTTGTTTTTCATTATTAACGGCATACCTTCCTCCTTATTATGAAATAAACATCCGATCATTTATCTCAAAAAATGTCATTTTCCTTTGAATACCAAAATAACACCTCTTATTGGAAAACTCTTCACATACTTATAAAAGGTATGATCAATTTTCGACTAGTATTCATTATTTTACTAAGGGATGATACACGGAAGTCCTCGTAACATGAAGTTATGAATTTGCAACGAACTGATCTGCCTGTCAGAGTCTTGTTCGAATTTTCTCTGAATCACGACCTACCTTATCCGAGAGCACATAACCATTTTTGATAATCGTAAACTGCAGCTTCAGACGAATGCAATCGCGACATTACTCAGTGTGAAATATTTTTACAAATGATAAATGCTCACACAACAAAAACAAATCTAGCCAACGCTGTAATAGGAAATAAACATAAAGTCATACTTCCACGCGATAACCTTGAGCCCCTTTTCTAACAAACGATAAGCGACTTGCCCCCAGCAAGCCACAGTTCCCACGCAGCTGAAACAATTTCGATTGGGTTACCGTAATTGATTGCGTGTAGTTGTAAAATCCGCCTAAATATGGAGCAATGAAACCAATTCACCTTGCAAAATTATACGCCAATAGCACATCATAAGCATGCTGATAAGTCAGAGTCCCTTATCCGTCACACTCCTACATTTCTTTCAAAGAAAACAGTCTTTCAAAATCGCAGCGAGTTTTCCCGCATCCAATCGGCTGCAGACAAAATTTTGTTTGACAGAAAAATAACACCGTCGCTCTGTAGGAAGTTACTGTTCTCTTTTATCATCGCGGAGGCGATACCTACAACAACACTTTGACAACGCGTAGGCCCAGTATGCGTGGTAGACCCTTCCGTTTACACCTTTGCTAATGTACACAATCGTATCCGATAAATGTAATGCCTTACCAATCCGGCCATCTATTATCACAATCGATTGACGCGGTTGAGAAATCCTCACTTTCCAAATTTGGATCAGTCGTAAGTGCGTGAAATATCGTTTGGTTAAGTCAAGCGAGGCAAGGTATGCGGCAGCTTGATTGACCTTAAACTGTCATATAAATGTTCGTTCAATGTATGTACACATGCGCATGCGTTTAGCGTGGAGGTAAACACTTTATCCAAAAGGGCGTTCGACGAATTCATCTTATGTACGATTTTTTCTTGAGAGGAAGTTACAAAACTCAATTTCATGTGGATTTTCGCCGCCTGTTCGGGCCATGTTCAGCTTGGATAAAAAGTAAACATGGATCAGTGTGTGGTAACTGGCTAACTGCTAACTGATGATATGGTAATTCTCAATTTTATGACGATCGCAAATATTGAAAACCACAAACAAAGACCTGTGATTCGACTTTAATTGAATGTACGCATGCACGCACTGCTCGTGTACACAGCGTGATCCCAAATCTGGCAGCCTGTCAAACCGATAAATCTCCGGGCGATCAATGTGTGCCAGGTATGAACAATGATTTGAGCCAAACCAAGTCTGGGATTTAATAGCAATTATGCAAAGTCTGGCATTTGATAGCAATTATGCAAATGGCAAAGGCATTCGTCAAACGAACCAAATGTTGACAAATAAACTTGATGAGACGGGTATGTACACTCAAGCCCATGTGTGCAAATTCTCAAACACATATATACTTTATTTTGGGTTGGGCATCCCAAAAATACGAGTGTATCAACCCTCAGCGAGAAATTTTGCCGCCTTTGTGACAATTTTTATACTGCTTTGGATTCCGGGCATGGTCAAACGACAAGTCAAGGACGACATAATTTATTTTTACTGATCAACGTTTTCAAACCTCGCACCCACGTCTTGTTTCAAAGAGGATTGGAATTAAGGATTATGAGAATGAGAATGAGAGAAAGGCATGAAACACGTATACAGTGACGTCCATCATAATTTAATGTTTAAAAGAAGAAAAAACTTGTGATTTGTGGTCGAGATATTTCCTGTTATAAAATTATCTCGCGGATAGAGAATCTTGTTCTACTTGTTGGCTTGTTGGAAGAATAGGCGGGAAATTAATGCCTTTCCGGAGTTGTTTACAATTAGCAAAATAGTGGGATAAAACTATTTACCTTCCCTTTTTTTTATTTAAACTGTGCTGTGCTTTTAATTTATGCGAGGTTCGTTGAAGTTATTCACTACATACCTAAGCTTAGGGCCTTAAGATAAGTATCCTGCTCGCACTAAATTTTATCTCCCATACAAAAATGTCTACAAAGATAAAATTTAGCGAGGCAGTTTAGCAAAGCAGTATCCTGCTCGCACGCTAAATTCTTAACTTCATGTAGATGGGTCGATGAAAAGTCTCCACTCATTTAGCTCGCGAATTATATGTCCGCTACATTAAATCGAAGATAAATTTTGACATAAAAAACGGAGGAAGAAGTTTGTGTTGCGTTTACTATGGATATTTGTTTGAAGGAAACCGCAGAGAAAAATTTGATCGAGAAAGAAAAGAAAACGCAAAGCCAAAAAATACCTTTTGCAATGGAAAACTAATTTTTTTAAGCTTCAAATAATCTTAGGTCTTTTGAAAATCAGCCTTTTTGCCTTTTTTGCAAATAGGAATTTATGGGACACGAACAACAGTGTCTTCTTCTGATTGCTATTACAGAAATTATTTGAGCTGCTGCAGCAATAATAATATCTTCTTCAATTTTTCTCATACCCATTGTTTTGGAATGATTCAAATACTGCGATGTCTTTGAAGTTTGAAATTCGAAAATTGTAAAAATTACGTTTAGTGATGAACAAATGGTTTTTGTCCCATCTATATGGTGTGTAATAATAATTTAGCGAGCATTTGTCTTTGGTGTGGAGAAACAAAGTGGAGACTAAGGACGCTAAAATTTAGCGCGAGCAGGATACTAAGCTTTAGCAAAAAACATTTTCAGTCTCGACAGTGGATCGTAGTTCACAGTGGCTATATTGTGGTGTGGACTGTAGCATGAAACCTAAAATGGTGACAACCCATTAGTCAGCAAACAAGTTCCACGTCCAATTTCAGACTTGAATCTGTCAAATATGTGGAGAGTTAAGTGAGCTTATTCTTTCAGAAATTCAGAAATAACTAGAAATTTCCGGTAGATGGTGAAGTGGATATAAAACGGCAGATTTTGCGATCAGGAAAACAGTTGCCCCTGTGTTAATAAACAAAGGTGCACAAGTAAGTTAGCATCAGATAGCATACAAAAATTTTACGTAACTACTGAATAACGAGTTGATAACTTTTACGCAGCGTTTATTAATACGGGGGTTTACTTTTAAGCTGTGATTGGTGAAGTTGGAAGTAGTAATCGGTTGTGAACATAATTAAGTGAATTAAGTTAAGATTTGTTTTAAGAAATATTGTTGTTTTGAAATGAATTAGAATAACTCGCAAAAGTGTAATAAAAGTGATTTAATTAGAAAAATTCAACAGAATAGTGTTTTATCTTTTCGAATCCTAGCTCGGATCTAACAAAAGGCGTGTTTTTCGAGCTTCAAACTCAGCAAAGCAAAGTAAAGTAGGATTTTCAGCACAACAACTACGCTCTACTTGACACTTTGAGGGCTCATAGGTTATAGTAAATAGTTGTTGTAATCGCCTACTTTACTTTGCTTTGTTGAGATAGAAGCTCATAAAATCAAGCCTAACATATTCCATACAAATTTTGCAATTCTGAGCTTTTGTAAATTTAAAGTCGAGACTAAAAATGTTTATTGCTAAGGCCCAAAAAGTAAGCTCTGTTGTATAGACGCCATGTATAGACAGCCATGTTGAGCTGCCAGTGTCTCAAGTCAGAGAGTTTACCTTCTTAAGACACTTTTAAACAACTAAATTCCCAGGCATTGTCAACGTCGATCGGGTACAGGTAATTTAAAAACAAACACATTTTCGCTTGCTTCACTTAACGCCCATCTGGCCTCAATTTTATTTCTTTCGCAATCGCCATCATTTGCAAATACAAATCTGTGGTATTCTTCGCAGAAATAGTAAAATTTGCAATAAGGCTTCAATTGGTTTGACGTCTTATGTAATCCGCACACATGTGACTGCGCCTTCCCCAGTAGGTATATACGTGGGAATACTCCAAGCCAAAGTTGCAAATTTAAATCCGATACGTTGGGAAACCGAAGATATTTATATATCCACTGCATAGATATTGAAAAATTCTCCAACCGCAATTGGAATTCTTCCACAAGAAACTGCTGCGCATAGATACTCGCACCATCGCTCTCTAAGTCACATCAAATCCCATGAAGCAGACGATTGTATTCGACGGCGAACGTATGGCCATCTAAAAGTGTTTATTATCACAAACCAATTCGCCTTCAACACTTATTTAGAAAATAAATTATACCCGCGTTTATCAAATTTCTATTGCGGTCACACGCAACAAAATTAGGTGGGCTTGTAAATGAGATAAGTGCCTAAGTACACTGCCTAAAAAAAACACATATCGGTTGCTTTATTTATTTCATCAGAAAAAAAAAAAACAGTCTAGCTCTAGATTATGATTTTGTAATACGAGTCTTTTTTAAAAATTTCCCTGGATTTTCGTCTGCAGCGGGCAGTTGAAGTCTACAGAGGCGGCCTGATAAGAACCTCTAGGTGCTGCTGATGGACATGTTCAATAAATGAAATCCCTTGCGGCAAGGTATTGTCAAAGGCCCGTCAATAAAAACCGAAAAGTCCACTTAAGTTCTACATTTTCTCTCGGGATTACTACCGGTATTTTGTCTGTGCGTAGGCCGGTTTTAAGTATGCACTTATTAAACGTTTCACTCTTGACTTGGTCGTAACATTATATGGGCTCATTGCGAGGGTGAAAGGGCACACGTACTCTTTCTGACCAAAAGAAGCCCAAACAAAAATGTGAACGAGTTTTTAATTCCACGCATCGATATACTTTATTAATATATAGGGTTTCATGTGATGAGATACAATTCCATATACGCACTTCGTTAAACAATTACCTTTCGTTACATAAATTGCTGTAAATTGGAAATGTGCTCCACTTTGCTTAAGTGGGTACAAATTTATTACGAAATTGACGGATTGGGTTATGAGTTTTGATAAATCATCGTATGTATTGTTAATTTGATTTCATTTTTCGATGGCCTATTGATTTGTATAAAAAAGTCGTACAAATTGGGAAAAATATTTCCGAGACTATTATAAGGGAATGAACAGCAACAAAAGAGGTGAGCTTTTGTGGGTGATAAACTCACCTACACTACAAGAACTGTGATCGAAATGAATGTGAAATGTGAAAATTCACAGGAGATTCGATATTTGCGCCATTTTTACCTCACGAAAGTGTTGCCAATGCAATAAATGGACGCTGACAGTTCAGGGCCTTACAAATAAACGCTTTTAGTTTCGACCAGAGATGAATTATTAAAAGAGATGGATATCTTTCGTACCCAAAACCCATTTGTTTACATTGCGGTTTTTGTGATATCAATCCCTGTAAGTTAGCATGTCGCTAATGGCCGGCCACCATTTTGCTTTTATGGGCATCGCGCTGTTCAATTGTTTTGT
The DNA here is from genome assembly GCA_948293265.1 of Cheilosia impressa. Taxonomy (NCBI): domain Eukaryota; kingdom Metazoa; phylum Arthropoda; class Insecta; order Diptera; family Syrphidae; genus Cheilosia; species Cheilosia impressa. The sequence continues at coordinate 50,177,276 of OX411881.1, read as the reverse complement.
GTTTCGTATTGAACTTGTTTGGTTTTTTGTTAAGGCTTCAATTGAAATAAAACAAATAGTGAAATACACATTTCGGAATAGTGAATTCTTCAATCAAGCCTAGTATGCTGCGCCCGCTTGAATTAAGCCCGCATACAAAAATGTCTCCAAAGATAAAATTGAGCAAAGCGGTTAAGCCAAGCAGTACGCAGTTCAAGCTACTGTTCGAAAAATCTCTACAGAATTTAAGTAAGTGTTTTAATGCAAAATACATTTTTCCACAGCTAGATTTTGACAGATCAGAGAAAATGTCGGTATTCGCAACAAAATGTCCAACGAAAGCAAATTTACAGTAGCAAGTCAATCAGCTTCTTTTTTTTACGGAACTTACACTGTCAAAATTAAGCGAAGTGGTGGAGAGAAACATTGGAGAGGCGCTTAATATAAGCTTTGCTGGAACAGCTTATTAGGCTTAACAAACAAACTTTTATCAGGCTTTGTTTTAGCTGTGACTGTAAGTAGAAGCCAAAAGGGCAGTTTGCGCCAACTTCAGTGTCAAATAAGTAGAAGTAAAAACCAAGTAACAGCTAAAAAACTTGTAGGAAAACAAATTAATTAATTTTAGCTTTGCTGGAACAGCATATTAGGCTTTAGAGTCCAATTCATAAACTCACATATTACGAGAAAAGAAATGATCATTATGTGCGTGACTTTATGAATTTTTCGGGAAAACAGATTGTAAGCAGCCGCCTTTCTATTGGAAAGTTATCTCCGTATTCCATTGTCTTTGGTTTCAACTGTAAATTTTAGTAGTTCACAGTGGCGCTCGACACAAATTTCGCAATTGTAAATTTAAACACGATACCAAAATTTGTACAATCAAGTACTGCGTATATAAAAGAAGGACGCGTTTTCATTGATGACGAATATTTTAAGGCTAACTAAGGTTTGCCTAAAAAAGGGTTTTAATGATGAGGCTTATTTTCATCTAGACGCCTTTTTTGTTGATCAAAATTGTCAAATTCGTGGCTAAGAGTAATTGTTGAGAAGGAAATACATCCCCAAAATGTCAGATTATGGTGCAGCCTTTAGGCTGCAGGCTTAAACAAACCACTCTTCTTTTTTAGTGTTTCCGATAAATGAAGTGTCATCTTCTAAGTTAATTTTTAATGCCTCTTTTAAATTTAACAAACAGTGGATGTTTTTTTCATAAATAAAACAAAAATTGAGGCCCACTAGATTAGAAATTTATACAAATTTGTAAGGCCCAATGATTTTAGTTGAAGATGTCGAAATAGAAAAGCAAATCACAGTTGCAATCACAATCACGTGAAACTCACTTGCGTTTGACCTAGGTTGAGCCCCAAAAATGTATAAACATGGAAAACCATGCAAAAGAGTGTAGTTTAGCGGAAACTAGCCCATGTTTCTTGCACCGCAGAAGGTAGGATGAAGCTTTCCATTGCGGTTGGATTTCTACGAAGTCTCTTGATAACATCTCTGTAGTGTTTACTTTGTAAAAATTAACTGTGTAGTAACAAAAACATACTTTCAATGAAAACCGCGAGCTTAAAACTAACAACTAACCAGTCCGAAATTGCGAAACTAGCCAACTGTTTTATTCATTTAAACTGCGTGCGTACAAATTAAAAATGTGCAATTGTTTCCACTTATGCGACTTTACTTGGTGGTGAGCTAAGTTTTCATTTTTTTTTCCATTGGAACTCTCTACTGTTCCCGTAGGTTGCAGATACATACTTTATTATCCGAGATGAAACTGTATGTAGGTAGGTCGTTGCTGCTGTATCTCCACCAACAACAATAACTCCATCATGCCTACATTTGTTTGTTGGATTTGCCATTGCAATTGCACGTTTGCCAATGCCGTTGACTTTGCCGCACCGCACAAAACGATCGAGCAACCGATGTGATGCAGTGGCATGGCCAACCGGACGGCTGCCAGTTGCATAGAAATCACAAACATAGGTAGCGCTCCAGAGTTGAGTTCATCTTATTGCAAAGCTTGTTTTATGCTTCCACTGAATTTTTAATAAGAAAATCCTCCTGTCAAGCCATTAATATTTATGGGAACGTAATGCTGGTCGTGTATCCGCACTTTTTTGTGCAAATGCTTGGAAAACCCACAATAACCCTTAGAAGGTACTCACTTTGATAAGATCCAATGTACAGAATATCCTAGAATCGTTGCAAATTAGGCATTAGTGAAAGTTTCACTCCATAAAAGCATTTTCAACAGAGGATCACTTTAGTTTGGCAGTTTTCACTCCTACTCGGGCAGAAGTGGTATTTTCTATGTACGAATTTTGTGCACATTTGCAAATAAGAAGTCACAATTTTGCTTTTCTTTCTTTTTAATGATCGTTTTTATTCTCAACTCGACTTGATCCTCTTTAACTTGTAAACAAAATGTGTAGCGCGATCAAACAGTCGCATGTGCAAATTTGCATCTTCATCCAACACTAAACTGAATGCGAATAATTAAAAAAAACACTAAACGCTCTTAGCTGCGATACGATCGGCACGAACACGGATCCGCATTTGAAGACAGAACAGAAACAGAGCTAGCTAGCGATTGACGCGAACGCGACTCGACAATCTCTCGGATATCTGACTTACTCGTGTGCATGCGCGCGCTGCCAGCAGCTAGCAAGTTCGAAACAAAACTGATCGCCGAAAAATAAAGGCTAAGGTTGGTATAGTAAGTTGTATACAGAAAACAGAATACAATTCAGGTTTCGTTTCGTTTTTTTTATTTTATTTATTTCCCCCTTGGAAAACACCGAAGTAAAACGAACGAAATGAAGCGAGATAAGGTTACCAGGTGCATTGAAATTAACCACTTCACTGAAGAGTTTCTAGCAGCTATGTGAGGTTTTGCACGAGTCCACGCTACGATGAAGTCACAAATCAATTTTATTCCATGAAGCAGAGCATTTGTAAACAGAAGTTCAAGTTGTGATAATTATTTTACAGCTGATAACCTTTGCGCTTTCATCGCGATGATTAAAAAAAGCAAAAAAAAACCGAACTACTCAACAAAGTGGTACGAATGTTGTGATTGTGTGTGATTGTATCATTCTAGTCTTAGCTACGTAGAGTGGGTCTATATTTACAACTCGGACTAAACAAAAAGCCAAACAAGTAGCGCCTACGAGTATGATAAAGATTCCTGTGGAACTAATTTTTAAGAGTGGAAAACGAATGAATTCCGGTCTCAATTGTAACCAATTTGAAGTTTCGTTTTTTCTCTGATGCTCAAAATGGAATATAGTGCCCTCTAGGGGAAAATGACGCTTTCACAACAGTCCATAATCCATTGAAAAAAATGTCCCATTCATATTCTGCCTGCAACCTGCAATTTCAACTTTCTTTCTCACACTAACTTAAAATTAAGTTTGGTTCGAATTTAATTATTTAAACGCTGCGAGCACTCGCCCTTAAGCAGTGAGAAACAGTTCATTTGAGTGCAAACCATACAGACGAGTGTAGAAACCGAGATAATGACTAGAACTAAACATATGTGTAAAGTAATAAAAAATAACAACCGCGAAGGTCACACAATTGTTTTTCTTTAAACCACCAGCAGTCTGGTCACCCTAAACACATTATTGAATCAGTAAACAGTGTACAGTGTACACCACTCTACTCCAACTCCATCCACGTAGAGAAACTGAACAAAAAGAGAAGAAAAAACGCCTCTCATTGTGACCGGTTTTCTGATTACCTTTATACTTGGCCACAGGTAGGCAGTGGGCACTAGGCAGTAGGCACTTTGGCATACGACAACTCAACTTATGGTGTATTGGAAGTAGCAGTCAGTATCTAGAAAAAAAGGGGGTAAAGCCAGGTTACCCCTTTAAGTACTTCAGCCGTCGTCGCCCCCGTTCAATGCCTTGTTTTGGTTAAGACTACTCGAATTCTACGAACCTCTACTTTTCTATCGCTTGTCTTAAGCTTAGAACGATAGAACTAGATTTCCACAGCCAGCATCTTGAATAAAAAAAAAATCTCTGGAAAGACAGAGACAAATACCATGACAACAGTGGATTCTTGATTATTCAATTGTACTCGGCGTTTGTCTGTGTGGAGATTTGTACGTATGTGGCTCACTTATGATCTCTGATTGATTTTGTTGCTGCGATTTCGCAGCATCTTTACATCTTCTTGGACTGAATTTGTATCATCTGGTGATTTTTTTTTTTATAATTTATTGTCAACTCGTAGGGTCTTCGTTTTAGCATCTTGAACGTGTACTGAGAACACAAGGCGCGATTCTTAACTTTATTCTCGAGGTAGAGATGGAAGTGTTAGGCGCATTTCAAGTCCACATTATCTGACTCAGATTGGGGCACCCGGTTTGCCTTATTTTTACCAAGATTGATTTTTATAAAGATGGCTTGCCTTCATATTCAAAAGTTGTACCTTGAGCGAGGGGTTTTAGGTTCATGTTTACATTCGAAATAAATGGTTGCGGTTGGCCTTATAATGCGGACTTGTAACACCGACTATTTAACGTCTAAACAAGAGAAGAAGAGCACTTGGAAGTCAATACTTGGATGACTTGCGAGAACTTTCTAATGTCTCACTTTCTGATCTTTACAGGATTTTGAGGACCTCAGGACGGCTGGACGGCCTTCTTACAAGAAGAAGAAGCAAAGCAAAGTTAACTAGACAAATGCTTGCTTGTTCCGAATAAGAATTAAGGTATGCAAGCATTTCTGGTATTCTAACTCGATATTATTGGTCTGTCTGTGCAATATGAGTGGGCCTTACTGACAACCTGCACACTAAATATTTTGCAGGTCAGAATATGCAATTTTGTATGAAAAATTGAGTTTGAAAAATTTAGCCTGGACACTAACGAACAGATCCATACCAGAAAGGTGTCTATAATGTGGTGTGGAATGTAGAGTGGAACCTAAAATGGTGTAGTGTCAACAACCCATTAGTCACCAAACAAGTTCCACTTCCAATTTGAGACTCGAATCTGTCAAATAAGTGGAGACTTAAGTAAGCTAATTCTAGAACCACCGAGTTTGTTCGGGACGAATCGGAATAAACTAGAAACTCCCCGATAGATGGCGGAGCGGATAGAAAAAACAGATTTGAGAACAAGGAGGGACAGTTGATTTTTAAACAGATATTGGGAAAGCTCGAAATAGTAATCGGCTGTGAAGATAAATAAGTGTAAAGTAATACAGTTAATCAAGTGATTTGTTTAAATATATTAAGAATTGTTTTAAGTAATATTGTTTGGTAATAAATAAGTGAATTATTAGAAGAATTCATAAAAGTGTGATAAAAATGATTTTATAAGAAAAGTTCAACAGAATCGTGATTTATCTTTTCGAATTCCAACATGAATGTAACAATACACTTCCCCCAGTGCTCAGTTTTTAGCTGCTTCAAATTTGCCTGGGTTTCAATTAAATACAATACAAAAAATAGTAATAATAAATAGTTGGCGCAACAGTTCCGTAGGAAAGGAATACCAGGCCTAGCTTCTCACAACCATTCGTTTTGTGTCAGTTTTTCATTTTCGAAATAAATGGAAGGGATACTTACAATTTTAAGCCGGGTCCAAACCAAACGGCTTATTGGGAAGCTCATTCATGACAGTTATACGCTCGGAAGTTTGTCAGACGTTCGCGAGAGGTGGCGCAGTGAAAAAAACCTTAAACTGGAATTTTTGTTTTTTTCTGGACTACAGTACAGTTGAAGTAAAAATTCATTCGACCAGACCTTACATTCAGATTTCAAAGTCCCACAAGTAAGGCTCCTAGCAGTAAAACAAGAACAAGAGAAAAAAAAATCTCTTTATAAAATAATCCAGACAACAACCCGATCGCGAGCTCCACTCCAGTCCATATTGCATCGCTTGTCAGCTGTAGCGTTATTGTTTGGCTTTGAATGCTGCCTCAGCGTAAACGTACTTGCAAACACTGCCCGCCGCACACACACTCATGAGCACATCATGTCAAATACATAGTCATACACCTCGCTATGCTATGTTGTGCGTGCATTTAAATTCGTGTAAACGGAGGAGTCTTATGTTTCGATGCACAACGTCTACTTATGCAAACAAATGACACTTTTCAAATTATTCTATTTGATACTATTAATATTTGTCCTCGTGAGTAAGTGAATGCATCTAGTTCCCAAAGCTATAAAATCTTCCACGCAGCAATCTCGTCAATTAGTTTGACACACTATAGCGCAGATAGCTTGTCTCTTAACTTGGATATCTAATCTTTGTTTAAATAAAACATGTCTCCGTCCTCTTCAGATTTTTTTTTCTTATGTTGTGTTATTTGTTCTGCACGCGTTACGGTCGTAAATGTCTGTATGCAATCCATCATCAAAAAGATGCTCTTGCTTCAAAATCCAACAAGAAGAGAACAAAATTGAACCAAGCTCAGGCGAATGTATAAGCACGACGCGACGCAACTAAGAACCTATAGAGTTGATCGGCTGTGTGCGGTGTTGCTGCGTATGGTGAATCGCATTTAGATTCTGGAGGGAAGCACTGTCAATGGCTTGTTATTCCCGCAAACGATCGTAAACAAACCCATATGGGCAATTTGTACGAGTATATGTGGGTGTTTCTTTGTTTTTCGTGGCTTCGTTTTATTATACGAATTTGAGTGTTAAGGCGGACTTCAAGTTGCAGCACATTATGCTTCTATTTATAAATGTTTTAGCAAGACTGCTGTACGTATTGGAAAATAAAACATAAAACTCTTGCTTCAATGCTTTGTGGGTCTTTGTGAAGGTTGTTCGTCTTACCAGTAAAATTTAACAAATTCATTACTTGCACTTAGGTTGGCAGCGCCATTTTATATGGGAGTCGTAAATGGAACGGTATATTAAACTAAATTGAGCGGCACTAACTATTTGTTAATATTTTAAGTGATGTACTGGTGAACGTTGACATTAGAGAATGCATTCAGTTGGAAAGGTGATTTTTTGATTTTAAGTGTAGCGGTAGCCTTAAACAAAGTGGCGTTTATTTTTATTAAAGATGAGGTTCAATTTGTTGAACTAAATCTCAAGAGCACACTTCAATGTCGAGACATAGGTGCACTAAAATATTTACTCATGCCAATTTATGCCAGTGTATCAAAATCAAAGCATACCTTTAGGTTTTTTTCGAAGCAAGTGACTCTTGACAGTTTTATTAAGCGTTTTTGTCTACTACACTTTGCTCAGACAGATGTTCATTAAAACAAACCCAAGGTACTTCAGCTCCAGTCTTAAAGCTATTCAGCTCTACTTACAGCTTCCTATATAGCCTCCCTCAGCTCTAAAATGTGGGTAATAAACTACACCGGACATGCTAGTGGGTTCGTTGTTGCCGCCTAATACTTATGGCGATTTGCCTACGGCTGTGATCCTCCTGTGTCTCGGTGAGGGAACCGGGGTGGTTTATCCTTGGATCGGGGGAAGGGTGCCGATACAGTCTACCCCTTGCCCATGAACCTCGGACGATCCCAAGTTAGACAATATGTCTTCGGATATGCGATGGGTGACCGAAACAGTGTACCCTCCGTTTATGATCCTCCGACATCTCGTCCGAATTGACGTCCGAATTGACCAGTATCTGTGAACTAGTAGATCGACGCTTTTCTTTGCGAGAACTTGCTAGACGTTTAGTGGTTTAGTAAGCTTGGTCAAGGAGGCAGTGACCGGTCGACAGCTATAGCCTTCGGATAGGCGGGTGGTAACCGAAACGGTGGTACCCTCGCCTGTATCCTCTGGTAACTTATAGAATAGAATAGATAATGAATTTTAGTGGTGGTTGTTATAAGATAGGAACGAAGAGGTGACCCATGCAGTCTCCCCTCTGTTACCATCCATAAACAAACCAAGCATATGCACCACGGGGGCACTCAGATCCACCCCTTCGGCCGCCTTAGACACAATACTAAACCTTCTTCCTGTCGACATCTACGGGAAACTAGTCGCGCCTATGGCGGCCTTAAGACTCAGAGCATCTCAGAAACGAACCAACTATCATATGGGCCATACGGACATTCTTCTTGACATAGTCCCAAATATAACGGATTATACTATTCCTTTCGAGGACTTTAACATAAAATACAGAGCAATAATCCCAGAACGTTCCGAATGGGAGAATCGCACAATAGGTAATAACTATGCATTTGAAGTATACACAGATGGATTCAAAATGGCGGCAGGCACGGGAGCGGGAGTATATTCTCCATCACCCGAAATCAACGTTGCCCTACGCCTTCCAGACCACTTTAGCGTTTTTCAGGCTGAATTAATGGCTATACGCGAGGCAGCCTGCAGACTCGCCTTGTTTGCGATATAGATGGAAAAGCTATCGTACTATACATAGACAGCCAGGCAGCAATAAAAGCCCTGATTACACCAACAACTAGATCCAAGTTGGTAAAACAATGCCGGGAATCTCTGAACGAGATTGCGGACAGATGTTCATTAACCCTGTGTTGGGTTCCAGGGCACAGTGACATTCCTGGCAACTGCAAAGCGGACGAATTAGCCAGACAAGGAAGCGTCTTCCACTCGAACAAAAACAGTGAACCGTACGCTCCTATACAATCCATTAAATTCTTCTTATTTAGAGAGACAATAAGGGTGGCAAACAACAGCTGGAACAGCATTGATACCTGCGCCACATCCAAGCAAATCTGGCCAAAACTGGATGCTAAAAGGACTCAGAAACTTCTCTCTATTAGTAGAAACAGAATCAGCTCCGTAGTGGGAGCATTAACAGGACATTGTCTGATAGGTAGACACGCTCGCAGATTAGGAGCCCCCTACAACGATTTTTGCTGGAGCTGCATGGATGAGGAGGAAGAGGAAACCGTTCTCCATCTTCTGTTCACCTGCCCAGCTCTCGGAAATTTGCGCAAAACACACTTAGGAAAATATTTCTTTACAGACCTCCACCTCAGTGACTTGTCCCTCACAGACACACGCAACATCAGCAAATATATTACCAAGAGTTTCGTTTGGGATCGTTTTGACGAGTTTTTTCAGCATTTCTTCAGGAGCGTGATGCCAGATATTTTTTTTTTACTACAAAAACGATCATCGCTTTGCTCCGTGTCAGAAAAACAGTTCTTTTTCCTTTAATGCAACTTGATACATGTTCCAAAAATATTAAATCTTCGCCTCGGGGTTGCCAATTGTGTTTTTCTAGTTCGCCAATTCCGTAATAGTTAAATCATCGTTGGGCTTTTGTGCCAAGGAGCGTCATCTTGTTGAAGAATAAATGACTGTCTATCGCCAGAAGGGAATGCGTAATTGTTTGAAGTTTGTGCTGGATCATCATTCCTTCGATTGGAAGCAACCATTGGACGGTATACAACCCAAAGACATTGCAAACCCGCCACCATGCTAATTGGTCTGAACGACTAGTCCATATTTTTCACGATATAATTTCGGCATCTGAGCAAATCTTCTTTACGGTGATCCATGAGGCTGAAATGAACTATTTTCCATCCATAAAACCCGGTTCCACGCCTTATGGGCTTATTTTTCACCTCTTGGGCGAATTGTAGACTCTTTATTTTGTTTTGACATACGGACTTTTCTAACAGAATATGTATCCAAATCTAATTCTGCAAGTCGCCAAATTATTCTTAAACAATCGAGTTTTCATCATATTTTTTTCATTTTAAAATAACGCTGGTGTACCGCAAGGCAGTGTTCTAGGTCCAGTGCTATACCTATTATTCACTATTCACTTCACTGTTAGTGAATCACATTTTCAGCTGACAGATGACACATCTGTACTTGCTATTGGAGCAACTGCCGAAACAGCGACAAAAAGGCTTAAAACTGCGGTAGGATTTTAGAATGGACTAAAAAATGGCAGATAAGATTAAATGACCTAAAGTCAGTCCACACACATTCCAATTTACATTAACAACATTGTAGGGGAATATTCAAACGCAGCCAAATATCTAGGCATGACTCTAGGCGCTAAACTGCGTTGGAAAGCGTACGTAAATGACGAAACTCAGTCCTCCATGGAGGTTTTTTAGATGGGTTAAAGTCCCCCACTATTGCTGAAGCATCTAGCTCTGCAATGTCTTTCAATGACTTTCCCTTCCAGCAAACCCCAGACACAAAAAATCAATTTTAAGCTCGAAAATTTTAGGAGTTAAACTTGGCTTGTTCCCCAAAATATATCTTCCAGCCTACCTTCGGTTTAACTTTTTCATTTTTTACCCGAGGAAGGTGAATTTTTGCACAGCGATCGTTCTTTTGTGTTTTTTGATTTGAATATTTACAGTTTGCTTCGTCAAATCAAATTCTTCCCCGTATTTTGCATATGTACTAAAAACTAAACACACGAGAAACGATCCGCACTTCTAGTTTAGAACTTAATTTAATTTCCAGTTACCACAAACACCTATAAAAATGTACATTTATAAACATAACAACAACAAAAAAAAATACACTCTGCCCTAATAAGTGTCCAGTTCCGCCAAACGTTCTATTTCATCGAGAATAGCGTCCAGCTCTTCATCATCAATCACCGGGTAACACGTGAACACCATTCGTATAAAATTGCCGATACCTCTGTACGTTAAAGGTGAATAACCAACCATGAGAGTTCCACTCCTTATCATCTGTTCCTTAATTTTTGGAGCGACCTACCGTCGACCGTAGAGAAACAAAATAGACAACGAAAAACCTCATTAATGTGTCAAAACGTGAAATGACTTAAATTACCGTGTACAACTTAGCTTCCCACTCACTGTCCTCCACTTGACCCCTCATAGCCTTCGGTATATACCAGAAGCAGACGTTTGTATATGAAAACGCCGGTTGTACCAGACGATATCCGGCTCTCTTTTGCAGCTTTTCAACGAGAACTTTGGCCATCTTCAACGAATGGTCTACTAGACCGCCCAACCCGTTTACACCTCGTGCCTTGAGCATTAACCAAAATTTGAACGCGTCGATCTTGCGACCGCATTGAATACTTTTGTTGCCCGTGTCATAGGAGACATCGTAGAACTTGTCCTGCTGGAAGAGATACTTCACTTCGGTGCTGTTGCACTGGGACAGTAGGTGCGTTTCCCTTGTAAGAAACATGGAACACTGCAATGGAGCGCCCAGAGCCTTGTGTGGATTCCAGGCCACCGAATTGCTTCGCTCCACGCCGTCCATGAGGTGACGATTTTCCTTTGAAATGAGCACAGATCCTCCGTGACAGGCCTTATAATTAAAAGAGGTACATTGAGTATACAAGTAATTTTGGTTGGCAGCACTCACATCGACGTGCATCCAAAGTCCGTAGCGCTTGCATATATCCGCAATTTCATTTAAATCATCAAATGCTCCCAAAACAGTTGTTCCCGCCGTGCAATTGACGAAGAATGGCATCTTGTCCTCCCCTTGTGCTTGCAAGATCTTCGCCTCCAGGTCTTTGGCTAACATCTGACCCACTGCGTTTGTCTTCACTGCCACGCAATTGTCTGTGCCCAGGCCGATCCAGTGTGCTGCCTTCTTGAAACTGTAGTGGGATTCCTCCGAGGTGAACAGGACTAAAGGCTTTATACCGAAAATTCCTCTCGACTTGATGTCCGGACATTTCTTGTATCTGGCCAAAACCAGGGCATACCTACAACAAAGAGAATGAGAGAAACGTGTGCCGAAATATTGACCCAAATTGTTGTCGTTTCCTATGCACATATACACAAACACACAACAATGACTTCATTAGGCGACTTTCTTGCTAATTTCCATTATAATTTCCCATCCCAGGGAATGGGCGAAAAAAAGATACCATTCCTATCGCCAGACGATCTTTATAGGTTTTGGTTGTATTTTTTTGTCTTACAAATTTGTGCACGCACCAATAGCTCAAATACCCATACATACATGTTGGAAATGGATCCTCCTGGAGCAAATATTCCATCGCCATTAGCGTAGCCACAAACGTCGCACATTTTCTTTATAACTTCCGTTTCGATGAGTGAGAAAACTGGAGCCACCTCGAACGTATACCTGTCGATAGTAAAAGCGGAAACGGTAGAATTACTCAGAGTATCTGGTGATATTTTTGATTGATCTACGCTGACGGTATAATTAACAATGCCGGACACTTACGCACTTGTGTTGAGTGCCTCGGTAATCCAAGAACCGACCAAGCCGTACGGGTCCATTTGACCGAATAACTGATTATGAAATCGATTGTGCGATGTCTTCACTGAGTATCGAATTATCGTCTCGCACATGGCAAGTATTTCGCTCTCGTTCATGGATCCGTCGTCGGGAATTGTCAGATTTATGAGTTCCTGTCAAAGAGAAATGCAAATAAAGCCTTGAAGAAAGGTGCAAAGCAAAGGATAAGTCTAAGAGGTATTGTAATAAAATAATCATAAGGGTTCTCCAATGAGAGGTGTTATTGTGAATGACCCGCTATTTCGGTAGATGTCACTTTTGGAGCTTTTATTCTTTGACATTTGACAAGTAGAAACTACGCCATTACTAAAAATGGGACGATACACGCTTCAACAACGCATTGAAATTATTAAAATTCACTACAAAAATGGTGAAAATCTTGCTGCCACAGTTCGCAAAACTAAAGCATTTGTTGGTCGTCGTGAAGCATCTTGTCGGACCGCAATACAGAAATTGGTGCAAAAATTCGAGCTGTTGGGACAAGTAAGTGATGTGAAGAATAAAACCCGTGCACGTCGCTCAAGAACAACTGAGAATATTGCTGCTGTAGCCCAAAGTGTTGAAGAAAACCCAGGTTTGTCCATTCCTCGTCGTTCTTTGGAATTGGGCATTCCACAAACGTCATTACACCGTATTTTGCATAAAGACTTGGGTTGAGTTGGATGGTATTGATCTGGACAACGTTTACTTTCAACAAGACGGCGCTACGTGCCACACAAGCAACGAAACCATTGATCTTTTACGGGAAAAGTTTCCGGGCCGTGTTTTCTCTCGAAGAGGTGATCACAATTGGCCACCGAGATCTTGTGACTTAACACCTTGCGACTTCTTCCTTTGGGGCCACGTGAAAGATAAGGTCTACGCCAACAGCCCAGCGTCGATTCAAGACCTCAAAGTTAAAATTCGTGAGGCTATCGAGGACAGAGGGCAGCCACTTTGCGATTTGGTTATAGAAAATTTCATGAAAAGGATATGGTCCTGTATGCGTGCTCGTGGTGGCCATTTGGCTGACGTTGTTTTTCATTCAATTAACGGCATACCTTCCTCTTTATTATAAAATAAACATCCGATCATTTATCTCAAAAATGGCATTTCTCTTTGAATACCAAAATAACACCTCTTATTGGAAAACCTTTATATAAAAGAAAGTTGCAAAAGCGTTGTGACTTTATAACTCACGAACGACCAAACCGAAATTGATCAAATTTTTAGGGTTAGTTTGCATGGTCGTGTAGTTGGTTTATCTAAAGTTTGAACGAAATTGGTCAACGCGGTGGTGAGTTATGTCAACATCTGATTTTGTCCATATAAAAATAACACTTAGGCGCCTATGAGCGTTTGCTGTATGTTTACTGTGTGCTGATGTCATACACACGGTAATGATAGCACGCACGATTTTTTAAAGAAATCCTCAAAACGATCATTAACTTTATCGTTAAGCACAGTGTGTTTGGACAATCGCGTTTCTGGATGTACTCTGTCGAATGGCAGAAGCGAGGATTGACGTACCCACATTCTGCTTTAGTTGATTGAGAAAATTGGACCGGACCAACTCGATTCAATCGTTAGCGCGGAAAAAGATTATCAAGAAGCTGCCCCGGACATCTTTGAAGTCGTTTCTATGCTTTGAACTCAATTTAATTCTAAGGAAGTTCCATTCGTTCAATCGAGAGGTTCGACTGTCAAAAGGGATGTTAATAATTTAATCAATTTTAGGCGGTACGAAGTTCGCCCGGTCAGCTAGTTTTTATATAAAATAAAGTGTCCAACTTAACTTTCTCGTTGATCGAATTTTTTGGTGCCAATGATAATTTGAGAGCTGCTGATTGTGTAAATTTCAAGTTGTTGGACTTATTTTTAGGGTACATATGCAATATGATTGAAAAAAGCTAAGTTTTGTGATCGAGATTTGGGTACTCATTTTTGCGAAATATTTATAACACGTCACTATTAGAATTTAAAAAAAAAACTGAGTATGGAATACTTATATTGGCTTTTAAGCGTAGTACGAATTTAACTTAATTTTATCTGGTCTCCAACTTTTCTCTCCACACATCAGCTAAAGTCCTAGCTGAATTTTGACATAGAGTACGTCGTGGATAAGTGTCACAGAAAACAGCTGTTCTTTGAAAGAATTTCCTTCAAAAATTTAATTCTCCCTCATTTCAACTACATATTTCCGATTCTAGGTACTTCTCGTCCATGTAATAATTAAAAAAGCTCATCCTTGCATACTTTTCCGCAACAGAACAACAAGTACACAACGATCTGTCACAATTTAGCTTGAGAAAATGTGCCGACCCATTAAATGGGCGCGCTAAATTTTGACAGACACATAAAGTACATTCTGAAACAAAAGTTTGATTATTTAGCTCGAGCTGCGTACCACTCAGCTAAATGGGTTCGCTTAAATTTAGCTCAGCTAAGTTTTGGAGAGAATTTTGCATGGGAGCGAAAATTTAGCTCGAGCAGCGTACTAAGCTTTAGGCTTTAGCAATAAACATTTTTAGTCTCGACTTTTAATTTACAAAAGCTTACAATGACAAAATTTTTATGGAATATATAGCCACTGTGAACTACGCAAAATTTAGAGTCGAGATTAAAAATGTTTATTGCTAAAGCATTATCTTTAATATGTATTTTGCTGAAAATCGCGGTTTTTGTAAAATTTGGCAGACAAAACAGTTCCCAATATTGCAATGTTTAGTTGAAATATACTACTGCTTAAATATTTAGCTGAAAACCGAGTATACAAGTTATTGTTGAGGATGTAGGCGTTACTTGCGGTTTTTAAAGTGTTATCGAGCTCGAAAATGGGGCTTTCGAGATATGAGCAGTTCTTAAATCGGTTATTTAAATTGAAAATTAAGTACCTACGCAATAATTTTGAAAACACCAATTTTACTCTAAGTTTGCATTTTGGGCAAAATCGTTATTGCCGTTTTCCGGTAAACTAAAAAAAACAGAATTTAAAAAACATACATTTTTGAAATATCCATTTTACGATAATGCAGAGAAAAACTGATAGCAAACTCCGTAAATCAACGATAGTGTGAACGATATAGTTTTTGAAACTTTGATCACCAAAACAATTTATATTCTGCTCGAATTTTTTTGACAAACGTCAGCCTTAATTATATTTTGTGGAAAATTAACTGGATTAAGCTATCAAGCCTGTAATTTTAGCACTTAGTTGGTAGTATTATGAGTGCCTAAAGTTTGCCATTAAGTTAGAAATGATCATATTACCTTAGGAATGAATTTTTGTTACAATCGTATGGACCGTTTTCGAGATATGTGCAAATTTCAAAAGTATCCTCTTTCGATTTTTCAGCGGAACACTGAGTATGCAGTCATTTTAACCTCACTTACTTAAGCTTAATCGCTTTTGGTTGGAATCGTTAGAGCCGTTTTCGAACAAATCAAACTGGTGTGAAAATTTTATATGGGAACTTCCATTAATTTTGAGGTTACAGTGAAGAAAATAAAACGGCTGTAAGCCCCCAAACTCCAAATCCGAAGTTTGAACGAAATCCGGCAAGGCTCCGGGCATACGGACAGACAGACAGACAGACAGAATCTTAATGTCAAAATTGATTAACATTTCGAGTTCGAAATTTTGTACGAATACAATGGACGCATTCAAGAATCTACTTATCTTTAGTCAACTAGATTGGTCTGGATGAGATTTAACCGATCGTAAATCCAAGATTGGTCACCTTTTCTGCGTCGGCCACATATAAGAACTGTCAACTTAGTACTCAGTCACGAATTTCTTGACTAGACTCGTCGGCTACCCCTCCATAAAGGTCCACAGAAACAGCTGCTCATGTGACTGATTTCAGCCAATGAACACCGAGATACATCTAGTCAGACAGCTGTCAGACTTACTAAACTAGACACTTGAACATCCCCAATATCGTTCTTCTACTACGTAATCGAGTAGGTAAGTTAAAAATAAACTAAATAAATTCTTTATTAATCCAAATCAACTTCTGTCTTTGAATTCTTACACGTGAAAACGCTCATAATCATCTGTCAACTGTCAATTTTTTTTTTTTTTACAATAAGTCTACGAGGAAAAATTTAAAAGACTACCGTATCGACGCGTTAAAAACGCAAGAGGTCAGTTTGCAGGTACCTATCACCCAAATAAGTTTACGTTCTTTGTTTTTCTGTCATGAATGTACCTACCACAAGTTTTATCTGTACCGAAAACTTTGTTGCACTGATCAAAAAACCCCTATACCTACACAAAAGTTTAACGCACGCTGTACAGGTTACAGCCCGACGCAATTTCATTAGTAATAGCCTTCAACTATTTTAATTACTAATGCCGCGCTATCACTTCACTTATGCCGAGTCAATCTCGGTTCAGGGATCCAGCATTAATTGATTGCAGTTAACTCGATCTCTATACCGCTGAGTGTCATGACTCGTTCGGCGAGCACAAATCAAAAGTCTTTTGGCTACTTTTGACATTGATATGTATGTATTTTTAATATTTGCACTCGAATTCGCTTCACACATGATTGACACTCATTGTTGTGGTCTATAGAAATCGCTGCGAGTCTTAGGTGCGAAAGATCTATTTTGTTGGTGAAGACCCATTAAAAACAATTCGAGGCCGAGTTCGAACCACCTTGCCAAGGGCCGTAACTGTGACTCTCCAGTCTCCACCAGCGAAATGGAAAGTGCTCTGCCTACAGAGTTATATTTCTGTTGCCCCTCTCTGGATAAATTTGCACTCAGTTTATTCACAGTCGAAACTGGTTGTAAATCACACGTCTCGAGTAACGTAACAAAATGAAATCACAAATCAATCCACTGATCAAAAAATCATAACACAGCCATTGCCAATCATTGACCCGCACAAAAGGGATACATAAAAATAACCGATCAATTTTTGCTTAAAGGTTTTTTGTTGTTGTTGTTGTTACGCGGGTCATTGCCTCGTTGCCCTCTCTGATTACGTACCGTGCCGATTACGTACGCGACTCTGACTGGAACTTGATGTTCACAGCGAATTTCGGATCGATTTTATTGCAATATTCGATTTCAACTATCGACTGCCCCACAGTCTAGACTGCGATTCAATCACACACACTTGGCGATGGCAATCCACTTCACCCCCACTTGTGAGTCACGGTTTCTATCACTGAGATGAGCTAATTAATAAAATTATTCACAAACTTGTTGCACTGTATAGAATAAGCCGTCCGAATGGATTTGTCTAACCTTGAGTTCAGCTGGCTGGACGAATTCGATGATTTTCTGGTCGTCATCGGTCACACAGAAGACGTTGGAATTATGCAACAACTTGTACACGGCTTGCAAGATCCTCCAGTCGGCTGGCAAGCCCCGGCGTATAGTCTCCACGGATGGATCCATTAAACGTACGAAAAGTACTTTACCACGCAGCAAATGTATTTGCTCAACGCGATTCTATGTACGCGCAAGTAGGTCTCGATCGGATCGAAGATTCTAAGTTAGGAGGCGACTCGGCCACTTGCAGTTGCAAACTCGTAATGAACCGATCTATGCAATCAGCTTAAAATCGCGACTTGGTTTTTGTGGATTGCTGCGGGTGCTGCCGCCTGCACTGCTCTACACTCGCTGTCTGGTAGCTCCGTAATGGCGATAGCCTTATATTTGTAACAGATGGATTATGCATTTCTTTTTATTTTTTAAGTCATTATACGAGTCGAGGAGATAAACGCAGCGACGCAAAGGGATCTGACAAGAATATATAATCAATCGGTCAATTGTTTTCCTCGTGTTACATTTATGTGTGTTTGTAACGCTCTGGTCTATAATTACCGTTTCGCTGCTCGGTATGGTAAGCACGTTCTGGTAGATTTGGTTTAAATGCATATTCCCACCGCATGGTTAAGCAAAGCCAGTGGATGTCTAAGGTTTCCGAAGTGAATTCGAATTGCTGTATAGTTGCGACGGAACCCCGACTCGGGCGGAACATCAGTTATAACAATATTCAGATGCAGATCAGGTGTCCTAAGAAGTGTTCGTGTGGCTGCAAGTAACGCGAACAATTAGTTTACTTGTTAGAGGACCATTTACCTGGCGGCATAATACTGTTATTCAACGAGTACCTCCGGGGACAGTGGATAACACATACTCAGCATTCTGAGAACGCAATCGAAAGTGTTTTTGAAAGTGCGCATTTATCCGAAATGTGTTGACTTATGACTGGTGACTGAAGTCGAAAATTCGGGGCACGTTTGGTTGTTTTGAACGGCTCAGGCTTTTGCCCACCCTCAGCCGAAATTTTCGGCATAACCTACTCCTCATAACAAGGCTGCTAACAGCATAGACAAACCATACTGATACTGAGACCCCAAATCGCAGTCCTCTTGCCGCTGGCCCCTTCAATTTTTATTCAAATTCTGCCATTTTGTTTTCCTATCGGCTTTATGTCAATTAGAGTCCGTGTGACATGCAAAAATATACAAGAATAAATGCTGCCAATCGTGGGGAAATGTGAAAGAGTTCGGGAATGCCACACGCCATTGGTTAGTTGTTATAAATTGTTAAAAGGCGAAAAAGACTTGTTACTAAAACTACTAAAAGGAGATGTTCCATAGGTATACTAAAAACTTATAGAAACTTATTAGGACAAACATGGTTGTGAATTTTCCGCTTTCGAATATCATTAACTTCGATTGAAAAATATTTGTGTAAATATTTCTTAACTAACTGAAGAAAATTCGTTCAGAATGTTTTTATTTCCCTCAACCAATGTATACATTGTTAACTTTTCATAAATATTTTAAGCAAATGTACACTTATTCCAAAAAAAAAAAAATACTATCAACTCGTAACAAATAATTTAAGTTTGACGGATAATATTCTATGAACACTGCAGCAACTTTGCCCACAGCGGAAGTGCTTCATATTTTTTACGAGTGTGATAATGTCTCAGAATTTTCGAAGTTACGTGACATTTGTCAATACGAATTTCTATTTAACAATACTGTCACAAATAGCCAAAAAAACACTCAAAGACTATAATACTTTGAATGCGTCCATTACAACAAACAGCTCAAATTCTCAGTCTGGCTGCTGTCATTTGATTTCGAAACGATTTTCAATATTTTTATTTCGATTTTGTACCGTTACTGGAAAGTCGAAAAGCACAAGAAGCCTCTTCTCGGAACTTAAAAGAATGTAGAGAAGACACCGTAATTTTAAGCACCCAAAAAGTGTTTTAAATAAAATAAAAATGAAAGCTTAGAATCTGTTTCATTCAAAAATGCATTTGGTCACAAAAAGGAGTGACAGATACTAAATCGTGACCACTCCGTAAAAATATATAGCTAGTAGGCAAGCAACGGGAAATCGGCCGGAGTTGGTGGTCTCAGTATGGTTTGTCTATGGTTACTTAATCTGTTATAAATGGAGCAATTGCAAAGGCCCACGAGATTTGAACTATGCGATGTATTGGTTTGGCATCTTCTTCTTTAGAACCTCTTTTTGGTTGAGTTGCACGATTGCTTGGAGTTCAACTGCCAGATTAAAAAAGGATCCTTCAAATGCTGTTTGAGACAGAGAAAAGGTCCAGCAAAAATGTAATACTAGGCGTTTTTCTTTTTAAGTTCAGAGCACAACCGGAACTGTCATACAAAAAGTTCGTGTTTCTTTTTTAGCTCGGATACATCAGAGCTCAGAATTTGTGTTACTATGAGCTCTATGAGCTCTGGGGTGGAATCGGTGATAGTTGATAGTTGACAATCAAAATCATCGCTTTACGTCCACGTAAGGTGATTATCAAATTGACAATCGCTTTTTTTTGCATCAATTTCATGCGACAGTTATTTAAGTGTCGCTTTCATACATTTGTGTCATTTTCATAAATATGCACATCGGGTTCAACTCCAAATAAATGAAATACTTTAGCGAAAAAAGAATAGGTAGGTACCTATATTAAATAAATTAAAACAAAAAAAACTTTAAGTGCAATTTGAAAATTCGTGAAGTCCAATGTTTACCTCATTGGAACTTCCGTATTCGTATTTTGTTGCATAAATGTTAAAAGGATCCGTATTTAAAAAATACTTAAAAAAACAAACAAATTTATTGTAATTTGTTAACATTTTAGTATTCGAAATTCACTTACATTTTTCACAATAGAAACACTTCGCATATAATTGCACCTATCAGCTGCTCGGAATGTCAGCGTCGGCAAGGAAGTGACGTTCAAAAATCTAAGTGCTGCCAATAATCAATCAGTTTTTTGTGATCGCTTTACGCAAAGCAAAGAAGAGATGATAATCAAAAACGACTATCGAAAAAGCGACAATCAACTATCACCTTAGCCGATTCCACCTCAGAATAAATTGACTGAGCAGGCTGAGTAAAAAGCTGATTACGCACACTTACATTTGACAGAAAAAATAGACAGGATAAGCAAAATAGTTGAAATGGTGGACGAACCTTGTTGTCTTGGAACTGAAAACTAAACAATTTAATCAATAACAATTAATAAATATTAATTTATGTGTTTATGACAACTATGTGCTCAGGTGTGTTTCATAAAAACCTCAGAACAATCCAAGCTCATAATGTTAGAGCTCAGTTCAGTGCTCAGCTCTGAACTAAAAAAGAAAAACCCCTACTGCTAAGCTACGACTACGCAGTAACTTTTCTTGATAAATTTTGACATGCCGACGTCATTATAACGTAAACATTTGTCGTAAATTTGTCACTACGTGTGATCAAGCGTCTGTAGCGTCTGTCGCAGCGCACTCTTACAAAAGACAAGCGAGTGACCGAATGGCCGAATTTTTGTGACGTCTATATGTAAAAATTTTGCCGCGAAAAATGACAGCTTTAGGATAGGTTTGGTTTAAAATGATAGGTATGAGAAAGAAGTGTCCCAGAAGGAAACCCAAACCCTGTTTCCTGCGAAAACGACAATTTTCTGCAGAAGCCTTCTAATGTAGTGCGTCAGTCTATTTTGAATAAAATATAAACTTCCTTCGGCTTCGAGCTATTAAATATTTTCAATTGATTTGCAAACACACATGCCTTCATCTTTAAGAATAACTTTATTATAAAGAGTATGAGTATCCCTAACCCACTAGACAACTAAAAAACAAATAGGTACGCCATACACAATTAAGAATTAACCAGTTCCCATGACACGCCACGCCACTATGGTTCTTTTTTTTCGTTTTGTCTTGTAAGCCTTCCTAGAATGATCCAATATCCAATGAACACGCGACCAAATTTAGAAACTCGCTGCCAAAAAAGTAGCTAAAAAATATTTCGCCATTCAATTCTGAAGCGATTCCACGTACAACCTTGACCCGTAATTATTTACGACCGCTTTGACCTTGCGCGAAACGAACACACAAAATGGAGTAATATGAAGAAGAGCGAACACACAAAAAAATAAATTGCCAACAAGTTTCTTTTCAAAAAAAAACAAAAACAAAAGGGTACAAGATGTTGTATTTTGAGGTTTCCTTTTTGGCGTGCAACAGGTAGATGCTCTGCCGTTTGCTACCGCAGCCATAGGTAAAAGATACAAAAGAAGCACACCGAACGAACAATTTGTCCCATTCATACACAGGCGTACCCTCAATAGAACGACTTGGAAGAGAGTTCAATGCTCTACTTGAGAAATCTTGACAGCAAAACGCGAACGCATTACGCGACACCAACAATTTATTTCGCCAAGAATCGCGATTTTTTTTGGGATACCTCACGAATTTTCCAAGCAACAGACATGTTGTATAGTAGTAGAGCGTTTCACTCGATATGTGTTGACCTAATTGATGCATTGGAATCAGGCTGTGCGTCGCCACCGCTAATTAACGATTTACCCAAGTAACCTTTGGTGCAAAAATCAAACGATAAGAGAATCGTTTGAGATAATGATTTACTAATGGCGAATTGGTGATTATTTCTACACACAAAAGACACAGGAAGAATTGTTTCATAAGTGCACAGACGATGCGATAAGCGTTTGTGCGAGCCTACGCGACTGTGTATAAATATCGCCGCGGCGCATGATTTCACACTACCCTAGACATAAACCACTAAAAGCGGAATAAAAAAATGGTTCGTGAAGATTATGGCATATCATTCAGGCGGGTAACAACGGGAAGCCCCTGGAAATATGCAGAATAATTTTGAAACCGGAAACAGATGCTGAGACATTCTTCGTTGTTGCCACACAAGTGCTTGAACATTTCAAACGTCAACGAAAAATTCGACTCACCGTGGCGAATGATTTTGTTTTTAATTGAGCCTAAACCGCCCAGAAAAGGACAGGTTTTTTCTTAGCCCTCTGTGAGAATAATGCTGTCCAACTGCTGTTTTAAAATTTTACACATTCGAAAGTGATCAGCTGTACTAATAACGTGAGCTCACAATAGCGAAATTTGTATGGAAAATATAGGTAACCACTGTGAACTACTAAAATTTAGAGTCGAACCATTGGGGACTTTCAAGTATTTAGTTAAGTAAGTCTGACAGCTGACTGGCTGGATTTATCTTGGTTTTGATTGGCTGAAATCGGTCATATGAGCAGCTGTTTCAGTTGACATTTATGGAGGGGTAGCCGACGAATCTGGTCAAAAAATTCGTGACTGAGTAGGAGTACTCAATTGACAGTTCGCATATGTAGTTGTCGTAGAAAAAGTGAAGTTCCCGATTAATCTGGTTTCTGCATTCAGGTTACTTCTTATCCAGACCAATCTAGTTGACTTAAGATAATTAGATTCTTGAATGTGCCCATTGTCTTAAAGTTTAAAGTTCACAATGGCTAATTTTGTGCAAAAAAACATGGCTACTTATTGATCAATTCATGGCGAAGTCAGGTCAATAGTTCACTTCCTCAAGCTTAGTACGTTGCACGAGCTTAGCTAAATTTTATCTGCTCTCCATCTTCTCCCTCCAAACATTAGCTAAAATGTAAGCTAAATTTTGACATACGAGTATAAAGCACGCCGTGGATAAGTGTCGCAAAAAACAACTGCGCTATGAAAATAGCTTTTTCAGCAATTGAACTCGATCTCATTTCAACCATTTTCGATTTTAGTTACTCCTCGTCAAAAAAATCTCATCCTTGCTCACATGTCCACAATAAAAAACAAAAACCCAACTGAACAACAAAACACAGCAATCTGCACAATTTAGATTGAGAAAATGTGCCGCCCCATTAAACGGGCACGCTAAATTTTGACAGATACATAAAGTACATTCTGAAACAAAAGTTTGATTACCTATTTAGCTCGAGCTACGTACCACTCGGCTTAATGGGTTCGCTTAAAGTTAGCTCAGTTAAATTTTGGAGAGAATTTTGTATGAAAGAGATAGCTGCAATTTAGCTCGAGCAGCATAGTAAGCTTAACAGGGCGACACAAAAAGAAAAATATATATCCAAAAGAAGAATTCAATTGCTATGAAACATTTACACTCCGTCTCCACAGGAGATAATTTCTCTCATAATGCTTATCATGAGATGAAATATCTCGTGGAGTCACTCTATTCCATCTCAAGATTGGATATCAGCGATCGCTCTCTGCGATTATTTCTTGACATGGATGTCTGACATGAATTTGACAGGTGCTTGTTTTTTTGTTGCTTTTTATCTGCAAATGACATTTTTTACATGCGATGCAAAATAAAATGCCATGGCATGATTGGCCCGGCACAGATATATGAAAATTGTATGGTATGGATCTAGATTTAGCCAGACATTTAGTCGGAGAGATATATCCCTGGTGGAGTCAGCGTGTTACTTAACCCGGTGTCTCAGCGAGCAATTTATAGCATGCAATATATATCATACTATGAAGATTACCAATGGAGACCACAAATTGCATGCTATAAAATATTTCATTCTATATATTTGGACCATGGGCTGTCATTTTCGTGATTTTTGACATTTGGATTATTTTTCCGCGATGGCTAAGGGGCCAATGGTCGAAGTGTTAGTGCATCTAATGCGAGAATGCAACGACATGCTCTTCTCAGCGACATTTTAACGAATGAAATATAGGAAGCCATGAAATGCCCACCCTTCATTTTATTGCATGCTATCGTTCTTTCTTTTTATGAAAATTGAGATGTAGCAAGCTATGAAATATAGCTCATGGAGACGCGGTGTAAAGACGTCTGATTCTGATGATGCATTTAGATGAGCTTTCTGGACAGTTTTTCTCTCGGATCTTTGTCAGGCCGTGTCGCAAGGTGCCGCATTGTAATTAATATTTTTTTCCGGGGGTTAAACTAAACCCCTGCATTCAAAATAATGGTGAAAAAACTAGCATAGGAAAATTATTTTTAACCAGTTGACAGACGACCTAAGAAGTTGAACTTCTTCTTATTACGGTTTGAAGAAATTTAATTACGCAGTAAAAGTTAAGGTTAAACCGCCTGCTAGGTCAAGTTATCTTTTATCAGCGCATTTTCTCTGGAAAATATTGCCGATGCATCGCGACCCTATAAAGCAGAACCACGACCAGGAACAACATTGCCGATATTTTTTCGACTGTATTTGATCATTCTTTTGGTCTGTAGCTCAGCGTTGTTAATCGGTGGCTTAAAATATCATTAGGTTTGTATAAAAAGCTGACGGCATTAGCCTTTTCGGGGCTGTAAAAAATGTCCGGTTTGTATGAGAATACCCCTTATAAGCAATTTATTTCCCAATTACCTGATTACTTCAGCTATTACAATCCAATTCGTCTGGTATACTGTCTTCTACCTGGCTCTACCTGGCAACTACAGAACTACAGTTTATTTTTTATTTGTAATAAACCCCATTAGTTGGTGTAAAATTAGTAAAATATGCTAGTCCTTTCCCATAGTTAAGGCAAGTACATTCAAATCAAAATTCCCAATTATGTACTCGCTACTCCTATTAAAACTTAATTATCCTTACTTCCTGTGAACATTCCACCCAGATGCGTGTCTCCCCAAACCCACAACAATTAAAGATAAAATACGCAGAGTTAAAACAACAAGGACCGAATGAAAAAAAAAACACATCAAACTCCACAAACTTAAACACTGATATTCCACTTTTACTGAAAATGTAATCCTACGCCTTAAAATAGTTCAAACAGATGAAAAGGAGAACCCCAAATTATAAAAATACTTCACCTACATACCACACGGAATTCATTTAAATGAGATTAATAAGCGCTTTGTGTCAACGAACTGTCGATGTCGCAATGTCAACACGACAACAATGCAACAATGGCGCGATCGATACTCGAAGTTCGCAAAGTTACATTCATATCATGTATTGTTATATGCGCACTGCAAAATATAACAGTGCGAAATAAAAGTCGCATACTTGACTTAGAATGGCAACAACATATAAACCAAAGGTCAATGTATCCCAGAGACACCTCAGTTTCAGTTGGTAACCTTAAAGCCAACATGTGGTGAACATTTCATTTTCGTGACACCCTTATACGCATCCTAACA
The DNA here is from genome assembly GCA_948293265.1 of Cheilosia impressa. Lineage (NCBI taxonomy): Eukaryota > Metazoa > Arthropoda > Insecta > Diptera > Syrphidae > Cheilosia > Cheilosia impressa. Next base: position 50,151,623 of record OX411881.1, on the reverse strand, counting down.
GTCAGCTTAAAACGAGATTTTCAAATACAACTTCCTATAATGACATCATCCCAAAAAACATCACAATGCGTGTACCTAGAAGATAGGCTGCATCCGCAATGGTATTGCACTCGTGTGTCTTGTGAATTATTTTTAGAATTTGACACTTTCTTTCTTCCTATAGATGAGCAGGAGTTCACTTTGTTTCTTGGTACGAAGACGGCGGCCGTGGCACGGCATCCCCACCCGCTAGGCGCTAGGGGATGATTCAGCGACGAGGTTGATTTGGAAGGCGCTCTCTGTGCGCATCAGTTGCCGATGATCCACTTTGTTTTTAGTGCAATATCGGAGCACGTCGACTGAGGTTGTGACGTATATTTTGGTGCGAGTCTTTTTAGTTGATGAAACAAATCAGTGAATGTGATATAATTTTTGGCGGTTGACCAGCTACATTTAAAACGTTATTTGTTGCAATGTCAAAAGTGATAAAGAGTTGAAGCAGTGCTGTTGGACATACTTTGGATTTCACTAAGCAATCTTTTCCAAAGGTAAGAACTAAGAGTGCGTTCAGTTCAGTTCAGTTCAGTTCAGTGATATGGAGTTTTAAATTGATTGCGCCTTGCGCGAATAACAAACTTGACCATAAATTTCTAAAAATACAGCCATTGTGAATTGAACTGGAAATTAAAAATGTCTATTGCGGGATATCGTACGAGTGTGGCCAGCGACGCGAATAAGAAATACAAACCTTACCAATAAGCACTTGTAGTTCCGACTTTAAACTAAAGTAGATCACAATAGTTTTGCTCACTCACAACCGTGAGTTTTCTTTACGTTCTACGCTGGAATTTATTGCAGATATTAGTAAGGCGCAGTGTGTTTTAAACTCTCGTTACCTGTGTACTCTTTTGGTTCGAAAATCACGAAGGAGTCCAAGACATTACAAACTGGTTTCCAAATGTGGTCACAATTACAACTTTTTCTTTAAATTTAGAGAACGTTTTAAATCCCATTTTTGTTATCCCTTAAACTCCGTCAAACTTTGGTGTCAGTTTTGCGTATACAGATTTCCAAGAAAACACAATCAAAATTGAAAGGAGCCCTTTTTTTGTTGAAGCATTTCCCAACCAAGCTTACAAAGTCAATGAATATCCACAGTAAAATATTCAAGATCTCTTCTGGCTTATACTTTGCTAATGGATAAATATAAAAATGAAATAAAAACATTCTCCAATTAAGCTGCAAGATTAGGGCATCCTAAAAACCACTTTTAGAACATACTCGTTTGACGCCCAGCGAACGATTTAAATAGACGAAATTTTTCAAGGAATTATCAACTAAAATGTGGGACAGCTGAAACGATCGATATTTCGATGGTTGCTGCCAGAATTGCCACCAAAAACACACATCTGAATTGGTGATAAAATTTTATGTTGCACCGTATTCCGAATGTCTGTCATCACACAATCAATTGAAAATATCGCATTTGCCGCGTCTCCAATGCATCTCGGGTCAATGGACCATAAATGTAATCATTCGTGAGTCACTTACCTCTGGGAGTAGGTACAATTGCCATAGTCGGGTAAGTGAGAAAGGACCCCTCCTTCTTGTCATTACATAAACCATCTCTATGTATTTTGTTTAAAAATAATTCACTGTCTGAGGATGCATCCGTTCAGACACGCGTTCTTCTCAGTCGCTCCCGCAACCGACCACGAAAATAGTTGCGTTCGCGCCCCGATAAGAATACACCAAATAAACAAAAAAAAAAAACTAGTTCAGTTTCAGTTTGCTGGGGATCCTCCATTCGTGTCCTGTGTCGACGCGAGCGATCTATTTTCAAACTGGCATTTGTCTAAATAGAGGACTAATGCCTTTGGGTGTGCTTCGTTTCCCCCATGGAGTCGATTTCTCCTTAGATGGCCCGTGCTCGCCTTCAGTGTGTGTACAATTTTCATTTATTCCCGCCATCTAGTCACAATTAAAAATAGAATATACATATTTTCCGTTTGATGAAATATTATTCTCCAACTGATTGCGTTTGTTGTTGTTTTGTTTCCCTCTCTGTTTTTGTCTGCGTCTGTGGGGATAATGGAATCCCTCAGATTCTAATGTCATGTACGCGTGCACATCCGTAAACCCCTGCAGTGGCAATGGCAGGGGAAAAATAAAATTCGACACGAAAATACCTTAAAATATAACACATTCGCAGAGTATGAAGTAATTGGGAATAGTGTTGGGGGTCTAAGACTGTAAGGGACTTCCTCAACTGAAAACGCGCCCATGATGTGGGGAGATTTTTCAACTGAAAATCCGTGTGCACCGACAGGGTATATTGAACTTGGAATGTTTGATGTGATTTTATTATAATCATCTCGTATCGTATGAGGGTAGCTGTATATAGGTGGTACATAAAGCGGTACCTACAGCAAGTAAGTTGGATGAAGACCAAAAATTAGAATGCCATTCTGACTCATCAGAATGGCAATGTCCGCGCTTCGTTGATCGCTAGATGTGATTCTGATTAGTAGCGATCAGCGTTGCCACTTCAAAAAAAGAGGAGCGCGGTAGATCATAAAAAAAATGCAGTAGATTAGATCTTTCCGCAAAGACCACTTGCTTAAAACTATATAAATAATATTTTTAATGTTTTTTCATAAACGTTCCATCATTGGCCAAGGCCAGATCATTTCATATGTCAAAAGAGAATGAGGCCAAGTTCACAATAGGTCTGTTCCCTTACTTTTGTATTAAGAATGGCCGCATTCACGAATATAGTTATCTTAAGTCGACTAGATTCGTCTGGATGAGATGGAACCTGCACGCAAAAACTAGATTGGTCGGGAACGTCACTTTTTCTGCGTCAGCTACATATGAGAACTGTCGACTTAGTACTCAGTCACGAGTTTCTTGACTAGATTCGTCGGCCAACCCTCCATGAACGTCAACTGAAACATCTGCTCATTTGACCGATTTCCCCCAATCAAAACCGAGATATACTTAGTGAGAGAGCTGTCAGACTTACTAAACTAGATACTTGAACGTCCCCATTCTCTGTGGAGGGATAATATCTTGCCCTCTTTTACGAATTTTTCGAGTTATGGAACAGCATTGAGTAAAAATTCGTAGGAATTAGTACAAATTCGTAAGATGTAAAAGTAAAGGAACAGACCTAGTAAGTTGGTTTCGTTCAGACGTTCCTTACAGCGGTTATTTTTATGCATGATTTTTGTACAGCTGTCCAAAAGAAGGTTTATCACACACAAAAAGTGCCGTGGATTTATTGGCCGTATAGATTTAGTTTTTTTGCGAAAAGTGCAGTATATCTATACACTATACTGCTATTGTAGCAAAATTGCACCGCTGGTAGCGATACGTCAAATTGATGTCAAATCCATATACGCGAAGGTGACATATCTGACAATAAAATGGGCCGGAACTCAAACCATAATAGACGTTAAAGAGGGACAGCGCGCTGAGGTCAATGTACTAACGAAAAGACACAGTGCGTTACCAATAAACATTCTAAATTTTACTAGTTCACGGTGGCTATATTTTCCATACAACTTTGACAATTGTGAACTACCGTAATTTTAAAGTCGAGACAAAACTTTGTTATTATTAGGTACGGCGCACACTGAAAGAGATCAATAGTCGTTTGTATGGAAATGTCAAAAATAGTAACGTCTCTGTCCGCCAGCAAACAACAAATAACTGCGAAGACTTTTATTTGTTTATAAAATTGCACCAATCCTTCGGAGCTTTGACTTATGCCACAGCATCTCTCTCAGTTCTTTGTCTCATCTTCTCAATGAAGCCTTAAAAAGTCTTTCTCCAGGTCGCAGAAAAAACTGCTAGTTAGAAAATTTGGCTGCAGAATTCCATTTTAGGAAGGGTTTCATTATTCCACATATAACATAAAGGCAAGGTCACACTATTTGCTTGTGAGTTCAGGTTCTCGCCGAAGATGTTATTGCGAGATTTCTTTAAATAAAATAAACGTGACTTAAATTTAGACATTTTTTTTTAAATAGACTTTCCGATGTCAATTGCCATGGTTGTCCATTTTCATTTGTTATTTGAAATATGTACGGGCTACAAAGTACATATACCGAGAGCTTGGCAACCGATTAAAGAAAGCAAACACCTAAAACTAAAATACTCGCTCAGTGCCCGCTGAATTGTGTTTGTGCTTTGTGCACCATAAATTAAATTCCTTAGTGACGCGCGCGCAATCTCAAACAACATAGCACACGCGAATGTGAATGTGAAATGCGAATGCGACTGCGGCGTGCGACATTGCAGACGGCAGTCGCAGTATGTGTCTCGCTGCCTCCAAGTGATGGTCTAGGTCAGACTGTCAGAGGCGTATAGAACACATATAAATGCACCATGCACGCATTGCTAATGCAACAGGAATTCGCGCTGAAATAAGATACCTTGTTTATTTATGGCCAACAAATTTTTAGCTCTATTTTTATGTGTAGTCATAACAATGACATTTTATTGTACCAGAAGGAACGCATCACAACTACTTTTGCATTTATTTATATGAGCGCGGGAAAATCCTTTCTACAACTTATTTTGTAAATACTCGTAGGTTCCTTATTCAGTTAATTTTTTTTTTTTAATTTTTCATACAGATTGACAGCCACAAGTGATAATGCACCAAGGTAGCGATTTGAGTGCTTCACTTACATCCGAAGGCACCGATTACTCCCTTGACTCGGACTCTAATTGTTATGGCTACAGCGGGGAAGCTCAATTGGAGCAGCAGCAGCCACAGCCACAACAGGTCCACGCCCATTATTATGGCTTTCGCACGAGACATCTGTCATGCATCGAAGAAAACGATTCTGATTCACACAACTCGGTGGCATACGATGTTATCAAAGACGCCGATGAAAGTTTCAAGAAGATTGTCGAACAGAAATCCGAGTCTTGGGATGGCGACGATAACGATATAACAACGCTTGACGAGTCTCGACTTTATAATATCGAATCCTTCGAAGAGCTGCGGCTAAGCAAGACCGAAGAGGAAAATGAGGACTACTGGCAGTCAACTGTATCTGAGCCAGTGCATAAGACACATTTCAAAGACAAAAATGGATTACCGGCTATAATGACCACTTCCTGTTATGGTGCGCTGAACAGTTCATTTGGAAGTGATGCCAGCCCAATTAAGAGTCATAAGAAAACTATCAGCCACGAGCCGTTGTATGCCACACCGGAGAAGCGAAGAGATCACTATAGTATGAGCCAGTCTCAATCGAGTTCCATATACGGGGAACAGATGAACCTCTCACTGACCTCCTCCATTGACTTGACCAGCAACAGAGGCAACTCGACACCGATGGAGCTGTCTGTCTTCTCGCTGGATGAGTCCACGAAAGTCGGTTGGTGTGACGATGAAGTGTCGGAGGCCAATGCTGCCAAATGCATTAGTTCCGCCCAAGCAGGTAAGTGCAAGCGGGCAGCTTTTCCTAAACTTTAAATCACAGCTTAGCTAAAACAAAAATAAAACCCGAGCTCCGTGTACCCATGCGCCTACGGCGTGCGACAGCATAAAGTAACATTTAGCATTTGGAAAAGATTCTCACACTCTCTTTTATTGTTGTATTTGTATGGTGTGTCTGCCCTAATCGTTTTGCTGCCGTTTCAAAGGTGAACGCGTCGGTGCTCGGTGATATTTTCTGTCTGATGGTGTTGTTTCCTTAACTGGCTTTCAAAGTGTTTCTCTACCTGATGCAGGTCCTAGGACTACAGGTACATTCCACGGTATTTATAGGTATACGAGTATGAATGCACATTTTCATTTGATGAAGGGTATATACGTTGTTGGCTTGTCCGCGCCGCCGTATTGTTACAAAACTTGAACAATACACACAAATGTGCAGCATGACGTAGTACGAGTATGTATAGTAGTTTTCGCCGTGTAAGCACGAGTTTGCCCAAGCTCCAGTGCCAGTCTAGATAAAATGTGAGAGCAAAGTGTGCGCGCGCGAGCTGAAAGATGAAGAAGCAGGAGACGAACAACGACTGAAGCCAATCGAGGTAAATATCACTTAAGAAGTGGGGAAAATTGCTCTAGCGACGTAGTTCGGACGGCATGTGGATCACATTTGAAATTGATCTCTGATTGGAAATATTATACCTATTTAGGGTTTTAAAATCTGTCAGGGACTGCTAAAGGACCTGCTCAAAGTGAATGTGAGTTTGCAACTGAAATCTTTTGGTTGAGGTAGAGCATATGGAGTCAACAGTAAATGGGTGACAATAACCCCGCTTACATAGACCGAAAATAACCTATCTTTCTGCTAACTAACGCTTAGGCCAAATACCAAACTGCTATTGGTAGAGAACGTGATTCAACCACGGATGACTGCTGGTCACACATGAAAATGTTTTGCTACCTACTGCTGTCAGACAGGCAAACTAAGAAAAAAGTACTAAACTTCTTCTAAATATTACAATTTTCTTTTACTAATATACTCGATTGTATTTATTCGTATTTTTCGCGACCATTAGAAGGAACCTAAGCCGGCAGTGCTTAGCTGGTGGTTCGAGTTAAATCCGCTGTTGATTTAACTGTATGCGTGTTTTTTTAAACTTCCATCTCAGCAAAGCAGTAGGATTTTCAGCACGAGATTACAACACCTCCGCTCTACTTGACACTTAGAGACTCACAGTAGTTGTTGTATTTTTTGTAATTGCGTGCTGAAATTCCTACTTTACTTTGCTTTGCTAAAATCGAAGCTCAAAAAAACACGCCTAGCATTTACCTTTAAGTCAAAATGGCAGACTTTCAACCATGAAAACCTTTTTTACCCACGAAATAAAAATTACAAAAAGCCCGCCCGACATAACACATTCCGCGATATTAAGAATATTAAGAATATATTAGTGCCATGCCAAAGTAAATTGTAAAATAATGTTAACGTAGCAACTAGCAACCTGGTCAATTATACGTCATTGGAATGAAATGGGTATGAAGAAGAGACGGGATTGTGGATGAGATGGGAATTGGGACATTGAATTGGATAGGTATAGTCGAAGCGAAAGGTGTTCGGCAATGGATTGTGGATGAGATGGGAATTGGGACATTGAATTGGATAGGTATAGTCGAAGCGAAAGGTGTTCGGCAAATAAATTGAAATACGTGTTGTAAAATATCGAGAAGTTTTATTTAACACAATGGTGAAATTTTCCATACAAAATTGCATATTGTGACCTACAAAATATTTAGTGTGAATATTTAAAATGATTATAAGGAGGTAAGGCCCATTGCGCTATACTATAATAACAAATTTTAGTCTCGATTTTATATTTACGGAAGCTCACAATTGCGAAATTTGTATGAAAAATATAGCCACCGTGAACTACTAAATTAGTCTACTAAAAGTGTGAAGCCCATTGAATCTTGGGATATGAGTCGCTCAGTCTCACTTTAAGTTTTTTTTTCCATATAACAATACATATACCTAGGACCTTAGCAATAAACATTTTTAGTCTCGGCCTTAAATTTTCGTAGTTCACAGTCGATATATTTTTCATACAAGACTTACAATATTGAGCTTTTGTAAATTTAAAGCCGAAACTAATATTAGGCGTGTTTTTTGAGCTTCAATCTCAGCAAAGCAAAGAAAAGTAAGATTTTCAGCACACGATTACAACAACTACACTACTGCGAGTCTCGAAGTGTCAAGTAGAGTGTAGTTGTTGGCCCATAATAATAATAAACAAAAGCCGGAACAACGCCGGCTAATTTCAGCTAGTGGATTAATAAAACTAAATTCCGTTCTCGAGTTACTTAAATTTTACGCCACCATTGTTCAGCTTAAACGAAATTCCAAAACAAATCGCAGCTGAAACACGATTCTATCGGCTCAAGTGTCAAGACACCTAAACCACTGTAGCACATTTTTAGCGTAAACATTTTGAAAAAGTGATAAGGAAGTTGAAGCCACATTTTATATTAGACTGTATGCATGGAGTATCTATCCTACAGAGGTACCAACCGACTGCCAACCAACGAGCAACGACGACGATCGACAACCACGACAACGATGAGATTACTCGCTGTTGTAGTGTTGAAAATTGTATTGCCCCCTGTTCTTGTTGTTGCTGTATCTGATGTTGCTGTGTAGAGTCTGGCTTTTCATTCGAAAGGTACACGAAACACGATTCCAATTCAGTTTCAGTTTGTCAGTTTGAGGTAAAACAACGGCTACTGCTAAGCGCTACACACACAGCACATTCCCGTCTCTTCTTTGCACAACCGCCAAACGAAAAATTTGAATGAACCATTTGGAACCGTCAATTAAGGTTCAAGTTTCATCAAGTACGAAATTTACGGTCGAAATTGCTTGTGCACTTTTTAGTGATCCGATCGGCATTCCCCTTATCTCGGTCGATACGTAGCCTACCCTATCGTTCATATCGATTTATGTGGACTTGTGGCTTTAAATCAGCTCCCCGTGTTGTTAAGTGTATAGGTATACGGAAAACATAAAAAAAGAAGCACACACCGAAGGTGCAAATTAAAACAAATAGAAAATATATGTAAAAACGATCTCCATCAATATTGACATAGACTGGAAATAGATGACAGCGGAATCGAACGGGCCTCGATAAGAGACTGTCATTTTAGAGAATTGCCTATAAGAACCGTTGTCTGCGATTTGTGTTGTTTCTTTTCTGTTCCTGTATGGACTTTGCGAACTGGCTTCTTGGAAGCAAAGACCAAGGCGAGTGTATTTGTGTGTAAAAGAATGAGAGCATACAACTCCGGTGTGACTTCTTCTTTTTGATTTTTATACCAAGAATACGTTTTTGTTTTACTATAAATGAAGTCGTTTCGTCCTAAAAGTTTCCGCCAGAGACAATACTGAGACCACCAACTTCGGCCGATTTCCCGTTACTTAGCCTACAAGCTATATTTCTATGGGGTGGCACATGCTAAGTGCGCTTGTATTGATACATAGAAATTCGTATTGACAAATGTCACGAAACTTCAGAACCAAATACATTCGCACCTTGCATATGCCACTTCCGCTTTGGGCAAAATGCCTTGCAGCGTTCATAGAATTTTATCCGTTGAATTTGAAATTGTTCGTTACGTGTGAATAATAATTTGTTTTAGGAATAAGTGTACATTTACTTAAAATATCTACGAAAAATTAAGAATGTAGGTTGGTTGAGGGAAAATAAAAACATTTTGAGCAAATTTTCTTTATTATTTAAGAAAAATTTACACACGAAATCGAAGTTAATTATATCCAAAAGCGGGAAATACGCAACCATATTTGTCCTAATATATTTCTAGTATGTAAAACATTTCCTTTAGATAGTTTTATTAACCACACAAATTAAATTATTCACCTTCAAAAAATTTATAATTACTAACCAATGGCATTCAGTTATGCTAAAATGTGGTATTCCCGAACTCTTTCACATTTCCCCACGGTTGCCGAGGTTGGCAGCATTTATTTTTGTAGTTTTTGTATGTTTTTGCATGTCACACGGATTCATATTTGACATAACACCGATAGGAATACAAAATGGCGAATTTGAAAAAAAACTGAGGGGGCCAGCGGCAAGAGGATTGTGAGTTGGGGGTCTCAGTATGGTTTGTCTATGGTTTCCGCAACCAGAATAAGAATAAGCGTGAGTCAGAACCGGCCCGACAGTGAAAAGACGGCGGCAAGTGTTTGAACGTTTATTTTTATTTCTTCGGATTTGTATCTGATTCTTGGCTAAAGTGAAATTCAGAGTAAAACAAAACACAAAAAAAAAATGCCCGTCTGAATTTATAAACCAGAAATAACATTCGCAGTAAAACAAAAAAAAAGTCAGCACTGGATACCCAATGTAGATACACCCAGAGTTTGGCGACAATCATCATAAAATTCGCCCTTTGCTCCCGAGCAGGATAACGTCGCGTCCGAGATGTCTTTGAAGGACAAACTATTTCAAAATACCTGGGGCAGGAACAAAACCACCGGCCGCCGTTCTGGAAGTGGGTATAGCTGCAGTGTCTTAGGTAACTCATCACTCATTACCTGGGGGGCTTTGGTTCTTTAGCCATCATGGCTGTATAAAATTAGTGTGGTATGCTGATGGGTTCGCCACATATAATTTAATTAGTGTTTATTATTTCTTTTGTGTATATTGATTCCAGTGGGATGCTTGGGAATTTTAGTGCTAAGAACTTTGGAATTTTATGCTTTCAGAAGAGGTTATGGTTCGGAAAAACGCTTCTTAGTTCATGTTCATATGATGTGCACAAAGTCGAACATGTCAATGATTTTGTTTTACGTGTTAGCACCTTTTTTATAATGAGAATTGAAGCGTGCTCGCGATTACTTCTCCGGAGGCTGTGTTCGTTAAGGCATTAAAACTAGTAAAAAACAAATTTCCATATGATGACAGCAGTCATTAGTCATATTTATGGTCGGACGTCGGAGGTTCATTGTACTTTACTAAATGACATTAGTTACAGAAACTAACTAGTCCCACCTTTAGGCTCTGACGTGCGTCAACGCATTTGTCATAAAATTGTAGGTTCCTTCCAATTGTCCTTCTGTTTGTCACATTACAACCATAAACTAAGTATTTAATTTAATTTAATATTTAGTACTGGGGACGTTCAAGTATACCTAGTTTAGTAAGTCTGACAGCTGTCAGTTTTGATTGGCTGAAATTGGTCATACAGGGTGGGCCCAAAGAAGCCATTTTATGTTGTTTGGCTCTAATTAAAATCTGCGATTCTGTTTTTTAATTATGTTTATCTGAACCTTTAGAATTTTATTGGTCAAAGTCGAGAAGATGATATCGGCCAAATGGGCGCCGTCACAATTGATTGCCGTACGGACTCGTTTTAGTATTAGCAGCTGTTTCAGTTGACGTTTATGGATGGGTAGCCGACGAATCTAGTCAAGAAATTCGTGACTGATTACTAAGTTGACAGTTCGCATATGTGACAGAAAAAGTGACGTTCCCGACCAATCTAGTTTTTGCGTTCAGGTTACATCTTATCCAGACCAATCTAGTCGACTTAAGATAACTAGATTCTTAAATGAGCGGACTTAGTTTGTGATTAGAACTAAATACAAACCCAATCCGTTGGAGTTTCTCCGACAAAACCGTCTGCTTTATGGAGCAACGTTTCGTTTGTGTTTCATCCCAAACGGCCAACTCATTCAGAAGATATACAGACACAGATGTAACGTTTTCTGAAAGTGGACAGATTTCATTGTCCATTACATTCCTCGTCCACCTTTGTCCGTAATAAGCGTCCGTAGTATGGGTTTTCCAATAAGAGGTGTTATTTTGGTATTCAAAGAAAAATGGCATTTTTTGAGATAAATGATCGGATGTTTATTTCATAATAAAGGGGATGGTATGCCGTTAATAATGAAAAACAACAGCCAAATGGCCACCCCGAGTACGCATACGGGACCATATCCTTTTCATGCAATTTTCCATTACCAAATCGCAGATAGCCCCACGTTGAGGATGGAGAGGATTCTCAACAATAACCCTTGGGTTTTCCGAGCCCCAGATGCGACAATTTTGCTTGTTGACATAGCCACCGAGGTGGAAATGGTCCTCATTAGTCAAGATGATTTCTCGATGGAATTCCGAATCATTTTCATGCATTTCAAGGACCCAATCAAACGGCGTTTTTTCAGTATTTTTGTAGTGAATTTTAATCATTTCAATGCGTCGTTGAAGCGTGTATCGTTCCATTTTTAGTAATGGCGTAGTTTCTACTTGTCAAATGTCAAAGAATAAAAGCTTCAAAAGTGACAGCTACCGAAATAGCGGGTCATTCACAATAATACCTCTTATTGGAAAACCCTTTATTAAAAACGCGAAAGAAAACCTTCGTTGAATATGTCCTTGAATTTTTCTGGTACCTTGTATGTATAATATTTTCAAAAGTGAGTTGTTGTTGCATTAGCTAAACCGTGACTCACCGCAATCGTTTTTGAGGAAGAACGAAAGTAGGCTATGTACACCAAAGACTATCCCAAACTTTTCCATATTTCTTACTGAATGTAAAACTGATTACAAACACTTTTTAGCTCGGAACTTATTTCACCATCTCTCTAATTGACCCATTTTTCTTCTTGACAGCGCAAACGTACACACAACACACAAGCACACACTTTGCCAAACCGCCTAGTCGAAAACTCTCTCCTTTTCAGCACAAACACTTACCTTAAAATATTACCTAAGACAATCTCTCGCAGAGACAAACGCAAAAAAAAAGAATACGAACCTCTTAATTGAAAAAAGGAAAGAAACAAAATCGACAGACTCATTAAACCGGGTGAAAGCACTGAGTAAATGGAGGTACGGAAGTCCGATAAAAACAGAAGAGACTCGCCAAAAAGTAACCCCTTTCTGGGGATTTATTCAAACCCACTATACTATATTCACAAGCTTTTAATTGTTACTCCCTCGTCACCTACACTGTACGCGATTCAAAGTGTTTACAAGATAGGCACACATTTAACCCATTAGATACACGGATACTTTATTGCAGGAATTTATGCACAGCAGCTGTGACCAGCAGCAGCCTTTTAACTTTTAAGAGCAAAGTCAATTAAAATCGTAATGAACGCAGTAGAAAAAAACTTGTCTCTCGTGAAATTTATAATTTCCATTAACCGAGCTAAGAAAAAAGCCAGTAACCGAGAGAAAACGGGTTGCTCACAGTTCAACCGACGTCGCGTCGCACGAGTATGTGCACATTTTCTGATCTTAATGCACTTTGAATGGGTCTTCCAGTGAGATAAGTCTCGCGGAACGCTGGTTAATAGGTGTGTAGGTGCGCTGCCGAAACTGTTATACTCACTCCTTAATTCGTTTTGAAATTGATAACAAATCGTCGCTCATCGTCATGCCGGGCACATATTCAATTAAAAACAAAACGAGCCCTACCACGAGTATCACGTGGCAGTATTTAGACTAAAAATGGTGTGCATTAGAAAGACCAGCGCCTGGCCAAAGCACTGTTTGCTGCCACCACATAAAATGCATGTAAACATGGATATTTATTTATTAAACAGGCTTGAGGTTTGGATGATATCACTTCCTGTCTCGTTAGTATGGATTGCATGACTCCGTTCTAACTGAATTTTCAGCTGAAGAGCAGATGACGAAATAATAATCTTTCTAAGCACTCTACAGAGGTAGACGCGCTCAGGTGGGGTTCGGTTGGGCTTCTTCTATTTGCTTTTTTTTATGGAAAACCCCCAGTCTTCTCCTGATAAGAGTTTTTTGGTTGATAAGGTTCTATATGTTTATATGGGTATTGCGTACCTACACGAATACATAAATTGTATGAGTGTGCTGAGCTGTTGCATCACAGAATTAAAATAGGCAGCACGATTTTAACTTGATCGTCACGCTTGAGAGCGCTCTAAATAAATATGATTTGCAAAGCGCCAGTATAGCTGTTTGTGTCCACAACTTGAGGTATTTATTATTGCAGTGCTATCACTTTTTGGGTAGGTGCCAAATAAAAGTTAACAAAAACCGATTTGTTGCTAATTCTTCGGGGGTTGATGAGCTCATAATAGAACAGATAATCTTATCGCTATAAGAATGGAACGTTGTCGCGACAGTTTTATTTAGACCTCTGCTTCTTCGAATTGGGGTAGGATTTTAGACATAATTATGTGTACATATTTCAACAGACGTACGTTACGTATACATGTACAAGGTGGGCCAAAAGAAGTCATCCGATGTTGTTTGGCTCTCATTTTTTTCTAAATGAAGAACTAAGATTTTTTTGTTTTTTGATTTTGTTTATTTGAACCTTTGGAATTTTATTGGTCAAGTCGAGAAGATGATATCGGCCAAATGGGCGCCGTCACAATTGATTGCCATACGGACTCGTTTTCAACTTCACTTTCAACTCAACTTCGGGCGACAGATTCTCGCACTCGTGTCGAATGTTGTCCTTGAGGGCTTCTAGGGTCTCGGGCTTCTAGGGTCTCGAGCTTGTTCACGTAAACACAGGGCTTCAAAAAACCCCACAAAAAAAATGTCTGGAACGGTTAACTCGGGCGATCTTGCGGGCCAGTGCAAATCGCCAAAACGAGCAATGAGGCAACGCCGCCTTCAGAATATCGGTTGTGGCTCGCGCAGTGTGTGCCGTAGCTCCGGCCTGTTGAACCACATGTCCTCCAGTCCTAGTTCGTCCAATTGCGGCAGGAAAAACTCGGTTAACATGGCCCTATAGCGCGCACCGTCCACTGTTGTCGTTTGACCAGAGGCGTTCTCGAAAAAAATGGCCCGATGACTCCTCCAGCGTGAACAGCGCACCATGCAGTAACTTTGAGCGGGTGTAATGGCTCCCGTGCATTACTCGTGGATTTTCGGTGCCCAAGAAGCGATAGTTATGCTTGTTCACGTACGAGGTGGAAATGAGCCTCATCGCTCATTATGATTTCGGTCGAAAAATCGTCCACTTCGTCCTCGAGATTGAGGATGGCTTGGGCGTAGGTTACACGCGTTTGGCGGTCGACAGGCAGCAGCTGATACACGGACTAGACTTTCTCAAGTCTTTGACCAAAATTCGCCTTAGGGCGACCGGCTGATGGCTAATTGCGAGGCACGGCGTCTGGTCGATGTTTCCGGCGACAGCTCGACATCCTCGTCAACAGGGGCGATATTCTCGGCACAACGAACGCTCCGGGGCCGGCCACTCTTGGCAATGCCTCGTGTGGTCCCATATACTCTTCAAGGTTGGTGGCCAAACTGAGCAGTGTTTGCGCAGTCGGTGTCGGACGGCCGTGCCGCGCTGCGCCAACACTATACAGACGAATTGTTACGCAAAAAAATAGACACGATTATTCCGCGTTCTTGGGGAGTGTATCGCTCCATGGCTTGTTCACTTGTATTCTACATCTGTCTAGTCCACAAATGTCAAAACAGATTCGACATTGGCGGCCATTTGCAAAAATAAGAGCATCTTCCAATAGGGTGATCTCTTTTGGCCCACCTTGTATATATAGAGAAATATGCCCATTCTAGGTACACGCTTCTTAAATGAACGTAACGACTTGCACTGTGCGTAAGCTACGATTACACATGCCACTTTTGACATTGACATGCCGACGTCGTTATGACGTAAACATTTTTGTCCTAAATTTTTCACTACGTGCGATCGCCTGTCAAGCACTCTTAAGATAGACACACGAGTGACCACCGAATGGCCGAGTTCTTGTAACGTCAACATGTCAAAATTTGCCACATGTAATCGTAGCTTTACAGATCGCTGAGTGCACTCACAGCTATTAATCAAAAACGTAAAAATATTTTGTTGCATTTATGACAAACTTAAATGAAAATATTGCAGAAAACTTGTACATAAAGGGTCATTCATTTTTATACCCTCCACAGGAAGGTATATATTCACTTTGTCTTTACATTTGCAACGCCAAGAAGGAGTCACCGGAGACCTCATAAAGTACATATATTCTGAATCAGGATCACATTCTGAATCGATTTAGCCACATCCGTCTGTCTGTCTGTCTGTCTGTTGAAAGCACGATAGGGTCCAAAGGAATTGACATAGGCGAATGAAATTTTGTGAAAGGACTTATTTTTATCGTCGTCAGGTTGGTATTGAAAATGGGCTATGTCGGTCAAGTAGTTCTGGTACCTCACATACAAAACCAATTTTGCATGACTTGTATGCAATGGAGGGTATTAAAGCATCGGCCAGGCCGATGATAACACTTTTACTTGTTCGGTTTCGAAAGCAAAAGCTAAATAAAACACGCAGCGATACATTTTTGACGTACACTCAGTCCTATGACTTTGATCGAGAGGTAATTCGACCCACAACCCCAAGATTAGCGCAAATGGAAGTGAAGAACCGTAGGTATGCCTTGAACGCCAATCCAATGCTCATGTCGGGTAGGCGTTGCATTGAATGTGTCACACACTTGTGGCGTAAAATATACCAGCCCACTATACCAAATTTGGCAAAATGACTATTTCCCTCCGACTCATACCGTATTTCATCACTTTCAGTTCCGTTATTGAAAATAAATCACTTGCGTGTAGGCATGTCCGGTCTATATTGAAAAACACATGACAACTGGAAAGGGTAAATAGGTTATGTTATCTCTTCGAGTAGGGTATAATAGATTTGATGTTGATGCCGACGTGCTACATGTAGAAATAAGTAATAACAATCTGAAACATAAGAACCCATTCCGACGCAGACTTGTCTGTTTTGTTTATTTTGTTTGTTTTTTTTCTAAGTCGCCATAAAAAGCAAATCTCGCACGTTATAAAAAGAATTAAAACTGAGTTATGGTGACACTAGTTGACACTAATTCTGGCAGAAAAACCGCAGCCGTTTTTTTTCAGTTGGTGGTTCCGTAATTTCGTCTTCTCTTTATGTTTCGGTTCTTCTAATCAGTAATCCGTGTTAATATTCGCATTCGAAACGAAACGACTCAGAGAGCAAGAGTGGTAGCGGCCATGATTATATTCGGATTACTAATTTGTTGCCTATTGACGTATACGAGCATCTGTACTGTAGTTGTTTTGTTTTGTTTTCTCTCTCTATTTATTTCAATTTCGATTTCGGTTATTTTTTACGTAATGATCGGGAGGGAAAACGAACAAGTTTCTAACAATTGTGGATTAATTTTGCTTTCAATGACAATGCGAAGGACTTGTTATGATATCAATTCACCAGGTTCAAAGGTCGTCTTTAGACGTCTTGCTTGGTGTACTCTGACAGAACTGTCTGTGGGTTACGTCATTTACAAATTGTTTCCATAAACACCTCACGGAGGTGTGGTACGGCACAAAAATGTAAAGACATACCTACACAGATCTAATTAGAATTGTTGGCTGGTCAGCTGTCACTTTCCGACGATCATTATCATTACTACATGTTATTCTGAAATCATGGTCAGCTAGTGTGTAGGCACGTTATGTTATGCATGCACGCACATCTGTATGTGTAATTTGACGAATGACTATTTAAAATCAATGGTTGCAAAATTTAATGAACTCTCGACTGGATTGGAGTTAATTTTAAGTGAAATCTATTAAATCGGGTTAAATCAAGTGGGCTCATTCCGAGTATACTTTTTCCATTCGTTCGTTGTGCGTAGATAAACAATATTTACCACGAACGAAACTATTTGTAATCTTTTAACAGATCACTGATAAACTATAGTTTATTTATAAACAATACTTCAATTTCAAACAAGTGATTTCGCCATCAGTTATTTCAGTATTGAGAGCTGTAGATCACATAGTCATCATCGGCGGAAGGCATTTACCCAAAATTCACGGATGGGATACTGTAAGATGAAAACGTTCAATCGTTTTCGTTCAAACGAACGTTTTGCTTCATGTAACTTCGAAATCGAAAGATATTTCATCGATGTTTTAGTTTTCTTTGTTTGATATAACTCCTAAAACGAAAGACATTTTCGTTTCATGCGTAAAGAACACAGCGAATGCTATTGGTTTGACGTTTCTCATTATTTTTGGTGGCAGATCAATTTTAATATATTCGTGCGTTTAACAAACAATATATGTATAAGACATTTTTCCATGCATAATAATTTTTTCATCGGTGGGTCATTTTCATTTTATATTTTACACAACTGTTCCCATTTTTTTTTTGCGCCTTTATCTCTCCCTGAGCAGTGCATTGTCTTGTTTATTTTTTTGCTAGGAAAGGATACTTCTCCATCCACTCGATCATAATATTTTGATGCGTTTGTGTAGTTAATTAATTAAACAGTTTGTATGTCGGCAGGTAATTGTTAAGTGTACTTGCATTATTATTCGAATGTTATATACAAATGTAATATTCACATTGAAAGCGGTCAGCTGTTAGCCGTCAAAACTTGATATAAAGGGTTTTTCAATAAGAGCGCTACAAAAGTTTTTTTTAAATAAAACAAAAACGGTTTTGGATATCAATGAAATTCTTTATTCCAGTGAAAGTAGGTTAAATGCCATTATGTATGGAAATCGATTTCTTTTGCATGGCCACCACGGGCACGCTTGCAGAAGTCGAGACGCTGAACCCAATTTTCGACGGTTTTCAAGCATAAATCGGCCGATACTGCTGCAATTTCACATTAGATATTCGTACGAAGTTCATCAATCGTCGCTGGCTTGTTGGCATAGACCATAGACTTGAAGTAGCCCCACAGGAAATAGTCTAACGGCGTCAAATCGCACGACCGAGACGGCCAAGCGACTGGACCATTTCGTGAGGTAACACGTTCTCCAAACTTGGTTTCCAATAAATTGATTGTGACATTCGCTGTGTGGCTTGTGGCGCCGTCCTGTTGGAACCACATGTCCTCCAAGTCCATATCATCCAATTGGGGCCAAAAATATTCGGTTATCATTGAACGGTAGCGATTCCCATTCACAGTAACGTGCCGGTCTTGATCATCACGGAAGAAGTACGGCCCAATGACGCCGCCGGCCCATAAACCACACCAAACCGTAATTTTTTCGGGATGCAATGATGACTCATGGAGTACGTGTGGATTGCTGCCTGACCAATACCGCATATTTTGTTTATTGACGGAGCCCTTCAGCCAGAAATGAGCCTCATCGCTGAAGATGATAAATTGGACTTAGCGCTCTTAACGTTGAGGCCACTGACTCCGAATTTCGGTAGTAAATTTTAATAATTTCGACTCGTTGTTGGCTCCTATATCTTTCCATCATGAAATGCAAACCTTACTGAAGAGAAATGTCAAAAGAGCGCCAAGAAATTCGGCGTCGTTTGCTGTCCCTGTCGGTGCAGTGGCTTAGTGGTTAGTGTGTTGGACTACTAAGCGAGGGGTTCCAGGTTCGAATCCCGAGAAAACTCAAATTCCAACTCAAGGTTTTTTTCCACTGCGCCACCTCTCGCGAACGTCAAACAAACATCCGAGAGTATAACTGTCACGAAAGAGCTTCTC
The DNA here is from genome assembly GCA_948293265.1 of Cheilosia impressa. Classification (NCBI taxonomy): domain Eukaryota; kingdom Metazoa; phylum Arthropoda; class Insecta; order Diptera; family Syrphidae; genus Cheilosia; species Cheilosia impressa. The sequence continues at coordinate 50,132,664 of OX411881.1, read as the reverse complement.
AATAAGTAGATCCCTTCCATTCGTCCCAAAAATGAAAAAACTCAAGTAAAACGAATGGTTGTGAGAAGCTAGGCCCAGGGTCCCTACGGACCTGTTGTGCCAACTATTTTTTTTGCTGTCCCTGTCGCTCTACTTTTGTAGCGTCCCTATTGAAAAACCCTTTACATAGCTTCTCAAACTTTAACTTTTTTGTCACACCGTTTCTTAAACCCTTGCGAAGGAGAAAACGAAAACGAAAGCAGTTGCATAAAGCAAATTTTTGCTTTCGCGTGATTTCTTTCGTTTTTTTGAAATGCGAAAGTGGTTTGCGTTTCGTTTTCTACAGAATTCCACACCAGTTTTCTATGAAGAATCTTTTTGGTTAAGGACTCGGTTCTTCACGAGCTGTGGCGCCTACTTTTTCGCAATTACAAACCTTAAGCTAAAGATTCAAGACCGTCGGTCTCCCTAAGAGTTTTAAGGTGAAGTAATATGCTAATAACTCTATTTCCGTATTTAATTGTTCCGTTTCCATTCACCATTGCCTAAAATGTGCTTCTTTCGTATTTTAATTTTAAACCCAAATTTAAATTTAAAAACAGAGGGCCTTACCAATAATCATTTTTAAACTCCGCGCTAAGTATTTGGTAGGTCAAAATATGCAATTTTGTAGGGACAATTTTGCAATTGTGGGTTCGAAAAATTTTGCCTGGACGCTAAAAATGATTATTAGTATAACGGAGAGTTTCCAGACTTTGATAAGTTATTTTTATTTGTAAGGCATGTTGCCAAAACAAATTTTTGGCGTCTCTCACTTTTGTAAGTCCCCGCCATTTGGTATACAGTACAACTTTGAACTTCCTTCCGTTTAACTTTCAAAAAGAAACCACGAATCCCAATAACTACATCCGACTAATGAAGTGAAAAAAAGGGGAATAAACATCACATCGACCGTTGTGCTAATGAAAAACAACAAAGAAACAAATAAAAACTACTCACACCGGTCGGTCGTGCATTGCAACCCAATCGTACAAGAACCAAATGTAACCCGACTCGAAACGTTCGCCCACGTTCTACATCGTACTCGAACCAGACGAATGCGAATGCATTGCGCACAGCATCCGCAAAGAATGGTTAAGTGTTGGGCGTGCGCGCGCTCTTTTCATTCATAAAGCGAATGCAAAGCCAAGATTTGTTTAGATTCCCCGCACAAGTACTCGAACTATAGACTGGCACTCGCACTTGTGTAGATGTAGATCCATATGTCATTCCCGTTTACTGTAATAAATCGGGGAGAGCATTTAATGAATTGGTATACTCGCACATATATATAAAAACAAGTGTCGCAGTGTTTTGCAGTGGCCTATGGTTTTGATGTTGAAATTGCTCAACTACATGGCTAGTTAGACTTAATGATTGCGTCCAGAGTTAGACAGCCATTTGCATAATTTAAGTGTCGGTCATTGATCTGAAATGGTAGAATGCATGTGGGCGAGTTATGAGATTCGTGTCAGGTGGTTTTCAACTATAATCTATCCATTCGAAGAAGATACAGCGAGAGGCGTGAACTTGAACATCGTTTAACAGCGTCTTCCACTAATTGAGGTTAATAGACGTCATTGCAAATGAATTTAGGCATTCGGATCAGCAGTGAACTATTTACATAGTTGTGGGTTTGACATTATGAAATATTTAGCTGTATAGGAAGAGTATTCCTCATCGGACGCTTTGTTTAGTGGATTTCAAATAGAAGTATGACACAGCCACTAAGTTTAGTTCCCACTATACGCCATTGGACCCACACGCCGTCGATCCACGCACTTGTTGACGTTGTTTCATGAATGAACATGCTATTTATTATGTAAATATTGGCTCTTGTTGGATGACCAAGATAGGCTTACAAAGAATTTCACTGTGAATTCAAGGCAATGAACGTTATGAAGTAGTAGGAGGACTACAGGGTGAACCAAATACAAGTTTCTTTTTAAAAATGCAATAAAATTGGAAACAGAAAATTGTTTCCCATTTATTATGGCTTTATTATTGAGAGCAAATATTCCCATTAATTATGGAACACAACGGCGTTCAAGTTGCTGCATCGGCTGGCTTCGCAGTAGCGCATTCGGTCACTCCAATTTTCCAAGACCACTGTTTGGGCTACACAACACTCACTTTGGAAATACGTTTTCAATATTTCCCACCGTTGTTCAAGCGTAAAGCGGCTCATTTTGTTCCGCGGTGTTATGATTATGAATTTCTGTCAAGATTTCGAGCGGGAAACAGCTGTCAGTGTCAAAACGACCTATATGACTTTTTGAAAACAAGAAACCACAAGATGGCCCACCCTTTATAGTTTATTGTACCACATAGGACATGATGGGAAATGAGATCTCTATAGATGCCTTGTGACACATCACGGTCGGTCAAATTAGTTTAATAGGGCTTTTATTCTTCCCGCATTCTTCCATTATCTTGTAGTTACATATATGTAAAAGAAAAAACTGTTGCTTAAGGTACGACCAGGCGGTTTGTAGATATACACAAATTTCATTTTCATTCACATTTTGTTATCTTTTTACGTTTAAGCCTAGTACGCTGCTCGCGGTTAAATTAAGCCTCCATACAAAAATGTCTGCAAAGATAAAATTAAGCCAAGCGGTTAAGCAAAGCAGTACGCATTTCAAGCTAAATTTGTTAGCAACGTAAAATCTCCACAGAATTTAAGTAAGCTTATTAATGCAAAATATATTTTTCCACAGCTAAATTTTGACAGATCAGAAAAAATATCGGTATTCGCAACAAAATTTCAAACGAAAGCAAATTAACAGTAGCAAGTCAATGAGCTTTTTTTTGACGGAACTTACACTGTCAAAATTAAGCGAACATTAAGCGAAGTGGTGGAGAAAAACATTGGAGAGGAGCTTAATTTAGCTTTGCTTGAACAGCATACTAGGCTTTAAATGTTAAGAATGTGCAGATGCAAAATTGTTCAGTGCGCTGAAATAAAATTGCACAAAATCGTAAACAAACTCCACGCTAGCTGTCAGTTTTTCAGTTGATCTAGTTAAACCTGGGAATATAAACGCTTAGCTTTCGCAAGAATTCGTTAAAGTGCTGACGAAACGCCTGATGCTGTTTAACCTTTTGGTGCAGTAATGCTCTTGATTTATTTATACGTCGCCATCCCATTCGCTAAGGAAAAGTAGGTATGCTCACTTAAGAAAATTTGACCTCTACACTGCGCAATATCGGGCCATTGGTCAACTGAACGTCGCGTTGTATTGAAATTTATAGTTACAAATGCATTCTGTAAGTTGGCATGACTGCTTTCCCTTTTTTACAAGAACACATTTGGCCGCATTCAAGAATCTAGTTCTCTTAAGTCGACTAGATTGGTCTGGATGAGATGTAACCTGAACGCAAAAACTTGATTGGTCGGGAACGTCACTTTTTCTGCATCAGCCACATATGCGAATTGTCAACTTAGTACTCAGTCACGAATTTCTTGACTAGATTCGTCGGCTAGCCCTCCATAAACGTCAACTGAAACAGCTGCTCATTTGACCGATTTCCCCCAATCAAAACCGAGATTCACTTAGTGAGAGAGCTGTCAGACTTACTAAACTAGATACTTGAACGTCCCCATTCAGAAATATATTTTAACCCAAGTTTTTACAGCGTAACGATTTTATTAATCCCGCTTAAAAAATCTACGAACGATTGTTTTAATTCTTGGAATACATTGCATTCTGCCTCTTGCCTTAGGTATTCTTACCTAGGCACCTAAAAAACAAAATTAACTTTCGGAAGAAGAAGCAGAACGTTCTTGAAGGTCGGCTGCCGTTTAAAAGAGAATGCCAGGAAATGCATCCCAGGAAAGCGTCAAATATGTGACAGATGGGTAGATCTTAAGAAATATCTTAGGGTGCAGACACATGGTTGATTTAAACCTGCCGGGTAGATGTCGAAACACAAGAAAGCGATAAAACAATATACCTAAAACAAATTCACATCCATATCTGGCAAACCAATAGGCAAACTCAAAGTCTCACCTATACCTTTCCGCCCAGGCTCTCATTTCCATCGAGTCTCAAACAGTTTTAGCGCGTATTTTCATTCACAAAAATTCAATTCATAAATTGTACTAAACAGGCTGACAAATAAAATTCGACAAATACCTACATATCTGCGACGGTTTTTACGTAGGCAAATCTGCGGCCCGCGTATGCGTGACGCTGCAGGAACCGCACATATGCAGGCTTGTTGCACATGGTACATGTCTACCTTTAATACACCCTTTCATCAAAATGCGTTACGAATGTTGTACATATGTGGATATATGTACTACTTGAGCTAGGAGTTATTTCATCTTTTTGCAAAGAGGCTGACATTGTGTGGGATGACCGGCGCGATAGACTGGCGATCTTTTTATTCGATTTTGCGTCAGGTTAAAACGACAGAAAGTCTAGCAGCGGCATAGGAAACGACAAGCCCACGTAATTCATATAACATGGTGTTGCTTTGCCTTTATCCTATGCTGCTGCTGTTGCAGCTATCCACTCAAATGCTTTAAGCAAATAAATAAACTGCCCCCAAAGTTGCAGCCCTATGTGTGTGTTTGCGTGCTCTGCCATGGATGTGGTAGTTGCCGAGCCAGTGGATGCCTGTGCCTACACTTAATTCCGTGCCTTCGAAGCACGACGTCGCGACGCCTCAATGTGGATAGGATAGCGAGTGGCACCGGGCACAGGCAAGCTTTGCTTCAATTCGTAAACTGCGAACTAGCGCATACGTATCTCTGTATCGGGAAGATGTGATTTTTAATTATTATCATCACGTAAGCTCCTTGTCATTGGGGTTTCTGCGAGTGGTGCTACCGTCAAAAATATTTTTTATTTTATTTTGTTTTCGCTGTACAGAGATCGTGTGGATTGCGATTAGTGCGGTGTTGGTAACAAGATGGATTTTCTACATCCCAGTGTCAAGGTCTAAATCGTGAAACAATTTGACATTTTTAAATCCCATTTGCATGTTTCTTTTTTTATATTTTGTTTCGACTTTTCTGCGAAAATACTGCCAACACTGTGTCACTTGAAAATTGTATCACTCCGTGTTCGGAATGTCTCGCGCAAGCAGAATTGAAAAATTGCAATTGTTTGCTTAATTATACAATCACGTTTCGGAATTAATAAAGGCAAATGGAAATTTATTGTGCTTTGATTAGTTAGCCTTGTAATTTATATCGATAGGGTATGTAAATTGTGTTCGTTATGTAGGTACATATACATATGTGTGGCTTCTAAGTGAACGTAGTTTATTATGCATTCTTTAAATGTTTTTATTTTTTTTTTGCAGACCTCCAATCAATAAGACGTTTGTTAGAGCATGAAACCAGCGGCTCAGTTTGTCCAAGCTGTCGCATATCGTTTGACAAAGGAAAGCGACGGAAACTGATTGACACCTGCGGGCATGAGAGATGCTATTCCTGCATGTTTCGCAACGATCAGTGTCCAATGTGTATGAACAGCTCCTTGAAAGGTGAGTGATGCTTTCAATTGATATTTTTTTTGCTTTGTGATAGCTTTTGTTTGAGTTGACATTTCTTTTTTCAAAAAAATGCTCGAAATAAGTCATATTCTGGCCTAATTTTTTGACAAACATCATCTTTCATTATATGTATTTGTTTGAAATGAACTGGATTAAGCTATCAAACTTGTAATTTTAGCACTAAGTTGATAATTTTAGATAATCGCCTGAAAATTTACGGAATGAGTGCCGTGGTATTCTGCGGTACGACCTTAAGACTATGTAAATGCAATGAGCAAATTAACATCATTAATACAGAAATTCTGCTGTGATTTTTATAGCAGTATTTGTGTTCCAAAGCGTTGTATATTCTACTATTCTACATGCGACTGTAGAGAGAAGTTTTGCAAATTCTCTTGCACTTTCGAAGCGCCTGTAAACAGAAAAAAACTACCTTGTGTAGCAAACTTGTTGTTAAAACCACTCATAAGGTTTGCAAAATCCAAACAAATTTCGATGCGTTGCAAAGCTTAAAGCCTAGTACGCTGCTCGAGCTAAATTTAAGCTCCCATACAAAATTGTCTCCAAAATTTATTAATAAATAAAAAAATAAATTTTAGCTCGAACTAAATAATCAAACTTTTGTTTCAGAATGTACTTTATGTGTCTGTCAAAATTTAGCGCGCCCATTTAATGGGTCGGCACATTTTCTCAAGCTAAATTGTGACAGATGGTTGTGTATTTGTTGTTCTGTTGCGGAAAAGTATGCAAGGATGAGCTTTTTTAATTATTACATGGACGAGAAGTACCTAGAATCGGAAATAGTTAAAATAAGAGAGAAATAAATTTTTTAAGGAATTTTTTTTCAAAGAACAGCTGTTTTCTCTGGCACTTATCCACGACGTACTCTATGTCAAAATTTAGCTAGGACTTTAGCTGATGTTTGGAGAGAAAAGTTGGATAAATAAAAAAATATAAAATTTAGTTTAGCAGATGCAAACTTGACTAAAACGCGTTTGCTTCGTGTTTCAGCGCTCTTGCGTAGAAAAAAATAAATTTTATCCGTTCCTGGTTGCAGTTCAGTGTCTTAAGCTACTAAGCAGAGGATTGCATTTTTTGTACACAACTCCACAGTCAACGCCTCGCGAACGTCTCAATTCAGTCGTCGTTCGAATTCCAGATTAAATTACTTACCAAAAATAAAACTCAGTCATTCGATTGATTTTGACTTATGAGAGATACTAGGCCAAGGGCGCTATATTTTTAATCCGCAAACCGTCTGTTGGTTTGTTGCGCTAAAAAACTTGAAAAATTGTGCGCATTTAAAAAAAACATCAAACCCTGAATTTTTAACAAATGAGGTGTCAAAAGTTGGATAATACTTCTGGGGCTTTCCTTCATAAGTCAAATATTTAAAAAGAAAATAAAACAGTTGACTTAACAAAGTTTTACTAAAACGTTCAATAAAGCAGTACTCGGTCTCGCCATGAGAGCAATAATAAAACAAATAACCTATAATTATTAGAAAAATAAACGATCGCTTATTTGATTTTCCTTTTTGTCGTGTTTTCTTTACAGATGTCGACTGTAGTAATACCCAAGGCTATGATACGGGCATTGGCGGATCGACATCAACAATTGTTAGTCCTCTGGGGTCGCCACAGCCGCAACTGAGATCACAATTGCGCACAAATGCCGCTGCTTTGTCAAAATATATGCAGGTAAGGTGCCAAGGTGTTTGCTATTCCATTCCGTCGCTATATATGTGTTACGGGCTTTCTGCATGGTGAATGTACGAGATCTTGTTATTTTTAGTTTTTATTAGGCACATGTTTGACTGACATTTAAACACTTTGGAATTGGGTCAGACAAAGATTGTAAAAGATTGTAAAAGTCTCTTTGAAAGCGACTTTGGCTTAAGGATGAACAGATTTGCTGTCACTTGCTTTTTTTTGTCGTCACCATATTTATTTTGAAATGGATTTGTAAATTTAATTGCAAAGTAATGGGTTCCGCTTAGCATGGGAATAGAATGAGGTCATAGACTTTGAGGGTTTTTGTCTTGTTTTTTTTTTACATTTTGATCGCCTTAAAGGCAATTTAAACTTATCGACACTTCAATAGAAGTCTCTATCTGAGATATAAAATGTCAGATAGCAGACCTATCAGCATGACACACAGCACAATGAAACGCACACTTATGCGTGCGTACATTATTTCCAAACAATTGATGGGAGTGTCACACTAAAGTGTGAAAAATGGACTAATCTATACGTATAAATTCCAGAAGATACTCGTATCGTCTTCTACATTTTCACATAATTTTAACAGCGGATTGCCAGATCAATCAAACAGGAGAGTGGGCAATTGCGGTCATTTGATCTGAGCAGGTTCTTTTCGAGTGTTTGACAAATTGTTTCGCGCTTGAAGTTTTGAGGGTCTTGGACGTGGGAAGCGTAATAACAATGTCACTGTTTAGAGACAATTTTTCTCGATTGTAGCCCTTTTTTGAGCTTGATTTGATTATGCCTGCGTCAACCTTTTGACAAAACTATACACAAAACGCATTCAGATGATGGATCGACGAATGTTCCGAATGTGTGTCAACTGAGCTCGTAATTGACTACTGGCGTAAAGCCAGTGAAGAAGCAACTTTAGAAATAGAATCCTTTGATAAAACTTTTGCAGTGGCGAAACAAAAAGTTTTGGAAACTCTTTGAGAGCCTAACTAACTCGTTTTTGAAACGCTACTTGATTTGTTATTCGTATCGAAAGTTATTCGAATTTATTCAATCGATATTATTCACACTTTCGATATCAATAGAGATATTTATTTATTTACGTTGATTTCTTCGTATTCTCTGCTTCAATCAAATCGTGAAACTAGAGTCGAATACCATTCGAGTATAGAAATTCGCATATAGTTTTCTAGCAAAATAATTTATACACATAAAATAATAATACCAACAAATAGAAGCTGTGTAACAAAATAAATTTATTATTCATTGATAAATAAAAGAATGGAGTTCATTTGAGTGAACGTTCATGTACAGGGTGGGCCAAATACAAGTGTCTTTTGAAAAATGTAATAAAATAACCAAAATTACAAATTTTCCATGTATTATGTCTTTATTATGTAACACAACGTCGTTGAAGTGGCTGCCTCGGCTGGCATCGCAGTAGCGAATTCTGTCAGTCCAATTTTCCAAAACCTTGTTGATGGCTTCGGGCTGTAGCTCACGGACTACTTCGATGATATTGGCCCTAAGTGCTTGAATTTTTTCCAGATTGTTGACATAACATCGGTCCTTCCCACAAAAAAAAGTCCAAAGGGGTCAAATCGCAACTCCGAGGCGGCCAATTGACATCGCCAAGACTGCTGATAGCACGATTTAGGAATTTGGTGCGCAAAAGATCTATTGTGACATGGGCTGTGTGGCATGGCGCGCCATCCTGCATAAACCAGAGCTCGTCCAAATCCATGTCTTCAATTTCAGTACAAAAAAAGTCGGTTAACATGGCGCTGTAACGCCCACCGTTGACCGAAACGGTGTCCCCAGCCTCATTTTCGAAGAAAAATGGTCCAATGATGCCACCACTCCACAATCCGCGCCAAACTGTCACTCTCTGTGGATGCATTTTGTTCGTTAACGTAGCCGCCGAGATGAAAATGCGACTCTTCAGCAAAGATGATTTTTCGCCCTATTAGGGCACCCACTTTGAAAATACGTTTTCAATATTTCCCAACGTTGTTCAAGCGTAAAGCGACTCATTTCGGTATGATAGTGACTTTCTGTCAAGATTTCGAGCGGGAAACAGCTGTCAGTGTCAAAATAACCTATGATTTAAAAAGAAACCACTAGATGGCCCACCCTTTAATTCTTCGCTCGATGGATTCTCCTTGACTCGATATCCAAAAACATCTTAAATTCCTGAAAAAATCATTGCATAAATGAGTACGAAAGGCTAAAGTCTTGGGCAGCGTTACCTTCGGAACGCTTTAGAGTCATTTTGACTCCTGGACTCCGAAATTATCTTCTTAAAAATCAGTGAATTCCGACTCCTTTTAAAAACGTAGAACGTTCTTGCTACAATTCAACATTGTTTAGCCTATTAAATTGAAATCGAAAGAATTTGTTTTTACCTGCATTTGATTAATAATAAATAACAGTGCGTTTCTCTAAAAAAGATAAGAAAAAATCTATTAAGAACGGAGTGGGCCTCCTTTTTTGATTGGATTTGACTGGATTTTGCTTTCTGAAAATTTTCAGAGGGAATGCTGGTCTTGGGGTCTACAGCATTTTCAAAGAGAGCGGTATTAGCTTTCATTTGAGATACGTTTTACGTCGTGACTAAATACGGTTTTTATACTAAAAGTGATAGTCCAAATAGATCCAACATGGCATCGAATTGACAGTCTCCTAACCTTAAAACTAGTCGGACGTATGGTTGTAGTTTGAATCCGACTTTATTATTTTTTTGACAAGATAAACTTTCAGCTGGTGAGCGTAGGCGAAACATGACATTTTCGTTGCAGAGTGGTACATCTTGAGATCCCTTCCATTTACTGAAACGCCTGAAATTTCGCCCAGATTAAACTACGCCACTCATACAATCCTCTAAAGTGAGTCGTATCGATTGACAAAAGCCACAAAATCGTCAGCAACTTACTGCCAAATTGACGAGTGACATTTATTTCCTTTGATTCCCACGGTCAAAATTCTGCTTCCCTTTTTATTTTCTCTGTGGACAAAGCGGCAACATTGAAACTTTCTTCTATTGACTCGAACCGCGCAACAACAATGTCTGCCCAGCTCTGTTGTGGTATCTATGACCGCTATTTTGATGCGATGTGAAAATAAATATGCAACGCAAGACAACAGATTTGACTGGATTTTCAAGAGTGTCATATCGGCTCGACAGTCGACAGTAATTTCATTTCAATTCTGACTGAAATTTATTTCCCTTACCAAAATGTAATGGCCGGTTTCTCCATATCTCGTCTTCTTCTTTTTTTTTTTGTTCTCTTACCTCATTCATGACATCTGAAGAGGTGAAATTGTTCACAGATTTCTTTTAAATCGGAGAGCCATTCACGTTGCTACAACTTAAATGCTTCAAGTGTATGCTTTTATGTAAATTTACCACGTATTTTTTTTTTTTTTCTCGCATATTAAAGAAGTCCATTCTCCATTCACTCTTTTATGTGCAATTAATTCTCGATGTTGGCCACTATGTATCACAAACAACATACAGCCTATCAGACTTACCGTCGTCAGCGGGCCAGTAGTTGTAAAAGCCAGTGAACAGTGTGTTGTCTATTTCGTAACACCGATTCACGCTAAATGTAACCTCATAACTCAGCTGAAATAGTTGGCTTTGCATTGAAGTTGACCTGCAGTCGTTGCTGACTGCTGACTGCTGACTTGTTGCACGGTTTGCATGTGATGGTGGTCTCTTTGAACCGACTGGACGTGGACAAGCGCGCACAAATCTATATAAGCTCTTGTAGCGAAAATTATGGAAAAATTGTGTTTAGAGTCAACACACAAATCTAAATACAGTTGAAGTTTGTAACGAACACAGGTTTTATTACGTTTATCTCGATAAGTTTCTGTTGCAACAGCTCCGCGAGAAAGAGGCAGAGGATAAGGACCGTTAAAAGCCCGACACTTAAGAGCGGAAACGTTTACACTAGGTACAGTAGTTATAATTTTGTTTCGTTCCCAGACTAAAGTCGCAGTCCTTTAATCGGAGCCAGTTTCGTTCGGATAACTATACAGGCGGGGTCGCAGCATAATATTAATTTCAGTAATTGGGCGTTCAGCTGAGCCTCGATGTCTGTTAGAATCGCGGAACGAATACTCGTACCAGTCGCGATCGAGTAGGTAATGATGTAATTCATAAAAATAAATATCAAATCCGTAGGTAAAGTCGCAGGTACTCGTATCTGACTTCATTAGCTGCATCGTAATAAATTTTCTTGTTACTTGGCCCAACACTGTAACACTGTGCGCGCGATAATCACTAAAAAGATCGAGTTTTTTATGTTTGTTGTGTTTCGGTTTTTATGCTTTCGATGTAAATTGGGACACGGTGTTGAGTCGGTATATACAGACACGTATAGGTGTACGAATGCACGAAGTGGGTAGGTACAGAAGATGAGAAGAAATGGAGAACGATATTAATTGAAAAAAGTTTATCAGTTCAATCAATCAGTGAGCCTTTATAAATCAGAGCTATGGCTTTTAACTTTCTTTAGCGGTTGTAGTTTTAATTGTGCCAGCTACGAAATGAAAACAGATGCGCCCCATACAGTTTGAATAGCCCCGTGTCCTTTGCATCTATACTTTTGCAAATAATACCTGCCTACTCAGCGAACTCCCTCCCTAAGCTGGTTAAGCGACATCCAGATCTGGGCCAACCGCAGGCACCCAGGGAGTTTTTTTTCGAAAAGACTCATTTTACTAACTCGGACTTAAAAATCAAATGAAATGCAAGTCGTTTACGACAAGCAAAAAACAGAAAAGCGCTCAATTTGTAGCCGACATTAGGCGTGTTTTATTGGGCTTCGATCTCAGCAAAGCAAAGAAAGTAGGATTTTCAGCACATATATTACAACAACTGCTGCGAGTCTCGAAGTGTCAAGTAGAGCGTAGTTGTTGTAATTGTGTGCTGAAAATCCTACTTTACTTTGCTTCGCTGAGATCGAAGCTCAAAGAAACAGGCCTATTCTACAACTCACACTGTTCTAATGCAATGTCACAAAGTGACAGCTTTGACTTGTCTAAATATTTATTCATCGATTATGGCGTTTTTTATTGAAAATCCGAGAGAATTGCCCCGAAATTCTGAAATGGTCTTTTTTTAATGAAATTCTTCGGAGCACTTTTGTAATTGGACATCATCGGCCTTACTAATAATCAAAACACTAATGTCGACGATTAGCTGGTTTCCAGCTTTAGGAAAAATGTACAGCATTAATGAAATGGTAACAATAAACAATAAGACCTCAACATTACCTAGTCCGACAACTTTTTTATAATCTACTACATTTGTTGTCATTGCAGAATTCGAAATTTTATAATTTGTTTTCATGAAAAACAACGTCAATGGTATATTTCACAACGAGGATTTTATTCTAAAAAATGGAATACATAATAAATTGCAACTTAATTTGCCCAACAGATGTCTTTTAAAGTCTTTTTTGAAGCTTATTACAATCAAAAAGCAATCCGCTGATCTGTCAAATATCATATGCAAATCAGTAATGCCCTACGCCCTCGATCGGACAAAGTTTTCGGTACTTTTTACAGTACGCTTTCCTTTGTTTTCTAGTTCTTCACAACTGATTTATGTGTGAATTTGTGTCGTTTTAAGATTTCGTTCAAATTATTCAATATACGGAACACAGTTTATTAGAATGCTTTGATTTATTCGTAGGCTGGTGGTTGTCAAAACTTATTGGAAATCTAAAGATCGCATTTGAATCGGTAACAAGTGGATATTTTCGAAAGAAATAACGAAACAGAGCTTGCAAAAGTATACGGAAGTTTGAAAATAAATACTATTTGATCTTTTAAAATTTGTAAAGCTTATGTTTCTTACCTAATTCAGGAAACTTAAAAACCGACAAATATAAAGCCGGGGACATTCTTCTACACAAAAGCTGATTGTAAGATTAACTCAATTTTGACATAAGTCGACTTATGCTGTTTTTCCTTCTTGCCACAGATTTGTTTATTGGTAAACGGATTTTGGAAAGTGTCGAGTCTTTGCGTAAGCTGCCAACTACAGTTGATTATTTGTAAGGCCGCTTTGTGAGATTTGGTTTTCTGTTTACTTTAACAGGCCAAATCAATTTATTTCAATTTCAGTTTACAGTTTGCACGCGTAATTGTATATTTTCGGATCACAAGTGAAAATTTTGTTTCTCATAACACAATAAACATTTTAATCTGACATTTTGGTGAGTTCAGGGCAATTCTCTAAAAATATTCCGGACAATTCTGTTGTGGTAAGAATCGACCTGAAAGTGCACTCTTTGTTTCAATGAAACATAGAAAGAACACTTCTAGATTTGATCTTTTTATAAAAAGGACAGTTCTTTTCTTAAATCGAACGCCATTAGACTCTGCGGAAAATTCCCGCGTATTTTTTTGCGACAATAAGTCGTATAAGCCAAGTTATAAAAATAAATAGTTGGCGCAACAGGTCCGTAGGGATCCTTGGCCTAGTCCCCCACAACCATTCGTTTTGTGTGAGTTTTTCATTTTGAAGCTGATTGGAAGGGATCTACAATTTTATGCCGAGTCTAAACGGCTAATTGAGAAGCTCCTTCATGTGCCAGTTACGGCCATATTATTCTCTCCGCGCCTAACTCAGGTTTAAGTTAACTTTACACCCGACCATTAAATCCGCATTTAAACCTGTGTCCATATTTTTCACTGAAAAACATGCATTAAACCCGCTGGATTAAAAGTGGATTTAAATTCGGATTTGAAACACTCTAAACCGTTTTTAATCCATTTTAAACCTACATAATGTCAAATTTCACAGAAAAAAGACATTTGCTTATTGTTTTTCGTCAGTCGTCACTTGAAAATTTATTTGATTTGTTTTGTGACATTCATCATCACCCAATTCCTGTCGAATCATAGAATGTAGCCTCCAAAATGTCTCTTTTTTCAACCGGAAATATATCCAAAAATCCACTACATTGAGTCGTCGATGCAAGCCCTTTTTTTCGTTCAATACATTCGACTACGAGGATGAGCTGCTGTTTCATTAGCTCTCCGAAAAATTCGTCTTCTGACGACGAATACATCAACATTTCATCCATTTTACGAATGAAATCCTTTTTTTAGCTTCTTGCTATTTTTTTTATTTGCTATCTCACTTTTCTTATTTTTTTGCGCCCTGCTAGCGACTAAATGTCAATATTATAAAATTGAGTTTTAACCCGAGTTAAAGTACCTAAACTGGTCTTCGGAGGGCAGTCTAAATTTAATCGGACTAAAAGCTGTCGAGTTTTCAAAAAACTGGGCTTATGCGCGCGTTTAACCACTGAATATTATGGACTTGGGTTTAATTTTTGGGTTAAACTGACTTAAATCCGGGTGTAACTTTAACCCGGATTAAAGGGAGCGAATAATTTGACAGTTATGCTCTCCGAAGTTTGTCAGACGTTCGCGAGGGGTGGCGCAGTAAAAAAATAACTTTAGGTTGTAATTTTTGGTTTGCAAAGAAGTCGCGCAAAATTTGACAATCACACTATTCATGGAGTCGACAAAGAAAATATGCCAAAAAAATGCCCAGTAATATTTTTTACAGATGACATTGTTTCTATCGCATGTGCATACAGTACATACACACATAAAACCTCCTCCCGACAATATCGGTCGGTCACTGCCATGAACTCTTCCTGTTCTCCGCTGCCATGGCTTGCTTCATTGATCAACTTGCATACGCCAAAGAAGCAAATCGCCAGGAAACTTCAGTATGGACCTACTGATGGTTACACAGTTTTTGTCAGGTTCTAGTTTTCTGCATAGAATAATCATCAACAAAAAACACATCCCATGTCTGCCCGCTCAAACAGGTCAATCCACATAAACAGGTAGGAAGAAAAGGAGATAGTAGAGAACTGTTATGCACGATCAAGGTAGCCACTCAGTAAAATGTGTATACATACTCCACACACACACCGCGTCCATCCGTGGAATGGTCCATTGAGACCCGTCTCCACATGCGAGCCAACTGAGCTTGCATCTATAGCTATACCTACTTATATCTTATGCGTTTTTAATTATGATTGAATCTTAACGAATAACCGCATACATGTAACACTGAAACATAAAACTGGTATACGAGTTTCTTTGTGCAGCATCCCACAACCCGGCCGGTCCGAAGATGACTCATATATACACATGAACTCTTCCAGAGATAGCGATCTTTTCTGCACAACCACCTCCTGAGCATCATACCTCTGAGGTTCTGTTCTGTACACGGTTTGGTGATTTCTTTTCCCGGGAATGCTATCCATTTGAAGTTGTCCAGAGCGACTTTTGTGTGTGGGTCTGTTATAATGAGGATTGTGTATGCTGTTGCGATAATAATTCGTTTCCTTTCTCCTTTGTCTCTTATTAATAAACTGGCACATAAATTATATAAATCCAACCTTATAATCGAATGCGCATACATCCACTTACTCAAGCTATGTGATTAATGACTTTCGCAGAATCGCCAGGAGTCGATATCACCGGATTTCAGATACGCTAGCGTTGGCAAATTACCAAAATCATTAAGTTCCACCACTGGAACAGCCACAACCACAGCATCATCATCGGGCAATGACAACTTTGGAGAAATCGCAAATGCAGCGGCAGCATCGTTTGCTACACCACCACCGACTAGGAGAAGATTTTTCAATCATAAAAATTTAAGGAGTGCACTGACCGGCGGTCACCGGAGAACGGCATCGAATGGTTGTCCGATTGATACGTCATCGATTTTATCCGGTAAGTTATCGTTTATTTTCTCTATCAAACTAAATAAAAAAATAAACTAAAAATGATACAACGTTTAGAACATACTGTAATTGAACAGCATGGGGCAAAAGTAATCGGACGTTGTTTGCAATGAATTTTAGGTGAATCAAAGCAAGGAACAGCCGCGTTCCCGCGATGAGTGGAATTTGTGTCAAACTCTCGCATTGTGTGGGAATTTTCACAACAATCAGTTCAGTTAATCGACTGACTAACGTATTTCGTTTCACTTTCGATACAGCTAGATATTGTTCTCTTTCGTTTTAGCGGAATAATCTGTTCTGTTTCTGTTTAAGAATGGAATTGGATGTGTACCGCTCTCGGCTATTGGCACTTTGTAGCTGTGTTTGTTTTTTTTATTGTTTTTGTGATTGAATACAATAGAAACAACAAAATAAATAATAAACTGCCTGCGGGTAGGCGAAAAGCTGTCATCGGTGTCATTATTAGAAATAAATGACGTTTGGAGATGTTAGTCGCAGTGTGATACCTACCCATCTATTAGAGAATGCCGCTTTGTGCCTACAGCTAAAAGACAGGTCGTTTTTAGAAGCCAAAATGTTTAATCGATTGAATTTGATTAAATGAATTAAATTCATTCATTTTTCGGTTTTGAAAGTAAAGTAACGCTTCTCGAGCTAAATTTTCGCTCCCATACAAAATTCTCTCCAAAATTTAGCTGAGCTAAATCTAAGCGAACCCATTTAGCTGAGTGGTACGCAGCTCGAGCTAAATAATCAAACTTTTGTTTCAGAATGTACTTTATGTGTCTGTCAAAATTTAGCGCGCCCATTTAATGGGTCGGCACATTTTCTTAAGCTAAATTGTGACAGATTGTTGTGTATTTGTTGTTCTGTTGCGGAAAAGTATGCAAGGATGAGCTTTTTTAATTATTACATGGACGAGAAATAGAAATAGTGGAAAAAAGAATGAATTAACTTTTTGTAGGAAATTCTTTCAAAGAACAGCTGTTTTCTGTGACACTTATCCAAGGCATACTCTGTGTCAAAATTTAGCTAGCACTTTAGCGGATGTTTGGAGAGAAAAGTTGGAGACCAGATAAAATTTAGTTTAGCTCGAGCAGCGTACTACGCTTAAAGCTTAAATAAAACACACACAGCGATACATTTTTGATGAAAATTCTAAACTTTGAACTCTTCCATTAAGCGGGAAATACAATATCATTCAAAAGATCGCCTCGGGAAGATTCGCAGCATGCTTTTCTTTTGAGGTCATTTTTAACCACTTTTTCGCGGTATCGCGGGCGGTATCTCGGCCATAACTTGAGCAATGTTGGTTTTTAATGTGCGTTTAGAGTTCGGGGATTATTCGCGAAAACACGGTCTTTTGCGTAGCCCCACAGAAAAAAAATCTAAAGGTGTCAAATCGCATGATCTGGGTGGTCAATTGACGTCGCCAAAACGTGAAATTATACGCGACCAGGAAACTTCTCAATAAAGCCATAATTGGTCGTGTTGTGTGGCTTGTTGTTCCGTCTTGTTGGAACCACATATCGTCCAAGTCATGATCTTCAATCGCTGGCCAAAAAAAATCGGTTATCATTGGAACCCCGGGAAATCGATATATATATTCCGATCATCAGCAACACTTACAGCAGCAATACTTTCGACTGATCGTGCATTAGGATGATGCACATGCCTTACGCCATCAGTAACGCTTCCACTCTCTTCAAATTTCTTCACAATTTTCCCCATTGCTTGAGTAGTCGGTCGATTATGACGTCCATAATCATCGCGTAGTGCGCGAAAAGTAGCTACGTTTGAATCACCACTTTTGTAGTAAGTTTTAACAATTTTAACCCGTTGTTCGATTGTAAGCGACCCATTGTCGTAAATGGCAAACATTTAACTAATATTATGACACCTCAAATGACAACTGAGTTTGGCAGGTGTCAAAAGCCAGCGCTACCAACTTGAAACCACGAAATGAATGACCCTGCACATTGGGGACGTTCAAGTATCTAGTTTAGTAAGTCTGACAGGGACAGCTCTCTCACTAAATGTATCTCGGTTTTGATTGACGTTTACAGAGGGCTAGCCGACGAATCTAGTCAAGAAACTCGTGACTGAGTACTAAGTTGACAGTTCTGATATGTAGCTGCCGCAGAAAAAGTGACGTTCCCGACCAATCTAGTTTTTGCGTTCAGGTTACATCTCATCCAGACCAATCTAGTCGACTTAAGATAACTAGATTCTTGAATGCGGTTATTTTTTGATCTGCAAGAACGAGAAAAAAAACTGCAAGAGCTTACTTTTGTCCCATACTGTACAATCGGTTCACTGGTTAGGGTTGGCTATCAAGCCGAGGTTAGCATACTTTTTTTCGCCGCATGACTACCTATACCTATATATGATACATGTGCAGTACAAGACATACTATCGCTCAGCCCAAGCATACTTTCATTCATATTATATTAAGGAAACAATCACAATCCACTGGAAACATCAACGTGCTCCGATTCTGTTGTTACCCGCCGCCGCCGCAAGGCCTTCAGCAACATCAACCTAACCGGAGGAAGTAGTGAAAATCGTCTAAATCGATTAAGCTTGGCCGGAACGTCCATCTACGCTGGCCACCTATCATCGTTGGTCTTTGGAAAGATCAAATCTCTGTGGAATGTGAACTCATCGACGACTAGTTCGGGCCTCAATCAGTTAGCAGGCAGGCAACTCCCTTTTTCATTATTCTGAGTGTTTTTGTGCTATTGGCATGTTTTCTTTAAAAATATTTACCTTTTGCACGGTGTGGCTTTGTTGTTGAGCGTTTTTTCTAGAAGAGATTTTTGACAATTGCTCCGTTTTAATTTGAGATTGTTTCTTGTAGGTGGCGTTGGCGACGGAATCAATCTGCCATCGGTTTCCAGTGAAAAGCAAAATGACGACGAGCTGCGGGCGAGGCTGGGCCTGTTGCTGGACTCGGGGAAATCGAACAGCTCAACAAACATCAGTCCGGACTCTCAAACGCTTACCGAGTCGTCGGAATACACTGACGCCAATGGACGTTTCAAGTCGAAGGACTACGCGAAGACATTCGGCAGTCAGTTTTCGGTTGCGGCAAAAGAGGACGCTGGCAGTATTGTTGGGAAATTCAAGGCGTTTTCAGTCAGCGATCGAGGTGATTCATTTGATTCTCCGAAAATGCGAAAGACTGTTGTTAGGCGATCGGCGCGCTCTCAACTGCGGAATGCTGGTGGGGTCTACAAACCCTCCACAGCACAATCGGTGCAGCTACCTCTTAAGCCGCTATTTTTCGAAGTGCCCCTGCAGGAACCAGACCCGCCTTTCATAGGCCGACAGTGGCTTCTTCGAGAGTTGTCGAATATATTGACAACCACCGAAACGCCGGGAGTGTTGATCAACGGTAACCCGGGCACAGGGAAGACTGCTCTTGTTCTGCAACTCGTGGAGTACTCATGTTTCGGACGTCGCAAAGATGTCCCGTACACCGAGACGGACGGAATCTATTGCCAGATAAACATAGGCCATGATAGGCTGAAAGCGCTTGCCTCACACATTGTTGGTTATCATTTTTGCCAAGCTGACACGAATCTCACGTGTCTGGTGCCAGATTTTGTGCATTCGCTTGCCGCCCAGCTGTGCCAAGCTCCGCAACTGGTCGCCTATCGACAGTACCTGCTGAACGAGCCCCATCTGCAGGACATACTCTGCGTAAAGGAATGCATTGCCGATGCCGAACGAGTGATGCGCATGGCTATATTGGAGCCACTGACCATTCTGAAGCGGTCGGGAAAGATTGCCTCCAAGACTTGCGTGATTTTGATCGACGCCCTGTGTGAGGCAGAATACCACCGACCCGATCATGGACACACAATCGCCACTTTCATTGCCAAGATGACGCAGTACTTTCCCTCGTGGCTGAAGGTAGTCGCCACTGTGCGAACGCAGATGCTGGAGTTCGTCAAGGGACTGTCCTTTACGAAGATGACCCTGGATAGTTGGGCTTCAAATGATCTCTTGCAAAAGGACATGCTGGACTACATAACATTCCGAGTGAATCACAGCGCCGACATCCAGAATAACATTGCGGCCGCGATAAAGGAGAACAGTTCGGGCCAGATGAAGTTCATTGGTCATTTGCAGGCATTGACCAAGGGCTCGTTCCTATACGCCAAGCTAATTCTAGATCTCATCGAACGCGGCCAACTGGTTATCAAATCGACCAGCTACAAAGTACTGCCAGTTTCGTTGGCGCAGATATTTTTGCTACACTTCAATTTACGCTTCCCCACAGGATCGAGCTTCGAGAAGGCAGCTCCAATTCTGAATGTGTGTCTTGCCGCACTTTACCCGTTGACGCTGAGTGAAATCTATTACACGATGTGCGCGCTGAAGACCGATGAGATCATCAACTGGGACGAGTTTCTGTTGCGCTTTAAACTCCTCGATGGATTCCTGGTGAAGCGCATAGACAACACCTACATGTTCTTTCATCCTTCGTTCAGAGAGTGGCTGATCCGGAGGGATGACGGCGAATCTCTGAAATTCTTGTGCGATTTTCGGCTCGGGCATGCGGCAATAGCGTTCCGGTTGTCAAGACTACAATCGCCGCTAGACGCCGAGCAGACACTAGAACTCGGTCATCACGTCCTGAAGGCGCACATCTACAGGAATTCTAAAGGCCCACCGTCGCCCAGAGATATGCAGTCCTTTTGGATTGCCAGTGTCACGGAGTCGATATCGGCTGCATTGGGCTCGCTCAGAAACGTGTACAACCCGAACATGAAGGTGTCGCGCCTTCTTCTGCTCGCTGGTGCTTCGCCCCATTACCAAACCGAGTTTATGGGTGATGCGACAATACTGTGCATAGCCGCCCACGAGGGCATAGTGCCGATGGTGAGTTTGTTGTTGGAGTTCGGAGCTGACGTCGAGCGAACCAACAGCCAGGGCTGCACGCCGTTGATTTTAGCGGCTATGAAAGGCCATTGTGATGTGTTGCGTCTACTGGTTGCTGCAGGCAGCAGCCTTGGACAAACAGACACAACGCAAAGGTGCGCCCTCGTGCATGCGGCCAGAACTGGAAGACTGAACGTTGTTAAATATCTGCTGGCAAGTGATTGGACGCCGAGGGCTGACTCCAACGATGTCACGCTGGAGAAGGCTATGCAACAGGCCCTGATTGGAGCTGCGTCGCAGGACCACACCACTGTTGTTGAAGATCTGCTCGAGATGGAAAACGTCTACATAAACGACATTGAACCACTGAGTGGCGATACCGCCTTAACAGCTGCTGCGAAAAATGGCTGTGTAGATACTGTGGGGGTTTTGTTGTCTCGCGGAGCAAAGGTCAACGGCAGGAATAAGTCGGGAATCACACCGCTGTTGCTGGCTGTTAAGGAGGGCCACTGGGCTGTTGCCGAGAAGTTGCTACAAAACGGAGCCCAAATCAACGAGGCCGTAACGCCGAGCAAGAAGACTCCATTGATGATAGCCGCAGAGGAAGGGCTCATCGGCATACTGGAGCTTCTCATAGACAGAGGTGCCGCCATCGACGCAGAAGATCACGAAGGCTTCACCGCTCTGTCCTGGGCTTGTTTGCGAGGCAGGCATACCGCAGCAAAGTGCCTCATTGAGAAGGGATGCGACAAGGAACACGCCGACAACAACGGGCGCACTCCACTCGACCTAGCCGCCTATCAGGGATCGGCCAGCTTAGTACAATATCTCCTCGACCAAGGAGCCCGAATCGAACACATCGACATTAACGGCATGCGACCACTCGACAGGGCAATTGCCTGCCGAAATATACAAGTAGTCCAAGTTTTCTTAAAACGTGGAGCCAAACTTGGCCCAACAACCTGGAGCATGGCCATGGGAAAACCAGAAATCCTAGTGGTTCTTCTCAACAAACTACTGGAGGATGGAAATGTTCTTTACCGCAAGAACCGATTCCAAGAGGCGGCCCACCGATACCAGTACGCGCTGAAGAAAATCGTCAACATCGAGAATATATTGGACAAAAACTCCGTCTTTACGCAGCTCCGGGCGAACTTGTTGCTTAACCTATCGCGATGCAAGAGAAAATTAAACGTAAGTTGTCACAAATTCTGTTTTTAAATCTCTTTTTGATATGCTCCATCCTTCTTTCAAGGAACTTGACGAATCCACTGAACTAGCTACACAGGCTATCGATCAGAAACCAACGAGCTACGAAGGTTACTACGCCAGAGCGAAGGCAAAAATGGAACAGGGTGCACTAAATGACGCCTTAGTCGATGCTAATGAAGCCATGCAGAAGGCCGCCCAAAGTGGTGTCTTGCCAGATGTTGTCGAGGTGCTGAGACGAATTCAGAACGAACTCCTTGTGCGAATCAATGAAGCGAATCACGGTAGTGTCGGTGGCGGCTGTATCGAGACTGAGTCTCAAAATGAGATGACCGATTTATAAGTGATTTATACTTGAGCCGCGCGGCGTATTAAACTGTTTTGCACAAATGGAGCGTGAGTACATGGAAAGGCACCTGTACCTACATAATTATAGGTGTATGGCGGGTGGTATTTTTTAAATGTACTTTCCAAACCTTATTTTTAAACTGCGACAGCGAATAAACGGTGCGCTTTAGAAATAGGGCTGTAAAGATTCAAAAAAGAGAAAGAGGGGTTGAATTACCGCATACATGACTGAATTTGTTATTGTTTTGCGTGTAAAATCCACAAAATTCAGCGGTAATTCGACCCCAGCATTCCTGCTGCTCTGCTATTTATGCAGGAGTGCATATTCCACCAATCTTTCAATCTTTACTCCCATTCCCACTCACGCCGTAATTACGCATGAATATTTTTACTGTGAGAATATTGTGCGTGCGGCTTTAATTGTTGTATGTATTATGTTATTGTACAATTTCTTCTGTGTAATTTTATGTATTGTATAAGTAAATCAAATATTTATGTACCTACGTATGCATTTGTATAAATAAAGCAAAATTATCGAGCCACAATCTTGGAATTGAATACGAATACAAAACACGGTTTGCTATTTTATGTAGATTTTATTTAAGCAAAAAACTAAACTTATGTAATACATGTAATTTGACAAAAGACTAAATTATCTAAATAATATATTCTATTGTATTCCATAAATCAGCATCTAAAATAAATAAAAGAAAACAAAAAAAGTTGAACAACATTTCGTGAATGCATATGAAAAACATTTTTTAAGGTTAGAATCAGAGGAAAAATTTGTTTGCGTTGGATTTGGAACAAGTTCTCTTCACGGCTTGTCAAAGCGAGCTAGGTTAGGGTATCATCATAGTAACTAAACAATTTATGTGTGAGGAGCAGCAAGAAGTACTTGTCAACGACAACGCCAACGGGAGTCCGACAGTCTGCGCAAGTTGCTTAAATTTATACTTTTGGCATTGTGGGTGCATGCATAATTTTGACAAACGATCGCCACATCCGTGGACGAGCTACAAGTTCACGAAATTCTGCCAGTTTTACACACGAAAAAAAAAAACAAATTCCATCACGGAAGAAACGATTCGACTCCTTTTCTTTCTGGATATATCTGGCCTGCCACGCCGACTCCTGCATTGTTCTTGCTGCTCTTCAAAGAGTACACATACGTAAATTACTTGTTAGAGCAACTTACTTGGGAAACAATTACTGCATGTGCCACTTAGGTTCAATTTAACCGCATCTGCAATGAGAAAAACAACAAACAAATTAAGAGTGACATCAGAAATAGGCGCCGGCATAATGTTGCTGCCTAATTTAATCAGAAGTTAAATTTTGCGTTGGATATAGAACAAATTCTCTTCATGGCTTGTCAAAGCGAGCTGGGTAAGAGTGTCATCATTTGAAAATAACGTAAACATGACTGAGGAAACGCATACAAAAATTGTATGTGCTGCCTATTTCATTGGCAGATTTATTTTTTATTAAGATTAGCAACTACTTACCGTGGATGGTTGTCTTTGATTAAATACGTCGCCATAAGTATAGAGATCTTCAGAAGCCGCCATTAACTCAAAGGCCGCTCACAGCTACAAGGAAAAATGCTCAAAAAATAAATAAACTCAAAAAACACATCGATTGCATATATTTTTAGGTTAAGTTTGATCAGAAGTTAAATTTTGCGTTGGATATAGAACAAATTCTCTTCACGGCTTGTCAAAGCGAGCTGGGTAAGAGTGTCATCATTTTATGAAGCGATGTAGCGTGTTCGGGTGAAGTGGTGTTGTTTGTATTTGGTCATCCACTTTACCCGATGTAGCCGTGCATAATCAGGTGCAAAAAAGTCATTAACCTACCTCGAGTGTCGTCCATAGAAGCAGCCCATTTTTCCAAACGCAAACATCGACCTGCAAAAGATTATCACCTGGGTTAGTGCCTTTCGAGCTATTCATTAGAATGTGGTTTGTTGAGTGATTTTATCAGAGTGGATTTGTGTCATTTAACAGTCAAATGATGGGGAATCCGAAATAATATCATCACGAAACAAACAAATCTGTTTAAACAAATGAAACTTACCATGCCACGGAATGGGGTTTTCGAACGTTTGCGACTCTGCTTCTCTGCTGTAATGGGAAATATTTTCAAAAATTAACTTTTGCCAACAGCAGATCTGCTTGGGTAGTTTGAAATTTATGTTGTTCAGTCAGAAGTTATCTTTGCGTTGGATATAGAACAAATTCTCTTCACGGCTTGTCAAAGCGAGCTGGGTAAGAGTGTCATCACATGAACAAATCAATCGAGTGCAACCGAAAGTCGGTTTGCAACACTTTTTTAATTGCTTGTAACAACTGATGCTTGCATTTCCAAACTGAAACAAGTTAACGTACCGTTTTTGGCCACTGTGGTCCGAGAGATCAATGCATTTCCTTCATCTTATACAGCGGTGGACCTGAAAATGAATACTATTTAGCATCTTTGTCTTTTATTGCATGCATTTTGCTTCAGTAATGCGATCAGAGTGGATTTTGTGTCATTTAACAGTCAAATGATGGGGAATCCGAAATAATATCATCATGAAACAAATGAAATGCCTAAAACAAACTGAACTCACCCATGGTTTAGATGGATGCATCAAAACAGCTGAGCGCAACGATAGCTGGAACGAAAAGCAAAATGAATTATAAACCAAGGAAATACATTTTTAACCTCAAAGCTTGAGTATGCAGTTTGATCAGAAGTTATCTTTGCGTTGGATATAGAACAAATTCTCTTCACGGCTTGTCAAAGCGAGCTGGGTAAGAGTGTCATCACTTGAATCAATCCTAATTTTACAATTGACTGCATGCAAACTCACCTCGCAGTATGTCCCTGATGGCTTGTTCCAATTCCATTCGTGTCTGTCATGGGGGACCCTGAAAAATTGATACTTATTAGTGATTTTCTTTTTTTTATATCACTTGTGGTTCATTTAGGGATTTGATCAGAGTGGATTTTGTGTCATTTAACAGTCAAATGATGGGGAATCCGAAATAATATCATCAGGAAATATTTAAATAAGAAACCAGACTAACCGGGTGCTGTTACATTTGAGAAAACTCACCTTCTATTGATTGGCTGTTTACAGTCGACGAGTACACTTCCATTTCGCACCTAAAACCACCACAAAAGTAAGAAAATTAGTCAAGTTCACGACCAAAGCTGAACGTTAAGCATGAGATAGACATCAGTTCTACTATCTAAATTGTGTATACAACATTATTTTGGTTCTGTTAATACGTAATCATCACTTGAGACCTTGCAGGTATGCATGTTTTTCGTTAGTTTAAAAATCGTTAATCGAAGTGGCTATCCGCACGTAGTTTTTGTTTGTCTGGCTTCGGGAGACGGCTACGTAAAAATAGTATTTTAAGAAATAAGTTGGGCCTTGAAACGCACAGGAACGTGTCCGAAAATGAAATACTGGAGTATAGAGTAGTTTAAGCGAGCGAAGCGAGCCACATCAACCCCTATTTGCCGCGATTTTAGTTTGACAATTCGTAAGGTAGCCGTGTCCCGAAGTAGGTACGTGCGAATAGCATCAGCCATCATTAATAGAGCACACCGGGAAGGGTTGTTCCATTCCGATCGAGAAAGAAACCAATATATTTGTGGTATGGGACCAACAAAAAACATGCATTTTGATATAAATACAACAAAAATGTTGTCATGTTTAGTCAACTCACCTTCGAATTCCATTGAGGTAGATCCTATTGCTCAGGTGTTTGGCACAAGTTTGGCCCTGAAACAGAAGAGAATCAAATTTAATTACACCGTTTGGCAACGAAACAAAATAGTTTGCTCTCGGGACAATCAGATAATAAGTAACATCAAATCGCTCAGAGTAGCAAATAATTTAAAAAAGAAACATCATTCCAAGAGCATCCATGAGTGGATATATAGAAAACAAGTCTTAAATAGGTAGGTACTAACCAGAGAACAAAATGTCGACGACCACGTTCACGTTCAGCCATGAATTCATTGATTCCTGCAATAAAAATAAGAAGCTTGAGTCTTCCACGCACTATACGAGTACAAACAATCTAAGGCCGACAATAATCAGACAGTGAAAAACATCAAATTACTCAGAAGTAGCAAATAAATAAATGAACATCATTTTGATGGCACGAAAATGTGTATGCAAATGTTGTGCTTACCATCAAATTTCACCTGTGTTATTAGAACTGCCTTGGCGCTCCCCAAAATTCTGTAAGAAGAAACCACTTTTATTTTGCATGACAAACTGTGAACAATTTGGGCAGTCATTAAAACGGATCAGAGAGTAAACAAACATCAAGTACTCAGAGTAGCAAATAATTGAATCAACATCATTTTAACGAGGGCCAGGATAGATCAACTCTGTACTCACCTTCGACGTAATCGGCAGCAGTTTTTCATACGACAATCCCAAAAGACTCTGCAAAAAAAGAGACGACGCTCATTAGCAACTTGGGACCAACTACGACAAATAATGTTGAGCACAATTTTCCATCAGAACAATGTTGGCATCAGCAGTCTCAGCGACGAAAAATAATGTTAAACATCACTTGGCGAGAAAATAAGTTTTACATATGTTAGGCATTCTGACTCACCATTGTCCGTTTAGATCCCTTTCCTCCAGTCGGTACAAACGAGCACCAACCACACGAAACCTGAAATAGCTGAAAGAAAAAAATTGGAAAAGAAATTCGAACCCGAATCGACCTTCACAAATTATCGGCAAACATAACGTTTTCTTTGTCTAATCCAAAACTGTTTAGTTTCGCATCATTTATTTTTTTTATAAAATAAGTTCCATCAATTTAAACAGATTGTTGAACTGGTGGCTCGTAGCCCTCAGGTCTGTCTACGACAGCGCCTTCGGATACAACACCCTCAGCTCCCTTTCCACCGCCATCACCGTGCAATTCCAACAGCCTCGATAGGTCGAAACGGGGCTTCTTGAGGACCTTCACTTTGCGGATGTAGACATCGTGCAAAGGATAGATAACCTGGCACATCTTCTCGATATCCTTGGCTATCGAATCTGGTGCCAATTTGCTGACGACGGTTTTCAAGTCGGATGTACCGACGTCACGGGTGATGATTTCAGTCATCTTGGTGCGTATCTTCCTGACTTGGGATTGTTGCGCATAGCAAGTCTTGCGCTGAGACATTTGATCTTTTGCGGTAAATCCAATGCAAAACACACGGAGCAAATAGCCATCGGTAGTCTTAACATCGACATTAGCTTCGATAAGTGTTTGCCACTTTTTTACCATCGACCTGGTTGAAAAAGAATGGAATTGTTTATTAATGCGAAAGGATGTTTTTTTTCACTGCACTGGGTTTACACTTTTCAACCCATCTGTTCACGACAGGTTAGAAACTTTTCTTCTTCTTTTTTTTTCGATTACTCACCTGAACTTGTCTGTAGTTAAGTCCATGCCATGGAAATTGGTCAAGACGTTGCGTTCTTGAACATCTTCGGCGATCAAACGGAATTTACGGAAGGAACGCTCAGCATCAGTGTCCTTTTGCAAATCGGCCAAAGAAACCTCGAACACACGACCCTTCAAACCTTCTGAAGCGATTTTTGTACCTTGGGTACGGTTTACCAAGGTTTTGCCGATTTGGCGCGTGGTGAACATGTTGGGCGCCTTAACATCGTACCAATCTTTTCGTGAAAAAGGATCTATGACCTTCTTTTTGCCACCTTTCTTGCCTCCTTTGGACAGACCCTTATTTTTACCGACCGCCATCTTAACAGTTCGCAAGGAAAAAGAGAGAAACACGTTGCCGCCGTGAAACAGGCGGAAGTTGAAAGAAGTGTCCACTGAACTAAAATCTATTAGGGGGTGTTTGGAATACATATTTTGATTGGAAGTGTTCAAGAGTGTAGCGCCATTAGCGCGTTCAGCAGAAGCAATGTAAAAATAAAGCCGTTAGGTGCCTATTTACTTATGACTTAAATGTCATTCACGATTTAGCTTTTCAGATTTTGATCTGAATTTTATCGATTCTTGGGTGTATAGTTGGCAGCAAAAAAAAAATGTTTTCAACTTGCACTGGAAATCGAGCTACTTTTAGCCACTTTCATCTTTGACATCTAATCCATTACAGAAATAAATATAGAACTTACCTTATTGCAACATATGAAACGATCTAGGTCTAGGAGAACATTCGACCACCACCGATATTTTTTTATTTTTACAGATTTTATTATTCTGTGCAATTGATTTTTAAGACGGATTTTGAATTTGTTTCTAGGGAACTTTGTGCATTTGACATATTATTTATCAGCACTTGCCGGTTGAAATTCTTTGAGCTGTTTCGAGCCAGGAGAAGAGCTACTCGTTACTCGTTATTTTGCAAATTCTCTCTTTTTCTGTCATTTTTGATGAGTACGTGTACAGACTTTGTGCGATTGCGATCGATTTATATCGATTGCGTTCGATTCAAACCGCGTACGCGAACGAACCTATTATATATGAACAATAATAATAGGCCTGTTTTTTTAGCTGCGATCACAGCAATCCAAAATAACGAGCTGTCTCCACTTGCGATGAATTAAGAGCAGGTTTGCGATAGCGAATGCTGTCAACATGAACGGAGTATGCAGAACATTATAGCAGCTTTATTTCCGTAGTTTGCGATAGAAAGCAAGCTTTTATCACATACCATCTATAGCATACTATAAACCCAAGAACAGCTGTCATTTTGCTGTCAATTAATTTTGAAATCAAAGTGTGCTGGAATTCACAATTTTTTTAAATATAAAAATGACAGATTCGAAAATTAAACACCACCAAGTCTTAAAACTAATTAATAATTATTTACAATTTTTTTTTTTTTTTCTAATTCTGCCAAAGATATTTGTCATTTTCTTCTATGAAACGAAATTTGACAGCTGCTATGTTCTTTTTTTTTTGCTGTTGCTCTCTGCTTTAAGTTCATCGCGTCTAAAGTAGGATTTTCAGCACACATATTACAACAACTACTGCGAGTCTAGAAGTGTCAAGTACAGCGTAGATGTTGTAATTGCTTTGCTGAGATCGAAGCTCAAAAAACACTCTTACATTGCAAGAACGTTGCATAGCGCTTGTATAAGCTTAACGCGTTTGGAGGTTGAATTAGGGTAGAACAGTACCGAAATGTAGTTTTGACTCCACTATTATTAAATTCGTATTTTTCGCAATGTGTTTTATCCCTCGGCCAGTTACCGTATATTTCTACAAATTTTTAAATTCACAGTAACAAATTTTATACCATACAGTTCGACCTTACCGCAGCATGTTGCTTTAAAAACGTCACTTTATCGACCGCCAAAACAATTTTGATTTCAATGGCCTGGTAGCACTGTGCAAAAAATATGTCAAAAGTGTTGTTAATATTTTTGCAAAAATAAAATTCAATTTTATTTTATTTTTTACTACAAAATGGGCGATTTAACTGACGAAGACATTAATGCCGGCTTAAAGAGATATTTTGGATATTCAGCCTTCAAAAATGAAATACAGGAAAATGCTGTCAAGTGTGCAATTAAAAGTAAAACCCATTTAAAGTTTAATGTTTTCTATGTGAAATAAATTTTGTGGATTTTTATTCCAGCAAATAGAGATATTTATGTATCAATGCCAACAGGCTCCGGCAAATCGCTATGCTTTCAACTGCCATGTCTTCTGGCAAACAAAATTACCTTGGTTTTTTCGCCGCTTCTTGCTCTCATCAAAGATCAAATCGACCACTTGGAGAAATTAAAGATTTCAGCCGAATCGATAAACTCAAAAATGTCTAGCAAAGATCGAGAACGAGTGATGAACGATTTGAAGAGCATAAATCCAGTCACAAGATTCCTATACATCACCCCCGAACAAGCTGCCACAGAATCATTTCAGTCGTTACTCAGTCGCTTAGTAAAATATGATAAGATTGCACTGGTCGCTGTAGATGAGGCGCATTGTGTGAGTCAATGGGGCCACGACTTTCGCAAGGACTACCTCAAGCTAGGGAACTTGAGGCAAAAGTATTTGCATATTCAGTGGATTGCCCTTACGGCTACTGCGTCAAAGTATGTGATGGACGATATTTTCGAACAACTTAAATTGAAGAACCCTGTTTCCAAATTCAAGACACCTTGCTTTCGAGCGAATCTCTTCTATGATGTGGTCTTTAAAAATTCAATTGAAGATGATTTTGAGCATTTGGCGAATTTTGCACTGCACTGCCTGGGTAAGGAGGATGTAAGTTTGGCTGCCCCCAAGCGTGGCTGCGGCATCATCTACTGCCGCACTCGAGAGGCAGTGGAGCGAGTGGCGCAAGGAGTGTCTAAGCAAGGTGTAAAGGCATCTGCCTATCATGCAGGTCTGAAAACCTCAGAACGAATACAGGTGCAAGAGGACTGGATGTCTGGCAAATATACTGTAATCTGTGCTACAAACAGCTTTGGAATGGGTGTGGATAAGGCGTCAGTACGGTTCGTTATACACTGGGATATCCCACAAAACGTCGCTGCCTACTACCAGGAATCGGGCCGAGCTGGTCGCGATGGGAAGCAATCTTTTTGCCGGCTATACTATGGCCGAGACGATGTAAGGTCTATAACGTTCCTGCTTCAAAACGATGTAAAGAGAAGTAAAAATTCAGACAACACAACTGCTCTGCGTGCCGTTAAAAATTTCGATAAAATGGTTACATTCTGCGAATCTATCCGCTGCCGCCATAAACTGTTCTCAGACTACTTCGGAGATCCACCCCCAAACTGTACAAACCAATGCGATGTGTGTAAAAATCCTAAGAATATCGAAAAAGCCCTTCAGACATTTCACAAGCTCCAAATGAGCTCCGCATTTAAGTCAGAAGTGAGCCTGCAAGATACCTCAGATCTGTACGAAGGTAAGCAATCGATTTTGTTTCTTTCATTTGTCCATGGTAACTATGTATGTACTTGCTTAAAACACAGGTGGTCGTGCCGGCATAGCACAAAATGCCCGAAGTTTCAAAACAGAGGACAACGACAGTGATGACAGTGGCTCCAATAGCAGAGAGTATTTGAATAAAAAGGCAAAAAAAGAAACCGAAGATTTCATCCGCAAGCAGTTTGAGATTCGAAAATCAATTAGGGCCGCCAAGGCACTTGAGCACGAGCCAGCCGCACAAATGTCCCGAGTGAAGTACGCCCAAGCTACAGAGACAAAAGTTTCCGGGCTAAAAAACAGTTTAAGGGAGAACTACCTAACGATGATTATAGACGCTTTGAAAGCCAACGTGGAAAAATGCGCAAGTAACCGGGAGCGGCCTACTTACGACTTAAAGTACAAGGACTACGAGGACATTGCAAAAGAGATTGAATATCAGTGTTTCACCACCAACAAAGTTGTGAATATCTATAGGCACAGTATTGCCAAAGAGGTGTGTACAATAACTTTTAAGAGTCCCAAACCTAAGACAGTAGTTGGTATGTAAACCAACTTAACGACAAACAAATTCGCACTTTTTAATATACTTTTTCCCCCTGCAGATGTCTGGCATTCGGAAGTGCACGGAGGAGGTTAAGCTGCTGCCTATAACTAAAGATTACGTCCCAAAAAAGAACAGCATTCACGGTGGATCGGTTGAGTATTTCGAAAAGAAACTGAAAGATCTGCAAGCTTCTGCGTCTGACGAAGTTAAAAGGACAATAGCAGCAGCTAAGTCAAAGCTAAATAAAACCTCCACTTACAAGAAGGACCCCAAAAAGCAGACAAATATCGGCATGTTCTTTGACAACAAGTCGGAAGATAACTCAACAAGCAGTGAGAATTCACTGAAAATAATCACAGATGATACGACGGACACCACAGTCGGAAATGGCCCGGCAGTAATCAAGATATCAGATTCAGATAGCAGCCAATCTGAGACCAGCACTCAGCAGTCGGTTGTAAAATCCTCAACCTTAAGCGAGAATGCAAAGGAAGATACTTTTAGCAGTGATGAAAGCATCCCAGACTGCACCGCTTTTATGAAAGAGCACAAGCCAACGAATGTATCCAAGTTTTCAGAATTCATAAAGATAGAGTCGCCGTCAGTGCCTAGCGAAAGCATAAACACGGTAAGCGATCAAATTTCTGTTTCCTTCTATACAAGAGATCGAAAGGAAACTCCTAAAGAGAAAGAACCAACACGCGACAGGAATAAAAAACGGCACATGTCACCATTGCGTCCAGTTGCTTCCGCTGCTGAAGCTGTTACTAAAAAGGCTAAGATCGCAGAAACTCTTAGTTTAAGTGAGCAGCTCAGCAAAATTTCTAGTTCCATTGAAAAGGAGCGGAATGGCAGACTGCAAGAAGGTGAAAAATTAGAACGCAAGCACGTAGCAGTATCGTCTCTCAGCGACAGCAAAAGCAGTAGCAAATGTCTAAAGGATAAAACAAAGCACAGCGATCCCAATAGTGACAAGTGTACCAAATTAAAAAAAAATGATGCCCACCCAGGCAACAGTGGAGTGAGTAATAAATTCGAAGCAATGAAAAAATTCAAAGCTGAAGCTGGCGATCACGTGGTTAAATGCTTAAATCCGTACTATAAGATAAATATTGCGAACAAAGATGTGTTCAAGGCTCTCGCGAAAAAGATATCCCATAAGATTTATTCCAAACAACTAGGTAAATGATTATTTGTGCATGGGAATGTGATTATTTATGAAGCTCTTCTTTTATTGCAGACAAGGAAAAATGCAAAACGTATATAGATGGAATATTTAAAAAAACCAAGATGATATCCAGTGACGCTGATATCGACAACTACGTCAGTGGATAGAAATGACTAGATATTGAACTGAACAACATTGAATATTTATGCGTAGTATCATCTTCCTTAGTTGTTTTTTATGCTAAAAAAAATATTATGCCTTCACAGTGCATGTGAAAAACTGTTATTCACCGGTTGATCTATCATGTGAGTTTTAACTGACTGTTGTCATTGTTCGCGTTCATTGCACTTGCGATGCCGAAACACTGGCAGTTTTTTGCAGTGCGATTATTTCCCTAATGTTACTGTCGACCGAGAAACGGCTTTCTGTAATTATTGTAAATTTAATCGTTGAGGAGGTGATTACTTTCCTTAATATACAAAATCCTGTGTCTTCAAAAACAGCGAACGGCTGCAACTCGAAAAATGTCTTGGTCGAGACTCGCAGTACCACAATAAAAATCGACTATCGATAAAAGTCGTTTTTTCGATTGCTCGATACCTAATCACATGAATGAATGGGAAAAACAATCTTTAAACATTTTCAGGGCTTTTTACTAGGTCCTCCTTATATGCTGATTCCACTAGAGATATATCTCTCTGGCTAAATGTCTGACATCTAGCTATACCATACAATGTTCACATAATCTGTGCTGGGCAAATCATGCCATGGCATTTCATTTCGTATCGCAACAGCTTGTACGTGTAAAATGACATTTCCGGACAAAAAGCAACAAAAAAAAAACAAGCATCTGTCAAATTCATGTCAGACATCCATTTGAAGAAATAATTGCAGAGAGCGATCGCTGACGGCCAATCGTGAGATGAATAAGAGTGGGAACGTTCAAGTATCTAGTTTAGTAAGTCTGACAGCTCTATGACTAGATATACCTATCTCGGTTTTGATGGGGGGAAATCGGTCATATGCAGCCTTATTGTGAGTTTCGCCCGAACAATATTCCACCCGAAAAAAATGACATTTTAGAAAAGAAATCTGTTTTTTTCGGGTGGAATATTGTTCGGGCGAAACTCACAATAAGGCTGATGAGCAGCTGTTTCATTTGACGTTTATGGAGGGGTAGCCGACGAATCTAGTCAAGAAATTCGTAACTAAGTACTAAGTTCACAGTTCTCATATGTGGCTGACGCAGAAAAAGTGACGTTCCCGACCAATCTAGTTTTTGCGTTCAGGTTACATCTCAGTCGACTTAATGTGGTATTCGATTGGGCTTCGTCAGATTTGCTCTCAGATTTCAGATTTCGTGTGGCTAATCGAACACAAAAACGTCACTTGCTCTTTTCTTGAATGCGCCCAGTGACCCCAAGAGATATTTCATCTCATGATAAGCATTATGGGAGAAAATATCTCCTGTGGAGTCGAGGTGTTATCAATAAAATGCGTTTTTCTTTTTTAGTTCAGAGCACAACCTAAACTGTTATATAAAAAGTTCGTGTTTCTTTTTTAGCTCAGATACATCAGAGCTCAGAATTTGTGTTTCTTTTTTCGTCCAGAGCGCGATCAGAGCGCTCTCTATGAGCTCAGAATAAATTGACTGAGCAGACTGAGTGAATAGCTGATTACACACTTCCAGTCGCGTTTAACAGAAAAAAAAAAACAGGATAAGCAAAATAGTTGAAATGGTGGACGAACCTGGCTGTTTTGGAACTTATAATTAACCAATTTAATATATAACAATTAAAAAATATTAATATATGCATTTATGAAAACTATGTGCTCAAATGTGTTTCATAAATAAATCAGAACAATTTGAGCACCCTTGCTTCTAAAAATGTTTACTAAAGCAATTTGAGTGTAACGAATGTGTTTCCCATTAGTAAATCCTAACATGTAGTTACGCAACAATTATTAATACGGCTGTAAATAAATAAATTTAATTGGAATGCAACAGCCCCAGACGGTTATTTGTTAAAATAGAGCAAGCAAAAGCAACATTTTAAAGATGGCAACGCTGCAGAAATGTCACTTTCCGTTTCTTTCTATCTTTTTCATTTACCATTACCATTTCATTTCACTACAGTTTTTTTTTCCTCGAAACGACGAAACGAAGAAAAACAGTCCGATTTCGATTTAGTGCAAATTGAAAATTCGTCAGATGAGCGCTGGTCCGTCGGGTGAGTTGCGTCGCTCAATAATATTGTTTACAATAATTCTATAGTTTCTTCGTGTTTTTCATTTGATTTTACTATTAGAAATTATTTGTCCTTATTTGCTGTACCGTCGGAAAAGGCATTCGTTTACAAATACCAATATCGTTATGAACATATCAAAGTAAAGTCGCAGTTTCTTGTAAATAAAAGTGTTTTATAATAATATGTAATTGTTTTAAGTGAAGTTCATAGTGCCTTGTGATAAATAAATAACAACCCGAAATGAAGTAACACTTTCATGTACAAAAAAGTAATACTACAAATGTTAAATCGTGTATACCAATAAAAAAAAAAAAAAATACCCCACAGTAACCCCTACCTTTGTTAAGCGCCCCTAAAATATCGCACTTAGTAGGTATAAGAAATAAAAAAAAATAGTTATACAACACAAAATAAATAATGGTGATGCGTTCGAGAACTTTTTACGATGACAAAGGTTACCGGTTTTTGATAAAAGTGGGTGAAATCATGCGAATTATGTGTATACTCTGCTTTGCGACATTGGTGGGTGGAGATAGTACACCTGCAGCCGCCATTCCCAGTCCATCATCGCACAGCAGTTCGGGTATACTTTCAGCTGTTCCGTCTGCGAAGCCTCTGGTCGGCTCTATTTTGGACTTCAGCCCAAATTGCACGGCCGTAACGCACATATTCGAGGGCCGTGGAATTCCCTTGGCGGATATCCCTCAAAAGCCCAGCAATGGTGAGTGTCATTAGTTTAGTGAAAACAAATTTGCGATAGGTATGCAAGGTAGTACCTAATTCCATTGTTTTACTTGTGATTTAAATAGACCTTAGGTCGGCTATTGATTGATGACGGCGTCTTACAAAAAAAAAACCTGCTTTATCTAGAAAACGTTGTTAGTCATGTGTCATATCCCCCTCCCCCTGTTCAGCACATGCAATATCACCATAAATCTACTACCGGCGAGAAAGACTCCCAAGCAAGAAGAAACCAAAAAGGACTCGCAAGTCGCAACTCGCAAGACGAAAAGAATTCCCATAAAAATGCCGTACTTCCACTCCAACTCCCTGTCCCTCCGCAACACGTCTAAGGTCTCGTCTAACCCACGGCCACGACCCAGGACCCACCGAACCCCAAGTAAATCTCCGTTTTGTGTTGTACTTCTTCTTACCTTGCGATGTCTTCTGCTCTGCCTACCTTGTATGTGAACAGGTACCGGTTAAGGGCGCGCAAGCGAGAGAAAAAGACAAAACCAGTGTAAGCGGGAAGGGTAAACACGAAACACCTCGTCGTTAGCTCATCCACTTTTAAATATTGCGCCTACCTTTCACAGTTTCACTTAAATATGAAGCATTGCCGTGGATTTTTAAGCCAACGTATATACCTACGTAAGTGTCGTACTATACTAACGTATAGTGCAACTTCTTGTCCCCGTCACATTCTTTCTCCTCGTCCAAAACGTGCAGTGCATGTGGAGAATGGAGATTTCTCTCTTGCATCGCTGCTCCTTCGCTTGGCTGTGGTCCGATTGCCCACACAGATCCTATCCCAATTCATGCCACGAATTCGACGAGGAGTCAGTCCACCGAATGCAGACAGCCATCCTTAGATGGTAGGAATAGGAATGCAATGATATAATGCTGCTGCATTCGTCCGGTGGCATACGAGTACGTTGCTTCGACTGTTTCAATGTGTTGGTGGTTAAGAAGAGCGATCGCTGTTCCAACTATGGGTAGGTATCTATATCTACCTGTGCTGTTCTCCTTCTGATGAATGAAGAAGACGATGACCACGAAGCGACAAAAGGGTTCTGATCGGTTTCGATTGCTTTATCGTTGCTTTCTATATTTATATGTGTATGAAGACAAGTGGACGGGCAACGCATCGAGCTCCAGAGAATGTTGGAATTTTTAACACTTTGAATTTGAACCTTTCTCACGGCATTTTGCGTGGGTTATAATTATTCCCATCCCTCTCCCTGCCATCATTAGCATGACAGGGTGTGCAAAATTGATTAGTCCTTCTTTAAAAAAAATTTAGGTATACTTATTATATTGGGTGTTGGAAATTTGACAGTTAAATACAATAAAATGGGACTTAAACGATTTTTTGTTGTTTTAAATCATAGCTACAACTGGTTCTAGAATTTGTTGTAATTTTTTTTAAACAACTATTGTGGGCTTATTTTTATTCTGGACAGTGGGTTTTGGAATTGGAATTGGAACGCTAAACAAAAAATGGCTCCTCCATACAAAAATTTTATGTAACTTCTGAATAAAGAGTTGCTAACTTCTGCGCAGCGTTTATTAATAAGTGGGTCTGAGTTTTGTGTCAAACCAAATGATTGTTACTTTGAATACTTACGTCTATCGTCTGTCAGAAAGGAAAGTAGAGTTTCCTATGTGTGCGGCGAAAACTGGTAAAAAGAGTATATTTTGGCTAAATTGTCATATGCCGTCGGCGACTTGAATTAAGCCGATGACCACGAGGCGAACAAAAAACAGGAAACAACAGCCATAGGTACGTGTATATGTCAAATGTAAGTGTCAATAAATTTTTGAAAAAGAACTACAAGGAACGCGAAGGAATAGGTTTGACAGTTCAGGTGCCCCAATGAAATGCAGGGTGGGCCAAACACGAGTTTCTTTTTAAAAATGCAATAAAATTAACAAAATTAAATTTTCTTTCCATGTGTTATGGCTTTATTAGTGAGACCAAACATTCCCATTAATTATGAAACACAACGTCGTTCAAGTGGCTGCCTCGGCTGACTTCGCAGTAGCGCATTCCGTCACTCCAATTTTCCAAGACCTTGTTGATGGCTTCGGGCTGTAGCTCACGGATTGCTTGGGTGATATTGGCCCTAAGTGCTTGAATTGTTTCCGGATTGTTGACATAACATCGGTCCCTTACGTTTCCCCTCAAAAAAATAGTCCAAAGGTGTCAAATCGCAGCTTTGAGGCGGCCAATTGACATCGCCAAAACGGCTGATAGGACGATTTGGGAATTTGGTGCCCAAAAGATCGATCGTGGAATGGGCAGTGTGGCATGGCGCGCCATCCTGCATGAACCAGAGCTCGTCCAAATCCATGTCTTCAATTTTAGTAGAAAAAAAGTCGGTCAACATGGCTCTGTAAGGCCCACCGTTGACCGAGCCTCATTTTCATAGAAAAATGGTCCAATGATGCCACCACTTCACAATCCGCACCAAACAGTCACTCTCTCTCTCTGATGCGTTGGCTTCTCGACAATTTGCGTGTTTTTTTGAGCTTCGATTTCAGAAAAGCAAAGTAAAGTAGGATTTTGAGCACGCAATTACAACAACTACGCTCTACTTGACAGTTGACACTTCGAGACTCGCAGTATTTGTTGTAATCGCGTGCTAAAAAACCTACTTTACTTTGCTTTTCTGAGATCGAGGCTTAAAAACTCGCCGGGTGCGGGTTTTCCGAGCCCCAGATGCGGTAATTTTGTTTCATTTCGGCCAAAAGTTCTTTTCAAAAAACCCACTGTTTGGGCACCCACTTTGGAAATGAGTTTTCAATATTTCCCAACGTTGTTCAAGCGTAAAGCGACTCATTTCGGTATAACACTGACTTTCTGTCAAGATTTCGAGCGGGAAACAGCTGTCAGTGTCAAAATAACCCATGATGATTTAAAAACAAACCACTAGATGGCCCACCCTTTATGTAGCTTCTGTTGATGGCGATTATTTCGAGCGCCCACTCCAAAAGCCCAATCTAGCGATTATCTACACGAATCACCTTCAGTGACTTCTCCTCTAATCCAAAGTCCCAATTTTCGTTTTCAATTAAACCGCTTACTAGCCAAATCCACGCTTATCTCCTCCGTACGCATACGAGATGAAACAAATTTGAATATCTTTGAATACATGATAAGCGTAAACCCCCGTGCGTATGCGCCGTGCATATTGAATTAAAATTCGACTGAAACGACTTTATTTCCGTGTGTCTAGGTCTACACACGTACCCACATAACAACACAATCTATGAAAATGAATAAATAATATTGCTCCGCTGTCGGCGGTCCGGCTCTACTTTGTCGTCCTGAAAAACAGTAAGCAACCATTTACGTTCTGGCTAACGCGGGGAGACTCTGGTTCCAGGTTGAGCCGACTTCATTGATTCGAGTACAGACACCGAAATATTCGCATTGGTTAATAACGGTGCAACGTCACTTAATGAACCTGCGTGTGCCTTTCTTTATTGACCTTTTTTACTACGAATTATTTTGAACAGTGCATACCATGCACCATAATAATTTTTTGTGTGTTCACCCGCAGTGGGAATGTACATGTGTGTGGTAAGACAAACCAGAGGGAAGTATTTTTTCGACCATGAGTTTATTTCCCCGACAGGTATTTGGAGTGTTTTAAGGAACACGTAAGAGGAGGACAACGAAAAAAAATCAAAATCAAGTGAAAAGTGGCGATAAAGAAAAATATAAAAGAAGCCGCCGCGCCGTTGCCACAATCGTTGGATCGCACGAAAATCTTGCTCAGCCTTGATTTGGTAAATTGCGCGCATACGATCGATGGGATGCGTATCTCATACGATACCTGGATTCTTCTGCTCTCGCACTGTGCGTGTGTGTGTGTGTGCTTGATATTAATATTTGGTTTTGGATGAATCCTCATTTTCTTTGCGTTGCCTTTTTCTCAGGCGCGCTGGTGCGCTGGTGCGCGTTTATTTAAGCCAACACACAAAAGATCCCAAGTCCACATAATTACGTATTTAGACATTCCACTTGATCTCTGTCCGTGGGATTTCTTGAATGAATTCCGATCTTATACCTACTACACATGCACGCTGCCAGCAAGAAATCTCTTAATTTCCCCAGGCTTAGAAGTTTCGTGTATTTTTTTCCCTGTGCTCAAACAGGTATATGCATCGAACACGAGTATGCCAACATTCCTTGTCAGGGTGGAGAGAACATTTAAAGGATTATACACTCGAAGGGCTTTGTACAATCGGTCGATATGGAAACATTGCCCAACTCCTGCACACAGATGCTGCCGCATGATTGAGAGATTTCCCAATATTATTTTATTGTTATTATTCGCATTGTGTTTGTTGCTTTTTCCTCTTCATGCTCGCCTAAGCCTCTTTTGTTTGCTTCCCCCGGGACAACAGGACAGCACCGCACTAGCATGGCAGCCGGAAATGCACCGAAATAGAGTAGTGTAGGATGAAAGGAGATAGCAACCAAAGGAAAATGAGAACCTGAACTTGAAAAGGAGAACCTATGTGTGTTTTTTTTTTCTTCTTCTTGGTTTGTATTTCTGCAGGCGGTGTTAACATGTAATAATAGCCCACACAAACGATATGTGCAGCCTACTTAGGGATGTGCAACAAAGGAATTTCCACTTGATTAGCTGCGTGTTAAACGAATGAATAGGGCATAGCGAGATGTTGTGTTCCGACCGACAGCGACACCCAGCTTATCAACTCAATTGGTCATATGCATATGACGGTATAACGGGGGCCCAACGACGATGACGACAAAGTAATGACGTCTACAAGAATGTAGGTAGTTTATCTGTCGAAAGATTCAAGTACACCGAATGGCTTCGTAGAATACACGCACAATAGACCAATTCACAATAACACACACGACCGACAGATAGAACCAGTTTGAAATGACTTTGAGGACTATTAACACCGACATCAAACGACGACGTCCTAATGCACTGCATCGGTTCCATTTAGACCACACAAATAGCAGTGGTTCTACCTAAGGAAGAAACAACAGACAATGAAAGGTGAGTTGAAAATGAGCGTGATTGCCATATAGCTGATGGCGGAACCGACCGACACCACAGTGACTTTAATTATGGACCAAGGGTTAAGCACACACGATACTGATGCATATCAACGGTGGTAGGCCAACCAAATTGTCTGCTATTGTTGCCTACCTACATCTGATCTGATGTTGGTTGAGGAAGAATAAGAAGAATGGTAGCGTTACCCAAATTAAGGTAGGCAAGTGAACTTGTGTACTTCACCCAAGCATCATAGGCGATTAACGATTATCCATAGTTAAATATTCTGTGTGAGTTCAGTGCGCTGACAATCAATCAGTTGCAACGCAATAAAACAACCACGACCACTCTTTGTCGCTGACAGCCGATATCGGGAATAACTTATTGACCATAAACAAGAGGACAGTGATATCTGCGCACCGACTGAGTCCATTTCCACTATTCCCGCTTCAAATATAATAATCGTAAAATAGTACTATTCAAATAAACACTCAACTGATTTGCTGCGTGAATATCAGACAGCAAACGTTAAATGGATGATAACTCAAATACCAACTCACGGAGTCTTTTACACAAATAGGAAATGGAAAGAGGAAATAATTTAAAACTTAGAATACGTATAAATACGAGTATTTATGTACACATGAAAATTATCGGAGATTGTCTCATCGGCATACCGGAAACTTTTCTCTTGGTGCATCTCCTTAATGTCCCCTGTGTAGAAACAAAAAAAAAAAAAAAACCATACACACACCCACCTTTCAATCGTTTCAAAAGCATTTACATACATGTCTACCTCCATATTGTGTATGGGTATGTCCTTTGTTGCCGACTTCATTCATTCATTCATTCATGATGTTGTTCAAATGGTGACATCCTTGAGAACACATTGCGCCACATCAATTTGATGTTCTCTGCAAATGCTAGCTAGATGAAGAAAAAAAAATCGATAAACTCACTCGTGGATATGCGTGAAGTGTGCGCACACAGGGATTTACTCAACTTGACGTTTGATACAATTTCAAAGCGTGCAGCTCAAGCACGAACTATAACGTAAAGCTGCGATTGAATGAGTAAGTATACGAATGCGCCTGTACATTTTTACGGGCACTTGGCTCTTAAATTGAATTGCAATAACAACCAGTGCCCCAATCACGTAACTTGTGAGCCGAATATCGACCAAAGCGACCAAAGGATAGACCTCCAAAACTGGGAACTAAGTGCAAAAATTACGGGTGGGAGAGCTCCTTGTAGTTCATTCTTCACAGACGTATTGAAAATGAAAACCCACGATAATCAAAGATAAATCGGCTTAAAAACAACTCATTGTTGTTTGATCAGAGTTTCAAAAACGATATTGTCCAGACCAGCGTTGCCACTTGCAAATACTACATATGTAGTACTATGCTACATATTTGGGGAATTTTTTAACGCTGTACTACATACTACATCGTTACCCCAAAGTACTACATTTCTTAAAATCCGTCTAACCATATTACTTTACGAACAACATTTCAAATTTCCCCCATGTGCTTTTAAATATAACTAAATAAATCGATTTAAAAACTTGGCATCACTCCAAAGTATGTGCAAATTTTCAGCTGAATGCTGTCATTTACGTAGGAATTACAGCCAATTTAAATTTGTATGTTTATTGTGCTGCACCCACAACAACTGCAAATAACAAATATGGATCGGTTTTTAAAATTTGTTTCAGATTCGGACTGTTATTTTTTTGTGAATTAAAATTATTTTTTTGTTATGTCATTACTATTTATTTGTTTGTTACTTAATGTAAATGTCAATTTAAAAAAAAAAATAACAGGTACTACATTTTGTTTGAAAATGCTACATTTTATTAGCTAACGTACTACATTTGCTAAAGACTTTAGTGGCAACGCTGGTCCAGACGGTCATCGTTCATGGTTGCCACTGGTCTGGAAAGTCAGGGAATTTCGAAAACAGTCAGGGAAAATTCACTCTGTTTCTTTTTTTTATATATTTTTTTACTTATACCTAATTTAAAAAAAATTATTTATGTCGAGCTCTGAAGTCTACCCACACTGAAGTCTACCCAAACGTACCTTAACACAAACCATTTTATATATTTAAAAGAAAATAGTGTACAACAATGTGAAATGTTTCGAAGGATTTCACCAGTGGAAAATTAACGTAATTTCGGTAGTTTTCTGTTTAACTCAATTACTGTTTTGTTCCCAACTGTTAGATATTCATTAAACGAACAAAAATTAAAAATAGCAGTGCAATATGAAAGCTGCTCCAAGCATGATCAAGCGTTAACAAGACTGACAATTACTTTTATTTTGTGATTTGTTTCAAACAAGAAATAAACCCTATATAACTTATTAATCTCAAGGACTAGTGTTTAAATGCGTTGTTTTTTTGGTATATTTGCAAAATTTGGTCAGGGAAAACTTCAAAACTGGCCAGGGAAAGTCAGGGATGTTTTTTTAAATAATAGTGACAACCATGTCGTTTTACGTCAGCGTGATCAAGTCAGCATATTTCCTGCAAAATTTAACAGGAATATTTTATTTTTATCATCTTTTTTTTTCAAATCATGCCTGCATTTTTTTTTTAGCACGCTTTAGCAGGAAAAATTTTGCAGAACTTTGGTTTAGCCACCAAATTATGAATTAAAATAATAAAATAAAATCATAACAGACGAACCTTAGTGTGAACAAGCCTTTAATTATATTTATGTGAAATATATCTTACTTTTCATGAAAAAAACATATTTTTTGTGAATTTTTTGGGTTTTTATCAGGTTGTGATTTAAAAAAAAATATTTAGCACT
This sequence comes from Cheilosia impressa, assembly GCA_948293265.1. Taxonomy (NCBI): domain Eukaryota; kingdom Metazoa; phylum Arthropoda; class Insecta; order Diptera; family Syrphidae; genus Cheilosia; species Cheilosia impressa. Next base: position 50,088,701 of record OX411881.1, on the reverse strand, counting down.
TTTTTGTACAAAAAAAAGAAACATGCTAAACTCCTGTTAAACTGCAGAACTTAGCATGATTTGAAATATTGAATTGGTCACACTGTCTTACGTGTTCTGGCCTCAGTTATGTTCAATGCAGAAGCCTAGTGCCTTGAAATGGGAAACACAGGTAGGTCGATCTTTTAAAAACGAGCTGTAGGAATATTGTTTTTAACTTTAATTCCTTTTGAAAGTTTGAAGTTTGAGGCCTACGTGGTTGTCACAAAATGCGGTTAAAAAAAAGACTCACGCACCTACAAATATGGTTGGGCAATGTTAGCCTTAGAGTGCAAAACGGAGCTTGTCATAAATAGATAAAATACACCCAAAGGCTATGATATCTTGAATGCGTCCATTACAACAAACAGCTCAACTTCTTAGTCTGGCTGCTGCCATTTGATTTCGAAACCATTTTGTATATATAAGGCCTGTTTTTTTTTTTTGGCTTCGATCTCAGCAAAGCCAAGTTAAGTAGGATTTTTAGCACGCAATTACAACAACTACGCTCTACTTGACACTTCGAGACTCGCATTAGTGGTTGTAATAAGAGTGCTGAAAATCCTACTTTACTTTGCTTTGCTGAGATCGAAGCTAAAAAAAAACACGACTATATTTCAATTTTGTTCCGTTTCTGAAAAGCCGAAAAACGACGAGAAGAGGAAAAAGAATTTAAAAAAAAAACCTTAAACGAATGCAGAGAAGACACTGCAATTTTAAGCAACCAAAGAGTGGTTGAAATAAAATAGAAATTAAAGCCTAAAATCTGTTTCATTCAAAAATTCATTTGGTCACAAAAAGCAGTGACAGAGCTGTTGTGTGAACTTTTTATTATTATTTTAGCCACAATTCTGTTCTAGTAGAGAAATAGCAAAACATGGTCAGGATCAGAGGTGCCACTTTGCTGTAGATCTACTGCGCATTTCACAAAAAATAAATCTGCTGCCACTAAATCCAATCTAGGTACTGTACTTTTTTTGTTTGATAAACCTTCTCTTGGACAGCCGTACAAAAACCAACCACAAAAATAACCGCTGTAAACATAGACATACTAAACTTAATAAGTCAATGGCTGCAAAGAACGTCTGAGCTTATTGTGAACTTGGCCACATTCTCTTTTGACATATGAAATGACAAATGAAAATGAGTCGGCCATGGCGGCTTTCATTCATGTTTCTGTTGTTTTCTCGTTTTTTTCCTAAAGCTCAGTACGCTGTTGGAGCTAAATTTTTGCTCCCATACAAAATTCTCTACAAAATTTAGCTGAGCTAAATCTAAGCGAACCCATTTAGCTGAGTGGTACGCAGCTCGAGCTAAATAATTAAACTTTTGTTTCAGAATGTACTTTATGTGTCTGTCAAAATTTAGCGCGCCCATTTAATGGGTCGGCACATTTTCTCAAGCTAAATTGTGACAGATTGTTGTGTATTTGTGTATAGAAATTTTTTTATAGAGAAACACCAAAAAGAACAAGAATGAGAAAGAATCTACTGCGGAAAGATCCAATGTAGGTACTGGGGGCAGATTCCGTCAATGATATCGGTTTTGAAACCAAAATAAGTCATATTCTGCTCGAATTTGTTTGACAAACGTCAGCTCTCATTATATTTCTGGAAAATGACCTGGATTAAGTTCTCAAAGTTGTAATTTTAGCACTTAGTTGCTAGTCTTGGCGGTCTATCGTTTCGACGATAATCGTCTGAAAAGTTACGGAATGAGTGCCCTGTATTTTTTTTTTAATGATCTACTACACTCCTATTTTTTTTGGAGTGGCAACGCTGATGTATCAGGTTCTTGCAAAGCGTTACCTAAACCTAGTTATGTACCCACTTTAGCCCATTATTTCTGTGTTACAAATTGGGCGACAAACCTCAAACACCCTACTGCAGGATAGAGCACACACAAAAAAAAAAGACCCGTTGCTGCGTATTTATATTTATTCAGGCCTCCATCACGTTGCTGTGAAGTATTAGTAAGTAGAAGGATTTTTGCGCAAAGGAATAAAAGTTGCTCCAGTGTGCGTAGATGTAAATGTTGACGATGAAGGATGCCGATGCTGATGCTGAAACTGAATCGTTTGAAGAAGTATCCTTCACCATTCTACCTGCATAACCATTCTCATAATTATCATTGCCATCCCTTTACTTTTTACATGCACTCGGTATGTCACAGCGCGACGTTGTGCTTATGAGCTGATCCTCCTCCTTGATGTAGTCGTCGTTGGCGCTCCAAACAAAGCAAACAAGCTGTTGTCACATGCCTGCTCTTCTTATTCGGTGTCGGTGTCATTGCATTAATACGAGTGTAGGTGCAAGTTCAATTTATGCCGGCTTATATTTTATTTTCAGCGCCCATCGAAGGATATAATGCTCATGGATCTGCTTCAAGTTCTTTTTTATCGTCACATACCTACGTGTACATAAATAAAAATGTGTATATGCGTGCATTTTCTGCATCCTTTTACATTTCGTTGTAGCTTGTAGGGCACACCGCACACCTTTAGCCCAAACACACGTGGAAAAGGTAAAAAGGAAAAGAGGGCCTCTTCGTACCTTTTTAGATTAGAGGAAACGTATACGTACTCATATCAAGTCGTTTTTTTCCCATTCTTGCTCGCCCCGTTTTCGACTGAAGTAGGTAAATAGTTATGCATTTGTACGTTCGAGCGACACGAGGGGGTAAAGGAATTCATACGGACCAGGTCATGACAGTTGTTGTCTACAGTCGTTGAACTGTCCATTGATTAGAAATTCCGTTTATCTGAATTCTTAGAAGTAGATAAGTTTTGCGTTTTTATGCGGTTCACAAGGCTGTAAGTAAACATTCCTTTTTTTATTTGTTCCTTTTTATAAGGTATAGTGGGTGAGTATACATTTCTACTTCTGATGTGTGTGTGGCACCAGCAAGCAAATAGTTTCTAGTAGTCACTTGAAAACTGTTGCAATTCGCCGATATGAATCGTATTTGCATTCGTTTTAAAGTTGTTTAAACATATTTTAGTGGCGGAGCACACAAAGGAAAGAAAATTCTTCGACTCAAAACCTATATGAACAGTGAAATCACTCATTGCGAACAAATTTGTCTTCGCTTTGATCCTTGATCCTTGATCAGACGCGGACAGCATAAAATTTGACAGCAATTTGATGGTTCCCTAAGACGGACCAAAAACTTGACAGCTTGAGACCTAAAATTCTGTTGAATAAAATGGCGGCCCGGCTGATATTTAACACCCTTCCAACTACCAGATCCAACTAGCTGAGTTAAGGATTTTCATTAAGGACTTGACAACTTCTTTCTTTTTTATAAAAATTCAAACTAATTGAGATATTTAAAAAAAAAAGTCATTGGCTTGAATTACTATCAAAACATTTATGAATGGAATTCGACTTCGGTCATTATGTCCACCACGGGAACGTTTACAGCGGTCGATTCTTTGAATTCGATTACTATGCCGCACATTTCGACCGATTCTCGTTCAATATTGGCTCTAAGCTCCTCTTACGTCGTCGACTCGTTGGACAGAGAACATATTGTCATCAGAGAACACTTTTCAAAGAAAAATTTAAAAAAGCTATAAAAGGTGACGGGTAGAAGACAAAAAATCCGAAGTTGAATTATTATGAGTGGAACAAACGAAAATGGAACGTCAGTCGAATGAGTGAATTCAGTGCCACTGTGAACTTGGTTATTGCTAATTTTTGTGATGAAATAAGAAAGTGTGCTTCTTAGAATATTTTGTTTAAGGAATCGAAATAAAATATGCGGTCCATTAACATTTACCGCAATTGGCGGACAGTTTCATCGACAAAAAAAACGGCCCAATGACGCTACCGGCATGAAAAACCCACCAAACAGTGAATTTTGCATATGAAGTGCTATTTAATAGCACATAAGGGTTCTCACCTGTCCAGTGACGCATATTTTGCTTATTAACGAAGCCGTTTAACAACAAATGCGCTTCATCGCTGAAGATGATTTTGCGATGAAATTCTTCATTAAAGTTGCGACCACCGACTTGGAATTTCGGTAGTAAATTTTAACTATTTGTAAACATTGTTCCTTCTTGTAATTCACCATGATAAAAGTGTGGATTTTACTGAATATTTTGACATTGACAGTTCGGTAAGCGAAGTTTGAAGTTGTCAAGTTGTCAAGTTGTTTATATGTACATATATACTTAAACTACGAAGCAATACCTACCGCGTACTCCAAGCAAAGTTGTTTTATTTATTTCTCTGCAATCCGCTGTGATGACGTCGAGTTGCTCTGTTCTCTCCAAGTGTTGATCAATGCCAATCAAACCCAACTTTAATTCTGTTCCAATTAATATCTCATATACGAATATTGATACAAACCATTTGTATCAATATACCACACTGACAGAAGAATGTCCCTTACAATTTACCACCGCTGTGGTGGACATGTCAGAATGCAATGCTGCACCCAATCAAAACAATCGCTTTCACAATTGATGTGGTTGATTGCAACTGACGTAACATATCTTCACTCACTTGAACTGCGTGCGTAGTACACTGTCTCAAGTGGACTTTAAGTAGTGTTAAGTAGTGAGTGCGCTTTAGAGCGAAAGATTTTAATTGATTGATGCCTCTTACATACTTCAATCTGTAGAAAAGGAGCTCAACTCGAAGTCGTCACATTGCACAATGAACGGAAGCGCCAGCAACAAAAAAAATGCAATCTAGCATATTGGCGTTGGTCCATAAAAGGGCAGTCCAAGGAGGACGACTTTTGTGAGATAGCCAGGACTAAAGGTGAAAATATTTCAAACATAGATGCATACCACGCCGACTGCATCGTGGGCCGAAGTGCCACAACCGCAAATATAATTATACCGGTCTGTGCGACAGCCACGATCGACATTCATGAATCGACTTGTTTCATTGAAAATATTTTATCAAACCATTAACCCCTTCCCCGCCTTCGATAAGCGAGTGTGTGAAATGTTGACTAACTTGGCGCTATACCTGTGCTCATCATCGCCGACGGCCGAGCTGCAAACACACGCACAGTCGCCAACGTATATCCACCATCCACGAATCAACTATCAACCTCCAACCGAAAATAATATACGAATACGACGATATGCACAGGCACACATTGCCAGCCGCCGCCGCCGCAGAGAAACACCAAAGCTATAGGCCAAGTCAGTAGGAAGGTATGCGACGATGATGATCATCATCTGAACTGTGGGTACCATGGAGATAAAGACGATAACAACGAACGTATATATAAAGTTAAGGAACACGTTCCGCCGTGGCGTGGTGGCGTGCATGGGAAATGGCATCGAAGCGGCCACAGATTCAGCAAAAAGCCACACTGTACACACAGAGGTGACTCGCATGGAAAAAATGTTGGGCAATTTTTTTTTTCTTTCGCTTTCCGTCGTCTGTTTGAATTTAGATTTAATTTGGAATTCCTTAGCCTCCGCTTCGTTTTGAAAAAATCTATTTTAATTCCGTGTAATTAAGGCGCACAGTCTGTGTGGAAAATTGTCGGACTAACAAGAGAATAATACTAATTATTCAGTTGAGTGCACAGTGGTTGGTGCGTATTGGACAGCAGAAATGGCACTTGAACTACGATTACACCTGCCATTTTTCGTGGCAAATTTTGACATGGCGACAAAAATTCGGCCAGACCAGACGCCTGGGCCATCACACGGAGTGACAAATTTAGAACGAATGCTTATGTCATAATGGCGTCGGCATGTCAAAGTTTGACATGAAAGGTGTCATGTGTAATCGTAGCTTTAGAACTGAATTAAGAAAGATCACAATTGTATGTTCCTCGTTGCAAAAAAAAAGTCCACACCCTATCGAATGGTTGTGAGAATGTAGGCCCTGTCCCTGTTGTGTCAACAAGGCTGAATTCCAAAACGCAGTACTTCTGCATTACTGCTTAGTCAAGCGTTCGGATTACCTACTATGATGCAATGCATACTTTTTTAAAACGCAATGGGAACGCATTTACTGCGCAAACAATATCAAACAGAGCTTCGGTAATGATTATGATGCAAATGACATTTGACATTTCAGTTTGAACAGCCAAATAAAATCAAATCAAATTGATTGATGCCCTGAGTTGTAAGTAAAATAATATATTTTGTAATAATTTGCTAATTTTACTTTGGTTTGCAGTAAAAAAAGCGTAACAAACGCAAAGCAGCGCAAAAGCATTCATAACCTGGCATCAGAAAAGCAGTGTTCATTGACAATGCGCATTTTTTGATGTTTTGGAATTCAGCCCTACTTGTTCTTATACATTAAGGTTCAAGTATCTAGTTTAGTAAGTCTGACAGCTCTTTGATTAGTAGAAATCGATCAAATGAGCAGCTGTTTCAGTTGACGTTTATGGAGGGGTAGCCGACGAATCTAGTTAAGAAATTCGTGACTGAGTACTAAGTTGACAGTTCGCATATGTGGGTGACGTAGAAAAAGTGACGTGCCCGACCAATCTAGTTTTGCGTTCAGGTTACATCTCATTCAGACCAATCTAGTCGACTTAAGATAACTAGATTCTTGAATGCGGCCATTCATAACCTGGCATCAGAAAAGCAGTGTTCATTCACAATGCTCATTTTTTTGACGTTTTGGAATTTAGCCCTACTTTTTCTTACATATTTAGGCATCCATTACACAGTGTGTTCAATGCAGCATTTTCTTTACGTTTGACCTGAGGTGAAGGCTAAAAATGGCATGGCCCAGTGACTTTATTGTTGAATTGTCGCTCCGATTTATTTAACTCTATTCTAAGAGTTCAGAAACATAGGAAAATAAATAGTTGTCGCGCAACACGATAAATGGGACCCTAACCTAACTTCTCACAGATTTAAGGTCGCAACTCAAATGCGAAAGAATTAAAAAACATATATAAGCAGATCACCGATGACATGGGTCGTGAGGGTGCTGGGAGAGGGTTGGTTTGTGCGTTACTGTTATCTTATCAGTTATCAATCACAATCGGATTGCGCTACTTTGTTGTTCATGTGTTTGGGAGTGTAAAATCTTTTGTTTTGAAAGAATAAAAAGCAAACTCCATTCCTGAGACGCCCTTCTGTAGGTATGCTTGCATAACTGTCAAATCATGTAACTGAAACTCATAATTTTCCATCCCTTATACAAGGTGGGCCAAAAGAAGTCATCCGATGTTGTTTGGCTCTCATTTTTTTTTCTAAATGAAAAACTTCGATTCTGTTTTTTGATTATGTTTATTTGAACCTTTAGAATTTTATTGGTCAAGTTGAGAAGATGCTATCGGCCAAATGGGCGCTCACAATTGATTGCCTGTATTATGCTAAGAAGGCGCCTAGAATAAATTGCTACAGTTTTGCATATTTGCACAACTGAACACCTTTGTGAAGTTTCTTGATTGCCATTGTTCTTCTATGATAAGATAACAATGCATAGGAGATACGATTCGTAGACTGGATAATATCATAACCTCGCTAACACACTTGATTTGTTTTACAAAAATCAAATGATTTCAATTTCATTATAGAATGCAACGTTTACCACGAGTACAGACTCCATTTATTCATACGTACCTTACCTCCACTAACAACACTGCATACACACAGAATGCTGAGTGCTACGATTATTATGAAAGCAATCACCTGGAGGATGTCTAATTTTATTCTTTGCCATTGCTTCCATTGGGTAATTCCGGCGATCATCTCATCAATTAGCATACTAATCTACATGAATATGCTGTTTTATTTTTTGTTCGTTCCGAAAATATTGAACTAAACTTATTATGCCATTCTGATTCTCGTTCTTTATTCTTGTCTTCTTATTGCTTCTCGTTTTGCAAAAAATTTAATTGCCAGACATTAGCATTTGAGTGAGCGTAATGCGCGTTGTGAAATCGGCTTCAATAAAGAAGCGATTTTGTTTATATAGAGAGGGAAAAGATCAAATCGCAAAACTTGTTGCCATGAATCAGATACCACAATCAAAATTAAACTACAAGCATGATATACTGTCGCCAAAACGATTGACTCGTACTTATGAGCAGTGATGCCAGCTGCGCATAATTTTTTTTTGTGAATTGTTTTATTTATTTATTGAGCTGCTAAACATTTAAGCCACAGTTATACAACAACTACTGCGAGTCTCGAAGTGTCAACTGTCAAGTAGAGCGTAGTTGTTGTAATTGCGTGCTGAAAATCCTACTTTACTTTGCTTTGCTGAGATCGAAGGAAAAAAACAGGCCTATAATGTAATCCAAATGGAGGTTAAAGTTGAGTTACATCTTTGAGTATGTAACAAAAGAATATAAATCGTTGATAAATAATAGAAACAGGATTGGACGACGATATTTTTTGACAAATAAACATTTTTACGATCAGTTTGTAGAAATACATTTTGAATTTGGTAAATCGGGAACATTCTTCAATCAAAGTCGCATCACTAATTTTCATTTACTACTGTGCGTCATGCTGATTTTCCAATTCTCTACTTGACTTACTCACTAAACCCAAACAGAGATCAAAACTGGTTTAATTACCTATCGATCGACCAATATTCTGTCAACAAATTTTATTCGCCTTGTAGGCTCGTTGCACTTCCTTTGTCCAATATCCATTTGACATAAAGGCAACATTTTTTGGAAAACGCATAATTTTTTTTTTTGGGTTTAGACATAAATTCGATTTGGATTGGCATCACTGGTTGTGTGTGAGTTCATAATTGTAAACAATGTTGCCCAAACCTTGCAGCAAATATTCATTAATACATTTATGAACGCAAACTACAGCGCCCGGCATGCGTTGACAAAAATGAGTTCATAATTATTGCATATATAAACTGAAGTCATAAATGTCAAGTAAAAAACAACAAAAACAAGACAACTCGGATCTGTAATATAAATTTCGATTGTATTCTAAGGCGAAATAATATTTGTTCTTTTCCTGTTTAATTCTAACAGCCTTATTCATTAGATTTCCTTAATCAACAGATTAACAGTGTCTCCACTAACTCACTTCAAATGAGTTAATTTTTAATCTTCTTGTCGAAAATGTGTATTCATAAAAATAATTTTGTCATGTTGTAGCTAATCAGTTAATTAAGCAAAACTATTCCGAAAATCTGGCAGCACTCGTGTATTTCGTGTCACTTTGGAGTTTTGATAGCTCACATAAAGATCATTTTGAGCGGAAAATATGTACACTTGGTTTACTTCATTCCGACCCCAATAGCGAATAGCTGCCGTTACCTGAAGTTCAATTTCGATATGCCCACCTCTCGGGATCATCACGAACGATTTCAATTATTTTCATCATATTTTCCTTGCTGAATCTATATTTATTTATAAATTCACGGAAGATGAAAAGGGTTAAAACGTTGTTTATAATTTTTTAATCGCCTTTGGTTACTTATTTGATAACTTAAAATATTAAAATTGTCTAAAAAATTCGAAAATGTATCCGCCATATTATTTGATTTTGGGGACAACAGGGAAAACGAAAGTTAATTCACCGCTAAATGCAAATTTAGGCATTTAATTTTTTGACAGTTGATTAAGTGTGAATTATCTTTAAAAAAACTTTATGAATAAGGTTTTCTGCAATTAAACCAAAAATAGCTCTAACTCAGCTTTAATTAAATGTTATGAATAAGGCTGTAAATATTTACCCCCGTATTAATAAACAAATGCGCACAAGTAAGTTATAGGTAGTAGAGATCAAATTGCATACAAAAATTTGACGTAAGTTCTGAATAACGAGTTGATAACTTTTACGCAGCGTTTATTAATATGGGGGTTAGTATTTAAATTTTTTAATAAATAAATATTTTGCAAAAAATGTACTTCCATTTTCTCTCCTGTCATTTTTCTACAGCTCGGCAACAAAACAAAAACACATGCACTGTTGACAGCCCGCTGACTGTAAATGGGGACGTTCAACAGTTCGTGTATATAGTTTTAAGTCTGACAGCTGACTGACTGGATGTGTCTCGGTTTTGGTTGGGTGAAATCGGCCATATGAGCAGCTGTTTCAGTTGACGTTTATTAAGGGGTAGCCGACGAATCTAGTACTAAGTTGACAGTTCTCATATGTGACTGACGTAGAAAAAGTAAAGTTCCCGACCAATCAAGTTGTTTGCGTTCAGGTTACATCTTATCCACACCAATCTCGTCGACTTAAAATAACTAGAGTCTTGAATGTGCCCGATTTTCTTTTATGAACGCAAGTACTGCCAAACTTTTGCAATGATAATGCAGTTCTTTTAGCAGCATTTTTACATTTATGAACTCGACCTATATCGTTTGTCTCTTAATTTGTGTCATATGCTCCTGATTTACATTCGCAAAGATCTTGCCCAACGGCGGATACATAAATTCTCTGCCCTCATAAATGTTCACACCTATTACGGCAATAAAATAAAAACCAAATAATATATGATTTTCCATTTTCCAATGAATTAATTACCGCCTACCTACTTGTAAATGTTACGTTACTAGACTATACAACTGTCTAGTAACGTAACATTAACAACGTCTAGCTGCGGCAACATACCGGTGAGAAATTTCTGTTCCCCAAATTTGGAACGAAGAGGTGAATAAATTTTTAAATTGAGCTATTTAGGAATTTATGGCTTTATGGATGAAATTCGAGCAACGCAATTGGAAGCGGTAAGGTGGTAGAAAAAAAATTACTGGGTCATCGGCTTTATGGTTTCTTCCGATATAAACCATGAAAGATCGTTAATAATCCAATTGTGTTGTGTTACACCTGTGGGAATATTTTTCTTTGTCATCGTTTCGCCAAGTCATATCCTTCTAAAGAAGAATTCAAAGAGGCGAACAATAGCAAAAGAATGTGCGGGTATCATGTTCGGGAACAGCTTATGACGTCTATTCTTTCGCAGCTTATCATTAGCCTCTCTATGACATGTCAATTATTGTGCTTTTAGTTTCTAATGAGATTAATAAATGTTCGTTTTCTCTTCGAATGAGAGGAGAGCTATATAGATGTCATTATGTGTTTCGAATCAATTGCACGGGTAACCAAAAAATAATTGCTGGTGACTCAATCTATTTCTGTAAGTGGTCGAGCTAATTTTATTGAGAACTTTTCTATGACGCTGAATATATTTTCGCCCGTTCTACAGCTTAATATATCTTTTTGACAATTGAAAGTATAGTTTTATGGTCAGGCTACATTGTAGTCTGTGATATAGGTGTGTATTCCGGTTAACGCATTTCTACTTTGGGACTATGCTTAGAAATTGTGCATCGTTTGCTCAACTGAGCGTGGTTATTAATTCGAAATTCGAAAACCACCTTTCCCATGTATTTTATTATTTTAAATGGCGGTTTGAGCTCACCCTCCTTCTTGTTGTTGTGTCTTTTCATTAATTTTTAATACGTAGTTAATCTCTTTTGTGGCGCTGATGATATCGTGCGGTGGGTTTTTTTTTTTTGAATAGGGAGACCCGAACCGGCTTGGTGCTGCCGCTGCTGCTTGTGATGCGCAACATGCTGTGAATTGAGTTTAATGGTGTAGACTGACAACTATATGTTGGATATGTGAATCGTGACAGGTCATTATTGTTTTTAAACAACTAAATCGATGGCACAGTGTCAACTTAAACTATTAGGGTGTGCAAATGTAGGTATTAATAGTAACTGTGTATAAAACATAAATTGGCGCAACTCGGCCTTGATTTATTTTATTCGCTGACATGAGTAGCACTTCCCGCAATTGTGCGCATACGAAATTCCTTTCCAAAGAAAATTTGCAAGGGTAGTCATTTAAAAACATCTCTAAGGCTCGTCCTTAAATTAACGCAAGCTCACAATTTCGATCTGTGTACATGGAAAAACAAATTCCGATAAATGATAGGATGTTTATTTCATAATAAAGAGGAAGGTATGCCGTTAATAATGAAAAACAACATCCGCCAAATGGCCACTACGAGCACGCATACAGGACCATATCCTTTTCATGAAATTTTCCATAAACCAAATCGCAAAGTAAAAAAAAAAGTAAGGTCCAATGACCCCGCCGGACCATAAACCGCACCAAACAGTCACACGTTGAGGATGGAGAGGCTTCTCAACAATAACTCTTGGGTTTTCCGAGCCCCAGATGCGACAAGTTTGCTTGTTGACGTAGCCACCGAGGTGGAAATGGGCCTCATCAGTCAAGATGATTTATCGATGGAATTCCGGATCATTTTCATGCATTTCAAGGACCCAATCAGCAAAGACCGGCTGGCTTAAGTTCTTGTGTTAACTGAACTGTATAGAACAAGTCTTTATGCAAAATACAGTGTAATGACGTTTGTGGAATGCCCAATTCCAAAGAACGACGAGGAATGGACACACCTGGGTTTTCTTCAACACTTTGGGCTACAGCAGCAATATTCTCAGTTGTTCTTGAGCGACGTGCACGGATTTTATTCTTCACATCACTAACTTGTCCCAACAGCTCGAATTTTTCCACCAATTTCTGTATTGCGGTCCGACAAGGTGCTTCACGACGACCAAAAAATGCTTTAGTTTTGCGAACTGTGACTGCGAGATTTTCACCATTTTTGTAGTGAATTTTAAAAATTTCAATGCGTTGAAGCGTGTATCGTTTCATTTTTAGTAATAGCGTAGTTTCTACTTGTCAAATGTCAAAGAATAAAAGCTCCTAAAGTGACAGCTACCGAAATAGCGGGTCATTCACAATAACACCTCTCATTGGAAAACCCTTTACAAGAGCCCGTATGGCAATCAATTGTGAAGGCGCCCATTTGGCCGATATCATATCATTATATCATCTTCTCGACTTGAACAATAATTCTAAAGGTTCAAATAAACCTAATCAAAAAACAGAATCTAAGTTTTTCATTCAGAAAAAAAAAATGAGAGCGAAACAACATCGGATGACTTCTTTTGGCCCAACCTGTATATGTACTCATAATTTCCAGTGTCCAAGATAAATTGTTAGACCTCACAGTGGCGCAATTTTCGTTACGGACAATATTTCAGATTTTTGTTATGAATACTGCGTGCAGATGTGCTTTTTACGCACTTAGGCAGCTCAACAGTTCAAAATGAACCGAAACCGAGGGCTCAACTTACAGGACTCTGCTATGTAAGCGCGGTAAAAAGCTAACTGCCTCCACTTGGGATCTCCAAGTCGCTTCGGGTCCAAAAAAAAAAGGCGAGGACTTTGTCTGCTATACAAATATAGTAGTAACATTTTATCCGAGCGATTATTTATAGTTTCTGTCTTCGCATCTGTCAAGGAATCGCATGCTTTTCCATAGAAAGCGGTCACATTGGTTGGCCTTGAAACATGCCCTTGCCCGTGCAATAGTCGACGTCGGCAATTTATTATCTTTTTTCGGGTCATACGCATGTTTAAATTACTGAGGGGCACGGCATTTCATCAGTGACTTCACGGGGCATCTATCATCTATTGCAAGAGCCTGGATTTTGTTTTATATTGTGGTTTACGCGCAACATTCTTCCGACAAACAACATTTTTCCCCCAAAACTACATATTTCGTTATTGATTTTTTGAATCAACTGTGGAATGTCGAAAGGCCAAATCTCATTGTGGAAATAGGACCAATGTATTTGTACCGACACATACGCGTCGCTTCTTTGTCCCCAATCACATTCTAATTTATTTATTTGTTACTTTTTTTTTCATTAGCGTTTGTTATTTTACTTCACAGCCACTTGAGAACGAGATCATAAATAAATGAAATCACGAAGTGACTTTAATCTGATGCTACAATGGTAATGGTCGTTCAGACCACATCAGTTTCTTGGAATACGTTGTCCGACTCATGCCGGGCATATTATCCAAATGAAATCACTTATACTCGCACACAAGGCTGCCGCCTATCTACAAAAGCAGTCGCACTCGCACGTACACTTGTTGCCATGTTGTGCAATGTGGATTTTCGTAATTTTTTCAGATTTAAAATTTTAAAATATACCATAAATTTCCGAAAAAGCCCAAATACACGTATGTGGGTGACATGTGGATTTAAGTGGAAAACCCACTCCTAGCTTAGCAGCAAGATCAACATCTAGAAATAGAAACCTGAAAGCAACGTTTTCGATTATAGCGGCAATGTGAACTTCAACGCTCAGCTCAACATAAACAGTAAATTCAAGAACGCTGATGCGGAACAATAAAACAGAAGTGGTAGTCACTTGCGATTGCGATGCGATCCTCTCTCTCTTTGGCACTATAAAGATGGTGCTATGATTCATTGAGTAAGCTAAAATAAACAAATAACCGGCCGGAAAATACTCACCGTCACCATCAGTGCCTTTAGGTTGTTATCTTGAGCAATTGCTTTCAGAAGTGAATTGGCGATGATTTTTTAATTTAAATTAACGCTCCATTCATCGAACACCATGTTTGAACACATTGCCGATTGATCAAATATTTGATAATTTTAATTGAAGCCTATTGAGCACTCGGATTTATGCATGTAGGTATATACAGGGTGTGCCATCTAGTGGTTTTATTTTAAATTATAGGTTATTTTGACACTGACAGCTGTTTCCCGCCGCTCGAAATCTTGACAGAAAGTCAGTGTCATACCGAAATGAGTCGCTTTACGCTTGAACAACGTTGGGAAATATTGAAAACTCATTTCCAAAGTGGGTGACCAAACAGTGGGTTTTTTGAAAAGAAGTTTTGGCCGAAAAGAAACAAAATTGCCGCACCCGGCGTGTTTTTGAGCCTCGATCTCAGAAAAGCAAAGTAAAGTAGGATTTTCATCACGTGATTACAACAAATACTGCGAGTCTCGAAGTGTCAACTGTCAAGTAGAGCGTAGTTGTTGTAATTGCGTCCTCAAAATCCTACTTTACTTAGCTTTGCTGAGATCGAAGCTCAAAAAAACACGCAAATTGTCGAGAAGCGAATGCATTCACTGAGAGTGACAGTTTGGTGCGGATTGTGAAGTGGTGGCATCATTGGAGCATTTTTCTATGAAAATGAGGTTGGGACAACGTTGCGGTCAACGATGGGCGTTACAGAGCCATGTTAACCGACTTTTTTTCTACTAAAATTGAAGACATTGATTTGGACGACCTCTGGTTCATGCAGGATGGCGCGCCATGCCACATACAGTTCATGCCACAATCGATCTTTTGCGCACCAAATTCCCAAATCGTCCTATTAGACGTTTTGGCGATGTCAATTGGCCGCCTCGGAGCTGCGACTTGACCCCTTTGGACTGTTTTTTTTGTGGAAAACCGTGAAGGATCGATGTTATGCCAACAATCCGGAAACGATTCAAGCACTTAGGGCCAATATTACCCAAGCAATCCGTGAGCTACAGCCCGAAACCATCAACAAGGTCTTGGAAAATTGGAGTGACGGAATGCGCTACTGCGAAGTCAGCCGCTGCCTCGGCACGACGTTGTGTTTCATAATTAATGGAAGGTTGGTTTTTCGAATAGAGATAAAACTGACATTTTGTGGTCATATCTGGCAACTCTAATGTCATTTATGTTCAGTTTGGTTTGTCATTTCATCATGAACAGGTTGACAAATTAACTTGCACATCGTGCAAATTTACAGCAAGCTCCGTTCATTATATGGTCCACATAATCGTCCATCAGAGCAATTAATTCGGTTAACCATGGATCGTTTTCGCACTACGTTTACTCTGTGTGATAATACGCATCCGCAGAGACGTCGAACAGTGCGCACCGAAGAAACAATTGCCGCTGTAAAGCAAAGTGTTGAAGAGGACCCGAATGAATCGATTCGCCACCGTGCACAGCAATTGGCCATGATAACCGACTATTTTGTTCACGAGATGTGGTTCCAACAAGACGGCGCGCTACATGCCACACAGCGCACGTCACAATCGATTTATTGAAGGAAACTAAATAATTTCGCGGAATGGACCTGTCAATTGGCCACCAAGATCCTGTGATTTGACACCATTGGATTATTTTCTTTGGGGATATATGAAGTCGCTCGCCTACGCCAACAAACCAGACGCGTTAGGGGACTTGGAAGCCAACATTCGTGGCGTTATTGCCGACATACAGCCCCAAGTGTTCGAAAAAGTGTTTGAAAATTGGACCTCTAGACTTTATTCGCACCAGCCGCGGCGGCCACATGCCCGAAATCATATTTAAACATTAATGGCACAAAATTATCCTTCCAATTAAGCCAAATTGATGGACATTTAAACGATTTCAATTCGAAGTTCTATACTTCTAAAAAAACACCTTTTACATGGAAAGAAAATTTAATTTTGTTAATTTTATTGCTTTTTTAAAAAGAAACTCGTGTTCGGCCCACCCTGTATAGTACTCGTTTTGCGGACCAGTAACTTGAGATTTTATATTAGCACATTTGTAGACGTATGATGACCGCCGGCCAGAGCAAGTAGTGGGTTGGTTTGCAGCCGAATTTCTAAAAAAAGAATTGTGATATAAGCCCGACGTTAATTGCTCGCAGTCATCAATTGATATAGTACACTGGGCCTGTTCCACGCAGAGTGTCTGTCTCTTCGGATTCGGATTGCTTTAGCTTCAATTACTGTAAATGAAGCAAATTGGGCTTAAATACAGAGACGTCTGATTATCAGACTATTGATGACAATCTAAAATTGATTGTTTCGGGACATTTTTTAAAAAATGCTGTTTGTTATTATAAAAATGATCTGAGTTGTTTCATTTTATTTCTATGATTTTGGCATTTACTGCAAATTGTGGCTGTTGGTCATAGAACATGAATCCCATAGTTGATATTCTTCTGCCCTATCGTTATCTAATGATACACTTACACAGTGGGAACGTGCTTCCAAGAAAGCTGATTTTAAGCAAATTAATTCAGCTATACGACTGTAGTTGGAAAAATGGGCGCGCTTTTGCCAATAGACAGAAATTCTTTCCACCTCAGCTCCTTGCCCTTGCCTTCATATGTATATATGTAGAGGTAGACTGCAACCTAATTCGAATTAGTATATACACAGACACCCCCTTTCGCAAAGGGATGAAGACCTTTATATACTTGAGGAAAACATTCTCTACTAATAGTATCCAACGTATGTACGCATGGACAAATGAATAGGTACAGTTGCTTGGTAAAATAACTAAAATAACCGTAAGTGTGGTTTCTTCCAAAATATTATTGATTTTCTTCACCATAAGCTTTGTGAGCAGAAACTACCCTTGTTTAAAAAACATTTCGCACCATTATCTACCCGAGGGTAAGAAACACGTATACTTGGCTGCACACACCCTGGAAGAGGGAGGGTTACTTCCAATCTACAAACGGTCTGCTTTGCGTAAATACTCGGGAAATTACAAAAAGTTAAATATTTAATAAACATTACACCTCGCTCAATCACCAATCCAATATGCGTTCAAGTGCGTTCTGCTGACAGATGTCGAGAAAATCTAATTATGACCCCAATTTTTTTTCTCGAATCATTTTGCATCCTTTATTTCGATTGAGTGCGGTTCAAGAACGGAAATAATTTTTCAGAAGCAATAAATACACAACCACAGGCGTCCAGTAGACGTCCTGAGAGTCATAATAAGCGCAGTATGAAGGGAAAAAAAGAACTTGAGCCTAAAATAGGCACGCAAACCACATATGCACTCGTATAATTGCGTTCTTAATGCACTCGCGAACGCGCACCGAATGCATTTCTGCATGAAATGCAAGTATGCGACTCTTTTCTTCGAGTGTGCTTATTGTGTTACGTTGTTACGCGTCTTGTTTCTCACATCCTTGCGTTTAAATGCATGCTGCAAAAATACAGCCAGTTTAGTTTTGCTTGCCTTTTCGGCGCTCCTCTGATGCCAAACGGAATGTACGCGACCACATAATGCTGGTAGCTACATGCGTGGATCGTTTGGGTTTGTGGATATTTTAATGTTTAGTTATCGATATGTCATCTGTCACTTGTGTAGGAAATATGTCTATCCGCTGTGTGGGCTAGGCGAGTGCGTGGCTTTCTTTATGTGAGTAAATATTTACCTATCTTAGATGTACTTTTACTGTATTTTTGTGGGGAAAATATCGCACTGCACACGCATTGATTGGTGGCGATAGAACATAAATTGTCAAGCACCTAACACTCATAACAGAAACTGCATTCATTCATTTACAATAAACAAAGGCCTCATGAAAGAGTTGCTAAGTGTTTCCGACCCTGGGAATCTTGAATGTTGAACGCCGAAGAAAAGAAATGTTTGCGCTTCAGGTTTTCCTGTACCCTCTCCTCGTCGCCATCATCATCATCATTTCAGTGTGCCTGTGGGATGTGGCGTCTTTTATTTTTTTTTTGTTGTTCTCTATATAACATTTATATTTTTTTCTCCTGCTTTTGCTCTCTTTAAACAGAGGCGATTGTTTGCATTCATTAACCCCCGACGACGTCGAGCTCGAGAGTGTGCGTTTGCAGAGCGAGCTCAAGGAGTTCACGAGATTTGTTTGTCAGTCGAATGTGTGTGCGCGGTCTTCTGTTGCTGCTGCTGCTGCAGTGACTGCTGACTGCCGATGGTTTTTTTTTAATTACATAAAAATGTACAAGTACAATTTTCTGCTGAGGTATACTCTGGAATTTCTCAATCTAAACAGTGTGCGGCTGCGATCGCAGCATCCGTCCAAAAGTTTCTATATAAACATTCGGTCTAATGAACGAGTGTTGTAGGAAATTTCTCATTTTAAACTGTGATCATGTTGTCTTATTACACCTAATAAACACAGCAGAAGCTATATTTGGGTCTTGTTATATTAGCTTTATTAACTTTGTACGAGTAGTAGTACATTTCGCTTTCAATTTGTTCAAGATTGTACCTACCCTTGTTTAAAACATTTATACATATAAATTTGTGTAAACTTCAAACGATCTGACATGTATAGTTGTGGATGGTTATTTTGTCTTTAAAAATTTGCGCAGAAGAAAGACAGATCAACCAAACGACATGCGAACAAACAATGAACACACTTCAAAACTGAGCATTTTCCATACGTCTTATGAAATGGTAGAACAATTTACAGAAGGCCGAACCCTTTGGGCACTTGAATCAATATTTGTAATGTGTCTTTTATTGTTCTGTGAAAATATTGTTTGCTTTCGGCGAAATGTTGGCCCCAATTTTTCAGAGGCATGTTCCTGAACTGAATTTATTTGAAAAATTCATCAAACCCAATATTGATTTATCAGAATCAATTTCTTTATACGTGTACGTGTATACAAACGAATTGCCACATTAAACGATTAAAAGCCAACATGATTTGCATATTTTGATAGCACGAGTATCTATTCCAAAATTAGTCTGCAGGTGAAAGATTAATGCACGCACACAAAGTAGGGCCCGCTCTTTGCCTCCTTCTGCTTTAATAATTATTTTTGTAAATAAAATTACTTCACACATGATTATACCGTCTGTCTGAAGTCAGGTTCGAACATCACAGAATTGTTAAAGACACAGGTACGAGTATAATGTGTGCAGGTGCGTATACGCCGAGTTTTTATTTTTACGGAACATTAAAACATGATGCAAGAGCCAAAGCACCTTACCTACATAAGAAATGTATCTTCTTGTTTAAGCAATTGTTTATTCCATTTTTGAATGCAAGGCGTTTTTAGTTTTTAATAGCTGTACAAAAACTATGAGCTAATTTGAATTTTTTACAAAATTCATTCGCATTGACCTGCTTGTTTTTGTATTTTTCAGAAATGGTACTTAGGTACTGTGAATCACCATCAGTTGGAACGTGTTGCACGTACGGCATGGAAACAAAGATGGCCATGTCTTCGAGACTACATCTGGAGAAAAATTCCAGAGAAGAAATAAACAGGCTATCATCGGTGTTGGGAAGCAAAGCACATAAATTTAACGGTGAGTGAATCATTTACAATTATTTTGTAAATAAGACCTATTAGGGCTGCCAGATCTGGAAAATTAGCTGGCGGGACATTTTTATTTTAGTTTACATTTCATTTGTTGTAATAAGTTAAATTTGGTCAAAGTAAAATTTATTTCATATTTGTACATTTTATATAACTTTTTCAAAGCAAATGCTTAAAACGTATTTAGTTGTTTAAAAGCAAAAATTCAAGAAGGAACAATATTTTATATTAAAATTATACATTAAGATAAAATTTTACGAGTCTCTAAGCCATTTTTATATAAAAACAAGCTGACCCGGCGAACCTCGTTTCGCCCAAAATGTATGAAAATGTATGCACATGCTGCTTCATGTTATTTGCTCAATTTTTCAATAACATTATTTAACATTATTTATTTGATATCATCTACTAGCTAAGTTATACAGATTACAATAAAAGTATAACAATTATATAAAAAAAAAACAATGTACTTAATACTAAGATAATGCTGCCAAATTAAGAATAACACTTTTGAAGCGATCGCGTGAATAATTTAGATCTACAAAAATATAAACATCATTGAATGAAACAATAGCTCTGGACATGGGCTCATTATGGCCATAATTAGTTCTATGAACAGGTCGAAGAAGAAAGTTTCTTTCCCTTAAAGGTCTGGTTGGGGCATAGATTGGCACTAAGGCTAAAAGAGATGGACATTTAATATGATAGCATAATAAATCCCTTATTAGCATGATGTCATGGGCTTTTCTTCTAGAACATAAAGTTGATATGCCCAACAATTGACATCGAGTCCGGTAAGAAATTTCAAAATCCCAGCTCATTTTCCTGAAAATGTATTTTGTGAAACGCCTCTGGATTTTTTCAAGGCGATCTGAGTGAATTTTATAGAATGGGGTCCATATAACATCAGCATATTCAAGCAGAGATCTAACCAACGCAATAAAAAGCGAAATAAGGGTATGAGGATCCGAAAATTCGCTGCCATTACGTTTTATAAAACCACAAAGCTTATTTGCTTTGGCAATAACGTGGTCAATATGAGATGCAAAGGTGAACCTGGAATCAATAATAATGCCAAGATCTTTCACCTCATCGACTCTGTTTAATCCAATAGTGTCGATTTCGTACTGAAACTCTAAATGATAAGAACTTCTGTAGAACGATATTATACAGAATTTTTTAATATTCAAGTGTAGACAATTTTTGATGCACCAGAGAGATAAATTTCTTAGATCATATTGTAAAAGCTCACAGTCAAGTGGAGTTTTGATTTTAAGAAACAACTTTAAGTCATCTGCATACATCAAGCAATGGCAATATTTTAGTACACACGATATGTCATTTATAAAAATTATAAACAGGAGCGGACCCAAATGACTACCTTGTGGTACTCCCGAGCTGCACTCAAACGATCGAGAAAAGTAATTATCAATTTTGACTCTTTGAATCCTGCCAATCAAATAAGATCTAATCCAATCAAGCATAGCTGAGTGAAATCCAAAACTTTCAAGTTTTCTAAGCAAAATTAGATGATTGACGGAGTCAAATGCTTTACTGAAGTCAGTGTAAACACAGTCGACTTGATAACCATCTTCGATAGCATTGATGGTATAATGAGACAAGCAAGCTAAATTAGTGGTAGTGGACCTGCCAGTGACGAAGCCATGCTGCGTATTACAAAAAAATTCCTTAACTGAAAATTCAATTTTTGATTTAACCATACTTTCGAAAAGCTTAGGCAAAGCAGATAATTTACAAATTCCTCTGTAATTTTCAATATCGTTCTTGGATCCAGATTTAAAAATTGGAATAAAAATTGGAATAAGAAAAGACGACTTCCATTCATCAAGAAAAATACCGGAGGACAGAGACATGTTAAAAATAAGATGGTTCTTTATTCAAAAGTTAAACTGAAGTACAGTCGAATCCCTCTAAGTCGAACCTCCTTTAACCCGAATTTCCCTCTAACTCGAATTTTTCAACCCAATTTTTGCATTCCCTTCAGTTTTACTTAGAGAAGTCATCCTCTAAGTCGAAAATCCCTCTAACTCGAACATATTCTTTTGATTCTTGACCTATTACAATATTCCTCTAAGTCGAATTTAGGAATTCAAGATTGATGCCACAAACATACAGCGGTTGTCTCTGCGACTTATTAATTGTTGTCAAAGCGAAATCTGGACAACAAATGTCAAATCGTAAGGAAAATGCAGAATCTGATACGAATGTTAAGTCAATTCCTTTCCTTAACTTGAAAAATTAGAGCAAGATATTACCGCTCCACTAAGAATCTTATGAATTTTTACTCAACAAATTTTTTGGTGTAAGAATTGGAAAATGTGGTACCTGACAATTAACACATGATTTGAAATTTGTTTTCCTATTTGTCGTACTCGTGCATATGCTTTCGTTTCCTGCGTATTGAAATGATATCAACAGGTGGTTAAATAAAATTGAATGACCATTATTTTCAAAAGTGCCGACGAAGATCGTCCTCCTCCAAGGAAGGGACAATTTCCTCTACAGTGTTGCTTATTCCTTTTCTCGAATGCTTGTAGTTCAATCAGTACAAACTCTTCCACATACTGGGGTTTTTTAAAAAGAAGTTCGATTAATTCCAAATCGCTTTCATTGCGAGATGAATCAACAAATATCTATATCTAGTATAAATATATAAAAGAGAGTGACGTTAGTTACTACGCTTATAACTCAAGAACGCCTGTATCGGTTCGCACCAATTCGGACTGGTCTCCGGCCAAACAAGAAGAATACCCAAAAAAAATCCTCGAAAAAAAACCCCGAAATAAATTATGAAGAAAATTAATTTTCCCGTACATTTTCTATCGAGCGATTTTACGACGCCATCTTCATCATCTATCATTTCACTTTGTTGTGACAATTTTTTTTTCTTTTTTTACAATTTTTAGTGACAATAATTGTTTTTGTAGCAATTTTTTTGGTCACACATTAAAAACAAACATAATTTAAAATGCTGGTTCCGGTATTGCCAGTTTATGGCGTTGTGTGCATCAACTTTTAACAGCTGATTCATTCGCGCAGTCTTTTTAGGATCGCATTCTATATAAACACTTTTGTGATAGTCAAATGCGATAGTCAAACCATTCTCCCTCTACGTAAGGTGATCGCAATAAATTTGGCATCACTTTGTTTTTTTAAAACATAGTTCCGTTGTCAATTGCAAATTCCTAAGGTATAGAAGGTATAGATGGAACCACTGAGAATGTCATAGGCTACTTTTTGTCGCGAAAACAAAGTAGAAGTAGAGGATGCAAGTTTAAGGGCGGTTTGCTGATACGACTCATAGCGAACTAAGTTCCACATAAACTCTTACGTGACAGTTTATGACCTGAAAAAAGTAGCCCATAAGTATTTAAGTAGAACTTAAATCGTTAAGAGTCGTATGAGCAAACGGCCCTAAATGACGAACCAATTATTTCTGATGTTAGGGATAGTCAAATTCATCATAGGTATCTATGTATACTTTTGGTTAGAAACAAACACATTTTTGAGCGTATTTTATTGAAAGATAGGATAGTCTTGGACCCGATAAGTGGCGCTGTTGTTGATATATAAATATTTTGATTGAGTTCCTCGAAGTACTAATTCTACGCAGACGAAGTCGCGGGTACAAGCTAGTTGTAAATAAATTAAAATTATGCAAATCTTCAAATTTATCTGACATTTTAACGACTTTTCGTACCACTTTTTTAATAAAATTTTTTAATTTTTTCATATATAACTTCAAAACCGTTCCTTAACTCTTTTTGCAAGTGTCCCTCTCTGAAAGAAAATTTATCCCCAACCCAGCCATTTTGACAGTCTTTTCCATTCTAACTACGAAAGTAAAAGAACAAACTTAACATCTTCGCCTTTGAAATTCCCCTATAAATCCCCTGTCACTTCATTGACATTTTATTTGAGATTCTTCACAGTCAAACGCTTTCCGCTACTAAGTGCACTGAGCCGACTTTCAATTTCAAATTGTGCCGAAACGAAATCAAATGCAGTTCGTTAACCTCGTTCTTTACAATGTCCGACCGCACGCAACAGAGAGTAGTAGCGCCATCTGTCATTCAACAAGAAAAATAATTTCGTTCTGTTTTAAAATGGAAGACGACTACATTATTTCGATCTTTCTTCATACAAAAATACTAAAATCGCGATTAAAGAATGGTGGGTTGGGGTAGGAAGGTGAAGATTTGTGGTTATAGATATTTTTTGATCTTAAAAAAATCAGAAAAAAAAAATTTTCGTCAAAAATAAAAGGCAAAAATGTTGTGTACATGGACACCCTAATCACCTGGCGACTTAACTTTACGACCGATTCTCATACCTACCAAATATACAGAACAAATTTTATAAAAATCGGTCGAGTCGTTTCGGAGGAGTATAAACAATGAAACTGTGACACGAGATTTTTATATAATAGAAGATATAAACAAAAACAAATGGAACAACAGAAACTAACGACTCATCGAAACTAACAAGTCAAAATTAACGAAGAACTAACTCACTTAACAGTCTTCGTTTTAATTGCAAGTTAAGTTAAACACATCAAAGTTTTTTATATGAAAAAAGATGCAATTCTACGAAAGCCAAACTGTAAATTTCATTACTTATCGGATGGAGTTATTTTCGAAACTATTTCCTTTTTCCCAAAGTCGTTAAACTCGTTAAAACTCATCGAAAAATTTTGCTTGCAAGAAGCTCTGCTTCCAATACTTCCATAGAAAGCTGATTTCGCTCATCTCTCCATGAGTTCTTCATGAAACTGAACATCCTTTCAGAGCTTGCATTACAATTACAAATAGGCAATGAAAACACAAAATTGCAAAGAGTAGGTACCTCAACCTTTTTGAGAAAAACTAACCCAATTTTTCACATCATTTCTTTCATCCAAATCTCTTAGCTCGCATTTAACTCTTTACCCCCGTCTTAATAAACAAATGTGCACAAGTTAGTTAGTTAGTAGACATCAGATATCATACAAAAATTTGACGTAACTTCTGAATAAAGTTGATAACTTCTACACAGCGTTTATTAATAAGTGGGGTTATGCATTAAATTCTACAAAAGGTATATCATTATTTATACAGCCGACTCTCGTTAATTCGAAACTCAAAGGACTCTTAAAATATTACGAATTATCGACTGTTTGAAATATCAAATGGTGTCAAACTTTTCATAACAAAAACAAAGTTTGAACTTGTCTCAAAATGTACTTACAATCTTTTTGTCTCTTTCTCTCTGCAACTTTGAACTGTCGAGAGTTTGACGCCGATGTGTTGAAATATTCCTGGAAAGCTTAAATTAAGCGCCTCTCCAATGTTTCTCTCCACCATTTCGCTTAATGTTCTTCGCTAAATTTTGACAGTGTAATTTAAAAAAAAAAAAAAAGAACTGTGTTGGTAAAGTTGATTGACTTGCTACTGTTAATTTGCTTTCGTTTGAAATTTTGTTGCGAATACCGATATTTTCTCTGATCTGTCAAAATTTAGCTGTGGAAAAATGTATTTTGCTTTCAATTCTGTAGAGATTTTTCGTACAGTGGCTAACAAATTTAGCTTGAATTGCGTACTGCTTGGCTTAAGCGCTTGGCTTAATTTTATCTTTCGAGACAGTTTTGTATGGGTGTTTAATTCAAGCATACTAGGCCGTGGCAATGATTTTTTCGTTCGAAGTACCAAGTGCATAAAATTGTATCGATTTAGTTCGAAATATAAAGAGATTTTGTAGGGAACTCATGATAACTTTGAATTATAAATAGGTTCAAATTATCGCGGGTTTGAATTACCGAGAGTTGACTGTATTTTGATTTTAAAAAATTTTTTTTTTGATTGAATTTTCAAAATTTGGATTATTTCGTAATTTATCCTTGATAAGTAGTAACTACTGACATTCGGAGTTTAAGTCGAAATGTTGTTTTAATAATTAAGAGCACATTCATAGAATGAATCTACTTTTCTATAAAATTGATTAACAATTGCATCATTATCACATTATGATACAATTGTTAAGTGAACCAAAATATTTGAGTTCTCTTTCGTTTTTTAATTTAGCCCTCATATTGTTTATTATATAATATAAATTAACAGCTGAAGTGTCCTCGGATTCTAGGGAAAATACTGCCTTTTGGAACATTTCCCCAGCGTTTATTTATTTATTATAAAGTACCTAATAATAGGGCGATAATTTGAAAGGCGGGGCATTTTACGGGACAGATTTTTAGTGCGGGACACTTGCGGGACAAAAGCCTTATAGCGGGACAGCCCCACACCGAGCGGGACGTCTGGCATCCCTAATTGTAGTGTGTAATTGTGTTCAGAGTCTTTCGTCGCCCACTTACGAAGGACGTGCTTATTCGCTTCAAAATCATGCCATGTATGAGTACGAACATCTCTCGTTTGGTTTGTCGCAGTTATTAAGACAAATGGTCTTTTGAGGAATTGATTTAAATGCACATTTGTTCCATTACGTATGTTGCTATATTCTGTGTGTTTTATTTCAGGCGGCTTTAGTTCTTTTTCGTCTACACACTTTGTGTTTATTATAATTTGTGTTCGAATAATTCGACATTTAGTGTTTTTCTGATTTCTCGCACATGACTTGCGAAATGCTGGTTTCCGATCGTCTGAGCGCACTTCAGTCGTATGACTTTTTGACAATCGAACTGCGAACTGTGTACTTATTTTTGTAGATATTAAACCCGCATTTTCTCTCTTTCTATTTTCAGACGTTTTCAATCAGCTGCTTGCAGAATCTAAGAAGGGATTTCACTCCATGTTCAAGAGAACTTACGGTGTCATATATGAACAAAATGCATACGTATTTTCAGACTTGTTCACCGAACTGGAAAAGTACTACTCCCGCGGAAAGGTGGACCTCGGTGAGGCGATGGATGGTTTCTTCAACACCCTTTATCAAAAGATGTTCACCGTGCTAAACGCGCAATACGCGTTTGATGATAAGTAAGTTGATTTAAGGTTTACCACGAAAGCACGAAAATATTTGTTTTCTTCGTAATATACACTATTTGAAACATTATCTGAAATGATGATACAGAAAGGAGTTGTCTCCCTTACGCGGCAAAGATCTAAGATCCATAATCACAATACAAAAGATATAAAGTAGAACAAAGAAAAACATCCGTATCTATTTGAAGAGGTGAAGTATTGTTAGAAGCCGACGAACCTGTTGCAGCAACTTACTGCGGTTCGCTCACTTGTTTCACTTTTTAAAATAGGAAGCGGTTGATACCAATGACAAACAGCACATCGAGAAACTAGTCCCCGCGTGCGTTTACCTACTTCAAATATTTCGCAGACAGACATGTAACTTTATGCGGTCACACAAAAGCAAAGAGGTGGATGCAAACCCAAACCACCAAGCCAGCGTCTTCCGTGGTGCAACGTGCAACGTGCACTATTGGATATAGGGATAGGACGATAGGAGTGGAGAGAACTCTGTAAAACGTCTTTCTCACCTTTGAGTGCAATAATTATACTTTGCCTCTTTCGTGTCAATCGGTTTGCTGCTGCTGCTTAATAGAGGACTAAGCACAAGTGCTTAGCTTATGTGTGTTTTATTTTGCAAAACAAATGCAGGGCAGAGAAAGCTGACACCCGGCGTGCATGGCAGACCTACAAGTGCACTTAAATGTATTCATGCCACACCAGTTAAACTATAATGTGCAACTTGGATAATGTGTAGGATTTATGCACGCACATCTATTGTTAGTGTTTTAATACGATTGCGTTCGTGCATTGGACTTAAAGGGTTAAGGGTTTGTAGCGAGTTAATTAGCCGGCCATTTTGTTATTTAAATACCAACCAAATGAATAGAGAAAACTGTCCGATTTCGATGGCCAAAAATTATTTAATAGATAAATAGCAATCAAAGTGAAGAACCATAATTCACACAACATGAAATAAAACGCAGATTTAATTTAAGAAATATAAAAATGGTCTTTTTATTATAACGTATGTAGAACGAATGAATGAAAGAGTTCAGTGCACAAAACTATAAGTGCTGACTTTGAAAGGTGCAAACACAATATACGTATACGCATTTCAACACAACATTGTACGATTTGTCTTTCTAGGTATTTAGGTTGTGTCAGCGAGCACATGAAGGAACTGAAACCGTTCGGCGATGTGCCCGATAAATTATCCGTCCAAATAAAGAGATCGTTTGTTGCCACACGAACATATGCACAGGCGCTAATGACAGCTGCTGACGTTACGAAGAAAATGATTAATGTAAGTTGGAAATAGTTTTGATATGGAAAAATATAAAAATTTAATTTCGCTCTAAATAAATAAATAAATATTTTCCTGTAGATCCGTTTAAATGCTGACTGTACTGCTGCATTGACAAAGATGCAACATTGTGGTGCTTGCAAAGGCTATGTTGAGAAACCCTGCACAAACTATTGTGTAAATGTGATCAAGGGCTGTTTGCACTACTTCCATGAGTTGGACATGGAATGGGATAACTTTGTCTCGTCCATGGAAAAGGTGTCGGAGCGATTGTTGGGCTCCTTTAATATTGTGATGGTCGTGGAGCCAATCAACATAAAAATCTCCGAAGCAATCATGAACTTCCAGGTAAGTTAATTTGCTAATTTAGTTGGAACCCACTACATAAATATGAATTAACTATTCTGCGGGTCTGTCTGGATATATGCAGTATGGGCTTGGTTGTTATGTACTCGCGCAGCATCACCCTGATATGATTAAGTGGACGATCGCCTACTTATTTCCGCCTGTATATGCTGCTGTCAATTATAATGTGGCCACTGTGTTGTTACTTTTCGGGTGTCATCAATTTAAAATTGTTTGTCATTTAATTTGAGTATCTGGGTACTTAGAAGAACTGGTATAATTGTTATATACTGCACAACTTTAATGTCGTTTTCCATTGGGCAAAAAGAAGCTTCCGGGAGAGTCCGAAATGGAAATCGAAAAAATCACTTCTGCAACCGTTCCATTGGCACGAAAAATACTCTACTGGTGATTCTGAGAGAATTTCGCTTCTCGATTTGAAGTCAGAATCCACTCAAGTGTAATTTATTTGTTTTATAAAGGGTGTTTCTTTTAGAGGTATAGAACTTCGAATTGAAATAAAACACAAGAAAATCTTTTTAATGTCCATCAATTTGGCTTTTTTGGAAGGATAATTTTATGCCATTAATGTTTAAATATGATTTCGGGCATGTGGCCGCCGCGGCTGGTTCGAATAAAGCCAAGTCTAGAGGTCCAATTTTCAACCACTTTTTCGCGCATTTGGGGCTGTATGTCGGCAATAACGCCACGAATGTTGGCTTCCAAGTCCCCTAACGCGTCTGGTTTGTTGGCGTAGGCGAGCGACTTCACATATCCCCAAAGAAAATAATCCAATGGTGTCAAATCACACCATCTTGGTGGCCAATTGACAGGTCCATTCCGCGAAATTATTTAGTTTCCTTCAATAAATCGATTGTGACGTGCGCTGTGTGGCATGTAGCGCGCCGTCTTGTTGGAACCACATCTCGTCCACATTCATGCCACCCAATTCGGGAACAAAATAGTCGGTTATCATGGCCAATTGCTGTGCACGGTGGCGAATCGATTCATTCGGGTCCTCTTCAACACTTTGCTCTACAGCGGCAATTGTTTCTTCGGTGCGCACTGTTCGACGTCTCTGCGGATGCGTATTATCACACAGAGTAAACGTGGTGCGAAAACGATCCATGGTTAACCGAATTAATTGCTCTGATGGACGATTATGTAGACCATTTATAATGAACGGAGCTTGCTGTAAATTTGCACGATGTGCAAGTTAATTTGTCAACCTGTTCATGATGAAATGGCAAACCAAACTGAACATAAATGACATTAGAGTTGCCACATTTGACCACAAAATGTCAGTTTTATCTCTATTCGAAAAACCAACCTCGAAAAAAACACCCTTTACAAGTCAGCTGACAGCAGCCGTAGATTACTTTTTTGGCATTTCACCAATACTTCTTTCAGAAGCAGTTTTGCTGTTCCATTGGATTCCAGAAAGACTGGATCCCCGAGTGGAACAAATGGAAAACGGCACAAGATTCCCAAACTGGGTTGCTTGCGCCTTATTTGAATTCATATAGAAACTCTAACTTAATATCTTATCAACTTTCAATGCAATCAATATTTCTAACCTACATATTTGTTAACGCCCCGCATAACTCGGCTACGGCCAGACCATGTCACCAGCTTGTAGAATTCTCCCAAAGTAAACATCCGCTGGTCAGAAACATCACCTAGCTCAAGTGGTTGTTATCTCCCACGTCATAACCTAACCCCGTGCTACAAACAAAAAAAAAACTGGCGCATAGCTTGTCGATTGTCCACAAAAAACACCCTCTCGAATCAATTGCAGTGTTCTCTTGTATGTTATCATTTCATCACTTGGCCCACAAACTAAGCAGGAAAATGTGTACGATAAGATATGATTACGATGTTCAACGTTGATTACAGAATTTCTGATTGATTTGTTATTATTAAAAACAAATAGTAATAAATAAGCGATCTGATTTATAATGTGAGCGTTTGTTGAACATTTACAGGAAGCAGGACAAGATATATCCAATCAGGTATTCCAAGGCTGTGGTCGTCCCTCTCTGGGTCGAAGGAAACGTACAATAAGTCCAAAGTTCTTAGAACCAAATAGTATGGTGGCGACGAATGAAAATTCTGACAGCGATATTCTCGATATTGATGCGGCGCTCGATAATGAAATTGTTTTAAAAGAAAGCCGTATCAGCAAACGTGCAGTGGAGTCGGACTCCGAAGACATCGCTGCCTCCGATCAAGAACAAAATAGTCAGCCGCAGAAAAATAGCGGCAATGGTGGCGGTGGTGGTGGCGGCGGTGGACGAAAGAACAAGAAAAAACAACGAAATAGAAAGAACGAAGACAACGACTATGTTTCTCGGGAGCCAGACTTGGACAAACTGATCAAAGAAATCAGACAGAAGGTTAAGGACTCGAAGAAGTTCTGGTCGAATTTACCGCATCAAATATGTAACAATGCGGATATAACTGCCTCCTCAGACGCAGACAACATGTGCTGGAATGGTCACACAGTAGATAGGTATGCACAGTTTGTCCTGCTTTTTTCAGCTTTCTTGATTGCTAATTTTGACGTTTCATTTGCAGGTATATGCATTCGGTGACCGCAGAACATGGGTCGTCGAACCCCGAATTTCCTGGCAATCCGATATCGCCCAAACAGCAGTCTGCTGTAGCGGCTCAGCTCTACTATTTAAAGACTGCCATCAGCCATTTGAGGAATGCTTACAACGGTCAAGATGTCGATTGGTCTGACCAAGGTAACGACTCGTCGTTTGTGACAAAAATATACGACAGATATACTCGTTTAGCAAATTTCCAGCTACAAAATGATTTTCTTTTTTATTGCAGAGGAGCCCTACTATGGTAGCGGGTCTGGATCTGGTGGCGGAATTGATGACGAAGATGATGACGAAGGTTCAGGCCTAAGTCCTGGCTCATATCCGCCATTCCGCAAGCCATCCACAACCAGTGGAAATACTGAGCATCCGTCAGTGCGAGTTAATAAAATTGACAATAGTGACGACGAAGATGACGATAGCAGTGACGGTGGTCTTCTGGACCATACATCAGGCCCTAGTCACAATGGAGGAGCCGTCAACGTTGATACCAGTAGAAATAGTCACGAAGAAGAAGATGAAACAGATGACAATCATCTGCAGACGGATAAACCAAAGAGCAGTAGCGCCACTCGACTGAAAAATATATACTCGTTATGGTGGTCGGTGTACACATGCCTACCCCCACTTTATGTTGTGATTTGGTTTATTCAAAGCAAACACAACCTCGCTTTGCTGTGATTCTACAAACTTCAGAAAGTCGTGTTTTATGTTTCTTAAAGTAAAGAACAAAAATATTATTGCATTCGAATTATGCTATCAATTCGACAATGCCAGAAGTATCTCTGTCGGTGTTCATGAGTCTGTTCGAGTGCGAACAACTGTCGGAACCTAAACAAAAATATATTTATTAAAACTGAATAATAGATGTAGGACGCATATATGATTTTATAAAGGAAATAACTAACAGATATACGTAATTCAAGGAGTAATAAGAATAAATCTAGAGTATGCGTGAGTGAGTATGCGAAATAGTGTGAGTGAATGAGAACGTTTATTTTTATTTAATTTTTTATTTCTTTTGTAAAGTGTCAAATATAAAATAGTATATTTTGGATATATTTACCAGAGGTAGATACGGAGTGGTTGTAAGGTTTCAGGAAAACGGCAGCACAATTTTTTTAAATACTTTTTTACACTTTATACATATAAAAACAAACAATTACCGAATTCACAAATGTGCTTCTGTACAATAAAATTAAAAGCAAACGGAAATACGAAGGGAAAGGGTTTACTTTAACGCAGAAAAAATGACAAGAACCTTTTAACCTAGCCACCACCATGCATAACTTAAAGGCCTTCAGTCTAACTCTAAGCTCACTGGCTTATGTTTCTGACTTTCATTATAAATCAAAGCAGAGACTACGGAAATAAAAAATATGTTTGGTATTTTTTGATCAAATTTGTTCAGAAGATCGCCAATCGAAACAGTCATTCGAAATGAAACGCCTTTCAAAAATTGGTAAAGTCGCTATATAAAAACAAAATTCTACTGAACTTGATTGCAATTTATTTAATATTTGCTTTGGTATTTATATTATATGACTGAACTATAATTTGTTTATAATTTTGTTTATATATGTAACTTTATCTCGTCTCTTTATATTTTATTATAATACATTTTTAAATTGAATGCATAAATGCTTTAAATACTTAGTTTTGAAATTTCAAAAAAAAAATATATATTATATATTATTAATTTAACATTACAATTAGGATTGCCTGCAGCTGCTTAAGAATAATAATAAATTAATTATTATTAACATTATCTTTAATTAATCATTAACCAAACTAGTTTAATTAATAGCGTTGCATTTAGTTATGAGACCAACATTTTACAATTTATATCATGCAATAAAAGGAAAAGAAAATGATCACGTATTTTTTTTTAGCAAATTTTGTTTATATAATTAGGTATTAATTAACAAATTGATATAGCTATACATAAATTATATTTTAAAGCTAAACTTGCAAAAATAATAGAAGGAAAAAGATTGTTTTTATTTTGTTTTTTTTTTTTTATATACATTTTGTGCGCGAAAATGCTAAATTATTATTTACAACTAAGAAAAAAGGAAACTACAATGTAATAGATTTCTGAAAATCAGTGAATATGTTATTAATAATAAATGAAGGATGTGATTTAAGTATATTAACATAAAGAATGAGTTTTATTGACCTCTGAATAATTGTTTGCTCTTTCCAAACAGCGGAAGTGTTATGTGTGACCCCTCTGTTTGAATGGAAGTCATCAGTCATCAGCATCTCCCATGCGTTGATGCGGCTAAAGCCCTGTGTTTTGAGGTTTTTCAGCACGCAATTACAACAACTACGCTCTACATGACACTTCCAGACTCACAATATAGTTGTTGTAATCGCGTGCTGAAAATCTTACTTTACTTTGCCTTGCTGAGATCGAAGCTCAAAAAAACACGCCTATAAGGCGTGATTATGATTATGAGATTATGGATATCAAAACGCTCTATGTGGCCCCTTTTGCGATTGTCGATTATTATAGATGGAACAATTGAATTTATCGAGTCGATTTTTAAATTTGGTAATGCGAGTCTCGAACAGTATCGACATTTTTAACGATTTGCAATCGTTTGCCGTCGTTTCCTTTTATGTGATCAACTGTGTGCTACGATTGAAAATTGTTGTTAACTATCAACTAAGTGAAACCACCTATTCAAATAACAAAATAAACGTTTAAAAGACAATTATCGAGTCAATTGCCAATGCGGCAATAGGGGCAATGTATAGGTATACCTTTGAAATATTCACAAGGTTGAGTAGCATAGCTAGTCCTGGAGTCGTCATCTTTTTGATATATTCGCAGGTTGTTTCGGCTTGTTAGTAGATACTTATGGTGCGGTTAATATTTAACTATGAGCAACCGTTTTCAATCGATTTTGTGTTACTATTTTCAGTAATTTATTTTACCAATTTTATTGCAAAGCTACGAATCATAGACAAACCATACTATTGTCTCTGCTACGAATAGTAGGTAGGTACTTACTCTTTTATGCTTATATGTCTAACGATGTCAGATAAGCATCCAATAAGGACCTGTTGAGTCTGCTGTTTATTCGTTAAGTTCTTCTGCCCACTACATAATTCTGCACCATTCCATGTCCATTATTTGTGAAATAAATAATATCACACATAGGTACCTATATTGCTTGTTATACCTACTCCCAAAGATCTTTAACCAAGTTCGTAGCAACTCGGGTACTTATCCCGTATTTATAATTTGTAAATAAAAGAACATTTTACAAATAAGTAGGTATTTGTAACTTTATTGCAACTAACCCTAGTTTTTATACAGTACAGAAAATAGCGAAGAATGCTGCAACGTCAAGCCTTATAAATATGTTTGCACACAGGTAGGTTGATATTTACATTAAGAAGTAATAGGACTTTAAAAAGTTGATACTAGGACTCCACCGGACGAGTTTTAAAATACACATACAGGCCAATTAAAGCCGCGATGGCACCGACAATGGGCAGTACGAATGTGGTAATTTTCTTTTGAATTTCGGCGTTCTCTAATTTCCGCTCCTTTTTCTGTTTGCGAGTTTCCCGAGCTTTTCCTTTTAATTGCCGCATTGTTATCTGCAAATTGAAGTGATAGTTATGTATATTAATACCCATCAACTGTGGCTACATTTTAAAGGAGAGTTAGGTGCCTATGTGCTTTTTTTCCATACGATAACAGTATGTAACACTTCTATAAATTAAAACAAACCCCACTTGCTTACCTAGAATCTATAATTTACCGTCACAAAACCATACAAGAAATTAATTGTGTTTTCTACCAATGTGCTGCTGAAGTGTTGACGTGTAATCAAAATACATACCTGCAAGAAAAAAAGTGTCAAAGTGAAACTGGAACGACATGGAATGGGGAAAGCGTACTAACTTCGCGCTCCTAGATTCAGATGTAAACACAACGAGCGGGATATTTTTCTACCATCAATTTTATTGAAATCGTCTTCTTAATTTGCATAGCTACTAAAACTAATTCACACACTTCTGAAATAAGGACTCCAGTCTCATTTGCTACTGTCCAACAAATCCTTAGCCTCGTTGATTTTTGCAGCGAGATACGGAGAACCCCCACGGTCGGGATGATTCAACAGCATAATTTTTTTATGTGCATCCTTTATCTGAAATTGTCAAGACTTTAGAAATGTGCACGCAATTGA
The DNA here is from genome assembly GCA_948293265.1 of Cheilosia impressa. Classification (NCBI taxonomy): domain Eukaryota; kingdom Metazoa; phylum Arthropoda; class Insecta; order Diptera; family Syrphidae; genus Cheilosia; species Cheilosia impressa. Next base: position 50,053,367 of record OX411881.1, on the reverse strand, counting down.
CTGGTTACCGATATTACCTTGCCCTTTGACGCTGTCGGACTAACGCCCAGAATGAGAGATGCTTCTCTTTTGTTCATCTTGGGATCAAAACCGCCCTTATAATATTTTGAATTTGCTATTGATTCAGGGTCGAACTTGGGAAGATTTTTGATCGCTTCATTAATCTTCACGCTCATTGCAGGCATTTTGCGCATCAAGTGTTTGCCAGCGAAGCCTACGGCGGCTACTCCCAGACCAGCTAGGATCACCGAACTAGCCTGTAATTTAACAAGATCTATTAATACTGATGCTGTAGCTTACTTAAATTAATAATCAAACCATTTTCCAATAGCCAAATAAATAAAGATGAAAAAAAGTCTCGAATTTCGTAAGACCAAACTTTGACAGGCACGTGTATCAGCTGATAACTTTAGTACAATTCTAAAGGTATAAAAATTTCAATTCCACGCCGGTCTTTGTTATACCAACTCATATATTTTGTTATTACACAAACTTTTATGCGACTATTTTTACTGAAACTCCATAAAATTTCAATGGTAAAGACTTAAAGGACTTCTTAAGTTGGATAAATCTAGGGAATATTTAAGGGTAAATTTTTGAATGCAGTTGTAAAAATGTTTCATCCCGGTCGAAAAACATTTCAACAGTCGTCCGCTCCATACAAAAAAAACAGAAATTGACATTTCGATCAAGAAACTACTGCGTTTATACTTGCTTTGTTCGCAGCCCTTGTTCGCTCGCTGACGCTTAGCAGATTGGTAATTTGTAAAGGCATACGTGGTTAAATATTGGTACCAAGCACCGGTAGCTCGTGATTTATTTGTAAAAACGATGTTTTAACCAATAGTCTGTATTCACCATTACTTGTATAAAATTAAAATGAATCCTTTAAGGTAATTAAAATCATTGTGCAATCAAGAACAGGCACTGTATACAAGCTTTTCTTTCCTTGCAGAAAACTTGTTACCTGCCTTTTGTGGGCTGTTTTGTGTGTTTCGTCGATAACCTTAATAGATTCCACATCCAAAAGCTACCCTATTACTACCCTTATCAATGCGAAGTGGGAACAGACGCCTTTATATCTGGAAATAGCCGAATATCTCGCTGATGAGAATCCAACGCTCTACTGGGATTTTCTTAAAGATGTAACCCGGCTGGAAAGTCCACTTGCTGATATTGGTAATCAATACTGACATCAGCGCATTTTGCATATTATATTTAATATTACTTCTTAGACACTGAATCCAAACAGTACATTACATCTATGAATGTGGTGAAAAATCTGCTCGGAATATCACAACTTCCCTTACTCAAGCTGGCAGTGTCAATGCACAGCCTGACGCCGAGAATTCAGGCGCATTTTCAAATAGCCAAAGAAGTACTCTCGAATGGAGACTGTGGAACTAGCAATTTCGTGACGGTAGACAACGAAATTGCTTGCAGCCTTGATGAGATGCGGAGCAAACTAAAAGTCACCTCATCGCACACCGACGAAAACCTTAGCTACGGCTTTGATCACGTCTATCCGGGATCAGAAAACTCAACTGGCAAAGTGGTTGTTCTGTATACTGACATCGGTTCGAAAGAATTTCGGGATTTCCACAACGTCCTAGAGAAGTCAGCTATGAGTGGGCATATCAAGTACATCTGCCGACATTACCTACGTAAGTCGTCGGGTAAAAAAGTCCGTCTCTCTGGCTACGGGGTTGAGTTGCATCTCAAATCAACAGAGTACAAAAGTCAAGATGACTCGCAAAAAGTAGCAGACGAGGAAACTAAATCGAATGAATCTGCGGATACAGAAGTCGATGGGTTCGATTTCAACACATTAAAGTAAGTGCATACTTATTCCAGTTCCTTAATGATTCTCGTAACATTTGTTGGCCTTTAGGGAAAAATTTCCACACATGGCGCATGCTTTGGATCGGCTTCGGAATACCTTGCTTGAGAAAAGTGAGGAAATTGCTCCGTTAAAAGCATGGGAGTTCCAAGATCTTGGTTTGCAAGCCGCTCAGCGAGTGGCTGAAATACAAGGAGAAGAAGCCCTTCAAATCCTTCAATTTACAGCACAAAATTTCCCAACACAAGTAAGTGAACATGGACAACCTATGAAAGTGAGCATTTTAAAATATTCCACTTGCAGGCTAAATCTCTCCTGCCCCAAAAAGTAAGCGAAGGCTTACGACAAGAGGTGCAACACAATACAGAGGCGTTCGGCAGAACTTTGAACATTGCTCCGCCAGACGGGGCTTTGTTTATAAACGGATTGTTCTTCGATGCTGATACCTTGGATCTCAGCTCGCTTGTTGAAACATTCAGAGCCGAAGTAAGAGTCCTGGAGAATCTATACAACAATAGTGAGTGTCAAAAATAAGAAACGTTGCATTGCTTTTTACCAATCTGTGTAATTTTAGATGTTGAGGGTAAAATAGCGTCCTCGCTTCTGACATTGGACCTTTCCAGTTCCTCAACGAAAGACTTTGCCATTGATATTCGAGATACAGCCATCGTTTGGGTGAACGACATAGAAAACGATGCCCAATATCGTCGTTGGCCGGCCAGTGTAATGGATTTACTGCGGCCAACATTTCCGGGAATGCTAAGAAATATTCGGAAGAACGTGTTTAATTTGGTAAAACACGGCTGCCTTCAATTAGAAGCAAAATTCATTAGTTTTTCTCACTCTAGGTTCTGGTGATTGATCCCTTGTATCCGGACAGCCGGACGTTAATCAAGCTGGCCGAAAGTTTCGTAATCCATCTGGCACCCATTCGACTGGGCTTGGTATTCGATGCCAGGCAAAAGTCCAAGACTTCCGCCGAAGACTACCTGGCCATCTTTTGCGCCTACAACTACGTTTCACAAAAGAAAGATCCTCGTGCGGCTCTAAGCTTCCTAACAGATGTAAGGTTAGATTGACTTTTGTGTGGTTCATAATATCAACTGTCTTTTAGGTATTCGTTGCAGTTAAGTCCACCCAACAGGTGACGCAGAAAGATATCCGCGCCCAACTGAGGAAGACATTTGACAAATTGTCTGCTTCGGAGCTCGACGATATCCTTAGCGAAGACTCTGACTACGACTATGGCCGTAAGCTCTCTGAGGAATTCGTTGAACGTCTGGGCTTCAAGGACAGTCCTCAAGCTCTCTTGAACGGAGTTCCGATGCCGAACAACCTCCTCAACTCGGATGAGTTCGAAGAGGCTATTCTAACTGAAATCATTCAACAGACATCGACTCTTCAAAAAAGCGTGTACCGTGGCGATTTAACTGACGCTGAAAACATGATGGACTACTTGATGAACCAGCCTCACGTAATGCCGCGACTCAATCAGCGAATTCTCTCCAACGAAGATGTCAAATTCATAGACCTCACTGGGAATTCACACAAGGATCTCAATAATGTCAAAGCCTTGGCGCAGTTATCTGTTCGTGATATGACTGCTACTCTGATGGATAACCTGAAATATTTCACGGGGAAACACTCTTCTGAAAAAATCGGCGAAAATGATATCCACTTTTTGACTCTATGGGTTTTCGCAGACTTGGACGATCCCAAAGGAAGGGAGCTCCTGGCCAGTGCCTTGAAATACACGGTAGTACAATAGTGTTGCAATTTTTTGGCGCCAGCCATCTTATTTGTATTTTTTTTTTTTTTGTAGAAATCGACGACGAGTGCAAGAGTGGCGTTCATACCGAATGTCGAGAGCGGGTCGCTTGCAAAGAAGGACAATTTGAATCGACTCGTTTGGGCCTTGTCTCAAACGATGCCAGGACACCGCGGACTGGAGTTGGCCTTGAAATGGCTAAAGTCGCCTGAAGAACCTTTCAATGATTTGCCAGTAAGTCGTCGAAAAACAGGGGTCGAATCGCGTCGTCCGTGATCGAGCATTACGTGACGGAATTTGTTTTTGTTTCACATGCAAAATCGACATAATTCCGTGAACGTATAGCTCGTTCATGGACGACGCGATTCGACCCCAGTTTGTGTGAAATAAGTTTTTGAATATCTCTTCTCAGGAGCCGACGAAAGAGATCATCCCATCGACAGAACTGCACATGAAAATGCTGCGAGTCTACACCCAAAGAGCTCTGAATGCCAAAAAATCCGATAGACTCGTTGTTGCCAATGGGAAAGTGTTCGGACCACTGTCAAAAGAGGAGCAGTTCAATATCGAAGACTTTGGATTAGTAGATCGCTGCAACACCCATCAGTACGTAGACAAGATCCGCAAAGCATTACTCGGTCACAGCGATGAAGGTCAGTACAGTGGATAACTTTTTAGCATGCCCCCTAGCAATTAATTGCCTCCGTAGTAGATTTTGAAATGTCCAGTGACACCCTGTTGAAGATCCTGTCAACTCTGCTGCCAAGAGAAACTAAAACCAGATTTAACATTCCCTCCGATGTCAAGGACGACCACTCAGTTGTGAAACTACCCCCCAAAGAATCGAATCAGCTTCATTTTGATATTGTCGCCGTGGTCGATCCTGCGTCCAGAAGTGCACAAAAACTAGCACCGATATTGATTCTCTTGCGCAATACCATCAACTGTCAGATGCGTGTGTTCATGCTTCCAGTTTCGCAGCATAGTGACATGCCAGTTAAAAAGTGCGTATAATATTTCAAGTTGCTCGTGCCACAGCTTTACCGTGCGCTTCTCTTTCAGCTTCTATCGATATGTTCTCGAGCCGGAGGTGCAATTTCTACCAAATGGTAAGCAATCGGAGGGACCAATTGCTAAGTTTAATGGACTGCCAGCAAATCCGTTACTGACTCAGAACTTACAGGTAAAGTCTTTGGCACACACTCGGTGAATAATTAAAAAATAAACTGCTCTCTAGGTTCCGGAGAATTGGCTAGCCGAAGTAGTGCGATCAGTCTACGATCTCGACAACATCAAACTGATTGAAATCGGCGGTCCAGTTCACAGTGAATTCGAGCTGGAATATCTGCTTTTGGAAGGTCACTGCTTTGATTCAATGACCGGAGCTCCACCCCGAGGCCTGCAGGTCACACTGGGCACCAAAGACAATCCCACCTTGGTCGATACAATTGTCATGGCTAATTTGGGCTACTTCCAACTGAAAGCGAATCCGGGTATTTGGGAGTTGCGTCTACGAAATGGAAAAAGTTCAGAGATTTACGATATTACCAAGTAAGAGTTGAGTTTTTTTCTTTAACCTCACTTTAAAACGAAACTTTATAGCGCTGAGGGCACAAACACCATCCACTCCAACAACTTGACACGCGTAATGATAAGTTCCTTGCGCTCCCATGTGATTAAACTACGCGTTACAAAGAAACCCGGTTTGACCAATGTAGACTTGCTGGGCGACGATGAAGAAAACTCAAAGGGCATATGGAACTCGATAACAAGTTCGTTCAGTTCAGGCTCGGCCGACACGGACACCGAGACAATCAACATCTTTTCTGTCGCCTCGGGACATTTGTACGAACGACTCCTCCGTATTATGATGGTTTCTTTAATGAAGCACACCAAGGTAACAAACAGTCAGCCTTAGTGTGAGTTTCGCCCGAACAATATTCCACCCGACAAAAAACAGATTTCTGTTCTGAAATGTCATTTTTTTCGGGTGGAATATTGTTCGGGCGAAACCCACAATAAGGCTGAGTATTTGGCTTTGAATTGGTTTAGTAATTTCCATTTCACTTGCAGTCTCCGGTGAAGTTCTGGTTCTTGAAGAACTACTTGTCGCCGCAGTTCACAGACTTCTTGCCGTACATGGCTAAGGAATACGGGTTCCAATACGAGCTGGTCCAATACAAATGGCCCCGGTGGCTGCACCAGCAGACTGAGAAGCAAAGGACCATCTGGGGGTACAAAATTCTTTTCCTGGACGTGCTGTTCCCATTGAATATTCGCAAAATTATATTCGTCGACGCTGATGCTGTAAGATTGCCGCACTTTCGTCCACTAAGTAGTAATTGATATTTTCCAGATTGTCCGCGCGGATTTGAACGAACTGAACGAGTTGGACCTGAATGGTGCTCCCTACGCGTACACGCCGTTCTGTGATTCTCGAACCGAGATGGAAGGTTTTCGCTTTTGGAAACAAGGCTACTGGCGCAGTCATCTAATGGGCAGGCGCTACCACATATCAGCGCTGTATGTTGTGGACTTGAAGCGATTCCGGAAAATAGCCGCTGGCGACCGCCTAAGGGGCCAGTATCAAGCACTCAGCCAGGATCCAAACAGTTTGTCCAACCTCGACCAGGACCTGCCAAACAACATGATACACCAGGTGGCTATTAAATCCCTGCCAGATGAATGGCTCTGGTGTCAAACATGGTGCAGCGATAGTTCCTTCAAAAAGGCGAAAGTCATCGATTTGTGCAACAACCCACAAACCAAAGAAGCAAAGTTAAATGCTGCCCAACGCATCGTGCCTGAATGGAAGGATTATGATCTCGAAATTAAAAAACTAATGGCCAGAATCGAAGACCACGAGAACAGCGAACACGATGACCACTCAGCTGTCAGTGGGGATGAGGTCATCTCACATCCAACCAAACATAGCGAATTGTGATCAGAAGAGCTAGAGAAAGAGATTCCAATCAATTCCACACACATCAGTAAAATAAATTTAAATCCCTAAGAATAAAGAAAAAAAATCATCAAAATACTTCATACACACGAGTTTTTTTTTTTGTTTTTATTAACATTTTGCTTCCAATACAATTTGCTTACTTTTCAACAACTTTTCGATCTAATACGGTCGGGATTGGGAGCCGAATCCCAGCCCGACACCCCGCATAGTATGTGTCACCTGCCTGGCAACCTCATATTGCTGTTCCATGTTGGAGAACATTGCTTGTCTGGACTTTACATCTGGGCCGGTTTTGTCTACAGGACTGCTACTCGGTGCAGTCTCTGCCGGCTTGGGTGTTGATTTAATGCCCATTAGGCGCATAAATTTGGATGCGACTTTGCCATCGGAATCCTCTGAGAATGTAGCATGGCCCCATTTGGCAGCAGTGTCCTCGGCCTTTTTGGCTCCCCATATTAGTTTCCTTTTCTGCACTTGCTCAGCGTATTTTGTTGGATTGATGATGTTGGGGTTGTAGTAAGTTGGTAGGGCGATTGGTGTTCCCTCGGTTTTGTTATTCGGATTTGGCATCTTAGGAGGTACATCGTTCAACGGAAGGCTAAGAACCGCTTGTAAATTGGTTGCAATTTTGGACTGAGATATTGACGGTTCGGAAATTAGTTCCTCCTTCTGTTCAAATGTCGGTTGTTTTCCTGCCTTGAATGCGTGTTCCGCAGTGGGTGATGCTGCATTTGTTTTATTGTATGATGACTGGTGTTCCTTAGACGGAGAACGCGACCGTGACCTATTACGACTGCGATAACTAGCAGATGGGTTGCGATCTTTGCTTTGCGATGGCGGAGATTCTGATCTTTGCCGACGCTCTTTGTCACGATGAGTGGTATCTTTGTCGTGTCGCTCTCGACGGTGTGTGTCGGAACGATCGCGACGATCTCTGTCCGCATCTCGATATTCGTAATCACGGTCCCGATCTCTATGGCCGCCTTTTCGTTTTCGATCATCCTTGGGGTCTCTCCTCTTATCGTACGCCCTGTCAGAACGACGGTCGCTGCGATGATAGTGGTCTCTGTTGCCGGTAAACCTACCAGCACTACCACGACTGTTCTCTTCCTTGTGACTTGTCTGTATTAATCAGAAATTAGTTAATTAGTTTCATCCCCTGCGCAAAGATTCAATAGTAATAGGAGGAGACTAAGTCTCCTCTTATGGAGGGGCATGTTTTGACAAAAACTATAAAAGCAACTAAGATCTTTGTACAACCTTTCGAATAGCATGCGACGCATCCTTGTCCCTCTGCGACGAAGATTGGCTTCTATCGTTCGGACCACTGCGTGTACTCTGAAATCGAAAAAGAAAGTAAAAGAAAATAATACGTTATTACTTTTACGATTGCTTCAAACGTATGTTTGAAAATATGTATAGATAATCAAGTATAGGTAGCTGGACTTCTGGGTATACGTATAACAAGCTTAAATACAGGTACATACATCCCTTTAACTTCTTCTACACATTACAGCATCTTCTTGTCCTGCAATAAAACAGTTAATGGGAATTTACTTTATACTCACGTTCTGAGAAGAATTAGGTTTTGATACGCGTTCAGTTTTCAGTACACAAACGAGTATAATGTTCTGGCAACAGTAAGTCTAAATCTTTTGCAATTGCATTTGCGTACAAACAAACTTCTATTAATCATCTTGTGTGATGTGACTGAGGTGGGGTAGTAGTCGATTTGAGAATTACACATAATAACATAGTGGATTTTTGTTAATATAATCATTTTTAGGTGGTTTGTAATCTTATTTTCTATTCTAGATTGTATACTTTAAACAGTGCGGTGTACTTTGTTTTAGAATAACTAAAATAAAACAAGATACACCTCTCGTTTATACAATTAATATACATATACACGTGTGTCCTTAAGTCACAATAAATAGTAATCAAAGTCAGGTTGTTGTTCTATTCTAATACTCGAATAAAAAATAATGGTAATTAAATTAAAAGCGGTTACCTCTTCTCTGGAGCGACGACTGGAGTCTCCTTTGCTCCTCTTATTCGCATCGATTTCAAGAGCCGGACAGCGTGCAGCCTAAAGAATTGGCAACTATTCAGAAACAGCAAACTGTGTTATTTACTTTAATACTAATAGTAAAGTTTATTTTATATTGATGATTTATTTGATAAAATGTGGGCGAGATATCATGGATCTCAACTCAAGTGAGTGACAATAGGCTTACTGTTTTTCATGCTCGAATAAAAACGATATAAGAATGCATACACCCGTAACCAATGTTTGAAAAGATTGCAAAATTTTGTAAAATAACTTAACATGAAAGCAATTTTATTGATTTTTTTCCGAATTTTAGGGCAGACGCCATTTTACCATATTTCCCTTTAATAATTTTTTTTCTTTTTTGTAAAAATCCTACGTGATTAAATATTTACCGCATTCCTGTTTGGCGAGTCCTCGCGCTCATCCTCACTGCTATAGTTTACAAGACTTTCCATGATTATAAAATGTAAAAAAGAAAATAATTTTCTCCAGACTGATTTATTTATGTGCTGCGATATAACTTTTCATTTCAATTCTATTTTTTTTTTTTTCAATAAACGTCAATCGTTCGTCGGCCCAATGAACCATAGCCACAATGTTCCATGGATTGGTATAAGAAATTAAACTTTCTAGTCCAATTCCAATGAAATGAAAACTCAATTCTACTACAATAGGCGTGTTTTTTTTAGCTTTGATCTGAGCAAAGCAAAGTAAAGTAGGATTTTCAGCACACTTATTAGGCGTGTTTTTTTGAGCTTCGATCTCAGCAAAGCAAAGTAAAGTAGGATTTTCAGCACACATTTTACAACAACTACTGCGAGTCTCGAAGTGTCAAGTAGAGCGTAGTTGTTGTAATTGCGTGCTGAAAATCCTACTTTACTTTGCTTTGCTGAGATCGAAGCTCAAAAAAACAGGGCTAATGCAACAACTACTGCGAGTCTCGAAGTGTCGAGTAGTGCGTAGTTGTTGTAATTGCGTGCTGAAAATCCTACATTACTTTGCTTTGCTGAGATCGAAGCTAAAAAAATTACACCTAATGAACTTTAAAGCACCCTTCAACTAAAGGTTACCAAGTTTTATTAAACACTTATTTCAGCAAAGAGAAGCAAAGCTAAGTAAACTAAGCGAAAGATCAATCTTCTATCTTATAATTAACAATAAAATCCTAAATAAGTTTAATTATAACAATTGAGCAATGCTATAATTGCAGCATGTAGGTAGGTATCTACGTAAATCCATTCCCCTATGAAAAAAACTTGAAATATATTTTGCGGTCTGTATGCAACCATTTCTTATAAGACCAACTACAACAATTTTTAGATGAAACGTCAAACTTCAACTCGGTGCTAGCTGGTTTTTTTAGGTGTTGGTTGTGTGAATCATTGATAAAGTTTCGACGTATTTTTTATTGAATTTATTAAGAATAAACACATATTCTTTACAATGGCTGCAACATTGAAACCATATTTAACAGCTGTACGACATACACTAACTGCAGCAATGTGCTTGACCAACTTTTCATCACAAGTCGTTGAGCGGCACAATAAACCAGAAGTGGAAGTTCGTAGCAGCAAGGAACTCGTATTAACTCCAGTTGTCATCTCTCGCAACGAAAGGGAACGCGTATTAATAGAAACAAGTGTAAACTCGGTCCGTGTGAGCATTGCGGTCAAACAAGCGGATGAAATTGAGAAAATTTTGTGCCACAAATTTACCAGGTTCATGATGAGACGTGCCGAAAGTTTTGTTATCCTGCGAAGGAAGCCTATTGAGGGATACGATATAAGCTTTCTCATTACCAATTTCCACACTGAACAAATGTACAAGCATAAGTTGGTCGATTTCGTAATTAACTTTATGGAAGAAATTGATAAGGAGATAAGCGAAATGAAGTTGGCCGTCAACGCCCGAGCACGTATTTGCTCCGAGGAATTTCTGAAGCGATTTTAAGATAAAAAAAAACATTCCGATGTCTCTCCACATTCAGAAAACTAATATCCCTACTAAATGCATTTGAAACTGCTGCCCTTGTTTCTTTTTTTTTTAAGTTCATAGAGAAATAAAATTGTTATTTAAACTAAAAGATATTCATTTAATTGCATTGATAAGCTACTTTTATAATACACCAACTTAAAAACTATTTCGGTTGTGATAGAGGGCCTACGGCGGCGGAGGAATTCCTAGGCCCTGGAATTCTATAGCAGCACTGATTGCGTGTTGATCGAAGTAATTTAAACTGTCTTCAGCGCTCGCAGCTTCTATAGCCTGAACATTGGGAAGGATTACTCTTTGATGTCTGCGCTGAATACCATGCGATTCGATTGCCATGTTGATAGCTGATTCCTCTAAAATGTCCGGTACATCATCCTGCAAAGCACTATCAATGATGCTATTGAGAAAATTGTCGAATTGACACCAAACAACGGCATCACGTTGCCACTGATGCAACTCTTCGTCTGTCATCATATCTGGAAATGCAAAAATAAAGCACATAAATCTGTTTTTACTTCTTTGCAATTTTAAATATTTCTTTAGTTACAATTGCTTTTCCGTATGTACCCAGCTAAATACATATTTAGTGTGAAGAAGTTTTAAAAATGTGTGTATAAAGAAAACAAATTGACCAATTATTTAGCCCTGAAAGGCAACAAATTTGTTTTTTTGTTTTGTTATAAAAAAAACCTGTCACAGAAAAGGGTTCTGTTTGCTTCGGCAATTAACATCAAATTAGGTCTGTTCGCTTTGACAATGAGACGGTTGTTTTGATCGGAACAATGCGAAACTATTGAAATAGAATAAATAAATTGAATAGACCTACTATTGACCTCTCTCCATAATGCTGTAACGAAACACGCATCAACATTTGAAACATAATTTTTTATTTTGATCCACGCTTTGATTTAATTACGTCGTTCAATAAAGTTATGTTCAAATCCCCATGGTTTTTGTTTTTCAAAATTAATTTATTTGTATTCATATTAAAAATTAATAAATCCACATTGGGTTTTTTTTGCTATTTGAACTATCGTTTTGACGGTAAAATATAATGACAAAGTCGGATATATTTATAATATTCAAGAATCTAGTTATCTTTAGTCGACTAGATTGGTCTGGATAAGACGTAAATTGAACGCAAAAACTAGATTGGTCGGGAATGTTACGTTCTCTACGTCAGCCATATATGCGAACTGTCAACTAAGTAGGTACTCAGTCACGATTTTCTTAGCTAGATTCGTCAGCTACCCCTCCATAAACGTCAACTGAAACAGCTACTCATATGATCGATTTCCTCCAATCAAAACCGAGATACATCTAGTCAGACTTACTAAACTATATACTTGAACGTCCCCATTGACTAGCGAGGTCGGATTTGACTGGGTCCGTCTATTGAACGCGGACTCCCTCCATTTTTACTTTTTGCTCATCTAGGGCCTGTGTAAACATTTGATTTGAACATTTCATTCAACTTTTTTCACATAACCACAAATGAAAAGACAGCTCTCTTACGGCAATACTGTTTTTCCTTATAAAAGTACGAAATGCTTTCGCGAATTGTAAAATATCGCACAATTTCACGGAGCCTAGCATTATTTACTCAAAATCGCTCCATAATTGCTAGAAGACACCTAAATCAGCAATCGCAATTTATTAGCAAGTCACGGTACCTCGGTGTAGTCTGCTCAAGAAACTTTAGCACTGCGAAAAAAAGTGATGATGAAATAGCTGAGGCCAATGGATATGTCGTCAATAAGGATCCACAGCTTCCTGCCACAGTGGCAGTACCTGAAGTATGGCCTCATGTTCCTCTCCTGGCCACACGAAGAAATCCCGTTTTTCCAAGATTTATGAAAATTCTAGAAGTTAGTATAACCAGACTCTTAAACCAGCCGCAGTCTCTAGAAACTAAAAATGTGTTTTTCCTCTTATCATTGTTTAGGTAACGAACCCAATGGTAATTGATCTTATTAGAAGAAAAGTAAGACTAAATCAGCCCTATGTTGGAGTTTTCATGAAGAAAGACAGTGAAAATGAGTCAGAACTAATTGAAAAACTAGACGATGTATACAGTTTTGGTACATTTGCACAGATACAAGAGTTGCAAGACTTGGGCGACAAACTACGAATTGTTGTGGTTGCACATAGAAGGATCAAGATTACTGGACAAATGCTGGAGGATCTAACGCAAGAGCCCAGAGGTTAGTTGTTCAGATATTTTATGTTAAGTGGGGCTAGTAGAACGCATATCCGTCTTTTCTACATAAGTGTTATGTGTTAATTTGACATTTAGAAATGACTATCCATTATCCGGTGTTTAATGTTAAATTGAACGTCTCAGTTGATGAAACAGATAACGACCGCCGAAAACGAAAGTCCCGGCCTGCACGAAATAATAAATCCAATCGCCAGGATGCGTCCACTGCACAACCGACATCTGCATTGCCACCATCGTCAACACCACCGACAGACAAAACAGCGAATATAGCAAAGGAACTACCTAAGGAAGATGCTGCATCACCACAGCCTGTTCTAATGGTAGAAGTAGAGAATGTCAAGCATGAACCTTACACACAAACCGAGGAGGTGAAAGCACTTACTCAGGAAGTAATCAAAACAATTCGCGATATTATCACCATGAATCCACTGTACAGGTCTGTAACCCAATTTAATCATCCGAAACATTTCACTAACTATCGCTACTTTTTAGGGAAAGTCTACAGCAAATGTTGCATCAAAATCAACGCGTGGTGGATAATCCAGTGTATCTCTGTGATCTGGGGGCCTCTTTGTCGGCGGCAGATCCCGAGGAACTTCAAAAGATTATGGAGGAAATGGATGTTAGATATATAAATAGTAGATTTATAAACTCTTCTCAAATTCCCGTCATTTTACAGATTCCAAAACGACTCCTGTTAGCTTTGGGACTGCTGAAAAAGGAATTGGAGCTCTCTAAGCTGCAACAGAAAATCGGTAGGGAAGTAGAGGAGAAAGTAAAGCAACAGCATCGAAAGTACATCCTCCAGGAACAACTGAAAGTAATAAAAAAAGAACTGGGCATCGAAAAGGACGACAAAGACGCAATTGGAGAAAAGTACAGGGAAAAACTGAAAGATAAATCTGTTCCGGAGAACGTGATGACTGTCATTGACGAAGAGCTCATTAAATTGAACTTCCTAGAGAGCCACAGCTCAGAGTTCAAGTAAGTAGAAGGGTTTTGCGTAATACCAATCGTGTTAATCTCCTTACTGTGTAACTACAGTGTGACGCGCAACTACTTAGATTGGCTAACATCACTGCCCTGGGGGGTCATGAGCCAAGAAAACTTGAGCCTCGACCAAGCCGCTACCATTTTGGAGGAAGACCACTACGGAATGGACGATATAAAAAAGCGCATATTAGAGTTCATTGCCGTTAGCCAACTTAGGGGCAGTACTCAGGGCAAAATCCTCTGCTTCCACGGCCCACCTGGCGTGGGTAAAACCAGCATAGGTTGGTAGACGACTCTTTGTTTAAAGTACATGTTCGTTCGTCTTAGCAATGGTTTAAATTTCAGCAAAGTCGATTGCAAAGGCGCTCAATCGCGAATATTTCCGGTTCAGCGTTGGCGGAATGACCGATGTAGCTGAGATTAAGGGCCATCGGCGTACATATGTCGGCGCAATGCCCGGCAAACTGATTCAGTGCCTAAAGAAAACCAAAACCGAAAATCCCCTGGTTCTTATCGATGAGGTCGATAAAATTGGAAAGTAAGTTGACTGAGAGGTTTTGACCAATTTGAAAAATGCTCGTGTTTCCCACAGAGGCTACCAAGGCGATCCAAGCTCAGCCTTGCTGGAGCTCCTTGATCCTGAGCAAAACGCAAACTTCTTAGATCACTACTTGGATGTACCAGTCGACCTGTCCAGAGTGCTATTCATTTGCACTGCCAATGTGATCGACACCATCCCAGAGCCACTTCGTGATCGAATGGAGATGATTGAAATGTCGGGTAAGTTAAAGTGACCTGAACTAAACAAACTGTCATTGCAACGATCTGAACTTGTTCTAGGTTATGTAGCTGAAGAGAAAGTTGCGATAGCACGGCAATATCTCATCCCGCAAGCAATGAAAGACTGTGGCCTCAGCGAAACACAAATTCAAATCTCCGAAGAGGCTTTAAATACACTTATCCGGAGCTATTGCCGCGAGTCGGGTGTTAGAAATTTACAAAAACACATTGAAAAGGTGCGTAAGAATCAGTGATCAAAATGCGACGGATTAGCTAAAGTTAGTTTGCAGGTGGTACGTAAAGTGGCTTTCAAAATCGTCAAAAACGAGGGCCAGCACTTTGAAGTGAAAAATGACAATCTTTCAAGTTTCCTGGGCAAGCCGATCTTCTCCCAAGAGAGGATGTACGACGAAACGCCGGAAGGCGTTGTGATGGGACTAGCATGGACTGCTATGGGGGGCTCGTCGTTGTACATCGAGACAGCACAACGTAAGGCGGAAGGTGTCGGCAAGGATGCAGGGTCTGGGTCGCTACATCTTACCGGTCACCTGGGTGATGTTATGAAGGAGTCCGCTCAAATAGCTCTAACAGTGGCACGGAACTACCTTCGTGGAGTTAACAAGGACAATAGTTTCTTGGAAAAGAGGTAATTTCTTGAGATACAAATATCCATGTGCCTCTAATTTGAAGCACGCACTCTACAGTCACATACATCTTCACGTACCTGAGGGCGCCACTCCCAAGGATGGGCCAAGTGCGGGCATAACAATTGTGACCGCCTTGATGTCGTTGGCAAATAAACAACCAGTTCGACAGAACATCGCCATGACTGGCGAGGTGTCGTTGAAAGGCAAAGTTCTGCCTGTGGGAGGAATCAAAGAAAAAACCATAGCTGTAAGTTTTCCGTTTCCTACTGCCCCCAAAACAACCCAGAAAACTGCACCTTTTCAGGCAAAGCGGAGCGGAGTTACTTGCATCATTCTACCAGAAGAAAACAAGAAAGACTTTGCCGAACTACCCGGCTATATCACTGATGGACTGGAGGTTCATTTTGCAGCAAACTACGATGATGTCTACAAGATCGCCTTTGGATCGGTTTAGACTTTAGAGTAAAGATGCATTTGTCGTTTAGTTTACTAGCCTAGCTACTGTTAGTTGATCTTATGTTATTGTTTAAATAGGACGTTTGTAAAACATGAATGTGTCCAAAAAAAGAAAGAAGGTAAATGGTCAATACAAGATGCCGCATGAATGTTAAAACACCAATTTATACAGTCGGACAACGTGTAGTTTTATTTATTTGTTCCGATTTATGCACATAGCGTATTCGTAATTGAATTATAAAAACAAAAGTGATCTATGTGTCGGAATGTTCTATTATCCACGGCAGGTACTTATCCACCCTCGTGTACAAGCCGGGGCGATTAACTTCTCCGCATCGGACACCCCACGACACAACACCAATAACAATCCATCGGCGATTGGGTAATTGAACCAACAGAGGACCACCACTGTCACCTTGACAGGAATCCCGCCCACCCTCTATAGCCCCAGCACAAAGCACTGTATCTTCGACACGCTCCACAAACAGCTTTTTGCAGTCACTTTGCTTTAAGACGGGGACCGTGACCTCCATTAGAATCTTTGAGTGAGGACCCCCAAAGAACTGGGTGCCCCAGCCTGTAACAATGGCGTTCCATCCTTCCCAGTTCTCTCCAATCGGCGGAATGCAAATCGGCCAGATGTACGTGTTGAACAGAGTCGGTCTTTCCACTCTCAAAAGTGCGATGTCATTCTCGTAAGTTTGTGGATCGAAATCAATATGATAAGCCATGTTCCCAACACGAAAATCTCTAGACCTTGTTTCGTTGTATTCCTGGAAATCGTATTCACCCAAACGGACAAATATGTCGTCCTTTGTTAGGGTTTGCACGCAATGCGCTGCCGTAAGCACATGCCTGTCTGTTACGAGAACGCCTCCGCAATGCACATGTGGGAATCTGTGTCGCAAAATTGCCGCCATCCACGGCCATTCGTCGGGCTCGGCAGGGCGACCGCCAGTTATTCTCGGAAACTGTTTTGTTGTAATACCGCAACCTCTGTCTTCGGGTCGGTTAAGGATTTTAGTTTCGCCGTTTATGCTATTTTCGTTTATGTTTGTTATGATTTCTGGTACAAATCGGGAGTTTAAGCTGGACCGATAGTTGTCCGGACAGCAGATACCAAAAGAGCTGTAATATAAATTCGTATAAGCACATTCGGTCTGCATTGTCTGTTCATTATTGAATACTAACGATTTCTCGATTATGCACAGGTGATCTATTATTTTCCAAACGTCATCTTTAAGTTCCGGCATCCTGCAGTACATCGTGTGTCTGCAGTGTCCCGATTGTCCACTGGGAGTAACGCATGCTGAGTATTCTTTATTGGGCTACAAAAAATATCAAGTTGTTATACGTTGTCTTTAAATGTGGATAAACTATGTTACATTTTGAAGGGCCACTTGCCGTTTCAATCGAGTGTTTCCTTGAATCAATCGAAAATTAGAGTTGTGCGATGTTTCCAATAAATCTGTAAACATGTACCTATATTAAAACCTTGTCTCACAAGTGTACTAAATGACTCACCTATATATTCTGTTTGAAATCCATCGATATAGTTTACCAATAATGGGATAGCGAGTGCCCAGGATACTGCGTTTAAATAGGTTCTCTTCATTGCGTTGGACTAATTGAAAACTCTTTAAGCTCAACCAACTTCCTATGAAAAGAAAGGTTGATAGCGAAAAATCTCTTATCGCGTTAATGTTTCCGGTAATGTTGTCGTTGTATACATACAAAATTACAACTACGACACAATGCCTGCCTTTCAATTATAGGTCCCAATGATTTCCATTGTTATTTCTCGCATTCGACAAGCTAGGTATGTATTGCAACTATATACATTTGTCACCATACACGCTCGTGCCGCTAATACTCTCACGGCCTAGGAGTTGTACATCTTGAAAGCGTATGGAAATTATTTTTGGTTGCTGTTGCGGTTGCGGTGCATGCATGGAATAATAATTTATATGCATACAATTCAACATTGGAACTTAACTTCTCAATAAAACTGAAGTTTGTACAACGGTCGTACAATACTCTTCGCTATTTTAGACTAAACTTGGTGTCCCCTTACAGTCATAATAAGGCTGATGTAGGCCAAGGGAAGATAGAGGGTCTCAAGGCGGTTGCTTATCTACCAGTGAATTTCGTGGTCAGGAAATAGTATTTGTCACCTGTAGACCTCGTAAAAGGTAATCAATTCTTAGATGATCGCATACAGAACTGGGGTGTCAGCACGTAACTTGATACAATCGAGTTCGGTCGGTACAATCGAGCTCTGGCAGCACCTAATTTGTCTCAATCGATTATCCTCCATTGATTATCCTCGATTGGGACAAATTAGGTGCCACCAGAGCTCGATTGTATCGACTGAACTCGATTGCATCAAGTTACGTGCTGACACCCCAGGAGTTACATGAAGCAAAGAAAACGAAAACGTCGATGAAATAGCTTTCAGTTTTTTGCTTTCGCGCAAATTAAATTTCCTTTCGTTTTCGAAGTTACAGGAAGCAAACCGTTTGTTTGAACGAAAACCATTGAACGTTTTCATCTTACAGAATCCCACCCCAGGAACAATGCACAAAAGCGACTCGACAAATACCATGTCGTCTTTTGAACTAAAACACTTAAAAACCATGTACAGTTTTATTTCGGAACGTATATTCTATCTTATATCCACATTTATACACAAAGTTACAACAACTTAAAACAAAAAAAGTCCTAATAGATCACAGTACAAAAAACTAATCGCTACTATTAATTTGTATTGCCCTTTTGGAACGGCAGCCAAAGAAATTTAGTTAAACTTAGGAAACATAGACTTTTCAATAAAGGTGGGAAGAGTTTAGTGGTTCTTTTTCGCAAAAGTGCATTATAGAAAACTTATACAGTATATTAAACATCTCATATAAAAAGTATATTATTACAGCTTGTACAGTTTAAAGATTATTATATTATATTGCTGGTGCAAATTTCCAAAGACAGCTAATAGAAAACTACAATACCCTATGTGTTTCTGTTTACATCCAAAAATACACTCCCAGTTGATTTATTTTGAATATTTTTTCTGTTTTGATTGTTCTTATTACTTTTTGAATTACTACTGATAGAAATCACCTGCTCGTTACTTGTGCATATCTTATTACTTGGGTTGAGATGAACGCTTCCGACGCATTCTTTGAGCTGGAGCCGCTGCCGTATTTGCACAGTTACAAATGGCATCGAATAGACGAACCATCAGCCCCCGGGCCCGGTTGACCACTTTTCCGTTTTTTAAATCGCCTATCGCAAAATCTATTCAAAAAGAAAAATTATCAGTGCAAAGTTGTAATCGATTTGATAAATAATATGTTATAGTCACATCGTGACATTTCCGTAGCGACGGGTGTTAGATTTGTAACTAATAATAGGTAATTTGCAATGATGCATAGCTTTCGTGACAAAGACGTTTGTCATTTCTTAACATGGCAGTCGTGTAATTAAAAGAGATCTCTAATTAAAGCGCAGTACCGTCATAAAGCCCAACGGTTTGTCTATAAAACTGTTGGGTTTTATGTGCGTTTTGTTGAGTTTTGCAGTTTACGCGTCAATTTCCTGGATGTCGAATTAGAAGCCATTTTCTAGCATTAAACATGCATAAGGAATCCGTCGTTCTGCAAATTGGTATAATCCTATTGGCACTAGTCGGTTTTAGCTTAGCGGTTACTGCGAAACAGTTTGAGGCCTCTCTAGATATGATGCGATCGGGATGTGCGCCCAAGTTCAAACTAACTACAGAGCAGCTCGACAATATGCGAATGGGTACTTTTGTTGAGGACAACATGGACTTGAAGGCAAATTACTTTCTCAACTCAAACTGCTTTGAAATAATTTCTCTTTCTATATTTTTCTAAAATGTTTCTTTAGTGTTATTCGAAATGCATCGCACAGCTAGCCGGAACAGTAAGTATACAAAGCGTGAGTTGGTGCGCTTATTTAATGAAGAATTGATTTTAACATAGAGCCAAGATATTCATGTACCTACTCTCATTTCACTAGCTGACGAAAAAAGGCGAATTCAGCTTTCAAAAGGCTATTGGACAAATACCCATTATATTGCCAGTAGAACTTCAAGAAACTGCCAAAAAGGCATTGGAAGCCTGCATAGAAGTTCGTGAGTACACATCCCGAATGACTGTTTAAAACCAATAAATAAATATGTTTTATCTTTCAGAGAAGCGCTACAAGGATTCTTGTGAAAAGGTGTTCTACACAATAAAATGCGTTCACGATTTCGATCCGAAGAGTTTTAAATTTCCCTAATCACATGTACAATTATGTAGGTAGATATTCTAAACTGGACTGTTAATAAATTTTGTGGAACATAACCAACAAAAAAGTACTTACTTTGAGTTGGAGATTTTTCCTTCGTGTTTGTCTAAGGAAGAAAAAATATTAAACAAAGTAAATCCTATGCCTTAAAAGAGGGTGAACATTATTTTACCTGTTGCAAATCTTGAGAAGTCTTCTGCTGGGCTTCTAGCTCAGCAGTTTTGATGACATCTTCAATAAACTCCGATAGCACCTCCATTTTGTCCGAGTCATTTTTGAATTCGCAAATTCGAGCCTCAAAACATTCGTTTTCGTCCTCATTCAAAGCAAAATGGGCTTTCATGTTTTAAAATTCTGTTCTTACAATAAAATAATATATAATATAGTAATTAATTGCAAGAATTTGAGCGATTTTGGTGTGGAAATATGTGAACTTCTTGTTTCATATGTTTGGACAGTCACTACCTCTAAACTACTGATAAGAAATTTTTGGGGAAGGACACCAAAATCGATAAATTCAGTCATGCGCACACTTGCCAAGTCCTTTTATTTATTTTTTTTTATGTAGCTATGTTTGCGTACATATTGACATCAACACTCGAGTTGAATGAAGGAGCAAATGCAAGAAAATGTTTACTTGAGTTATATTTTTATTTATTTCAAATAGATACATATTCAATGATTGCACACTATTCCAAATGAGATAGGTCATCTAAATCGGGGATCTGCCTCACTTCATTGTCAATTAGTACCGTGTTTGGATCAACCGCCGTCTGGAAAGAGGGTTAGCATTTTCAAAAAATGTTGTCGCCATTTGATAGGGGAATCTTACCCTTTGTCCCCCGGGTGTAGTATTTCCATTCTGCTGAACTTGTAAGATGCCTAGAAACAAACAAACAAATTTATATTGGAAATGTTTACAAGGACCTGATATAAATTACCAGATTGCGGAGTCGATGGTCGTTGCTGCGCGACGATGACGTATTTCTGTGGCGCTGCCTGTACTTGAGAGACAGTTCTTATCTGCGGCATATTCACATTGGGCCTAAAAGCAAGTTACATATCAGATACGGGAGTTAAGCTGTCAAAAGCATACATGTTAGAACGCTGTGTAGTTGTAACTTGAGGTCGTCCCATTGTTGATGCTGTTTGCGCAGCCGAAGTAATTGGTGCGCTCGATATAGAGTTGCTCATATTGCATGGAACACTTGCCGATAGGGGTGCATTACGAGCCTTGATAACAGCCTGATGTAGAGTTGGTCCCAGGAAGCCGAACTCACTCCTAAACCAACCAACATTCAATTGAAAATATGGATAAAATGTACGTAATAGGAAAAAAGAAGACTGTTACTTGTATTCTTCTAGTACATCTGGTGGATTACGCATCGCCTTAAGTACAGGTGCACAGCATTTTTGTAGCATTGCTCTGATATGACCGGCAGCTATTTTGTCCGTATTACTCAATGCAGTGCCTTGCAAATGTACTTCAATTCGTTCCGAAATGAATTTCAGCCGTGGAACGATGAACACCTTTATAACTTCACCACCGAGTTCTGACAGACCGGCGATAGCCCCATATAACGAAGACAGATGGGTCTTATCGTTTTGAAGGGCCTTGCTAAATATTCTGTAAACATCATAAATATTAATTCAAAATGACCTCAATACGGAGATGAAAAAGAAACGGACCTTGTTACTCTGGTTTGCAGATTGTTGGTAGAAGTGTTGAAATTTTTGCAGATTTGAGACATAAGGCGAGCAGCAAAATCACGCAGTGCCCAGTGATTGTCTAGCTCGGGTCGCATGCAGAGTTGCTTGGAAACGATGCAAGTCGAAACAGAGGGAATTAACTCATGGAGCTGTAACAGAACAGTAGATTGTTAGTAGAACGGCAACAGGAAAGTTAGGTCTTACATATTTTTCCAAATACAATGACGGATTGTCCAGCAGAGCTTTAACCATTCTCATCAAATAAATGAGTAGAGCCAGATTATTTTGCACGACATTAACTTTGACACCTTCGGCAATGAAAGTACACATGCGGGGTAGCATTTCATGTAAACCTGGATCCGAAGCCAAACTCTGTAAAGCTTCACCACGCCTCGGCTCATCAGCGCCCACACACGCTTCGGTTATTTCCTTGTAATACAACTGCTGTTCCACAGACAACTCGTGTGTAGCTAATTGCTTTACATGAACTGTTTCGACATTTTTCAACTTGTGTATCTTTCCCGTAGCGGGCTTGCCTGCTGTATCCTTTGTCACACCCTGATCTAGTTTCACAACCGGATTAACAGAATCAAGGGCTTGAGAGTCCTTGGAAAGCGGCGGCGGGTTCTCAGGAATCGTAGGTTGTATTCCATCAACGCATAACCAATGCGAACGTAGTGTGATATCTAGCGGAATTTTCGGTGCGCCGGCCTGAACGATTTCGTTTAGGTCCATTTCTTTGTCCTCGACAAAGTGAAGCTCCCTGCCCCCGCCAGATGCAAAGCGAAATGGTATGAAGTCATTTGATGTAAATCCGTACTGGGGCTCAATGTTGCGCACTTTAATTGCATTATCAACATCACTAAGGCTAAGTCTTTCTCGTTTTGAGTGATGCATAAATTTAGCGGCATCTTGGACGATTTTCTTTATTTTAAGGGAAACATCATCGGCCAGTTCTTTGGCTGCATCGTCTGGCAGAAATCCTACTCCTATACTTTCAGCAATAACTTTAATCGATTCGGCTGATAAAGTCGTACCGTATAACATGTTGGACCCACTCATTACTGTTTCTTTTAAGCTTGAAATGTATAATTATTTTTATATTAAAACCCAAATCTGATTTAACAATCAACAAAAAACAAAATAAAATAAATGTCTGTCAGATACAGTTCACTGCGAGAATAAGAACTGTTTGATTTAAGAACCATTGAATAAGTTACGTTCGATTCATAGCATTAACTTGAATTCAGTGTAACTACAAAACAGAAATTTTGATCTGTTTGCATCAAGAAAAGAAATTATTAGACAATACCTAATACAAGAATGTTATGATCAGTTAATCGTGTGTTTTCATACGCGCAATTGATCAAACTTGAATTTTATAGAACGCTTTGGCTTATATCGTTTTCGATTTGGCTTTTCAGATTTTGATCTGAGATTTCAGATTTCTGCTGCCAAAACGAACATAAAATCCGAATTTTATTGGTTCTTGTGTGTATTGAGTTGGCCGGCAAAAATATTTCTTTTCACTTGCACTGGAAATCTATTCCAATTGATTTTTACACATTTCTAAGAACTCATTTCGAAATTATTTAATTTAAAAAATCGTTTCCATACTCGAAAAATTAATTATTCAGTCAAAAAAGCAATCCTTCCTAAGATAAACAACTCGTAACTGCCAGCTGTATGTCATTCACATTGGTATTAGTGAAAGTATGTGTGAAATCTAAGAAAAAATCGAGATTTCTCCAAAG
Source organism: Cheilosia impressa (assembly GCA_948293265.1). Taxonomy (NCBI): domain Eukaryota; kingdom Metazoa; phylum Arthropoda; class Insecta; order Diptera; family Syrphidae; genus Cheilosia; species Cheilosia impressa. The sequence goes on along the minus strand of OX411881.1, from coordinate 50,029,877 downwards.
AGAGTCAGATCAAAAAAAGATTGTTTTTTTTTTGGCAAATCGAACATGAAAAGCAATCTCGATCAAAAAAATTAATCTTTTTGCCAAATCGAAAACGACATAAATGATTATTTTGTTGGATTGCTGAGGTAAATAGGAAAGTTCACAGTAAAATTACATTTTGAAGGGTGCTTGGGCCAAATAGGGTAGTTCGCGACAACGTCACTGTCAAATAAGAAGAAGAAAAATCGAAGTGACAGCTAAAAAACTTGTAGGAAAACAAAACGGATTTTGTATGGATGTAGACCAATTATGTTTAAAAATTACTGAAAAGTGCATAAAAAAGTGCAAAAAACAAGATAAAAGCATTGTTGAATTAAAAAAATATGTTTATCACACGTATTTGGTAACAACTGAGAAGTTAAATTAATGGCATTTGTGCGCTTTTCAACAATATTTGAACAAAACACTACTCTGGCCATTATAAACCAGCTTTGTTATCCTACAATTTTTTTTGAACGTTTGAGCAAAAAAGGTGGCCCATCTGTGAAAGGATGGGCTTCGCGAAACACTCTATTGATAAATGGGCAGACATCGATTTTACGAACTAGACACCAGTCATGCACCAACATACCCATACGAAAGGGTAAATTCGGACCATGAATTCGTCGAATGAATTTTTGCAATGCAAACGTCTCATAACTCCGAAATTAATTACTTCAAATTTGACACACCGCGTTTTGTCACCATGCCAAACCGGAACGCATGGAATAGAACGCATTTCAGCGCCAGTCAACGTTCCATCACCTAACGACTGATGGGGTAGTTGAGTGTAATTTGTTTTTTATTTTATTTTTAAAAAGGGATTCTAATAAAGTTTTGCCATTTGATCACTCTTTTAAGATCTAAAAAAGTAAGAAGCTGCTAAATAATTATACATATAAATAATCAACTAAAAGTTAGTGTAATGTCGTGTGAAATAAAGTGTCGTCTGCAGTGCTACTAGAAATCTTTTTCTTGACGCTCATAAAACGGCGCCATTTTATAATGTGAATAATAAAAATTAGATAAAAACATTTTTGCATTTGTAAGTTTTGTAAACAAACCTTATTCAATTGTTTATTTAATTAATTTGAATCCAGTTTGGTAAAATTAAAAGTAGTCCTCTTTGGTATGGTGCTGTGGATGCTTATTGAAAATTCTTCAGCTAAAACTTGACCTACATACCTACTCGTAAGAAGTTGTTCTTGTGAAGCATAAACTTGAAAATGTATTTTTTATTTAAAAGAAAAAAGGGCGAAAAAGTTTTTGGCCAAAGGAAAATCATGAGAGCAGTTTAAATAATAGACACGTGTATTGTTTTGGAAATAATTTTATCTTTCCGATATCGCAGACAAGCAATTATTGATGAAACAGTTTCTATATTTCTGGCGATGCGCAACTTTTTACTTTCTTTATGGAACCTAAATAGGTTTCAGACAAGTCAAGTCTACCCAGTGAGTAGACAGTCTGCTGTTGACAGAGACGTGTTCATATCAGTTCTGAATTTGTAACACTTTAGTTGAAAAACAGTTACAAATAATAGGTATTCTTAAATTGCATTCACTTCCAACGCAACCACAAGCAACGAAAATGAACATTTAGTTCCAGACGAGAATGTATGCAAATTGGTCTGGATAATCATCAACTTTTAGGTTAGGCCACTGCCAGAGTTTGTTAAAATTGAAATAATTGTTTTAGGTGCCCAAAAACATGAAACACAAAAGTCAGCATGTGTCGAAGGTTATGGATCAGAAAGCCTCACAGTCGAGTGAGAATGAAGTATGAAATATTATTGTTTCTGTCATTTTGGTTGTAACTTGGAACTTTTTGCTTTAGGAGTCAGATTACACGGCTACGGAAACCAGCTCAATGTCGGAAAGTTTGCGCAAAAAAAGTCGCAAGAGTGCCACCCAATTTAGCGTTTTAAGGTCGGAACTATAGTTTTTTTCTTTTGGAAAACATTTTCAAATATATTATTGTAGGTCCGATACTGATGGCCTGCGAATGAAGATATCAGCGATTCGACGGAAGACCACAGACTCTAAGCAAGGCGACACAAGAAAATGTTTAGAAAACAACAATTTCGAAGGAATGAAGTTAAACATTACAGGAAATCTAGCGATAATGAAGGACTCTATGTCAGCGCCGCTGAGAACAACATCAACTAGCAAGTTGTCCAGTTCAACGTTCATAGATGAGAGTGATTCCCGATCCGAAGCTAGTAACAATGGAAAAATTAAGAAGATTAAACTGAAACGGAAGAAAGTAAGTACATACCTACCACCTGTGTGCATTTCTTAAATTTAATTGATAGTTTCCTCATCTTTCTGAAATAAAGGCAGCTAAATCAGCCGAGGCATCAAGTAAACCGCACTTGTTCTTTGCTGAAGAGAAGAAAAGACATTTCAATGAAAGCAAAGAGCGTTCATTAATAAGCTTAAACCAGGCACCAGCTCTCCCAGACGACAACATTGGCCTTTCTTCCAGCGACAATGAACTGCCCGCCCTTGTAAATGCAGCTATAAAGTGTGTTGAAAGTGATTCGGACTCACATTCAACATCTACCCAACCAAAAATACAATACACATCATCCTTGTTGCAAGATTTTATGGAAAAGACACAAATGCTGTCGGCCGGTGCGGACAAAGTAAGGCCAAGCAGTGAAAAAGCCACAACTTCCAACAGTCCAAATCCCTTAAATGGCTTGAAATTGTCTACAAAAAAGAAACGCGGTCGACCTAAGAAGCTTCAACATCCTACAGTCGCTGTTAATGAATCGGGTGATTCGGGAGTGGTGTCGACGGCTCAAAGCACTTCGCCCTCTCCGAAGATTCATATTGAGCAATCGCGGTCGCAAGGAAAACTGGACAAAGAACGAGACACGTCACCACCAAAAATTGACTTTGTCAATTTGGATAAGAGAATGTACGCTATGAATGAGCGTGTCTTGTATCCTCCCCCAAGGAGCAAACTGCGCAAGCAGTCCACGACTACAAAGCAAGCACATGTCGCTTCCACAAGTGCCAGTAGCAGGGCATCGCCGAGTGCAGCCAACAAGGAGGACGTGCTAGATCCAGTTTGGCGAAAGATTGATGTCAATTCGAAATTCCGACGGCCCAGTGTCAGTGGCTACAAAAGCGACGGCGCTGGAGGGTCGAATACGATTTGCAGCAAAATTTTAACAGCAAAGAGCGGATATGCAAGCGATTATGGGCTGAGAAACAACCATTACTCGGGATACAAGAGCGACGCGAGTGGCAAGAGCCGATGCAGTATGAGAAGTTGCTACAGTCGCGTCAGCAGGGCGAAAAGCTGCGATGGAAAACATCGAACAAAATTTCGCCGAAAACGCAGACCCACCATAAATCATTCGAAACCAGTTGGCAACTTAAACGAGCAGGACATTCTGCAGTTGGCCGGACTTAGTCTCGGCCAGAGTAGTGAAGAGAGCAGCGGATCTGCGGTATGCAAGCCGAAGATTCTAGCAGAAGAGGCCGAAGCGTCGAACGTTTATAAGAAATACGGCGAAATTAACCGGTACATAACTACCGGCGAGTACTTTGGCAGGAACAAGGCAACCAACTTGAAGAATTTGGACAGCCAAGAGTCGCAGGATCCGTTTACTTTCTTGGGTGCGATGGGTAGTAAGTTATACGCCCGTTCCAGAAAAGGATCGGTCACACACGCAGAGTTGCCCATACACTTGGGCACGTCTCGGAAGCTTAAATCGCGACGCTCATCAGTGGCAAGCTTCTGCAGCAGCAGTTTTTACTCGGGAGTGTCAAAGTCAAAAAGGCGCCGTCGAAGAAAAAGCATCAAATTCGGCTGCAGCAAGATGGTGGTGGTGGACTCAAAGCTACTGACTGAAATCGAAATTATAACAAATTCGTTCCCAAATATGTGCCGTATTCATTGTGATAAGCCAGTTGGTGGTAGTTATGCGAAAGACAAAGTTTCTAATGAACGCGCTGCTATGCAAAAGTCCACGTACCAAAATAAGAGAAATCTCAAAAAGCGGAAGCTAAGCGAGAACGTCGACTTTGCCCTGTCTAATGGGATAAACATCAGCGCAAGTACAACAAGCAAGCGCCGTCACAAGAAGATGTGTAGTTCTAGCCCCGACGACCACAAGTTGCCCCTAAAGAAGCGACACTACTTGCTGACGCCCGGAGAGAAAACGGAGAAATCCCACGCCGTAGGTTATGTCACCGAAACGATGAAATCCCAAAAGGACAGCGTGGAACCAAAGACAAGTGTCCACATGCAGAAGCCCAATGCAAGGATTGTTTCGACAAGAGCAGCAATTACACCGAAAAAGCGTCATCTCCTGCAGAACAGTGCTCCCGAATGCGGCAATAACTCGCCGAATTACTTCAACGATACCAAATTGGCTGCGATTAAAAGCGCATCAGCCGAGAGCGTTCTGCCAGAGGTTGTAAACAGCAAGAAACGTAACAGATTGGAAGGGCTTGTATCGAAAATTGCAAACGCCACGGGCAATTCCTCGAGCGAATTGACAGTACCATCGGCTGTCAAGGACCAATCTGTGCCTTTGCCGCGGTGTCACGAGTCCTCGTATCCGCCGCCAGGCATATTTGAACCATCGGTGGAGCTAGAAATTCAAATTCCCATAACAAAGTTGGGCGAAGCATCTATTATAACCAAGTCCGAGGTGGAATCCCCCTTGGATCTGCTAGATATGCACAATAAAACCTTTCCGGAGAGTTCTTCCAGCCACAAGATGGAACGCGTAGTTGAATCTTTGCTCAATAAAACAGGCGGGAATCTCATTCTAAAGCGCAAACGAAAAAAGATCAACAGAACCGGTTTTCCAAATGTAAAGCGAAAGAAGAGAAAGGTCAGCGAACTGTCCATTGCCACGGAATCAGACAAAAAATCAGAAGCGGATTCAAAAGCTGAAACGGTATGTGACCGCGTTCCGCATGCAGGCGAAGCAAGTGCAACTTTTTTGGAACGCAATCGCACCCCCAGATTGTCGGTTGTAAGCCTGGAACGTCTGCAGGGTACTAGTAAAAAGCAATTATCACGTGAGGATCTAACGCCGAGTAGAACCCGTTCCACCAAACTAACTCCAGCAAACAAGAGCAAGACAGAAACAGCAGTTCTCGATGTACCGAAAAGTGGCTCGACTAAGCAGCTGGCGAGACCCCTGTCTAAGAAAAAGGACCACCAAGTCAGTACCGCAAAGGAACCGTTGAGGGTTGCCCTTAACCCGCTTCTACACATAACCTTCCCCACGTGTAAAATTCGACTCAAGCGCCGCTTGGAGGCGAATTTGTTAAACAACACAACACTTGCTGGAGCACCGAAGAAAGACCATACGGAGACCGTTGAAGACTCTACCAAGCCAGCGCGAGCCATTGAAGTTGCAAGGAAAACCGGATCAGAAACTACCGACTATCTGGAGCAGGAACCACTACCGCCTGCGTTCTTTGATATTGCGATTGATTCCGAATCATCGTCGTCCGCATCGGTTCTAAGCGAGGACAGTAAGTCCACCAATCGAAAGCAGAAGTGGAAGAAGAACTTCCTCGTCGCGGGTCTTTTGTCTGAGTATTACAAAGTTAATAATGGCAACGCAAGGCCAAAGAAAACCATCCCCAATCAGAGTAAGGAGAACCACAATGAGGCTGTTTCATGTTCAAGTGGACCCCTTTTGCCTCCACCGCCATACTGCGAGAAGTTCTTCAGACGCACCGAATCCGACTTCCAACTACCCTACGACATATGGTGGGCATACACAAACGATAAGTTGCCCACCCGGGTGACAGTACCGAGCTGGAATTATAGGAAAATTCGAACGAACGTCTACCGGTGTGCCGACGTGAGGCCTAACACGACCAACATCGATCGGCCCACTTGCAACTGTAAGTCAGATGTGGGCTGCGGTGATGATTGTCTCAATCGCATGGTGTATACAGAGTGCTACCCATCCAGCTGTCCCACAAGGGATAAATGCCAAAATCAGAAAATTCAGCGGCATGAGGTCGCCCCTGGCGTTGAACGTTTTATGACCGAGAACAAGGGATGGGGCGTACGAACCAAACTACCAATCAAAAAGGGAACATATATCCTGGAGTATGTCGGCGAGGTTGTGACAGAAAGAGAGTTCAAAGAACGCATGGCCACACTGTACGCCAACGACACGCATCACTACTGCCTGCATTTGGATGGCGGACTGGTTATAGATGGCCACCGAATGGGTAGTGACGGACGCTTTGTCAACCATTCGTGTTCGCCCAATTGTGAGATGCAAAAGTGGTCGGTGAACGGTTTGTCACGGATGGCGTTATTCGCTGCGCGTAATATTGAGGCCGGCGAGGAAATAAGCTACGATTACAACTTTTCGCTGTTTAATCCATCCGAGGGACAGGAATGTCGCTGCAATACTCCGCAGTGCCGCGGTGTGATTGGTGGAAAATCTCAGCGCATCAAACCGTTGGTTGAGCCTCCGAAACAGGTTGATGTTGCTGCTGGAGCGAATAGTGGAAGACGTAACGGCCGGCAGCGAAAGAGGCAGGGATCGGCACGCAAAGACGTTACCCGCCTTCAGTCCAAAGACATTGTAATGACTCAGTTAATACAACAGCTGTCCGAAAAGGACAAGCGCTTGATTAAGTCGCAGAGAATATTCCTGATTAAAAACTTCGAAAAGGTAACGTACGTGTTTCATATAAATCGTTGCTAACACTTTCCAAAAAAACTTGCAGGTTCGGCGTTTGAGGTCCAAGGGTGTACCGTCGGATGGCGGAAAGCTCGAACAACCGTCACAAACGACGGTCGCAATGCAGAGGAGGCCTTCAACGCCGTCCTCTCTGGCCGTGCAGATATCTGCGTTACGTTCACCAAGAAATATGCAGACGCGCGGCTTAACACAGGCTGTGCAAGATCCAGAAGTTGAAAAGATGGCCAAAATGGCTGTCGTCTTCAGAGAGATATGTTCCACATTGGAGACTATAAAAGGTGCACTTGCTTATATTACTTGAAAATGTATTTTAAATGATTTTTGTTTGTTTTAGACGACACTGACAAGCCGCAAATTGTAAGGCTCTATCCTAACGCAGTCAGAAGGAAGGGAAAACCGGCAAAACAACTCGGAAACACGCCCAAGCGTAAGCACGTCGAGTTTTCGGCGATCCAAGTCAATGTCGAGAAGGGCTTCTACAAAGACCCAATTGAGTTTGACGCCGACGTCGAAAATTTCTTGGCCGAAACACGAGAGGTCAACAAAAACAAGGAGGAGAAACTTGAAATAATCAAGAAGCTCTCGGACCTGTACACAAGAAAGAAGAACGAGGTGTACGATCAACTGTTGGAACTAGCTGCCGACAAGAACAGCCTTAAAAATTTCAGACCGAGTGCTGAGATAGTGGCGCCCCCCACGGGCGTTGTTAGCAAGAACTTCTCGGCTAAGGGCAAACAGTCGAAATCGTCCACAGAAGATATTATCGGCTGCATATGTGGCCTGTTCAAGGACGAAGGTCTTATGATACAATGCGCCCGCTGTATGGTGTGGCAGCACACGGAATGCACAAAAGCCGACGTGAATGCCGATAGATATCTCTGTGAAAGGTGCGAACCACGCATTGTTGACCGCGAAATACCTCTGGATGACTTCACTGAAGACGGGCACAGGTATTACTTGTCTCTTATGCGTGGCGATCTACAGATCCGACAGGGCGATACTGTGTACGTTCTGCGTGATATCCCCGTCAAGGATGAGAAAGGCAACGCATGCCCCACTAAAAAGCACACGTATGAGACAATAGGGGAGATAGACTACTCCGAATGTGATATATTCCGTGTGGAGAGGCTTTGGAAGGATAAGAGTGGCAAGCGTGTAATCTTTGGCCATCATTTCCTTCGGCCTCATGAAACGTTTCATGAACCCACCAGGCGGTTCTACCCGAATGAAGTTGTGCGCGTCCCGCTGTACGAGGTTGTGCCCATTGAGTTGGTAATCGGCCGATGTTGGGTGTTGGACCGCACCACCTTCTGCAAAGGCCGTCCTGCTGATTGCACTGCTGAAGAACATGTGTTTATTTGTGAGCTGAGGGTGGACAAATCTGCGCGATTCTTCTCCAAGGCTAAAGTGAACTGGCCTACTTGTACGAAAAACTATGCCTTTAAGAGGTTCGACGAAAAGTTAAAAGTCGCCAAAACCTATGCGGTAAATTCCAAAAAAAAAAATGATACTTTTCCTCACATCGCTAACGTATTTTGTTTTTTTTTTCAATTACTACTTGTAGCCACATGATGTTGATCCATCTTTACTGAAGTCAAGGAAGCAAAAATCGGAAGAAAACACTCCGACTGCGGTTCAGAAATCGGCACCCACTGCATCATCGACAAAGAAGACCGTGGTGCGTAGAAGTAAAATGCTCCTGCCCCTTCGGGTGAGTGTCCTTTTTGCATATAATTGAACCGCTGTCTAAACCTATCTCAATTTACTCTGCAGACAAGGAAGCAGAAGCGAAACCATCTCGAATTAGTGCTGGCAGCTATTAAGAAACTCAAGTCGAAGAATACTCAGATAAATGCATGCGTTGTAGATGTATCATATTTGCTCTCTGGTCGTGGGGCCAGGCAGCGTAAATCGATTGCCGCAAATGTGCCCACGTAATGAAAGAACTTGTAAAGGAATCTCATGTCCGATTCGTGTTTGTGTATAGCTGCGTACTTGGATAGCATACTCTCCCAATGTGCTTGGTCTTGGAACCATTTTTATTAGGCGAGGAGTGCCTCCACTCCAGCTCTACACACTAGGATCTACAAAGTGAACCAACCATTAGTATCGGATGCTAATTTAATATGTTTATATTATGTAAAACATAATTATTTTTATTGTTTACGTTTTCACAATGTTATTAATTTATTTTACGGAAGCAACGGAATGCATGTTGATGTTTTCTTTTTACTAATTGCAGCTTATTGTTTTCAAATTGAGTTGCTGACGTTTCTTTTTCTTTTATAACTTATTATAGGCATGCCTTTTGTTACATACATACACAACTAATTTATTTGTTTACGCATACATCTCTTCAAAAAAAAAAATAAATCTATTTTTTGAATCGCATTGTTTTATTTGTGTCCGAGTACTTTAAAGATGTTTAATGCCCAAAAAAACAACATGTGCAGAATTCGCTGCGCAGCTAGATTTGAATGCACATGTTTATAATTGATATAACAAAAGGAAGCACACATAAATTCTGCACTCACTGCGACACAGTGCTGCCGCTAAGTGAAAAAAAATCCACCCGACCACAATGTAAAATCCGCTAAAAATGTTGGATTTTGCATCGCAAAAATTCCGCTAGAATTCGCTTAAATATCAAACGTTTTGGAAAAAAAGAAAGTTAAAAATTACAAATTAATTTCCAACTCAAAGACATCTTATGACTAGAGAATTCTTCTAAGTGGATAAGTTGAAAACCTACATATAACGGTACAAAAAAATATCTGCCATGAAAAACTCCGTCGCGGCGTCACCTACTAAACAATCAGTTATTGGCATGTGCAACCAACCATACGCAGTCGCAGTGGCAAATATTTTCAAACAGGTACGGGCTGCCACTTTTATGAAACATATTTGTAGAACCAGGGTTTGGTGGTAGGTTAGGTTAGGTTAGGTTGAATGGGGTTGTGAGATCGTCACAAAAGACCAGGCACCAATACGGGCCCATCGCCATCCCCAGGGAACCATTACGGTTAAAGACCTAAACCAAATCGCCCAAGCATTCAATTTCCGTACAGAACTTAATTATTGTACCGATATTGTTTGAGGAACCAACCTCCTCCAAATTGCTAAAAAAGTACCTTCCTAGGTGCGTCCTTCTACTCCGGGCGATTGCCTGACACTCACACAGAAGGTGGGATATATCTTCAGTGACTTGTACCTGCATATATCCGTATTAGCGAAGCCTAGTCTCATGGCATGCTTCCTTAGAAGGCAGTGTCCAGAGAGTATTCCTACCGTTAATCTTAACTTTGTTCTACTGAGATTTAGTAATTCTTCAGACTTTTTTCTATTTAAGACGGGCCAGAGTGCCTTTGAGACCCTGTGTCCTTCTAACTGTGACCATCTTGTGGCTGCTTTATTTAGCAACGGCCATAGGTGGTCTGATACCCTTAATCATTGTATTTAGTGGGAGCTCCGCTCCTTCCTTAGCCGTCGGCTTTTTCGTTACCTTCAATATCACAATGCCTTGGTACCCAACACAATCTAACACGGTTGTGCGAACATAATGCCTTAAGCATTGTGCGGCAACTCCTGACTAGTTCAGATTTAGTGGTATGTGATTCTAGCGCTTCAAGCGCAGCCTGGCTATCAATGTAGATGGCGATATTCTTATTGGATATCGATCTCATCTCAAGATCCTCTGCAGCTTTGAGTACGGCCAGAATCTCTGCCTGGAACACACTGAACGTGTCCGGGATCCTCAGGGCCACATGTAGGTCCAACTCGTTGGAGTATATGCCTGACCCTGTACCCTCACTGGTTTTGGAACCGTCAGTATAAACTGAGGTCTCAACATCCCTCGAGACTAGCTTCCTTTGCCAGTCTTGTCTGTCCGGGTATGACACTTTGTATGGAGTGTCAAAATCGAGTATACCAAGCCTTTCATCTGCTTTTTCCGGGATTTCGGAGAAATATTCCTTTAAGATAGTGCTATGTCCTATCCTTTTGTTATTAAAAAGCCCTGCGTAAGTGAGCCGTAGCGCACTATTTCCTGCATTTGACTGTATTTGTAAGTCCAGTGGTAAAAGATGCAAAAAAGCTTCCAGTGCAACCGTTGGTGTGGTACGTAAAGCACCCGTAACGGCAATGCAGGCTGTTCTTTGTACCCTCGTCAACATATCCCGTATATACTTCTTGTTCGTGGCTTTCCACCAGACAAGAGCCCCATAAGTAACTATGGGCCTTACTACCATTATTGTATAGCCAATACAACATTGACCGATTGACGGCCTAATGCCCCATTTCTTTCCTGCTGTTCTCTTACAAATAAAGAGAGCCTTTTGGACTCTTTCCAGAATGTTAAGTTTCCAATTTTTCAGGGTTTGGTGATAAAAAAATAGCTAGAATTCACTATATGTATTTTATTTTAGCGACAAAATTTTGTAGGTTTGTTCGCGTATACCAGATTTGAATCGAACGCAATCGATATAAATCGATTGAAATCGCACAAAGTCTATACATTCATCAAAAATGGCAGAAAAAGGGAAAATTAGCAAAATAACGAGTAACGAGTAGCTCCTCTCTTGGCTCGTAACAGCTCAGAGAATTTCAACCGGCAAGTGCTGATAAATATGTGAAATGCACAAAGCTACCAAGAAACAAATTCAAAGTCCGCCTAAAAAATCAATTGCACAGAATAATAAAATCTGTAAAAATAAATAAATGTCGGTGGTGGTCGAATGTTCTCCTAGATCGTTTGATGTGTTGCAAAAAGGTAAGTTATATATTTATTTCAGATATGGATTAGATGTAAAAGATGAAAGTGGTTCAAAGTAGTTTGAAGTCTATCCACGTACTTTTGCGTATATTTTCAGCTCTCTGAGAGGATTTTGCTCAATTTATTGAGTTGGACAGATTTTTAGTGTTTGGCTCGGGAAAGTACGCGAATAGACATTAAAAATCGTCGGGAGTCTCAAAAATCCACTACATCTAGCGACAAAATCGCACTGCTGCGACATGTCTTTATTTCTAAATTCGCTGCAAAATTCAAGTGTACCACGCCACAGAAGAAAATAATGCCGCATTTACACAGTCATACATTCCTATCACGGAAGATTAAAGGGATGCTAAAAATTAAATAGCCGTGTGACTGAAAGGGACGACATTACCTAACACGCAAAAAAACGTGACACGTTTTTTCGTCGCCCATCTAGTTTACGTGGTAGGAATTATGGGAAAGCTATGCATGCTGATATTTTTATAGCGACGGCTCACGAAATTTCGCTTTCCTATAAAACAAAATGTCTTCCGGAAGTGATGAGCGGACAATTATTTATAAATTTCGTACAACTGATTGATGCATTTTTGGTTTAATTTGCTGAAACTTAAAATCGCTCTCATTTCACATGTTTTAAATCAGAAATACAAATATTTTCAAATGATTACAGAAATTATATTCCCCGGAACTTGGGTTTATTTCCGTTTTACGTACCTATAATTATGGGCAGCACATCCATGACACTTTAGGCGTCTGATTTGTGATCTCATTCTTACTCCTTTACTAGCATTGACTGGGGAAAAACGGATTTCTTTCTCACGTCTCGTGCAAAAATGCGCGTGCGTGATCGTGTAAATGCAGTTTAAAACGCAATTTCAAGAACTTGACATCATCGGCTTTTAACATTATTTGCCGATCGTTTTGCTGCTTAGTCTGACGACTGCTGTCTGACTAGATGTATCTCGGTTTTGATTGGCTGAAATCGGTCTAGTCAAGAAATTCGTGACTGAGTACTAAGTTGACAGTACATTTTTGAAAGTGCCCAGTATATTAGCCGATGCAATGCATGTAGCACGTAAACCAATTTTCTCCACATCTGTTTTACTTACAGCACTGCATTCTGCGCTGCATCCAGAACTTCTGCACATGAACCGCTTTCATGGCCCATTAATGTTATGCACGTAGTCCATGGGTTAGTTAATGCTGAGAATCAGGTTTTACCATTCTTTGTTATCAGACTCTCCGTCGGATGGTAACGTTTTCCTATACCTGATCACAATTGAAGCCTTAAAAATTGTAACCTTCGCTAATTAATAAGAATATTTTGTCTTAAAGAGTAAAAAACCAAGTAATATATATATCTAAATCTAAAAGTCTCGGCAAAAAGTAAAATTATAGCAGAATCGAAGCTCACTTGGGAATCTGATCAAAATCGAATAGCTTGGCAGCATCATTTTAAAGCATTTTGTTGGTGTACCCTATAGCCTGGCTGCAGCACATTTCAATTTCATACCTTTGACTTTTGACAGCTGCCAAAATTTGCCAAACCACATCGCCAACAAAAGTCACGAAATATACGAATACGAAAGTTATCCGGGCGATCCGACATCCAACTATTAACTTACAGGTGGAAATTGGAATTTCATTTTGTGATTTTATCCTCATTGAAATTGTTTTACTGAAAATTGTAAACAAACTGAAAGCCAAGTATTCTTTTGAAATACCACCCATTTGCGACAAATAAAATGAGTGCTTTTACTGATATACTTCGGAAAGAATTTCCCGCAATGGACGATGAATTAAAAGGCTATGTGGAAGGTATTTTTATTTTTACTGAAATTTGTAATCTTTTAAACTAAATAAGAATACTTAAGGCGTGCTCTGCGGAAGTCTGGACGATTTTGAAAGTTGCGATGATATTTTCGAAGCCGTCGGCGATATTTTACAAAGTATTAATTCAGAGAAAACCGAAGACAATATACGGTAAGCATGGTTTCAGTCCGCTTAGTTTTTATAAATAAAAAACGCCAAGATTCGTATGAAAAACATCATATTTGGCTATCATGTTTTCATTCGTATGAATTTAGCCAGAAACTACATAACACAACTTGGGCATGAGACAACGTGGACATAGAAATGAGCGATGTCAGCTGGGCTTTGCTAGAATACCTCATGCGAACTTAAAAATTAACTAAATGCTCGTTTTTACAGAGATCTTTGTCATCAATTCTATAATATCATCAAGTTGAATTCCTCGATCGAAACGAAGAAGGTCCTCAATGCGCCGGTTAACATCGCTGAAATGGCTGCTACTATGGAAGCAACTGATAAAGACGTTTCCAGTATATGGGTCGTCAATAAGGATGCCGGAAATGTATGTATTTAAATTTCACCATTGAAAAAGTTGTGAAATAAAAATCATCTCGACGATTTTAGAAAGTGGACTCGAAAAAACTCGAGAAAGCGGAAGCAAAACTGCAACAAAAATTGGAAAAGAGGCAGCTGGACACAAACAAGTTTTCGCAACCATCTCAGGTCAAGCTTCAGACAGCCACTGCATCCCAGGTTATCAGCAAAAAGAGCAACAAGATGGAGCAGAAAGGAACCAACCGTTCAATGGACATTAAGATTGAAAACTTCGATTTGGCCTTCGGCGACAAGTGAGTGAAAAATTATTTTCCTCCACTTAAATAATTTGATTTCATTTGCACAGGGTACTTTTACAAAATGCCGACTTGCTGCTCTCATTCGGAAGAAGGTATGGCTTAGTTGGTCGCAATGGGCTCGGCAAGACCACCCTTTTGCGAATGATATCGGAACGTCAACTAGCCATACCAAGTCACATATCTGTTCTGCACGTCGAGCAGGAAGTAGTTGGCGATAACACCCCAGCAGTGGACAGCGTTCTCGAGTGTGACTACGAGCGCACAAGGCTGCTGACAAGGGAGAAAGAGATCCTTGCCGCACTCAACAGCGGTACACAAGATGCCGAACTGAGCGCAGAGTTGAGCGATGTCTATATCCAGCTGCAAAATATTGAAGCTGATAAAGCAGTCTCCAAGGCATCGGTGATTCTTAAGGGTTTGGGCTTCACCACTGAAATGCAGTCCAATCCAACCAAGTCGTTTTCGGGTGGTTGGCGTATGCGTCTGGCTCTTGCACGAGCACTGTTCTCCCGACCGGATCTTCTGCTACTCGATGAACCCACAAACATGTTGGACATCAAGGCAATCATTTGGCTGGAAAATTATTTGCAAACGTGGCCGACGACGCTACTTGTTGTCTCGCACGACCGTAACTTCTTGGACACAGTGCCCACCGATATCATACATTTGCATTCCCAAATCTTGGATGTTTATAAGTAAGAACGTTTGAAATGTTCTTCAATCGGCAGCCATTACATTGCTTGAAACTCATTTCAGGGGCAACTATGAGCAATTTGAGAAAACTAAAAACGAGAAGCTAAAAGCGCAGAGAAGAGAGTACGAGGCCCAAATGGCGCACAGATCACATGTCCAGGAATTTATAGATCGCTTTCGGTACAATGCCAACCGTGCTTCCTCAGTGCAGTCCAAAATCAAGATGCTTGAGAAATTGTAAGGTTTCCTTGTTTATTTCTGACACAAATTTGAACGTCCTTTGATCCCATTAGACCAGAATTGAAGCCGGTTGAAAAGGAAATTGAAGTGAAGCTAAAGTTTCCCGAAGTGGATCCGCTGAATCCTCCCGTTCTCGCAATGTCCGATATTGAATTCCGTTATAACGACGCTGATGCTCTGCCGGTCTTCTCTAATGTGAATCTTTCTGCAAATTCTGATTCCCGCATATGCATTGTGAGTTTGATTGATTTCGCGCGGGAAGCTAAATAACAAAAATTTGGTGTAATGCAGGTGGGAGAAAACGGCGCTGGTAAGTCGACGCTCCTGAAAATCATCGTGGGACAGTTGAGCACTATCCATGGGAATATAGTAATGCATCGGGGTCTGCGAATAGGTTACTTCGCGCAGCACCACGTGGATCACTTGAATATGAATGTAACGTGCGTGGGTGTGTTGGAGGAATTATTCAAGGGCAAACCTGATGAGGAATACCGCCGGCAGCTGGGCAGCTTTGGAATCTCTGGTACCTTAGCTTTACAGAGTATAGCGAGTTTGTCTGGAGGACAAAAATCAAGAGTAGCATTGGCTAAGATGTGCATGGGTAAGTGACAAAACCGCCCAGACGACAATAACTTAATGCGTGCCTTTGCAGCTGAACCAAACTTCCTAGTTCTGGACGAACCTACGAACCATTTGGACATTGAGACGATAGACGCACTCGGAAAAGCAATCAATGCCTTTGGGGTATGGTATTTCATCGATGCGACCTTATGAACTCACTATAAAAGTCTTCGTTTGCAGGGTGGCGTGATTTTAGTTTCTCACGACGAGCGCTTAATAAAAGTGGTGTGCAAGGAGCTGTGGGTATGTGGCAATCGCACTGTGCAAGCGATTGAAGGTGGTCTGGATGAATACAAACAAGAAGTATACAAGGAGATTGAAGCGAATAGTTAAAGTAGTTTTAAACTTGATAAAAATTTACTTATAAAATGCCCCCAGACATGATTTGTATAACTTATTTTACGAGATGTCTCTTTGTAAGCTAACTTCTCAAAGAAAAAACAACCACAATATTATACCTTTATATCCCACAAGTGTTTCGTATTTATTTGAAGAGGAAACATTTCATTCAACAATTCATTTCTATTTTCTTTTTAAGATAGCATTGGTTAAACCAAAGTTCACTTTTCAGCCTTATATCCCTTAAATCTTGCTGATTCCGATAACACCGCATCCAATACGGGCGCCAGCATTTCCAGTGGACTTGCTCAATTCGTGACCGCCCTTTCCCAAGTCATCGGGGTCAGCATGAACGACAACTGTGCGGCCGATAACACTGTTTTGACCGTACAAGGTAATGAGCTTGTCTGTGATCTCAACCTAAAGAAAATCAATTGAAATAAGCTGTTGGCTAATTATGTTTTATTGTCCATAAACTTGCCTTGGTTGGTCCACTTCCCGAGGCAGTGATGTTCCCCAAATCGCCAAGATGCCTGTTTTCGTCTACAGGAGCTCCATGCTCCTTGCCGAATGGATTGAAATGGGGTCCGGCAGATGTACAGCCATTAGTATTGTCGCCGAACTCATGTACATGGAAGCCATGTTCGCCTTTGGCGAGACCAGACACCTCTCCAGTGACTTTAACCGGAGCGTTTTCATTCTTGAAAAAATAATATATATAGTTATATCTCCGGTTAAACCGCATTCGAACAGCATACAAATAACAACAATGTGCTTATGATATGTTTTGTCGTATATTCACAGACGTATCATGACTTGCAGTTCAGGCTTATCACACACGTTGTGGGTAGGTATGGTGTGCATGAACATGAATACATACTAGGTATAGGTACTTGTAAAGTATGTCTAAAGTGCAAGTGGAATACGATATGTATAATAGTAATCTTATAAATAAACTTATACTCGTTTACCACATTTTTAATTATGTACTCATAGCAAAATGACAAAACGTGATTAAAAAACATTGATGTATATTGTAAGTACCTGTGATGCCGAAACTTGACCGTCAAGGTCTTTCTCTTTTGTGGTTCTGATAAGAATATAAAAATTAATGCTTTTTACTTACCTCCTGCTCGAAGAAAACTGTTCCCTTTGCATCTCCATTAATTACACAAACAGCTTTAACAGGCATTTTAGATTATTCTTCTTGATCAAAAGTATGTAATATATATAAAAGAACTTCGAACTCGATTACGCCGCAACAAATCAGAAAAATGGACTGACGGAGGATGACCAATTTACGAAAAAAATTATAGGGAAGGGTGCTGAAATTCTCAACTATTGTGATCTATGTAATCGAAATCGAATATCAGTTCAGATTGGCAGTATTTATTTTTCTAAAGGGTCAGCCATAATGCCAATGCGTCAAGAACTCTATAAAATTTGTACAAATTGCATTTTTTGCAGATCCAGTTGTTGTTGAAAAAATAACAATAGGTTACAGTGTTTATTAAATAACTAAAAAAAAAAATGCAAGTCTATATGGATCACGGGGGAAAAATAAAATTTAATCAACTCTACTGTGAGTCTCGAAGTGTCAAGTAGAGCGTAGTTGTTGCAATTTCGTGCTGAAACTTTACTTTGCTTTGCTGAGATCGAAGCTCAAAAAAACAGGCCTATTGTTCAATTATTCGATATGATAAAGCGAAGCATGACAGCAAGGATACTAGGTAAGGACTTTCTTGTTAGACCCTTGACCAGCTGTTGTTTTTAGGTTTTATTTGTTTAAAAACTCTTAGGACCGTTTGCTGATACGACCCATAGCGAATTTAAGTGCCACATAAACTCATGTGACAGTTTATGCCCTAAAATAAGTAGCCCATAAGTATTTAAGTAGAACTTATATCGTTAAGAGTCGTATGAGCAAACGGAACTTATGTCGTTTTTGTTAATATAGGGCCTTACTAATAATCATTTTTAACCTCCACACTAAATATTTTGTAGGTCACAATATGCAATTTTGTATGGAAAATTTCGCTACTGTGACTTCGAGAAGTTTAGCCTGGACACTAAAAATGATTATTAGTATGGCGGATAGTAAACTCAAAATGTGTTTGCACCATAAACATTTGATATTTGCAGATGTATAGTCATCTCTTTTTATGTAGAAGACACATCTGCTACTTTTACTTTTGCCTTTTGTTCTTGAATAAATATATCTTAATGGAGTCGGTCGAGTATTTACTTTTCTGGTGATTTATTTCAATTGCAGCTTCCTTTCAATTTGACATCCTATCAGTTTTCCATTGGTTTCACTCGGGGATCCACTCATTGTGAAATCCAATGGAACAGCAAAACTGCTTCTGACAGAATCCACCAAATTATCGGTGAAATGCCAAAAAATAATCTACGGCTGCTGTCAGCTGACTTGTAATAAATACATAAAATTGCACTTGTATGAGTGCTTCTTGAGTGGATTCTGACTTGAAATCGAGAAGCGAAATTCTCTTCTCAGAATCACCAGAAGAGTATTTTTGTGCCAATGGAAAACGACATTAATATCAGCCGAAACTTAAAACTAAAAGTGTATGGTATACATCATTATATTTTAATAAATATTTAAGTTTGTTTCAGTTTTGAGCTTGCTTGGTAGATTACCTATTACAAAATAATTCGACAGCCATTTAGGCTTGGTATCACTTTGATATATTAAGAGACTAGGATTTGGCACCACTTCACCTGCCCACAGCTGTTTTTGACATTTCTCTTAAAATTGCTCGTACTCGTTCTTCTGTGGTGCAAAAAATTTATTGAAAAAAGAAAATGAATAATCTGACGAGGTTATTTGCGACAAATATTCGAATTTCGAGCAAAAATAACCTCGCTCCCTTTATTCAACTTCGCGAAAAATGCAAATTTGTGGAGAAGCCCAAACCAGGCGGTGGCAAATCCTTCCGAAGAACAGTTCATTTTACTGATGAATACACCGTCGAACCACTAAAAATTACCCATCTAGCCGGACGAGATCCAAAGACCGGTCGTTTGGTAGCAAAGGGCATTGGTGGAGGAATAAAGCAAAGCTATCACTGGGTAAAATGGGTACGCGACGGACCGTTAGAAGGCCCTCCCCAATTGGAGCGAGTTGTAGATGTCATAAACGATGGATGTCGAACATCGAAAGTAGCATTAGTTGCATGTGGCGACGAGCTTAAATATATTTTAGCAACAGAGAATATGAAGCCAGGTGATGTAATCAAAACATCAAGATTTATTCCCAGAATCCCAGGTAGGCACTTCTCTTATGTAACTTGAAAGTTTTGATATGCAAATATTTTTGTTTTCAGTTCGACCCAATGAAGGGGATGCTTTTCCACTTGGAGCTTTGCCGACTGGCACCAGAATCCATTGTCTCGAGAAAAATCCCGGATTTCCTTGCCACTTAATACATGCTGCTGGCACTTTTGGGACAATCCTTCGAAAATTTGATGACAAAGTTGTCGTACAGCTGCCGTCAAAAAGAGAATATGCCTTTGACAAAACGTCAATGGCAACTGTCGGTATGTACAAAATGTTACTGGTGGATCTGTTGATACCCATTTGTTTTCTTATAAGGCCGCGTATCCAATATTGAACACAATAAGGAACACGTGGGTAGTGCGCAAAAAATGAGGGAAATGGGAAACCGACCCCGTTCCGGATTGTGGAAGCGCAAAGAGGGCAGGCACGGTCGAAAAATCAGAAAACTTCCTCCCATGTCTTTGATTAAGCCTCCACCAGCAGCACCCGAAGAAACCATCAGGCTAACTCTAAATTTATAAAATTTCAAAGTTTTCCTTTAATTCAGATGTTAAAATATATAAACAAACTAAACGTTCTTCTATTTTCTTGATTTCTTCATTGAAAATCCCTGTCCCTGGAAGTCTTCGGGCTCAATTAGTTCAGTTTCATCCTTTTGAACGCGGTCGCTGATTGCCTTCACATTGCGATCGAACTTGAGCATGCCGAACTGATAATCGTAGTCGGGGATACCTCGAGTTAAAACCTGAAACAAGTAGCATTTTAGTAGGTATTTCGGAAAGCACATTTATAAAAGGCTCTAGACCTTTTTCATCACGGGCTGTGACATTTGGGCGTCCTTCTTCTTTTTACCATCCAAGCGATTTCCCGAACCGCTAAATGTGTTGACGTCCTCCTGCATGTTACCTGCGTCCTCTTCTTCGACTTTTTCCTCTTTTTTCGATGAGCAAGGTTCCTTGTAGCCAACCGGCGCTTCAAACTCAACCTAAAACAAATTTATTGAATATTTATGAGGAGATGTGACGGCACCGCGCTTACATTCATGTCACACTCAATGATGCTCACAGCATTCCCGGGCTTGGTTTCAAGTACACAAAGTTCATAGATTTTCTTATTGTACTTGATAGCTATAACGTCACCAGTTGTTAGGCAAGCGAAATTTCTAAGAGCGTTTTCAAGAACCGCTTTGGGATTGGTTATATCCAAAAAATCTGTGTTATGGGGCTGAAATTTAGAAAACGTTGCGACTGGCAACGAAACGCTCTCGATCGTTATTATGTCTCCTTCTTCAAGCAGCAAGTTATCCATCATCTATAAGTAGTTTTAATGGTTGGCATGAATGCTTAACTAGCCAAATAGTCCGCTCACCCAATATGGTAGATACACCTTTCCCTCATCGGCAACAAATTCCAAGACACCAGCGTGCGAGTTCCTATTCTTTTTGCTGTTGATCAACTTAAAGAGCATAGGATACTCCACATTCAAACGAGTTAGCGCGTCGAGCGCCGATGGGGGCATTATTACTAAAAACGCAAGAAAATAAGAGAATGCATTTAGTTTTTTAAGAAAGAAATACTTTCTTACTTTTTCCACCCTTTTCGACGTCATGTCGTTCATTTCCCGGGAGCATAGACACGGAAAAGCATTTGTATGACGATTGGAAACTTCTTCCGGAATCCGGAAATATCATATTAAACCCTCCAAACTGAAACTAAACAATGAAAAATAGTGAAATCAATTGCATTTCCTTTAAAACAAAAGAACTACACACCATGACGAGTATTATTTTGCTTTTAGTAAATTTATTGACGGTTCATCAAGTCGCAATTTTCATAAACAGCTTTAGATCACAATAGGTATAAACAAAAAAAAAACGACAACTGACAGCAGCTAAAAGATGCAGCAAGTAGTAGATTGCTAGGGAAATGCTCATTTGAAAACATAGGAATTAAAAACTTTTAAATGTTGTTTAAAAATTACCTATGAACAATAAATATATCTACACATGGCAAGATGAATTAATTCTTTTTTTCAATATATTTTCGGTTACCTTCGCTACTTATTTTATGTAGGGGACGAAATAGCGGATTTTGTACTAGATTTTGAATATATGAGCGTCTATGAAGAATAATCAAATCCGCCAAAATAGCTCGTTGACGAGGGCTACGGGAAGGAAAACCAAGCACCAGCCACGAGCTTATAGTGTCGTAGGTAGGCAATCGGAATAAAAGGAAAGTGTAGAACACCACCAGTCTGTTCTATTGAAAATAGTTCGGAACGTACTCACAACTCAGACGCAGCGAAATATTTTTTTCAATCTTATATTTCCAAGTATGTATAAATATTTTTTCCTTGATAAAAAAATAACTGTTTTTACAAGTTTTGTTATTATTATTAAAGGATTCTGTTATCCTATTTTGTTATATAACTCATTAAATCACTCCACTACTCCACATGGACATAATAAGCCTCGTGTTTGAAAATTAATATTGAAAAAAAAAAAAAACAGTTTTTTAAGTCCTCAATATTTCTTGCATTTGGATTTACTTGCTGCTCTGAGTGAATTATTAATGGTTTTGTATTCAAAGTGGCATATCAATAAAATATAAGGTACATTTGGTAGTTTTTGTAAAAAATCGATAGGCTACCCGTACGCCGTAGAAAAACCCTTTCCACAAGTTCTTAGCCCAGTGTGCCGTCTTCAGTAATTATGCAATGGATCCTTGCTGATTCATTCGTAGCATTTCGAATAATTATTTTTCGAAAAAATATGCAAATAGGACAGCTGGAGGAACTACTAAAAATTTATCAGTTAACGTCGCAAAATGGCAAACCAAAACGCCGACATGTGTGAAATAATTGTCTGTCAGTGTTTTTGCAACGCATCAGCTGCAACTTGTATAAAGAAAATGTTTTGTGTTTCTTTTCTTCTTTTTGTACATAATGTAACTATGTACACATTTTTTTTTTTGCTAAGGGTTGTTAGGTACGGAGCACTATTCCTATTGTTGCTATTTAATTACCTAGCCAGTGTATGTGGTTGGGATTTTTGCTTGCCCCTTGCCGAGACTACCAGCTACCTCTAACATGGTTCGTACTTACACTCGGGTGCATACGTATAGAAATAGAACATTCGTACGAATCGCTTTCTTTTCGTTATACATGCTGTATTCGAATACACAACTATGTAGGTATATTCCATTTCACGTCAGAGGTTATTTCGTCATATTTTAGAATTTTTGCAAAATTTTCAAGTAATTTCATCTACAATCCATCAACAGGGGCCGAGTTAGCAAATGCTTTTGTCCATCACGTGAACACTGTTTTGTTGCATGGTATACATCAATCAGACTGTTCTTGCCGCTTTGACAAGTGAAAAATTAGTATACAGCTATACATAATTACTATACCTACCTACTTACCGAATAGTTTGTAGTGCCTTACGTATGTAAACCTATTTTGTTTATATTTACATAAATGTGTACCTACCTACCTAGTTTATACCACTAACCTAAAATCGATTCGAAAACAAAAACAATTTCGCGACCAACTATTACGGACTTAGTCACCGACTACGACTAGTAATAGGGGTTCCCTTTATTATCGCATTTTGTTTATCATCGGCATCGCACTTTGGATCTAAGAACTCGGTCTCTTGCTTCACACATCACACATGTGCGGGTCCGGAGCTGTTTCGATAGCGAGCGTCTTGATTGAATTGCGCATACATTTTAATTCTCTCCCTGCTCCCCGACTGGAGTTGAGTTTTGTAGAGCACGATGATCTTTCGCCTTTTCGGTTATAAATTGATAGGGGTACCTTGTTATTATTTTGTTTGGTATATATTATTTTCAATTGATCATTGGATCAATGAATGAGCGGGCAATCCCTTATTATTCTCTGATTGTGTTTCGAAAACGTTTTTAATTGCTCAATTTATTTTACCTCAATGTATAGAGACGGACCACGATATTGGCACCATGTTAATTTTCATATACGAATGTCGTGAACACAGTGTCAATTGCCAATTTGATTAATTAAAAAAGTACAGTGCGAGGTACCTAACACGTTAAGTAATGTTTAATTATAGAAGCAATGGATGCAGAATCAACTCATGCATTACATGATTTCATTTATTGGAATAATCATGAATGGGTGATGTTAGTAGGAATTTACTATCGTGATTCTTTGATGAGTCATTTGAATTGTTTAATTTATATGAAGTCTACAAATAGATTGAGTGCATTTAGTCATTTTTTGCAATTTAATTTAAATAAATCTGAAAGTATTTATTTGGAAACGATCATTTCGAAACTGTTCTAGCGTTTGGTAGACAGTTATTAGGTGACTATCATTTTTAAACAAATTGTAGCATTTCAACAAGTAAACATATCCAGTTTGTATTGTTTGTTTGTTGTTGTAGAAAAAATCAAAACGAAAGTTTAATCACTTGTTCGTGTTTTCGGCAATGTAGGTACATTTACCCAATTTGCGTGAGATTTATAAATGCATAAAGCGCTGAAAACTCATCAATTTGTTTCCTTTGTCAAAGTAATAACCAGCGTATGGGAGGTACAATTTCCTGAAACTGATTACTAAACGCATATATATCATGTTTTAAATAAATAATACAAACATATACAAAAGTCAGTGACTTTTTTAATTTTTTGCTCAGTAACTGCAAATTTTTTTTTTACTATCGTCAAACGTCAACTGTCATCTCTTATTAGACTACTGCGTCATTTACTTTGTGTTTGAGAGCTATTTAAAGCAATAAACTTGTAATAAAAATGGAAAAAAGTGAATTTCGCGTGCTGATCAAGCTATATTTTGTACGTAAAGAAAACCATCACCGAAACCAAGGAAAGGCTAGATAAATACAGGGTCCGCCAAATAACTTTTTTTTTGAAAATGCTATAAAAAAAAACTACTGAATATTTTCTCAAATTTCTTTTTTTATTTAAAAGTACAATCCTTCCGGTTAATAATGGAAAATAATTTCATTCAAATGGCTGCCTCGGCTGGCCATGCAGTAGCCTACACGATCGGTCCAATTTTTAAGCACATTATCGATTGTGTGCAGCTGTATTTCACCAATGGCTTCACGAATATTGTCCTTTAAAGCGTCAATTGTCTCTGGCTTGTCGGCGTAACACTTATCTTTTACGGCACCCCACAAATAATAGTCCAACGGTGTCAAATCGCAGCTCCGAGGTGGCCAAACGACAACAGCTCTGCGGCTGATAATGCGATCTTCAAAAACAGGGCGCAAAACATCGAGTGTAGCTTCGGCTGTGTGGCACGTAGCGCCGTCCTGTTGAAACCAAATGTTGCCAATATCCTCCTCTTCAATTTTTGTGAACAAAATTTATGCAAAATTTGTCTCAATGATGTCTCCGAAATGTTCAATTGTTGAGAACGACTGTGAATTGATGTTGATGGCGCTTCACGCACACTTTTTCACAAGATAACGAACATACGGAGCTGACGGTGCTTCTCTTCTTCCAAAATCCGTACGCAATTTTTGGCACACATTCTGCAACATTACCATGATTTTCAAAGTAATGTCGCAATATTTCCCAGCGTTGTTCAAGCGTATACACAACCATATTCGTTCAGCGGAAGGATAAAACTAATTATCTGTCAAATCCGACATGAGCTAAGTGTTACCATTCGCGAAATAAGCACTAGTTGAGAAAAGAAAGTTAGATGGCGGACCCTGTACTATGGGGTATCTGCGCCATCAATTTCAATGTTAAAAAGTGGTTTACTGAGTTCCGTTGTGGTCGTACCAGCACAAATGACGCCGAACGTTCAGGACGCCCCAAAGAGGTCGTTACGCCGGAAATCGTGGATAAAATCCATGGAATGATATTGGACGATCGGAGAATTCAAATTCGTGAGATGGCTGAGGCATCAGGCATCTCAAATAAGCGGGTACATCATACTTTACATGAATAATTTTACATGAGAAAGCCATCCGCGCGATTGCTCACAATCGACCATAAACGCAACCGAGTGACCATTTCAAAGGATTGTTTCACCAAGTTTAGCCGCAATACCGAGGAGTTTTTTCGTAACCGTTAACGAAACATGGATCCACTACAACACACCAGAGACCAAGGAACAATCAAAACAGGGGGTTTCTACAGGCAAACGTGCACCAAAGAAAGCTAAAGTGGGTCTTCCTGCCAACAAGGTATGGCAACACTATTTTGGGGTATCATTCACATCGATTACCTTGAAAAGGGTAAAACGATCACCGGCGCCTATTATTCAGAGCTTTTGGATAGATTTGATACTGAATTGAAGCAAAAACGTCCGCATTTGGCAAAGAAAAAAGTGCTGTTTCATCAAGACAATGCCCGGTTGCACACGAGTGTAGTCAGCCTGCAAAAATCCACAAATTATGCTATGAACTGTTGGCCCCTTGCGACTATTTCCTGTTTCCAAACCTAAACAAATGGCTGGGCGGTAACATATTTAGGTCCAATGAAGATGTCATAATTGAAACAAATACCTATTTTGAGAAAACCTATTATTCGGAGGGAATAAACAAATTGGAAAAAACGCTGGGTTAAGTGTATCGAGCTAAAAGGAGATTATGTTGAGAAATAAACAACTTTTTGACCAAAAAAAATATGTATTATCCGAAAAGTCACTCCGCCATACTAATAATCATTTTTAGTGCCCAGGCTAAACATTTCGAAGTCACAGTAGCGAAATTTTCCATACGAAATTGCATATTGTGACCTACAAAATATTTAGTGTGAAGGTTAAAAATGATTATTACTAAAGCCCACTGACTTATCAAACAACCCTCGTACTAATGAAATCGCATGTCCTAAAAGGTTATACATAAATTTTATTGCATATTTGTATTTTACAACGTAGCCTGTGGAGCACGACAGTATTTTATTTTATTTGCAGAACTTTATTAATTCTTTCTTGTTTTTTTTGCCATTTCAGACATGAAACTTCGTAAAAGTGCTATCAATTCATGCTGTCCTGAACGCCAGGTGCGGCACACCATCAATCGACTTTGACAGATCTGCTGAGTGCATTTTATATCGAAATTTAACAAAACAAAATTTCATATAATTATAGATTATACAGTCAGCGTACTCAACGTAATACAAAGCATTCATATATAAATAATTCTTATATAACAATAATCTATAACTTATTAAAAAAAAAAAAAAAAAAAACCAGTACTACCAACAGCAAATAGAAGCTACATAATTTATATTTAACAACTGTCACCTGTTTTTGTACTTATTGTGTTAATTCTTCCACCACTCATACTCCTATCACGTCGATTTTAATTGTTTTAAAATTAAAACAAATCAGCAATTTGATTCCGAATTTGTACTTCATTTTAATACGGTCTTATAATATCAATTAATTTTATAGTTTTTGCTAGTACATAGTAAAAACGTAAAAACAACTCAAGAAACTTTTTGTTTTAACACATTTTTTGTAAAAAAAATATGAAAATCTCAAAGATGAAATTCAAACGCAAATATGGCTGTTTAAATGTTTGAAAAACGTTTCGAAGAATTTTCAAAATTTTAATTTTTTTAGTTATTATATCATATATTAACTGTTGTCAATCAGGTTTGCTATTTGGACACCTTGACCCGCAATTAAACTTTCCCATCACACTTATTGGTTTTAAACTTTCTGTTATCCCACTCCAGTGCGCACTTGTGGCAAATAATTTACACATTTGATCAGATATATTGATATATCCCGTTTATTGCTAAAATTTTCTGTTGGACACTTAGTCTCTGAGTAAATAAAATAATACATAAACAATACTGCAACAAAATAACAAAGAAGCAACCATGGATCCTTACTCACCGGACCTGCTGTGGATGGTTATCATCGGCTTTTTAATTTCATTCGTTTTGGCCTTTGGCATTGGCGCGAACGATGTAGCGAACTCATTTGGAACAAGTGTTGGCTCTGGGGTTTTGAGTCTTCGTCAGGCTTGCTTATTGGCAACCGTTTGCGAGATTTCAGGCGCCGTTCTAATCGGTAAGTATATTACTTTTGCATTTTTATTACTTGGCACATATTTATTCTGTGTACATTTTCAGGTTATAAGGTTTCGGACACGATGCGGAAGGGAATTCTCGAAGTTGGACTTTATGAAGGTTCGGAAACTGAATTAATGCTGGGTTGTATGTCTGCTCTTGCAAGTAGCGCGTGTTGGTTATTGGTTGCTACATTCCTAAAGTTGCCAATCTCTGGAACCCACAGCATAGTTGGTTCAACGATTGGCTTCAGTTTGGTAGCTAGGGGAACTCAAGGGCTTAAGTGGTCAACGTTGGGAACAATTGTCGGCTCTTGGTTCATATCGCCGGTAATGAGTGGTTTTGTGAGTATTACGCTGTTTCTGCTTATAAGGAAGTTCATATTGAGAGCAAGTGACCCACTCAAAGCTGGACTTGCGTCACTGCCAGTATTCTACGGTGTTACATTTTTTATCAACTTTATCAGCATTGTATTAGACGGTCCGAAACGTAAGTGCAATCATCAAAATTTTACCTGTGGCTGATCGTAATCTGTTCTTTTTTTGTAGTTCTGTATATGGACAATATACCCACGTGGATGGCATTACTTTCAAGCGTACTGTTGGGTCTAGCCGTGGCTATCATTACCCAACTATTCATCGTTCCTCATCAAAGGCGTAAAATTACAAACAAGATGCGATCAAAAGACCCAGTCAAGTTCAACTTTGAGGACTCGTTGGGTAATAAACTTTTTTATTTTATATTTACCTTGTTTACAGTGTTTTAATAAACCAACAATTTTAGAATCTTCGCCCTCTGGTAGTCCGCGCAAAAATCGACGCCCTCTTTCTCTAGTAAGCGATGGCAAACAGTTACCCGCTATAGCTGAGATAACAGAACTCGTGTCGCTGACAGACAATTCGCCCAAAACGTTCAAACTTTCGATCCCAAAAAGCTATACTAACGAGAACAACTACAAGATTAATCCGGACATCGTGAAAAAGGCTGAAGATTTGCTGGGCAAGGCAAGCCTTGACAACACTGATCTAACAATCACTAGTTTGAATTTCATTGACGAGCAACATACAAATGGTAATGCAATATTATCAAATGGCAAGCCGCTGCAGGAGTACTTTGTTAGTAAAGAGAACCAGCAGAAATCGCCTATTCTAGCAGCAACAAACCAAAGCACAGCCAATTCAGATGCTAAGGAAACCCTTGTTGATAGTGCGACACAAAGCGCTTCCAACAATGAATTGAAGGTTACCGAAAGTGGGTCCAGTTTAGAGCTGATGATCTCATCGACACTGTCACCAAATTCTAGTAAAGTGCCTCTCATAGAAAGCAAGGATCTGCATGAGTATAAAACTCCTTCAAACGAAGGCGAGGAAACCGAAGAGGTATCGATGCTGTTCTCCTTCTTGCAAATATTGACTGCCACGTTTGGAAGTTTCGCTCATGGTGGAAACGATGTGAGGTATGTACCTTCATATATGTTAAACCTTACATTCGGCTAATGTATTTGAATCGGTTAGCAACGCTATTGGACCCCTTATCGCTTTGTACATGATCTATCGGGAGGGTTCTGTGATGCAGAAAGCGGAGAGCCCCATTTATATTTTGATTTACGGAGGCATCGGCATTTCTATTGGACTGTGGCTGTGGGGTCGTCGTGTGATTGAGACAATTGGGAATGATCTAACGAAAATCACTTCTTCAACGTAAGTGGCTAAACAATTTTTTAACTGCAATTAAAAAAAAATGAATTACTTTACAGCGGATTTACTATTGAAATTGGCGCTGCAATAACCGTACTACTGGCTAGTAAAGTTGGTTTGCCCATTTCAACTACACATTGCAAAGTGGGATCTGTAGTCTTCGTAGGGTCCGTCAATTCCAAAGGCAACAAAAGTAAGAGTAAAACTAGCAACGCCCCTGAGAGCAGTCTAGAGGTTGGCGGGGTCACCCTTTCTGCACCCAACGACCAGGGGAGTGTCGATTGGCATTTGTTCCGCAACATCGCGTATGCTTGGATTGTAACGGTCCCCATTACCGCCGTTCTTAGTGCAGCTATTATGTTCTGCCTATGTAAAATCGTTTTGAACAGTTAAGCCTGCATGAATTTCCACAAAACTGAATAAAATTGAAATATAAGTAATGTATATGTCCGTCATTGTTAGCTTGATGTAAAATCAGAAGCAGTTTTCATTTGCACGTTTTTTTTCGCGTCCCTTTTTGATAACAGTTTACATTTCTTTTTCATCTTCGACAAAAAGTTTTTTCTTTTTTTTTTTTATTTTCAAAATGTTTTATTTTTTTCTTGGAAATAATTGTTACAAATTTACAAAAACAGAAAAGAAAGTCAAGGTGTCGTTGTTTAGAAAATACAGTGCAATATAATTGGCGGTTTAAAATTAAATTTTTTTTATTTATGCACGTTGGCGGTTACAAATTGTTAGTTTTTTTGGTTTGGCACTTGTCAATTACGAGTTAAAATCATTCCAGTAGACAAAAAAGAAAATCAACACTCTAATAAATTGTCGCATCCTTTCTCAGTGATAGCAATTGTAAAGCAACACTTGTAGTTAGTTGTTGAAGAAGTAATACAATTTCTTTTCGTAATTGAATCTCTCTGCACCTTGGTGAGATGAATATGTTCCGTATACAGATTTTTTACCGTTGTTCTTACCATGTTAAATTTACAAAAAAAAACAAAAAGTAATTATATATTTATACAATAAATAAAATCAAAAACCAATAAGATATTTACTACTGTGTAATTGTAATAGTGGTGTGTTTTGTCAACATGCCAGAGAACGATTGTATGTAATGTAGCTGTGTCTCTCTCCGCAGAGCTTGTGAGTACAGTTGTTTTCGAAAAGTTGTGTAACCACCACCACATTGTTTCATTTCACGAACATTGTAATTAACTACTACCTATAGTATGATAAAAATAAAGACAAACATTGAAAATAATAAACTGCTTTTACTTTAAAGGTTGTTTTTGTTTGATTCGGTCGTCACGAACACCCCTATCGTGAATTCCGAGGGAAAAATGTTTCCCCCGTATAATTTTTGTTCCCGGGAACTAAATCTACCCATCGTGAATTTCCATCGGAATATTTTTTCCCCGGGAAACAGTTTTACCAACAGTTAAGATTCCTAAAAGTACTTTCGAAAATATTTTCGAATTTTTTGACAGCATTAAATCATCAAGTAAACAACATACGTGATTTTAAAATGTTTAGAAGTGCCCATTTTTTATTAGCGATAGAAGAACATGAGCAAATGGAGAGGGCTCGGCAGAGATCAATAAGAAGAAGCTTAAGGGATGCAGCTAATCCTTTAGATCTACCACAAGCATTGTAAGTACAATCCAAAAACTTTTCTTCCTGCATCTTCAACCAATTTTCTTAGATTCCATAAATACTACCGAGTTAATAAGCCAATGTTTAAATACTTGTTGGAATTACTCGAAGATTCTTTGCCGCAAACCAAAAAATCATTTGGAGTTTCCCCACTAGTGAAGCTAAGCGCATGCCTGCGTTTTTTTGCAGAAGGCGGCTACCAAGTAGGAGTGGGAAAGGATCACGAAGTCGGATTAGCCCAATCATCTTTTTCCGAAGTGCTTTCAAGTGTCCTAAACATATTTGAAAGTAAACTTTGTCCAATTTGGATAAACATGCAAATGACGGCGGAAGAGAAAAGGCTTTCAAATACTCATTTCTATGAAAAGCATAATTTGCCAGGAGTAATAGGGTGCATTGATGGCACCCATGTTAAAATTATTGCTCCGCCAGAAAATAAGCATTTGTACTACAACCGAAAAGGATTCTATAGCTTAAATGTTCTACTTGTAAGTAGACTCTTATATGTTGTGCACTTAACATGTCCCAATTTAAACATTCCAGGTTTGCGATGACCAAATGCGAATTCGCTTCGTTGATGCATCTCATCCTGGAGCATGTCACGATTCCCTGGTATGGAATGTGAGCGAATTGAGATCGTGGATGGAACAGAAGTATTTAAATGGTGAAAGGAATTCTTGGTTATTGGGTAAAAAATTGATACCCGTTTTATTCAACTTTATAATTTGTACTCAATTTTTATTTGTAAATAGGAGACGCTGGATATCCACTTGAGCCGTGGCTTTTAACTCCCTATAGAACGCCTGAAGAATATTCGCCTGAAAGCAAATTTAACCAATCCCATGCGAGCGGCCGCAATATAATTGAAAGGACCAATGGAGTTCTTAAAAATAGATGGAGGTGTTTGTTAGGAGCGAGGGAGTTACACTACCTGCCAAATAAAGCGACACAAATAACGAATGTTTGCTGTGCACTTCACAACATTTGTATATATTACAAGACCGATACTACCTTCAGTATCCCAACAGCTTCTATTCTCACAGATGAAAACGAGAACCACATTACCAGACCTGAAAGCGCTCCAACAAGTAATTCAGAGTATATGGCAGAGGCACAGCGTATAAGAACATATATATCTAATGCTCTTTAAAATAAGTATATTAATATGAAGTAAACGAAAGGATTACAAAATAAATAATGAAAATATATGTCATATGTATTTATTGATGTCATTACACTATTACAGTCTGGTTAGCTTTTCCTCTTCTATATCCAGGAGGCGCTGTTTGTGCTCCAACTTTGCAACTATTTCTTGTTTTCGCATTTTTTTTTTCCAAAAACTGTTAACCTCTTCCTTTTGTCTTTGTGTAAATCCATTTGCTATATCTGGATATTTTTCCATATGATCTACAATTATCTGCAGTTGTTTTGTATTTGTGACGTTCGACCTTCATTAAAACCGATAATATTCAAACTCTTTGGTCATATTTCACAGAAAAAATACTTACATTGTTATTATTCTAAATTTCTCTAACAATTTGCCAGCGGAATATTTCAAGGAAAATGACGGTAATATTTCCATCGGAAATTTATTCACGATAGCTATTTTTCCGCCAGACTTTTTTTTTCTCTTTCGAAATTATTCACAATACCTATTTTTTCCGATGGAATTTTTTGTTCCCTTTCGAAAATGATTCACGATACCTATTTTGTGAAAAAGGGAAATATTCCGGGGGAAATACGATTCCCGATAGG
This sequence comes from Cheilosia impressa, assembly GCA_948293265.1. Lineage (NCBI taxonomy): Eukaryota > Metazoa > Arthropoda > Insecta > Diptera > Syrphidae > Cheilosia > Cheilosia impressa. Next base: position 49,997,382 of record OX411881.1, on the reverse strand, counting down.
GGTGGAAGGGTATCCTCCGAAGCATACCTGGGCTAGTCCTATCAATGCGCGCACTCAAAGTTGGTTGGAATCGAAGATAATACTTTTCGCAAAGGATGTCTGGTAAAGGATGCGCTATAGGCTTCACAAGGTAGATGAATCGAAATTGGACAAACTAGCTGATGAAATTTTAGTACACAATGTCAGACATTTGAGCAAGAGCTAATAAAAACAAGTAAAAGTGTTATCATCGGCCTGGCCGATGCTTTGATACCCTCCACTGCATACAAGTCATGCAAAATACCAGAACTACTTGACCGACATAGCCCATTTTGAATACCAACCTGACGCCGATAAAAAGAAGTCCTTTCACCAAATTTCATTCACCTACGTCAATTACTTTGGGCGCTATCGTGCTTCCAACAGACAGACAGACAGACAGACAGACAGACAGACAGAGAGACAGACGGACATGGCTAAATCGATTCAGAATGTGATCCTGATTCAGAATATATGTACTTTATGAGGTCTCCGGTGACTCCTTCTTGGCGTTACAAATGTATTGGCAAAGTGAATATACCTTCCTCTGGAGGGTATAATAAAGTGCACGACTGGGTCGAACGTAACTTTTTAACTCGTTTATCATAAGTTTTGGTACAAATGAAGTAGGAGTCGCTGATTGTGTAAGCTTCAAGTTGTTGGAATTACAGACGAATCCCTCTAAGTAGAATTTTCACGGGAGATAAAAATTAGTTCGAGTTAGAGGGATTTCTGGAAAAATTCGAGTTAGAGGGATAATTTATTTAAGGTAAAAAAAGGAAAGTAGGTACCTACATTTTGCAGAAAATTAGTTAAAAAAAGAGATATTTTTTATTGGGATGTGAATGTAGCAGTGTTCACTCGTTTAATAAATGATTTTATTTTAAAAGAACAAAATTAGACTTAGAGGAATATTGTAATAGGTCAAGAATGAAAAGAATATGTTCGAGTTAGAGGGATTTTGGACTTAGAGGATGACTTTTTTAAGCAAAACTGAAGGGAATGCAAGAATTGGGTCGAAAAATTCGAGTTAGAGGGAAATTCGAGTTAAAGGAGGTTCGAATTAGTGGGATTCGACTGTATTTTGAGGGTGCATATTATTCAATATGATTGAGAAAAAAAATGAGAAGTTGCTAAAAATAAGTTTTACGCAGTTGTATTTGAATTGTAAGTGGGCCATTGTTATTATTTCAAAATTATACCGAAAATATGTGAACACAGATCGGAATTTGGGTGCCTACTCATTCTTAAAAAAATATTTAAGAAATATTGATTTGCTCAAATTTTTGAGAAAAAGTGTAAGTACGGTATCTTATATAGAATACTTATTAATAATATAATTAATAATTATTTTGATCAAAATCATTAGAGCGGTTTTTGTAAAATTTGGCAGACAAAACAGTACCCAATATTGTAATGCTAAGTTTGAAAAATACTCGGGGTTATCGCGAATAAATTCCGATGGAAATGTTTTCCTTTGTCAGCAATGTAAATCAGATTGCTGAATAGGAAACATTCCCAGGGCAATTGTATTCCCGATAGGGGTGACTATTGCTTAACTATTTAGCTGAAAACGGAGTACAAATTATTGTTCGAGATGTAAGCATTACTTGGTCTTAAAAGTTTTATCGAAATTGAAAATGGGACTTTCGAGATATGAGCAGTTTTTAAAATTAGCTTTTGCGGTGATTCGAATTGAAAATTAAGTACGCAATCATTTTGAAAACATCAATTTTATCCAAAGTTTGCATTTTGGTCAAAATCGTTATCGCCGTTTTTCGGTAAACTAAAGAAAACTAAATTTTTAAAAAAATACTTTTTAAAAAATCCATTTTACGATAATACAGAGAAAAACTGGGTGCAGATTCCGTATAGTTTTCGAAACTTTGATCACTAAAATAATTTATATTGTGGTCGAATTTTTTTAACAACCGTCAGCTTTAATTATACAAGTTGGGCCAAAATAAGTCTAAGTTTAGAAGTTTATTTGAATCTTTAGAATTTGATTTGTCAAGTCGAGAAGATGATATCGGCCAAATGGGCGCCGTCACAATTGATTGCCATTCGGGCTCGTCTTATGGCATTTTTCAAGAACTTCGGGTGACAGATTCTCGCACTCGTGTCGAATGTTGTCCTTGAGGGCTTCTAGGGTCTCGGGCTTGTTCACGTAAACACGGGACTTCAAAAAACCCCACAAAAAAAGACTGGAACGGTTAAATCGGGCGATCTTGCCAGCCAGTGAAAATCGCCAAAACGAAAGATGAGGCGACCCGGGAACGCAGCCTTCAGAATATCGGTTGTGTGTCCTGTTAGAACCACATATCCTCCAGTCCTAATTCGTCCAATTGCGGCAGAAAATCGAAAATCTTCTCGACTTGACCAGTAAAATTCTAAAGGTTTAAATAAACATAATAAAAAAAACGAAATCGAAGTTTCATTTAGAAAAAAATGAGAGCCAAACGACATCGGATGACTTCTTTTGGCCCACCTTGTATATTGTGGAAAATGAACTGGATTAAGCTCTCAAGCCTGTAATTATAGCACTTAGTTGTTAGCAATGAGTGCAAAGAGTTTGGCTTTAAGTTACAAATGGCTTCATTACGTTAGAAATGACTTTTTGTTACAATCGTATGGACCATTTTCGAGATATGTCCAAATTTCAAAAGTACCGTTATTCGATTTTTTAGCGGAAAACTTAGTATGCAGTCATGTTAACCTCACCTACTTCAGCTTAAATATCAATTTTGGTTGAAATCGTTAGAGCCGTTTTCGAACAAACCCAACTGGTATGAAAATTTTATACGGGAAGCACATTCCATTAATATTGAGGTTAAAAAAACGGCCCCGAACTGTAAGACCCCCAAACTCCAAATCCGAAGTTTGAACGAAATTCGGGACGACGTTTTGGCTGTCGGTCTCGGGACATACAAACAGACAGACGGACGGACAGAATTTCGCGACCCACTTTTCTGAGTTCCTCTATCATCGCAATGTCAGAATTGATAAACATCTCGAGTTGGGAATTTTGTACAAATACAATAGGTATCTTTGTCGACGTAATCGAGAAAGTTAAACATAAATGAAAACAATTAACTGCAATTTATATCAAATATTATCTATGAAGGATCACTTCAGAATTGTTCTCGATGAACTCATAAAGCATGATAAAGTCTTGTGTTGTCTCCACCCGCCCCCATCGATATTCTATCTAAACGATGCATTTTCAAGTTTATAAACTCCCTCTTCATCCTCCAGCAGCACCACTGCTAAGTTTAAGCTTATAGTCTTAGCTTTATAATGTCGTCACTAAACTCTCTGAGATATCGCTCTTACATTCTTTCAAAACGGCCCGCTGACTGAGCTTCGTTCTGAGCTACGACAACTAAACAAATTTTAAGCTTCCTTCTGAGCTACGACAACTAAACAAATTTCAAGCTATTACAAGTTCAACCAGTTTGTGTAAGGCCAGTAGTAACTATTATGTGCTATTCATTACTGTACCTTAAGATAACCTCAATCCACCTCGGTTTCATGTAAAAAAAAGCTCTTGCAGAGTAGAAATCCGCCAATTTTGCAGTATTGCTGATACTACATAAATTGAACGTTACAAGAATTACATAAATTATCGTGTTCCCTAGAAAAAGCTTTCTAAAGGCGAAAGTATCTAAAAAGCTAACACTAGATACTTACGACGGTTTCTTTACATTGCTGAATACAGGTTGGACACACTTAGACAGACGGTGGAGGTAGTGGTAGTACTGGTACTGGGTGTGTTACCTTCTTTTTATATGCTGCCGTTGTTGGTAGCACTCAAGATACCGAGGCTCTCTGTCAGGTCTCAGTTGTGAGATAGCTTACGGAGGAGTCGCACGCGAGCACACTTTACCAATCCGTTCTGCATCGTTCAAGATACAACCGAAATTAAAAATACAAAAAAAAAACTTATTGAGATTTTTTTTTTGTTTAAGAATTCCCATTGAAATAATCGCTACGGGACAGGTTTTTGCGTCGTGGAATTTATGTGCTAAAGCAATCCCTCACCTGGTTTTCAGTTTGTTAGTCTTGTGTCTTGTTGAAAATTCCCTCATAAATCACAATTTGTATTACTTAATAAATTTTGAATTTTAAGCTCAAGTTGAGAATACAAAATTGATTTCAAGTACGTACCTCTATATTATTTTCACTGAGTGTTTGTTTTTGTGTAAATGCTCTGTATTGCATTTTGTTCTTAAATTGTGGTTAACGTGCCAATAATTATACGATTTATTACAACCAACGAGTGCTGCTGGATTAAAATTGGATACCATCTTCAACATATATATATCCAGGTAAAATTTGATTCTACCTTGTTGTTTGTGTCAAAAGTTCTTGTTGAAATCTTCGCATAATACAACAAACAGTTAGGAGTTTTTATCCCGCCGCTAGACCCAAATGAGACACATTATTCAGTTCCTTTCTTTAGCGGTACAAATTTAAGTAAGCACTCAATTTGAAAAATTTGAAATTCAAATTTAAATGTGGTCAAGTACCCCAACAGCCCTCGTAGTATGCATGTCATTAAAAAGAGTTTCTGGTTTTTTTTTTTATTATTTTCATCTCTATCCGATAGATAGATACTCGTACATCGGCAAAGATTACGAAAAGGCAAAATGCACCACGACAAGAGGTCAAACTATATGTGTGCATATGCTGACAAAATGAACTGCGAGTACTCGTATCTGGCGGGCAAAATAGTTTTGCACAAAATAGAAAGTTGCCGGAAGAATGGGCAGCAGCATCAGTAGCTCGAGTACTGAAAACCTGAAGGCATGCTTGTTTCGCGAAGATTAGCTAAAATCTCCCAGCATCTGCATCGCTGGAGTGGAGTACATCACGAATGGATATTGAATGTGAAAGTAAAGTTGATGGCATTATATTGTATTAATGATGGCAGTATATGCATTATGTATTTGCATATCTCTTTACGCGGTCAGTTTTTTTTTTTTTTTAAATTTTAATGATGTTTTGACTTGAAGATGGAGGAAAAATCGGTCTCAAGCTCAGGATGAGTGGTCATCTCAGGCCATTTCGAAGTGTTAATTATGTATTATTAAAGCCGAAAGTTGGCAACTTCAATCCAACTAGGCATCTTAATAAGATTTGCCTACCTACAATGCAAAGCTGAACATCTTGGGCTAGACGCGCTAATGTGTTATATTAAATTTTAAATATGTGGGCGCATTTTCTTCTTCATAAATCATTACAAATTTGGGGGCAACTACTCGAAGATGATTTCAATAAATAAAAATTGTGAAAACTGCTGTTCTACTCACAGAATAACTTTTCTGCCTTTAAAAAGAGCTGACGAAGAGCAATTAAGAAATTTCCAAAACACGAAAGTGAAAGCAAAGTAGTTTTCACGAAGGGCAATCATTCGTTTCGCGATGTTTAAATGTTGATCAATCTTTCATTGAATTCATGCCAGTTCTGTCTAGATTTCCCTTAATGTTGTGTTGCTAATTTAATGACTTTCAGTTCATGTGCGCGATCGAAGTTGTGATTATCGAGGCATTTGGAAATTATAATTACGATAAGTTCAAGCGTGGACTGTGGATCATCATGCAACAGATTTTTCTTTATTTCTATTTAGAGCGGTTTACTAATAGCAGTAGGATAATTTTACTTTTACGATGGAGAGGGATACGAGTATAATGAACAGTTTACGTTCGAAATTTACTTTTGTGGTGCGTTACAAAGGTGTGTGTTGTGAAGTAGGTGTATTTTCGCTTGTCGATGAAATAAAATATAAATGCTGCTCGTTTTAGTTGAGCGGTTTCGAGGTGATGGCTTTACAGATCTGCACCCAAATACAGACAAACAAAAAGTTGTTATCATGTAAAGGGTGGTTTCTTTTTATATCATAGGTTATTTTGACACTGACAGCTCGAAATCTTGACAGAAAGTCAGTATCATACCGAAATGAGTCGCTTTACGCTTGAACAACGTTGGGAAATATTGAAAACTTATTTCCAAAGTAAGTCCTGTGTAGTCCAAAGAAGTTTTGGCCGAAATGAAGCCTGCTGTACTCAAATTTGTGCAAAAAGTTCGTGAGACTGGCAAGTGCACAACACTCACCCCCCGTATTAATAAACAAATGTGCACAAGTTATTTAGCTAGTAGACATCAGAAAGCATACAAAAATTTTACGTAACTTCTGAATAACGAGTTGATAACTTTTACGCAGCGTTTATTAATAACGGGGTCATAATCCACGTCGTCGTAAGCCGCGCACAGATGAGAATGTGGCTGCTGTAGAGAAGATTGTGCGACTTACTTCACGAACATCAACTCGCCATCGATCTCAAGAGCTCAATATTTCGCGCACTAGCCTGAGGAGAATTCTACACAAAGATCTCGGATTATTCGCTTGGAGTGACAGAATATGCTACAGCGAAGCCAGGCCGAGGCAGTCACTTGAACGACGTTGTGTTCCATAATTAATGGGAATGTTCGCTCTTACTAATAAAGCCATTAAATATGGGAAAATTTTAATTCTGTTCATTTAATTGCATTTTGAAAAAGAAACTTGTATTTGGCCCGCTCTGTAGAGGCATAACAGATCTACATGTATTTACCTACCCGCCTGGATTCGCTCATGTACCTAACCATTTAATAATATTATCTTAGCCAAAGCAGCCAAAGCCATTTTCTTTTTTTAATTTATGACGAATTAAAATCTGAAAGAAGTTTATTACAGGTTTTATCATTATTTTTGTAAAAATGGACACATTCAAGAATATATACCTAGTTATCTTAAGTCGACTAGATTGGTCTGGATGAGATGTAACCTGAACGCAAAAGCTAGATCGGTCGGGAACGTCACTTTTTCTATGTCGGCCACATATGCGAACTGTCAACTTAGGAGGTACTGGCGTTTTTCGTTGAAGATTCAGAATTGATCTTTTCAATGAAATTCGTTGGAGCACTTTTGCAACATATGTGTGATTAGATTTTATGTTGTTATTTGTTTTATTTGTTTTCTACAATATGAATGTTTTAATAGGCCAAATCAATATATTTCAGTTTCAGTTTACATTTTGCACACGTAATTGTATATTTTCGGATCACAAGCGAAAAATTTGTTTCTAATAACACAACAAGGTTGGTTCGTGTACTTTTTTGCAAACATAAAATTAATTATTAAAAATTTGCTAAGAAACTGTGCGAATGCGACCACGTACTGAAATAATTTAAATAAATGAGAGAGAAATCCATTTCCCCTCTTTTAATTTTTTCGTAATTTTCGAATCGCCGAATTTCGACTTACTGAAAAATGGTAAATGACAACTAAGTGACAGTTCAAAAGTTTCACAAGTAAAACTCTATTTATTTTCGTCTTCAACGATGTCGGAGGAAGAAGTTGTAATCGAATATTCTCTTAGAACCTATCAGCGCATTCCAAATGCTAAGTTTAATAGGTGTTTAGCTTATAAAAAATTCAATTCCAACTTAGTTTGTAGATACTGCATTTTACGATAATGTCAAAATAACATTTCTTAAACATTTTGTAAGAAAACCGGTCAGTTACTTCTCTTGAAACTGAGAGATTTCTCTCTCGGTTTTTGATATTTGACGTTTTTAATTTTTTTATGTTGAAAGTACACGAACGAACCTAAACATTACAATCTGACATTTTGCTAGTGTGTGTTGGTGAGTTCAGGGCAATTCTCTCAAAATATTCCGGACACTTCTGTAGTGTTAAGAATTGACCTGGAAATGCACTTCTAGATTTGATCTTTTCATAGAAAGGGCAATTCTTTTCTTCAATCGAAAACGTAATCAGTCACGAATTTCTTGACTAGATTCGTCGGCTACCCCTCTATAAACGTCAACTGAAACTTCTGCTCATATGACCGACTTCAGCCAATCAAAACCGAGATACAGTCCAACACGGATATAAGAAACATATAAAAAACAACGAGACTTGTTTCTTATATCCGAGTTGTTCTAAGATATATGAAAACGACGTTTACACGAAACAAAGTTTCTTATACGAGAACTACTGATATAAGAAACAAAATTTCTTATATAAAAACAACTGATATAGGAAACAAAACATAACAAAAAAATTCGAAGAGAGTACCTATGTAGGACGCATTGACTTGTTATATATGGACTGCTAGTATCCAACTTCACGCGTGTTCCAAAAATACAGAGCGCTACAGTTTTACAGCGGAAAACAAAATAAACTTGAAACGACCAAGTTTACTTTCATTACAAATTTGCGTGTAGTATGCCTATGTGTTGAGAAATAATAGGCGTGTTTTTTTGAGCTTCCATCTCAGCAAAGCAAAGTAAAGTAGGATTTTCAGCACACTAATTACAACAACTACTGCGAGTCTCGAAGTGTCAAGTAGAGCGTAGTTGTTGTAAATGCGTGCTGAAAATCCTACTTTACTTTGCTTTGCTGAGATCGAAGCTCAAAAAAACAGTGCTATAGTACCTATGTCTATGGTAGGACGATTTGGTGGGCCTTTTCTACTGAGTAGCACAGCTGTCATTGAAAGGTGTGTTCGTATCATACCGTAATTCGTTACCATGCATAGTTGTAGAGCTGTTTTTGTATTTAAATTTAAATCCAGCTCAACAATGGAAAAATTATGTTTCTTACAGATGTGTAATGATTTCAATATAATGAGCAAAACTTACAAAATGTGCAAAATGTACATAAACTGAAAGCAAAGTAAAGTAGGATTTTCAGCACACTTATTACAACAACTACTGCGAGTCTCGAAGTGTCAAGTAGAGCGTACCTAGTTGTTCTAATTGCGTGCTAAAAATCATACCTTACTTTGGGTCTTACTAGGTAATAATCATTTTTAACGTTCACATTAAATATTTTGTAGGTCACAATATGCAATTTTGTATGGAAAATTTTGCCATTGTGAGTTCGAAAAATTTAGCCTGGACACTAAAAATGATTATTGGTACCGCAGTTTGCTTTGCTGAGATCGAAGCTCAAAAAACAGGCCTAATAAGAAATTGTGTGAATAAAAATACGTTTCTTATATCCGAGTGTTTCTTTTAAGCGAGTTTGAAAACTTTTTTATATAACTATAGCAAAAAAAATCTCCGTGTTTTCACATGTGTTTTATAAAGGCGAGTTGTTGAGTGTTTCTTATATCCGAGGTCGACTGTACATCTAGACAGACATCTGTCAGACTTACTAAACTAGATACCAGAACGTCCCCAATGATTCAAATTCACAATACAAAGATAGCTCACGTAGGAATACATGACAGCAGCATAATCTACGCGACGTGCACATTTGTAATTGTTTCAGCTGGCCTGATCTTGATCTTCAGTATAATATGCAGTACATTTTTAAATACTTGAATAAAACTCCTTATCCAATTATACTTTGAGTTTAACCTAAATTATCCGTTGCTTCTTTTCTCAGATGAATAGAGATAAAAATATATTTACCTTTCGTCATCAGTTTGTCACCATTTTGCTCGGCGACAAGCCCAAAAAAAACGACAACAACTTTCTCGTGCTTGCTATTCCGCAGTTTAAACTTACCGCAACAAATGCAAGTGGGCTAACGCGAACCTTAACAAGATCAAGTCACAATACCAGTTTTATTCTATGAACTACACTACTGCCTCTAGCCAAGCAAAAGGCATACAGCACACCTATACCTATATTATGTCCTATTCGTGTGGTGTATGTACGCTATGCATAATTCTCCAAGAGGTATAATGTAGACAATAAGATCACGGTAGAAAGTGAATTTAATTCCAGATATAATTCTGCATACCTACATTTATTACAACGTGTACGTGCCGACGCGCTGCTGATGGATTATTGGAGTTTACCGCCACCAAAACGCAAAGGAATAGCTGGGTCTGGGAGGGTGCGGTACCAAACACAAATTGTGGGCAATCTCAAACACAACAGCAATTATAAGGAAAGATAATTTAATTAGATTAATTCGCTTTCGTTGGCACAAGAAAAAAAAAAACGCAATCAGAATCAGCAATTAATTATATTGAACTACAAGTAGATAGGTACGCCAGAAACAGGTATCAACTATGCCAGCAATTGTTCAGCTAAACTCGGGTCTCATTCAGGGTCGAATTCTTTAAAATCTTTCAAATATGATTACATACCCCGGTGTTTAGTTCTCAGAGCGCTGTTTGCGTTGTATACCACAGTCCGGTTGTTCATGGGAATAACGATGACTTCAACGTTTCGAAATGCCATTATTTCTGTGCGCTGCTACATCGCATTCACATGCGCTACATGATTCAACAACAGTGTTAAGGAATGTAAAGCTCTCTGGTCTTAAGAATTCATAATTATGTACATTACTTGTCTTGCAAAACTATCTAACTACGTATGGTATACTGTCTTCACAAATGTAGAGTCTTATGCAATAGCCAATGTCCACATTACACATCAATTCGAATTTGTTATCCTCGTCCTCTGGACACGACCATGTTATACTGAGTGTAATTTGCTGGTCGATACTAGTTTAACTGCCTTTCACAACACAACGTATAGGTTGCAATTTCATCCACTTATAGACAGTGTGAGTGGGGCAGAAACGGAAATAAGTTTAAATGGACCTTTCAGGAAATGAGTAGAGTTTAATAATTGAAAAATGCCAGGGAAATGTGAAAGTGAAAAAGTCGTAGTTGCCGACAAATCCGCACCTGTGTTTGTCATTGCCCGGTGCCAATAACAAACTTAAAAATTTACGGACTCAATTTCGAAATTTGTATGGAAAATACCTTTAGCCACTGTGAACTGTTAAAATTTAGAGTCGAAACTAAAAATGTTTATTGTGCACCTAAACAAATGTACACAATCACTTCAACTTTTTAGAAAGCATCTGATCTAATGAATAGCAAATGGACTAAGAATAACACCATTTCAGCAACAAAGTTCGCTAATTGCAGATATCCCTCATTCATTTTAGTGCTACCTACACACATGTAAGTCTTCGAGTTTCTGCATCATCATCATCAGAGTTTGAGTGAACAAACTATAAGTCGTGATATATTTTTGTAAGTTTTGCTGCTTGAAACTCAATACCTATTGAATCACGGAGAGGGAGACAAGACTCGCATTTAAAACCCACGAACGGCTCAAAATTGTAAAAAAAAAAAGTAATAACTTTTAATGTGAGCCAGCTTTCCACTTGAATTTGCTATATACGAGTAATTAGCTCTAAGAATACTTCGTTCAAGCAACGCATTCTCATAATATCACACTTGCGAGCGACCTCGTTCAGATGAGGTTTCGATTGTAACTATAAGTACACAGTACAGTGTCTGACGGTTTACCGTGTTAACCTTGAAAGCGGAATAAGTTGATGACAAATAACTAAAAAAAAATTTTATTTAAAGGAGTTGTAGAGGGAGATGAGTAGTTATGTAGATGCTACAGGTGTTGTACTTGGCGTGGATTTACTTGTTCCAGCAGAGATATTCTGAAACTTTTATGTGGGAAATATACAGGACAGCAGTGGTTTTGTGGATGTATCTTTGGGATTTTGTCTGTATTTTCTTAAAACCAATGCACCAATCGGCGTTTTTTATTTTGCACCCATGATCTATATAAAGGGTTTCCAATAAGAGGTGTTATCTTGGTATTCAAAGAAAAATGCCATTTTTTGAGATAAATGATCGGATGTTTATTTCATAATAAAGAGGAAGGTATGCCGTTAATAATGAAAAACCACATCAGCCAAATGGCCACCACGAGCACGCATACAGGACCATATCTTTTTCATTAAATTTTCTAAGCCCCATGTCCTCGATAGCCCCACGAATTTTATCTTTGAGGTGTTGAATCGACGCTGGGCTGTAGGCGTAAAGCTTATCTTTCACGTGGCCCCAAAGGCAGAAGTCGCAAGGTGTTAAATCACAAGATCTCGGTGGCCAATTGTGATCACCGCTTCGAGAAATAAAACGGTCCGGAAACTTTTCCCGTAAAAGATCAATGGTTTCGTTGCTGATGATCGGCCGGCTTGAGTTCTTGTGTTAACTGAACTTTATAAGCCTTGAGACCCAAGTCTTTATGCAAAATACGGTGTAATGACGTTTGTGGAATGCCCAATTCCAAAGAACGACGAGGAATGGACAAACCTGGGTTTTCTTCAACACTTTGGGCTACAGCAGCAATATTCTCAGTTGTTCTTGAGCGGCGCGCACGGGTTTTTCTTCTTCACATCACTAACTTGTCCCAACAGCTCGAATTTTTCCACCAATTTCTGTATTGCGGTCCGACAAGGTGCTTCACGACGACCAAAAAATGCTTCAGTTTTGCGAACTGTGACTGCAAGATTTTCACCATTTTTGTAGTGAATTTTAATAATTTCCATGCGTTGTTGAAGCGTGTATCGTTACATTTTTAGTAATGGCGTAGTTTCTACTTGTCAAATGTCAAAGAATAAAAGCTTCAAAAGTGACAGCTACCGAAATAGCGGGTCATTCACAGTAACACCTCTCATTGGAAAACACTATAGGTATAGGTAGACCATTGATTTCCATGGTTTGCAAAAATAATCACACCTATCGGGAATAAAATTTCCCTGGGAATGTTTCCTATTCAGCAATCTGATTTACGTTAGCCCTGTTTTTTTGAGCCTCCATCTCAGCAATGCAAAGAAAAGTAGGATTTTCAGCACGCAATTACAACAACTACGCTCTACTTGACACTTCGAGACTCGCAGTGGTGTCGTAATAAGTGTGCTGAAAATCCTACTTTTCTTTGCTTTGCTGAGATCGAAGCTCAAAAAAACCCGCCTATTGCTGACAAGGGAATCATTTCCATCGGAATTTATTCGCGATAACCCCGAATCTACAAGATCCAACTGTTGTTGTAAACCATGCAAAACAATGATCTATATAGATCTAGAATAGAAATGAACGAACCATGTTCTTAATTTAACTGACGTGTTTAGTTTTGATGTTATTGTGGGTAGGTTTGTCTTTCTTCAAAGAGACAAAAGAAAGCCAGCTATTCCAAATCGAGAACAACCAATACACTCGGATGGTTGTCAATCGAAAATAAATAGAACATGCTTAGCTCTCTCTTACTCTGTGGTTTTTCTTCGCCTATGACAGGAATAGATAAATTACCATCAAAATGTCCGGTTCTGTTAGTCCCTCTTCATCTGGAGGTTAATCAAACCACTATACTCATATAGGACAAAGTCAACAAAGACTTTTTAAACCACAAAGAAATTATTCATATACATTATTAAACCGAATTTACATAAGCGTCCAATTTCCATGGATTATAAATAAAAAAAACTTGCCTAGTTGTGATAAAGAAACGAAACCAGCTGGATAAACTCATGCTCATAGGTGACATACCGACTTTTTTATTTCCTCAATTTAATTGTTAATCGTTGATGCAGTCATTTTAACATTAAAGCCTTCTTCAATTACCTCAATGAAAATAAAACCTTGGTTTTTATTAAATATATAAAAATGAGTCTTGATTCAACAATTTGTCAATATATTTACATCCGACAAAATGTTTCTATCAAATTGACAAATTGTTAATAAGTTTTATCTTGGCTTAACAAAAAAATTATTATGGTAACAAAAATTGTTTATTAGTGCTTATGGACATTTTTTAAATCTACCAAAATGCTGTTGATTTTGCGAAGAAATTTATCAATTCGACCTTTATCTTATTGCTAAATTAACAAAAAAAGTTATTAATACCATCGAAATTCTTTGTAATTTTATTTAATTCAACGAAGATATGGTTGACGTTACAGAAATAATCTGTCAGTACTACAGTTGCCTTTTGTTGAATCTATAAGAATATATTATTATCTCAGTTCCACAATTTTAATTTGTTGATTTAACAAAAAAGCTGTTATGTGGATAGCATTAGGTATAAATAAATGATACGCAAAAACAAATAAGTTTAGCAATTAGATATATTTATAGAAGAAACATTACATTAAGGGTATTCACTTAAACGCGTAAAAGCCTTATAAACTGCGTAATGTCAGATTTTGTATCGAGAAAAGTTTACGCAGACTTCATAATTTTCCGCGACGTTTTAGGCTCGGAAATCAATCGCGGAAAGTTGCGCAAATCACAAATGTCAAACTTTGACAGACAGTCGGCTGTTGTTTGTTTGTTTCCAAAGATTTTTTTTTGAAGATGGTAAGAATTCAAGTAAAAAAATTATTTTGAGTGAAAATGTGATTTGCAGCAAAACAAAAAAAATAAATTCAAGCGCACCGACTTGACAGTTCATTTACGCGATTTACGCAGTGATATTTCCGAGGAGCGTTCACTTAAAGCACCGCAGAAATTTATGAATTTTCGAGCTGCATAAAATTATGGGACTAAGTGAATACCCTTAATATTTTTACTGGACAACATAGAAAATATCAAAACATGCATAATATAAAATTAAGAAAATAGAAAAGGCTATTACTTTTACTTTTTTTATCTAACTTGAAAATAAAAACATCCGCCATACTTTAAACACCGACAACAATGCAGATGTAGTCATTTCATTCACTAGATATAAATTCGTAAGATGTGCAAATTTGGAATATGCGGTGGACTTCGATGCGATGGATTGCCGGAAACATTTCCGACTGAAGAAAGAGGCATTTTGGAGGCTACATTCCATTTTTCGACTAATGCACTAAAAACTAAAATCGGCAAACTACGAATCAAATCAATTTCCAAGTGACAAAAAAAAAGTCATTATTTGTAAAATTTGACATTACGTAGGTTTAAAAGGGATTAAAAACGGTTTAAAGTGTTCTAAATCCGCATTTAAATCCATCTTTAATCCAGCGGGCTTAATGCATGTTTTTCAGTGAATAATATGGACATAGGTTTAAAATTTACTAAAATCTTAGTTACACCCGGAATGAATGACCGTAAGTATCGGTTAAAAAATCCGGGAACATAGCGTTGAAGTCAGATTGGAATCTTAATTTAAGTTTATAAAATGCATATTAAACAATCCTATATTACCAAATGGCAATTCTTACCAATTTATATCTAAGGGCTGGTTTACATCTTTTCCATTTTTCTTGTCCCCATCCATAAACGGATTTATTTACTTTTAAAATGTTGAACTAATATTTTTTTGGGGATTTTATGCACATTAACAAACTACTTTACTTCGCGTGTCAAATAATAAATAACGCATTGCAAAGCATTGTTTAAATTGTATTTTTTTTCAATTTAACACTTGTGTTTATTAATTCAACAAAATTGGTGTCAAATCTGCAAACAAAAATGTTCATTTCAAGAGAATGTTTGTAGTACCTATTTATAATCTGTATTTTGTTTGGCTAACAAACATTTTGCATAAGTTTTGTCAATTTCACAAAAGTGATTTGCAGTTCTGTTTTAATGGATATTTATAACAAAACCTTTGTTAATTTAACAATATAATAGTTCATCTGATACAATATCGGTTTATTCAATTAAAAATTGTGTTTTGTTAATCTGACAGAAGGTCTGTTCCTTTACTTTTGCATTAAGAATGGAAAAGACTGTCAATATGGTAGTGGCGGGAATAAATTCTCTCACAGAGAGAAGCACTTACGGAAATGTTATGTCATGTCGTGGTTTTTTGCAATCTTTTTCAGATTTCAGAGCACTTTTGCGAATTTGGATTTTTTCTCAGATTTGCTTCAGATTTACCAATGCAAGTACATTCGAGTTTGACAACTAGTGGAGTTTGTTCACGTTTTCGTGAAATTTTCCAACTGCAAAGAAACACATTGGATCTATTTTTGTTAATTATTTATGCACAAATGTTATAATATAAAAGAGCTTACAGAAGAGTCGATTGCTACACATCATATTATTCTAACTGCACGAATATCAACACAAAAATGAGCAAGTGACGTTTTTATGTTCGTTTAGCCCCACGAAATCTGAAATCTAAGAGCAAATCTCAAGAAGCCCAATCGAATACCACATTAGGGTACACTTTTGTAGTATGAAAATGACAATTAAAAAAATGGCTACGAAAAGTCGTTAAATTATCGTTTAAAATCGAAGAATTTGCTAATTTACGAACAAAATTGGTTGATTCATCTACCAACCGATGAAAGTGAGTCACAATCAATTTAACTCTTCTTCATGAATCTGAGTACCTATGAATATGGAAGAGTTTGTGCTAATTGAACTAAAGGGTTTTCCAATGAGAGGTGTTACTGTGAATGACCCGCTATTTCGGTAGCTGTCACTTTTGAAGCTTTTATCCTTTGACATTTGACAAGCAGAAACTACGCCATTACTAAAAATGGACCGATACAGGTTTCAACAACGCATTGAAATTATTAAAATTCACTACAAAAATGGTGAAAATCTTGCAGTCACAGTTCGCAAAACAAAGCATTTTTTGGTCGTCGTGAAGCACCTTGTCGGACCGCAATACAGAAATTGGTGGAAAAATTCGAGCTGTTGGGACAAGTTAGTGATGTGAAGAATAAAACCCGTGCTCAAGAACAACTGAGAATATTGCAGCTGTAGCCCAAAGTGTTGAAGAAAACCCAGGTTTGTCCATTCCTCGTCGTTCTTTGGAATTGGGCATTCCACAAACGTCATTACACAGTATTTTGCATAAAGACTTGGGTCTCAAGGCTTATAAAGTTCAGTTAACACAAGAACTCAAGCCGGCCGATCATCAGCAACGAAACCATTGATCTTTTACGGGAAAAGTTTCCGGACCGTTTTATTTCTCGAAGAGGTGATCACAATTGGCCACCGAGATCTTGTGATTTAACACCTTGCGACTTCTTCCTTTGGGGCCACGTGAAAGATAAGGTCTACGCCTACAGCCCAGTGTCGATTCAAGACTTCAAAGATAAAATTCGTGAGGCTATCGAGGACATAGGGCAGCCACTTTGCAATTTGGTTATGGAAAATTTCATGAAAAGGATATGGTCCTGTATGCGTGCTCGTGGTGGCCATTTGGCTGATGTTGTTTTTCATTATTAACGGCATACCTTACTCTTTATTATGAAATAAACATCCGATCATTTATCTCAAAAAATGGCATTTTTCTTCGAATACCAAAATAGTACCTCTTATTGGAAATCGCTTTACAAGCATTTGAAAAGAGGGAAAAGTGACACGGCATTAAAAATTACGAAGAGGAGATTGTCCTTTTTTACTCCTTACAGGGAGGAAGAATTTTGTCGCCACTTTCTTAAAGAATCTAACATTCAATTCTATTTTACCATTTTAACACGCAAGAAATCAAAACAAATGCACTCAAATGTCAAATAGGACAACAAATATCAAATCAGCCTTTAATTGTAAGATGGCTGACAGCTTTCTCAATCCTTACACCAAGAAATTTGTTGAGTAAAAATTCGTAAGATCCTCGGTGGAGTGGTGGGGAGGGGGTAATATCTTGCTCTTCGATGCCGCTCTCTTTTACGAATTTTTCGAGCTAAGGAACGGCTTTGAGTAAAAATTCGCAAAAACTCGTAAGAATTAGTAAAAATTCGTAAGAATTAAAAGCAAAGGAACAGACCTGACGTAGTTTTGTAGGAAATATTTTATCCGTTTGACAATATATCGTGATAAATAAATTTCATTTATCTTACCAACAATCCTTTTTCAGTTCAACAAAACTATTTTTGTTGAAATTTTACAATCGAATTTTGTCAATATTACCTGTCAACATTATCAGTGACACATGTAACATCAAAAAATAAAAACCTAAACCAGGTATAGTTGAAATGAACTTTACACAGTCTAAGCTTGCTTAAGCCGACAAATTTGTAATGAAACTTACCACAATGTTATCCTGAAGAATTGTTTCAAAACGCTCCGTATTGCTACAGCAACAATAACATTAATTAACTTCCATGCCTGCCTCACTACTCCAATTTGCACTCTACTCCGCATAATGCTATTGCATGCAGTTGTCGTCGTTGTCTACATAGGTACTCGTATATAGTAGTTTGTCAGAATGCATATCACTGGCTGCGAAGCTAATAAATGCTAAATCCATCAAGCACGAACCCATTGGAGCCGCATCGACGTAATAATTCAACATCGCCATGTTGTTTGCGGTATCTGTTTGCAATCATATTACGAATATATTTGCATTGCATTAATTGGAGAGCCAGAGGGAGCGAAAAGAGCTATCATTGAAACTATCCGAATGACCAAAGACCAATTCGCTTTTGCAAATGTGGCAGCTATGACTATGAGTGGTTGAATACTCTCTGTAGAATGCTGTGCCAAGCCGGGACTTTCGAGAGACGCACGTTCACTCATGGCGGACTGGAATTTTAAATTATTGGCTAAGCATACAAAATGGAGACAATAATCATACCGAGGAGGTAAACAACATAATCACAGTCACAGATGAATATGGCAACGTGTGCGAATAGGTATTGTCGGTATTCCCACCAACTGGTTTCGCAGAGACATTCCTATAGATATAAGTACAAGTGTTAATTATACCCTCAATCGGATATTCTATCAACAATTTACCTAAACAAAACCAATTGTGCTGCATTAGCCTCGGCCTCGTCACTAATGGCAAACGCATGTATTTTTTTAATTTTCCAACAAAACAAACCCAATGTCTTCAAATAAATTTTTCTTTTTCTTCCAGGTATCAACTATCAACTTATGTTATCGACAGTCTCAAACATGTTCAAATGATAGCAGAAAAAAGAAACGACAGCCAAATACAGCGTATTCTTTCAGTGGGAAGGGTCAACGATACACACTCGTAACTGGTCTGGCCCACATGCGTGCAACATAGACAAGGCATAGATCAAAAGCTGCGTTCGATTGAAACCGACATCCAGAATGGAAGCTGAGGAAATAACAAAACTGGTTGACGGAGTCTACAAGGTGCATACTTTTATTTTACTCATAAAAATACTCGTTTTTGGTGCGACACATTTTTGTTTTGGGATTTTTTTTTCTCCTCTCCAAACTAGCTCTAAACGTCTAAACGCTTTTGCTGACAACTTGTTGTTGTTTTTATTGATCCCACCGAAAGAATGTGGGCATTTATGCGCAGGCCATATCTGTTGGGCAAGTTTTGAATGGCATTTGATGAAAGTTGAAAAAGTTACGCCTCCAAATAGATTTTAGGAGAACCAGGTCTACAGGCTAAAATTCACATTGTGCAAGCTTTCTCGGAGGCTTGGCTTTCTTCATTATTTCCGCCAATCTATTGAAACAAATCGGTTGTTGTGTCTTGTGTGATGAAAGAAAGAGTTTCAATTCCAAATATGAATGCCATTCGCTCAATGGAACACTGGTTTAATTTTTATCAGTGAAGGTGGTTTGTGGATATCAGATCGTCGCAGTCGCAGCTTGAGATGAGAATAACTTGCAGGTTATTTAATTGCCTCTGATGTGGCGCCATTCTGTGGCTAAGTTTAAAACACACACATGTATGCGTTTGAAATCTACGGCTTCTTGCTCTTTTTGCCATCATTCTCGAACAGAACAAATTAAAAGAATGACAGGAAACCCTCCAAGCTCCGATTTAGAATTGTCTTGCTTCTGTGTCTGCCTATACATGCATATGTGTATGTAGCTACGATACTATAGATCGCTGGTGGGTATAGTCAGGTTTTCAATGGTTTCCTTTTGCATTGAGGGTGGTCAGTTCTACTTAGCGCTCGTACTCATGCTTGTAGATAGTAGCAACACTCTTAATACCAGCGGCACAAAAAATGCACGCGCAAACCTACAAGGGTAGCTATGTGTGTGTTCATGGAAAATTAGAGTAGAGTTTATGACGTGGTCTGCCTGACACCATTTTCCTTTATTTTTAATAGTATTATCGCCACTTTGATGAATTCTATACCTACATAGAAAGAGCTTTAAAGCAGAAGCCACTTTAGAAAGAGTTACATAAATTACTTCCTCGTTGATCCACATTTAAATCTCATCGTGGGATTTAACTATTAACCTAACAATTAAGCATTTATCTCACAGAGATGGTATTCGTATTCTTCTAGAACATTCTCGAGAAATTCAACCCCGGTGCTAGACAACTGATAACGGCTGGCAAGGCGTACTTGAAGGCTTTACATGGTACGTTACGCACTGGGATCTATTTCAAAACTGCAAACTACGGTTTTGTCATTTGATACTGCGCTCAATATAATATAAATCTACCCACAAGCACAATGTGCATACAAAGAAACTAATTGCGTTTATTTTATGCCTTTAGGCGCTGCTTCTGCCTCACGTCTGTTCAATGAGGCGTTGGCCAAGATAGCTATGAATGCTCAACAAAGTGGTACCGGAGATATTGGTAACTATATTTGTTTCTCTTGCTTTTGTTTTTGTGTCAATCGATAACTTTTGCGCAATCTACAAGGTTCTGCGCTGATGAATGTTGTTGGTGTGTACAAGGAAGTCCAAGACCAACAGATGAACATTGTAGGTGGTTATATGCTTTTAAGTAGTGTCTTCTAATTCTTAGTAATTTGTCCGTTGAAATAGCTGAAAGCGTTTTATGTTGACCTGCTTGTGCCATTGGAAACTAATTTAGAAAAGGATACGAAGGTCGTTCAGCATGAGCAAAAGAAATTTTTGCAACAACACAAGATCCGAATGGAGAGCTATCACAAGGCGGTGTCTACGATGAAAAAGCAACGTAAGAAAAAGAACAGTCCCGAGAATACGGAAAAGGAAATTAAGGTACGTCCTTTGGTGTGTGTGTGTAAAGAAGATATTTTTGAAAACCTTATACTTACAATCAACAGAGTCTGCAGCTTTTAGACGATCAAAGGAAGAAGCTAGATAACTTTTGTGAGCAGAGCTACAGAAACGTAAGTAGAAATCAATTCGAGGTGGGTCGGGTATAGGGTCATTCATTTTTCGGTCTCGAAAGCTAAATAAAATTATAAACTTTGGACTTTGCCATTAAGCGGGAAATACAATATCATTCAAATGGCGAGGTCATTTTTAACCACTTTTTCGCACATTTCGGGCGGTATCTCGGCCATAACTTGAGCAATGTTGGTTTTTAATGCGTCTAGAGTTCGGGGACTATTCGAGTAAGCACGTAGCCCACAGAAAAAAACATCTAACGGTCTTAAATCGCATGATCTTGGTGGCCAATTTTGACGTCGCCAAAACGTGAAATTACGGGACCAGGAAGCCTCTCACGCAATAAAGCCATAATTGGTCGTGTTGTGTGGCTTGTTGCCCCGTCTTGTTGGAACCACATATCGTCCAAGTCATGATCTTCTATCGCCGGCCAAAAAAAATCGGCTATCATTCGAACGCCGGGAAATCGATAAATTGTGATTATGAGCAACACTTGCACTTGCAGCAATGCCGCGTTTACACGATCACACATTCCTAACACGGAAGATGATGCAAAATACTAGATAGCCGTGTGACTGAAAGGGACGGCATTACCGAACACACGAAAAAAAGAGACGTTTTTGGTCGGCCATCTTGTTTACGTGGTAGGAATTATGGGAAAGCTATGCATGTTGATATTTTTATAGCGACGGCTCACGAAATTTCGCTTTCCTGTAAAACAAAATGTCTTCCGGAAGTGATGAACGGACAATTATTTATTTATTTCGTATAACTGATTGATGAATTTTTTGTTTAATTTACTGAAATTTAAAACCGCTCTCATTTCACTTGAATAGAAATGTTTCCAAGTGATTATACAGAAATGTTGGTCGCCGGAACTTGCGTTTGTTTCCGTTTTAAGTATATATAATTATGGGTAGAAAATCCGTGACACTTCAGGCGTCTGAGTTGTGATCTCATTCTTACTCCTTTATTAGCGTTGACTGAGGAAAAAAGGGATCTCTCTGTTCCGTTTCGTGCAAAAATGCGCCTTCGCGATATTAGGCGTGTTTTTTTGAGCTTGGATCTCAGCAAAGCAAAGTAAAGCAAAGCAAAGTAAACTACGCACTACTTGACACTTCGACTCACAGTAGAGTTATTGTCATCGCGTGCTGAAAATCCTACTTTACTTTGCTTTGCTGAGATCGAAGCTCAAAAAAACACGCCTATTGTTAATGCAGTAGGTATAACGCTCCCACTCTCTCCAAATTTCTTCATAACTTCACCGATTGCTTGTGTAGTCGTAGCAGGTCGATTTTGGCGACCATAATCATCGCGTAATGTGCGGAAAAATGGCTACGTTTGAATCAGCAATTTTGTAGCAATTTTTAATAATTTTAACTCATTCGATTGTTAAGCGATCCATTATCGTTAATGGCAAACATTCAACTAATATTACGACACTTCAAATGAAAGCCGAGTTTGACAGGTGTCAAATGCCAGCGCTACCAACTAGAAACCACCAAATGAATGACCCGTTATTTGCATATACCACAAAACTCACTAACGAATGGTTGTGAGAAGATTTACAATTACAATTACAATTACAATTACAAATACAATTTACAATAACTTCAATTATTATGGCCAGGCAATGACACAGGAACGCCGGCGATATGGATTCGTTTTGGAAAGACAATGTTCGATTGCCAAACATTGGATGGCTTATTATGCACACGGAAAAGGTGCAATCGAAAACAGTTTGGAAAACTGGCAGGAAGTAGCTGCCTCTAGAGAAGTTATTCCAACAGTATATGAAAATAACTTTTTGAAGAGAATGGTAAGTCACGGAAGAGCTCGCGTGTGCTCGCCTCTTTTTCAGTGGTTAATTGAAATTTTTTTAAGGAAAAGATAAAGGAGGATGAGAACCATGGAGGATCATCAATGCTGAAAAAAGCCAGAAGTGTAGATGCACCCTATGGCGATATGAGAACATTAAACGAAAACAATTACTCGCAAAATTCCCTACCACGTGCCAAATCCGACTTCAATCTTATGACATCAGCATCCAGTAAGAGTTCCCACATTAACATATAACAGAATCAACATTTTTCTATTCAATTTAGGCAACGAAAACTGGGATCAGCGGCCTGTTGTTAAGGCCTTATACGCATACATGCCATCCGGAGAGAATCAATTGCCATTCGCAGAGGGTGACAGGATAGCTCTTGTGGGAAATAAGGCAAAAGGCTGGCAGTTTGGGGAAAATGTACGCACGCAAATGTTTGGCTGGTTCCCAATTGCGTACACAAATGCTGAGAGCAATGACAAGAAGGCGGACAGGGATCGTGAGAGCAACTACGAGAACGTACAGTTTGACCGAAATGGTATGCGTAGTTATCAGGAGTATCTTTCCAATCATGCTGATGTAGCTGCTGAGAGTGACTCTACCTACAGGAGAAGAAATACCAGTGCAGAAGAGTCCTCACCAACTAGAATGTTCGGGGACACCATCATGTTTAGAAACCAGAAAAAGGTACATGCTAAATTTATGCTGACAAATGTGGCCTTATGTTTCCATTTAATAGTCACGCGGAGTATCGGGAGGGAATCCGAGACCTGGGCCACCACCCACATTGCCAGCACCTGTGCCATCGGCTAGCAACTCCAGTCGCGTATTAAATGTATCGCAAAGCTTTTGCTTGCCCAACGGACCGCCCATAATAGAGAGAAGGAAGCATAAGAATCAGAATGGTCCCCCACCAACGCAGGTAACATCGGTCACTGTTCGACTATAAGACAGATTTCTTAAAATATTTATTACACAGCCAATGATGCATAGCAACCAGAAACATCTGCGTGAGGGAACTGCCAAGACGTCATTGCACAGCAGCAATGATAGTGGCTTTGCCAATGAACCGCCGCCGCAGCCTGAAGTTGATTATTCCGATGAAGAACACTCAAGTCGAGTACCGATAAGGTAAGTACGGACGTTGTTCTATTGATTTTCAACAACTTTGCTATTTTAACTGAAACTTAGCGGCTTCTATAGTCGAAATGTATTTGGAATTGTATTGTTTGAGTGGAGTGACGAATTGATTTTTAGTTTTTATATAAAACACTGCTAGAGAGACTCATTTAGCCATACATACGTTATGCAGCAACTTACGCATTGCTTTCAAGTAAAGACAAAAACGTTTCCTTCTAACCTAGGTTTTATTTAAACAAATTATTAAAACCAATTTTTATTTACTGTAACAAATTGTCGTCTAAATACTTTTTTGTTGAGAAGTTTTGTTTCTACAAGTTAGCATTAATTATCATTTATCACAAACTGTCATACAGAGAAATCGAATGCGAAGACATAGCTTCTCCGAGTGCCTGTCTTGCAAGGCAGGCCTTTTTTCTGTGTGTAATTCGTAGCCGCCTCATCTTTCACGTGGGGGGTGGCTGCTTTCGCATTATCATGATCATGATCATCTGCCTGTGGTATAACCATTGTCTAGACTTACAACACAATTCCATATCGTTTCCGTTCACCAATCACTTCATTTTGTTATGTTTAATTCCTTCCTAATACTTTTTCGTTTTGTTTGTTATTTTTGTTTTTTTTATGTATTCGTCACATATGCATCTTCATTTTGTATACTTCCGAATCTGTTTATCAACCGTATGCCTGCCGCTTTGCTCATTCAGACGCAGAACTGATGCTAGTTATCAGTCGTCCCGAGAAGTCAACTCCTGGACTTTAAGTAGAAACTTCAAAAGTAGTCCCAGTAGCAGTCAGAAACACTCGACTATTGTTCGAAAACCCATGAAGCAATCGGCTAGTTTTGAAAATATCATCGCTAGTGATGATGAGATCCTGCATGGGGGCGGAATAAAGCGCACCAAGTCCTTTTGGAGATTTGGCAAGTCAGATGAAATACTTGCCGGAATGTCACTATGGCGGCACCGAGATCTTGTACAGCTGCCAGATCCACAAGTCGATGTGGATAGTACCTTAACAGCGACAGCTAGCAACAAGTCCAAATCATCAGACATTGCACCAGAAAAAAGAAGTTCGCGTCATTCCACGTCTTCGAGTGAGTCCAGACAAAGGAAGGAAAGCTCCTCCACTGTGGAAAATATCGAAGACGAAAATATATATGGCGTTCACGAAGAAACTGTTCAGAGAAAATATCACCAACAAAAGCAGCCGCCATCGCATAACAATTACCAGGAAAAACATGCCCCAAAGTCAAGGATGAAGATTATGAAGACCATTGAAATAGATATTGAAAATCGTTCAGATGCCGAAAGAATGAATAGTTTGAAGCATGGCCAAAGCAAAGAATATGGCGAAAATTCACAACATACTGCCAGCAGAAGCAATCACCAGCAACAGAGACTTCAAGTGGCTACAAGTGCAAGTACTAATGCAAAAGCGACGAAGAAAGTAAACAACAAAACCAGTAATAGCAAACAGCAAATGACGGCACAAAAAGTATCAAAGTCAAAGAAGATAATTACCAAGCACGACCAATCGTCTTCAGATAGTGATGCCGATGACAACGATGAAGACGATGATAACGACACCTTAAAGATGAGTGATGTCAACAATTTTTTCGATGACATTTCAGCCCAGGAGTGTGGCGTGGTCATGAAAACCGTAAAGCGACAAGATATCCTTAAACAATACTACACCAGTGAAGACGAAGAATCTGATATTGAGATTAAGTCGACCAGCTCTGATCCATACGACTGCATTGTTATAAATGATCACCTGGTACGTAAAGATGAAAAAAATCGAAGGCAAGTGAATTCGTATCACGAGCAAATGGAGTTCCAAACATTCCGATCGGTGCCAAAGAAGTCAACTGGTAATATCAACAACAAGGCACAACAAGGTACACTCAACAATAACAACAATAGCAACGACGATCATCAAAGGGTCGCGGTTGTAGACTCAAAAACAATGGGCCAAACGGCAACAATTTTGCCCCGCACCAGGCTAATGAAATCTAGCAATCTTTCATTGGAAAAGAACCTGAAGAAGAACAAGGATAACAACGCGAATCTGAATGCTGAAAAAGCTAAGAGCTTCGCTAAGACATATGGCCCATGGTATGACTTTTGGGATCAGCAAGATCAACAATCAGAAGACCATTCCGTTCAGAACTCAAAATTGTTGAAATAATTGCTTCGTTTCCATTTGGTCCATTATAGTATTGTGAATTGTATATTGTATTATGTATATTGATGTTACCATTAGATGCTTGCTTTTTTTATTACATCCTTGATTGTTTACTTTTTATTTTTGTCGTTACTACGTATAAAAATTTAAATATTGTATACCTATAAAACATTTATATAACTGTTGGATTTTGTTATTTTTTGCCTTAAACATGCTACATGGGATAAAAACATACCTGCCTCCATTGGTTTGAGGACGAAATAAAAGAAATATGTATAAAACCGAGTATTTTTTATGATCTTTTATTTTCTAGAAAGGGAGGACGGTTTAGCAACATTTATATAAATTTCTGAACCAGTCTTATTGCTCTGTCCATTACACTAAGAACATTCAGCATAAACAGTAATGTACCTACCTTCCCTGCAAATAGATATAAGCTCCCTACTCCAATAGAGATTTTGCCGATAAGGTTTGCCATATAAAATTATTTGTTGTTTAAGTTAGACTTTTTGAACTAGGCCTTATTGTTAGTTGTCAATCGGACACTGAAATTAAAGTATTTGTTTTCTTATTTAATTTTTTAATTTACAGAGCTTCACAGTTTGCGACAGTTAAACTTCGGCACACTAAGACCAATGATCGATCCGCACCGATGATCAATAAAAAATGATGGCGAATGCGGAAGTAAGCAGAATAAACATGAATTTGTTACAATAAAGGAAATTATTTAAAACACCAAACTGTGTAAATGTATTTTGTGTGAAAGCATGTAAATGTCTAAGATTGAGTTTTACCAAGTGATGTGTTTTTCATAAGCGCAATTTCGTTTTTTTAGACATTAAAAGTTGATCTTGAATTTTTTGACTCACTGTAAGCATTTGTGGCGTTTTCAATCGGAGTTTTACTAGACAGATCAGATACAAATCAGTATGTAGAGGGTTTTCCAATAAGAGGTGTTATTTTGGTATTCAAAGAAAAATGTCATTTTTTGAGATAAATGATCGGATGTTTACTATCCATATCCATATCATGAAATTTTCCATAACCAAATCGCAAAGCGGCTGCCCTATGACCTCGATAGCCTCACACAGTCACACATTGAGGATGGAGAGGCTTCCCAACAATAACTCTTGGGTTTTCCGAAGCCCAACAACAGAGATGCAACAATTTTGCTTGTTGACGTAGCCACCGAGGTGGAAATGGGCCTCATCAGTCAAGATGATTTTTCGATGGAATTCCGGATCATTTTCATGCATTTCAAGGACCCAATCAGCAAAGACACGACGTTGTTGATGATCGGCCGGCTTGAGTTCTTGTGTTAACTGAACTTTATAATGTCGTTTTCCATTGGTTTCACTCGGGGATCCACTCATTCTGAAACCCAATGGAACAGCAAAACTGCTTCTGACAGAATCCACCAAAGTATTGGTGAAATGCCAAAAAATAATCTATGGCTGCTGTCAACTGACTTGTAATAAATACATCAAATTGCACTTGTGTGAGTGCTTCTTGAGTGGATTCTGACTTGAAATCGAGAAGCGAAATTCTCTTCTCAGAATCACCAGAAGAGTATTTTTGTGCCAATGGAACAGCATTTTTTCGATTCCGGACTCTCCCGGACGCTTCTTTTTGTCCAATGGAAAACGACATTAAGAACCAAGTCTTTATGCAAAATACGGTGTAATGACGTTTGTGGAATGCCCAACTCCAAAGAACGACGAGGAATGGACAAACCTGGGTTTTCTTCAACACTTTGGGCTACAGCAGCAATATTCTCAGTTGTTCTTGAGCGACGTGCACGGGTTTTATTCTTCACATCACTAACTTGTCCCACCATCTCGAATTTTTCCACCAATTTCTGTATTGCGGTCCGACAAGGAGCTTCACGACGACCAAAACTGCTTTAGTTTTGCGAACTGTGACTGCAAGTTTTTCACCATTTTTGTAGTGAATTTTAATAATTTCAATGCGTTGTTGAAGCGTGTATCGTTTCATTTTTAGTAATGGCGTAGTTTCTACTTGTCAAATGTCAAAGAATAAAAGCTTCAAAAGTGACAGCTACCGAAATAGCGGGTCATTCACAATAACACCTCTCATTGGAAAACCCTTTATAAAATAAGAAGTAATGGCTAGGTACCGACTTTAAAAGGGAATTACAACAAATGTGACGTGTGCATTGGGCGGCACCTAGCATTGAGCTGGGGTCAGATTCAGTAAGGCGAAACGATCAAACGTTTTCGTGCGCACGAACGATTTGCCCTATGTTACACAAGCAAATTTCTTCGCGCCCACAAAAACGTTTGATCGTTTCGCCTTACAGAATCTGACCCCTGACTTCAGATATGATTGTTTTATTTTATTGCAACAAAGACTGAAAAATTCAATTATACCAGGTTTGCCGAAAGAAGTCATCCGAGGTTGTTTAGATAAAGGGTGTTTTTTAGAGGTCCAATTTTCAACCACTTTTTCGAGCATTTGGGGGCTGTATGTCGGCAATAACGCCACGAATGTTGGCTTCCAAGTCCCCTAACGTTTCTGGTTCGTTGGCGTAGGCGAGCGACTTCATATATCCCCAAAGAAAATAATCCAATGGTGTCAAATCACACGATCTTGGTGGCCAATTGACAGGTCCATTCCGCGAAATTATGCGTTCATCGAATGTTTCCTTCAATAAATCGATTGTGACGTACGCTGGGTGGCATGTAGCGCCGTCTTGCTGGAACCACATTTCATCCATCTCATGTTAACCGAGTTTTTTCTGCCGCAATTTGACGAATTAGGACTGGAGGACATGTGGTTCCAACAGGACGGAGCTACGGCACACACTGCGCGATCCACAACCGATATTCTGAAGGCGGCGTTCCCGGGTCGCCTCATCTCTCCTTTTTAGCGATTTGCACTGACCCGCAAGATCGCCCGATTTAACCGTTCCAGTCTTTTTTTGTGGGGTTTTTTGAACAAGCACGACACCCTAGAAGCCCTCAAGGACAACATTCGACACGAGTGCAAGAATCTGTCGCCGCCCGAAGTTCTCGCCGAAGTGATGAAAAATGCCATAAAACGAGCCCGTATGACAATCAATTGTGACGGCGCCCATATGGCCGATATCATCTTCTCGACTTGACCAATAAAATTCTTAAGGTTCAAATGAACATAGTCAAAAAACAGAATCAAAGTCTTTTATTTAGAAAAAAATGAGAGCCAAACAACATCGGATAACTTCTTTTGGTCCACCCTGTAAAATACATTTGGACGGAAATGAGAAGAACAAATTGTAGGAACCCACCGCCAACATTCAAACAATTATTTGGCTACATCGCAGATCAGCCGAAAGAGTGCGACACTCGTATTACAGCACACAGCACTAGTTTTAGTATATAAAAATCTCTCTTAACTCTTGTAAATAATATTTTAGAAACAAACTTCATCCCGTAACATTTTACAAAGCGAATATCCACAAATAAAATTTACTTCAGTTATGCCGTTTTCAATTTGTTTCACTCGGAACAACAAAAACAAAACTGCTTCTTAAAGAATCCACAAAAGTAGCCATTGGTGAAATGCCAAAATATAATCTACGGCTGCTGTCAGCTGACTTGTATAAAAAAAAAAAAAATACACTTGAGTGGATTCTGACTTCAAATCGAGAAGTGAAATTCTCTTCTCAGAATCACCAGAAGAGCATTTTTTGGGTCAATGGAACGGTTTCATAACTCAGAAGTGATTTTTTCGATTCCGGACTCTCCCGGACATTGTCCAATGGAAAATGACATTAAACTGTGCCGAGTAATTTATTCAGTTACAAATTGTTCCTAAAAAGAAGCATGTAGGTAGGAAACCTCTCATTTAGACGGTCAAATGGAAGTTGTATCGTAAATCAAACAAAAAGGTGTATAAGAACTACCAAATAAGGAAAGTAAGTAGGTAGGTATGTACAATATTGCACATATTCATAATTAATTGATTTAAATTAATAAGCTGTTTTATTACAGAAAATCGTATACGTATTATACAAATTCCACATGTTTTCAAATAATTCTACTTGCCTATACAATATGGAATTCCATTAGCAGATACTGAATGACATATCTGCTTCGTTAGAAAAATGTCATCAACAAAACTGACGTTTGTCTGTCGTGAAGGAAAACAAAATATTTATAGCTACCGGAAAAAGAACAAACATTTCTTTTGTAATTTGTTAATAAATAAATTGTGTCGCAGAATGAGCAGAATCGTACTCTGATTAGTTTACATATCTCCCAACTGTTGGTTTTACTTAGTCCGGCAATAAAACAGTTCATTGTTCTCGACTTTTCGTTTTATTTACACTAATGTGGTATTCGATTGGGCTTCTTCAGATTTGCTCTCAGATTTCAGATTTCGTGTGGCTAATCGAACACAAAAACGTCACTTGCTCTTTTTTTTGTTGATATTTGTGCGACTGCAATATGTGTAGCCTTCGACACTTTTCTAAGAGCTTTCTATTCACTGGTTAAATTTTATATGAAAACATTCAAAATGCTCGCCCAAATTGATTTCTAAACATTTGTACATAAATAATTAACAAAACTATATCCGCCCGATGCAATGCATTTCTTTGCAGTTAAAAAATTTCACTGAAACGTAAACAAACTCCACTAGTTGTCAAACTCAAACGCACATGTATTGGTAAATCTGAAGCAAATCTGAGAAAATATCCAGATTCGCAAAAGTGCTCTGAAATCTGAAAAAGATTGCTTTTTTTTGTACCAAACGAACATAAAAACTGCTCTGAGAGCAAAAAAAGTGCTCTGAGAGCGCCCAATCGAATACCACATAATTTTCCTCTACCGGCAGTAACTACCCGGCAGCATAGATGTTTTAATACAAACGTGTGGACTAATGATGGCATCGGAGTTTTCAAAAGTCTTGTTAGCGCTTATATATATTGGAGCATCGCTTCCAATTTTTAATAAAATTTATGACACCACCAAGTCGGTTATCGATGAAGAGTTCCATTTGCGTCAAGGACTACACTATTGCAACAAACAATTTTCGGAAGTGCGTAAATCAACCAACATAAACGTTTTCCTGGGCTTGTACCATAAATACGAATCTTTCAATTTCAGTGGGACCCCAAAATTACTACATTCCCCGGCTTGTACATCATTTCATGTATCGTAATTCCATTTAATTTGTGCAACGTCTATGGTTTACGTTTAGTTTCATTAATAGCATCAGCTATTAATGTTTACATTATTTATAAAATAAGAGAGCGAAAGAAAACTCGCATGAACGCCCTTACGCTAGCTATCGAAGCCGTATCGATTGCCATCCTACCTCCGATGTACTTCTTCAGTCATTTATATTACACAGATGTCTTGTCCATGACTTTCTTCCTATGCATGTACTACTTCTGGGAAACAAAGTCGCACAATAGATCCGCTATATTTGGTAATATAGACAGGTCGTAATGCTATGCAAAACATAATGTCTTCCTATTATGATTTTCTAGCCGGGCTCGGTGTACTAGTAAGGCAGACGAATGTAGTATGGGTGGTGTTGCTATTAGGAATCTGCTTCTTTGATGAACTCATTGATATGTATGCCTACCGGAAAGCGATTAAAAAGAAATCAACAATATCCCTCTTCAGCCTAAAAGTAAAGTGTGAGAGTTTGTATTTTGTGTACGTCAATAGTAACGATATTTTGTTTAGACCTTGGGCGATATTGCTTGCTCTTGGGGCGTCATCCTGCAAAGCATTGTAAACACTCTGAAACACTTCTATGGATACATCATGATTGTTGTTGTTTTTGTGGCATTTGTTATTGCCAATGGTTCCATAGTCGTTGGCGATAAGAGCGCACATGAAGCTACTTTACATATTCCCCAGGTATAGTGACAACATATCACTGTCAGACATTTTTTATTACTACATTAGTTTTTTTTATCGATTTCAGATTTTTTATTTCGGGGTTTTTACACTTGTCTTTGGAGCACCTTTACTGCTGGAAAGGACAAAGGAAAACTTAACAGCTATAATAAAGTCCTGGAAATTGTATGCTGTCGTGACGCTGGCTTTTGCGGTTATTGCTGGCTTCAATACTCTGGCTCATCCATACATTTTGGCAGACAATCGGCATTACACGTTCTACATTTGGAACAGATTTTACAGGAAATATGACTTTTTTAAATATGCGGTGGTTCCACTGTACGTATTTGGCTTGAAAACGGTCCAAACGTCTACATCGCATTTGTCAAGTGGTTTTCAAATAATGTTTTGGATTGCTAGTTTTACTGCATTATGCGGGCAAAAACTGTTGGAGGTGCGCTATTTCCTCATACCATTCATGATTGTTAGGCTAAATTTGAGGGTGTGGAAGAGGCGACATATCTTGTGGGAACTCTTGTTCAATGTAACTGTAAATACCCTAACATTTATCATTTTCTTTAAAAAGGAAATATTTTGGACAAACTACACTGAACCACAGAGAATAATTTGGTAAACTTGATATCCCTGAGAGAAATAAAAATGTTGTCGACAATATATTTGATTTAAATATATTTACTGTAAGCAGACGTTTCTTAATAAACATGTCTAAAAAACTTTCTTGAGTTGGGTAAGAAAACCCCCGAAGTTGGAACTCTTTGTCAATTACCATTGGTCAATTACGGTTGGTAATTTTGTTTATGTTGTCAATTACCATTGAGTGTGAGTGTTGTTTGTCAGCTTTTTGGGATAAGTACTATGTAGGAGAAACTTTTTAAGGTACGTCGCTACGTGTACGACCGATATTCGGTTATACAGGGTGGGACAAGAAAACATGCTCGACATCATGCATTGGACGAAAGAGCAACACGCATTTTCCTGCGAGGCTTACTTTTTCAACGGTCGTTAAATGATTTCCACTCAACTTGCTTTCCGTACTCGCTTCAACATCCATCCCGCAGGTCGCGTTCCTGGCCGGCAGTCGATTGTTTCGTGGGTGAAAACATTCAGGGAGAGCGGAGAATCAGAACAGAGGAAAACATTGAGAGGGTGAGAGTTTCTATCTTGCGATCTCCCCGGCGTTCGGCGCGCAGTTGCTTTGGGCATTTCTGGGGTGTCAGCACGTAACTTGTTACAATCGAGCTCAGTCGATACAATCGTGCTCTGGCAGCACCTAATTTGTCTCAATCGATTATCCTCCATCGAATATCCTCGATTGAGACAAATAAGGTGCTGCCAGAGCTCGATTGTATCGACTGAACTCGATTGTATCAAGTTACATGCTAACACCCCTGTTCGCACTGTGAGACGAATTCTTTAGGAATTTGAGGGAACATTTCCCCGATCGTCTAATCTCCTTGCGGGGCGCTCACCTGAGTTGGCTCCGTGCGATGGGGTTACCTTAATTCTATCGTTTACACCGATCGGCCTCGAACGTTGAATCATCTGAAGGACAACATTCGTGAAGCTATAGCGAACATACCCATCGATATGCTTCAAAGAGTTCAGAGGAGCTTCGAAAATCGGGTATCTCAGTGTATCGAAAACGGAGGTCATTACTTGTCCGATATCAACTTTAAAACCATGTAATGAAAAACTCAGATCGTGTGTAACAGGAATAAACAAGTTTTGTAACGGTATGTCCACTGTTTTTGGTTTTATTTCCTTTGAAAATCAGCAAGTTTTCCTGCCAACAACAATATAAATATAACTTCGGATCGGATGCTATAGTTGGCCTATTTTTAAACAGCGTTTTGATAGTCACTTTCAAAAGTGCATATTTCCATGGGTACAGTATACTCATACAATCAAAAGATTACCAATAAATTAATATTTGTTGCAACAGATTTCTATTTGGCTCAAGGGCTGGCTTTTCACAATAATTTGTTTGAGTAGGTTTGTTGCGGTCGCCTGTAGAAGGAAAAATTAATTAAAATTTCGTAACAAACAAAATTGTTCCGGATGACAGATTAGTAGATCTGTTTGCTATCGTAGAAAGCTTGTCCCAAAGTAGGGTCCCACAGTAGCTTTGTCACAAGGGAACCATGTCCAAGATAAGCTCGATTGTTTCGCTCAGTTTAGACACAATCCTTAAACATTTTTGTAAAGAAAACGATGGGTACGGGTAGTAGATGTCTCCTTACGGAGAGAATACAAATTTAGATAACGGCCGGGAGATCGGACGATGGATCCTATTCTGGATTGGTGGGTATATGCAACGACGGAAGGTAGTTCTTCGTTTCGAGACATTCAAGCACAAGTCGTCACGGACATAGCAAGTCATTAAAAAAGACTTAAATAAAAACAAAAATAGGAGGCAGTGTTGATCAAGAACTAAGTGTTAAATAAGACACAAAAAGGCAAGAACCTTTTTTTCAAATAAGAAGAAACAAAAAGGGGTGAGTGCATAGGATGGGACCATTATTATAGGAAGAAATACAACTAAGGAAGCGCGTTATCATAGGCTGCGTGTGTGGATAAGGAAAACTGCGAATTTGGCGGTCAGGCGAGATTCAAAAGGTCTTGACCGCCAAACGAATTCAAGGGTATAGTTGTTCAAACGATTACTCTACAGGCTGAGCTTCCTCGCAAGAGAACCACAGCAATAAAGCTAAAGCTCGTAACTCCTACAAAAACAAATAAAAGAGGTAATTTGCTTACCCGCATACCACTGCCGTGGCCACACATCTATTGAAGTGTTGCCAGCCCATACCTCTAGTACTGCACTGCCATCGACAGCTCTCTCAATGTGGTGGATGTCCGTCAGCTCTAAACAAGGTAATGTTCAATTTTTTTTGGCATGTTTAATGTTTTGTTGTAGGTTAGGTTGAGTAGTGAAGACAGGGACCACCCCGTCCGACGAGACAAGCCGCGCTTTGCAAGTATGCCATGCTTTTCGCTTTTCAACACTCTCTCCCACTCTATTTACCATCCATTCCTAAGGTCCCATCCACATCGTAGTTTTCTCTTCACTTACCATCCCCAACGCCCTTTACATCTCCCATAAATAACCATGTAACAGGTTTTTAATTTCGGAAATACGGGGGGCCAAATACAAGTTGCTTTTAAAAAATGCAATAAAATAAGTTTTCAATATTTCCCAACGCTCCTCAAGCGTAAAGCGACTAATTTCGGTATGCTACTGACTTTCTGTCTAGACTTCGAGCGGAAAACAGCTGTCAGTGTTAAAATAACCTATGATTTAAAAAGAAACCACCTTTACAAACCTATTGCCAAATAAGCAAAGTACATCCTTACATTGGGCGCCATTCGATTTCCAAATTTTGTTGGGTGATCCTCCTTGCACACCTACCTAACGGGCTACTACATTCACGTGACTACAGTCTTCAATAAATCAATCTCCTTGAGTTGCTCTCACTCCAAGAGTTTTCAAAATTACATATTTAGAAGGAGGAACTGAACAACAAACACATATGCATACTCGATTGGGTGACGCTTTTATCTTTTTATAAATAAACTACATCGACTTCACTTCGCTCAATCAATCGTCCTCTCCACCGAAAGTTATTACCTCGCACGAAATCCATTCGATGCTGTTAACTGGTTCTCAGCTAGTTAAGTCGTAAATTACCGAAATACACAAAAGGTCCTGTTACACTAGACGGCATCAACTTATCGAATTTCAGATATATGAAACTCATTTGCACAATGCTCACATGTCAAATATACATGTATGCTCGTAGATATGTAGGTGGCAAGGTAACACGTAATGTGTCCTTTATTGAACGCGTGAAAATGAAATCACGAAATCCGTGTTTGAATTCAATATTTGACTGGCTCAGAATAAAATTCGTTGCTGAAAGTGAACGTTGTATGCTGTCGACAGCTCTTCTGCAGAGTTCGTTTTTGTGAATATGAGTGAAGTTTTTGCTGCTCAGGGTGGAAAACCCATAACACCTCAGTTGGCTATCGTAAGTAAATTGTAAATTTAATGCATAAACATGGTAATACTTCCCAATATACGTTAAAGGAGCTGCGTCAATTGACATTTGGAACAGCGGGTGTACCAATTAGATGTGAATGGGCCCAGACACCTTTTACTT
Organism: Cheilosia impressa; assembly: GCA_948293265.1. Lineage (NCBI taxonomy): Eukaryota > Metazoa > Arthropoda > Insecta > Diptera > Syrphidae > Cheilosia > Cheilosia impressa. The sequence goes on along the minus strand of OX411881.1, from coordinate 49,961,360 downwards.
TTGTTCCTGCTAAGGAAGATCAGGCATATGGTTTAATGTCACCACGCAATGGCACTCGAGGATTGTTGTCAGTTCTTCAGGGATTCATTTTGAAAAATTTTCTTTTCAAAAGAACCCTCCTTCGAAGTATGGGAGGGACTTCCGTAGCTGAGTAAGGAAATTCTTCCAGAAATTGAATAACCTAATGTTTTATTGGACACTTTTTCAAGTTCCCTACGGCCAAATGAGGACCAGCAAACTAACGCATTAATTATGTCCATGGTAGAGATTTTAACTCAAATATCTGATACAGGAAAAATAACAATAGTGTTGCCAGGAGAAGAGGCCTTCATTCCACACAGTATCACGTACTTCCAAGACACTATTACGGAAAAGGTAGATTTTTTAATATTTCGAAATGCCCTAGCTCACTGAAAATTTTGGTTTCATTTCCTTTCAGTTATACTTATTTCATATGGAAGCAAACGGGCCTTTGGAAGCATTTTTGAGGCAAAATATAAGTTATGTAAGTCAGCGTTTGAAATAATTTATCTGTACATAGTTTCCGTTCAGAGAGGGTGACAGATGACTTTCAGTTCAATGGGGGCGTTCAAGTATCTAGTTTAGTAAGTCTGACAGCTCTCTCACTAATGTCGTTTTCCATTGGGAAAAAAAGAAGCAAAAATCACTTCTGAAACTGTTTCATTGGCACAAAAAATACTCTTCTGGTGATTCGAAACAGAAGAGAATTTCGCTTCTCGATTTGAAGTCAGAATCCACTCAAGAAGCACTCACCCAAGTGTAATTTATGTATTTTATACAAGTCAGCTGACAGCAGCCTTAGATTATTGTGGATTTAGTTTAGTAAGTCTGACAGCTCTCTGACTAGATCTATCTCGGTTTTGATTGGGGGAAATCTGTCAAATGAGCAGCTGTTTCAGTTGACGTTTATGGAGGGGTATCCGACGAATCTAGTCAAGAAATTCGTGACTGAGTACTAAGTTGACAGTTCCCATAATGTGGCCGACGCAGAAAAAGTGACGTTCCCGACCAATCTAGTTTTTGCGTTCAGGTTACATCTCATCCAGACCAATGTAGTTGACTTAAGATAACTAGATTCTTGAATGCGGCCAATCTAAAAGAGGAAGAAACTAATGGCAGGTTGAAGACTGTCTAAAGTTTCTGTTGTTTACTATTTTCTATATTCCCACCAATCACACACAATGAAAATGATTCTTTTTAATCGAACAAGGAGTGCCTAGCCAGTTACACGTCAACTAGGCGCAATGGATACTTAATTCACCTTAGAAGTAGGGATGCCAATTCAGAAAAATTAGCTGGCAGGACATTTTTGCATTTGAAGTGAAAAAAAACGTTTTTATTTGTTGTAATAAGTAATATTTGGTTTAAGTGAAAGTCTTTTAATTCATATTTGTACATTTTATGTTATGGCAAACTTTTTGAGTTCGAAGACCCACTGAACTATCATCATCAGATTAAGGCGCACTTCACACTTTGTAAGAAGTTATAATTATAGGTAACAAGGGCTAGCGCTATAATTTCTATCTATCATTAATTGTATTTTATTAAATAATGAAGTAGTAATAAGGGGACAAGTTGAACGGCGGGACATTTTTCATAGCGCGACACTTGTGGGACAAAAGCCTTACACGCCGACTCCACTAGAGATATATCTCTCCAAATTAATGTCTGACATCTATACCATACAATTTTGTCATATCTGTGCTGGGAAAATCATGCCATGGCATTTCCTTTCGTATCGCAACAGCAAGTCAGCAAGAGAAGTTGTAGGTGTAAAAAATGACATTTCCAGATGAAAAGCACCAAAAAACAAGCATCTGTCAAATTCATGTCAGACATCCAAGTCAAGAAATAATCACAGAGAGCGATCGCTGACATCTAAGGAATTATGATGCATTATGAGAGAAATTATCTCCTGTGGAGTCGGGGAGTTATAGCGGTACGTCTGGAATAGGGGACGTTCAAGTATCTAGTTTAGTAAGTCTGACAGCTCTCTCACTAAGTGAATCTCGGTTTTGATTGGTCGAAATCGGTCATGACAGGAGCTGTTTCAGTTGACGATTATGGAGGGGTAGCCGACGAATCTAGTCGAGGAATTCGTGACTGAGTAGGTACCTACTAAGTTAACAGTTCTCATATGTAAATATGCGTATATTTGCCTACCTTATAAGGCCGACCTATAGGATTAACCATTCGATTCATATTTCAATAGCTACATGTTTCCTTTTTTTTCTTTTCTTATTTAAGTTCACAGCCGAAGGTTCGCCAGGGGCTTTGCTTTTCCTTTATAGTGCTGTTCTTACGCGTTCTTTTGACAAGTAAGCATTTTGTCATTACTTTGATGCAATGTTCTGCATGGGACAGTTCTTATTTTATAGAATTCGATCTGATCTTGACAACAGAGGTGCTGCTGCTGTATCGTTGGTAGGGAATAATACAGAAGAGGGCTCATTAAACATCGTCACATTGCTACTGACAGGTAGAGCAACGCCCTACGTTCACAATGGCGTAGTTCATGTGGGTGACGAAGATAACTATGTAAGGCTATTACTTTTTTAGATTCAAGTACAGGTATTTGAAATATATATATTAACTTTAAAGGCCATTCCGAAATATGGAACACTGAAGCGCTGCACAATTGGACTGCTTATTTGGGAGAGCGATAGCAATCAAAGTACCCAGGTACATGCGAGTATAACACGCTTGCATCAGCTTACATCACGATCTTGTTTTTTTTAGACATCGCTTCGTTCGCCTGGTTCACGTTTAAAAACACCGCATCTTCCCATATGGATTACAAGTTGCGCTGAACATTTTGGTGTTCTTTTCAATAGTAATCAAGATCTATTGAGAAACTACCATGCAGAAAGCCGTTTCGATTTAGTTTACTATTGCTGCTCTGGTCATCAAATTTCAATGACGATTGATAATAGAGGATTAAAGGAATCTACTCCAGTGCCCCTAGAAAGACAGGCGTCGGAAGGCGGTGCAGGCACACCACCAGCGCCTTCTGACATTAAGGAAGAATCGGTTAATACTCCGCTACAGCGTTTAATTCACACAAAATGGCAGGAGGCAAATATACATTTCCATGTCCAACCTTCTGTGTTACGCTATTTGTTTAGCAACGCAAACTAAGAGGAGACGTAGATTTACACAATAATAAATGACTCACAATGTATTGCAACTACTGCACTTGCACAGATAAATCAGTTTATCTAAAATAAGAAATGTTAATGGTGATTCAGTATGAAATAAAATCTGCTTTGCACTTTTAAGAGGTACATACTTTTTTATTTAATTCCAAGTCTTAAACCAAAAAGGACACTAAAACCAATCAAACTTACTTGAGCATTTTTATTAATAGGTACCATTGACTTATATAATATGGACTGCTAGTGAAATGTCACTTCCATACAATCTCTGCCCAGAAAATGACGCCAACATAACTAGCGCTCGGGGTTCATGCGAAAAATAGGTGAAACAAAATGACAACCATCTTGGATTTCTCCATAGAATGCTAGAGCCACCTATTGGGCGTGAGTGAATTTGCCAAGTGAAACGGTTGAAATCCAAATTGTTGCGGCATTGTTCACAATAGATGTCATCACGAAATTATGCTAGTTTAAATTATTAATAATAGATGGAACCAACCGAATTTTAATACAAAATCGTTTTTTCATTGTCCCATGAATTGCACAATTTTCGTATATTTATTGCGAATTAGTTGTTTATGTTGTTTTTCATTATTAATTTTAGAAATATGATGTAATAAAACTTAAGCGTATATTTCTATCGCATTTCTGATCAATAAATACTTATGATTGTCAAGAATATCACATTCACGTACATGAGAATTTAATTCATCATATAAATTTTTTTGTAGCAATTTGCTTCGAAATGTTTGGAGCAAATTCTTTTATTATAAGCTGATTCCGTGTCAATGTACTGGTCATTAAGACAGCGTATCGCCTCAACGTATCGACTCCTTGTTAAATCCATTTTTTGTACGCAATCTAAATAAAACAAAATGAGTTTTCTGCCTCAGGCATTTTGATTTTCAATCAAATCTTACCTATGGAAACAGATTTGTCCCTTTTCAGAGAAAATTAACTCATATTGCAAATTGCAACCAATTATACAACACTTAATTTTTTTATTTTAAATCTTTAATCGCAAAAACACAGTAAAGCTAACCGCAACGAAATGGAAACGTCAGATGTGAGTTTCCAATTTATTCCGCTCCGAACCACGAGAGCTAGCGCTTATGATGGAACCAACGCGAAGTTGGCTACAAGCAGTCCATATATAATAAGTCAATGATAGGTACACAAGGGGTGGGCCATCTAGTGGTTTCTTTTTTAATCATAAGTTTTTGTTGACACTGACAGCTGTTTCCCGCTCGAAATCTTGACAGAAAGCCAGTATCATAACCTCCGTGGAACGAAATGAGTCGCTTTACGCTTGAACAACGTTGGGAAATATTGAAAACTTATTTTCAAAGTGAGTGCTGTGGAAAAAAGTTTTGGCCGAAATGAAGTACCCACGGCTACGTTAACAAACCAAAATCCCGCAACTGGGGTTTGGAAAACCCGCACGTTATTGTCAAGAAGCCAATGCATCAGAGAGAGTGACAGTTTGGTGCTGATTGTGGGGCGGTGGCATCACTGGTTTTTTCTTTTCTTTGAAAATGAGGATAAGAACAACGTTTCGGTCATCGGTGGGCATTTTTCCATGTTAACCGACTTTTTTTTGTTACTAAAATTGAAAACATGGATTTGGACTACCTCTGGTTCATGCAGGATGGCGCGCCATGCCACACAGTTCATGCCACAATCGATCGTACACGTATTCCTAAAAAATAATATTATTCACATGTAACGAACAATCTGAAATTTAACCCAACCGACGTGTAAGGTTTTAAATCAATACGGCTTTCGGATTTATAAACAGTCTCCCTAAACAAAAGGGCAGATCTGAAGACGATTTATAGATTGAATCCTGGAAAATGCTGAGTTAGGTGTCTTTTATTGTAGAGTAGGTACATACTATATGTTACTATACCAAAATCTACGATTGTGACTTTGAAGCAACTTTAAAAATTAAAAAAGTGGTAAAAAAAGAAACACATTTTGAAGATACTTCTTTTTGGTATTTATTTTGTTTTAGTTAGCAAAATATTGTAAAATTATTTTTAGTTAATTTTTCATTAAATTAATGTTTTGTTGTTTTTCTTAATTTTAAAATTTAAAATTCCTATCTAATGTACATTATTTATTAAAAACTTTAGTGCTAATTAACTATACTATAATATACAGAGTTATTTCTTAAGTACCAATAGTAATTAAAATATGTATTGTAATTTATTAGCGTTTGTAAATTGGAATCTGTTTTATTTTCTTTAAAAGAAAACTTAATTTGGTTTATAGAAATTCAATAGAAAAATACGAACAGTAGTGCTTCTCAAACATTATGTACAAACCACAGTAGGATAGTCCTTTGGTTTTTGTGTGGTGTCTCTTTTAGCAAAAAACAATGCGGCGGCTAATTACTTCTATAATACTGACTTATATCAAAATAATTAAGTTAATTATAATGCATTTTTTTTACAATTTTCCTTATTATTATTATTAATAAAAATAGTGCAGAAGCTGTTACTTGGTGTTTGGCTTTTTGAGTCATGCGGATTCTTAATGTGAGATACCTACCCCCTTATTAATAAACGCTGCGTAAAAGTTATCAACTCGTTATTCAGAAGTTACGTCAAATTTTTGTATGCTATCTGATGTCTACTAGCTAACTAACTTGTGCACATTTGTTTATTAATACGGGGGCTAGTTATTATTCAATTTATTTAAAAACACTTAACCAGGAATTGCTTTCAGCACTTTTATAAGCTTTTATTATAAAAACAGAAGTAGATAAACCATTTGTCATTAAGAACCAATAAAACTAAGAAGTCAAACAGAAAGAAGTGACTTCTTGTACAATATTTTAAGTGTAGGTAAGGTAATTGAATTAATAAGTTTATTTGAACATACTTCGAGAGCACAGGATATGCAAATTAACTTGTACATAGATTGGCGTCGATACACTAGATAGGTGTCCATACTCATCCACGAAAGCGTTGCGTTAATACCCGGACAGAAGTGCGCGTAGCATATTTTGAGAAGCACTCTATCCTTATCACGGTGCGTTTTGCAAAGTTTTATGTGCGAATTAAGCTCGTGTCTAACCTAACTAAATTCGTATTGTGGTATCTTGTTAGGTTTAAGCTCTGCGCCGGGGAGTTTTTCTTGGTTTGTGTGTGCCACGTTAATATCTTAAAATTACACGGCACTGTTAAAGCTTTTTGATTGAGAAAAGTATAAATATTTGGAAATTACCTCGGTGCAGGCGGATGCCAAGAGTTCTATTTCAGTGTTGTTAAGAGGCGACAGGCTTTTCAGAAATCCATCCTCCTCGTAGCCAGGTTTAAATGGCATTTTCGCCTTAGGCCGTTCAAGTAGAAATTTAATACTTACAGCAAAGCCTGCCATATCGACAGGATATTTCCTTCCTCCGATCCATCCGTCATAGAAACCTTCTATTTTTCCATTTCGAACGATAGGACTGCTGACACCCAATTTTGTAACCAAACCAACTGGCCACATTGACACTTTTCTCGTATATCGCATCTATATAAACAATTGGTTGAAATTATTAAATATAAAAATATTAAACAGTAAACATCTCGATTTATATAGTTTTTCTAAAATTTTTGTTTCCCGACATTTTTCTTCGTCGTCGGAATGAAGGCTGCAATGTTTGCCTTCGGTCGCGGTCGTATAAGAAAACAATTACCCCCGCATTAATAAACAAATGTGCACAAGTAAGTTACTTATGTTGTTTTCCATTGGTTTCACTCGGGGATCCAGTCATTCTGAAATCCAATGGAACAGCAAAACTGCTTCTGACAGAATCCACCAAAGTATTGGTGAAATGCCAAAAAATAATCTACGGCTGCTGTCAGCTGTCTTGTAATAAATACATAAATTGCACTTGTATGAGTGCTTCTTGAGTGGATTCTGACTTCAAATCGAGAAGCGAAATTCTCTTCTCAGAATCACCAGAAGAGTATTTTTGTGCCAATGGAACCGCATTTTTTTGATTCCGGACTCTCCCGGACGCTTCTTTTTGTCCAATGGAAAACGACATTAGTAGGCATCAGATAGCATACAAAAATTTGACGTAACTTCTGAATAACAAGTTGATAACTTTTACGCAGCCTTTACGGGGGTTAAAGTTTATCTCTATAATTCTATAAAATAAACTAGCCCAATTCTCATGATTGCACAGTTGCTCCTTATTCTTAGACTAATTACGGATTTCCATGCTTTTTTCAAGTTTTCTAAGTCCATATATTAAACCCACTGTAAGCTCAACTAAATAATAAAGAATTATAGGAATCGGAGTAAATATTTGTACGATACTGAAACCATTCCATACGAGAATTAATGCCTGAAACAAAAAAAACTACCTACAGACAGTTGCACATTTCAGTAGCTGAAGAAAAGCTGAATCAACAAAGTAGGTAGGTACTATTGCGGTGAATTTTGGGAAAAAAGCAAACCTAAAGCCATGGGAGAACAAAGAACACGCAATCATATCACTGTCAAAAAAAGACTTACTTACAGGTTCGATGAAATGTGGGTTACTTACTATAATAATAAATTAAAGAGATAATTCGATTTAGACATGCCGATTGTGCGGTTGCCAGTCCCTGTTAAAGCTCGCCAAATACGACAGGTATCGGAGAAATATGATACGAAGCGAATTTTTCTACGGCAGAGGAACCACATACCATCCACATGGACAGACAACGGCAGCAGAACAGGGTTGCCAGACTTTTGGCATGTGGATTCCCCTTTTTTCATTCAAAATTATTTTGTTTCCCTTTTTTGATACCAGGTTCGGCATTATGTAAGGCGAAACGTTCAAACGTTTTCGTGTGCACGAAGAAATTTGTTTTTCTAATATAGGGCAAATCATTTGACAACAGAGTCTGACCCCTGTTTTGTCGCTTTTTTTCCCACCCACAAATGACAAATCTGTCAAACTCAAAGGCAAGTGAACTAGAAACTTGAAATATTTTTTTATAAGCAAGGGAAGAGGTGAGGGTTTCTTAAAGAAACCTTCTTTCCACCCAGTGTAAAAAATTAAGTTAAAAGCGCACGGCAAGCCCAATACCATGTTCCCACCAACGTAATTTAGCCAAACTGATTTATAAATCACGAAAGGCGTCTCCACCGAACTTTAATGGCGGTTTTCATTGAAGATCCGAGAGAATTGCCCCGAAGTTCAGAATTGCTCTTCTCAATGAAATTTGTTGGGGCACTTTTGCAACAGTACACCATTTGTGTGATTAGGTTTTCTGTTGCTACTTGTTTTCTACAGCAGACATGAATGTTTTAAACGGCCAAATCTATTTCAATTTCAGTTTAAATTTTGCACGCGTAATTGTATATTTTCGTATCACAAGCGAAAAATTTGTTTCTAATAACACAACAAACATTTCAATCTGACATTTTGCTAGTGTGTGTTGGTGAGTTCAGGGCAATTCTCTCAAATTCTCTCAAATTCTCTCAAATTCTCTCACTTCTGTCGTGTTAAGAACTGACCTGGAAGCAGTGTTGCCACTAAAATAAAATGAATCCGGTCAAATCTGACCGAATGACCGATTTTTTTTTTTTTAAATTCGGTCAGAAAATCCGGTCAAAAGATAAAATAAGATTTTTTGACCAGAATTCCGGTCAAAAATGGAATAAAATAATATATTTTAACAAAAAATATATTATATTATAATATGTATTTAACTAATCTTGGATTTAGTAAAACAAAAAACAAACAATTCATTGAAAAGCTTTGCATCACAATGTTTTGCAGAAAAAGGAACTTTTCACTCCACTTCGGCGTTTGAAACTCGTAAAACCAACACCGAAATTGCAAAATATGCTAAAACGTCTTTACTTCGGTCTTGTTTGAATGCACACACCCAGTCACAGTTGGTGGGAGTATTCAAATGAGACTGGTTTCTTGTGAGTGCGTTCATTAAGTATGGCCAAGTATTATTCAAAGTTTAGAAATCTATCCTTTATCTAGTCATAGAACAATATTATTTTTCCGGTCAAAAAAGGTTTTTCCGGTTAAAGAATTTGTTCGTTCCGGTTAGAAATCGGTTAGACCGGATTTCAAAATTTTCTCCGGTCAGAGTGAAGAGATTTCGGTCAGATATTCAAAGTTTAGAAATCTATCCTTTATCTAGTCATAGAACAATATTATTTTTCCGGTCAAAAAAGGTTTTTCCGGTTAAAGAATTTTTTCGTTCCGGTTAGAAATCGGTTAGACCGGATTTCAAAATTTTCTCCGGTCAGAGTGAAGAGATTTCGGTCAGATATAACCGGAATCCGGTCAGAATGGCAACACTGCCTGGAAGTGCACTTTTTTCTCAATGAAACATATAGAATACATAGAAAGAACACTTCTAGGTTTGATCTTTTCATAGAAAGGACAATTGGGGACGTTCAAGTATCTAGTTTAGTAAGCCTGACAGCTCTCTCACTAATCGTATCTCGGTTTTGATTGGGGGAAATCGGTCAAATGAGAAGCTGTTTCAGTTGACGTTTATGGAGGGGTAGCCGACGAATCTAGTTAAGAAATTCGTGCCTGAGTACTAAGTTGACATTTCTCATATGTGGCTGACGCAGAAAAAGTGACGTTCCCGACCAATCTAGTTTTTGCGTTGAAGTTGTTCAGCAGTTACTTCAGATTTGTGTATGCTATCTGATGTCTACTAGCTAACTTACTTGTGCACATAAATGCCGTAATATAAGTGAGTCGAAGTTAACGACTTTCGCGTTAGGTGACAACCGGCACTCAAAGCATAAGGCCAAACAATTTAAGTTTCAAATACAATAACAACCGGAAGCCCTCAAAAAGTTTAAAGACTGCAGTCATTCAAGTGCTCGACAAACAAGATTATTATCTACCAATATTTGCCATCGCAAAAGCGATAAGCCACTTCACTTATCTTCGTTGAAGTAGTATGTTACAAACAAATTCAACTGAAATCGATTCACCTAACATGCAACATTATTCGTAAATAAACTCTTCGGTATTCTCACCTGTTCGAAAATTGAAATGTCGTAAGTGTTGTCGTCGTCAGCAAAATAAAAAACTCCCTCTGTTGCATTTTCCCTCAGCCACTCCAAGCCGCGATTCCTGTTGGAAACTCCACGAGGTTTCGCTTTGTTTTTCTTTTTATACTCCTCTGGCATTGGTGCTGCAAGTGCAAATAAAAAAGTTAAATAATCTGTTTACCTTTTTTTACAGGTAAAGCTGTCAAGCGATCCACCTACCGATCAAATACTCGTATGGAATTCCGATGTGGTTTAAAGTTTTGCTCACTAAGTCTGACGTTTTGTTGGCATCTTCGATGACCAGCCACAACAAGTTGGCGACATGCTTCAGAGTGTATCCCAATCTAGTTAGTTCCGCCAGTTGTTCGGGCCGTCTATAAGTTGGCGTGATAATGTACAGTGGCGGCTGGAAGTAGATAACCAAGTTAGCACAAGTGTTAGAACTATGTACGCAATACTTTAAGCCGCAAGTGAGCTACTGTCAGTGCACAATCCATGCAAAAGTTGCAAATTAAGAGGAATTTTTATTCATGCAGTTAGTACTTCCTATAATTGAGTAGATAAGCAGCATCTTTAATCGGTGTTAATCAAAATCAGGGTTATCGGGAATAAATTCCGATGGAAATGTTTCCTTTGTCAGCAATGTAAATCAGATTGCTGAATAGGAAACATTCTCGGGGAAATTTTATTCCCGATAGGGGTGAATACTTTTGTGAGAAATTGTAAATATATACATATATCAAGTGAAAAGTGCAAATAGGCTTGTCATGCGTTTGAAAAGTAAAAACAAAAATTAATAATAAATAAAACAAAAATGTTTCTTTAAGACGATTTTGTTTATTTACGGGCAATTTTTCTGCAGTTTTGTTTTTGATTGAATGGACATTGGTGGATATGATTGTAGTGATGGGGGAGGTGGTTGTTGTAGCTGTTTTTGTTGTTGTTATTATTGTAGCACTAGGCGTGCTACTATTTACAATGGAGTTACTGTTGTTTGTCACAATAAGGGATTCTAACGAAGTTTGTGTACTTTTAACTGATACAGTTGATCCGTCTTTGACACTGTATTTTTGGAGTGATCTGTTTTTGGCTCGTGTCTTAGAAGCCTGTAAGAATGCATAATAAAAATATTGGTAGGTACTACACATGGAATTCGCTCATAAAAAAGTGTGTGTTATAAACAAATAGCTAGACGGCCCGACGAATTACTAACTCACATTCAGATTTACATGTAAGAACGCAGTGAATGGTGCAACAAATCAAATTTCAAAGTAAACACTTAAACGGTCTTTGCAACTAACCGATTAGGTATATATGGTATGAGCTTTTTTACGCTGAACGTTTTTCTATAGGTAGTTGAATAAAAAGAGTTTAGTAAATAAAAGGCTTACCTTCATTTCCTCTGATTGCATCACGTTACTGCCTTTGGACATGTGATACTGATACAATACCATGTAAAAGCATGTTGTGGCTATGAAAATGGTCAGGTACATTTTGAAGGACTTCGCTACCGCCATATTGTTTTTGTGCTTATGTTGGTTGAGCTATTGATTGAAATTACATCCAACATACATGTACCTACGTATACATAGCAATGGAGCTCGGGAGCATACTCGTTCGTTGGCCTTGAATATGAACACAATTAAAGTAGGTATATCAATAGGAACTTAAGCATAAACTACTACATAAATTATATTTCTAGAAATGTTGAAATAAGATCACGCTGGCGATAAGTAAAATTACCTATGAAATTTTTTTGACTAGCCCTAAATTGATTTGTTATCGATTTGCTTTTAAAAGATATCATCGAGTAAGCACTCCGATAGCTGACGCTGAATGAAATTTTCCATTCAGATACCGCACGCTATATTTATATAGACCACCAAATTTAAAACGACGTTTTGATTTAATTTATTTGCTGTCACTTTCCGCATTAGGGGACAGCTTTTTTTTAAATGAAATAAGCAAAGAAGAACTTTTGTTTAAATATACAAATGTGCGGAGCTAGCATAAATCAAGTATTAATAAATTTTATTTAATATTTAGCTTATGGCCACTAGGCTCTATGAAAGTAGTAGTGGTCCCAGGTTAAACCTGGGAATTGCTCCTATCTTAAAAATTGTTCACTGATGCGCACCTGAATCTTCGTTTAAATGTGTCGCCAAGGAGATATTGAAGTTTCACTATTTCCACATCGATTAGATAAATCGGATTTGTTGGGGGTTTCCCAACTCGTAGATAAAACGTCAATAAAAATAGCAGTTAAGTATGCTTTGTGCTGATTATCTTAGACGAAAGGATTATACCACACAACTGTTACAATGACCGACCAATCATCAGTACACTGGAAAATGTGGACTTTATTTTATTGGGATCATTTACGGCCATATTATTCACTTCGGGTGTAACTCAGGGTCGGCATTCTGTAAGGCGAAACGATCTAACGTTTTCGTGTGCACGAATGATTTGCCCTATTTTACACAAGCAAATTTCTTCGTGCACATGAAAACGTTTGATCGTTTCGCCTTACAGAATCTGACCCCAAGTTTATGTTCATTTTAAACCCGATCATTAATACGCATTTTTTAAACCCGAAAATTTGGTCTAAGTGAGGCTGCACTTGAGGCAGCCTTCCAGCTGCCACGCCAACCTAAACTAACCTAAATCCGAACATTTAAGCCTATGTCCGTATTATTCACTGAGAAATATGCTTAAAACCCTCTGGATTAAAGATGGATTTAAATGCGGATTTAAAACACTTTAAACCGTTTTTACTCCATTTTGTCAAATTTAACAAATAATGACATTTGTTTTTTGTTGTTTGTCGCTTGGAAATTGTTTTATTTGTAGTGTACCGATTTTAGTTTTTAGTGCATTAGTCGAATCATGGAATGGAGCCTCCAAAATGCCTCTTTCTTTAATCAGAAACATTTCTGTAAATCCAGTACATCGTAATCAACGACGCAACGTCGATGCATTCGATATATTCGGCGACGAGGGCGACAAATTGGTCTTCTGATGACGAAGGCATCAACATTTCATCCATTTTACGAATGAAATCCATTTTTTTCAACTCTTTGCTCCTTTTTATTTTCTATTTCACTTTTCTACTTTTTTTATATTAAGCGAAGAAATGCCAATATTATGAAATTGAGTTTTAACCCGAGTTAAAGTACTTAAACTGGTCGCCGGAGTGCAGTTTAAATCCATAGGATTAACCGCTGTCAAGTTTGCAAAACTGGGTTTATACTCGGGTTAAACGAGTGAACTTGGGTTTAGTTTTTGGGTTAAACTCACATAAACCCGGGTATAACCTTTAACCCGGACCAAAGGGAGTAAATATTATGGAAGTTAATTATCGCAAATATTTCGAAATATTCCCAATAACTTTGAGACTTTTGTGCTTTAAACTGAACCGATTATAATTCAAAGTGTGTCACTAGTGAGTTAAATGGTATTTACTTTCCTTGCTACTTCTTGGGGTTTTCAACAATTGCACAAATAATATGTGGCCACAAACGAAAACAAAAATGTAGAGATAATAATACTCGAGTTAGTTCTTTACTAACTTTTTTTGACTGCCACCACCAAGTTGATTTCATAAATCCCACAAACTTTTGACTCGTGATGGTTACGATCCATCAACAATTGTTCTGATTAAAACAAAAAAAAACGAGTTTATCTAATATATCAATTGAATTGCTACCACTACATGTATAGGGCCAAATATATAACACTTATTTAATAAAGATAGCAAATAAAGTTTCTGGGTTTTTGGATTTTTACCAATTTGCTCAATGCGATATCTAATTCCAGCATGACATATACTTGAACTACTATTAAGGTACTAATTCCATGTTCTCAATTATCGAGGATGTTTACTTTAAAGTGTTTTTTTTTATCTATATAGATCACTGATTTACAACAATAGTACGAGATCCAACTGTTGCTGTAAACCATGAAAATCGAGGTTAAATAAGTTTGTGTTCCACAAATTGGGAACCCCTGATCCATGTAGATCGTGTGGGTAAAATAAATAAGACTTTGGTTGCGCAGAAGGTTTTTTTTTATTTTATTGTATTGTTTTCCTTGAACTGATGATGCATTTTGGGAGATTTGAAAATTCACACCAATGTTTATCGAGTAGAATAAACACAACCGTTCCATAACCTTCAGCTGCATAAATACTAATCCACATTACAATATGTTTCCGAGGTGAGCATAGGCAAACATCTATCTCATCGGGGAAAAGATATATTTTTCTAATATTTTTCAAACTGCGTAATGATTTCAACACCGGAATAAGTTCGCTGAAACCTGCTGTCGATTACATCGAAATTTTTATCTACAGTCTTGCACAAAGGAAGTAAATTTCGATTAGATTACACCTTATTTTTATATCGTTATGAATTTCTATATAATCTACAGTGGGTTTGCCAAATTTAGGGACATTGTAATTTGTTATCAATTTTTATGTTTCGGTGTTCTTTTGGGCTTTCGTTTTGGTTCCAAGTGTACGTGGTGATTTTTATTTCACAGTCTAAAGTGCTTAAGCGTAGTACACTGCTCGAGCTAAACTAAATTTTAGCTGTTCTTCAACTTTTCTCTCCAAACATCAGGTAAAGTCCTAACTTAATTTGGACAAAGCGTACGCTGTTCTTTGAAAAAATTTCCTTCAAAAATGTAATTCTCTCTTATTTCCACTATTCCTGATTCTAGGCACTTCTCGTCCATGTAATAATTAAAAAAGCTCATCCTTGCATACTTTTCCGCAACAGAACAACAAATACACAACGATCTGTCACAATTTAGCTTGAGAAAATGTGCCGAACCATTAAATGGGCACGCTAAATTTTGACAGACACAGGTAGTACATTCTGAAGCAAAAGTTTGACTATTTAGCTCGAGCTGCGTACCACTCAGCTAAATGGGTTCGCCTAAATTTAGCCCAGCTACATTTTGGAGAGAATTTTGTATAGGAGCGAAAATTTAGCTCGAGCAGTGTACTGAGCTTTAACGGTTATTTTCCATTGTCGGCGGATATTCAAGATGGGTTTATTAACGTAAGTAATGCACTTTACTTTGTTTAAAACAAAAACGATTTTTTAACGATCTTAGGCATTCTTTCGGAACAGAATGGGTCGAGGAATGAATATCACTCGAAGAAAAGAAATGATAACGGAAATGAAAACTTTATTAATTCATTCGAGTCATTCCCAAAGACAAGTAGCTGCTGTTACGGGTGTTTCAAAATCTGTTGTAAACAGATTGAAATTATATTTGGACCAATATGGTAAGGAAACATATAAATAAGTGTTATCATCGGCCTGGACGATGCTTTGATACCCTCCACTGCATACAAGTCATGCAAAATTGGTTTTGTGAGGGAGGTATCAGAAGTACTTGACCGACAGAGCACATTTTTGATACCAACCTAACGAAGATAAAAAGAAATCCTTTCACCAAACTTCATTCGCCTATGGTAATTCCTTTGGGCGCTATCGTGCTTTCAACAGACAGACAGACAGACGGACATGGATAAATCGATTCAGAATGTGATCCTGATTCAGAATATATATATGTACTTTATTAGGTCTCCGGTGACTCTTTCTTGGCGTTACAAATGTATTGGCAAAGTGAATATACCTTCCTGTGGACGGTATAATAAATAGTTGGCGCAACAGGTCGGTAGGGGCCCGGGGCCTAGATTCTTACAACCATTCGTTTTTCTTTTTTCGCGTCCCAACTCCCAACTAATTGAGAAGCTCTTTCATGACAGTTAAACTCTCGGATGTTGGTCGGACTTTCGCAAGAGGTGGCGTAGTAAAAAAAGGTAGGAAGTAAGAATTTCGGTTTTCTCGGGATACGAACCTGGGACCCCTCGCTTATAGCCCAACACACTAAGCCACTGCGCCGGAAACACATGATTTTCTCAAAATCATTGACTAATAATTTGGCAACCCACTGTATATTGGTTTTTTATTAAGCCCGTAGGAGACTACATTTTTCTCTCATTTCTATTCCATTAAAACATGTTGATAAGTCAGCTGCGTGCAAAAGACACTAAACTGACTAAAGGGGTAGCAATTGTTTGCAAAGCAGCCACAAATTTTCAAATGAATGTTTTTTTTTTTTCAAATACCATGAAAATGGCAAAAAAAAGCTCGCACCTAAAATTAAAATTTCGGTTTAATTTTTCGAACTGCTCTTGTTTCATTTTACGAGTCTGAAGAATACAAAAAAAAGTCTAGTTTCATACGGACGATCACACTAAATAGCCGTGACCGAAAGAGACGGCATTACCAAAAGGTTTGTTTGACGTGGGCCCTAGCGCGCACTAGTGCGCACTGGGTTAACCCTAATGCGTTCGATATAGCACTGAATTCGCCCTGGTACTGAAAACCTGTGTTTGACATGGCTTCTAGGGCACCCTAGTTGTGCCCTGAACTGACCCCAGTTAATTTGTGGGGGCAAGAATTCAGTGCTGACTTTTGCTGTCATTTCATTTTCAAACTCGTCATATAAGTATATTGCGAACACTTTTATCAACTATTTTCAATATGGAAAACCCAAATTCAGAATTTAGTTCACTCATTTTTAACTATAAACGGGAAAAAGTGTTACCAAAAGATAAATATTTGTCAATATCAACAGCTGACAGACTTCAGGGCAACTTTTTGCGTTCGACATAGAAGTCGAATTTTCAGGGTAGTGCAGGGTTTTTGACAGGCTTGAAAATTAACTGACATTTCTCAGTGCGCACTAGTGGGCACTAGTGCTAGCCACGTCAAACAAACCTAAACACTCAAAAAACGTGACACTTTTTTTGGTCGGCCATCTTGTTTACGTGGTAGGAACTATGGGAAAGCTATGAATGTGGATATTTTTATAGATGGCTAACGATAACGCGTCTAAGCCTTACTTATTTTACTTAACATGACGTGGTATGATATTAAAAAATCGCTATCTTTAAATCGATAAAAATGTGGTGGGTGTTGATTTGCAATATCTGCCATCGGTGCCTGATTTTTTAATACCGCATACCTATTTCGATGAATATTTGATTATATTTATAACAAAACCTGGCTTTGCGTCAGTCCGAATTGCATCGTTTGGAAGTTGCGTCATTTAAAAATTGTAGTGGTTTCAAAGCTGTTTTTATTTCAGTTTGCGTTTTTGTTATTCCTTTTTTTTCATTAATTTATTTGTAAAAAGGGGATTAACCAAAATTAAGGCTTACGAGTTTAAACTTTACGTGAAGTCAATCAGTTTGGAGAAATACATCTCTTCTCTTCTCTATATACAAGGTGGGCCAAAAGAAGTCATCCGATGTTGTTTGGCTCTCATTTTTTTCTAAATGAAAAACTTCGCTTCTGTTTTTTGATTATGTTTATCTGAACCTTTAGAGTTTTATTGGTCAAGTCGAGAAGATGATATCGGCCAAATGGGCGCCCACCTGTATATAAAAGAGAGTTGCAAAAGCGTTGTGACTTTTCAACTCACGAACGGTCAAACCGATCTCTATCAAATTTTTAGAGTTTGTTTGTATGGTCGTGTAGTTGGTTTATCTAAAGTTTGAACGAAATTGGTCAACGCGTTCGTGAGTTATGTCAACACCTGATTTTGTCCATATAAGAAAAAAACGTAGGCGCCTACGAGCGTGTGCTTATGCTGCGCTGGTGGCAATGTGAAATTGCCCGTTTTGACTCACTGATGAACAATGTGTTTCAAGCGACAAAGCGACATCAAGGGCAAATTCAAAGGAGAGGATGTCCTTTTCCCACGAATACCGATTATTCCAACTGATCTTCCACTCCTATTCAAGCGGATTCAGTTCCCCGTTCGATTGGCTTTTGCGATGAGAATCAATAAATCGCAAGGCCAATCGTTGGAAGTCTGTGGGATTAATCTCGAATTTCCCTGTTTTTCGCACTTTGCCTGTCTTCGTTGTCTGTTTTTGAGCGGATTTTGACACTTTCTACAAATCTGCTCCATCTCAGAAGGATATGTGCAGAAAATCGTAAAACAAGAAGTTCAACAGCATTTCTACTCATGCAGCACAAAAACAATGGGGACGTTCATGTATCTAGTTTAGTAAGCCTGACAGCTCTCTTACTAAGTTTATCTCGGTTTTGATTGGTCGAAATCGGTCGAGAGAGCAGCTGTTTCAGTTGACGTTTATGGAGGGGTAGCCGACGAATCTAGTCAAGAAATTCGTGACTGAGTACTAAGTTGACAGTTCTCATATGTGGCTGACGTAGAAATCCTGACGTTCCCGACCATTCTAGTTTTTGCTTTCAGGTTGCATCTCATCCAGGCCAATCTAGTCGACTTAAGATGACTAGATTCTTGAATGCGGCCAATCTTTGTTTGACAGATAGGAAACAACTTTGACGAATTAAATATAAAATTTACTAAAGGTATGCAACAGTGTTGTTATATCGTGAGATTTATTTTTGTGGAATTTTAAAAGGGAATTTGAGTATGGTAAAAAGGGAAAAATTACCACGCTTTGTGGGATAAATGAAGAGAGAGTACTAAGAACACTGGTATGCAAGTCTTTATTCTGCAACAATTGCAGACATTATGTACATAAAAACAAAACAGAGGAAAAATATTCGAAATAAGGTTCAACAATATAAATGTCAATCTTCCAATTCATTGGGGGGGGAAGAAAAACATCAGAGGTTATTATTTATTTCAATAATGAAAGTACTTCACGGTATTACTAAAACACAACCTGTAAGGAAAGCAACCACAAATATTGCGTATAGCATATATAGGCCCAACTTCTCACTATCATTTCGCCATTATAGAAAATAACACAATCGCCGTACACCTACCATTAAAAGAATAATCATAATAATATTATCGATTTATCTATACTTTCAGGTGCGGAGATACGTTTTATTTCATCATATTTGACAAACCTACTTACAGAAATGGAAATGGTAATAGTAATAAAGGCGGTTAGTTCCTAATGACACTTATTGTTCCATTCCAAACTGAACCTAAAAGTGAAAGCCTATTTCTATACGTAACTACAAACGAGTACACTAATCTAGATAAACAAGAAAATATAAATAATATTGTCCTTTGTGTGGTACCGTTGAAAAGCCAAAGTCCAACACACCAGCGTGTTTCGTATATGAATCGTATATGTGACGCCGTGCAATGTGAACAGAATGTTTAGTATCATGTTTGTGTGTTTTTAATTAGGGCATGCCCCAAATGAGGCTACTTGCGTCAATATGACCACTACTAGCTTTGAGTTAAATCCAATAGTAAAATTCATATTTTTATCACATAGTATTCTTTCTGTAAGGAAAAATGTCACAAGTTATACATTGTACTAAATATCTTTATATCCTTGGATTCTAGCAGGAAAATGTCAGAAAAGTTATTTCTATTCGTAGCTACCTGACTAGAAAATGTTTCGTTGATATTTATTTTGTTTTGTTGATCTAATCGACGCCTAAGTTCGGCCATTGCATTGAATAGCTCAGTGATAAAATATGGGATTTGTGAATTTAATGATGCAAAACAACAAACAAAGGGTGGGCCATCTAGTGGTTTCTTTTTTAATCATAGGTTATTTTGACACTGACAGCTGTTTCCCGATCGAAATCTTGACAGAGAGTCAGTGTAATACCGAAATGAGTCGCTTTACGCTTGAACAACGTTGGGAAATATTGAAAACTTAATTCCAAAGTAAGGGCTGTGTAGCCCAAACAGTGGGTTTTTATAAAAGAAAAGATTTTGGGCGAAATATCATCTTTTCTGAAGAGGCGCATTTCCATCTCGGCGACTACATTAACAAACAAAATTCCCGCATTTGGGGCTCGGACAACCCGCACGACCAATCTAGTTTTTGCGTTCAGGTTACATCTCATCCAGACCAATCTAGTCGACTTAAGATAACTAGATTCTTGAATGCGGCAAATGCAACAGAGAGAGTGACAGTTTGGTGCGGATTGTAGACTGGTGGCATTATTGGACCATTTTTCTTCGAAAATGAGGCTGGGAACAACGTTACGGTCATCGGTGGGCGTTACAGCCGTTAACCGACTTTTTTTTGTTCCTAAAATTGAAAACATGGATTTGGACTACCTCTGGTTCATGCAGGATGGCGCGCCATGCCACACAGTTCATGACATAATCGATCTTTAACGCACCAAGTTCCTAAATCGTTCTATCAGCCGTCTTGGCGATGTCAATTGCCGTCTCGGAGCTGCGATTTAAGCCCCTTTGGACCGTTTTTTTTTTTGTAGGGAACCGTGAAGGACCGATTCAAGCACTTAGGGCCAATATCATCCAAACAATCCGTGAGCTACAGCCCGAAACCAACAAAAAGGCCTTGGAAAATTGGAGTGACAGAATGCGCTACTGCGAAGCCAGCCGAGGTGGCCACTTGAACGACGTTTTGTTCCATAATTAATGGGAATGTTTTGCTCTTACTAGTATATGGAAAAAAAATTCATTTTGTTAATTTTATTGCATTTTTAAAAGGAAACTTGTATTTGGCCCACCCTGTACTGTACGATACGACACACGACAGTGCTAACTATTGAAATTATCTGCATAGAGATGAAAATATCGCTCCTCAGACTCTGTCCGTTCCATTAAGACACCCAAAACCTAAACTGACTAAGCATAGCTCATAAGTCACCGGTGAATATTTTTGTTCTATTTCAATTGAAAGCTCGATCAAGTAGGACTCAAATTGGCATGCTTTTTCTTACGCATTTCATCGGACTTAAGTGTGAGTCTTATTTATCAGCGTAGCGTTCAAACAAAAAGAAACAATAAATTTTGTCTCTGGTCTGTTGTGTTATGCCTACTTCCTGTGCGATAAGAATAAATTGTGCGGTGATTGGGCAAACACTGCTTCTCTGATTACTGTTTTTGGTTGTACAATGTACACGCCTTTAATGATTTGTATAAAACAGCGTTTAAGGACTTGCACTCAGAAAATGATGGATTCAGTGATCGTTTGCGATAAACCCAAAACTCGAATCAGGGAACAGTTTTTTGAAATGTCATGTCGGAGAGGTCGATATTACGCATTTTTTAGATCGCCAATGTCAGTTAATAGGTTTAGTATGTAAAGACCATATAACTGTGCTTATACGAGTACCTACAAACTTGTAAAAATGTTTGATTTAAGCACTCAAGTCACCCAGACCCGTTTGCTGATACTTCTCATAGCGATTTAAGTTACACGTAAATTACTAAAAGTGATACTTATTGGTTTGCCACAAAATCAAAGTTTGTCATAAGTGAGACTAAGTGGAACTTATTTTATGGGGAAGAAATAGTAGGCCATTAAGCACTTGGACAATTTTAAAGGTTAGATTATGTTTTTAAATGACATTGGAGTGAATTGTAGCGCAATCAAAAATAGTTCTTGCTTTACACAAATTAAAATACCGAAATTGACTTTGAATTGATATATTAGCCCTGTTTTTTTAGCTTCGACCTCAGCAAATCAACAACTACGCACTACTTGACACTTCGAGACTCGCTGTAGTTGCTGTAATAAGTGTGCTGAAAATCCTACTTTACTTTGCTTTGCTGAGATCGAAGCTCAAAAAACACACCTATTGTTAGAAGCCAGAAATTTTCTAACAGAATATGCTAAATTAAGAAATAAATATGCTAAGTTATATGGATTAATAACGAAAAATAAGAAAAGGTTAAAAAAAATAAGCAAAAACAATCTGAAATTGAATCGAACAGCAATTCACTGCTCACGGTCAGTTGACTTTTAATTTGAATTTCGTTTTTGAAGTTTGAAACTTTGACAGCTGATTGCTCAAATTGGCAAATTTTCCGTCAATTATTTGTGTTGAAAAAATACTACGAATATGTATTCTAAGGCACAAATATTATAGTCTTTGCGTTTTTATTTTAAAAAATAAAAATATGCTAGATTGCATATAGCACATTTTAATTATAAAGGGTGTTTTTTTTAGAGGTTGGTTTTTCGAATAGAGATAAAACTGACATTTTGTGGTCTAATGTGGCAACTCTAATGTCATTTATGTTCAGTTTGGTTTGCCATTTCATCATGGACAGGTTGACAAATGAACAACGCTTGCAAATCGTGCAAATTTATTTCGAAAACAATGGTTCAGTTCGCGAAGTTTACAGCAAGCTCCGTTAATTTAATGGTCGACATAATCGTCCATCAGAGCAATTAATTCGGTTAACCATGGCTCGTTTTCGCACTACGTTTACTCTATGTGGTAATACGCATCCGCAGAGACGTCGAACAGTGCGCACCGAAGAAACAATTGCCGCTGTAGAGCAAAGTGTTGAAGAGGACCCGAATGAATCGATTCGCCACCGTGCACAGCAATTGGCCATGATAACCGACTATTTCGTTCCCGAATTGGATGGCATGAATGTGGCTGGGATGTGGTTCCAACAACACGGCGCTACATGCCACACAGCGCACGTCACAATCGATTTATTGAAGGAAACTAAATAATTTCGCGGAATGGACCTGTCAATTGGCCACGATTGTGTGATTTGGCACCATTGGACTATTTTCTTTGGGGATATGTGAAGTCGCTCGCCTACGCCGACAAACCAGAAACGTTAGGGGCCTTGGAAGCCGACATACAGCCCCATGTGTTCGAAAAAGTGGTTGAAAATTGGACCTCTAGACTTGGCTTCATTCGAACCAGCCGCGGCGGCCACATGCCCGAAATCATATTTAAACATTAATGGCATAAAATTATCCTTCCAATAAAGCCAAATTGATGGACATTAAAACGATTTTCTTGTGTTTTATTTCAATTCGAAGTTCTATACCTCTAAAAAAAACACCCTTTACTTTATAATTTAGAGTTTAAATGTACTAGATTTAGCATAAAAAAATGCTTAAATGGCACCACTGGTTGGAAGACGATGTAGAAGTATTGGGCCTCATTGAAGTGGGTGTTCGTCGTCAGATTAACGATAGAAATAGAACAGCCTTATTTCAATGAGTTTTTCTGACTTCATTCTATTACTTTATATTCTCTAGAAACAATTCCATCGCACACATTAACCAGTTTTTGGTAGCTCTACGATTTTTTGCGACTGGGAATCATCTTCTAAGTATTGCTGATTTTGGTGGGATGCATGTTTCCACTGTTTTAAGGATGGTATACTAACAGTTTCAACGGAAATCGCAAAACTTTATCGAAAATATATCAAATTGCCAGCTACATCAGCTCACTTTTATTGGGAATAAAATTTCCCTGGAAATGTTTCCCATTCATTTCCATCGGAATTTATTCGCGATAACCCTGGCTGAGTTTTCACAGGCCAAACTGGCTTTTTTTGCATCTTTTGCATTTTTCCCTCTATTATATTGATGGAACTCATCTTAAAATTCAGTCCAAGTATTCATTGATTTTCTGCATATAAAATTCAAATTATTTTTTGGTAGATTGGAAGGCAAAATATTCAGGAACAGAAAAGGCTACTTTTCAGTAAATGTCCAGGGAATATGCACTGCAAACATGATGTTTACTGGTGTGGTTACAATGTGGCCTGGTTTTACACATGATTCCACAATATTTTACAGTGGCAGAGCAATGGACAAGTTAGAGAGTCCAGATTTCTGTCCAGAAGACTGCGTTAAAACAATAGTTCTATAACATATTCAATTATGTAAGTTAATTCAAACATAGGTAAACCCGCAAAAAAACGTACTCGATGACACCATTACTCAATCCCACTTCCAACTGCATAATGAATCCTAAAAACGAACAAGAGGTCCTATCGAAAAATCTTTCGGAATACTTAAAAGACGAATTCCCGTATACTAGCTTATGGCCGTCATTTCACGTTTGCGCACTGAAATGAAACTCATTTGAAGTTTATTTGACATTTAGCAATAGGGTAGTTCGCGACAATGTCAGTGTCAAATGAGAAGAAGAAAAATCGAAGTGACAGCTAAAAAACTTGTAGGAAAACAAAACGGATTTTGTATGGATGTAGTCTAATTATGTTAAAAAATTACTGAAAAGTGCATAAAAAAGTGCAAAAAACAAGATAAAAGCGTTGTTAAATTAAAAAGTTTTGTTTATTAAACGTATTTGCTAACAACTGAGAAGTTAAAGTAATGCCAATTCTGCGCTTTTCAACAATATTTGAACAAAACACTACTCTGGCCATTATAAACCAGCTTTGTTATCCTACAAGTTTTTTTGACGTTTGAGCAAAAAAGGTAGCCCATCTGTGAAAGGATGGGCTTCGCGAAACACTCTATACAGCAAAATTTGCTGTACTTTAAATTATTTTCATCTTAGCAAAGTGCAACTTAAATATTTTCTTACAACTGAAAATAAAATAAATTAAGGGCCGTTTGCTGATACGACTCATAGCGAATTAAGTTCGACATAAACTCTTATGTGACAGTTTATGCCCTAGAAAAAGTAGCCCATAAGTATTTAAGTAGAACTTAAATCGTTAAGAGTCGTATAAGCAAACGGCCTGAAGTTGTACAAAGAACTTAAGGTAAACTTAGTTATGACACAGATTTAAGAACAGTATATCAACAAACGGGCCTCAAAGCCGTATAATTTAGAATGCAAATGATGATTCACTGCTTCTGGACAACTGCGTCACCTCTGGCATAGAATGGTAGATGATTTCCCACGTTTGTGAGAAGCAAAGGCTAAGGTCCAATAAGGACCTGTTGCGCCAACTTAAATTTGCACTATTTGTCTTTATACGCTTGAAGCGTAGTACGCTGCTCGAGCTAAACTTATGGCGTTTTCGATTGAAGAAAAGATTTTCCCTTTCTATGAAAAGATCAAATCTAAAAGTGCTTCTTTCTATGTTTCATTGCAAAAAAAGTGCACTTCCAAGTCAATTCTTAACACGACAGAAGTGTCCGGAATATTTTGAGAGAATTGCCCTGAACTCACCAGCACACACTAGCAAAATGTCAGATTGAAATGTTTGTTTGTGTTATTAGAAACAAATTTTTCGCTTGTGATCCGAAAATATACAATTACGCCAGGCACGTAGCCAGGGAGGGGCTTGAGGGGCTGAAGCAACCCCCCCAAATGCACTATAGACAGCCGAAAAACTCGACTTCTTTGCCTCTGTGAAACAAGATTCATTGAAATTCATGATGACAGTATTATTTCCTTTGTAGAGCTCTTCAAATGCTTCTCTACAAGTCTTGAAGAAATAACGAGCAGAACGTGGGCGATGTCTTCGGAAGCATAAGACCTTTTGGCAGCGGTCCGCAAAAGCGATTTCCTAGTAAGCCTTATTGTACGCGAAAAACTGTTCAGTCTAACGCTGCCTTTATCAGTTTTCCTACAGAACAGATTCTTAGATTTCGTTTCTGCAATCGACCGCACAAAACAAGTTCTGAATTCTCAAGAACATCAGAGAAAATGATGACGAGGCTTTTCAATCCGCATCCCAACTTGCCGAGGACTTATTTCAAGTTGAATTAAGAGCTCCAAAAACTTCAATGAAACAAACAATGCCTTCCAATCCAGAAACTTCTTCTACTGAAGCCTAGTTTAGAGTGTCTATACTGATTCCTTGCATATATTCGTTAATTACAAAATCTTACGGACAGATTCATGGTCAATGAAGACGTTCTACCATCGTTTCAAGCTCTTCTCCCAGGTTTTGCTGCAGTTGAGCTAGTGAACGAATCGGAAAGGCTAACTTGTGGCTTTGATGATACAATTTCGTTGTCAGCTGTGAAAGCTGACATTTATATTTACTGCAGAAAACAAAACAAAAACAAGTAGCAACAGAAATCACACATGGTGTCTACCACTGTTGCAAGAGTACTCCAACGAATTTGGTTGAAAAGAGCAATTCTGAACTTCGGGCAATTCTCTCGGATATGCAATGAAAAACGCCATAAATTTTATCTGGTCTCAAACTTTTCTCTCTAAATATCAGGTAAAGTCCTAGCTAAATTTTGACATAGAGTACGCCGTGGATAAGTGTCACAGAAAACAGCTGTTCTTTGGAAGTACTTCCTTCAAAAATGTAATTCTCTCTTATTTCCACTATTTCTATTTCTCGTCCATGTAATAATTAAAAAAATTCACCCTTGCATACTTTTCCGCAACAGAACAACAAATACACAACGATCTGTCACAATTTAGCTTGAGAAAATGTGCCGACCCATCAAAGGGGTACGCTAAATTTTGACAGACACAGGAAGTACATTCTGAAGCAAAAGTTTGATTATTTTGCTCGATCTGCGTAACACTCAGCTAAATGGGTTCGCCTAAATTCAGATCAGCTAAATTCTGGAGAGAATTTCGTATGGGAGCGAAAACTTAGCTCGAGCAGTGTACTAATTAATGGAGCAAAAAGAAAGTATGTATTTTTATTGTTAAGAGGAATACATCAACTCTAACGTGTATTGAGAGTGAAATTTCATAACCATACATATTTGATTCGAAATCCATTTGGTGTGTCTCCCTCCTTTTTATTTAAATGCATTTTTGGGAAGCTAAAATATCATGACGTCTACGACAGACTTTAGAGTGAATCAATTTTAAACTACAGTCGAATCCCTCCAAGTCGAACCTCCTTCCCTCTAACTCGAGCTAATTTTTATCTCCCGTGAAAATTCGACTCGTCTGTACAATCTTTTCTTATAACTAAGCAACATATGAAAACATTCGATAAATTGTACCTCTTGTCCGAAGTGCGTTTTTATTCCAGGTGATCCAGTCTAAGTCGTTTGTCTCTTTACATTTGCCACCGATTTCGTTTGATCTTTCTCCAATTAGCATAGATTAACGACTACAGATTGTTTGTCGCATGAGATACGTGTATTTCAAGGTGTAATTCATATTATGCACCCAATAGTAACCGCAAAAGTAGTACCACGCGAATAAATATTAATTTCCACATACACTCACGTTTGTTTTGCAAGTAAGTGCATATCTGAAGATATGTATCGTAATCAAAACAAAAAAAAAAAAAACTAAGAATATACAATTTCACTATTGGGGTTAACAATTTACACTCACGCCAATTTCGAGAATTGGTTTTCGCATATAGCGGTTTTTATATAAACGTTGTAAGTACTCAATTTGAACTGCAACAATATTTATCGCGAACAAAAAAACATTATTCGCCCTTCTCTTGATTATAGATCCGAGCTGTAAAACAACAACAAGCAGTAATTCGATGAGACAGAAGGACTCCACAATGTCGGCGACATAGTACGAGTATCTGTGCCAAAGAGTATGTTATGTTGCAGGAAAAAAAAGAAGAGTTGTGGGCGATGTAGGATATCCGCAATGAGTAGTCTATCTGGATTCAAAGTTTTCAAGGTTACATCTCTTGCATTTTCACAAGTAAAAATAGCTGGGCAACTTATTTCGCCTTATAGATGGCACATTAGTAATTATTTTCATTTGCGTAGGGATATTCCAATAAACGTTTCGATATAACGTAGGTAGGTACAATCCTTTCGGCGAAGTAAACACTAGAAGAAATTAAATTCCTTCCCAGTCAAAACTTTCACAATAGATACACACAGTTGAATACTTTAAAGCTTAATACGCGTATGCCAAGGGTTCTTATAGTTATAGGGGTTGTGATTCGAATGGCTTTGTTTAAGGACTGCTGTTTCGCAATAAAAAACAAATTGTGATAAAATAAAATATAAATTCGTCGGAAAAAATGGGTATGCGCGTTTTCATCGGTTGGTATCTCGATACTAAGCTAAGCTATGTTTTCCATTGCCGCTGTGTGCAATAATCGTCGTCGTTCTACCAGATATGGCGGAACAGCCCAGGCGCAGTTCAGTCCACAAAATTGACAACTGATTTGGTCTGCATGTGTGCGTTGGACGTTCCGGCGAAGAGAGTAGGTATCCATATACACGCAAGTCGAGACCGAGAGTGCCTTAGGTTTAGGGTGAGCTGAGGAAGGTTCATTATTCATGCTCAAATGTAGTTCTTCTGTATATAAAATTCGGTCTCATAATTACTATTTCAACCACACAGCAACTAGAACTACTGTGAGTGAGAGTGCCGGAGAAAACAGCTGGGTATAGCACATGTTCTTTTTAATCCCACACAAAAGAAAAAAACAAATTTAAATAGGGGCAGAACTCGATGTTCTCTATTAAAAATTTCGAATTAGAAGGCAAGCAAGTCTGCTTCTGCTTCTGCTTGTCATCAGGGATGTTTAATGGGGGAGAGAGTATTTGACTAGCAACGGTTTGTTATCGCTAGCTGCTTGCTTGTTGAGTGGTAAAATATAAATAAATTCAATTGATTGGTAGCAGTTGACTTTGTTTTTTTTTTTATGTTCAAAACTGCACTCTTTGTTGTTTTTCTTTCTTATATTTATTTGGCGAATTCACATTTCTCGTGATTTTACATGAGAACACAATAGTTCCATTGTCATTCAGTTTTAGTCCATAGTCGGGAGATAAACACGCAGTATGACGCTCGCAGTTGTGATTACTTTAAGTGGTAAATGAGTAAATTCAGTGCAAACAATTGAAATGTGGGCGTCATAATAAAACCGTCGGCGTCGTGTCGTTTGAATTCAATGCAAAATATTTAGTACAATCTTTTTTACTGTTGGATGTTGGGTTCTGAGAAGAGCATAGCACACCAATTACCTAGTTACTCGTCTGTTTGTTACTACCAGTAAGAGATTGCGTACGCAGAAGAAACAATTCCAAGTCCGATCAGGGAAAAATAGAATTTTGTCTAAAATTAGGACTAGGAGAATATACACTCAGTGCCAACAATAGGTACAGTAAAACCGTTGCGTCGGAGTCTTTTGAATTGTAGAAACAACTGTTCAATTTCATCAAGCATCATGGCGAATTTTGAATATAGGTAAAAATAATTTCATCCACATTGTGGAGTTCAAAATAGGACACGTCTTTATTGTTTGAATCTTCCAGGAAACATCGACTGCACCACACCAGGGGACAGAGTCCGTACAACAATAATCGTCGGAACGATGTCGTTTTTGAAACTTTGATGACCATAAGAAGTTATATTCGGCCCGAATTTGTTTCACTATCGTCAGCTTTCATTACATTTGTGGGAAATGAATGAATGATGCCATTATGTATGGAACTCGATTTCTTTTGCATGGCCACCACGGGCACGATTGCAGAAGTCCAGACTCTGAACCCAATTTTCGACGGTTTTCAAGCATAAATCGGCCGATACTGTTGCAATTTCACGTTCGATATTCGTACGAAGTTCATCAATCGTCGCTGGCTTGTTGGCATAGATCATAGACTTGACGTAGTCCCACAGGAAATAGCCTAACGGCGTCAAATCGCATTTCTTGAGATAACACGTTCCCCAAACTTGGTTTCCAATAAATTGATTGTGATATTCGCTGTGTGGCTTGTGCCGCCGTCCTGTTGTAACCACATGTCCTCCAAGTCCATATCATCCAATTGGGGCCAAAAATATTCGGCTATCATTGAACGGTAGCGATTCCCATTCACAGTAAAGTGCCAGTCTTGATCATCACGGAAGTAGTACGCCCCAATGACGCATAAACCACACCAAACCGTATTTTTTTCTGTATGCAATGATGACTCATGGAGTACGTGTGGATTGCTGCCTGACCAATATTTTGTTTATTGACGAAGCCATTCAGCCAGAAATGAGCCTCATCGCTGAAGATGATAAATTGGACGTAGCGCTCTTAACGTTGAGGCCACTGACTCCGAATTTCGGTAGTAAATTTTAATAATTTCGACTCGTTCTTGGCTCGTATATCTTTCCATCATGAAATGGCAAACCTTACTGAAGAGAAATGTCAAAAGAGCGCCAAGAAATTCGGCGTCGTTTGCTGTCCCTGTCGCTCTACTTTTGTAGCGTCCCTATTGAAAAACCCTTTATATCGTTTCGACGATAATCGTCTGAAAAATGATCACGGAATGAGTGCCCAGAACTACAATTTGATAGGAACTTCCAGGTCTCCATTCGCACTAGATTATTCCGGGAGGAAGAAGCATTCCTGGATGATGAATCGATCGACTTTTTTACAGATGGTTCGAAAACTGTGGACGGAGTTGGTGGCGGTGTCTTCTCCGACAGACTAAATCTTAGATTCCCCTTCCGTCCTCATGATCACTGTAGCGTTTTTCAGGCGGAAATAATGGCGATAAAAGAAGTCTTATCTTGGCTGAAAGAAAACGTGATATCTGCTAAAGATATCCGTATCTTCTCGGATAGTGAAGCTCCTATCAAGTGCCTGGAATCGGTCTCTACTAATTCTAAATGGTTGCAATCAATTGTGACGGCGCCCATTTGGCCGATATCATCTTCCCGTCTTGACCAATAAAATTCTAAAGGTTCAAATAAAATTAATCAAAACACAGAATCGAAGTTTTTCATTTAGAAAAAAAATGAGAGCCAAACAACATCGGATGACTTCTTTTGGCCCACCTTGTATAACAGCCCAAGACTGTCGTTCGTCTCTCAAAGAGATGGCGGAGCAGTTCAATATTCACCTCTGTTGAATGCCGGGGAACTCGCCAAACACGAAACAACACTACCTATGCTTATCCAGGTAAGGATTCCTTAGGTATCCCAATCGCTACTTGTAAACTCACAATAAAACTGGATGCTACCGAAAGAACAAATCTTAGTTGGACAACTGGCTCGACAAAACAGATCTGCCCAAAGCTGACGTTCTAGGCATCTAATCTCTCTCGATACAATAGGTGTCATCACAGGACACTGTCTCATAGCATACAAAAGAGCTTGGCGTATTATCTAAGGATTTTTGCAGCAGCTGTTTTGACGAGGAGGAGGAAGAAACTATTCTCCATCTTCTCTGTACGTATCCGGCTCTCTCACAAAGACAAAAGCTTCATATAAAGGGTGTTTTTTTTAGAGGTTTAGAACTTCGAATTGAAATAAAACACACGAAAACCGATTTAATGTCCATCAATTTGGCTTTATTGGAAGGATAATTTTATGCCATTAATGTTTAAATATGAATTCGGGCATGTGGCCGCCGCGGCTGGTTCGAATGAAGCCAAGTCTAGAGGTCCAATTTTCAACCACTTTTTCGAACACTTGGGGCTGTATGTCGGCAATAACGCCACGAAAGTTGGCTTCCAAGTCCCCTAACGCGTCTGGGTTGTTGGCGTAGGCGAGCGACTTCATATATCCCCAAAGAAAATAATCCAATGGTGTCAAATCACACGATCTTGGTGGCCAATTGACAGGTCCATTCCGCGAAATTATGCACTCATCGAATGTTTGCTTCAATAAATCGATTGTGACGTGCGCTGTGTGGCATGTAGCGCCGTCTTGTTGGAACCACATCTCGTCCACATTCATGCCACCCAATTCGGGAACAAAATAGTCGGTTATCATGGCCAAATGCTGTTCACGGTGGCGAATCGATTCATTCGGGTAAACATAGAGTAAACGTAGTGCGAAAACGAGCCATGGTTAACCGAATTAATTGCTCTGATGGACGATTATGTCCACCATAAAATGAAAGGAGGCGAACTGAACCATTATTTTCGAAATAAATTTGCACGATTTGCAAGCGTTGTTCATTTGTCAACCTGTCCATGATGAAATGGCAAACCAAACTGAACATAAATGACATTAGAGTTGCCAGATTTGGCCACAAAATGTCAGTTTTATCTCTATTCGAAAAACCAACCTCTAAAAAAACACACTTTACTTAAAAAAAACAACGTTAGAGATTGTTGTAAGTAACTCAGTAATGGACGTTGGTTATAGAAAGCCAATGGTGTGGGCCCTACTCTTGTTCCGTAAAGTAAAATTTTTCAAAAACGAACCTTTTCCGCTCTGTATTTCGAAAGTGGAATGAAATTTACTTGTGGCGCATTTCCGAAATTATTACAGAGTACTTACTTAAAAGTGGAAAGGGAAAACTATTTCGAATGGGCCGAAATAGAGAGTAGGGCCCCTGGGCACTCAGTAAGCGAATTTCTATTTTCGGTTGATTATGCCACTAGCAAACTTTGGTAACACTGAAAAAGTATGCAAGAAAATCTATTTTCATCAATAGGCTGGTTTTCTTTTAAGCTCCGATCACAGCAAAGCAAAGTAAAGTAGAATTATTCTCAACACGCTATTACAACATCTACGCTCTACATGACACTTCGAGACTCGAAGTAGTTGTTAGAATCGCGTGCTGAAAATCTTACTTTACTTTGCTTTGCTGAGATCGAAGCTCAAAAAAACACGCCCAATATAATCACCCTCTTAGCGACCTTTATCGATTTACGATACAGAAAAGAAAAGAAAAAAAACAGAGACAAACATCACTCAAATTCGGTTTTTGGTTTATTCTTAACACTATAGAAGTATAAAAGTCTTATTACAAAATATAAGTAACTTACATACACACATTTGCAATTTGTTGGTTTTTTTTTTGTAAAAAACTATAGAGAGTATCTTTGACGAAGACATCTAGCATTATGTCAAATATGAGCAAACCTATGCTTAGGGATCAACGAATGAAATCATAATGTATCTTGTTCCGCTGGTGGTTCTGAGGCCCTCGTGGAAATGCGTGAGGCGTCCCGGATGCAAGAGCATCCAACCCATTTTAGTTGCAGTGATGGAGCAGTTGTATCTTAGGAATTTACACCCACCACCCTCGTAATCGATGCCAGCACGATTTAATGCTATGTTTATGGTGTATGTTGATGAGTCATGATGTGGCCTTAAAAAAGGCTGTTCGTCTGGTCGATAACGAACTACAAAGTTCATGAACGAACGTGGCGGCTGATAACAAATGATATCATTTAAATATAATCTTTGGAGAAATGCTGAAGCATCGAGCTTACGTTATGGTAATATCCAGTAAAGACAGCTTCTTGCAACGGGCGCACATATAATTGGAGAAATTTCAGCCACAGAGGGTCCAAGCCGACTTGTTTCATATGAATGTCACGCGTTGGAACGGCTTCATACCCACCTTCCAAACGGGCATCCTACAAGGATCGTTAGAATGGATTCAATTTACACATAAAATGTGTGCCTCTATACTAACCTTGTTGGAACCATCTGACCACTTTCCATAGTGTTCTACGATCGCAACCATATCCTGACAGAAACGTTCTGTGCCTATGCGGAGCCAATACACATCAGGGCATGGCTGAAGGAGGGTTACGTTTGGCTTTAGTTGATTTTTGTATTCGGGATGGATGTAGCGCTGCTCCCAATCCTTTTGATTCGTAAATAGTGTGTAGAAGTCTGGTCGGGCAACGGTTGTGTCGAAATTGTCACAATTCACTAAATGCGCGTAGTCTCGGTCGTTAATTACGTACATAAATACTCCCTAGTTAGGTAACAGCAAAAAAAAAACATTAGTTTCTGTGCACAGTGTGAATAATATGTTTTGATTACCAAATTGCGCAAATTTTCACACATCGCCATATCCGCGTCGAGGTACTTATGGTCAAAGTTAAGCTTTTTGAAAATCGACTTTTCAATCAGGAAACAACTCGATACGTACGGCACATTCCACATGCCACTGAAATATATTAAAAGTTAGGTTATGTTAAGTAACATTTGTGCAATAGCCTTTGAATATTATAAAGAGTAAGAGTAAGCCCGGATATAAGCCGACCTGATAATATAAACAGCAAGTATGCATTGCATATGCAACTAAGTGATAACCAGCCGCTATCGTAAGAAAGTCAATGAACCACAATAACCCTTTTGGGTGTGTACCAGCGCTGCCGAAACCACTACAATAGGAGTATTGTACTCCTTTTTCATCAGCTGTACTCCGGTACTCCCCAATGACAAATTGAACTCCGATTTCTAATTTGATTGAACTACTTTTACTTTGCCTTGACATTCGTCTACCTAGTAAATTGCAAAACAATTTGCTTTAATTTTACTGTTTTTTGTCACATTCCCGCCGAACAAGCTCTTACGTATCCTGGAAATTCCTCCCCTGAAGATTTGAAATGGAATGAAATAATCTTTAAGGAAAACGCCGGCCAAATACGGTTTACGATATCCTCCCGAAGCAAAAGAATTGGTTGACGAAAAAAGGAAGGCGCGTAAAAAATGGCAACAGAGTCGCACTCCGCAACATAAAGCACATTTGAATTATTTGTGCAATTTGTTGAGACAGCTATTAAGGATTTTAAAAATCGGGCGATAGGTTCTTACCTTGAAAGTTCAACAGCGAAAAAGATTCAAATTATTCACTTTGGAAAGCTGTAAAAGGCACCAAAAGGCCCAAAATCCCAGCGCCGCCAATGAAAATATATCAAAATGAATGGGCAAGGGAAGATAAAGAAAAAGCGGATGTTTTTGCCGCCCATCTACAGGAAACCTTTAAAC
Organism: Cheilosia impressa; assembly: GCA_948293265.1. NCBI lineage: Eukaryota > Metazoa > Arthropoda > Insecta > Diptera > Syrphidae > Cheilosia > Cheilosia impressa. Next base: position 49,926,823 of record OX411881.1, on the reverse strand, counting down.
CGTACGATGGTCGAGCGGCTTACGGCAGTACCAATGGTGGGACGGAATTACTATCTAACGATTTTTCACTCACAAATGCAACGCTAAGGGAACTAAAACGTGAAATCGAATCTCTAAAACCTAAGAAAGCTCCTGGTTATGACTTGATCACCGGAGAAGTTCTCAAAGTTCTACCTCGAAAAGCTTTAATTAAGCTTCTAAAGGGTTTTCCAATGAGAGGTGTTATTGTGAATGACCCGCTATTTCGGTAGCTGTCACTTTTGAAGCTTTTATTCTTTGACATTATTTTTTGACAAGTAGAAACTACGCCGTTACGAAAAATGGAACGATACACGCTTCAACAACGCATTGAAATTATTAAAATTCACTACAAAAATGGTGAAAATCTTGCAGTCACAGTTCGTAAAACTAAAGCATTTTTTGGTCGTCGTGAAGCACCTTGTCGGACTGCAATACAGAAATTGGTGGAAAAATTCGAGCTGTTGGGACAAGTTAGTGATGTGAAGAATAAAACCTGTGCACGTCGCTCAAGAACAACTGAGAATATTGCTGCTGTAGCCCAAAGTGTTGAAGAAAACCCAGGTTTGTCCATTCCTCGTCGTTCTTTGGAATTGGGCATTCCACAAACGTCATTACACCGTATTTTGCATAAAGTTCAGTTAACACAAGAACTCAAGCCGGCCGATCATCAACAACGTCGTGTCTTTGCTGTTTGGGTCCTTGAAATGCATGAAAATGATCCGGAATTCCATCGAAAAATCATATTGACTGATGAGGCCCATTTCCACCTCGGTGGCTACGTCAACAAGCAAAATTGTCGCGTCTGGACTTCTTCCTTTAAGGCCACGTGAAAGATAAGAGCCCAGCGTCGATTCAAGACCTCAAAGATAAAATTCGTGAGGACATAGGGCAGTCACTTTGTGATTTGGTTATGGAAAATTTATGAAAAGGATATGGTCCTGTATGCGTGCTCGTGGTGGCCATTTGGCTCATGTTGTTTTTCATTATTAACGGCATACCTTCCTCTTTATTATGAAATAAACATCCGATCATTTGTCTCAAAAAACGACATTTTTCCTTGAATACCAAAATAACACCTCTTATTGGAAAACCCTTTAGAAGATAATAATCTTATCCCTGACCACCAGTTTGGGTTCAGGGCCGCTTCTCTATCTGTTATATACTCGCGATATACCAAGAGATATATGGCACTATCCTTGCTAAGTTCGCCGACGACACCGCTATCTTTGCACTAGGTTATACGATCGAAGAAACGACTGCGATCGCCCTCAACGAAACTAAATCTGTTCACGTAAATTTCACATATAAGAAAACTAATGACTTGCCAATTTTTCTAAACTTGGCTCGAATACCCTTTGCAAACGAGGCCAAATACCTGGGAATGACACTCGACGCAAAGCTGAAATGGAACTCGCACGTGAAAATGAAACGTAAAGAGCTCGATATCAAATATAGAGGAACAAATTCCCAGCTCAGTACCGAGAACAAACTGCTTTTATACAAGCAAGTGCTAAAGCCGGTGTGGACCTACGGTATACAACTTTGGGGTTGTACCAAGAAAACAAATGCCAATATTTTACAAACTTTACAAAATAAGGATCCGTTTGCTCATACGACTCTTAACGATTTAAGTTCTACTTAAATACTTATGGGCTACTTTTTCTAGGGCATAAACTGTCACATAAGAGTTTATGTGGAACTTAATTCGCTGAGTCGTATCAGCAAACGGCCCTTAGAGAAATTGTCCACCCACTGTGGTATATTAGAAACGACGATATCCACAGGGATCTCGGAATTCCCACAATCCAAGAAGAAACTAGAAGCTTCGCGCGAAAGCACAGAAACCGACTAATCGGGCATATCAACAATACAGTCCGACAAATTTTGGGCGACAGTAATTTATTGCGCCGACTACAAAGAAAAGAAACCTCTCGACTTGGCGAGGATTGAGGATTAATCGCGTCTTAATTGCGGAACTTGCAGGATCTTTCAGTGGAAAGTAACCTGTCAAAAGTATTTTTATTTCGTTACAGAAAAATCGCTTGATAAGTTTTATCTTAGTTGCAGTGGTGGGGATAAATTCTCTCACAGAGAGAGACACTTACAAAAAAGTTAGGGAACGCTTTTGTAGTAAACTACGAATAATGACAGATACACAATTCAAAAAGTGACACAAAAAGTCGTTAAAATATCTGATAAACGAAGAATTCTGCTAATTTACTAACAAGATTAGTTGATTCATCTAGAGATGAAAGTGATTCGGAATAAATCGACCTTCTTTTTGAAGAATCCGAGCATGTGGAAGAGTTTGTACTGATTGAACTACAAGCATTCGATGAGGGGAAAAAGCGACACGGCATTAAAAATTTCGTGGAGACGATTGTCCTTTCTTACTCCTTACAGCAAGTAAGAAGTAAGAAAGGACAAGGATAACAATTAATTTTATTTTGCCTCCTGTTGATACCATATTTAATACGCAAGAAATCAAAACATATGTATTCATATGTCAAATAGGACAACAAATTTCAAATCAGCTGTTCATTGAAAGGTGACTGACAGTTTTTTCAATTCTACACCAAGAAATTTGTTGAGTAAAAATTCGTAAGATTCTCAGTGGAGGGGTAATAGCTTGCTCTCTCGATGACGCTCTCTTTTGCGAATTTTTCGAGTTAAGGAACGACATTGAGTAAAATTCGTACGAATTAGTACAAATTCATAAGATTTAAAAGTAAGGGAACAGACCTTGTGTGTTTTGGAACTTATTTTCTCGCAGAATATACTTCATTCCACTGGCAGTCCATATTTAGTGTGGCTATCCCCCAAAGAAATCTTGAAACGGCAGCCCTGATATGTACCTACACACCAAACAATTATAATGAGATACGAATTGCAAGGACACAAGGAAACGATCTTCGCACACAACATCTCATTTTGAACTAGAATTGAACATTTTCTGGAGGAACACTGAATCGTGGACCATTTTGCTCTGCATTACTAGAAGATTCTGGTGCTTTATAAAAAAAACTTTTCTACGTAATATAAATTGACGGGGCACCTTTTTCATTTTTTTAATCGACGCCACTAAATCAAATCCAACCCCTACTGCCTCTTTAATAACAGTAATTGAATTTATTTGTGGTGTGCAAATCAAATCAAAATGCGAGACCACTGGGTCTAGGCACAGGGTAAATAAATAGCAACAAAAAATACTCTGATTAACACACGACACACAAAGTAACTCTTGAAACGACGGACAACGGACAACGGACAACGAACATCGACTACCGCAATCTCGAGTGTGGGCGGAATTAGTAACAGCTTTTTAGTAGATGTGAGCTGATCGATCTGAGCTGCCTTTTTTAGGTGGATAGATAGATTTTCAACGATTAAAAAGTGTTTTCACAATGAAGTTCAGTTTAATATTGTTGGTCGTTTTTGCAATATTTGCAAAGAATACATTTGCACAGAGTAGGTCGACAAATGGTTTAATTCTATCTAGTGTTTGTATATTTATTTGTTTGTGATTGCGACAGGAACGCATGGCGGGAGAGGAATTCTACGGCGAAATTATACGGGCAAAAAGCCAGTCCTAATACAGCATCGTACGCAAGACGCGGTCAACTATTACGATCATGAAAATGTAAGCATTTTCAAACCAAAGGTTCATATTGATTTTGTATTTTTGGTTTTTGTTTTTTTTTTTTTTGTTCAAGGGTGCGAAAATTATCAAGTCTTCGCATTTCGAATTGGACTACACGCTTGGCAGAAAAATTACGTTCTTTTGTATGGCAGAGGGTAAGTACGTCTGATTGACCACTTGACCGTTTGTAAATGAGTTGATTCTGTAGGTCAACCAAGGCCTACGATCACATGGTTTAAGGATGGAGCCGAACTTTACCAGCATCGATTTTTCCAGGTACTAAAAACGGCCGATTAACTACTTCCTCATATTTCATGTCCGCATTCTGTTTGTTTTTATTGTAATTGCACAGGTTCACGAGTCTATGGTCGGTAATGACATAATTAAGTCAAAAATGGAAATCGATCCGACAACACAAATGGACGCAGGTGAGAAAATTTTCAATTTAAGCGTGCATTTCGTTATAGATGCAACAACTACTCACTCTAGGGTACTATGAATGCCAAGCAGACAACATCTACGCTATTGACCGAAGGGGATTCCGAACTGATTACGTGATGATTAATTTTTAGTTCTTTGCTGAAAACATTGGAGAGCCACCATCTAGATCTTAAGAGCCACAATTACACTATATGCTTTTCGTATTGTAGTAATATATGCATACATATTATAGATATATAAAATTGGTTGATGAAATTTGCCACCCGATTTATTTATGTCTTTGCATGTTCATGGGGTTGTGCTGTTGCTGCTGATCCAGCGCTTACAATTGACTCAATTATTTAATTCAGGCAATATCATTTGCGAAGAGTGCTTTGGCGAAACAACAATATGTAATGCAGCGCAGCATATTGCGGTGGTAGTCAAATAAAATATTAAACTGAGCCGGAAGGGGTGATGGCTGCTATTTAATCGGAAAATAACCACCAACAGGCATATACAGAGATATCTGTTGCCTTTGGATTAAAACATTTTCATTTTGAATTTGTCGGAGTTTGGTACGAATAGAAAGTCGCGCTGTTTCTCGACTGTTGTTTGCCGTTAGGACCATAGCCCAAAGTGGAACCGATAACGTAGTTTGTACGATTTAAATTTTAAAAAGTACATCGGTCGGAGGTAAATCCAATCACAATGAATCTGAGATTAGTTGCAATTATAATTGGAGTACTAGTGTTTTCCAACAATTTGTGCGAAGCTAGGAGAGGAAGAACAAGGGGACGCACCAAGTCCAGGGTTTGTTTAAATGAAGACAGGACTTACGATTACCTTAACGTACATTTGTTCTTAGGTGCAAATTGGCTTACCCATTACTGGAAAATACCGAGATCCCGAATCGGATCAGTATTATAACAACAACAATGTAAAGAGCGTTTATATTTTATTGCATGGAAGCCAAAAGCACGATTTCATCTATTTGTGCTCTTGGCATATATAAGCGTGTTTGTATATAACAGTTCAGTGAATAACTAATCTAAAAAAAATTATTTCAAGGGAGCAAAAATCCTGCAAGCTTCTCATTTTGACTATGAATATGTGCTGGGGCACAAAATCGCATTTCTCTGCGTTGCAAAGGGCAATCCCCGACCTCACATAACCTGGTACAAGGATGGAACGGAAATATTTCAACATTTATATATGCACGTATGTAAAAGCGTTTCTTTAATTTCACTCGAACAAAAACAAATGAAATCAAATTTGCGTTTTAGGTGCACGAATGGCGAATCGGAGAAGACAAAGTAAAATCTAAAATTGAAATCGATCCAGCCACACAAATGGACGCAGGCGTCTACGAATGCACAGCAGACAACATGTATTCAATAGACCGTCGCAGTTTTAAAACTGATTTTTCAATTGCATTCGATTAGTGATGTTGCGCATTAAACTGAGTCTGTAATAAGATTGTGTGTTGATTTTTATTTGGAGATAAACCAAAGTCCAATGAAGTTCGAGCGAAGGTAGGGATGTGAAACGTCCGAGATTTTTTGTACAGACTTTATTATCGGACTAACCGGGGTTATTTGTAAGGATTAAGTATTGATGGCGGAATATCTTTCAATAGACATTCGCCCTTATTCCGAGTGGCGTTTTACTTTCACGACGTTTGTCGTTTTTTGTGGCGTTCACCGCCTTACAGAATGGCAGTAAAGTTTCTCTCTCAGGTTCAACATGGCCTTCAGTGGCAAATGGCGTTCAACGATTGAAATTCCAAATTCCCGTAATTCCAAATTCCAAATTCAAATTGGCGTTTCTTAAATCGTCGTAAACGCCACTCGGAATAGGGGTGATTGATTTAGGAACTGTGCAAATCGAATAGTGAGCCAATTCAAAAGTTTGTTAAATCTACTCTTTTCGATGGTGATCCCCCTTAACTGAAAGAAAGTGACAGATACTTACACTACATTTCCCTTTACTATATCCACATAATCATGTGACCTCGCGTAGTAGCCATCGTCCGATATGGCACCCCAGAAATTGCTCCATAGTTCGTTATCACGCGTTATAACTGGGGCGATGAACGACCTAAATAAACAATTTTTTTATTACATTTCCCAATTATGTGTATAGTAAGTCGTTTTACTGGTTACCTCTCATATGTCAACAGATTTCTAAGCAAACCTGGATCGTCAATGTGCGCCTCTGCGTCTACAGAAAACAAATAGTCACTTTCTTTTTGAATTGCTTGTTTGCTAAAAAGAAAACAATAAACAAGTTTGTAAGAAAAATCACAATCCTTCTTCAAATCACTTACACAGCGAGTTTCCTGGCCATACGCTCGTCGAGTTCATCAGTCGATACCACAAGTTTCGCTGTTAAGTAAGCATTCTCATGGTTTACAAAGAAAGATTTCGATAGCTCGTCGTGAAACTCAACCTAAATTTACAGATTTGTGAGTAATTTCTCATGCAAATGTTTATAATACTCACTCCACTGTAGACGAATAAATTTATTTTCTCCTTTGGATAGTACAAGTTGGAAATTTTTTCCAAGAATTCTTCATAAAAGGGCACCGCCTTTGATGTGACGATAGCGAGCGTTATGATTGGTAGTTGTTCTTCCTACAAAAACAAATTTAAGAAAAATCTTCACACACTATTTCTCAATTACATACATCCAACGCCACTCTCTGTTCTTCGCAAATTAGACACTTTTCGTTAAATGTTCCGGCTAGATAATTGCCAAATGCATTCAGGTCAACTTTGCTCGGTCCATTGCCATGAATCACACTAGGAGTTGTCAAAAAGTCAATGTTCTGCAATACACCCGCGCCCGTGTTGACATTAACATCTAATTTCACGACGTCCTTAGCGCCATTCAGATTTTGGAAAATCCTTGATTCAACGTCAAGCTTTATTCCAAGATACTCTCTCAGTTCGGGGTCTAAAAACTGTTTGGTGTAGAATAGCTGATCGTCGTCAGTATCTTCGATTGGCCGCTTGATCAATTCGTAAATATCGCGGGCGTTACCTAAGCGTAGGAAAAGGTAATGGGTACCCAACAGAATTCATTCACAAATACTTACCGATAAACATGCCAGAGTTCAAGAAACGAGATGCTTGCAATGAAACGGCTGGGTACTCCTTTGAGAGAGTTTCATCGGGCCAGCAGAATTTTTCAGCGGAGAACACAATCTTTGCATCCGCGTCTTTGAACTTTTTGAGAATATCAGTTAAACCTGATGTGAAGAGCACATCATAGCTGTATAGATAAAGAGTAAAATTGGACAGAATGCAATCACTCAATACAAATTTTAATTTGTCGAAAACACAAGGCGAGCGAAGTACATTCACTCAAAGTGTAATCGTGGTTTAAGAACCGTTTGTGAGATCAACATTTGGCGTATGGTATTTTGAAACTTCGGTCAATACAAATATTTTATTTGTCAAAAATATCAATCGTGTTTTTTTTAGAGGTTGGTTTTTCGAATAGAGATAAAACTGACATTTTGTGGCCAAATCTGGCAACTCTAATGTGATTTATGTTCAGTTTGGTTTGCCATTTCATCATGGACAGGTTGACAAATGAACAACGCTTGCAAATCGTGCAAATTTATTTCGAAAATAATGGTTCAGTTTGCCTCCGTTAATTTAATGGTCGACATAATCGTCCATCAGAGCAATTAATTCGGTTAACCATGGATAGTTTTCGCACTACGTTTACTCTATGTGGTAATACGCATCCGCAGAGACGTCGAACAGTGCGCACCGAAGAAACAATTGCCGCTGTAGAGCAAAGTGTTGAAGAGGACCCGAATGAATCGATTCGCCACCGTGCACAGCAATTGGCCATGATAACCGACTATTTTGTTCCCGAATTGGGTGGCATGAATGTGGACGAGATGTGGTTCCAACAAGACGGCGCTACATGCCACACAGCGCACGTCACAATCGATTTATTGAAGGAAACATTCGATGAGCGCATAATTTCGCGGAATGGACCTGTCAATTGGCCACCAAGATCGTGTGATTTGACACCATTGGATTATTTTCTTTGGGGATATGTGAAGTCGCTCGCCTACGCCAACGAACCAGAAACGTTAGGGGACTTGGAAGCCAACATTCGTGGCGTTATTGCCCCAAATGCTCGAAAAAGTGGTTGAAAATTGGACCTCTAGACTTGGCTTTATTCGAACCAGCCACATGCCCGAAATCATATTTAAACATTAATGGCATAAAATTATCCTTCCAATAAAGCCAAACTGATGGACATTAAAACGATTTCTTGTGTTTTATTTCAATTCGAAGTTCTATACCTCTAAAAAAAACACCCTTTATAATCATTTTTAACCTTCACACTAGAATTTTTGTGGGTCACAATATATGCAACTTTGGATGGAAAATTGAGTTCTAAATTGACCACTACATAAATAAATAAATATCTTACCTGTCTGTAAACATGACAACAGTGTTATTGTCATCCTTCAGGGGAGCCACTGCTTCACGTAACAGGTTAACTTTGAAGCCGCCGCCCGGCCCATCCATATTTCCACCTTTCCATTCCAAGCCTAAGCCTAGGGTTGTCACCTACAAGTTTTGATTCTGTGTTAAACAAATGTACACATCTCTATTGTGTAGAAGAAGCCTTATCTATTTGGTTCACATTATATCTGTGCCGCAATTCAAAAAAGCAGAAATATTTTAGGAATAAGGAACTTTTATTATTCATGCAGATAAGACTTTAATTTAATCTACCCTCTTCGCGTAGGTCAAACTATGCTTGAACGCATTATCAATTCTGTAGAATTTCAGATCCACATTTAGAGAATCTTTTTGTTTTTACATGGAGCCACGCAAAAATAACTCCTACGGACACGTAAGCATCGTCGACGTTGCCGGCATTTTCTTTAAGTGAAGGAAATACAATCTCATAATGTGGACCGGATATGAGTGAGTTCATTCATTCATTTTCCAGATGTTTTGCCACATCTGGTTGAACAGTGCTGTTTTTTTTTTTTTCTAATAACATATTTCAGTCGGTCTATCTATGTTAAAGCATGCGAGCGAAGGATGGTAAACTACCCATGAATTTTCATTACTATTCTTAGGTAGAATAAATTGTGGTATGCATATAATTATGCATATTAGGAGAAGAGGCCAAAGTTCTCATTAACATTACGAAAATATTTTTTTCCTTATCGAACTTAAATATTAAGATTTGAATAGAACATACAAAAAGAAAGAAACTTACTTCAATCCCGTAGAACTTGGCTGATCGGATGAAACGGCGATACCCATCGGTCTCTTCGGTCGCAACAGTGAATACTTTTATGTTTTCTACAAGGAACAAAAAAATTTAGCCAAATGAGATTCCAATTGCAAATGCTGCCACTTGATACACTTCTAGTGCATTCTAGTGCATATTCGCGCATATGGTTTCAAATTGAAGTCAATTATCATGATCATAACTATCCCATGCAATGCAAGGAAGAATATGATATCATGCGGTTGATTAAACGAATAAAAGCAAAAAAAAACACACAATCGGTGGATACCTACTATTAACAAGAGGCTTTTTCGAATATGTGCTTTAAGATGTATGTACATTGTACATATCCACAAGCCTTTGATAATGTTTACATCATGACCGGAGGCATCCACAAATAGACTGCCTTCTCCAAACAATTCGAATTTTGATGCTGTTTTGTCTTACTTACCATTTACTTCCTTGGATTGCGAAAGTTTACTTGTTGCAGCTACAAAAATGCACAGAACGATTATTTCGCACACATTGATTTTTCCCATTGTGCATATGAGCGTTTTGCACTTGTTCTTATAAGAATTTAAATTTAAAAACAATTTTTAATTAACACAGCATCTTATCATGAGATGAATTCCAATTAAATAACCAACCGCGAAGCGAACGCAGAGAACTCTGATATTCGATTAAAATGAAATGAAACGAATTGTCTGTCTTGTTGGTGTATGCTGTATGGTGTCGCTGTCACTGCAATTGTCAAATAAGCACTCGATTTTCAAATAATCTGCTCATGGTTGTTGCTTCGCTGTGGCCGGGGAGGGGCCTAGCTTAACATGAACGAGTATTACCAGGCACGATTTCAGTTCAGAGCAATCTCACATTTTTTTCATGTTCCTTATAAGGCCAAAAAACCAGTATTGCACAAATAAAAGTAATGTAAAATGTCGGCAAAGGCTAACAAATCACAAGGGGTCCACAATCCACATGGACCTAAGTGGGGTGCTGCAGGGCTCGTTCTACCCACAAACCTAACCTAACCTTATGTAAATGTAAAACAAAAAATGTGTTCTCCATAAAAATACATGTAGCTTTGTCAAAATATATGTGCTATTAACTTTCCGTTGTTTATTGTTGTATAGGTTATCGTTTAAGTTCCGGGTTTCAGTACTTAAAAGAATATTTTTATGTGGTAAAATTGCAAATGCCAATATGTGTTAGGAAGTTCTTACAAATTGTCATACTTAACAAAATTTAGAAATAAAAATCTAGTTCGCTTCTGGCAAGACTTTACTTGAAGAAACACACTCAGAATTGAGTATATAAACAAAATTCATTTCTATCCTCCAATAGATGTCAGCAAAAGCAACGCCTAATGTTGGTGAAACTTGAAAAATAAGAACAATTTCGAAACTTAAATCGATTTAATTTAAATTCTCAAGAATTTAATTGCTCATCTCATCGTTATATAAAATATTGAGAAACAAACATACCAAGCGCCAAGTTTAGAGAACAAAATCCATCTCGAGACGGATGAACACCCATAATGCGCACAACCATCGCGAAAACTATAAGTAACATTTATTTTTAAAATTATTTCACCTTTATTCACAGAAATATGCGATAACATTTTAGATTATCTAAATCACAATCAGAGCTTATATCTACCAGTTGGACGGGAAGCAAAAGCGAACAGGAAAGAGAAAATTTCAATTTTCTGGTCCAGTGACGTTATCGATTTATTGATATAAATTACGTGCTGCATTCATTGATTTAAATAATTATGTAGATGAAAATTACTGTCCTCCAATGAATGATCGGAAAGATACGAGGAATTAACTACGAATGGATTGATATCAGAGCTTCCAACAAAGGGCTTTCATTTGTGGACACTGGAACAGTGTTAGTAGTTTTATTCTTGGCTATTATTTATTTTTTTATATTGTGTCAATGCAATACTTTTCTGGAAAGTCGACACTCCAAAGTCACTGGAGGGGATGGTTAGCGGTAATTGCTTAATCCAGTTAGCTAATTGCATTAAAGGAAAGTTCGTAATTTACGTGGTTGGCCCGCCATGGTGAATTACAAACGCGTACAATTTAGTCCATTTTCTTCCGTTGGAGCAGTTACGATAACCTATCGCCTGGTGAACAAATTGAACTGTGTAAAAAGTAATCGCATATAACAAATAATTTACGCGAAATGCCAAAGGACGATCCCGAAACAGCTGCGCTCAAGCAGGAGCTTAATGATATGATAGCAAAATTCAAGGTTTGAATTTGTCAACTAGGTATTTGGGAAACAGCCATTCTTTTGTTAAAAACAAATTCCATGTCGTTGTAGGATGCGCAAAAGGCTCAAGCTGATTGTAAACTTGCGGAAAAGTGCTCTGATATGGGGGATATCCCCAAGATTAGACTCCAGTCGAAAAAGGTCTTGAAGGGACACATCAATAAAGTGAATTCGGTGCATTTTGCTGGGGATTCTAGGCACTGTGTAACTGGATCTCTGGACGGTAAGCTAATTATATGGGACACATGGACTGGCAATAAAGTGCAAGTCAGTATAAAGTGGTGTACATAAGATTCGTATATTAACAAGAGGTTTTAGGTCATACCACTGCGATCAGCATGGGTTATGACGGTGGCATTTTCGCCGTCTGGAAATTTTGTTGCTTGCGGAGGAATGGACAACCAGTGCACAGTGTATGATGTCAACAACCGTGATGCATCTGGCGTTGCTAAGATGACAAGGGAGCTCTTAGGATACGAAGGATTTTTGAGTTCATGTCGATTTCTTGACGACAACAAGCTTATTACAGGCTCAGGAGACATGAAAATGTACGGGTGCACTTAAAAATACTTAAAATTACATTGTTGTTGAATTTTGCAGATGTCACTGGGATCTGGAAAAAGGTGTAAAAACAATGGACTTTAATGGGCACGCTGGCGACATTGCATCAATTTCACTCTCCCCTGATATGAATACCTACCTAACAGGTTCCGTTGACAAGACTGCCAAGCTCTGGGATGTTCGAGAAGACAAACACAAGCAAATGTTCTTTGGACATGAAATGGATGTTAATTCTGTTTGCGTAAGTTCAAAGGATTTTAATTTTAGAGCTCACGATAGATGTTTTCCTTTTTAGTATCACAACAGCGGTTATGCTTTTGCTACGGGATCAGAAGATCAAACAGCGCGTTTGTATGATATACGGTCCGATCAACAAATCGGCCACTATGAACCACCAAATAAAAACACTGGATTTACGTCTTGCGGTATTGAGTTGCAAACATAGAGGTTTGAAATACTAACATCCCTTCTTTTTGTTCGCAGCGCTGTCCTACAGTGGAAGGTACATCATATGTGGCGCAGTAGACGGAAACATTCATGCGTGGGATACTATGAAAGTAGTCCACAACGGTAAGTCTACAGCAAATCCTCTGCTCTTAGTAGTTACACCTACAATTTTTTTTACTTAAGGCATGTTAACGGGTCACGAAAACCGAATCACATCTATTGCTATGACACCAAATGGGATGGCTTTAGCATCGACCAGCTGGGATCAGCAATGCCGCATCTGGGTCTAAGTAAAGACGTTAATTTAATTTAAATAAATAAAAGTTAGTTTGTATTGAATTACGAATCAATAAATTGCGCATTTTCGCCTCAAAACACTGAACCTTATGTATGTTTTTAATGTTTAATTTAATTGCAAGAAATATTTAACCAAACCCAGATTCAAAGAAGCATATTTTTTTCTACTTTTAATATGCACACCTGTTTTAAAAAAAGTACAAAACACATCTAGTACATTGCCATAATTTGCTTAAGGTCTCTATTCAAGTATTGATTTGTCCAATCATTCTCTGGATTGTCTAAGTGGTTATCAAAGTCCACTATATCTTTCATAGCACCACGTTTCAAAAGAGCCGAAACAGCTTCCAATGTACTATGGGAATGCGCTAAGGAGAATGAGGCCTTATTCCAACGGCCCTCCGCACAGGAAAATACCTTAATCGCAGGTTTCTCTGCAGCATGACATACAAACTTGTTGTCAATTATAACGAAGCAAGCGTTTTTGAAATTTTCTTGAATTTTATCTGCGATTTTGCCAGAAGGGGCCTTCTCAACTGAGGCGTCGTAAAAATTGTCTGATGCACCATAGTAGCCAGCTATAATAAGGCCATCGGCTTCAGCCATTGCCTCTATCTTTAAAGAAAGAGTGAAGACGTTTTATATTGCAACTAAATAGGAACAAACTTATCTACCTGGGCAAGAGCTATTTCAGCCATTGGTGTCACATAAAGACACTGGTGGAAAAGAGGAATTGCGTCCAAAACGTGAACAGTTTCATTTCGACCAGCGGCATTCTTCTCAGCAAGCAAGATGCCATTTATAGCAGAGTGAGGATATTTCGCGGCATGGAAAATCATTTTGGCATATGCCCTCTCTGAAACTGTATAATCTCCCATGTTAATTAATTAATATATTCCGAATGAAAATAAATTTTAATTCAATTAAATTGCAGCTGAACGGAAACAGAATATATTTGACAATTGAAGATAAAAGATTTTAATGACACTGACAGAACAGCGTAGCACATTTCAAATGGAGAAGTTCGTGTAGAGTTTTCATACGGGTATGTTCATAAGTTCTATCTTTGTTAGAATTAGCTATACCTATAAACTCTGTGCGATGCCGGCAAATATAAATGCGGCTTTGTTTTAAGATTGGGCATTTGGAATTCTTTACGTTTCTTTTTACTCTAAAAATAAATTTATTCCCCTTGAACTCCATTTAACTATTTTTTGATATTTTGTTATTGCATAAACAACTACAGCCTTATTTATTTAAATTTAGTAAACGCGCATAAACGCCTGTACAGTTATGCAGTGTAAATATTTATACAGCCTTATACGCCCTTCCAAAAATTCTTATTTATAAAACATTTTCCCATGCATAATAGTTAATAGTAAAGGTCGCGCGAAATCCAATTTTTCATAACATTTTTAACTGCGATATGTCAAAAATTCCACTAGGCAGTACGCAGTTCGTGTGAAAAATAGTGCTTTAAAAACTGAGCTGTAGGTGGCGATGAAATGAAAACTATTAAATTTTTTATGAACAAAAAACAAAACATTTTGTTTTTGTGTTTGGAGGTTCGCTAAAAGGGAAAATCAGCGAAAGGCATTCCAGAGGTACTAGGTACGCGAGAGATGCTTCTGCAAAAGGGGGGAACTTTAAACCGATCTTAAATACCTTCCGTGAATATTTTGAAAACTTTTAAACGAAAAATTCCTCGTTTTTTTGAATTTCTTAACTTTTCTGTTAGAAAATATTACGGAATTTCTTTGCCTTTAGTAATTTTTATAGATCGAGGATTTTATCCGCCTTTATCTCCTGATTAAATTGTCTATATTCAATAATTCGGTTGTTTCTAAGCTACCGTGGTTGAGATTGAGAAGCCTATTTTTGTGCATTTAAGCAACTAGTTAAACTTCTTTTTTAACTAGTTTAATATTGAGATCTCTATGTAGATCAGTATGTGTACATCAAGGTGCATTGACTACGTTCCTTTGTAATATATTTTAAAAGGACTTACTTTTTTTGACATTCGTTTGGCGTGGTCATGCCCACAACTGGTGCCGATTTACGGGCGCACTGGTTTCAGATTTTGGTTGTATAGCATTAACTTTTTGTAGTTGGATATGGATGAATATCTTTAAATAAGCCAATACATTTTACTGTATCGCATGATTCACAAAAAGTGAAGTTCTCAATTTGTTTCCTCCAGCTGTTTTCGTCTTTAGTAGAAAAGAAGTGTAAAAGTTGAATATTGAAGCATTTTTTATATTATAGGTAGGTTAACTAATGTGGTATTCGATTGGGCGCTCTCAGAGCACTTTTTTTGCTCTCAGAGCAATTTTTATGTTCGTTTGGTACAAAAAAAGCAATCTTTTTCAGATTTCAGAGCACTTTTGCGAATCTGGAAATTTTCTCAGATTTGCTTCAGATTTACCAATACACGTGCGTTCGAGTTTGACAACTAGTGGAGTTTGTTTACATTTAAGTGAAATTTTTCAACTGCGAAGAAACGCATTGCATCGGGTGGATCTATTTTTGTTAATTATTTATGTACAAATGTTTAGAAATCAATTTGGGCTATCATTTTGAATGTTTTCATATAAAATTTAGCCAGTGAATAGAAAACGCTTAGAAAAGTGTCGACGGCTACACATATTGCAGTCGCACAAATATCAACAAAAAAAAGAGCAAGTGACGTTTTTGTGTTCTATTAGCCACACGAAATCTGAAATCCGAGAGCAAATCTGAATAAGCCCAATCGAATACCACATAAGATCTACTTGAACTCATGCACAGCGCTGCAGGTGGAAAAAAAGTACAGTGCCATTTTTTTTTATTGGGTGCCACAGGGTGCCAAACTTCCAAAACAAAACCTTAAAAAACTCATATATTCAAACAAAAACGAAAAATAATTTTATTTCTCATTACTTCATTAAAAGATTTTGTACCTAGTCCTGCCATAAGTTCTGTTACACATTTTCCAGCGCTTATCGTTAAAAACTTCTTGTAGGAATTGCACCGTTAACTTTTTTTTCGGAACACATGTATTGATTAGTAAAGAAAACTTGCCAGTTTGGTCTCAGCTTGCGATCTATTAACATGGAGTGGGGCGTTAAAGAAAATCGAGTCGCGGTAATTGCATTGCATAAGTGCGGGAAGAATGCTGACCAAATTTTTGAGTTGCTAAAACCACTCGGCATATCGAGAATTTTTGTTTATCGGGCTATTGGTCGTTTCTGCGAATTGTCTGGAGTGGAGGACAGGTCAAGAAGTGGTCGCCCTCGCGTCGTTCGTACAAGTGCGGTAGTAAAGGCAGTGCGTGAACGAATTCGGAGAAATCCACTTAGGAAACAAAAGATCATGTCCAAGGAATTGGATATATCAACCAGATCCATGGCAAGGTTGATTCGGGATGATCTTCACATGAAAGCCTATCGTCGGTCCACGGGACATCTCCTAACTCCTCAATTGAAAAAAATTAGGCTGGAAAGATGCAAACGACTTCTGCAGTGGCACGCGGCCAATGGGCATGAAAACATTCTGTTTACGGATGAAAAATTTTGTACCGTGGAAGAAGTTTTTAATAAACAAAATGGCAAGGTCTATGCCACGTCATCTAAGGAAGCGAAAAAAATCATTCCCAGAATTCAACGAGGCCATCATCCAGCTTCCGTAATGGTTTGGTGGGGGATATCCCATCAAGGTGTCACATCCCTCCATTTCTGCGAAAAAGGCGTAAAAACTGGGGCAAAGGTTTACCAAGAAGACGTGCTAGAGGGCGTTGTGAAAGGTTTGACCAATACTCTTTTTGGCGGAAACAGGTGGATCTTCCAACAAGACTCTGCTCCAGCGCATAAGGCCAAAACCACGCAGGAGTGGCTCAGGCTCAATATTTCTGGCTTTATAGCAGCAGAAGATTGGTCCTCGGGGAGTCCAGATCTGAATCCACTGGATTATGGTTTGTGGTCAGAACTTGAAAACATGGCCTGTAAGACTCCCCACAGAAATTTGGAAAGTCTTAGAGCAGCATTGACCAGAGCAGCGTCCACGATCTCTATTGAAACCGTACGTGCCGCTATAGCCCAATGGCCACTACGTTTAAGAGCTTGTGTGAAAGCCATAGGCGTCCATTTTGAGTGAAATTACTTTTATTCTATTGCCAATAATGTAAGCTAATAAACAAAACTATTTTCAATACGATATGTTAGCTGGTTTTTTTTCTACAGCGCTTTGTATTTGTAACAGAACTTATGGCAGGACTAGGTATGTACAAAGGAAAAAAATAAGATCTCCATTTATATATGAAGAAATAAATACATTGCTTATATACCAACAACTTAAAATGCCAATTTAAAAATCTTAGCATTGACTTCGATGAAGTTCATATTGACATTACCGTAGCATATGAAGCATGCAGCATCTACAAAATAAGTTGGAATTTAAATTTTTATAAGCTAAATACCTATTAAACTTGCTATTTTGAATGCGCTGATATGTTCTTGAATATTAGATTACAACTTATTCATACGATATCAGGCGTGTTTTTTTGAGATTCGATCTCAGCAAAGCAAAGTAAAGTAAGAGCGTAGTTGTTGTAATTGCGTGCTGAAAATCCTACTTTACTTTGCTTTGCTGAGATCGAAGCTCAAAAAAACACGCCTATCGTTGAAGATGAAAATAAACACAGTTTTACTTGCCAACCTTTTGAGCTGTCACTTAGTTGTCGGTTTTCATTATTCAGCAAATCGAAATTCGGCGAGTAGAAAATTACGAAAAAATTAAAAGAGGGGAAATGGATTTCTTTCTCATTTTTTAAATTTTCTCAGTACGTGGTCGCATTTGCACAGTTTCTTAGCAAACTGATTTCAATTTCTAATAATTTTACTATTGCAAAAAAGTACCCGAACGAACCTATTAACTGTGCTAATTTTTGAACAATTTCGATTTTTCGCCTTAATACCTATCGGTGCTCTTATTAGCAGCATGCGACAATGGGTCATCAATTTCCGCCGAATTATCCAATGCCGATTCCAAATCGCATTTTTCTGCAAATTCGTTAGCTATTTTGAATTTGACATAAAAAGCAAGACTTTTTGTTTTAACCACCAAACATAATAGGTTCGTTCGTGTACTTTCAGCATAGAAAAATGAAAAACTTCAAATTTCAAAAATCGAGAGAGAAATCTAACAATTTCAAGAGAAGTACCTGATCGGTTTTCTTACAAAAAGTTTAACAAATGTCATTTTAACATTATCGTAAAATGCAGCATCTACAAAATAAGTTGTAATTGCAATTTTTATAAGCTAAATACCTATTAAACTTATCATTTTGAATGCGCTGATATGTTCTAGGAGAATATTAGATTACATCTTATTCCTCCGACATCGTTGAAGACGAAAATAAATAGAGTTTTACTTGTCAACCTTTTGAGCTGTCACTTAGTTGTCGGTTTTCATTATTCAGCAAATCGAAATTCGGCGAGTAGAAAATTACGAAAAAATTAAAAGGGGGGAAATGCATTTCTCTCTAATTTTTTTAAACTTTCTCAGTACGTGGTCGCATTCGCACAGTTTCTTAGCAAATTTTTAATAATTTTACGTTTGCAAAAAAGTACCCGAACGAACCTAATGCGAATGTCAATTGCAAAATGGGGGGAGAGAAACAAATGTACTAATGTTCGATTTTTTTTGCGAAGTTTGGTTATAATATTTTTTTAATTTGTGAGTGCCAGATTTATAGATTTTAGGTGCCAATGAGTGCCTAGGTGCCAAACATGTTTAAAAGTTCCAGTTTGGCACTAAAGTGCCTGTTACTACAGCGCTGCTCATGCATAACTTTATACACTTTTTATAAAATAAGCCTGAAGGTGTTTGCGTTTAGATGCATTTTAAAAAGCGCATAACATTATGCACTCCCTATACCTACGTTTATAAATAAGGCCGTAGTTTTGTTTTCTACATCAGAAATATATTTAATATATTATACGTGGGGAAGTCTACGTCACAATCAATTTCAAACAAAAGCAAATTAACAGTAGCAAGTCAATCAGCTTTACCAACACAGTTTTTTTTTTGACAGAACTTACACTGTTAAAATTAAGTGAACATTAAGCGAAGTGGTGGAGAGAAACATTGGAGAGGCGCTTAATTTTAGCTTTCCTGAAACAGCATACTAGGCTTAAAGTTAAACGCGTCTAACGGCCCCCTTTATCCAGTAGTTATTGAAACGCATAATCATAAACAATCATAGTATACATGTTTTTTTCTTTTATAACCAAATGGACATAACTATTTTTTTTTTCAAATCGGAATTTTTCTACAATTACATACCTACCTAATCTACCTGCCTAATTGCCAATAAAATTTGTGATTCGTTTGCTAATTAGTTTTATTTGTTTCCACTACTGAGGATGAATACATGTATCCACAGGTACCTTTCCGCAATAGGTTTCTGAATTGTAGTACATTATAGATAACTAATTAGTTTAATTATCAAGGTAAGTTGTATGTATTTTTTTAGCTGAGTGTTACGCAGCTCGAGCAAAATAATCAAACTTTTGCTTCAGAATGTACTTCCTGTGTCTGTCAAAATTTAGCGTACCCCTTTGATGGGTCGGCACATTTTCTCAAGCTAAATTGTGACAGATCGTTGTGTATTTGTTGTTCTGTTGCGGAAAAGTATGCAAGGATGAATTTTTTTTAATTATTACATGGACGAGAAATAGAAATAGTGTAAATAAGAGAGAATTACATTTTTGAAGGAATTTTTTTTCAAATAACAGTTTTTTTCTTTGAGACTTATCCACTGCGTACTCTATGTCAAAATTTAGCTGATTTTTGGAGAGAAAAGTTGGAGAGCAGCTAAAATTCAGTTTAGTTCGAGCAGCGTACTACGCTTTAGGTAACATTTTTAATAAAATATCAAATTTGGCTCTTTATTTACCTTCTAAAGTGAATAGTTACGAAGATTTTTCCGTGGAAGAAGGTTATTCGATTGATGCAAGCAGAAATAACTTTAATTTGTGAAGTGTGTATATTATATTAAACTCTGTTCTGTTGAAGAAAAAAAAGCAGGAACAGGATAATACTTCTGGACTAGAGTGAAAAATAAAAGAACAACCTGTTTCGATGAAATTCAAAGTAAGAAGAAGGTTTAATTATAAATGTCATAATGACAGCGTAAAACGAAGGGTGAACAATGTTGTGAGAATAGTGTTACCATACAAGAGGGAAATAGGTTCTCACTTATTTTCTACATGTTCCCCTGTTAAAGCCCGTATGACACTAATTTTTTTTTGCTTTTTTCTTCTTTTAAAATGAAACTAGAGCAGTACGAAAAATTAAGAAGAAAATTCCCCATAGGAGTGAGTGCGTGCACACCAACTTTGTTAATGTAGACACATCAAAAAAATTCATTAAAAATGTATTCAAATTATATTTTTCAGCTGCTGGCAGCTTATTTTTGACATTTCAAGATTATTTGAAAATAAGTTCGATTGAAAATTTGCGGTTGCTTTGCAAACAATTGCTACCCCTTTCGTAATAGTTTAGTAAGTCTGACAGCTGTCTAACTAGATGTATCTCGGTTTTGATTCGCTGAAATCGATCAAATGAGCAGCTGTTTCAGTTGACGTTTATGGAGGGGTAGCCGAAGAATCTAGTCACGAAATTCGTAACTGAGTACTAAGTTGACAGTTCGAGTATGTGGCTGATGTAGAATAAGTGACATATTATGCCCACTTTCAGTCTCTTTTACACACCGCTGACTTTTCAGCATTATAAAAATGAGGAAAAAATTTAGTGTCAAAAGGGCTTAAGAAGGATTGCCTTAATAGATGAAACTTGAAACATTAAAAAAATGGAAATACCTATTTCCTTGAATCGAAAACGCCATAAACTACTTACCTACGTGATTTCATGCCATTTTTGCTAACCAAAATTAGGTAAGAAAAAATAATAGGGAGTGCTTATAACAGGTGACTAATTTATATTTTTAAGCCAATCCCCAAAAAATATGTTCAGTTCATTTCTCAGAGGAATACTTACATTAAATTAGTCCCTCAAACAAATTCGCAGGTATAACATTACGACATCATCTGCCCCATTGCACCAGAACAAAATATAAAAGCAAATGAAAGAACTCAGGTATGTAGACTTCATAAATAAGATGTGTAGGTAACTTTAACTCGTATAAGAACTTTAAAAACCCTATCGACCGAGAGTCCATGACTAATCCATGACCATATGTACATTACGCGGTTTTTCCAAAATTCGCCGGAGCAAAATCCCAGAAAATCCAGTTTACCTACTCCATGCAATTTTGCACGCAAATCCGAAGTACGTCTGTGGAGTGTGGCTGCGGATTCCTTCTTCGCCGTGTGAGCAAATAGCGGCTATTTCTGCACTCGGTCATGACGTCACTTGCTGGCTGGGCGAGCCCCTTTCTATCATGCGAAACATACACACGTAGTCTACTCGTACGTAAATACCCCTGTGTGATGGGCATGTTCTCATTGATGGCGCTTTTCTATAAGCATTACGACTGTGTGTGCACAAGTACTGCATAGTCGTGGATATATTTTTGCTTACAATTTCTATTTCACTTGACATCGTCGAAAAGCTTTTGAAGGTCAATGAGACATTGTCATAGGTGCAATTTGCAATAACTCATTCCAAATGTAACTTTGAAAATTTCGCTACACGGAGGCTCGGTATCGGTACACGCACATTCGCAATTGGGAATGTATTTCGCACAAGTTTAAGTGTATTGCTTTCCTCAGCAGGCTGTACAGAATCAGGAAATAGCTGGTGTGAAACCCAAATGCAACCATGTTAATTGATGTTGATAACACACATCACGTACAGAACAGAGTACCTATCGAAATCTCATAAGCTCTCTGCTGTTGCTGCTGCGCGAAACACACAAACACAGAACACACCACAACGCCAGAACTTGGTTCTGAGCAAATTCCACCGATTGGACGATTATGTCTTTCCATTCCCAGCGACACGAACTCAGTATCAAGTATTTGCGAAGTGAAAACGTAACGACAAATTTGATATCAACGCAGTTGTGTCTCTGCCGTTGTGCTGGACAGGAAAACAATAAATTGCTCAATTCTCTAAATACATTTGTACATAAATGCTCTTGAAATATTACGCACAGTAATTCCCAACGAAGCAACGCGAAAAATCCCCAAGGATATCTCTAAAAAGTGCCAAATATAACTTTTCACACAATTGAGTGCGGTTAAAAACATTTTTACCAGGAAGTTGACAATTTTCAAAACCAGGTATGTCAAATATTCTATCAAGTGAAATATAATTGCAAAATATATGACATTATAATAAACAATGTACGTATTGGATTCTGATTATGAGAATATTATTTATGACGAGGAAGATTATAAACGTGTGCTGTCAAACAAGCGTTTGGCACTTGGCCCACCAACAATGAAAAATGATAACAAAAGATTAGTCCCCATTATCGTTTTTTCCCTATGAGGGATTTCAAATTTTTTAACGAATTTTTTCAAGTGCTTTGCGGAGATTCAAGTGTACAGTGTCAAATTGATTCGGGGATTTATTCAGCTGCAAAAGACGTTTAAATTGAGCAGCTAAAAATTCAGGTTTAAGGGTACGAATTGAAAAACGTCCGATTGCAAAACTTCTCAGAAAATGTTGTCGTAAAATGCGCAGTATTGCCCGACGGGGGGGAACTACATTTGTACAATTACTGAATTTTAATTTTGCAGCAAGGTATGTAAGAGTTTACTTCTTATGATTAATAGGGAATCACTTGTCGGTACGCGTTATTTGCATATAAACTAGCATTCCAAGGTGCAAAACAGCTACATCAGTTTTCATTGAAAATTTACTTCCGAAAGACAATGTAGGTATGTATGGCAGCAGCTGTTTTGTGATAGCTGTGTGGTGCGTTTATATAATTTACATTCACTTTTACGTGAATAGTAGATATATTTGCAACAAAATCACGTAGTCAAAGAATGAAGTTGTTAACATTGTTAATGAAGGCATCCACAAAAGATCCAAACCAAGAAGGCATGATCGGAAATGGGTCGTTTCATATTCATTTTCCAATTGCATTTGGATATTTTAAAACCTCGCAAGTAAAAGATGAGAATACGCCTTTAATTTGGAGTACACACTGCAATCTATCAGTTAAAATTATGACACCAGCTATGGCCTGCCAAATTAAATACCGAAACGGAAAAACAACCCAATAAGCGATTAGATTAGCTATGGGGGGTTCGGTACATTCGATAAGTATTTACATAATAATGGCGATATAAATTTAACAATGTTTAAACAATTTTATAATGAATGAAAAGATTGGAAACAAACACCTTGCACCTATTCACAAAACGAGTGAATAATGGTGAAAGGTTATGGTGAGTTTAGTCTTTGAATTCATTTTTGCCAATGCGATTGCATCTGCATTACTTTTGGTACTTATGTTACCAGCCCTGATTTTTTGAGCTTCGATCTCAGCAAAGCACAGAAAAGTAGGATTTTTAGCACGCAATTACAACAACTACGCTCTACTTGACACTTCGAGACTCGCAGTAGTTGTTGCTACTCTACTTTGCTTTGCTGAGATCGAAGCTCAAAAAAACACGCCTGCCATACGTAGGCGATCGAAGAGTACGCCTGAATCACTTGATTTTGTTTATAAATTTCATTAGGAAATAAATATGTAAGTGTTGTTTATGGTTGGGTCTTACCATTTTTAAATAAATCTGCTCTCCTTGCATATGAAAGACACCAAGATCAACCGGTATTATCCGAGCTCTCTTACTTCCCCTTTTTAAATCTTGAATTCGAACGTAGTTAGGTTGTAGGTGATTATTTTGTGTATCAGCTTAAAAAAAGGTCGTCAGCCAGTACATTTTAAGATAAATGGTAAACATTAAACAAAGCTAAAGCTGTGTAAGTGCTACGTAATTAAATTACATTTCGACTTACAAAGAAATTATTGGATAAAACGTAGTTTATCTCAGTCTGAGCAGAGGAGTACACATCACACGGTTAAATTACGAACAGCGGGGAATTACATTTTCATATATACTCGTATATATAAATATATAGTGTAGATCCGTGC
Organism: Cheilosia impressa; assembly: GCA_948293265.1. NCBI lineage: Eukaryota > Metazoa > Arthropoda > Insecta > Diptera > Syrphidae > Cheilosia > Cheilosia impressa. The sequence continues at coordinate 49,902,761 of OX411881.1, read as the reverse complement.
TGCAATCTTCCCAATAAATGACTAAATTATCAACGTAAACAAACGTATATGGTTGCAGTGCGGAAAACACCCACAAAAAACAAAAACACCGACAGTTTCAACAGCAGTACTATGTATTTGAAACCTTTTTTTTTTTTTTAAGTAATTTGGAAGAACCAATCGTGCCAGAGTCATTGCACTTTTGCTAGGTAATATTAACATACGAGTTCAGTACATAAATAATTTGAATTCCTAACCAATTCTTTTGGAAGAGGTCAGTCGAGCGAAATACTATGCGCTTAAATGTCATCGCAAGCAGAACTGTGTCTAAGGTTTCGAGTTTTTCTGAAACATGCCAATTGAATGTCTAGGGTTTAGAATTTCCAATTAACATAACCGTTGATGATTTTCGAGAACGACAGCCGAGTACTCGTATTCAAACAAAGTGTTCATTGATAGAATGAGTAATATTTACATCGCATCCAATATTAAATATACGGCTTTGCCGAAATGGCAAAACAGTAATTTTATTTGACGCATTGTTAAAGTGTACTACATAAAGATTACAATTGCGATTAGATACATTTTTACAGATACATTAGCGAAATTCCCGGGTTGTTATCAGCTCATAAAACAGCTATTGTAGGCGGGATTAGCGAAATCTTATCAATGTCAACTAAAACAAACGGAGCAACATAAAATAACTACATGTTCAAGGATTGAGTCAGGAAGTGCTTTGAACTCCAAACATCACAGAATCTACCTGTTGTGGGTACAACTTAACACTTTTTTTGTTGCGAACTATTGGCCATTTTGAATAGGTACGAGCTTATGCAATTAAAGTTTCCGTCACATAGCTTATTATTATTTGCGCTTAGTTCGGAAGCGTTCTTATGTACTTACCAGCAATATTCAAAATAAACAAAACAATACTATGAAAAAGTATTTCCATTGCGGAAGTTAAACCAGATAGAATTAACGGCTTCATATTTGGTGCCAGGTGGTGACGTTTGCCAACTGTTGTCAGTAACAAAACGATGCAGTCAGCTAAAGCAAAATGTATTATCTCAGCTTTTTAAATGCCCTTTTATCAGAATAGCGGATCGGTTGAGTAGTTGTTAACAGCTAAAATCCGTATATATACATTTATATTGTACGGTGGAATTTTCATTGTGTGCTGAGCAATAGACTGTATTATAGATACCTGGCTGGCTGACAATGTAGTGCATCTCAACTCGACTAAACTGCAGCAAATCTACAAAGTGCATATAGGAATGGAATCGATTTCCCGATATTCATTGCTGGGTGCAAACTTATTTCAAGGCGCACGTGCTTCTCGTCAATTTCGAATTGATTCCAATTGAAAAACGTCCAGTCGTTGATTTACCTCTACATATTATTTGCATTCACTGCGATAGTATTTTGAACCTGAAACGTGAATGTGACGAAATCTGGCAACGATCGATCGCAATGCAATTAGGTACCTATATACTTAACTTAACTACAATAGTACGTAGTAATTTACATAGTGAACTTGCGTAGGGAACACGACTCACGAGTACTCGTATTTACATAACAGAGATGTGCATTCTGAAAAGCTTTGAATATTGGGCAATTGAAGGGGAATGGCGACGTGCCTTCCATTTGGAGAGCCAATGAAATTGTAGATCGATTTGCGTTATCGCCTGATTTCGTTTTTTATTTTTTCTGTGGGATGGAAATTTACGCTGATGAATTTCTAAGAATAGCGAGTTATTTATACGCTGTGTGTCAAGTCCCCAAGATAGTAATCCACGACTTAAAAAGCACAAATACTGACGCACACGCTTTTTGATTGTAAACATATTTCCGTGGCATTTTTTTGTTGGTTTAAAATCAAATAACAAACAAAAAATATAAGTATACGCGTAAAAATACCCATGTACATTTATTTGTATTTATATGGGTTGATAATTCATTGATACGATTAACTTTTAATTTTAAACGTGTTCCTCGTTGCGCTACGCGGAAAATGCAGAACACGTTTCATAAACATTTATTTTTATAAACAAATAAGTTAAATGCGCCTTGAATGAAGATATGTGTAGCGATTTTTGTGGAATTTATTTGTAATTGTTATAACTTGTCACTAGCATATAGGATATTACTTACTTTACTTAACGGCCTCCAGACCCGTGAAGAGTCTCTGTCTGAGACACTGTAACCTTCTATCCTCTAGCATATAGGATAAAGTCATTCCAAATTTCTTCGTAAAAACTGTGACACAAGCGATGTCATTTTTGTTTATTTCAGTATCTGGTTGCCGGTATTCACCGACCACTAATAAAGTAAGAGCTTCGTAAGCCTATTGAATCAGTGTTGCCACTAAAAAAAAATATTCCCGTCAAATCTGACCGAATGAACGATTTTTATTTTTTTAAATTTCGTCAGAAAATCCGATCAAAAAAGATGACATACGAATTTTTGACCAGAAGTCCGGTCAAAAATGGAATATAGTAATATATTTTAAATAAAAATAGAAAAAATAATATATTATATTATATGTATGTAGTTTCTTTATTTTTCTAAACTAATATAAAATTTAATAAAACAAAAAAACACACATTTCATTGAAAAGCTTTGCATCAGAAAAAAGTACTTCCCACTCCACTTCGGCGTCTGAATGGCAACACTGGGGGGGTTATTCCCGAATGCGCGGCGGTTCGCTTTTGATAGCGGATTTGAATTTTTGTATTTCCATTCGACCACATTTCTTTAGGTCCGCTAATAATCCGCCAGCAATCCGTCACCTAAACACCTATCGCCTTCAATGCAATCATAAAATGACGTTGGAGAGTGTTTTCGATTATACAAAGATTTAAATCCGCCATCAAAAGCGATCCGCCGCGCATTTGGGAATAACCCCCCTGTTTATCAATGGTTATTAGTGCATATTCAGGAGCTCTCTTAAGACTTACGAATGGTCCCGACCACTCTTAAGTTGTGAGCAGTAATATAATAACTTCGAAAATTCGAAATCAGCTGTCGTTTTCAAAATGGAAGGGAATGCCAAATCTTTCCGATAAGGAAACCGAACAAATAATTAAGTTTGAAAAAATTTGATCACCAGGCTGAGACTGGATTGGTTTTTTTTTATCCAAGTAAACCAGTTCAGAAATAATTCGGATCGGCAAACGAAGCCTCTTTTCAGTATCATCAAATTGTTCCATGAAGTCAATTCTTTCACGAAGTGATTTCTTCTTTCTTATTGACGTTGCGGCTTCCTTCAAATATTTGGTGAGCTCCTCTTCATTTGAGCTGGTTTCCGAGGACGAAGAATTGCTAACAAAGTGCCAAGAAGATCGCTCATATAAACACACCAATTGAAAATTAATTAGTTTATATTCATACCACTAACTTTAAAAATTAACATTTTCGAAAAAGAGTTCATAAACTCGTTTTTGAACGCGTTCGGAAATTCGAATTTTATTTGTTTGTACATATATTCGAACTAGCATTAGGGTTTGTTTGACGTGGCTAGCACTAGTGCAAACTAGTGCGCACTGAGAAGTGTCAGCTAATTTCCACGCCTGTCAAAAACCCTGCACAACCCTGAAAATTCGTCTTCTATATGGAACGCAAAATGTTGCCCTGAAGTCCGCCAGTTTTTGACAGCCCTGTTTTTTTTAACTTCGATCTCAGAAAAGCAAAGTTAAGTATGATTTTCAGCACGCAAAAACAACAACTACGCTCCACTTGACTCTTCGAGACTCGCAGAAGTTGTTATAATCGTGTGCTGAAAATCTTACTTAACTTTGCGTTGCTGAGATCTAAGCTCAAAAAAACACGCCTATTGACAAATATTTATCTTTTGGAAACACTTTTAAAAATTTATTGTTAAAAAAGAGTGAACTCAGCTCAATTCTGAATTGTTTGCCATAATGCAAATAGTTGATAAAAGTGTTCGCAATTTAGATGTCGAGTTCCAAAATAAATGACAGCAAGCGGAATGACAGCAAAACTCAGCACTGAATTCTTGCCCCCACAAATTAACTCAGGTCAGTTCAGGACACAACTAGAGTGCCGTAGAAGCCATGTCAAACACAGGTTTTAAGGGCGAGTCCAGTACTATATCGAACGCATTAGGGCCCACGTCAAACAAACCATTCAACCGTAATAGTGCTTTTGGAATGCGTCAAAAAACTGACATTTATCAGCCTCGTAAACTACTCGTAATAATCGATTTTAGAGCGCTTGATAAATACCAGACTGAATGGGTTTAGACTTAGGCTCTGCTTACATCGTAAAAGTCGTGTACAAAACTTTAAGCACTGAAGTTTAAGCGTTAAAAATTTTAATACCTACCTGAATAAGTGAACATTTATTTAACAAAGTACATTGCTCGCAGCTATTCGTTTTCATTCTGTTTACCCATTAAAAACGTCGCGAGTGTAGGATGCTTAAGTGGACAATCCATAGCTCTCGATCTACCGCCACCAAAAGAAAAGCAAGCCCGCCCCATTGGGGCAGAGGTTGAGATTTAAAGACCTCATAAGATTTGCTTGGCAACGTTTTCTTTTTTTATTTCATTTTTCTGACACGCGGTTGTCAGCATAATCGTACGTACACGTATGATAGAAACTATACAGTGACCTAAACAAACCAAAATCACCGAATTTGAGCTGTGAAAGGCGAGGAACTTCATCGTTCGATCGGTAATGGCATTCGTAGAAAAATATGTCACACATAAGCATATCAACACAAAAATACATTGGTCAAACAAATAATAATTGTCCACCCAAGTTGCTCCTCGAAAAAAAATTAAACCCAGCAAAAAATGTCGATTGCATAATACACCAATCGTTTCTTGACAATATAATATTTGGGTATTCTAAACAGCTAATCGCGGTGGCAAAAGGTGATGATAGATAGATAGCTTATGCTGGCAAATTTATTGCTTAATAAAACTCAAGCAAACAATTTAATGGTATGCAGTTGTACGTAAATGCCGATTGTTCACCATATCGCTAAAGAACACGAGTTTTATTAATTTCGAAAATAGCAATAACAGATTAGATTAGCTCTTGAGGTGCGATAATCACCAAATCACTGCTGCTTCCAAATTTATTTGGATTTTATCGTGAGCGCCCGAATATTATATAATCCCCAAATCGCTAATTAAAATCGCATACCTATATCTTCAAATGACACTGCGTATATTTTCCATACATAAACATGCAGCGTCATTTCTGCAAACATTGCAGCTAAAAACTACTGAGCAGCTGAGTTTTGTCCAAAAGGATTTAATTCAAATGCGAGGTATTTTTAACCTCCATGCCAATTTCTATGCTTAACGGATATCTTCCCCTAAACGCAATTCTATAGAAACTGAGAACACAAGGAGTAAAAAGAATATTCGTCGTTAGCGATTCGATTCGAATTTCAGAAAAGGCGCGAGAAATCTCTACCTACATAAAAAAGTATAATTCTTCGTGGGTTAGAAATTTTGTATGACACTGAGTAGATATAACTTCATGCATACGTACAAGTCCTTGAGACGTTTCCTCTTTAAACGTTACGTTAATCCTAAAGTCCGTCTGCGATGATGCCATTAACCCCAGCTGCCGCATCGAATGCTGATAAAAGAATAAGAAACTGGTCCGCGCCTTTCCGTTCTTTTTGTCTTCTTCTGTATACAATAACAATGCATATATTTTTGAAAGCGAACATCTTTCAAGCAAATAAAAATGTGCTTGCAATCGAAATCAAACAGAGACGTTTTGTGAGAATTCAGGCCGAGCCGGCATCCGCCAGTGCAAGTGAACGCTTTAGTTGTTGTAAATGAGCGATAAATAATAAAAACAGACAATTTTTATTTTGTAAATATTTGTGGAACGCAGAAGTGCGTTTATTTATAATCTTAACATTTTTTTCCTGGAGTTTATCAGTTATTGTTGCTGAATGAATTAGGATCAAGGCGAATGATTAGAGACAAAACGTTGATACCATCAGCGAAACGAAAAACGGTTTCAATTTTAATTAAAATGCATATTGTCAATCAATTTTGAATGTTTCACTGTGACAACAATCATTATCTTATCTGTTGTGGGTACCTATTCAAATAAAGCTGTATTCGTTCGACTTAAATAGATCGAGGTCTTTACACACCTTTGAATAGTTGAATGTTAAAGTAGATATGTCAAAATTTGCTCAATAATATCAAGATTTCGGTTAATACTTTTAGTCTTTTTTATTGCTCGTACATACTTTGTTTTCCTAAATATATTCGATAGCGATAGGGGGTACTATCGGATCACGTTGTTGTACCCTGATCGAAAAAGAACGTAGTACAGAAAACTAACTTAATTGGCAACCACATACGTCAGACGAATCACGTTCTTAGTTGCCCCAATATACTTACCTATTATTGACTGCGTCATAGTGCAGGAACGGGTAACGTGTTCAAATGCAAAAGAAAAAGTATTGTCAAGGTCTTTAGGTATATATTTCGAGATAAGCATCATGCATTTTGCAAAAATTGATAAAAGCCTCTTGATATAAAGAAATTATTAAAAAATTCCACAAGACCTCGATTTTAATCAATTTGTTATCCGATCACGTTCATCTATTTTGATTAATAAGAAACAACAAGATGATTGAAGCTTATATACAAATTACACCTTATCTCAAGTTGATTCGATTTAATTCCCGGTATTCGGGGTAACACTTTATACACTCATGGGCAAAAGTATTTTGGCGAAAATAAAAGTTAAATTTTATGAATTGTAGGAATAGGTGAAAAATTAATAGGCGAACATTAACAATATTTATTTTTAGATATACATTAGGTTAAATTAATTTAAATCAATAAAATTTGGCATAATTATTTTGACTTATTTGTCATTTGTTTTTTTGAAATTTAAAAGTAAACGAAACAAAATTATTTAGCAAAAACTAAGCGTCAGTAACTTTCTGTAATTGTCTTGGGATCGCTTCGATAGTTTTTGAGTTTTTTCAGCATTTCTGCAGCAACGTTATCCGAGAGGTTTCTTACTGCTAAACTGATCTCCTCTGCGCCGTGTCAGAGAAAAAGTTATTTCATTGCGTTGTTGAAGCGTGTATCGTTCCATTTTTAGTAATGGCATAGTTTCTACTTGTCAAATGTCGAAGAATAAAAGCTCAAAAGTGACAGCTACCGAAATAGCGGGTCATTCACAATAACACCTCTCATTGGAAAATCCTTTAGTTCGATTTCCCGTAAAAGTCAAATCACCATTGGGCTTTTGTGACAAGGAGCATTATCCTGTTGAAGAATAACTGACTGCCCGATTAGTCTATCGCCAGATGGGAATGCGTAGTTGTTTGAAGTATGTGCTGGATCATCATTCCATCGATTGGAAACAAATCTTCACAACCTTTGGACGGTATACAGCCCTAAGGCATTTCAAACCCGCCACCACGCTATAATTGGTCTGAACGACTGGTGTATATTTTTCACGATACAGTTTCGGCATCCGAACAAATCTACTATACGGTGATCCACGAGGCTCAAATGAGCTCTCTTCCGTTCACAAAACTCTTCATGGGGTTTATTTTTAAGCTCTTGGGCGAATTGTAACCAGCATTGCCAGTTTGACTGCTTTCCTGTCAGATCAGATAAACATTTAGCACGACTTTTTTTTTACAATCCCGCCGACTGGTTTTTAGCTGAATATGATTTTTGTTCGACTGTTTTTGAATATTTCGTTTACATTTTAAAATTCAAGGAGAGCAGAAAATAAAAATTAAACGAACAAAATTTGCTGGAAATTTTTTTTTACTCTGAAGCCTAGTATGCTGCTCGCGCTTAAATTAAGCCCCCATAAAAAAATATCTCCAAAGATAAAATTAAGCAAAGCGGTGAACCCAAGCAGTACGCAGTTCAAGCTAAATTTGTTAGCCACTGTACGGAAAATCTCTGCAGAATTTAAGTAAGCGTATTAATTCAAAATACATTTTTCCACAGCTAAATTTTGACAGATCAGAAAAAATATCGGTATTCTCATCAAGATTTCAAACGTAAGCAAATTAACAGTAGCAAGTCAATCAACTTTACCAATACAGTTCTTTTTTTTTACGGAACACTGTAACTTTTTTTTACACTGTCAAAACTAAGCGAACATTAAGCGGAGAGAAACATTGGAGAGGCATTGATTTAAGTTTGTGCTTGCCTTTGTTAACTTACAAATGTTGCTTCAACTTTGACGTACCGTTCGAAGTTACAAAAAAAGTTGAATTTTTGATTGCATTTCTTTGAGTGGATTTTATTTTTTTTCCAAGCAAATATGGCTGGAAGGCCGATTTCAAAACGGCAACTCTGATTGTAACCTTTTTATTTTGTTTTCGTAGTTATATACGGTATTTTTCTTATAGAATACTAGCTGACCTGCCGAACTTCGTTTCTCCCAAATTCATTCAATAATATAAGTTTAACATTTAACCCCCTTATTAATAAACGCTGCGTAAAAGTTATCAACTCGTTATTCAGAAGTTACGTCAAATTTTTGTACGCTATCTGATGTCTACTAGCTAACTAACTTGTGCACATTTGATTATTAATATGGGGGTAAATATTTTGTTTTGTTTTATTGATTTAAAGTGACACCCCGTTTTTTTTTCCTTATTTTTTTTTTTCAAAGTGCAGTTGATCTCCTATATTTCATAAACTTAAAGCCACAAAATTCCATTGAAATCAGTTGAGTGGTTTCGGAGATTGACAACAGCGCCAAGCACAACACGCACATACGTTTTCCGATTTCAACCAAACTTAACAAAAACCATATATAAACCAATACCAAAGATGTTTGAAAGTTTGGTTAAAATCGGAAAATGCGTTAAGGCGTGAATCGGCGACAAACGAACACAATTTTAAGGCTCAATTTTTATATAAATAGATGTATCAAAATCGAGCTCAGCAAAGCGCCTCTGAAGAGGCGTTCTTTTGTGATTATTGATTTCAATATTTTTTTAAGAGAAAGACCGCAATCGAATTTTTTTACAAAACCTACTCGATCTTCCATATTTTTCTTTCTTATTATACTGCATTTACACCATCACGCACGCACTGTTTTGCACGAGACGTGACAGAGAAATCCGTTTTTCACCAGTCAATGCTAGTAAAGGAGTAAGAATCACAAATCAGACGCCTAAAGTGTCATGGATGTGCTGCCCATAATTATAGGTACGTAAAACAGAAATAAACCCAAGTTCCGGGGAATATAATTTCTGTAATCACTTGAAAATATTTCCATTTCTGATCCCTTTAATTTTCCGTGTTAGGAATGTGTGACAGTGTAAATGCGGCATTATTCTCTTTCGTTTTCCCAATATTTTAATGAAAATGACACTTCACAATAAATTTATCATTCTTAATTTAAATTCAAACAAAAACAGTATTTTTCGCCAAACAAACCTTGACAAATGAGTTTGTCAAAATACGTTTACCAGTCAAAAAATCGTACTTTAACCACAAATAGGCCTAAGCTGTCCAGGGATGGGTCTCAAATGGTCTCATTTACACCCACAATTATAGGTCACATCATATACAACCACTGAGTGAAAACTGACAGTTAAACCGCAGCGGTTAGGAATTATTATTCGCCTTGAAGAGCGACTTGCATTTCTGTCAAAATACTTATGCTCATGATGGTCATTTTTGAACAAAATGGACTTGGATCAACTGCTTAGCTAATATTTAATACTGTAAATTACCCATAAGAGCATACTCTTCGGCGAAGAGATTCATCTTATACCATCATAACTCAAAGAAATGATAAATTACTTTATTGCATTTAATAGCCATTAAATCTGTACTATCAGAGTGTACAATGTACATATGTGCGCATTTGTGTGCTCAGTTGGCCGTAATTGCTTAGCTTCCTGCTTAAAGTTATTTAGAGGCAGAGTTCGGATTCAGTGTCGCATTCTTTTTTTTATTTTAAATTTGGATTGTGTAGTATACATTGACGTATCTAATTCATACATATACACAGATTGACGTAGACGTATGTTTTGAACTTGTTTGTTTTGAATGGGATTATTATTAGTAAATGGTTTCGCATTATTTCTATAAGCATGCGGCAGAATTTTTGCTTTAGCCCCAACAATTATTTATGTATTGTGTAGTGGGCAGAGACGTTGGATCTATTTCGATCTTAAAAATGTTGAGTTTATTTTTTATCTTATATAAAACAAAGTTGTATCCGTCAGACCGCCCATGTCTCGAGAATGGTTCGTCAGAGTTGAGCTATTTTTTTTTTCTTCGTGTGTGAAACGAGAAAATTGAAAAAATTTTGAAGGGAAATTTGAAAATTCGTAATTGTTGTCAAAAACTTCTGCCAGATATTAATGATAACGTGTTGCGAGAAAACTTTCCGTGAACTTCATACCTCCGCTTTCGACTTTGACTAGACTATACGATTTACTATAGCGAACTGCTGTAAAAAAAATGTGCCGGGACAAAGTCCGGCGGGCCCACTAGTTATTTATATAAAAGAGCTTTCCATCAAAATAGTTTATTCTACAATAAAAAAAACTTGAGATTAATTTTGAGAAAAAGGCATAAAGATGAAACAATCAACTGAAACCATATATTTTCTTATCACTTGTTAAATAGGGGGCCAACAATTTTGAAGCACATAAGACAGTATTTTTAATTTATTTAACGTCTCATGGTCATGACCGTATAGTGTTGTAGTGGGCCCGGCTGACTTTGTTCCGGCACATTTCTTACAGCAATTCGCTGTTGAGTGATATTGAGATCTTTCCTTGGCCTTAGAGAAGAAATATAAATATTCAATAGAGAAAGCTAGTACACATTCTGGCGAGTCGTGCCTTAGAGTAGGTTGTATGAGAAAATGTAGTTTTATGGTTGCCAGAGCGGACAGAGCACAAAAAGGCTCCTGCCAAATCAAGCTTTTCCCTTTTCTTAAAGCCGACAACGTTTTGGATTTAAAAATAAGACAATATTCTTAGCACGGCACGGCATACATTCGAGAGTCCTTTACGTTCGTGCCGAAAATAAATTAAACTCAGACTCAGAAGCTAGACTTATGGTCCTTTTTGGAGGAGTAAGGATTTTTATTATATGCAATAAATATTACAAAGGGTGGGCTAAATAAAAGTCAGAAGATGCTGTTATTTTTGCAAATGGCCGCCAATGTCAAATCTGTTTTGACACTCGTGGCACCGAAAATCCACGAGTAATGCACGAGGAGCCATTACACCCGCTCAAAGTTACTGCATGGTGCGCTGTTCACGCTGGAGGAGTCATCGGGCCATTTTTTTTTCGAAAACGCCGCTGGTCAAACGACAACAGTGGACGGTGCGCGCTATAGGGCCATGTTATCCGAGTTTTTTCTGCCGCAATTGGACAAATAAGGACTGGAGGACATGTGGTTCCAACAGGACGGAGACGGCATACACAGCGCGAGCCCCAAATGATATTCTAAAGGCGGCGCCTCATCTCTCGTTTTGGCGATTTTCCCTGGCCCGCAAGATCGCCCGATTTAACCATTCCAGACTTTTTTTGTGGGGTTTTTTGAAGTCCCGTGTTCACGTGAACAAGCCCGAGACCCTTGAAGCCCTCAGGGACAACATTCGACACGAGTGCGAGAATCTGTCGCCCGAAGTTCTCGCCGAAGTGATGAAAAATGCCATAAAACGAGCCCGTATGGCAATCAATTGTGACAGCGTCCATTTGGCCGATATCTTCTTCTCGATAAAATTCTAAAGGTTCAAATAAACAAAATCAAAAAACAAAAAAATCTAAGTTCTTCACTTAGAAAAAAAAATGAGAGCCAAACAACATCGGACGGCTTCTTTTGGCCCACCTTGTACAAGCGACTCATTTTGTTGCGCGGAGGTATGAAACTGACTTTCTGTCAAGATTTCGAGCGGGAAACAGCTGTCAGTGTCAAAATAGCGTATGATTTAAAAATAAACCACTAGATGGCCCACCCTGTATACAAGCAGTTGATGCAAGAGGCCTAAACAAAGCAATAGAACCAGATTCTGACACCCTGTTGCTAAAAATATAAAATACTAATCACAAATTCCAACAGCCCCACTAGCAACTCGCCCATGAAATAAACAACTCGTAACGCCACACATTTGGCGCCGACTGTATCTTAAAGTCACAGATAAGAACAGTTGTAAATTAATCTGTAATCACTGCTTTCCATATCCGTATAGCAGCCATCACGTGGGTATTTGAATTAACACTGCTTCCGGTATCTAACAACGAATGTTACAGATATCTTCCCCTCTAGGTAGATATATTTATCTATCCGCCTACCTTACCATCGGCCTTCTTTCAAATTTTTCAACGACACTTTAAGTGGAAAATATGATGCAGCTCCTCGTAACTGACCTAAGCAAAGCACGAGCTAGAAGTGCATTCGCTCTCTCACAGATAGCCGCCTGCTACCTCCCCCTTTTCCACAACATATACCTTGCCTACTATTTTTCCAAATTATTTCTTTTTTTCACTCGCTGAGTTTTCCTCTCTTGACGCTCATTTTCTCTCTGCCTGGGGAACTAATAGCTGTTCGACTATTGGCTTCGATGGGGGGCGGGTATCGATGTCGTCACATTACAACTTTCCCGGTGCCAATTACACAACAGAACTGCTTACGCCAGATAAAGAATTTCTTGGTCAACGCTCAAATTTGTTACCTAGATTTGTCAAGTCCGTAATCAATTTTACCTGAACCAAAAATATTTCACATACCAGCAACAAGCCTCTCAACTGCCCCACGACTACTGGTTTAGTTTATTTCTGTTATAAATTTCCCGTCGTATCTATATCTACTCTCTGCGACTCCGTTGTTGAGCCAAAAATATAACGTGAATACTTCCATGAGTTAAAAAAAAAAAAACTATAACTCGCCGGTTGGAGAGTCAGAGTGCGTCCGTCTCCGTCGTCAGTGCGTGTACTAAATGTGCCCTCCTCGCTATTAAAGTGAACTTTTTTGATTGCTGCTGCATTTCTCAGGAGAAAGTGAATCGTGTTGAAAATAATTTCATTTATTGCACCGTGTTGTTTGTATTGTGTGACATTTGGGAACAGATTCAAAGTCAAACGCTTCTGAGCATGCCCAGAATTTTCGTAAGGATTTCCTCCTTGTCGCTTTTCCTTTCCATATTACAATAACGTTCGAAGGGCATACGGCATTTCGCAAGCAGCAGCAACAGCAAATATTACAAAAACAGACTCTACAGAGTCTGGTTGTTTTTTCCCTCATTGTTTGCCTTTATTGCTTAGAGAAAGAAAGTTTGCTTTGCGTTTGTTTGTCTTTTTGTGATAAGTCTTGTGTTAATAATTTAATTAAAAAAACATAATCTTTAAAAATGTCGGAAAAGAAAATGATTGTTAGCACCGAGGAGAACTCGCGACTCCTGGAAACAACAGCCAATCCAGAGACTTATGGATCTCAAAAACCGGTAAAGTATTACAGTTATACATATATTTTCTATCGAATATGCCGCCCAAGACATAATTCAGGTTATCGAAAATAATCGGCGAACCGAAATTCGTAGCAGAAAAATACCAAAATTGCCTTCTGACGCAGGAACGAAGCATTTTGCGTCATAAATAAATTCCAATAATTTTGTAGGTACATAAGAGATTGTCCTTGTTGGAGGAGGACCTGGTACTGGTAGTTGAGGGCGAACTTATATATACATATATATTTATGCTCGAGTGACATCACGGTCATTTTTCGAAACAATTTTGCAATTAGATGAGATCAACCGCCCGCTTATTAGGGGAAATTGGATAATTTGAGCAATTTTTGTGACCAACAGACTACAAACGGTGGATTTTGAATAAACATACGCACATACCAGTATATATATAAACGATAGAACGTCATTTTGTGTGTGGATACATTATGCAAGCATCTTCGGTTATCAGAGGCGTATCACGTATCTTTTTACCTATATATAAAATAGAGAAGGCCATTCGGTCGAGTTTTTTTTACACAACTGCTGCAACCGAGCACAACTAGATTTTCCCAAAATGCGCCTGCAAAAACCTGTTAAATTCCATTTGTCGCCCTAAACACTCAACTGAATTCACGAATATACTTGTAGGTATATCTACAACAACACAAACTGGTCATACGGAAACCTACGTACGAGTTTGTTGGTTGATGCAGTTTAAAAACCGGAATGAGTACCTTCGTTGGTAGGTTCTTGTATTATGGATTCAAGTGTAACGGCCTCTTAATTTTATGTACAAGTACATAGGTAGGGCAACGAAGAAACGTGGCTAAGTAGCTGATAATGGGGGGTCCCGAAAAGCGTCATTCGTAGACATTCTTATATAAAGGTGAAGGCCAAAAGTTAGGAACCACTTTCACTAGGTACCTTAAACACAGCCCGCCATACTTATAATCATTTTTAGTGTCCAGGCTAAACTTCTCGAAGTCACAGAAGCGAAATTTTCCATACAAAATTGCATATTTTGACCTACAAAAATATTTAGTGTGAAGGTTAAAAATGATTATTAGTAAGGCCCAGCATATTTGGTTGATTTGCTGTGCATAATTTGTTTTCCAATATGTTGTGTAGAAGCCAGCGCTCTAACTGCGTAATTTATGAAACAATTGAACAAAACGATGACGGTTTTAGTTTGCTTCATAAAACATCATCAGCCCTGTTTTTTTGAGCTTCGATCTCAGCAAAAGCGAAGTAAAGTAGGATTTTCAGCACACATATTACAACAACTGCTGCGAGTCTCGAAGTGTCAAGTAGAGCGTATAGTTGTTGTAATTGCGTGCTAAAAATCCTACTTCACTTTGCTTTGCTGAGATCGAAGCTAAAAAAAAAACAGGGCTATCGTCGCATCGTTCATTGTTTTTATTACCCGATTGGACACAGGAAGGGGTAATGTGTTTCGCGCGTATCCTATGTCTGGCTCGACCGATTTTGAAAAGTGTCATTCGATTCGTATTCTTCCCCAGAGTGTCATAGGGTAAAAAGATAAAAATAAAAAAAAGTAGTAAAAAAAGGAACTAAAAATTAGCAAGCAAATGCTCTGCATGTATGGTCTCCGACAGAGACAGAGTATGATTTGTCTATGGTCTCCGATTGTCAATGAGTTATGTAAACAAGACATTTGAATGTGGCTTGTTTATTTTCAGTTCCTTTTTTCTACTCAGCCGGGTTTTTGTTTTGTTTTTTTTATTTAAATAATATGTTAAACAGTTTGAACATGACTGTAAACAAACTCTGTTTTTTCTTTATTTTAATTTGTTTACCTTTCGTCGTTGTCATTGATTGACATGGAATTGGGCATTTAAGCAAAAATAGATAGCTAGGTGCTTAGGTAGTAGAATTTTTATTGCTGAAGCCTTTTATCCTGCTTGCGCAAAATTTTAGCGTCCCTAGTCTCCACTTCGTTTCTGCACACCAAAGATAAATGCTCGCTAAGTTATTATTAAACATCATATAGATGGGAGAAAAACCATTTGTTCTTGACAGTTAGTAGTTTTTACATTTTTTGAATTTAAAACGTCAGAGATATCGCAATATTTGAATCGTTCCAAAACAATGGGTACCTGTAAGAAAAATTGAAGAAGATTATATTCATTGCAGCAGCAACTCAAATTATTTCTGTAGGCAAGCAGAAGAAGACACTTTTCTTCGTGTCCCGTAAATTCCTATTTGCAAAAAGCCAAACAAACTGCTGATTTGCAAAAGGACGTAAGATTATTTGAAGCTTAGAAAAAAGGTTTTTTTTTGGCTTTGCGTTTTCGTTTCTTACTCGATCAAACATTTCTCTGCGATTTCCTTCAAAAATATATCCATAGTAAACGCAACACAAACTTATTCCTCCGTTTCTTACGTCAAAATTTATCTTCGGGTATTTAATTTGCGAGCTAAAGCCCACATGACACTTAATTTTTTGTTTGCTTTTAAAATGAAACTAGAGCAGTACGAAAAATTAGAACGAAAATTCCCGATAGGAGTGAGTGCGTACACACCCTGCCATACTAATAATCATTTTTAGTGTCCAGGCTAAATTTTTCGAACTCACAATGACGAAAATTTCAATACCAACTTTATTAATGTAGAATCATAAAAAAATGCATTAAAAATGTATTCAAATTATATTTTGAATATTATTTTTGACATTTCAAGATTATTTGAAAATAAGTTCGATTGAAAATTTGCGATTGCTTTGCAAACAATTGCCACCCCTTTCGTAATACACTTTCTCTTTTCAACATTATAAAAATGGGGGAAAAATGTAGTGATGGGCTTAAATGAGTGGAGACTTTTCATCGGCCCATTTACATGGAGTTAAGAATTTAGCGTGCGAACTGCTTTGCTAAACTGCCTCGCTTAATTTTATCTTTCTAGACATTTTTGTATGGGAGATAAAATTTAGAGCGAGCAGGATACTAGGGACGAGTTATAAAAAAATCAATGAATGCAATTTTCTGATTGCATTAAAATGTGAAAAAAATGCACCGAAAACGATGAAACGATTGCAAAATAGCCACCGTTCAATCGAATCGTTTTGACGACAGTATTTGGCAGTTGAATTAGTAACGTGAAGCAACATTAAACTATAATAGGCCTGTTTTTTGAGCTTCGAACTCATCAAAGTAAGGCAGGCCGCACAGTGGATACGAATTTCACTAGTACGTAAACGTACAAATACTTGTCGTACGTATTGAGTGCGCACATTGAATAAGATTTTCTTCGTCAAATAGGCAGTGAATCAGTGTCTGTTAATTTTTATACGTTCCACCGGAACGTATCACATTCTGAATCGATTTAGCCATGTCCGTCTGTCTGTTGAAAGCACGATAGCACCCAAAGTAATTGACCTAGGTTAACGAAATTTGGTGAAAGGAATTATTTTTATCGGCGTCAGGTTGGTATTGACAATGAGCTATGTCGGTCAAGTAGTTCTGGTACCTCCTATACAAAGTCAATATTAGAACCACGTGTCTCTCTGTCTGTTGAAAACACGACAGCGTCCAAAGGAAACAACCTACTCGAATGAAGTTTTGTGAATGAACTTCTTTTATCGTCGTTAGGTTGGTATTAAAAATGGGCTCTGTTTATGCAGTGGAGGGTATCAAAGCATCGGCCAGGCCGATGATAACACTTTTACTTGTTTTTAATTATCGCTGCTACTGCATTTTGTTTTGTTTTCTTTTACAAGACATTTAGTAGCTTAAATAATTATTTGCTTAACAAATGAAACTTATGCACTCTCCATTCCCAAAAAAAAAGAAACGAAATTAACTAATTAACTAATGAGAACATAGATAGGGCTATCGATATTTTAATAAATAAATCATGTTAATTTAAGTAAATATTGATATCTTTTGACATGTATATGCATAAAAAAAGCATGCCTTTCACAATAACCATTGACAATGAGGATCAACAAATCAGTATGTTTCCATTCACAACAATCTGGCGTGTAAAAGGTCCAAAAGTCCAAACAAATATTTGCCGGAAGACTTAAAGCATATAGATTTGCAGACAAAATATACAAGTTTGATAAAAACGACCACAAGCGGTTCTCATAATATATTGACAACCAAACTTACCGCAATGTACGTGTATCTGAAAGTAAAGAAAAACAAACCATAATCAGTAAGATTTAATTTTTAATGGTCGAAGATTGTTAAGACAGCTTGATAAATGGTTCATAAAATCCCACGAGATAAACTATGTATTTACGAAAAAGTTTTCAATTTGATTAAAAAGTATAGTTAATAACAATTTAAAGATTAAACTTATGTGGTTACTTTTTACAGGAACAGGACAATCTACTAACCATGGTGAGTGGTGAAAATAAATCGAAGAAGTTACCGCAATATGTTGCGGCCTTGGCAGCTGCTGGAGGTGCACTGGCGGCTGGTGCGCTTTTGGGATGGACATCACCTGCTCAAAACGAACTAGTTGAGAACCCCGACTACAAGTTTCAAATATCCAAAGAGCAATTCTCATGGATTGGCTCGGCAGTGACACTGGGCGCGGCTTGCGTATGCATTCCAATAGGCTTCTTAATCACGATAATCGGAAGAAAACTAACCATGCTGCTGTTGGTCCTACCCTTCACACTTGGCTGGGGTTTGCTTATTTGGGCCACAAATGTTGAAATGATGTACGCTGCCAGATTTATTCTCGGAATATCGGGAGGCGCATTTTGTGTGACAGCGCCAATGTATACTGGAGAGATAGCCCAGAAAGATATTCGCGGCACATTGGGCAGTTTCTTCCAGCTTATGTTGACAATCGGTATTCTTTTCGTATATGCACTTGGCGCAGGACTAAATGTCTTTTGGCTGAGTTGTATCTCTGGTTTGATCCCCCTGATCTTTGGAGCTATATTTGTGTTCATGCCAGAATCGCCGACCTATTTGGTAAGTTGCAATCGGGTGATTGCAAAAACACAGATGAGTGCTAAGTAGATTTTTGTTTTTTGTTAATATAGGTAAGCAAGGGAAAAGACGAGAGTGCCATCAAATCAATTCAGTGGCTACGTGGTTCTGAATACAACTATACTTCGGAGATGGAAGAGCTTAAGGAAGTCGATTCCAAGATCAAACAGCAGTCTGTGTCAATTGGTGCAGCCTTGACTCGCAAAGTCACAGTCAAAGCATTGATTATTAGCTTGGGTCTCATGTTTTTCCAACAATTGAGCGGCATCAATGCGGTTATTTTCTACACAGCTGATATTTTCAGAGTAAGCCATTTGACTTTATAACTTAAATACAAATCTAAGATCACTTCTATATGTCTGCAGGATGCCCAGACCGGAATTGACGAAAACGTCTCCACCATAGTGGTAGGTGTTATGCAAGTCATTGGCACCCTTGTTTCTGTAATGGTTGTCGACAAGTTGGGACGCCGTATTCTGCTATTAGCGTCCTCGATTGTCATGGTTATTTCTACCGTTCTTATGGGGGTCTACTTCTTTATGCAATCCAAAGATGCAAGCTCCGTTGATAGCCTTGGTTGGTTGCCAGTTGTAAGCTTGTGTCTCTTCATCGTCATGTTCTCTATCGGATTCGGTCCAGTGCCATGGCTGATGATGGGTGAGCTCTTTGCTTCTGACATAAAGGGCGTTGCCGGTTCAATCGCAGGAACAACCAACTGGGTGTTGGCATTCATCGTTACGAAAACGTTTGTGAATCTAAATGATTCAATTGGTCCAGGTCCAACTTTCTGGCTCTTTTCCGGTATAACATTTGTCGGAGTTTTGTTCGTATTTTTCGTGGTTCCTGAGACAAAAGGTAAATCTTTGAACGAAATTCAGAAATCCTTGGAGGGACATACATAAACAAGAGTGCACCAACTACTCAGTCGCCATTTACCATGATAATTTTTCTTTTTTAATTTTTGTGTACATAGAAATATTCAAACAAACTTTTAATGTAATTTGTAAGCCCCATGACTTTCTCGTCACTTGTTATTGTTTTTTTTTTATTTTATTTTTTTTATAAATATGTATATGTATTTTTTTTTAAAAAAGACAAATTATTAGTTTATGTAGGTATGTTTCTACTTTATGGATGCATGCACTCACACATTCAGCTCGCAAAATGTATTGCGAGCTTTAAACTTTGAAGACTGAGAGTCAAAATTATTGTTATTTTCTCCCCAAATGAAATGAGGGATTTGAAAAACTATACAAGAAACATATTCAAGAAAGCATTTAGAAACAATAAGAATCCAAAATATTAAATATGCATTTACATCATACTAAACCACCTAAAAGAAAGTACAGCAAGAGTCGCAGCTCTTTCATACTGTTAGTAAAATTTCCAAATGTATATAGCATATTCAATGAAGGTAGATGCGAATGCGACAAACCAAATACATACATTATTTTGAACAATAAACTAAATTAATTTCCCTCATTCTTTCGTATTGTCAAATAAATTATAACATAATATACTATTTAAATAAGTGGCATACATCTTGTCTTTTTAACCATACAAACTTAGTATAAACTATTATGTTGTTTGTTTAATTTTGATCTTTTATTAAATCACTTAAATATAATATGCATAGTAAGTTATTTTCGATGTTTTTATCCTAAGAAGAAAGTTTAATAAACAAATAAATTCTGTAAAAAAAGGTCAACGTTTTATTTTATTACATCTCTGTAGCTCAAGTTTTAATAATATTATCTAAGTTATTTCAGTGCTGTCACTGAAGCAAAATAGATATGTGTTTTATTGAGAAATCCTTTGTACAGAAGTTTTATTTTGTCCTTAACGATTATAGGAGTTTACACGGTTTTGAAAATCGAAAAGAAAATGTATTTTATATAAGTTATACTTCTTTTACTTTGTGTATACTTAGAAATATATACGAGTACATGTTGTATTGTGTAATTAACAATTAAAGGAGTATACATAGTGCATTACAAGGATATACTAATACATTACATGTTAATAAATTGTTGTTTTAGCGCAAAACTAGTGCTTATGTACAAACAAGAGTAATAAAAATATATTCAAAATATCAGTTGTTTTTAATCGGAATTACCTAGTCCTGCCATAAGTTCTGTTACAAATACAAAGCGCTGTAGAAGAAAAACTAGTTAACATATCGTATTGAAAAGTTTTGTTTATTAGCTTACATTATTGGCAATAGAATAAAAACAATTTCACTCAAAATGGCCGCCTTTGGCTTTCACACAAGCTCTTAAACGTAGTGGCCATTGGGCTATAGCGGCACGTACGGTTTCAATAGAGATTGTGGACGCTGCTCTGGTCAATGCTGCTCTAAGACTTTCCAAATTTCTGTGGGGAGTCTTACAGGCCATGTTTTCAAGTTCTAACCACAAACCATAATCCTGTGGATTCAGATCTGGACTCCCCGAGGGCCAATCTTCTGCTGATATAAAGCCAGGAATATTGAGCCTGAGCCACCCTGTGTGGTTTTGGCCTTATGCGCTGGAGCAGAGTCTTGTTGGAAGATCCACCTGTTTCCGCCAAAAAGAGTATTGGTCAAACCTTTCACAACGCCCTCTAGCACGTCTTCTTGGTAAACCTTTGCCCCAGTTTTTACGCCTTTTTCGCAGAAATGGAGGGATGTGACACCTTGATGGGATATCCCCCACCAAACCATTACGGAAGCTGGATGATGGCCTCGTTGAATTCTGGGAATGATTTTTTTCGCTTCCTTAGATGACGTGGCATAGACCTTGCCATTTTGTTTATTAAAAACTTCTTCCACGGTACAAAATTTTTCATCCGTAAAAAGAATGTTTTCATGCCCATTGGCCGCGTGCCACTGCAGAAGTCGTTTGCATCTTTCCAGCCTAATTTTTTTCAATTGAGGAGTTAGGAGATGTCCCGTGGACCGACGATAGGCTTTCATGTGATGATCATCCCGAATCAACCTTGACATGGATCTGGTTGATATATCCAATTCCTTGGACATGATCTTTTGTTTCCTAAGTGGATTTCTCCGAATATGTTCACGCACTGCCTTTACTACCGCACTTGTACGATTCGCAGAAACGACCAATAGCCCGATAAACAAAAATTCTCGATATGCCGAGTGGTTTTAGCAACTCAAAAATTTGGCCAGCATTCTTCCCGCACTTATGCAACGCAATTACCGCGACTCGATTTTCTTTAACGCCCCACCCCATGTTAATAGATCGCAAGCTGAGACCAAACTGGCAAGTTTTCTTTACTAATCAATGCATGTGTTCCGAAAAAAAAAGTTAACGGTGCAATTCCCACAAGAAGTTTTTAACGATAAGCGCTGGAAAATGTGTAACAGAACTTATGGCTGGACTAGGTATAAAGTCACTTGTATGGTAAAAAACGGTCGTGCTACGATTAGAGGAGCGCTTTACTAAAATTACGGATCCTGTTGTCTAACGATTCCCTGGGGCCCTTCTCTGTATCTCGCTCCGAAGGTAATTTTTTTAGAAAACGAAAGTTTTGTACTATCCATTTCGAAAGCGGAATGAAATCTAGTATTTTTGGAAATACAATTCCGAAAGAGGAGTTTCGGTACCTTTCCGAATGCCAAAATCATTCGAATGCGGAAAATTTGTTTCTACAACAAATTCGAATGTAAGTTTTTGTAAAAATTCTTAGTGATAATTAATTTTAGCAACATATTTTAGTTTTAAGGGAATCTTCAATAAAAAAAATGAGAATACCAAACAAAAACAGGGGCTATACTCTGTATCTTGTTTCGAAAGTAACATTTTTCGAAAACGAACCTTTTCTACTCTGTATTTCGAAAGTGGAATGAAATTTACTAATGTCGCATTTAGAATTACGAAATACTACAGAGTATACGTAGTTAAAAGGGGAAGAGGAAAGCTATTTCTACGAAATAGAGAGTAGGGCCACAGTATAAAATTTTGGTGGAGTTCATGTGTGCACATACAGAATTCTCCAAAGAACAAATAAAAACGGCTGATGGGAAGCAAAAATCAAACAAATTATGGAAAGAGGATTCGTCCCATTTATCACTTATTTCCGAAATATGTAGTAGAATAATTGTCCCGTACAACTTTCCGTTCCAACAGGGTTTTTCCTAGTTTCTTCGTCCATCTTAGAATCCATTATTTTTTTTTTTTTTTTTTTAATTCCAGTAAAAATTATAACTTTTCCTTTTCAAGTTTTTCCACGAAGGTATGTTTTTTCTTCATTTTATTGGTTGTTTAGATGAATCTCTTAAGCCTAGTATGCTGTTCCAGCAAAGCTTAAATTAAGCGCCTTTCCAATGTTTCTCTCCACCACTTCGGGGTCTTAATTTAAGAGGGATCAGCATAGTAGGCTATACGAAGTAAATAGAGACTCGAGCAAAGGTACCTTATTTTGTGTTTCAAAATCGTTACAGAATACCCATTTAAAAGCGGAACCGAAAGTAATTTCAAATAGGATTGACTTTCGGAACGAAATAGAGAGTAGGGCCCATGTATTGTTAAACTATGCTCCTGTAAGTCTAAATGTTGACTGCATTGGCTCGGACACATCAAGCAATGGAGCCAAGTTGATCTTCAAGTCCCAGTGCATCTCGTTCCGAAAGGAACATTTTTCGAAAACAAACATTTTGTACCTTTTATTTCGAAAGCGGACTGAAATCTACTACCGTCGGAGTCAAAATTCCGAAAGTGGAACTAATTGGAATTATTTGATATTATTTTTGGCACTTCGAAATTATTACAGACTATGTACCTACTTTGAAGTGGACTGGAAAGCCATTTCGTATAACATTGACTTTCAGAAAGAAATAGAGCGCTTGGTCTGAACCACCAGAGATAATTGAATCTTCGTCAATAATCTTACCTACCTACAATTGTTTTGGTTTTGCATTTGAGGTTACAGTGTCATCAGTTTGGTTACTAAATGTTGCCACAAAAGGGTTTCTTTACTTTGGGCACATTCAAGAATCTAGTTATCTTAAGTTGACTAGATTGATTTAGATAAGATGCAACCTGAACGCAAAAACTAGATTGGTCGGGAACGTCATGTTTTCTACGTCAGCCACATATGAGAACTGTCAACTTAGTACTCAGTCACGAATTTCTTGACTAGATTCGTCGGCTACCCCTCCATAAACGTCAACTGAAACAGCTGCTCATTTGATCGATTTCCCCCAATCAAAACCGAGATATGAGAGAGCTGTCAGACTTACTAACCTAGATACTTGAACTTGAAGCGCTTGGTCTGAACAACAAGAGAAAATTGATTCTTCGCTACTTATATGACCGATTTCAGTCGATCAAAAACCGAGTTACATCTAGTCAGACAGCTGTCAGACTTCCTAAACTAGATACTTGAACGTCCCCTTTTGGTTTACTTTCTGCGCTCATTAAAGACTTATTGAAGTTACATTCTCAAGCTACTAACGTATCATTAAAGTTTATGTTTGCATTTACATAACAATGTATTGAAAAATAAAAACATTAAACTACGTTAATAAATATTTGAATATGCCCTAACAATTTCTAACGTCCGCACTGTTATTTCAGCAAAAGCTGTCGTAGTTAGCCGTGTAGAGACTAGAGACCCAATATTATACAACCGATTACTCTGAAGTCTAGTATCAAGTGACTTTATTTTCAGTACTTAGTTTTCATTTTATATAGTGTAACAGTATTTTCAATGTTTTACATTTTATCGTTAAGTGTCGCACAGTGCCGATACTACAATCCGTAATAATGTAACACCATCTTGAAACATACAATGACAGCGGCATATCTTTTCCTTCATCATGACATTCATTTATAATTTTGCTCCCGTGAACAGACCCCGAGTTCATCCAACAAATTCATTTTGTAACACAAATAAAGTTTGTAGTTTGCATTGCAAAGTTCCAGGTTATGTAAAGTTGATAAAAACCTCTGTCATTAGAAGAAAAATATTATTCATCCTTTATTTTAAATAAAACCATAATGGTTTCGCCAACTTTAGCACTGTTCGTGCGTGCCCGCGGTCCAGATGAATTCTGGAGAAAGAGGAAAATCTTCAAAATGGCAGCTGTAAGTTGAACTATGCGATTGCTGAAGTCCTGGTCAAATTTTGTGTTATTTCAGCATTACAGAGGCCGGGCAAGGAATTGCTATTCGATAGCCATAAGAAGTGTTCACAGGGCAATGGTTTATGCGACAAAGGGCCGAAAGTTGAAGAAACTGGACATGTCAGAGGTAGTTTTAGAGTTTCTCCGCAAAATCAATGTGCCACTTTTATTTTGTAATTGCAGTTGTGGAAAACCCGAGTAGAGGCTGGTTGTAACCAGTACGGTATCTCCTTTGAATCATTCAAGGAAGGACTGTTACGAAGCGATATCCTGCTAAACAAGAAGGTATTAGCCGAACTTGCCGTCTGGGAGCCAAAATCGTTTGAATCGCTCGTAAAAATCTCAAGAGAAAGAGCTGCAATTGAGGGCTACCCAGACCTTAAGGAACGATCCGTAATGAATCAAGTCTATGGAATTTCTAACATGATGAATGACATTAAAATAAAGTAGTAAAACATAAACCATTTTTATTGTTTCTTTTTTGTTAACTAAAACATAACAAATGGAACAACTAATGCGATGGATAACTAAAGTAACATGTTCTGTTCGTTGGCTCCGATGTCGAACAGTTTGTCAAGCAATTGCTGGATTTATTCAATCTTTGCTAGAATATCAGATTCTCGGAACAAAATAAATTCCTTCTTGCCCTCCAATTCGATCTTAGTGCCTCCGAACTCGGGCAGTAAAACTTTATCGCCCTCCTTAATACCAACAGGAATGTGTTCTCCGTTCTAAACAAAAGTGAATATGAAAATATTTCTCTTCTGTGTAGTTTAGAAGTGTCGCAAACTTACAGTATTTCTGGCGCCTGGACCAACTGCGACCACTACTCCCTCAAGGACTTTGGTCTGTGATTTTTCTGGAATCAAAATGCCTCCTTTTGTTGTTGCGAGAGCTTCAGCCCGTTTAACAAGGATGCGGTCAAGCATGGGGATAAGTTTTTTAATTGAACTCTATGCCGGTGATAAAAAAAAAGATTAAAACAATTACACAACTGTCAAAAAATGTTCCAGAAGTCTCGATTGGTTATTATGAAACGTTCTTTAAGAAAACAATATCCATTTTTTCCCGAGTATTTAACTTACCATATCGAGATATTTATCGGAAATTCGGAATGAGGTAGAAAAAGCCTTATTTTTAATTTATTTTAATTAATTAAATGCTATAAATGTCCGGGAAAAAGAAGTCCCAGCACGTGCGTACGATTTAACCAAAGTAGGAATTGATAATAAATGAATTTCGATGAAATCAGCTTGACAGTAAGCCTGAAAATTCATTTACTTTTCAAGTTCCACTTCTAGATGGCGCCAATTCAAACCATTTGCATTGCGCAGCTACCCGTTCCCAATTGAAGGGAATCGTTCAGTAGAATAAACTAAATTCGTATCAGTTGTTAGTAAACCTTAAAGTGGTAGTGACTCGATAAATATGCGTATTTTAATGTAAAGGGTATTCAGTTCAATAGGGAATCCTTTTTAATTCAACAATAAAAGTGTAGCAATAAATTGCCAGTACACATGTGGGTAGGAACTTCTAGTACTAGTGCCCAGATAAAAATTTACAAACCTCAAATTGCGATATTTTTAGTTTAGCCTATGACTTACAGTTTATTTAATGCAATTTTTAAAAATGATTCATTAAAAAATTCAATTCAGAATTGTGGAAGTATTGCGTTGAACTCTGCTTTTCACGATTGACAATCAGATGACTTGAGGTAACATGCGCAAACATATTCGTACTTCAGAAAAAGTAGCTGTCAAAAATCAGTGGTATGGCGTATTTGTATTTGGGTCCGATAAGTCCATCTGTTTATTTTGTCCAATAGGTATGTGGTCACAGAAATAAATGCGACAAAATGCTCTGCTCTGAGGGAAAATTAAGCCTGTATTGCTATTTTGGAACTGCTGGAATCGTATTTTCACTATGTGTGCCGCAAATGGTTTTCGACATTGTCCCCAATGTTTGGGGTGCTGTCTTATGGGGTCCTTTCCTATACTACGCTCTCATAAACATGATTATACGCTTCGTTCTAAAGGACAATGACTACCAGGTGAGTGGTACATTAAACATTCTTCTCAACTTGAGGATGATGCATAACTATGTGTATTATTTCAGATTGCAATTAGAGCTTCCTTGTTGGGATTTGTGTCATCAGTTAGTGCACTCCTAATTATATTTGCTCCTGCTTCTTGGAAACAGTTCGGAGTTTACGGTGTATTCTTGTCATTTTTTCACTACTCAGAGTTCCTCGCTATTGCTTGGTCGAATCCCTTAAGTCTTTCGATAGATTCGTTTATACTCAATCATTCGTTTCACTATGCGGTTGCTGCGATTATGAGTTGGACCGAGTTCGTTTTGGAAACCTTATTTCTTCCTGACTTTAAATCAAAGTATCTCATTTGGGTAATTGGCATGGGACTGTGCCTTTTTGGCGAGGTGATGCGCAAAACCGCTATGATAACCGCGATGTCAAATTTTAATCATCTTGTAAGTATCTGACAGTAAGTTACATTATAAAATACAGACATTTAACAATTTTTTTTAAAACTACTCAAGGTCCAGTATGTGAAGGCGAAAGATCACCAGCTCGTAACACATGGAGTATACGCATATGCGAGACATCCTTCGTATGTTGGCTGGTTTTGGTGGTCCATAGGCACACAAGTAAGTTCAACGATATCCACAATACCTGGTTATATAGATATACCTTCTTTTCCCTTCAGATAATTCTCATGAACCCAGTATGTATTCTACTGTATACAGTCATTAGTTGGAAATTCTTCAAAGATAGAATTTTTATCGAAGAAATTACATTGTTAAACTTTTTCGGCGTGCAGTATTATGAATACCAGCAGAAGGTGCCCACCGGCTTACCATTTATTCGAGGGTATGAAATTGAAAAGAGTCAATAGGAGTTTGTGTAATTGCGATAGTGACCTGATTTTCCGAAATGAGACTACTTACCCAACAATTTGCCAACATTGTAAAATAATTATTTTTAGTTAACAGACGCTAGTTAAACTAATTGTAGTTTATCAAAAGGAATACTGAAATAAAACAAATTTAATATATAATACAAGTACATATACTTATTTAACCGAGAGACTGGGATCCTTAATCTAAGATCCATTTACTGCAACAGTTTTGTACCCAGCATTCTTAGATATTAAATTAGTGGTAGGGACATTAGATAAATGTAAAAGGAAATCAGTATTTAGTTACGTAAAATCTATATAATATTTATTGTTGGCGCTTACCTTTCCCTTCTATACACCTTAATTGATGGCATCATACTTATAGAGGTAAACTTTATTAGAAAAAACAAACACAGAATATTATAACGTAACAAAATGGCAATATGAACAATTTTGGACAAACTCAATTCCGTAATAAAATATCACACTTATGTACGCACTTTTTTTCACGCGGTTTATATTCACTGCATGCTTAGAAGTATGAAATTGCGAAACACTAAACTACCTTATCGACAACACTGCATTCTTTCAATACGGATAGGTATATTTTATGTGGTATTCGATTGGGCTTCTTCAGATTTGCTCTCAGATTTCAGATTTCGTGTGGCTAATCGAACACAAAAACGTCACTTGCTCTTTTTCTTGTTGATATTTGTGCGACTGCAATATGTGTAGACTTCGACACTTTTCTAAGCGTTTTCCATTCACTGGTTAAATTTTATATGAAAACATTCAAAATGCTTGCCCAGATTGATTTCTAAACATTTGTACATAAATAATTAACAAAAATAGATCCACCCGATGCAATGCATTTCTTTGCAGTTGAAAAATTTCACTAAAATGTAAACAAACTCCACTAGTTGTCAAACTCGAGCGCACGTGTATTGGTAAATCTGAAGCAAATCTGAGAAAATATCCAGATTCGCAAAAGTGCTCTGAAATCTGAAAAAGATTGCTTTTTTTTGTACCAAACGAACATAAAAATTGCTCTGAGAGCAAAAAAAGTGCTCTGAGAGCGCCCAATCGAATACCACATTTTGTGCCGCCACCTCAGTTTCATACCCACATCTCTCAATGTGGTATTCGATTGGGCGCTCTCAGAGCACTTTTTTTGCTCTCAGAGCAATTTTTATGTTCGTTTGGTACAAAAAAAAGCAATCTTTTTCAGATTTCAGAGCACTTTTGCGAATCTGGATATTTTCTCAGATTTGCTTCAGATTTACCAATACACGTGCGCTCGAGTTTGACAACTAGTGGAGTTTGTTTACATTTTAGTGAAATTTTTCAACTGCAAAGAAACGCATTGCATCGGGAAGATATAGTTTTGTTAATTATTTATGTACAAATGTTTAGAAATCAATCCGGGCTATCATTTTGAATGTTTTCATATAAAATTTAACCAGTGAATAGAAAACGCTTAGAAAAGTGTCGAAGGCTACACATATTGCAGTCGCACAAATATCAACAAAAAAAAAGAGCAAGTGACGTTTTTGTGTTCGATTAGCCACACGAAATCTGAAATCTGAGAGCAAATCTGAAGAAGCCCAATCGAATACCACATAAGGATATTCATGAGAGCAAATTATATTACACTTCGTTGAATTTGATTCCGGCGAAATACGTATCACGAATCACTGGCAAAACGAGTTTACTTTTCTATACCACATAAAAGAAGCATTTCACGTAACGTGTATACACGTCTTCGTCGGCTCTCTCGGTGGTGCATGACGTGCATATACGTCATTTAAAAATCTCCTTTTTTCAGCAAGACGTGTATACATGTCTCCAATCACAGAGTTTAAAGGAAACCTAATATTATACGAAGTGGCTATTCGCCCGACGTTTTTGTACTGACTAACGTTTGTCTGGCTTCGGGACACGACTACGTAACGTAATGGTATTTTCATTAAAAATAGTGTTTTAAGAAATGAGTTGGACCTTAAAACGTACAGGCTCGTGCCCGAACATGAAATACTGGAGTTTAGATCCCTTTAAGCGAGCCACATTACCCCTATTTGCCGCGATTTAACTTTGACATTTCGTTACGTAGTCGTGTCCCGAACGTCGGGCGAATAGCATCAGCCAATATTATACGCACCAGCAGCAGTAATCATATCCGTTCTACTGCTGATTTTAGCAATATTATGCCTCTTTGGGTTTGATGGGACATGAACAATCATGTTTCTAAGTACAATAGTTTTTGAAATATTCAAAATGCACCATCGCAAGTCATCAAAAATGAATACCGTGCGCGATCGTGTTAACAATAGGTACAATAATCACTGTGATTCGAATTAAATCAGTTTCCAATGAACAAAACAACCGAAAATTCGAAAGACGTTTTTATTCCCTCAAACTTCCAAACAAGATGACTTGGAAAACACTTTGGATTTATTGATTTTTGCAAGTTATATTTAAAGATTATTGAATAACATTTGAAATATTATCTCCAAGTTTGATAATTTCAAAGGCTTCATTCACTTTTTTAAACAGAAACTTCTTGCGACGAGACGAATCTTAGCACAGAAATATTAACGGCACTTTTGGCTTGTGTGTGTTTTGTTTGGATGGGCAAACTAGTGCTGCCAGGCTTTTATATTCACCCCTATTCCGAGTGGCGTTCACGAAGATTTATGTCGTTTTCCATTGGTTTCACTCGGGGATCCACTCATTCTGAAATCCAATGGAACAGCAAAACTGCTTCTGACAGAATCCGCCAAAGTATAGGTGAAATGCAAAAAAATAATCTACGGCTGCTGTCAGCTGCCTTGTAATAAATACATAAAATTGCACTTGTGTGAGTGCTTCTTGAGTGGATTCTGACTTCAAATCGAGAAGCGAAATTCCCTTCTCAGAATCACCAGAAGAGTTTTTTTGTGCCAATGGAACGGCCTTTTTTCGATTCCGGACTCTCCCGGACGCTTCTTTTTGTCCAATGGAAAACGACATTAAAAAACGCCAATTTTAATTTGGAATTTGGAATTACGAGAATTTTGAATTTCAGTCGTTAAACCTTATTTGTCACTGAAGGCCATGTTGAACCTATTCGCTTTCGGCGAACGTCATGCGAGAAACTTTACTGCCATTCTGTAAGGCGGTGAACGAAACAAAAAACGACAAACGTCGTGAAAGTAAAACGCCACTGGGTATAAGGGTGATTATGTACTCAATTAAAAGAGGGCGTTACTAATAACCATTTCTAACCTCTACCTACACACTAACCCCCGTATTAATAAACTAATGTACACAAGTTAGTTAGCTAGTAGACATCAGATAGCACACAAAAATTTGACGTAACTACTGAATAGCGAGTTGATAACTTTTACGCAGCGTTTATTAATGCGGGGGTAAATATATTGTAGGTCACAATATGCAATTCTGTATGAAAAATGTCGCCATTGTGAGTTCGAAAAATTTAGCTTGGGCACTAAAAATGAATTTTGGTACCGCGGAGAGTCTTATATTTCTATTTAAGCTGCATTACTAAAGGAACAATAGGCCTGTTTTTTTGAGCTTCGATCTCAGCAAAGCAAAGTAAGGTAGGATTTTCAGCGCACAATTACAACAACTACGCTCTACTTGACACTTCGAGACTCGCAGTAGTTGTTGTAATAAGTGTGCTAAAAATCCTACTTTACTTTGCTTTGCTGTGATCGAAGCTCAAAAAAACACGCCTAATAAAATTAAACTTGTAGCTAAGTTAGCATTATTTACATTGAAAGGAAATGAGATGATTTTGTTGACTATGTTGGGTTTTTAGTTGAAATGAAGACATTTTTTGTATTGACATCATTATGTACTCATATTATTGGATTTATATTTTCAGAATGTTGTAATTTATATTTTAACTATTTGCCTGTTTCTTTGAGCTTCGATGCAAAGCAAAGCAGAGTAAAGTAGGTTTTTCAACAAGCAATTAACAACAATTCTGTTCTACTTGACAATTCGAGAACTCAGAGTAGTTGTTGTGATTTCGTGCTGAAAATCCTACTTTACTTTGCTTTGCTGTGATCGAAGCTCAAAAAAACACGACTTATAATTCATTTTGTGCACACTCAACAACAAATTTTAGAAAGAATAAAATTGTTATCTAGGTAGGTACCTTATCCTGAATCTTATTTATTTACACAGTTCGAAAAAAAAGCAATTAGTCCAAAAAAATCACATTTTAAAAACTTTAAGAAATCTGCATAAAGATTGGGTATGGCATCACTAATCTAATGCATCTTTCCTTAAATCTCGTTCGTAAGGATCTGGCACTGATGAATGAAAGCGATGATAGGATTTATAGATTGTTAAATTACTATTGCAATGCAACTCCTTTGTAAGACGGAGATGGCGTCAATTTTCGCTCACAAACAGAGTGCAACGCCAACACCAAAAGACAGATAAACACAAGACCCGTTATTTCATATGATTGTCGGCCGGTTGCATGGACGAGTGTATATTTATTTTCCGGAAAAAATATTTAATTTGACCAAAATAACTTTGCTTTTAATTGCAGAAATATTTAAACATTTCAATTGAGTGTTCTCCCATGTAGTGTCAGTATAATATTTGTCGAAGGTGTTGTGATATCATGTAAATTTGTTGGGTTCTTGTTCTACTAAAATCCATTGCAATCGCCGAAAATATCAGAAAGCGGATCTTCCGGCATGTAAAAATCGGAAATCCAATATATTTTGTCGGTTAAAATATTTTAAATTTGATAAATCGGTTTTTCTGAAAATTCCTTTACGGACCTAACCGTGTGATGTAAAGTGGATTAATTATAATTGAAAAAATATTCCAAGTGCAATTTTTTGATCTTATTAGATTCATATTTTCCCAATTGTATACCTATGTTCTTACGGTGCCTCTAAAGAGAATGGCTGATGCTATTCGCACGACGTTAGGGGCACGGCTTAGGTCGACGGCTACGATTAAACGCGGCAAATAGGGGTAACGTGGCTCGCTTCGCTCGCTTAAAGGGATTTAAACTCCAGTATTTCATTTTCGGACACGAGCCTGTACATTTTAAGGCCCAACTTATTTCCTAAAATACTATTTTTATCGACCTAAGCCGTGTCCCTAACGTCGTGCGAATAGCCACTTTGAAAGAGAATAGAAGATATTTTACAACCTAAATTCAAAAGCAACTAAAACAAGGGTGAGTTAAATAATCTGTTTATATTTATTTTTAGCCACAGACAGTAACAAATTATTTTTAATTTATAAGAATGTTAAACTGTATACCTTATCCCAAGGCTCCAAAATGAAAATTTTAATTCTTCATTTTAGTAGTGTCCTTAATGTTAAACTTCGGTACACGATCTTTTTTCGCAAGGATTTTCGATGATAAGTCATCAACGTTTATGTCGCTGATGATTAAATTGATACGTCGCTCTACAACTCCAAGTATAAGTTTGACATTATGCACACTTAATGCTGTCTTCGCACTAAGTACATTTAATATTGGTGAGTTATCGCAATGAATTAGACGATAAACATTTTCTATTCCGCTTAACAATTTATTTAGTTGGACTTGAAGCAGTTCTCGACTCGTTTTTGCATCTACAGCAGACGATTCAATTGCAAGATGTTGTGATTCCAAATGTTCAAGGTCTTCAGTTTTCTGCTTAAGCTCTTTTTCAACTTGGTCAGCCTTTTGCCTCTCTACAAGTAATAAAAAGACGGTAATGCAAGTACAATGTAATAATACTTATGTTTAAACCTATTTCATCGCTCAGCTCTTGAGAGGTATCGTTTAAGGTTTCAACTTCATGGCTTAACTCGTTGACATAACTGAAGAGCGCAAAGTTCTCCTCTTCTTGCCGCCTGAACTGTGAAGCCAACTTTGCAGTATCATCTTCTTCATAAAGTATCTTAATTGGAGTAGGTATTGTTAGTAATAAATTATACATGAATACAAATAAATTGTTTCTACTTTAATTTTCTGTATAATACTTCTGTACTCTGACAACTGTCGCTCGTAGTCCTCTTTCTGCTGCTGTTTTTTGTCGAACTCTCTCTGCTCCAATTCTGGATTGACTCTTTTCTGTCCTTTGATATCGAAGAACTGCTGCAGTTTTGCATCGTGTTCTAATCGCCGTTGCATTTCTCGCATTTCCTAAAGAAAAAAATTTATTATCTGTAATGGGAGTTGTTTCCAACAATTTTGTGTTTGTTGCCTGGAGGCAATAACAAAAATATATAACTTACCTGGATGTGCATGAGCTTGTCATTTTCATTGCGATCCTTCAGAGCTTGAAGCTTAGTACTTAACTCCTCACGTTGGTCGAATGCAAGAGTCGACTGATCGATCAACTCCATGATATATTTTTTACCTTCATTAAACTGTGCCACCATGGACTGCCACATTTCATTGAAACTGGACCTGCATTATTTGACTCGAATACTTAAACTTGAGTTGTGTATAAATATAAATTCTCTCACCTGTCCTGGAGCATATGATCTATGGAGTCTCTAAGCTTACTGTTTTCCGTTAGTACATCACTGTACTTTTTATTGACAACGTCTAAGCGATTTTCCAACTTAACTACACTCTTTTGAACTTTTGCTATGGCCTCTTTGTAGCAGCTGTCTGGAACTTCTACCCTTCGTAAGGCCTCTATTTCTTTTTCCACCTGATTTTGACAAGAACATTGAATGCAAATTGTATGACGTAGATCTGAAAATATACCTTTTTAATATGACCTTCCAACTCCCATAAGTTGGTTTTTTCATCTTCGATTATTTTCCTCTGATCTACAAACTGCCGTTGAATGTTTGTCAGCCTTTTTTCTATCTGAAATATAGTTGCTTGTATTATTTTATGTAAACAGTGTATGAAAGCACAATAAGAACGACTATAGTATTTTTCCTGGCATGTGTTCCACTTTCTAGACAACTTATTTGAACCAAAAAGTCCTGATGTTCCTGTTGAAGCACTGAAATCATTCGATTTTGCTTTTTCAGTTGTTTCGTCTTGTCATCCAAAAGCCCTCGCAGTTCTAATTGCAATGCTCTTAGCTGCAAATATGTTATGGTGTGGTAAAGGCATACAAGCGATCTTTATTATAAACCGTAATTTACTTGTTGCTGTAAGCGTGTAAATTCCGCAGCTGCAAGTTGATCCAATTCTGTCTGTTCAGGCATAGTGCTAGCAATCAGAATGCATACTTTGCAAAACAAATAAGTATTGAAAAATAAATAACTTAACCTCGCAACGAATTAGGAATTCGTTTACATGGTAACATTGGTCGCCAAGAGATACGACACACGTAATTGGAACCAGAGGTGCCACTTTGCTGCAATAGCACTAGATCTACTGCACTTTTCGCAAAAAGTAAATCTCTTCCTATTAAATCCAATCTACTGGACCTTCATAAAAATAACCGCTTAAATAACGTCTGAACGAAAGTTTTCGATTGTAAGTCAAGGAAAAAATAAACTAAGAAACAAAGTCAACGTAAATACTCTTGAAAATGTAATTTTTTTGTAAGGAAATGAATATTAGGTCTATTAGCGTACTCGGTTGGAATCGAACGCAATCGATATAAATCGATCGCAATCGCACAAAGTCTATACTAAATCTATACTACGTGTATAGACTTTGTGCGATTGCGATCGATTGCGTTCGATGAAAACCGAGTACGCGAATAGACCTAATGTCAGCAACGGTTGCTGAACACACTCAGACTCTCCTGGGCTTTTAGAGTATTTCTAAAAGTTTTAATTGTAGAAAAAAAAAAAACATTTAAGTTATTATTAACAAAGTTTTAAGCAATTGATCTTTGTTTGTTGTTTAATAAAAAATCGACTGTGGAAAGATCCAATGTACCTACCGCATTTTTTTTATGATCTACTCGTTTCTTGAAGTGGTAACGCTGATTGGAATTGAAACCAGTCTGATAAGTAAATCTAGCAATTTATCGAGCCATTGCATTTGGAAGGTCAAATGTTTGCCTATTGCTTCTAAATAGTTATTAGGTTTAATCATATCTTGCAACTTAAGGGTAACAGTAAAAGGATTCCATTAATGTAGATCAACATTATTTTGATACTAGCTCTTAAGTGGCTTACCTATTACTCTGACACCATAGGTCTGTTCCTTTACTTTTAAATCTTACGAATTTTTACTAATTCTTACGAATTTTTAATCAGTGCCCATCCTTAAGTCGAAAAATTCGTAAAAGAGAGTGTCATCGAGAGAGCATACCCCTCCACTCCACTGAGAATTCTAAGAATTTTTACTCAAGAAATTTCTTGGTGTAAGAATTGAAAAAGCTGTCAGTCACCTTGCAATTAACAGCTGATTTGAAATTTGTTGTCCTATTTGACAGATGAGTGCATTTCTTATGATTTCCTGCGTATTAAAATGTTAGCAACAGGCAGAAAAATATAATTGAATGTTCTCCTCAGAATCTTTTGAAAGTCGCGACGAAATTCTTCCTTGCTGTTAGAAGTAAGAAAGGACAAACGTCTCCACGAAATTTTGAATGCCGCATCGCTTCCTCTTCTCGAATGATTGCAAATAGTTCAATCATTACAAACTCTTTCAGGTACGTGAAGAAAAAGTTCGTTCAATTCCGAATCACTTTCATGGCTAGGTAGATGAATCAACTAATTTTGTTAGAAAAATTAGCAAATTCTTTGAGTTTAAATACGAAATTTTAACGACTTTTCATCCAACTTTTTTGAATTTTTTAATTGTGTATCAGTCATTTTCATAAATTACTAGAAAAGCGTTCCCTAACTTTTTCGTAAATGGTCTCTGTGAGAGAATTTGTCCCCACCACTGCCATTTTGACAGTCTTTTCCATTCTTACTACAAAAGTAAAGGAACGGAACTAAATTGTCATATTTAACAGTAACAGTAACAGTATGTCCTCATTGCAAAAGTATGCAGCAGATTAAATTTCTCGACGGATTTATTTGTGTCTTCATTTTCTGACTAATGCGCCACCATTTTTCTTTTCTTATATGTTCGCGTACCTTGAAATTCATAAGAGTCCTCTTCAGTCGATTATGTTTTGTTTCAATGCACAAATGTTGTCGTTGCAGTCGCTCTCCACAATGTCAAATTCAATTCACAGGTGGATGAAAATAAATTTCCAAAACCGAACTACATAAGGCGTTTTTCTTTTTTAGTTCAGAGCTGAGCTCTGAACTGAGCTTGAGCATTATGAGCGCGCTCTGAAGCGAGCGTACTCAGATTGTTCTGAGGTATTTATGAAACACACTTGAGCACATAGTTGTCATAAATGCATAAATTAAAATTTATTTATTGTTATTTATTAAATTGGTTAATTTTCAGTTCCAAAACAGCAAGGTTCGTCCACCATTTCAACTATTTTGCTTATCCTGTGTTTTTTTTTTCTGTCCAATGTGACTGGACGTGTGCAATCAGCTATACACTCAGCCTGCTCAGTCAATTTATTCTGAGCTCATCGAGCGCGCTCTGATAGCGCTCTGAACGAAAAAAGAAATACAAATTCTGAGCTCTGATGTTCCTGAGCTAAAAAGAAACACGAATTTTTTGTATAACAGTTCAGCTTGTGCTCTGAACTAAAAAAGAAAAACGCCTATAGTAGGACAATATTAGGTCTGTTTTTTTGAGCTTCGATCTCAGCAAAGCAAAGTAAAGTAGGATTTTCAGCACACATATTACAACAACTACTGCGAGTCTCGAAGTGTCAAGTAGAGCGTAGTTGTTGCAATTGCGTGCTAAAAATCTTACTTTAGTTTGCTTTACTGAGATCGAAGCTCCAAAAAAAACGCCTAATATTGTTGCTCATGCGAGCGGTGGTTAAAAATGCTAAATGCATTTGTTGATATGCCGTAGTTAATTCAAAAATTAATAAAAACAAGGGATTCTCATATTTTATGTATTTATATTTATTTTGCGAGTTCTTTGAGAGTCCCTACAGCGGCAGCCATGTCGAAGTTGCCAATGCAGTTTCATCCGGGCTCACAAAACGGGTTCTGTTAGCATTCGGCGAGTTTCCACGCTTATTTGGCTATTTCAGAATACGGAGCAACTGAACACTGAACTATTAAACGAGAAATAATAGTTAAGCAAGCACCAGCTCCGACTACCTAAAAAAGTCGTATTGATCGTATTGAATGATCAATTGATCTCAGTATAAGAGTACTTTCCGCGAATTAATCAGGACTTATGACTTAAGCTAAGATTAGACTGTATGCCAATTATGCATATGAATGCCAATACGCAAATGACCGCATTAGCTGTCAAATGACCAAAATGTCAGGATTATCAAAACTGTATATTAGACTATATGACCAAAATTACCAATATGGTCATATTTGCCTTGATGGTCATTTAAGGCATTTGTTATTATATTATCAAATATTGTAGTGAGGTAATGCTGTAAAGGAAAACAAAGCACAAAGTTGAAGTTTGAAATATTTATTTATTCACAAAAATTTACAAATAGATAGCAAACAATTTCTACACAAACAAAATTTCACAACAGGAAAAAAGTATATATTAATACAATTATTGGAAAAAGACAAGACCACTTTCTAAACCTAAACAAATTACAAAGAAAAACGCAATTAAATAATTTACACAAATGATAGATTGAATAATCCACAAAAAAAGAGAACGAAAATGAAAATAAATCACAATTCCACGAACTCAAACACCGATAACAACAAAATAATTCGTGTTCTATCAAAAATGCCAGCAATGCCATAACGAAATTTCAAAAAAGTGCATATGGGCATATAGGGCTTTATGCTGGCATTCGTGCTTATTGTCCGATTACACTATATGCTATTTGGACATTTTTATCTATCAAAATCAGCCTGGTTACATGTGGCATTTAGGTCATTAGAGCATATGAGATATGCCCATTACATTGTATGACCATATTTTGACAAGAGAACTGTCAGAAATTGGCATTTTATGACCACTTGGCATACAGTCTAATCTAACCTTTACCCGTGGTCCAAGTAAAACCAAATTTTGTGTATAGCATTCGTTGCTTAGTATTTTTTATTTGTTTCAGTTTAAATTGTTTCACAATTAAATATATTATATATCTTTTTATAAGGCAAGTTGTGAAAAACTTAAAGGTACAACTAGGCTTACACATTTTTTTTTCTTTTTTTCTTTTTTGTCAATTTTGTCATAAATAAGTACACATAATACATTTATAATGTTCTTTCATCTTATTTTACTTTTTATCTAAATAAAATTTATTTAAAAGAGATACAAATACAGAACTTGCGTAAAATTAAAGAAAAACAAAAATACAAATCTCAGATACAAAAGAAAGCTATTTGTGGTGTAGTTATTTTTTTTATAAATGCTGAAAGTGAATTTCAGTCGGATTACCGCTGAAAGAGGCTCCAGAGCTTGTATGAGGAAACTCTCTTCGCCAACGGTACGGATGCCGGAGATTGCTGCTGTTTCGCCTTTCTGCTGGAACGTAATTTGCACTTCATTTGCTCGTCAATTAATTCTTGCATGTCCATCTAACGATTGGATACGAAAGGTTAACAGATAAGTATCGCTTTTCAATTACATCGATTGGTTTGTCATTTTTACTAACCTGCCACTGTTCGAGTTGTTGCGAAAGTTCTACTTTTTGTTGGATTGATTCCAGCAGCTGACTATTGGCTTGCATTAGATCTACCCGTGCCTTGGCCAGGTCGATTTCCGCTTTTGTTCTCTTAGCATTCGCTGCGTCTCGGTCTTTTTGGGCCTTTGTTAATAATTCGTCACGGTCACCACCCTCTGCGAGATCTCCACGAATTTGATCCCGTTCTTCTTTCACGTTTGTCAGTTCGACATCAGCGACAGTAAGCTAAATTCAATTTTTAATAATTTGTTAAATTTTTTTACTATTGAACGGAAATTAAGTTATAGGCACCTTAGATTCTAACTCTTTGATTATAGTTTGACTTTTTTTAATTTCGTCGTCCTGCTCTAA
Source organism: Cheilosia impressa (assembly GCA_948293265.1). Classification (NCBI taxonomy): domain Eukaryota; kingdom Metazoa; phylum Arthropoda; class Insecta; order Diptera; family Syrphidae; genus Cheilosia; species Cheilosia impressa. The sequence goes on along the minus strand of OX411881.1, from coordinate 49,863,310 downwards.
GACGATGTTCCTCGTTTGGTCGAGCATTTTCTTAAAGTTTCCAGCGTCCAGGTTAAGGAGAAGCCGGGTCAATTCATCAGCAATTGCTGATAGCATTCCCTGACGAAAATCAATCTCGCCTTCGGATTTGAATGTCGACAAAGTGGTGTCCATCGATTCCAATGATATGTCTGAATTTAGGCCTAATCAGGTAGAAACCATTCAGTTACTTAGGGCACATGATGGATTTAAATTTCGTACCTGAATCTTCTTCGTCACTTATTTTCAATGAGTCCACCAGTGATTTAAGCTGTATAAATACAGATCTCGCTTCAATCCACGTCTGATTTGGCTTTTCCGAGTAACTCGAGTCGTTCATGTCGTCGTCGCACTCCATTTCAAACTGTAAAGACTTTTTGCCATGCGAACTATTTGAACTGCTCGAAATGCCGTCGGTGCCTAGTCGCTCAGTAAGGACGTTATTTTCTCGCTGTGATCTCTCCAAGGTTTGCAGAGTTGTCTGTGATGAAAAAGAGTGAATTACGAATTAAGGAATATTTTTTTTTTCCAAATAAAGGACTCACTTCAAGTTTAGTTTCCTGTTCGCGAGCATGCCGCTCGAGCATATGTATCCTATCGGAAGCCTCCTCCAAAGCTGATGTAAGTGATTCTTTCTCCTCTTGCACATACTGCAATCGGCGCTCCAGATCCATTCGCTTTTCAGTCGTCAAATTCAATTCGCTCTTGATCGACTCCAGGCTGTTGACATGTTCCTAAAGAGCACAAAAATAGTCTTCCAGTCGAAATATTGGTCTCGATGTACTCTTACCTGTAGACTTGTGTTTCTGTAATTGTACTGGTCCTTAAGCTGTTGGATTTGTGCGATCAGTTTTGATTCCGTCGAGTGCGCCTCATGGATTTGCTCCGTCAATCGAGAGTTTTGGTTGGACAATTCATCAATAAGAATTGTCTTTTCCTTCTCGGCCTGTCGAATCGCATTTTCCTACAGAAAATACAAAAAAGCAAGGGCTGCAAAAATTGAATGTAATAAACAATATTTAAACATACTTGTGCTTGCAATTTGTCTTTTAGTTCGTTCAAATCCGATTGTAGTTCCAAGACGCGCTGATCGCTCTCGTCTTCCGCAATAGCCAACTTTTGCCGCAGGACATGTTTTTCTTGTTCCAGTTTCTGAAAAAAAAACGTTAAGTTGAGTATGATTTTAACTCTGTTGTTTAAATGGAAATGGGAAGTATTTTTAAAGTCGTATTTGAGTGCAGGCACTGTCACACGTGAACTGAATTCATACAGGTGCAAAGTAATTGCATATATCTCGTAGTCAATATAACTAAACAAAAATAAAGATGGCGTATTTGTCAGGGTGGCTTGATGAAAATATCTACTTAAATAAAATGTATATTAGCTGATAAAGAAACGGAAAATACACCATTATTTTCATTCCAGACATAGACGAGTATTCGTCTTCGTACTTTCTCTAGCCGCTAAACAGAATGAAGGTGGCTTCATTGCTGCAATAAAGAGATAATTAAATGCATCATCCGTCTCCCTCGCGACTTGCCAGCGGCCGCAGAAAACAACACACGGTGTAATGCATCCAAAAGTAATACAGGTACAGGTGTAATCCTAAGCGGTTACATAATGAGCGCAAAACTCTTTTAAAGTGCGACATGTTTTAAGATAAGAGAGAAACAATTTTAATTGCATAATATCCATGAAGAGCATTAGTTGCTCCATTAATCTGGAAATGGTGAAAAAAATCTGCAACATCTCTCAATACTATATCACATAATGCATAAAACATTATGGTCCACAGTGGAAAGTCAAACAGTTTCGGTATTTTGCTAAACCGCAAACGAAGACTGAATACTAAGCCGCCCTGCGAGATGCTGCCTTGATGTGATTATGAAGGCTTAATGCGAATGGGTTTAACGAAATTGCGACTATAATAGTGTGATGTGTGAATTTTTGTGAATTTTAATTAATGCTTCTAATTTTGTGTGATGTCATAATTAAATTATGTTCATTTGGGGTATATGTGGTGGCCTAGCTTTGGAGCTACACTGAAAATAAAACCCTGGTATATTTGATAAAAATGAGGCTTCAACAATTTTTTTTCTCAATCTACGTCCAACAAAATATTTCTATCAAATTGACAAAATTTAAATATGTTTTATCTTGTCTTAAAACTTTTGTTGTTAAAACAAAAAAGTTGTTGTAAAGGGTGATTTTTTAGCTGGTTGGGTTTTGGCAACACTGGTTTTGACAGCTGACGTGTGTTTAGTACCTTGTGTCACTGTCAAACAGCTTCAGTTTGGTTTGCAATTTAACCATGGATCGTCTTATAAATGAACAACGCTTGCAAGTTATTGAATTTTACTATCAAAATTCGTGCTCGGTTCGAAATGTTCATCGCGCGCTGCTTCCATTTTATGATCGGCATTCTCGACCTTCTGAGCAGTCTATTCGGAAGAATATTCGGGCCGGTCAATTGGCCGCCTAGATCGTGCGATTTGACACCATTAGATTATTTTTTGTGGGGGTATGCCAAGGCTAATGTGTATAGGAACAAGCCCGCTTCGATTGACGCACTGGAAGCCAACATCCATGCATTCATTCGTGAGATACCGGCCGATATGTGTGAAAGAGTATGCCAAAATTGGACTCAGCGGATGGGCTACCTGAGACGCAGCCGCGGTCACCATTTGCATGAAATTATCTTTAAACATTAAATTGCAAGGTTCAAACTATCGATTCAAATAAATATTTCATTCATTTTTTCGAATTTTTTTTGTTTTTTTTTTTTAAAAAGTTCTAAACCTCTTAAAAAATCACCCTTAGTAACAAAAGTTGTTTGAGCGTATGAAATTTTTTTTGTTAAATCTACCAAAATGCTGTTGACTTTGCGAAGAAATTTTTCAACATGACCTTTATCTTTTTCTTAAATTAACAAAATAAAAGTTGTTAATACCATTTGAAATTGTTCGTAATTTTTTTAATTCAAAATAAACTATGGTTGACATTACAGAAATAATCTGTCAGTACAACAGTTGTCTTTTTTATTGAATCTGTAAGAATATATTATTATCTCAGTTCCACAATTTTAATTTGTTGACTCAACAAATAAATTGTTATGTGAATAGCATTAGGTATTAGTAAATGATACGCAAAACAAATAAGTTTAGCAATACGATTTATTAAAAAAAGGAAAATTACAAAATTGTTATTGGACAACAAAATATGCATAATATAAAATTAAAAAAAGGCTATTACTTTTAAGACATAATGATACCGAATGCCTTTATCTACCTTGAAAATAAAATCATCCGCCAACACCACCAACGATGTAGATGTAGTCATCTCCTTCACTATTTAAAGTTGCGTCTGTTAGTTTCGGTTAAAAAATCCGGGAACATAGCGTTGAAGTCAGATTTGAATCTTAATTTAAGTTTATAAAATGCATATTAAACAATCCCATATTACCAAATTGCAATTTTTGCCAATTTTGCCAAGGGGTTGTTTACATGTTTTCCATATTTCTTTTTTTACTTTTTACTTTTAAAATGTTGAACTAATTTTTTTGTTGGGGATTTTATGCACATTAACAAATTAATTTACTTCGCGTGTCAAATAATAAATGAAAAATAAGTGTCAAATCTGCAAACAAAATTGTTCATTCAGAATGTTTGTAGTACCTTTTTATAATCTGTATTTTGTTTGGCTAACAAACATTTTGCATAAGTTTTGTCAATGTCTCAAAAGTGATTTTCGGTTCTGTTTTAATGGATATATAACAAAAGCTTTGTTAATTCAACAATAAAATTGTTCAATTGATACAATATTGGTTTATTCAACTAAAAATTGTGTTTTGTTAATCTGACAGAAGGTCTGTTCCTTTACTATTGCATTAAGAATGGAAAAGACTGTCAAAATGGCAGCGGTGGGAATAAATTCTCTCACAGAGAGAGACCTACGCTCTTGTATTAATCTATGAAAATGACAGATATATAATTCAAAAGTTAAAGAAAGTCGTGCAAAGGTCGTTAAAATATCGTGTAAACTTGAAGAATTTGCTAATTTACAAACAAAATTAGTTGATTCATCTACCTAGCGATGAAAGTGATTCACAATTAATCGAACCTCTTCTTCATGAATACGAGTATGTATATTGAAGAGTTTGTACTGATTGAACTACAAGCATTCAAGAAGAGGCAAAAGCGACACGGCATTAAGAATTACGGAGAGGAGATTGTTCTTTTTTACTCCTTACAGCGAGGAAGAATTTTGTCGCCACTTTCTAAAAGAATCTAAGCAGAACATTCAATTTTATTTTACCATTTTAACAATCAAGAAATCAAAAAAATGCACTCATATGTCAAATGGGACAACAAATTTTCAATCAGCTTTTTTAATCCTTAAGCTTAGTACGCTGCTCGAGCTAAATTTTCGCTCCCATAAAGGAATTCTCTCCAAAATTTAGCTGAGCTAAATTTAAGCGAACCCATTTAGCCGAGTGGTACGCAGCTCGAGCTAAATAGGCAATCAAACTTTTGTTTCGGAATGTACTTCATTTGGCTGTCAAAATTTAGTGTGCCCATTTGATGGTTCGGCACATTTTCTTAAGCTAAATTATGACAGATCGTTGGGTATTTGTTGTTCTGTTGCGGAAAAGTATGCAAGGATGAGCTTTTTTAATTATAACATGGACAGGAAGTAAATAGAATCAGAAATAGTTGAAATAAGAGAGAATTAAATTTTTGAAGGAAGTTTTTTTAAACGGCGTACTCTATGTCAAAATTTAGCTAAGCCTTTAGCTGATGTTTGGAGAGAAAAATTGGAGACCTTAGTTTAGCTCGAGCAGCATACTACGCTTTACAGTTTACACCAAGAAATTTCTTGAGTAAAAATTTGTAAGGTTCTCAGTGGTGTGGTGGGGAGGGCGTAACATCTTGCTCTCGCGATGCCGCTCTCTTTTCCGAATTTTTCGAGTTAAGGACGGCGTTGAGTAAAAATTCGTAAAAATTTGTAAGATTTCAAAGTAAAGGAACAGACTTAAAGTTTTTTAGTAAATGTTTTATCCCTTTGACAAAATATCGTCCATATTAATAAAACTTAATTTTTTTTTTCAGTTGAACAAAAATTGTACAATTCAGAGGTCGAATCGCGTCGTCCGTGATCGACCATTACGTGACGGAATTTGTTTTTGTTTCACATGCATAATTCCGTGAACGTATAGCTCGTTCACGGACGACGCGATTCGACCCCAGTTTTTTTCAATATTATTACCTAGTATGTATCTTATTTTCAGTGATGCTAATTTCTCTCATAAAATTTAATTAACAAGTAAAGAATAATTTTATCATCAGTAGGTGCAAGTATTCATTAGCAACGCCACGAGTCAAAACTACCTATGTAATCGAAGGGTCAATTGGATTTCTAAAACTAAATTATTAAAATTATTCTTAGATCGATTGAACAGATAGACTTTATATAAGGAAAACATAATGTACAAAGATCTGGGCAAAGTGAGTCAAACAAGTCGAAAGATTATCAAAAACATGCTCAGGAATATTCATCATCAAAAGTTGGTTATAATGTGCTTACGGCTACGCCATTACACAGCAGGTTAGATAAGATAGTAAATTATTGCAATGATTCATGGTACTTTGAGAGCCCCAAATACTGATAACTGATAAGAAATTAATTGCACTCGCCTCATAAACAGCGCTCTGCTCCTATACTTGTATGAAAAAATGGAAACAAACATTTCATTTTGATTTATCACCGACATTTTCCTAATTAACTGTTTTATCAGAAGAGCATGCACGAATGCAAACACAATACGCATACACAACAACTTATACATACCCAAAAGTATCATACAGGCAAATTTGATATTGCGTAATATCAACAACGGAATTTAGTCCATTTCTCAATCTTGGATTTATGACCGTAACTGGAAATAATGCCAAATACCTACATAGTTAATTTTAACCCATGGCTTGTGGCCATAGTTTCTCTGTTTCTCTGTTGGTGTGGTCGACGCGAATATGTTTGGAAACTTCAAACTTATGTACCTACCATTCCTTAAGAAGCCAGAAATAACACATTTTCGTTTGTACTTTAGAACAACAACTCGTCGCAAGCTCTCTTCGGGATTGGACTATAGGTACCATTATACATTTACCTGGCCATATTACTTTAGAGGTCATCGTCCACGTCCAGTGAAGAAATTAGTTTCTATTCAAAAGTTGGCAGCATGAAGCTTAACACTCATTTTTGACGAAGTAATAGTGGGTGTCCCACTTAGTGTAGTGAATTTCTGAAATGAGTCACCTCTACCGCTTTCCAAATTCTGCAGTTGCGAACCCAACAATACAGAAAATAAAACCTGTTTACCAAACAATACATCGGTATACATGGAACATGGCTGATTGCCATACAGCATTATAACAAAAGAAGCTTGAATGGGTACCTATACCTATGTTGTACCTCTTTTGAAGAGCACTGTGTTTGAAAAATAACCTAACTGAATTAACATAAAAAAGCAATAACAAACCTGAAACATTAGACTTTTTGTGAAATATTAGACCTTATCATTATTATTTTCAGGGTTAAGGTAAATGAAGTGAGTCAAGCCAGTGCATATAAATCAGTTTTATAACTCTGATATTTTTTTTTAGTTAAAAATTACAGGTCGATAAAAATTTCTGTTTCCTACATTTTAGTTTTTAGCGGAGCCTTTTTATTTTCCGAGTCACAGCGTACATACACTTTATAGGTTGTGCGAATGCAAACGAACTTCCGAAGGTCGTGTGTGTGACTGATTAAAAATTATAAAGTATGCGTTCGGTTGTTGGGAAAGGCTTCGACCGCTGAAGTGCCACAATGCTGTAATTAAAAAGCCAAATGACCAATGCTTCGTGGACAAAAATGTCACAATTGAGGGCGTTCTACTATGTAAACACAATTGTACTCTCATGTACACTATACATTTATACATTTTAATAACCTTCATTATTGCTGTCACATAATGTGATTTTGCAATGGCAATAGATACGAAAGAAATATTTTGCTTCTTTTACCCATGGCTTTGATGTGAACTGTGGATAGAACCCAATTTTAGATGCATGTGTTTTGTGTATTTATGTTTAAATTTGCATAATGTTTCTCAAAAGACTATAACTATCTTTCTAGACCAATATCCGGCGTAGTTCGTGTCTTTTTTTTAGTTTAGGTTAGGTTAGGTTGAGTAGGGTTGTGGGATCGTCACAAAAGACCAAAAGAACAGTCGGGCTCATCGCCATCCCAGGGAACCATTACTGTTAAAAACCTAAAACAAATCGCCCAAACAGTCAATTTCCCTTCAGAACTTAATTATTGCCCCAATATTGTTTTAGCAACCAACCTTCTTTAAAGGTGAAAAGTGGGATCTACACCTGGGTGTATATCGTCAATGTGAAGGTAAAGATGTTAAAGAAGTACCTGTCTAGGTGCTTCCTTCTACTCGGAGCAATGGCTTGACACTCGCATAGAAGGTGGGAGATATCTTCCCTGACTTGTAGGTCCTCACAGTACCTGAATATATCCGTACCGTATTAGCTAAGCCTAGTCTCATGGCATGCTTCCTTAGAAGGCAGTGTCCAGAGAGTATTCCTACCGTTAAACTTAACTATATGCGTGGTTTTTTGAGTTTCGAGCTCAGCAAAACATGATTACAACAACTACTGTGAGTCTCGAAGTGTCAAGTAGAGCGTAGTTGTTGTAATTGCGTGCTAAAAATCCTACTTAACTTTGCTTTGCTTTGCTGAGAATAGAGCTAAAAAACAAGGCTTATGTTCTACTGAGTTTTTTTAGTTTGGTTGTTAAAAAAAATATTTTTAAGAAATTTCCATTGTTATTTAAGCTATGTATATATTTTTGTCGTTTAAATGTCAAAATATTTGTGTTTTTCTTTTTAAATGGAAGGTATAATATTTGAGAAATATTTTTTAAGAAAAAAGTTCGTACAGATTAATGTCCGGAATAGTATCTACTGTAATTTAAAGCATTTAAGCGAGCACCCACCGTATAAACCGTATATTGAGCAAGAATTTAAAGGAAATTCGCACATTAGACAGATGCAGTCTTTTGGACTTACTAATAATCAAACAATAATGTCAGCTTTAGTAAAAATGTAAAGCTTTTGTGAAACGGTACCAATAAACAATTAGACCTCCACAGTCCACATTTGCTAGTGCGACAACTTTATTAGAATCTATTACATTTTTTATCATCGCAAAATTCAAATTTCTTAATTTGTTTCCATGAAAAACAAGCTCATTGGTTTATTTCACAACGAGGATTTTATTCTAAAAAAGGGAATATAAATTGAAAATTAATTTGCCCAACAGATATCTTTCAAAGGCTTTTTGAAGCGTACTTATTATAAGCAACAAACAAAACACCAAATAGGAAACGCACAAAATATCCGCTGATCTGTCAAATATCATATGCAAATCAGTAATGCCCTATCGTCCGATCGGACACAATTTTCGGTACTTTTTCTAGTACGCTTTCCTTTGTTTTCTAATACGTCGCGATCAATTTCTGAGCCAATTTATGTCGTAATAAAATCTCTTTCAAATTATTCAATAAACGGAACATAATTTTTTAGGACGCTGATGATGTACATCAAAGCACAGATATTTTATTCTCTTTGCGACGACTCTTAAGAAAGTTTGGAAAAATCAAAAAACTTTTATCAAATTTATTTAAAAAAAAAAAAAAGATCAAAAAGCAAGCACAAGATAAAGCAGAGAAGAGCATTTACCATTTCAATTAATCAAAATATTTGAAATATATATTTCAAATGTTCAAAAATAAAACAAAAATGCGACATTTTTCAATTTTGTGCATATATTCTTACAAATTTGTGTTTGCCGGACTTAAAAACCACTTGCGTTGTTGTATTTCAACGAATAAAATCAGTGAGAAAACATTTACAACTTACTAAAACTAGTTTATAATTATAAACGCTCAGGCTGAACAACAGCGTATGTAAATTTGCTCCTACTACGAAATTCCATACCATCATTTAGGATGGTTGGGCAACACTCCTCTTTTAAAATGACATTAAGGGAGGATTTATTTAGCTAATGCCCGAGATAAACATGGGTTTCTGAACATTAACATTTAACCCTACAGTTAGCGATATTCTGACAACTATATTTGTTTATTGGTAAAGGGATTTTGGAAAGTGTGGGGTCTTTGCATAAACTGCCAGACTAAATTTGATTATTGGTAGGGCCGTTTATTTTTTTAAGATTCTATGTTTCAAAGCTTATAATCATTTTGAAAACAGATATTAGTAGCAATTCTTGATAATGTCATAATCAAATAATGCAGAATTTTTTTTAAAGAACTGCAGAATAAAACCTTTTTGTTTTGAGACAGTTGAATAGAAAGAAAGAGACGACCAGTGAGGAACAGCGAATCGCATGCTACTTGGCAGGCAGAGTAATTCAGGCCGTTGGACGAAGCAGATCATTTTATCTTGAATTAAAGCTTTTTCTTTAAAGAGTAGTATTTAATTTCTTTTATTTTCTTTCAATAAATATCTTTTATTAAATATACGTGTTAAACAATAACCAAATTTTTTGAGAACGAAACCGAAATAAAGCAACAACCACTCAAATTTGTTACAAATTGATTGGCCTCATCTCAATTTATTGAACGACCATTACAATTTTCTGATACTCTCAATATTTCCTCCAATAATTATTATGAGTATGCCTTCTCTCAATTTATCAGAACTGTCAACGGACGAAAATGTTAAAAGCGTTGACTTAATATCGTCACCTGAATGCAAGAAGAAGCTAACTTGGTTTTCGTAGTTTTGAGAAAATTGCAAAAAACTTATTTACCTGTAGGTCAGACCCTTTTTTTTCTTTAAAATACTGACAGAACAACACTATATTTTTTTCAGCGCTATTGGCTTAAGTAAAGTATAGAAATTTGAAATCCATTGATTTTTTCATTAAGTTAATTTTGAGAAAAAAATTGTTTTATAAAAAATTAGGCAGTTATCCACTTCTTGCACTAACTATTTTTAATGGATAAAATCTTAAAAATTCATTTAACTACTTATTCGTAGTGATATTATTTTGTTTGTTTGCTTCATTATTTTCATTATTAATAGAAAACAATTTAATTTTGATGTTTATTTGGAACCTGTACCTAAATTTTTGAAAAATGTTAACTAAAAATCAAATTTTGTTGGATAGAATTCGTTTTTATTTAAATTTAAAAGTTACAGAAAGTTGTTCATTCTCAAATTTATTGCTTTTAGTCGTTTTCCTCAGCTTTACCATTCGGTAAATTGCTGTAAAAGTCAAAATAGTCAAGAATCATTGCTGGAGGCTTCATTAAAAAAAGAGACATCAGGTCTTTGTACTTAGCACTTGTAATAGGGTGCCCTTCCGGGTAACACATGTGGAGCTTTATGTTGGCAACCAATTGACTTCTTGAGACCCTCTTTGAGCAATCAACAGTTCTAAAAGTTTCATTATTGAACGATTTCTTGCATTCATATCTATATGGGCTTTCTTTTTTGAACTTAAACCAACACATTTTCTGCATAAGCACGGTTTCTTTGGATGTGTCTGCTTTCCTGATAGTGAGGTATTCGTTAACAAACCTTTTCCAATCAATTATATTTTCAGGGCTTATATCGTGGACGATATAGGGCTTATGTCCGTTTTTTCTTGACCCACGAGCTATGGTTTTCCAGTCTCCTGGCCAAAAAGCCTTTCCAACGCGCCTTGATTCCGTCCCGATCGCTGAGTGCATGGAATCGCATTCCATTTCACTGTGCCCCGACACCATAAATTTTATGTGTATTGTTTTTAAATTTGCAATTGCTTGCACTGCGTACATACACATAGCGAACACATATTGGTTTAAATTTTGCCCACCACATCGATCGCTAAAGCACCTTACTTCTTCAACTTCTTCTGGGAGAGATTTGAAATAATGAAAGAGGAGACTCGCCACCTCGCAGCTTCCTCTTCCACCTTGTCCCTCGTGCCAGATATAGCAGTTTCCTTGCTTTGATGTTACATCATAAACTGTGAAATTGTACGTTGCTAGTCTACGCTTATAAAAAAGTGCATTGTTTGTCGGGTCACAAGGGCAAAGCAAAACCTGCTGCAAATCAAAGTTGCAGCTGACAATCTTGTTTCCACTTTTTGCTGCTTCTTCCTTATCTTTTTTCTTATCATTTCGAGCCTCCTCTTTTTTTTTGATATGGACCTCATGCTCATTTACGTCGATTTCCGTCTTATAAGAGTTGTTTTCAAATGCAACACACAGTCTACATTGATCTTTCTTTGGACTGTGAAATCCTAAATTGAAGTTGTCATTAAAAAGCTTTCTATACATTGAGAGTTTTGCGGATGGCAGGTTTTTTTCTTCACAATGTTGCTGGTACATCCTGTACATTGTAGCAAGATTTAAAGAAGAGTCCAAATACTTTCGGGCAGTCCCTTCTCGACAGTAATGTGACGGTACGCAAGGAAAGCTCATGATATGCTTCTTAATTCTTTCAATTAAAAGCGGATTGAGTGTCGCACTTCTTCCTTTTCCTCTTCCATCGGACGGTGCTAAATTTTCACTCGACCTCTTTTGCCTAGCGTATTCGATTACCCCTTTTTTTATGCCTAATGTATTTAGAAACATTGTCTTGCATACCTTAATCTTGTTCTTATTTACAGGAAGAAAGTACTTCACTGAAAATTGTCTTTTAGAAATGTTCACAGTGGTTGTTATTCTCTTTGTTAGCTGTTCAGTGTTTGCGTTGATAAAATCCCTCTGACGCGAGTAATCTCCCAATTTGTAGTAGGCTTTGAAAATAGAATTGCGATCTTGTTCGGAAATTGCTGACGAGCACTTAAACCTGCAGCTAACATTGCAAGCCGCCTCCATGGAAGCAGCAGGTATGGTCCTACCATTAGTGGAAACGTAGTCTTCTCCATTGAGTCTTCTTTGTTTTCTTACATTTCTTTGCCATTGGTTAATCTGCCTTTTCTTCCTCCGCGGTTTGGATGTTACTTGAGGGAACTCTTGCATGCCAGTTAACCTGTTATTATCGTCCATGTCAGAAGATGAACTACTTCCACTTGTATCCGGGTGGTATTCCGATTCATCTGGTGAAAAATCATCCTCATCTAGATTAACCTCCACCTCTTGTTCAGGAACCACATCTTGAACATCTAACACACCTTCAAAAACAAGAGGGAACCAATATTTAGTTAGTCAATCGAACCATTTGTTATTGCACTTCGTCTCACCTGTTACAATTACACCTTCGTTAGAACTTGATTCCACCGCTACATCACCAGCAATATCCATCATTTTTTCAAAGACGCACTCCTGCTCATGTTTTTCATCTAGCGAGTTTGAAATATTCGCCTCTGTAAAACAGGGCTATAATCTAAGCACAATTCTGGTATAATTCATTTGTACTTACTATCTTTATCTACATTCTTTTGTAATGCAAGTTTAACAAGCTTTTGTCCCCTTGAGATCATTTTAATCGCACCTTAACACTTACAAACCGAAAATTCAAAGTCTCGAAACAGTACTAAAACAAACGCAAGTAAAACCAAACATGGAATGGGTCAAACAGTTAAGGCTGGTACAACTAACGGGAAATGCAGAGAACACTTGATTATGGCATGTTGAAGTTCAAATATATGAGTTATCTACTAATTGCACGCCAGATCGACACATAAAATCATGCAAAAAACAGCTATCTGAAGATATCTACTTCTTGCACTGAATTTTCATCGATTGTTCTAGTAGTCTGTTTTTTTCATAGCCCAGTAGATGGCAGCAAGTCCGAAAAACTAGTTATCTGTTTATTACAGTTAAAGCAAATCGATTCAACGAAGCGGAAAACCCAGATATCTCAAAAATTAAAAAAATGGAGTTCTGGTTCTTGCACTCAGGTGACGATATATGGACTGCTAATAGACAACTTCGCGTTGGTTCCAACATAAGCGCTAGCTCTCGTGGTTTGGAGCGGAATAAATTGAAAACTCACATCTGACGTTTCTATTTCGTTGCAGATAGTTTTGCATAAGACTGTGTTATTGTTTCACTTGGCAAATCCACTCACGCCCAATAGGTGGTTCGAGCATTCTATGGAGAAATCAAAGATGGTTGTCATTTTGTTTCACTTATTTTTCGCATAGAACCACGAGCGCTAGTTATGTTGGCGTCATTTTCTGGGCAGAGATTGTATGTAAGTGACATTTCACTAGCAGTCCATATAATAATAAGTCAATGGTTAAAAGCTATCTAACCTCAGCCGTCGCATACATTATGTGTTGGGGACCTGTACTCTCATCTTCAATAGACTGACGAGTAGTGTATTCTATACATCTGACAGTTAAAAATGTCAGCGAAACCGATTTGGTAAATCTCATTAACCACGAAAAATCGGTTGTCTGGTTAACTGACCAAACCACTTATTCTTGGTAAATATTTTGCTGAACAAACACTTTCGATCGTAACCAGCTGCAATAACCGATGACTATATACAACCAAGATTGAACAAACCGGGCCTAAAAATTATAAAAAAAAACTATGTCCATACATTTTATCAATTTTATCCTCGAGTTTGGATTTTTAAAAGCTTCCACTAAGCAATAGCGCCATACATTTTCACATTCATGCTTGCACTAGACCGAAAAAGTCTTCTGTTATTTATCTCGGTAGGGTGGAATGAGATTGCCTTGGTAAATTAATCTTCGTTTTGAAATGAAAAACCCCAATATATATTCCTGTGTCTGTTTCCGTACCCAAGTTCTTGATCTTCCTATTCCTAATAGGCTCATCTGACAGAGCATTACTTAGGGAGAATAAAACTGGCAGTTAATCTATTTGAAATAATAACTCATCACCGTTGCCAGTTTGCGGTAGCAATTTGTTAAACTTTTGAAGAGACCAATTACTTATTCCACTTCGCACGACTCATCGTGTGAATATGAACAATGTCGGTTTTCAAAGCACAAATAAAAGTGAAATTGCTTTCACCTTAAATTTAGCGAACTTAATAGGTTACTCTATCAAACCGATTCTGTTTCTGACTTTCGCCAACATCATTCCATGGAAAATCGCATACAATGGCTGCAAGATTCCCCGACAACAGCAACATAATAAATTTGTCTATATGTTTGTTTTGTGTAATGACTGGAAAATACACTCATCTGCAAAAATTTGTTGTTATTTTGCGGTTTGTACGACATGTAAAACACATTGATCAATTGTTTTTAAATTAAAACTGACTTGAACTTGTGAATTACCAAAAGTCCGCTGAAATTTGCTTGCATAATTTGCTCTTTTAAACTGACTTAAAATGGAAATTGGTTAATTAATTTTCAAACTAATAAATACATTAATTTGTAACCTAAGATGATAAATGCAAACGCCATAATGTGTGCGCATTATTTGTATTTGTCAGCAAAGCAAATACAATATCGGAGTTGGGCTCTATTGCCATATAGTTTGGCAACTTTATGTGTAAATCAATCCAATTTACTGCGAATAACAGAAAATGTACATAATTTGCATGTATATTTAAGATTTTGCAACCATATGTAATAGTAGTAGTAGTAGTAGTAGTATATTTCATCCAAACAGTTTCGAATTTTTGCAGAAGTCTTTCCTGTTCATGTCGCGGAATTGCACGGAATTCAGTACACAAACTCGCTAAGTTTGCGCGAAATGAAACCATCGCTTAGTTTGAGCGAGTAAATTTAACGCACCCGAATCACAACATAGGAAATGCGTACATATTTTTGAATAAGTTTAGCAAGCTTTGCGGATTCGAGCGAGTGGAATTTGCTTGCACTGGAAGTGGAACCACAGCCTTAAGGTTTTGAAGCGAGAGGTGGGGTGATGAAAAAAACAAGTGTTGCCTGGTGGGGTTTGGTTATCGGATCACTTGCTTAGTATTGTTTACAAATGTCATAATCAATATCAACGCTACGATGTAGATCAACGTAATTTCTGAATTTCATATGTGTGTTGGGGATTCATTCATAGCTCGTGTCAAGCTTGACGAAGAAATGTACCCGAATATCTTAAGTTAATGGAAACAAGGTCTATTCGCTAACTTTCCCGAGCTGAGCACTACGCATCTGTCAAACTAAAAAAACTGAGCGTAATTCTCTCAGAGCGCGAAAAATATACTTCAAAGTACGTGTACAGACTTCGAGCTACTTTGAGCCACTTTCATCTTTGACATCAAATCCATATTCCAAATAAATATATAACTCACCTTTTTGCAACATATGAAAAGAAGAACCTTCGACAACAGCCGAATTTACTCTGAGTCGAACGTCATTTTCTCGTTCATCAAAAGTTTTGATGCAAATGAAGTGGGAGTTGCTGATTGTTCCAAATTGTTGGAAATATTTGTAGGGTGCATATTCAATATGGTTAACCAAAATTATTAGTTGCTAAAAAATAGTTCTACGTAGTTGTTATTGAATTGGAAGTGGGACATTGCAATTATTTCAAAAATATTCCATAGAAATGTGAACACAGAACGAGATTTGGGTACTGATTTTTGAGAAATATTTATAACACGTCAGTATTCGAATTTTTATATTTTATTTTATTATATTTTTTATATTTTATTATATTATTATTATTTTATTTTATTATATTTATAAAAATCGTTAGAGCGGTTTTTGTAAAATTTGCCAGACGAAACAGTAGCAAATATTGCAGTAGTAGCTGAAACTACTGCTTAACTATTTAGCTGAAAACCAAGTGCAATTTTTTGATCGGGATGTAAGCATTACCTGGTTTTTAAAGTTTTATCAAAAATTAGGTTTTCGAGATATGAGCAGTTTAAAATTAAGCGGTTTCGGTGATTCGAATTGAAAATTAAGGACGCAATAATTTTGAAAACATCAATTTTACTCTAAGTTTGCATTTTGGTCGAAATTGTTATTACTTTTTAAAAAAATCCATTTTAATATAGAGAAAAACGGAGCTTGATATTAAGTTAGAAATAACCATATTGCCTTAGAAATGAATTTTTGTTACAATCGTATGGACCGTTTTCAAAAGTACTTTTATTCGATTTTTCAGGGGAAAACAGGGTATGCAGTCATCTTAACCTCACTTACTTAAGCTTAAAATTCATTTTTTGTTGAAATCGTTAGAGCCGTTTTTGAACAAATCAAACTGGTATAAGAATTGTATATGGGAAGTATCAATAATTTTGAGGTTACAGTGCAAAAACAAAAACCACCCCGAACTGTAAGCCCCAAAACTCAAATCCAAATCCGAAGTTTGAACGAAATCCCGGCAGCCGTTTATGCTGTAGGCCTCGGGACATACGAACAGACAGCCAGACAGAAATTTGCAACCGATTTTCTATCATCGTTATGTCAGAATTGAATTACATATCGAGTTCGAAATTTTGTACGAACATACAATGTTTCTCTTGCTACGTAGTCGAGAAAGTTCTAAACCATACGCGACAGGAAATTAAAGAGCATAGCAAATATTTTTTTGTGCCACGGCTACTAAGACAAAGAATTTGTACATCAAGATCAACTGTTAGTAGGAGCAATTCCTTTCACTGATCACTCACAGAAAAATGCTGTTTAAAATTGGGTTAAAAGCCTTGGGCAAATATTTTTGTATGGACATTTTTGGACATTCATAAATCTGCAGTGGCTTCCCTTCCATTCGTCCCGAAAATGAAAAACTCACACAAAACGAATGGTTGTGAGAAGCTGGGCCTAGGGTTCTACGGACCTGTTGCGCCAATTTATTTTATAGGTAATGAAAAATAGGCTAGTTTGCCTTAAAAACCTTAGGTAAATATTTTTGTATGGAGTGTTAAGCATTGCCAAAAACTGGCACAATTTATGTACGGCATACACTGAGGGAAAAACACTTGTTTAAACTCCTGAACAAAACTCTTAGAAATTAAAAGTTGACATGTTTGAAAGACAGCCATATTCAAAAGCTTTCATTTTGAAAGTTACAATTTAAATTTTGTACGTCAACGCAAATAAAATGAGAGATTGAAAGTGTTTCTATCATAAATCAAAGTGTTCACTTTAAAATTAAGATGAACAAATACAAATTAAAAGCATTTTCTTTTACTTTTAAATGTATAAGTTTAAAAATGAAATCTTTTCCTTTTAACTTTTGCAAATATTTGTTTTTTACATAAAACACTTTATATTTGCACAATTTTAATTTAAATATGCGAACTTTTTATTTCAAAGTGCACTTTTTCCCCCAGTTTAGGTAATGAAAAACAGGACAAATTGCCTAAGGGCCTAAGGTATTTTTAAACCTAGATACAAATAAGTGTATATCCACCTAAGGACATCCGTAACTCTATGCTTAAGGTGACTTTACCTTCGGTTGTCTTAATATATGATATTCGCCCTAAATGCTCATCACCATTCACCAACCATCTTAGTTACTAGTTTGGTGTATCTTAATGCCCAAAACACATGTGCAGAATTCACTGCGCAGCAAGATTAGGATACACTACACATGTTTATGTGGATAGGCACGCGTAAATTCTGCACGCACCGCAGCACTGCAATCTGCAACATGCCTCTATTTCTAAATTTGCTGCAAAATTCAAGCGTACCACAACACAAAAGAAAATAAATTACAGTTTCATGTATTTGGCATCATCAGCTTTTGACATTTGCTGATCGTTTTGGTTTTCGCTTTGGTTGTAAACACATCAGCTGCTTAGTCAGCGAATGACAGTACTCATATTAGCCGATGCAAGACATGTCAAACAATTTTCTGCACATTACCTAAATTTTGATTCCTTCATGTTATTCGTAAGAATAATTTAGAACATGAAAGTGAAATAATTACAATTATTTTTGCATTGTAAGATGACACTTTCCTTAAGTAAAATATTAGGTAAAACTCCTTAGACAACCTGGCGTACCAAAAACTAGGTACGTTGATTTTACACATGTTTAAAAAAGTTTGGCTACATAAGGAATATAAGGTTAAGTTACCTTTTACCAAATTCAAAATGGGCTTAGTACTAAGTTGATTTGTACCGCGATTAAGGCAAAGTTTACACAGGTTTTTCTCTGGGTGTACAAATTCGGTAAAATAGAGGAATATATCATGAATATTTTCAAGGGTATTTGTGAAATGAATACACTTCTTTGACATTGAGATACCTATAAAACTAGTCTATAACGAGCTGGGTTCTAAAGAACAACACTTTGTTTCCTCAATAGATAGATACCTACTTGTTACTTGCTACCCACTACTGTTTTCTGTTTCTTCTTTGGGAACTCACTTCGCATTATGTCCATTGCCCATATCCGCGTATATATATTTATATTCGAATGTGGTACAATAGAAAAGGTTCAAATGTGTATATGTTTTGCAAGTTGTTTTTGTGTGGATTGTTGACATACACCCACTTTCTACGATGAAACACAAGAGACGATTAGATCATACAAACGAGTTGGTCATCTTCTCAAAAGCAAACATTCAGACATACGGCAACGAGTCATTACTTTGCATGAGATCACCGGCCAGGAAAAGGTTTTCTTTCGTTTCTTCCAGCCTTAAATTACGATTATTTGTTAAGATTTCGTTGACGTATAGGTTCAGTCTGCAGAAAGTCTATAATTACCTTAGTTATGTCATGCATTTTCATTTCATTGGTCGAAATCAATTGCAAATGTCAATTTATATTGAAAATTTTAAATTTATGAAATTGCAAACGACAGCTTAGTACCCAATTTAGCTGATTAAAATTGGCTTGCATTTTATAATACCGGAATTAAATTCGGATTCAGCCAAAAATACACCTTAATTTCCTCACACTATCATCGTGAAGAAAGTGTTGACATGTTAATCGGTTCTGAGAGGTGGGCTGTACTGTACAATGTACGTTATCTTCACTGGCTAAAATTGGTGTATGTAGAGTTTAGAAGACAAAGCAAAACGTTTCTTTTTCATATTGTAAACAAAAAATGAAAAAAATTATTCTCTAAAGCCCATATGACACTAGGTACATTTTTTTCTCATTTTTGTCATGTTGAAAAGTCAGCGGTGTGTAAAAGAGACTGAAAGTGGGCACATTCAAGAATCTAGGTATCTCAAGTCGACTAGATTGGTCTAAATAAGATGTAACCTGAACGAAACAACTAGATTGGTAGGAAATGTCACTTATTCTACGTCAGCCACATATTCGAACTGTCAACTTAGTACTCAGTTATGAATTTCTTGAACAGATTCGTCGGCTACCCCTCCATAAACGTCAACTGAAACAGCTGCTCATATGACCGATTTCAGCGAATAAAAACAGAGATACATCTAGTTAGACAGCTGTCAAACTTACTAAACTAGAAAGGGGTAGCAATTGTTTGCAAAGCAACCACAAATTTTCCAACGAATTTATGTTCAAATAATCTTAGGATGTCAAAAAAAAAGCTGAAAAATGTTATTTGAATACATTTTTAATGCATTTTTTTTTATGTGTCTACATTAATAAAGTTGGCGTGTACGCACTCACTCTTATCGGAAATTTTCGTTGTAATTTTTCTTAAGGATAATTGTTCAAGACGAAAAAATAGGTTCGTTCGCGTACCCGATTTGAATCGAACGCAATCGATATAAATCGATCGAAATCGCACTCGCACAAAGTCTAAGCACATACTCATCAAAAATGACAGAAAAAGAGAAAATTAGCAAAATAACGAGTAACGAGTAGCTCCTCTCGCTCGAAACAGCTCAGAGAATTTCAACCGGCAAGTGCTGATAAATATGTCAAATGCACAAAGTTACCAAGAAACAAATTCAAAATCCGTCTTAAAAATCATTAGCACAGAATAATAAAATCTGTAAAAATAAAAAAATGTCGGTGGTGGTCGAATGTTCTCCTAGATCGTTTCATATGTTGCAAAAAGTTATAAGTTATATATTTATTTCTGATATGGATTAGATGTCAAAGATGAAAGTGGCTCAAAGTTGCTCGAAGTGTATCCCCGTACTTTCAGCTCTCTGAGAGAGTTTTGCTCAATTTTTTGAGTTTGACAGATTTGTAGTTTTTGGCTCGGGTAAGTACGTGAATAGACCTACCCCTTCTTAATAAACGCTGCGTAAAAGTTATCAACTCGTTAATCAGAAGCTACGTCAAATTTTTGTATTCTATCTGATGTCTAGTAGCTAACTAACTTGTGCACATTTGTTTATTAATACGGGGGCTAATGTTTAACTCTTAAATTCAGTAATAACCAGATTTATACGAGGTTCTGACATTTAGACGTGAATGCCAAAAGCTTGGCAACGTGGATCTTATCAACTGACTTAAACGGATACACAATTAATATATCCCACCCGAATTTCCATCTTCACGGTCAAGTTGAGGCAATCGATTAAATGTTGTGCCCTAATAGGTTAATCACCTGCATCGGTCGTTGACAACACTGATAATGGCATTATCATTTTCCTAGGCCTACTTACTAGTTTTTGCTAGCAACAAAAATAAACTCGTTTCCGATGATCCATTTGTCAGTCGAGTTTTGTTAGAAAAGAAGGCCAAAGGTAAACACATTAACTGCTTATGAAATTCTTCCCAGCTAGCTTAACCAGTTTGGACCTTTACCGAATTTAAGCAGTCGCTTTAAGTGCATGAATGGCTTAGATGCTGTAGGCGCACATGAAACTGGTTTAGACTAAAGCAATGACAGTTGAGTTCTACAGCCGTGTACATGTATATGAATGCAATATAATATGGTGGCCTTGGGTAGAGGTCTTAGCTTTGAATACATTTTTTTAGAGCGTGTGATCTAAGAACTTGATTTGGATTTCAAGTTGTTTGGTTTTTTTTTTATGGCTTTATGCATATGTGTTTTTTTGGATTATCACAAGTTAATGTCGCTTTATAAATGAAAACTTATTTATGTTTCACAAATTATACATACAGAATTAGCATTAGCATATTATAGGAGAATTTTGAATAAATCTGGCATATGAGTTCTCTTCCAATTGTTTTGCGTCATAGCATTTTGTAACATGTCAGGTATGGAGCGCGATATTTTTAATCATTTGTTGTTATCGACTGCAACAACATTGACAAACTGACACCTGACAGCTCTCACACACAACAGTCAGTCGAAGAAAAACCGCAATAGGGTAGTTCGCGACAACGTCAGTGTCAAATAAGAAGAAGAAAAATCGAAGTGACAGCTAAAAAACTTGTAGGACAACGACACAGATTTTATATGGCTGTTTTAATTATATTAAAAAAAAATTTAAAAGTTTGTAACAAATTACAATAAAGAGGATAAAAACATTCTAGAAATTATGTTTTTAAAATGTTGTAAAAGCTGAGAAGTGAAAGAGAATTATAAATCGGTTTTTATAATCCTATAAGTTCTTTTGACGTTTGAACCAAAGTGATAGCCCATCTGTGAATGGTGAAACACTGGGGATATTCAAGTATCTAGTTTAGTAAGTCTGACAGCTCTCTGACTAGATCTATATCGGTTTTGATTGGGGGGAAATCGGTCATATGAGCAGCTGTTTCAGTTGACGTTTATGGAGAGGTAGCCGACGAATCTATTCAAGAAATTCGTGACTGAGTACTAAGTTGACAGTTCTCATATGTGACTGACGTAGAAAAAGTGACGTTCCCGACCAATCTGGTTTTTGCATTCAGGTTGCATCTCATCTAGACCAATCAAGTCGACTTAAGTTAACTAGATTCTTGAATGTGCCCACTCTATAGAGAGCACAACATGTAAACAATTGGCAAACGAGCCAATAATAAGTGAATTAACAATATTAAAAACAAGTACAAAATAAACGATACAATTATTCGCAAACATTCTTTTAAAATAAATTGTGTTTTCTTTCGTCAGTACAAAATAAAATATATTATTTTCTTCAGCCATAGCATCGACTGTAGATCACAATTTTCAAATGCGATCTGACAAATTTGAGCAAAACCAACTGGGCTAGCACTAGTGCCCAGTAGTGCGCACTGAGAAGTGTCAGCTAATTTTCACGCCTGTCAAAAACCCTGCACAACCCTGAATATTCGGCTTCTATATCGAACGCAAAATGTTGCCCTGAAGTCTGTCAGCTGTTGATATTGACAAATATTTGTTTTTTGGTAACACTTTTCCCCGTTTATAGTTAAAAATGAGTGAACTAAATTCTGAATTTGGGTTTGTATATTGCAAATAGTTGATAAAAAGTGTTCGCAATATATATTTCGAGTTTAAAAATATGTGACAGCAAGCGAAATGACAGCAAAACTCAGCACTGAATTCTTGCCCCCACAAATTAACTCAGGTCAGTTCAGGACACAACTAGGGTGCCTTAGAAGCCATGTCAAACACAGGTTTTAAGGGCGAGTTCAGTGCTATATCGAACGCATTAGGATTAACCCAGTGCGCACTAGTGCGGGCCCACGTCAAACAAACCTACTGTATGACTAAAAATTTATATGGTTTATAGCATTTTCTATTAAAATCACCGCTAATCGCCAAGACGGTGATTAGACATTTGGTGGTTGTGTCGGTTCTGAGCGCGTTCCTAAAATTGCAAACATTTTGTAATATCGTAAATCTTTTACGGTTCCATTGGCAAACAAAGACCATCCAACGGATGGTAGTTTCGAATTTTTTCTCTTCGCTTTTGGTTGGCGGTTGGTGGTTGATGGCTGATGTGTAATGTAATGTTGTCTTTCCGCGCGGCAAATGTGAATGCGCTAAATTTGAACTGAATTCAGACAGAGTCAAACGCGTCGAACGCCATAACATGAACGTGAAATCGCAATCTAATTGTGTGGGTATTTACGTTAGCGCGCGCTGAGTCACGGTGCACGAATGCTTTCGACGGCAAGCACAAGGGCCCTAACGAAGCGTAAACCAAATGAAAGAACAGAAAAAAAAATTCATTTAAAAAAACATATATATGGAACTAAGTAATGCATGTTGACTTGTTGTCCCCCTGCAAAATGTGCTGTAGGCCTTATTATTTAGTTAACTGTCCTTGCCAGACAACGGGAGTTAAATGCTAGGTTTGGAAAGAAAAACTCAGCCAAAGATGCTAAATGTATGTTCGGGTTTCGAATGACGATGTAAAAAATGCAACACTTATATTCATCTACCGCATAAAAGCCTTACACAAAATATCTAATTTCGCACTATAACATTTTTGTTGCGAGGAGATGAAGATGATACATCACATAGATATGTGGAAAGAAATGCTAAAGCACTAGCGCATTAGCATGATTTCAATTCAAGAAAAAACGATTCTACCGCAGTAGCCATAACCTAAATCTCATTACTCGAGATCTGATGCCGATCTCACTTTTAACTAGTCCTTCTATCTATCGTTCTCAACAGATGTGTACATATTTTCGTAACCCATCTCCGGCAAGGTGAAATATCGCTGCGGTCTCTCGTAATGTATACACTTCAAAGTAGTACATGCACATTTCCGATTCGCATCTAATGGAGATTTAAAGCCAATGAACGGAAGAGGCTCTTTTACTTGAAATCGAAAGTAAATGCAATGCATCCACAATTACACAAGCCAATAAAAAGATAAATTGAATTGAATTGCAGTTTGGAAAAGTATGTGTACGCACGCACAAAAAAGTGTTTGCTATTATCTAGGAACGAGTTAAAGTAGTGTGCTCTTGTCTTACTTAAAGATTTGTTACATTTGGAGTCTTTTGTATTGCTTCAAATTAACTATTAGTAAATTTAAATTACATTTACAAAGTCAAAAATGTTAATTTGTGTTTGTTTTATTAAATTTGTTTTGACGGCTTTTGTGCGTCACGTGGATGCCATATGACTAAACAGTTTCATACTTTAATATCAGACACTGTTTGACCAGTCTGTCAAAATGTACGACTCTGAGTATTATATTGTTTCAAATGTTTTCTATTTATTCACATGCCAGACTCTGGGCGATGTAATTGAAAAAAAACTAAAACAAAAACATGTTTTTGAAGATGTTTTTTTTTTTTCTCAATCAGCTTGCATTGATAACAATAGTTTCTAAATAAAAACGCACACTTCAGTCAATTGACGATAAATGGCAATCGACTTGATAAAAACTTATCAATGGTTTGACGTTGTTTAACGAATTCGATGAGTTGACATACAAATCAGAGACAAATCATACTGAGCCCCCCAAATCTTGCCGCTGGCCCCTCAGTTTTTTTTTCCAAATTCGCCATTTTGTATTCCTATCGGTGTTGTGTCAATTGAGAATCCGTGTGACGTGCAAAAACATACAAGAAATACAAAAATAAATTCTGACAACCGCGGCAGCCGTGGGGAAATGTGAGAGAGTTCGGGAATACCACATTTTTACATTACTTATTATTGGTTATTGGTTAGTTATTATAAATTGTTAAAAGGCGAATAATTTGATTTGTTTGGTTAATAAAATTACCTAAAAGAGATGTTTAATATACTAGAAACATATTAGGACAAACATGGTTGTGAATTTTCCGCTTTTTCGAGTTCATTTGTAATTTGTTTTCTTAAATAATGAACAAAATTTCCTCAAAATGTTTTAATTTTCCCTCAACCAATCTACATTCTTATTTTTTCGATAATTATTTAGGGAAATGTACACTTATTCCTAAAAAAAATATATTATTCACATGCAACGAACAATTTCAAATTTAACGTATAAAATTCTATGAACGCTGCAAGCCACTTTGCCCAAAGCGGAAGTGGCATATTATGCAAGGTGCGAGTGTTTTGTGAGCCGGAATTTCTGAAGATTACGTGACATTTGTCAATACGAATTTCTATGTAACAATACAAGCGCACTTAGCATTTGCCACCTCATAAAAAATAGATTTTCTGCAAGTAACGGGAAGTCGGCCGAAGTTGGTGGTCTCAGTATTGTCTCTGGTAAAAACCTAATGTTGTCTTATTTTTAATTTTTATTTTATTGACTAAACCTCGTGATCGTGGTCGTTATTGTTTTTTTTTTTGTTTTCAAAAAAAAAAAAAGTTTGCCACGGCTAGGTACTTCGTTTTTCCTCATCTCAATCTTCACTTAAAAGTAGAGGGGACAACTAGGTGGCGCAACTCAAGCTACAGAGATTGAGTGCGTTCACCAAGTGACTATGCTTATGGTTACTTTAGGAGTGTTTTTTTGAGCTTTGATCTCAGCAAAAGCAAAGTAAAGTAAGATTTTCAGAACGCAGGCCTATTATATTCTTAAACTTAAAACTTATATGTGTTTGTGATCACAAAAATGCATCCAACACCATGCTACTTGCTTGACAAAAAAAAGTTGATACTCGTAGCAAAAGTCGGGAATTTATTTGGCGTGTCTTGCGCAGGAGAGGCATCCCTGATAAATTAATAACAATCACATCCACATGTCACGTTTTGCACAGAGGAAGGCGGTCGATGCAATTCGAAGTCCAAAGTGGGGTTCGGCACCTCTGCATTCTTTCACCAATATTGTTTTAATACGGCTTTATCGACGTGAAATGGAGGTATCCGATGGACTCTTACGTCGAAAACCTAACACCTTGATTACGCTGACGATGTTTGTCTACTAACTACCTTATAGAATAATGGACCTTCATCAAATGACACTAAATGTGGAGAGGAAAGCAGGCGTAGGCCTGAAAATTAACTCGGCAAAAACATAAATGATCAGCCTAGCGAGGACCGAACTCATCAACTCATATTATATTCACTGCTGGACAAACGGTTGAGATAGTAGAGGGTTTCCAATATCTTGGGAGTATTGTCTCAACCGATTGCGAAACCGAAACCATACCGCAGAGGATGGAAGGTAACAGTGTCTCAGACAGAGACTCTTCACGGATCGGGAGCCCGTTAAGTAAAGTAAGTAAGATGCCGACACCGAACTGGATATAGCCAGCCGAATAGGCTAAGCAAAGTCTGTGTTTGGGATGCTTTCTAAAATTTGGCGAAGTAATGCAATTAGCTTAAATACGACTGTTGCTTTGCAACTTTGAATCCGTGTTGCTTTATGGATGTGGTACTTGGAGAGTGATCACTACTATCACGATAAAGCTGCAAACTTTCGTTAATAGGTGCCTACGCAACAACTTATGGCCGTTTGCTGATACGACTTATAGCGAATTAAGTGCCACATAAACTCTAATGTGACAGTTTATGCCCTCAAAAAAGTAGCCCCATAAGCATATAAGTAGAACTTAAATCGTTAAGAGTCGCATGAGCAAACGGCCCTTAAGGATTTTCCGGCCAAACCGTATCTCTAACGATCAGCTTTATCAGAGAACGGGCCATGAACCTATACAGGCACAACCATACAACGACGAAAGTGGCAGTGGATTGGTCACACTTTCCAAAAAGGTGACCGATCCATATAGCTAACCACGCGATGCAATGGAACCCGCTAACTCAGGATGGCAGGATACGCGGCGGTCCTGGGAGTACATGGCGCAGAACAGTCGAAAAGGAAGCGCGTCACCTGGGAAAGAGTTGGGGAGAGCTAAGGCACATTGCCAGAAACCGCACGCGATGGCGCGTACACCGAGAGAAAAATAGAGTGATAGTAAGCAAAAACACGCTTAAATTAATCGATTTTCGAGTCATATTCATCGCTATCCGATCTGTGATTAAATCAAGTACGGCGGTTTGAAACTGGTAACACGGCATTCTTACTTGTGGAATTCGCATGTTTAATTTAAGAACTTTTCAAGTAATTATACGTCCTTAAATTGATACCGATATTTTCTTATTCTTAAAGCGCAGGATTATTGAATTAAGAACGATAAGTACTTAATATAAGTAAAATCATTATTGTTTTAATATACTTGTCATTTTGAATGTGATAATGATTTTGATTATTATTAGACCGCCTGCTATTGATTTTGGAACGCCCTTTCTTAATTTAAGTGAAAACAATCCATATTAGATTGATTTGACGTTCTCAAGGTAGTAATTATATTTCTTGTTTCTATTACAAAGCATTATTGATTTAAGAAGCACGTTCTTAATACAAACCTTTCATAAACGGACCTGCTATGTAAATTAAAAAAAATACTACATTCATTTTATAAACAATTTTATTTTTTATTAACAAAATTTTAAAAATAAAACATTTCATATTCTATAAAAAAAATAAGAAAAGAATGAAAAATTCTGACCACCTGTTGCACCAGCTTACTGCAAAATACCGTCTCCAAAATAATTGGAATTATATCATCTCTTTGGTTGTTGTTGAGCCTTTTTTGTGGTTTGTAAAACTCTAGCAGAGCTTTACCTTTCACGATGTTTTGAAGCAAATTGTTTAGATCCTTAGAAAGGGATACTTTGTTTTTAAGTAATCGAAATATGTATGTACAATTAGGTATACAAGATTTGCAAAAAAAAATAGGTAGGTATATCGAATAAATGTTTTTTCTTACCAAACAACAACAAGAAACTGTGCTTGATGCACATTGGCTGGTATAACTCTCCTTCCCATTGGCTTCCGTATTAAGCCAGGCACTCACCTTTGAGCTCGCTGATATAGTGTCGTCGTCAATATTGTGCTAAAAAACATGGAAAAATTATTTTTTTATTCAAGAAAAAAAAATATATCTAGATTCTTACAACTTTTTTCTTCCATATAAACAGCTTTTGCCGAAATTCAGCCCTCAATCCTACATGTGGAGTCACCAACAGGTCGTCTTTAGAAAGATCTGGAAGACTTCTAATTGTTATATTGCCAGCTAAATTAAAAAAAAAATATTTTTGATTTGCAAATTAGAGCTGCAGGTCAATGATAAAGGTACTTACCCAATAAATATTTGTAGATATCTTCAATATCTAACTCCTTTAACAGATTTAAAAGTCTTTCATTATCTACTTCTTTATTATTATTATTTTCACAATTCTCAAGTACATAATATATGAAATCACTAGACTGACTAAAATTATTGTTATCCATTGGACTGGTACGAACACAACACGACGCGACACGAAAACAAAGACAGAATGAGCTGAAAAGATCGAAGATCGAATGCAATTCTATCAACACGTTCCACCCTTAAATTCTAAAATTGCATACTTGATTTAATTCAACACATTCTTAGTTTACTCTTAAACGGAGTAAATTTGATAGCACAAAATATTACTTTTACTCTTAACATTTTTAACATAATAACGTAGCTGTTATAGTGAGAAGAAATAGAGTAAAAAAATCATATTCACTCTGCATCTGCTCATAAGAGAATACGTATAAGGATGGATTATAACTGTAATTTAGGAACGAGAAATAATTGACTCATACTGAATCCAACTTTCTTAATGTGAGTATGTACGTTCTTCAGAATATTTTTTGTACTCTGTGCATTCTTAGATTGAGAATGTACGAACTGTAATAGCTTACAAAACAGAGTAAAAACCAAAGAGAGTAAGAGTAATATTTACTCTGAAAACCCTTAATTCAAGTATGCAGTATATGACGAAAAGTTGATCCACTTTTAACACTTTATTTCTTACTTTGAACCTAAATGTTTTTAGAGTTAGAATCACTGCGTTAATTTAACTTCGCATGTTTTTAGATTAAAATGTTTTTGATTAAATAAAGAAAAATCTGTTTGAATTGTAAGAATTTTGATTAAAATGTGTGCTTTCTAAATATAATCTTAAAAGTTCTTAATTTCGGGTCGTGGATTTTCCCTCAGTGTAGGCGTTGTAGAGGCGATGAGACCCACAAGGGGATACAGGACATAAGTAAGGACTTTCTAGATCCATTAATTAATTCCATAAACCCGAACGCCGAATGATTCGTCAAAGTAGGAACCCACCTAAGTATACTTCGAATTCGTGTGCTAACATTCAAATGGGACATAATTATAACGCACATCCTTTTCATCTCTGTCGATTATGCTAAATATCATTCCATCATTACCATAAAGCAATGAGTACCCAAGCGAGTATGCTTGTGACCTATTGCTGTAACTCGTTTCCCGTAATTGTTTCCATTTAAAAAAGGAAAAAGAAAACCATACACAAAAGCCGACCGGAATCGTACAAAAATGAATTACCCGAGCTCATACAAGCTAATGGCAACTTTTTTTCTGTATAGAAACAAATAGGCAAACAAGCTTAGACATATTTTGCAATAGGTGCACATTACGTACCTGCCTAATTAAAATCAAAAATATTCGCAGCTCGTATTTTAATATTTTTAAAACAGATTTTGTTTAATATGGTCTGCTTAATTGCGTAGTGTTAGTTGAGGATTAGCTTAGTTGCGATTGCGACCAATTATTAAATGTACAGTGTACACGTATATATACTCGTATACTGCAAGAATTTCTCTTTATTCATGTACCTATGTATATATCGAAAAGTGAAATTGCAAATCTCCCCGAGACAGTAATTATTCGCAGAGGTATGCGACTTTAGTAATCGAGGTATGTCCATAAAAAAGCAAGAATTCGGTGCTACATGTACACACACCTAAGAAGTTGAACGAACCCTTCATGACGTGTGAATCATATTGCAAAAGGTGTTGTCATTTTCTGAGCCATTACTTGAATGAAAATCTGTAAGATATAGGTATGTATTTGCTTTACTGGTTTAAGACCTTCTTAGTCTATAAAAGTTACATGGGTCAATGCAGTCATTTTCGATTAACGCTATAATAGATACATTCCTTGGCTTCTCCCAAAACAGGTGTGTATACGTATGTAACTGCTAAACTGATTTGCTCATAATGAGCAGACAAAAAAAAATACCACAGCCATTACAGTGAGCGAAAATTAGCAATTTATAAGAGATAATTAGTTTTGTAAAGGTAGCAGCCCATTTTTCAATCCTTCAATGTGTTGCTTTCTGAATTCCTGACTCAATCCGCAAGTGTATATCATAACTCGAAACTGGTTCTTAGTTCCTGAAGTGAGTCACCATCACAGCAGTTCGAAAATATTTAACCTTAAACTTATACAATTGCGAAAATCCAACTGAAATGTATATCTACCAAGGTTCGCCACGTATAACGAATGGCTGCTTATTCGCTCTCTGCTATGTTAATCGATGACTTCAGCTTAAATGCTTGTATTAAAAAAAACATTGGCTGATATTGTGCTTCAGATGGTTTGAATTAACGCCCACAATATTTTGAGTGTCATCATGAATATTCATTTATTTATTTTTGTAAAAACATTAGCGACTGTGAATCGTTTGAAACGAAGTTGTTTCTAAAATGTTAACACAAATAGATGTGACTGCTAGTTAGTTGCTAGCAAGCTGCTGAACGTGATTTCTAACTGAAATTGGCCAATGAATAAATAAACTATTTGTTTGCATTTATATACCTATTTAAAAGTTTTCTTTCTCCGCGAAGAAATATAAAATGAAGAAATACCTAATTAGCACGGTTACTTTTATGTATCCGTGCTTAATTCATTTACCTGGATTTTTTTTTCGGACGCAACAATGAGAACAGTGTTGTACAAATGTGCCAAAATTATTAGTTCCGTTTTTCGTGTTGCATATAAATCATATGCTATGCCTAAAGCCCGTATGACACTAAATTTTTTTGTATTTTTTCAGCTTTTAAAATGAAACTAGAGCAGTACGAAAAATTAGAAAGAAAATTTCCAATAGGACACACCAACTTTATTAATGTAGAGACAATCATACAGAAAAATGCATTAAAAATGTAGTATTCAAATCACATTTATAGCTGCTGGCAGATTTTTTTTTTGACATTTCAAGATTATTTGAAAATACAAAAGTTCGTTTGAAAATTTGCGATTGCTACCTCTTTCGTGATACACTTTTAGTCTCTTGTACACATCGCTGACTTTTCAACATTATAAAAATGAGGAAAAAATGAAGTGTCACACAGGCTTAAGTTATGCAGTTGTTCGGATTAAGAATGGGATCATTCAAGTGTCTAGTCTGACAGCTGTCCGACTCGGTTTTGATTCGCAGCTGTTTCAGTTGACGTTTATGGAGGGGTAGCCGACGAGTCAGGAAATTCGTGACTGAGTACTAAGTTGACATTTCGAATTTGTCGCTGACGTAGAAAAAGTGACATTTCCGACCAATCTAGTTTTTGAGTTCAGCTTACATCTTATCCAGACCAAGCTAGTCGACTTAAGATAACGTAGATTCTTGAATGTGCCCAATTTGTTCTTATCTGTTAGTTTGACACTTGTTTTCTGTATGATTTATCTGCCAAAAATGGAATTGGCTCTATAGGTATAGGTATATTCTCGTCAACAAAATTTTTTTTCTAGAAGTATGGTATATAAAGGTTTTTCCAATTAGATGTCTTATATTGGTATTCAAAGAAAAATGCAATTTTTTGAGAAAATGATCGGATGTTTATTTCATAATATAGAGGAAGGTATGCCGTTAATAATGAAAAACATCAGCCAAATGGCCACCACGAGCACGCATACAGAACCATATCCTTTTCACGAAATTTTCCATAACCAAAGTGCCTGCCCTATGTCCTCGATAGCCTCACGAATTTTATCTTTGAGGTCTTGAATCGACGCTGGGCTGTTGGCGTAGACCTTATCTTTCACGTGGCCCCAAAGGAAGAAGTCGCAAGGTGTTAAATCACAAGATCTCGGTGGCCAATTGTGATCACCTCTTGGAGAAATAACACGGTCCGGAAAATTTTCCCGTAAAAAATCAATGGTTTCGTTGCTCGTGTGGCACGTAGCGCCGTCTTGTTGAAAGTAAACGTTGTCCAGATCCAGATCAATACTATCCAACAGACCCAAGACTTTATGCAAAATACGGTGTAATGACGTTTGTGGAATGCCCAATTCCAAAGAACGACGAGGAATGGACACACCTGGGTTTTCTTCAACACTTTGGGCTACAGCAGCAATATTCTCGGTTGTTCTTGAGCGACGTGCACTGGTTTTATTCTTCACATCACTAACTTGTCTCAACAGCTTGAACCAACAGCTTGAATTTTCCCAAAAATTTCTGTATTGCGGTCCGACAAGGTGCTTCACGACGACCAAAAATGCTTTAGTTTTGCGAACTGTGAGTGCAAGATTTTCACCATTTTTGTAGTGAATTTTAATAATTTCAGTGCGTTGTTTAAGCGTGTATCGTTAAATTTTTAGTAATGGCGTAGTTTCTACTTGTTAAATGTCAAAGAATAAAAGCTTCAAAAGTGACAGCTACCGAAATAGCGGGTCATTCACAATAACACCTCTCATTGGAAAACCTTTTATATAACTTTGAAAATTTGACAGCTTAAACCGCATTGCGTTGCGGTTATCAAAACTCTGTTTTTAGATTTTTCTGCTGTATCGACCTAGCTCCTTTTAACAAATTGTTAATACAAGTTTTCACTTTTTGAACGCACGGAAGCCGGGCCTACAAATTTTATGTCCAAAAATATGAAAATATGTCACTGTAATTTGGGTCTTTTTTACTGCGCCCACTACTTAAGTTTAGGCAAGACTTATTATATATGTACAAGTTCTATATTATAATTAACTATTTTGAAAACAAACCCCCGTATTCATAAACAAATGTGCACAAGTGAGTTAGCTAGCAGACGTCAGATAGCATACAAAAATGTGACGTAACTGTTGAATAACGAGTTGATAACTTTTACGCAGTGTTTAATACAGGTGAAAATATATAGTTTTCAAATCAAAATCAACTATATCAAGCAATTTTTTTGACAATACTTGGTTTATTATTTTTTTTTGTAAAAGTAGTCAATTCCTCGAATATAACACACTGCGACTTAATACCTACTTATGTGGATAGTAGATAAAAACAAATTCTTCTTTCAAAATGTCGCAATAAAAATACGTGTCAAGATCCAGTTAAAAAAATATATATAAATGTATGGGGTTAAGTATACCATTTTCAATTATTAATTTCATTAACTCCGCCAAAGGGATGTTCTCGCAAATTTTCATAATCAAAATAAAAATGATGTCAAAACAAACACGTATCACCGATTCCGTGTCTGCCTCTTAAATAGCTGTGCTCACAAAAGGAGTGTACCTATACTATACCGCAAAATATATCACTTAGCCACACATCTTCATAAATATAACTTTGCTGGCTTTGTGTATGTGCACGTTGTGTTAGATGTGTTTTATTCAAATTTTTCTTTCGTGATATACCTACCTACTCAAGGACGTGTGTTGTGGCAAGATGGCGCACAATGTTTATATGAAGAGTCCACTACGTGCCACCAGGACATTTTGGTGAAAATGTACACTGAGACAGAACAAGAAAAAAAAAATCAATAAACGACCCAGTGAGTTTTAATTACTTGGGTCTGAGTGATGAAGTCAATGGGATGTATGCGTGTTGTCTTTTTTTGTTTTATTATTTGGGAGTATCACGCCATTAGAATATGATAATATTAATTAAAAAAATAAATCCAATACATATACAAATGTTGGTGTTATTTACCTCAAGTTTCTGTGAGTAATCCTCGATCAACTTTTCTTGTTGCTTGACTAGCTCTTCGTTTTTTTCTAAAAGAGCCTTGCCTAGTTCCGCTGCTAAAAGTATATCCGCTTCCTTCTGCTGTAGCTGGGCCCAGATGTCGCCGTCGGCCTTCTGGCCAATTGATGATGATCGTGCTTCCATATCCAAAATATAATCCTCTAAATTGATGGAACTCGTGTTCTGATTACTAATATTCATTGATTGGTTCTGCTTATTCATAATTGAATAAGACATACGTTTGATTGAATCAACTATAAAAATTGATCAATACAAGTTATTGCACAGCGTTAATCACTTTTTTTGTAACTTAAAATGCTGATGATGATTTTGATGGCATTACTCACATTTAAAGACACAATTGGGATATAATATGTTGTATGTGTGTAGGTCATATTATTAAATTTTTATTTTTACCACAGCATTTTAGTTATTTACAAAGGTGTATCGTTGAACTTAGTTTAAAGCACCACACAAAATGGGCTATATAACACGAGAAAAGATCATAAAGGCGCAAGGTAGGCAGGCACAATAATAAAACAATTTTTTTTTTTTTTCATTAAAAGCAACAATCGTAGGGCACTATAAAAAGCTGCAGTAGAAAACGCTTTTATGTGACTTCATTTGATAAAATTTATGTATTTAAATGTATTGCATCACAGTAAAGGTTCCGAATTTTCTTTTTAACTCTTTTTTTCGGTAACAATTAAAATATATCGATAAAACACGACTAAAATAAGATAGCCTGGCATACGCAACATTCACAACTCTATACCAAGCGGGCTTTGTTTTGACTGAAAAGTTACCAAGCAATTCGAGATACTTTGTTCCGCTCCCACAAATACACGTTTAACTGACAAGTGGCGCAACGAAAATTCAGTTAAGAGTAGCCAGTTATATTCGTCCGTCCGTCAATCTTCATACATTATTTCTCTCTTAACTATGACTTGGCTGGTTACCTCTATTTTCTATTATAATAAAACAAAGTAACACTGAAATGAAGTGAAACGGAGAACGTAAGCAAAGCATATCTGATAGATACCAAACTGTGATGGTATGGTAGTAGGTATGGCTATGGCTACCTGCCTGAGCTGAGAGCGTTACGATTTTGACTTGGTACCAGGGTTACCATAGTGGTGCATAAACTGTGCACCCTTGGAGGAGCATTTTTGCAATTTAAAAACAAATCGTTACAATAACTATGTATTCTATGAGTTCTTTTATGCTCTCCTTGTTATTTAACTAAAACAGTTATTGATTCTGTTCATGTACACTCATTCATTTCGTGGTTTCAAGCTGGAAGCGCTGGCATTTGACACCTGTCAAACTCAGCTGTCATTTGAAGTATCATAAGTTGAATGTTTGCCATTTACGATAATGGATCGTTTAACTACTCGTATCGAACAACGCGTTAAAATTATAAAAACTTACTACAAAAGTGGTGATTCAAACAACAACAAGCCACACAACACGACCACTTATGGCTTTATTGCGTGAGGAGAGGTTTTCTGGGCGCGTAATTTCACGTTTTGGCGACATCAATTGGCCACCAAGATGATGCGATTTGACACCGTAATTTATTTTCTGTGGGGCCACGCAAAAGACCGTGTTTACGCGAATAATCGTCGAACTCTAGACGCATTAAAAACCGACATTACTTAAGTAATGGCCGAGATACCGCCCGAAATGTGAGAAAAAGTGGTTAAAAATTACCTCAAAAGAATCGCACGCTGCGAATCTTCCCATTTGAATGATGTTGTATTCCACACTTAATGGCAAAGTCCAAAACTATATAAATAATGAAATAAAATGTTTATCCAAAATCTATCGCTGTGTGTGTCTTATTTAGCTTTAAGCGTAGTACGCTGCTAGAGCTAAACTAAATTTTATCTGGTCTCCAATTTTTCTCTCCAAACATCAGCTAAAGGCTTAGCTAAATTTTGACATAGAGTACGCCGTTTAAAAAAACTTCCTTCAAAAATGTAATTCTCTCTTATTTCCACTATTTCTGATTCTATTTACTTCTCGTTCATGTTATAATTAAAAAAGGTCATTATTGCATACTTTTCCGCAACAGAACAACAAATACACAACGATCTGTCACAATTTAGCTTGAGAAAATGTACCTACCCATTAAATGGGCACCCTAAATTTTGACAGACACATGAGGTACATTCTGAAACAAAAGTTTGAATATTTAGTTCGAGCTGCGTACCACTCAGCTAAATGGGTTCGCTTAAATTTAGTTCAGTTTTGGAGAGAATTTTTTATGGGAACGAAAATTTAGCTCGAGCAGCGTACTAAGCTTAACTTTCGAAACCGAAAAATGAATGACCCTTTATTTTTGTTTGTTCAAACTATAAGGAGTCTTTAACCGTTTAAGCGTACAGCTGACGAAGCTGTCAAGTAGTCAATAATTTTTTTAAAAAAAAACCCACTATCACTCACTCCGGAGAACCCGAAGAATAATGACACCTCACTCTTCAAGGCGGTCAAGCCTTTTGGGCTACAGGGCGTCACGTAGGAACGAACATAAGATACGCGCGAAACACATACCCCTCCCTGTGTCCAGTCGGGTAAAAAAAGATCAATAGGCCTGTTTTTTAGACTTGAATTTTAGCAAAGCAAAGTTAAGTAGGATTTTCAGCACGCAATTACAACAACTATGCTCTACTTGACACTTCGAGACTCACAGTAGTGACTAATGTCATTTTATGTTCCATGGGCCAAACAAAATCTGAGATCTCTTAATAAAGACCTGATGTGCCCAATGGAATTGGAAAACCGCTCATTATTTGTTATTCAAATATAGGAACACATGTATTTAAGGTAGGACTGTATGTACTGCGGGTACAAAAAGAGAACAAGGGTGTATGGCCTTTAACAGAAACACTTAATTTGTGTACAAATTTTCAGCGGAAACCGTTCTTGGATTAGTTTACCAAATGGGCACGTTTACATATTATCTACATACAAAAAGGTTCCCTTAACTGGTGTTGTTGGTAGCTTCTGTTCTGCAAGCCACTGAAATGGGAGTGAGCTTTTTTCGCTTGTAAACTGTTTGGTTCTCTTAAAACTTAAAACTTAAAACACCCATCATAAGTTCAACACAAGATCTAGTAAATTAGTTACTTTTCGTGTATGCAATTCAAGCTGTCTTATTATTTATGTCAAGCATATTTTAATGTAGGTATTCAGGCTCCTATATCTATATCAGACACTAAACTAAGAGCGAGAACATGAAGTAGGTGCCTAGATGAAAGCATTGCAATTGGAAAGTTGAAATATGTACCACATATGCTGATGAGTCGCATTTGTTCGTACCTCATGGCCTTAGCCTTATTCAATAATATTTTGGGGCTGAATCTAAGGCTTAATATTAGCTATTAGTCAGTCGTATCTCGTATGCTATATGATTTTGCCAAATATCAAGGCGGGTAGGTATATGATAGTTTTATATAGCGAAATTTACAAATTCAAGCCGTGCTTAAGTTCGGTACACAACTCTTTTGTTTAGTTTTAAATACCATGTCACGTTTCGATGTGAACAGGTAGTTGTTGGACTGGTGCGAAACATTTTTTGCTATTGGCTGTGTCAATACTTTCTATAGAGTGTGTGAGTACGAAAAGTACCTATACTACTAAGACCGGAAAATGTTGTTGGTTTAAATTTGGTTTTGCGTTGCGCAAATAAGTGAAATAAAAATGAGCTGGACACTGATTCTTACAGTCCAATTAGACCAACCATTTACAAATCACTCTCCGTCATTTACAGTAGAATAGGTTCGAGAATCGAGAATTTTCTATGTTTAAATTTAATGGAGACAAACAAATAAATAATCAAGTTCGCCCACTTATAATAAAAACAAGTTCTTTCGTTTTTTCTTTTACCAATTTTGACGTGTTCCAAAACTTGCGAATGTCTGCCCATACTGGGAATCTTACTTTTTCTTGCTCAATAAATTTTTTGTACTGAATTGAAAGACGCATTTTAAATGCCTGACAGTGGGGAAATGATTTAACAACAAATCTATGTTTGTTTTGTTTTCCTTTTTGGTTCTATAGACGATATGATTGGATTAGACTTGTGAGGTTCTTGTGGAACCATTAAGCGGCCTCTAAATAGTGATTACTAGCAGAGACAAATCATACTGAGACCCCCAAGCCCCAACTCACAATCCTCTTGCCGCTGGCCCCCTCAGTTTTTTTCAAATTCAAAGTATTGTCTCTGATTACTAGTTTCGCTTGTGGTCGAAAATCGCCCCTTCTAACAGTCAACACCTCGCAGTATGCCTCTGAATCAAAATTGGGCATACAGTTGCTTACTTTTAGGGGTGCGTAAATTGCATTCCTTAGAAAATAGGTTCTAATCTAAGATGATTTTTAGTCACACACGTTACTATGTCAGTAATAAGTGGCGGCGTCACCAAAATGCGTTTAATTAACTGATAAGCATTTTGAATGGGTAATTCTTAACTTAATTTTACCAGCTTTAATGGCAACATACCCACAATTTTTTATTTGTGCACATCTATGGCACTGTACCTTTCGAATCATATAAATTTCATTCTCCTCATTTCATAATAAATACTAAAAAGTGTACGGAAACTTTGGATGTTCACGTATAAATATTTTGATCCATGACTTTGTGGAGCAAGTGGGAAAGTGTGACGTGTGCCCAAAAAATTGAGTTTTCGAAAGAATTGCATCTTAAAATCGGGTTGGTGAACGAACACCAGCGTCGGCGGTCTTTTATATGTATTTTGGGGTCTCAAACATAAAACAAACAAACGAGAGTACGACTTATCAACTTAACAACGATGTTTTGTCAAACTGTGAGTTTGTTTTTGTTATGTCGTTTTCCATTGGTTTCACTCGGGGATCCACTCATTCTGAAATCCAATGGAACAGCAAAACTGCTTCTGACAGAATCCACAAAAGTATTGGTGAAATGCCAAAAAAAAAATCTACGGCTGTTGTCAGCTGACTTGTAATGGCGTTTTTCATTGAAGATCCGAGAGAAGTGCCCCGAAGTTCAGAATTGCTCTTTTCAATAAAATTCGTTGGAGCACTTTTGCAAGAGTGGTAGACTGTAGACACCATATATGCGTGATTAGATTTTCTGTTGTTACTTGTTTTTTTTTTGTTTTTTACAGTAAATATGAATGTTTTAATAGACCAAATCAATATATTATAATATTAAGTTTACATTTTGCGCTCGTAATTGTATATTTTCGGATAACAATTCAATCTGACATTTTGCTAGTGTGTGTTGGTGAGTTCAGGGCAATTCTCTCAAAATATTCCGGACGCTTCTTTCGTGTTAAGAATTGACCTGGAAGTGCACTTTTTTTTTGAATGAAACATAGAATACATAGAAAGAGCACTTCTAGATTGGCTCTTTTCATAGAAAGGGCACTTCTTTTCTTCAATCGAAAACGCCATAAGTCAGCTTTCAGAAATATGTCATTTTTATGCAATCCACAGGAAGGTAAATTCACTTTGTCATTATATTTGTAAGGAGTCACCTGAAGGATCACATTCTGAATCGATTTAGCCATATCCGTCTGGCTGTCTGTCTGTCCGACCGTCTGTCTGTCAATCTGTCTATTGAAAGCACGATAGCGCCCAAAGGAATTGACATAGGCGAATGAAATTTGGTGAAAGAACTTCTTTTTATCGTCGTCAAGTTGGTATTAAAAATGGGCTATGTCGGTTAAGTAGTTCTGGTACCTCCCATACAAAATCAATATTAGGCCCATGTGCCGCTCTGTCTGTTGAAAACACGACAGCGTCTAAATGAATCAACCTAAGCGAATGAAGTTTGGTGAAAGGAATTTTTTATGTCGTCGTTAGGTTGGTATTAAAAATGGGCTATGTCGGTTAAGTAGTTCTGGTACCTCCCATACGAAACCAATTTTGCATGACTTGTATGCAGTGGAGGGTATCAAAGCATTGGCCAGGCCTTTTTTACTTTTACTTGTTTTTATTTACGTTACTACGGAAGTTTAGGTTAGGTTAGGTTGGGAGGGCAGTTTTGCATCAGATGCAAATTTCACCCCGCAGCCGTAAAGGCCCATTGTGAGTTCCCTGCTTGTACATGTAAGAACATGTGGCTAACAAAACCACTTCGATCTGTTGAGGAATAGTTTTATGTCTGATAGGGGTACCCCCGCCAAGTCATCCAAGCTTTCGAAGAACCTTGC
Organism: Cheilosia impressa; assembly: GCA_948293265.1. NCBI lineage: Eukaryota > Metazoa > Arthropoda > Insecta > Diptera > Syrphidae > Cheilosia > Cheilosia impressa. Next base: position 49,823,604 of record OX411881.1, on the reverse strand, counting down.
TCCCATACTGGATGAGCGGCGTTCCTGTAAAGCTGGGCAGTGGCATAGAAGATGTTCCACGGACTCTATTTCCTCTTCGTCTCTGCAGCTTCTGCAGAAGTCATTTGCAAAAAGTCCTTCTAACCTTTTACAAATGTTTCCTATGGTGCAGTGTGCGGTTAAAACCCCGACGAGCATCCGGATTTGACTTCTATTAAGAGGTACTAGGAGCTTTGATCTTTTGGTGTCAACCACAGACTTCGGGTTATGGAGCAACCGATGGTGTTGCTCCATTGTTCCTTAGCCAGTTGTATGGTGACGCCGTCAATAAAGGTCTTAGCAGTGTTGAAAAGCGGTAGCACCTCTCCGTCCGCTAGTTTAGGTTTCATATCAGAGCCGTATTTGGCAAATTCGTCCGCTTTTTCGTTCCCTTCCACCCAAACATGTCCAGGAACACAGCAGAGTAGAACTGAGTAATGACGTATAGCCAAAAGGCAGTCTGTAACACATTTCGCATTGACGAGGTTGGAGACGATTGCTTTAAGTGAGGCTTGACTGTTCACACAGATGGTTATTTCCATTGCTGGTAGTCCCATCGATAAGATAGTCCGGAAAGATCTCAGCTTGGAAGACACTGCAGAGATCAGTCAGTCGAAACGACTGGTTAATAGCAAGTCTTTCTGAGAATACGCCGGCTCCCGTACCATTTTCTGTTTTTGAACCATCCGTTTAGACGGATATACCTTTAATGATGGTACTGGGTGAGTTCCAGTCCTGTCTTTTGGGTATAGTGATTCTGAAATTTTTCTCGAAGTCATATCTGAGGTCGAATCGCGTCGTCCGTGAACGACCATTACGTTACGGAATTTGTTTATGTTTCACATGCAAAATCGACATAATTCCGTGAACGTATAGCTCGTTCACGGACGACGCGATTCGACCCCTGGGTTTCTAGTAATCACTGAGTGTCATGAGTCCCTTCCGAAGTTTAAATTTGCCATTGATACGAGCTTATTTATTGCATTTATGCTAAAGCTAGTCCCTTATGGTGATGGCTTTTCTTGGTAGAACGCAGCGGGACGCTAGAATATTGCATAGAGAGCGGTATGGAACAGAGTTAGCTTAAAGCGTGTCCGTAATAAAACAACGTAGCCTAACAAACTTACTTGTTATGGAAAGAAATTTTTAATGTCGAATAGCGTCAAGGAATAGCGAGAAAGATGATGCCGAAATTAGGCCTCTGCCTTTTGGCTAAATACCTTTGGTTACTTAGTAGCTAAATTAAAATGCCCAACTTTTTTAAGGACAGTACCTACTTTTTATTTTTCTTATGCTTTTTCAATTTTTTGTGTTTGGTCTTTTCCCTATCTTGACGGCTCTTCTTTTTCTTTTCTTTTTTCAGTTTTTTGTTCTTTCTTGCAGATTCTTCAGATTTTTCCACCCATTTTTCAACAAGTTTTGCCCCTTTCCCATGTTTCGCAGCCAGCAGCTCTGCTAATTTCTTATCAATTACTTCATCACTTGATAAGTTCGTACTCTGGTTGGCAAACTGCGTTGGCATCTTAGGACCATACGCATTGTCTGGCTCAGCTGCAAGTTTTTCCGTTTGCCTCTCCTGTTTTGATTTAAATGTTATTTTAATCGATTCGCCTGTATCCGCATTTTTGGCGGCTTCTTTTGGTGCCGAGCTTGAAAGAAGAGCAGCAAATATGCCCCGCGGAGGTGAGTTATTTCTCAATGCATTCACTGGTGCGGATGGTTTAATAAGAGTTTTTACAATTTCCTCTGAGAGCGGAGTCTCTGAAGGGTTCTCAGCATTTTTTTCAGCATCGTCCTCATCATCAGTAGAAGAATCAAATATAGACATGAAAAGATCTTTCTTCTCCGAGGGATGCATGTTTCTACTCTTTTCAATTTTCAGTTCCAACTCAGATTTAGGTTTCTTTGAGTCCTTAGTAAAAGAAGCGTGGTATGATGGGGTGGCGTCAAGTTCGGAAACGCTTTCCATCACTTTTGAGGCGGAAACCGAACTCGAAGTCGACGGCAATACGTTGTCAGACGATGTGATCTCTGAGTGCGGGTTCTGACTTTTGATCTCTTTTGGTTTCTCGATATGCTTTGGTATGATTACTGGTGTAACGAAATCACTCTTCGAGTTAATCGAATTCTCTATGTAGTCGAACACCGAAAATTTGTTTTTTTTCGGAACCTTCTTCTCAGTTAGAGTTCCACCGAACGGCTCGGGAATATTGAAACGTTTGCAAATTATAGCACTGGGTTTCCAGATGTTCTTTGTTCGCCTCACGGTTACTTTCAAATTTTTATCATCCTGTTTGGGTAGAGTTTCCTTCGACACTTGTGTGGTTGATTTAGATACGAATCTGCATGTGGTTGTTATATTGTATTATATGAGTTTCGGCTATAATTTCCGTTATAAATGTGCTCTTACCTTTCGGACATTAGTCCATTAAGCGGCTTGTATATACTCCTTGCTTGGATAAACTCCTTCCTTTCCATTTCTCTGTCCCATTCTGGCAAATGGAGGGGTTGAATTGTATGTAGAAACGCCTTGATTTCTTCATCTTTTTTTAAATTGGCTGCTATGAACCTTTCATAACGTTCCTGTTTCGCTTCGTTCGTGGCAAAGGGCTTGAATACTCCCGACGAACTTCCTATAATTATAGCAAAACTCAGCAACGGTTTTCTTTGTAATAATAATAACAACTTAATCTCACCCAACGACTTGGTAATCTCCTTGGCTTGGGATAATAAACTGCTGTTTTGACTCTTTTCTGCTTCACTGAGTTCGACTTGTTTTTCTTCGAAAGTTTCGACTCCAGAGTTGGTTATCAGACCGCCTTTCACAAAACTGTCAGCCCTAGAGGACAACAGCTCTAGCATTTTTTTGTTTTTATCTTCTTGTTGCTGGTATTTTTCGCTAATGTGATGCAGGTATGACTTATTTTTAACAACTTCCTGGTGTTCTTTTGTTTCAAGCAGGTTTCCGCGCTCAATTGGGTTCAATTCATGACGCCCAAGTCCTCTATTCTTGTCAAGATCATTTTGGTGTATGGCTGCCTTCTTATCATCCGTCAGAGGTTCGAATCGAGTTTTTCTCTGCGACCAATTTCGGGGTTGAAAATTTGATTTAAGATTAACAACGTGCACTGTTTTCTGTATGTTTGGATTTTTCCCAATTGCCTCGGCGAAACCTTCAATTACGGTCAGATCTTGAGGGTCTACCAACTTTTGTTTATCGCGTTTTTTCCTGTCACTTAAACTGAAATCATATTTGGACATATCATCTTTGGCGTAAATATCTTCGTCTTCCTCCTCTAAAGCACCAACGCCAAACGCCTGCCCTCTTATTGAAAGTTTTTTATTACTCTTGCCCATTACTTCAAGTGGACCGAACAGGTTTATGTGAGACTTTGCATCACCACCTGATTGACGATTCAGTCCACTGTAGCCCAGGCCAAATGTATTGTCCTTTATGCAGCACACAAAAGGCTCAAAGTCATCGGGAGCAAATGTTAGGTTTTCCTCGTCAGAAAGGTCCGATGAATCGCTTGAAGAGCCTCCCATTGGCTGATCATTTGGCTGCATTGAGCAACCATATGTTTTCATCACATACAGTTCTCTGTTATTTCGCCCACTAGAGCGTGCTTTTTCACTTTTTGTCTGACGTGCCCCGATTCCTTGTCCAGGCTTCCATCCCATGCGTCTCAGAAGACGAACCGCGACCTTTTCTCGCGACGGTTCTAGTAATTGCTGCAGTGCGGGAACACCAGGTATTGGACCACTGGGTTTCATTTCAAATTTTCGTTTTCGATTCGAATCAGTTGTTGCAAAGTCCTTTCTGGCTTGGACCCTTTGTGGTGCTATTCCAAATTCACCTAGATCTTCATCATCCATAAAGTCAGTTGGCAACTGGGATTTGCGTTTTTCAGCCTTTTCTGCGCGAGAACTTTTAAAACTCTGCGGCTTCCAACCTTCAAGCGAACCAACAGTGTTCCAGAACCCCGCGCTAAACCCCCCTGTAAATGCTCCATGAAATCGGCGCTTGCCATTTTCGTCAGTGACAATTTGGTCCTCAATTGCTATGCGTTTCTTTGATGGGACATCATCTGTAAATAGTTTGCATTATCCACAAAGTACACACATAATACGGTATCACGCCATATCAACACAAACCTTCTTCCAATGGATCCAGCGGAGTTCCAAAACGGCAAAGTGGTGGTTCATCGGAACTGTCCATTATTCAAGAAACTGCTAAATAAAATATTACAATTGCTGATTAATAAAAAGCACAAGGATTGTGCAGTTGTGATATATCAAAGAATAATAACAAACAAAAATCGCAAATGGTTGAGATTTGATGTGTTCCAAACCACCGAAGGCAAAATTGACGTTTCATTTTGACAATTTGAAGGGTTAAGTTCAGCATTCCTTTATTACATGAAAAAATACATAATAAATTCTTTTCTGATATAAATCAATTTTCAATTGCACCAAATACTGTAAAAGAAAACAGCTGGTACCTGGTAGGCTAGAGAAGGTATACCACGTAATGAGTAGAGGATTGCGTTGTCTCGGTGTATAACAGTTTCTGTTCGGAAATCATTTTACACAGGCGTGCGTAGATAGAACTGGCGTTTTTATTCAGTTTACCCTACTTGATTATTTAAATCAGTGATTAAATAATGTAGGTAAGTTAAATACAAGGAACGTCGACAGATAATTTTCTGATTATTTGCACTGAACGCATTAATGCAATAGAGACTATTGTGAATCAATTGTCACGTATTTACGAAATTGTGAATACTCTGGCTGATGGGTGACATTTGTCATTTATCGCAGATCGCAGTATTCGCTACTATTCGTTTTTCTTGAGATTTTTAGAAAGCCTTCCGCGATAAAAAATTTGTTTTCAGTGATTTTCAGGTGATGATAAAGAATTCAATCCGCTTAAAATCAGAAACCAGTAGTAAAGAGATATTTCAGCACCAAACACAAAAATAGTTCGCAAATGACTCATTCTGTAGCGCATACCTGTTAGTTTACGTGAGAAGGTGTTTTCTTCGTTGGACTACGTCATTTTTGCGGACAGTATACCTATTCCATCAATAATATTGTTCTCCAATAGCAAATCAGTAAAGTAAAGCAATAACTCATTTTTGAAATAACTCTAAACAATGTTTTTCGTTTAGGTCTTGGGGCAATGTCTGAGAAGAACCTTAAGGTCAATGCCAGAGTAGAAATAGTCGGAAAGAATGTTCGTGGAAAAGTTGCCTACGTTGGTGTGACCGGTTTTGCAGGGGGGAAATGGGTGGGCGTGATTTTAGATGAACCCAAAGGTAAAAACAATGGCAGTGTTAAGGGGCAGTCGTATTTTACTTGCATCGACAAGTACGGTACGTTTGTACGTCCTACTCAGCTGATTGTCCTTGATGAATCGACAGAAGATCTCACGGATGGTGCACCAACAACGCCCCAACCAACTTCTAGGTCCAGATTGAGTAGTTCGCGTACTTCGCTGTCGTCAAGTAGGCAAAATCTTGTTGGCTCCCGCACTCAACTGTCCACTTCGTTGACGGAAAGAACATTGGGTGCAGGGAGGAAGAGCCTAATAGCACCTCCCACAACGACGACTACAAACACATCTTCCACAGCGTCGTCGTCTGAATCGCATCCGTCATCTAAAAGGGCATCTTTTGTCGAAACTGGGTTCGTGGAAATTCTAACACCGCAATTCACTCCTAGTCAGCCGATGCGGTCACCGTCTTTTACGACAGCTCCGTCCGCCTCTTTAGCCGCTGCGGAAGATAAAATTAGCAATGCAGAACAAGCTAAGGTTATCGATGAACTAAAGACACAAGTTGACGATCTAAATGAAAAAGTGGAAACGCTAAAGCAGCGCCGTAACGAAGACAAAGAGCGCTTGCGAGAGTTCGACAAAATGAAGATTCAGTTTGAGCAACTGCAAGAGTTCCGTTCTAAGATTATGAATGCCCAAGTGCAGCTGCAAAGGGAACTGCAAAGGGCCAAACAAGAGGCTAAAGATGCAATCGAAGCCAAGGAGAGACACGCCCAAGAAATGGCAGACCTCTCAGACAATGTGGAACTAATAACTCTTGATAAGGAAATGGCAGAAGAAAAGGCCGATACTCTGCAGTTGGAGTTAGACTCAACCAAAGAGAAAATTGAGGAACTCACACTTGATTTGGAACTGCTAAGAGCGGAAATCCAAAACAAGACTGATTCGGGGCACGGCGGGTTGGTAGGCGATGGAGCTGTATCGGCCTACGAGATTAAGCAGCTTGAGCAACAAAATCACCGATTGAAGGAAACGCTGGTGCGTCTTCGTGATTTAAGTGCACATGACAAACACGATATACAGAAGCTATCTAAAGAGCTGGAAATGAAGAAGTCTGAAGTGACGGAACTAGAACGCACGAAAGAGAAGTTATCGTCGAAGATAGATGACCTTGAGGCAACTGTCGCCGATCTACAAGAGCAAGTGGACGCAGCTTTGGGCGCCGAAGAAATGGTTGAACAATTGGCCGAGAAGAAAATGGAACTCGAGGACAGAGTGAAACTGCTCGAAGAAGAAGTATCACAGCTCGAAGCGCTCGAGGAAATTCATGAGCAATTGGTCGAAAGCAATCATGATTTGGAAATGGACTTGCGTGAAGAGCTCGACATGGCGAATGCCGCAAAGAAGGAAATACTTCGTGAGCGGGACGCGGCCATTGAAACAATTTATGACCGCGATCAAACAGTTATGAAATTCCGCGAGTTGGTGCAAAAACTAAACGAACAAATTATCGAATTACGGGAGAAAACTACCGAAAGCAACGCAACAAAAAGTTCACTTCTCGATAACGCATCAGGAAAGAAAGACACATTGGCAAACGATTCGATTGACTACAAGCAGATGTTCGCCGAATCTAAGGCCTATACCCGGGCCATTGATGTTCAACTGCGGCAGATTGAACTCAGTCAGGCTAATGAGCGAGTTCAAATGCTGACGGCCTTTATGCCGGACTCATTCATGAACCGAGGCGGTGACCACGATGCTATATTGGTTATCTTATTGATCGCCCGCATTGTGTTCAAATGTGGCATCATTGTGAGTCAAACGCGAGAGAGGTTCCCGGCAGTGGAGAACTGCACCAAGGACGCTGTAATTCAGGGCCATGCTGTGCATCAATTTGCTTTTAAATCTCGCCTCCTGCACTATGTCCACAACCTCCAATGTGCACTGCATCAAATTTTGTATGGGCTGAACTCGTGTCAGCCGGATACGTTACTACGGGCCGGTGGATCTCTCCCAGAAATGATTGCGCAAGAAAAGACAGTCGATTCGATAATAGAATTGCTCAAGCTAAATCAACTGGATGAGAACTCTTTCACAGAAAATATCGAGAAATGTGTGTCTTTCTTCAATGCCATGAACTCGGTTCTGTTGGCCGGAGAAGATCTCCTCAATGAAACTCAAATGATACGTGACTGCGTTGCCTCGCTCGGATCGGCGTGTGATTCGATTCTCACAGATGCAACGATGATCCGGGCAATTATTAGGGAAACTGCAGATACCAGCGACTCCATACTCATAATGCAGTATATTATCGAAAACGCGGGTAGTGTGAAGCAGCAGATAAAACTGATAAAACGACGCCTGCCGCAAGATCTTCATGTCATAAAATGCGGCATTTCGCCGCACAAAATCGAAACTATGCGTACAATTACGAGCGCACTCAGCAGGATCATGTCCACATTGCACATTGCTGCTAAACAGGCTGTGCAAACTATAACGTCTTCGATCGAAAGCGATAACGCCGCAGAGATGACAATAGAACATTCGAAATTCTGGGATATCTTGACGTCCGCATGTGAACGCATATACGAGCAAGACGACAGAGGTCCGTCACAGAACTTCAAGTCTGTAATGGCGCCATCCAATACGGACCTGGCGCAACTCGCCCAATATCTTCTGGATAACGAGTACGAGATAATGTCTAGAGCCAATGCAAAGGCAGCCGAGAAACACGTATCGCCCATCCTTCTGCGCGCCCAATTTATAAAGAAGCAGCTCGAGCAGAAAAATGTGCTGGCTGCCACTTTAGAGAACCGCGAGGCAGACATAAAGCAACTGAAATTGGCTGCCAAGATGAAACAAAGCGAGCTTTCCGAAATGCAAATACGTAAAGACATAGCCGAAAAGAAGCTGTCCGTACTGCAGCATGATCACGAAATTACTCTTGAAAAACTGAAGCGACAGTATGAGGAGACATATGACTTGCTTAAGAAGAAGGAAAAGGAATTCGAGGACACCATGGACCACTTGCAGAGTGATATAGAAGCTTTAGAGAGCGAAAAGGTGACATTGCGTGAGAAATTGAAACTCAACACCGGCACTTCAACTAAGAGAAGTGATGTTTCGACACCCTTGGGGTCTGTGTCTACTGGCAGTAGTGTGACTGTCTCAGCAGGGTCGCCGATACTGGTTCAAGAGGTGAATCTTCTGAAGGGCGTCTTCTTGGAAGAGCGCAACGAGCGCTTGCGCTTGCAGGCATTTGCCATCAAGCAGAAACTCAAACAGTTTGATCCGATTTATGTGCCTCAACCTAAAGATAAACGTATCATCGAACTGGAAAACCAGCTGGCCAAGATGAAGCACGATTGGGCACTTTCCTTAATGCGAACCGGCTCTACAAATAACCCGTCAGCGGTCGAGCTACACCATCGACAGAGGGCTGCCATAGAAGTCCAAGCCAAGTCGTTGGCGACAGAAATTCTGGCTGAATACTTTCAAAGGCATCCGCATCGGGCAGCCACATCTGAGTTTTCCTTATTTCCAACCATAGAGGTTAAGAAAGTTTTCCAAATGATGTAGGTCACTCACACAATATTCTACTTTACTTAAGCTTATGAGAGTGAATGTAACTATGCATTAATTCTCTAAAAATACAAAAAAAAAAAACTAATACATTTATGTAACTTATTTATATACTAATGAAATAACTGTTATAAAATGTTTGGACTTTTATTTTTTCTATTTTGCCGTTAAGGTACAGCAATCAAAAACGTGAACGTCTCCAGAGGTTTGTTTTCCGAAATGGTAACTTTTTGACAGCTGACCTGTTTTTGTTTTATGTCGTTTTCCATTGACAGCACCGGATATTTTTTTTCAGATCTCAGATTTAGCGCGGCTCATGAAACTTTTGTTAAATAGAGTACAATAGAGACAGCAATAATCAACATCAGCTGTTCGAATTGGTTCGAATTGCATTCGTTTTTGGAAAAATCACAAATGTGGATATTGACATGAAAAAGTTTTCCCCTGCAGTAGGTAGAGGTACATACAAATAATGGAGTAGGTAGTTTTGGTGATTAGTCTTCCAAATTTATATCCATGGCTATTTATGTATATCTTCATTTTGGGTTTCACGAAAGTTTGCGCAGTTGTTTTGAAAGCAAACTTCTTAGAATGACATGAATCAGCTGTGGGTATTTGTGGCAAATGTGAAAAATTATCGAGATCTGCAGAAAGTGATCTATGTAAATAAAAAAAAAAGATTAATTTGTTTGCCCAAAGAAACATGAAAAGTGATAGATAAAACAAAAATATTGGTTGGTTCCAATGGAAAACCAAATTATTTTAACAGGAATTGTGTTATTTTTCTTCAGGGCATATCCATGACATAAACAATAATAAAGATCACTTTTAAGCCCAGTATGCTGCTCGGGCTTAAATTAAGCCCCCATGCAAAAATGTCTCAGAAGATAAAATTAAGCAAAGCGGTTAAGTCAAGCAGTACGCAATTCAAGCTAAATTTGTTAGCCATTGTAAGCGTATTAATGCAAAATACATTTTTCCACAGCTAAATTTTGACAGATCAGAGAAAATATCGGTATTCGCAACAAAATTTTAAACGAAAGCAAATTAACAGTAGCAAGTCAATCAACTTTACCAACACGGAACTAACACTGTCAAAATTAAGCGAACATTAAGCGAAGTGGGGGAGAGAAACATTGGAGAGGCGCTTAATTTAAGCTTTCCTGAAACAGCATACTAGGCTTTACTTTTTAAGTTTTTCCTGTTGTGACATTTTGTTGGTGCTTTCGATGCCATAGATTTGTTTTCTGCGAATTCTTTCTATTTTTGTGTTGTATTTTTTGTTTCTAACACTTAAAATAGTTATGAGGCAATAAATAACAAATGCAAGAAATCCAATTATAAAGAGTGGCTAAATGTTAAGGGCCGATGTTGAATGTGAACCACACCTAAACTTAAAGTTTTTTTCTGCATTTCATTTGACATTTCTCAATTTTAGACTTACTCAATTTGAACCATGGAAAGATACACAATCGAGCAACGCGTTAAAGTTAATCAGGCTTATTATGAAAATGGTCATTCAAATCAAAATGCATATCGCGCACTTCGTGATTTTTTCGGTCAATTTAATGGTCCATTTTCACCTCAGTGGATTCGTCAATAAGCAGAATTGCCGCATTTGGGTGAATGATAATCCAAGAGTGATTGTCGAAAAACCAATGCACCCACAAAGAGTGGTTTATGGACTGGCGGCATCATCGGGCCAAAATGAGTCCGGTCAGGCAGTTACTCTGAATGGTGCTCGCTATCGTGAGAAGATAACGAACTTTTTATGGTTCGAATTGGAAGATATGGATGTGGACGATATGTGGTTTCAACAGGAAGGCGCCACTTGCCACACAGCTAACAAAACAATGGCTCTTTTGCCCGACAAATTCAATGGCCGTGTTATCTCACGTGGTGGCGATGTCAATTGGCCGCCAAGATCATGTGATTTGACACCGTTGGACTTCTTTCTTTGGAGTTATTTGAATGAAAAGGTGTACGTCGATAAGCCAGCAACAATTCAAGACCTGAAGGATGAGATACTTCGGCACATGAACGGCATAGAACCTCAATTATGCCTCAGTGTCATCGACAATTTGGACCATCGGATGGAGGTGTGCCGCCGAGGTCGCGGTTGGCCGATATTTTGTTCCATACATAATTGAACCATACCAATATTATCATTATAAAAACGAAATGACAATAATTTCCTAAACAATTTGTGTTTTATTCAAAATCAACATCGGCCCTTAAAACTTAACCCTTATCTCGTGCATATGACATGAGCAAAAAGTTATTACATAACAAATTGTTTTACTTTGGTTTAATATGTTATGTTATGGAATATAAATGTATTATTAGTAATTATTTTCGTTTTTCATTGGAAACTTTTATACTTTTCCGAGTCAAAGCGATTCTCGATTTCTTAGCAAGATCTAACCCCAAAACATTTACCTACGGATACGACTCTGTGGAAAATAGAGAAGTATTTACATTGGCCGCTGCAATAGCTTTTAAATTAAATCAATGGTATTTTATAAACACAATTTGCTATTTAAATCACACAAAAATATCAATCTAAATTTATGTTCCATTTGGAACAAAAAAACTCAAATCTGAGAGCAAAATCTGAAAATCCCAAAGCGTAACGACGTGTTTTTGTTAAACCAACAAGAACATTGGCAATGTAAGCTATTAGGCGTTTTTTCATTTTTTAGTTCAAAACTGAGCACTGCACTAAGCTCGAGCATTGTGAGTGCCCTCTGAACTGAGCGCGCTCAGATTGTTCTGAGGTACTTTTCTGAAACACACTTGCGCACATAATTGCCGTAAATGCATAAATTGAATATTTATTAAATTGGTTAATTTTCAGTTCCAGAACAACAGTCGTCCTCCATTTCAACTTTTTTTCTTTCCTCTTTTGTTCTGTCGAAGGTGACTGGAAGTGTGAAATCAGCTATTCGCTCAGCCTGCTCAGTCAATTTATCCTGAGTTCATAGAGCACGCTCTGATTATGCTCTGAGCTAAAAAAGACACACGAACTTGTTGTATAACAGTTCAGGCTGGGCTCTGAACTAAAGAAGAAATACCCCTTTTACTGAACAGAACAAAAATGTAATTCAATCGATTCTATGTTATCGATATCCCACGGTACAAAAATTTTGTACTGTCAAAGTATACGTCACCGTCGCATATTGATGGCAAAGTTTTAATTTTTTAGCGAATCAGAAAATAAATGTTAATATTCTGTGAAAATTAAAGTGGTAATTTTTACGTAAACATTGTCGGGCGAATTCGCAACACATAATTTACCCAAAAGTATTGCACTGGGCTGGAAAAAAACTCAATTGTTTGTTGAAACTCAACCCTTTTCCAATAATAGGTGGGGTCTTTCGCATATGTATACAAACAAATAATTGTTCAACGTCGGCATAGTGCTTATATTTATCAAAATGGCTCGCCCAATTTATCCGAATCAACAGAAAATTGCTGAAAAACTAATTATTCTTAACGACCGGGGCACTGGCATTCTTACCCGCATCTACAACATAAAAAAGGCATGTGGCGATACGAAATCCAAGCCCGGATTCCTCTCGGAAAAATCGCTTGAGTCATCTATTAAGTTTATAGTCAAACGTTTTCCAAATATCGATGTGAAGGGCCTTGGCGCTATTGTCAACATTAAGGCTGAAATAATAAAATCACTGTCCTTGTACTACCATACATTCGTCGATCTTTTGGACTTCAAGGACAATGTCTGCGAGTTGCTCACGACTATGGATGCTTGCCAAATTCATCTCGATATCACACTCAACTTTGAATTGACAAAAAATTACTTGGACCTTGTGGTAACGTATGTTTCATTAATGATTGTCCTTTCGCGCGTCGAGGACCGTAAAGCTGTTTTAGGTCTGTACAATGCAGCACACGAGCTGCAACATAACCAAAGCGACCCCGGTTTTCCGAGACTCGGCCAAATGATTCTGGACTATGAAATTCCACTAAAAAAATTATCCGAAGAGTTCATTCCACACCAACGACTGTTGGCTAATGCACTTCGCTCGTTGACCGTTATCTATCCACTTCGCAATTCGACAGCAGACAAGTGGCGAGAAATGCAAAAACTCAGTTTGGTTGGAAACCCAGCCATTCTTCTGAAAGCCGTTCGCACAGACACTATGTCGTGTGAATATATTTCTTTGGAGACTATGGACAGATGGATAATCTTTGGTCTCCTGTTGAATCACCAGATGTTGGCGCAGTACACGGAGGTGAACAAAATGTGGCTATCCACATTGGAATCCAGTTGGGTTGTTGCACTCTTTCGCGACGAAGTCCTACAAATTCACCAGTACATACAGAATACATTTGATGGTATTAAGGGATACAGCAAGCGTATAAACGAAATCAAAGACGCATACACCACAGCCATTCAGAAGGCTGCATTAGTTCATCGCGAACGACGAAAATTCCTACGCACAGCTCTGAAGGAGTTGGCCCTCATTATGACTGACCAGCCTGGTTTGCTCGGACCGAAAGCCATATTCATTTTCATTGGATTGTGCTTGGCTCGCGATGAGATATTATGGCTACTGCGACACAACGACAACCCACCCTTGGTGAAAAGCAAAGGAAAGAGTAATGAGGACCTTGTCGATCGGCAATTGCCCGAATTGCTGTTCCATATGGAAGAACTGCGTGCCTTAGTGCGAAAGTACAGCCAAGTTATGCAACGCTATTACGTGCAGTATTTATCTGGCTTCGATTCCACCGATCTCAACATCCAAATGCAAAACCTCCAAGTTTGCCCTGAAGACGAGAGCATTATATTTTCTTCACTCTTCAACACTGCTTCGAATTTAACTGTAAAGCAAGTGGAGGAGAATGAGTTGTTTGATTTTAGAGCATTCCGACTTGATTGGTTTCGCCTGCAAACGTATATGAGTGTTGGAAAGGCAGCCCTTCGCATTGCCGAGAATGCAGATATCGCGCGCCTACTAGACTCTATGGTGTTCCACACCAGAGTCGTCGATAACCTCGATGAAATTCTAGTCGAGACATCTGATCTGTCGATCTTCTGCTTTTATAATAAAATGTTTGACGACCAGTTCCACATGTGTCTTGAATTTCCAGCTCAAAATCGGTATATCATCGCTTTTCCATTGATTTGCAGTCACTTCCAGAACTGCACCCATGAAATGTGTCCAGAAGAACGCCATCATATCAGAGAACGTTCGCTGAGCGTTGTTAACATATTTCTAGAGGAAATGGCAAAGGAGGCCAAGAACATCATCACCACAATTTGCGACGAACAGTGCACTATGGCTGACGCACTTTTGCCCAAGCACTGTGCTAAGATCTTGTCGGTGGCATCTACGCGCAAGAAGAAAGACAAGTCTAAGAAACAGTTTGACGATATTCGAAAACCAGGTGACGAGAGCTACAGGAAAACTCGCGAGGACTTGACCACAATGGACAAACTGCATATGGCACTGACAGAACTTTGCTTTGCAATCAACTACTGCCCGACAGTTAACGTGTGGGAGTTTGCATTTGCACCGCGCGAGTACCTCTGCCAGAACTTGGAGCATCGATTTTCCCGTGACTTGGTGGGAATGGTTATGTTCAATCAGGAAACAATGGAAATTGCCAAACCGTCTGAATTACTCGCCTCGGTACGAGCGTACATGAATGTCCTGCAGACAGTTGAAAATTACGTGCATATCGATATAACAAGAGTTTTTAACAACTGCTTGCTGCAACAGACACAGAGTCTTGATTCGCACGGCGAGAAAACGATCGCCGCGCTCTACAACACTTGGTACAGCGAAGTGCTGTTGCGTCGCGTGAGTGCTGGCAACATTGTGTACTCTATGAATCAGAAGGCATTTGTGGCCATTTCACCCGAGGGATGTGTGCCGTTCAATCCGCAAGAATTTTCCGATTTGAACGAACTGCGTGCGCTATCGGAGCTGGTTGGACCCTACGGAATAAAGTCACTGAACGAGACTCTCATGTGGCATATTGCGAATCAAGTACAAGAATTGAAAAGCCTTGTTGGGCTGAACAAGGAGGTTCTAATAACGCTTCGAACTAGTTTCGATAAACCGGAAGTAATGAAAGACCAATTCAAGAGGCTGCAGCACGTCGACAACGTCTTGCAACGGATGACAATAATCGGGGTCATTCTCTGCTTCAGAAACTTGGTTCACGAATCACTAGTCGATGTGCTGGAGAAGAGGATTCCCTTTCTTCTAAGCTCAGTCAAGGATTTCCAAGAGCACTTACCTGGCGGTGACCAAATAAAAACCGCCTCGGAAATGGCATCGGCGGCTGGTCTGCAGTGCAAAGTAGATCCTACACTGGCTACGACACTAAAATCTAAAAAACCCGAATTCGATGAAGGCGAACATCTTATCGCCTGCCTTTTGATGGTATTTGTTGCAGTATCCATTCCGAAACTAGCTCGCAATGACAACTCCTTCTACCGTGCTTCAATGGACGGACACTCGAACAATACTCACTGCATGGCCGTAGCAATAAATAATATTTTCGGAGCCCTTTTCACCATTTGTGGACAAAAAGACATCGAAGACCGCATGAAGGAGTTCCTCGCCCTGGCAAGTTCATCACTTTTGCGACTTGGCCAGGAATCAGACAAGGAAGCTACTCGCAACCGTGAATCCATTTACTTGCTACTCGACGAGATTGTAAAGCAGTCACCTTTCCTTACAATGGACTTGCTCGAATCATGTTTCCCCTACGTGCTCATTCGAAATGCTTTCCACGCCGTCTACAAGCAAGAGCAATGCATTTAAATATTTTAATCACCTAGCATAAGGCATTTTCATACATTATAAACTGCTGTACGGTATTACTGTTATAATTATTGATAATATGGCAAATATAATATAAAATATTTATATGTGCACTTTGTCTATCTTATCTATTTTATTTGATTTCGTTTTGGTTTTGTTCACAAAAAGGAATTCAACGTTCTTATGTCTTTGTAAAATAGGATTGGTACACGATTCCCAGTGATGATGTGGCGAACAGCGTAAAATAGCTCCACCAAGTTGCGAAGCCCAAAAAGCCTTTGTACACTTCAGTTGTGAAAACACTTTTCAAACTAATCCAAGATGTTTGCATGTTTTGTGCCGACTCAAGAATGTTGAATTCATGTTCGTCTCTAACCCCAATATCACTGCCATCGATTTGTTTTAAAATATTTGCCGCTGCCACCAACGATGAATCGTCTGCGGAGCATTCATTTTGCAAGACGCTGTCAGTGAACAGTCCTGTCCAACTAAAGCCACCCAAACTTTTGTACATAAGGGTTAAATACAAGCAAATAATCAACGGTGCGGCAAATTGCAGTGTTACAACGCAGAGGTAGTAGAAAATCGAAGATATCTATTCAAAAAAAAA
This sequence comes from Cheilosia impressa, assembly GCA_948293265.1. Taxonomy (NCBI): domain Eukaryota; kingdom Metazoa; phylum Arthropoda; class Insecta; order Diptera; family Syrphidae; genus Cheilosia; species Cheilosia impressa. The sequence continues at coordinate 49,807,310 of OX411881.1, read as the reverse complement.
TGTTACAAACAACATCGGAACAAACGGAAACAACTTGCCTTTTTCTGATAATCTAAGTTGGTTATTCTGCCTGCTTCCGTTCGCAAGTCTTCAATTCTGTCTTGCGCTATATTAAGGTAGGACTGCAAGTAAGTAGGCATTAGTATGAATCTGAGAACCACAGTCAAAACGACTAAAAGAAGTCGGACAGTTTCGAAAACATGCGATTCCAGGCTAAAAATAAAAAAATATATTAGTGAACTTTTCAGTTCTGCCAAGTGTTTGAATTACAGCGGCTTATCCATTCCCTCAAAGACACGAACTGTTAGGTAATTTCTACTAATGGGACGAATCCAAAGTATCACCAATACGAATGGTAAAATAAAGCTGATATTTAAGAGCACCTGCATGAATCGACTGTTTTTGCAGTACCTGGAAAAAAATTTCTTAAATTATGTCCCACGTACAAACAATAAACAAACAAAATTACTTGAGAGAGTCCCAATGCATTTTGGCCATTCTCAGCCCCGGAAATGTGAACAGAGAGCCCAGAATTCCACATCCAATTGCGATGAAAAATTTCACAACAATTTTTGATGCTGGTCCACTATAATCGAATAAATGGTATTCAAAAAAGGTATGCAATGAGGATTTCACTTACGAAGAAGGAAGTCCCTGTTCTATGAGGAATTTGGATGCACTCTGATTGAAGCTGGAATAAGCGTTTTCCAAACCAGTCTCTAGCAAACTTTCATCGATAATAAGAACAACCATTGCAATTAGGAGGTAAACTAAGCAAGCGACAATGCACATAGATCGTTCGCCGATAGATTCCTCAGATTGAAAGTAAAGAACTGTCAGCGAAACAAGAAGCTTACTGAAATTTGAAGAGATTACATTTAATCACAAACGTTCCGTCATTCACTTACAACGCAAAGAAGACAACAAGAAGGCACCAGACCATACTCAGATTAACCTCTGTCTTGAGTGGGAAATAAAAATGATAAATCTGAAAAGAATACATACAATTTCAATGACAACATAAAGTTCAAGGACATGTACCTCCGAAATAACATAAACTATTCCAGCGTAAAGGCTAAAGTCCAGCAGCCACTGGTATTCTGTAAAATACCTTAAATGAACGACATCCAATTGGGTCACTGGAGAAGTTTCGAGTTGAACTTCAATTGCTCTCGGTATGTGAAAAGTTGAACTGGTTTTATCTGAAGTGGCATGCTTCTGGTGGCTGCCCTTTGATTTGCCAGGCTTCTCTCTAGGCACTCCGGCCTTCGTTCGAAGTTCAGCATCGGTTGGATGAAGGTATCGATAAAGGCCAGTAGAGCAAAGTATCCATTTGGCGAACGAGAAGTGTGGGGTAAACTTTTGAATCACACTGACCATGACAAGTGTTAAAACTAATTGAGCGCCTAAAATTGCCTACAAAAATATAAGTATAATGAAAATATGCTATTTTTGGAAATTTTTAATTTCCAAGAGCATGTATGCATGGGCCAACGAAGTTTAAAATAAATTAGGACCACTTAACACAAATCTAGACTATTTAACAGCCGGAGATAATTGCCAATGTTAATTAGTCAACCTCACAATGTGCTCACCATTTTCTTGGTTTTAAGTTCGAAATCCGGAAGTTACTTCTTTAGTTTTTAATAATCTAAACTGTTTCATTCATTATTTCATTAAAAAAATAAAAAAAAAACGGAGCCGAATTTGCCTGCCCGGAAAATTGGGTGAAGAATTAAAAATACATTGACAGTGACAGTTCATATCACTTGCAAGTTGCATAAATTTTGTGCTCATGACAGTTGGTCTCAGCGTTGCCGTTGATGCTGCAAAGTTTGACGGCTACAAAAGGTGCTATAAATCTGTAGGGCACCACTAGGCGTGTTTTTTTGAGCTTCTATCTCAGCAAAGTAAAGTAAAGAAGGATTTTCAACACGCAATTACAACAAATACGTTCTACTTGACACTACGAGAACTTAGAGTAGTTGTTGTGATTGCGTGCTGAAAATCCTACTCTACTTTGCTTTGCTGAGATCAAGAACAAAAAACACGCCTACTGTATTAAGTCGTTTTAATTTATCTTCTCAGTTATCAGATTTCGAGCGTCCAATCGAACGCGAATTGGTCACTTTATTCACTGGCTAAATTTTGTAATTTTTTCGAATTGTGCCCCAAATTGATTTATTAACATTTTGTTCATTAATAAAATTGTTCTAAATTAATATACGCAATGCAAAGATGTAAAGAAATTCAAGCTGTCAAAGAAATCGTGATTTGAGATTGTTTTTCTGTTCGATTTGCCAAAAAAAACTTTTTTGATCTGACTCTCTTTTGAGAAATCTAGATTTTTTTCAGATTTACACATACTTTCACTAATTCCAATGTGTATGACACGCAAATGGCGGTTGCGAATTGTTTATCGGTCGAAGGATTGCTTTTTTAATTGAATTTTAAATTTTTCAAATATGGAAACGATTTTTATATTAAATTATTTGGAAATGCGTTATTATCAATGTGTAAAAATCAATTGAAATGGATTTCCAGTGCAAGTGAAAAAAAAAAGATTTTTCGCGGCCAACACAATAGGTCTATTCGCGTACTCGGTTTGAATCGAACGCAATCGATCGCAATCGCTCAAAGTCTATGCACGTAATTAGATTTATTATAAACCTTGTGCGATTGCGGTCGATTTATATTGATTGCGTTCGATTCAAACCGAGTACGCGAATAGACCTAATAAAAGAACTACCCCCGTATTAATAAACAAATGTGCACAAGTTAGTTAGCTAGTATACATCAGATAGCATACAAAAATTTGACGTAACTACTGAGTAACGAGTTGATAACTTTTACGCAGCGTTTATTAATAAGGGGGCTAATAAAATTCGGATTTTTTGTTCGATTTGGCAGCAGAAATCTGAAATTTCTGATCAAAATCTGAATAGCCAAATTGAAAACGACATGAAACAAACGAAAGATCCAGTTTGACAATTGACATTATGTTCTAAAAAAAAAACTTTTATTTTTCTCTGAAACTGAAAGACTTAACTTTTAATTGCTTATTATGCCGAAAAAGGAAAAATATTTTAGATAATGGAGAGAGCTTAAGACGAAGATGATATCATGAAAACCTCTTTTTTGTCCATTTTTTTGAGTGGCTTATCCCTTCGGCGGCGCTTACATTTCCATTCTTTTTATTTTTTTCCGATAGCTACACACAGGAATTAACAATTTAGCGAATTGTCAACTTGACAAGGCTACACTTTACTCGATTGTATTTTTCGGTTACAATAGGGTCAGGGTATAAATAAGGTGCAAAAGTGTAGCGAAATTTTAGTCAGTATACAGTATATTTTGTTTCTGTAGTGCGAAAAAAATATGCAGATGGACCAGTTGCATCGTATTGTGAATACCCCTAATGTCACATTCAATTTTGCGTGAGTTGTACAAAAATATCGAATTTAACGATTTATCTTATTTGGTATTCGATGGGGCACTCTCAGAGCACTTTTTATGTTCGTTTGAAACAAAACAAGCGACCTTTCTAGATTTCAGAGCACTTTTTACCAGCGTGCGTTTGACAACTAGTTTGAGTTTGTTTACGTTTTCGTGGAATTTTTCAACTGAAAAGAAACGAATTGCATCGGGTTGATCTATTTTGTGTTAATTATTTATGTAAAAAAGACGCATTTTGAATGTTTTCTTACAAAACTCAACCAGTGAATGGTAAACGCTTACCCCCTTATTATTTAACGCTGCGTAAAAGTTACCAACTCGTTATTCAGAAGTTACGTCAAATTTTTGTATGCTATCTGATGTCTACTAGCTAACTAACTTGTGCACATTTGTTTATAAATACGGGGGTTAGAAAAGTGTCGAAGGCTACACATATTCCAATCGCACAAATATCAACACCAAAAAGAGCAAGTGACGTTTTAAGTTCGATTAGAGACACGAAATCTGAAATCTGACAGCGAATCTGAAGAAGCCCAATAGAAAACCAAACCGCAACGCCAATTCTTCCAACCAAACCCAAAGCACAGGGATGGCAAAATCAGCATACATAGGTACCTACTCCAATCAGTTCAGCATAGCTAGGTACCTATTAGAAATAGGAAATGACAGGAAGAGGAAACAGATATGTGAACATAAAATAAAAAAACCACCCAAAATATTCAACAACATATTTTTTTTGTGATTTTCCCGAATGGATGTGCGCCAAACAGTTTCCACTTATATATTTCCCAAGATTCAGTGACGTAAAGTGTGACTATTTTGAATTTCATTTTCTTCTTCATTGCGCCAACGAGTGTTCCAGATCTGCTCTAACAAAATTCATTTTAATTCGGATCGAGTTGCGCATCATTCTACTCGCGAATTTTCAGACGATCAGTTCAAATTGAAACAGTGTGAAACTTCGCTACAAATATTTAAGTAATTCTAGTTACAAATTGAAACTAAAAAGTATTTTCTAACTGAAACTCTCTTGGACAAAATCCAGTGGACGCAGTGGAGCTGCAAAAAGATAAAACCATTGAATTTTTGCGAATCGTTACATTTGTAATCGTTTTTATTGTAATATCGCTGTATCTGTATAGATTTGCATTTTGATCAAGGTTCGTTAATTATGTAATATACTCGTATAAGTTTCAAATAATCAACTCGATTCAAATCACGCAGAACAAGTTTCTAGGTATGGCTAAGGTTCCGGCTGTTGGCATTGATCTTGGAACTACATACTCATGTGTCGGGGTCTTTCAACATGGCAAGGTTGAAATAATTGCCAACGATCAAGGCAATAGGGTTACCCCTTCATACGTGGCATTCACCGACACGGAACGCCTGATTGGAGATGCTGCAAAAAATCAAGTAGCACTAAATCCCAACAATACAATTTTTGGTAAGTATACGATGCTTTTCATGTGAACTTGCTGCGTAAAGTATTTATGAATGCTAATCACAAATAGATGCATAAAATACCGTACAAATTAGAATTCGATCATGAATATTCTGTAATTCATAGATGGCTGCAAAAACAAAAACTAAGTACCATTATAAAAATAGACATTATAGCCTCTGTTATGTTCTAGATGCTAATTTTATCCATTTGTTTTTGTGTTTTTCCTCTGTCGACTCAGCTTCTGAATTTGCTTCGAGTGCAATTTGATTATGCAGCTACATCTATACGTGTTATGTGTTCGTATATCCATATTGCAATGGACGGAGGAAAAACAATGTTTCACTGTTTGTTGTTTGTTTTGATGTTGTTAGAAAATAAAACTGATTAAAAAGGAAATGTTGCAATCAAAATCGTACTGTTTTATTTTTTATTTATTTAAATAAATAAAGACAGTGCAACACTTGTCGCAGTTGCTTTTACTGAAAGCCTTATTCATTTTCAGATGCCAAACGTTTAATTGGGCGCAAATTTGAAGATGCCACAGTGCAAAGCGACATGAAACATTGGCCGTTCGAGGTGGTCAGTGATGGCGGCAAACCTAAAATTCGAGTGGAATATAAAGGTGAACATAAATCGTTCTTCCCCGAAGAGGTATCCTCAATGGTTCTTACTAAAATGAGAGAAACCGCCGAGGCATATATGGGCAAAACAGTAGTTGATGCTGTAATAACAGTTCCAGCATATTTCAATGATTCACAACGCCAAGCCACTAAAGATGCTGGTGCAATCGCAGGCTTAAATGTTCTGCGAATAATTAACGAACCGACCGCTGCAGCTATTGCATATGGATTGGACAAGAAAGGTGGTAGCGAACGAAACGTTTTGATTTTCGACCTGGGAGGCGGAACTTTTGACGTTAGTATCCTAACAATTGAAGACGGCATATTTGAAGTGAAGTCCACTGCCGGAGATACCCATTTGGGAGGAGAGGATTTCGACAACCGAATGGTTAGTCATTTTGTTCAGGAATTCCAAAGGAAACATAAGAAAGATTTGACAACGAACAAGCGAGCTTTGCGTCGTTTACGTACTGCCTGCGAGAGGGCTAAACGTACACTATCCGCATCGACACAAGCTAGCATTGAGATTGATTCCCTGTATGAGGGAATCGATTTTTATACTTCAATAACACGAGCCCGGTTTGAAGAATTGAATGGCGACTTGTTCCGGGGTACAATGGACCCAGTTGCTAAGGCTTTGCGCGACGCCAAAATGGATAAAAGTCAAATTCATGATATTGTACTAGTCGGAGGATCTACTAGAATACCGAAAGTTCAAAAATTGCTTCAAGACTTTTTCAATGGCAAGGAACTGAACAAGTCAATTAATCCCGATGAAGCTGTTGCCTATGGCGCTGCAGTACAAGCTGCAATTCTGCACGGCGATAAGTCAGAAGCAGTGCAGGACCTTCTACTGTTAGATGTGACACCCCTTTCCCTGGGCATAGAAACTGCCGGCGGAGTAATGACAGTTCTTATAAAAAGAAATACCACCATCCCAACCAAACAAGCTCAGGTATTTACAACATACTCGGATAATCAGCCAGGCGTTCTGATTCAGGTATTTGAGGGCGAACGCGCCATGACCAAAGACAATAATATTCTCGGAAAGTTCGAGCTCAGTGGTATACCGCCAGCACCTCGTGGAGTGCCTCAAATTGAGGTTACCTTCGATATAGATGCCAATGGTATCCTTAATGTAACAGCGATTGAAAAGTCAACTGGCAAAGAAAACAAAATAACTATTACCAATGACAAAGGTCGACTAAGCAAAGAGGATATTGAAAGAATGGTCAATGAAGCAGAGGCGTACCGCAACGACGACGAAAAACAACGAGAACGCATCAATTGTAAAAATGCCTTAGAATCATACTGTTTCCAAATGAAGAGCACAATAGATGACGAGGCAGTTAAAACAAAACTTGCCGAATCTGACCGCCAAACCATTCTTCTGAAATGTAACGAAACTATCTCTTGGTTGGATGGCAACCAGCAGGCGGAAAAAGAAGAATACGAGTACAAGCAAAAGGAGATTGAAAGCATCTGCAATCCCATTATAACAAGATTGTACCAAGGCGGCGCCCCACCGCCGTCATCGCGTGCCCAACAGTCAGGACATGCTTCTGGTTCTAGTGGACCCACAATTGAAGAGGTTGATTAAATAAAATAACAAATACACAAAAGAAAAAATCAGTAAAACACTTGTGTAAATATGTATTCGAATTTATTTATTACTGGCCTTTGTTGACAAATAACAATATAATAGGTATATACTTTTTTTGTTTGCATCTCTTGCTTTGTAATTTCACAATAAATGAGTTAATAATTTCATCTAAAACACAAATGTTTAAATCTAAATAATAGTTCTATATCTATCTATCTGCACATTATGTTTTGAATTGTGTAGTAACATTTTTGAATATACGAGTATCTATTTTCTTCGATAAGTTTGTTTGTTGCCACGTTATTTAACGTTTGTTGAGAAAATTTTCGATATGTTGTACATTTCGATGATACTTAACAATAATTTCTGTTTTCAAATAATAATAAAGGGCAATAGTTTATGAGACTGACGATTTAAAATGAGTTCTTAAGAAACTAAACAATGATATCTAATTTATTGTCTAGAGTAGAAATGAATATATGGAATGACTTATAATTCACTGTATTAATAAAAAAAAAATGTCTCACAGTTGAGGAATAACGCTCGCCTGAATCTATGCTTTGATATTTGACTAGTTCAGTGACATCTGACATATCACCGTAAGCCCTGATACTACCTGGCTTTAGAAATATAAATTTCAATTACAGTCGAATCCCTCTAAGTCGAACCTCCTTTAACTCGAATTTTTCGACACAATTTTTGCATTCCCTTCAGTTTTGCATAGAAAAGTCATCCTCTAAGTCGAACATATTCTTTTGATTCTTGACCTACTACAATTTTCCTCGAAGTCGAATTTTGCCTTTATTAAAAGAGAATCATTTATTAACGAGTGAACACAGCTACTGTCACATCCCGATACCAATCAAAACTAACTAATTTTTTAACTAATTTTTTCAAAACGTATTTACTTTCATATTTTTTACCTTCAATAAATTCGCTTAAAAAAAATATAGTAAATCCCTCTAACTGGAGTTTTTCCAGAAATCCCTCTAACTCGAACTAATTTTTATCTTCCGTAAAAATTCGACTTAAGCTAAGTATCCTGCTCGCGCTAAATTTTATCTTCCATACAAAAATGTCTACAAAGATAAAATTTAGCGAGGCAGTTTAGCAAAGCAGTATCCTGTTCGCACGCTAAATTCTTAACTTCATGTAGATGGGTCAATGAAAAGTCTCCACTCATTTAGCTCGCGAAATAAATGTCCGATACATTAAATCGAAGATAAATTTTGACATAAAAAACGGAGGAAGGAGTTTGTGCTGCGTTTACTATGAATAATTGTTTGAAGGAAACCGCAGAGAAAAATTTTATCGAGAAAGAAAAGAAAACGCAAAGCAAAAAAAAACCTTTTGCAATGTTAATGGAAAACTAGTTTTTTTAAGCTTCAAATAATCTCAGGTCTTTTGAAAATCAGCCTTTTTGCCTTTTTTGCAAATAGGAATTTATGGGACACGAAGAACAGTGTCTTCTTCTGCTTGCTGTTACAGAAATTATTTGAGTTGCTGCTGCAATAATAATATCTTCTTCAATTTTTCTCATACCCATTGTTTTGGAATGATTCAAATACTGCAATGTCTTTGAAGTTTGAAATTCGAAAATTGTAAAAATTATATTTACTGATTATTGTCATGAAAAAATAGTTTTTGTCCCATCTATATGGTGTGTAATAATAATTTAGCGAGCATTTATCTTTGGTGTGGAGAAACGAAGTGGAGACTAGGGACGCTAAAATTTAGCGCGAGCAGGATACTAAGCTTAAACATTTGTACATAAATGATTAACAAAAAACAGATCAACCCGATGCAATTCGTTTCTTTCCAGTTTAAAAATTCCACGAAAACGTAAACAACCTCCACTAGTTGTCAAACTCAAACGTCGGTGTATTGGTAAATCTAAAGCAAATCTGAGAGAAAATCTAGATTCGCAAAAGTACTCTGAAATCTGAAAAAGACTGTTTTTTTTTTGGGTTCCAAACGAACATAAAAAGTGCTCTGAGAGCAAAAAAGGTACTCTGAGAGCGCCCAATCGAATACCACATAAGTTGACAGTTCGCATCTGTGGCTGACGTAGAAAAAGTGACGTTCCGGACCAATCTAGTTTTTGCGTTCAGGTTACATCGCATCCAGACCAATCTAGTCGACTTAAGATATTTATTTATTTATATTAAATTTCTAAAGCGGCCATTGTATTTAATAGATGGGTCGTTTGAAAATGTCGGCAACAGAATTTGTGTCATAATAGGCTTATCAAGTATCAACCCTAAATGATGAACGAATATTAGTCTATTCCGCTTCCGCTATATCTTGCAAAAAGGCCCACCATGTGAATGGTCCCCTTCTCATAACTAGAATCACTGATATGATGAAGCAACGGAGTCCATTATTAAGTTTTTCGAAGTCAGTAGAATTGAGGACGACTTCATGTTGATAGTTCATATACCCTTCATTGATAAAACTTGGTCAATAAAGAATCGCATTGTTTCTTTTCACTGAACGTCGATGATATGTGTTCCATATTTAGCCTTTCATTTCAAATAAATAAAATTCACATTGAAAAGAATACAATAAATTTGAAAGAAATTCAATAACACAAACCTAAGCAATTCAATGCAAATATATTCGTATCAATTCTTAATTATCAGTTGAAATTGCTATCAAAATGTCAGTCTGTATTTAAATGAAATATTATCCTAAAATATTTCACATATATCTTTCAATTTTTATTTTAAAATATGTAATGTCAAAAAAATATGAGTGATATTTGTTCTAAATTACACGCTATTGTTTGAAATACAATTCAACACTTAATCTGTACATTCTATATTTATTGTAGTGTCAAACTATACGAGGTGAGTATAATACAGTTGCCGCATCATATAACTGTATAAAAACCACTGCAGATTCGACTTACAAAGCTCGCGTTTTTTTTCAAATACTTTTGATTATATTATTTAGTTGAAACTTGAGCCTATGTGGCAAATCAAACTAATAACATTGATTTATACGAATACCTAAGATAACTATATAGATACCTATAGCAAACAATAACAACAAATAAAGAATTAAACAATTCCTAGGTTTGGAACATACAGTTTTCAAAACCTTTGATAAATTGGGTGGCAATTTCAACGAGAATATTCTTTAAATTGATTTTTTTTTTACAGTGTTTCTTTGTAGGATCATTTTTAAATGTTGCGCAGAGTTTGTTTGCTTTCTTGCTTTGTTTGGAAAAGATATTTAACTTTAGTCAATTTCCTAAACAAAACTAACATTCGGTAAACTTGCTTGTTTTCTATCTAACTGTTGCATTTCATGAACAATTTCAACTGCCTGTATTTAGGATGTACAGCGGACGTCCAAATATAAAGAATGATGTGTAATGTTTGATGTAAGGTGTTATTGTGAATGACCACCTATTTCGGTAGCTGTCACTTCTGAATCTTTTACTTTGACACTTGGTAAGTAGAACCTACGCCATTACTAAAAATGGAACGATACACGATTCAACAACGCATTGAAATTATTAAAATTCACTACAAAAATGGTGAAAAAACGTCGTGTCTTTGCAAAAGCGGATGTGGTCGTTCTATGGTAATTTTTTTATAGAGTATATTTATCATCCGTACATCCTTTTCTTATTAAAGAATTCGTTGGACATTAATTATAGTGAATGATAAACTTGTGAAATTTTGATATAACACTCGCAAAAGTTTGCCTAAGACTTTTGCGAGCCAAATACTAAAAATCTTTCAAATTCAATAACAGGCGTGTTTTTTTTAATGTGCTTTTAAGACAATTTTCCGTTCACATTACACGTCAGCCCTCTTTTTTGAGCTTCGATCTCAGCAAAGCAAAGTAAAGTAGAATTTTCAGCACACATTTTACAACAACTGCTGCGAGTCTCGAAGTGTCAAGTAGAGCGTAGTTGTTGTAATTGTAAGGGCTGACGTGTAATGTGAACGGAAAATTGTCTTAAAAGCACATTAAATGTAATGTATGTAATATTTCAAACTGCACTTTATAAATTTGGATTTTTCAGTTATTGTCCTTTTTACGAAACAATCTTTTTGAAGCGGTCAAAAGTGGAATTACTCGTTACACCTTATTTTGGTATTTTTCTCTTTTCCGTCAATTCTAATGTGGGTGTATAGAACTAGTGTGACCTCGATTGTTTTGCTCGATCCGAAAGAACGAAACATTTAAATTTATTCCAACGAATTCAAAACCTGACGCGAATACACTTTATTTTTTTCGTAAAGAAGAAAAGTTTATTACCAAATGAATATAAAGGGTGGGCCGTCTAGTGATTTCTTTTTAAGTCATAGGTTCATTTGACACTGACAGCTGTTACCCGCTCGAAAGCTTGACAGAAAGTCAGTATCATACCTCGCGGAAATAAGTCGCTTTACTCTTGAACAAAGTTGGGAAATATTGAGAACTTATTTCCAAAGTGAGTGTAGCCCAAACAGTGTGTTTTGGCCGAAATGAAGCACCCACCGCGCCTGCGCCTGTACGCAAGTTTGTGCAAAAAATTCGTGTGACTAGTGAACAACAGGCTGAATTCCAAAACGCGGTACTTTTGCATTACTGCTTAATCAAGAGTTCCAAAGCGCAAACGGATTACTATGATGCAATGCATAGTTTTCTAAAACGCATCAACTGCGCAAACAAAAGCAAACAGAGCAGCGTGAATGGTTGTGATGCAAATGACATTCGACATTTCAGTTTGTACAGCCAAGTAAAATTTATTGATGGCCTGAGTTGTAAGTAAAATAATATATTTTCTAATAATTTGGTTTGGTTTTGCAGTGAAAAATGCATAACAAATGCAAAGCAGCGCAAAAGCATTCATAACCGGGCATCAGAAAAGCTGTGAGCTATGCGCATTTTTTGACGTCCATGCCTTCAATGCATCCACAGAGAGTGACAGTTTGGTGCGGATTGTGAAGTGGTGGCGTCATTGGACCATTTTTCTTCGAAAATAAGGCTGGGAACAACGTTTCGGTCAATGGTGGGTCATGTTACCGGACTTTTTTTTACTGAAATGTATTTGGACGACCTCTGGCTCACGCAGGATGGCGCGCCATGCCACACGTCCCATGCCACAATCGATTTTTTGCGCCATATTCCCAAATCGTGTTGTCAGCCCTCTTGGCGACGTCAATTGACCGCCCCGGAGCTGCGATTTGACCTCTTTGGACTTTTTTTTTGTGGGGCACAGTGATGGACCGATGTTACGCCAACAATCCGGAAACGATGCAAGCACTTAAGGCCAATTTCATCCAAGCAGTCCGTGAGCTACAGCCCGAAACCATCAAGAAGGTCTTGCAAAATTGGACTGACAGAATGCGCTACTGCCAAGCCAGCCGAGGCACCCACTTGAACGACGTTTTGTTCCATAATTAGTGGGAATGTTTGCTCTTACTATCGGGGCGGTGGCTTAGTGGTTAGTGTGCTGGACTACTAGGCGAAGGATCATAGGTTCGAATCACGAGAAAACCCAAATTCCAGCTGAATGTTTTTTTTCACTGCGCCACCTCTCGCGAACGTCTGACAAACATCCGAGAGTATAACTGTCTTGAAAGAGCTTCTCAATTAGCCGTTTGGACTCGGCATAAAATTGTAGATCCCTTCCATTCGTCCCAAAAATGAAAAACTCATACAAAACGAATGGTTGTGAGAAGCTAAGCCCAGGGTCCCTACGGACCTGTTGCGCCAACTATTTTTTTTATTTTTGTTTAAATAATTCATGGAAAAAAATAAGTTCATCTTATTGCATTTTTAAGAAGAAACTTGTGTCTGGCCCACCCTGTATATGGATTTTAATATCCCTTTTATATCCCAAATTGCAAATTGACTGATCATTTATCTGTGGGGAGAAATACCCTATAGACACAAATTATTTGCTGGCAGAGCTCGATTGTATCGACTGAACGCGATTGTATCAAGTTACGTGCTGCCACCCCAGGATTTCGATCTCCCAGAACAGACACGTTACGTGTTTGGCATCATTCTTTATATTTTCTGACGTTATTTGTACAGCGAAAAGTCTGCTATGTGATCGTTTGGTTATTGAAATAAAAGGCACTTATTTTTCTTAAGGGAGAACCACAATAGGATTACTCTGGAGTAATTCAACTTAGCGATTAAGTCTAATGGAATGTCGAATTCATATCTAATAGGATTAACGACACAATTCAAGCGTTTGCCTGAACTTGAGTAAATTTTTGACACTAGCTTAAGCTCACATAATCCTATTATAGTTGGTGTTGTTGATTGCTGTTAGAAGAGTACTTGTGTAATTGTTACACCAAATTTTGATTTTTGTTCGCATCATTGCCACCCTATGTAATAACATTATAGATAGAAGTAGGGTTTTCAGCTTTTTAAAATAAACTTTCCTTTCATTACGGGTGGGTGATAGTGATTAATGTTTTTTTTGTTTTATATTAGGTACACCAATTTGTATTTGAGAGACGATATAGTTTGTTTTATTGGTTTCATTTCAATAAAATGCGGGCAACAGCTAGCTTAAATATACATTTTAAGGTCTGTGTCTGTCAACACCCAATCAAATGAAATTAGTTTCAAAATTCAAAATTATAAGGAAAGCAAACGATTTAACAAAACTGTTTTGTTTCTGTGTTTCTCCTTGTAAATTATTTTTAACCAGTTATACAATTCTTCTCTATTCTAAATAAAATCTTTACAAATCTATGTTTCTCATTTTGCATAATACCATTCAAACTCTATAAACAAATAATACTTTTTTTCGTTCGTTTGTTTGCTTAATTATGATACATTGTACGTTATGCATGTATGCCACTTTGATTTATTGCGTTTTGCTTGATCCACACTTACATATAATTCGTATAAAATTCATCTATTGCGACTTTTTTTTATTTTTTTTACTTTTTGTTATGTTTCTCAGAGGGCTTCGGTTGAAGAGGTACAAGGACCCTGGTAAGCGTTCGAGATTGTAACGTCTTCCGATTTGGAAGGAAACTTAAATTGAAGGCAATGCTGCAATAATGTTATTTGATATAGAAAATGAACTCACTTCTTGAGTTTCATCCACGGAAGGCAATAGTTCATCTGTTGAATTCGGCGTTAACGGGCTCGGAGTTGGCACAGTAACTCTTGCAACGGCACCATGGTGTTGGACCATGGAGTCTCCAATTACGATTTGAGGTTTATTTTGGCTCATATGCTGCTGGTGCTGTAAACGTGCTAGTCTCAGTTTCATTTCTTGGCGCAACTCCTTTTGCTGTGTTTCTTTTTCGAAACGCATCATACTATAACTACGAACTGACGAACTTGTGCTATGAACGGATGCTAGACTTGGTCGTCGAGAACCTGTGATGATATTAATTGCGACAAAAATACAAACGGAATTATTTTTATAATCAATTTGAACAAAATTTGTTTAGCATGTGTTTTTCTTTTTATTGCGATTGCGAATATATCCTTAAAATTATTAGGATGAAAAAGCATAAGTCTTTATGCACACCGAATTCGGTCTGGCTCAGACACAGTTCCAGTGAGGTTTGTAAAATGCTGCATGAAAAACAACTAGCCAAGTTAAAATTGCAACTGGACCACGGCCAAACCGAAATCATTGTGCAAGAGTTTTAAAAGTGAGCAGGCAATTCAATAAAATATCATCGGTAGAAATCTTTAAAATTGTTGCATATACGCAAGTGTGCCACCGAAAACCAAGTCTTTTGGTCGAGTATTTTAAAATAAAAGGTTTTCCAGTGAGAAGTGTTATTGTGAATGACCCGCTATTTCGGTAGCTGTCACTTTTGAAGCTTTTATTCTTTGACATTTGACAAGTAGAAACTACGCCATTACTAAAAATGGAACGATACACGCTTCAACAACGCATTGAAATTATTAAAATTCACTACAAAAATGGTGAAAATCTTTGCAGTCCCAGTGCGCAAAACTAAAGAATTTTTTGGTCGTCGTGAAGCACCTTGTCGGACCGCAATACAGAAATTAGTGGAAAAATTCGAGCTGTTGGGACAAGTTAGTGATGTGAAGAATAAAACCCGTGCACGTCGCTCAAGAACAACTGAGAATATTGCTGCTGTAGCCCAAAGTGTTGAAGAAAACCCAGGTTTGTCCATTCCTCGTCGTTCTTTGGAATTGGACATTCCACAAACGTCATTTCACCGTATTTTGCATAAAGACTTCGGTCTTAAGGCTTATAAAGTTCAGTTAACACAAGAACTCAGCCAACTTTCTTACTTTCAACAAGATGGCGCTACGTGCCACACAAGCAACGAAACCATTGATCTTTTACGGGAAAAGTTTCCGGACCAGTTATCTCTCGAAGAGGTGATCACAATTGGCCACCGAGATCTTGTGATTTAAGACCTTGTGACTTCTTCCTTTGGGGCCACGTGAAAGATAAGGTCTACGCCAACAGCCCAGCGTCGATTCAAGACCTCAAAGATAAAATTCGGGAGGCTATCGAGGACATAGGGCAGCCACTTTGCGATTTGGTTATGGAAAATTTCATGAAAACGATATGGTCCTGTATGCGTGCTCGTGGTGGCCATTTGGCTGATGTTGTATTTTATTATTAACGGCATACCTTCCTCTTTACAATGAAGTAAACATCCGATCATTTATCTCAAAAAATGGCATTTTTCTTTGAATACCAAAATAACACCTCTTATTGGAAAACCCTTTATTAACCATCAATCAAGTGAGTTCGAAAGCCAAAAATATTCAATTGAACTACCCCGATCCGAAATGAAAAGGAAACTGAAAGTTGGATTGATGAGAATGTTTGTAGGTAGGTATACATACATACATATATACAATACAAGAATTAAATGTCTGCTGCTCTTGAAACTAAAAAA
Organism: Cheilosia impressa; assembly: GCA_948293265.1. NCBI lineage: Eukaryota > Metazoa > Arthropoda > Insecta > Diptera > Syrphidae > Cheilosia > Cheilosia impressa. Next base: position 49,791,314 of record OX411881.1, on the reverse strand, counting down.
GCTTTAATTTTGCACAAAATATACAAAATGTAGCTGCAAATAAGAACTTATAGTTAGAAAGATAAAAAATACAAACATTCAGCTGGAGAAATTCGTCAAGACCAAAACGATTATCTTGTACAGAAACTTTACATTAAAAAGCCGAAAGAATGCATACACTTTAGAAGACGTTGGAAATGCGCAGGTATAAGTCGTAGCGAAAATAAAATAAACTTGTGTTTAGGCTAGCTTTTGAAACACGTGTCTTGTATAAAAATATGTGTTTTTTGTTTTATTTAACAAAAAAAAGAAAAAGAAGGAAAATGAATCTAAGAAAAAAATATTGTCAGTAAGTATAATAATAATAATTACAAAGTTAATAGTTTAAGAAAAAAATGTGTTAGAAAAATGTGGAAATTTGATATCTAAAGAAGGTTGTTTGTTGTCGGATATACTAAATATTTGAAATACGTAGGTAATAAGATCCTTTTAAACATATTCACCGCCATATTGCTCTTGTGTTAACATTTCTGTTAAAAAGTCTAAATAAAACACATGTAAAAAATGAATTTGCGGACAAGTATTTATAATTATGTTTCATGAGAGTAAATAATAAAGAAAACACTTGTCAACTGTGTGTCTTGTTTAAAATCATAGTACAAAATTTCCATTCAACAAAAGTAGGATTTACTGTTTTCATGTATAAATAGTGTATTAAAAGGAGTGTGTTTACAGATAAAGTAAAAGGGTAAACATAAAACATTTGAAATAAATACTTATATTAAGTTACATAAGTACGAAAGAAACACATAACACTGATAAGACAACATATTCAAATCAGGATCACTGTATTACACTAGTTACATTATCTAACATACAAGATTGAACACAAAATTCCGGACAAAATGATTGCAAATAGTTTTCAATATGTTTTGGTTTACTTTCTTTGTTGCTATCATTTTTACCAACAAAACAGAAAAGAGATAATTTTCAATTCAAATAAAACAATTACATGACAAACCTAATTTGATAATGTTGTTGTTTTTAATATAATATAAATATAAATAAAAAAATGATAAGGAAAATTCGAAACAAAAATTGATCAGATGAATTGAAAAGAGGAGGAGGATTTTTTACCGCGAATCTAGGCGTGTCACTGGCTGGGGTGGGCAGTGCGCCGATTAGCTCGCTTCCGTTTTCTAAACTATTCAACTCGTCATCATCGGATCTATTATTAATTCCGTTCATGCCCAACATTGTTCTAATTCTATTATTGTTTTTAGCTGGGGATAGTTCTAAATTAAGTAACTGCCTTTGATGGTTCAATTGTTTTTGTAAATGTTTGGTCATTGTGCTATCGTGAAGGAGTCCGAAGCCACCACCTTCACCACCACCACCACCACCACCACCACCACCACCACCACTACCACCATTGTCTGGTTGGTTTTTGTTTTTTCTAATTGCAGAAATGTGACACGATATAAGCAATATGGCGGCTGATCTAGCCGCACCTGTTCGTGATGTTGACACCAATATACCCTTCGAGCCGCCGCCGGAGCCCGATTGCATGGTGCTTGATGAACGCCGATTGCCATAGGAACCGATCGATCCGCTCGAACGCATGCTAGAACGTGAAGAAGGCCGTCCGGATTGAACTGTGAGTGGGATACCTGAAGACGATCAACATATCATATTCGCAGAAGATGATTGAGGGGGTGTGGAGGAGGTGGAGGTCTAGTCCCTCGCGTTACCTGTATCACTGGAATACATAATTGGCGGGGGGAGATTTGCGTCGCCAAAATTCCGATGGCGAGGATATTTTGTTTTACTGAACAAGTGCAATACCATGCAAATTAAACCCGCTAGCACAGCGATACCAGTCGACACACCCAAAAGGGTTGGAAGGTCCGATGTGAGCTCATCGATGTCTGTAAATATGAGCAAAATTTCACATAGTATTCAAATATTTTCCAATTCAAATGCATACGTACCTTGGGTGCAGAATACTCTTCTCGTTGGCTTCGTGTAGCTAACTGAATGATAGCCGTTAGCACATTGGCAACGCGCATTGTGACGCACTTGAACACATAGGGAGTTTTCATCACTGAAGATGCAGGTTTCATGATAAAAACACTGCTCGCCAAGCTTTTTAGCTAAAAATCATATCGAAGTTGATATGCAAATTTGAATAGACACGGTTGTACTCACGTTTATCGCAGCCTTTTGTAAGCCCTATTACGACTGGATAGTTCTTTTGGCAGCTACATAAGACAGTTTCCTTGTCGCAGGTTACATGCAAGAGACTAGTTTCACATTTAAAATCGTTGCATGGTGCTCCTATGTATTTTCCTTTCGCTGTAAAAAAAAAGAAATCCTTTACACTCATCGGCAGAAGTACTCGTATTTTGACAAATGTGAAAACAACAATTAATACGCAGTGTGCTTTACTTAAATAACTGGTATATGCAATTCTTATTTTAAAATACATTAATTTGAATTTATAAAATAAATAAAAATTTTGACAAATAAATTTGACTTAAAAAAAAATTGATATCTATATAATATAAAAATTGAGCCTTAAAATTGTGTTGGTTTGTCGCCGATTCACGCCTTAACGCATTTACCGATTTTAACCAAACTTTCACACATCTTCGGTATTGGTTTATATATGGTTTTTGTTAAGTTTGGTTGAAATCGGAAAACATATGCGTGTGTTGTGCGTGCGTGAAAAAAACACATGGATTTCAGTACATTTTGTTTCTTTTTTTTTGGATTTGAATGATTTTTATAATGATTTGACGTCTAAAGATGTCGTTCGAGAAGCTAAAGACTACGAGTTGGAAGATTATTACATATTTTTTCCCAAAAACGGAGCAAAAAAAATGTATTTGTACTGTAAAATAGGTTTTTTGTTTTTATGAGAAATCAATTTTTATTTTGTCAAAATAATTTTTTTCCAATTTTTAATCAGGTTTTTCATATTTTCCCAACATTTTCAAAAAGTGGAGTCGTCCGGTTCCTACGCTGGTAGATACGTTCAATTTATTTTCAAGATTGAAGATAAGATAAATTGATTTCTTATAATTTCATTGTTTTACTTTAGTTTGTATCAAAAATGCAACGTCAGCGAAGAAGTGATATTGGTAGTCGGTCATGTAGAACGCAAAATAGATCAAATGAAAGGCAAAATCAATCACAAGAAGAGCGAGAAAATCAAAATCGAATTCAAAGAGAGCTTATGGCCAGATCACGTTCAGGTCATTTTTAACTTTAACTTTTAAGTTCATTTTTATTCAATTGTTTCATTAACAACGTGAACATCGTAATGAGCAAGATAGATTGAGATTGCAATCGCATCGCACAACAAGAAATGTTAATGAAAATGTACAAAGACAACAACGAGCTGAACGAATCAATGTTAATGTTGTTTTAAATGGTGCTGGATTTCGATATAATAGTGCCATTGATTATAGTTTTGCACAAATTTGTGGTTATTGCCGCAATGAACAAATTATGTCAATATTGTAATGCATTCAAATTTGGAATTGAAACTTCTGGGAAAGTTCTATTACCAGAATTACAATATCCACCTGAACCATTACGATCATTACTTTCTGGCACAACACCAGAATCAAAACATTTTTTGGACAACATTCAAATGTACAATTCATGCTTCCAAATGACATCTTTTGGAGCAACGAAAATTGAGCCTTAAAATTGTGTTCATTTGTCGCCGATTCACGCCTTAACGCATCTACCAATTTTAACCAAACAGGGTTTGTATGTATATACGTTCTTTGTATTCGTATTGGTTGTACAAGTTATAGGCATTTTAGTGAACAAACCTGTGTCGACCTCCAAAATCCCTCAACCGATTTAAATGAAATTTGGTCGATGTGTACGGTTGGTTGCAGGTTGAAGGATACGATAGTTTTGGTGGCCACCCAACAGGTGGCGCTGTTGTCAATCTCCGAAACCATTTAATTGATTTCAATTGAATTTTTGTGGATGGGCATGTTTGGTTCCAACCATTTTTACAAGTTGACCACTCGTCCAAGTAGTCCAGCATACTAACCACTGAGCCACCAGTGGGAAAAAAATTATCCGAACGGTGATTCTTACTTCCCGGGCAAACTTCGAGCGACCGCCATGACATCACCGCACAAAACCTCAAAACGATCATGGACTTTATCGTTAAGCACAGTGTTTTTGGACAATCGCGTTTCTGGATGAACACGGTCAAATGGCAGAAGCGAGGATTGCCTATTGCCCACATTCTTCTGTGGTTGATTTTGTTGATTGAAAATCTCACCGGAACAACTCGATTCAATCATTAGCGCAAATAAAAACGATCAAGAAGCCCGAAAATCTATGAAGTTTCTATGAGTTTCAGTCGTTCAATAGAGAGGTTCAACTATCAAAAGGGAAGTTAATAATTTATTCAATTTTAGGCGGTACGAAGTTCGCCGGGTCAGCTAGTAATTTCATATTTAACAAGGAACAAAATAATATTATTTAATAAAAAAATATAGGTATCCTCTTTAGCCTCAAAAACGTTCCGTTTCGACGAGTTTTTGCGGCAATTCTGTAGAAACGTCATCCCAAAGCTTTGTTACTACAAAAACGATCTCATCTCTACTCCATGTCAAAGAAATAGATATTCTTCCATTAATGCAAACTCAAACATTAAAAAACAAAAACAATAAATCTGAGCCTTCGGGTGGCCAATTGTGTCTTGTGGGTCTCCAGTTTAATGTCCCATAGAAGTTGCATTACCATTGGGATTTTGTGACAAAGAGCGTTATCCCGTTGGAGAATAAATGACGTAGGTAATTGTTAAAAAATTGTGATAGATTATTGTTCCATAGATTGGAACCAAATCTGCACAACCGTTGGACGGTATATAACCCTAAAAACAAAGAAAAACCGCCAGCGGGCTAACTGGCTTGAAAGACTTGTGCGTATTTTTGACTAGACAATTTTGACATCCGAACAAATCTTCTTTACAGTGATCCATGAGGCTGAAATGAACCCTTTTCCGTCCATTTCACACCTTATTTATTTTATTTATTTTATTTTTTTTATTTATTTTATTTATTTATTTTTGCATTTTAAGCTCGAGAATGTTAGGAATAAAATTTGAATTCTTCCATTCCTTTTCATTCCATTTCATCGATATAAATTTTTTCGTTTTGTTCCCGAGGAAGGTAAATTTTACAAAAAGATCGTTCTTTTGTGAATATTTGCTGTTTTTTCTTATCCGCTATGCTATGATCCAGTGGTCCCAGACTGTGAAGACTGTTTTCCCATTTTTTAACAGCAAAGGCAATAACTTGTCCCTAAATTTAAATTTCCCTTTTTTCCCCTAAGCTAAACTTCTCTTCATTTTTATAAGAAATGTGAATTTGAAATGCATTCAGATTCAGATACACAAAAATTCTTTCGTAGACGTTCGCTCTGGGCTGTTTTCTTTCATATTTTAGTGTAAACATTTCATTGTGAGTGAATTTAAATTTTAATTTTTAAATTTTACTTCTAAGCAATTTAAGTTTCATAGAAATTTTTGATTATTTCCCCTTTGTTCTACTATTTCCCATTGGGTGGTTTGTTTTATTTTAAAATGTTGTGTGGCTGTAAACGATAGCAAAGATAATGGAATACAGAGCAGCGTTGCCGTAAAGAAAAAAACAGAGAGGGCCATTTTAAAATTTTTTGCGGGCCAAATGACAAAAGTTGTGGCCAAATATTTTACACAAAAATCCTTCATAAAAAAAATTCAATTTATTTATATTTGTATTTATTTATATTATTTATTAAATTCATTGGATTGCTTACGCTATTTTAATTATGATTATTTGTTTGGGGTGGAAACACATTGTAATGGCTATGGTTTCTATTTAGTTTTGTAATGATGAAATGTTAAATCTTCTAAAATCTATATTTGCGGGCCATTTCTAATTGGCCCGGGCAAAGGGCCAAAATAAAAATCACCGGGCCAAATGGCCCGATCGGGCACTTTGTGGCAACGCTGATACAGAGATGGATAACTTTCCAGTGGAAAGGGGGCTGCCTACAAGCTCTTTTCCCGTTATATTGACGAAGTCACGCACATTTGCTAATTTCTTTACAAGTGTTTGTGAGTTCATGAATTGGATTTTAATGCAAGAATTCGCTATTCCGAAATGTGTTTTTCACTATTTTCTTTATTTTAATCGAAGCCTTAACAAAAACCAAACAAGTTCAGTACGAAACACAAATCAATTGAACAGCGCGACGCCTAGAAATGCAAAAGGAATGATGGCCGGCCATTAACAACATGCTTTTTTTCTGTCACACAGACGGGGGTTGAAAAAACAAAAACAACAATGTAAACAAATGGGTTTTGGGGGGATAGACGTACGAAAGATATCCATCTCTTTTATTCTTTGATCTCTGACGATAGCACGTTGCCAGACTAAAAAATGGAGCACAGAAAATCAATTGATTTTTACGCATTCGCCCGTATTCCGAGTTAGTTTTTTTTCGTTCTATAAAGGTATGTCCAGACCAGCAAAACACTTTATAAACAATTAAATACCTCGTCCTACATGTTTTAGAAATATTTCTAAAACATTAAATAAACATAACAATTTTTATGAAATGTTTTGCTGGTTTAGTTTGGATATGGACACAAAAAAAAAAACATTTTTTGAAATGTTTCACAATTTCCCAATCGTGATCGGAAACAGATTTTAGTTTTACAAGTTTCCCTGCAGAAAGTGAGCGCTGTTTTTAGATTACTATTTTTTTAAATAAAATAAAAATGTCCAGAAAAGTTTGAAATACGTAATGAGAAAGTTATTAATTTAATACGATTATTTGAACAAAATCGTGTGTCGCGTGATTGGCGGGACCAAAATTACAAAAATAAACATTATTTTCTTTTAAATCCAAAAGAGGGTAACATTTAAACATTTGATAAATAAATTTCCGAAATATTTTCTAAATGTTTATGAAATTTGTCCGATTTGCTTCAGAAACATTTCAAAAACCTTTCTGAAATGTTTCGATGGTCTAGACACACCTTAAAATGCCAAGATAAACGGAAGTGCTAGCAGCAAAATATTGTTCATGTGCTGCATTTTTGAACAAAAATACTAAATTTGTTTCTTAACAAAATATGGAAAAGAAAAATTCTGCAAATTTGATTCGAATATGGTAACACCCCCGACATTGCAAGAGAAATGACATGGTGCCTTGTGTAACGTCACGTTGAGCAGATTATTTGGAACAGAGACAATACTGAGACCACTAACTTCAGCCGAATTCCCGTTACTTAGCCTAAAAGCTATATTTCTATGGGGTGGCAAATGCTAAGTGCGCTTGTATTGTTACATAGAAATTCGTATTGACAAATGTCACGTAACTTCAGAAACAAATACACTCGCACCTTGCATATGCCACATCCGCTTTGGGCAAAGTGGCTTGCAGCGTTCATAGAATTTTATCCGTTAAATTTGAAATTGTTCGTTACGTGTGAATAATATTTTTTTTAGGAAAACGTGTACATTTGCTTAAAATATTTGGGAAAAATTAAGAATGTAGGTTGGTTGAGGGAAAATAAAAACATTTTGAGCAAATTTTCTTTATTATTTAAGAAAAAATTACACACGAAATCGAAGTTAATTATATCCAAAAGCGGGAAATACACAACCATATTTGTCCTAATATATTTCTAGTATATAAAACATCTCCTTTAGATGGTTTTATTAACCACACAAATCAAATTATTCACCTTTAAAAAATTTATAATTACTAACCAATGGCATTCAGTTATGCTAAAATGTGGTATTCCCGAACTCTTTCACATTTCCCCACGGTTGCCGAGGTTGGCAGCATTTATTTTTGTATTTTTTGTATGTTTTTGCATGTCACACGGATTCCCAATTGACAGAACACCGATAGGAATACAAAATGGCGAATTTGAAAAAAAACTGAGGGGGCCAGCGGCAAGAGGATTGTGAGTTGGGGGTCTCAGTATGGTTTGTCTATGATTTGCAATATGTCTGGTGACAATATGAAGCTGAATAATCTGTTTCGTTTTTGAAAGCAACTGTTGCCACAATTAAAAAATTTAACTTTTCAATCATCCGTCGTGTTCTATTTTCGTGATTTGATCCGAGTCAGATCACGCTAAAAAAAAACACGTCTACTGATTTGAAAACAAATAACTAAACTCTTCCCCTATTTTTTTTGAAGAAAGACCGCAATCATATTTTCTGACAAAAGCTACTGGATCTTTCATATTCAACTCTGTCGTTTTAAACATATTTTAATCAAAATAGACAATAAATTTTTCATATTTAATTTAAATTCCAAGGATAACAGTATTTTTCACCAAACAAACCCTGAAAAATGAGTCTGTCAAAATACTTTTGACAGTCAAAAAATCGTACTTTAGCCACAAATAAGCCTGAGCTACCCAGCGATGGGTCTCAAATGGTCTCATTTACACTCACAATCATAGGTCACACCATATGCAATCACTGAGTGAAAACTGTTAATCCTTAGACCTTAGCAATTATTCACCTTGAAAAGCGACTTGCATTCAAAATACTTCTGCCGATGAGTGTGCAAACATTCGGTGCAATGTTTTATGGCTTTACAAAAAAAAAAAATACCTATTTCAGGCGAATAAAAAAGAATAAAATTATGATAATTCTGTGACAATAACCGCTTAAGTCGACTTAAGACGTTATTGCAATTTTTATGCTATTAGATTCAGCGTACTCAAATCAATTTTGTAAATTTTTTTTCAGTTGTATGTAAAAAAGCACACAACAACTTAAGGCAATAGAGTTATTTGTAATTTCACGCGTTTGTCAAAAACTTTAAGCTGCTCTCCTGAAAAATGAGAAAAACGTAAAACAGACTTATAGTACATTTACACCGCACCTAAATTCAACATTTCGAAATCCAGTTTGGTGTTCCCACTGAAACTTCAACATTTCAAATGACAGCTAGTGTCAGAATTGATTACTGATCTTTTTTTCTGTAATAAAATAAAATAATTTTCTCTTTCCACAGCTCAACAAAAAATGCTCGCCTGTGTCTGTCCACTTCGTTCTTCCTTTTTTATATATTTTTCTCTCCATGTTTTCACCTTGAAAAATTATTGATTTGTTGACAGCTACTTTTTTTTTGTCAGCGGCCTGAAAAGTCATGTCGTTTTCCATTGGACAAAAAGAAGCGTCCGGAATCGAAAAAATGCCTTTCCATTGGCACAAAAATACTCTTCTGGTGATTCTGAGAAGAGAATTTCGCTCCTCGATTTCAAGTCGGAATCCACTCAAGAAGCACTCATACAAGTGAAATTTATGTATTCATTACAAGTCAGCTGACAGCAGCCGTAGATTATTTTTTGTCATTTCACCAATACTTTGGTGGATTCTGTCAGAAGCAGTTTTGCTGTTCCATTGGATTTCAGAATGAGTGGATCCCCGAGTGAAACCAATGGAAAACGACATCAATAAATGACGTGCGGAATTTGTAAAAAGGTTTGTTCGATTTGACAAACTTACAAATGCGGGGACGAAATTCAACATTTCGCTGAAATTCAACTTTTGGAAATGTTGAAAATGTGTAGCGAAATGCTGGACATTTGGGCTGAAATGTTAAATTTAGCCGAAATGATGAATTTAGGTGCAGTGTAAATGTACTATTAGGGCCGGTCCGTTCACAGCTGGTCAAATCCTTGGTTAGGTTACCATCGATTTAGTTTAACCGATAATTACAAATCAGTGATAACCAATGAGTGTTTGTTGATCGTTTTTTTTCACTTCGGTCACCAAACCATAGATTTGCGACAAATCGTTCCATTTTTCCAGTTCATTTGTCAATTCAATGATTAGCCGAATCTATGGTTACATTTTTTTATTTCTTTCTCCTTGTGTTTTTGTCTAGGTAATTTATTAATGAAAATATTTTAACTGTTGAGTATATAGCTGTCAAATTGAAATGATACAGGAATTTTTTAAAACCAGAGGAATAAAATCTTTTTGGGATAAGACAATAAGCTAGTAATTGCGAACAAAAGTGAATCAGTACAACAACTAATCAAAATTGTTAACCCATTATTGGGACACATCTCAATTTCGTCTACGAACGTCGCAATAACTTTGTCGTTCTCTCAATATTTCCTCAACTTATGAGAACTGTCAAAGGACAAAAGTGTTGAGAGTACCTAATCCTAATTCATCCAGCTGAAGTTGGGAACCTGCCTGTAACCTCACCTTCTCACCCTGACGTATACATCTGTCAGTTGAAAACGATAACTTAACCGAACAGATTTTATTGGTCAGGGCCTTCGCTTCATCTTGCGTTATTTATATTATTATTTGTATTTTTTTCGCACAAGATTGCTCGCAATATTCTACAAAAAGTTGTTGTGTAGTAGATACGTCAAAACTAACATTGTCCTTACAAAATCCTGAATAAACGAAGTTCTAGAAAATCATTGGTTAAATCTCGTTAACCTTGCAAAATTGGCTGGTTATCGATTTCTTGGGTTAACTAACCAAACCGTATATTCTCTGGTTAATACTTTGCTAAACAAACACATTCAATGGTTATCAGCTGGAGTAACCAATGGTTGAAGATAACCAAGATTGAACAAACTGGGCCTTGAGCTGTTTTTGCTTGTGGCCACAGAATTATTGAAAATTGTTGGAAAAGATTGGGATCATAGACAAACCATACTGAGACCCCCAACTCACAATCCTCTTGCCGCCGGCCCCCTCAGTTTTTTTTTCAAATTCGCCATTTAGTATTCCTATCGGTGTTATGTCAATTCGGAATCCGAATGACATGCAAAAACATACAAAAAATACAAAAATAAATGCTGCCAACCTCGGCAACCGTGGGGAAATGTGAAAGAGTTCGGGAATACCACATTTTAGAATTTTTTTTTTTTTTTTTTAAAGAATACCCATGCCCAGCTGGCTGACACTGCGACCTGTAAGATCTGTTGTATCAATGGGAAAAGTTAGTCTAAGAGACTTTCGACCTCCCTAACGAAGGCCAATAAGTCTTTAGTAGCAGAGAGCGCTATATCTGCTGGCGTACGAGTCTCTCTATTAAAGACGCGTTTTCTTAACCAATGAAAAGCCGGACAGTCACATAAAATGTGTTCTGAGGACTCAACATCCTCCAGACAGAATCTGCATTCTGTTTCCGGACAAAGGTTCATTTTGTTGAGGTGATATCTAAGGCCACAATGGCCTGTGAGGAAGCCCGTTAGCTTTCTTATGTTATCCTTACTGAGCCTAAGGATTTCCTTGTAGGAGTAAGGCTTAATTAATCGTTTGGATTGTCTTAGACCAGGGACATGTTCCCAATGATCAAGACGAAGTTGTTTTTCCCAATCGTTAATTTGCCTTAGTGCAGTAGTCCAATTGACTGAGCAGTAGGGTTCTGGTCCACAGAGAAGGGATTCTGAACCAGCCCTAGCTAGTTTGTCTGCATGTTCATTGCCTGCAATGCCTTGATGGCCTGGTACCCAGCCAAGCCTAACCTTGTTGTGTTTGGCGAGAGTTTGCAGAGCATTGTGACAGCACTTAACTGTTTTAGAGTCCATTGTATTGGATGCCAATGCTTGTAAGGCTGCCTGACTGTCTGAAAAAATTTGAATGGTTACGCCCTTCATACCTTTTTTGGAGATAAGATCAGCGCAAGTTTCGATCGCATGGATTTCCGCTTGAAAAACCGTGGGGCACATCCCCATGGGTATCGAGACTTTGGTGTTGGGTCCAAAGACACCAGCTCCAACTCCGGAATCCATTTTCGATCCATCGGTGTACCATACTAGGCTTTTTGGGTCCATTGTCGGAACTCCATTGGCCCAACTAGCGCGTTCAAGCAGTTCTACCTCATATAGTTTACCGAAACTGTACTCCCTAACCATAATGTCCGGGACGGAGCGGAACATGTCCAAGTTCGGTATACTGTTAAGTATCTGCAGATGACCCACATGATCAACTGAATTAAATCTATTTTCTGTCTGTAACTTAATGGCGCATCTAGCTGCACTCTTCATAATGAAGAACTGCAGTGGTGAGAGCCCAACAATGGCCTCAATTGCTGTTGTTGGACAAGTGCGCATAGCACCTGTGATGCCGAGACAGGCTATTCTTTGAAGCTTCTGAAGCTTGTTTGCAGTAGTCCGTTCTAGTACTTTCGGCCACCAGACGATTGCCGCGTACGAGATAATGGGTCTTACCATCATAGTATATAGCCAATATATCATTCTGGGATTAAGACCCCAAGTTCTGCCGTACAGGCACCTACAGGCCCACATGACTCTAGAGGCACGCTCTGTGGCGGACTTGATGTGTGAGTTCCAATTTAGTTTTTTATCAAGGATGATTCCGAGATATTTTACTTCGTTGGAGTAGTTTAATGAAGTTCCATTCAGGATAATGGGTTCTAACATGACTAGTCTCCTTCTGGTAAAAGGAACAAGTATAGTTTTGTTCGGATTGATGGATAAACCTTCCGTGTTGCACCATTCCAGAACATGCAGTAGAGCATTTCTCATTCTACTAGTAATGGTAGCACAGAACTTTCCACTAACGACAATTGCCAAATCATCGGCATAACCGATGGCGTCGTAACCAAGATTATACAGACTGACTAGTAGGCTGTCTATGACGAGTGACCACAGCAGAGGGGAGAGCACGCCCCCTTGGGGGCAGCCTTTGACTGCTGTCACTGACACTGCCACTCCCCCTGACGAGGATGAGATAACCCGACTTTCCAGCATGGACATTTTAGAATAACTGAATGCCATTGGTTAATAATTATAAATTTTTTGAAGGTGAATAATTTGATTTGTGTGGTTAATAAAACTATCTAAAGGAGATGTTTTATATACTAGAAATACATATATTGGGACAAAAATGGTTGTGTATTTCCCACTTTTGGATATACAGTCGAACTTCGATAAGTCGAACTTCGATAACTCGAATGTCTGGATAACTCGAAGAGATTATTTGGCGTTACCTTCGATAAGTCGAATTCTAAAGGGGGAAATCCCAAATTCTGAAGGGGAATTCCCTAATTCTGCGTGTTTTAACAAGTTCGTTTTATAATGCATCGCTTTCGGGGGCACTGAGTTTGAATGTTCCTTATACATACCGTGTAGAAAATCGTAATTTTCGTATGTGTGAGTAAACATTATCAAATTTCTTCCAGGTTGCTATATTTTTTTTGAACACCAAAATAAAAATACTTTTCAGTCATGTATAACAGACTATTTTAAATAATAAATACATTATGTTCCTTTCCTGTACTTTTTTTGTCTTATATATTCGCAAATAAATACATTATATGTACATATTTATATCAATTTTGTATTTTACTTGATAACTCGAATTTTTTTTGTGGCAAGTGGTGGTTCGACTTATCGAAGTTCGACTGTAATTAACTTCGATTTCGTGTGTAAATTTTTCTTCAATAATAAAGAAAATTTACTCAAAATGTTTTTATTTTCCCTCAACCAATCTACATTCTTAATTTTTCGTAAATATTTTAAGCAAATGTACACTTATTCCTAAAAAAAATAATTTTTCACACGCAACGAACAATTTCAAATTTAACGGATAAAATTCTATGAACGCTGCAAGCCACTTTGCCCAAAGCGGAAGTGGCATATGCAAGGTGCGAGTGTATTTGTTTCTGAAGTTACGTGACATTTGTCAATACGAATTTCTATGTAACAATACAAGCGCACTTAGCATTTGCCACCCCATAGAAATATAGCTTGTAGGCTAAGTAACGGGAAATCGGCCGAAGTTGGTGGTCTCAGTATTGTCTCTGATTGGGATTGTTGGTATGTAACTAATAATTTGATTTAATTTATTTTTTAGGTCTTTGGAATAAAATAAAACAGTGCACCATCTAGTGGTTTCTTTTTCAATCATAGGTTATTTTGACACTGACGGCTGTTGCCCGCTCGAAATCTTGACAGAAAGGCAGTACCATACCGAAATGAGTCGCTTTACGCTTGAACAACGTTGGGAAATATTAAAAACTCATTTCCAAAGTGGGTGCGCAAAAAGTGAATTTTTTGAAAAGAAGTTTTGGCCGAAATAAAGCACCCACCGCGCTGCTGTACGCAAGTACAGGTTCGTTTACAAAAACCAACTGACTCAGCAATTGAAGGCGCGCCGCCTTCCACTTGAACGACCGACGTTTTGTTTTATAATTAATGGGAATGTGTACTTATAAAGCCATACCAGAATACATGGAAATTTGTTAATTTTATTGCATTTTTGAAAGGAAACTTGTGTTTGGCCCACGCTTTATGTTATGCAGCCTCCACCTATTTTTCGTATCTACCTTTCAAATTCCAGCTCTTTAGTCCCTATCTCCGAGCTATTTTTCATCTACAAAGGAGTGCTTTTGCAGAGGCCAAACTGGTTATTGTTATATAGGAGGATATTAGCACAAAAAGTTTGGGAACAAAACTTAAAGTATACATAACTATGCCGAAAGAATTTCACACTGACCATTAGCGAGGCCCTAATCGCCCAAGACTACTTGTAACTTTGTCTTGGTCCGATTCATTAATCAAAAACCAATCGCCTTCGAACACAAAATACCTATACATGTACCTGTAAAAGATACACGTACAAACTACCCCATCTACCCCATACCGTTTACCTTTTTTTTATTTCAAGTTATTTAAATGATATAGCCAAAGCAAATATGGATTGACCTTGAACAGATTTCCCCCTTTATTCCGGGAACGCTTTGTTTTAGGCTTTCAGCTTTCAACCTGACAATAGCTTGCAATTGCAAAGCAGATCAATTCATTCCCACTGCATATATGCTTGGTGTTTGCGGCTATAGGATGTCATCTTATTATTGATCAAAAATCCTTTTGTTGTCTTTCACAATCTCGCTGGCAGATTTAACAATGCATTGGGTAAAGGGCACACAAACAAAATATTTTTTTTTTAATTAAACTCGCATAGGTACAGTACACAGCTGTATAGGTTGTTATTGTTAGGAGACCTATTTTTATGATGCCTCGTCTGAGCAGAAGAAAATGCCTAATTATGCACAAGCAACAATTATGTATTGCAACTGAGTAGATAGGTATGTATATTGTATAGGTATACCCACGTCTTCAATTCAATTTGAATCCTTTCGCAAAAGGACACACCATATTCGCTGGATAACGGAAGCAAAAGAAGGGAAAAAAAAAACTCACCTGACTTATTATTAATTAGAGTATCGTATTCATCCATTTCGTCATCGCGATAACTTGAATCATCGTCATCATCAGGCACATTGGATACATCTCGAGTCACCCTGTCGGGTTGCAAATTTTCCTCTTTTCTGTGTGACGTAATTCGGTCTTTTCGATTCTGTTGTAAATGAGTTGTAAGAGACAAATCTGCACTGCTATTTGCTTCATTGGCGAACGTGGTAGAACTTTCAGGCAGTATAGTTGTCGTAGCTCTAATTAGCACGCATGAATACAGAAGCAATAGTACCGAAAGGTAAAATACGTTCGTACGTCCGGATCCGGTGCAAACCTTATTCAGCGGATAAATATTCTTATTAAGCAGATCCAGTATTGCAATTTCTTCTTTCACCCGATGCTTGCAGCGTACCCGAAGAACTTTATTCTGATAGCTGTATCTCAGATCCAAAATGCTATCAGGCATTTTTGCAAATTGACACAGATTAGTTTCCAATCGCATTGTATACGTGTTCGTGTGACTCCTGTTTGTAAAATTGCATGATTTGTCTGTTTGCTTGGACCTTGACTCCTAACTACGTTCGTTCGGAGCCGAGACACATTTTTATCGACAGTCTTCGGTTTCCAAAATGTCCTTTCGAGATCTGCTAAGTTTTACTAATTCTTTTCATGCAACAGTCCATTGCAAAACCGCTTTCTTTTCATTGTTTGGCTGTATTTTGATTTTGATTTTATAAATTGAATTTCCAAAAGATACTATGGTACTAAATTCGTAGTTGGGTAAGGGATTGTGGTAGGTTCACGTAATAAATCGATTAAATTGTAAACTAGAACGAAGTACACTCAGTTAAAGTTGCATAAATGCATGTAGGATATGCTTAATTGAAGTGTGAGCACTTGTACGACTTTTAACTTGCGATTTGATTACACAACATTCAATTGCGAATTTGTTCTATAATTGAAAAACTCAAGTGAATTAAAATAGTCAAGTTACCGCACTTTTTCATATACATATATGTATAATTTTCTTTGTAAAATCTTGAAAATGCACTCCTTCGGTTTTAATACAAGCAAACCAACCAAAAATATATTTTCGTTAAGGTTCCTTATAGTTATTCATCGGATGTTGATTTTGATAAATCCTTTTTTGTTTTTAACGACAGCTATTTATTTATTTAGTTTTACGAAGCTGCAGTAAGTTTTTTTTATTACATTTGCAGTTTGCAAAATTAGTTTGCGACCGACCGTCCTGAATGATTTTAGACTAAAACTTGTGTTTTTCGCAAGGAAAAAATGTTCCAATGCATTGCGATGCGCACGCATTGATGTAGCTTTTCAGATGACATCCTTGTCGTTGGAAGCTTTTAGAAAAACGAAAATAATTGTATCGTAAAGAAATCCTCGTTGAGTTCGTCGGTTGTCGATTTGAAGTTCTATTCTGGTCACAGGGATGCGAATTACAATGAGGAAATACACTTCCTTGATCTGTTCCAGCAATTAGCGTGGAATAAAAGAGTCCACCTGTCATTTTTTGCATTTTACGCATAACTCGATGCGTTGAATACGCGCGTTGGTTTATGTTTTTGCCACAAATGGACGTTGTTCGTGTATAATTTATTTAGGGCCGTTTGCTCATACGACTCTTAACGATTTAAGTTCTACTTAAATACTTATGGGCCACCTATTTATATCCTCCACAGGAAGGTATATTCAATTTGTCATTACATTTGTAACGCAAAGAAGGAGTCACCGGAGACCTCATAAAGTATATATATTCTAAATCAGGATCACATTCTGAATCGATTTAGCCATGTACGGATGTCTGTCTGTCTGTCTGTTGAAAGCACGATAGCGCCCAAATGAATTGACATAGGCGATGGAATTTGGTGAAGGGACTTTTTTTTATCGTCGTCAGGTTGGTATTCAAAATGGGCTATGTCGGTCAAGTAGTTCTGGTATTTTGCATGACTTGTATGCAGTGGAGGGTATCAAAGCATCGGCCAGGCCGATGATAACACTTTTACTTGTTTAGGATATAAACTGTCACATAAGAATTTATGTGGAACTTAATTCACTATGAGTCGTATCAGCAAACGGCCCTTGGTGCCTTGAAAGCTAAACGCTATTAGATATTTGTTGCGTATTATGTGCGACCCTTTTGAATGTTCATTTCGTTACCGTTATTTTAATCAAGTTTAACCACAAACTCACAACAGTTACATAAAATCCAGCTTTTCATCTGTGAAACAGGTAGAAGTACCTATTTATTGTCACCGGAAGACGTCGCTTCATAGATCGGGATAGCAAATTAAAATTTTTAAGGCAGTGTGCACACTACTGGCGGAGTCGAAGATTCTGCGGGCCGGAGCGATGTTGTCCATTCGCTCTATATGTCCTAGCCATCTTAGGCAGGGGGCAGATTCCGTATAACAATAATCGTCGGGACGACATCGTTTTTTAAACTTTGATGACCAAAAGAAGTTATATTCTGCCCGAATTTTTTTCACTATCGTCAGCTTTTATTCAGCCTTATTGTGAGTTTCGACCGAACAATATTCCACCCGAAAAAAACAGATTTCTGTTCTGAAATGTCTTTTTTTTCGGGTGGAATATTGTTCGGGCGAAACTCACAATAAGGCTGATTATATTTGTGGAAAATGAATTGGATGAAGGTCTCAAACTCGTAATTTTGGCACTTGGTTGCTACTTTCGGAGGTCTATCGTTTCGACGATAATCGTCTGAAAAATTACGGAATGAGTGTCCTGTTTTTTCACTAGGTCGATGTCGCTGTACAGCTCGTATAGTTCGTCGTTAAATCTCCTTCTCCAAAACCCATCAACGCAAACAGGGCCGAATATTTTGCGAAGGACTTTAAGCTCGAAACGACCAAGACTATCGTAATCCTCTTGTAATAAATGGGATGATTAGGGTCTTCTATAGGGTTATCTTGGTGTATTTGAAGATTGCCTTACTATACTCAATTGCGGTCTTAGCCCAAAGAAACAGCGGTTGGCAAGAGTTATCCTTTTCGTTTCAATTCTGACGAGATGTTGTTGTTAGATCGCATAGCGGATCCGAGGTAGATAAAGTCCTACCTTAAGATAAATTCTCCACGTTCACGCCAAACTGATTCAAATGCCCTTCCGGTATCTATAGTAGACCTTACGGGGGTGTTTTCTTTTATTTGATTGGCTCATTAAGTGTACACTTGTTCTTCACAAGCTTATACGTCTATAAACTCTCTATCATTTTAAGGAAGTCCCGCATTGCAAAATGCTTTTTCTGGTAACGGTGTGAAATACACCTTACAGGTTCCCAAAAGGGCTATGTTGGGACCAGTGTAGAATTGGCTATAAAACAATTTAATCTACTGCGTACGTCCATGCTGCTAAATATTTATAACGTAAACTGGTTTTTGGCACTTAGCCAAACAAAGACAGGTGGAAATTCTGGTTCGTTTAAATTTCATCTGCTTGGGTATTGTTTAGTGTCATTGTCTTTATTATTCTTCCGCCGGGGTATAATGTACTATTTACTTAACAAAATGTAATCGTTCTTTCAATCAGTTTCATGTGGTTTTAATCTTATAGCACTTGGCAAATAAGCCACTAGTGCTTTATTAGAAAAAGCCCAAGTCTTACTGAAGCACTAACGAGTTTGATATGCCATCTGATTTACGCATAGTAAATTTAATACCTATCCCTAATTGCGACTCGTGAGCTCTACGAGCAAAAGAGTAGGGGAGTACACCGGCTTCTCCGAAGGAAAAAAAAGAGCGCGCGATTGAGGAAATTGAGAGGTGTTACTCCAGGAACAATGTTCGAAAGTTTTACCAAAAGGTAAAAAAACGTGTCATTGCAACAAGCCCCGAACGGAGACGAACAAGGAAACCTTGTAGTGGAGATAAAGTCGGTGCTGAGGACATGGAAAAACCATCTCTGCAGTCTGTTAAACGTTTATTCCGCTGTCGGGCAGGATGAACCATTCAACCTGGGCGATGAAAGCCAAGACTTCCGCTCACCTGGTCCAAATGAAGTGAGGATAGCAATATCTAAGCTGAAGTCCAACAAGGCTGCTGGACCGGACGGCTTAAATGCCGAGCTTTTCAAGGCAGAGGGAGGTGGCTTGGTAGAGAGCATACACCAATTCGTCTCCAAGATTGGGTCAGAGGAAAGTATATGCCTGATGAATAGAGCCACAGCATTGTTTGCCCGATCTACAAGAAAACAGACCCCCTAAACTGCGCCAACAATAGAGGCATCAGTTTCCTTAACATCGCATGCAAGATCCTGTCTGCCGTGCTGTGTGAAAGCCTGAAACCATATGTCAATGAACTGATTGGACTCTGTCAGTGCGGTAAATCCATAGCCGACCAAATATTCACATTACGGCAGATCCTGGAGAAAACCCAAGAATTCCAATTCGATACCCACCACCTGTTTATCGATTTTAAGGCCGCAAATGACAGCATTTATAGAAACGAGTTACATAGAGCCATGTCTAGTTTTGGCATCCCTGCCAAACTCGTCAGATTGTGCAGAATGACGATGGAGAACCCTTGCTGCTCCATAAAGGTCGGAAGCAGTCTCACCGAGACCATCGATGTCAAAAGGATTTACTAGATGCGCTGTCATTTGACTTTAACAACATTGTTCCTGAGAAAATTGTGCGAAACTCGCAAGCCAACAACAATAGGGGCACAATTTTCCAAAAGTCTGTTCAACATCGACAACCGCTGTTACTTCGGCCTAAGAAGGCAATTGATTAGTAAGTCCTCATCAAGAAATACTAATAAGACGCTTTATAAGACCCTCATTATCCCAGTCCTGCTTAATGGTGCAGAAGCATGAACGTTATCAGAGGCGGATAAAGATCTCCTTGGTCTTTTCGAAGGCAAAATTCTTCGAATGATTTTCGGTCCCGTTTGTGTTGACGGGCTATCTAGGAGGAAATTTAACAGCGAACTCTACGAGCTGGAGGCAGATTCCGTCAACGATCGTCTAAACGATATCGTTTTTGCAACTTTGATCACCAAAATAAGCCATATTCTGCTCAAGTTTTTTTGAAAAACGTCAGCTTTTATTATATTTGTGGAAAATGAATTGGATTAAGCGCTTAAATTTGTAATTTCAGCACTTAGTTGTTAGATTTGCATAAATTCTGTAGAAACATTAACGTGGATGGAGAAAAATTCGTACTTTTCAATTGAGAAAAGAAGCAATTACAGGGTGCGGCAAGAAAACTTGCTGATTTAAAATAAAACCAAAAGTATTGGACATACCGTTACAAAACTTGTTTATTCTTGTTACACACGATCTGAAATTTTCATTACATGGTTTTAAAGTTGATATCGGACAAGTGATGGCCTCCGTTTTCGATACACTGAGATATCCGATTTTCGAAGCCCTTCTGAACTCTTTGAAGCATATCGATGGGTATGTTCGCTATTGCTTCACGAATGTTGCCCTTCAGAGGATTTAACGTTCGAGGCCGAACGGTGTAAACGATAGATTTATGGTAACCCCATAAAAAAAAATCGCACGGAGACAAATCATTGATCAGATCGCCATACGTTCACGGAATTGAGTTGTTTTTACATGTGAAACAAAAACAAGTTCCGTCACGTAATGCTACTTAACGGATGACGCGATTCGACCCCAGGTGAGCGCGAGTTAAGTATCCATAGCAAAACATATTGAGAAAAAAGATAACATTATTTGTATTCAATGATATCTTTAGTCTCTAGTACAGTCTTGCACACAACGCTACAATGATAACATATGTAAAAGAGATAATATCGTTTGTATACAATGTTGGAATATTATCTCTTCTTCATTATCAAGCAAGACGATTGTACGCTTGGGTCTCCTTGTAGATAGATAAGAAAAGTATATAAATACGACTGTATGATGAATTTATCAACAGTCTTATTGTAACTACATAGTAGCCTTAAGCTCCTTTTAGAATTAGTAAAAAGTATTTCAATAATAAAGGACATAGTTCCAAATAAATATTGTTTAATTTTAAAAGTAAGAAACAAGTGTTTTAATTGGCGATCCTGCCAGGAGGTTAAATATACTTTTTAACTTCAATCGAGCGGACCTCGGGAACAAGTAGTGAAATCTAGTATAAACAGAACACTCGCGTTACCGGTTACAAGAATTACCTAGCATAGCAGGTACAAATATAGCTTCTTCGTACGAAGCAGCAAAGCAATTCAGTGAAAGTGTATATGTGGAGAAAAAAAACACACAAATTCGACGACAACAGACACGAGTTCAAAATGGAACAACTCGCAGTATTAATGGCAAGATTAGAAGCTTTAGAAACCAGGAGCAACACAGTAACACAAACCCTAGAGCACACACGCACAGAGAATGCAAGGTTAGCAGCAATAATAACTAACCAAAATCAAATAAACACTAATTTAGAAACAAAACTAAATGAAGTAAAATCTGGATTAGGCATAGTACCAAACATACCTGTGCTAGAGGAAATAAGAACCACATATACAGATGGTAGTGAAATACAGTTAGACGCATTTAAAAGCCTACCTATTTTCAACGGCGATCAATCAAATTATCGGTCGTGGCGCGAAGAAGCATCCAGATTAATGGACAGCATTAAAAACTTCAAAACACACAGTAAGTACGCAGCAGCATTGACTATAGTGAAAAGTAAAATACAGGGTGCAGCCGCGAATGTGTTAACTAATTATAACACAATTTTTAATTTTGAGGCGATACG
This sequence comes from Cheilosia impressa, assembly GCA_948293265.1. Classification (NCBI taxonomy): domain Eukaryota; kingdom Metazoa; phylum Arthropoda; class Insecta; order Diptera; family Syrphidae; genus Cheilosia; species Cheilosia impressa. Next base: position 49,769,340 of record OX411881.1, on the reverse strand, counting down.
TAACAGATTAGATTATACGTACTCTAATCAAGAACCTCTATACGTGCTACAAGACATGATGAAAGCCATCACGCAAAAAAGAAGCACACTGTCTGAATACCACGACGAGATAAATAAAAATCTCAATTTAATAATATCAAAAATCACTATGTCAGGTGATCCGCCGAATATAATCGACAGACTAATTAAAAATGCTAACGACGACGCAGTTCGTATATTCATTGATGGTATGAGTGACAACTTTACAAGAGGATCATTATATTCAGCTACAATAAATGATCTAGAACACGCATTCGCAATTGCTCGCAGAATAGAACATGATAATGTGCACAGGCATTTACATCTCACTCAGGATAAGCACCACAAAAATATGCCACATGAACGCAGAAACGAAAGAAGACCAAATTATTCGAGCCAAACAACGAATTATCAACCCCAGAAGCAATACGATAATATGCAGCAACACAATCAAGGACCACAGCCGATGGAGATAAACTCGAGACAAATTGTACATGCACAGCGACAAAATTGGAATCAATACAAACCCGATGTATATAATCCACCAGCGAAACGTGAACACAGCGGGAGTTTCAACACACACAACAGACCGCAACGATCTTATCAGCAGAACTTCAAGCAGCAGAGAGTAAATAACTCCCGACAACAACGCAGAGACGATGTCAGCAGTACATATGCAGAAGCAGATGAAACGGAATGTATGGTAAATAATAACATAAGAATAGATCATTTAAACTAGTAGACGGGTTGCCCTGCTTAAATTTAACTAGTACTATTTCTAAGAAAATTTATAAAATTCTTATTGATACTGGTGCAACCCATAATTACATTAATAGAAAATGCGATTCTAGCAAAAAAATTAAAATTAAACCTATAAAAATAAAAACAATGCATGGTTATTCTATGGTAGATACAAAGAAAGTAGTTAGGATATTAAAGAAAAATATAACATTTTTTGAATTAGAGGATATTCAGTCTTTTGATATGATATTAGGATATGAAGGACTTAAAGTTCTAAACGCGGAAATAAATTTCAGTAATATGACTCTAACTACCATAAGCAGTGTCGAATCTATTCAGAAAATTAATTACATAATTGGGGAAAATAATATTTATAAAGCAGACATAGATAGACTGATGAAGATTAATAACAGCATAGGACCGTTACCCTTTACAGATACTATAGAAGCAAGCATTAGGACGACCAATGATAATCCGGTTTATGTTAAACAATATCCATATCCCATAGCAGATAACGAATTCGTAAACAAAGAAATACAGAAACTCTTACATGACGATATAATAGAAAAAAGCCATAGTCCTTATAACAGTCCCATATGGACAGTACCTAAAAAAGGTTTGGACGAAAAAGGAAAACCAAAACGGCGCATGGTTGTTGATTTCCAAAAACTTAACGCTCACACTGTAACAGACAGATACCCCATTCCGGATGTCAACATGACAATTCAAAATTTAGGTAAAGCCAAGTACTTTACAACATTAGATTTGGAGTCAGGTTTCCACCAAATTAAAATCAAAACAGATGACAAAGAAAAAACAGCTTTTGCTATAAATGGCGCAAAATATCATTTTAAACGAATGCCTTTCGGGCTCAAAAATGCACCAAGCATATTTCAGAGATGCGTGGACGACATTTTGAGAGACTTTGTAGGTAAATTCGTACACGTTTACATTGATGACGTATTGATATATTCTTCATCTGAGGAAGAACATATACAGCACATAAGTCAAGTATTCGACGTACTCAATAAAGCCACATTAAAAATATCTGATGAGAAAAGTAAGTTTTTTCAAGAAGAAGTAGAATACTTAGGTCACATAATCAGACATGGTAGAATCACTACGAACCCTGAGAAAATAGCAGCTATAGAAAATTTTCCAGTCCCACAAACGGTAAAGGATTTGAGAGGATTTTTAGGTCTTACAGGTTACTATCGTAAGTTTATAAAAGGATACGCAAGCATAGCCAAGCCCCTGACATTATATTTACGAGGAGATAACGGTAAAGTAAACAAAAAACAAAGTAAAAATATTAAGTTAAATCTGAATGATTCAGCATTAGAAGCGATTAGAATTTTAAAAAATTATTTGAAAGAACAAGTCGAACTTTTTCAACCGGATTATAGTAAACCATTCGAGCTTACTACTGATGCATCCAACATAGCTATTGGAGCCGTACTAAGTCAGAATAAGCAACCTATACACTTCTTGTCAAGAACACTGAGTAAGACAGAAGAGAACTATAGCACAAACGAGAAAGAGCTATTAGCGATCATATGGTCCTTACAAAAACTCAGAAACTACATATATGGTATAGCAGACTTAACCATATATACCGATCACCAGAGCCTTATATATTCTGTATCAGGAAAAAATCCCAACACAAAGCTGAAACGTTGGAAGGGAATCATTGAAGACTTTGGAGCAAAATTAGTTTATAAACCAGGAAACCTAAATCTTGTAGCTGACGCATTATCACGTCAACGCATAAATACTTCTACCATAGAAACAGCACATTCAGCTGAAAGTTCTTCTAATGATATAATAAAAACTGTGAATCAGCCTTTTAATGCATACACTGCACAGTTCGAACTTATTGAAGATATAACAAATAATATCGAAACACAAATCTATTTTAGTAACAAAATAAGACTCATAATAAAGTTTAAGGACAAAGACTCTTTACTAAGGCAGATGAAAGAAGTTATACAACCCCAAAAGATTGTAGCTTTGCATACGAAATTTGAAAACATATACAAATATGGTGAAAACATAAAAAAAGAATTCCCACTAGTAAGATTTATATTCACACCAAGAAAACTTCAAGACGTGACAAATTTGGAGGAACAACTAAAACTTGTAAGGGTAACTCACGAAAGAGCACACCGAGGGTTACGTAACAATATACAAGAAATCATGATTCAGAGTCTTACATCGACCAAATAATTAAAGAAGATACAATGTACAAATTCGATAACATAGATACTTTAAAAAAACTAATTATTCCTTTTGAAGAAAAACCGATATTATCAACTATATACACAATTGTAACACTGATTGTTATTCTAGCATTTACGTACGTAATGATAAAAACTATACAATGTATAACAGATCGTCAAAAACAAAAAAAGATTGACGCATATAACAAAACTTATGAAAGAGAAATGTTAAAAATAGCGTCGAAAAATCGGGACGATTTCGTTTAACAAGGGGGGGAGTTAAGTATCCATAGCAAAACATATTGAGAAAAAAGATAACATTATTTGTATTCAATGATATCTTTAGTCTCTAGTACAGTCTTGCACACAACGCTACAATGATAACATATGTAAAAGAGATAATATCGTTTGTATACAATGTTGGAATATTATCTCTTCTTCATTATCAAGCAAGACGATTGTACGCTTGGGTCTCCTTGTAGATAGATAAGAAAAGTATATAAATACGACTGTATGATGAATTTATCAACAGTCTTATTGTAACTACATAGTAGCCTTAAGCTCCTTTTAGAATTAGTAAAAAGTATTTCAATAATAAAGGACATAGTTCCAAATAAATATTGTTTAATTTTAAAAGTAAGAAACAAGTGTTTTAATTCGCGCCGGCCACGTAAGGTCGCAACTCAAGGAGATTAGACGATCGGGGAAATGTTTCCTCAAAAGATCCATCGATGCTCGTGCTGTGTGGGCCGTGGCTCCATCTTGTTGAAACCACACATAACCAAGGTCCAGTTCATCGCGTTTTGGGATGAAAAATTCTTCAATCATCTCTCCGTAGCGAGCTGCATTCACCGTAACAGTGCGTTTTCGTTTTCTTCGAAAAAGTAAGGACCAATTATCCCTACTCTCGAAACAGCACACCAAACGGTGACACGTTCACAATGCAGTGGCGTCTGATGAATTTCACGTGGATTGCGATCACTCCAATGTCGCCTGCGGGATGGATGTTGCAGCGAGTACGGAAAGCACGTTGAGTGGAAATCATGGAACGACCGTTGGAAAAGAAAGCCACGCAGGCAAATGCGCGTTGCTCTTAGGTCCAATGCATGATGTCGACTTACTGCGGCGTAGATGAAACTTCAGGAAGTCCCATAAAAAATGAGACACTCTCCACCCACATCCGACCACTCCCCCCCGGTTGGTGCCAAAAACACAAATCAGCAAGTTTTCTTGCCGCACCCTGTATAAAGATAGAAGGATGCCAATAAATTTCCATTTTGTTTTATTTCAACGCACACCAGGCGAGTCAAGACAACAAAACGTTTTATTTTATTTCTATTTCTGTGTGTACTTACTTACTTACTTAACGGGCTCCCGACCCGTGGAGAGTCTCTGCCTGAGACACTGCAGCCTTCCATCCTCTGCGATCCCGGGCACGCTGCTTCCAGTTATCCAGACCAAGCGCTCTGGCATCCGCGATGGCTTGGTCTTGGAAACGGCGGTTCGGTCTTTCTTGTCGTCTCGAACCTGGCGGCTGGGATTCAAAGATTCTCTTATAGCATTATTGTCCATTCGCTCAATGTGACCGAGCCAATGTAGTCGACGTATTTTGGCCTTTTGGACTACATCCACATCTTGGTACAGCTCATAGAGTTCGCGGTTGTATCTTCTCCTCCATTCGCCCTCCTCGCACACAGGACCAAAAATCCGCCGAAGAATTTTTCTTTCGAAGGAGCCCAGTATCAGCTCTCCCTTCCTGCTTATCGTCCAGCACTCGGCGCCATAAAGCAGAACTGGCAGGATAAGGGTTCTGTAAAGCATACATTTTGTCCTTCGAGTTAGGAGTTTTGAACCCAATTGTTTTGCCAAACCGAAGTAGCAGCGGTTTCCTAGGGTAATTCTTCGCCGGATCTCCACTAGGATGTCATTTGTGGAGTTCATGTTTACTCCGAGGTAGATAAACTCCTTAACTACCTCGAAATTGTTGCTATCAATAGTGACGTTCTGTCCTAGGCGGTGGACAGATGCTGGTTTGTTTGTTGATAACATGTACTTGGTCTTGTCCTCCAACCAACGAATTTCGCTTGTTCTTCAATCGCCGTAAAAGCCTCTATCACGGCACGCTGGGAGCGACCGATGATGTCAATATGGTCTGCATACCCCAGCAGCTGGACGGATCTGTTGAATATGGTGCCTTCCGTGCTGACACCTGCCCTGCGCACTATCTGCTCCAACACGAGATTGAAGAAGTCACATGATAATGCGTCTCCTTGCCGAAATCCGGTGCATGTTTCGAATAGCTCGGAGGAACTACTTCCAAATTGCACGTTGCAGCGTGTGTTCTCCAGCGTCACGCTACATAGCTGGATCAGTTTTGCCGGGATCCCGAATTCGGCCATCGCCACATAAAGCTCCTGACGATGAATGCTATCATATGCGGCTTTGACGTCGATGAATAGGTGGTGAGTCTCGACTTGAAATTCATTGGTCTTTTCCAGGATTTGCCTCAGTGTGAAAATTTGGTCTATAGTCGAAGCCACACTGGTACGTGCCGATTAGTGTGTTGCAGAACGGCTTGAGACTTTCACACAGTACGTTGGATAGGATCTTGTATGCGACATTAAGCAGGGATATGCCTCGATAGTTCTTGCAAGACATAGGATCGCCTTTTTTGTAGATGGGGCATATGGAGCTGATAGTCCAGTCATCGGGCATACTTTCTTCCACCCATACTTGGTTGATGATTTGGTGCATGCGCCCTACCAAAACATCACCACCGTTTCTGAAGAGCCATCAGAGCCGGCGGCCTTGTTGTTCTTTAGCTTTTTTATTGCTAAGCCAACTTCTTCTATACTGGGTGGTGGAACTGGATCTTCATTGTTTCTGTGTGTATTGAAATAAAAAAACCTATTTTTAACTTCTGAATCAAATATGTACGTTTCGTTTGATCCGCTGTGTTTCCAGCCTAAGAAAATTCCATTTTTATGGTTTTTAAGTAGCTTTTTTTTTTTTTATAATTGACACGCGCTAAAGAGGTTATGACTACTCTTATAGTGCAACGTGATTTACACAGCGCGGGCATTAAGGAAATTGGGACAGAGAAGGTAGGAGATACCGATGCACATTGGTTTTAAATGTCTGCAAACTGCACTGAGGAGGAAAGACAGAGCCGGGCAAGGCATTCCACATTCGTGTTGTACGGCTTATGAACGAGTCTCTATATTTCATGGTACGTCCGAACCCGAAGATAGGCTGAATGGTAAACTGATGGGCATTCCTAGCAAGGCGAGTATTGCGGTTGAATTGCTGAAGGGGCGGAATGCAGCTGGCAATTTCATTTAAGCACTGTTTGTTAAAAAAGCGATAAAACAGTGTGAGACCTGAGACACGTAACGTTTCTTCGATGTTCAAGCGAATGAATAGAATTCGCGATATTCGTATCTCCGATTAGTTTCAACGCACGGTTTTGGATCCTATCCAGTAGGTGCAATATGGTTTTCGGCACACCAGACCAGATATGGGAATTGTACTCTAATTTGGGGCGAATGAACGCTTTATAAATTGTAGCCAGATCAGAAGGGGTAAAATATTTCTTGCACCGTTTGAGAAAACCTAGACTTTTCGCAGCATTCTTAGCGACTTCGTGTATGTGGTCATTCCAACGAAGGTTGTCATGAACGCACATACCGAGAATGGAAAGTCTTTCGGTTTCGGTGATGCAAGGGCCATTCATGGATAATGGCTGTAGGATCTGGTTCCGCTTTAGAGACAGCAGACAGCATTGTGTTTTTGAAGCATTAAATTCTACTCTATTGGCTGAACCCCATTTTAAAATGCTGTCTAGGTCGGAATTTAATGAGCTTAACATACGTTGCCGTTCCAGTTCTACGGCGGAAGAGCAGGGACGTGAGTCCTGGAAAGAATATGAGAAGCTAAGAGTGCTTTCATCAGCGAAGGAATGGATTGGATTAGAAGTTGCAGACAAGAGATCATTTATAAAAATGAGAAAGAGAGTCGGAGACAAAACGGAGCCTTGGGGGACACCAGCATTTATATGGTGAGTATCAGACTTGAAACCATCCAAAACAACTTGAATTGAACGGCCAGAAAGGTAGTTTCTAATCCATTGAACAAGAGACGCATCGATCCCATAAGCACGCATTTTCGACAAAAGAGCTTGGTGCCAAACTCTGTCAAATGCTTTTGAAATATCAAGCGCAACAATCTTCGATTCACCGAAGTGATGGAGAGATTGGTTCCACTTCTCGGTGAGATAAGTCATCAAATCACCAGTGGACCTGTTGCCACGAAAACCGTACTGCCGGTCATTGAGGAGTTTCCGAGATTCAAGATATTTCATAAGATGACGATTTATCAGCGTTTCCATGACCTTAGAAAGAATGGACGTAAGTGCTATGGGTCGGTAATTGGTGGGAGAAGAAGATTCGCCTTTTTTAGGGACGGGCTGGACAAATGCTGTTTTCCACCTTCTCGGGAAGAGTCCAGAAGAATAGGAGAGATGAAAAAGCTTACGCAGTGGTTTTGCCAGTGTGGAAGAACACCTCTTCAGAACGATGGGGGAGATACAGTCTGGACCAGCGGATTTATTTATGTTGAGATCATGTAGTACCCTTGCAACTGTGCGAGTGCGAAAATGGATTTGTCCCATGGTAAATTCGACGCTCTCGAGCACAGGTGGAGGCAAAGCGCAATCTGGGAGTACCGAGCTTTGTCTAAAGAGCTGACAGCTGGAGTGTCATTGTAAATGAGAGTGGGGATCGATGGAGAGGCCGAATTCTTAACATTTTTTACAAATGACCAAAAGTTTTTACTACCCTTGGGACATTGTAGTATTTTTTGCCTCAGCTTTTGGTCGTATGAGAATTTAACACGCTTTATGAGGGCATTGTAGTCATTCCTGGCTCGTTTGAACTTTTTTCGGTTTTCCTCAGATGGGTTGGCCTTGTAAGACCGCAAACTCAACTCCCTTAGTCTAATAGCCTCTTTACAGCTCGAGTCGTACCACGCGTTTTCTTTTGGTTTGATACTCTTTATCCTGTGAGGGATAAAGGATTTCATACCTAAGGTGATTATATTAGTTACCATATCAGCGGCGGCATCCACGTCGTTATCGAGGAAGCATAACGACCAGTTAAAACTCCTAAAGAAGCTGTTAAGTCCGCTCCAGTTGGCTTTCTCGTATTGCCATACGGTTCTTTTCGGAGTTTTTTCTTTAACTTTGTGGTCGGAGTACGAGAAATTAGCTGATATGGTACAGTGGTCTGACGAGCCTAGAGGCGATAATACTTCAATGGAGTATTTATTAGGGTGGGAGGTGAGAAACAATTCCTTCGGGTGTTGACTGTCCAGAATGTCGAAGCCAGTCAGAATTGTGAATATTGAAATCGCCCGCAATGACGATTTCAGTATGAGGGTACAAGGAAACAATTCTAGTTATGGAATCAGACAACACATCGAACTCGTTAAAAGTCGAGTTGCTGTCAAAATTAGGGCTTCTATAAAGAAAACAGTAATGAATTACTTGCCTACGGACATGGAATTTGAGCCATTTGAAATTAAATTCCGGGTTGGAACACTGGCCATAATCTTGAGGAACTTGGTAGGCTACATCATTACGCACATAAATGGCGAGACCTCGATGTAAGAAGAATAATGGCACTAAGCGATATTCAGGTAGATCAAATTCTGATGAGTCAGACTTTCCACCCACCTGGGTCTCACCCAGTGCCAAAACAGCTGGTTTGTGTTTGGAAACATGAGCGTACGCCGAAAAGAGATTCGATCGCAGCCCACGAATGTTGCACATGTCAACCCTAAAATTCCTCATCAGAACAGAAAACCGACACAAAAAAACACAACTCCGACGCTACAACTAAGCGCAGTTGTGAAGTGAAGATCCAAAGTTAAATTTTCCAAATCAAATTACCGTAGGTGTTATGCGGTTATGCCCATACGATAATCTCTTTTGGTCCACCAACAAAACCTTCACTTACAACCCGCTATCCGCCAGATGATGCTCTCACTCAGTCATTGCAAACCCTCAAATGAAAGCTAACTAAAATGTTCAGTTTTTTTCGTACCTATGGGAATTAAACTTTTTAAGTAGTTTCCTCTTTCTTGCGCATTCTGTTAAAAGCAAAACAAAAGAAAAAAAATTCTAAAAATGTAAAATTATCACTTTTATTAAAAAATATCGTAAGTAAAGTAATATAAACATATTTATCAGTACAATTTCAACCAACGAATCTTCATTAAACCATTAAAATGCTAAACAAATAAAAAACAATCCTACAATTTCGTATTTGGTAGTTCGGTGAATTCACTTGGAGGCAAACAACTAGAATAAACACATTGAAACATTTTCAAGGCAAAGGGACGACAGTAAACAAATAATTTGGACTTAAACTTAGAAAAAATTAAGTGAATAGAAAACAAGCAGGCGTGTTCGGGGAAATACCTATTTATTTTTTGAGTTCATTGCACGTTTTGTGAAACGGCCCAGAAACATTCCCAGAATGAAAACCATTCCCAAGCATGTACACAGTGTAACTAAAAAGAATTTCTTTGCCGGTGATGTGATGACTTGGCTCATTAACTGCTCCATGTTTTCTGGCGGAAGTGCTAGCACCTATCAAGGAAAAGTTTTTACATGTGCTTATTGTTAAATGTATGTGCTACAATCTGTACCGTGTCAGCGTTTTGAAACATTTCAATTCGGCGCCGAAGCTTATTGCGGCAATCTTCCTCCATGGCCTTCGATTGGTCTTGTAGGATAGTCTGAAGGCATTTTAACTCTGCGACAACAACAAAAAAAATCAAAATAATTTTAATACACATAAAAAATACTTACTTCTTCCATTGCCGCTCTTCACAACTGAACAATACCTGAGCAAGTCAACTGTGCAGGCTTCCTCGAGTATTGGGTCAACATGAATGTCTGCCTTTGCTTCTGCAATCAATGTGGCTACCTCAATCTTGCATTCGCGATTCACAATCTTCTGATTGAGAAATGCTGTCTTGAGGCACTCCTCAACAATCCCATGTTCCTCGATATCTCCTCGTGGTTTGCAAAGAACTTCGATTTCAGATTTACAAAAATTTTGCAGAAGCGGATTCAATTTATAATTCAAAGCCTGCTCGTGCAGGATGCTGTTCATTTTTATCTCGCATTTCTCCTCCAACCGCGCCTCGCGGAATTTCGCCTTTAAACATTCAATAACCTGAAATCGAGTATTAAAATAAATTACATGGGTGCACACATACTAGTGCTCGTAGCGCATTTGGTCTACGGCGAAAACTTCAAAGTCTATTTAGGTTTAGATAACACTTGAGTGATAAGTTACACTATGCGATGGGAATAAAGAGAGACGTATCAGCAACTACTGGTTTAGTTGTTGGCAATGATCCATAGAGCAATGAGTTTGACAGCATCTATTTGTTCGTTGTTGCTTTTAGTAATATTGATAACGATTATAATTACTCATGATGTGAACGGAATAGATAGGGACGTAATTACCGTGGACTTACCGGGGCAAGGTTTGATACAAGGTTCAAAAACAACGACCGCATGGACAAATCAGACAATTTTCCAGTTTCTTGGAGTCCCCTTTGCCGAATCTCCCAGCGGAGATTTGAGGTTTAAGGTACGTCTATGCGTGTGTTGATTGCGTTTATTTTATGGCCCTTTGTAGAAACCGGTAGAGCGGGCGCCTTGGAAGCACATCCATGATGCTACGAAATTCGGACTACGATGTCCAGTAATAACAACAATTAAGGAACTGTCGCCCGCACTGCTCGACAGGGACTTGGAGGATTGCCTCAACGTGTGTGTTTACACGAAAAACGTAAGTGGTTCTGTTTTCCGACAGTCATTCCGTTTAAATTAATACTACGAGTCTATGAAGGTCACAGCTAAGCGTCCGGTTATGTTTTATATTTACGGCGGTGGTTTTTATAACGGCTCGTCCTCGGATCACCCGCCCAAGTATTTACTGGAAAAGGACATAGTACTGGTTGTGACACAGTATCGTGTGGGAGCAGTGGGCTGGCTGTCTACGCAAACCGAAGAAATGCCAGGCAATAGCCCTGTTTTGGATGTGACTATGGCGCTGCAATGGGTGCAGAAATATATTTATGCGTTTGGTGGCGATCCAGCCGAAGTAACAATATTTAGTCAATCTGCTGGGGCTGCCGTCACTGGGATGCTTCTTCTAAGTCCCAAAACACCCTTGGGAATATTTAAGAGAGCAATTTTACAATCAGGCTCGATAGTAGCACCGTGGGCATTCAACACCCACCCTCTAAAGCAGACTGAGAGTATTTGCAAGAAATTGCATTGCAGTACCTGTGATTCTAGTGACGAAATCTACAGCTGTATGCGTGAGCTTAATATTTTGAAGATACTAGAGGCCACCGTTGACGTAAGTTGGCCAGAGCACAGAGCACCTGACTCTTGTCACTTACTATTCTTTATTTAGGACTCGTTTAGTTTATCTCTAAATGATTTTCATGGAGTGATGCCTCTTCCACCGGTGGAACTGTTAAGTAAATATGCGCTCTCGTATCCTATCCTGACAGGCGTCACGAAACACGATGGAACATTTGTTTTGGCTTGTAATGTATTTATTTATTGCTTTTGTTTGAAGTAACATTGTTCGTCTTAGCGTTTTACGATGCGGTGAAGGTGCTCGTTGGAAACGTAAGTCTTATAGCGCCAAGGGAATTTGCCGAGAAGCTGTTTGGTGCTGCAAATGAACCCGATATCAGTGGCCTCGCCAAGAATCTAATAACTGCACTTCTTTTCAATGCCACCGAGCTTGATGGTACCGATCACCATCAGCTTATTCCCGCTTACATCGATGTATGTTGCATGCGTTTTAATAATTTGTATATGCTTACGTTTTACGTTATTTAGCTCGCCAGTGATACTTTTATGAAATCGCCGGTTTTCACGTTCGCTAAACAGATGGCGAGGAAGAGCACAACATATCTGTATACATTTGATTACGAAGGCCAGTGGACTCGATTTGGTTATGAACTCGGAAATGCTCACTATCCATTTAACGGCGGAGCACATCATTCAAACGACAATATCTACGTCTTTTCAACGCACAATCTAAATGCGAGGGACACTGAAATGGCCAGAAAAATGGTAGACATTTGGACGTCTTTTGCTATAGATGGGGTGCCATTTACAAAAGAAGCACCGCTCATACAGCCGCTACAAGGTAAGTTGCTCCCTTTAATGATTGTACGTAAAGTTGACTGGTATTTTAGGCGAAACTGGCCCATACTTTCGTATTGACGAAACGATTTCTATTGGGGGTGATTTTCTTGAAGAGCTGCAAGCGACTGTGAATGATCCTGACAAGGAGAGGCTTATCAGACGTGAAATTGAATTTTAGCGTCTAGTATTGCTCATGTAACTCATAACATAACCAAATATAAGATGCAATTTATTATTTTCCATTTGTTTGTTGTTCTGCTCATTGAAATTTGAAATAAATCAATAAACAGCCGGCCAAAAGAGATCACCATATTGGAAGATGGTCTTATTTTTGCAAATGGCCGCCAATGTCAAAGCTGGTTTGACATTTGTGGACTAGACAGATGTAGAATACAAGTGAACAAGCCATGGAGCGATACACTTCTATTCTAGAATAGTAAGTGACCAGAGTCAGTTGCTAAACAATTCGTCTGTAGTGTTGGCGCAGCGCCGATTCCACGGCCGTCCGACATCGACTGCGCAAACACTGCGCCGTTTGGCCACCAACCTTGATGAGTATGGGACCACACGAGACGTTGCCAAGAGTGGCCGGCCCCGGAGTGCCCGTTGTGCCGAGAATATCGCCGCTGTTGACGAGGATGTCGATCTGTCGCCGGAACCATCGACCAGACGCCGTGCCTCGCAATTAGCCATCAGCCGGTCGTCCCTAAGGCGAGTTTTGGTCAAAGACTTGCGCATGTTCCCGTCCAGTCCGTGCATCAGCTGCTGCCTGTCGACCGCCAAACGCGTGTAACCTACGCAAAAGCCATCCTCAATCTCGAGGACGAAGTGGACGATTTTTCGACCAAAATCATAATGAGCGATGAGGCTCATTTCCACCTCAGCGGGTACATGAACAAGCAAAACTATCGCTTCTGGGGCACCGAAAATCCACGATTAATGCACGAGGAGCCATTACACCCGCTCGAAGTTACTGCATGGTGCGCTGTTCACGCTGGAGGAGTCATCGGGCCATTTTTTTCGAGAACGCCGCTGGTCAAACGACAACAGTGGACGATGCGCGCTATAGGGCCATGTTGACCGAGTTTTTTCTGCCGCAATTGGACGAATTAGGACTGGAGGACATGTGGTTTCAACAGGACGGAGCTACGGCACACACTGCGCGAGCCACAACCGATATTCTAAAGGCGGCGCCTCATCTCTCGTTTTGTCGATTTGATAGCCCGATTTAACCGTTCCAGACTTTTTTTTGTGGGGTTTTTTTGAAGTCCCGTGTTTACGTGAACAAGCCCGAGACCCTAGAAGCCCTCAAGGACAACATTCGACACGAGTGCGAGAATCTGTCGCCCGAAGTTCTCGCCGAAGTGATGAAAAATGCCATAAAACGAGCCCGTATGGCAATCATCTGTGACGGCGCCCATTTGGCCGATATCATCTTCTCGACTTGACCAATAAAATTCTAAAGGTTCAAGTAAACCTTATTAAAAAAAACAGAATCGAAGTTTTTCATTTAGACAAAAAATAAGAGCCAACCAACATCGGATGACTTCTTTTGGCCCAGAAGGAAAAGCCTTTGAAATGGAAATTTCCAAAAGTTGATAAATAAATGCATCAAAACAGACGAAAGAAAATGCGTTCCAAAGACAAACACTTGCGGATATGTCCTCACCTTCCAATTTTCAGTCCACCATATGAAATATAATTTTTATTTTGTACTTACTTTGCCATTCAACTCCTCGTTTGCCTTCGCTTGGGCAACAATATGTGAACAGAATTGATCGATATTTTTGCCACAAGCGAGTTGCAGCGAAGGATTGAAACGAAAATCTGTATTTTGTTCTATCATTCGGTTTACCACCACCAAGTGGCAACGCGTATCAAACTGCGGATCGTCCTTGTAGATCTTGAGACAGTCAAGCAAACGTGATGTGTCATAGCTCGGACAGAATTTGTAAGTCATTTCGCGACAGGTATTCACTAGTGTGTAATCAGTAGCGCTATCTCCAAGCTCGGATTTCTTTACCAGAAACATTGCATGGTGGCAAGAGTTCCCCAGGGCAGCAGTGTTAGCCGCAAGGCATTCTAATGCCTGCAATAGAATAGACAATAAACGTAGTCAGAGTCACATCGTAATTAAAAAAAAAAAAAACTAAAAATGAGGCGACGACAAAAACAAATTTACAAAGAAATGAACAAAATGAAACAACTTGCATTTTTCATCACCTGCCCAGGTCCAGTAGAATCACTGCAGAACTCGGAAAGTTCTTTCTTGCAGGCATTACCCAATTTGGGATCTAACACGATGCTTTCCCTTTGCTGATACAGCTGCGATTTCACCTGCTGGCGACATTCTTTTGGGATTGAGTGGCGCTGGCCTCTTATTGTGTCGTTTCTCATAACCTCACTCAAGCATGCTACGACATCATTTTTCGTTGTACTAGCAGCACAGAAACGAACAACATATGGCCGACAAGCTTCCTTAAACTTGTATGTAAAGTGATAGTTTTTCAAAGAAATTATTTGAAAGTGCTCAATGGCGGCACGACATTTTAGATCCTGCCGAAGGTCAGCGTCGTTCTTGTGAGATATCAAACAGTCCATCATGTCGCCTAAATAAATGGACAAAAATTACTGCAAATAAATTGGAAAAGCATTTTGATTTCACCTTCATCTCCCCGTTTTAGAATGTGCTCACAATGAGTGTTCATAGCATCGGAGCAAACGGACATAATAACAGGATTGAGTTCGATATGTCCCGCTTCTTCTTCTGTGTAACTTGTAACGGCAGTCTGTAAAAGAGTGTTATTTGTAAAAATTCAGCACTGTCCACAGGATAAACACACCTTGCAATTGGGTTGGAGCTTCTCGAGGTTCTCCTGGAGACAAAGCATTTCCTCGCCCTTTTTCGTCTTGTCAGAGCAAAATGTAGATAAATCTTCCAAACAAACGTCTTCTACTTCGGGAATCAGATCAACAGATATAGCACGTTGTCGCATCACACGTTTCACTTCCTTGTAGCACTCGTTGCGTAGAATAACTTTCTTATCATCACTGTAGGCGATCCGGTGGAGGCACGGCAATATGAGTGGGCCCCTTTCGGGATCCATCTGCACATCAGTCACATCGTCCCAAGACTTTTTCGCCCGACAGTATTTGATGGCATCTTCCTTACAGTTCTTGTACAGTTGCGGATCAAGCTTGAAATCTCGTGACACAAAGTACTGTATAAGCAGCAACGCTTGCTCACAGCCTAAAGTCATAACTTGCGTCCCAATGTGCTCCATCAGGCAGGTCATCACCCTGGCTTCTCCCCCGTCAGTGTCAGCACAGGCTACATCGACGACTGGTTTGCAGGCATGACGCAGCACCGGATCGACTCGCCAGTCTTCACCAACGTCCGACACCTTAATCAATTGCTCAACCGCCCTCTGACAAGTGGAGGTGACACGCCTATCCTTTCGTCGCTTCGGGCGTGCGTGATCCATTAGGCAGTGAATAATTTCACCACCAGCAGTAGCCTGAAAGAAGTCCATATCACCGCAGAACTTGGGAATATCGTCAGCGCAACCAATCAGAATTTCAGGGGACAATTGATAGTCGAGCATTAGCATCCGACGATGGTCATTTATTTCAATGCGGCACTCTTCGACAATTTTCGTTCCGTTCTTTATAACAGACTCCAGACATAAAAGAATCTGGGCCAAACGGACATTCTTATCCTCAGACACACCTCTCCTGCAGTGGTGCACACGAATATCATCTTTGCATGCTTTTGCCAAACCCCTACTCATGCGGTAGTCTTTGGCAAGCAATTTATCCCGTTGCACAATTTGTTCTCGGCATTTGCCTGACAGATCGGGATTGCTTTTATGCTTAACCAAACACTTGTACGCAGAACTGCTGCCAGTGTGCTCATTGGTACAAAAACGATGTAAATCGGTTTCACATATCTTAAAGAAGTTGTAGTCCACCTGTTTGGCTACGGAGCTCTTGCAAGTGGGGCTTAACCCATCTAGGGACTCTTGCAGGCAGGCAACAGTCTCCGCTTGTGATACATCCTTACGTTCAGAATTTACACGGCCGCAGCTAAGTTGGTTAATCTCTTTCTCGCAGGCAATGAAGAAATCACTTATAAAGCGATAGTCATTGAAAGCTACGTTGTGAATTCGTTGGATCATTATTTTGCATGGATCTAAGTGGTCAACCGTAGAAGACTTGTCCACCAGGCATGTTAGGAATGCCCCTTCGATTGAGTCTGCAGCGCCCACAGAATTATAACATTCGGCTAGCTCTCCTTCATGCTTGACACACAATTCATCAACTATTTGATGGACTGATTGGTCGGATAGCAATACTTTTGTGTGACTCCAAATGGAATGTTGGCACTTGTTGGTTAGTGATTCCAGTTGGTTCGATGGAAACGTCTCTATGCACTCGAGAATGGAAAGATCATCTGAAGACTTAACATGTCCACATAGATTTTGCAATTCCTGGCAAACAGGATCATCTAAGATTTTAACTTTGAAGTTACTGCTTACAGCGGCTCTGGGTAATCGGGAGTGCGGACTTGCGTTGTTTCTTACCGAATGCGATAAGGTAACAAATGCAAACAAAACGAAATATTGCAGCACATTCATTGCTTTAAAACTCACTGTGACTGGTTTATTCAAGAATGCATTTCATGTAATTCTAAGTGTGTATAAGATAAATGTTGTAAAAAACGATATCAATCACAGAATGCGAATAAAATTACTCGAATGTTGACGTGCCGTATTCATTTCTTTCAAATGATTTTGACAATTCACATTTCAGTGGTGAGGAGAACCTCAAGTGATGCCAAACCATTGTAAAATACTGTTGTCAGTTACTACCGGCAACAAAAGGCATAAAGCTTTGTTCGATGATGGCTCTAAATGCGCCCAGAACTTATGACAGTTACCTTGATTAAGTTCTAGTTGACCGGCGATTTTTTTGGGATAATGTTAGGTAGATATATCTAATTCATTACATTATATATCAGGAAGATGGTTTTCTATGAAATAAAAATCTAAAAATAATAAAATCAAGGTTTTGTTTGATCTTTCAGCTTCCTGTGAAATGTTTTTGTTTTTTTTTCAATTTAGAAAATTGATAATCGTTCCCTATTTTAATTTAAAAGTATTTAAAAGATAAATGAACAATTTATAACTGCAGTTTGGCAAAACCCTCTTATTAAATCCCACATTATGTCACAAAATATTCACCAATATTTTTTTAGTTTATGAAGGCAATTGACAAACGGTGCCGTGAAAAAAGGCAAAGCGACTCTTTGGAAAAGCGACATAAGGCCAAATTTAAGTACCTAGGTGTTTGGCAATACGACATCTTGGGAAGGCGACATAAGGCCTTCCCAAAGTGTCATAACGCAAACTGTTTCGAGACATGTAAGACCAAATATCTAGTGTTTTTAATATTTTTCAATAACAAAAACTGTTTTCTTTTTGCCGTTTAAATTCTGATTTAAATCGATCACAGATGGTAATTTCGTCTTACATATCTGTGGGAAAAAGAACAACATAAGTCGACTTATGTCAAAATTGAGTTAATGTTACGATCAGATTTCTGATCAGATGCTTGATCGTAACATTAGGTCTGTTCCTTTACTTTTGTAGTAAGAATAGAAAAGACTGTCAAAATGACTGTGGATAAATTCCCTCAGAGCCATTACGAAAAAGTTAGGGAACGTTTTATAGTAATTTATGAAAATGACTGATACATATTTCAAAAATTCAAAAAAAGTTGTAGGAAAAATAGTTAAAATATCGCATAAACTCGAAGAATTTGCTTATTTACTTATTTTGGCAATGAAAGTGATTCTTAATTAAACGAACTTCTTGTTCATGTATCTGGAAGAGTTTGTACTGATTGAACTACAAGCATTCGAGAAGAGGAAGCGATGCGGCATTTAAAATTTCGTGGAGATGTTTCTTCTTTCTTACATCTTGCAGGAAGGAAGAATTTCGTCCGGACTTTCAAAAGATTCTGAGGAGAACATTCAATTATATTTTTCTGCCTGTTGCTACCATTTTAATACGCAGGAAATCAAGACAAATGCACTCAAGGTATATGAATAGAAGGTAATATATTGCGCATCTGTCAAAATTTCAAATTTCAAAATGGCGGACCATTGTGACTAATTACTATGGCAAAGCATGTAATGTGATACCAAAAATGAAACTGAAACAATGTTTTTATTATGTAATTGTTTTATTTGTTTTCACACCATTTCTTAAGTGTAACAACAGCTGGTAGAGGATACGATTTCCTCAAAAGCAATCGATACGCTCGTGGACCTGATGCATGTATCGCAATTGCATTTGATATGTCTTCTTCCGACCATTTAACACGTTTGGCAGGGCATTCCAGGGGGGTTATTCCCAAATGCGCGGCGGATCGCTTTTAATGGCGGATTTGAATTTTTGTATTTCCAAAAGCGATTCGCTTTCCATTCGACCATATCATTGCATTGAAAGCGATAGGTGTTTAGGTGACGGATTGCTGGCGGATTGTTTACGGACCTAATAAAAATGTAAGCAACAATAAAAACAAGAAGTTTAAACATTTCTGTGCACAAAAAATATCTTATTAATTGAATTTATTATATACATATACTTTTTAATAAACGAGTCGCAAACATATTTCCGTACAACAATTTGCTGCACTTGTTGAATTTTTAGAAGATAACAGTGGACTAGCGAAGGGCATTCTTAATTCTTTGCATACGAATATAAACCGATTGAATAGATTTAATTATTTTTATTCAAAACAAAATCCGAAACTTTCACAATCAACAACAACAAGACAACAAAAAATTGTTGTGTCGGGAATCAGCTGTCAAATATTTGGAAAAATAAATGGAAAATTGGAAGTCAGAATGGAAATAACTGGAAAGCTTTGGGAAGGATAATTTTCGCCCCGTTCGCATTTGAGAATAAGCAAAAGCGAACACGGTCGAAATTAAGGTATCGCTTTTGATACGATCCGCCGCGCATTTGGGAATAACCCCCCAGCTTCCTGATTTGGCATTTTGTAAAAATCTTGTCCATAGATTTAATTATTTGTCCCTGCTTGTAATTTTTTTTTCTTAAGCTGATGATTTCAGACTGTAATCTTTGCTGTAATCTACCAAATGAATAATAATTAAAAAGAGAATACCTACATTATATTGCAAATGCGAAATCGCTTACTGTTCGTATGAAGCAGAATCGGTTTGAGTACTGGAATCAATAACTTTTCGTGGTGTATCTGATGAAATGTTTTTGATAATTTCGGACTTCAATCTACCAAACAAAAAACGAATAAAAATAAAAAATGTTGCATTTTAAATGGCTTCCTTACTGTTCGTCTGAGGGAGGGATAGAATCGCTTTTTTTACTGAAATCGTCTAAAGTTGATGCCAATTCCATAGTACATATTTCCACATTACTATCAGCTGCTATCTGTAGTGCGGAATTTGTAAAGACATTGTAGTTTGGTGGTTGTGGAAGGAACTTTCCCAATTCAACGACATTAGCTTGAATTTTATTCGCACTGTAACATAAAATCAACACATTAAACAACTCATGTCATTTAAAAATTTCGTGAAAATTTAAATGATACCTTTTTCGTTTTTTTAGTCTTTCGCTGCGAGGTGTTGAAGATTTGTCCTGTTTTTTCAGCGGCAAAAGAAGCGAAGGTACCACATTTGGTCTAAGGCGTTTCGCTTTAACTGCTATTCCCATTTGCAATAATAATGGATTCACTTTATGGTAATCATTTTGGGGCAAAATGATTTAAACAAATGCGAGCAGTATTTTTGTTAAATTTGTCACTTCGGCCACAGAAAAACACCCACTGCTTACACAGTTTTTTCTCTTTTGGAATCGAATGAAAACATATTTCCTTATTAAAACTTTTCTTTATATTGTTTACACTACACCCGTAAACTGCACACCGCATATTTTTAAATAAAATTGTTTAAAATCACCGTAGAAAATGAGAACCACAATTAATTTAAAGTAAACACCAGAGACAATACTGAGACCACCAACTTCGGCCGATTTCCCGTTACTTAGCCTACAAGCTATATTTTTCGGAGTGGTCACGATTTACTGCGCTAGTATTGATACATAGAAATTCGTATTGACAAATGTCACGTAACTTCAAAAATTCTGAGTCACCAATACACTCCCAAAAAATATGAGCCACTTCCGCTTTGGGCAAAGTGGCTTGCAGCGTTCATAGAAATTTATCAGTTAAATTTGAAATTGTTCGTTACGTGTGAATAATATTTTTTTTTGGGAAAAAGTGTACATTTGCTTAAAATATTTACGAAAAATTAAGAATGTATGTTGGTTGAGGGAAAATAAAAACATTTTGAACAAATTTTCCTTATTATTTAAGAATAATTTACACACGAAATCGAAGTTAATTTTATCCAAAAGCGGGAAATACACAACCATATTTGTCCCAATATATTTCTAGTATATAAAACATCTCCTTTAGATAGTTTTATTAACCACATAAATAAAATTATTCACCTTTAAAAAATTTGTAATAACTAACCAATGGCATTCAGTTATGGTAAAATGTGGTATTCCCGAACTCTTTCACATTTCCCCACGGCTGCCGAGGTTGGCAGCATTTATTTTTGTATTTTTTGTATGTTTTTGCATGTCATTCGGATTCATTCGGATTCCGAATTGATATAACACCGATAGGAATACAAAATGGCGAATTTGAAAAAAAACTGAGGGGGCCAGCGGCAAGAGGATTGTGAGTTGGGGGTCTCAGTATGGTTTGTCTATGGTAAACACACTAGATGTTGCTACGCTGTAGTCACAATTGCCCGCCATTTTTTGCGTTTTTGACAGATGCGCAGAACAGAACCAAAATAATTGCGCGGAGTATATTACCTTCTATTCATATACCTTGAAATGCACTCATCTGTCAAATAGGACAACAGATTTCAAATCAGCTGTTAATCGCAAGGTGACAGACAGCTTTTTCAATTCTTACACCAAGAAATTTGTTAAGTAGAAATTCGTAAGATTCTCAGTGGAGGGGTAATATCTTGCTCTCTCGATGACGCTCTCTTTTACGAATTTTTCAAGTTGGGATTGGGAAACGGCGTTGAGTAAAAATGCGTAATATTTAAAAGTAAAGGAACAGACCCACTAACTCAACATTAGCCTGTTCTATACGTCATATTTTATTCATTCAAATATCTCTTACAGCTCTTCTGAAAAGTGGTTAAAAATTACTTTTGCTGTTTTTTCCTTTTTGCCACAGATATTTACACCCATGTAATTTAAATATGTATAATAAAATATTATATACAATAATTTTGGGAGTGTTTTTTGAGCTTTGATCTCAGCAAAATAAAGTAAGATTTTTAGCGCGCGATTACAACAACTACTGTGAATTTCGAAGTGTCAAGTAGAAGCTCAAAAAACAAGCCTTATGTTTCTTACGCGTTGGCATTTTTAACACGAAAGCTTTTTTTTTAAATTATTACCTACTTAGTTTTTAAATTATCACCTTCTCAAATTCACATCGCATTAGGAAAAAAACTTTAAGCTGTTATTTGTGTCTCCACTTATAATCTGATCAGTATTAATATAGGTACTAGTTCATGCTTTCATTTTAATATACGTTATAGGTGAGACTTGAATAGAGCTCTTGCCAGTTGCCCTGCCCTGTTATGTACAAGTATACCCATACATATTACGCTTCAAACTTAAGCCCATCACAAGAGTGTAGGGCAATATGAAAAAAAAAACACAACCATCTTGCTACTACTGTAAACAGAGAGGTTTCATGCTTCTTTGAACGCTTACCCATGAATAAATAGGTGCCCTGAAAGTTTATAGTCGTTGTCGTCAATAATAGCCAATGCGACATCTACCTGCCACCACCGCATGTCAATTCTATAACAAAGCACCCTCGGCGAGTCACAATGTTTAGATTTCCTAATCAACCCAGTCAGGGTTCTGGAATTAATTTAAAGGATTTAGCTAATCAGAAACTGGCGTAGTTGTAGGGCTTCAGATTGACAGTTTTATAGAAGGAAAGAAATACTTTAGAAAATGGTCTGTCTGCATGTATACGATTCCATCTAATTTGATTTTGCATACACATTTGTATACGAGTATGTACGAACTTCCCTAGAAGTGTCAGTAGCTGTACCGTCAAGGGGTTATTCAGGTTGTTGTAATACTGGGTTTTGTTTTAACGATTAAAATGGTACCACGAGTACTGTTACTGTGAGTAGCTACTAATCCGATTAAAATCAAATAAAAGACAACTCAGCATGCCATAGTACTCGTAGCATTTAAATGACAGTTATTTCTATTCACCGATGCACACAATTGTTTCAATAATTATAAGATTCACTGAATATATAAAAATTTTACAGTAGGTACCAAATACCAATCCTTAACCTACACAATTTAAAGGAGCAGTAAATACATTCTTCTCCCAAAATGAAAACAAAAGACCTAATCCTTAATCATCACACCGTATGTTGCTTTCGACGTTCATGTTTGAGGCCTTTTTTGTAAGTTTCCTGTGTAGAGTGGGATACAGTGATCTGCCATAAGGCAAGAAGGATCGTAAAACAGATCAACGAAATAAGAATTTTTTTGTTTTCAATTAATGACGGATGGCACACGACCAAACATGCGCTGTTTTATTTTCATTATCCCTATATGCTGCTGAAAGGCTGCTTCGTTATGGAAATTTTGATTTTTAGTGTATTAAGTGCAAGTGTGACATGCGAAAAATATTACAAACAAAAAATTGCACCTATTAAAAAAAAAATGGAATTTTGAACATCTGTTGTTACCCCGGATACTAAAAAATTTCAAACCATAGGTACGAGTATACTGGCGGCACATTAGCATGAGAAACGGCCGATACGGGTCCTATTGGATGGATATGTGGTTTGTCTTTGTAAAGCAAGCAAAAACAGAAAAAACTGGATTTTTTTCTGAGTAAGTCGTTCAACCATAGATAGTGTAACCAGAAAATGTAAATTTAGGAGTCAGGTGAAGTTCACTACCGTTTGTAATTGGCTGGGACATGTATTATGATAATGCGAACTCATTCATTGGTCTTACATTCATTTTACTGTAGTTACGCAATGCATACAGTAAGTTTTGATAAGAGCTGAAGACTATTAGATGAGCAGAAGCGGTAGACGCCAATAAACTATAATTGAGTTGCTAACCAGCAGCCTCGGGAAGTAAAAACCACAGAGCTGGAGTGATAAAAGCATTGATACAGGAGTTTAGTTTGATACGTGGACCCATGGCTGCGTCGTAGAAACACAAACATTTCGCGTGGAACATGCCTGTCTGCCAGTACGAACTATACTGGTGGCTATAAAGATTGCACACCCTTTGGGTAAAGACAGTAAGGTTTTTGGAAGTGATAACTTCTTTAGGCGCGTTGAGCACTTTGATATGGGATAAAACCATTGAACTCGCGACACCAATGTTGTGTAACCAATGTTGCGACACCATTTCGTATATAAACATTTATTGGGCAAAACAATTCTCTTAACTCTTAAGTTGTCTGATCTGGCGGCCATAGACAAACCATACTGAGACCCCCAAGTCACAATCCTCTTGCCGCTGGCCCCCTCAGTTTTTTTTCAAATTCGCCATTTTGTATTCCTATCGGTGTTATGTCAATTGGGAATCCGTGTGACATGCAAAAACATACAAAAAAAATACAAAAATAAATGCTGCCAACCTCGGCAACTGTGTGGAAATGTGAAAGAGTTCGGGAATACCACTTTTTACCATAACTGAATGCCATTGGTTAGTAATTATAAATTTTTTGAAGGTGAATAATTTGATTTGTGTGGTTAATAAAACTATCTAAAGGAGATGTTTTACCTACTAGAAATATATTAGGACAAATATGGTTGTGTATTTCTCTCTTTTGGATATAATTAACTTCGATTTCGTGCGTATTTTTTTCTTAAATAATAAAGAAAATTTGTTCAAAATGTTTTTATTTTCCCTCAACCAACATACATTCTTAATTTTTCGTAAATATTTTAAGCAAATGTACACTTTTTCCTAAAAAAAAAATATTATTCACACGTAACGAACAATTTTAAATTTAACGGATAAAATTCTATGAACGCTGCAAGCCACTTTGCCTAAAGCGGAAGTGGCATAATGCAAGGTGCGAGTGTATTTGTTTTTGAAGTTACGTGACATTTGTCAATACGAATTTCTATGTAACAGTACAAGCGCACTTAGCATTTGCCACCCCATTGAAATATAGCTTGTAGGCTACGTAACGGGAAATCGGCCGAAGTTGGTGGTCTCAGTATTGTCTCTGCTGGCGGCATCGTTGCCAGCCACTTTTAACGAAAAAATGCTGAACTTGAAAAAAAAGATGCATTTTTTTAATAAAAGAATGCCTAAATAAGTTTCATTGGTATTCATTTCAAAGAACATCAATTAATTAAACTCCATAGTTCATGCATTTGTTAATCTACGTTTTTAGCAATAGATTGCAATTTTTGTGTATAAAATAGTCCATCCATCCATCCATCCACTCTACCTATTATTATTTCTGTAGTTTCTGTAGTAGTATATTTACCTCTTGCTGTTCACACACTCAACCAATCTTAACAAATGAAGTGTCAAAAATAAGAGATTTTTAATTTCTGTAGTAGTAGTTTATAATAATGAATAAGAAAACACTTCATTTAAAAGCATTTCCTGCACAGTAAAATATTGCCTGACGATTCAAAAAATACACGTAATTGTTGAAGTTTTCACTTCTGCGGCACTGTTTTTTTTTTAATAATTATGGTTGACAATTGTGTTAGCATCTTTTTCTACATTTCTTTAAAGCCCATATTTAAACTATTCAATAATCAGATGTTAATAATATGAAATTTATTTGATGTATAGTATCATATTTAAATTCACCTTCGTATTTAGCCATTTCACATACCTATACATTGTTTGATTTGGTTATAGTTGCCAGTACTCTGCTTTTAATCACCACTCACATTGTCGGACATTTTTTGAAGATGAAAGTTGTATAACCACAGGCCGAACGTTATCGCGAAAAAAGCATGCATTTCAAGATTTTCTTTTTGTGAACAATTTTCGAAGCAAAAAAGTGATCAATTTGTATCGACGATTGTCGCGTAGCATAATAATTGCGCCGAAAACAAAAGCGTGTTTTCGCTAATTTGATGTTATCGGACGCCGGTGTATGATCGATCGGCAATTTCAATGGTGAGGATAGCCTCTGTAGAGAAGACCGCCCTATGGCTTTTGATGCTGAAGGATTTTCGGAATTCCATCATTGAATTCAAGTGCATTTTGCCAGATTTTTTTTTTTCTTAAATCGTTAAATCGTTGATTTGGTCAAAAGGCCGGGGACTGCATCAATCAACGATGATCAATGATAGAGCCGTCGATTGTGTGATTTGTGCAGTGTGGCGGTGTATCATGAAAAGATATTTCCACCTGATGGGTAACGCTAACTATATACGTATAAACGTTTCCGCCTCTGAATGCTGCACATAGTGTTATCATTATATTACTACGTGAAAGGTTTCCGCTTTTTCCATTCTTTTAGTACTTATTATGAAATGAGGAGAATGAAACTTATGTCATTCGAAAGGTACTGTGCCATAGATGTGCACAGACAAATTATGGGTATACGCCGCCGTTAAGTCTGGTAAAATCACCTTCAAAATTCCCCATACAAAATGTTTATCAGTTAAATGCAAGCATTTTGGTGACATTACATTTTTCGCCGCCATATTGCCATAGCAACGTATAAAAATATATATCACCCTATGTCGTTTTCGATTTGGCAAAAAGATAAATTTTTTGAAAAAATAATTTAGTTTTTTTGATCTGAGGCACTTTTGAGAAATCTCGATTTTTTTGACACACAGATGGTGTCAGTTGTTTATCTTTGGAAGGATTGGTTTTTTAACTGAATTTATAATTTTTCGAATATGGAAACGATTTTTAATATTGGCCAACTCAATTTAAACAAGAATCAATAAAATTCGGATTAATTGTTCGGTTTGTCAGCAGAAAACTGAAATCTCAGATCAAAATCTGAAAAGCCAAATTGAAAACGATATTAGATTGGAACCTATTTTTGAAGGAATGCAGTTTGCCTTCGCCTTAAAGTAAGCAACAGTATGTAAAATTATTTTTATTCATGGGCAATATATCTGAGAGTTGTTGACAACCACTATAGGTCTGTTCCTTTACTTTTAATTCTTACGAATTTTTACTCAACGCCGTTTCCCAATCCCAACTTGAAAAATTCGTAAAAGAGAGCGTCATCGAGAGAGCAAGATATTACCCCTCCACTGAGAATCTTACGAATTTCTACTCAACAAATTTCTTGGTGTAAGAATTGAAAAAGCTGTCAGTCGCCTTGCAATTAACAGCTGATTTGAAATTTGTTGTCCTATTTGACAGATGAGTGCATTTGTCTTGATTTCCTGCGTATTAAAATGGTAGCAACAGGCAGAAAAATATAATTGAATGTTCTCCTCAGAATCTTTTGAAAGTCCGGACGAAATTCTTCCTTCCTGCAAGATGTAAGAAAGAAGAAACATCTCCACGAAATTTTGAATGCCGCATCGCTTCCTCTTCTCGAATGCTTGTAGTTCAATCAGTACAAACTCTTCCAGATACATGAACAAGAAGTTCGTTTAATTAAGAATCACTTTCATTGCCAAAATAAGTAAATAAGCAAATTCTTCGAGTTTATGCGATATTTTAACGATTTTTCCTACAACTTTTTTTGAATTTTTGAATTATGTATCAGTCATTTTCATAAATTACTACAAAAGCGTTCCCTAACTTTTTCGTAAATGTTTCTCTCTGGGAGAGAATTTATCCCCACCACTGCCATTTTGACAGTCTTTTCCATTCTAACTACAAAAGTAAAGGAACAGACCTCATGTTACTATTTAAATTTGATTTTTCGGCAAATATTTTGCTCTTAATTTTTGTTGCAGTGATGTATTAAAATGTTAAAAATTCATGAGCAAACCTTGTTTTCAAAGGGATGCATTTTTTCGGTATGTAGATGTCGCTTTTTTATAAATTAAAAACAACAAGATTGTGGTATGTTTTTTAGTATTAAAGAGTGACCCATAATTCACGAAAAAATTTTGATTTTTCATTATTTAATAGAACGTGATGTCGTGATAATAATGTGACAGCTGACATTTCGGGGCTAGTAAAAATGAAGCGCTACACGAAAGAACAACGCATTTTTATTGTTGAGCAATATTTTAAAAATAATGAAATTTTGTCATTGTCAGCTAAAGTCCGCAATTTTCGTACAAAATACGGCCGTGATTTTCATCATAATGGCTTCGTTAATCGTCAAAATTGTCGCATTTGGGGTTCAGAAAACCCACGAGTAATTGTTGAGAAACAAATGCATCCACAACGCGTGACTGGTTGGTGCATTTTTTGTGGCTGGAGTCAATATTGGACAATTCTTCTACGAAAAACACGGCTAGTCAGGCGGTAACGATTAATGGTGTTCGTTATCGAGACCCAGTTTTTAGTGTCTAAATTACACGACATTGATTTGACCAACATGTGTTTTTAACAAGATGGTGCCACATGCCACACAGCCAGAAGAACAATTTCTAATCATGCAATCGGCCGTTTTTGCGAACAGAATTGGCCATCCAGATCTTGCGATTTAACGCCATTGGAATTTTTTTTCTTTGGGGATTTTTAAAGTCAAAGGTCTATGCAAACAAGCCCTCGACCACCAACGCTTTGAAAGAGGAAATTGGGAGCTATATTAATAAAATTCAGCCACATTTATGCGAAACGAAATCATAGAAAATTTTGATAAAAGAGTTCGTACTTGCCAGCAAATCCGTGGCGGCCATTTATCCGATGTGCTATTCCTTACATAACTCGAATCTATAAATTAACAAACAATTTCAGGTTTATAATTAAAAATCTGTATTTTCTATCATATATGGGACACCCTTTACATACCTACTTATTAAAGTTAGAGTCGCTTCTCGATCACAAACTAAAGCAGGTAATATACCTGATTGATTGAGAAAAGTTGTCATCAACTCCAGGGAATATAAAAATACTGCGTTTATAAAAATAAAAACAACTGGTTTTAATGTATATTTATTTAAAGTACTCGGCTACTTACCTTCGTATTAATAAACAAATGTGCACAAGTTAGTTAGCTAGTAGACATCAGATAGCAAACAAAAATTTTTACGTAACTTCTGAATAACGAGTTGATAACTTTTACGCAGCGTTTATTAATACGGGGGTTATTAGTTCAGGTAAATGCAAAAGTAATATATAGGCACGAGTTCTGTATACATATTACCTACTTATCTGCGGTTATATAAATATCTACATTATATCTGAAGCGCGTTATGTACACATCTACCTATACGCATCACCTGAGCCCACATATTATTCTATGCCCAGTTCATTCTAAGACCCGAGTGTCAAATTACCCCTATGCGAACAGTTTAACATTTTTCCTTTAGTTGAATAGTACAATGCATGTCCTGCGCTGTTTCCTCGTGAATACAAATGTAGCGGCAAAAAGTCGTTTATCTTAAGAGCACACCTGTGTTTCATTTAATTATGTTTATGTGAATTTTTCATTATACAATAGGTTTGACGAAATCGAATCTGTATTTTAAATCTGTGAAGTTGCAAAGTACATTTTTTTCGATTTTGACATTTTAATGCAAAACGATTTAGGATGATCATAAATCTTTAAACTTAATTTAATCTGAGAATTTTACATGGCTTTCTGCTTTCATATGTAACACAGAACCCTACTAACTATCCATGCACATACGGTGGCGGATAAGCCACGTACTAAGAGTAGCCAATGCTAACGACCCCGAGCATTTGGAGGCCCCGCGCAGCAACACTCTCTGACTGCAAAAAAAAAGTCTAGTCAACCAGAAACGTCTTAATCACCTCACTTTAAGGATTATTGAATACGATTTACTTATAGAACTCGATACGAACTGTATTATTTATTAATTTGCCCGAACTAAATGCAGAAAAGTTTGTTTGGAACAGTTTTGTTTTGTATCTTTCACGTGGCCCCAAAGGAAGAAGTCGCGAGGTGTTAAACCACAAGATCTCGGTGGCCAATTGTGATCACGTCTTCGAGAGATTACACGGAAACTTGTCCCGTAAAAGATCAATGGTTTCGTTGCTTGTGTGGCACGTAGCGCCGTCTTGTTGAAAGTAAGAAAGTTGGTTAAGTTCTTGTTCTAACTGAACTTTATAATTAAGAACCAAGTCTTTATGCAAAATACTGTGTAATGACGTTCGTGGAATGCCCAATTCCAAAGAACGACGAGGAATGGACAAACCTGGGTTTTCTCCAACACTTTGGGCCACAGCAGCAATATTCTCAGTTGTTCTTAAGCGACGTGCGCGGGTTTAATTCTTCACATCACTAACTTGTCCCAACAGCTCGAATTTTTCCACCAATTTCTGTATTGCGGTCCGACAAGGTGCTTCACGACGACCAAAAACTGCTTTAGTTTTGCGAACTGTGGCTGCAAGATTTTCACCATTTTTGTAGTGAATTTTAATAATTTCAATGCGTTGTTGAAGCGTGTATCGTTCCATTTTTAGTAATGGCGTAGTTTCTACTTGTCAAATGTCAAAGAATAAAAGCTTCAAAAGTGACAGCTACCGAAATAGCTGGTCATTCAAAATAACACCTCTCATTGAAAAACCCTTTAATTAATACGAAAAACTTGACAACCTAAAGAAATCCACGGACCTCTTGATAGAATTTGCTATAGGTCCCCTCTGGTTTTATCCGACACTGTACACATATATACTGGCTGTCAAAGATCAAAGATGCGAGCAATTCGCAGTTCTATGTAGGAATGAAAACGACAATTGATATTTAGGCTTTTTAAATCTAAGTAATTAAAATAAATTATGTACTTACATTTCAAAACCTAACTTTTCCTTTTTATTGACCTTCTGAATAAAATTACACATTCGCACCTATACACATGCAAGACAATCCCGGGAAAACTCCAAAATTATTTAAACCGCACTCTTTTATCAATAGGTATACGAATCATCGCATCGACAGGTGTATCAGCATAAGAAAAAAGAGATCGGACCTCATGCGTTCAACATTTTGTTCTTTGTTTTCTCGTCATCAAAAACATAAAGAGGTACAAAAAAAAAAATAAAATAAAAATAACGCCGAAGATAAGCATAAGGGCATGCACAAAAGGAGACGAAATAAGGAAACGTTATTGTACCGGTTAACACATGGCACGAGCCAAACCGATTAACAACTGTATCATAAGGGAAGTGATACTTGCATAATATATTTTTTTTAATGATATAGTGCCACACATCTGCGCAATGTATTCATGTGAAATGATTTGTTAGTGGTTTTAATTTGGCTTTTTTGACTCAAGGCTAATGAAACTTTAACAATCTGGCTTTTTTTTTATTCAAATAAAAAGATTTTATGCATCTATTCTGGGAAAACAATTGTTCGCATTTTGGAAAAGCGGTTACAAAATATACGGATGTTGAGCATGGACTGCGCTCAAACTGGCTTAACAATTTTTTGGAATGAAATTACGCATTGTGACCTACAAATTGTTTAGGATGAAGAAAAAATAAATATAAGAG
Source organism: Cheilosia impressa (assembly GCA_948293265.1). Classification (NCBI taxonomy): domain Eukaryota; kingdom Metazoa; phylum Arthropoda; class Insecta; order Diptera; family Syrphidae; genus Cheilosia; species Cheilosia impressa. The sequence continues at coordinate 49,738,390 of OX411881.1, read as the reverse complement.
GGGCCCGACGTTCTTAATTTTAAAGATTCTACTTGCATCAGGCCTGTCACTCTCACGAATTCGTTATTTCGTTCACATTTTCCATTGGGGACGTTCAAGAATCTAGTTTAATAAGTCTGACAGCTCTCTCATTAAGTGTACCTCGGTTGGTTTCAGTTGACGTTTATGGAGGGGTAGCCGACGAATCTAGTCAAGAAATTCGTGACTGAGTAGGAGTACTAAGTTGACAGTACTGTGGCTGACGCAGAAAAAGTGACGTTTTAGTTTTAGCGTTCAGGTTACATCTCATCCAGACCAATCTAGTCGACTTAAGATAACTAGATTCTTAAATGCGGCCATTTTCTCGGCTCCCGGTAACTACGTTGGTCGTAGCAACCGCCGCCGCCCGAAGTGCGCAACAGAACTCGCTTTGCTCTCCACGGACTGTTTTTTGTTGAAAATCCATAAATATTTCTCTGCAAAAAAGAAAAGGGGTCTCTATTCGCGTAAATTCCCGAGCCAAACACTACAAATCTGTCAAACTCAAAAAATTGAGCAAAACTCTCTTAGAGAGCTGAAAATATGCGCAAAAGTACGTGGAACGCGGATAGACTTCGAGCTACTTTGAGCCACTTTCATCTTTGACATCTAATGCATATCAGAAATAAATATATAACGTATACCTTTTTGCAATATATGAAACGATCTAGGAGAACATTCCACCACCACCGACATTTTTTTATTTCTACAGATTTTATTATTCTGTGCAATTGATTTTTAAGACGGATTTTGGATTTGTTTCTTGGTAACTTTGTGCATTTGACATATTTATTAGCACTTGCCGGTTGAAATTCTCTGAGCTGTTTCGAGCCAAGAGAGGGGCTACTCGTTACTCGTTAGTTTGCTAATTTTCTCTTTTTCTGTCATTTTTTATGAGTACATGTAAGGACTTTGTGCGATTGCGTTCTATTTATATCGATTACGTTTTATTCGAACCGCGTACGCGAATGAACCTAATAAATGTAACAATGCAATTTTCAACAATATTCGTTATTTCCATAAAGACTCTAAAAATACAAAAGCATATTTGTAAATGAATTGTAAATATTATATTGTATATATAATATATTTTAAAACTATGTTTCGTTACTAAACAGAAGATTGAAGAGCGTCTGCAACGATTTCGCGGCAGGATTGACATTGGGTCGTATGAATAAAAATAGCATTTGCTTTGAGTAAAAGGTTTTAGCAAAGTAAAAGCCTTTAGCAAATGCTTTGAATCGGTATGAATAAAAAGCTAGTTCGCTGAAGTTAGTTCGGAAATTCGAACATAGCATCTACTTCCCTGTAGTACATGTCTTTACCATAGACAAACCATACTGAGACCCCCAACTCACAATCCTCTTGCCGCTGGCCCCCTCAGTTTTTTTTTCAAATTCGCCATTTTGTATTCCTATCGGTGTTCTGTCAATTGGGAATCCGTGTGACATGCAAAAACATACAAAAAAAATACAAAAATAAATGCTGCCAACCTCGGCAACCGTGGGGAAATGTGAAAGAGTTCGGGAATACCGCATTTTAGAATAACTGAATGCCGTTGGTTAGTTATTAAAAATTTGTTAAAGGTGAATAATTTTATTTGTGTGGTTAATAAAACTATCTAAAGGAAATGTTTTACATACTAGAAATATATATGGACAAATATGGTTGTGTATTTCTCTCTTTTGGATAAAATTAACTTCGATTTCGTGCGTATTTTTTTCTTAAATAATAAAGAAAATTTGCTCAAAATGTTTTTATTTTCCCTCAACCAACACACATTCTTAATTTTTCGTAAATATTTTTAGCAAATGTACACCTATTCCTAAAAAAAAATATTATCCACAAGTAACGAGCAATTTCAAATTTAACGGATAAAATTCTATGAACGCTGCAAGCCTCTTTGCCCAAAGCGGAAGTGGCATATGCAAGGTGCGAGTTTATTTGTGAGCCGGAATTTCTGAAGTTACGTGACATTTGTCAATACGAATTTCTATGTAACAATACAAGCGCACTTAGTATTTGCCACCCCATAGAAATATAGCTTGTAGGCTAAGTAACGGGAAATCGGCTAAGTTGGTGGTCTCAGTATTGTCTCTGGTCTTTGCCTTGCAATTTCTGTCAAATTTTACAAGTGGCAACTGTCCGGTGGTTCGTTTATTTTAAATTTATTTAAATTTTTTTTTTAAATTATCAAAAGCTCCAATTCCACCTGAAAACATAAATTTTATTTACCAAATCGCATGATGATGTTTGATTTCAATGTCAACAAGAGGTAAAACAGGCATAATGTGAAAACTTGTCGCATCCATGTTTTGTTTGGTTTTCCTGCACGAACAAATCTTAATTTTACTATTTATAAACAAAACATGGAAAATTCACAATACTTAAACTGTTTTATGTAAAAAATGTGCGTACAAAATATTTAGCAAAAGGTCAGAGTCAACTAATTAGCGGACTCAGAATTTGCATAGCATTTCCTTTGTCCGACAAGTTTTATTCATACCCATCTGAGTGAAAGGTCAGTGCCGCCGCTTTTCGAACATGTCAAAGGTTGAAACTAACTCAAATTGGTTTTTACTCATACGAAATGTAGCAAATGCTTCGATTTTGACATTTCTCTTGAAAAGCAATTGCTACGTTTTATTCATACGACCCAATATTTATAATTTTCTTCTCCATCAGCCACTGCTTGAGCTGCAGTTTAATGTTGTCAGAGCGAACTTTCATATGTCATCATGGCAGCATTACGATATTTGGTTGCACACACTGACATATGACGCATAAAATCACATTCGCATCTGGTAGGTACTGGAAAATAATGTCTTTAAAAACTGTTAAATTCTAACAACTGATCAAAATACAGTTTTCAGGTGTTTTTCCATTATCGGGAAAGAAAAATACGTCAGAAATAAAATTTTGTAAAAAAGACCTGAAATTTCGGAAAGATAGCCAGAAAATTCTGGGGCCAGATTCCGTATATCAACGATCGTCTTTGAAACTTTGAACACCAAAATAAGTAATATTCTGCTTTATTTTTTTTTTTGACAAACATCAGCTTTCATTGTATTTCTGTAAAATGAACTGGATTAAGCTCCCAAACTTGTAATTTTAGCACTAGGTTGCTGTTTTGGAGGTCTACCGTTTCGACGACAATCGTCTGAAAAGTTACGGAATGAGTGCGCTGGCTTTTCTTTCTAGAAATAGAAAATCTTCCGCCGTTTTTTCAAAAAAAGAAAAAACTGGTGTAAATTCTGGCAGCCCATTTCCTCCAGGAAATGTTATACTTATACCTTAAACGGACACTAAGTATAGCCCAATACTTGTCCTCGCTATTCTTCGATATTTAGTACCTTATTTGCAGTTTATTTTAGATTGCACATCTCTATTTGTTTTTGCGACGCCTTTCAACCAAAACAGACACATGTCCTAAACAAGCGGTTTTTTTCTTTCTCGATTGCGCAGCCGATGCGTTTTTGCTGTTGTTAGGGTAGGTACCTACTACCTAGTAAGAAATTAATTTTATTTCGCCTGAAATTTGTCCACGCTTAATGGTCGATGAAATGACCGATTTTTGCCATGGCTCTTCGTCAAAGTCGTAGAGTGATCGGATTATTGTCCAACGATCTATTCGTTTTTTGAAGAAATAAAATTTGTAGAAATAAAAAGCGAAACACTTTTTGCAGATGCGCATCGTTCAAAGAGCACCAAAAAATCTTTTGCACGGAATTTGACTAAATTAGAGGAAACTTTTTGAAAAAAATGCTCATCTGCTCATCAACTGTCATCAACAAGAAACGTTAAAAATCAGTCTGTTTTAAAATTTGATTTATTCAGTTTAATAAATAACTTACAAAATGTTCATGCATATTTTTCATTCTTACATTCTCTTAACAAGAGGAAACTGGATTCAACCTACAAGGCAATAACTTACGAAGATTAACTACATAATAACATAACCATCTAAATAAATACTTCAATCGCTTAAATATCTTAAAATAACTTAACATCTTTACAACATCCCATAACTTATGCATATATGTTAAAAATGAAGACATGCGTAAAAAAATATCTTTGGTCTTATTAGCTGTTCTGTCTCATTTGATTAAGTTAAATACAAAGAAAATTATAATGAAACCAAAAAAAAAAAACATTTAAACGTACGTAAGACTAGACAAAATTATTTAAAAAAAAAGGCCCAACAGAGGCATACAACTACGCCTTGCATGCAACGGTATAATACTTAAACTTAGATAATGTCAAAGGCATGAAACTAACCTCATACCACGCTGGTTTTATTGATAACAAAGTCACAAAGTCATATATGAGATGGGCCCTTATATAAACGTAAATAACTGCTATAAACTATTTACATTTTTCAGTGCAAAACTTTGGTTTTAAAGACTAACAGTAAAAGTCAAAAAGTATAATTATATAAAAATGCTTAAGTGCTGAATTCGGCCATTAGCAGCTGCTGGACACTTCCATTTTAGTTATTGATGGACTCTCCTCCCCGTGACGATTCTCTCGGTGGCGTCTTAAGTCGACTTTCCGCTGAAACGATTGATCACAGAGTCCACATGCGAACGGCTTATATCCTGTATGTTTTCGCATGTGGGTGATGAGGTTTGAACTCTGGCTGAATGCTTTTAAACAGACCGTGCATTTGTGAGGTTTTTCTCCTGCAATCAATATAGAAATGGAAAATCAAGTTAATGAAATTGTTTTAACTTCTGTTGCATATGGGAAGGTACTGTACAGGTACACATGCAATCGCATTTATGTGTATGTACAACCAATTAAGCAAATTAAATCAGATAACCATAATTAATTATTGTTAGAATGCTCATGTGCTCATGGTGTGCGGTGCATTGATTGACTTTTCTATCACCGACAGCAAGCACAAACACATTTACTTATAGTCATTGGTAATGTAAGGACATTTCAACGAGTTTTATTAGCGGAACAATTTGAATTATGAAATTCTGTTTGATTAAGCTAAATGCAACGCCAATCGATGAAGATATCTAGTAAAAGTTTACCTGTATGTATGTAGGTGTGTTTTTTCATGTCAGATTTTTGATGGAATCGTTTTCCGCAGTATTGACAGGGATATGGCCGAGTATCGCTGTGTATTAGTAGATGAGTCGAAAGGGTTGATGAGCGTTTAAAGGTTTTGCCACATTGCTTGCACTGAAAAAGTAAAAAAAAAAACTAGAATGTGGTTTAACGTCATTTAAAATATTTTTTTTTTTAATTAATTTCGTAAATTGACTTCACTCCGGGTGTAAATCAGGTTTAAGTTAATTTTACACCCAACAATTTAAATCTGTATCCACAATATTCACTCAAAACATGCATTAAACCCGCTGGATTTAAAACAGATCTTAACGCGGATTTAAAACAGTTTAAGCCGATTTTTAACCTAGGTACTTAATGTCAAATTTAACAAAAAATTACATTTGTTCCTTACTTTTAAATTCATTTGATTTGTGCCCAGTTTTCTTTTAAGATGCATTTATTATGCCGAAAAAATATGAATAAACGCAAGCAGACAACATTTACGAAAATCACGAAAGTTTCCATAAAGTGTATGAAGTAGAAAACGAGGATCTGTAGTTGGAAGCGAATGAATGAAATAATTAATGTTTTAAAAAACACACTAAGTACATGAAGATTTTTTGTATACCTATTCTTGATTTTATTGTTCACGAGCATGTTATTCTCGCCTTTTACTTAGTTGAGACGCATTTGGCGGAGGTGATTTGATTTCATTCACGTGTTGTGCCAGCGCAAAAATGGCTCCTATTTTTCAGCCGGAAATATTTCCGAAAATCCACCAAATAGTATGCCGTCCGAACCCACTAGACCAATTTTTTTTTACCTTTTTTGCTATTCTGTATTTTATATTTCCCTTTTCTACTTTTGTTATTTCCTACGAAGGAATGTCAATGTAATGAAATTGAGTTTTAACCCGGGTTAAAGTTCTTAAACTGTTCTCCGGAGTGCAGCTTAAATCCAATCGGATTAAGTTTAAAAAACTGGGTTCGGGTTAAACGACAGAATTTTATGGACTTAGTTTTTGGGTTAAACTCACTTAAATCCGGGTGGCAGTTTTTACCCGGATTAAAGTGACTGAAAAATATGACCGTAAGCCACGATGAAAAATATGTATTCGCTTTTATAATAACACAGCTGAAAATAAGATCAACTGATTTCTTAGTGCGGTGGACTACTGAGGAAGAGGTCTCAGGTTTGACCCCTAGAAAAATGCAAATACATAACTAAAGGCTTTTTCTACTGCGTGAACATTTGATGACTATATATCTTGCGAATCATAAGCCTAGGATTCTATATGAATGGACGGGCTAAGCCAACTATTTAGCCTGGGCGCTCATTCCGTAACTTTTCAGATGATTGCCGTCGAAACGATAGGCCTCCAAATTTAGCAACTAAGGGCTACAAGCTTGAGAGCTTAATCCAGTTAATATTTGTTGAATATAATGAAAGCTGACGTTTGTCAAAAGATTGGAGCAGAATATGACCTATTTTGGTAATCAAATTGAAATACGGAATCTGTCCCCTTTAACAATTATTTAGAATGAACAAAACATTCGATAAGCTTCAACATTTTTAGGTCAGTTATACATAACTCTTTCTACATCGGTAATCGATAAAATGCAGACATCAGTGTGACCAGTTCAATATATGAAATCATGCTAAGTTCAGCAGTAGCATATTTTGTATAAAAAGTGCTAAAAATCATGCTGAATATTTTTTAAAATCGAAACCTGCTAAAAATCCAAAAACACAAAAATATCATTTAACAAAAATCACTTGAGCCGATTTGAAAAAAAAATTTCATTCAATTCAGTTGAATGCGTTGAATGGCTGTGTTCAGTGTTCACTGTCAAATGAGAATTATTGAAATGGCTTGTTCACACTAGTGTAGTTTTCGATTTGGCAAAAAGATCTTCTTTTTTTATTTACCGCTGAAAGGATTGCTTTTTTAACTGAATTATTAATATTTCGCGTGTGAAAACGATTGTTTATATTAAATTATTCCGAAATGCGTTATTTTAATGTGTGAAAAACAGAACAAGTTTTGAATGGGGTGTGCAGAGACCACCTGCGCACCTTTAAATAAACGTCACTGTATCTAACCTATCGTATTTGTACGTGTATAAACACATGAAACAGATTCACTAAACGTATATGATTTGAAATTTGCGTCGACAATTATTCAGTTGTCTGAATAAAACAGATCTGTACACAACAGTAGAACAATGGTTCCATCCGAAATCACATTGCATTCAAGCAAAACACAAACAAAAAATCTATGGATATAGAAAGCTGAATCAATATTAATCTAGAACTGGAATATGAATATGATACAGATTTCAAAAATACGCCTATGCAAACTTGAACCTTAGAGCAATTCTTTGTAGTAATTGATACAGTTGTCTAACACGCCCCAGGTTCCAGGAGGATACCTACCGCCGATCTACATCTTCTGTGTATATTTTTAATATATAGGTAGAAGTTCGACGAAGGTAAATTTTAAAACATTGTGACGATGTACCTTCGTTATGTGGCGTGTGGGTGTGGGTATATTTATACAACTATTTTAGAAAAAGAGTACAACAAGTAAAGTCAATGTCTGCTCGGCACGTTGACACAAGTGACGCTGCAAAGTGTTTTGTTTGTCAACTTGGTTTCTTAGCCATTCGTTGTTGGGGTCGGGATTAGGTTGATCTCTGCTATTGTTTCTGTTTGTTTTTCTCTTTGTACCTACTTCGGTTCGCTACTGTGCTGATGATGTGTTTGCGGCCTTAGTTAAATACTAATTAAGAAATTATTGTTGCAGTACAACAATCGGCTGTTAATGCTTTCTATTTACTGGGATTTCCACTTCCGATATGATTCATCTGTGAATGTTGTGTTCCGTTTCTTGTCTAGGTATGTGTTTCAATTGGCTTGGTAAATCAGATTGCTTGTAAAAACCAGAGCTCAAAGGTAAGGAAATAAACAAATATGTTGAGGTTAGGTATGAATTTGCAATTAAAAAAAATATATCTCAATGTTGGAGCAAATGCATTTTTTTTTGTTTCTTTTTCTCAATAAAGTAACAATTAAATTCCGTTACCGACGGTGTAGTTTTTCTAATATTTTTAAAATGTCGCACAAACTCTGAAATCCTGTCGTTTTCTTTTACTTTACAATTGATAAAAACATCGAGTAAACGTCTATTTTTATTGTAATTTGTTACTGTCTTTGTCAGATAAAATACTATTTGAGTCTCTTTAAATTTGGAAATGATTAGAATAATTTTCAATTTGTTTTCTGATTTCAATCCCCCATATTAATAAACAAATGCGCACAACTTAGTTAGTAGTATACAAATATTTGACGTAACTTCTTTATAACGAGTTGATAACTTTTACGCAGCGTTTATTCATACGGGGAAAGGTCTTTTGCGCCACGAAAAACAATTTAAAACATTATATTTAAAAAAAAGAAATATGTTGGGCCTTATCGTTATTTCCACCTAAAAGAATTTCATTACCAAGTCGATCCTGATTTCAAGAAAAATAATATCAGAAATTATAGCAAAATCAAAACCTTTGTTTGCTTTTTTTCGTAACGAAAACGACAAAAAAGTGACGCAGTAGACAATATTTGCCAAAATTAATTTATTTCGCTATAAAAACTTGAAGGATATTTCTTAAAACATCTGAATTTACTTAAAAAAAGATTATAAAAACGAAAAGCATTCAAAAAGGGACTTTTTATGTCCAAAATATGTCCATTTATAAAAATCCCCGACTTCCTCTTATTTTTAAATTTCGACTTGAAAGCTTGCAATAATCTCATTACAATTTACGTCAACTAACTCATTTTTAAAAGTTTTATATGAGGTTTTTGGACCTTCACTTTAAAAATGTGACGCTGATGACTTGTGACAATTCACACTGATCACAGTAATAGGTCTATTCGCGTGCTTTCCGGAGCTACTACAAATCTGTCAAACTCAAAAAATTGAGCAAAACTCTCTCGGAGAGCTGAAAATATGCGCAAAAGTCGTGGAGTCTATCCACTACTGGCTACTTTGAGCCACTTTCATCTTTGACATCTAATCCATATCAGAAATAAATATACAACTTATACCTTTTTGCAACATATGAAACGATCTAAGTAAGAGAACAATCGACCACCACCGACATTTTTTTATTTCTACAGATTTTATTATTCTGTGCAATTGATTTTTAAGGCGGATTTTGATTTTGTTTCTTGGTAACTTTGTCAATTTGACATATTTATCAGCACATGCCGGCTGAAATTCTCTGAGCTGTTTCGAGCCAAGAGAGGAGCTACTCGTTACTCGTTAGTTTGCTAATTTTCTCTTTTTCTGTCATTTTTTATGAGTACATGTATAGACTTTGTCCGATTGCGATCGATCTATATCGATTGCTTTCGCTTCAAACCGCATACGCGAACGAACCTAACTTATTGTTAATACAATATAATACACACAATAATTATTTATATTTAATAGCTCGCCGTTTACTTTTCCTTCTTTTTGAAATATGTACTTCTAAACAGGGGGCAGATTCCGTATATAAACGATATCGATTTTGCAACTTTGATTACCAAAATAAATAAAAATCTGTTAGATTTTTTTTTGACAAACGTCAGCTTTCAATATATTTGTGAAAAATTATCTGGATTAAGCTCTCAAACTTATAATTTTAGCACTTAGTTGCTGGTTCTTGAGGTCTATCTATAAGTTACGGAATGAGTGTAATTTTTTAATGATTTGATATAAAAACATGACACTAATGACTTGCAATAAGCAAACGGACCATTTATTCATTCAACAGCTGACGTAACTGACTATTTTCCCCCGTTTGACATTTTCCGCTATGCTTACTGTGTGAAATTTTTTCTTAGCAATATATAAAGCAGGTATACGCTTCTTGTTGAAAGAAAACGTTGTCCAGATCAATACCATCCAACTCCGACCACAATACGGTGTAATGACGTTTGTGGAATGCCCAATTCTAAAGAACGAAGAGGAATGGACAAACGTGGGTTTTCTTCAACACTTTGGGCTACAGCAGCAATATTCTCAGTTGTTCTTGAGCGACGTGCACGGGTTTTATTCTTCACAACACTAACTTGTCCCAACAGCTCGAATTTTTCCACCCATTTCTGTATTGCGGTCCGACAAGGTGCTTCACGACGACCAAAAACTGCTTTAGTTTTGCGAACTGTGACTGCAAGATTTTCACCATTTTTGTAGTGAATTTTAATAATTTCAATGCGTTATTGAAGCGTGTATCGTTCCATTTTTAGTAATGGCGTAGTTTCTGCTTGTCAAATGTCAAAGAATAAAAGCTTCAAAAGTGGCAGCTACCGAAATAGCGGGGCATTCACAATAACACCTCTGATTGGAAAAGCCTTTACTATTAAAGAACACATAAATCTTGTTTATTAAATGTGACAACACTCTTAGGCAGATCCAGAAGCTATTGATATTTAATCGGAAAATTCAAATTACTGCGCTGGGGACAAAAGCCAGTTCGTACAAAATCATTTATAAATAGTTCAAAACTGTTAAAATTAAAGTGAAACAAATCTATTTCAAGCTATGCTAATTTATTGCCAATAAATACACATAACAAATTTTTAAATAAATGCGTTTTTATAAAGCAAGGGGACATCTTTTTGCAACACTTAAAAAAACGGCCCATGTACAGAAAAAAAGCCTTAATGTCCAAACCTTCATACAAATTTGGTAGAGGCATAGGTACCCATATGTTTGAACATATGGACAAAACGCTGTCATTATGACAGAAAAAAAATTCGTATGCACACAAATATATCCCATAAGGGGAAGAGAAGCCCTTCAACCGTGTCAGGTTTCATCTCAATCCAACGCAATAAGTGAATGCAGTCAATAACGGTTAAAGCTGTTTATAGGGTCAACATATTATGAGTGTGGGATAATTTATTTTTTTTTAGTCCTGCCTGTCGTGCGCGACAGCCTTCTCTGTCGTGTGCCTTTGTTTTTTATGCTGTTAATTAAATGATAATTGTCTGTGTGTTTAGCATAACATATAATCCCGCCCACGATGCAACTTCTTCTTTTGTTTTTCTATCAAACAATCCATGTCATCGTTTTAATCCTATAAGGGGTAATAATTATAGATCGAGAAGCAATATGGAACGCTGCATAGTATAAAACGCAAACTGTGGAATACAATAAGTGCCATTTGCACGAAATATATCAATTAAAATGAAAATCGCTGTCCTCACTCGACCCTCTTTTAATTGGGACAATGATTTTGTGTGCCTTTGTTTTAAGGGTCTTGCTAATAAAATGTTTATTGGACATTAATAACGACAATTCTATACGAATTATGAAAGTGTTTTCAATTTGTTTAATTTTACTTCTCCGCACACGCAAGGGCTCTCACAGACGGACTGTTACGTAGGTATTGCAAAAAGGGGGGGGACTTTCGTGCCCAGAGTGTTTGTAATAAATTAATTAATAAACCCTTTGAGGGACTGGCACTGGGGTGGACATTATAGATAGAGATAGTAAGTTTAGTATTTTGATTCGGTTTGGCTTACCTGGAAATTACGGTGTCCTCGTCTTTCTTCCTCCTTGAGCGACATAGTGTTTGGGGAATTCACAACTGATGCAGTCGAATCTGGGTGCTGTTCGTGGAGCAAATCCTTTTCAAATTTCACACTAAGATCAAATGCACTTTTATTACTTTCATAAATGGGATTGCTCGCGTTCAAGTTATTGTTGTTAGCCGTATTATGGTTGTTATTGTTGGTTAGCTGAAATATTTCGTTGCGATTTTTGCGCATCATTTCGCGATCACGTTGAGTATTTGGTTTTTGCAATTGTCGCGAAAGGAACTGCATCTGGGGATAGATATTTTGTTGGCCGTAATTTAGTGTAGTTGATTCAGCGGAATTGGGACACGCGTCAGCTGATGATGTGATGATGTTTGAAATCTGATGCGTACGGTGTTTGTAGTATTTAAACTTTTTCGCAATAGGATCCATATTTGTTGTGGGAGAGCTTACCGACTCCTTCTCACACATGCTTGCTGGCGACCATATTATAGAAGACTGGAAGAGTTTTTTCGGACTTCTGGCACTCGTGTGATCACCCACCAATGCACTCGGCCCCATCAGGTAGTTCATGTCATATTGATGCGCAGGTGAGTCAGGTTTTATCTTCGTCGACAGATTCAGGGGCATCTCCTCACTTATATAGGTAGTTAGATCTTCTTTCTCGGGAGTAAGGGTGTAGTCTCTGTCTCTTACATTAACATTAATAGGCGAATTTGGTGTAGTTGGAGTTGGAGTTGGTGTCGCCAAACTGGACGCAGTTGGGAAAAAAAACTGCGGCCAAAGCAGAGCGCTTGAGTACAATAAGGGATTGTACAGAAACGGTAGGTCTAGTTGAAGAAGGATCCATTCTTAGTTTCTATTTATATTTATTGCACTGCTTAGGAATTCTTACCTCGGCTGTTTAGTTTGTGGCCAGCTGACGCTAGGGCTGTGCTGAATGCTGACGCTCGTTGGATCCATTGCTTTGAAGATGTAATGCTCATGTCAAGAACCGTGTTGAATGAGGCTATTTGGCTTTGTTGTGATTGTGGTGATGGCGGTGGGGATAGGTGATCCATTTTATCTGTTTATAATGAAACAAAATGTAGCCTTGGTAACCATATGTATATAAAGTTTATTAAACAGATATTTTCTTGTTTGGTTTAGATAAGAGTAGCTAGTACATAATATGGTATATGAATACGGTGACCATTCGTTCTATTTTTGAGAGGACAGTCCTCTTTTTCCGTACTATGTTCTCTCTGATTTTTACTAAAAGAAAACAATACACTTTCCTCTTTTTTCCCTAAAGACCATCCTCCTATTTGTAGGTACCTTCTCAATTCCTACAAAGCTGGCCAAGGACAACATTCGACACGAGTGCGAGAATCTGTCGCTCGAAGTTCTCGCCGAAGTGATGGAAAATGCCATAAAACGAGCCCGTATGGCAATCAATTGTGACGGCGCCCATTTGGCCGATATAATATTCTCGACTTGACTAATAAAATTCTTAAAGTTCAAATAAACATAATCCAAAAACTAAATCGAAGTTCTTCATTTAGAAAAAAATGAGAGCCAAACAACATCGGATGACTTTTATTGGCCCACCTTGTATTTTGATTTTAAAAGACTTCTTTTATAAAACCTACAAAAACCAACAAATTTTTATAGTTCCAATGTGCTTGAACCATTTGTTGACTGTTTTGCTTAAAAAATGTCCTCTTTTATGTGATTGAAAAAATTGGTCACCTTATATAGGTACGACCCAAGTCCAACAATTTTTTATCGGGGCAAATAAAGTGGGTATAGTTTCGTTGGTCTTAATATTTAGTAAAGGTGTAACGTATATTTTATTCCAATATACATATCTTAACCTGGGGCTGAATCCCCAAAGGTCACTTTTTTCAAAGCAGTAGACATCTTGATTTTCTTTTTTGACATGAGATCAATCCTTATCTGGATTCACATTCATATCCGAATGAACATATATCATAGCAAGTGAACTCAATCTTGCATTCCCCATAACACTTCGGAATACTGTTTTAGTCCTTTTCATAGTTGGAAAGGTTCTTAAATACCTCACTGAAAGCGTGGCCAAAACCGTAAGCAAGAAATTTATACCTCTAAAGTAAGTCTTGTCGCATATATCAAGCACTTTTTAAACATCGGCAGAAGGATCACTCGACGATATTTTTTCGCACCAAAGAATGAACTCAGGGCGCTCATTCTGTAACTTTTCAGACGATTATCGTCGAAACGATAAACCTTTAAAGGAAGCAACTAATTGCTAAAATTACAAGTTTGAGAGCTTAAGTCACTTCATTTTAGATAAATATAATGAAAGCCGACGTTTGTCAAAAAAAAATTCGACCAGATTATCGCTTATTTTGGTGATTAAAGTTTTAAAAACGATCGTTGATTTACGGAATCTGCCCCCTGACTATTTACCTTTCACAGTTGACAACGAAATTGCAGTGTCAAAGCAAGTAATCAAAGAAAGTAAGCTTTTCCATTCCGTTCACTCGCTCGTCTTCGTTGACCATGAATCTATGCAAGGAATCAGTATAGACACTCTAAAATGGGCTTCAGTAGAAGAGGTTCCTGGATTGAAAAGCGTTGTTTGTTTCAATGAAGTCCCTAAAGCTCTTAATTCAACTTCAAATAAGTCCTCGGCAAGTTGGAATGCGGATTGAAGAACTTCTTCTGTGCGGTCGATTACAGAAACGAGATCTAAGAAAGTTTTAGTTTTTAGTGTAGATTCCCCCCCTGGCTACGTGCCTGGTTGTGTAAAGGGTTTTCCAATAAGAGGTATTATTGTGAATGCTCAAGAGCAACTGAGAATATTGCTGCTGTGGCCCAAAGTGTTGAAGAAAACCCAGGCTTGTCCATTCCTCGTCGTTCTTTGGAATTGGTCATTCCACAAACGTCATTACACCGTATTTTGCATAAAGACTTGGGTCTTAAGGCTTATAAAGTTCAGTTAACACAAGAACTTAAGCCGGCCGATCATCAACAACGATCAACCATTGATCTTTTATGGGAAAAGTTTCCGGACCGTGTTATCTCTCAAAGAGGTGATCACAATTGTCCACCGAGATCTTGTGATTTAACACCTTGCGACTTCTTCCTTTGGGGCCACGTGAAAGATAAGGTCTACGCCAACAGCCCAGCGTCGATTCAAGACCTCAAAGATAAAATTCGTGAAGCTTTCGAGGACATAGGGCAGCCACTTTGCGATTTGGCTATGGAAAATTTCATGAAAAGGATGTGGTCCTGTATGCGTGCTCGTGGTGGCTATTTGGCTGATGTTGTTTTTCATTATTAACTGCATACCTTCCTCTTTATTATGAAATAAACATTCGATCATTTATCTCAAGAAATGACATTTTTCTTTGAATACCAAAATAACACCTCTTATTGGTGCCACTACAAACATGTACGAAAACTTCGTACTTCGTAGTATGGCAGATAACTTATCGTTTCGTGGTTTTATAACTTGTGAGTATTTATATTCAATTTCCATATGCTTAAGAAATCTATTTTCAATTTAGGTAGAGAACTTTCGTAAAAATTATATGGCCGTACAAAGTTTTAAGCAAATCAGGGGTCAGATTCTGTTAAGCGAAAACGTTAAACGTTTTCGTGCGCTCGAATGACTCGCACTAAGTTGTAGTAAATCATTCGTGCACACGAAAACGATTGAACGTTTCGCCTTATGGAATGCCGACCCAGGTGTTCAGGCGTCCGTTTAGTCGGCAATCGGTATGGTAGCAAACGGACGGACAACTCCCGTAAAAAAAGGTAAAACCGTACAACTGCAAAAAGCTAGTTTCGAGATTTAAACGTTTGAAGATTGACTGCATGATATTTGCATTTAGAATTAAACGATGGTACTTTTTTTTACTTAATATTTAATAAAGACTATAATAGGTACTCAAAATTTTGTTAATTGTTTTAATTCTTATTCATTTGCTAAGTTTCTTAACGTTTTTTGTTTTGCCTGTGCAATTTAAAAAAAAAACAAGTCTCTAATCAAACTTTGGCAGGACCATTTAAATGCTTTTACGTGGTTTTTCCCTCAAAACGTCGCGTTCTGTTTTAAACAAAGAGGTTCAAAAATATATGGAAGAAAAAAAAGATGCCAAAGAACGGTATTGGCACTTGTTGGGTTTTGGCTATTATTCAATTAGTTTAAACATTTTACTCTAACGTCCATTGTTGTTTTTTTTCCAAACTTCTTTCTCAAAAGTTGACGGTTTAACCAACACATATCTGGACAACGAAAACACATAGAGAAAAAGGGAAGACACCATCGCAAAGAGTGTCGATTCCGCATTCAGAAAAACCACGCAAACTTAAAACCGTCTAATGGCCTTTAGACGGTTTTACCTTTCCACGAGGCATGGTTGCGAGACCTTCTTTCTTTTTGTAGATTTTAAGAAATGATTAATACCTGCAGTTTGACAGAAAACAAATCTTTACAAGCCGTTTTGGCACATTACACTTGTGGGTGAAAATGTGTGGACGAAATGTCTCGTCGGTGAGTAAACAGAAATGAACTCTGTACCGGAATTCGTCCTTTATTGCAGGAACATTACAGTGTGTTTCGTATTAAGAGGTTCACCCGTCTGCAATGTGGCAGCGTGATAAAAGGGAAGACGTCCCAAATAACCTCCTGTCAACACATATTTCAGTACACAATTTTCACGTAACAACATAAAAAGGATTAGCCAAACACTTATTATTAATCGAAACTTTTTACCATTCAAAAATTTGGAGGACATTATATGTCGCAAGAAAATCCCAGTACAGTCGTTCCGGCAAATGTCTTTCAATGAAAACGCATATTTTTTTCAAATTTTACTATCGAAATTTAGTGGACAACTGTCAATCTTTGCTTAGACACAAAATATCATGACACACAGCAGAGTTGCGATCTGATTCGCGTGAAAATTGACGTTGTTTGCAGATTGGTCTCTTTACCGATAAAACTTGCTTGATATTTGCTGCACATTCTTTCAAGTTTATCAAACACACATTTTAGCTGGCCAGCACAGTTTCTTACCTAGCTTTTTTATGATTTTTAAATTCCTTTAAATAACTCAATCTTAATCAATCCAGGCGCTTTTGCTTACTCCGGTGAAGCCACATTTACACTCTGTTGCACTTGAAACACCTTTTATAGTTTATTGTTTTAAAAATTAATTGAAATAATATACGAAGCACGTAGAATATATCCGGAATGTGGATTTCACTGTCGGATATTTCTAATACCGAGAAACAATTGGTTGCAGAACAAAAGCCGACCGTTCGATTCGGTGCTTAGCACCTGACTGAAAGTCTTGCCCGTGTTTCGGTACTGAAAAGCCGTGGTTGAGGATACAAAACCCAAATCGAATCGAGTGGCGACTGGCGAGTCCTTCGCGCGCACTCATTGAGCCAGGTTCCAACATAAACGTAATTCTTGTAACACAACCTGGCAAATTGAATCGAACAATATACACGCACACACACGCTCGATAAAAATGGTGAGCAGCAAGGTACTGCGCGGCACACCGAACACTGCACAGATGAAAATGATGAACTCCTTCTGGTTTATTCTTCTTTTTTTTTTTGTACCTTCCTTCTGCTTGCCGCCAAAATAAGGGTACCCAAAAAAAAAAAAATAAAACCACCGGCACACGGCACACTCCAAACAAATTGCCTCCACGAATCACACACTGCTGTTGAAGAATGTAATGAAAAGGTGAACAGCAGCGGGCACTGGACTGAACTGGGTAGTTTGTCATCTTGACTGGTGAACGCGTATTTAATTGGAGAAAACACTCATTACCGGTTGCCTTTGCCTTCCAAGCACGATTCATAGGTGTTTGTTGAAATTCTATTGGAGGTGAAATTTGATTAGAGGGTGGATTTAAGCAGTCCTGGGCTTATAGTATATAATGTACGTTTATATGGATATTATTGTGGGAAGGCATCTGCTTGCGGTTATTGATACTCATCAGAAGAGTTTTAAGTTTACCTTCATATACAAGTCGTAGAAAGATCCGTTGCTGGCATTAACCTAGCTGCAATCACTCACTGAAATAGAAAAATAATTTGTTGGCTCTTAGAAAGTGAGGAAGTTGATTTCTACTTATGTCGAACAGGGCTACTTTTAGGCTCGACAGTACCAACCTCTCTATCGACTTCAAAAAACCTTCACCGTAATTATTTTTTAGGATTGAAAATACATGAATTTTTCAAATACAATATTTATACATATTAACAATACCAATAACTACGGTGACCATATTTGTCGAAAGAATATATAATTATTGTGCTTCCAAACTATGTATATAAAATAATAAGTATAAACATTTTTTCTTCATTTGATAAATTCACATAAAGAGTGTGAAAGGTACTAGTATAGTAATTAAAATAAGCCTTTTAAAAGCTACACACCACAGTAGGTACTTTAAATTACGAGTACATACTTGCCAGTCTAACTTTTCGTATTTTTGAGAAGAGTGAATGGATTTTAAAACATTTTCAGTTTTATTAAGAAAATCTCTGAATTCTAAAGCCCGTATGACACTAAATTTGTTCCTGATTATTTTAATGCTGAAAAGTTAGCGGTGTGTAAAAGAGACCAAAAGTGTATTACGAAAGGTTTGCAAAGCAACCGCAAATTTTCAAACGTATTTATTTTCAAATAATCTTGAAATGACAAAAAAAAAAGCTGCCAGCAGCTGAAAAATGTGATTTGAATACATTTACATACATACATTTTTAATGCATTTTTTGACGTATCTAAAATAATGAAGTTGGTGTGTACGCACTCACTCCTATCGGGAATTTTCGTTGTAATGTTTCGTACTGCTCTAGTTTCATTTTAAAAGTGTGAAAAAACGCAAAAAAGTGTAGTGACATACGGGCTTAAGCAGGTTTTTCCGAAACAGTATTTTAAGTTATATTAGTGAAAAATACTTTTTCAGTTGGTGCATTAGAACCCGGTAGGTTTCTTCCGATACTTCGTAGTGTCAATATAATAGACTTTTCTGTGCACTGAAAATAAAATACCAGACACCTAATATTGACAAAATTCCATTATAAAATTTCAACAAAATTGGTTTTGTTGAACTGAAAAAATTGTTGTAATGTTATCAATACAACTTAAGTTGTATGAATTTGAACAATATTTTATCAAACGGATAAAGCATTTACTGCAAAACTACTTTGTCAGATTAACAAAACACATTTCTCAGTTTAATAAATTGATACTGTGTCAATTGAACAAATTTTTTGTAGAATAAACAAATTTTTTGCTATAGCCTAGTATGCTGCTCGCGCTTAAATTAAGCCCCCATACAAAAATGTCTCCAAAGATAAAACTAAGCAAAGCGGTTAAGCCAAGCAGTACGAAGGTTCAAGCTAAATTTGTTAGCCCGCACTGTAGGAAAAAGTGTAATAATTTTTGACAGATCAGAGAAAATATCGGTATTCGCAACAAAATTTCAAACGAAAGCAAATTAACAGTAGCAAGTCAATCAACTTTACCAACACCGTTCTTTTTTTTTACGAAATTAACACTGTCAAAATTTACGCGCACATTAAGCGAAGTGGTGGAGAGAAACATTGAAGAGGCGCTTAATTTTAGCTTTCCTGGAACAACATACTTTGTAAATATTTGTAAAATTGACAAAACTTATGCAAAATATTTGTTAGCCAAACAAAATACAGATTACTAATATTCCAAACAAATTGTTGAAATGAAAAAAATGTTTGTAGAAATGACAAACATTTTGTAGAATTGATAACGCACGTGTTGAATCAATAGAAAAGCATTTAAAACATTGTAATCCTTTGAATGCAATGCTATTGATAGCTGCAAGTTGTACCGTCAAAAACTAATTAAGTGGATTCGGCATATGGAAATATTTAAAAGGTAAGTGAAATAAGTTAGTGCGATAATATATATTGAGTCTTTTGTATAGCTAGTTCTTGGGAAAATTTATTGAATTTTTATTAGGTAAATACATATACCTACTGTGTTTGTATTATTGAAGTTTCGATGTTAAAAAAGCATTTGCCTGAAATAAGTACTAAATAAAAATTGTAAATATTTTTTTTAGATTGTAAAATCGATCGGGAAGTCCCGGCTTATTCAACATTTGGCAAACATTTTTCTCTATGGATAAAAAAAATACCATTGGGAGTGCAGACTTTTATTTAACTCAAATAAAAAGTACAATTATTTTAATTTAACTGTATAATTAGGTACCTTTTTAATAAATCTATTATAAAACTTATTTGTTTTGTATCATTTGTTATTATTTTACAAGGGTATTGTAGACATACGAGTATTTGGGATATAATTTCTTTATTTAGATAAATAATTATTTCGTACCTTCAAAATTAAGTTAGAGGACAACTGCAAGTGAGTTTTAATAAAATAGTTTATTTAATTCAACAGATTAATAAATAAAGAATTGACAGACTCAACAGTTCCGCTGATGAATCAACAAATTAAAATGCTGGAGCTGACAAAATGTTCTTCTATAACCAACGATATGTTTGTAGATTCAACAAAGCACAACGGCAGTACCGAGAAATTATTTTTGTACAATTCACAATATTTGCCGCTGATTTAACAAAATACAATAGCTGAATTGACAAACTAATTCGAAATTGTTAACATTTATTTTTGTTAATTTGACAAAAAGTGAAAGACCAAATTGATAAATCTCTTTGTAAAGCAACAAAATTATGTTCAATTTAACAATTTATTTTTATACGCACAAGTAAACGGTTTTTTGTTAACACAACAATTTTTTTTATCATCACAACTAAAGTTTTAAGACAAGATAAAACTTATTACAATTTTGTCAATTTTATAGAAACATTTTGTTGGACGTATATTGAGAAAAAAATTGTTGAATTAAGCCTCATTTTTATCAAATATAGGTATAGGTACCAGGGTTTTATTTTCAGTGTGGGTTTGATATTATTTAATTGTTTTGACCCATATCCGATTTACTAAACCCTTTTTTACTTAATTTTATTGTTGGTACCTGTGGTGTCTTGTGTGCAAGACTCAAGTCAAATTCTTTTTATTGGTTTTAAATTAATATAAGTTGTAAAATAACAATATGGTGTGTGTAAGAAAACGTTACGAGTCCGACGCCATCTTCCTCTTTATAACCTTCATGATCGAGTTCAAGCCGTTGCACTCAATGAGTGCATTCAGTTGTTTTACTTTGAGACACTACAGTACCTATATGGAGCGCCTATATTTTTACGGGCTAGTATAGGTATACCTATCTTTTAAGAACACTAAATTCTATGCCGTTCTTTTTTTAAGTCGACAATAGTCGTGTTTTTTTGAGCTTCGATGTCAGCAAAGCAAAGTAAAGTAGAATTTTCAGCACACTTATTACAACAACTACTGCGAGTCTCGAAGTGTCAAGTAGAGCGTAGTTGTTTTAATTGCGTGCTAAAAATCCTACTTTACTTTGCTTTGCTGAGATCCAAGCCCAAAAAATAGGCCTAATATTTTAATAGTTCCTGTATCCAATTTACAGCATGAAAATGTTATACAGATTTTTTTTAGGTAGGTAACTAGTTTAAGGAGAGTAACCTAGGTACATTCCGAAGTAGGCAGGTAGGTATTTGCTGATAAATCAAATGAAACAGATTGAGCCGCAGCATGCAGTATACCATCCATCCATCCATATTTCTAACATAATGTATAAGTACAGTGTATATCTACCCGATGGAATATTAAATTCAACTTATAGGCGTAGGGTATCTTACCTACCCACAGCATGTCAAAAAATTTGGCGGGAAAAACAATGCATCTCGGCACGTGGCATAAGCGTATGCGTATCACCGCACACCAACTTGTAAAAGCACCCCATTTAACGATAAAGTGGTGGACATGCAATTACAAGCAGAAGCCTCACTTCCTACCCCTACGAGCTACAGCAGTCTCGCGACGGTTTAAATAGGTAGGTGTCTCTGTCTATACGTATAAGAACGTGTCATGGTCTCTTGGTTTCAGGGGGTGAGACTGAGAAATGAGTTTGAACGAATTTAGTAACGGATTCCATGGTACGTGATATGTAAAAAACATATTGCCGCATCTATAGCTGGTAGCGCTTCTTTGAAAATCGTATACAGTTCTCCTTTGTAGGTATATAAAGTGCTTTGGCCAAACGTATGAGTACATGTACCTACGTAACGTACATAACTGCGTAGACAGCAGCAGCCTGCGAGATTCACCAAACATTGGTTCATTTTATGTCATTTACCCTAGTCAAGCTCGTATGAAAACAACCCTCGAAACAAAGCGCGACTGCTTCAAAATGCAGATCAAAAACATCCCCGACAAGCAACAACTGAAGATTGCTTGATGGAATGCAAGATTCCTATTCACCATCGCTATGTTACCATCAGAGAGGAGGAGTCGCGCAGGAATTACTCTGGGGAATTGGCCAATGAGATACGCGTTCCATGAATTCAGCTGTTGTGTATTGCATGGTGGTGTGGTTGGAACTCATGCAGCTTTGAACTCATACAATTTTCATTTCAGTTCGGTCGACAGAAGGTGGAACCGTGAACGGTGAACGGTGAACAGTGAAGCATAAGCAGTGTTCTTGCTTGGATTTTTGTTTACTATAATCAGCGCTAAAAAATATGAATAAATAACAAAAAGTAAAGTAGGAAGGGACACTTTTTAAAGTGAGCACTTATCCATTCCTTTTACAGAATAGTTTGTAAACTAACGAATTGGTATAATAATTTAATAACTATTAACTTTATAGAAGGAACATATACCTACCTATGACTGATTACCGGAGGTTTACGTGTTTTTTTACACCTTTTAATACTGGGGATTAATATAAGCAGATCTTTCCGGTCCCGAGTCCCGACCACTCTTATGTTGAGAGCAGTTACAACTTCGAAAATTCGAAATCCGCTGTCGTTTTCAAAATAGAAGGGAAAGTAATTAAGCCAAATCTTTCCGATAAGGAAAACGAGCAAATAAAAGGCCTAGAAAAATTAGATCACGCACTGAGACTGGATTGTTCTTTTTTATTCAATTAAACCAGTTCAGATATAATTCGGCTCTACAATTCGTTTACAATATTTTTTGGCAAACGAAACCTCTTCTCGAATTCAGTATCGTCAAATTTGTTCATGCTGTCAATTCTTTCACGAAGTGTTTTCCTCTTTCTTGTTAACGAATTGAATTAGTTTATATTCATACCACTAATTTTGTCAATTAACATTTTCGAAAAAGAGTTTATAAACTCGTTTTGGAACGCGTTTGAAAATTCGAATTTTATTTTTTCGCATATTCGAACTAACAAAAATTCAACCCTAATATAGTGCTTGATGAATGCGTCAAAAAGACTTACCTACATTTATGAGCCTCGTTAACTAATAATCGACTTAAGAGCGCTTGATACATATCGGCCTAATGTCGTTGTTTTAAATTCTTAAAATATGCCAACCTATGTGTCAAAGGCTTAGCTATTGAAGCGTGTGGAACTTAAGCGACATTTTTTTTTAGATTTGACTTTTTTCTCACGGATGAAGGTCCTATGTGAAAACTTAAATTTCTGTCTCATGTGGACTTCTCTAATGCCTCTATATTATGATTTAGCAAAGGATGAAGGTGTTATATGCAACCACTTTGACCATAAACATAGTGGAAGAAGGTGTTTAACACGCTTAAGCCCTTTATTTCAATATGTCGCTTAAGTCCTTTATCTTCTACACGCTTCTATTGTTAGATATTTGAAACTAAGATCTGATGGATCTCGCGAATAATCAGTTAATATATTCGAAGCTATGAATTGTCAAGGATAGTTTGATATTAACATTATTTCGGGTTACTGAAGTCTTATTTGTACCTGGCTCTTGGGTGTAGGAGTAGTGTAGATTTGTTATTTTTTTTGGAAACCGTTTTAATTCAGATAAATAGGGACTACTAATGCATGTTGAATGCTCAATATTTATTTGTTTGTATAGACCAATGTATGATTCCATTTACCAAAGGACTTAGTCATCTTGCATATTGTGAAAAGGAAAAATATAGTTCAAAATAAATAGATGGAATGCATTTGAAAAAAAGGGTGAAAATAACTTTTATTCGATTTCAAAATACCCAAATATGTTACACATATCTTCACTGCTACTGAAATTCATCCGCTTTCTGCCGCTTGATGCCTGTTACATATCCTTGTATATTTATTAAGTAATATAAAGGGCCCGGACTTTCATGCCTTAAAAACACACAAAATATGCACTAAAAAAGACTGAATACTATGCCATAAAAAAATCCAAAATATGCCATAAAAAGCCGAAACATACCGCAAAAATATTCAAAAAGTAAGTGAAAAAACATTGAAGTCAAAAAAATAATATATATAAATCAACAAAATTAACATAAATATAAAATTCAGGTGGATTTAACAAAAAATAAATATTTGTGATAATATGAACATTAGTTTCGTGAGTAGGTCTTAAAACTAAAACCTTAGCGATTTGGTCTCAAAAAAACGTTTGTTCATGGAAAATGTCCTCTCCACTTCAAAAGAAATTAGTGGAGCATTTATTAGGCCTGTTTTTTGAGCTTCGATCTCAGCAAAGCAAAGTAAAGTAGGATTTTCAGCACGCAATTGCAAAAACGACGCTCTAATTGACACTTCGAGACTCGCAGTAGTTGTTGTAATATGTGTGCTGAAAATCCTACTTTACTTTACTATTGTATATCCAAACCAGCGTTGCCACAATGTGCCGAATTGGCCCTTGACCCCGGACCGACAAGAAATGGCCCGCATATCTTATTTTTCGTATTCCTTAAACAAAATATTCTAAAAAGCGCACTTTCTTATTTTATCTCAAAAACTAGCAATAACCAAGTTCACATATTGAAAGCGACACTGAATTCATTGGCCGCATTCAAGAATCTAGTTATCTTAAGTCGACTAGATTGGTCTGGATGAGATGTAACTTGAACGCAAAAACTGGATTGGCCGGGAACGTCACTTTTTCTGCGTCAGCTACATATGAGAACTGTCAACTTAGTACTCAATCACGAATTTCTTGATTGGATTCGTCTGCTACCCCTCCATAAACGTCAATTGAAACAGCTGCTCATTTGACCGATTTTCCCCAATCAAAACCAAGGTACACTTAGTGAGAGAGCTGTCAGACTTACTAAACTAGATACTTGAACGTCCCCATTCATTCTGACTGACGTTTCATTTTCGTTTGTTCCCGTCATAATAATTCAGCTGCCTATTTCTTTTTTTGCCTTGTACCTGCCACTTTATATTTACGTTGTCTTATAGCTTTTTTTTAATTTTTTTCCTTGTGGCAACGCTGATCCAAGCACTGTTCTTTATTCAAAATATTTGGCAAAATTCAACACTGCAACAAATATCCATTTCCGAATCTGGGGTCGAATCGCCACTTACGTGAACGAGCTATACGTTCACGGAACTATGTCGATTTGACGATGTGAAACAAAAACAAATTCCGTCAGGTAATGCTCGTTCACGGACGAAGTGATTCCAAAGGATTTTATTTTTGTCAATAATGTTCGGCAAATAAGTTTACTGGCTCGTCAAAAGCTCGAGCGATTGTAGCATTTTTTCCAAATGAAAGATTGAATTCTTAAGGTTCGTTTGCATTTCGGTGAAATCAATTTTTCAAGTTTTGCAATATGCACGAAAAATATGCATTAATTGTTAAAATATGTTCAATAAGCCAAAATATGCAAAAATATGCGCTAGCGATGGAATTACATTTTAAAGCAAATTTCTTAAACCGAAAGAACTATTATTTGCTTCTAAGGCTGCCTAAAAAAATGCATTTGCAAAGAAATCCGGGCCAATTTTCTTAATCTGGCTTTCCACCCATTTTAAAAATAAAATCCTGTAATTGAAAATGATAAGTCGCACTATACCCAGGGGTGACTAGGAGCTCAATCTGTTTGCACAATTCTCACCTCTCACGTTTGCAATTAAAACTAAAATTCTTAGCCGACACCAATGTAACAGAAGGCACGCGCTCCTTATCTGCTCAGTATGGCTTCATTGCATCAGGCATCAGCTGGTTTCAAAACGACGCTGCCTTTCAAATTGACGAGTATAACTCTATATAAAGTACGTATTATATACTTAGTAGACTTTATTATCGTCGGAATATTCTAACTCAAAAGTTGAATGTTGTATTGCAAGTTGCATGACCTCAAAAAGACACCAGCAATTTTTTTAAAAAGACATATGGAGGTGCTGTCATGTTTTTCACTTTTTCTTTCAAAGGGATGCACTCACACTATGACTTACAATAACATATGTTTACCCCAACTGCAACTGCAAGAAATTTATACAGGTACGTGGAACCAAAGGATCAGAAAAATCGGAAGAGCCAGGGTCCCTTAAAAGAGATAAAGTGATGATCGAAAACAACGGTTTTAATTCGAAATTCTGTGCGTGCATGTGTTTGCGCCTAACGGAGGGGACAGACGTCTGGTAATTGATAAAACGGCATTGCTTCTGCTTCTTTTTTGGTTTGGTCAAATGTAACGTTTTGCGGGTACCTCATGGCTACATGTGTTAAAGACTCTGCTCTTATAAAAGTGTATACCTACGTACAGACAAAAAAAAAAACTTTCCTGATACCTACTCTAGTAGGGTGCACCTGTCCTAACCACACACGGACCCCATCAGAGGATCACAGAAGGACGGTGGACGGCTGAACGATTGAGATGAGGAAAAGAAATAAAGGAAATAAGATTCCGATATCATAAAGATGACAACAAAGAGGGGGTAGGTCGGTAGGTACGTTGGGGAAACTGCCACACGTCTAAAGGTTCGTGCCCTTGTCCACTTTCCACTGTCTTTTTGTTCTGGTTTCTTATTTTACCTCATTTTATATAGCTTGACCGCAGTTGATGCCTCTCTTGCTTCATCGTTTATTAAGATTACTGCTTTGCTTCACAGCCGCCGTTGCCTTGTATGCTTGTGTCTGACCTTCTTCTTGAATTTGTCTAAAGTCGCGTGCTTAACCACGTGCCGTTAAACGAACAAAAACACCTTGCCACAACAATGCGCCTTAGGGTGAATCCCTTTTGGGTTTAGGTTACACTAGGGCTAACTGGTTTGTGCGTATGTTGCTATGTCTTGCCAATCAATATATTATATGTTTGAGTCGTTTGACATGCGCTAGGGGAAGATTTGAACGAAATCTATAAATGCCAATGGACTGGTTAAAAATATACGCAGATATAAGATACTAACAAAGTTATTAAAGCTAATATTTTAAAGATTTTAATAAAGTAAATAAACATTGTCCCCCGTACTAATAAACAAATGTGCACAAGTTAGTTAGCTAGTAGACATCAGAAAGCATACAAAAAATTGACGTAACTGCTGAATAACGAGTTGATAACTTTTACGCAGCGTTCATTAATACTTGGATGTATATTTTTGTTTGTTTCGAGTTTTAATTGTATTTAGTTGCAAAATTTAGTTGCGAATCTAAAGTCGAGGCTAAAATTTGTTGTAAGAGTTATTTTTCCTTATCTGCCAGAGTAAACTACCTACACCGAAAATTTAGCTTTTTTTCAAATCGGCAGTTGTAATAAATTCGCATTATGCAGAAATATCTAAATATCTGCGTCTAACTCTCACAAAAGTTTACTCAGGTAGTTGTTAAAAACACAGCCACATATTTAAAACTCTTTATTGTCAAGTCTCACATGGTGTCAAGTCTCACTTGGTTGTTCTGAACGCACTCAGTTTCCAAATTGAATTATTTTTAAAATGCGCTTTGGCAGCACCTTTCTTAGCAAACCATAAAGTAATAACTCCAAAGATTTCATTTTCTTTGTTGGATAGACAGCCAGGCGGGAAACCAAAAGTGAGTTGCTTCTTCTTTTTTTAACAAATTATGCATAATAATTATTCTTTTTCTCTAATAAAGTTTTATTAGCACTTCGTGCCAGAATAAAGTTTCGAAATTTATTATTTACGAAACACCTAATGTACGAACGCTCATAAATTGGGTTCCGAATCCAGAACAGTAGTTATTTAAACATACGTTTCATTTCTTTTAAAATATGTCTTAAATTTAATTAAATTGATTGATTGCACCTATTAAAATCCTTCGTTAAGTTATTGATGGGGCCATTGCTTCCATAGTAACATCGAGATGTCCTTTGATATAAAAATATTGGATTCCTTGTTGCCCTCGGTCTAGTTTTGATGTTTATAGAACTAAGAATGAAGGCAGAGTGGATGATGCCAGTCGGGACGGGACGTATTGATTTTTCTCTTCATTTTTCCAAGTTCTGCATATATAGGAACTCTTATCGACTTATGTAGGAGGGAAGATGACTTTCGGGGTCCCAAAGTAAATCACGTAATGCAAAAAGAAGAAATTGCTTTTGAGTGCTGTCATGTCCTTTTCTTTTTTTTTGGTTGCGCCAATGGATGTGGTAATCTTCTAAAGATGCGGTAGCCCGTGCTGCCAACATGCACGATTCGCCCGAATTATCGATGCCAGGAATGCGCCTACGTACTAATCCACACCCAACACACTTCAACCACTATCCCCGCGGGACTGCCGTTAGGTATTACTTCGCGGGGCTGGTTAGCATTCAAGCTATTCGTGTTGTGTCACCTGTTTCTGGTGTTTCTGCGGCCTCTAAGGCTTCTACTGTGGCTTTTCTTTGCCTTTCAATTCTCCGTAGCTCATTTTGTAGGATGGTTATAAAATTACATAATTCCGCCCAATTCTCCTGTGATTGCAACATGTGGTTGACGGTTTCTGACGGGCTGGGCAGAGTAGTTCTCCATGCCATGAAGCGGGGGCAATAAAATACTGCGTGCTCGGTATCTTCGTATTCATTTATGCATTCGGGGCAAAATGGTGAGCTGTCATGTCCGAAACGGTGCAGATATTTTCGATAGCCGCCGTGGCCCGATAAGAACTGCGTAAGGTTATAATTGCAGTTTCCATGGTCACGTTCTATCCATTCCTGGATTACCGGTATAAGTCGGTATGTCCATCTGCCTTTCGTTGTATTATTCCAGCGAGCTTGCCACATTGCAATTGACGCTTCCTTTTCTTCAATTTTAATCTTCTTGATTTCACTACCATTGTATTGGTTTAAGGCTCTTCTACTATATATCCTCAACATTTCGTCAGCAAGAATATCGACAGGAACCATTCCAGCTATTACAAAGGCAGCCTCGTCCGATATGGTTCGAAAGCCGCTAATTGTTCGTAGCGCGGAGAGTCTGTATGTCGATAATAGTTTCCTTTTAGTCTCCTTTGTTCTCAGTGCCTGCGCCCAGACTGGAGCTGCATACAATCCTGAAATTCCAGATTCGTAACTCGGACATCAAACAGGACTAGAATATTCCAAAACAGGTTGGACTAGAGAACAGTACAGAAGCTTGGTGATATAGGGGTCCATAAATTAAAGTGATCCAAAATTTCAACAACTTTATCATTTATAAAATAAATCGGTGAATTGGTTCTTGAAGCCATGTGAAGGACACACTTTTAGATTTCTTCAGGTTTAGCTGCATATAACGGGTGATTTTTTAAGCGTAGCTTTTTTAAAAATCAAATAAAAAACTCAAATTTGCATCGAATATTCAAAATATAAATTCATATAAGATATAAATATTGTCCGCTGCTCCGTTTCAAATGGTCCATTCAAAAGGTCCAATTTTGCGCCACTTTTTCGAGCATATCGGCCTGTATTCCACGAATTACTCGTGTTATGTTATCCTGTAAGGCTTCAGCTTCAATCGTGTCCGGCTTATCCACATAGACTAACGATACATAACCCCACGAGAAATAATCAAGAGGCGTTAAATCGCATGATCTTGGCGGCCAACTCACAGGGCCATTTCGCTGTGCGGCATGTGGCACCGTCTTAATGAAACCACATGTCAACCGAGTTCAACTCAGCCAACTGGGACAAAAAAAAGTCGCGTTCATGGCTCGATATCGTTCGCCTTTGACGGTAACGTTTCTTCCACGGTCGTCCTTGAAGAAAAATGGACCGATGATGCCACCAGTCCATTAACCACACCAAACTGTCGTTTTTTTCGGGATGCATCGGTAATTCTTGCATGCGAGTCGATGGTTTAATGTCCAACAAAGTTAATTTGGTGCGAAATTTGGTGATAACAGCACGAATTGTTGATTAACCAGGTCGATTATGACGACCATAATTATGGTCGTAACAAACGGTGCACATTTTTCACAGAGCACGAATTTTTATAATAAATTTCAATAATTTGCAATCGTTGCTCGTTTGTAAGTCTTTCCATGATTAAATGGCAGAGTATACCGAAAACTTTTCACTTTGACAGATGACTTTTGGACGCCATTACTAACCGATGCTGCCAACCTGAAGAACTTAACTCTTAAAAAATCACCCGTTAGTTCTCCTGCATGAAATTTCCTTTCGTTTTCTAAGTTACATAAAGCAAAACGTTCGTTTGAACGAAAGCCATTGAACGTTTTCATCTTTCAGAATCCCACCCCAGGCCTTGCATAAGTTTTCTGAAAGAAGTCATCAAACAAAGTGATGCGGCATCACTGCTAATTTGCTATGCACAGTTTATGCTGATGTGTTGCTAATTGAATATGACGTTTGAGTTTTAGAACGCATTGGTTACATCAAACATTTTAACGTGAAGATGGAAGTTCTGCTAATAAAAGTTTTAGTCGATAACTATGATCGTAAAGACGGTAAATTTATTTTCATGCCTTAAGCGTAGATTAGACTGTATGCCAATAATGCATATAAATGCCAACAGGCAAATGATTAGATTAGCTGTATTACATTTGGTTTGTAAAGGGTGATTTTTTAAGAGGTTTAGAACTTTTTAAAAAAAAAAAAAACACGAAAAAATCAAAAAAATGAATGAAATATTTATTTGAATCGATAGTTTGAACCTTGCAATTTAATGTTTAAAGATAATTTCATGCAAATGTTGACCGCGGCTGCGTCTCAGGTAGCCCATCCGCTGAGTCCAATTTTGGCATACTCTTTCACACATATCGGCCGGTATCTCACGAATGAATGCATGGATGTTGGCTTTCAGTGCGTCAATCGAAGCGGGCTTGTCCCTATTCACATTAGCCTTGGCATACCCCCACAAAAAATAATCTAATGGTGTCAAATCGCACGATCTAGGCGGCCAATTGACCGGCCCGAAACGTGAAATTAACTGTTCACCAAACTCGCCTCGCAATTGCGCCATTGTTTCGCGTGCTGTGTGGCATGTGGCACCGTCTTGTTGAAACCACATATCATGCAAGTCAAGAACTTCCATTTCGGGCAAAAGAAAGTTTGTTATCATCGCTCGGTAGCGTTCACCATTGACAGTAACGCTGCGATTCGCATCATCTTTGAAGAAATATGGCCCAATAATGCCGCCGGCCCATAAACCGCACCAAACAGTGGCTTTTTCGGGATGCATTGGTAGCTGTTGCAATGCTTCTGGCTGATCTTCACTCCAAATGCGGCAATTTTGCTTATTTACGTACCCATTCAACCAAAAATGAGCCTCATCGCTGAACACAATTTTTCGATAAAAAAGCGCGCGATGAACATTTCGAACCGAGCACAAATTTTGATAGTAAAATTCAATAATTTGCAAGCGTTGTTCATTTGTAAGACGATCCATGGTTAAATTGCAAACCAAACTGAAGCTGTTTGACAGTGACACAAGGTACTAAACACACGTCAGCTGTCAAAACCAGTGTTGCCAAAACCAAACCAGCTAAAAAATCACCCTTTATATTACCAAATGTTATAAGTTGGGTAATGCTAAAAGTTGAAGTTGGAACACCCGTGACAACAAAATAATTCTTGATCCATCAAAAATGCCAGCAATGCCATAACGAAATTTCAATAAAGTGCATATGGGCATATAGGGCTTTATGCTGGCATTCGTGCTTATTGTCCGATTACACTATATGCTATTTGGGCATTTTTATCTGTCAAAATCAGCCTGGTTACATGTGGCATTTAGGTCATTAGAGCATATGAGATATGCCCATTGACATTCCACCATTTGCGCTAGACGTCTAGCACTTTTTGTGAAATATCCCAATCTAGCGCAAAATTACCCGCTGCATTGAGAGAAACAACAAAAAAAAAAACGACCTGTCAAGGGAAATCGTTCAAACGTTTGCAAAATAAAGTTAAATGCGAAACCGAGCAAGTGGAATTGAGATAAAATTGTTTATAAGGTAAGTAAAATAGCAATTCAGATATTGTTTTTATAGTAAAAAGTGTGGAAATAATTAGTGTTAAATGTCACTTTGCCGCTGGCGCCAGGGTTCTAGCGCGGACGTTCCTTCATCTGGGATATTTTGTGCTAGACATCTAGCGGGCAAATGGATCGCGGCCATTGTTTGATCATATTTTGACAGGAGACCTATCAGAAATTGGCATTTTATGACCACTTGGCATATAGTCCAATCTAACCATTAGCTTTGTTGTTATTAAAAGCTTTAACTCCGCAGCGCTGAAATACTCCCTGTAAAAAAGGATTCTCTTTGTGAGAAAAACTAAAATAGAAAATTGAACAAAAATTTATAAATTTTTCTGTCAGAAGCATATGGTATCTATTGACAAAAATGTATATTTACTTACTTTTCTTTTTCTTTTGCCGACATTTTGTTTTACTTATTAATTTTTTTATTTATTTCTTGTGATGTTTGTGTTTCATTTGCGCATCAGGTTGCTCAACTTAGCAATAATGAACACTTGACGTTGAACGTGATGTCAATAGTTGCATTAATGAACATTTTGCAAAAGTAATTACATATTTCGCCGTTATTACTATGGACAAACAAATTATTGCAATTATATAATTTATTGCACATTTACTGGAAATTAGCTCAATTTCGCTTTGAATTAATAAAAATAAAGCACATAAGCACCATAGGAAGTTTTAAAAGCAGCTTTAAGAAGTTGTCTGTAGTCGGCAAATAAGAGGTACCTAGTTCGAATTATTCCTGAAAACCGGAATAGGGATTATCGGATGCCCCAAAGCAACAGCCCGTTTTATCTAAATATTACACCTTAAACAGGGACTATTCACTGATGCTGCTCATGTTAATGAAATCATAATTTTGAGATTGCCCATCGGGAAACTTTTATAAGGTTCGAACACAAATAAAAATATACATCTGCATAAATGGCGGGTCGGCTGTTGCGCAACAAAACGATTTACCATAGAACAACTGCAATAAACACATTTCTATTCCTTTACTGCAGCACGCGAATCTGTTTGCGGCACCAAAAACAGAGCGCCTCTGATGGTTGTATTCTTAGAGTCCACAAGCACCAGTACTGGCAGTACTGGCAGTGTACTTGTAAGTTGTAAAAAGGAAGGCGCTTATTCACGTGAATAAGTTGTTGGCAGGCGAGTACTCGTACCACGCACAATTTCCCGGTGCGCATATCCAAAGAAGAGAAAGCTAAAATACAGTCGGCGGCGGATAAACAAACTGCTGCTATTGAAGAAAGAGAAGACAGACATCAACACAGTCCAAGCCCAAGGAATTGTCCTCGACCATACCAAGTTTTCTGAGTCATTTATCGGAAGAAGCCTGTTTGTAAATCTGTTTGCATAGTTGGTTGCGCAGATTTTTGCAGCAATTCGGATAAAATGCAACAAACTACCATCAAATATATTGTTGTCGAGTGTTACTCGTATAATTTTGTTTAAATACGAAGTGCAAATGTGAATGTGAATCAGTAAAATTATATAAGGCACATCTTTGTTGCATTATTTAGACTCCCATTGAGTCAGCAGATTGTTTGCGGCATTGCAAACCACTGGTAGGTCTACGCATGACACATTGGTTACAAACGATGCTCGTTTGTTCCGAGCATACTGCGGACTTTGCTCAATTCAACTGGGATTGCGCTCGCCGTAGGAGCACTTCATTGCTGTTTGGGCAGCCGCCTTGTGCTTTGGTTATGGCTTCTTCGTTAAACAGTGAAGTGACCAGACGGCTGGCTGCCTCCTCTCGGAATGCAAATGCTGTGTGGCGTTTTGCTTGGACATCCATGCTTTAAAAGACGAGTAGGTGAGTGTTCGTACCTCCCCTGCGCACAATAATTGTAGGGGATATCCTTGGTCGCAATTAATAAATGTCATGCTCATAACTTTACTTCGCCTCTCCTTTAAAGATTAATAAGAAATAAGCCGCATTAGCTTTAGCAGTAGCAGTGCAAGGAGTGCATTTGAACAGTAGCAATTCTATATAAAGGCATCAGGTCGGTTTATTAGGTGAATGTTTGGTGATTTCCTCTACGACTGTCTTGTGTGCGTGTGTTTACTCCGCAGCTCACGCGCCGGCCGGTACGGGAGGCCCTGTGGGCAAATGTTTATTAAATTTGAATGCAGCCATGCGGCCTGTTCCTTTTATATTGGGACAGGTGATAAGTAGTGGAGATTTTTGTACTTTAGTCATTCGTATCCTTAAATAAGCGGACTTGCATTATGAGCGAGAATAGGCTACGCAAAAAAGTGCGGTTAATATCGAACTGAAGAACTTCTAGCGATACTAATGATCATTTTTTAGTGTCCAGGCAAAATTTTTCCAACTCACAATCGAGAAATTTTCCCTATAAAATTACCAACCCAAAATATTAGGTGGAGGTTACATAAAGACATCCAGCTTAAACGATGTTAAGCTTTCATGCAGCATTTGAAATTTGAGCGACTGCTGGTTCAGACGCAAAAATACAAGCGGCGACATACTCATACTCCACTGATACAAATTGACGTACGTACCTACAGTTAAAGGACACACTTGAAAAAAAAAAAAAAAAGTTGCATCACTTTCTGCGGTATGGTTGTTTATTTGGCTGACGTTTAAGGTCGCAAACAAAAACAACACTGCAGGTGTAGTTAGGTTACCTCTTTTGAACAACATCCCTACTTGTTGATAACATACTCGTATGAAATGTGAATGCGAAGTATATGTACATGTATATGTTAACTACAAAGATACATGGTTAACCAAAACTGCAAGCGCTTGCAGCAATCAGCAATCCGTTTTTAGTTTTCTCGCTGTGTACTCGTAATTTGTACGTTATTATATCACACTCAGAAGTTTTTTTTTTATCCATCGCACGGACAGGTGTATAAATCTACAATGGCTACGATTAGGTACACCTACTCTTTAATTATTGATAAGAAAACTACAATGTTGCTGGCCACCTTGGTAAGGTGTAAAACAAAACGTTTTCTAATTTTTCGCAGACAAGTTGGTGACAATTCTTCGAGTTCTTTGTAGGAATACGTGCATAGCTTCGGCTATACCAGGGGTTCCCAAAGCGTGCACCGTAGAAAGTAAAGAGAGCGCCGCGTCGTGAGTTATTCACAAAAATAAAAACTTATTTGAGCTTCGCGCTGCTTGTAAAATGAGTCTAACTTTTGTGCCAATCTATCTATTGTTTCATTAGACTGTTTCTTTTTCAAATAGCTAGGGAAGAGCGGTAGGTGCGTCGCGGGCTGAAAAAAATTGGGAACCACTGGGTTATACAAATAAAATATTTGCTACTAGATTATCCTTTGTTCGAGAAGGTATACGTCTGTTCGTTCAATTTGTCCATTCATCTGTCTTGCTTTATTCAGACGCTTAAAAATTTAGAATTTAAATTCCTTTGCATATGCCACTTCCGCTTTGGGCAAAGTTGCTGGCAGCGTTCATAGAATTTTATCCGTTTAATTTGAAATTGTTCGTTACGTGTGAATAATATTTTTTTTAAGGAATAAGTGTAGGGGAAGTACGTCCAAAATGACACATATGGATAAAATGACATACTAGCCTTAACTTGAAATGTGATACACTTACAGCACTAGATGCTATCCTCAAAGGTGACTTCGATGATATATAAAATCCTGTCAAAATGACAGCTCAGTTAATAGTCGTGAGTCGGTGCCAAAAAGCAAAAATTATTATCAGCAACAAATATTTTTTTTTTGGTTCAAACTTTTTTTTGTGATTTGGTGAGTTTTCTCTAATTTTTCTTTAATATTATTTATGATATCGATAGTTTATGACAAAACTTATGAAATTAGCTAATTTTCTGCAATAAAATCAGAGTTTTATTACACTTATTTTGAAATTTTTGTCAAAACTACGATATGGACAAAATGACATACCATAATTATGGACAAAACGACATATGCATGCGAATTCAAAATGCACCCAAGAGTCCCCCAGAAAAACGTAAAAGAAAGGTCACCAAGGTCCTTTTTAATGATGATGAGACAGACGATGAAGACTTTACTGCCGACGGCGATGACAACTGTCCGTGCATCTATTGCAACGAAATTTTTTCTCACTCCAAGCCTGGTGAAACTTGTTTACGTTGCATAAAGTGTAATCTTTAGGCTAATGCATCCTGTGGTGATGTGCCAATGATGGATTCATTTGTGAACTATGCGTTTGAACTAAGTTTGAAGGTAAAAAAATATTTATAAAAATAATTTGTAAATTTGTAGCGACATGGACTTATCGGATATGCCATATGCTGTATGTCATTATATCCATACCAAATATGTCATTTTGTCCATATCATATGGACAAAATGGATTTTTACATTGATTTGGAAAACCATTTATTTTTTTTTTGTTTGCATTTTTGTTCAAATTAAAATAACATTTTAAAATGTTCACAATAAATCAATAAACAAATAATAAACATAACAATCGCAATATCTCTTAGAAATAATATTCTTTGAATCAAAAGGCTAACAGTATGTAACAGTATTTATATAGGTACTCATCAAAAATCGGTTTTATATCTATTGCGTTCGATTCAAACCGCGTACGCGAACGAACCTATTGACAGTTTAGATTTTGACAGTGACAGCTACCTAGTCAGTTTCCACCATTGTAGTGGATTAGGATTATAACTTTTTTTATTTTTGATTTTTAGAGCATGAAACACAAGAAAGCGTTAAAGGAAAAAGCTTTTGTATTTTTTCAGCTCATTTCAAAGATTTGTACTTAAAAAAAATTGTTTCAGGTTAATTTTAATAAAAATATACAAAATAAAAGGCAATTAAGCGGGAAAGGTAGTTAAGCGAAAAGTAGGTACTTATAAAATGAGTTTTATATGAAAAAATCCTCCGAATTTTGGTTTTCAAAAAAAGGTACCTACTTATGTGGTTTAGGCACTTAAGCGAACGGCTTTTATTCGAGTAATATAATGATGCAAAATGTGTTCCATCCTTGTCTAGGGGAGTGCTAACTTGCTCTCCTTTCAAACTACGCAAAATGATGACTGCACATTAATAACTGCTTCTTGTCACAATTTATTTTAGGAAACAGACTTTTTTTAACTCAATTTTTTGTTTGTACTTTCTCTTACACTTTGTTTAAGTGTTGCTATTGTTACGGCCGTATTATTCACTCCTAATGTAACTCAGGTTTAAGTTAATTTTACACCCGTTCATTAATCCGCAATTTTTGAACCCAACAATTTAAACCAGTGTCCGTATTATTCACTGAAAAACTTGCATTCAACCCGCCGCTTTAAAGATGGATTTAAATGCGGACCTAAGTAATGTCAAATTTCACAAATAATACAATTTTTTTTTTGGTGTTTGTCACTTGGAAATTGACTTGATTCGAAGAGTGTCGATTTTAGTTTTTAGTGCATAGTCGAATCATGGAATGTAGCCTCTAAAATGCCTCTTCTCCATCACATTGTAATCAACGACGCAACCCCGCTTGTGCATTCGATATATTCGACGACAAGGACGACGTTGATTTACCATCAGCTCTCCGACTAATTCGTCTTCTAATGACGAAGGCATCAACATTTTATCCATTTCACGAATGAAATCCATTTTCTTTTAACTCTTTGCTTCTTTTTATTTTCTATTTCACTTTTGTTATTTCTCATAATGTCAATATTATGAAATTGAGTTTGAGCCCGAGCTAAAGTACTTAAACTGATCCAATCGGATTAAACGCTGCCAAGTTTTAAAAAAATGGGTCTACTCGGGTTAAACGACTGAATTATGGACTTGGGTTTAATTTAAACCCGGGTCTAACCTTTAACCCGGATTAAAGGGAGTGAATAATATGGCCGTTATTGGTAATTTAAAAAAATGGGAATGTGCAGGCGCAGTGGCTTAGTGGTTAGTGTGTTGGACTACTAAGCGAGGGGTCCCAGGTTCGAATCCCGAGAAACTCCAAATTCCAACTCAAGGTTTTCTTCACCTCTCGCGAACGTCTAACAAACATCCGAGAGTATAACTGCCATGAAAGCGCTTCTTAGTTAGCCGTTTGGACTCGGCATAAAACTGTAGATCCCTTCCATTCGTCCCGAAAATTAAAAACTCACACTTTGGCTGAAGCTGTCAGTCTTTGTAATACCTACTTAGTTTATGATCGTGCGACCAATACGGACATACGGCAGTGTAGTCTGGTGGCAAGCCGCCAGCAAAGCGACCAATCTTAAGTCAATGACCAAAATACAAAGAATAGCGTGTATAGAACCACACCTACAGCTGGACTAGAGGCAATTCTTAACCTGACACCTCTAGACCTATACATGGAAGAATGTGCTGCTAAAAGTGCCTTAAGGATCAGTCAAACTAGCATTTGGAACCCTTGCAATTTTGGGCAAGTTCCTGCTAATGAAATAAAATCCAAACTAGTTTACCGCTGCCGCGAAGAGCTCTTTGCTTTTTTGCTCGCAGCATACCACAAATCTCTGCTGGGTCCCTGGACACAAAGACAAAACCGGTAATGACAGAGGGCAGATGAACTGGTGAGAAAGGGGTCCGTAATGGATCTTGACAGAGCACTTCAATCAATCAAGCAACCACTCTGCAATCTCAGAGAGCGAGTGGAGAACAAAATTCGAATGGACACCAACAACAGGTGGAAAGAACTCACTACCTGTGAAATATCACGGAAGCTTTGGCCAAAATATAAAAGAAGCCGGACCAACAGACTATCAAAGTTTGACAGGTCATCGCTATCTAAGTTACTAGAGGCTCTAACTGGTCATAACTTCCTTAGAAACCACACAATGAAACTAAATCTCCAAGATGACGATATATGTAGAGGCTGCGGAGACGAGGAGGTCCACGAGGACACACCTCACTTCCTCTGTCACTGCCCGAGTCTATGTCTTACAAGACCTCTGATATCTCACTGTCTAATCTTTACAGGTTTTTGAGGACATCGGGATGGCTAGACAGCATCTATTAACCACTAGGAGAGGGGCTGAAGAACACCGATGCAACACCAACGGTTGACCCCAATAAGGGCATCACAAAGGGTTCACGAGGACCTAAGTGAGGTAGCACAGGGTTCTCCCTGCTCTGCCCACCCGTTTTCCTAACCTAACCTAGTTTATGCTCAGGCGCTAAAAATATAAAATTGAATGATTGTTCATATAAAAAAACCCTATTTGTAAGGCACCAATCCGACATCTGTCATGATTCATCCTTTAAATACACCACGATGCAACGTGAACTTTCCATTTACATCCCACCATCAGAGCACTATAATAATTCTTATCAACTGCACCACTCGCACTGCACTCATGATGTTAATCGCATGAGTTTGGTCCCAAGAAACACAAGTTAGCGCAATTAAAATCAAATAAAATTGAAATAAATTCGCTTGGAAATGCAAATTATTGCGATTTGTTTAACCATGCGCCTTGCTGGACTACTGTCTGCGCTGTGCTGTGCTGACTGGTTCGGGTTCTCTTGAGCACTCTGTGTTTGTACTACTACAACAGCAATTGAATAGATTCGCAGATTTGAATCATGCGTCCCAAAACAGTACGCGAACAGGCCACATGTGGGTTCACAAAGCCAATCCGTGTATAGCGCTGCCGCATGCATAGTTTGATGCCCTGGCAGCGGGGGAGGTAGTGCGAGTCATTCTTTACCCACAAATATTCATATAGCTGAAGCAGATACAAACAAACCCACAAAAGAAAGTTCACCATGGAGGTCCTCTCATAAAATTAATTCGTTTTATTGTTACTCCTCAATCGCAGATTGCCTATACTCGTACCTTAAAGTAGCAACAACGACAGTCATGACTTTCCGCTTCTTGGCACGATAAACATATGCTAAATGGACCCCAAAACAATAAATGCGAGGGAAAAGTATTAGCTCTTCGATGGTCGAAATTCGATAGCCAGATTTGAGTAAAAAAACGTTTGTCGTTTAATAATTGGATGTAATCTTAGAAACCATCCTTTGGCCTCGCGTCGACAATCTCGTATTAAGCCACGCATGCCAATGCCAATCGTATATAGATGAAAAGCAAAACGAGGCGAATATTCAATTAGGAACACATTAATAGATACAAGATCATGGTACCTATATTTGTATTGGCAATGCAGCCGCACAAAATATGGCAGCAAAATTATTATAGGTAAAACGTCTTGATGAGGACTACGTACTTGCATTCTGCATTGTAATTGTTGTTCCTTTGTCTTTTGCTCTGAGAAGGAGGAGGCTATCTTTGGTTACCATTCTTGAATGTGGACCACCGATTGATAAAAAAAGTAAAATTTCTCTACTGATGGCGCAACGTGTGGTAAGAGTGCTTTTGTCCTTTTCTGTAATGGAGTACTTACTTAAATCTCGTACCTCGTACAATGCAATCGCAGGCGAAAACATACGCAACATGGTGGCAGTGTGTAACCGAAGCGAATGAAATTGACACCTGTTATCAGGAACATAGAGTGTGGATTTGCTCTAAAAGGACTTATTTGTAACGGTGTGCTGTTGTGTTGTCCTAATCGGGCGTGCCCCCCTCAATTAATGTTATCTTCAGTTGTGTGTTGGCCTTATGGGAAACCTCTTTTTCACTTTATGTTCGTGCCAAAAGCCCTTTACTGGAAATCACATGTAGGTCTGGGTATGGAAAGTAAAAAAAAAACTTCCAAGCGAAAATGTAACAATTGCTCTGGATAACCGGGATGTGGGAGTAGATATATTTGCGGCGATATATTCAGTTTTAATTTGCAGTCATCCATTTTCAATGCGCAGTGTTTTGTAGTAGGTATGTGCATATAAAGGGGCTTTCCATTGTGAATGACCCGCTATTTCGGTAGCTGTCACTTTTTTTTATTTTATTCTTCGACATTTGATAAGTAGAAACTACGCCATTACTAAAAATGGAACGATACACGCTTCAACAACGCATTGAAATTATTAAAATTCACTACAAAAATGGTGAAAACCTTTGCAGTCACAGTTGGCAAAACTAAAGCAAGGACCGCAATACAGAAATTGGTGGGAAAATTCGAGCTGCTGGGACAAGTTAGTGATGTGAAGAATAAAACCCGTGCGCACGTCGCTCAAGAACAACTGAGAATATTGCTGCTGTGGCCCAAAGTGTTGAAGAAAACCCAGGTTTGTCCATTCCTCGTCGTTCTTTGGCATTGGGCATTCCACAAACGTCATTACACCGTATTTTGAATAAAGACTTGCGTCTTAAGGCTTATAAAGTTCAGTTAACACAAGAACTCAACCAACTTTCTTACTTTCAACAAGACGGCGCTACGTGCCACACAATCAACGAAACCATTGATCTTTTACGGGAAAAGTTTCCTTATCGTGTTATCTCTCGAAAAGGTGATCACAATTGGCCACCGAGATCTTGTGGTTTAACACCTCGCGACTTCTTCCTTTGGGGCCACGTGAAAGATAAGGTCTACGCCAACAGCCCAGCGTCGATTCAAGACCTCAAAGATAAAATTCTTGAGGCTATCGAGGACATAGGGCAGGCACTTTGGTTATGAAAAATTTCATGAAAAGGATGTGGTCCTGTATGCGTGCTCGTGGCGGCCATTTGGCTGATCTTGTTTTTCATTATTAACTTTAATATGAAATAAACATCCGATCATTTGTCTCAAAAAATGACATTTTTCTTTGAATACCAAAAAAACACCTCTTATTGGAAAACCCTTTATAAGTATACCTAAGCATACGCGGATTTTCGCGATGGATTGGACCTAGTTTGGTCCTTGTCATCTAGAATCTTAGTATACTGAAATGCCATGATGATAGCTGGGCTGGTAATTGATTTTGTAATATTCGCTTGATAAAACGTCAATTGGCAGGACTGCCAGGATAAGGCATGTGTATTGTGTAAGTCGTGCAATTCGTCCTTCAAATCAGGAGTCCCAAATCCACCTGCTTTACCAAGCAAAAACAGCCAGACGAATGACATATTCTGACAGTATATTCATAGTGAAAAGGAACTTAGATGGGCCTCAAGAGATCTAGACTGGTTTGGTGCATGAGCCTTATCTTGATAATTAACCATCACAACCTTGTTCCTTTTCTTAATAAAAAAAAGAAGTTCTTCTGAAGTGATGTTGTACGCTCTCTTTGCATGATTCACATTTGATTCTGCTTAAATAAATCTGCAGTTACCTATATTTATACCACTGATAGCCTTCAATGTTTTCGGTTAACTATTTGACGATGTCGCAATAATGGGACCGCTAACTGCTTCTGCTGGTGTGCTTACGACGGTTGTTCTAAGTGCGTTAAGAGGTCCATATAGCATCGGCTGTTTTCTTCGGGGCGAATTGCATTTTCTTCTCGTTGGTATATTGATCTAATTTAGACGAAACAAAAAATTGGACAGAGTCGACGTTTACCTTCGGAATGTGTGTACCTGTACAGGGTGGGCCAAATACAAGTTTCTTTTTAAAAACGCAGTAAAATAAACAAAATTAAATGTTTTCCAACTATATGACCTTATTAAAAAGAGCAAATATCCCCACTAATTATGGAACACAACGTCGTTCAAGTGGCTGCCTCGGCTGGCTTCGCAGTAGCGCAATCTGTCACTCAAATTTTCCAAGACCTTGTTGATGGTTTCGGGCTGTAGCTCACGGATTTCTTGGATGATATTGGCCTTTAGTGCTTGAATCGTTTGCGGATTGTTGGCTCAACATGGTCCTTCACAGTTTCCCACATAAAAAACGGTCATCAAATCGCAGCTCCGAGGCGGCCAATTGACATCGCCAAGACGGCTGATAACGCACGATTTGGGAATTTGGTGCGTTAAAGATCGATTGTGGCATGGGCTTTGTGGCATGGCGCGAATTAAATACACTCGCGTATATTTCGTAATTAAAACAAATTATATTTTTTTAGGATTTTATAGTCCTGTTTATTTATATTTATTTTAATTACTAGTTCAAGTTTATTATCACCGAACTGTGGTCTAAGTCGATGTTATTTCTAGACTGCCCCTTGCGTGTTCGTTTCTTATATTTATATCCTACTTAGTAATCT
This sequence comes from Cheilosia impressa, assembly GCA_948293265.1. Classification (NCBI taxonomy): domain Eukaryota; kingdom Metazoa; phylum Arthropoda; class Insecta; order Diptera; family Syrphidae; genus Cheilosia; species Cheilosia impressa. The sequence continues at coordinate 49,695,381 of OX411881.1, read as the reverse complement.
ATGTATTTGGTTCAAAATAAAACCTTTTCTTTATTCTTAATCTATCTTTTCTTATCTACTGTGTGTTCGAATACAATCTCTTTTCCTTTCTTATCTCATAGTTCTTATTACATATTTTAGGTTACAATACAATCTCCTTTCATTTCTTATCTCATAGTTATTATTATTATTTTCTACCCTTATCTAGGTAGGTACACGTTATCTAACGTTTATTTTAGATAAATCTTAATAGATGGTCCTTAGACTATATGGTTAAGGGTCCTTAACTCCCCCCCTTCTTTAATAAAATCGTCCCGATTTTCTAATTGTTTCATTTTAATTTTTGCCATTTCTTTTTCATATGACTCAATGAATTTTTGCTCAGTTTTTAGTTTTCTGTATTCGATTATAAAATTAACGATTTTCGTTATTACATAAGCTATAACAATAATTATCACAATGATTATGATTGTGTTTATAATTGATAATATAGGATGTTCCTCAAATGGAATCATTATTTTGTTTAGGCTATCAATATTATTGAATGCATATAGCCCTTCTGTTTTTATAACAGTATTTATAAAAAAATCATTATTATGTTTTCTTGCTATTATTTCTTTAATGGCTCCATCCATATTTTTATAATTTTTTCCATCTATATTTACAGTATCTTCGTATGTGATTAATTTCACATTGTATATGGTCTCGTTATTTATTTTATGATTTCCATGAGTTAATATTACTCCTGGTACTATTTCTAATATATCAAAATTATATTCTTGTTTAATATTACATACATTTAGATTTTTTATTTTTTAATAATGGAATTATACATTCTTCTTTTTCAATATTTTCTTCGCAAATATTTTTTCCTAAATAGTTTTGACATTTTTTTATTCTAATGTAATCTTCACAAAATGCTATTAATTCGTCTGTTTGTATTTTCCCATATTTGAAACTTATCGGGGTTACCTTATAGCATTTACATTGTATTTTTAATATTGGGTATTTATATATTATTATAAAAAGTTCTTCCGTTCTAGCAATTGATATGGTTGCATATTCTAAAATATTTATTATTGGAACTTCCTCTAACTCATGTTTTATTATTTCTTTTATGTCCGTTATATCTAATGCTTCTGAAAGATATTCATTATTCTTTGCTGCGTTTATCGTTCTAGTTAGTAAGAGTAACTCTTCATATACCTGTTCTAAGATTATATGTTCTTTTAAATTGTATCCCTCGAAATTCTTTAAGATTTGTTCGAATCTAGAGTTTACCTTCCTCTGTTTGTTATTATTTTCTATTAAATTATTTATTTTGGTTTGTATTTCAATAAGATCATCATGATCTGGGTTACCAAATATAAATTTAATAGCAGATCCTAAGAAATTTATAGATCTCTTACTTCTAGTATGTTCTTCTATTTGATTTGCTAAATTATGTGCCTTTTTTATCCAAATTTCTTCTTCCTGAGTAGGTATGTAATTGCTACTTATTATCTCTATGAATGAATTTAGTAATGTTGTTAGATTTGTTACATGAAATAAATGTGTCTGATCATTAAATATATAAACATCATCGGTTTGAGTTAGTATGTATTTCTTTTCCGTGACGTCTTCTATTTTTGTTGTTCCTTGAGTATGCTTTAGTGCATTCACGAGTAATATGAGGAATGCTAATTTCGTCATCTACAGGGAAAGAATAATTTTTAATATTGTCTTTGTGTACAACTATCCCCTTCGTTGTTAAGATCGTGTCCTCACGGTCTTCCTTTACTATTCTTTTAATATATCTAGTATTACTTTTCTTTCTAATCCCTGAAATTCTTACCATTATTTGTTCTCCTTGTTGGTAGGTTCTATGTTTTGTTCCTTTATTAAGTCTTTCGAGGACTTTTTCCGATGCTTTAATAAGTTTTGTGTGTATATTTGAATCTTTGAATTTTTCTTGATTAAAAAACACTTCTTGAGGTTTGTAGCCTGTGACGGAATGAATTGTGTAATTTAATTCACGCACTGTTCTAAATACTTCTTCGATTAGATTGGTATTGTTTTGTACCATAAATATCCTTGAGAGTTCTGATATTGTTTTATGTGCACTTTCGACTTGCCCGTTTGCTGTCGATCTATAGACTGGCGTCTGTACTTTCTTGATTCCATATTTTATACACATTTGCTTTACCATCTGGGTGTTAAAACAACTTTCGTTATCAGTCATGAGTCTCTCGCAATTTGGGAAATAATTTGATAAGACTTCCTCCATTTTATCATAAAGTCTCTCCTTTGTTTCTAGTTCTCGTATGACCAGATACTTTGAATATTTATCTTTTGATACTAGAAATGAATGTTTGTCGTTGAAGTATAGATCCATGTGGATGTGTGTTCCTACTTGTGTTGGAATTTCTGAGTCGTTCAATGGTTCTCTAACTGGATTTCTCTCGTATTTACCGAATAAGCATGCTACACATTTTTTATTAAAACATTTTGCCTGTTTCCTCATGCTTGGCCAGTAATATGTTTGATTTATCTCTTGAATGTTATTTTTGAATCCTCTATGAGCTCTCTCATGGGTCTCTTTCACTATCTTTATTTGTTCTTCTAGGTTGGTAATATCTTCCAATTTTATGGGTGTGTGTATAAACCTATTTCGTATAAAGACTTCTTTTATCTTTTTCTCGAATGTATACATGTCTTCTGGTTTTGCATGTATTGCTATTATCTTGTTAGGTTGAAGAATTTTTTTCAAATTTCCTAACAGTTCATCTTCCGTTGTGAAATAAATAGTGTGCCTTATCTTTTTTTCAAAAACGGTTTGTGTTTTTATTTCATTTATTTCGTTGTTCGGTATTAATTCTACCTGTAGGCTATATGTGTTAAATGGTTGGCTTACTACTTTGATTACATCTTCAGATGAGCTCTCTTCTGAGTGAACTGTACTTATTGTTGAAGTATTTATTTGTTGCCGCGAAAGAGCGTCTGCAACTACATTCAGGTGTCCCGGTTTGTATACTAACCTTGCACCGAAATCCTCTATTATACTTTTCCATCTCTTCAATTTAGTGTTCGGATTTTTTTCCGATATTGAATATACTAACGATTGATGGTCTGTGTATATAGTTAAATCCGCTACTCCGTATACATAATTTCTTAGCTTCTGCAGTGCCCATATGATGGCTAATAATTCCTTCTCGTTCGTTCCATAACTTTCTTCTGTCTTTGTCAGAGTTCTACTTAAAAAGAATATAGGTTTTTTGTTTTGACTAAGGACGGCTCCAATAGCTATGTTAGATGCGTCTGTCGTTAGTTCAAAGGGTTTACTATAATCTGGTTGGAATAGCTCTACTTGTTCTCTCAAATGTGCTTTCAAGCTACTAATGGCTTTAATTGCTGCATCGTCTAGATTTATACAAGTATTTTTACTCTTATTTTTTCCTACCTGACCATTTTCTCCTCTTAGGTGTATCGTTAGGGGCTTAGCTATGCTTGCATATCCTTTGATAAATTTCCTATAGTAACCGGTCATTCCTAAAAAACCTCTCAGATCTTTCAACGTTCGGGGAATTGCATAATTATTAATTGCTTCTACCTTTTCCGGATTTGTCCCTATCCTATTATATTTAATTATGTGTCCGAGGTATTCGACTTCTGATTGGAAAAATTTGGATTTATCATCCGAAACCTTCAATGTTGCTTTGTTAAGAGCGTTGAAAATTATATTGATGTGTTTCATATGTTCTTCGGCTGATGAGGAATATATTAACACATCATCTATATAAACATACGCGAATTTCCCGATATATTCTCTTAATATGTCGTCTACACATCTTTGGAATATAGAGGGCGCGTTTTTGAGTCCAAAAGGCATTCTTACGAACTCATATTTACCTCCATTTACGCAAAATGCTGTTTTTTCCCTATCTTCTTTTTTAATTTTAATTTGATGGAATCCTGATTCCAAGTCTAATGTTGTAAAATATCTGGCTTTTCCTAGATTTTGTATTGTCATGTTTACATCTGGGATCACATATCTATCAGTTATTGTTTTATTGTTTAATTTTTGGAAATCTATTACCATTCTTTTCTTTGGTTTTCCGTCTTCACTAAGACCCTTTTTTGGTACTGTCCAAATCGGACTATTGTATGGACTATTACTTCTTTGAATAATACCTTCTTTTAATAATTTAGCTATTTCTTTATTGACAAATTCATTGTCGGCTATCGGATATGGATATTGCTTGGTCCATATGGGTTCATTATTTATAGTTCTGATTGTAGCTTCTATTGTAGTAGTAAAGGGCAGTGGTCCTATGCCGATATTTTCCTTCATCAAACTATCTATTTCTTTTTTATATAACGTTTCTCCTATGATATAGTTTAGTTTACTTTCGGATTGATTGTCACTGCACATGGTGATTAAGGTCATATCCTTCAAGTTTATTTCGGCGTTTAATTCTTTTAAACCTTCTAATCCTAATATCATATCGAATGAATCTATATTATTTAATTCGAAAAATGTTATTTTAGTATTCATTAAATAAATTATTTTCTTTGTATTTACTATGGAATACCCGTTTATAGTTTTAATTTTGATTTCCTTAATTTTTATTCTTTCCGCTGAATTGCATTTTTTATCTATATAATTGTGGGTTGCTCCCGTATCTATTAATATTTTATAAGTTTTGTTAGAAATGCTAGATGTTAATTTTAAACAAGGCAACCCGTCAACTAGTTTTAAATGGTCAAATCTTAAGTTATTTACCCTTTGTTCTTCCGGTTCTGCATACATGCTGTCTCCGTCTTCTTCTTGTAGTTGTGATGACTGGTTCACCCTTTGTTGTTTGTTGACGTGTTGATTGTTGTTCTGATAGTGCTGCGGCTGCCTATACTGCCCGCTATCCTCTCTTCCTCTCTTCCAATGCTGGTTATTATTATATGGGTTATAGTTGTTTCGCTGAGGTTGATGTTCTGCTTTCCTCTGTGCTTGAACTATTTGTCTTGAATTTATTTCCATAGGCATTTGTATTTCTGTACCAATTGGTTGGTTATGCTTAGGTTGTTTTATTATGTTAGACAATTGTTCTGTCTGTCTATTTGCTTCTTGCAGTTTATTGTTTAACTGTGTGCAGTACATCTCCATTTGTGAGAATCTTGCTGCTAAGGTTGCTAGATCAACTGGTTCTGCCATCTTGATGACTACTTCTTTATTTTCACTTTCACTTTCACTTTCACTTATTATCTCGCGACGATTGTCGTGTAAATTTTTTCTTTTCTTAAATCTATTCATAAAACTTTTACGTTGGATACGTATGTATCTTTGTTCAGGTTGCTTCGTATGAAGGAACGTTTGATGGGTGCCACTATGTGGATCTGATTCCCGATTTTCCTTTGGTCCGCTCCGTGAAGATAAACAATTTATTTGTCTCCTGGCAGGATCGCCAATTAAATACACTCGCGTATATTTCGTAATTAAAACAAATTATATTTTTTTAGGATTTTATAGTCCTGTTTATTTATATTTATTTTAATTACTAGTTCAAGTTTATTATCACCGAACTGTGGTCTAAGTCGATGTTATTTCTAGACTGCCCCTTGCGTGTTCGTTTCTTATATTTATATCCTACTTAGTAATCTATGTATTTGGTTCAAAATAAAACCTTTTCTTTATTCTTAATCTATCTTTTCTTATCTACTGTGTGTTCGAATACAATCTCTTTTCCTTTCTTATCTCATAGTTCTTATTACATATTTTAGGTTACAATACAATCTCCTTTCATTTCTTATCTCATAGTTATTATTATTATTTTCTACCCTTATCTAGGTAGGTACACGTTATCTAACGTTTATTTTAGATAAATCTTAATAGATGGTCCTTAGACTATATGGTTAAGGGTCCTTAACTCGCGCCATCCTTCATGAACCAGATGTCGTCCAAATCCATGTCTTCAATTTCAGTAAAAAAAATAAGTCTGTTAACATGGCTCTGTAACGCCCACCGTTGACCGAAACGTTGTTGTCATACTTATTTTCGATGACACCACTCCATCAAACTCCCACTCTCTGTGGATGCATTGGCTTGTCGGTAATAACGTGCGGGGTTTCCATTTCCACACCCCAGATGCGGCAATTTTGTTTGTAAACGTAGCTTCATTTCGGCCAAAACTTATTTTCAAAAAACGCACTATTTGAGCCACACAGCACCCACTTTGGAAATAAGTTTTCAATATTTCCCAACGTTGTTCAAGCGTAAAGCGACTCATTTGGGTATGATACTGACTTTCTGTCAAGATTTCGAGCGGGAAACGGCTGTCAGTGTCAAAATTTCCTATGATTTAAAAAGAAACCACTAGATGGTCCACCCTTTACATTGAAAATAATGAAAGCGTTAATGGTTTGGTATCAGTTTACCCTGATAAACCTATGGCTGTAAATGCTAGTCCTATAAGGGTACACCGTAATCGTTTGCTTACCGGCTATCCCTTTGATGATCATGTTATGTGTGTTCAATAACGGAGTATAAGTTGCTATAGATACCAGCAATATTACACATCATTTGCGGCTATTCTAGTTTAGCACAATCAATTGATTAAAATTTCAATCAATATTCCTATCGTTTTGGTTTCATTTACGAACACCAGCGATCTGTGAGACTTAAATGGAATGATTTGGGGGATTACTTAAATAAATGAACTTCGGAATTTCCTAAGCATTTTCAACCTTTATTTTTAACAACTATAATAACAGTCTTAAAATGAAATTTTCCACACTACAGCGATTAAATCTATTTTCCAATGAAACGCCCACCTGATAATTTCCTATTTTTCGTCGGATAACGTCGGACAATTTAAATTTTTGCATTCGTGTAGGTACCGAAGTGGACAAACCCGTGAAAAAAAAAAACAAAAAACAAAAAAGACTTGCATACCGCATTATTTTTGTTTTGAATCGGACCCAAGACCACGTTATTCGACAAAAATGTATTTCCGGTATGTGTCTGAGATGTCTTAAAACGCATGTATCATTTGGCACATTAATTTCGAATGGTTTGTGTACGTGATGTGAGTACAGTACGGACAGAATAAAGTGCAAGAAAACGTCTAATGCTCCAACCCATTTACCAAGTGCCTCTGAGAGGCCTTTGGGCCCAAATAACCGCAAAGATGCAAAAATTTAAACTCAGCCGAAGAAAAAAAAACCGACAAAAAAAAGTAGGTACATTTTAAAAATCTTTCCTTGTTGCTAATAAAAACAAATATTTGTGGTTAGGTATCAAACTGTCAAATTGATCTGCCATGCACTATTTTTTTAGCAAAGAGAGATTCAAGTTTTTCGGACTTTAATAGGAAAAGTGTTTGGTTCACCAATTTTAGTTTCTTGGCAAGAATTTATCCTAAATTTTGACAGACGAATATTCGAGACGAATACAACAGTTGAAATTCTTTTTTTTTTATAATTAATGGTTGTGGAACTAGTGTCTATGGAAAATTCCTTAAGAAAGGTATATTGTAAGTTGTTGTCGAGTTTTTTGAGCTTCGATTTCAGGAAAAGAAAGTAAAGTACGATTTTTAGCACACTTATTACAACAACTACTGCGAGTTTTTGTAATTGCGTTCTGAAAATCCTACTTTACTTTGCTTCGCTGAGATCGAAGCTCAAAATACACGCCTTTTGTTGTTTTGTTTGTTTTTGTTTTTTACTCTTTCCAATACAAATAAGAGAAAGATATTGACTTCGTACAAATTTTCAAACTCGAGATGTTAATCAATTCTGACATTACGATGATAGAGGAACTTAAAAAAGTCGATCGCACAATTCTGTCCGTCTGTCTGTCCGTATGTCCCGAGGCCTACAGCCTCAACGGCTGTCCGGATTTCGTTCAAAATTCAGATTTGGAGTTTCAGGGCTTACAGTTCGGGGCCGTTTTATTCTTTGCACTGTAACCGCTTTAACGATTTCAACCAAAAATTATATTTAAACTTAAGTGGGTGAGGTAATGATGACTAAGTACTCAGTTTACCGCTGAAAATAACGGTACTTTTGAAATTTGGATATGTCTCGAAAATGGGATTGTAACAAAAATTAATTTCTAAGATACAGTGCGACCTCAATAAAAGCAACCCTCGATACGTGCAACTCCTCGATAAAAGCAACACCTTAAATCTTACTATTGTTGACTCAGTAATTGCAACTCCTCAAAAAAAAGGTGACTCGATAAAAGCAACTATTTGTTCATGAGCTCTTATTTCGTTCTTGCTTATTTTTGCTATGTCTCTGCAAAACTTACGAGAGTCAGCTATGGAAAAGAATTCTGCGTCCAAAAAGACACAATCAAAAAATTTGTCAATTTTTTAAAAGCAATTAAAATTTTGAATTTTTTACTGTTCTGAGGTGTTTAACTTGGTGCCTCAATTTTGGCACCTACAATTTTTTGACTCGATTATTGCAACAAACTCAATAAAACCAACTGCCCAAATTTCTTTTAGTTGCTTTTATTGAAGTCGCACTGTATTACCTCAGAATTTCTAACTTACTGGCAAAATCATTTTTTCTCTGTATTATCGTAAAATGGATTTTTGAAAAAAGTACATCTTTTTACATTTAACCTGAAAGCGGCAAAAAACGGACGATTAATCAAAATACAAACTAAGAGTAGGTAGAACTGATGTTTTCAAAATTATTGCGTCCTTAATTTTCAATTGGAATCATTGAAAACGCTAATTCTAATAACTGCTGATATCTCGAAAACCCCATTTTTGATTTCTATAAAACATTAAAAACCAAGTAATGCTTACATCCCGAACAATAACTTGTACACACAGAAAACTTGCTCGGTCGTAAATAACAAACTAACTTGGTAGTTACTTTGTTGTTATTAGTCAACCCACTTGGTAGAATTTAACCAAGCTGCTCTGCTGTTATTTACCTACCCACTTGGGAGAATTTAACCAAGTTACTCCGTTGTTTTGAGCCAACCCATCTGATTGAATTTAACCAAGTTACCTTGTTGTTATTTATCAACTGACTTAGTTAAAATTGGCCAACATACTTCGTTGCATTTAACGTCCGTGGATCTAAAAACTGAGCCGAATTTACAAACACTGAATGGGTTAAATTTTCACGAGTAAAGTGGTTAAAAACAACCCAGTGATTGATTATATTTAAACAAGACTTATTGGTTGTTTTTAACAGAGAGGTTGTTAGATTTTAACAAACAATGAATGGGTTCAAAATTAATAAGAAGAACGGTTATTAATAACCAATCAGTGTGTTAAAACTTCAAATTGGCTATGTTGTTTTCAATTAATTTACTTATTAGATTTTAACAAAAACCAAAATAAAACTGTTTGGTTGATATTAATCTACTAACTTTGTTGATAACAACTTATTAAGAGTGTTATTTTTAACAGTATTCATTTAACCTTTTTAACTCTGTAGTTTTTAACAACAAATACTCGTTTATTTTCTACAGAGACTAAGTTAATTTTAACCCATTTTTTTTTAACCGATCAAAAATCGCACTCGGTTAGGGTTAAAGTTTCTGCGTGTACTCGGCTTTCAGCTGAATAGTTAAGCAATAGTATTGGGTACTGTTTTGTCTGCCAAATTTTACAAGAAACGCTCTACCGATTTTGATCAAAATGCATATTAAAAATAATGGGCCTTAGCAATAAACATTTACAATCTCGGCTCTAAATTTTCGTAGTTCACAGTGGCCATATTTTCCATACAAATTTTGCAATTGTGAGCTTTTGTAAATTTAAAGTCGAGACTAAAAATGTCTGTTGTTAAGGTCCAATGTAAGTATTCTTAATAAGATCCCGTACTTAGTTCTTCTCAAACAAATTCTAATAGCGACGTGTTCTAAATATTTCTCACAAATGAGTACCTAAATCTCGTTGTGTGTTCACATTGCTACTGTATATTTTTGAAATAATTACAATGGCGCACTTCCAATGAAAGTACAATACCATCTACGCAAAACTTCTTTTTGGCTAATATTACCAACCCCTTTTTTCCAATCACATTGAATATGCACCCTAAAAATAAATCTAACAACTTGAAATTTACACAATCAGGCAACTCCCAATTCATTTGCATCAACAAAGTTGACGAACGAGAAAGTTACGTTCGACCCAGTCGTGCACTTTATTTTAAATCGCTTAAGCATTAAATATATTTCACCCAAAACATTGAATTTCAACTGCTGGAATAATTTATGGGTAATATTTGTATTTGTAATATAAGCAACAGTTTTAGTAATTATTTTAAACCGCTTACAATAAACATTATTATTTGTTTATATTTATGCTGATTTGTTGATGTAGTAGATCTATTGCATTTTCGCAAAGGCCGCCTGTAACATTTGATTGCATAAGGCAGCATACGGATTTAGTTCCACAAGCTGTTGAACAGAAAATTGGAAATTAAAAGAAGACTTTAATACTGACGAACATTTCATTTACCTGGGTTCTGGCGAATTTGCTACCAAGCTTTGCGGCCTCTTCAAAGTCTGCTTTTGCAGCATCGATGTTACTTAGTTTCCTATATAACAAACCCCGTTGGCATAAGGCTTGACATCTTGTGCGGGGTTTTTCTGTTGATAGGTTGATAGCATTTTGGAGATCTTCTAGCGCACCTATTAAATTATAGAAACATATTCTATTCAAATATTTTCAGCAGGACAACTTAATTGCATCAAGGGTTATGCAGTGATGGAGTAGGCTTAAATTAAATCCACAAATATGACACTCAGGGGATAACTCGAGACCGAGAGAAGTGTAACAAAATTGCTTGTAACCGAAATAAAGTGGAGAAGATAAAGTACTCGTATGCTAAACGTTTCATTGCGGTGGTCTGGTGTAGATGGTGATGCTCATTTATGCAAGTAATTATTTTACACTACAGCTAACGCATTACCTTCGTCATTTCCTTTCAGTCGTAATGCCTGCGCCCTGTTGTTATAAATAGAACATCGATGCCGTGCCATGTGTATAGCTTTGTCAAACAAATCAATTGCTTCATCTAGATTGCCTGATTCTGTTAGACGAATTCCCTCTAATTCGAGATGGACTGATTCCACCACCTCCGGGCTCTGCTCTTCAGGAGTATCGATTACTTCAGCTTCAAGTTCTAAATCAAAGCTTGCTGGGGCACTTCCTCCACTATTTTCAAAAGGATTAAACAGAGACTCCAATATTTTCTGATCGTGCTCAGTTAAACATTCACGAATAGTTTGTCGATTCATTACGTTCGATTGTCAAAGTTGTACTGAAAATCGTCGATGGAAATGAATCAAAAACATCAAGAAAGACTTGTTTATTTAATTTTATGCGCACTTCGGAGGAAACGGGTTTACTTTGTTTTCCTCAAATGTGAATAAAATCTGTATAATGCGAGTGCATGCAACGCTTGTAGACATAACCTACTCAGTTAAAAAAACGTATTTTCTAATTTTGCATAAGATGTTCGTAGGTACTCTTATTGCCTTTCTGCTTGGCAATAGTTTTTGTTTTGGGAATTAATAGATACTAGCTGGTACCCGTGACTTGGTCTGCGTAGAATTAGAACTTCGAGAAGGTAACTCAATTAACATTTTTATATCAACAACAGCGCCACTTATCGGGTCCGAAACTATCCCAACCAATCAACCCTACACATTTAAATTCACTGGTAAAATACGCAGCAAATGTATTTATTTCTTACCAATAGTAAAGGCTTTTCAAATGAGAGGTGTTATTGTGAATGACCCGCTATTTCGGTAGCTGTCACATTTGAAGCTTTTATTCTTTGACATTTGACAAGTAGAAACTACGCCATTACTAAAAGTGGAACGATACACGCTTCAACAACGCATTGAAATTATTAAAATTCACTACAAAAATGGTGAAAACCTTTGCAGTCCCAGTGCGCAAAACTAAAGCATTTTTTGGTCGTCGTGAAGCACCTTGTCGGACCGCAATACAGAAATTGGTGGAAAAATTCGAGCTGTTGGGACAAGTTAGTGATGTGAAGAATGAAACCCGTGCACATCGCTCAAGAACAACTGAGAATATTGCTGCTGTAGCCCATAGTATTGAAGAAAACCCAGGTTTGTCCATTCCTCGTCGTTTTTTGGAATTGGGCTATAGAGAGATGATTAATGATTTTTTATGGTCGGAGTTGGATGGTATTGATCTGAACAACGTTTACTTTTAACAAGACGGCGCTACGTGCCACACAAGCAACGAAACCATTGATCTTTTACGGGAAAAGTTTCCGTGTAATATCTCGAAGAGGTGATCACAATTGGCCACCGAGGTCTTGTGATTTAACACCTTGCAACTTCTTCCTTTGGGGCCACGTGAAAGATAAGGTCTACGCCAACAGCCCAGCGTCGATTCAAGACCTCAAAGATAAAATTCGTGAGGCTATCGAGGACATAGGGCAGGCACTTTGGTTATGGAAAATTTAATGAAAAGGACGTGGTCCTGTATGCGTGCTCGTGGTGGCCATTTGGCTGATGTTGTTTTTCATTATTAACGGCATACCTTCCTCTTTATTATGAAATAAACATCCGATCATTTATCTCAAAAAATTACATTTTTCTTTGAATACCAAAAAAACACCTCTTATTGGAAAACTCTTTAGTTTATACACAACTGCGTAGTTGTAGTAAAATGCAACTTTTGCAATTGGGGACGTTTAAGTATCTAGTTTGGTAAGTCTGACAGCTCTCTCACTAATGTCGTTTTCCATTGGGACCACCAAAAATCTTTTTCAGATCTCAGATTTAACGCGGCTCATGGAACATGCAACGAAATTGATCTGCTTTTATGAATGGATTAGTGCGTTTTTTGACAACAAAATGCAGCTGTTCAAATTACATTTGCTTTTGGAAAAATCAACTATGGAAATCGACTTGAGAAATCTTTCCCCTGTTGTAGATAGAAACATATTTTGCTTTTCACGAAACTTTGCAAAACTACAGAAACTAAATAAATAACAAAGAATGGTTTCCTTCTCATAAAATACCCCATTGCTGTTTTAAAATGTCAGTTAGAGGTCTAGAGAGGCGCCCAGAGAAAACAACACAATACCAGATACGAATGTCGATTGTTCGCAATTAAGCTCACTTCACTATCGGTAAATAAATTGAAAATAAAGACAGAAGAAAACTTTTTTAAAAACGATTTATTATACAATATCATTTTATGTGTAACAAGTTATAATATCTATGAAAATAATGGCGTAACATAATTTATGAGTAAAATTAATGAAATAAAAAAATACCATTGTGACATTAAAGGTCTTTTAAAATACCACTCGTAATACAAATAAAAATTTAACCATTATTTTAAATATAAGTTTAATTTATGTTAACTGTTATATGATTAATTATGGAATTCATTATGGCAAATTGTGGAATCAAAAATCAAATAATGTAATCACTAGACGTTCAAGTGCGCTCAAGATAACTGCTTACATTTTCTTACTTCTCATGCATATAATAAAATCACTTATAATAACGTGGAAATTGAATACCTGTATATTCGCAAGAACTTGCAATGATAATTATAGTACTTTTTTTTACAATTAGCTCAGTATTACAAAATCTTCAGTTTTTAATTATTATTAAATATATTGTTAATAATTTTATACACATATCTACAGTACTTACATTACATTAGGTCTGAAATTATTTTCAGTAGAATAATTTATATAATTTATTAACAATGTCAGTTATATTTTTTGAAAGCAGAGCAATGCTACTATGTATGTATAAACGTTATTGTTATTTGTTCGTCATAGCTTTACCTATTTAATTTTGTCTACTTTTGGAAAGATCTATTATGCAAACTCTTATTTTGAATTACACACAAGTATTAAGAAGCAACCAATATTTGCAAGAAATATAAATGTAGTTCCCAAAGAGTCAACAATATTTCAAAAACATTATTTGCTTATACAAGAAGTGCCTGCAAATTAAATCGTCACAACGATTTTTTAAAGAAGGTGCAAACAACTGATGTTGTAATGAAAGCACGGTCAGTCTGTGATCTATGATTTCACCAAGGATTTTATAAATAAATACATAGTGCTGTCTTGGACTGTGTTATGTTTTAAATTGGTAGCGGGTCTGGTCTTTCTTTTTCCAATTACTTGTTTGTCATTCCCATTGTGAGCTGAAGCAGTAAGCGGATTAGAGAACTTATCTTTTATGTAGGGGAGAGGGGGCAGTTTAGGACAACATAACAAAAACTTTTTAATACTTTAGTTAAATTTTGCAGTGGCAACTCCACTTCAAACAAACATCTAATCGATATTGAAACGATACCAACTTAAAAAAAAACTAAAAATGAAAGTGTGTTTCCGGACGACAGTTGTAATTTTTTTTATTCCCAGACGTAAGATATTATTTTAAAATTATGCTCAATTTACAAGTTAAAAGTATTTAATTATAATGTTTATATGTGTTATGATATTTTTCAAATAAAATATTAACAGTTTACATTGTTTCTAAAAAAATATGAAGTTTTTAGTTTTTTATCTTTTTTGGGGCACTTTTGGACATTCCGCTAGGGTCACTTTTGGACATGTCCTAATCTGTCCCTTTTTATCACTTTGAATAATGTAATTCGGTAAAACTCAGAGTCCTATATTTTACTTATTTTTTATCTGATGTTATGTTTTAAAATAATGATTTTTTTTGTTAAATAAATACATAAAAACTACTTGAATGGTTTTTTTTTAGACATGTCCAAAACTGATCCATGGCTGTCAAAAGGTGCCCCCCCTCCAGAGGGGCAGATTGGGACACTTTAAAGGGTATATTAAAATAAAATAAAAAATATAAATCATAGCTATACATATTTATTTGGATATAATATTGAAAGATAAAACAACATGCAACAATAATTTTCAAGATTCGAAGGGGCATCTGCTTTTTAATGGATCTAAAGCGATTTTTGTAAAAAGTGTCCTAAGGTGCCCCCCTCTCCCCTAAATATTAATAAAAAAATATTTGTGCTAAACCAAGTGTTAAAAAAAAAACCTGCAAAATGTGTAGAGTTGCAAACAATTTTGGATTTAAATTTTTCAATGATTATGAAAAGTTGAACAAAGTATTTAGTCTTATATAAATAATATTGTATTGAAGGTTTTTACATACATACATACATAGGTTTTCATATTTGGCTTGAAGCTTTTTCTTAGCATTTTATTCGTACAATATTATGATGCCCTGTTGACTAGTATGAAACTAGCGCGCTCCTTTAATTGGCTCTTAGTTTATAAACAATTTTCAATTTTTTTTCCAATAAATTTAATTTTATATCAATTCGATAACAATTCTAGCGGATATTTTTATCAAATATAAGTTTTCTGTTAAATTCAATCTCATGTTGAAATAAATTTAAAAAATAGGTGGGTTCTCTTTTATCTTTCGTTTAGTGGAAAATTTTAACATAGCATTTAAATAAACTACATTTATCTCAACATACCGTGCAAGTTCTATTAAGCTTTGTACAATTGGCTTTAACTCATAGATTCTACATAATAGATAACATTTTTGTTTACGGTTCCTATAATCGCTTTAAAAAAAAGAAATGTTTGACATATACATAGCTTTAATAAAAATCGTTAAGGTATATTTTCGTTTATAAATATAGTAATATGTTTTATGTGTTTTGCAATAGTTATTAATTAACAAATATTGGTGTCATTCGTAATTTACTTGTATATAGTCTAAGTATTTTTCTTTTTCATTTGTTTGTCCTGATAATTCTACACAAAAATTTAAAAATAATATGAAGTGAAATTAAATAAAATAAATTTATTCAATTTGTGCTCTTTTTGTTGAAAATATTATTAATTACAATCGGAGTTTCTTAGTTTAAAAGCCAAACACACCCTTACCCTT
This sequence comes from Cheilosia impressa, assembly GCA_948293265.1. Classification (NCBI taxonomy): domain Eukaryota; kingdom Metazoa; phylum Arthropoda; class Insecta; order Diptera; family Syrphidae; genus Cheilosia; species Cheilosia impressa. The sequence goes on along the minus strand of OX411881.1, from coordinate 49,679,504 downwards.
GTCGAAGTGGTCAAAAATCTTAATAAAACTTTTTAAATTACAACAAAAAGTAAAGGCAACAAATTGTATTTGCACTTTTTTTTTCACCCGACTGTACACAGGGAGGCCGGTTATTTATTCGTAAATCGAAATTGAAAATTTTAAAAGCAAAGTTCCATGCAAAAACCTATCACACAAATTGTACAGGAATAGAAAACATTTGTATTTGTTGCAATGTGTTGCAAATTTTGTAGGGTGTTAAGCTTTTGTCGGTTTTTTTTTGTTTGTTGAATGTGAGGTAGGAAAGTGATTGTTTGTCTGGGATAAGAATCTGAACCACATCTATTACGGGAAACCAAACACATGGCCATTGCATTTTCAGAAATACTTTAATTTCTAAATCACATAACTGGAACTGTAGGTATGTAACAAAAATTTTCCGGTTTGATTTTTAGGCCTATTTTTTTTTTAATAAAATATATCGAAGATAAGAACTAATATGCATCCGTAATCACTTTGAGTACAAACTATTAAATAATTTTTCCACAACTTAAGGTTTGAATAAATTAAAAACAACAAGCAACATTTTACCCTCGATGTCATTCGCAGCTAGTTAAATGATTGGATTCTGCAGCACTTGTCAAGTCGATCCCATTTGCATGGTGTTTATGCTGCTCATTTGTTGACGCCGGATCACTTACAGGCAAAGCAAGCAAATGTTAGGCCTCTAGAAATATCAGGGCTGTTGGTTTGGGCTCTAGGTTTGATTTTTTTGCTTCCACAACTAAAAATGTAATATCAGCCTTTTCACGATTTGCAAAGCATTCAGCTATGAGTCGGGCTACATCCTGTTAACAAAAGAATATAAATTTGATTAAAAATTTCGGGAGTAGGTCAAAATTATAAAACGCACTTGATGATGCAGTCCCTCTACTTTGTTACCATCGACTTCCAGTATAAGTTGCCCTACTTCTAAGCCCCCAGCTTCAAACGCTGCACCGTGTTCCTACAAGAAGACGAAACTTGAGAAACGTGACAAGTTATCGCAACTAAAAATATTACTTACATGTATGTTAATAATTCTCGGTAATGGGTGTTTTGTATTAGCACCGCCTTCGATTGCAATACCTAAAATCGGTTTGGTTTTTTTAACAGTAACATGTAAGTTGCCTCTATGATCAGGTACGACGTTGGGATTATGTTCGTGAGGCTGGTCGGCCGTGGAACCATTTTGTTCAGCGGATAAACGCTGCATCGACTGCAAGAGATATAAATTTTGTTAAGCTAATAACCTACTTAGTTTTTTGGTTCAATATTCTTTAATTGCTCAAATGTTTCGTTGCCCCGAAATCAATGTTAAGAATATACGAAAATAATATCAAAATCAATTTCTTAAATAAATTGAAAACCAAGCAACTTCAAACAATTCAAAGAAAGAAAATGATCGTCAGAAATGTAAACCAACTTTTATTAAACAGCCAATCATTCAACTTGTCTATTAGAAAAACATATCCATATCAAAAAAAAGAAAATCTGCAAAAAATAAACATTTTTTTCATCAGCGAAATCAGATTTGTGATAGAGGTAAAGATGGTAGAGTGTCCAAAAAAAGTAAGTACATATTTGTTTTTAATTTTTAAAATGGTATTTTTGATTTCTGAATGATCAACAGTCTTGTGCATTTTTTTTTTACAAACCTTTCGAGTATAGCCAATATTAGGATTTTGAGAATTTGTTTTCAAAAATAAAAGGTGTAACGGTAAAAAATCTACCAATTAATCAATAAATATCTACTTAGTATAGAGTTTATAAGAATACGGTAAATACCACCAAATGCATTACCAACTGAATGTCATTTTGAAGAAATATTCTTCATACCGATTAAATTAAATTAAATTACAAAAGTAAAATGATAATTTGTATAATAAGTAGAACCGAAAGTTTAATGGTTAAGTGAATAGTTTTTGATAAGCTTGTTTTTTTACAACAAAAATAATTTTCCAAATCGTTATTGATTTGCTCATAAAAAAAATAAGAACTTCAACAAAGGAATGCAGATGAAGTCAGATGAATAGTGTCATAAGTTGACAAGAGGAGAAAGTTGACCAAAAACATAAGTACATATTATAATAAACATGGTTTTAATAATATTCCTCAAATTGAGCGACAATCAAAGTAATATTTTATGTGTAATGTGCCAGTGGCGGATTAGCCACGTAGCAAGAGTAGCAAATGTAACGGGCACCTAGCATTTGGGGGCCTCGCGCACCAACTCTTTTTGACCATAAAAAAAAAATCTTTTTAGCCAAAAACTTCTTAATCACATCACTTGAATGAATGTTGACTACGTTTTACTTAAAAAGTCGATATGAGCAGGGGTCTAATCGTGTAATTTATAAAACGATCGTCGTCGAAACGTTTGAACAAAATTACGTCGTCGTTTTTAGTTTTCTTCATAGCATCATCGTCGCATGATTAAATCGAAATGTTAATAGTTCTCGTTTTTAACATCTGTGGCAACAAGGAATAATATCATAAGTGTGCTTAAGGGCCCAGCCCATAGAATCCGTCGCATCCGTTGCGTCGACGGATCCGTCAATATTGACGGATTAGACGGAACAAGCAGTCCCATAGAATCCGTCGCATACGATGACAGCCAGTGGATAAGTACTCTGTCCTAATATTTCCCACGAAACGTAATAATATTTCCCTATTCACCGTACTTAAATTCCCTTTTAGATAATTACCTTGAAATGTACTTTTTGTGAATAAATCTTTCTTTGAAAAGTAAAATTTATATTTTACGGACATAAAAATCATATTAAATTATGTTTGTTATGAAAGTCCCACAAGTTAGTTAGCTAGTAGACATCAGATAGCATACAAAAATTTGACATAACTTCTGAATAACGAGTTAATCGGCCTTACCAATAATCAACTTTAGTCTGGAAGTTTACGCAAAGACCCCACACTTTCAAAAATCCCTAACTGTAGGGTTAAATGTTAATGTTCAGAAACCCATGTTTATCTGGGGCATTAGCTAAATAAATCCTCCCGAAATGTCATTTTGAAGAGGAGTGTTGCCCAACTATCCTAAATGATGGTATGGAATTTCGTTATAGGAGCAAATTTACCTACGTAAATGTTCGTAAATGTTTTCTGATTTTATTCGTTTGAATACAACAATGCAAGTGGTTTTTAGGTCTGCACAAAATTTAAAAATAATGCATTTTTGTTTTATTTCTAAACACTTACCCCCGCATTAATAAACAAAAATGTGCACAAGTAAGTTAGCTAGTAGGCATTAGATAGCATTCAAAAATTTGACGTAACTGCTGAATAACGAGTTGATAACTTTTACTCAGCGTTTATTAATATGTGGGTTAAAATATGTACTTCGTTTAATTCGATTAAAGAAATGGTTAGGGCTTTTCTCCGCTTTATCTTGTTTAACCGCTAGTGCTTATGATTGATTTTCATTAAACGAATGCATGCTGATTAAAAAATAAATTTGATATAAGTTTGGGATCTTTCCAAGAATTTCTTGAGAGAAGTGGCTAAGAGAATGAAATATCTGTTCATTTAATATTGGACAGCTCATACCTGAATACTTTTTTTTACAATTCTCAGTACCTTAGGCGGCAGGTAGATTTTGGATGAAGATCTCAAATATTGGTGTGGAAATGGTTGTTGTGAAAAGGTTGACTTCGCGGAAAATATAGATAGAAGAATTGTCAGCATTCAGCAAAATCCATGCGAAATAATAAATTTGGAAACTGCTGGAGGAATATCAGGTATTATGTGCGAATTTGAAATATACAAAGTTCTGTATTACTTGGTGCGAATTCATCTAGGAGAAAACATGACAGTTTATGTATATGTAGAAGAATGTCCAAGGCTTTATATTTTTTTTCACCGAATTAAGTGATATAAGCTATGCAATTTTTAAAAGATCAAATTGTATTTATTTTCATACCTCCATATACTTTTGCAAGTACTGTTTTGCAAACGGAAATGAATAAGCAGGTTAATATCTCTTTCACTTGCTAACGATCTAAATGTGATCTTTAGACTACAAATAAGTTTTGATTTGCATTATCAGCCAACGAATAAATCAAAGCATTCTAATAAACTGTGTTCCGTTCATTGAATAATTTAAAATATACGACACAAATTCACTCATAAATCAATCGTGAAGTAGGTATTAGAAAACAAGAAAGCGTACTATAAAAAGTACCGAAAATTGTGTCCGATCGAACAGTAGGGCATTACTAATTTGCATACGATATTTGACAGATCAGCGGATATTTTGTGCATTTCCTATTTTCTGTTTTGTTTTTTGCTTATAATAAGCTTCAAAAGGCCTTTAAAAGAAATCTGTTGGGCAAATTAATTTGCAATTTAAATATTCCTTTTTTAGAATAAAATCCTCGTTGTGCAATAAACCACTGACCTTGTTTTTCACGAAAACAAATTATGAAATTTGAATTCTGCGATGACAAGAAAGTTGTCGCACTAGCAAATGTGGAGGTCTAATTGTTTATTGGTACCGTTTCACTAATGCTGTACATTTTTACTAATGCTGGCAACCAGCTAATCGTCGACATTAGTGTTTGATTATTAGTAAGGCCGAATAACTATTACGCAGCGTTTATTAATAAGGGGGTCAATTTGTTAATATTTATAATGATTACCCTTTTGTACCTACTACAAAATTTTGATACCAGAAAATCTTGCTAAAAAGCGATTTACAGAAGCTCTTTTTATGTACATTCATTGTGTTTTTAATCATGGTGAAATGCAGCTATCAATTTTGATGAAATTTCAGCAGCAATTGAATGGATTTGGAGGTTTTTATTTTTTCCCATGGAAGGTTTTTCGGCCGTCGAAACTCCCACAAAAAGTAAGAAATCCCACCATATAAGAAAACTGGCGATAGCCAATGACAGTTTTTCTCATGCTCTCAATATTTCCACCAATAAAAGTGCTGCCTCTCTCGCTGTGAGAACCGTCAACGGATGCAACGGACAGAAAAGTAGAAAGTAAACCTACTTTATCCGTCGTATCCGGCACGTGCGCTGCTTATGGGTCAGCTTCCATAAGGTGCTGTGTATTATATCAAACTGTCAGTCGAATACGTTGCCGCAACGGATTTTATGGGTTGGGCCCTTTATGTTGAAATTGAGATTTTTACACAATATGATGCGCAATAAGCGATTCTATCTGTCATATTTTTTTCGCATTTTTATCTCTTACGGTTTATGAACTACACACAAAAGAAAAATGATATAAGTCTATTTTGAACTTGATTTGTAATCGGAAGCCAAACATTATATCGCTCTCCTGAAAAGTTGCAAAAACAGACATGTAAACAAACTTTGACAAAAGAAATGCAACCACCATTTTGTTTTTTTTTTTTCCAAAGAATGAGTTATCTTACAACTTCGATAAGAGAAGAGCTAGTCCCCTCCAAAGTTAACATTTGTGGGTGCCTTCCCTTAAATATTTTGTCATAAAAGCTTTTTTTTAGAGGTAGAGAACTTTGAAATGGAATAAAACAAAGATAATTATTTAAATTGAAATGAAATTTGCTTTATTCGAAAGATAATCTTCTGGCTTCATAAATTAAATATGATTTCTGGCATGTGACCGCCACCGCAGGCTCGGGCGTAGTCTAATCTGGAGGACCAATTGACTTTTTCCAACATTTCTGGCCGTATATCGGCAATAACGCGGCGAATGTCTTCCAAGTGGTCAATCGTTTCGTATATCGGCGTAGACTAGCGACTTGACATATCCCCACAGAAAATAGTCAAGCGGCCAAACTGTGCTTTGTTAGGGTCGGTTGGGGTGAATGGGGACGATTTTTGCATTTTTCAAAGAAACATTTTTTTCAGAAATATCTATATAAAATATTAAATTATATTTTTTTTAACTTTTGAAAACGGATATTATATTATAAGTTTCAAGATCTTGCACATATGGTGACTTAATCAAGTTATAAGAACCCAAAAAAGACATAGGGCAGTGTATCCCTTCCGTGTTTACATTTCTCCCATAGTTTATAAAAATACTGGGGTAAATGGGGACAACAAATTTATGTTCTCGTAGAGGTAGGAGCTCGCCTATGGGGTAAAAGTAAACAGACATGAATCTCTGTTAATTTATTTGCAAACCAAGATCTTTCCGCAAAATCTTCCATAAAGTGGATGGAAACATATCCAATTCCTGCGCACGATGGCGGATAGACTGATTCGGGTCTTCATCTACAGCAGCAATCACTTCTTCTTTACGCACTGTACGACGTTTCTGTGGATGCGCATTAGCATTTAGAGGAAAACGTGGTGCGAAAACGTTTCATAGTTAATCGAATTATTTGCTCTGATGGACGATTGTGTTGATCGTAAAATGAACGTTGGAACCACGATTTTCAAAATAAATTTTGCACAATTGGAAGCTTTGTTCAGGGTGTCAGTCTATTCATGTTGAAATGCCAAACAAAACTAAAAATAAACCACTTGACAGCAAACAAAATGGCCGCCAGTTAAAATAGTGTTGCCAACTTAAAGTTGTATACCCCTAAAAAAAATCACCCTTTACTTCTCTAAAAACCTAACTAAAACGAAAAATACACCGATAAAACGATTGCAAAACAGCCATCGTACAATGGAATCGTTTCGACGACAGTATTTGGCAGTTGAATATTAGTAACGTGAAGCGACATAAAACGATAATAGTCCAATCTCTTCGGCGATTATCGTTTTTTGGTTGTTACAAAATTTTTGTATTATTAGGTTTAAGCTCTTTTGTCAAATGTATAGCCTATCACTAGTTTATAAAATATTATATCTTAGTGTGTATAGGTATATCGAAATAAATAAAATGAAAAAAATTAAGAAGCATCGTCTAGACGATGTCGTTCGATAGTTTTGTCCTTACGCGATTAGAGCCCAGGGGTCAGCTTCTGGAAGGCGAAACGATGAAACGATTTCGTGCACACGAATGGTCTGCCCTTTGTTACACAAGCAAATTTCTTCGCGCACACGAATATGTTCGAACGTTTCGGCTTATGCCGACCCAGTATTATTTAAAAAGTTGCCCAAATTAAATCCAGACAAGTTTGTTTCTAACAGTTTTGTTTTTTTTAATACCATAAACTTGATACAATCCAAGGGCCCCTCGATGGAACTTGCTACAGGCCCGCGCTGGCTTAATCCGGCACTGATATCAATATATGTTTTCCTCTTTATTGGGATAACCAATAAAGTCGACCTAAGCGATATTTTGTACCACAAAGTCAGTTTTAAAAGACCAGGACATGTTCTATTCTGTCCTGGGATCAACGGAGACATACATTCACCAATTCACATATTTCATAATTGCTGGTTTCGTCATCATCCTCCATATGCATAGACTTTTCATGGAGAATAGTTTTTTCCTGGCGTCAGCGATTTGAAAAAATCTTCTCATATCATCATTTTGTATTAAAAGTTCAAATGTTTTTCCCTTGATCGAATTTTTCTAGTACATTTATGTCGTATTCCATTGGTTTCAATCGGGGATCAACTCGTTCTGAAATCCAATGGAACAGCAAAACTTCTTCTGAAAGACTCCACAAAAGTATTGGTGAAATGCCAAAAAATAATCTACGGCTGTTGTCAGCTGACTTGTAATGAATACATAAATTGCACTTGTGTGAGTGCTTCTTGAGTGGATTCTGACTTCAAATCGAGCAGCGAAATTCTCCTCTCAGAATTACCAGAAGAGTATTTTTTGTGCCAATGGAACGGTTTTTTCGATTCCGGACGCTTCTTTTTGTCCTGGAAAACGACATTAAATTAAATCTGACATCCGAAAATTTGGTATTGTCATCTTGATAACTTGTCAACTTGACCCAACCTCACCCCTTTTAAATAAATCAAAGCTGTAAGACTTCATACGTGCATTACTTTGCTTCCGTATACATATTTTTTTTATGAAAAAAAAATAAGCAGTATTTTTTATAACGAGTAGATATGTACGTTTTATTTTTATTTTTTATACATTACGTCCCGAATCTAATAATAATTTATAAATGGAGTATGTTGCATCTTTAAATATGGGGATGCGTACTCACCTGATGTCTTCGAACTCCCTTCTCGCCAAGTAACGTGCCTCCTTCTTCCTTCATATCAAAACTTCTAGATAGTTTTGTTGCCAACTCCTAGTTATGTTTGCAATTGCGAGTACATGTTCAATGGTTGATTGTTTGGTTGGTTTAGATTGAAATTTGTTGTTCAAAATATGAAGAGAATTGAATTCAAAAATCAAACGAAAACAAAAACGACAAATGAAACGAAATTGCTTTTGCTAACCGCAATAATAGATAAATAACTTTACTTTTTTTGAGTTGCCATTTTATAAGAGTTTACATTCTAAAATGTGTATAAATATCAGTTTTTTTTTTTTTTTTTTAATTTAAAACTTTTTAAGCATCATCAATTGAATAAAAAGAAAGCGTGCAATTGTGTTGTTTCTCTTTAAATAGCTGAAGGAAAGACCAAATGTGTATAGAAGGAGAAGAGGTTTTGTGTAACACAATGTCCACGTTTGTGTACAATTTAACAAATAAAGAATTGCAGTTTAAAGTTCCATACTTTTGGTAGTGAAATGTGTGAGACATAAAGTACCTACGACATGTCTCTCATTGCTCAAATTAGACAGCGCGAGTTTTTGATTTTTTTTTTGGTTCGATCCGAGTGAACTCGAAAAATATCGATATTGCAATTATGGTGAGGGAATAAATAGAAAACGTTTGCTTTTAATACTTACGCAACAGTATTGGTACGTCTTTAATAGATCGCGCAATTGTGTAGAAACGCAGTAATGAGAGATAATGTGTATTTTCTGTACAGGTATATGAATTTAAATATCAAACTCGATGATTGTGACCAAATAAAGCGACAAAGGTTATAAGTTTTATTTAATTTCTACAACAAAAAAAATCTGTTATAAGCGTTATAATGCAGTGTAACCTCGCATTATAAATCATTGTTTTATTCTTATTTTTTAGGTTAGGATGAGTTCGAATTTCGAGATGGACTAAAGATAGTCCAGAGATTAACTAACAAATGGGTTCCTATTAGCCTTTTACGTTTTACTATAGTTTACTTGATTATGACTCACTAAAAAAAAAGGAACACGTTTCCAACTGTTTTGAAATAATAATAATTTTTTAAAGGAAAACCAAAATAATGTAATGTACATACTACTCTAAAGTGCAAATGTGGAGCTACCAAAATTTTCTGTTAAGAGTGGGTGACTCATGCGTACAGTGCAATTATATTTTTTTTTTTTTTGTTTAAGCTAAGAAACTCAATTATAATTACGAGAGTAATGTCAATAACTTCAAGATTAAAACTCATTTTCTCATTGTTCTATGCATTGCTTATAAAACAATTCGCAAAATAAGCATTATAATTAGAATTACAAACAAAGGTAACTATGTAAGTAACCATCTAAAAAAAAATCTACTCACACAAATCAGGCCAAATTGAATGTTTATATAAAACAACAAAAATTATAATAACTCATTGATCTATTTTAATAGCAATGCTTTTGGCAAACGATTTCATTTTTACAACAAATTATGGTGAATTAAAAAAAAAAAAAAAAAAAAAAAAAAACAGTTTCCTTTAGTTGGATGGCTTCTTATAAAATATAAAAAATAACAAAAATACAATTGCACTTACAAGAGGCCGTCCCCAATACCACGACTTGACACGTTGTGTTAAACCACCCAATTGCGAACGAAGTCCGTCTAAGTAGCCACCCTGTAATACAAAAGGTAACGAAGAAAGAAAAACGAAAAAGAACACAAACCAAACAAAAGTAATTTGCAAAATATTATTTCATTAAATATGAAACTTTTCTACGTAGGTACACCTACAAAAAGGAATGTTCTATTTAAAAAGAAAAAAAAAAAATAAACGTTCGTTTGAAACTAAATAGACTACTTATTAAAGCTATACAATCCTAGCTAATAATGATATAAATATTGTTCTACGAGAACGATTCGCGAAATGATTGTTATTTTCTAATTATTCTTCCTTCAACATACAGACATTTTACTGACATCAATTTTGTATAATTTAAACCTTACGAATGATTTTTACAAGTTTTCTATACTAACAAAAGTAACAAATTAACGTGATTGGATGTAGAGTGTATATATTTATGTGTTGCGCATGTTTTTTTTTTTTTTGTTTTTTTTTGTAAGTGTAGACAACATTTGTTATGAATTTTAGCTAATACATCACTCAAATTTGGAATCAATTTCTTTGAGCTACGAATATTTCTTTATTTCTTTAGCAGTAAAGCTTGATCAGTTTGGCTATTTATTGGTCTTATCCTTCTCTATGCTTTAAAGTTTGATATTGCTATTATTATTGTAGCATATGGCTCTTGAGTTTATTTGTTTTTAGTTTAAATAATTTATTCCCTTAACGCTTTAAACTGTAGACTTACCTGTTCCTTTAGTTAATTTGATTTATGGGTAAGCATGGAAACAAAATAGAAAGTATTGATAGTAAATGCGTTTTTATAACCGTACATATTAAATTTATATAGACGTAAGGCAAACTAAACTAAACTAAAGCTCATCATGAAACATTATACCTATTCTGAGAGGACATAACTGTTAAAAAATCCTTTGAAACGTGAAACGAACTTTTGTAATTTCTAGTTCCAATTCGGTAAAAAAACAAGTAAAAGTGGTATCATCGGCCTGGCCGATGCTTTGATACCCTCCACTGCATACAAGTCATGCAAAATTGGTTTTGTGAGGGAGGTACCAGAACTACTTGACCGACATAGCAGGTTTTCAATACCAACCTAACGACGATAAAAAGAAGTTCTCTCACCAAATTTCATTCACCTACGTCAATTACTTTGGGCGCTATCGTGCTTTCAACAGACAGACAGACAGACAGACAGACAGACGGATATGGCTAAATCGATTCAGAATGTGATCCTGATTCAGAATATATATACTTTATGAGGTCTCCGGTGACTCCTTCTTGGCGTTACAAATGTATTGGCAAAGTGAATATACCTTCCTCTGGAGGGTATAAAAAAACTAAGTACGGGATCTTATGAAAAATACTTTCATTAAGCCTGAACTACATCGGAACAAAAGTGAAGAAAAGTACAAAAAAGTGAATAAAAATCGGACGTACTGCTTCATCGCATAGTGCGCTCTGTATCTTTCTTCTCAATTTCAAATTTTTAGTGTGGCTAAAAGCTCAAAGAATACCTTAAGGACTTTCCGCTAGATCACGCTTCCATCACATACTTCCTATCAGTTTCGCAAGGAAAAGCTCTTGACGAGCAGGTGAAGTCACCTTGATTGCTGCGATTTGTTTTTGTAATTCCCGAAAATTTTAAAATAATAAACGAAAAGCTTCTGAGCTTTTTTAGTTCAGATTTTGATCATAGATGTCTCATAAATATGCGTGTATTTTCGATGAGTTTCGATGTTTTCACTTTTTTGTACTTTTCTTCACTTTTGTTCCGATGTAGTTCAGGCTTTAGGCTTTAGCAATAAACATTTTTAGTCTCGACTTGAAATTTACAAAAGCTCACAAATTCAAAATTTGTATAGCAAAATATCCACTGTGAACTATGAAGATTAAGAGTCGAGATTATAAATGTTAATTGCTAAGGCCCATTATTTTTAATATGCATTTTGATCAAAATCGGTAGAGCGTTTCTTGTAAAATTTGGCAGACAAAACAGTACCCAATATTGCATTGTTTATTGGTTTTCATTAAACTTTTATTATGTTTATATTCAAATTCAATAATTGTTTTATTAAAATGCTCATTTTAATACGAATTTTCTGAACTTTAATCTTTAAAGATCAAAATCCAGTATTTTTGTTCTACAAACTAACCCGGTCTATATTCAAATAATATTTCACTCAAGAACTTATTATACAATTAAGTTATAGTTCACTTGAAATATAACAAATACAGAGATAATTACATTTTAATACGAACTTATTTAAGCCATCAACTTCAATACATTTGCATTTGGTTTTAATACAGGATCTGAACCAAAGTGATTAAATTTTTTGTTTTGAAAATACAAACAAGTGAAAGTCACGCTCGAAAAGGGTTTACTTTGATATCCAATGAGAATATTCTTCTTACATGTAAGTTACTTAAATTTCGAAGTATTTTTGAAAGAGGTTTTTATATTTGTTCGGTCTAGAGATTCGAGTTCATTGCCTCAGGAATATAGCTATTACATTCCAAAACGTAATTAATTTACTAAAAAATTAATTATTATAAGATAATTCGGGCATACATTTTATTTTTAATTTAAATTTCTAGAAAAATATACCTACTAAAGGAAGTACAGCGGCACTCTATGGGACTATTTTCAAGGGGAAGAAAAGGCCACGGGAATTTGCCTACTCTTGAAAATTTTCCATATGTATTGTAAAATTTAAAACCAATTAAGATAAGTGTTAAAATAAAATATTTTCATTGTTGGAATAATCAGATAGATATTTAAATCAAATCTAAAGATGTATTAAAATATAATAAGATTGTTTTATATTTTAATATTCAATGGGCTTATAAAAAGCTAAAGTATTGAATCTGGGATGAATTATATTCCAATCTGCAGTTTATTTAATTCGAGTGCAAATGTATTAAAGTTCTTTGATTTTTCAATATACTAAATAAGGTTTTAATTTAAATACTTTTGCATTGAAACCCATCTTCCTCTTTATTAAATTTAATTATTTCAGACATATTTTGTAAAGCAGACATTATTTAAAATTTATAAATCTTTTACTAGATGTTGAAATTAAATATTAAATTTTAATATTTTCTCTGCGTTGTCCTATATACAACCCCAAAAATATTAAATTTAACGGAAGGATTTTTAACCATGTACGAATACAATATCTTTCTCTTTCTACGTAATGGAGAAAGTTAAAAAAGAATAAATAAACTGTTTGCGCAACAGGTCCGTAAAGACTTTAAGCCTAGCTCCTCACAACCATTCGTTTTGTGTGATTTTTTTTTAATTTTTTGGACGAATGGAAGGGATCTACAATTTTATGCCGAGTCCAAACGGCTTATTGAGGAGCTCTTTCATGACAGTTGTACTCTCGGACGTTTTTTCAGACTTTCGCGAAAGGTGGCGCAGTGGACAAAAACCCTAAGATGGAATTTTTTTTTTGAAGATCGACATCGGAACCCCTCGCTTAGAAGTCCAACACACTAACCACTAAAACACTGCGCCTTATCGAATAAAAATTCCTTATCCAAATGGATGTTATTTAGAAGGCAAATCTTTAACGACATAAATTTAAAAGTGCGATCAGGAGCAAATCCTTGATATAAAGACATCAATTATGACCGTATACTTGTAAAGCAGAGAATTAATCGTAAAACTTTTTTAAACATTATCAGCCTTATTTATTAGAATTTGCTAAACACGCTTATACACCTGTATAGTAATGCAGTGTATAAGAATTTATACAGCCCTTCCAAAAATTCTTATTTATAAAACATTTTTCCATGCATACTAGTTATACAGGGGTCTAATCGCGTAAGCACAAAACGATTGAACGATATCGTCTCGACGATGCTTCTCCTTCGTGTAGCAACTAAAAACGATAATCGTTCAAACGATTGGACGAGCATCGTTTTTTGTTGCTTCACGTTACTAATTTAAACGTCAAGTACTCTCGTCGAAACGATTCGATTGAACGATGGCTATTTTGCTATCGTTTCATCGTTTTTGCTGCATTTTTCACTTTAAATTAGTTCTGAGAGAAGTATAAAAATATTAAAGGAAAACACACACATTATATTCTCTTTGGAGGCGACTTGCACTTATCCGAACTGTAAAAAAATGCATTCTTTGCCAAAAAAAAAAAATGGTTATTGCACTTATTGGGAATATCAAATGAATTTCAGCTATTTGTTTTTTTAATTTATGCATTTTTAATTCAATCAGAAAAAAATGCAATCATAAAATTGCATTCATTGATTTCTTTTTACAATTCGCCCTTTACCAATAAAAATTCTACTACCTAGCTATCTATTTTTGCATAAAATACCCAATTCCATGACAACGAAGAAAAAAAAAACTAATTTATTCAAGAAAAGAAAAAAAAAGAAAATTCCATCCCTTTTTTCAGGGCACTCATTCCGTATGTCGATTATCGCCAGGCGATAGCGTTTTGACGATAGTTTTGCTTCACGTAACTTCAATAATCGTCTATCGTCCAGACGATATCGTTTTGACGATTGAACATTTGCTTCACGTAACTCAATAATCGTCAAAACGCTATCGCCCAGACGATACAATTTGAGCGATACCTAATGAGGTATCGTTTTGTATTGATTTTTATGTTTTGCAAATTTGCAAACCAACTGAAGATTTATTGAATTTCAAGAAAAATAATTGACTTCAGATATTTTTTAACTGCTACCGAATTATATAAATAACTACATCTTAACCTTTATTGTATTAAATTATTTATTAGATACTTCTCGACTGAAAAGGTAAAACATCTTAACTCGACTTAAGATGTTTCCATTTTTATTAATGTACGATTGCACATTGTCTCCAATTGTGAAACATATACTTCTATGTTATCGCCATTTCATCACACTTCTATCCCCATATAAAACGGATAATGGTTTCATCTTAAGTCAGAAAATCTTATGATGACACAATATTCCTCTTTTTAACTGTTTTTCGTTCTCCTGAAAAATGTTGAAAATTGACTATAGGCCAGTGTTTGCGAAATATTAAAATTACAGTTGGGTATTAATACAAGAAGTCATCCGATGTTGTTTGGCTCTCAATTTTTTTTTCTAAATGAAAAACTTCGATACAGTTTTTTGATTATGTTTATTTGAACCTTCAGAATTTTATTGGTCAAGTCGAGAAGATGATATCGGCCAAATGGGCGCTGTCACAATTGATTGCCACACGGGCTCGTTTTAGCAATGGGATGTATTACAACAGTGCGCGCTATAGGGCCATGTTAACCGAGTTTTTTCTGCCGCAATTGGACGAATTAGGACTGGAGGACATGCGATTCCAGCAGGACGGAGCTACGGCACACACTGCGTGAGCCACAACCGATATTCTGAAGGCGGCGCCTCATCTCTCGTTTTGGCGATTTGAGATTATTTATTCTTATTATTATAAAACCGTAAGGAACAAAGTTAAATTACTTACATTTTAAAATTTTTTTATTTACCGGCGACAAAAACAAACTCATAATTGTTGCAAAAGTTGTCATTTATGACATTTTAGGCGACGTCTGATTGAAATTTCATACATAGTTTGAGAGTCTCTGAAAGAAACTCAATCCTCTCAATGCTCTCTCTCTTAGTACAAAATAAACGATAGACGAGACGATAGTGATAGAGTTACGGAAAGGAAATAGATGACGAGATCGTTGACTACTATCGCGCAAACGATTATCGTTCTGAGAGTTACGGAATGAGTGCCCAGTTCTTTAGGTGTCAAAGTTTGTTTACAGTCATGCTCAAACTGTTGAAAACGAGGACGATGAACGATTCGATTGAACGATGCGACGATGATGTTATATGAAGCAAACTAAAAACGATCTCGTTTAGTTCAATCGTTTCGACGACAATCGTTTCATAAATTACGCGATTAGAGCCCAGGGCTTGTGTCAAAAAAAGTACTGAAAAAGAGAAATCTATTACATTTATCTGTCCGAAATGATAAAAAAAACCTAAGCAGCTTGTGAGAAATACAAATTCAAATACAAATGGGAATAACAAAATGGAAAAGTAAAAAGAAAAATATGGGAGATTCGGGACTCCATGAAATGGTAGTCATATTCATATTTTAAGAAAAATTTAAAACAGCTTAAAATATCTCATATGTGCACATATTTCTTGTTGAGAATATTTGTAGAATCCTTAAAATTGAAAAAAAAACCTGGAAACAATCTATTCAATTTATTTTTGATTTTATTTGAAATAAAATGTGACAGATTTTTTTGAGTCAAAATGACATTTCGATACTATTTCACCTCTATACAGGCTCTAAACAACGTCCAAGGGCGTTTAGCTTATACAAGCTCTATACAACGTTGAAAAAATTTTATAAATAAGGTTTTTGCGTTTAGAGGCATTATAGAGCGTGCATAACTTTATACACTCTTTATAATACGTTCATAAATAAGGCTAATTAAGTTTAATTTATATATTTTTTACTTATTTATTTATATTATTCTATATTTAAGTAGACACAGTCCGATTCTTGCGTTGTGAGGTCTACAAGTCACAAGCTCTTGTGATGTTGATTCCTTGTGAGGTTTGTTGTGATTCGACAAAATTTTTTGTATTCTGCGATAATGCTCTCAACAAACCTCAACAACAACAAATTCACCTCATAATGGTAGTATGTTAAATTACACAAAATTTCTCGCTTTTTCAAACCTAATTTATAACAATTTTAAACAGTGTTTTTTTTAGACAAAATGCGCGAATTTCAAACCACAAATATGTTTTTTTAAGAACGCAAACATAATACTAACTGACAGAAATTAAATTCCCCAGGTTTTTTAGTTTTTGCTATAGAACTGTCTATTTTTTCCGAAATAAACAATTTGGAAATGGCATTGAATTAGGGAAACAGTGTCATCCCATGCAATATCATCGTCACTTTTTTTCAGCCTTTATGAATTTTGACTGACATTTGAGTGTTGTAACCTACTCCATAGAAGATCACAATTCCGATTGTTTTATTGAGCCTCACAAGTCGCTAGTTGTGAGTTTGCTGCCAGAATTCGAAAACATCACAAAATCAATTTCACCTCAAGTTGTGAGGGTTTTGTAACTAGTGAGGTATCAGTCAGTTTTGACAAAATCGGGCTGTAAAATCCACAATCAGCCGTACCAATAAACATTTTTAGCTTCGGCTTTCAATTTTAGTAGTTCAAAATGGCTAAATTTTGCATAACATTTTTGCAATTCCAAGCTTCCGTAAATTTAAAGTCGAGACTTAAATTTGTTATGAGTACGGCGCAAAATATAATTTTACTACACCTACGCTTTTCAAAATGAATGTCAATATATTCCTGAATATTTATATTACTCTTGAGTATTCTTGACATAAACGGATTCAGAAGGGCAGGAAGAATCCTAAACAACCAAACTTTATACGAGTACCTATGCTATAAAGAAAAATAAAAACCTGGATACATTGGTTTGATAAAACCCCTTTTACTGCAAATGGACTGCAAACATCTTGAACCACTACACACTACAGCGTCTGCGATGTTTTTCGTTTTGTTATTGTATCTACATCATGGCTTTGCTCTCATATTAAGTAAAGTATAATCTTGCTGTACACCTTCTTTTAGTTTGGTTTGGGCTGTTTGAGACGTGCGGGTCGTTGGATCGGTTGTTCGCTATCGTATTGGAAAGTTTTTGTGTTAAACTTTTAATTTTTCGAGAATTTTATTAGACCCCATGAAAGTTTTATAAAAAAAAAATTAGCAACAGAAATAAATATGCTCCATGCAGATCTAATCACAAAACGATTTCAAAGCGACGACTTAAGGTGACCCTATTCCCATCTCAAACTAGTGCAGCCTTTAGTATCGTACAAGAAACAAATAAATAAATTAGTGGATTTGTGTGTGCTGCGCAGATTGCTAGTTTGTTATATTAACAAATAAAAGAGTTTTCTTATTGCTTGTAAACTGGTTTTATCTCAACACTTGGCTAAATACCACCGGTGAGGAAACGTGCATTTTATAAACTCCATAGCAAAAATAAGAAAACAGAAAAGTAAATAAAAAAAAGTTTTCCTGTGAATCTTTTAAGAGTGAAAAATATTCATTAACCCGCATGTCACATTTAGCGAACTAAAATATTTATGAATAAGTACAATGTTTAGGACAGATATTTCTTTAGATAAGAAATTTTTGAATCTCACATAAAATGAGGACAAGTTTAGTTCGAGCCATCATCTTAATCCATTGAGCTGTGGATGAAATTATCTAGAAACACTGTGAACCAGTGTAAACGTAAGATACACATGAACTTGTAGCCCAAACAAGGGCAGACATCCGTTAGAGTTTCTGCAGAGTCCGATAACACATTGGGACTGCGAGTGGCATCAGAAAGAATCAGAACCCAGTATAGCAGTATTACATCTTAAACCACTTCTGAGTACATATTTTTATTTTCATATTCTTCTTCCTTCATTTCTGGTTTTTGTCGTATCTGGGTCATAATTTTACTTAACCTGTGAGGCTTTCCCTCGATCGACTAGAGAAGATAAATACCCAGGTATTCATGATTGTTTGCATTTACAATTGACCTGGCCAGATGTAGAATTTAGTCCAAGAGGGTTTTATTGGAACCTACCTTAAGCAAGCTGAAGAGATGAAGAGACATACTACGCAATCGAGCATTTACATCTTGATATTAAGACATTGTGGACTTTGCGTCAAGATGATGTTATAAAGACTCATCAATGACACCGCACACTGGCAAGAAGCAGTGTTTCTTTCTGAAAATTTGCTCATACTATTTCAACCGAGAAAGAGACGCAGTGAAGGAAAAATAATGATATAACGCAATTTTGTTTCGCATTTATTTTCCTCTACTGAGTATCTATTCCGCTTACATCAGAATTGCATACGAGGTCTATTGTGTTCGCTCCAGCGAATTCAGCAATGCTCGAAAATTTGATACCGTCGGAAAATCTTACAACACACATGTATAATAAGAGCAGACTAGGAGTATGTATGCATGAATATACCAGGCAAGTAACAAGTGAACACTTTCACTTTTCGGTCGTGCAACTTTCCATTGCCGGTTAAGCGGTGACAACAGGCGCGGTGTTTATTCAATGTGGATTTCCTACCAAGCAGTTTTTAAGACGGCAAAAGTAAATCGATACCCGTATTTATAATTAGGGTCATTGCTCTTCAAATGCATTTTTATATTTTTGTACGAGTATGTGTTAACATAATAGTATGTAAAATACATCATGTCTTGCAAACAAATTATTTGTTAATAAGATTGTGACGTCGCGATTCAAAATGGCTTTTTTGGTTGCAAAAATCATTACAGATATCGCTGCAATTTATTTTTCTCCGAGCCTATAAAAATAGTGATTTTTTTAAGAAAATTGTTTCACAGGGTGTTTCTAAGTCGGATACCTACTCCATTTACATCATTACGCACGCGGAACAGAGAGATCCGTTTGTCCGCAGTCAATGCCAATAAAGGCCTAAGAATAAACATCATGCTTGTTCTACCCATAATTATTACTTAAAACGGAAACAAATACAAGTTCCGGCGAACAACATCTCTACAATCACTTGAAAGCATTTCTATTTCTGATTTAAAACATGTGAAATGAGATAAAATTAAACCAATAATTCATTAATCAGTTATACGAAATAAATAAATAATTGTTCGTCCATTACTCCCGGAAGGCATTTTGTTTTATTGGAAAGCGAAATTTCGCTAGCCGTCGCTATAAAAATATCAACATGCGCATAGCTTTCCTAACACGAAAACAAGATAAATAAATAAATAAATAGTTGGCGCAATCTACAATTTGATGCCGAGTCCAAACGGCTAATTGAGAAGCTTCTTCATGACAGTTATACTGTCGGATGTTTGTCAGACGTTCGCGAGAGGTGGCGCAGTGGAAAAAACTTTTAGTTGGAATTTGGGTTTTCTCGGGCCGACCAAAAAACGTGTCACTGTTTTTTCCGTGTTAGGTAATGCCGTCCCTTTCAGTCACACTGCTATTTAGTATTTATCTTTCGTGTTAAGAATGTGTGAACGTGTAAATGCGGCATTAGGCTCAAGTAAGATTTTATTTGAAAAAAAAAATTAACAGGGAAAGGAACAACTTAAAAAACTGGTAAAATTCGACGAATCTTGTAAAAGAAGGTCTGCGGATATTTAATTGTTTACTGGTTGATCCAAGATATATTTATTACAAGAGTGGATGTATAAAATTAATGAAACAATTTTTAATGTTTTTAGCAAGTAGGTATTTAAACAGAATTTTTGAATTTGTAGCGCATCAGAAAAACCTATAAACTGTTTTTAGTCTAAAAGAGTCAAAATATTTTTTTAAAACGAGAGTATAATCTTTGGAGTTTATTTTTCGCTTCATCGTTGTCACTTACATCTTCGTATTTGTTTTGGATCAAAGTTACAAATTCTTGAGAATTCAAAACATCGATAAAATGTTTTAAAATGGTTCTCTTTGGAATATTGATACTGATATTTAATTTTCACGCTCCGCTCTTCAGGAAAGCTTTTTGAAAACTAACAGCATTTATCCATTGTCATGGTTTATTTACCTACATAAATAGATGCACAAGAATTGTTATACCTGTGAAATTTAAGTTTCCCAATGTGGGGTAAAAGAGGAAAATCAATGTTTCTTCATTTTTAATAAAATAATAATCCACGATAAAATATTTCTTTCAACTTTTTGCAATGTTTAGGCAATAAATCAATTAATCCCTTTCTCTTGGCAAGTTAATCCATATTTATTTATACTTTAGGAATAAGAACAATAATGATTAACAATAATTTAAGTATAATTCAAAGAAACTCAGTTACAGCGTACCTCAAAAACCCTATTGGGTTAGGAGGAATTTATTCAAAAAGAGTCGTTAAGTGAGCGGATTACAAAAACCAATTGGGATTTATTAAAAAAGGGGCGTGGAAGTGGGTAGATTTTTGACTATTTGTATTTGATAAAAGAAGAACATTTCACGCTCTTAGCTTTTTTAATTAACTAAATAATTAAAATATTCCATTAGGAAATTTGTTTTTAAGGCCAAAATGTCAGCACTGGGAACATGACTGTTCTTTTAAGCAAATTACAATTATTCTTTTAAACATTGCAAATAATTGCAGCTACAATTTTGCATAATTATGGTTTAACCAATAGCTAGGACTATCGTGGTCAATTTTCCGAGGAAACTCGCAAGAATTTTTTTGTAGCTCTACTCAACCAAAAAAGAAACGTTTTTTTGTTTTATTTATTAAAAATATTATGTATTTCTTTAATAAAATTTTAATTTACCTATATATAAAACAACTAGACTGAATTCAAGAAAATTAAGATTTTTAGTTTAATATGCCAGAATTGCAAGAAAGAAAGAAGTTCTTTTTTTCTGTTTTTTTTTTTTACTCTAGATAAAAATTGACCAACTTTAAAAAGCTCTATAGTTCAAACTAGTTAGCAGAAAATTATTTCGTTTGCTGTTTTTGAAGCTGCGTTTACATTTCAATTAGAAATAAAAAGCAAAACAATGCGCCGTTCTAATAGCAAATTTTAGTCACGACTTTACATTTACGGAAGCTTAGAATTGCGAAATTTGTTCGGAAAATATAGCCACTTTGAACTAATAAAATTTTAAGTCGAAACTAAAAATTAATAACCATTTTTAGTTTCGACTTTAAATTTTATAAGTTCACAGTGGTTATATATTCCATAAGAAGGACCACAGTACGAGTATGGTGCTTTTGTTTTTAAGGAAATAAATATGGTAGCTTTTTAATTTAACTAAGTGCTTACAAAAGTAGCTATGCACATTAAATGCAATTGTAAAGAACAACCATAGCCTTTATTCTGAACATAGGTAGGTCCCGTTCATTTGCGGTTAGGCGTTTTATAATTTTACCCATTGTAGAAATTTACTGTAAATGAATGTTTTTATATATTTTTCTTACAGAAATGGAATCTTGGCTAACTGACGTCAAACAATTGCGAATTCCTCGTCCTAAATTTGGTCCACATAGTAGCCCATCATCTTCACGTCATTTTAGGCGGCCCTGCGAACCACCCCGCGATTACAACAACGCATCTCCATCCAATGAGGAAACATCAAATGCGCATAGCAGAAAAATAAAATTTCAATCTGGTGCACAAGACTTGCGACAGTCAATACATGACAAATATTAAAATATTGTAGTTCAATATTGTTGTTTTTATTTAAGGATCAAGATGAAGCTAATGTAAATACACAAGGGAAGCCGCAGCGGAGGGCTTAGCAGTAAAATAAACATTTTGAATATATGGACACATTTTGTTTTCTTTCTATCGGATTTAAATGTGTTTTATATATTTTGATTAGAATAAATACATACAACTTAAACATTCAACAGTCCCTATTGATCATAAATGTGGTTGGCGTTTACATCCACTATATCCGGCTCGTACCTGGGTTGACAAATGCAATCGTAACTTTTGAATTAACAATGGAATTAAAAAAGGGCACAATAATCGCCCCGAAAATGTTGCACTAAAAGAGTATTTTTTTTATTTTGAATTTTTGTTTATACATTTTGGATACGACTCTTGGAAATCCACTCTTCGTCTAAATTATAAGAAATAAAGCATTCAATTTGGCTTTAAAGTCTAGTATCCTGCTGGCGCTAAATTTTATTTCTCGTGCAAAAATGTCTACAAACATAAAATTTTAGCGGGGCAGTTTAGCGAAGCAGTATTATGTTCGCACGCTTAATTCTTAACTTGATATAGATGGGCCGATCACAAGTCTCCACTCATTTATTACCATGCAAAATAAATGTCCGCTACATTAAATCAGAGATAAATTTTGTCGTAAAAAACGGAGGAAGAAGTTTTTGAACATTTTTTGATCGAGAAAGAAAAGAAAACGCAAAGCCAAAAACCCTTTTATAATTTTAAGCGCAGTACGCTGCTTGAGATAAATTTTGGCTCCCATACAAAATTCTCTCCACAATTTAGCTGAGCTAAATATAAGTGGATTTAGCGAGTGGTACGCAGCTAAAAAATCAAACTTTTGTTTCAGAATGTACTTCACGTATCTGTCAAAATTTAGCATGGCCATTTAATGGGTCGGCAAATTTTCTCAAGCTAAATTATGACAGATCGTTGTATTCCGTTGCGGAAAATGATGCAAGAATGAGCTCTTTCAATTATTACATGGACGAGAAGTAGGTACCTAGAATCCGAAATAGTTGAAATAAGAGAGAATTGAGTTTTTGAAGGAAGTTTTTTTCAATAACCAGCTGTTTTCTGTGACACTTATCCACAGCGTACTTTATGTCAAAATTTTACTAGGATTTTAGCTAATGATTGGAGGGAAAAGTTGTAGAGCAGCTAAAATTTAGTTCAGCTTGAAAAGCGTACTAAGCTTGAATGGACAATTAATTTTTTTTTAAGCTTCAAAAAATCTCACGTCTTTTGCAAATCGGCAGTTTGTTTGCCTTTTTTGCAAATAGGAATTTATGGGACACGAAGAAAAGTGTCTCCTTCTGCTTGATATTACAAAAATTATTTGAACTGCTGCAACAATAATTCTTCAATTTTTCTTACATCCATTGTTTTGGTACGATTCAAGTACTGCGGTGTCTTTCAAGTTTGAAATTCGAAAATTGTTAAAATCACGTTTACTTTTTACTGTGATGAGCAAATGGTTTTTGTCCCATTCGAAACAAAGTGGAGAATAGGGCCACTAATATTAGCGCGAGAAGGATAATTTTCAAAAATCTCAACATTTTCGCATATTTGTATATTACATGATTTACTTGGAGTTGAATGGTTATCCTGATCATAAAAGTTTATTATTTTGCAGATAAACAAGTTCAAAGTCAAATTCAGGGCTGACAAACATCCAAAAGAAGGTAAAACTGTCATGAAAGAGCTTCTCAAAAAGCCGTTTGGACTCGGCATTAAACTGTAGATCCCTTCCATTCGTCCCAAAAATGAAAAACCCACACAAAATCGAATCGTTATGAGAAGCTAGGCCTAGTGTCCCTACGGACCTGTTGCGTCAACTATTATTTTGTTTTAAGAATTGAATAAGTGCAACATATTGTTGAGCAAACAAACATTTTGATCAAAACCAAAAATTTGGTGTTCGAAAGTTGTCTATTGTTATTGTTAAATTCGTGTGGAAAATAAGAGACGGAATTATTTTAAACATTTAAATATCTCATGCATTTTGGATAAAACCATTGTACCCGTTTTTATGTAGGGTCAGTTGGGGTAAATGTGAACATGGGGTAATTGTAAACGGCGGTTATTCTATCCTTTCAAAATTAATTGTAGTAGTCCAACAACAACCAAAAAGTCAATTTGAATTGCCGCCATACTGTCGCCGGACTTACTCGCCGGTGATTTTCGAATATCAATGAAAATTTTAGTCGTAAAGAAAACGTGTGTCATTATTACTTGTTTACATTCACCCCATACCGAAGTCCCTAGTGCCTACAGCAATCAAACGCACTGTTTCCATTTACCCCTGGATTTTCAAAAAAATTGGGGGAAATGTAAACAACGCCGGGGTAAATGTAAACACCACTCTTTTGCCCTTTATGGTTACCGATCAGCAGTGCAATGATCAGCAGTGCAGTTCTTGGTGTTTTTTAACGACAATGCTAATTTTCAAAAGTTGAAAAGGCATACAAAAACACTTTTTTTTTAATTTTTCAAAATGTTGGTTATTAGAAAAGCAGAAAGTGTTTCCATTTACCCCAACTGACTATACCTCGATAACCCTAAGAAAACCAATGTAACAAATTGAATTGAATTGCACTAAGTTGACCATATTACCTTTAAAATACATTTACAATATGTGCCATATAATCGTTTTTGAGAAAAATCCAAATTTTGAAATTGCTGACAAAATAAAAAATTTCTCCTAACTTTAAGCCCACAAACGAAGTTTGAAACAAATGCCCCTAGTTGTAGGCCTCAGAAGCTGACGGACGGGATTGATATTACATAAAATTAATAAACATCCCGAAATTTCGTACGAAAAAGATATCGTTCTCCTATTCGTATACCGTCAACTGCCCTAACGAAGACCGAGCCCCTAACATTGACCAAAAACAGGGCACTCATTCCGTAACTCTCCAGACGATTATCGTCGAAACGATAGACCTGCAAAACTAGCAACTAAGAGCCGTTTGCTCGTACGACTCTGAACGATTTAAGTTCTACCTAAATACTTGTAGGCTACTTTTTTCAGGGCATAAACTGTCACATAAGAGTCTATGTGGCACTTAATTCGCTATCAGTCGTATCAGCAAACGGCCCTAAGTGATAAAATTACAAGTTTGAGAGCTCAATCGTTAATCTAGTTCAATTTCCACAAATGTAATGAAAGCTGAAGTTTGTCAAAAAAATTCGAGCAGAATTTTTCTTAATTTGGTGATCAAAGTTGCAAAAACTATATAGGTTAGAAGACGATCGTTGATATACGGAAAATGTCCCCAGGAAAATATTTCTAAATATTGTGGTGGGTAGTTTGTTTATAACAATATAATTTTTTTTTCTATCAAGTTATTTGCCACCAGGTGTCATATTATATTGTCGCCTAAGAATTGTTTTGTTCCATACACCACTTTTGTCATATTTAAGTTAGGAACGGATTCTATGGTAATTTTGTATGCTCTTTTTAAATCAGTGATTTGCTCTATGTCTTTCCACCCACTTTCAAACATCGGCTTTGTCCTTTGTATGTGGGACACTGATCGCAAACAAAATTTTAGTATTGATTTGTTCCATTTCCATTACAGTTGTGTAGATATTCGATATTATGAAGATACAAATTCAGTTACTGGCTGAACACAATATGGCTGCAAACGCAATACATAAATAGTTGCAGATCAAAACCGATATCACAAGAAAAGAAAAAAGATTTACAAGACTTGCTTCCATTTATTCCTAATATCAACAAAAATTTAAAAAATTTAAAGCGTTACTAAATCCTTAGAAATTTATTGTGATAGCAGTAGAGCTGCTTTAACTTTTTTTTGTTTTTTTAAGAAGAATGTTATATACTGACCCCCTTATTAATAAACGCTGCGTAAAAGATTTAAACTCATTATTCAGAAGTTACGTGAAAATTTTGTATGCTTTCTGATGTCTACTAGCTAACTAACTTGTGCACATTTGTTTATTAATACGGGGGTAAACACTTTAAAAAATTGTCTTATATTGCATTTTTTGAATAAAAACTTTGTTACAAAGAAAGATGAAATTGATTTTTATACCCTCCACAGGAAGGTATATTCACTTTGCCCATACATTTGTAACGCCAAGAAGGAGTCACCGGAGACCTCATAAAGTATATATATTATGAATCAGGATCACATTCTGAATCGATTTAGCCATGTCCGTCTGTCTGTCTGTCTGTCTGTCTGTCTGTCTGTTGAAAGCACGATAGCGCCTAAAGTAATTGACGTAGGTGAATGAAATTTGGTGAAAGGACTTCTTTTTATCGGCGTCAGGTTGGTATTGAAAATGGGCTATGTCGGTCAAGTAGTTCTGGTACCTACCATACAAAACCAATATTGGACCCATATGTCTCTCTGTCTGTTGAAAGCACGATAGCGCCCAAAGTAATTGACGTACGTGAATGAAATTTGGTGAAAGGACTTCTTTTTATCGTCGTTAGGTTGGTATTGAAAACCTGCTATGTCGGTCAAGTAGTTCTGGTACCTCCCTCACAAAACCAATTTTGCATGACTTGTATGCAGTGGAGGGTATCAAAGCATCGGCCAGGCCGATGATAACACTTTTACTTGTTTTTTTTAAATTTTAGCATCCAACTCCATGCTTTCTTGAATTTCAAATATTTTGGATGAGAATTGCTTTGTGACATATCCAATTTTTGTGTTCCACGTGTATGGAGGTGGGGACACAAGTCAAAAAAGTAGACTTTTACATTTATTAACGTAGCTTGTTAACGTTTTGGCAAAACACTTTGAAAATTGGTAGGTAAACTCTTTGTAAGACTAACTTCAAGTGTAAACTATAAAAAAAAACTCTATCGCACAGTTTCGGAGTACCAAGTATGCAAACCTTTAAATGCGTTTTTCTCGGAAGAGTGCCAATGTCGTATGGAACAAAAGAATTCTCGGGCGACGATATATTGAAGGGAAATATTTGAATGAATGTATGCAGGAACATTTCAAGTGCTCCAAAAAGTGGTGTGATTTTGAGTGGTGCAAACTTTTGCCTGTTGTACCTTACGAAAATTAAAAATACAATTGAGCCCCAAAAACTACAATCGGACCTACGATTTTACAGTCCACACAATAAATTTTTCGTCCCTGGTTTGAACGTGTGCAACGCGTTTTGGGACCGCATGCCACTTTGATCTTTTTTTATTGGATAATAGTGCAAATATGTTTTGTATAAACCAAGTTCTAAAGGGGTTTCCTATAAGAGGTGTTTTTTTGGTTTTCAAAGAAAAATGCAATTTTTTGAGATAAATGATCGGATGTTTATTTCATAATAAAGAGGAAGGTATGCCGTTAATAATGAAAAACAACATCAGCCAAATGGCTACCACGAGCACGCATACAGGACCATATCCTTTTTATGAAATTTTCCATAACCAAAGTGCCTGCCCTATGTCCTCGATAGCCTAACGAATTTTATCTTTGAGGTCTTGAATCGACGCGGGGCTGTTTTGGTAGACCTTATCTTTCACGTGGCCCCAAAGGAACAAGTCGCAAGGTGTTAAATCACAAGACCTCGGTGGCCAATTGTGATCACCTCTTCGAGAGATAACACGGTCCGGAAACTTTTTCCGTAAAAGATGAATGGTTTCGTTGCTTGTGTGGCACGTAGCGCCGTCTTGTTGAAAGTAAGAAAGTTGGTTGAGTTCCTGTGTTAACTGAACTTGATAAGCCTTAAGATCCAAGTCTTAATGCAAAGTACGGTGTAGGGACGTTTGTGGAATGCCCAATTCCACAGAACGAAGAGGAATGGACAAACCTGGGTTTTCTTCAACACTTTGGGCTACAGCAGCAATATTCTCAGTTGTTCTTGAGCGACGTGCACGGGTTTTATTCTTCACATCATTAACTTGCCCCAGCAGCTCGAATTTTTCCACCAATTTCTGTATTGCGGTCCGACAAGGTGCTTCACGACGACCAGAAAATGCTTTAGTTTTGCGAACTGTGACTGCAAGATTTTCACCATTTTTGTAGTGAATTTTAATAATTTCAATGCGTTGTTGAAGCGTGTATCGTTCCATTTTTAGTAATGGCGTAGTTTCTGCTTGTCAAATGTCAAAGAATAGAAGCTTTAAAAGTGACAGCTACCGAAATAGCGGGTCATTCACAATAACACCTCTCATTGGAAAACCCTTTATAAAGACAGTTCTATTTCCGTTATGGACAATTATAAAAAGAATACATACATACAAATTAACAGAAGTTTCAGTATTTCAAACTATAAAAAGGTTCAGTTCTAGGAACTTTTTCTTATTTTCGTAGCATTTCTATTTAATTTTATTTTTTCAAAGAGAATTTATTTTACGGTCAATTGTAAGTGTATCCTGCAGGTTTTCATACTTTTTCTAAGGTTGCAACCGAATTTCATTAAAAGCTATTACATCTGTAATTACTTCTGTATGCGCACACAATCGTTTTCTATATAGAAAAACTTGAAAGAAATTTACTTAAAAGTCAGTGTTTGATTACTTACCGTGTCCTGCTCATAATCCGAACGTGGTAATTGCGTTTCGCTGCCTCTTCTCGATCGGGGCTCATCACAGTTGTATTCCTGCCAAATGTTGAAGACATGTATGCATGATATAAATGATATTATAATGATTTATACAAGTTATTTATTACAGCAAATTTCCATGTCAGGATTCAGAAAACAAAAATAACAAGGACATAATAAAGAAAGAACCAAACACAAGTAGTATCACAACAAAGAGTAAATTTGTAGAAAACAATATCACTTGAAGTTCAAATCGATTCATACCTTTTTTGTAGAATATTTCAAACAAAGAAGATAAAAATAACTCAAAAGGGAAAAGACAGAAGAAGTACATGTAAACGCCCATTTTTATAATATACATATTCTGGTCCTGTGCCATCGTATGTTTTGCGTTAACTGCGCAATAGTGTTTATAATCGTCGAATGTCAATTTTTGATAAGTTTTTCTTTTTTAAGGGTGTTATGTTTTTGGTAGTAGACAATTATAGGGGCTGTTAGTTATTTACAGAATTCAATGTTTAATTATGCATTCACCTTGTCATTGGTCTCATCGTTACTACGTGTATTTTTAAACCCTCCTCGAGTGGTCTTTGTTGGCGTATTTGTCCCAATAGATTTGGTTGGTGTCAACCGCACTTGTGATCCTCCCAAATGGCGCAATGATGAATGATGGTGATGGTAATGTGAGCGGTGCAGAATGGGCCCTGCTGATAGCGGTCGATATGGCAGTGGGTATGCAGGGCTAATGATTTTCATTGATTGCGTGTTATTTTACATTACAGTATCAGAGTCGAACAATGCGATATTGAAATGAATTAAAATAAGCTAAGTTTTAAATCAAATTCTACAGTAACAAATCAAAGATTGATAGTAGGTACCGATGCTTAATATCCGAGACGGTCATCCCGAGACCAGAGTCCGATGATGGACTGCGCCCGGTTGCTGCAATAATTTCCAAATCCACGTCGGTTACCTGGAGATGATATTACAATGCAACAAGCACGTAAGGGATATTAGGCAAGTTTTGTATTTGCATTTGATTTTTTTTTTTTTTTGTGAAAACACTACAGCTGCCATGATTTCTTCTTTAATAGTCTTGTATAGTGAAGATACTGGGCCCTACCAAAAAATAACATTTTTAGTTTCGACTTAAAATTTAAGTAGTTCACAATGGGTATATTTTCCATACGAGCTTTTTTTCGCAGTTGTGAGCTTCCTTAAATTCAAAGTCGACACTTAAATTTATTATTAGTACGGCTCACTGTGTTTCAAATAAATTATTAATTGGACAATTGTGCAAAGCTAGAAAGGTGTGTAGAAGAGCAGGTAAGTATACATATGTATATGTAGGTGATATGATACGGACCAACAATCGCATGTCCTTGTAAAAGAAAAAAAAATAATAGAAAAGTGCAATTTCTCAACAACAAAAAATATGTCGACTGTGTATGTTAAAACTTATGGACAGATGAAAGAGGGTGTAGTTCTAATCTTAATTGTGACATAGAAGCCCTTTTTACTGCTCTGATTGATTATTTTGAATATTTTTGCCTTGAACGCTGCTTACAGTCTGGGATAAGCCATGGCGATGGCTGTTATCTCAAAAAGTTTAAGGCATCGAAAAGGGAACAATTTAGTTCTAGTGGTTTTTTCAAACCCAATGAAACACACATTCATCAACTGTGCTTGTTCGTGGTCATTCTATATACGAAACGAGAAGTTTGTATAAATTTTTCTTATTCACGCAAACCCATTACAATCGCGTATTTGTTTCTCAAATTAAAATAAATTTTCCTCCTAGGACAAATAAACAAATAAATGTTAGGAAACTAAAACTAAACGTCAACTGCAACTGTCCCAGACAGCTGAAAGATTTGAACTCAGGACGAACCCAAATATGTTCTAAGCCGTAGGTACTTGTATTATGGTGAAAAAAAATTGACATTCGATGGTAACTTCGCGAATATAATGTATATATAATATATAATGTACACTATACATATATGTACATACAAGTGTAGTTTAGAAGAAGTGCTAAAAAAAATCTACAAAATGCTATAATAAAAACAACAACAAGTTTACTTTATTTAAATTTATTGTTTCAAACCCAAAAAAGAAAAAGAACTTGATTAACATTTTCATTTGCAAATATTCATGCACACATATAAGTTGGATACTAATAAAAATAAAAGTATGTAGATAATTATTTTCAGTAATTTGTACAATAATAATTAAGTGGTACACAGCATAAGTTTAGAGAAACCTATTTCATGTATTTAATATTTAATATTATTGCCTTCGTTTCATTCACTATAAACACAAATATTTAAAATATTTATAATAATCCTTAATAGCGGGCCCTAAAGTTGTTAAATAGTTTCGCAAGCCACACAGAGTAGAGAGGGTTTATGCGAAAGAAACACAACACAATGCGCGATACCAATAACAAATTTTAGTCTCGACTTTAAATTTAGGAAAGCTCACAATTGCGAAATTTGTATGGAAAATACAGTCACTGTGAACTACTAAAATTTAGAGTCGAAACTAAAAATGTTTATTGGTAAGACCCAATGAACAACATACTCGTTGCTAAGCAGTTGGGTTCTGACGCAACTTCAAACAACTTAATTTGTATATTTAAATTACAAATTAGAAATGTGAATTATTCTCTTAAAGAGAATGGGCTTTTTTTTTAATATTTTGTAGGTCACAATACGCAGTTTTGTATGGAAAATTTCGCCATTGTGAGTTGGAAAAATTTAGCCGGGACACTAAAAACGATTTTTAGAATCGCGGAATGGGTTCAAACTTTGGCATACATGCATAAACATTAAAATTTGTTGTGAAAATATATTGCGCATGTCCTGGGGGCAGATTTCGTATAACGATAATCGTCGCAACGATATCGTTTTTGAAACTTTGATGACCAAAAGAAGTTATATTCTGCCCGAATTTGTTACACTTTCGTCAGCTTTCATTGCATTTGTGGAAAATGAATTGGATTAAGATCTCAAACTCGAAATTTTGGCACTTAGCTGATGCTTTTGGAGGTTTATCGTTTCGAAGATAATCGTCTGAAAAATTACGGAATGAGTGCCCTGATCTTTTTAACATTTTATTAGAAACGTCACAGTTCCAAGTTGAATGTTCTGGAAAGAACAAATTGACAGGGCCAGTTGACAGGCCTTTATATAAATTTTTTAAATAATATAAGGGGCTAGAGAAGAAATTAAAAAAAAGCATTCTTTGTCTGAAAACAAATGAGAAGTACATATTCCATCAGAAAAATATGTACAGAAGTAGCCAACTGGTTAATTTAAGCTATTTACAAAGCGCGTTACTACAAGGTGGGCCAAAAGAAGTCATCCGATGTTGTTTGGCTCTCATTTTTTTTCTAAATAAAAAACTTCGATTCTGTTTTCCCATTATGTTTACTTGAACCTTTAGCATTTTATTGGTCAAGTCGAGAAGATGATATCGGCCAAATGGGCGCCGTCGCAATTGATTGCCACACGGGCTCGTTTTAGCAATGGGATGTATGACAACAGTGGACGGTGCGCGCTATATGGCCATGTTAACCGAGTTTTTTCTATCGCAATTGGACGAATTAGGACTGGAGGACATGTGGTTCCAACAGGACGGAGCTACGGCACACACTGCGCGAGCCAAAACCGATATTCTGAAGGCGGCGCCTCATCTCTCGTTTTGGTGATTTGCACTGCCCCGCAAGATCGCCCGATTTAGCCGTTTCAGACTTTTTTTGTGGGGGTTTTTGAAGTCCCGTGTTTACAAACCCGATACCCTAGAAGCCCTCAAGGACAACATTCGACACGAGTGCGAGAATCTGTCGCCCGAAGTTCTCGCCGAAGTGATGAAAAATGACATAAAACGAGCCCGTATGGCAATCAATTGTGCGCCCATTTGGCCGATATCATCTTCTCGACTTGACCAATAAAATTCTTAAATTCTAAAATTCTGAAGGTTCAAATAAACATAATCAAAAAACAGAATCGAAGTTTTTTTATTTATAAAAAAATGACAGCCAAACAACATCGGATGTCTTTTGGCCCACCTTGTAAATGTGTCCACCTTAAATTTTACAAATTCACAATGGCGAATTTTTCCATGAACCATTTTATATTCTCACCTACAACAGATGAATATTAGGAAGGCCCAATATTTGTGGATAAGAATCCATGGCTGTGTGTTTGTGTTTCGTATAAGCATCTAGTCTAGACCGTTCATCCGTTAAATTATGACAAGTTCTTGTTTAGATATTCACGATGATTAATAAATCAAATATAAAAACAAACAGGATCATTTTTTTTTTGAGTGGTGCAACAACGCATGCCGGGTTAAAGTTTGTTTTTAATAAAACAATTCCAACAGTAAGTTAAAAACGTTGTAGTCAAAAAAAACGTTGACATTGCTACTTTGTAGTCAGAGGAGGTTGCAGGGACGAAATCATTTTAACCTCTTTATTTATAACAAGTCCTTACATGTAAGCACTGCAAATGATTTATTTTGTATAGCCTAAGAAAATTGTTTATAACTTATAAAGTCTATTCAATACTACACATATTTAAGACACCAACAAATTAAAGATCTAATCGTAAAGCTATCACAAAAACTTAGACTACCAAGGCGATTCATTGAAATAATAATCACAATCATAGCTATGGCAATATTCATTTAACCTTACCGGTAAATCTCGCATTGGATCTCCTTTTCGCTAAAATTATACAGAAATTATGAGTGGTGAGTTACAATGAAATGAATATATAGATCTCAATGATAAAGTTAGCAGCCTGTGTATAGTGTGCTCATATTATGGCCGAGTGAAAAATTTTATTTTATGATTTATGGTTGAGTTACAGGAGTAGCCGAACAGGTCGATCAAATTATGAAAATCAGTGGTATGGTAACGTTTTCCTAGCTATATTTTATATCGTACTGAAATTTTGCAAAAATTCAACAGCTAGCGTTACAAACAAACAAATTTCAAATAGCTTCGTGTGCTAAATTTTTCTAACTCACAGTAGCGAAATTTTCCGAACAAAATTGCATATTGTGACCTACAAAATATTTAGTGTGAAGGTTAAAATTTTTTTTTTTTTTTTTATAATTGACACGCGCTAAAGAGGTTATGACTACTCTTATAGTGCAATGTGATTTACACAGCGCGGGCATTAAGGAAATTGGGATAGAGAAGGTAGGAGATACCGATGCACATTGGTTTTAAATGTCTGCAAACTGCACTGAGGAGGAAAGACAGAGCCGGGCAAGGCATTCCACATTCGTGTTGTACGGCTTATGAACGAGTCTCTATATTTCATGGTACGTCCGAAGATAGGGTGAATGGTAAACTGATGGGCATTCCTAGCAAGGCGAGTATTGCGGTTGAATTGCTGAAGGGGCGGAATGCAGCTGGCAATTTCATTTGAGCACTGTTTGTTAAAAAAGCGATAAAACAGTGTGAGACCTGAGACACGTAACGTTTCTTCGATGTTCAAGCGAATGAATAGAATTCGCGATATTCGTATCTCCGATTAGTTTCAACGCACGGTTTTGGATCCTATCCAGTAGGTGCAATATGGTTTTCGGCGCACCAGACCAGATATGGGAATTGTACTCTAATTTGGGGCGAATGAACGCCTTATAAATTGTAGCCAGATCAGAAGGGGTAAAATATTTCTTGCACCGTTTGAGAAAACCTAGACATTTCGCAGCATTCTTAGCGACTTCGTGTATGTGGTCATTCCAACGAAGGTTGTCATGAACGCACATACCGAGAATGGAAAGTCTTTCGGTTTCGGTGATGCAAGTGCCATTCATGGATAATGACTGTAGGATCTGGTTCCGCTTTAGAGACAGCAGAAAGCATTGTGTTTTTGAAGCATTAAATTCTACTCTATTGGCTGAACCCCATTTTAAAATGCTGTCAAGGTCGGAATTTAATGAGCTTAACATACGTTGCCGTTCCAGTTCTACGGCCGAAGAGCAGGGACGTGAGTCCTGGAAAGAATATGAGAAGCTAAGAGTGCTGTCATTAGCGAAGGAATGGATTGGATTAGAAGTTGCAGACAAGAGATCATTTATAAAAATGAGAAAGAGAGTCGGAGACAAAACGGAGCCTTGGGGGACACCAGCATTTATATGGTGAGTATCAGACTTGAAACCATCCAAAACAACTTGAATTGAACGGCCAGAAAGGTAGTTTCTAATCCATTGAACAAGAGACGCATCGATCCCATAAGCACGCATTTTCGACAAAAGAGCTTGGTGCCAAACTCTGTCAAATGCTTTTGAAATATCAAGCGCAACAATCTTCGATTCACCGAAGTGATGGAGAGATTGGTTCCACTTCTCGGTGAGATAAGTCATCAAATCACCAGTGGACCTGTTGCCAAGAAAACCGTACTGCCGGTCATTGAGGAGTTTCCGAGATTCAAGATATTTCATAAGATGACGATTTATCGGCGTTTCCATGACCTTAGAAAGAATGGACGTAAGTGCTATGGGTCGGTAATTGGTGGGAGAAGAAGATTCGCCTTTTTTAGGGACGGGCTGGACAAATGCTGTTTTCCACCTTCTCGGGAAGAGTCCAGAAGAATAGGAGAGATGAAAAAGCTTATGCAGTGGTTTTGCCAGTGTGGTTATTAGTGAGGCTCTAGCCCCCGTATTAATAAACAAATGTGCAGAAGTTAGTTACCTAGTAGACATCAGAAAGCATACAAAATTTTCACGTAACTTCTGAATAACGAGTTGATAACTTTTACGCAGCGTTTATTAATAAGGGGGTTAGTCTTTTTTGAATTCTGAAATGGGTATTTGGATAAGAATTGATTTCCTTGTAATTTTTTAGGCTTGCGCCTACCTCATTCCCCTCCACGATTTTAAATTTTTCGTGTGTAAAAACAATCTCTAGCCACTCATGCTTTCTCAGCAAGCAATTCACGAACGTCAACTCGCCATCGATCTCAACAGCTCAACATTTCACACAATAGCCTCAGCTTGAGGAAATTCTGCACAAAGACCTCGGATTATTCGCTTGGAGTGGAACTTGTATTTGGCCTACCCTGTATTTGGATACAAAGCCCTGCTAAATTTACTCCTGAAACAAGTTGTTTTCTTAGACGAAAATCCAAAAGTAAGCTTAACCAAAGGTCCACCAGAGTGTCAACAAATAAATATAAAGGTTATTGTGATCTTATAATTTGAAGATAAACAATTTACATTAAATTGTGTATAATAAAAGCAATAGTTGGCACAATAGTTACGCGTAGAACAATAGACCCAGTTCGTCACAACTGATGGGTTGTGTGATTTTTGTTCATGGATAAATGGAAATAAAGGGTCTTTCACAATGGACTTGCCAACTTCTTTTTAAATAAAATGTAATTTATGTAATGCTAGGAAAAAGGTATAAGAATGGGAAATGGTTTATGTTGGTTGTACCGGAATGGATTTACATGAGTCCAAGCCTGTAAATGTTTAATAAATTTAAATCTGAAGCTAAAGGAATAAGTTTTTTTGGAAAATAAATTGACTTTTAGCTTCAGAGAAGTTGAGAAAATAAAAGTTAAAAATTCAAAACTTCGCCCGAATTTGTCAAGTCGTTAATGAAAGACCCTTTAGTTGTTTTAATACATCGGGTGAAAAATTGTTTGTGGATAAAAACTCAAAATATCTTGGATACTTCTTAGTTAAAGCGACGAGACTTTTGAATGTATGCCCGTTCCCTAATTTGTTCAATTAATGACTATACGTTCAGTGTCAACTGTACATGGCTAGAAGTCATTGCAAAAGATGGATAAATGAATGAACCATCTTCTACTTTTAGGAGGCACGTAGCCAGGGAGCAGCTTGAGGGGCTGAAGCCTCCGCCGAAAATCTAAACAAAAAACTAAAAACTAAAACTTTCTTAGATCTTGTTTCTGTAATCGACCGCACAAAAGAAGTTCTTCAATTCGCATCCAAACTTGCCGAGGACTTATTTGAAGCAGAATTAAGACCTCCAAGCAGTAGTCCCAGATTGAGGGGAAAAGCGCCAATTTTGGGGCTTTTTCAATGAAAAAGGGGAAAAAACCTAGTAAAATTTAAACGCATTTTCATTACAAATAAATTTTAAAGTTCACTTAGAATGAAATGTTCACACTAAATGTGAAAGAAAACAGCCCATCGAACGTCTACGTAAGAATTTTTGTGTAATCTGAATGCATTTCAAATTCACATTTCTTATAAAAATAAAAACAAATTTCACTTAGTTCCCCCAAAGAGGGCGAACTTTTTTCGGGAAAATTATTGCCTTTGCTGATAAAAAAAAGGGGAAACCAGTCCTCACAGTCTGGGACCATTGCCTCCAAGAACTTCATTAAAACCAACAACGCTTTTCAATCCAGGAACCTCTTCTACTGAAGCCTATTTTAGAGTGTCTTAACTGATTCCTTGCATAGATTCATGGTCAACGAAGAGTCTTTGATTACTTGCTTTGACACTGCAATTTCGTTGTCAGCTGTGAAAGGTGGATAGTCAGGGGGCAAATTCCGTAAATCAACGATCGTCTAAACGATATCGTTTTTGAAGCTTTGATCACCAAAATAAGCCATAATCTGGTCGAGTTTTTTTGACAAACTTCGGCTTTCACTATATTTGTGTAAAATGAACTGAATTGAGCTCTCAAACTTGTAATTTTAGCAATTAGTTGGTTGTTTTGGAGGTTTATCGTTTCGACGATAATCGTCTGCAAAGTTGCAGAATTAGTGCCCTGAGTTCATTCTTTGGTGCGAAAAAATATCGTCGAGTGATCCTTCTGCCGATGTTTAAAAAGTGCTTAATATATGTGGCAAGACTTACTTTAGAGGTATAAACTTCTTGCTTACGGTTTTGACCATGCTTCCAACAGCTAATGTTTAAAGAACCTTTTCAACTATGAAAAGGATTAAAACAGTATCCTGAAGCGTTATGGGGAATGCAAGATTGAGTTCACTTGCTATGATATTCAGCCCTATTCTGCTATTCATCGGGGGGGATTTTTCTTCTATTTTCACTGAAAACTATTCTACTATTCATTCGAATCGAATGTGGATTTACCTTGTTAGCGTCGGTAACGTCGGTAATACTGTGCGGGTATTCTCTTACACCCCGACTCCACATGAGATAATTTCTCGCATAATGCTCATCATGAGAAGATATATCAGGTGGAGTCACTCCATTTCATCTCATGATTGGATGTTAGCGATCGCTCTCTGCGATTATTTCTTGACATGGATGTCTGACATGAATTTGACAGATGCTTGTTTTGTTGCTGCTTTTTGTCTGGAAATGTCATTTTTTACATCTACAACCTCTCTTGCTGTTGCGATACGAAATGAAATGCCATGGCATGATTTTCCCATCACAGATATTTGAAAATTGTATGGTATAGATGTCAGTCATTTAGGCGGAGTGCCTTATTTGAAATAATTAACCAAAATTGGATAATTTTCCAAATATTTTCATGAATAGAGATCAAATGGAATACATTAATTTCAGTTTTCAAAACAAAAAAAAACAAAGTTCCTATGGATTTCACGTGAACAGCTGTTAACTTGAATGTCAAATTCGTTTGGATAATGCAGTTCACCCGATGGATAGCAGAATGGAAAGACAGAGTGAAACGATTCACGTGAATAGCAGAATAGGGCTGATTATGTTCATTCGGATATTAATGTCGATCCAGTTAATGTGATTAATCCCAAGTAGCATTCGAATACACATTTTAGGCCTGGCGAAGTTCTGGTGTCAATTCGTGACACAAAGTAGGAATTGCTTTTGACGCAAATCCTATATACAATATATGCACAAATTGGGAAGAATGCCATTCCATTAATTTGTGACGTTGTGATACGTCATTCATTTTGTGTACCTGTGCTATGTACCAAAATAATATTCTGACTGCATCAAACATTTCATTATTAAACAGAAAACTGCTACTGAAAATTTATGGGGAACATAATTTTTCCTTGAAATGTTACTCATATACATCGAAAAAAAACCATGATCCTTACAAAATATACTATATTTAATGAAAACTTTCTTTTAAAATTGTTTATGGTATTTTAAATGCTGATAAGGAGCATTATAAAATCAGTATAAAATAAATCTACCATGTGTATACAGACATAATATTAACAATTAAATACATTTAATTATACCATATCCACCAAAACTGTAAATTTAAAATTTCGTATATTCCATATACATTTTTTTTTCAATGCAAAATGGATACCTAACAAAATATTTCCAATAAGGAATTCGTTCTTATTTGTGTAGTAAATAATCTATTGGGAATTGTGTTTATTCTGTGTGCCACAAACTTCCCAATCGGAAACTGTGTTGACAGTAAGTTTTTAGGAATTGTGTGCATGAACACACATTTTACACGCTGCGGACATAATAAGGGTATTCACTTCAACACGTAAAAGCCTCATAAACTGCTTAAACTGCAGAAATTTACCACCTCGTAAATGAACTGTCAGATTTTGTATGGAGAATAGTTTACGCAGACCTCATAATTTTCCGCGACGTTTTGGGCTTAGAAATCAACCGCGGAAAGTTGCGCAAATCACAAATGTCAAACTTTGACAGACAGTCGTCTGTTGTTTGTTTGTTTTCAGAGTTTTTTTTATGAAGATCTCAAAATGGTAAGAATTCAAGTAAAAAAATAATAGTTGCTGCCGATTTCTCCAAGAATTTAATAAGTTTTTTTCTTTTCGCTTCCTTTCGGCATTTTGATAGTTTGAACAGCTGAGTTTGACAACCGACTTAACAGTCGATTTACGCGATTTACGCAATTATATATCCGAGGAGTGTTAACTTAAAGCAACGCAGAAGTTTATGCATTTTCGAGCTGCATAAAATTATGAGATTAAGTGAATACCCTTAATGTTTCATTGAAGAAATAATTTTGACACGATAAAGAACCTGTGTAGACATAAAATCCCTAGATAGGAATATTCGTAAATGGGAAATTTTACCTAGCATGTGTCTAAAATGATACTCATTGGGAATATTTTCTGGTAACAAAACCGTCTTAACGACGTCGCTCATGACACATGAAGTCGCAAAATGCTCCTTGGGGTCTCATGTCAAAAACAAAAATCAAGACGTCTTCTGCTTTGGAAAAATGTATGTCAAAAAATATCTAAGTACATACGATTTAAAAACTAATAAAAATCAATAATTTGGAACACATAGTTTTTTGTTTAAGGAATTCCTTGTAAGATTTGTAAGCAAGGCCCCCCGGAAAAAAATCCTGGCTACGGCACTGACTTTTAGGTAATTTTCGCCTGTAAAAACTTTTCTGGTAAACTAGTAAGTATTTCACGATAAGTTTTAATCAAAATTTCATTCCCGTCGATACATTTGAAGGATTTTTTCAAATGTTAAGTAGAGTTTCTAAATTGTATAACGTATACGCGGCAATATAAATATCGTAACGAGTTTGGGTTTCTGTGCAAACATTGGTTACTGTAAATAATCCTCAAAAGTTCATACGACTTAAAATTGATTACGGCAAATATAATATACATTTTTCGTAAATATACATTTTAGTTAAAGAAAAAGTAACAGGGTGTTCAAATAAATGCTACCAATGTGTTTTAAAATTTTACTAACCAAATTGGACAGTACCTGTGGCTTAGTTAAAACGTAAACGTTTGATATGTGCGTAGTGCAATATTGGGTTGTGTGCTGATTGTAGCGGTAAAGCTTTTCAAATAAATAACGAGAAGGTTATTTGCGAAGTTAACAAATAAAATGGATCGTGTTGAAAAAAAGTGGATCGGTGTGTTCTATGATGGCGATAGCGCAAATAAAAAAGAAAACCAGTCTTCAACTCACCCTATGCCTTTCCACATTGTAGGGATCTCGTTCTCTTCTATACACAAGCTCGTCGTATCTTATGCGATCTTCAGGAAAAATCAGCTCACGAATTTCCGTAACTAAAGAGTGCTGGAATAACAAACATGAAGCCTTTGTATCAACTTAAAGCAAATTTAATACATACTTTTTCATAGGTATCTAACATTTCTAATAAGACGGCAACAAAGGCATCTATGGTCATTGCTCGCGCACCGTATTCTGTTATATAGTACGAGAGACTTGCAAACTGATGTCTAGGAAGTAGAGATCGTGCTTTCTCTTCAACCATTACAGATATTTGTCCTTTTCTGCGAGCTCTAGAAGCAATGAATGTCACACATAATTTAGCTAAAGAAAACTATAAATGTTTAATAAATACCTTGTGCCAGTTGGACTATAAGCGTCCCAAGGCTCTAACTCTATCGATGTACACGAGTGCGGAACTTTACCAACGTCACGTATAACTAAGGACATCCTTTTATGGTACTTTAGTTGGCTTACAGCCTCATCATGAGTGACATCAAGAAATGATTGACCGTTTACTTCCAAAATTTCGTCACCCACCATTAGTCCGGAACGGTCTGCTACACTGTCTTTGTCAACACCGGTAATAAAAATTCCAAGGCCGTACTCTACACCTCCTCGTATCATAAGGCCCAGTGACTGTCCCGGTTCAATTAATAGTTCCACTCGTCGTATTCTGTAAAGAGTCAAGTAAACCAGTTACCATAAATCAAATTGGACATAACCAATGTAGGTGTATACCTGTCTCTGCGATCGCTACGACGACCTCCGTACTCCATGGGTGGAGAAGCTGGTCGGCCTTTTCGATCCATCCAGGAACAAGTTTGTCGAAATGGTGGTGAGCCAGGACCTCCTAACGATCCAGGAAACGGCGGTGGTGGTTGTACTATTGTTGATGATTGTGACTGTTGTAACAAAGGACCTGTTGAGGCATAAGTTGGATCACGCGAAGGTGGTCCAAAGCCATGCAGAGGTGCAGTTGAGTTTAATGTTGGAGGCGCTCGCACCGTCATGCTGATTTGACGTGACGATTTCAATATCTGCACACATCTCTGCGTTAAGAAAAAATGTGGCAATAGAAGAGACGAGAGAGAGAAAGAGAAAGAGGAAGTACAAAACAAAATGAAACTTGAAACTTAAGAAACTGAAAACAGGGAGCTCAAATAATGAACATTTTGATTGTTTTGACTTTGAAAGTTGTAACTGGTATTAGCAAAAAAGCTGCATAATCTTCAAATGGGATTTATCCTGCTATAGATTGAGTTTGTTTTCATTGTATTTTGTAGGGATAAATATATCTATCTATTTACACCTGTTTCTAAACTGAACTTTGAGCTTTTTATTCAGCCTTTTAAAGTGAGCGGGATCATAATTTTTGCAAGTCGAACTGAATTGTACGAAGATTATTAGACACGACATATGGGTACGGTGACCTTTTCTTAAGTCACATAAAATAGGACATTTTTTTTAGTAAAAATAACTATGCAGCCAAAAATTGTTAAAGCACATTTTAACTATCACAATTTGTGGGTTTGAAAAGAGGAATTGACTTGATCTTTGGGAACCAATACCGGATTACCGTCTAACTCCAGCTTCGTAAAAATTGAGAAGGTAAGTCCTCGTAATCTCGCATATTTCTTATGGTTATGGTAGAAAGATGGTCTTTTGGGGAAAAAGACGACATTTTAGAAAAAAGAGGGCATAGCAGCGAAAAAGAGGACGAATGCTCACCGTACATATGGGTTACCCACTTAATCAGCTGAGTTCAACAAATTAAAGGATATTTGTAAGGCTTTTCCAATGAGAGGTGTTATTGTGAATGACCCGCTATTTCGGTAGCTGGCATTTTTTTTATTTTATTCTTTGACATTTGACAAGTAGAAACTACGCTATTACTAAAATTGGAACGATACACGCTTCAACAACGCATTGCAATTATTAAAATTCACTACAAAAATGGTGAAAATCTTGCAGTCACAGTTCGCAAAACTAAAGCATTTTTTGGTCGTCGTGAAACACTTTGTCGGACCGTAATACAGAGATTGGTGGAAAAATTCGAGCTGTTGGGACAAGTTAGTGATGTGAAGAATAAAACCCGTGCACGTCGCTCAAGAACAACTGAGAATATTGCTGCTGTAGCCCAAAGTGTTGAAGAAAAACCAGGTTTGTCCGTCGTTCGTCGTTCTTTGGAATTGGGCATTCCACAAACGTCATTACACCGTATTTTGAATAAAGACTTGGGTCTTAAGGCTTATAAAGTTCAGTTAACACAAGAACTCAACCAACTTTCTTACTTTCAACAAGACGGCGCTACGTGCCACACAAGCAACGAAACCATTGATCTTTTACGGGAAATGTTTCCGGACCGTGTTATCTCTCGAAGAGGTGATCACAATTGGCCACCGAGATCTTGTGATTTAACACCTTGCGACTTCTTCCTTTGGGGCCAAAATAACACCTCTTTATAAGCTAAATCTAGAAATACCTTACTCACAGAATGGGCACATTGAAGAACCTAGTTACCTTAAGTCGACTAGATTGGTCTCGAGAAGATGTAACCTGAACGCAAAAACTAGATTGGTAGGAA
Source organism: Cheilosia impressa (assembly GCA_948293265.1). Classification (NCBI taxonomy): domain Eukaryota; kingdom Metazoa; phylum Arthropoda; class Insecta; order Diptera; family Syrphidae; genus Cheilosia; species Cheilosia impressa. The sequence continues at coordinate 49,636,453 of OX411881.1, read as the reverse complement.
ATGTCACTTTTTCTACGTCAGCCACATATGCGAACTGTCAACTTTGTACTCAGTCACGAATTTCTTAACTAAATTCGTTGGCTACCCCTCCATAAACGTCAACTGAAACAGCTGCTTATATGGCCGATTTCAGCCAATCAAAACCGAGATAAATCTAGTCAGACAGCTGTCAGACTTACTAAACAAGATACTTAAACGTCCCCAATAAGAATCTCACACGGAAACCCGCCCAAGTAACTAACGTCAAAAAATAGTTTTGAAGCGACTTTGTATTCATTTAAGGAAGATGTTTGTTTTTATATATTGTTTAAATTTCTCAACACACAGTGACTACATTTAAAAATAAAAATATGAACACCATTTTGTTTTTTGAAAAGTGATTAAATTAGCGTGCAGTAGTTCTGCGCAATTGGTAGATATAAAAGTGCAAATTTCATTTATAACAAGTATAGGCCCTCAGAAAATGTCAATAAAAAAGGCAACGGGTTTTGAATAGTTTATGTATATACAACAAATAATATTTTGTATAAATAATATACTGGCAAGAAGTGTTTGGTTTTATGAGGTTTCACTGTTCATTGTAAGTTATTTTTTTTAAATAATTAAACAAAAACATAAGTAAAGTAATAAATAATATTCAAGTGTCAACTCAATTTGAAAACAAAAAATAATCGTTAATTGAAACTAACAAAAAAAGGTGGGTTGGGAAATTAATGTGTGTATTCTATTGCCAATTTTTTCCGTATACATTTTCACATAACATTGATATTATTAAATCTTAAAATATTATTTAAATTTTTATTTGTGTAAACTAACTTTAAAGCACTGGTTGATCAAACAATGGGTCATAATATGTGTTTACACGTATGATGGATATAATGCGGAAATAAACAGAACAATGAACTTTGTAATGCACTTTAGCCACAGCAGCTATATAGAGTGATTGATGGCAAAAATCGCACCTTTCGTTAAAAAATAACACTTAGAAAAGTGTTTAGTCAGATATGGTAGTCTTTGAGAATGTGATGAAGCAAATTAGAGCACAAATACATATATTTAAGTTACGCAGTCTGTTTAAATATGTAAAATGACTGACTGTAATTAAGTAGACGCGGGTGGTAAATGATAACCGACAAGGAAAAGCAAATCATAGCACACATAAATTAGGGTAAGTTAATGTAAATACATACTTTAAGTGCCTCATCGTGACTTATTGAGGTGAAAGGCGTGCCATTCACTTCTAGGATAGTATCACCTGGACGTAGTCCTGCTCGTTCAGCAACTGAATTTTCTTCTATTCTGGAGATGTAAACACCTAAACCTAAAAAAAATTAAGTAAATGCTAGAAATATATCCACTGTAGGTAATTTCTTAAAACTAATAAAAATGTTGTGTCTGTACATACTTAAATAAATACGCAGAAAGGCTCAAATTTTAATTTATACTATGTATTTAGAAATATTTTTTATAAATACGGTAGGTGTCTTAAAATAGTTTGGAAGAGGGGGTGTCAAACTCAAACTCTATAAATGTAATTTTTTTGTGTCAAGCATAACAACGGCCATATTTAAAACGAAATGCAAAATTGTAATAGGTATTTACTATGTTTAAGTAAGAAGTTTATAAAAAATATTTTATTTCAGAAAAACTTTTATATTTTTCTAGGCAGAGACGTTATAAAAGCTGAAATATTATTTTAAATATCCATCAGAGACTTGACATATAGCAACATACAGTGCCATTAAATGACGAACGAAAAAATGACGATCACACGGTAAGGACATGCCACACCAAAATGACAAATGTCACCTTTCGTATTATTTCGATTTTGCGTCATTTATCTATTTTGTGATCAGACGATAATGACCGATGAGAAAAATATGGGGGTTTCTGATTGTATACGGGGCAAGTGGTTGGCATTATTTTACGGTGCATAATATTCAATATAGTTGAAAAAAGAAGAAGTTGGTTATATTTGCTAAATAGAAGTTTTGCATAGCTCTTATTGGATTTCTATTAGAAGTGGGACATTAAGATTATTACAACAATATACAGTATGGATATGTGAAAATATAAGTATCATGATTTGTGCAATAATTTTTGGGAAATAATTAATAATCTGATTTATTCGAATCTTTTGAGAACAACTAAGTACGGGATCTTATTTAGAATACTTATATTATCCTTAATTTGTATTTTAGTCAAAATCTTTAGAACGGTTTTGGGAAAATTTGGCAGACAAAACCGTATTAAATATTGCAATGTTTAGTTTGAAAAATACTATTGCTTAACCATAAGCTGAAAACCGAGTACAAGTTATTGTTCGGGATGTAAGCATTACTTGCTTTTTAAAGTCTTTTCGAAATCGAAAGAGGGGGTGTAAGCATTACTTGGTTTTTAAAGTCTTTTCGAAATCGAAAGAGGGGTTTTCGAGATGTGAGCAGTTTTTAAAATTATCGTCTTCAGTGATTCGAATTGAAAATTAAGGACGCATTAATTTTGGAAACACCAATTTTTCTCGAACTATGCGTTGTGGTTATTGCCGTTTTCAGGTATAAACTCAAAAAAAAAACTGAATTTCAAAACTGAATTTCAAAAAAAAAAATACTTTTCCCGAAAATCCATTTTACAATAATAAAGATAAAAACTGAGTTTGCCATTAAGAAATGACGATACTACCTTAGAAATGAATTTTTGTTACAATCGTAGGTATGGATATTTTTCGAAATGAGTCCAAATTTTTTTCAGCGGAAAACTGAGTATGCAGTCATGTTAACCTCACCTACTTAAGCTTAGATGTCAATTTTGGTTGAAATCGTTAGAGCCGTTTTCGAACAACTCAGACTGGTATAAAAATGTTATATGGGAACAACCATTAATATTGAGGGTATCATGCAAAAAAGAAAACGGCCCCGAACTGTAAGTCCCCAAACTCAAAATCCGAAGATTGAACAAAATCCGGTCAGTCGCTTAGGCTGTAGGCCTCGGAACATACAGACAGAAGGACAGAAAAACAACCACAAAAAAAAGAAACAAATTAAAACCAAAATCAGGAATTTAAACCTCATTTCGGCACGACCGACGTCGAAAATGTTATCCCAAAAATGGCGATCACACACAACGACATTTAAATGACGGCTTTGTGACGCGACTTTGACGTCAGAGCGCCATTTAAAGGACGCACAAAAATGGCCGTGTAATCGGTACTTAACCCACCAAACTGCCAAAAAGGCCAAAAGTGGTATACGGATGGTTCCAAAATGGACTCGGGGGTAGAAGCTGGCGTACATGGACCAAACCGCAACGTCTCAATACCTATGGGGAAAAGCCCAAGTGTATTTCAGGCAGAGCTCCATGCCATAAAGGAATGCGCGAACCTCATCTACTTTTCAGGGATCAAAGGCGCAAACATCCATATTTTCACAGACAGTCAAGCAGCTATAAAAGCCCTTAGCTCACCAATAACTGTCTCAAAATCAGTCATGCACTGCATCAATGCTCTCCAAACTCTTTGCTCCAGAAACAAAACCAAATTATGGTGGGTTCCCGGGCACGAGGGTATTGAAGGAAACGAAAAAGCTGATGAACTGGCCAGGAAAGGGTCAGGAACCCCTTTCATAGGACCAGAACCTTTCTGTGTCGTCACTAAATCAGCAATCACTTCCACTATCAATAGTTGGGAACACAACACGTGTATCAGACAGTGGCAAGAAATCCCAGGCCTCATGCAAGCCAAAAGATTAATCCTGCCATTCAAAAATGATATTTGACTTCCAGTTGAGTTCAGGGCCGAGGAAGCGAGAAGGTTGGTATTTTGGTTTTGGTGGTGAAGAGCATCAGTTCAGTTTTACTTGGGTTTACGCTGAGGCCACAACTTGTAGCCGAACCGCTTATCTTACCCAGTGCTGTTTCCATGATTTCACTTATCACGTTCGGAAACATTCCTGATACTAGAACGACCACGTCATCCGCATACGCAACGGCTTTAATACCGTCCCTGTCGAGTATTGACAGAATTTTGTTGAGTACCATAATCCATAAGAGTGGTGAGATCACCCCAGCTTGAGGTGTACCTCTGCTTACTGATTTGGTTAAAAGGGTGTTACCAAGTTTTGCTTGAATGATCCTTGCTTGCAGCATGGAAATGATCCATGAAGTGACGAAATCCTCTACCCCAAGTTCTAATAGAGATTCCTGGATCGATCCAGTGAGGACATTGTTAAAAGCGCCCTCTATATCTGAGAAGGTAGCTAAGGTGTATTGGTGATGAGAGAGTGACCTTTCAACTGTACGCACTACTTCATGAAGAGCGGTCTCCGTCGACTTGCCCTTGAGGTAAGCGTGTTGAGAATGACATAAGGGGGACCTTTCAAGGCCTGTCCTTATGTGAAGGTCGAGTATACGCTCTAGAGTTTTAAGTATGAAGGAGGTTAAGCTAAATAATAGGTCGGAAGTCCTTCGCGGATTCGTGACCTCTTTTGCCGACTTTCGGTATGAAAACTACTTGGACAAACTTCGAAGACTGAGGGATGTGATTAAGTAAGATACTGCTTCTGTAAACTTTAACAAGTATGGGCAGCACTATCCATTCATGTTTTTGTAGCATGATGGGGAGAACGCCGTCCTGCCCCGGTGATTTGTACGGAGCCAAACTGTTAATGGCCCAGGAGATCTTTTCCTTGGTTATAATGCGTTCAATTTCTTCCCGGTGCGACGAAGAACTCCCCCGCGAACTGGGCGAAATATCGCAATGGTCTTTACAACCAGGAAAGAGAGTGTTGAGTAGAAGCTCCAAGGATTCATCGGTAGATTCTGTCCAGGTTCCATTCGATCTCTTAATAAAAGAAGGAATAGAGCGTTCTTTGGATAGGATCTTACTGAGTCTAGCAGAATTCTTTAGTTTAGAGTATCGATAGATTGACAGTATTCATTAAGGATATCTACCAGCTCTTCGCTTTTTTCAAGTCCCATCCCTGATTTTACGTCTAAGCCAGGTTACTCATGGTAGAATTTTTACCGCTGGGCTCTAGTATATATAAATAGCTTTGGTATATGTACAAATAGCCTTGCAACGGAAAGCTGAAAGGCTATTTAACACACTCGCACCTAGCATATGGCACTTTACAGTTCCGTTGTGGAAAAAGTTGCTGGCAGCTTTTAAAGAATTTTATTCGGTAATTTAGGTACTTTTATTTTTATTTATTAAAATGTTTCCATTTTGGGAAATTTTTTCTATGTTTTTACATGTCACACGGATTCTGATTGACAGTACAACTTTGGGAAAACAAAATGGCGGAATTTGAAATAAATTTGAGTGGGCCAGCGGCAAGAGGATTGCGAGTTGGGGGTCTTAGTCTATGGATCTAGCTACCAAATCATTAAAAACTAACACAAAATTCGAATTTTATTTTAGATCTCGGAATTCTCGCGGATCATGGAACATGAAGCGAAATTAATCGGCTTTCGTAATTGTGCTCGTGCGCTACTCTGCACTACATGTGCACCTACATTGTTTGACAATCGGTGCAGGGAAATAACTTCACGGTCAATAACTTCACATGAGAAATAACTTCACCTCGGTCCGAACAATGACCCCCAAGCCGGGGAATTGCATATACATATTCCACTGTTTATGCATGGACCTATATGTCGTCGCGTGTGAAAAGAAATTACTTCTCACAAAAAAGGAAAATTATTGCCACTTTCAGTAAGAATTAACTTCACATAAAAATCATGAAATTATTTCCGAGATGAGGTTGTTTCCCATATAAAGTTATCGCCCGTGAAGTTATATCCCTACATCTGTTAACCACACATCTTGCACCTACCCGATTCCACCCGCAAATTTTGAAAATAAAATTCTCTCTTAAATTTCCTATCTGTGAATCCATGTGAAGCAGCAAAAAAAAATCTTAATGGCAGGTGGTGTAATAAAAGAAAAAAAAATGAATCAACTGTCAGGTTACTATGTTAAAGTGTATGCGTGCGGCTAATTTACTTTAACATGGCACACATACCTTCCCACATATAGTAACACGAAAAACAGCTTGTAGGCAAATACTCTTAAGTTGTCTGAGCTGATGATCTATTCAATACTTAATGTGGTTTTCCATTGGGACAAAAAATCAATGGGACTTACTAATAATCATTTTTAACCTTCACACTAATGGCGGTTTTCATTGAAGATCCGAGAGAATTGCCCCCGAAGTTAAGAATTGCTCTTTTCAATGAAATTCGTTGGAGCACTTTTGCAACAGTGGTAGACACCATAAATATGTGTGATTAGATTTTCTGTTGTTACTTGTTTTTATGTTTTCTACGTTAAATATGAATGTTTTAATAGGCCAAATCAATATATTTTAATTTCAGTTTACATTTTGCAATCGTAATTGTATATTTTCGGGTCACACGCGAAAAATTTGTTTCTAATAGCACAACAAACATTTAAATCTGACATTTTGCTAGTGTGTGTTGGTGAGTTCAGGGCAATTCTCTCAAAATATTCCGGACACTTCTGTCGAGTTAAGAATTGACCTCGAAGTGCACTTTTTTTCAATGAAACATAGAATACATAGAAAGAGCACTTCTAGATTTGATCTTTTCATAGAAAGGGCAATTCTTTTCTTCAACCGAAAACGCCATAAATATGTTGTAGGTCACAATATGCAATTTTGTATGTAAAATTTCGACATTGTGAGTTTAAAAAATTTAGTCTGGATACTTAAAATGATTATTATTACCACGGAATTATTTTGTTCATCAACTTTTTGCAGATCTCAATATTTTTTTCAGATTTACATATACTGCCACAAATACCAACAAACTTTGCACAGCTGTTTTACGTTATTTTCAGAAGTTTGTTGTATAACAAATGAGCAGAGTTGCGTGGAAACCAAAATAAGGAAATTTATAGCCATGGATATAATATTGGCGGAATTATTATCTTCTTCGTCTTCCTCGCCATCTGAAGAAGTCGAATCACCAACACCACTCCATTTGTGTCTACAGCGGGAGAAAACTTTCTCAAGTCGATATCTATGGCCGCATTCAAGAATCTAGTTATCTAAAGTCGACTAGATTGGTCTGGATGAGATGTAACCTTAACGCAAAAAACTAGATTGGTCGGAAACGTCAATTTTTCTGCGTCAGCCACATATGAGAACTGTCAACTTGGTACTCAGTCACGAATTTCTTGACTAGATTCATCGGCTACCCCTCCATAAACGTCAACTGAAATAGCTGCTCATTTGACCGATTTCCCCCAATCAAATCCGAGATACACTCAGTGAGAGAGCTGTCAGACTTACTAAACTAGATACTTGAACGTCCCCTATGGTTGATTTTACCAAAAACGAATGCAATTTGAACAGCTGTTATTAATTATTGTTGTCAAATAACGCACTAATCCATTCACAAAAGCAGATCAATTTCGTTGCATGTTCCATGAGCCGCTTAAATTTGAGATCTGAAAAATAATTTCTGGTGGTCCCAATGGAAAACGTCATTAGTTTATGTTGCAAACATAACCATTTGCGACTCTAATGTCGTTTTCCATTGGGATTTTCAGATTTTGCTCTCAGATTTCAGATTTTTTCGTACACAATCGAACATAAAATGAGAATATTTTTTGTTTGCATTTGTTTTGGTGCGTGATTTAAAAGTCAGCTGTTCTAAAATTGCAATTTGTGTTTATAAAAACCCATTCAACTTATGTTGATGTCCATTTTAAATTTTTCTCTTTTTTTCACAGACTAGTCGTCTAAGAACACTTCAAAGTTTGACAAATGCCAAAGGTTTTTGTGTAAGTGAAAGTAGGTGTAAATCTCGAGATTTGAAAAAATTGCTCTGACTCTGGAAAACGTGCTCTTTTGCGACCAATGGAACATGAAATCTGACAGACAGCTGATTTCGAGAGTAGAAAAACTGCTCTGAATCTGGGAAAAGTGCTTTTTCTGTCCCAACTCCCAATGAAAAACGACATAAAATGTTTTCATATGAACGACGTAAAACAGCTGTCCGTATAAATGGCAGCATGTGCAAATCTGGAATCTTTTATATATTATATCTGTTTGTCCTAAGCCTGCAGCTGCAATACCCTCTGACGAAAGAATATCCTGATCCTGAGTGCAAGTTTATACATTCGAACTGTTTCAATTGAACTTATTTTCTCTATAAAACCATAGAGCAACGACAGCAAAAAGTGGTCTATCGATTCTCAGCTCATTAGGTCTAGGTAGGTACTTAAATTATACACCGACATTATACCATACATCTACTTGACAATCAAAGGAACCGTACATTCACAATTCCTAATGTATTGTATTATTAGTAGCTGGCAAAGTAGATAATCTGATATACAAAAGCCTATGTCAATGGTGAAAGAATTCAGCAGATAATCTGCGACATAATCGTTATATCTTCGGTAAATATCGATTATATTATGCCAGTTAAAGAGTACCTAATGTTGAAGCACAACTAATAGTGGGCGGACGAGCCAACACTTTTGTCGCTAAGTAAGCGATGCGTATATATGGATAGATGATACATTTTTGAACGATATATTTTAAGAAAGTTTTACGATTTATTTTCTTTGTCTTTATTTTTCCCTATCTATGTATGCTTTTTTATAATATTATGCTTTAATATATAATCAATAACAATCTTTTACACAAGAAATTATCGGCTGCATGACACTACACACTACTGGAAAGCGCAGTTGAGTAGAGTAGTTCATTTGGAACTGGGCGAGACAAAGAAAACTGCGGAATTCACATATGTCAAGCAGCTTTTCTTTCTTGCCAACCAATATATTTTTGTCCCACTACAAAATAGGCAATATGTCTAAAGTAGAGGTGGATGAATCTGTTAGGCAGAGGTCTTTTGTCTACTGTGGTTATAGTCATGAACTAAGTATTAAATAGACCGCAACTCAGCCAACTTAAGAGAATTTGCCTACACGCTGTTTCCGTGTTACTATTTGGGAAAATTTATGTGTGCGATGTTCAAGTAAATAAGCCGAACGCATACACTTGCACATAGTAACCTGACAGTTCGTTAAGTTTTTTCTTTTATTTCACCTCCCGCCATTAAGATTTTTGTTGTTGCTTCACATGTATACTAGACAGACAGGCAATGGGGACGTTCAAGTATCTAGTTTAGTAAGTTTGACAGCTCTCTCAATAAGTGAATCTCGGTTTCGATTGGTAGAAATCGGTCATGAGAGCAGCTGTTTGAGTTGTTTTATTTTCAAAATTTGCGGGGTAAATCAGGTAAGTTAGCGGGAGCTGACGGTCTATTTAATACTTAGTTCATGGTTATAGTTGGATAGCGATTCAAAACTCGCTGTCGATTTCGCTTACTAATTCAAAAATAGTTTCCATTCTGTGATTTTGAGCTTCCACGAAAATAGATTTTTAGTCCAAACTGGGGACACGAGTATGAATATTTCTGTAAAAATTTTGAATAACCATTTAAGCCTAGTATCCTGCTCGAGCTAAATTTTAGCGTCCCTAGTCTGCAATTCGTTTTTCCACACGAAAGGTAAATGCTCGCTAAATTATTAAACATCATATAGATGGGACAAAAACCATTTGTTCATGAAAGTAATTTAATGGCGTTTTCGATTGAAGAAAAGAATTGCCCTTTCTATGAAAAGATCAAATCTAGAAGTGCTCTTTCTATGATAGAATTGAAAAAAAAGTGCACTTCGAGGTCAATTATTAACACGACAGAAATGTCTGGAATATTTTGAGAGAATTGCCCTGAACTCACCAACACACACTAGCAAAATGTCAGATTGAAATGTTTGTTGTGTTATTAGAAACAAATTTTTCGCTTGTGACCCGAAAATTGAAATTGAAATATGTATATCGATTTGGCCTATTAAAACATTCATATTTAACGCAGAAAACAAGAAAAACAAGTAGCAACAGAAAATCTTATCACACTATGGTGCCTACTGTTACAAAAGTATGTATGTATGTATATTTTATTTAGTATTTATAACTATTTTAAATTACATTGGGTTTAAGATTAATAATAATATTTTGATTTACGAAATAATTTAAACAAAATCTAGAGAATACAGAATCATGTTGAAGTTTGTCTAATATGTTGAATCAGAAGTTTCTTAAATCGTGTTAAGACTGTTTCATTTTTTATTTCTAATGGTAATTTATTAGATAATTTTAATCCACGATATTTGATCATGTTTTTGGTTCTACAATCTGGATGACGAATTGCAAAAAACATGAGATTATTTGAAGCTTAAAAACAAACGAGTTTTCCATTAAAGCTTAGTACGCTGCTCGAGCCAAACTAAATTTTAGCTACTCTACAACTTTTCTCTCCAATCATTAGCTCAAATCCTACCTAAATTTTGACATAAGAAACCTACTCTGTGGATAAGTGCCACAGAAAAACAGCTGTATATTGAAAAAAACGTCCTTCAAAAATTCAATTCTTTCTTATCTCAACTACTCGTATTTCGGATTCTAGGTACCTTCTTCTCGTCCATGTATTAATTAAAAGAGCTCATTCTTGCATCCTTTTCCGCAACAGAACTAAACGATCTGTCACAATTTAGCTTGAGAAAATTTGCCGACCCATTAAATGGCCGTGCTAAATTTTGACAGATACAATATACATGAAGTACATTCTGAAACAAAAGCTATATTTTTTAGCTGCGTACCACTCGCTAAATCCGCTTAAATTTAGCTCAGCTAAATTTTGGAGAGAGTTTTGTATGGGAGCTAAAATTTAGCTCAAGCAGCGTACTGCGCTTAACATTTTAAAAGGGTTTGTTGGCTTTGCGTTTTCTTTTCTTTCCCGATCAAAAAATGTTCAAAAACTTCTTCCACCGTTTTTTACGACAAAATTTATCTCTGATTTAATGTAGCGGACATTTATTTTGCGGGGTAATAAATGAGTGGAGACTTGTGATCGGCCCATCTATATCAAGTTAAAAATTTAGCGTGCGAACAGAATACTGGGCACTAATTCCGTAACTTTTCAGACTATTATCGTCGAAACGATAGACCTCCAAAACTAGCAACTAAGTGATAAAATGACAAGCTTGAGAGCTTAATCCAGTTCATTTTCTAAAAATATAGTGAAAGCTGACGTCTGTCAGAAAAATTCCAGATGAATATGATTTACGGAATCTGCCTCGCTAAATTTTATGTTTGTTGACATTTTTGTATGGGATATAAAATTTAGCGCGAGCTGGATACTAGGCTTTAACAGTTAAATGTCGTCCTTATTTAAACCTATTTTAAGCAGTAATTCTTGTGCGTTAAAACTTATAAGTAATCGCCTATACTCGTCCTAAAGGGGCACATCTACTTAAAGACTTGAAGTCTAAGCTGATATCACTGAGGAACGGATAGGGTAATCCACAACTATAATTGGCGTACAGTAATTTTCATATTTTACGTGGATTCTATTAGTTTTGCTTAAAGTTAACAAGATGTTGACACCATTTAGCCAAGCCCGTCGTATTCTAATAGAGAATACAAAAAGTTTAAATGCACTTTCATTTCTGAACTTACCTGAGTCTTTCCCACCTTTGACACATATCCCAAATCCGTGACTACTATCCGATTGCTGATCTCTTGACATTGTAACGGTTCTTGTGGATAGCTCATGGATATTTGGTATACTGCGATCTCTGTCCCGCTCTCGGTATATCTTCGTGTAGCGCACATAAAAATATATTAAGTTTCATTATGACAAGTATAATGTATTTTGCATGGAAACCGATTGAAGTTTCCTTAAATAAAAAAATCAATTTAGTTTGAAAGTACCTGATGGGTAGTTGAGGGCGGGCTACTAGCCGGACTCCTACGCCCACCTCGATCTCTTGTGCCATTGCTATAATGATAACTTGTAGGAACTGAAGATGAGGTTGTTGCACCGAACATCCGCAACACTTGTTCCGGCGATATTGGGCGCTTCTTTCCGTTATGCCTGGTAGAATTTGGAACAGTACCTGAACCAGTTATACCTATTGATGCTGGAATGTGGCTGGATGATGAAGACTGCAAGTAGGTGGATCCCCGTCCTGGTAAAGAACCGCCTTTTGAAGGGACTCCCGCCGTATTGTAGTAATAATGTGGTGAATGTGGTCGCTCGACAATTGTGTACGAAGTTCCCGGTGGAGAATAGTACAAACCAGATCGTCCACCCCGCAAGGAGCTAGTACTATTTGCAATCCGGGTACCACTAATGCCATAAGGCCCACTGTTATGAATAGTACTCGAGACTGGAATGCCGCCAATGTCTTCTGCCTCGAAGCTATTGGACCGATGATGACTCGGATGGAGTCCTAAGCCAGATGGTAGCACTGATGTTGGATGTCCAACCCCGCTTGCATGCAACGCCGAACTATGCGAGGGATGGTAGCCGCGCGACGTCCAACGCGATGGGCCTAGGTCACACAATTCCGCATAGTCATTTCCAGCTGCGCTCATTGTTAGGGGGTCTCCGCCACCGGGGGCACCCCCTAAGCGCATAACCTGACACCTAGAAAACAAACAGTCAGCTTTAGTAATAAGATCGCAGTAGCAGAGAATCACCTACTGATTTGATTTTATCTTAATTATTCTAATAAACATTTTTAGCTTCGATTTGAAATTTTCGTGGATATATTTTCCATGCAAATTTCGCAATTGTGAGCTTTCGTAAATTTTAAGTCGAGACTAAAATTTCTTATCACTACGGCGCTATATATTTCAAGTGATATAGATTTCCCCCCATCCCCCAAGAAATTATAAAAAAAAAATAGGACCTACCTAAAAGCAGCTTCTCTTGTACGATAAGGTTACCTACTGAATGCTGATAGTGACCTGCGTTCCTTTAAATATTTGATGACGTTTTATTACTCGAACATACCTTCCTTTCTATTTCGGCAAATACCAGGTACACCACTTTCTTCTCTTTGTTTCTTTACAATAATTCATGGGACAAGCTATTTGTTGGGGCAATCCATGAATCTTATATTCTTAGATGTATTTGTGCCTAGTAGGTACACGACAAAAGTGGTGTCTTTCTTATTGTACACTTTCGTTTATTTCAATGTGAAATCGTAGTACATAGAACATTCCTATTTCTAAACAGACAACCCATTACACAGGAACTCGGCAACGGAATTACCTCAACATTATTTTTATAACCGCTGCATTGATTTAATTTATGCGTTGCGCTTATAAGCCAGCTTTAAGTTTCAAGGAACTTCAATTGGTAGGTATGTATGTATATGTATGGATTGTGTGGAAATGTGTTTAATATTTAAATTTTGTTACCAATGCCGAAAGGAATTATTTTCATTTCTTGAAACTTGAAACAATTAGATAAGATTAAAGAGCGGAAGAGCCTTCAGGGGGCTCTGGCACTGCGGCTTCTCAAACGAGCCTATTGTGCCTATTTAGAACCATAAAATATGACAAATTTATACAAAAAAAAATGAGATCGTTGGTTTGTTTGACGTGGCTAGCACTAGTGCGCACTGAGAAGTGTCAGCTAATTTTCACGCCTGTCAAAAACCCTGCACAACCCTGAAAATTCGACTTCTATATCAGGCGTGTTTTTTGAGCTTCGATCTCAGCAAATTAAAGTAAACTTTTTAGCACACTTATTACAACAACTACTGCGAGTCTCGAAGTGTCAAGTAGAGCGTACGAATTACGTGCTGAAAATCCTACTTTACTTTGCTTTGCTGAGATCGAAGCTCAAAAAACACGCCTATCGAACGCAAAATGTTGCCCCGAAGTCTGTCAGCTGTTTATATTGACAAATGTTATCTTTTGGTAAAATTTTTTCCCCGTTTATTGTTGAAAATGAACTCAATTCTGAATTTTAGTTTGCCATAATGCAAATAGTTGATAAAAGTGTTCGCAATGTAAAGGGTTTGCCAATGAGAGGTGTTATTGTGAATGACCCGCTATTTCGGTAGCTGTCACTTTAGAAGTTTTGCAGTCACAGTTCGCAAAACTAAAGTATTTTTTGGTCGTCGTGAAGCACCTTGTCGGACCGCAATACAGAAATTGGTGGAAAAATTCGAGCTGTTGGGACAAGTTAGCGATGTGAAGAATAAAACCCGTGCACGTCGCTCAAGAACAACTGAGAATATTGCTGCTGTAGCCCAAAGTGTTGAAGAAAACCCAGGTTTGGCCATTCCTCGTCGTTCTTTGGAATTGGGCATTCCACAAACGCCATTACACCGTATTTTGCATAAAGACTTGGGTCTTAAGGCTTATAAAGTTCAGTTAACACAAGAACTCAACCAACTTTCTTACTTTCAACAAGACGGCGCTACGTGCCACACAATCAACGAAACCATTGATCTTTTACGGGAAAAGTTTCCGGACCGTGTTATCTCCCGAAGAGGTGATCACAATTGGCCACCGAGATCTTGTGATTTAACACCTTGCGACTTCTTCCTTTGGGGCCACGTGAAAGATAAGGTCTACGCCAACAGCACAGCGTCGATTCAAGACCTCAAAGATAAAATTCGTGAGGCTTTCGAGGACATAGGGCAGCCACTTTGCGATTAGGTTATGGAAAATTTCATGAAAAGGATATGGTCCTGTATGCGTGCTCGTGGTGGCCATTTGGCTGATGTTGTTTTTCATTATTAACGGCATACCTTCCTCTTTATTATGAAATAAACATCCGATCATTTATCTCAAAAAATGGCATTTTTCTTTGAATATACCAAAATAACACCTCTTATTGGAAAAGCCTTTAGATGACGAGTTTGAAAATGAATGACAGCTAGCGAAATGACAGCAAAACTCAGCTCTGAATTCTTGCCCCCCACAAATTAACTGGGGTCAATTCAAACAACTAGGGTGCCATGTCAAACACAGGTTTTCAGTACCAGGGCGAGTTCAGTGCTATATCGAACGCATTAGGGTTAACCCAGTGCGCACTAGTACGTCAAACAAACCTTATGATACACTGGGATGGCTTTTTCGCCATCAAATCTCTACGCTCCTGTTCCGTTGTTAGTTCTTTTTAAACCAAGCAAAAACCTCGACCGGCAGACTACAAGCTTCTGGTTCCAATAAGACCACTGTGCACTGTGATTTGGGTGAGGTACAATTGTCCCAAAAGACTGCAATGCCATCACTAAACGTGTTGCAAAATAATTGTTTATTAAACCTAACCTCTCAATTGTCGCGTGAACGCAATGTTAATTCCCTGTCCAACCTTATTCGCGTTTTAAGTCTTCTGGGAATCCGAATCACCGGTTTCACTTTTATGTGCCCCGGAGAATTATTCGCGTTATGAAAATAGGTAATCTTAATTGTTACAATAGAAAAGCATACACAGTCCAAATTAAATTGGATTCGTATAGCCTATAGCATAAGTAAGGATTGAATACGCTGCATATATAAGCCATCCAACGGCACATGTTTCATACATACATACGGCACGGAGTGTAAATCCTTCAATACATAGGTATGTAGAGTAAATCCTTTCAGCGATTGTGTTTGGTCATAAAATTTAAACATTCAGAAAATTATTTAATTTGTTTCTTAAACGAAAATTGCAAAATGTTGTTTACTATGTTTCTCGTTCACGTAATTCACATGACAAAGTATCGATTTTTTTTAATTAAATATTAATACGTAGCATGGGGGGTTCTCCATTATTTAAAATAGTGTTTGTAATAGAAAATGTAATTACTCAAGCGCATAATTGTCGTTATCGTGACGAAAATACTTTTCCAAATAATAGATGAATCACGAGAGTTAGGTATATGATTTTTTTTTTTTTTTTTTTTTGAGGACAACAAATATCATGGGACTTACTTGACTTTCTTTCTTTTTAGGAATTCATTTGACTGTGTTTAACTGAACTCTGCAAGTGAATGTCGGAGGGCCTTCTGTGCAATTATTATCTTAACATTGTTTTTATTTTTTTGTAATGTCGTGGAATTTGTATATTAATATAGATATCTTATCACCTTGAACTCAATGGAATGCGCGTTAACAATTTTCCTCTGTATAGCCCAAAAGCACTTGCTTTTGACTCTTTTTGTAAAATAACTATTTTAATGAATTTGCTTGTTTTTAACTACGATTCGATTGAATTGGGAAATATGTATGCTCTCGAATTTAATTTTTTTTATTTTAATTAATTATTCCACTGGAAAACTCATTATATGTAATTTTTTAAGTAAAATTAAAATGCTGTTTCACTCACTTTGTTTGTTAAATAATAAAGACAATGACCAGCTTAAGGAATTTGTTGGTTAAATTGTTTTTAATATTCCGTGGTGTATCAGGAAAAAAAAAGCTTTTTGGTAAATTGTTTTTTTTTTCTTAATATCTGAATTCTTTCATTGGATTTCTTTTAGAACCTTTTTTCTTATTTAATTTGGAGACGCTGTTAAAACGTTTTTTTTATAGATTATTACATATTTTTCGATTTTGTTCTATCTACATATTTTCTATCACAGACTCGTTTGAAAACACCGTTTACATCTTTATAGAACGAATTCTTTGCTCGAACTAATTTCCGTCCATACAAAAGAGCTTAATTTAACAAAAGTTTATTTTCCAAGGCAACATGGCGGAGTTTTCCAGAGGTGAGTCCTGCAACTTAACGTTTTTACCCACATCCCCACCCCAGCCTAGCCTAACCCTAAACTTAACGCCCGCATATCTTATGAACTGGTATAATTGGTAATGTGGTGAAAAGCTTAAACATAAATTGTGAAGCATGCGAGGACTGGATGACAACACATTCTGCGCCTGTCTAAAAACAAAAAAAGTTAGCAGCAAGTGTAAGCTTGAATCACAAACTTTTGAGTTTTTTTCTTTCGACTTTACATTTCGACAATAGTTACTTGTAATTAGGTAAGGGCCAAAATTCGTTGATCCATCATCTTCACTGAGGCTCATTTTCTGTTGTATGAAATCGTAAACGTATAGGAAAACATGAACTTATGCTTGAAATGATTGCTTGTGAGAAGCAAGATACAGATTACTTACGATTCTGTCTCTCTATAGCTACGTCACAGCGTACAGATAGATACCAGACACCCTTCTATTCTAACAGGCGGCCGCCTCTACGTCTGCTGTTATATTGATTTCAAGTAAAGAAATACGGACGGCAGAACTTTTGGGTTTGCGTTGTCAACTTCAACACGGCTGACGTCATTTCTTAATGAAATTGACATTATTTGTCTTAATGTGCGGGGGGGGGGGCTTTTAACCTCTACCCATTTCTAAGGGAAAAACTCACAAACCTATACCTACACCTGTTAACTCTATGCATGTGACTCAAGCTGAAAACAATTCTACACCTACTGTTAAATTCCAAATTATTGTCAAGGCAAAGTTTTTTAAAACATGTGTAACAGCCGTTAACATCGGCGTTTAGGTAGCTCGAAATTTTTCTTTTACAAATTCATTGGCTTAATATTTGCAGCAAAAAGAATGGAATCTTATTTTTCAGGGGTTAAACCAGATCATATCTCTCAGCGCTTAACTAATTTCGCGCGCTATATATAGCTCAGTACGACTCAAGCACTCATTCCGTGACTTTTGTGACGATTAACCGCCCTCCAAACCTAACATCTTGGTGCAAAAATTACGTGTTTGGAAGCTTATTCCAAATCGTTTTCCACAAATGTAATAATAGCTGATGATAGTCTTAAAATTTCGGCTTACTATGTAACTTATTATGGTCAGCAAGATTTTCAAAAACGATATCGTCCAGGCGGTTATTGTTATACAGAATCTGCTACCTGACGAAACATGGTTCTTAGTAATGGATAGAGTCAAAATTTGGGTACAACACAAATACTCTTGAGTATCTAAAAAAATATATTTTTCATATAGAGCTTCTCAAAACCATTCAACTCTGTAAGTTTTCGTTTTGGGGACGTACAATTTTACGCCGAGTCCGAATGGCTGAAGTGGGAAGCTTTCTTAGTATAAGCGCGGACTATGGACTTACTTTTAAAAAAATCTTCCGCGTTTACATTGAAGTCGTTGCAGTCGTGCTTATTTTGTTTTATTTATATTTATTTTCATTAAGTACATAGTTCTGAATTTTGCTGCACACAGTAGGTTTGTTTGACGTGGGCCCTAGTGAGCACTGGGTTAGCCCCAATGCGTTCGATATAGCACTGAACTCGCCCTGGTACTGAAAACCTGTGTTTGACATGGCTTCTAGGGCACCCTAGTTGTGCCCTGAACTGACCCCAGTTAATTTGTGGGGGCAAGAATTCAGTGCCGAGTTTTACTGTCATTTCGCTTGTCATTTAATTTTCAAACTCGTCATATATATTGCGAACAATTTTATCAACTATTTGCAATATACAAACCCAAAGTCAGAATTTAGTTCACTCATTTTTAACAATAAACGGGAAAAAGTGTTACCAAAAGATAAATATTTGTCAATATCAACAGCTGACAGACTTCAGGGCAACGTTTTGCGTTCGATATAGAAGTCGAATTGTCAGGGTTGTGCAGGGTTTTTGACAGGCGTGAAAATTAGCTGACACTTCTCAGTGCGCACTAGTGCTAGCCACGTCAAACAAACCTAATTTTTGCTTGACTTTGTTGTGGTATTCGCGTATAAGTCATTAAAAATTAATTCAAAATATCTCGTACGATTTTAGAGTTGTTTCATAAAAGCAGGCACGCTCATCTTATCAGCTTAACATAACCTATCCATCTTCTCCATTAATATGAATATATCCTTAAATTCAGTGACATTTATTCAGAGGTGCGCAGGAGTTCCCTGCTCACCCTATCCAAATCTATTATTATTAATGCACTGAACTTAAATTAATTATGAAAAACATTTCTGTTTCTTTGCAATAATTTATAAGTTAACAAACAAACAGACAAAATAAAAAACAAAAAACCCTTTCCCTCCTAAATTTACCTGTCTTGGTGTTCTCCTTCATCAAACGCACCCCAGAGAAAGGTATAATTCAATTTGACATTGCATTTGTAACGCCAAGAAGGAGTCACCGGAGCCCTAAAGTATATAAAGGGTGTTTTTTTTAGAGGTTGGTTTTTTGGAATAGAGATAAAACTGACATTTTGTGGTCAAATGTGGCAACTCTAATGTCATTTATGTTCAGTTTGGTTTGCCATTTCATCATGAACAGGTTGACAAATGAACAAAGCTTGCAAATCGTGCAAATTTATTTCGAAAATAATGGTTCAGTTCATCAAAGTAATTAATTCGGTTAACCATGGATCGTTTTCACACTACGTTTACTCTAAGTAATAATACGCATCCGCAGAGACGTCGAAAGTGTTGAAGAGGACCCGAATGAATCGCGCACAGCAATTGCCCATGATAACCGACTATTTTGTTCCCGAATTGGATGGCATGAATGTGGATGAGATGTGGTTCCAACAAGACGGCGCTACATGCCACACAGCGCACGTCACAATCGATTTATTGTGGGAAACATTCGATGAGCGCATAATTTCGCGGAATGGACCTGTCAATTGACCACCAAGATCGTGTGATTGGATTATTTTCTTTGGGGATATGTGAAGTCGCTCGCCTACGCCGACAAACCAGAAACGTTAGGGGACTTGGAAGCCAACATTCGTGGCGTTATTGCCGACATACAGCTCCAAATGCTCGAAAAAGTGGTTGAAAATTGGACCTCTAGACTTGGCTTCATTCGAACCAGCCGCGGCGGCCACATGCCCAAAATCATATTTAAACATTAAGGGCATAAAATTATCCTTCCAATACAGCCAAATTGATGGACATTAAAACGATTTTCTTGTGTTTTATTTCAATTCGAAGTTCTATACCTTTTAAAAAAAACACCCTTTATATTCTGAATCAGGATCACATTCTGAATCGATTTAGCCATGTCTGTCTGTCTGTCTGTTGAAAGCACAATAGCGCCCAAATGAATTGACATAGTCGAGTGAAATTTGGTAAAAGGACTTTTTTTTATCGTCGTCAGGTTGGTATTAAAAATGGGGTGTGTCGGTCAAGTAGTTCAGGTACCTCCCATACAAAACCAATTTTGCATGACTTGTATGCAGTGGAGGTTATCAAAGTATTGGCCAGGTTGATGACAACACTTTTGCTTTATTTTTGTTTACGTTCAAACCTTCAAATGTTCAAACCCTAGCAAACATAGGTGTTCCTACTGCCTGTCTAGTGACTACTGTGTGCAGGAACAAGAATAAGCACTACACAAGATTGCAGGATCATGCAAGATACAACACACAACTTACAAAAGCCAGAGCCAGATTCCCATTCTAGTGCTTCGTCCTACTGTGGTGCGCTATTCTCTGCAGAACCTTAAAGCACAAGCTCGAATTTTGTAATTCCCATTCTAGTCCTCTGAGTGTATATAATATGGAATAGAGTGTTTCGCGAAGCCCATCCTTTCAAAGATGGGCTATCTTTTTTGCTCAAACGTCAAAAAAAACTTGTAGGATAACAAAGCTGTTTTATAATGGCCGGAGTAGTGTTTTGTTCAAATATTGTTGAAAAGCGCACAATTGCCATTACTTTAATTTCTCAGTTGCTACCAAATACGTGTGATAAACATAATTTTTTAATTCAACAATGCTTTTATCTTGTTTTTTGCACTTTTTTATGCACTTTTCAGTAATTTTTTAACATAATTAGACTACATCCATACAAAATCCGTTTTGTTTTCCTACAAGTTTTTTAGCTGTCACTTGGATTTTTCTTCTACTCATTTGACACTGACGTTGTCGCGAACTACCCTATAGACTATAGTCGGTTGCACAGTGATAACAACTGTCAAAAAATATAGATATTCAAATATGAATATTGCAACTGCTATAATTGAAAAGCTACTTGCGAAACCGTTTTCACAGCTGTATTCAGCTGAAAAATTGGAAATTATTTATTATGGTAGGCCAACACTACCTTTTCCAAATTTAATTTATTGAGATAAACGTTAAAGCAACTCTTCCCCGATCGCAACAAGAGCGAAAGTAAATGACGGTATGTTTTTGTTTTTAACCTCTTAACGTGGAGATAGTACTACTTTAAGCAGTGAAGTGCCGTAGCCGTGGTGCTTTCAGTAGTTCACTATATTTTCTACCGAAGTAAGATTGTGTATTTGTTTTGGTCTATTCTGGGACACTACGAGGACGTGATAGACAACGCTCCCATTGTGCTTATTTACAGCAACTCTAAAATGATCAGATAATTTGAAAAAATCATCATCCGATGGTCCAAATTGTCGATGACGCTGAGGCATAATTGAGTTCTATGCCGTTCATGTGCCGAAGTATCTCATCCTTTAGGTCTTGAATTGTTGCTGGCTGATCGACGTACACCTTTTCTTTCAAATAACCCCAAAGAAAGAAGTCCAACTGTGTCGAATCACATGATCTTGGCGGCCAATTGACATCGCCACCACGTGAGATAACACGGCCATTGAATTTGTCGCGCAAAAGATTCATTGTTTCGTTAGCTGTGTGGCAAGTAGCACCGTCCTGTTGAAACCACATATCGTCCACATCCATATCTTCCAATTCGGGCCATAAAAAGTTCGTTATCATCTCACGATAGCGAACACCATTCACAGTAACTGCCTGACCGGCCTCATTTTGGAAAAAATACGGCCCGATGATGCAGCCAGCCCACAAAACCGCACCAAACAGTCACTCTTTGTGGGTGCATTAGTTTTTCGACAATCACTCTTGGATATCATTCGCCCAAATGCGGCAATTCTGCTTATTGACTAATCCACTGAGGTGAAAATGTGCCTCATCACTGAAGATGATTTTCTTTGAAAATTTATCATCCATTGTTGCCATTTCTTGCCACCATTCTGACCATTGACGACGCATGAAATGGTCAAGAGGCAAGATTCGATTGTACGCACATTTGGACGATTAAATTAACCGAAAAAAAACACGAAGGGCGCGATATGCATTTTGATTTGAATGACCATTTTCATAATAAGCCTGATTAACTTTAACGCGTTGCTCGATTGTGTATCTTTCCATATTTCAAATTGAGTTAGTCTGAAATTGAGAAATGTCAAATGAAATGCAGAAAAAAACTTGACGATTAGGTGTGGTTCACATTCAACATCGGCCCTTAAAATTTAACCACCTTTAAGACGGAGATGTCTAGAAGATTGCACCCTTTACGTTCGTATTTTCATCGTCACAATTTCAAAGAAAGACCGACTAAAATTAGGTTATTTCGCATATTTATTTTATTTTCTTTCTAAAATGCATTTATGCAAATATCTTCACAGTAAAAATTAATTAAACCTATGTTATGTATATATAAAGTCATATAAATACTAAGTATATCTACATAAATATAATATACAAAATACGTAGTATCTACAATTTCACATACATCTGCTCATATTAAAAGGAATAACATTCACACGCTAATTTTTAACTTCTAATGCTTACATTGTTTTTGTATTTTTTTTATTCGCACCTTTTGAGTATGATTTTGCTTACGAATCTGTTTTTATAAGTACCCATATTAATAAATAAAATAATGTCGTTTCAAATATCTACTAATACATTTATAACATTCGAAATAAATAGTTTAGTTTAAGGTTTTACAACAAACACTATTGCATAACAATCTGTCTTATTTGATGTATTTTTCTTTAGTGGTCAGCTGCTTTCTTTTTTTGGACGTAATATAAAGTTTAAATTAAAGTTTGTGTTTACAGCATAGTACACATTCGCATTTTGCGGCATCACCAACTCCTTATCGGGTAGGACTTGGGCCAGCGAATAACGGTCTGGGTCTCCTTCTAGTCCTAATTTCATCATCGCGTTTCGAATGACATGCGGTGTGCGTTCGTTATTCCCGAGCATAATACTCTTGTAGAGAACAATTCCATCGAGCTCGATGTGTTCAGTCTCGTATGTCACTCGTATGATATAAAAATCTGGAATTGCATTTTTAGCTCCTGCTGGTTGCACCAACTGAGCGTTGATCAGCGGTATGCCATTGGTCTGATTTTTGCCATTTGTCGTATTTTTTGAGTTAGCTCCGCCTGATTTTACACCTCCGGAATTACTTGAGTCAACTGAAAGATTAGAAACGCTACTCGAAGCAGAGAGTAGCGATACACTTGGCGGCTGAACATCACGGTCGAGGGAATTATTTCTCGAACTGTGTCTGGAGGCGCCGAAACTGCTGGCAATCTCGCAGTAGAATTGCGATCCTGCGCCACTACTTGAATTGGATGCTATAGAATCAGTCTTTCGATGGCCTAACGATGTGGATGTGGTCGAAGTAGATTTCCTTGGTTCCGGCTGTGGTTCTAATTGACATGATAAAGCATGAGCTTCGCGCTCGTCTAGGACTAACATTGCTGCAAACCAGCGGTCGAAATTTGAATCCTCGCGCAGATTGTACGTGTTGGCAGCACCTTGCAATAATTTGATTTGTGCCAACACTTCGAATTCTTTTCGCTTTTTATCAAAATTAATAAGATGATCGTCGGTCACATGATCCGGTATTGCGGCGTGTATCATTGTCAAATCTGTGAGAAATGTTCCCAAGTATGGTATTGTTCCATGTGAAGTTTGGGTGCTCTACGGATGCAAGAAACAAATTATTATTAATACATAATACAAATGCAAAATGAAGGGATACGGTTAAAATACATAGCTTGTGACTGGGAATGTATAAAGCAGAGAGCACAAGCGACTGAAGGAAATTTTGTTATTCAAACATACTTAATGTGGTATACGATTGGGATGCTCAGACTCTGCTCACAGATCTCAGATTTCGAGTGTCTAATGTGGTATTCGACTGGGCTTCTTCAGATCGCTCTCAGATTTCAGATTTCCCGTGTCTAATCGAACATAAAAACGTCACTTCGATGGCCCCGTGCAAGAACATACTTAGTGCATTTATGCTTTTTTCAGGAGGGGTTTTTGAAGTTTTTTTAAATAAAAGATTTGTGATCGCATTAGGTGTCAGCCTATTTGCAATTTTAGCTCTATACTAATGTGGTTTTCCATTGGGACAAAAAATCAATCTTTTTTTTGATCTAAATCACTTTTCGCGTTCCATTGGGCAAAAAAATCAATCTTTTTTTCGATTCGGATCACTTTTTGCAGATCTCGATAATTTTTCAGATTTACACATACTGACACAAATACCCACAGCTGTGTCACGTCATTGAAAGAAGTTTGCTTTGAAAACAAATGCGCAAAGTTTCGTGAAAAGCAAAATAAAGAAATACATAAAAAGCAATTGATATAATGTTGGAGGAATTATTATCTTTATTGTCTTCCTCATCATCTGGAAACTACGTACTACTTTCGAATCACCGAAACTACTCCATTTGTGTCTACAACAGGGGAAACATATTTCAAGTCGATATCTATAGCAGATTTTTGCAAAAGTGAATGCAATTTGAACAGCTGATTTTGCTGTCAAATACGCACTAATCCATTCACAAAAGCAGATCAATTTCGTTGCACGTTCCATGAACCGCGATAAATCTGAGATCAGAAAAAGATTTTTAGTGGTCCCAATGGAAAACGACATATGACTGCATACCCTGTTTTCCGCTGAAAAATCGAATAAAGGTACTTTTGAAATTTGGACATATCTCGAAAACGGTTCATACAATTGTAACAAATATTAATTTCTAAGGTAATGTGGTTATTTATTAACTTAATGGCAAACTAAGTTTTTCTCAATATTATCGTAAAATTGATTTTTGAAAAAAGCCATTTTTGAAAAAGTACTTTTTCTTTAGTTTACCTACAAAAGGCAATAACGATTTTGAACAAAATGTAAACTTAGAGTACAATTGATGTTTTAAAAATAATTGCGTCCTTAATTTTAAATTCGAATCACCCAAAACGATAATTTTAAAAACTGCTCATATCTCGAAAATCCCATTTTCGATTTCGATAAAACTTTCAAACCCAAGTAATGCTTACATCCCGAACAATAACTTGTACTCGGTTTTTATATAAATTGTTAAGCAATTGTATTTTTCAAACTAAACATTGTAATACTGTACTGTTTTGTCTGCCAAATTTCCAAAAATTGCAATCACTTCCTTACACAATCAGAAACTCCCACTTCAATTGCAACGTCCATCGGCATATTCGGTTTATAACTGCTAATGCAAACTCAAAAACAAATCTCTGAGAACTTACATACATATCTATGTTAAGATATTGGTCTAATACGAACTCTGCTTCCAATCATAGACAAGTTAAAACATGTTTACTAATAATATTTCAGTCAAAAATAAAAATATGCATAAGTAAAGGGTTTTCCAATGAGAGGTGTTATTGTGAATGAACCGCTATTTCGGTAGCTGTCACTTTTGAAGCTTTTATTCTTTGACATTTGACAAGCAGAAACTACGCCATTACTAAAAATGGAACGATACACGCTTCAACAACGCACTGAAATTATTAAAATTCACTACAAAAATGGTGAAAACCTTTGCAGTCCCAGTGCGCAAAACTAAAGCATTTTTTGGTCGTCGTGAAGCACCTTGTCGGACCGCAATACAGAAATTGGTGGAAAAATTCGAGCTGTTGGGACAAGTTAGTGATGTGAAGAATAAAACCCGTGCACGTCGCTCAAGAACAACTGAGAATATTGCTGCTGTAGCCCAAAGTGTTGAAGAAAACCCAGGTTTGTCCATTCCTCGTCGTTCTTTGTAATTGGGCATTCCACAAACGTCATTACACCGTATTTTGCATAAAGACTTGGGTCTTAAGGCTTATAAAGTTCAGTTAACACAAGAACTCAAGCCGGCCGATCATCAACAACGATCAACCATTGATATTTTACGGGAAAAGTTACCGGACCGTGTTATCTCTCGAAGAGGTGATCACAATTGGCCACCGAGATCTTGTGATTTAACACCTTGCGACTTCTTCCTTTGGGGCCACGAGAGAGATAAGGTCTACGCCAACAGCCCAGCGTCGATTCAAGACCTCAAAGATAAAATTCGTGAGGCTATCTAGGACATAGGGCGGCCATTTTGCGATTTGGTTATGGAAAATTTAATGAAAAGGACGTGGTCCTGTATGCGTGCTCGTGGTGGCCATTTGGCTGATATTGTTTTTTATTATTAACGGCATGCCTTCCTCTTTATTATGAAATAAACATCCGATCATTTGCACTTTACTTGTTACTAATATTCGTGCGATTGTGCAGCCTTCGACACATCTTCCACGGGTTTTCCGTTAATTCGAAATTTGCGCCCCGATTGATTTCTAAACATTTGCAAATTATTTACAGAAATAGATTCCCCCGATGCAATGCCTGTCTTTGCAGTAGGAAAATGTAAACAAACTGCACCAGTTGTCAAACTCAAAAGCACTTGTATTGGTAATCCTGAAGTAAATTTGATTCGCTCTTCCAGATTCGGAAAAGTGTTGTGAAATCAAAACAAATAAAAGTGTTATCATCAGCCTGGCCGATGCTTTGATACCCTCCACTGCATACAAGTCATGCAAAAATGGTTTTGTATGAGAGGTACCAGAACTACTTGACCGACATTTTAATTTAAAATCAACCTGACTTCGATAAAAGTTAGTCCTCTCACAAAATTTCACTTGCCAAGGTTGATTTGTTGCGACGCTATCCTGTTTTCAACCGACAAAGCCCATTTTCGTCACCAACCTGACGACGATAAAAAGAAGTCCTTTTACCAAATTTCACTCGCCTATGTCAATTTCTTTGGGCGCTATTGTGCTTTCAACAGATAGACGGACGGACATAGCTAAATCGATTCAGAATGTGATCTTGATTCAGAATATATAAATACTTAAGAGGTCTCCGGTGACTCCGTCTTGGCGTTACAAATGTGATGATAAAGTGAATATATGTACCATCCTGTGGAGGGTGGAGGGTGGATGGCATTTTTTACCAATCGAACATAAAAAGTGACCTAGAGCAAAAAAAAGTATGCTCTGAGAAACCCAATCGAACACCCGATAATAGGTTAGGTTAGGTTAGGTTGAGTGGGGTTGTGAGATCGTCACAAAAGACCAGACACCAAGACGGGCCCTGGGAACCATTACGGTTAAAAATCTAAACCAAATCGCCCAAGTAGTCAATTTCCCTACAGAATTTGATTATTGTCCCTATACTGCTTGAGGAACCAACCTTCTCTAAGTTGTTAAAGAAGTACCTGCCTAGGTGCTTCCTTCTACTCCGAGCAATTGCTTGACACTCGCACAGAAGGTGGGAGATATCTTCCGTGACATGTAGGTCCTCACAGTACCAGAAAATACTCGTCGATTATGTTTACAAACCTGTTTCTGTATAATTTTTTGCAGATGGCGATCGTGTTCGCCAACAGTGTCTGCAAATTTTGCTGTTCCCTCTCGCATTAGAACCTCACGTTGAGTCCATGCATTATTATCTTCTGAGAAAATTCTGGCAAGTTCGCTAAAAATTTCCATCTGTAAGAATGAATTTATAAAAATTAGGATTCTTTGTTTCACAAAATAGGTTTCATACTTTTTCCTTGGGAAGAACCGCCCACACTTTCGATAAACGATAAACCGCATTTGACTGAAGTCCTGAAATGATCGCTTTTAAAGAAGAAAAGTTTTTAAGTAAACGTAACTCTTGGGCAATATCGATCCACGTAGCAATGTACAGTGCTCTTTCCTGTAAAATTGAGAGAGATAACAAGATGATGCATTTTGTATTGTTTAACGGTTAGTGAAATAAATAATTATACCTGTTGTTTAAGTCTTTGCTCAATTATTATACTGGAAATTACTCTAAAAGAAACTGCATTGAATTGCGTGACAGTCGCCACCACCGTCTCAGCACCGTTTTTATCACGTCGAGCCCACGTCGCTCCCAAACATTGGTGCGGAATGAGCCTTTTGAATAATTCCGAGTCCATTCGAGTAAGCTGTTCGGCAAAGTGCTTGACAGGCACATGGGGGAAACGATAGGCTTGCAATAAGTGAGACGGACCTCGAAACGCAGGAGCTAAACAAAGGCCAGCAAATTGATCGCCGAAGTCATTATACTGATGTTGAGCAGCCCAAGGTAAATTGTCCTCCGAATAGGCCTGCTGTGCTTGTAGTCTCAGAAGGCGTTCAAGACGATGTAAAACTTTTATGTGTAGGTCAGACCTTGGCAGACGTCTTGACGCAAAAACCAGTATTTGCCTTAAGTTTTCTTCATTCCAATCTTCGGGGAAGCCATCCAACCATACATGTAGTGCTGAGACGAGAGTTTTTTTGTGCTGTTCATACACTGAGGTATTTGGATCGAAGTTACGGTTATTGGTTTCCTCATAACTTAGCTTGCCATTGAGTGTGTCATAACGTTTCACCAAAAGTTCCAAAACATCTTTTGGTGTTGAGAATGTGCGGTAAGTGGATAGAAATACGTTAATAAATGTACTCTCCAGCTCGCCATCATCTGTGGCTAGCGCTTCCACTAATCTGGCTAAGGAGGCAGCTTTTACAAAGCGTACTCTGACAGTTTCCCACTCTAAGTGCGAGATCTCATCATCCGAGTCCTAGAATTTAAAATATTTGATTTATTTTTTACGACTGAAGTTGTGCGCCTGTCATCGATATCGTTTGCGAGTTAGTCCAACTATAAACTTTTGCTCAAATTTAATCGCAACATTCACAATTCACAATGATTTTCAACTCACTAAATGTTCATGTTAATCGTTATTACCAAAATTTTCTAGCACCAAAAATAGTCGTAATAACTTTTACTAATCTCCGATTTTTTTTTTACTAAATGTTAATTTTCTGTCTGCGTAGTACAAATTTTGCATTAAAAAGTTAGATTTTTTCACGAAAAAGTATCGAGGAAATTCGAGAACGGTAAAGAGAGAAAAAAACACTGAGGAGTGAAGAGTGAGGACTGTGAGTAAAAAGTATTTTTACCTCCACACAATTCATGACAACAGGCGAATAGCTATTATTTTTTTATTAAATTAAACTATTTTAACTTACGCTGCTAGCACGGGGTGTTGGGCGATGGTATCGAACTTTTTTAAGATAAACTGTAAAAATGGCATCCTTTTCGCGCTCCTCGCCCCATAGTCGCCACGTGGGCTGCTGAAAAAAATGTATTTATTAAATAACGAATAAAATTCACCTCCACCTCCATTTCTTATCAACAAAATTATGTAATTATATTGAGTCCGCCAACTTCAAGCAAATAGGTTTAAACCTTAAGCCTAGTATGTTGCTCGCGCTTAAATTAAGCCCCCATACAAAAATGTCTCCAAAGATAAAATTAAGCAAAGCGGTTAAGCCAAGCAGTACGCAGTTCAAGCTAAATTTGTTAGTCACTGTACAAAAAATCTCTACAGAATTTAATTGTATTAATGCAAAATACATTTTTCCACAGCTAAATTTTGACAGATCAGAGGAAATATCGGTATTCGCAACAAAATTTCAAACGAAAGCAAATTAACAGTATCAAGTCAATCAACTTTACCAACACGGACCTAAGACTGTCAAAATTAAGCGAAGTGGGGGAGAGAAACATTGGAATGGCGATTTATTTTAGCTTTCCTGGAACAGCATACTAGTCTTTAGATTAAAATTGGTGACATCTATAATCATAAAGGGTGTCCCATAATTTACGCAAAATGCAGTTTTGTTAGAAAATACAGATTTTTAATTAGAAAGCTTAAATTTTTTATTGATTCATAGAGTATACGGATTGGGGTTAGGTATGGAATAGCACATCGGATAAATGACAGCCACGGCTGTCATACTCTTTTATTGAAATTTTCTATGACCGTTTCGCATAAATGTGTCTGAATTTTATTAATTCACTTCCTATTTCAAGTCTCTAGTGCTCGTGGGCTTGTTTGCATAGACCTTTGACTTCAAAACAACCCTTCATGTGACACCTTCCTGCTGAAACCACATGTTGGTCACATCCATATCTTATGATTTAAGCACTAAAAACTGGGTTATCATGTCACGATAACCAACACCATTAATTGTTCCTGCCTGACTTGGCGAATTGATGTTCCTGGACTGTCAGCAATACTGCTGCGATGTTTTCTATTGAACGACTTGAGACAGGACACCCAGATTGCTTCAGATCACTAACTGATCCAGTCTCCCTGAATTTTTCAATTATTCTCTTCACAGTTTACGGTTTTAAATCACTATGACGACCATATTTTGTACGAAAATTGCGGACTGTAGCTGACAAACCTTCATTATTTTTAAAATATTGCTCAACAATTAAAATGCGTTGTTCTTTTATATAGCGCTCCATTTTTACTAACCCCGAACTGTCAGCTGTCACATTGTTACCTTTTTTGCGTTGGCATCACTTTACTATTAAATGGTTTAAAATAAAAATTCGTAAATTATGGGACACCCTTTAGTTATGATATGCTATTAAAGCAAAAATTATTTAAGTAGCTCGAAGTGCCTACGCTCTATATACTACATGTACTTTAAGTGCATACATTGCTAACTGTGTTTGCTTCGCTTATTTTTTTAGTTTGGCCGATTTTTAATTTATGGTATTAAAAGTACGCGATTAAATTAATGTATATCGTCCCAAATACCTTTTTAAACAAGTTACTATACAAATTAAAATTTGGCAGTATAAATTTTAATTGATTAGCGCATTATGCTGTTTTTTAAACTTTCACTAGCAGTACATAATTAGTATGTTTACCTTCGTTGCTGTCAACTTTTACTCAGTCAGATATTATAAGACTAGATGTGAAGAATTTTTGAAGTTGCGTGACATTTGTGAATACGAATTTTTGTGTTTCTCAGTATTCTGCTTGCACAAAAAAAAAGTGTCTACAAAGACAAAATTTAGTAAGGCACTTTAGCAAAACTTTAGGCTTTTCCTTCTCAAAAGTTCTTGCGTATACACCTATCTCTCAAAATCTCCAATTTCTTGCGAAACTTTTTAAATTTTTGATTCTTCTTCGAATGTTAGGTAGGTACTCTTATGTGCTTTCCATGCAAATTTCTACCAAACGCGTACAGCTTTAAGAATCTCAATTTTGTTGCTACAACGAAAATTTTGCCGGATTTCCTAGTAAGCAAGTTAAAGTTGGGCCAAAAGAAGTCATCCGATGTTGTTTGGCTCTAAATTTTTTTCTAAATGAAAAACTTCGATTCTGTTTGTTTGATTATATTTATTTGAACCTTTAAAATTGGCAATCAATTGTGACGGCGCCCATTGGGA
Organism: Cheilosia impressa; assembly: GCA_948293265.1. Taxonomy (NCBI): domain Eukaryota; kingdom Metazoa; phylum Arthropoda; class Insecta; order Diptera; family Syrphidae; genus Cheilosia; species Cheilosia impressa. The sequence goes on along the minus strand of OX411881.1, from coordinate 49,605,274 downwards.
CGATATCATCTTCTCGACTTGACCAATAAAATTCTAAAGGTTCAAATAAACATAATCCAAAAACAGAATCAAAAGTTTTCATTTAGAAATGAGAGCCAAACAACATCGGATGACTTCTTTTGGCCCACCTTGTAGAATTTGAGAATAATTAACGTCTGTTCGGACTCTAAAGTAGTGATTTCGTATGGATGGGCCATATAACGTTAACGTTGGTTTAACAATGTTATGTATTAAAATAATATGTAACGTAACGCAACAATAACAATAACCAGCATGCATTTGGGAAAAATATATTCCCATCTGCATTATATTCCCATATTATCCTGTTTTACAATTTAGCGACCATTTATCTGCACTGTGGAGAAAGGTACGATCACTAAATAATATCATTTAAAAGCTTACCCCCTATTAATAAACAAATGTGCACAATTCAGTTAGCTAGTAGACATCAGATACAAAAGACAAAAATTCGACGTAACTTCTTAATAACGAGTTGATAACTTTTACGCCGCGTTTATTAATAAGGGGTTTAAAGTATTTCTTTTTTTTTTTGGGTTCCATGTGACTTTTTCACAAAACATAAACCATTCGGGTGAAAAGGGACAAAAGACCAAATTCCAGCAGTTCTAAACTGGAAAAAAGTTGATTGAGGAGATAAAGCTTTAAATCTGAGTAGCTAATTCTCGGCATGTTTGTAAATAGCTCAATAGTACTCTTCTGGTTTCATCACTTGATTACTAATCAGGACAATTATAAGCCCATTTGTGCGGCTACATTCATTTGGGTATATCTCGCTTGAAAGCATTTTTCATTAAATCCGTTTAGGGTAAGGTCGGGACGATTTGACAGGCAGGAGGAATTGACATCAGCACTTTTCTGAAAAACTAAGACTTTGGCAGCCTTTAAATGACGAGAAAACAAAGTTAGTAACGATTGGTTTTAGTGATAAATAAACAATCACTGTGGGTTAGGAGATAAGCGAAGCGAACGTCTTTTTTATTTTTGTGCCCATTTCATCCAACTTTTATGGTAGGCAATCCAACTGTAATATTTCAATTGTGTAGCCTTTGACATTAAAAATGCAATGTAGTGCACCTTCATTCGTTTTAAAATCACTAATAAAGAATAGTTTATCCTGAGCCCCATTACAAAAGTTGTTTTTTGTATAAGTCCCAAAAGTAATGAAAAAGGAGGATTGAACATTCTTACTGAAGATTGAATTGACAAGTGTCAAATCCTCTTTTATGAGTCCAAATGAAAATTATGTACTTAAACAATTTCTTACTCTTTTTTAGAATGTAAAAATGCCACATAAAAAAATTAAAACCGCAACATCGATGAAACAGGTGTTGACAATGCTATTAAAGCCATTCAAAACAAAACAGAGTCGATAAGCAGTTGGTATTAAACGTACCACATGAATATTCAGACTTCAACCACAAAAATAGGAAGGCCAACAAATTAACACTCATTTCCGTACAAAATATTCGAATAAACAAGTTCTCATAGGCAGATGGCAAATCCTCCTTCGTGGAAGTAGGAATTGACACTTTGTAAGGTTTTGGAAAAAACCGCAATATAGATATATTTATTTTGCATGCATCTACCTTTATGCACAGCACTCCAGCCAAATACGAAAAGTATTCGCAACCTAACCGAAGCATTAATTTATTTATGTGTTATCCCGAATAAAATATACATACGTATACAGACGATGGCAAAATTACTTGCACATTGGCCGCGTTCCACTGACCGCTAGATGACCAGCGGCATGTCAAACTCCATAGAAAAAAAGTTGACATTTCACCATTTGCGCTAGACGTCTAGCACTTTTTGTAAAATGCAATTTTTTTATATTGAGTTTGACATGCCGCTAGTCATCTAGCGGGCAATGGAACGCGGCCATTGTGTTTTTCATGCTGTATCTCGTCAACAAAGTGGTATACTGGTTGGTTGGTTGGTATACTACTTTAAAAGAAAATATTTTTTCCCCAAATTGGATTTTTTAGATATTATTACCTCCAACATTTTCTTGAAATTCTAATCACAAAATAAAATAATTAAATAAATTCATAAATAGCGGTAAAAACTACGAAAGAGAAAATGGCAAAAGAATTGTTATACTTTAAAAAAAGGTGGCAAAATTATTTGCACAAACGAGAGATGACAGTGCGGACTGATCAATGTCAAATTTTGCAGATTAATATTGTCTTTCATTCAGACAAAATATTGTAAATGGTCAAGTCCAGGGAAATGGCAATACCTAAAGACAGGTGCGGCGATGTTGCCGAGAACAAGATGAGCGTTTCGGTTAAAAAATACTTTCCGCAAAATAATTGAAAAATAATTTATTACATATCAAATGCAGAAAGAAAAAGCGTGTGGAAGTCTAAAAAACCGAATCGGGAGAGTCGCGAAAAGGGCTCAGTCAAATACGGAAGACACTCTAATTATTCGTTCCATTAAATGTAATCCTTTGCTAAAAAGTAAAAAATGTGTAAAGAGAGTTTAAAAAAGGTTCGTGTAATTAAAGTTGAAGAACATTACGTAGAACGATAAAAGAAAACAAAATTCAAGCCAACATCAAGAAACAAGAACGCAAGATAACAATTCACAAGAGAGCATATTAATAAGCCAACGGAGTTTTCCAGAGAAGTACTTTGGGTTAAAGAAAATTTGGTTGTTGATTGTTCTGTGGGTGGTAGGTACCTACAGACGTATCCCTTTAAGTGGAATTTTTACGGGAGACAAAAATTAGTTTGAGTTAAAGGGATTTCTAGAAAAATTCGAGTTAAAAGGATTTACTATATTTTTCTTAAGCGAATTTATTTAAGGTAAAAAATAGGAAAGTAGGTAGGTACACTTTGAAGAAAATAAGTTAAACAAATTGTTATTTTTTATTGGGATGTAAAAGTAGGAGTGTTCACTCGTTCACACGTTTAATAAATGATTCTATTTTAAAAAAGCTAAATTCGACTTAGAGGAATATAGGTCAAGAATCAAAAGAATATGTTCGAGTTAGAGGGATTTTCGACTTAGAGGGATTTTTAAAGGAGGTTCGACTTAGAGGAATTCGACTGTATGTACTTACTGGCGAAAATTTTTTTTATTCCGATCTAATAACAAAAGCCAAAAAATCCGTTACGCTGCCCACTAGGCATTCCAAAAGAGGCAATGTTATGATTTAGAGTGACTTGTGAGATGCTCCGATCATATGAGACGGTCACATTATTTACACATCGGGACTGACTTTATCCTTCAGCAAGATAATGCACAAAGACGAAAACTCCATTAAGGAGAGTTCTACTACAGCGATTTAGATTTTAGTACAATGGACCTGTAAGTTGTGTCTGAGTGCTCCATCGGATAGTAACTACAGCGATATTAACGATCTAAAAAACACGGACATTCGTAATCTCCTACGCTTCATTAGGACCACCAACAGGTTCAATTAGTAGGAAGAATTAAGTACATAGATTCATGTGGTATCACAAGGGACCTTATTATGGTCGACAGCCACTTCAACCTAACCTAACCTAAGATAATGCACCCATACACACTGCCTGAAGCCTAAAAAAGTTTCCATTAGAAGTAGGTCAAGGAGCATTTCACCTACGCACACGCACAGCCCTGAGATGATGCAATAGAAAATTATTGGCATCCTGTGAAATCCTTTGAAAGTTCCACAAAACATAGGAAGATCTGCAGATGAAACTTGGAAAATTGCGTAACAACCTGGAATAGATACATTTCTGCAGAGCAATTTCGACACTTCATATAGACTCCAAGACGCCTTGCAGAGGTTATTAATGCAAAAGAAAGAAACACAAGTTACTAAGTAAAACTGTGACTGTAAAAAGTGTGTTGGCTTTCAGAAGAGTCATCGGAAGAAATATTCACTTGTGTAAATAATTTTGCCATTTTCTTTTTCACGATTTTTTCGCTATATAAAGGGTTTTCCAATAAGAGGTGTCCTTCTGGAATTCAAAGAAAAATGTCATTTTTTGAGATAAATGATCGGATGTTTATTTCGTAATAAAGAGGAAATTATGCCGTTAATATTGAAAAACAACATCAGCCAAATGGCCACCACGAGCACGCATACAGGACCATATCCTTTTCATGAAATTTTCCATAACCAAATCGCAAAGTGGCTGCCCTATGTCTCACGTTGAGGATGGAGAGGTTTCTCAACAATAACTCTTGGGTTTTCCGAGCCCCAGATGCGACAATTTTGCTTGTTGACGTAGCCACCGAGGTGGAAATGGGCCTCATCAGTCAAGATGATTTTTCGATGGAATTCCGGATCATTTTCATGCATTTTTGCAGTGAATTTTAATAATTTCAATGCGTTGTTGAAGCGTGTATCGTTCCATTTTTAGTAATGGAGTAGTCTCTACTTGTCAAATGTTAAAAATGTTGACAGCCACCGAAATAGCGGGTCATTCACAATAACACCTCTTATTTGAAACTTTTTTTTATTCTGCGTTTACCGTTTCGAGAAAATGTTAAGAGTTAGGTTAGGTTGAGAGGGGTTGTGAGATTGTCACAAAAGACCAGGCATCAAGGCCGGCTATCGCCATCCCCAGGAAATGTCAAGAGTTAGTAATAAATTAACCAATTTTTTATAAATTATTTTCTATTAAACGAGGACATAGGGATGCCAGATCTGAAAAATTTGACGGCGGGACATTTTTGCATTTGAAGTGAAAATTTTTTTTTTATCTTAGATTAAATTTTTTTTGTTGTAATAAGTGATATTTGGTTTAAGCAAAAGTCTTGTAACTCATATTTGTACATTTTATGTAACTTTTTAAAATCAAATTTGTACAACTAATTTAGTTTCCGGATTTTTCCGATAAGGTACCTACAATGTTAAAAAGTAAAAATTCAAGAACGACCATAACTTAATATTATATATTGACTAACTTAACTTAAAAGTTACGATCGTAACACGTTTGTCAACCCTGGTTCAGAGACCCAGACCACTGAACTATCATAATGTTTTAAAATAACCTTCACTTGTCACTGAAGTTGTTTTGTTTGTGCCGAGCTTTGTTAAAATCCTTTTATTGTTATCCAAATATTTAGTACTTTAGTGACGGTTGAATGTTACAAAATGTATCTACACAATCTTCGTTAGGTTGCCAAGAATTGTCATATGGAGTTGATAACACTTGCACCAAAAATATATTTATTTTTAACTTTTCACAGCAACAATAAATCTAAAACAAGAAATAGTCTTCACAAAATATAAGTTAGCATCTACTTTGTATAATACATTTACACCACTAGTAATCGTAGCTGGACAAGACAGGTTACAACTTACAAGCTGCGTCTGAATCGTATGCGTTTCGGTGACGAACTCTCTCTTCAAAATTGTATAGATTCCCGCACTGAGCGGGACGTCTGGCATCCCTAGGAGGACCACTTTGTTAAAGAGATATAGTAAGGGTATTCACTTAATCTCATAATTTTATGCAGCTCGAAAATGCATAAACTTCTGCGGTGCTTTAAGTGAACACCCCTCGGATATGTCATTGCGTAAATCGCGTAAATCGACTGTTAAGTCGGTTGTCAAACTCAGCTGTTGAAACTATCAAAATGCCGAAAGGAGATGGAGAAATGGAGAAATCGGCAGCAATTTTTATTTTTTTACTTGAATTCTTACCATTTTGAGATCTTCCTAAAAAAAACTCTGAAAACAAACAAACAACAGACGACTGTCTGTCAAAGTTTGACATTTGTGATTTGCGCAACTTTCCGCGGTTGATTTCCGAGCCCAAAACGTCGCGGAAAATTATGAGGTCTGCGTAAACTATTCTCCATACAAAATCTGACAGTTCATTTACGAGGTGGTAAATTTCTGCAGTTTACGCAGTTTATGAGGCTTTTACGCGTTTAAGTGAATACCCTTAGTATGAAAACCACATTGCGCAAATAATTTTGCCATCGACTGCTATGTGGCTGTATTTTGTTCACAATATTAACCCTTAAATATATTCATATGCACATATTTTAAGCATGTACTATTTTTTTAAATTTAGCAAATCTTCGAAAATGGTTAATTTCACTGGTGATGCAAGACAAAAGCACTGTTATTTTGAGCTTCGATCTCAGCAAAGCAAAGTAAAGTAGGATTTTTAGCACGCAATTAAAACAACTATGCTCTACTTGACACTTCGAGACTAGCAGTAGTTGTTGTAATATGTGTGCTGAAAATCCTACTTTACTTTGCTTTGCTGAGATCGAAGCTCAAAAAACACGCCTAAAATCACATTCTCAAAAGTTAAACAGTTTCAGCCTTATTTATGAACGTATTATAAAGACTGTATAAAGTTATGTACTCTCTAAAATGCCTCTAAACGCATAAACCTTATTTAGGTATAAACATTTTTCAACGTTGTATAGTGTTTAGCAAATTCTAATAAATAAGGCTGTTTATGAATAAACAAACACGCTTAGATATCTATTACAAAAACATTACATAAATTTATAAAAGTAGTAGTTACCTTTACGTACCAATTCGCATTTGAATTATTTTCAATAACTTTATGGGATAACCTGCGAATGGTACCCCCTGTGCAAGCACAAAGATATTTTAAACTATCACCAGTTTCTGCATTCTGTTGATTTTTGTGTTCTTGTATAGCACATTCCAACTGATGTGGTGACGTGGGTGTCTTTTGATGCTGTTGCAATTGTTGTGAGCATTTTTGAGCTATTTCCTTTGTTTTTGCTGCCAAAGTCTGAATTGTTTCATTAGTACCGCAAAACATTTGCACTCAGTTTGCGTTTGTAAAATGTAAACAGCATTCGCGTATGACCCAACCATTTACCATTACTGCGAAAAAGTGCTTTTACTGCCAGCAAAAGAAACTATTAGATACATTTATATCTACTCGATCGAAGTGTAAATACGTATGCTTTAAATAGCAATTAAATATGCAGGTACATGTAACATTCTTAAGAAATTTAAATGAGATCGCAATACACGTCAAGATTGTTTTACTTGTTATTTGGGAAATATCTACATGGATGACATGTTGGATGTTGTTTTTTATATCATTATGTAGGTTTTGGCTGTCAGAATAAAACTATAGCGATAACACTAATTCCCACACAGTAGGGCGAATTATCTAAGCGAATTGTCTCAGACAAACTATTTGTTAAGCAAAAGAGTCATCGCCATCGTTATTGGCGAGTTCATTACTACACTTGACTTTGACAACACTTTCGGCCTTGGATTTCCAACACACACGTACAAAGCAGCACTGAGCAAATCAAGTACGAGTATCTTGAGTGATTTCAAGATGTACGAGTAGTATGGCTTTGCAAGACGCGATCGTTTACTGCTTTAAACTATTATTGCCTATCAAGTAAGTGGATAGGTCCTACATGTACCTACAAATCTTTAAATTTACAGAAAAAAAAAAACAAAAAAACACAAAAATATCTTTCAGTATTAGAAGAGCGTGAAGAGCAAACAATTTGAAATCACAATAGGTATTTATGTTCAACTTGAAGTAAATGAAATCATAAATAAAAATATAATCGATTGTTTGTGCACATGAAAACTTCTCCATTTGAAACGAGTACCGCGCTCTGTCTATGAATCATAAGAAATGGAAACATTTCGAAACAAATGTATTGCTTTAAACTATTTTAAATATTTGTTTTTCTATTTTCATTAACTACCATTTACTTTGCATGTATTTTCACAAAACTATTTCAACATCAACTGTAATGTGGTAGGTAGGAAAAATCGATATCAAACAACCTCCGCGAGTTAGTGTATTTTAAAGCGATTGCCACAGGAAACTTGTTTTATTATTTTTCGTTGTAGGGATGTGCTTGTGCATTTTCGAAGAAATATAACTATTAAGCTGTTTGTTTGAATTGTAGAAAAAAAGGAAATTGGTAGGTAAAAAATAAAAATGTTCACTGCACATCCGCTGACGCGCTGCATGCGATCTGAAAATGGGCGCTAAACTGATGAGAGCAACCTTTCGGCGAAACGATGTGTGTAAGTTTCTCTATAGTTGTGTTTAAAATCTTTGCGTTCTCATTCTCATTTCTCAGCGATTAAAACAACCCTTACAAGCTTACAACAATGCTTGTCCTACACAGTGAATTGTGCATCAATAGTGACGTAAAATATTAGGTATAATGTTATTATACTTTTAATTTAAAATGAGTGCCTAGGTACCTACTGTTTCTCTCAACCACTCGTGTGTTTGAGTCTTAAGCGTAGTATGCTTAAATTAAGGCCCCATACAAAAATGTCTCCAAAGATAAAATTAAGCAAAGCGGTTAAGCCAAGCAGTACGCAGCTGAAGCTAAATTTGTTAGCCACTCTACGAAAAATCTCTGCAGAATTTAAGTAAGCGTATTAATGCAAAATACATTTTTCCACAGCTAAATTTTGACAGATCAGACAAACAAAATTTGAAACGAAAGATAATTAACAGTAGCAAGTCAATCAACTTTACCAACACAGTTCTTTTTTTTCTTTACACTGTCAAAATTAAGCGTCAAAATTAAGCGAAGTCGTAGAGAGAAACATTGGAAAGGCGATTAATTTAAGCTTCCCTGGAACAGCATACTAGGCTTTATGTTTAGAACGAACGACTTTGCTATATCTGAACAGATTACGTACTAGGTAAGACGCTTAAGAAGACGTTTGTCGCAGGTGGGCCAGTGCTCCAAGCTACCGTGCTACAATTGTAGCGTTTTCTTGTTTTTGAGTACATTTTTGCTAACTGAGTACGATACTACTTTGGATCCGCGTACTACTTTTTGGAAATTCATATCAATAACACATTTCTTATTTTTCGGAAATTGTTTGTAGCCGGTTTTTAAAATCTTGGTTATCTTTCATCGATTATTGCAGCTGGTAATCATCGAAAGTGTTTGTTCAAACTATTAACCAAAGAGTCATTGGTTTGGTTAGTGAACCAGCCGATTTTTGCTCGGTTAATGGGATTTTACCAATGATTTTCTGGAATTTCGTTTGTTGAAGTTTTTTTTAAGGACTGCGTAGGTATTAATTTTGACGTTGCTGTTATATAAACCAACTCTTTGTACAATATTGTGGGCAAAATGCAAATAATACAAAAAAATGTATACATAACTCAAGATGTAGTGAACCGACCCAATAAAATATGTTTCGTCACTTTCGTAGACGTTTTAAACTGACAGATGTATACAATACGGTACCTACACGTATTGAAGTTAAGAGTAACGGTCCCCGAAGGATGAAGTAAGATTATTTTCAACATTTTTAGCCGATGACAGCTCTCAAAAAATTGAGATATAGCCCACTCATTGGAGGAAATATTGAAAGAATGTGGAAATTGCTACGTTCGTTAAAAAAATTGAGATGATAAATTTGTAAAATTTTATTGGTAGTGGCTTTAATTCGGTTTTATTTTTAAAAAATTGCTTATTACCTCACAACAACGAGAGTTTATTCTTCAGTTTTTAAAAAACGAGTGTATCATTTTTTGATTATGACATTCTTGTGCTAAACAAATTTTGCGTTTAGTTAAATTACTGAAAATAAATATATTAACAAAATAGCAAAACAAATTACTTATCAAAAACAAACGAACCAGGAAAACAAAAATGTAACCATAGATTCGGTCAATCACTGAATTGACAAATAAACTAAAAGAGTGGAACGAATTGATGCAAGGCTATGGTTTGGTGACTGAAGTGAAAAATCGGTCATCAAATACTCATCGGTAGATTTTAAATCATGGGTTTATCTAATGTAGTTTTCCATTGGGACAAAAAATCAATCTTTTTTTTGATCTAAATCACTTTTCGCGTTCCATTGGGAAAAAAAATCAATCTTTTTTTCGATTCGGAGCACTTTTTGCAGATCTCGATATTTTTTCAGATTTACACATACTGCCACAAATACCCACAGCTGTTTCACGTCAATGAAAGAAGTTTGCTTTGAAAACAAATGCGCAAAGTTTGGTGAAAAGCAAAATAAAGAAATACATAAAAAGCAATTGATATAATGTTGGAGGAATTATTATCTTTATTGTCTTCCTCATCATGTGGAAACTACGATTCACCGAAACTACTCCATTTGTGTCTACAACAGGGGAAACATATTTCAAGTCGATATCTATAGCAGATTTTTGCAAAAGCGAATGCAATTTGAACAGCTGATTTTGCTGTCAAATACGCACTAATCCATTCACAAAAGCAGATCAATTTCGTTGCACGTTCCATGAACCGCGATAAATCTGAGATCTGAAAAAGATTTTTAGTGGTCCCAATGGAAAACGACATAAATCTATGGGAATTTACCCACTGACTTAACGAGCTGTGAACAGACCGGCCCTTAAACTACAAGATAGACGTTCGAATTCAAATTTTCGCGCAGCTTACACCTCGTTTATTTTTATATATTATAATTATAACTTATAATTTATTTTTAAATTTCGATATATATAACTGAACTGAAATAACTTATGTTGAATTCAAATATTAACAAATATGTGATTTTTTTATAGACAAATTGAAGATTCTAATAGAAAAATACCACTAAGCCGTTTTAGATACATTATTGCGTACCACCTTCAGACCCATTTGAGTACCATTTTCAACCGCAATGAGAACTCTGGCTAACGACAAGGGAGGGAACGCTGGCTCCAAGTGGTGAAATTTGTTTTTGTGATTGAGCCTGGAACCTTTCTGTCAGTTCAGTGTTCAAAAACGCTATTGATCCACTGCCTATGCCTAATGAATAGTTTTAGTTTTGGCTATCCATATTGGGAGCAATAAGTTCATATCAGATTTGGTGGCGTGGGCGCCTTTTGTTGAAAAGGTTGAAAATCTCAGTATATTCCAACCAACGCATATACGCTTAATAGTTAGGTTACTATTTATGTATGTGTAGTCTCTGACTAAATGGTAGGGTAGTTCCTTTTTGCATTTATTACAATGTTCGCCTCAAATTTGATAAATTTAATAACATGGGCAACCTCTAATAACCAGTGCTTAATATAAATAAAAAAAAATGGAACCATATCTTACCAAACTTTCAGCAGCATTTTCATTCATTATTAATCCACCGGTCAGCCATAAAGTTTAATTTATCACATTGTACACGGCGAAATGTTGAAGCCTTTGGATTGTTTACGATTTCGCCGTCGTATATAATTAACATTATTACCAAAACTGAGTTTCACAACCAGATTATAGGTACCGGGTTTCTAATTAGACATCGGTATTTGGAACCAAGTAAAAATAATATTTTCGCCTATGTAGAAATCAAAAATATTTCTTAAATATGTTTCTCGTTCTTTTGACGTTAGTTTTTGTTTCGGTTTCGAAATAAGTATAATACCCTTTCCGCCTATTGGTAATTTATGTACCTAGGAACGATTAAATTATAGTATACGTCAACATTTCGCTCATATTATTAGACCACCATAATGCTGTTCACCTTCTGTTATAAACGTCGGTGTTCAAAGAGAATATAAATGTTTACAAGTTAAAATTTAGTAGACGTTTAATAAACCGAGAGTTACGTCACCTCTTTTAAAAACTACTTTATTTCAGGTAAATAGGGAAACTTTAATAATAAATATGAAAACCAAGCACTCAATTGAATATCAGGAAATCTTCAAAATGTAAAACTGGTTGAGGTAATTTGTGTTATAAAATTTATAACTGGACTTAGGCGAATATTTGTGTCTTCAGTTTCAAATGCAATATGAACTTTATATTGTTTGCACGTATTATAGGATAGCCTCTTACTTATTCTTTAAAATAATGTTTTTTAGGCTTAAATCAGTCAGTGGTCAGTACAAAAACAGTAGGTATACGCACCACCTCTTATACCTACTCATTTCAGAATGGAAATTTAAGAGAACTACATTTACTCATGTCATATAAGAACAAAATAATAAATTCTCTTTGGTACTGCACAACTACATTTTCACAAAGTCAAACGCTGAACAAGCAGACTGACAAATGTTATGCTTTCCTACACTGTGTTAATTTTTGCCAACACGATCGCTTTTCACTTTTAACGCCTGAAAATGCGAGAAATATGAGCCAGATAGTTTCACTTCCGTGTATTTTGTTAAAGGCATAAATGGCTATGGTTGAATTAAAACTCCACAGTATAATAAATAATAAGAAAATATGTAAGGATTTTAAACCGTACAATTTAATTAAAACATTTTTTATGTATGCGATCGTTAAACAAGCTTCATCGACGGATCTCAAACACACGTATGGAACAACTAAAGTCTCTTTCGTTGGATGGTTTTTGTTAACCTCGAATTTCTCTGCCATTTGAGCTAGGCCTAGGCCAGGCTGCATGATCAAAATTGGAAATGATTCGATATTTGAAGTATGTTCAAATAGCCATTACGTAGGCACTGTTCGTTTTAGAGGTAAAATACAGAATTGCCGTTTTAATTATTATATATACGCGTAAGTAAAATCTTTACATTTTGTAAATACCAGCACTATCGCTGTTGGAATTTTTCTTTTTTAGTTCAGAGCTGAGCACTGAACTGAGCTCGAGCATTATGAGTGCGCTCTGAACCGAGCGTGCTCAGATAGTTTTGACGTAGGTATAACCCACTTGAGCACATAGCTGTCATTTCTAATAAATAGGTAGGCATAATTATGTGTAAATAGAATATATATTAATTGTTATTTATTAAATTGGTTAACCTTTGCCAGAACAACAAGGTTCGTCCGCCATTTCAACTATTTTGTTTATCCCAGTTTTTTTCTGTCAAATGTGACTGGAAATGGAAATGTGTAATCTGTTTTACATTCAGCCTGCTCAGTCAATTTATTCTGAGCTTATAGAGGTTGCTCTGATCATGCTCTGAACGCAAAAATAAATACAAATTCTGAGCTCTGATGTGTCTGAGCTTAAAAACAAACACGAAATTTTTGTATAACAGTTCAGTTCCTGCCCTGAACTAAAAACGAGCGCCTTATGACATTTTTCTTTAAGACTAGAATTTAAAAAGCAATTCGCACAGGATCTATATAAATTGAGATCAGTAGCTAAAAACACGAAATACCTAGGTAGGTATTTTTCTATCTGTAATACTAGTATACTGCGGCTTGGTTTTGACTTTTTCAAGTTTCAGGTTACTTATAACTATTTTAACAATGATTTAAACAAAATAATCCCTGCTCAAATAGAAAACCTGACGTTCGAAGAAAAAAAAAACGACCCAGCTGTAAACAAAAAATGTCATTTTCGTTTTGGCAAACAGATCAATATTTTTTGATCGAGATTGGAACAAATTTGGGAAATATACGTTCACTATCGTTGGAAAGATTGCTTTTTTAAATGAATTAGGTACCTATTCATTTTACGCGTATGGGAAACGAGTTTTTATATAAATGACTTATTATAAATGTGTGAATATCAATTAAAATGGATAGTGCAATTCAAAAAAAAAGTTATTTTTAGCGGCCAACTCAATATACGCAGGAAACAATAAAATTCGGATTTCATGTTCGACAACAAATGGGCTTGGCTTCCCGAAATGGCTTATTGCCATGAGCTACGTAAGCAGAACCGCAAAAGAGTGAGGACGTTCAAGTATCTATAGTTTAGTTAGTCTGACAGCTGTCTGACTAGATGTATCTCGGTATTGATTTGCTAAAATTGATCATATAAGCAGCTGTCTCAGTTGACGTTTATGGATGGGTAGCCGACGAATCTAGTCAAGAAATTCATGACTGAGTACTTAGTTGACAGTTCTCATATGTAGCTGACGCAGAAAAACTGACACTCCCGACCAATCTAGTTTTTGCGTTCAGGTTACATCTCATCCAGACCAATCGAGTCGACTTAAGATTACTAGATTCTTGAATATGCCCATTGATCGGGGTCGAATCGCGTCGATCGTGTGCAAAAAAATGAATAATCTCGTTTTATGTTCCTTTGGGCACGAAAAATCTGAAAATCCCAATCTCAAACGACATAAAACAAAACATTTTATGACTTGTCAGCTCATTTTAAAAAAGAAAAGCTTGTCACTTGTTTTTTTGTTAAAGTTAACACAATCACCAGATTGTACCTAATAAATGAACGCAATACCGCTTCACGCTTATTTCCCGCCTAAAACTTGTTTGATTTTTGATAATTGTCATCATCCATCCAAAGTCAGAACTCAGAAGTCCCAAATAGTCTTTGATCAGTTGTCAGTCTGTTACTTTTTTCTATTTTTGTAGTGCGTGATTTTAATAGAGAAACATACTCTCTAAAATGCAAGAAACGTCCAATTTACCTCACTTAACAGAATATTTAAACGATGAAGCCAAGTGGAAAACACATCTCGATAATTTGGAAGTGTGGCGCAAAATTCCTCTCCTAAATTACACTCCCCTTCATGAACTTAAGGATCTATCAATAGTCCGATTTCGGGGAATGATACAAGACATGCTTGATCCAGAGATTTACTTGGAGCAATACAAAGTATATTCAACCAATGGCTACGACAGTAGAAGGCTTCAGAACGGTAAATATAGGGATTGTCTTGTGCTGCAGCCAAACGAAAGTGTAGATTTTGAGTGCAGAGAAAATGTGCAAGCCGAACGAAGAACCATGTTCGTAGTGTCTTTACCTGCTATCAATCCTTGGGCTTCAGCATTTGAGGAGACTATCTGCAGTAAACAAAATCGTTTGTCTTTTAATACTGAAACACCCACCCCGGAAATTGAAAAACGGCCAGCAGCTGATACTGATCAAAGATCTATTATCGAACAGCAAACAAAACGTAAATGTACTGAAGATATGCAGTCAAGTTTACACACTGTAAGCAGCACTTCATCATTTTTTAAAGAATATTTGCTTCATTCTCCTATTCCTGATCGGCCGTGCAAAGCATGTATGATAAAATTGTACACTAGTTTCGATAGTTATGCTTTAAATTCGATGGTAGATGTTGTTGGATTCTTATCTGTGGATCCAGCACTGGATGCGTCGACAATCGACCTCGTTGATACAGATTTTGGGAATTGCAATGAGATGCGTGCGCAAAATCCCCCACCATCTCTGATACCTCGACTTCATGTTATCGCAGTGAGAAAGTTGTCACATACCAACCCTTTGCTGGATCCTTCGATTTCGGAAATGACTGCCGCCACGGCCAGTGTAAACTTCGAGTCTGTATACAAAGATCTTAAAATTCTTCTCACTCAATGTTTGCTGGGCGATGACCTAGCCGCGGAATATTTACTTGCTCATCTCATATCAACCGTGTAAGTTTTATTCTCGCTGATTCTTTTTAACATGCCTTAACCATTTGCTACTACCTTTTCAGATATGTTCGCTCAGACCTACATAACATCGGAAAATTTGCCTTAAACATTTGTAATTTGCCTGAAGAAGTTTTGCCTACTTACACACGCAACCTTTACGATATTCTGGAACTCTTCCTGCCTGCTAGTCATTACTTGCCCATGACATTGGACACTATGAACACCCTTCAGTTCTTCCCAAAGTAAGCTTTTGCAATCAATGTTGTCAAGAACTGGTTATTAACTTTCTATCTCCATTGAACAATCGAGGAAGGACTATGAAACGAACAGACTTACTTCAGGTGTCCTGCAACTAGCTCCGCACACACACCTTGTGTTAGATGAAACCCAAATGCAGCCGGGAAAATTGGAGGCCAATGGGGTGCGAGGTGTTCAGAATTTGGCACATTTCATCAAATCCCAGGAAATAAAGTGCAATTTCCACTATTACGAAATTGATTTCAATATGGACATTCCGGTGTTGATATTAAGTGAAGGAAAAAGCATGCTGCCAGTAAGCGAAAACATTAGTAGCCCTGCCATGCAAATGTAACCCTTTGTCTTCCTTTCAGAACGATTTTATTGTCCCTTTAAACGCTGATATGGATTGTGTTGCTGTTATTGACGAAACACTCAAAGCAGCGAAGCACTACGCCCAACCAAAGTTGGATGCGATTCGCCGATACCTCACCTCTGCAAAAATGTGCAACTTCGGAATGAACCCAGTCGATAGCGAAATGATTCAAACAGACTTCGTTGAGATGCGTAAAGCCAATGCTAAAGTGGGAGCCGATGAACTTCATGGTCTATTGGTGCTTTCCCGACTTTTGGCCATTGCGACCGGCAAATCTACACTCGACAGGGAATGCTGGGAAAGGTCCAAGTCAATGGAGGCTTTGCGAAGAATGCGCGTCGAAAATATGCCAAAGTCAAATAGAAACAAGTAGTTTTATTAAATTAAAGCAGAATGCGATCTTTTACTAATTAAATTATAAATTAAACATGGTTCCGACAAGTTTTGTTTCCAAACTTGTCTGAGCAGTCACTTGCATGAGCCCGGTGTTCATTCATACTCCAATATGTTCTTGTGATAAAACAGTAGGTAACTGGAAATATATACATGGAATATTTAAGCAAAGTTCACAACTACATTGTACTTACCCTTCACTATCCAGCACTTGGCTCAAAGTCGCTGTTGTGATTATGTGATCGTCGCATTTGACCCAAGTATCTTTATGGTGGCGTACGTATGCGGTGTAGTGCCCCGTGTCGATTGTACCTACATGGTTAACAACGGCATACAGGGAGTACCTGTAGTCCCCATAGGGATTGTTCTTTTCGGACATAAACGGTTTCATGTCGAATTCGGCTGGGAAAGAAATAAAAGTTGAAATTTTTTTGTCGAACAAACTGGAGTGTTCGAAACGCTTCAGGTGAAAGCTTGCAACGCTTGGCAGCGTCCGAAGGGATAGCTGCTTGGTTGACTCTTGATAGCTTTTGCAAGTGGAACACTTGATCTTTGCAGCTGAACCAAGGTGTTCAGCTCGGGTATATCGTTCGAGACAATCAATCAGACTTTTGGGCGAAGTACCACCCTGAACTTCACCCAAATCTAGAGATATGTCCCAAAACGGATCAATTGTTGTGGAGACATTCTTACACGCCTGACACACAACATCACTCTGTAGCATTCCTGTAAAAATCTGGTCGATTATGCATTTACACTGAGTGGGGCACGTTTCATTGCTGTTAAATATTGGCAGTTTGTTTCTTTCCTCATTTTTCGAGCTTATGCAGTGCAAATGCAATATTTCTAATGTTGCTATGAAAAATTCATGCGCGTCCTGTTGCTCGTAGCCCGCTAAATGCTTAGCGTGATTCCAGATTAGGTGTAGCAAGCGGTGTAGCGAAAGTGGCCCCCGAGAGCCCGAATAAAACTCCTGTCGTTCAAATCAGAAATAAGTAATGGCAAGTGTTGTTGTCTACCCCTTACCTGAAATAGTCGAGAAACTTCGCAAACCAGACATTTCAATGAGGATTTGACTGTGCATTCATGACGCTCCGATAGAAAGTAATCACTCAGCAGAGGAGTGTGAATGAGAGCCTGAAAATGAGTTTAGTTATCCAAATAACATGGATAATTGATGCCAACTTATACGCACTTGAACTATACAATTCATAAAACATGTCGATCCCAGGTTCATTAGACCTCTTAAACCAATCGTTTGATTGGCTTTAATACATCTTCTACGGGGGTTACTCAGCAGTAGACTAATTTCGGTCGGAGTTGGTCGCCATGGAATATATGTTAGGCTCTTTTGCAGATCTTTTGCCTCGAGATGACGATGTTTATCCTGGATTTCTTGGCAACGCTGATCGTAAATAAACTCTTTACACGAATTGCAATATATCACCCCGTGTGACAGTTCAAGGGCAATAGGATGCTTCTGCGATTTCATATGCTCAAGAATATGAGAACCCTTGCAGCCAAAATAGATACAATGGAGGCATGAATAGATTTGCATGCCAAAGCTTCCACATTCAAAACAACAACATGACAGGGCCTTTAAATAGAAGGATTGTAAGGAATTTAATTCAAATAAGCAGACAAAATACACACCTTCCGGGCACGAGCGTCCTTCGAGATGCACGCAGCGAAGTAGGCGTCCACAATGCTAAATGTTTCCAATCCATATTCCTTAATGTAAGCTTGAAAGTGGCGACATCCAGTTTCAGTCATCATTACTTCCATAAATTGTTCTTAAATCTTATTGAAGCAGCGATTTATGCAGGCATTGTCAATATAAAAAAATAAGTTTCATACATTAGGCGCAGCAAGCTTTACTTGCTTTTATTTAGTTCGCCACGCTTTGCTGGTGATTTTGCAAATGCCTGCTGAATTGTATGTTGTATTTTGATATTGTACATTTCATGTACCTTTTCATTGGTTTTTTTATTTATATAGCAATGCGATCCACTTTATATGAAAATGGTTGGGGAATCCATTTTGTTTCTATAGGACGCGTTCAGAGTTTTATAGAATAGTCTTTTCTACTCTGCTATAACTCATAATATAATCATATTCTAGGTATACCTAGGTATTTACGATCCGATGCAACCAGTAAACTTCCAAACATACAACTTTTCTTTATGAGAGTGTGGACCAAATTTTGTCAACTCTTCCGCAATACTAATAATCGTTTTCAGTGTCGAGGCTAAATTTTTCGAACTTATAATTGCGGAACTTTCCATACAAAATTGCATATTGTTACAATTATTGGGAAGGTTAAAAATGATTATTAGTAAGATCCAAGGAGTATAAAGTATACAATTTGTTAATACAGATTTTGTTACATCCAAATAAGAAATCTAATAATTAAGCACTAACAGATTCGAACACACTTTTTGGAACCTATGCCAAAGCGAAACTTTGAAAAAAAAAATTAAATATAAATTTAACTCAGCATACAGCTTGACCAATAAATAAATTTTTATATATTATTAATCCTATTTAAAATATATCAATAAAAAAATTATGTCTGTAAATAAACCTGATTTTCAGTATTTTTTTTTTGAGCCCATGCAAAGTCTGCGTAATCATTGATAAATACTCTGCTGCTCGGAAATTGTACTGTTTGACACTATTCGAACCGTTTTCCTATATTTGACGTTTCCTAGGTGTCATTACTTTATTCAAATTTAAATTTTAAAAGGGACAACAACTACCGTCGCTGCGGCACTGGCTTGTATTTATAATACTGAGAATCATTGCACGCATTTTTCATTTTTAAATAGTGTTAATTTAATATGAATACATTAGAGACTAACTCAAAGACTCCATTACGTTGCAAACATCGATCGCCGGTCCTCAATTTTCTTAGTAAAAACGTTGGAACGCAACTTAGCAGAAGCAGTAGTTGCCAGATTGCTGAGCTACTGCCGCAAGGTCAACATGCTAGAAGATTAAAAGAAGCTAGTTCTTTTCATGTGTTTCCTGTGGCAAAAACGCCACCGGCAAAACGTTTTTCAAAAATTATTAACCCATTTGAAGCGGCACTAACCGAACGCCTCCATCTGCCGCTAATCGGAAGGTAAATTTATTTAAAAGTAGACAAAAATGCACAAAATAATTAATTTATTTACAGTCCGACATTATTTCAACGTCCGCCAACCCCACAGCATTCTTCAACACAATTTGCATGGACAATTGATGACGTTTCTTCCCTGCAACCAGCCAATGTTGAACCACATGAGACACAATTTCATAACTCTCCAGATCCTGATTACGAGGCAAAAGCCCAGTCAGCTATAAGCTCATATTTCAAAGAGCAACAAATTGTTCCAAGCCCCATAGACTGTCCACTGCGGAGTCAGCGCATAATTCTGTCTGAGAACAATTTTAATACACCGATCTCGAAGCCAGGCCGTAGAATACGCGATAATATTGCCCAAACGGTTTTGTCCTTACCACCCACATTGCCCAAGGAATTGGAAGAGGCTTTGGCACCATATTTTATTTTTAATCAAAACCAACAGTGCTCTAGCACTTTGGAACATGTTTCGCAAAATTTTTCTATTGGAGCCACAGACCACGATGTTAGGGATGCATCACTTCGACGCAAACTGTTTGATTATCAAGGCGGTCCCTGTCCGGAGGATACTTCTGCTGAAAGAAATAGCTGCGTATTAACAGTTAGTAGCCCTCCGCCGCAATCTCCTGAATTGCTGAATTACAAACCAGTATTATTGGACGAACCTTTCCATAATTCAAAGCTTTTTGATTCGACGGACAAGAGTTCCTTCGGCTCTCTGTCACCGATTGTTCAAAGTTCGTCGCCCCTGAACTTGAAACGTAAGTCACGTAGCTCGAAGACAAGCAACTCTGTGCCACGGCCATTTTCTTATTTGTACGACAACTACCGCTGTCCTCAAATGCTTGAAAATTTAAACAGTCCGCATTTGAGAAACTCGCCAATATGTCGTTTTACCACTCCTGATAAAAGTTCAATTCGACGCAGTTCTTCTCCGTATGGGCTGTCAGGTGGAATTTCTATGGACTCAATGGTCGATGTAAAGATAAGCAGTCTACTTGTAGACACCGCAAAAAGACCGAGGCCCTCAATCGAGATTGATTTATTTGGAGAAGAGACTCAAGATATGGATGAGGATGATATCCAATTCAGTCAATTATCTGCAATAAGTAATATATCCTCAGAATCGGATACTCCTCGTAGCAAACGGCGTTCGGCGAGTCGTAAAAACTTATCGCAGTCGTTCTCATTTCAATGTAGCTCCAACAACGAAGGTGATACCGAAGATATCGGCCATGAAAATAAGCTCAAGCAACAGTATCAACCATTAATGAAGGCAAATAATGGTCCGCTTACTGACGCTGACCCTAATGGTCAGTGTGAGCAAGTTCTATCGGAGCATTCAATATTCCACCGAACTGATAGCGGATTTAATGAGATGACTACTAGTACTACGCAATATGATATTAAGTTCCAACTTGAGAAGGCTGCAGAGGAAGAGACTGATAATAAGCATGCACTAGAAAACTCTACTGCAGATGCTGACGTAAGTATGATATGTTGCTCGACTCCTTCCAAAAACTATCCGATGCCTTAAAATAATTGGAAGACTCGAATGGAGCTAATTTCTAATTTATATTGAAAATAAGTTTAATATCTCAATATGTGTCATACTTAGTTTTACCACATCATAGACAATTTTTTTATTTTCGACTTATCTAATTGTTAAAAAATAAATAAATAATGAAAATGTAATTATTTGAAGGAACAGTGTTTTCATTTCTATCTGAATAAGCAAGAGTGGGAGTGAAGACAACTTTGCCGTAGATTGATGTCTCTGCCACTGTTTTTGCAGTTATTATTGACGTACCCAATTTACAAATGCGCGAACTTCTTTTTTTGATTGATTTTCATTTATTTAGCATAAATTGCCATTCAATATCAAGGATACAAAATTATACACATTTAAACTTAACCTAATACATATGTTAATTCATGTTTCCATTTAAGTTATATATGTGGAAAAGTGCTTTAGCTATTAATCTTTTGAATATTTGTAAATTACATTCGCTTTTAAATGTTAACTGGAAGTGAGTTGAACAATTTACAGCCTTTATACACGATGCTGTTTTGTGTAACATTTTCCCGATAATCGGGAAGCTTGAAGTCGTCAGCACTTCTTAAATTATATTGTTGAGAGTCCCCCACATATCGCAGATATTTTTTTAAGTAACGCGGTAAGAGATCATTTTTGATTTTGAAAATAAATATTAAAACATTAAACAATATTCTTTGCTTTACATTTAACCACATTAGCGCATCCAACATCATTGCAATTGGTGTATAAATATTACATTTTAAAATTATTCGCATAGCCCTATTTTGCAAACGCTGCAGCTTAATAATCATATAGTCAGATGAGAGATACAAAATTGATGAACAATATTCGAAGTGGGGTTTAATCATAACATTATATATGTGTATTGCACTCATTATCGAGATCTTACTTCTAATTCTACCGAAGAAGCCCACTTTCTTTGCTATTTTCTTAACAATGTATTCTATATGAGGGCTTAAAATTAATTTAGAGTCAATTACTACACCTAGATATTTAATATTTTGGACCTGTTCGACTGTCTCATTTTCTATAGATATATTTATACTGAAATTGCTTTTAAGAACCATGCATTTTGTTTTGCTGATATTTAATTTAAGCTTGTTTGCTCTTAGCCACATACTTAATCTATGTAAGTCCTCTTGCATTCGTCGTTCACATTCTTCCAAGTTTTTCCCAGATATAAATATAAGAGAATCATCGGCAAATAGGGCTACTTGGGCGTATTTAAGCTGTTGTTTAATGTCGTTGATGTATATTATTAATAGAAGTGCACCCAGAATAGATCCCTGGGGAACACCATGTTTTGTTTCAACACTTCTAGATGATATTCCATTTACTACTGTTCTCTGATACCTTCTATTTAAAAACGAGTCAAACCACTCCAGTTCTTTGCCTCTAACTCCTTTACTATGAAGTTTTAACAAAAGAATACTTCTATCAATCGTTTCGAACGCTCTTTTAAAGTCCAAAAAGACAGCAATCACATTGTTTTTTGCAGCTAGCTCCTCTTTCCACGATATTAATACGCTATTAAGCGCTGTCTCGCATGAATGCTTTTTACGAAATCCCGACTGATTTTCAAGAAACAGGTTATTGTGTTCGAAATAAGTCTCAAGTTGTGATTGAACAATCTTTTCCAAAACCTTCTCATACACTGGTATGTTGGTTCCTTTAACTTTTTCGATGGGTGTGATAACTGATTCCTTCCAAGATTCGGGAAACTCTCCACTGCTGAAGGAATAATTTATCACTCGTTCCATGACGGGTATGATTATTTCCTTAGCGTCCAGCAGCATTTTAGCGCTGATGTAATTGTAATCTTTTTTTTGATTGAGTGATCGTATCACCTGAATAATGCTTTGCACGCCAACCCGTTGAAATTTAAATAATGTATTTGTAGTTTCTGTACTCTGGGTAAACTGTGAATATGGAATCGACTGGTTCATGTCCATAACACTATTCACGAAAAAATTATTGAATTCGTTGGCGATATTCTCATCTCCTTTTATGCATGTATCATTAAAGAAAATATCCTTTATTGATTGATTTGTTTTATTTAAAACGTGTGTTTTGATCACTCTCCACACGGCCTTTTGGTCTCTAGCTGTTTCAATTTTATTCCTAATGCTGCTGTTTCTTGCATGTAATATCTGTAAAGGATATCACCATCTTACCGATCCCTGGATTCTGTCATCTTCAATTCAACAACTGCCCTCAATTGCCCATTATCTCTTAACGAGATGGCGAGACAATTCAAGATTCACCTCATATGGGTGCCGGGCCAGTGAGACATTCCAGGTAATTGTAAGGCCGATGATATCGCAAGACAAGGCACTACTATGTCGATTCTACCGGAAAAGGAGAATCTCTACATGCCTCTTGCTACATGGAAGCTCCTAATTAAACAAAACGCGTTAAGCGCTACCAATCGCAGGTGGTCTAATTGCACAACGTGCCACACCTCGAAACAGATCTGGCCTCAGTTGGATCTCAAGCGCTCTAAAAATTTTACTACACTGAAAAGACCCATGGTAAGCATTTTAGTAGGTGTCATCACGGGACACTGCATTATAGGGTGACATGCTCTCAGTTTGGGCCTTCCCTCAAACGATTTCTGCAGAAGCTGTATGAACGAGGAGGAGGAGGAGGAGACTATTCTTCACCTTCTCTGCACGTGCCCAGCACTGTCATTCCGCAGAAAACTATACCTCGGCGAAAAATACTTCTTCGACAATCTTAGCGAACTCGCAAACATAGGAATCAACTGCCTCCAACGCTTCATTCTTAGCTCTGGTTGGTTCAACGGTTAGTTTATGAGAACACTGATCCTGTGGCCTACTATGGCCTAAGTATGGCTGCACTTGAGGCGGCCTGCCACTCTAACCTAACCTAACGAGCATTACGTGACGGAATTTGCTTCTGTTTCACATGTAAAATCAACCTGATACCGTGGCGATTCGACCCCTGATCACTAAGGGCATACAATATTGAAGCAGCTCACAACCACGGTTTGTGGTGTTGTCTCCAGTCGTGGATTATTAGCCGATCACGCTATGTCTTTTTAATTTGAATAAGGTTTCGTTTTGTTTTGAAGACTTGCGTACCTACTGGAATCTATAAAGCGAAATGCTAGAAACTTATAGATGGTCACAATTTCCTAAGAAACCACACAATATAACTGAAACTCAAGAACGACGACATATGTAGGGGTTGCGGAGACGAGGAGGTACACCAGGATACACCTCACTTCCTCTGTCAATGCCCAAGTCTTTGTCACTTGAGAAATAGAACACTTGGTAGATACTACTTCCATGGCATACATGAACTTTCGGGTGTCTCTTTATCTGATCTTTGCAGGTTCATAAAGATATGAGGATGGCTGGACAAGGTCGAGTAAATGTGAGGGAGTGAACTTTATTAAGAACAACAAGGCCGCCGGCTCTGATGGTTAACCAGCGGAGCTCTTCAAATACGGTGGTGATGTTTTGGTAGGGCGCATGCACCAAATCATCAACCAAGTATGGGTGGAAGAAAGTATGCCCGATGACTGGACTATCAGCTCCATATGCCCCATCTACAAAAAAGGCGATCCTATGTCTTGCAAGAACTATCGAGGCATATCCCTGCTTAATGTCGCATACAAGATCCTATCCAACGTACTGTGTGAACGTCTCAAACCGTTCTGCAACACACTAATCGGCACGTACCAGTGTGGCTTCGACTATAGACCAAATTTTCACACTGAGGCAAATCCTGGTAAAGACCAATGAATTTCAAGTCGAGACTCACCACCTATTCATCGACTTCAAAGCCGCATATGATAGCATTCATCGTCAGGAGCTTTATGTGGCGATGGCCGAATTCGGGATCCCGGCAAAACTGATCCAGCTATGTAGCGTGACGCTGGAGAACACACGCTGCAACGTGCAATTTGGAAGTAGTTCCTCCGAGCTATTCCAAACATGCACCGGATTTCGGCAAGGAGACGCACTATCATGTGACTTCTTCAATCTCGTGTGAGAGCAGATAGTCTGCAGTGCGCAGGGCAGGTGTCAACACGGAAGGCACTATCTTCAACAGATCCGTGCAGCTACTGGGGTATGCAGACGATATTGACATCATCGGTCGCTCCCAGCGTGCCGTGATAGAGGCTTTTACGGCGATTGAAGAACAGGCGAAATTCGTTGGTCTTGTAGTAAATGAGGACAAGACTAAGTACATGCTATCAACAAACAAACAAGCATCTGTCCACCGCCTAGGATAGAACGTCACTATTGATAGCAACAATTTCGAGGTAGTTAAGGAGTTTATCTACCTCGGAGTAAACATGAACTCCACAAATGACATCCTAGTGGAGATCCGGCGAAGAATTACCCTAGGAAACCGCTGCTACTTCGGTTTGGCAAAGCAATTGGGTTCAAGACTCCTAACTCGAAGGACAAAATGTATGCCTTACAGAACCCTTATCCTGTCAGTTCTGCTTTACGGCGCCGAGTGCTGGACGATAAGCAGGAAGGGAGAGCTGACACTGGGCTCCGTCGAAAGAAAAATTCTTCGGCGGATTTTTGGTCCTGCGTGCGAGGAGGGCGAGTGGAGGAGAAGATACAACCGCGAACTCTATGAGCTGTACCAAGATGTGGATGAAGTCCAAAAGGCCAAAATACGTCGACTACATTGGCTCGGCCACATCGAGCGAATGGACAATAATGCTCCAGCTAAGAGGATCTTCGATTCCCAGCCGCCAGGTTCGAGACGACAAGGAAGACCGAACCTCCGTTTCAAAGACCAAGCCATCGCGGATGCCAGAGCGCTTGGTCTGGATAACTGGAAGCTACAGTGTCTCAGGCAGAGACTCTTCACAAGTCGGGAGTCCATTAAGTAAGTAATACTCATTCATAATCGTCCACCTTTCATTTTCAAACTAATTTATTAGGAGCATCAACAATTTGCAAACAAAAAACTGGGTACCCCCAATTAATTTAAGGAAATTTTAAAATGGTGTTAATATTACTGAAGGAATACTAAGTCCTCTGACCATAGGAGGATGGAATATATGCGGAAACACAAATTACCCATGTTTCATCCCCAGAAACAATTCTATTCGAAATTCTTACCGCGTCTTCACTAACCAGCTCCAAAAAATCCTTACAACACTCAATTCGCACTTTTTTTCTGAGGCGCTGTGAGCATTCGTGGAACCCATCTTGCACTGACTTTTGAAAGGTGAAGACATAAAGAATGGTGCGTATGGTACCACTGGAAAGGTTTGCATTCCCAGCTATTGTTTTATTCTTTATTCGGGTATCCTCAAGAACAAGTTTCTCGATTTGTTTAATGTTTTCTACGGTCCAGGCAGTTAGTGGTCAGCATGTGCGAGGGTCGTCTTCAATGCTCTGCCTGCCCCTTTGAGATTCACTTGACCACTTTTGAACGGTTGACAACGAAGGTGCAGAATCTCTATAAACGGCCACCATCTCTTCGTAAATTTTTTGACTTCTTCCATCAATTCCGAGCATTACGTGACGGAATTTGTTTTTGTTTCACATGTATAATCAACTTGATTCCGTAAACGTATAGCTCGTCCGCGGAAGTGGTGATTCTACCCCAGGTATTGATATAGTCCTGGGGCAGATTCCGTATAACAATAATCTTCGGGACTACCTATATAATTTTTGAAACTTTGATGACCAAAAGAAGTTTTATTCTGCCCGAATTTGTTTCACTATCGTCATTGGATTAAGGTCTCAAACTCGTTATTTGGGCTATTAGTTCCTACTTTCGGAGGTCATTACGGAACGAGTGTCCTGATCGACAGCGGCATTTCGTTAAACAAGCAATAAGAAGAAACAGTATAAAATTTGCTGTTAAACCTGTCTAAAATGATGTTGGTTTGATAAAAATTGATTGAAAAAAAGTATACAAAGATGACTCACACTATTCGAATTTGTAATTGTTTAACATATTTTTTAAATAAAAAAAAACCCTCCCATTGTGTCGCATTGTGTTTCGTACTATATCACACTTTATTCATTTATAACTGAATATATTTTGAGAACAAAAATCTGCTGATTAAATAGCAAACCGCTATTGGTGTGACTGTTCCTTGAGTCATTCCAACAAAGCCATTAAGTGTTTCATGCACGTTGTACAAGATATGTAATTATTATTCAACCGATGTAGCATTCTGTATGTATGTAGGTTTATTGTCGTATTATAAGCATTGACATTGCTTTGAAATTTTTGTCGGACATATTCACTAGCGTTTCAGTTTTATCTCGCCGTCAGTTATACTTATTCCCTGCAATAACAAGTTGTGGATATGATACCGGATATTGAATACTCATTGCATCATTAATTACAACTTTGTTCAGTTACAACATGTCCAACAATTTACATTTAGTTTTTCTTGTTCTTGTGCTTTGTCCGCTTCGGTTTAGTACTGCGAACGCAATCAATGTGCGGGTGAAACGCATAGTGGGAGGTAAGGTGGCAGCTAAACCGCCACCAGATGATCCAGTTGTGTTTACTCGAACTTATAATCGGGACGCACGCGTGGAAGGTTTTCGCAACAGAGAGACTGGAGTTTACTCTTTTCTTGGACTGCGATTCGCAGATCCTCCAACCGGTCCCAATCGGTTCACTAGACCAAAGTATCGTCGATTGGAGGGCGATATTAATGCTACAAGGCATGGACCACCCTGCCCACAGCCACACCCACGCAATCCAAACCTGGTAATTGGTAATGAGGATTGCCTAGTCCTTAATATATACACTCCACAGATGCCTGATGAAACTACAGGCCTTCCGGTGTATGTTTGGATCCATCCGGGAGCTTTCCGTTATGGTTCCGCAGCGCAGTATGATGCAGAGCCTTTAGCGCAAGGAGGGGTAATATTTGTTCCTGTCCAATACAGACTCGGTACATTGGGGATAATTGGTGATGGTACAAAAGAGTTCAATGGAAACCTTGCCATGTTTGATATGGCAGCCGCCTTGAGGTGGGTGACGGAGTATATATCGTTTTTCGGCGGAGATCCGAAGCAAATCAAAGTCATTGGTCATGGATCAGGCGCCGCAAGTGCTATGTATCTGTCAATGTCACGTATACCACGTAGTGGTTCAATTACTGGAGTAGTTGCGATGTCGGGTTCTGCATTGTCGCAATATGCGAAAGATGAGGATCCAGTCCAGTCATTGCAAGAAATTGCTCAAATAAATGATTGTCCCGCTGGAAATGAAACTGAAATTGTGACATGCCTTAGATCTGTAAGTTTTTGATGATCTTTACAAGAAAAACTCTTTAATATAAATTTAATTTAAGAGACGTATTGAGGACATTGTAGTAAAAGATTCCCAAGTGCAAACAGAACGACTTCAAGGTCGCGCAATGATTAAAGGAATAGCCGGCTGTGTTGGATTCAATCCACATGTAGAAGAACCCGATGATGGAAGAGCACTCCCCGGACTAATTACAGATCAGCCCGAAAGTTCAATTGCAAAAAGGAATTTTTCAACAATTCCGCTCCTAATCGGGGTGGCCAAACAAGAAACGGGGAACGCTATATCTTTAAATACAATCAACGACGTATGGGGATCTGCCCAAGAACTCTTAAACTCCCTTGTAGGCACATTGAATGGATTAAAATCGCTCCTGCGAGTTGACCAACTTACTGGAGCAATTACAAATCCCATTTTGCCAGGTGTGGACGGTCTTAATTTAGGCTTAAGCGATATGCTTAAAGTGCCCGATTCACTAAATCCCATACAAGTCCTATCGAAGGTATGTAATCCAAAATAATCTGTTCTTCACCCTTACCGGGAATAAAATTTCCCTGGGAATGTTTCCTATTCAGCAGTCTGATTTACATTGCTGAAAATGGAAGCATTTCCATCGGAATTTATTCGCGATAATCCTGATTGTTTGGGTATTTAAAAAAAATATTTGTAGGTTACCGAGATGACAACTGATGCACTTTTCAATTTGCCAGCCGTTTTATCGCTTAAATTGTGGGGAGAAACCGCACCAGCGTTTCTATACAGTTTCAATTACAAAGGCTCGACATCAAAAGGTATCAACTTTCTAAGGGGTCTACCAATTGTGTCTGTAGATAATCGCAAGGCAGATAACGACTTCATATCGCACGGAGACGAACTTGGATACATGTTTGACGCAAATGACATCGAGGGTAAGCCTTTGCAAGAAGCCCGTCTTACTAAAACTGAAGACTTGGAAGTCAGGCGGAGCTTGATTTCTTTATTGACAACATTCGCGAAGCCCAACAAAGACAAAAATAATGAAAATTCCATTTTCGAAAATGTGGCCGCTGGAGGCAGCAGCACAGCATTCATTAACGTGGGTAGACAGCTGGGTGTTTCGGAAGACTTTCGTGTCTGTGAACTGTTGCTTTGGGGTGCACAACTGAAACCATTGCAGTCTACCACATGCCAAGGTCTGGCAAGTACCTTAAGTTCTGTACAAAACATTTTAAGCAACGTAACCAACGGACTAACCGATGCACTAGGCTTAGGTGCCAAGCGTAATAATGGTGGGGGGCTACTTGGCTCCGGCGGATTACTAGGATAAGCCATTCTTTTTGCAAATTTTATTTTTCCAGTATTAAAAGAATGCATTTCAACAGTTATAAATATAAGAATTGGATGCTTAACCCTCTGCGGCTGACGTGCTTGAATTTTCACAATTCTACTGACGTGGTAGTATACGAGACACCATTTTGACAGGTTGTATTTTCAAAATTAGTTTTGTATTTCTAATTTTAACTATTATAGTTTAAAGATATGATTGTGCACTATTATTTTAAATTACTAATATATAAAATAAAAACGACATATGAAGGTAAACAACATTTATTGATATAACATAAATAACTTTTCAAAACTTACACATATAGAAAAAGTTAAAAAAAAAAAAAAAACATAAATATTTTTTCATTTAAATAAGCATTTCTTAAAGTTAACACTTATAGTAGTCAGACTAAAAAAAAAGAGATCCATTCATTGGTTCAATTAAAAGATATGTAGTGTCAAAATCACAATTTTTTTTGGCAGTCTTCACAAAGTGGTTTAGAGCATTGAAGACAAATTGGCTTTAAACAATCACAGCAAAAATATCTTGTCACTCTTTTTATTTTTGTTGGACAAATAGAGCATAGTTTTCTTCCACTTGATGGAATCGATTGAGTTCTTGGTGGTGGAGGGGGAAGATCTTTCCCCAAAACTCTAGAGACCGTCATCCGCAATTCTCTTGGCAATCTTTCATTGTATACGCGCCTTTTCATGTGATCTACCAATAATACTCTTGCCGTATTCAAAATAAAAGTTCCTCTTCTCATTTTACTATCACTGTCTGCACACATTTGATACAATACAAAGCTGTTTATGCCTGCCATGTCTATTAATCTTTGGAAAATTGCCATAGGCCAACGACGAGTTTTGCGCCTGCAAGAATATATTGAGCACTTCTTGTCGACTTCGTCAACTCCTCCTTTAGTGTGATTGTAATCTGCAATCATAACTGGCTTTCTTGTATCAGTATCTGTATCTTGATTGTGGTGGGAAGAAGAGATTAACAGGACAGCTTTGTTTTTGTTCGGTACATATGATAGCAATGTATAGTCTTTCGTGAAACCATAGAGGGAACTCTCCAATTCTCTATTGATGTTCGGCAAGAAGCATGGTGGTATCTCAGCTTTATTCTTCCTCAACGTACCTAAGTAAGTCAGCCCCCTTTTCAGTAATATTTCCATAAGCGGAATCGAACTGAACCAATTGTCAGCTGTAATGTTGCGGTTTGAGTTTTCGACAACTTTCACAAGTCTCAGAACAGATTGAGTTGGTATTGCCATTTTTCTTTCTTGTTCAGTTAGGCCTATTCCATTTGAATTTTTGCCGTGGTAGATGTACGCATTGTAAATGTAATATGTGCGTGCATCTACCAATAACTGGAGTTTGATACCATATTTTGCTGGTTTCTGGGGCATGTAAATAATAAATCTGCAACGACCTCTAAATAGCAGCAACATTTCATCGATGCAAAGGTATGGTCCAGGAGTATATTGAGACTGGCTGTTCGAGATGAACTTGTTGAACATATCTGATATTGGAGCAAGTCGATCTTCCTTCAGACGTTCCTCTCTGGTAGTGGCATCGTCAAATCGGAGGCAGTTGACCAAACAAGAAAAACGCCATTTGGACATTACACAGCGGAATATTTCGTGGCCAGTTCCATCGGTGGCAAATATAATGCGAAGATCAGCGTCATTACACTTTAGTACTGACGAGTAGTACATTAGACCAATAAATGCCTTCATTTCGGTGACATCTGTGTCCATAAGTTCTATCTTAGTACTATGTTTGAACTGCTTTCGATATTTATTGAGTTTTTGATTCGTAAATGTCACCAAAGATTCCAACATTGAATGGTCAAAAATTTTGGACCAAAGTTCAAAATAGCCTTCAAAATTAGGAGTGTGCAAACGGCCAGGTAATCTTATTATGTTGTGAGCCGCAGTTCGTGATGTTCTGGGGCACTCTTGTCTACTCCAAATAAATCCTTTCTTACCTTTGTATCCAGATGGCTCTTTTGAGGTTTCTTGATCCATATTTTCGGTGGTGGTGGTGGGTACTTGTGGCACTTCTGCACGTGGTTCTTGATTATCTTCCTCACCTGAAACTTCGTCGGCTTCCAAGAATTCAGTTTCTGGCTCAAAATTCGGATCCACATCTTCATCGTCAATATCACTGAACTCGTGCTCGCTTTCTTCGTCCAACCACTGTTCTATTAGCTGGTCATGACTTACAAAGGTTCCAGTCAACGTTCTTTTAGACCTAGAAGACCCTTGGTTGTTACTTGAGTGAGCCATCTAAGAAACAAACAACAAATTTAATTTAACAAAACAATTTTACTGACATGTTGCTTAGGAGACACTATGCACATATAATTATTTCACTGAGGTGGTTGTTTCTCAGACACATACCTTAACACTGACGTGGTTGACTTATAGACACCCTCCTTCACACAACAATGCACGCACACGCCACGACCGTTCGCGTTACACTAATGCAGGATCGAGCATACGACAGAAAGGTACTGAGAGCGAGAGCGTCAACATTTGAAAAATAACGACGCAATACAACTTTTTTCATATTGTGGTGTCTGTCATACTACCACGTCAGTCGCAGAGGGTTAAAGTGCTGACCAGGCTATTTTGAAATAAAATATTGTTCATTGTAGTTTCAGTAGGTATACTTACCACGCCACTCAAATATACAAGTGTTTTTCATTGAATACGTGTCTACGGTTAGTTGGAATTTTAGAGAGAGTTCCAAATTTCATCACAT
Organism: Cheilosia impressa; assembly: GCA_948293265.1. Classification (NCBI taxonomy): domain Eukaryota; kingdom Metazoa; phylum Arthropoda; class Insecta; order Diptera; family Syrphidae; genus Cheilosia; species Cheilosia impressa. The sequence continues at coordinate 49,572,961 of OX411881.1, read as the reverse complement.
TTTCGTACACCCGACCCAATTAAACAGAAGCAATGCACTCAAATTTACAACTATCAAATTTAATTGTATCTTTTCAATAGGTATTAAATAAAATATGATCAGATCATTGTATAAATTTTAATGTGTACACAAAAAACCATGTGCATTTCAGACGCACACACACACACGTGTATACATATACCATTAAATAAAATGTTTAATCTATTATGTGAATTATATATTTATTATTTTGTTTGTTTGTTTTTATAACTTAATGAGCGCGGACTTTTAATGATTTGTTTACAGGATTACGTATGCATTTAACTGTAAGTGTTTATGGAGAAATAATACGTTCAAAAAAGAAAGGAAAAACACAACAGCAACATTTAATTCAGAGACAAATTATGTAAAACTAATGTGTAAGATATTGTCCGCCTATTCAGAAGAATATTATGACGTGCATTGCAAAGGGCAAAATCACGTTGTTGCATTATTGTTTTCGGTGTTGTTCTCGTGGAAATTGGCTCCGTTGACAATGAAAGATGTACCTAGCCCGTAAAGGTGGCCGCAGTACTTAGCGTTGTCAATGTTATCCTCGAAAAACATCTACAGAAATAGAAAACAAAAAAAAATATACAAATTGCATGTTGATTTCGTTAAAAAAAAAATAACTCTTTGGGATGAGGGAAGAGGTTTCTTTCGATGATTAAAGGACTTTTGCATTACAAGGGTTAGTATGTAAATCAAATTAAAAAACAAAATAATTTATTTCATTTTGTTTCATTTAATGAGCAGTAAAATCCATTTAAAAAATGCTATAAATGTAGTAAATAATAATGACAAAAGAGCAACAAGTGAGAAACTTTAAATGTCAAAGTTCACCAATAATATGAATGTATTAACAATAAAATAAAATAACGTTAAAAACGAATCCAATGGTAAAATTAACATGAGGAGAAAAAGGGAATAATATAATAATATTCAGAACGTTAGTATGAAAAATGAAAATGAAATGTGATGGTCCCATTATGCGTCGAAAACAATCGAATTGAATTCGATCGCATGCTCTAAGTATGGTGGAGTGAGTTCAATATGAAATTTGTTATCATTTGATGATAATTTTTGTACCTCACGCATTTTAAAGAAAGCCATTCCAGTTAAAAGCGCATCGGAGCCAGCCTGATGCTGTGGACCGACACGGCGCAGCTCGAGTTGATCGGCCACTTCTTGCAGACCACCTTTAAGATTCTTGCAAGACTTCATTAGATATTTGATGTCGTAGATATTGGGGAAGTATAGACGAAGGAGCTCGAAAAACTCGCCCTCATCAGCAGGTAGATTCTGATCGGTCAATAACTTTAGCAAATATCCAAAGTCATAGCCAGAATGAAAACAGAGCCACTTGATGTTGTCCACCAAAACAATTCCCGACGACATAAGTAGTTCAGCAAAGTCCAATGGGTCAATGCCGTCTTCCTCGTGCTTTTTAAATTGAATTCCAGAATTCTGCAAAAGGTCAATAGAATCTTGTGCATACATATCTTCTCTGCAAGGTAAAACAATTAAGGATTTCAAATCAGTTGTAGGTTCAGGTGTCTTACGAAAGATTGAATTTAAAGTTAAATTGCCACGTCGAGTATCCTGGTGGGGTTTTTCCTTCATCGTCCATAAAAGTCAAGCCCAATTGAATGATGCGAAGCAAATCAACGTTGCACCTGAGAAGCTGATAGTGATAATCAGCCGTCGATCGAAATTCGCCCACTGGACGGGCCACAACTCCTGGAAACTCGGTGTCCATGGCCACATAGTGGTACTTTTGAACTACTTTTCGTATGGTACGAAACTCATCCTCCAGATTATGCTTCCAAACGTCTCGGATTCCGCATTCTTCGTTACTTGGTATACTGATCGAATGCGACGAGTGCCCACCGCCACCACTTATTGCTGAAGGCATTGCCTATAATAAAGATTATAGAAGGTATAGTTGTAATGATTCAGGAAAGGACTGTCACACTAAAGTAGGTACCTAGGTGGCTCAAAATTTCGTGCAAAGGAATTCAATGATTTTGTTCAACATAATTCACAGTATGTGTTTGTGCTTTTTCGGAAATGTGGAAATTAATTTTCTTAACAAAAAAATTGGAAGAGGAATTGATGGTTAATATCAATTAAAACAAAAAATAAGAAAAAACCAAGTAAATAAAAAACAACATACCCAAAAAAATCATATTCGAGAAAACAACAGAAACGTGAAAATAATCTTGTATGTGGTATCGTAAAGGGAATTGAAATTGCAACTGCGATCGTAGAACAAGAAATCAAGAACAATATACTTATTTTACTTACATCAGTTGTTGAATTAGTGGTTACTTCACTGGCTTCAGCCACGGTGCTTTCAGCCGATGTGTAGTCAGAATTTCTTTACAGAAAATCAGCACGCAATCAATAGAATTATTAAAGTGAATTTTTTGTTTGTACAAACTTCTCAAGAGGAGAAGTTTGATTGAGTCGGAGGGAGGAAGCAACGTTCTAATGGTATATGCACTTGAAGGACCTAAATTTTTCCAAATTTCCAGTTTGCGATTTGACTGCAGATATTTTGCTATCAATTCATTGGGAGTTTAAGATCTATAGTTGTGTCAAGAAATTGCAAAATGCAACATTTTAATGTCACGAAGAGAAGAGTTGTGATAAATTCATTTAGCATACGAAATAAAATGCAATACAATTCTTTTTCGGCTGTACTTACCCATTTCATAGTTGTGAAGGTTTTGTCAAGTTGTGTTTAATTTGCTATTTTCTTTTAGCTTTATAATTTTTAACGTGATTTACTTCTAAAAAGGTACAAACAAAATTATGGCCTGCCTATCCATGGAACAAATATTTTGCCTTGACGCCACAAAAAATTTCCGAAATTGTTCTTTTGCGATTGGCTCGTTTTTTTTTTTTTTTTTTGTGTTGACTGCGGCGAAATGGTATGTCAAAATATCGACTTTGGCAACTACAGGAATTCAGCATACCGGCCTGTCATTGTGGCCGTGTTTCTAATTTATAGAACTAAATGTGTGTTTGATTGGGCTTCTTGAGCAGTACGTTCGGTTTCTCAAGTTAGTATTAGGCTTGTTTTTTTAGCTTTGATCTCAGCAAAGCAAAGAGTATATTTTTTACAACAAGTACGGTGAGGCTCGAAGTGCAAAGTAGAGCGAAGTTGTTGTGATTGCATGCTAAAAATCCCACTTTACTTTGCTTTGCTGAGTTCGAAGCTAAGAAAAAACACGCATATAGGGTAGTTCGCGACAACGTCAGTGTCAAATGAGAAGAAGAAAAATCCAAGTGACAGCTAAAAAACTTGTAGGAAAACAAAACGGATTTTGTATGGATGTAGTCTACTTATGTTGAAAAATTACTGAAAAGTGCATAAAAAAGTGCAAAAAACAAGATAAAAGCATTGTTAAACTAAAAAAATTTGTTTATTAAACGTATTTGGTAACAACTGAGAAGTTAAAGTAATGACAATTGTGCGCTTTTCAACAATATTTGAACAAAACACTACTCTGGCCATTATAAACCAGCTTTGTTATCCTACAAGTTTTTTTGACGTTTGAGCAAAAAAGATAGCCCATCTGTGAAAGGATGGGCTTCGCGAAACACTCTATTGACGTCGCGGATTCCATTTCTATAGCTAAGATTATACTATGCCAATTATGCATATGAATATCAATAGGAAAATGACCGCATTAGCTGTCAAATGACCAAAATGTTAGGGTTATCAAAACTGTATATTAGACTATATGACCAAAATTACGAATATGGTCATATTTGCCTTGATGGTCATTTAAGGCATTTGTTATTTATTATCAAATATTGTAGTGAGGTAATGTGTAAAGGAAAACAAAGCAAAAAGTTGAAACTGGAAATATTTATTTATTTACAAAAATTTACAAATAGATAGCAAACAATTTCTACACAAACAAAATTTCACAACAGGAAAAAAGTATTTATTAACACAATTACTGGAAAAAGACAAGACCATTTATTAAACTTAAACAAATTACAAAGAAAGGCGCAATTAAATAATTTACACAATGATAGATTGAATAATCCACAAAAAAAGAGAACGGAAATGAAAATAAATCACAATTCCACGAACTCAAACACCGATGACAACAAAATAATTCGTGTTCTATCAAAAATGCCAGCAATACCATAACGAAATTTCAAAAAAGTGCATATGGGCATAAAGGGCTTATGCCGGCATTCGTCCTTATTGTCCGATTACACTATATGCTATTTGCGCATTTTTATCTGTCAAAATCAGCCTGGTCATATGTGGCATTTAGGTCATTAGAGCATATGAGATATGCCCATTACATTGTACAACCATATTTTGACAGGAGAACTGCCAGAAATTGACATTTTATGACCACTTGGCATACAGTCTAATCTAACCTTATCTTTAAAGGTTACTACGCTGTTCGAGCTAAATTTCTCTCAAAGCAAATTTCTCTCCAAAATTTAGCTGAGCTAAATTTAAGCGGATCCTTTAGCCGAGTGGTACACAGCTCGAGCTCAATAATCTGTCAAAATTTAGCGTGCCCATTTAATGGGTTAAACTAAATTTTGACAGATAGTTGTGCTCTGTTGTACCTAAGTAAGTTATTTTCAAAGAACAGCTGTTTTCTGTGACATTTATCAACGGCTGGATTTTAGCTAATATTTGGAGAGAAAAGTTGGAAAGCAGATAAAATTTAGTTTCGGTCGAGCAGCGTACTAAGCTTAACCTCACAATTTATCTAATAAAACCGCTCTCTGAGTAGGTTTTTGGGGTGGAGGGGATTCGGGTGGGTGCCCTTTATGACGTCAATAGTAACAATATTAATCAGTGTTAAGAAAAATTTAACGAAAACGAAAACGTAAACAAACTCCACTCGTTGTCAAACTCAAACGCACTTGTATTGGTATTCTTTTCTGTGTGCCTTAATTTTGTGCGGTTTTTCTCGGAATGGTTGTTGCGGGAAGGGTTCGCGCATGGGTTACGTAAACTTACAATTTTCGCACTATATTTAACAAGCATTGGCTCTTTAAACACTATATTAGAGTTTGAAATAGGCATTCGCGTTACATTTTAAACATATTTATTTGAAAATCACACTTTTTGGAAAATTTGGGAAGTGCCAAAATAGCTGAAAAAAGGGAAAAAGTAGCAACAAAATGTATCAGATTCTTCGAATAAAGTACCAAACTGTAGCACCATGCTGTTACAGTTGTTATCTTCCATCACTCTTCTCGCAACCCAAATCAAATATAATGGAATATAGAGATGGATAACTTTCCAGTGGAAAGTGACTTTTTTTAGAATCGTCGTTAGGGATTAGGTATAAAGAAATGAATACTTTATTAGGATTGTTAATAAAAATAAAGCAAAAGTCTATTTACTTATTAATAACCTACTTTAAATATTGCTGGTAATTAATATATTTCCAATTTTTGAGTCAGGACTATATTATTTTCAATTCTGCAATGACTTATAGTGTCATCTGTTTTTTCCTTCCTTGACGTGTAGGGAATTGAGTTTTAAGCTTAGTACGCTGCTCGAACTAAACTAATAAATTGTATCTGGTCTGCAACTTTTCTCTCCAAACATCAGCTAAAGTTCTAGCTAAATTTTGACAAATTGATATTGACAAATATTTATCTTTTGGTAACATTTTTTCCCGTTTGTAGTTAAAAATGAGTGAACTAAATTCTGATTTTGGGTTTGTATATTGCAAATAGTTGATAAAAGTGTTCGCAATATATATGATGAGTTTGAAAATGAAATGACAGCAAAACTCAGCACTGAATTCTTGCCCCCGCAAATTAACTGGGGTCAGTTCAGGGCACGACTAGAGTGCCCTAGAAGCCATGTCAAACACAGGTTTTCAGTACCAGGGCGAGTTCAGTGCTATATCGAACGCATTAGGGCTAACCCAGTGCGCAGTAGTGCGCACTAGGGCCCATGTCAAACAAACCTATAGAGTACGCCGTGGATAAGTGTCACAGAAACTTCATTCAAAAATTTAATTCTCTCTAATTTCAACTATTTTTGATTCTAGGTACTTCTCGTCCATGTAATAATTAAAAAAGCTCATCCTTGCATACTTCTCCGCAACACAACAACAAATACACAATGATCTGTCATAATTTAGCTTGAGAAAATGTGCCGACCCATTAAATGGGCACGCTAAATTTTGACACAAACATGAAGTACATTCTGAAACAAAAGTTTGATTATTTAGCTCGAGCTGCGTACCACTCAGCTAAATGGGTTCGCTTAACTTTAGCTCAGCTAAATTTTGAAGAGAATTTTGTATGGGAGCGAAAATTTAGCTCGAGCAGCGTACTAAGCTTTACGTTTGAATAATGATCTATCTCAAATTTGACAAATTTTGAGTTACTACAGTATTGTATTATCAGTGGGATTTATAGAATCCGCCTATACGTGAACCCTTTCCGCAACCGACATTAGTAGTGGTTTTTTGAGCAACGATATCTACACGCAATTACAACAACGTAGAGATCGAAGTTTAAAAAAACAGCCCTATTGTCTGAAAAACCGTACAAAATCAAGGCACACATAATACGAACTATAAAAGGTCTTTAATGGTCGACGTCTTTTATGATTCGTAACAGAAAGTTTGCAATAGAATAACAGACTTGACAGCTGACACTCTTGTGTGCTATATATTTCGATATTTGGACAAGATGCCGCCTAACAAATTGAAATATCTGAATTTTTTCATATCTTGTTCCGAGGTATTTGCAGATTTTAAAAACATAAATCCTATGGGAAAACCACTAAGAGTGATTCCGATGCAATGATGACTGCCGTTTGATTATGTTACCCACCTAACAAAGGACATATTGCTGAATTTACTTAAGAATTTTAGTTCTCAATATGACGTTTGTGTTAACTCTTTATAGTTTTTTGTTGCTTCCCATATTTTTGTAGTACCTATTTCTATCTACGTATCCCAAATAATTTCCTCTGAAATAAAACTAAAACCTAATTACCCGATGACTTGTTCTTTTTCATCTGTAGGCAAGACACTGAACGTAGTCGTTTTTGTACAGTGGTTCACAATTTGATTTATTATATGTATACGGTATACACATGCCCCAGTTGCCACTTGACTTAATAACATAGGCATGAGTTTAGACAACAGAGCCGATGAAATGTGTTTGGTAAGGACAGAGGCAAAATAGTATAGGTCACAACACCACAGTCCAGACCAACCACATAGGAATATGCTTATGCATCCACCATTCCAGAGAGAGAAGTGGCATTTGCTTCGAATCTATCTAGCCTTTAGCGTGCCAGTACAAAATACCTACAACAGTCCACCACAATAGGTACTAGGTAGTTCATATTTAGAATCTCTTTAAATTCAAAATGCATTTGAAACACTGCGCACAATCGAAATTATCTGTTATATTTGTTAAGAGAAAATGTTTCTCCAAGTCTCTGTGATATTTTTTTTATTCACTACAAGAATATACAAAAATAGCACAAAAGAGTTAAGCGAAGAAACAACTAAATTTGACAAAAAATCCATAGGTATTCGAGGGGATTTGACTGCAGAAGAGCTTTGTGAATGGATACATTGAATAACTTCTACCAAAAACAGTTTTTTCCAAGTATTCTAGCAATACGGGCGGGTGCTTTTATTTCCTTCGCACTTTTCCTTTTTTTTTTAAATAATCAAAATGTAAAAATTCGTATCGTTATATTGTTTTAAGTATAAGCAATTATTTGTGATATCAAGCAACAAGGCCTCGGCTATAATTTTTTTATGTATCTATCACGACAGAGTCAACCGAAATGCAAATAATATAGGCCATGGTCAGGTATGGCGACATATATTTTTTAATGCGAAAGTAAATAGGCCAAGTTAATTGTAAAATTAGTGCAAAAATGCAAGAATAATGCCACGCTTATCACTAAGAATTTTAAAGTAAGTTAAAAAGTAAAGAACAATGGCGGTATGATACAAACATATATTAGGCATAGTATTAGTTTGCATACTGAAAGACACTATGTGATATCCTTGTCAACATTAAGCTTAAAATGTTCAGATGATGTTTGTAGATACGTGTGAGAATGCTTGACATTTTACCGGTTTCGTATTGTTGTTAACTAAGTAGTCTTGCATACTTTATTAACAATCCCAGCTGACTTAAGGCATTGTCATAAAGGCCTTTTTTCTTCTCCACAAGTAACATTTTAGAGCTGTTCGGTCAGAGAAGTATTTGTGAGTTACGATACAGTGAAGCGAAATATTACACGCTTGCTTAACCCTACTAAAGATTTAAAAGCATATTTCTTATAACTTTCAACACATAAAGGGTGGCTCCAATTGGGATTCGGTGTGCTTTGAGCAGAGGACTTTAAATATTGCATTATAATATTGTGGGCCAATATGCGGAGGATTGAACTGTTCCCATGACTAAAACACAATTTAAACACACGAATTGTTCGCCAAAAAAGCGAACTAATGGTTTCCTTAACTTTAGTTAAAATTAAACCCAAATTAGTTAAATTTCGTAAATAGTTACTAGCTCATAAAAAAGCAACTTCTTATTGATGGCCGCATTTTTTTATGGTTTTAAATGTTACCTCCTAACTTCGATATAATAGTAGGTCCCTATAGCTTACCAGTACCTAACTTAAAGGTTCAAGGAAGCAATCTCTTTTCACATGCGATATTCTTATAGAAAATAAAGCGATTGTGAATTACTTAAATTTAAAGTCGAAACTAAAAATGTTTATCTAATTGCGCCGTACTAATAACAAATTTTAGACTCGACTTTAAATTTACTGAAGCTCACAATTGCGAAATTCGTATGGAAAATATTGCCACTGTGAACTACTTAAATTTAGAGTCGAAAATAAAAATGTTTATTAGTAAGGCCCATTGATTTTGTAGTTATATATCATATTGGGCCTTGCCAATTAACCAATTAACCTTTTTTCATTTTCTACTCTAACTTTTAATGGTTCACAGTGGCTATATATTGATTACAAATTTTGCAATTGAGAGCTTCCGTAAATTTAAAGTCGACACTAAAATTTGTTAGTACTACGGCGCAATCTCTTTTCAATGGGCCTTAGCAATAAACGATACTAGTTTCGACTTTAAATTTACAAAAGCTCACAATTCAAAATATTTGTATGAAAAAATAACCACTGTGAACTACGAAAATTTAGAGTCGAGACTAAAATGTTTATTGCTAAGGTCCAATGCGCCATATAGAAAATATAGATTGTGAATTACTTAAATTTAAAGTTGGAACTAAAAATGTTTATCCGGTTGATTAAGTTATATATATTGCGGGATACTTATAATCATATATGAGTTTTAAGTTTTGACTCTAAATTTTAGTAGTTCACAGTGGTTTTTTTTGCATACAAATTTCGCGATTGTGAGCTTAAATTTAAAGTCAAAACTAAAATTAGCATTTATTGTCCGGGCTAGATTTTACGAACCCATTGTGACCTACAAAATATTTTTATATGTGTGAAGACTACAAATGAACATTAGTAAGGCCTAATGGATATAAATAAATTAACCAAATAGGGTTGTTTAGAATACAATTTAAATTATACAATTAATTATTTGATAATACGTAAGAAATAAATAAAATCAGAAATTAAAAAAGAAACACACACTAACTAAATTGTGAGCACCATCATGTTGGGGAACTGTGTTTGTTTTCGTCGCAACAAGCGTCGTAGTTCAAGCTTCGAGGATTCATCATCATGTCGGTCATCGGAAATTGAGAGGGGCGGTGGTGATGACTCTACATTAAGGCCAAATAGTTCCAGTTTGCTAAAATTATTACACTCAAAGGGTTGGTACAGACAATGGCGCAAACCGGGACGTGGTATGAGCATGACGAAAATTGAGCGAAGTGAGTATAATTGTTATCCTTAAATAAAAGAATATTTCTACCTTTGTTAAAAAAAATTACTGCAGTTCGTTTCAGATATTAGAAATTTTTTAGTTAGTCAGAAGTTAAATATTTTTTACACAAATAAATATAATATTAATGCCAACGTAACGTATGCGAAACGTAGGTTAGTGTGTTGCACTACTAAGCGAGGGGTTTCAGGTTCGAATCCCAAAAAAAAAAAAATTCTAACTTAAGGTTTTTTCCATTGCGCCACCTCACTGTCATGAAAGAGCTTCTCAATTAGCCGTTTGGACTCGGTAAAAAATTGTAGATCCCTTCCATTCGTCCCAAAAATGAAAAACTCACACAAAACGAATGGTTGTGAGAAGCTAGGCCTAGGGTCACTACAGACCTGTTGCGCCAACTATTTATTTATTTATTAATGCCAACGCACGTTAAAAACATCAGTTTTGGAATAAACAACCCGAAAGGATTTTTTTAGGACAATATTAGATATTTTGGCAAATATTCCCATCTCAAGTGGTTTGGTGGTGGAAATAAATTTAGCTGTTCATTTTATTTGTTCGATGGCTAAACCTGGATCCGCAGGTCCTTATTTTTCTCTCTCCAGTGGCTTAGTGGTTAGCGTGCTACTCAAGTTCGACCCCAGGAAAAACATGAAATACATCTTGAGCCTTTTTCCTCTGTGCCATTTCTTGCATATTTATGAGAAACATTTAAGAACACAACTCACAACTACCAGGAAGGAGCTTCTCAATAAGAGAGAAGTTTCTCAAGTTCGGATCGGACTCGAAATAAAATTGTTCTAAATGTGTTCTTCTAGAGAAGCTAGAGTACCCAAACAAATAATAAACAAATTCCCACTGGAAGGCCATGCACTCATGCAGTATTTGCATTTCATTATTGCTACGGGTCAAAGTAAATATGCGACCATCTAGAGAAAGTAAAATAGGTATTATTGATTAATTTCAACAGGATTTGAAGAGAAGTATAGGAAGTTTTGTACGTACAAAAACTTCACGTAGGTTCCTTTGTGCTATGTTCAGGAAAAGATATCGGATATTAATTTGTATACAAAGTACTATAACAACAAATTGAACAAATGTTAGCTCTTTATTTTCAATAAGTAAAAAAAAGCTATTAAGCGATCCTAGCATAGGTGTACACAATATACATACATATATAAACATTTAAACTTAATTACAACGTGCTTCACTCGGCAAACGTGAACAAATTTGTACACTCTGATAGAAAAGGAGGGTGTCGTGTGTCGTGTGTCGATGCTCGTCATAAAACTTTGGGGGTTGCTGCTGGTGTTTAGAAAATTGGAAAACTGGAAGGGTGGCTAAAGCATGCACTGTAAAATGCCAAAACCTTCTACAGAAAAGATAATTGATTTACAAACACCACCAAGCCACCTCTCACACCAGGGGTGCCAATGCCAATGCTCTTTTTAGATAAATAGATTTTATACAGTAAACTGTACATATCCATCTATAAACACATAGAACCACATTGTACAATAGCATGACTGTGCATCAGCGTGTTATACATTAAAAAAAAAGAGCTTCACGTTATCCTCCAGACAGAATGCCTTAAAATAATGGATATGCCAACTCCTTGTCTATATCGCCTCAAAATAAATTGACCAGCATTTTATTTGCTTACTTTGGTATCCCTTGCTCATACTGTCATTTTGCAATGTCACCATGCAGCTTTGTCAATTCGAACATAACGTTATGCCCCGTACTCGCTACTCATCCGATGATTCACATATAAATGCATTTTTTATGAGGGTAGAAACAGAAAGTGGTCAACTGGAAAATAGTATTACAAAGGAAAACTATTACATTATCAGTTTGAATATGGCCCTCGTTGTCTGAACATCGACCAAAGAAAAGTTTTAACAGAAAGAAAGTACTTAAAATATATAGTACACCTACAGTTTTTAATTTGTATCAAAAAGTTTTAGTTAGTACCAAAGGTAGAGAACATGAAATAGAACATTCCGTAAATTGCTCAGTGCGTGCCCTAATAGTTTAATGGATCCTCAGTGCAGCATTATATCAAAGTTTAAAACAAATTTAAAAATGATGGGTTGCTTACCAATAAAGCATGAAAAACCAGCTGCAGCTAAAAGTAATTCATACACGAATATCACATTTAAATGATTTTTTTTCTTCCGAATACAATTAATGCAATTAAATATTAAATAATTTAAATTACAGCTATGAAAGCTGCTTTGCTCATTCAGCGTTGGTATCGAAGATATTTGGCAAGAATGGAAGTTCGTCGCAGATATACGTGGACTATTTTCCAGAGCATTGAATATGCTGGCGAACAGGACCAAGTTAAGGTGAGAACACGTTCAGTTTATCACTAAATGCGTATTATGTAAAATTAATTAATTAAAAGGAAGAAACATTTGTGTGTTTTAATACGTGTTGTGCTCACAATAGAATAAGGTATTGATTAAATTAATTTATGTGGCTTCAAAAGTCAATAATCTTTCCCACCTACCCACCTTTAAGAGTTCTTAAGGAACAGATAAGTAGTTATAAAATTACGTTATAAATGTCATATAAAATACAATTTCATTCTCTATAACAAATAAATGATTTTATTTTATTTTAAAGCAAATTATTTAAATTGTCCTCTCTAAAATCGTTTATGATAACTACCGCAAGCTAATATTTACATCACCTTTTCAGTTAATGATTTTCAATTTATTTGTGGCGTAGATATATATTTATTTATTCTTTTTTCTTGTGTTATGGGCCATAGCCCCATGGGTAATATTCTCGTCTCGCTACTCTACTACGCACCTTCCATCCTTCCATAAATAAACAGAATAGGTATACCTTTTTTTACCGCTTATTACCCGACTAGACACAGGGAGGGTTGTGTTTCGCAGGTATCCTATGTCCGTTCCTACGTGACGCCTTGTAACCTAAACGGATTGACCGATTTTGAAGAGTAAGGTGTCCTTAGATTCGAATTCTTTCCCGGAGTATCATAGGCTAAAAAGTTTAAAATAATTTAAAAAACCAAAAAACCCGACTGACTTAAAGAAAGGAACCAGAAATGAACAAGACGCATTCAAGTTTACCTAACTATTTGCCAATCGGATAGTACTCATATTTTTGCTAGGCTGTTTTGATTACCAATTAGCTATATATATTTGAATGTGTCTTGTTTTAGTTCCCTTCTTTTTAGTCAGTCGAGTTTTTTGGCTATTTAAATTAATTTTTTTTATTTTCGTTCTGTTTTGCGTTTATACGTGGTCTGAAGACTGAATATCAAAGATCAGCTATCAAGCGATACCTACGAGAGCACTTCATTAAATTATGGACCTTACCAATAACCATTTTTAGTTTCGACTCTAAATTCTTGTAGTTCACAGTGGCTATACAAGGTGGGCCAAAAGAAGTCATCCGATGTTGTTTGGCTCTCATTTTTTTTTTGCTAAATGAAAAACTTCGATTATGTTTATTTGAACCTATAGAATTTTATTGGTCAAGTCGAGAAGATGATATCGGCCAAATGGGCGCCAACACAATTGGTTGCTCGTTTTATGGCCATTTTGTTGCGTATACTTTGGTTGCATTGGATCAGAGCTGCCATGCTAGTTCTCTCATTTAGCTCGTCTGAGGGCGTCGGACTTGACCCTTTGTCTAGCAACAAAAATATCATGCCAGTCTTCGCGCCTAGGTGACATTGACGCTGCGAGAAATATTTCTTACCCTCCCTACCTTGACTAATACTCTCGCCTAAGTAGCCCCTTAAGCTGCCATCTTTCACTTCGTACTAAAAAAAATGAGAGCCACACAACATCCGATGACTTCTTTTGGCCCACCCTGTACTTTCCATACGAATTTCGCAATTGTGAGCTTCTGTAAATTTAAAGTCGAGTAGAATTTGTTATTAGTACGGTGCAATATGTAGGTATTTTGTTTAGTTTCTGCAAATTAGGTTGCATATATTAAAAATATATTCCAAATAAAATTGTAACGATTTGACAATTCTAACAGATCTTATATATAAATAGGAGAAGGAAAATAGTTAAGAACCACTTTCACTGCCTTAAACACAACATATATTCCGTGGATTTTGACAGAAATGCAATGCTGTGTTTAATTTATTTTCCAAAATTTTGTGTATTAGCCAGGTTACTTTATATTTATATATTTATTTGCAGGCTTGCATTTTAAGATACAATATCTTATAAACTAATGCAAGCTTCTGTTTTAAAACGATTTTAAGCTACTTAAAAAATTAAAAATTCAAATACGTTTTATTTAGCTTAACAAATACGTAGTTTCAAAAATTCATTCCTCTTTAATATTTTTAATTAACATTACTTTTATATAAAAAGAATAAAAAGAAAACAAATATTTGTATACATATTTTCATTAACTTCATTATATTAGGCTACATAAATAAATATTCTGCTTTGGTTTACACAACGTATAAAACAAGGAAAACAAAATATAGCCCCATTATTTATTGAAACGATAAATGTCGTCCTAGTTCTTTTTTAAAACACCCGATATCCCAATATTCGCCTAAAATTACGCGGTAGAAAGTTCCAAAAGCGACATTTACAAAAAACTGACGTTCAGAGGTTAAGCAAGAGAATCGAAATTGTGTTACGATGTACGATCTACTTGATAAGGACGGTTTCAATCTTTTGTAATCTGAACAACAAGATCAAAGTCCTATATCGGATAAGTTTGAAAGGTTGTTTATGGATTTTGCCAAGCTCGATATCTTGCCATATCTTTTCAGACCGTATATATACCTAGCAATATTATTGTATGCTACATTAAGTTTTCTCCTGCTATTGAAGTCGCAATTGCCATATATTTCACATCCATATGTCAATATAAGAATTGCAAGTCTGGTTTTCTGTGGAGTATAATATTGCGCTGCACGGAGCACTCCCGCCTCTGAATTAATGTGACTGCTCCAAGTAAGATTCCGGTTAGACACCATTCCTAAGTTCTTTGCAGTCTCAACATATTCTAGTGCAGCACCGTCGAGTATGAAAGTATGAAAGATCTACAGGCCTTTTGCAAATAATAAGACATTTGGACTTATTTGGATTTAAATAGAGACCATTGCATCGAGCATAAAGTAAAATTTTACCTATGTAAGTCATCATTTATATTATGGGCAGAATCTTCAATTAGTCCAAGAGGGCAACTTTTGTACATTTGGACATCATCTGCATTCATTTGAATAGAGGTTTCATCTACCGTTTGAGGAAGTTCATTTACGCATAGGGAAAATAAAAGCGGACCAAGAATTGAACTTTGTGGAACACCTCGAGAGGTAGGAAGGAAATTCAAAAGATTACCATTTACCATGACAGCTTGTTTTCTGCCAATTAGGTAGGTTAGGTTAAGTTGAAGTGGCTGTCGGTTAGCCGATAGACTTAGACCATACAAAGGTCCCTTGTGATAACACATGAATCTATATATCTAATTCTTCCCACTCGTTGAACCAGCTGGAGCTCCTAATAAAGCGTAGGAGATTACGAATGTCTGTGTTTTTTAGATCGTTAAGATCGCTGTAGTAGAGCTCTCCTAAATGGAGTTTTCGTCTTTGTGAGAGGGCCTAACAAGTACAGAGGAGATGATGAATGGTTTCCTCCTCTTCCTCAGGAATGCCAATTAGGTATGAATTAATCAATTTTGGGGCGGAATTCGAAAAGTTGAGCAGCATTGACAGTTTTTTACAAAGATTTTTATGGTCAACTGTGTCAAAAGCTTTGGAAAAATCCAGCACTACAAAAAATGTTACTTTTTCATCATCCAAGGCTCCTCTTATGTCATCAAAAACATTTATAAGTGCTGCGTTGTTTCCTAAAACCGGATTGCTTCAGTGATAAAATATTAGTCCTTTGAAGAAAACAATTGATCTGCTTTTGAACAATTTTTTCAAATACCTTTGATAAATATGGTAGTATTGAAATGGGCCTGAAGTCATTACTACTTGGACTTTTTGCTACAGAACAAAGAACTACCTTTGCTGTTTTCCACTGATCAGAAATGACACCTGTTGTTAGAATTGTATGTCAAAAATGTGAGTGGCAGCAATATAGGCATGGGTTAATGCCATATAATCCCACAGCTTTCGAATTTATGGCTAAAAAACTCTCCACAACGTCTGTGCTCTCTACTTTAGAGAAGCAAAAAGTATTGAACAGTTCACTTTGTAAGTAGGAATCCCTATTAATCCCTTTAGAAAGCAAAGGAAAAGGTAGAGTAACAAATTTTTGAATAACATCACGTAGATTGTTGAACAATCGCCGACCGCTCAAAAACAGGCTTAGACGATTAGAATAAAATTTGTTTTTTTGCGGATCGTATTTTCATAGTGACTAGGTAACGAAGGCTTCGACAGTTTCGTCTTTACTCATCTAGTCTGTAACATTTCCAATATTTGAAAGCTCGATTTCGTTGCGTAATGAGTTGATGAAGCTCAGATGTAAACCATGGCCGTTGTTCATATTTATGCGTTTTTGTAATTAGAGGGATGTGAGTGCTTAAAAGTGATAATACTTCACAGTTTATGAAGTTGATTTGATCATTTGTTGAAGGTAGTTAATAAACGTAGTCCCAATCGACGTTTCGAACATTAGTTCCGGTGCGGCATAGTCGATTCCCTTAAAATCTATATATTCAAACGTAATATCCGAACACTGAATATCAAAATCAAATGTCATGTAAATAAGATCATGCTTCTAAAAACCAGGCGCTGAAACCTGATCTTTAAAAGGTACCTACCTTACTAAGGTCGCTAACAAAAAACACATCCAAAAGTGTTTTCGAGTCTTCAGAAAAGTGAGCTGGAACAGTAGTATTAACTGGAAAGAGATTAAAAACTCCCATGCCGTCAACTAAATTTATTTCAAGCAGGAGGTAACTATTTAACTTAAATGGTAGAATTTCTTGGGCAAAAGACACTTTTGTTCGTTAATTTTCAGTGTTAGTTTTGCAACAATAAAAATAATTTAGGTAGTTTGACTTGATGGTACAAAGGTACCTACTTAACTAAAGGGTTTTCCAAAGAGAGGTGTTATTGTGAATGACCCGCTATTTCGGTAGCTGTCACTTTTGAAGCTTTTATTCTTTGACATTTGACAAGTAGAAACTACGCTATTACTAAAAATGGAACGATACACGCTTCAACAACGCATTGCAATTCTTAAAATTCAC
This sequence comes from Cheilosia impressa, assembly GCA_948293265.1. Lineage (NCBI taxonomy): Eukaryota > Metazoa > Arthropoda > Insecta > Diptera > Syrphidae > Cheilosia > Cheilosia impressa. Next base: position 49,555,805 of record OX411881.1, on the reverse strand, counting down.
TACAAAAATGGTGAAAATCTTGCAGTCACAGATCGCAAAACTAAAGCATTTTTTGGTCGTCGTGAAGCACCTTGTCGGACCGCAATACAGAAATGTGTGGAAAAATTCGAGCTGTTGGGACAAGTTAGTGATGTGAAGAATAAAACCCGTGCACGTCGCTCAAGAACAACTGAGAATACTGATGCTGTAGCCCAAAGTGTTGAAGAAAAGCCAGGTTTGTCCATTCCTCGCCGTTCTTTGGCATTGGGCATTCCACAAACGTCATTACACCGTATTTTGCATAAAGACTTGGGTCTTAAGGCTTATAAAGTTCAGTTAACACAAAAACTCAAGCCGGCCGATCATCAACAACGATCAACCATTGATATTTTACGGGAAAAGTTTCCTTATCGTGTTATCTCTCGACGAGGTGATCACAATTGGCCACCGAGGTCTTGTGATTTAACACCTTGCGACTTCTTCCTTTGGGGCTACGTGAAAGATAAGGTCTATGCCAACAGCCTTGCGTCGATTCAAGACCTCAAAGATAAAATTCGTGAGGCTACCGAGGATATAGGGCAGCCACTTTGCGATTTGGTTATGGAAAATTTCATGAAAAGGATATGGTCCTGTATGCGTGCTCGTGGTGGCCTTTGGCTGATGTTGTTTTTCATTATTAACGGCATAGCTTCCTCTTTATTATAAAATAAACATCTGATCATATATCTCAAAAAATTAAATTTTTTTTTGAATTCCAAAACAACACCTCTTATTGGAAAACCCTTTAGAAAGGTTTTAACATTTTTCAATAATCAAAACTAATTCTATGAATCTTTTGTTTTGGCCAAAAATACTTGAACAAGCCTTGAGTATCATTGCATTTATAGTACAATCTCTTATGTCTATATAGCTATACAATTTCTTCAACGCACTGCTAACCCATATACCAGACGCTGGTAGAGCTGCTGAGTCGCAGCCATCATCAAGGGCTTCATCGACGGGTAGGTTACTCTTTACTTAACACGCTTTACATTTTGTTTATTGTTTTTTTTTTTGTTTATTTCAGACAACCTCGATTCAAAATATTCAGACGAATCAGATGACTATGCGGAAGGGGCAGACTCTTCCGAAAAGACCTATCGTGGACCTCATTTAAAATTCCCATTGGAAAAGAAAGATGTCCACACCTTGATTGATTTATTCCGCAAGAAAAAGGTTAAAGGCTTGTAGTTAAATAAACCCTAGCTCACTGTAATTTGTTTCAGTACAATCGCTTGCATGCCAAATATGTAGCTGGCATACTAAAAGAAGCGTCAAACAGGTTAAAGCGTCTTCCGAACTTAAACCCAGCATCAACAGCTATTTCGAAGCAAGTTACCATTTGTGGTGATTTGCATGGCAAATTGGATGATCTGCTTGTAGTTTTTCACAAAGTAAGTGTCGGTAAAGTGACTCCGAGTAATTTGTATTTTAATCGGTAGTTTATCTAGAATGGGCTTCCATCCACTGAAAATCCGTACGTTTTCAATGGGGACTTTGTTGATCGTGGTAAAAAAGGACTCGAAGTGTTTCTTTTGCTTCTATCTTGTTTCCTTGTCTTCCCCGGTGCGGTTTTCCTCAACAGAGGTAATCACGAAGACACCGTCATGAATGCTAGATATGGTTTCATAAAGGAAGTGCAACAAAAGTACAAGGTATGTAGTTAATAATGGCAGCTGTGGGTATATTCACATTTATCTTGTTATAAAACGTTTATAGCATAACGCGGAAAGGCTTTTGAAGCTTATTGAAGAAGTTTACCGTTGGCTTCCATTGGGAACAATTGTAAATAATAGGGTTCTCATAGTGCACGGTGGTATATCAGATACGACAAATTTAGATCTCATTAAAAGTCTAGATCGGGGAAAGGTGAGTACATGGGCTTTGTATATTTCATAACTTTGGCATTTTTATCCACTTTTAGTATGTATCTATTCTTCGGCCTCCAATTGCCGAAGGAGGCGCTACTGGTGAGGGTATCGACAAGGTTGAATGGAAGCAGGTAAGCCAATTGCAATTTTTTGTAAAATATTTAACTAAATGGCAGCGTTCCATTGCGTGAAATTGACATTTCACTGTAGCACTTTTTGTGAAATGTCAACTATTTTTTATATGGTGGATTTTGACATGTCTAGCGGGCAATGGAACGCTGCCAATCATCGGACATTGGGGACGTTCAAGTATCTAGTTTAGTAAGACTGACAGATCTCGGTCAAACGAGCAGCTGTTTCAGTTGACGTTTATAGAGGGGTAGCCGACGAATCTAGAAATTCATGACTGAGTATACTAAGTTGACAGTTCTCATATGTGGCTGACGCAGAGATAGTGACGTTCCCGACCAATCTAGTTTTTGCGTTCAGGTTACATCTCATCCAGACCAATCTAGTCGACTTAAGATAACTAGACTTTTGAATGCGGCCATTGTCGGGCACAATGCCAAAGTGGTTGGCAATACAATACACATACTAGGGGAGAGTGGGTACGAAAGTAATATTTTTCGTATTCGCTTCCACAATTTGCAAACCGCTGAACATATCAAATTTAAACAAAATGCATGTTAATAAGTGGTCTTTTACCTACCGTACCGTAAGATAATAAATTGGTTTCCAACTATTGTTCCAGATCGGGGGTAGGCTGCTAAAATAAAGAGCGAGTCAAATGTTACAACCTACCTTCTGGGTGTATCGATTGTAACATGGTGGAAGGACGGTTGCAACACAATATAAATGTAGAAGAAAACAACAATAATGGTTAAAATTTATTTTTAATTCAATAAAATTCATTTTGACATAGGTACTTAATACATACTCGAACGCTCAGAATTTTTCAAAGCGAGCAAATATCAATATTACTAGTCTGATTCGCAGTTGCGGCATTGGAAGAAAAGCCGATTTGAATTCTCTCCCACACACCCAGTGTGAATCGACATTTTGCAGGAAATACATTGAATCCACTGTTCCTTAGGAAGAGATTCAGAATATTTGCTAAAACAATAAGCACAAACGGAATCTTCTTCCTCACTGGAACTTGTATCTTTGGGGTATTTTGTTGTTACAACCGTCCACACAAAAAATGTTACAACCGTCCAACCCTCATTTTTTCATATTTAAAATGAAATAAAAAAGAAATTAGTAATCCCATCGAAAAAAGATGAACGATAATAGGTACTATGATAATATCGCTTTAATAAAGTTAAAACTTACCTACTTTACGAAATATGACGAATAACCATTCACCAAAAACAAAACAAGTTCGCACTTGAATTTCACCTTTTTGACTATATTTGACTTGTCTTTTTTTCGGTGTACTCAGAGCATAATTGCAAGGAATTCTGCATTCAAAAATGAACGCATACAGGTCTTTGTTTTCTTAAAACGTCAGTGTTACAACCGACCCGGCGTTACTTTCGTACCCACTCTCCCCTACTACCTAATAACAAAGTTTGGTATCGACTGTAAATTTACGGAAGCTCACTAGCCACTGTGAACTACGAAAATTTAGAGTCGAAACAAACAATTTTTATTGACAAGTGATTGTTTATTTTTCTTAAATATTTTAAGCACTTATACCTAAAAAAATTACTATCAACATACAATTTACAGCTAACAAATAACCCTCTTATTAATAAACGCTGCGTAAAAGTTATCAACTCGTTATTCAGAAGTTACGTCAAATTTTTGTATGCTATCTGATGTCTACTAGCTAACTAACTTGTGCACATTTGTTTATTAATACGGGGGTAAGTAATTTCAAATTCAACGCCAACAACTTTGCCTGCAAAGATTAGGTGCAAGTGTGATGGAAATAACGTGACATTTGTCAATACGAATATCTATGTAACAGTATTTAGCTTGTAGGAAAATTAAACTTACATCGTTCGAAGTTATGAGTCCAAGTATACTCGTACCTAGCCTCTGGTGGTTAATGTACTGACTTATATAATATTTATAACCGCTCATATAAGGCTATAATGAACGTACGTAAATGTCGGTATGAGAACACCAAATAAATATTTGTATTTAATCTACCTACAAACACGTTAGCTTGAACTTGCTTATATATATATAATATGTACTTACATAAATGTTATTGCTTCAGGTATTTGACATCATGTGGAGTGATCCACAACATTTGGACGGATGTGAACCGAATAGCCTTCGAGGGGCCGGAACTTATTTTGGACCTGATGTTACGGAACAGTTTTTACAAAAGTATAAATTGTCATTCCTGGTACGCTCACATGAATGCAAATCCGATGGCCATGAACTAACCCATTCGGGTAAGGTAAGCCCAGCTAAATACATTTGTACATACATTTTACATTTGTTATTTCATTCTGAGAATGTTCATTGTTAGGTTATAACGATTTTCTCGGCTTCAAATTATTACGCCATTGGGTCGAATAAAGGTGCATACTTGAAGCTAAATCCCCAATTGGATACTCATTTTGTGCAATACACTGCAGCTGCGTCTAAAACCAGAAAGTTAACGTTTCGCCAAAGAGTCGGTCTAATAGAAAGTTCTGCTATGCAAGAGCTAGGTGCAAGACTTCGTGATAAGCGCGAAGAGTTGGAAAGAGAGTTTCAGAAAAGGGATCCCAACGGAACTGGTAATTGAAAAAGATGATTTATTAAAAAGCTGTCACAATATAAAAATTACAGTAGCTTATACTTTCATTTAATGTACCTAGTATTTTTTTTTTTTTTTTTAATTCACCGACTTCAGTAAATACATAATAATTGTGTTTTTTTGAACTTCGATCCCAGCAAAGCAAAGTAAACTAGGATTTTCAGCACGCAATTACAACAACTACGCTCTACTTGACACTTCGAGACTCGCAGTAGTTGTTGTAATTAGTGTGCTGAAAACTCTACTTTACTTTGCTTTGCTGAGATCGAAGCTCAAAAAAACACGCCTATTTTCCGATCACAAGTGAAATATTTGTTTCTAATAAAACAACAAACATTTCAATCTGACATTTTGCTAGTGTGTGTTGGTTAGTTCAGGGCAATTCTCTCAAAATATTCCGGACGCTTCTTTCGTGTTAAGAATTGACCTGGAAGTGCACTTTTTTGAATGAAACATAGAAAACGTAGAAAGAGCACTTCTAGATTTGATCTTTTCATAGAAAGGGCACTTCTTTTCTTCAATCGAAAACGCCATTACAGTGTCAAAATTAAGCGAACATTAAGCGAAGTGGTGGAGAGAAACATTGAAGAGGCGCTTAATTTTAGCTTTTCTGGAACAGCATACTAGGCTTTAGCAAAGAGAATTAGTAGGCGTGTTTTTTGAGTTTCGATCTCAGCAAAGTAAAGTACGATTCTTAGCACGCGATAACAACAACTCTACTGTGAGTCTCGAAGTTTTAAGTAGATCGTAGTTGTTGTAATTGCGTGTTGAGATCGGGCCTAGTGTCTACTACATTAATTTCATTGAGGTGTTAAAAAGAATTTTATTTTTAATTGGTTTTTATTTCGATTGGCAGTAGCTCCTATTTACTTATTTTTTATTTTCGCTTTTTAAATAATATAGTGTTTCTTTTTTAAATCATGTAAAGTGAGAGCATTGAATCCATAATTAATTTTGAATTTATTTTAGGTAAACTGAGCGTAAGCAAATGGTGTGAAGCTATGGAAGAAGCCACTCATTTGGGGTTGCCATGGAGGTTGTTACGCGAAAAACTTGCACCCCAAACAGTAGATACTGGTTCAGCAAATATCTCAGGACAATCTTCTGTAACGGAAATTTATTTCAGAAATACTCTTGAATTGTTAGATACTGACATTGTCGTAAGTTAACTTATTTTTGAACAAGTGGTTTTACTTTGGACGATAACAATACTTGAGAAATTGTACCGAAACCTGTTCTGGTTCCTCCTATATTCGAATTCTTGTCTGACATTAGGAGTGTTTTTTAAGCATCTATCTCAGCAAAGTAAGGCAAATTAGAATCTTCAGTCCTACTAGACGAAAATCGCACTAGGTATTTATTTCAAGTGGAAGTGACTTGACAGCAGTAGCTTACGTTGGAACCTTTCTGTGTGTGGAGATTACTACTTACTTACTCAGCGGGTTCCCGACCCATGAAGAGTCCTGAGACACTGCAGCCTTTAATCCTCTGCTTACAGTGATCCAGACCAAGCGCTTTGGGATCCGCTATGGCTTGGTCTTTAAAACGGAGGTTCGATCTTCCTTGTCGTCTTGAACCAGGGGGCTGGGATTTGGAGATCCTTTTAGCTGGGGCCTTATTGTCCATTCGCTCAATGTAGTATTTTGGGTTCTTGGACATCTTGGTACAGCTCATAGAGTTCGCGGTTTTATCTTCTCCTCCATTCGTCCTCCTCGCACATAGAACTAAAATTCCGGCGAAGAAATTTTCTTTCGAAAGAGGCTATAGTACTAGCTCTACTTTCCTCCTTATCACCAGCACTTGGCGCTCTAAATCAGTACTAGTAGGATAAGGGTTTGGTAAAGAATTTCGCTCTTCGAGTTAGAAGTTTTGAACCCAATTGGTTTTTTTTCGCCGGATCTCCACTAGGGTGGCATTCGTAAAGTTCATGTTTTCTCCGAGGTAGGTTAACTCCTTTACTACCTCCAAATTGATTGTTGCTATCAATAGCTACGTTTTCTCCTAGGTGGAAACATTAATAGCATAAACTTAATCTTGTCCTCATTTACTTCAAGGCCAACAGATTTCACTTGTTCTGCAATTGCTGTGAAAGCTTCTATATTGGACCGCTGTGAGCGAACACCGATGTCGATATCGGAAATAACTATAGTAACTGCAAACTAAAGGGTTTTCCAATGAGAGGTGTTATTGTGAATGACCCGCTATTTTGGTAGCTGTCACTTTTGAAGCTTTTATTCTTTGACATTTGACAAGTAGAAACTACGCCATTACTAAAAATGGAACGATACGCGCTTCAACAACGCATTGAAATTATTAAAATTCACTACAAAAATGGTGAATAAACTTTGTGTCTTTGATTATTGGGTCCTTGAAATGCATGAAAATGATCCGGAATTCCATTGAAAAATCATCTTGACTGACGGGGCCCATTTCCACCTCGGTGGCTACGTCAACAAGCAAATTTGTCGCATCTGGGGCTCGGAAAACCCAAGAGAAGCCTCTCCATCCTCAACGTGAGGCTATTGAGGACATGGGGCAGCCACTATGCGATTTGGTTATGGAAAATTTCATGAAAAGGATATGGTCCTGTATGCGTGCTCGTGGTGGCCATTTGGCTGATGTTGTTTCTCATTCTTAACGGCATACTTTCCTCTTTATTATAAAATAAACATCCGATCATTTATCTCAAAAAATGGCATTTCTCTTTGAATACCAAAATAACACCTCTTATTGGAAAACCCATTTATTTCAGTTTTTTTTATGTGCATTCGTCTAGTTGACTTGACCTTGCCGAGAGGGGTGTTAAAAAAACACGCCCATTAACTCAATGCTATTATAACAAGCAAGGCATACACTTCACATTTAAATGTTTCGTCTAAAATCAAAATCGAATCAGTCATAAACAGGTTAGTTATTGTATGCATTTGGAACTGTATTTAGAAAAGTGCCCAAGCCGGAAGCACATCTGTAGCTGATTCTTTATATAAAAACAAGAGCAGCCTTGAAACAATTTTTCGAATTTTGGATAAGGACAACTCTGGTAAGACATCACAATTCAAAACTGGGAATAGTCATTGCTTACAACTTCATATCACAGGATACATTTCATTGGAAGAATTTGGAGAAGCTTGTGATCTACTGGAAAGACATTTAACTGCAACCGATTCCCGAGAACAATTGCTAGAAATGTGCAAAATGATGGACATCAATAAAGATGGCTCTGTGGATTTAAATGAATTTCTAGAAGCATTCAGATTATGTGAACAGGCACGTCGAGGCGAGGTCCCAAGTTCAATAAACTCACCAAGTGGAGGAAAGGCGACAAATGGTGTAATATTTAGCGCTGGAGTCGGAAGTAAGATTTTAACAATAAATTTCCTATTACAGTGATCAAGCTTCTGCTTTACAAAGTCATTCACTTCCTGCATTTCGTAATGCCAACTTTTTAAATAAAAAAAAAGCTTAATTATATTTTTAAAAATGTGATTTAACCACAAATTCACACTTTGTTCCAATTGCATTATACAGATAATTACGTATATTCGTCCATTGATCTCACATTGATCGTTGCGTCGTAGGCAAACTGTGAAAAATTAAACCTGTTCTGCATTATTATGCTGGTCCATTTTATTTTTATTCTTATATTTACCCCCGCATTAACAAACATGTGTTGCACAAGTTAGCTAGCTAGTAGACTTCAGATAGCATACAAAAATTTGACGGAACTTCAGAATAACGAGTTGATAACTTTTACGCAGCGTTTATTAATAAGGGGGTTACATTTTAGCTTTAAACTGCATTTACACCATCACGGACGCGCATTTTTGCACGAGACGTGACTGAAGATCCGTTTTTCCGCAGTCAATGCTAGTAAAGGAGTAAGAATGAGATCACAAATCAGACGCCTAAAGTGTCATGGATGTGCTACCCATAATTATAGATACGTTGAACGGAAATAAACACAATTTCCGGGAAATATTATTTCTGTAAACACTTGAAAATATTTCTATTTCTGATTTAAATCATGTGAAATGCGAACGGTCTTAAGTTTCAGTAAATTTAACCAAAAATGCATCAATCAGTTCTACGAAATTAATAAATAGTTTTCCGTTCATCACTTAAGGAAGGCATTTTGTTTTATAGGAAAGCGAAATTTCGTAAGCCATCGCTATAAAAATATCAACATGCATAGCTTTCCCATAAATCCTACAACATAAACTAGAATGGCGACAAAAAACGTCTTACGTCTCACCGTGTAAATGCGGCATAATTCTAGTTGTTCTATATGTATTTAAAATATCTAAAATAAGTAAAACATCTCAATACCTTGTTTTACCTAAGTGAAAAAAGAAATATTTAACATTTTGGGAGTGCAATGTTTTATTTATTTGTCAATGGAAAAAAATGGTCAGTTTTTTTGTAGCTTTTTATTGCATTTATTTGTGAATCGTATTTCAGCATTTATACATAACTTTTATAAAAGAAGTAAATTCCACAGATGGTGACAAATTTCGAGGTACAAACTACAGCTTAGAAGATGATGATGGTGACATTGATCCAGCCGATCATGACTCAAAGATACTCGTCCCGAAGACTAAGCAAAAAGAAGTACTGCCTAAAAGCAAAACTCGTGCCGATTAAAAAATTTTATTATATTTGGTCCTATACTATTACATTTAAGATTTTTTTTTTTTTTAATTTTTAACATGGTCTGTAATATATTTAAACGTTTTTCTATTATATCATAGCTTATTTTGTTCAAACTTTAAAGTGTGTGTTAACACAAATTCAAAATTAATACAAAAGACTGTGTTATTGTTGCTACTTACCTTTACGTTGCCTATCCGTCCATATAGGCATTGATTTTTATACAAACATATACTTTATTGTTTTAACATTTTTTGTTTAAGCGTTACCAACTCATTTGGCGTTAAACACTGATGGAGTGGGTAATTAAGCTAAAATTAAAAATCAACGATGCTTTAATATAAATATTACTGTAAACTCAAGCTTTAATAACAATATTTATAGCAAAAAAAAAGCAAATATCTACAACAACATACATATTTAACTTAACGTTTGTATTATCCGGTAGTCTACTACTGGCTTAGTCAGTACATTGGTTATAATTAAAAATCATATAAAAAGGGATCAAACTATATATTAGTGAAAAAAGTAGGATGTTAACGACTTAAATATCAATTGGGTATTTTGCAAGATTAATTCGTTAGTTTTTTTGTGAATTGATACACTCTTTTTATAAAACAAATATTTATGTGTAACTTTAGAAGTTGTTAGTGTTTAAATATTAATGGAATCGCTTTATGTACTTATATCTATACCCTTTTTATCAAAAATCTTCTTGCCATTGACGTTATTTATACAAGTTTACCAAATTTTCAAACGCTTTGACATCAATTATTTTGGTACAAATTTATAAGTGCTGTTGACTTCCAAATTGAAAAGAAAAAATAAATAAATAGAAACTTAAGGGTCTAATAAAGTTAACATTTTGGTCAACACATGTTATTCTTAATCTCAATTTACATTATAACATTCCTTCTTATAACGCTTTAAAATAAATAAATGTACAAGTATTCAGTTAAATTATTGATTGTTAAATTTTCTTTTTGTATGAGTTTGTAAAAAAATAATTTAATAAGCAATTAAATTCTTAAATAAAACTTATTGCCCACAAATAGATAGATATTTTTCCAGTTACACCCAGTTATACATAGGACATGTCTACTACGTCATTTTTAAGGTGAGTCCAACCATCAAACTCAAACCAACCCCGGTTCATTGCATACTATGTACATGTACATCTACAACAGAAACCCCCTTTTTTTGGGCCTTTTCTCTTTATTTTCGTTGGCAGAGTTGCCACGTACAAGTTCTAGCCTGCGCCAACCCATAAGTTCCATTTCAGATGTTCCAAGAAAATCAACGAAATTATGCCTCGAAATGTGACATTCTGTTTCACACGACACATATTACTTAAAGTGAGAATTAGAATTCTAGAATTTTCATGAGTCGGGAAACCCAAAGCTGAAAGAAATGTGAATCGTCGGATTTGTAAGGTATCGTCGAATTTCCATGCGCTGCGGGATGGGAGTGTTCAACTTAAGCTCTATAAGGCACAACTTAGTTACAATTATAATACCTACACTTATGCGGTAAGCTTAGCCTTTGATTACTTATTACCTAATGCTGTTTGCACCGGACAACGAGTATGTATGTAGTTTTTGATCGGACATTCAAATAAATTCAGATCAGTTAATTTGTCAAAGTTTTTTCTAAAAGTATCGTTAGTAAATTACGATGGAAATCTTTCCCTTGTCAGCATTGTAATTCAGATTGATAAATAGAAAACAAACTTGGGGAAATATTATTCCCGATATTCGATAGGGGAATAATGTGGATCGCTACATTCCGATTCAAACCAATACGCGATCCCCCTTGAGACCTCCAACTTCGCTATACTTGGCAATTCGAGGACTCTCACAGGTTTTGTTTTAATTGCGTGCTGAAAATCCTACTTTAGTTTGCTTTGGTGAGATCGAGAGTAAAAAAAAACACGCCCAACGCTAATAAATGGATGTTGTTCCAATGAAACGGAAATATTCTCAAGTTCCGGCGACCAACATTACCATTTCTGATTTAAAACATGTGAAAGGAGAGTGGTCAGTAATTTAAACCAATAATAATTCATCAATCAGTTACACGACATATATATAATGTCCTTTCACCACTTCCGGAAGCCATTTTGTTTTACAGGAGAGCGAGATTTCGTAACCTGAACCTTGCTGAACTTTCCCATAATTTTTACTACGTAAAGAAAATGGCCGACAAAGACCTACACATTTATTTATAAACGTATTATAAAGAGGAAGATAAGAATTTTTGGAAGGGTATATAAAGGCTGTATAAATACTTATATACTGCATAACTATACAGGTGTTTTGGCGCGTTTAGCAAATCTAATAACGAGAAATTTTCTTATTCTCACATAATATATTCACACAATGCTGCTTTAAGTTAAACAAAATAAATATTTTCCATATAATATAGGTGTTCTGGTAACAATATGGCTCACATTTTGCAGCTGTTATCTATTGTAAAATTAATGCAACTTACAAATAAAATACTTTCCAAACAATTTCTACAAACTTTTCAAAAATGAATCATTTAAAACTTACCGCAAATACATTATTCGTCAGTTGTTTTCAGTTAACGAATGTTGCTTTCTGAACATCGCTGCTACCAACCGTTTATTTGCTGTGATGGAAGCTAAAAAAACAAGTAGATCCGGATGTAGAAACCTAAAATGACGCACTAATTTATTGTTTTTGTTATAGGCGTATTTTTTTAGCCGCGATCTCAGCAAAGCAAAGTAAAGTAAGATTTTCAGCACGCGATTACAACAACTATTGTGAGTTTCGAAGTGTCAAGTAGAGCGTAGTTGTTGTAATTGCGTGCAGAAAATCCTACTTTACTTTGCTGAGATCGATGCTCAAAAAAACAGTCCTAATAAGTACAAAATGCTGTGCTGAAAATCCTACTTTACCTACTTTGTTCGCTGAGATCGAAGCGCAAGGAAACATGCCCTAAATTGAACTCGATTTATTAGGAATATTTTCGGAGTTCGCATTCTGTTTTCAATAATTTACTGGATTCCATACTCTGCCATTGAGGATTGAGCCATGCCTAAATAGAGCTCCGTAAGCATACACAAAATTTTAGTACCTACCTACATTTACAAAATTTTCATCTTTTTTGAAACGGCAGCACTGAACTTATCGACACCGAACAAAGGCAAAATGAACATACCTAAATTCCAATTGCGAAAGTCAAATTGAACCGATTTGATTTTCTTCGGCCATTTTTAACTTCCTTCCATACAAAAACAACAATATAAGGGAAATAGCAAAGAATTGTTTGGAATCCATCCGTGAAGCGTATTTTAAAATGTAAAATGGTGATATTTAGAAAACAAATATAAGCCTCATAAACTGGTGAGTGTTTTACTTCATATTAGGGCTATGCACTAAAACAAAAATTAACGCTAAGAATTACAATTCCATCCTCAAATATAAAAACTCTGTGATAGAGAAAATTGTGATTGCAAATGACAGCTGGGTGGCAAAGTTGCACAAATTTACCGATGAATACTAGTATAGCGTATAGGAATCTGTTGACAGTTGCTGAGTATTTTTAACCTTACTAATTTGTTGGAGTTTTTTTTTTTTTTTTTTGCGAAAGAGAAATGATTTTTTTAAAACATTAATTGCAATGAAATTTGATATTTAAAAGTTTGGAAGGGATTTGCAATCGGTGTTTTCGATAAAATGACATATTTTGTGTTCTCAGGTTTTTAATTTTAATTTGTTTGGATTTTCAGCATCTTTCAACAAACTAAAAATATCAAGTTCCAATCTGTTGGAATTAATTATTGTAGTCGCTTAGATTATGTTTATTTTAAGTTACAAATCTCTGAGCTTGAACATTTTTGTCTCGCACTTAATTTTTAGATTACCCAGATCGTCCTAGAAGGAAGTGGGTTGTTTATCTTAAATGTACCTAATCTTATTTTCTTTTTCGAACAGCATTCCGGGGCCCTTAAACTGGAGCGAAAGGTTTTAAAATAAATTCAAAACTGGAAATGACAGAACAAATTTATTCATTTTGAAATCAATTTTGCAAAATATAGGTGAAAAGTTAAATTTGTATAGGAAAGGCCAATTGTTGGCTACTTGTTTAAAATGGCCGAAAAAGAAATGCAAGCCCACGACATGGTGCGCCGGCGAAATTGGTCGCGCGCTATAGCTCTGTATGACCAGATACTCTCACAAATAGCCAACTCAACCGCTGCGTTAACTAAGTCGCAGAAAGATAGACAGATAGCATGTCTACTTGGCCGTTGTGAATGCTTACTGGAACTAGCAAAATATGAGAACTGTTTAATAGACGCTCGTAGAGTGCTGACTTTGTTGGCTGCTGACCAAAATGACTGCATAGCCAGTGTGTCTAGAACGCGAAGGTGGTTGATCCATTCCTTATGCAAGCTTAAGAAATTCACGGTAAGCATTAAAGTTTGGTTCTGTATCACAAATGCAAGCCCATTAACTTCTAAAATTGTAGGAAGCTGAGCAAATCGCTAAAGAATGGATCAGCGAAATTTCGGGCCAGCCCAGTTTTGCGGACATTTCCAAGACGATAGAACGGTACCGAACCATTATACAAATGGTAAGTGGACAGAAGGCAAATCAAAAAATACCATCATCGCGGTTAGATGATGAAATGTCTATGCTAGACACAAAACTCGACCATTGGGCAACTAACAACCTGCCGCTGGATAAGTTCAGTAAACTTCTTAGCAACAAGGGGTTGAAGAAGAGGGAAAATAATGGTCACAATGGAGTGGTCAACAACAGTAGTAGTATTTCTAGTGCTAGCAGCAACAGCAGTGGAGGTATGTCCAGTTTGAATACAAGCGTGGTGCAAAAGACCACTGAAATGTTAGATAGTATAAAAATCGAAAATAGTGACGGAACTATTTCTTGCTCGTATTGTGCGATTACTTGCGTAAGTAAAAATGAACTACGCCAACATTGCCAAACGGAAAATCACCAGAACGTAATTATGTCTGACCAAGGTGAGATACTTCTATGACTATAATCAATTAGATTTGAACTTACATTATATATTCGTAGGACGCGATTGGAAATGGCGCCCGCCTCCTCGTGGTTTTACCCTTGACACTTACACGTTGTGTGAAAGCTTCTCCGAATTGCAGTCATGTCACTACGGGAATCAATGCGTAGAAGCCCACGGCTTAGAAGAGCTCAACGAGTGGAAGGAGCGATTCGAATATCGCCGAATGCGCTTGCAACGAGCATGTGAAAAGGAACTCTATGGAAAGAGTTACACTGAAGAGATACTCGAAAAATGGATTCAAGCAACCAGTCCGGATCGTATTATGCGGGAGAATATTGACGACGTCGAAGATGTTTGTAACAATGAACTTGTAACTAGCATCAGTTCGAAATCATCGAAGCGGGAATGGGTTTTTATTTTAAAAACCCCGAAACACATTAAAGCAGTGGCGCTTCTGCAAGACGCCCATCGAAACCATTTCGCTGTAAAGTCGATTATTTCGTCTGACGGAAAGCCAGTTGAATTGAAATCAGACCAGGAATGGGTTTCCACACCGTCTAATGACAAATCTTCTGTTTTCAACACATCCACGCCTGAAATCGACCACGCGCAATGCTTGGAGCAGATGGTAACAATTGAATTCAATACCGATATATACGGTACGTTTCGGCAGTCGGTGTGTTTCGATTTTGGCGTAGAGCCACTGTTAGTAAAGCACCTCTGTGTAGACGTTGTGCCAGTTGGTGATGCAGAAAAAATTGAAGAAATCAAAAAGGATATAATTAACTCTTCGTCCACACGCTGGGACAATGCAAATGCGAACTTGGTCAAATTCGAGACTACAATCGGAACGCATCTCAAGACTGAAGCCTTTTTAAATGACCTAAAGCATGAGAAAGATATGCTTGAGCGCTATCCATGTCCCCGAGCCGCTACCTTTACTCTGACACAGTCCACAATTGTTGAGAGGCGTCTTACTCAAAATAATTACCGTTCGCGTATTCATGAATTGTTGTATGTTGAAGAAATCGCTCGCTACGAACAAATTGCACGGTACAACCTAACTACGAAATTGAAAGTTACATCCAATTACATTCTAACGCCGGCCGGAATGGCAACAAGTACCGCCAAATATTCGCTTTCGGGTGAACTTTTCGCTCTGATGACCCTCGGCAAGGACATTTCGGAAGACACTTCCGCCGGCCGGCTGATCCTATCCAACTGTTCAAGCGTTTATGTTTCATCTCTGCAGCTTAACAACGACAAGGATGCCGAAAAGAAACGCGACGTCTACGAATCTGTTATCGAGGATAAAGGCAAAAACGTGATCTATCTCAAGCTGTCGGCCAAGTGTGTAGAAAATATGCGACTCAAGGCAGAGACAGAGGCAGAAGTAGATATTCAGTTCCAACTGAATCGACTGCCATACTGTGAATGGCACAATGCCGTAGATAAGATCACGGATTTCAAGATTATTTTTCCAGATATTGAAATTGAGCCCAATATACCATGGACACCGAAAAAGCAGTGGTCGGAGTCCAGCGATTTGAAGCTCAATGCAAAGCAAAGGGAAGCCGTAAATGCCATTACTACTTCTTTGGGTGTAAAACTGCCACCTATTCTTCTTATTGGTCCATTCGGAACCGGAAAAACCTATACACTGGCACAAGCAATCAAACAACTCCTAACGCAACCAGAAGCAAAAATCTTAATATGCACGCACTCTAACTCAGCCGCCGACCTGTACATAAAGGAATACCTGCATCCGTGGATTGAAAGTGGATTGGAAGAAGCCCAGCCGCTGAGGGTGTATTACCACAAGCGTTGGGTCGCTACCGTCAACAGTGTTGTCCAAAAGGTTAACAATTTTACTTTATTTTTGTTCATTTCTGTTAATAAGCTTGTGTTTATATTTTCTAGTATTGTATAACCGATGGAGCGGGCAACTTCCGGCGACCAACTGTGGAAGATATAATGAAGCACCGAATTGTCGTTGTGACCTTGAGCATATCGATGGAACTATCGACATTGGGCTTGCCCAAAGGTTACTTCACTCATATATTTCTAGACGAAGCTGCCCAGGCAATGGAATGCGAGGCAATCATGCCATTGGCCTTGGCTAATGAAAACACGCGCATTGTTCTGGCTGGCGATCACATGCAAATGAGTCCGGAACTGTTTTCAAACTTTGCGAAGGAACGAAAACTTCATATATCCCTGCTAGAGCGTTTGTATGACCACTATCCGTCGAATTTTCCTTGTAAGATATTACTTTGCGAAAACTACAGAGCTCACGAAGCTATTATAAAATTCACATCGGAACTTTTTTACGAGCAAAAATTGATAGCATCGGGTAAACAGCCGAGGCATGATCGTTTTTATCCTTTGACGTTTTTCACCACGCGCGGCGAAGATGTTCAAGACAAAAATTCGACGGCCTTCTACAACAACTCGGAAGTGTACGAGGTGGTAGAACGGGTTTCCGAATTAAGAAAGAAATGGCCTGGCTCTTGGGGAAAAATGAACGATGCGAGCATAGGTATCATGACACCATACGCGGACCAAGTGTTTCGAATACGTTCTGAACTGCGGAAACGTCGCATGGGTGGTATATCGGTGGAGCGTGTCTTAAACGTCCAGGGAAAGCAATTTCGGGCAATTTTTCTGTCTACAGTGCGCACACGGCGAACCTGCTTACCGAACACCAACTTGTCTAATGCATCGGCCAGCGAAGACGCAGATTATGGATTTCTCAGCAATTCCAAACTGCTGAACACAGCCATTACTCGAGCACAAAGTCTTGTAGCTGTGGTCGGAGACCCAGTAGCATTGTGCTCTATCGGACGATGCCGCAAAGTGTGGGAGCGTTTCATTGAGATATGTAACGAAAACAAATCTCTATTTGGTATAACATGGTCATATCTCCGTTCGCAGCTTGATGGAGTCGAATTGAAACGCAGCTACGTACTTAATCCGTTGGCTCCGGAATTCATACCACGTGCATTGCAACCCGAAGCCTACTTGCGTGATCAAACAGCGATGTATTTACTTAGTGCCAGTAGTCAGCATAATATATCCGGACCTCATCATCAGTCTAATAATCAGATTCCTTCCATTTACGGCAATTTGGGCGGTCCTTATGCGATGCTGAATCAAGCTCAGATGACTCAAGTTGCCAAGTCTGCACACCACACACAGTTTCATCATGGCAACATTCCTATGCGTCCAATAGGTCCGCCACAACACAATCCAAACTATAGCTTGCAGCAACCGAATCGACCGCCATCACACCTCCCGCAATCACAGCAGCAGTTTCCGCCCTATATGATTTGGCCACAACAGCAACAGCAGCCACAGCCGCCACAACAACCAAATGCTAATGTGTCCAATCAAATGATGCGCGCAGCCTATCCCGGACAACAACCACCTATCCAACCTCCACAATCTCAAAATCCCAATGCCAGCTTATGGGGGCCACCGCCGCAGAATAACCCATGGGGAGTTATTCCGAAATCGGGTGTCCCCAATCCAAGTCATCGTCCCCCGAATCAGATGCCAAATTCCGTAATACCGCAACAAAACTCGTCGCATAACCTAAACATGGCGGGTGCGATGCGTTCTCAGACAGGAATTTCATCCCTACCACAACATCAACTTTCATCCACCGTACCACTGGCCGTTCCGAATCAAGCGCAACCTCAAATACGTGGACAAAATTCAACTGACATGAGCTACATAAAGAAATCATTGTACCAACATCCGAACTCATCGAACAACATTAACTACAATAATCCTGTTAATCAGCCAATCATTTTGAATAATCGGCTCAATAACTCTTTCTCCAATGGGCCCATAAGCCCAGCAACAGGAGGGCCCGTACATGAGTCGTTTGTGCGACAAAGCCAAAACATCGGTTCGAATTTGCACCATCAAAACAGTCTGATCGCGCCAAATAATGCAGGCGGTCACAAGGAGAAAGACTTTCAGTTCTTGAACAACGTGCATATTCCCGTCAACATAGGCGGCTCAATGTTCCAGGCCCCCCCTACTGCTACCCCCGTACAGAATCAACCACATTTACCTACATTTCAAGAGTATAACACACTCCTGCCACCCAATATGACCATATACGAAATGGCATTCGAGCCAAAAGAATCGCAGTACAAGTGGTATTTGAAACTGCTTGAAGTGCACGGCCAGGAGTCCGCCAACAAGTTTACAGAAGTCCTACGGCAAGCAATGGGGATTATGCATAGTTCGAAAGCAGCTACTACCTCTTCTCTGCAGCAATTGCCACCACAGATTCCGCAGCAGCAACAAATGCATCAACATCATCAGCAACATAATGCCGGCTCCATGCCTAGACCCGCCAGCGTTTTCGTTGGTCCACCAATAAACTCCCTGGCTCCAATACGCAGTGGCACCCCCCCGCAAGAGCCCTCGATGAATTTCAATCAACAAATTGACATGGTCTTCAATTCATTGATAAACGGAAACGATATAAGTCAGCCAATTCTGCGCGAACTACTGGGAATGGTGGGCAGTGTCACCGGGCTTAACAACAGTTGCAACAACACTAATCCCCCTAGTGGAAATATGAACGCAGGAAATATCGTCAGTATGAACATGATTCCGAAAGAGATTCCAATCAGCCAGCAACAGAAAACAGCTGCCTCCCCTCTGTTTCCCAACCAACAAAATATCATGGCCAGCGGTAACGGTAAGCCATTCTTAAAGCGATATTTTCTATGCACTCATTGTTGTTTTCTGTATTACTAGATTTTTTGTTAGGCAATGATCTCCCGGGCACTTCGACTTCGCGAATGGAGTCAGTACCGCTGTACCGTCGCCAAGTATTGGGCAACGGAAACTCCAGCTACCATGGCTCCAACTCATCATCTTCAACAGGTCACTCCATTGCATCGTCGACGCCTGACAATCTCCTCGACAGTGGCATTGGCAGCATCAATCACCTTCACTCGTCTGGAAATTTAATTGACACAATTTTTAATAATACAACTGGCAATGACTTGTCAGCCGCAGCTGTATATCAAAACAATTCATTTCAAAAGCTATTTTACAACAACTTTCCCATCAAACTGAACGAAATTGACATTCGAAATGAGCGCGCTGCTAGTCAGCAGCCGCATTCACATCATCTTTCAGTGCTCCATCCCCAGCAGCAGCAGCAGCAAGCCCAAATGCAATTACATAACCAGGGCGAGTCGCGAAACACAACTTATGCGGCTGTGCTAAGTCAAGGAAATATCGTTCAAAACTCGCAACTTCACCAGCTCCACCATGCCTCCCAGGGCCAGGGCGTAAGCGACGACAAAGACCCATTTGCTGCGATAAGAGAGCTAGGTCAAGCCACCAATGGGTTTTATAATTATTTTCAATAGACATTATTCTTACTATACATAAAATTAATATTATCATTATTTCTAGGATAAATCTTAGGTTTAATAAAAAAAAATAATACAAAAAGAGTAAGACGTTCTTACGCTAAAAAAAAAAAACAAAAAAAGAAATAAAAATCCCAAAAAAAAAAACAAATAGTAAATATTTTTAAACATTACATATAGTTTACTTGCATTTCGCTTATGTTTCTCGATTAAAATGAAAACACACACACACACACTTTAAGAGTATAGTTGATAGAAGTTGATTAAAAATCATGGCGTAACACACATTTTATGTAGGTACTTCAAATATAATGTCTAATTATAACTATAATTTGATTTTATAATACTAATACAAGAAATAGTAGGTATATTGATACGAAACGCAAAATATGTATAATGTAGTAGTTTAGTTCTAAGAGAAGCCCAATTATAAACCTGCAAATATATACATATTGAATGAAAATACATATTTTTATTCGTGTAGAAGAAAATCAACAACAAACAGAACACATTAACTGGAAACGCACTTCAACTTGTTGACATTTTTGTATTTGATGTAGATTTGTTAATTACATCTATCTATCTCTATCTCTCTCGATCTGAAAAAGCAACAGAACACGTTTTAAGATGTAAAGGTGAATAAATATTTTTAGGTAAGGTGTTTAAAATACATGCATAACATTTTTAATTGTAAAATATATATATTTAAATATATTTAATCGCAGAAAAAGAAAATTGTCGCTATTTCCATTCTTTGTTTATTTCTACATACTGGGCCTTACCAATAAACATTTTTAGTTTCGACTCTAAATTTTAGTAGGTCACAGTGGGCCTTACTAATAATCATTTTTAACCTCCACACTAAATATTTTGTAGGTCACAATATGCAATTTTGTATGGAAAATTTCGCCATTGTGACTTCGAAAAATTTAGCCTGGACACTAAAATGATTATTAGTATCGCGAAGTGGCTTTAAATATATACATAAAAGAGCAGCGTGATTGAGTTGACAGACATCGTACAGGCCAAACCGCTAATTGTAGGTTCATGAAACTTTCAGGATATGTTCCACTAGCTGTGTAGACGCTCACTAAGAAGGGGATTTTTCGATACGACCCTCCCTGCCCTTTTTAGAGAGGTTTATTATCGAATACCTATTTCGCCTTTTTTTCAAAATTCCAGTTATAAAGGTTGAAAAAGAGGATGCTAACTTTTTTATTTAACCTTACTTCACTCAACCTGCTATTACATTTATTAGGCTTGGCCAATCCAATTTTTTTTTTTGTTGGGAATTCGCTGGAAGTAAAAAATCATCGAAAGACATTGCAGAGCTATGCGCGAGGGATGCTTCTGCATGGGTGATGGACTTTAACTCATCTAAAAAAAACTCCCGGGGGACTGACATTAGCCATCCCGAATAAGATTGCACCTAGTCGTACGACTAATCAGCAATTTATATTTTGAATTATTTAATGAATTTAAAGAGATAAATCCGCCGTTTGTCGGATTTTTAAACTTGTTTTGTTTGAAATTAATACCTAATTTCTTAGCCCTAGCCAAATCTTAAAGATCAAGAGGTTTTATCCGTCTCAGTCTCCTGATTACATTGTCATCATTTAAAAGTTCTGTAATTTCTGTGTTTATGTGATTGAGAAGCCGATTTCTATGCCTGAGCAACCTTCTTAACCTCATCTTCAACCATTTCAACATTTAGATCTCTATGCAGATCGGCGTTGCGTATGTACCAAGGTGCATTAACTATATTCCTTAGTACTTTATTTTGGAAAACCTGAATTTTTTGTAAGTTTGTTTGGCATGTACATGCCCACAATTGGAGCCCGTAGGTCCATACTGGTTTTAGGACTTGCTTGTATAGCAATAACTTATTGTAGTTGGACAGGGATGAGTATCTCCCAATAAGCCAATACATTTTACTGTATCGCATGTTCAACTCATCTTCTTTTTTTTTTAACGTGCGCTTTCCAACGCAGTTTAGCGTCTAGAGTCATGCCTAGATATTTAGCTGTGTTAGAAAATTCTACTACATTGTTAATGTAGACTGGAATGTGTGGTACGTTTTTATACGTAAAATTAATATGGGTTGACTTAAGGTCATTTAATCTAATCTGCCATTTCTAAGTCCATTCTGAAATATTGTTTATTGCCTTCTGAAGCTTTTTTGTTGCTATTTCGACGGTTGCTCCCACAGCAAGGACGGCTGTGTCATCTGCAAAAGTAGCTATGGTGGTTTCTTCACTTTCAGGCAAATCGCTAGTGAAGAGAAGGTATAAAACTGGACCTAACACACTGCCTTGCGGTACACCAGCTTTAATCTCTCTTAATGTTGAGCACTCTGTATCTTGCTTAATTCTAAAGAATCGATCTGATATATAAGACTCCAGAATGGTCGAATACTGCTTCGGCAGTTGCTTTTGTAGTTTGTGTATCAGTCCTTTGTGCCAGACTTTATCGAAAGCTTGTGCTATATCAAGATATACTGTAGAGCACACATTTTTCTCTTCAAATGCTTTTTCGATTTTATCTGTGATTCTATGCACCTGATCAATTGTAGAGTGCTTGTTTCTAAACCCAAATTGATGATTTGGAAGTAGCGATTTTTTATCAATAATTTTTTGCAGACGTTTTGCCAGCATTTTTTCGAATATCTTATGCTTTTTAGTCAAAACTTCCCCGAGTATTCTAAGCCATCATTTATCTTTCTGTTCCTTCCAGAGGCAGAGCTAGAAGAAATTAAAGACAGATCTATTTGATCAGCAGGAAATTTAAATTGATTTCTCGATTGCCAGCTATGCTTGGGGGTGAGTGGGTTGAGTATATCGTACCCATGGAAAGCATAAGAGATGGATACACATATACATACCCACAGCCACAGTGCGTTAGGTTATTCTTTACAATCGTTCTTATGTGGTATTCGATTGGGCGCTCTCAGAGCAATTTTTACGTTCGTTTGGTACAAAAAAAAGCAATCTTTTTCAGATTTCAGAGCACTTTTGCGAATCTGGATATTTTCTCAGATTTGCTTCAGATTTACCAATACACGTGCGTTCGAGTTTGACAACTAGTGGAGTTTGTTTACATTTTAGTGAAATTTTTCAACTGCAAAGAAACGCATTGCATCGGGTGGATCTATTTTTATTAATTATTTATGTACAAATGTTTAGAAATTAATCTGGGCGAGAGTTTTGAATGTTTTCATATAAAATTTAACCAGTGAATGGAAAACGCTAAGAAAAGTGTCGAAGGCTACACGTATTGCAGTCGCACAAATATCAACAAAAAAAAGAGCAAGTGACGTTTTTGTGTTCGATTAGCCACATGAAATCTGAAATCTGAGAGCAAATCTGAAGAAGCCCAATCGAATACCACATTAATATTGTTACGACTTGCCGTTCCATATTCCATTCCGTATCGGTTTTTGACTTTGGGTTGTGTGCGACGGGCATGCGAGGGAGTATGACTGAAATTAATAATAATCGCAGTCCAGCTCCAGTCTACTTTACGTCCATAGCAACCCATGCGTGCGTACATGGCTAATTGTGCGTTTGGTGTTGGCTGAATTGGTGAAGTCTGAGTGAGAATGTGTTAATAAAGCCGTTAACTATCCGGTAGAGATTTTAAATTCCCATCTGGTATTTCATACCATAGACATAGACTAACTCTTCGGAAGGGCACACCCGTAATGCTCCTTCGGAACCTAAAACCACCAAAACTATGTAATGGCACTAGACTGCAAATCAAAGCTTTGCATACAAATTTAATCGAGGCCGGGGTTGCTCAAGGGACAAAGTATTCGTGCCGCGCATTCCTCTGATACCTAATGACCTCCCCTCTAACTTTAAGAGATTACAATTTCCCCTTAAAGTGTGCCTCACCATGACGATCAATAAGTCTCAGGGCCAATCTTTGAAATAGATTTAAGGGAAGATTGCTTTAAGCACTGTCAGTTTTACGTAGCTTGGTCTCGTGCCGCCCAATAAAAAAAACAAGAAACATTGTCTGTAAAGAAATCCTTTAAAAATTAAAACTATTTAAGTAACAATTTTTCTAAAAATTTACATTTTAATAGAGTCCCACGCGGACGAAGTCGCGAGTAACTGCTAATTTCTACATATTTACTTTACTTTCGCATCCCTGGGCCCTATTTCACCAACCACTTTTCACTTTGCATTTGGCAATTTTTCACTTTCGTTTCACCAAACAAAGAGGAAATTAATCCTTTGCAAAGTTGAAAGTGTTCCCTCTTTTCAAAATTCGTTTCACCCAGGACGTTTATTCAAAGGTGCGCGGGGTTCTCTGCACACCCTATTCAAATCTATTGTTTTAATGCACTGAACTTAAGTTCGTCATGAAACACATTTCTGTTTCTTTGCAATAATTTTAATTTAAACAAATGTTTAATTTAAAGATGTTGAAAAAATTGTATCGAACCAAAATCCAAAACTCCCTGTATCGATAATTCCAATTCACATTCAACGTAACTTGGTGGTAATGAAACTCACACATCGGGGTGTTCCGTGTTCATCTCGCTTTAGAGGTTAGAGCACCGTGGACAGGCAAAATTGCATACAAAAAAAAAAGACAAAATAAAAAAAACAAAAACTCTTTTCCCACAGAAATCTACCTGGCTTGGTGTTCTCCTACATCGAGCGCACCTCGTTGCAGTTCGCACTTGTAGTTTCATTTTCGTTTTCGTTCCACCCTGGCAAGCATAGTATTGGAACTTGGAAGTTATTTTGTGTCTAGTGGTACTGTGCGCAGGAAAAAAAAAAGCACAACACAAGATCATACAACATACAACAGCGAACAGCTAGAGCCAACGTCCCATTTTGACCCTAATGCTTTATTCTCCTGTGGTGTGGTGCGCTATAATTTGCAGAACCTGAAAGCCCAAGCTGGAATTTTATATAATTTTTGATTCCCACTCTGGTCCTCGAGTGTGTAAATATGGAATAGACTATAGAGGTCAGTTGCTACAGTGACAACAACTGACAAAAAGTATGAATCCGAATATTTGAAATTGCAACTGGTTTCTGAAAAGCTACTTGCGAAACCATTTTCACAGCTGTGTTCAGCTGATAAATTGGAAATACGTTATTTATAATGAAAGGCTAGATAAATACTATGGGGTATCTGCACCATCAATTTCAACGGTTAAAAAGTGGTTTACTGAGTTCCGTTGTGGTCGTACCAGCACAAATGACGCCGAACGTTCAGGACGCCCCAAAGAGGTCGTTACGCCAGAAATCGTGGATAAAATCCATGGAATGATCTTGGACGATCGGAGAATTAAAATTCGTGATATGGCTGAGGCATCAGGCATCTCAAATGAGCGGGTACATCATATTTTACATGAATATTTGGACATGAGGAAGCTATCCGCGCGATGGGTGCCGCGATTGCTCACAATCGACCATAAACGCAACCGAGTGATCATTTCAAAGGACGATGTTTAGCCGTAATCCCGAGGAGTTTTTGCACCGTTTCGTTACCATTTACGAAATATGGATTCACTAAAACACACCAGAGACCAAGGAACAATCAAAACAGTGGGTTTCTAAAGGCAAACGTGCATCAAAGAAGGTTAAAATGCGTCTTTCTGCCAACAAGGTCATGGCCATAGTATTTTGGGATGCACGCGGTATCATTACCTTGAAAAGGGTAAAACGATCACCGGTGTCTATTATTCAGAGCTTCTGGATAGATTTGATACTGAATTGAAGCAAAAACGTCCGCATTTGGCAAAGAAAAAGTGCTGTTTCATCAAGACAATGTCCGGGTGTACACGAGTGTAGTCAGCACGGCAAAATTCCACAAATTACGCTATGAACTGCTACCCCATCCAGCATATTCTCCAGATTTGGCCCCTTGCGACCATTTTCTGTTTCCAAACCTAAAGAAATGGCTGGGCGGTTAGAGATTTAGGTCCAATGAAGAGGTCATCATTGAAACAAATGCCTATTTTGAGAGTTTTGAGAAAACCTATTATTCGGAGGGAATACAAAAATTGGAAAAACGCTGGGCTAAAGTGTATCGACCTAAAAGTAGATTATGCTGAGAAATAAAAAACTTTTTGACCAAAAAAAATATGTATTGTCCAAAAAGTCACTGACTTATCAAAAAACCCTCGTATGTACGTGATAATTGTATGTTTGTTGACTGTTTCAAAGTTTGTTTATAAAAACAATGGAATAACCTCCAAATTAAAGTGAATGTCTTTGACACGATTTTCAATTATCCGGTATGAGGTCGGTCGGTTGACTATACTTCAAGATTGATTTACTGAACATCATCTTT
The DNA here is from genome assembly GCA_948293265.1 of Cheilosia impressa. NCBI lineage: Eukaryota > Metazoa > Arthropoda > Insecta > Diptera > Syrphidae > Cheilosia > Cheilosia impressa. The sequence goes on along the minus strand of OX411881.1, from coordinate 49,529,781 downwards.
AACAGAGGATTCCTCGTATTCGCAAGCATTTTGTGTTTAAAAAGTAAGCTAAAGAACTGAATAGAGAACGGCACCAGGTTGAACCAACCGACAAATTTTCTACAGATAGATTTTCAGTGAAACTACAAATAACAAAACCAACAATGTACGATTGTTGCCTCTATTTAAGGCTTATGTACTTATATATTCTTTCTTTTGTATTAGCTGGTAATTAAATGTTATACGGGTATCGTTAATGCAGCAACATCCGACTTTAGTTCATCATATAGATCTTTATATTCGGGGTTTTCTCGAACTAACAAGGCCACAGTGCCACGTTTGACGCCCATAGCTGCTCCTAAGTCTGCACGGCTTGGTGTGTAAGTGTAAGGAATTCCCTTTTCTTCACATACCGCAGGCAAGTGGCACATGATATCAATAGGTGTAACATCCGCAGCAAAAATTACAATTCTGTTAGAAAATATTAATTATAATCATGCATAGTTATTACTGAAATTAATACTATTACCCCGTTTCGCCTTTTCGTATTCTTGTTTGAACATCTTTTAATCCATTGCGTATGTAAGTTTTATGTTTCATAGCTTTTTTTATAAGTTTGTAGCATTTCTTCGCCAACTTTTTTGGTGCCATTGGCTGCGAAATTGCGTTTACATATTTTAGTTTATCTTCGTAAGTGTCTTCTTCTTTAATTGTTATGTTTTTGGAATCATCGGCATCCACGGATTCAGTTTTTATTTTTCCCATTTTTATTTTATATTATTATTAGGTACAACAAAATACTCAACTCTATTGTAAAAAATTAAAAAAGCACGTGTATAATGCCAGTGTACTTTCAATCAAACAAAATAAAAACAAAATCGAACAGAGCGATGGTAACTGGAAGTGGAACAAGATGGTTCTTCAATCTTTCTTAAAACTGGAAGCGGGGTGAGTTCCAAAATGTTTACAACAAAGATAATGGAATTATACAGTAGGTACAGGAAAAAGGCGGCTGCCAAAGTGCCAAGTGCCAGAGATATTAAGAACTGACAACTTTACATAGCGTTGTGCGACACTTTGGAACTTTTTTTGTTGAGTACTAATTTGTCCCCTTTTTAATTTGAAAAAGGCACTTCTCAAAAACAGTTTTTTCTAAATAAATACTTTTAAAATGTAAAGCGGTTGCCTATCACGACACTATTATAAGGCGTGTTTTTTTGAGCTTCGATCTCAGCAAAGTAAAGTAGGATTTTCAGCACACATTTTACAACAACTACTGCGAGTCTCGAAGTGTCAAGTAGAGCGTAGTTGTTTTAATTGCGTGCTAAAAATCCTACTGTACTTTGCTTTGCTGAGATCGAAGCTCAAAAAAACAGGGCTATAGTTCCAAGTGAGCCAATACTTGTTAAATGTCGTGAAAAAAATCTAAGTTTGCAGAGTATCTTCAAAAAAGACAAATTTTTTCTTCCAGCACTCCTTTTTTATCAAATTAAACGAGATCTTCAAAAAGAGATATAAAAATGAGTTGGTATATTTACAACCAATATTGAATTAGTTTCAATATATTTTTTAATGAACATAGTCTACCTAGCTCACCCGCAGAACAATCTTAAAGACCCGACGTTTCGGGAAAACTTGACAAAGTCAAGGCAGAGATGAACAAATTTAAGGAGATGGATATCTTTCGTACCTACGTCTATCCACCCAAAACCCTTTTGTATGAATTGTTGTTTTTGTAATTTCAATACCCGTCTGTGAATTATGTGTGAGCTACAAAAACGTTGCTTATAGCCGGCCTACAAACCTCTTGCTTTTATAGGCACCTCACACTGGTCAATTGTTTTGTGAACTTGTTTGGTTTTGGTTAAGGCTTCGATTAAAATAAAAAAAAGTAGTGAAATACACATTTCGGAATAGCGAACTCTTGCTTTAAAGTCCAATTCACGAAATCACATGTCCAAGAAAATATATGAGCACATGTGCTCATGAATTTTTCGGGGAGACAGCTTGTATGCAACCGTCTCTGATTAATGTTCATCCCCGTAATTCCATTATCTTTGCCGAACGCACTTCAGGTGCCTTACCAAACTGAACGCGGCCAATTGTAAATTAACAGCCGCATTGTCAAAACTCAATAGTGTGTCAACTGTCAACTAGATCACCTTTTTAGGTATCTTCTTGTGGTTTAGCCTTTGGCTTTTTGACCGTCTTCATCTTCATTTGTTGCCTAAAGATACGTCTGTACAATAAGTTCCCCAGAAATGGTGCTAACAAGTCGTGAGTGCTGTGCCAATATAGCTTTTACAAATTCCTGCGACATTACCCTACAGGCGCAACAAAGACCACAAGTTGACTATTTCAACACAATTGCATTAAATACTTGCGGTATTGCACAACCTGAAAGTTGTTGTACACAATGGAGTGAAAGCAATGAAATAAGCTCAAAGCCTGTTTCACAGATTTCATCAAATGGATATTATGGGTTCACCAACATAAACAAGAATGTTGACATGGCTGCTGCCGAAAATGGAAATGATGTCAACACACGCTCTGGGAAGCGGGAGCCGGAAAGACATACAGTACTCGACAACAACGCGGTAACTCAAATAGAAATATCATCATTTAATATTACTGCGATACCGCAATCAAAAAAAAGGATTCGCTTAGATGGAAACTGCACGAATAAATTAGAAATAAACGCAAAACGATGTCGCCTGGAAACGGATAAACGTGAGTGCTATTAAGCGACGATCAAACTTCTAAATCAGTGGCTCCCAATCTTTTTCAACCCGAAACCTAGAAGAGGAATAATTATTTGAAAAAGAAACAGTTGAATGAAATAATAGATAGGTAGATAAGCAGAAACATTAAATTCAATTTACAATCAGCGCGAAGCTCAAATAAGATCTTTTTTTTGTGAATAACTCACGGCGCGGCTATCCTCTTTACGTTCTATGACGCACACTTTGAGAACCCTTGTTCTATTTAAATTATAATTCAAAGTGGGTATTCTCACGACTTTAGGGACACGGCTTTGGTCGACGGCTACGTATTTGACATAACCTAATATTTAAAAATAGTATTTTAGGAAATAAGTTGGGCCTTAAAACGTACAGGCTCGGGCCCGAAAATGAAATACTGCACTTTAGATCCTTTTAAGCGAGCGAAGCGAGCCACGTTACCCCTATTCGCCGCGTTTAACCGTAGCCGTCGACCTAAGCCGTGCCCCTAATGTCGTGCGAATAGCATCAGCCCATTTAATAACAATCTCAACTTACTTCTACTTAAGTAAAAAGTTTGCTTCCATCTTACAAAACCTATCTTATATATCAGTCCTTCCAACCTAATCCTATTATATTAAATTTACTTAATCCAATTGAAAATAACAAACAAAATGTAATTCGCAAAATAAAATTAATGAGGTTAATGTAGATGTAGGTAGGTAGGTACTTACTTGACAAATTCACAAATCTTCGTCGGAGAATTACTTCAACTTGAGTTCTTTCTTACAACATTTATTTATTAAGCCATCTAACCTATCACTTGTAACAAATTTTGATGTATATAAAATTATTTTTATACATATTTAATTTATTTTGTGATGCCTCATGCCTATTATTACTTTCATTCGTTACAGTACCTGTTGTAGAGCCACTAAGCAAAATGGAGGTAGACGTCACTGAAGTCGATGAAGACGCTAATAATCTATATGATGCGGCCCACATACATCGGATGTTTACTCAACCCCCTTGCCTTTCTAACACCCCAAAAAGTAATTTAAAAAAAAATTTTGACGTCAGTCGCTGTGTAGTATTATTGCCTTGAATTATTATTGTAAGAAAATTCTTAAGAGTTCTTGTTCCGTTTCTTTTTTAACTACTGTATGTCTGCAAACATCTCTACATCATCTTAAAACATCATCTTAAAATCCAAATGAATTAAGAAAAATACCTGTTTCCTCGTAACATACCTATATGTATTTTTCAGATAATTTTGAAAAGAGCACATCATATGGTTTAATGCCAGGTCAGGCACAGATCACTGCTAGAGTTAGTGCTCTGCGATGCAATAAAAGTCCGGAAACACTCCGTACTCTTTATATATCGGAAAGCAGATGTACGAGAATAAGTAAAGGTGATGAAACAATCCAAGAAATTCCTTGTAACGACAAAAACAAAAGACATTTGGAGCAAATGTTTTCTGAGACGCATGGTAGTGGACTTTTCTACTTAGATTTGGATGAATGCTCATTCAAGTAGCTAACTATATTTTATTTAAGAGATTGACCTTCAAGTAATAGGAACACTCAATTTCATTCTTGCGCTATCAGCAAAAAGATGATGATCTTTGTAAATACTTCTCTAAAGAAGTATTGTAAATAGCATTTGTAATTTTTGCCACTGTACGACATATTGAGGTCACTCGAAGTAAGAAACAAAATCTCTGCCGGTGCAACTTATTCATACACAAATGTAATTAAGACTTATCCCAGCACAATCACTCGAAGTTTTCCTTTTTACGGGTCTCCTTGAAAAAAGAAACACATTATTGTGCTACAAATTTCATCGAGTATATCTATTTGAGTACTGTGGACGAGAAGAATATTAAAAGCAAGCTTTTGTGCCCTCACACGAGTACAAAAACCTTTTCACAACGACTTCAGCACAGACTTTATTAACTGACTCTCTCTGACTCAAACTAATGAAATAACCTTATTAGCATCGAAGCAACCTCCGAGGAGCTAACTCTGTGTCTGAGTGTGAAATATTTTAAAAATTATATAACCTCTGATCTTCGCAGTAAACAAACTACGCAGTGAACGGTCGTTTGAAACAACACAAGGTCCAACGAAGAGTTAAACGGAAAGATAACGCTACTATACGATTATAACGAAATAATATTTTATGGTTTAATTTAACATCCCTGTATTCAATTGTACTACATTTATATGAAATTTCTTTTAAAGAAAGTTTTTTTTTCAAACTAGGTAACATATAAGCAATGTTGAAAATTATTAAAATGAACTTATACTTATACTTATTTAAATAAAACAAAACCTTAAGAAAAATGCCTGTTTTATTTCAGCAGAAACTGTTGAGTTATTTTGTGATTTTTTGGATTATTTTCAGGTTACTTACGTACGTTTGGTGGCGCTTACAGTCCGTAGTGGACCACGGCCTCAACCAACCAGCCCTTGCAGCCAGCTCGGTCCAAGTAGAATGAGTCTACATCTAACCCATACAACACTGACAAAAAAATTAAATAGCAACTAATGCTACTAACATTTAAAACGGCGGCATTTAAAGCGGAAGTGCATAATTTATGAAATAGGAATTGAAAACTCGCAACTTTTCTGCATTTCCTTTCCGTTTACGTACCTACGTCTATCAGTGAAAAAGCCATCATATTGCAAATATACGTTTATGTATTTGTTTTATTCAGATTCTCATTATTAGGTATGCTAAAAATATTTTAATGATTACAATTTACTTATATGTATACAACTACATGTATCTACATTTCTTTTTGAATTCTCTTGTATTTCATACACAGGTATCGAAAAGTTTCTTTTATTCAAAACATAAAATACTTATTGGTTGGAAATTTAGGAGATATTTAACTATGTACTGTTCACATTTCCGCTACTGTTCGGGAATCCCCAGGTTGCTGTACATTAACGTTATTTTCTTGGACTTCCTTAACCATAAACTGTACCACATTGTCCAAGTCATATTTTGGTTGCCAACCCCAATCACGGCGAGCTTCCGAATCATCAAATACTTGGGGCCAAGAATCCGCAATTAATTGTCGTTCATCTGGTTTATAGGTGACATGTAAATTTGGAACATATTTACTAAGCCTTTCAACTAATTCTTCAGGTGTAAAAGACATTCCTGTTACATTATAGACACGCCGTTTTAACTGACTAGATGGGGCACTCATGAATTCCAAAAGAGATCTTATTTACAAAATAAAAGAACAAAATTAATAGCAAGTCAACCGCAAAATATTTAATATCTCAAACTTGCCTTAAACAATCTTCAATATGCATCATTGGTAGTCTGGTATCCGGTTTTAGATAACAAGTATACTTTCCAGTTTTAAGCGCTTCGTGAAAAATTGCAATTGCATAGTCTGTATTCAAAATAACAGACACACGGTACAAAAATTATAGATTTAATATAAAGGCAGTACGGCAACGATGAGCCTCTAAAAGGCATGAACATCTATCTCAGCAAGGCAAAATGTAAAACAGATCTATTGTAAGTTCCGATTACGGCAAAAGCTTTCTTTACTTAAAACCTAGTATTAAATTTTAACCAAAATAATGGTAACACATTTGATTTAGGTATAAAATGCTTAAAGACACTTAAAGGCCGGTTTAAATCGCACCAGTCTTTGTGTTTAAATGCATAAATTAATACAAACCTGTAGTTCCCCCGCCAGGAGAATTGCTTGAAATAACCCCAGGAAATCGTAAACATCTAAAATCCAAGCCGAATTTGTGGTAATAATACTCCCCAATTAGCTCAGCGTGTACTTTTGAAACGCCATAAATTGTTCTTGGCCGTTGTATCTGCAAATAACGAAAGGTGTAAATTAAATTTCGTAAATACATTGGACAAGTTTTATATTCTCAGTGCTTTGCTCTAGTTTTATACTGAAGAAACAAAAATTGACTATAGGTTAAAAATTAAATACATATGGTGCAAAAAAAAAAATTAAAACTCATGCAATGCAACAATAGCGCATTTTATTTATTGACATCTATCTGCGCAAAGGAAAATCGCAATCAAAACAACAATTATACTGTTTGCTTGACACTTCAACGATTTACACCAAGTATCTATCCCCAGTAGTGACTTGACACCTCCCGTTTACAACATTTGAACTGTTTTACTGAGACCCATCTCAGCGAAGTGAAGGAGGCTAATGCGCAGTAACAGTTTTAGACACATTTCAGTCACTAAGTGCTTACATATCCGTAAAGATTTTTACGCCAACAGCATGATTAAAATATTAAAGCCCTAGGTATCAGAGACAAATCATATTAGCCCTGTTTTTTGAGCTTCGATCTCAGCAAAGCAAAGTAAAGTAGGATTTTCAGCACGCAATTACAACAACTACGCTCTACTTAACACTTCGAGACTCGCAGTAGTTGTTGTAATAAGTGTGCTGAGAACTCTACTTTACTTTGCTTTGCTGAGATCGAAGCTCAAAAAAACACGCCTATTGTATTGTCTCTGCTAGGTATATCCAATTTTAAATATTATCTGGGATGGCACAACTCCAAACGAGAGATACGGAGAAAGCTAATCTGTGTTTGGTTTCTGTTCCTAGTCGCAACGATACTCCACGAAGCTATTCAAAAGATGAACCCCATATACCACCGAATTCCAATCGAACATGCTTGTTAAAAGTACATAACACCAACACACTAAATCTTTACGGATTCTGGCAAACCACTTTTTTATTATCTATTTCCGACATAGATTGAAAATTTCACAGTAGATTAGGATCAATTATGGTAGTTTTTTCTGTTAACCATTAAAAAATTCAAAACTTGTAGGTATATGTAAGTTGTTATTGTTTTCAATACATCAAACGTAGTAGTTGACATTGTCCATGCTCTGAATTTGTAGAAGAATCTTTCAACATAAATAAAAGAATAATAATTATTAATAGGAATTGATAAAAGAACGTATTTGTAAGGGGTTCGAAATGAACTACAAAATTGCAGATAACATTCGTCATCAATTTCTGATAAAATGTTTTGGGAATATCTGTGGTTTTTTCAAAAAAATTTAAACAACATCAGCCGAGAAATAGTCTATTACAAAATTACGCGCATATTCTATTATTAGACGAAAAGTGACAAACAACCAATAACTGAAAGGCTTTGTCTAAATTTTGGAAAGAAAATTGACGTTTCCAGTCGTAACGCCTAAAATCGTTTCCGCTATTTCAAATTAAATTTTAACAATTACTCCCTTATTAATAAACGCTGCTTAAAAGTTATCAACTCGTTATTCAGAAGTTAGGTAAAATTTTTGTATGCTATCTGATGTCTACTAGCTAAATAACTTGTTCACATTTGTTTATTAATATACGGGGGTTAGAAGCTAAGCAATAATGTTCTGTTTAAATTTAACTATGGGATTAATTATAAGTTTAGGTGAGTAAAGTACCTACCGTAACATTTGGAGTTGGATTTCTTGGACTATCTGGACCAAAAGCTCCTATTGTACTTGGAACGAAAATTCTCAATCGATATTGCTTAGCAAGTTCAATCACATTTTGAACGCCTTCAATATTGACCCTAAATCAAAATATAAAAAGGTGTCAAGTAGAAAATATATTTTAAACTCGTTATACCATTTTACCTCATCGCCAACGGAACATTTTGTTCACCAATTGCACTAAGCAAGGCAGAAAAATGAATGAGCCAATCAATACGATGATCTACAACGATTTTTTGCAGTCCCTATAATTTAAATTATGTTATATTATTTAATAATAATTATATCACTTATTAATAGTCATACCTTTATGTCCAAAATATCTGCGAATATGTATGGTCCACTATGTGCTATTTCTTTATTTGGCTTAACAATATCCGAAAGAATTACATTCGAATCGCCGTAACGTTTACGCAGTAATTTGGCACATTCGATGCCTAACTGCCCAAGACCACCTTAAAAAAGAGTTGCATCGAATTTATAATCATATCCAGTTTTAAATTTGTTTAAATTTTCGCACCAGTAATTAAAACTTTTGGAGGTCGCCCATTGTCCATATGCAAATTACGGAAATACACAGATGCATTTTTAAATAAATTTACACTTGTGTTTAAAATACTTGATGTAGAAGTTCGCAACATATTCAATAGAAGGTTTTTTAAATTGCGGTAAAAGATGCAGTTTCCGACTGTTTTCGAGGAGAGGTTTACTTGTTGTAAAGATTTTCCTATTACTGAATGGGAGCAATCTGTGTACTTATCATAGAACGAACAAATTTGATTTCAATGGGGCGATGTGAGCATTGCGTTAGATAGTGTTAGTACATTTGATTATACATTGTATTTTCAGAGGGTGTTCCTTTTAAGTGAAATTCATTAATGGAATAGTACGTTAAACGAAAGAACGCGTAGCTGACCTACAAATAATATAAAGAGTTGGGGAACAGATCTTATATAGGACCCAAGGCTAACTTATCAAAAACATTCGTTTCCATGAGTTCTATGTTCTTAGAATTGAATAAACATAGAATTCTACGGTGTTTCCGAGCGGCTGTGTTTAAAAAACCTTCAGTTGTAATTTGTGTTTTCCAGGGTTTGATCTGAGAAATCTATCACACTAAGCAAAAACTAAATAATAAAAATAGACCACCGATAGCAAAAAATATACCTACAGCTTATTGACAACCCATAATGAATATATAAAATAAATGAAATTTAATTTAATTGTATCTACTTAACTTCATTATGTATTGTTTAAGTTAAAAGTGGACTTTGGTATGATTTTATGTCAACGCTTAAGCCTAGTATGCTGTTCCAGGAAAGCTAAAATTAAGCTACTCTTCAATGTTTCTCTCCACCACTTCGCTTAATTTTAACAGTGTAAGTTCCGTGTTGGTAAAGTTGAATGACTTGCTACTCTTAATTTGCTTTCGTTTGAAATTTTGTTGCGAATACCGATATTTTCTCTGATCTGTCAAAATTTAGCTGTGGAAAAATTAAATTTGCATTAATACGCTTACTTAAATTGTTTAGAGATTTTTCGTACAGTGGCTAACAAATTTAGCTTGAACCGCGTACTGCTTAGCTTAACCGCTTTGCTTAATTTCATCTTTGGAGACATTTTTGTATGGGGGCTTAATTTAAGCGGGAGCAGCATACTTGGTTTTAAAGCGCAGTGAAGTTTAAACAACTCATACTAATCAGTAAAAAAAAAAAGAACTCCACTGCATAAAGGTCGGTGTTTGTACACTATTTTCCATTTGGTAAAACGTATTTGTGGTTAGTTCTTGTTGTTGCTGTTCTGGTTCTGCCAAGCGGTCCCTAAAAAAAACACTAAAACACTCTCGCGAATGTCTGAAAAGCATTCGAGATTCCAAATTTAGGCGCTCGGAATCTGTAACAACGATTGGCTGTGCGTTCTAGGCCTAGGGAAGGCACCTACTTATACAAATCTATAAATATCTCTATATAATGGTTAAATTTTGGCCCTATAATTATTCTTCAAAACGATATTCTTTATATATAGATAAATATTTGAAGCGCCCTGTAAAAAGACGTCGCATCGGTATAGAAAAAAAGGAAAAAATCATATAATTCAAGCATATTAGGTTGTGGATATGTTAGTTTAATTAATACTCATGCGCATTTGATGTTCAACTTGATTTAATATTATTATGTTGAGTTTTTATATGGTTCTCTTGCCTACTTCATATGTGTCGGAACGTAGAAGTCAGTAATTCAAATATCAAAATTGTTTTAGTCTTAAGGTAGGTATAAGCATTTGAAAGCATTGCTTCCTGTTTGCCTGGGAATTCGAAATGACGTTCTTATTATATTTGACAATATCTAATTATATACTAAACATTTTGACACACCCACCATTAACAGGTGATCTTTTATATTTACAGTGGTGGTCCAGTATAACGAATGCCGATATAACGAATGATCGATATAACATACACTTTTTTCAACTTCATTGGTGTCTCTATATAACGTACAAAAAAAATTGTTGACATTCGATATAACGAATGTTTCTTTTATACGTATCTTTAGTAAAGAAATATGAATGTACATACATATGTAGGCAGGTGTAAAGCAACTCTCTGGATTGTGAATGTATGTAGGTATGTGTAAAGGCATGTTGTAAAACTGTTAGCTACTATGTATTGCACTCACAATGCTTTCAGTATGCAACTTTTCGTCTGGGGCACATGCACATTTGGTATCCACATATGAACGAGTGGCGTATTTTCATTTAGTTCACGCGTCTTTCTAGTTCGGTAAAATTGGTAAAAATGTCTTTAACTCGCAAACGTCTGTCGCTTCAAGATAAGTATAAAAATCATTGACGAGTGCAATGAGGGAGCCCCGCTTAAGGACATTTCAAAGAAGTTTGCAATTCAAAAAATTAATGATTGTATCCGGACTTTTCTAATTTTTACTTTGATTGTTTTTTTTTAACTTTATGAATAAATTCAATAAAACGAATAAATAGAAATAGAAATATTTTTACGTTTTATTTAACGTTTCGTATAGTAAAATGTGTTCGATATTACGAATTTTTCGATTTAACGAATACACCTGGACATTATATCATTCGTTATACTGGACCACTACTGTATTTAAACACAGCACTACCATCATCATGTGCACACGTGCCTCCTTAATAGAAATAGATTGGTCTTTTCGCAAAGTCTTAAATATTTAAATTACTATTATAATTTATATTTGACCTTGCTAAGTGGCTAACAATATGTAGGTACCTACATTCGCGCAGTAGATTCATTTTTCTATATAGGTGTTGTACATATTCGAAATATGTGGATTTATGTATCTTGTGCAATATTTGTCATTTTATTTTTAATACATATTCGCACGCTCCATTAAAAACATCACAAACCACTCCAAAAATAAAACAAAATTCTGTAATAAATATTAAATAGTATTAGCTTTCTTCGAAGCGGGAACGAATTAGGCTTTAAGTACATATTGTCCCGGAAATTTGACAAGGGCCTTAAATGCATTTAATGATTTTCTAATTTTAAACCATATATTTTGACACATCCATCCAGTAACAGGTGGACCATTAGTCAAGAGCTTAAATCATTTATTTGAAAAGAGACGGAGGTACATACACCTTCTCAAAAAAAAAATCGTAACTTAGTCTATACTTGCTATTTGTGTATTGTGTTCGTTTGTTCCCCCTCATTCATTGTTATTGACTTAATAAGTCATTTTTGAATTATCCTCTGTTAAATACAGAGAATGAGAATGATATGTGGTGATACCGATAGGAGAATCAAACAAGTTTTCAGTTTGTATGCAATTTATGTCAAATTATGACCACAAGTAGGTTTTTAGATTCGATTTTTTATTAATTTCATAGATTCATAGATGTCAACAACAATTAAATAACATAAAATCATTTGACATGGCATTGCCGTCTGCCGGGAAACAAAATATAATATACTATATAATTTATGAAATATTGAATATTAGGCGTGTTTTTTTGAGCTTCGATCTCAGCAAAGCAAAGTAAAGTAGAGTTTTCAGCACACTAATTACAACAACTACTGCGAGTCTCGAAGTGTCAAGTAGAGCGTAGTTGTTGTAAATGCGTGCTGAAAATCCTACTTTACTTTGCTTTGCTGAAATCGAAGCTCAAAAAACAGGGCTATTGCTAAAAGTTTTCATTTATAAAATGTTCCCTATATTGTCGAGCAGTTTTGCAGTACCTAATTTGTAAGCAGAGACAATGCTGAGACCACCAACTTCGGCCCATTTCCCATTACTTGCCTACAAACTATATTTTTATGGGGTGGCAAATGCTAGTGCGCTTGGATTGTTGCATTATAGAAATTCATATTGACAAATGTCACGTAACTTTAAAAATTCGGGCTCACCAACACACTCGCACCTTGCATATGCCACTTCCGCTTTGGGCGAAGTTGCTGGCAGCGTCCATAGAATTTTATTCGTTTAATTTAAAATCGTTCGTTACGTGTGAATAATAATATTTTTTTTAGGAATAAATGTAGGTACATTTACTTAAAATATTCATGGAAAATTAGTAAATTTTCTTCATTAATTAAGAAAAATGTTCACACGAAATCGAAGGTTATTCTTTTTGTCCTAATACGTTTCTTGTAAATATAAAAACATATCCTTTAGATTCCTAGTTTTACTACCCAAACATATCAAATAATTCGCCTTTTAAAAAATGTATAATAACTAACCAATGGCATTCAGTAATGCTAAAATATGGTATTCCCGAAGTCTATCACAATTTCCCAACGGTTGCCGCGGTTGGTAGCATTTTTATTTTTTATTTTTTTTATGTTTTTCCATGTCACACGGATTCTTATGTGGTTTTCGATTGGGTTTCTTCAGATTGGCTCTCAGATTTCAGATTTCCCGTGTCTAATCGAACATAAAAACGACAGTTGCTCTTTTTGGGTAGATTTTTGTGCGATTGGCATATGTGTAGCCTTCAACACTTTTCTAAGCGTTTTCCATTCACTGGTCAAATTTTATATTTAAACATTCAAAATACTTGCCCAGATTGATTTCTAAACTTTTGTACATAAATAAATAACAGAAAATAGATCAACCCGATGCAATTCGTTTCTTTTCAGTTGAACAATTTCACAAAAACGTACACGAACTCCACTAGCTGTCAAACTCAAACGTATTTGTATTGGTGTTGGTAAATCTGAGAAAAAAATCCAGATTCGCAAAAGTGCTGTGAAATCTGAAAAAGATTGCTTTCTTGTATACCAAACGAACATAAAACGTTTTCTGAGCACAAAAAAGTGCCTAATCGAATAGGTACCTCATTAATTGACATAACACCGATAGGAAAACAAAATGGCGAATTTGAGGGGGGCAGCGACAAGAGCATTGCGATGCGAGTTGGGGCTCTCAGTATGGCTTGTCTCTGGTAGTTTTTTCCTGCAGGTTATGACACAATTGGCTATTAATTGATCTGTGGAGTGACCCTATTGCATTTTTTCAGGAATTCTACTCTAATTTTTTCGTCCACATGAGCAATAAACTGGTACAACTGTGCCTTCCAAATGCGGTTGATGAATCCTCCAGACATAGTTTTAAACCAAAGCCAGTTCCAACCAATCTTTAAGCCATCCAATTTTCTTTTGAAAAGTAGGTATACGCAATTGCTTTTTTTGGTAACCGATAATCAGGCATATTGCGGACTAGAAGAATGTAGTCCACCTGTCGTTTAAGGGTTTTTATAAAGAGTGGCCTGTTTCTGACATCAGCATAATAATTCTGCGTTTTCTATGGTAGGTGAAATGTTCTCTTTAGGTAATATCTCAGTTGATTTTCCACCGTATCATACCTCTTGCCACCCCGAACTTGTGCTGCATACAAGAAGATAGATTCCGACACAGCTTCGAAAACTTTGAACTTGCTGCTATGCGCGACAAATTTGTTGCTGAAGCATTTTTCTAAGCCCTGTAATAAGCAGTTTTTGCATTGGTCAATTATTCATTGAGATGTCCATTCATATAGGCTTCTCGTAAAATAGACTCCTGCATACTCTATGCCTCCAGGCAGATAAGCAACTATGTCCTCAATGAATTACGACCACAGCGGGCTTTACTAATATTTTCCATTGGGACCACTAGATATTTTTTTCAGATCTCAGATTTTACGCGGCTCATGGAACATGCAACGAAATTGATCTGCTTTTGTGAATGGATTAGTGCGTATTTGACAGCAAAATCAGCTGTTCAAATTGCATTCGCTTTTGCAAAAATCTGCTATAGATATCGACTTGAAATATGTTTCCCCTGTTGTAGACACAAATGGAGTAGTTTCGGTAATTATTGGTTTCCAGATGATGAGGAAGACAATGAAGATAATAATTCCTCCAACATTATATCCATTACTTTCTATGAACAATGTTGGTCAAATCTATTTTGACATTTGTGGACTAGCAGATGTAGAATACAAATGAACAAGCCATGGAGCGATACACTCCCCAAGAACGCGGAATAAACGTGTCTGTTTTTTTTGCGTAACAATTCGTCTGTAGTGTTGACGCAGCGCGAATTCCGTCGCCGATTCCATGGCTGTCCGACACCGACTGCGCAAACACTGCGGCGTTTGGCCACCAACCTTGAAGAGTATGGGACCACACGAGACGTTGCCAAGAGTGGCCGGCCCCGGAGAGGCCGTTGTGCCGAAAATATCGCCGCTGTCGAGCTGTCGCCGGAAACATCGACCAGACGCCGTGCCTCGCAATTAGCCATCAGCCGGTCGTCCCCATGGCGAGTTTTGGTCAAAGACTTGCGCATGTTCCCGTACAAAGTCCAGTCCGTGCATCAGATGCTGCTTATTGACCGCCAAATGCGTGTAACCTACACCCAAGCCATCCTCAATCTCGAGGACGAAGTGGACGATTTTTCGACCAAAATCATAAAGAGCGATGAGGCTCATTTCCACCTCAGCGGGTACGTGAACAAGTAAAACTATCACTTCTGGGGCACCGAAAATCCACGAGTAATGCACGAGGAGCCATTACCCCCGCTCAAAGTTACTGCATGGTGCGCTGTTCACGCTGGAGGAGTCATCGGGCCATTTTTTTTCGAGAACGCCGGTCAAACGCTGGCCAAACGACAAGTGCGCGCTATAGGGATATGTTAACCAAGTTTTTTCTGCCGCAATTGGACGAATTAGGACTGGAGGACATGTGGTTCCAACAGGACGGAGCTACGGCACACACTGCGCGAGCCACAACCGAAGTCGCCGAAGTTCTCGCCGAAGTGCCCATTTGGCCGATATCATCTTCTCGACTTGACCAATAAAATTCTAAAGGTTTAAATAAACATAATTTAAGTTTTTCATTTAGAAAAAAAATGAGAGCCAAACAACATCGGCTTGTATAAGCAGAAGCAGATAAATCTCGTTAACCGCGCAAAATCGGCTGGTTATCGATTTCTTGGGTTAATTAACCAAAGCGTAGATTCTCTGGTTAATATTCTTCTGAACAAACACATTCGATAATAAATTACCAGCTGGAATAACCGATGATTAAATATAACCAATATTGAACAAACCAAGCCTTGGTATTGCTAACTAAAGTTGAGCATCTTACACCCTGTGGATATATAGCATATTCGAAATTAATGATGACGATTGTGATAGATATACAATTAACGATGTAGGTACAGTGCCGCTCACTTGAATGGCGCCTCACCATTGAGCATAATAAAACTGAAATTAAATCGATTCTCTAAATATCGCGTTTGTTTATAGGTATGAAGAATTTATATAATTCCCTACCTAAGAGGTTGTATGAGGTTATTTAAAACCAAGGCGGAAGCACCAGTTACTAATTTGATTTCTTTATAATTAAAAAAAAAATATCTTCAGTGTGTTTTAAATAAATTTCTAAGTTAAACATCAAAACCATTTTTTGGAGTACCTATTTCTTTAGGGTTAGGCTATTCAAGTGAACCAAAATTTGGTGTAAAAAATCTGAGTCATATCTCTTCACAATATATAACAAAAACTTACCACTGTAAATATGGATTCCAATCCTTCAGTTTAATTTACAGAATTAAATAACCTTGAATTGGAAAACAAAAACAGTCATTGTCAGTTGTCACTATTATTTTTGAAGATATTAAACTTCAAACTCACAGCAAAGGAGGTGTTCTATTCAAGTGAGCGGCACTGTATAGTATATGCCTTATTTATTCTTTATAGAAAATGACAGACACAATTGTCATCAGAATAACGATTATTTGCAGTTGAAGAAATCATGTACAGGGTTGGCCAAAAGAAGTCATCTGATGTTGTTTGGCTCTCATTTCTTTTTTAAATGACGAACTTCGATTCTGTTTTTTAATTATGTTTATTTGAACCTTTAGAATTTTATTGGTCAAGTCGAGAGAAGATGATATCGGCCAAATGGGCGCCGTCACAATTGATTGCCATATGGGCTCGTTTTATGGCATTTTTCATCACTTCGGCGAGAACTTCGGGTGACAGATTCTCGCACTCGTGTCGAATGTTGTCCTTGAGGGCTTCTAGGGTCTCGGGCTTGTTCACGTAAACACAGGACTTCCAAAAAAACCCCACAAAAAAAAGTCTGGAACGGTTAAATCGGGCGATCTTGCGGGCCAGTGCAAATCGCCCAAACGAGAGATGAGGCGACCCGGGAACGCCGCCTTCAGAATATCGGTTGAGGCTCGCGCAGTGTGTGCTACAAAAAATTCAAATGTCACTGAAGAAATGACGATAAAATGTACAGCAATAAACAACAATTTACATTTTGACCAAAAGAACTGATTGGGTATACTTTATTTTGAAAACAAGAAATTGATAACAATTAAAAAAAGCAATAAAACGCGACCCCTGACCTTTGCAAAGTGATCACTTTTTGATTGAACAAGATCCAGATATTTCCTTTCATGAAGGTACATTGTAGCAATAAAAATAAAAAATTTATTGAATTCTTTTAAAGTACAATAAGGAACAGTTTTTTTTTTTAAATTAAATGCATTATTGTGGCTATTAAAGATTAGCTATCTTATTCCTAAAACCGCCATTTTTTGCAATTTAAATTACACTTAAAATGAATCACTATTCATACGAAGTACCATAATTTTGTTTTGATTTTTTTTCCTTGTCGTTTAAAAATTTAAGCTGTGTTGCTATTTTTTATTTGCCCACAAATGAACCTCTTGACGCTATTGTTCCGAAATTGCCGATGCTGGCATTGCGCTGTGCTTCGATAGCCTGATAATTAATAAACCAAAACGGACGATTATCAATTGGAATTTGGTTAAGGTGGTCGATAAGTTGCTGATCGCCATGTGCATCTAAAGGCAGATGATTGGGATTTACAGCTCCTGTGGCTGTTGCAAATGCTGTTGAAGTTTGGCCTCCGTTGCTTACAGCTACTGCGGGTCTTTGGGTCGATGTTACTTGATTGATATTATTACCAATTGCAGCAACTCCTGATGACTGTACTTGGTTGTTTGGAATTGGAAAATAGGCTTGCTCAGCAGTTACGACAGCAACTCCCTGTGGTGGTCTTTGAGTGGCACCATTCGCCAAAGCATCCTCACCGAATCTATTCGCCAGCTCGATATCTTGTGGACTCTGAGTAGGGCGATATTTGTCTTTATTTCCATTTGGTGGCCTGCTACCGGCATATGAAGGCCGCTGGGTCAAAACGAGAGTCAAGCACAATGATAAATAAAGCACTAAACAAAACGATTTTACTGCCATGGTTAACTTTCGTATTTTGATGAGTGATTTTGTTCTTTAATTTTCTTATTACGCACGAAATGGTATTACAACGTAGTGGAAAAAAGTCTTAGAGCGCAATATTCGCTTGCTTGAGCGATTGATTTGGACTGAGCGCAATCATTTTAGCGTCAGCTTATTTAAACCAACTAGAAAATCGTTCGAATCTTGCTTAATGAGAGACGTATACAGGTTTGAAAGTACCAGCAGAAAATAAAAGAATATATAAAACCTGCTGCTGTGCTGATTTCTGATCGCATCGATTCGGCATCGCTATCTGCCCGCTGCTGAGAGCGTGACACAAAAACCAATATGTTGTTGTTGTATTGATAAAGAGAGGTGAATTGAGAGAAGATACGTAATTAATTTGCGGTTGGGATTTTCCCACCCACATGGATATAGTTTTTTGAAATTTGCGTGAGTCCTACTTGCCAACTCCATCAGGGTTCAATGATCAAATGCAGTGAAACTTTTATACCTAAAGCTTCCTTTTTTAGGATATGCGAATTTAATTTGAAATACTCCAAGGAGACGGCATTAAGGACATCAATCCATGGAGCTTGCCCAGTGGTAGAAATTCTACCATTATAGTGAGCTGGTTTGTCAACACAAAATATTGGAAAATAAATTACTCAGCATTGTATCTCTGCACAATCTTCACAACAAAAAAAAAAAAAAAAATCAAGCGAACATGTTGTGTTTCAGGCAGTGAAAGTGGTTCTTAAATATTTGGCTTCGCCTATATTTATAAATAAAAGATTAGTATTAGAGTATGATGACGTATTATTTTTATGCGTCTGCTTTAAGTTTTTAGACAATACAGACAAATCATTCATCGTCTTCATTTATGTGAACAACAACAAAGCAGCAGTACCTACGTACTACATTTAGTACGTCATACTTATAGAAAGGGGAACCTCGAATGGCTGTGGGATTTTGTGAATTTTACCGCTTATCTTATGCATACGACGAACAATACGAAACAAAAAAGCAGCAAATGGAATTACGAGTACAAAGCTGAGTCACATTTTGTTCAAAAAATAAAAATCGAATGAAAAAAAAAAAGAGTTGTCGAATGGAGATTCCAGTTTACTGAAATTAGCTCGTGTTCTTTATGAGTAATATTATCTTATACTGTATGCGAAATTATAAAACGTACTTTTAATTTTATGTATTAATAGCTGACCTGGCGAACTTTGTTCCGCCTCACTTAAACGCCTTCAGATAAACTGCAGAGTGATAATAAAACACAGATAGTTCAAATTTCAATGTAATTTATTTGAATGGAATCGAAATTAGTAGAGAGCGAGATGATGAACAATGTTTTCTATCTGTTTTCCGGCGCAAAAACAAACAACGAAGACGGAAGACGGGAACAGACAGCTGACCGTGCGAAAAACAAGGAAATTCAAGATTAATTTCACAGACTTCTATTATTGGGCGTGTTTTTTTGAGCTTCGATCTCAGCAAAGTAAAGTTGGATTTTCAGCGCTTTTATTACAACAACTATTGTGAGTCTCGAAGTCTCAAGTAGAGCGTAGTTGTTGTAATTGCGTGCTGAAAATCCTACTTTACTTTGCTTTGCTGAGATCGAAGCTCAAAAACATACGCCTATTGATTGTCATCGCAAAAGCCAATCGAACGGGGAACTAAATCTGCTTGAATTGGAATGGAAGATTAGTTAGAATAATCGGAATTAGTGGGATGAGGATTTCCTCTCCTTTGAATTTGCCCTTGATGATCGTCGCTTGAATCACATTGTTCATCAGTTTCTTGACGGGCAACCGCTTACCGTTGCGTTACGTTACGTTTCGGGTGATTCCGATTCCGCAACATGATTATGATCGATCCCATCTTCAGCTGAGTTCCTGGCACATCAAGCGAGTTCAAAAACTCCGTCGAATAGTTGGTCGCTTCATCCTCGTCGGTGACGCTGTCAACGGATTTCTATGAATGCAGTTCTCCAGCGATTTGACTTTGAATAAACAAAGTCAAGCTATCGATGTACCTACTTATTCTTCGCTGCTAGTATTGCCTGTTCGCTAATCCATTTGAGATTTTTATAATTTTGTGGAATGCCGGAGAATATTTTGGTGGAGTTCCTCCTTCGACGATGTGTACTTGCAAAAATTTGCCGGACACCTGTCAAATTGCGATCAGCCTAATGTGGTTTTCCATTGGGCAAAAATATCAATCTTTTTTTCGATTCGGATCACTTTTTGCAGATCTCGATAATTTTTCAGATTTACACATACTGCCACAAATACTCACAGCTGTTTCACGTCATTGAAAGAAGTTTGCTTTGAAAACAAATGCGCAAAGTGTCGTGAAAAGCAAAATAAAGAAATACATAAAAAGCAATTGATATAATGTTGGAGGAATTATTATCTTTATTGTCTTCCTCATCATCTGGAAACTACGAATCACCTAAACTATTCCATTTGTGTCTACAACAGGGGAAACATTTTTCAAGTCGATATCCATAGCTGATTTTTGCAAAAGCAAATGCAATTTGAACAGCTGATTTTGTTGTCAAATAAAGCACTAATCCATTCACAAAAGCAGATCAATTTCGTTGCATGTTCCATGAGCCGCGATAAATCTGAGATCTGAAAAAGATTTTTGGTGGTCCCAATGGAAAACGACATAAGTCAACGTTTAACGCCATCTATCGGCTTGTGGCATTAATCGCAGCACAGCGCCATCTATTATTTATTTCGTTAACTTCTCCACCAAAAAAGCACAAACAATGTCTTTTATCACTATGAATTTTACAATTATCTTAAATTTTCCAACTTTCACGGCGAATTTTCCGACTTTAAACGTCCAAAATCATCAAATCGTGCGATAAAATTCAAAATTTCGTCGAACAAAATATGTAGTTAAAATTTTTCGCTGTTTTCCGGAATTTTCTATTTTCCATTCAAAAAGCCATTCCGGAACAATTGCACACAATTTCCAATTTCCCGTCTTTTCAGTAAGGTTTTGCAAAATTTTCTTTCTTAAAAACCTTCTGGCAATTACGAACAACTGATGAATTACTATATACATTTTTCACACCATTTTTATATAATAAAATTTATATAGAAGACTAGCTGACCCGGCGAACTTCGTACCACCTAAAATTGATTGAATTATTAACATTTCTTTTTAAGGTTGAACCTCTCTATTGAACGAATGAAACTCCTGCTGATTTAAATTGAGTTCAATGCTTAGTTACGACTTCATAGATTTTCGGATCGGCTAAAGCGTAGTACGCTGCTCGAGCTTAATTTTATCCGGTCTCCACCTTTTCTCTCCAAGCCTAAGCTAAAGTCCTAGCTAAATTTTGACAAAGAGTACGCCGTGGATAAGTGTCACAGAATTCAACTAAATGATCCGGCTCGAAGGACCAGTGTTAATAAGATAAGTGCACTTTGTACTAGGTGTAAGAACTGAACTTATATTTCGATTCTTTACTCTATTTTCAATATTGACAATTTTGCTTATTATTAATTTCCCTGTTCTTTTCTTTTCCGTTACCCAACTTATATGCAATTCGACAAACTAATAAGTAACTCAAGACCAACTATTGAAGTCAATAAGTTACTCAATATGTGTAACAACTATGATATAACTGGAGTTGCTAGTTTGGCAGAATGTCGTGAAATGTTCATGAACAAACTCCCGGCGCAAAAATGCTTAAGTTTTAATTCTAAACTATGTCTGTGGTTATGTGGGGTACTATATCGCGGTGAACCATGTATGCCCGTACCCAAATTCAGGATATCTTGTCTTCTTTGTTGAGGTAGCTGACAGTAGGAATCTCTGGCCCCTCTCTTCGGCGGAGTTTACAGGCATAAATTATGGACAATAGAGTGATGCAAAGGATGGCACAAATAGCTCTTAAGTACCAATACTGATGTTCCCAGGAGTCATGGTCGTTGTCATCTAGTTTAGTTGATAGTTATAAGTCGGATATTTATGTCGTTTTCCATTGGTTTCACTCGGGGATCCATCACTCATTCTGAAATCCAATGGAACAGCAAAACTGCTTCTGAAAGAATCCACAAAAGTATTGGTGAAATGCCAAAAAATAATCTACGGCTGCTGTCAGCTGACTTGTAATAAATACGTAAATTGCACTTGTATGAGTGCTTCTTGAGTGGATTCTGACTTGAAATCGAGAAGCGAAATTCTCTTCTCAGAATCACCAGAAGAGTATTTTTGGTACCAATGGAACGGCATTTTTTCAATTCCGGACTCTCCCGGACGCTTCTTTTTGTCCAATGGAAAACGACATAAGAATCTAGTTATCTTAAAACGACAAGTTTGTTCTGGATGAGATGTAACCTTAACGCAAAAACTAGATTAGTCGGAAACTCCACTTTTCTACGTCAGCCAAAAATGCGAACTGTCAACTTATAACTCAGTTACGAATTTCTAGACTAGATTCGTCGGCTGCCCCTCCATAAACGTCAACTGAAACAGCTACTCATTTGACCGATTTCCCCCAATCAAAACCGAGATACACTCAGTCAGACAGCTGTCAGACCTTCTAAACTAGATACTTTAATCAATTTGCATATACTACAGGGTCCGCCATCAATAGGGTAGTTCGCGACAACGTCAGTGTCAAATGAGAAGAAGAAAAATCCAAGTGACAGCTAAAAAACTTGTAGGAAAACAAAACGGATTTTGTATGGATGTAGTCTAATTATGTCAAAAAATTACTGAAAAGTGCATAAAAAAGTGCAAAAAAACAAGATAAAAGCATTGTTGAATTATAAAATTATGTTTATCAAACGTATTTGGTAACAACTGAGAAGTTAAAGTAATGGCAATTGTGCGCTTTACAATAATATTTGAACAAAATACTACTCATTCCATTATAAACCAGCTTTGTTAGCCTAAAAGTTTTTTTGACGTTTGAGCAAAAGAGATAGCCCATCTGTGAAAGGATGGGCTTCGCGAAACACTCTATTGAGTTGAAATTTAATGTAGTAAAATTCAACTTTTTCAATTGTAAATTATTTAAAAAAAAATAACAATGCACAAATAAAATCCCCGAAAATTTGTTAAAATTGGTTGAGCGTGTGAATCGCAAGAGGTAAATAAGTGATCGTAGCAATTGTTTGCAAACCAACCACAAATTTTCAAACGAATTTGCTGTCAAATAATTATTAGAATACATCTTTAAGGGTTTTTTTTATGTGTCTACATTAATAAAGTAGTTGTGTACACACTCACTCCTACCGGGAATTTTCGTTCTATTTTTTCATAGCTACTGTTCTAGTTTAATTTTAAAAACAGAAAACAAAAAGTAGTGTCATACGGGCTTTAGTACTATTCCTATTTACATAACAACACTGACAAAACTTGGAATTTGTTTGTGTAAATACGCCGATTTTCGTCGGGCATCCGTGGCTTGGGAACTAATCACTGCTTTTCTCAGGTTTTTCTTATCACAACCGATTGCGAGGTTTGATTAATAGATTATATAGCCCGCATAGCTACTGTAACTGTAACTGCGCTGCATAAAATTCGTTGTAATGTCTGACCTAAAGGATAAAACGATTTTGGTTACTGGTGCTGGCCAGGGTAAGCATTAACAAATAGTACCTAATTCTTCCTATTCTAAAATAATTCTAATTTAAGGAATTGGAAATGCGTTGTGCAAACACCTGACGACCTTGGGGTCAAAAGTAATTGCAGTCTCCCGGAATATTGAACATTTAAAAGCTTTACAAGGCGAGTGCTCATCGCTCGAGATCATACAAGCGGATCTGAACAATTGGAAAGAAACAAAAGAAGCATTGTCGAATGTACCATCATTAGACGGATTGGTCAACAATGCTGGAGTTGCTATCATTAAACCATTTGCGGAGCTGACAGAAGAAGACTTTGACTCGTATGTCATAAATCACACATATCGTTCATAAATCTAACCTCTTATTTAATTTTAGCACATTCAACGTTAACATCAAAGCTGTTTTCTGTGTAACACAGGCAGTATCAGATAAGCTTAAATATGGTGCAAGCATTGTAAATGTATCTTCTTTAGCATCTACAAGAGCATTTGAAGGTCATGCTGCATATGGTGCGTCAAAGGCGGCAGTTGACTCGCTAACAAAGGCGTTAGCACTTGAATTTGGCCCTCGAAAGATTCGTGTCAATTCGGTGAATCCAACAGTCATACTCACACAAATGGGAATAGCAAATTGGAGTGACCCTAGGAAATCGGGGCCACTTATAAATCACATTCCCCTACTTCGACTCGGTGAGGTTGACGACGCAATGAAATCCATTACATACTTACTAAGCGAACAATCGAGTTTCGTAAATGGACATCAACTGCTGCTGGAAGGAGGATACTCGGTCAATTAAAGGCACATTCAACTTCAATCATTTTTTATTTTTATATCAAAAAGAATTAAACGATTCAATGAGTGTGCCTCCCACAAACCCGCAGTAAAAACTATGACTTAGGACAAAACAGAACAGAAACAGGCCCAAATCACACACCATCTTATTTAGCAGCCCGAATAGTTTTATATATAAGCCGGCTTTACCCACATTTATGCCGCTAAGCATCAAAACCATATTGATTAGCGGACTCAGTGGCCTTTCTCGTCGGAAGAAAATTAGCTCTAGGCACTCGAGCGACAAAAACACCGCAAACAGACTATGCATTAGGACTGCATGTAAGCCCAAGGCGATTAGTGTGTATGAAATTGCACTTGCTGCAACTACGTGAACTCGGCTCGATAAGATCTTCTCAAATTTGGTTGGCGGTAAAACTGTAGGCGTGTTCAGTAGAGGTGAGGATTCCCAGCCGCCATAACTTGGAGTTGTAATGTGCGACGAGTTGTAGTCGTTTATATATTCAGGATGTTCAATCTCCGGATCGGAATACCTCTCTGGGGAATGATTCCTACAACCTAAGAAAACAAAAGTAGGAGAGTTAACTTCTCTGAATGAATTCATGAGCACATACCCTCGGTGGGAGATGCATCCCTTTCAGCGCCACTTAGTTTATCGAGCCTGCTTTTGGCGTTCTCCAAGATTCGCCTTCTGCGGGCCTCTCTTCGAGCAAGTATATCATTTTGTTTTTTTTCGTTGGTTTTGTCGATATCCGCCTGAGAATTATCCACTGATTCAGACATTTTCTGGCCATCAAATTTTTATTTTTATGACACGCTTAAATGTCAGTTTTGTGAGGTGTTACCAAGTACAAAACTAGAAAAGCAGTGGTATAGTGATGTCATCAGTATGGGTTTTAATAAAACCATACCTGCGCACACGTTCACTCTTGACATAAATAAATTGTCAGCAAATAGGTATGAGAAAAATATTGAATTTCCATGAAAATCTCACTGCTCTAATGTCGTTTTCCATTGGTTTCACTCGGGGATCCACTCATTCTGAAATCCAATGGAACAGCAAAACTGCTTCTGACGGAATCCACCAAAGTATTGGTGAAATACCAAAAAATAATATATGGCTGCTGTCAGTTGACTTGTAATAAATACATAAATTGCACTTGTATGAGTGCTTCTTGAGTGAATTCTGACTTGAAATCGAGAAGCGAAATTCTCTTCTCAGAATCACCAGAAGAGTATTTTTGTGCCAATGGAACAGCATTTTTTCGATTCCGGTCTCTCTCGGACGCTTCTTTTTGTCCAATGGAAAACGACATAAGTGTTTTCAAAAGAATAAAGTCCGGAAAATGTGCAAAACGGAATTCAGTTTTGTAATTCGAAAGACGGTATACTAAGGCCCAGATGTTTTTACTTTTGGCATTTGGATCTTACCAGCTGATGTTGGCAATTTATTCTTGAATTAATTGTTTTTCAAAAGCCTCAAAAATCGTCTTCAGGCTGGAAAGCTTATTGGTACCCCGAGAAAACACTTGGAATGACTTTTTTCTCATAAAAATGTGTTGTCCTTTTTATGCTTCGACTTATTGAACACACCCATGATTTAGACAAAAGTGTCTATACCTCATGACAGCTGACATATTGCTGGCTAGTTGGACCTAAAATAAAAAAAAAATTGGATCCACCACTATTCAATTCAATAAATTAATAATATTTTACAAATTAACAATGTGGTCAGATACGCTTTTAATAGTTTTTATTTCGATATGCACAGCGTTTTTGGGTGAAGGTAATCTAAGATTGACTATCATTCAAGAATTGGTACAAGTAGCTTAATAAAAATCTTTATAGGCCTCACATGGGTACTTGTCTACCGGACGGAAAAGTACATCAAGCTAAAAGGCGAAGTTGAGAAGCAAAGTAAAAAGTGTAAGTACCGCCAGTATGTAACCAGGATGTATCAAATTTAACCTTATCCTTGCAGTGGAACGACGAAAGGAAATCCATGGCGATTCTCTTGACAAATCGCACAAGAAAAAAATCGAACGTGATGAAGAGAAACTCAAGAACAACAACAGGGATTTGTCGCTGGTTAAAATGAAGTCGATGTTTGCAACTGGATTTGCATTTACCGCGCTGCTAAGCATGTTCAACAGCATGTAAGCTTGTATTTTGATTAGTTGCTTCGCCTCTAATTTTCTGACAAAATACAATTTCAGATTTGACGGTCGTGTTGTAGCTCGCCTGCCCTTTCTACCGATATCCTGGATTCAAGGACTGAGCCATAGAAATTTACCAGGAGACGACTACTCCGAATGCTCGTTCATTTTTCTATACATCTTGTGCACAATGTCTATTCGACAGAATATCCAAAAACTTTTAGGTTTCGCTCCATCGCGTGCCGCCAGTAAGCAGGGTGGCAGTCTGTTTGGTCCGACCCCCGGCCAATTTAAATAAAGTCTGCCTTTGTCATAAATGTAAAACAAGAGCTCATAAATATAAAAGTAGTTTTACTTTAGTAATGATTTAGTTTGTCTATTTTTATTCAAATATCCGAATCAATTTATTTGTGAAGAGATCTTGACAGTCGGACACCTTCAGAAGGTATTAAAACATAGACAAATCATTGAGACGGAAACCCCCAGCTCGCAATTCTCTTGCCCGCTCAAAGTAAGATTTGTCTGCGGTTTGAAATGTCCCCGAGCCCCTACTGCACAGGTAAACCTTCAAAATTGGTGAAATCAATTTCGGGCGTAGATTGCAAAATATTGCGGTTGTAAAGCCCTTGATGGATGCCATAGTCCAATCAAAAATGTGGTTGGCATGATGATGAAGAGACATGCTGAACTCCAAAACGCAAACGGATTACTATGATGCAATGCAATGCAATTTTCTAAAAGACTGATGCTGTTCGCACGACGTTAGGGGCATGGCTTAGGTCGACGGCTACGGTTAAACGCGGCAAATAGGCTTAATGTGGCTCGCTTCGCTCGCTTAAAGGGATCTAAACTCCAGTATTTCATTTTCGGGCACGAGCCTGTACGTTTTAATGCCCAACTTATTTCTTAAAATACTATTTTTAATAATAAGGTTACGTCAAATACGTAGCCGTCGACCTAAGCCGTGTCCCTAACGTCTTGCGAATAGCCACTTTGTTTCTAAAACGCATTGTGAACTCATCAACTGCGCAAACGGAGCATCGGTAATGATTATGATGCAAATGACATTTCAGTTTGAACAGCCAAATAAAATGGATTGATGGCCTGAGACGTAAGTAAAATATACTTTGTAATAATTTGCAAATCTTACTTTGGTTTGCAGTAACAAATGCATAACTAATGCAAAGCAGCGCAAAGGCATTCATAACCTGGCATTAAAAACCCAGTGTGCATTCACAATGCGCATTTTTTTTTACGTCTCTGGTCGTTACCATCTACTTTCGACTAAAGATTGCTTGCGAAAAACACCCCGTACCCACTTAAATGCAGGTGAAAAATACAACAGTTGTAAAGCAGAGTCGTCTCGTCAAAGCCTTTTAACGATCGCTAAACGTTTTATTTACTTTGTTAAGAACAAACAAACACATGTCTCATTTATCTGCGATCCATGTTTGCTAGAAGGCACGATCTTAGTTCTGGAATTATTTTGGGTTTTGCAATTCGAACTTTATATACTTTTCGCTCCACGGTCACGTCTTACTTTCATTGACAGCATTTTAATTTTCAATGTTGTCCTTACTAACCTTGGCGTCAAAATTACTGCAACTCGTTTTTTTAATGTCGTACATTCTATTGCTAAATACAGACCAGTTAAATAAAGAACCAGACAACTTTGTAGAATTTCTTGTAACGAATGTAATCAAGACACTTTATGTTCAAATAAAACCATTTACGTTTACAATTTATAGCTTAAATGAGTTCTCGGTAGTTATATAGCCAAAGGAAAAACATCTTAATATGAATTAGTTATTGTAATGTGTTATCGCAAACTAAATGTATTGTTAAATACTGGTAATAAAATTGAAATAGACGCAGATTCGAAGTATCTGCTATGTGGAGCACTCTACTCAATAGTTCAAATGTTATGACCGATTTAGGTCTACTTCTTCTTACTCTTGCCCAACGTCAGTGTATGAGAAGCAACCATTTGTGCCTTGCGCCTATTAAATTCGACAAACTCTTCTTCGAGTTTTTTCCTCGAGTCTTCGAGCTTCCGCTTCTCATCGGCATGATCCTTTTTCAGTTTATCAAACTTTGCATGGAGCTATTTCAATTAAAAAAAAAACACATTAGCAAATTACAATGAATTGTATTCACGTAGGTTTACCTCTTTTTCGCTCTCCTTCAGTTCGGCTTCCTTCTCTTTTACACGCTGAACAAACATTTGTCTGACTTCCTCTTCTTTTGCCTGAAGTTCGGCCAGATGTTGAGAGCGTTTGGTTTCGAATGTTTGTTGGAATGAAACCTTTATTTAAAAAAAAGTAAACATCATTCTTGCGTACTAGGGAAGTTATTAAATTTTAAGTCTATGGAAGCAAAGCATTATGAACTCTGGTCTTGCAATCTCAATGAGCAGAATATCGAAGATCTGCATGCAACTAAGACAACAACTTACCGGTTTGTTGTCACTGTCCACATCAGTGAAACCCATCTGTTCGAGACGCTTCTGCCGGTACAGCTCGTAGTGGCGAGTATGCGTCTTCTCACGCATATCTTCCATGTTCGTTCGGATTAACATTTCCCGCAGTTTTACGAAGTCACAATGTGTTTCGTTCTCCACTTGAACTGTGCCCCATGGGTATTGACGGGCGCGAATCATTTTATTGGCCACTCGAACAAACTCGGTGCTGCCGACTACAGCAAATGGCACATGAGCATTCATTGCGGTATTTGTTTCGGCTACTGTCTCATCGTCCGTTGGAAACTGGTAGATTTGAACACCATTGTTGCTGAGTTCTTGGATAATTTTTGCCTTGAATCGCTGCAGTTCAGCTTTGGAGATTGTATCCGCCTTGGCGATAATTGGAATGATGTTCACTTTGGTGTCCAATTTCTTCATACAAACCAGGTCGAGAGACTTAAGTCCATGACCAGTCGGGCAAATGAAATACAAGCAAACGTGAATGCGACTATCGTGACATGTTGAAAGCGAGCGCTTGATTTTCAACTCTTCCTGCAGATATGCCTCGAACTGGGCATCGATGTAGTCAACTACCGCCTTGAAGGAGTCGTCCTTATTGATTTGATCGCCATAGCCGACAGTATCGCAAATGGTCAACTTCAAACGGACATTGCTCTCTTGCAGCTCATAAGTGTGCGCCTTTAGTTTTACATTCGGCAGGGTATGGGGACTGGGTGTAGACTCGAAACTTGTATTGAACAAGGTGTCCATAAGGGTGGATTTACCCAAACCAGTTTCACCTGAAAAATAACAAAAAAAAAAGAAGTTGAACATGAAAATTGTATTTAGAAGAAGTCCTCACCAATGCACATGATGTTGAAAACAAATCCATTTTGAACGCTCTTGTTGACTAGCTGATCGGGCAGGCTGTCGAATCCGACATGTCCTGACTGCTTCAGGTTTCGCAGGTGTTGCTCATACTGTAAACAGAGAAATTTAAATGAAAATTAGTATTTTCCTTTCCACTTTGCTATTATGTACAAGATAATATATCCTTCTCGCCATGCAACCAGCTTCTTCAACAAATTATTTGAAACTAAATCAATCTCGTCGATGTATAATGTGTAATGGCAACTAACAGGAGAACCCATTGGCATTTTCCACCCAGAAAACTCCTTAACCTACTTTAATTGTCGCAACACTTTACATCAAGTGTGCATATTTCGATACTATAATTCAGACGCTAGTGCAAAGTATTGAACACCGGACCATGTTTCTGAATTAAATGGGTGTAGTTCTTCTTCTAAAATTAATGTAGTTCATTTGTCGACAAACGCAAACATTTTTGATACGCATGGGGTTTGTTTTCCTTGAAAAAATGTAAGTTAAATCGATAGTGTATCGACCGAAATATGACAGTATACGCAGCATATGAATATTTATTGTCGTTAAAAAAATGTATGGATGACACAAGTTAAACGGCCACTTTGTGGTTATATCACATGCCTGAGCGTGAGCGCACAATGTAATAGAATTCGCATTCATTTCTGAAAGTAATTTAGAAAAAAAAAAACTTCTGAAAGACACTCATTTTTATTTGATGCTAAACTTTTACGAGTGAAAACATTTTGTTTTACCGGAGTGAGGCGAGATTTGTTTCAATTTTCGGTGAGATAAAGAATACTTGTTGCTGACTCTATTGCCGATTAGTGACTCTGGTTGTGTCTATTTCATTAGCTGATTGTTTATCAGAGTTTACATTGGAAGGAAAGAGGGTAACACGATGATTCGAGTGCATTAAAGCCGCAAATGCTGTGTAAGTACCTCATGGACGTACGTATAGTTTTATGAACCCACTACTAGTATCTTTGCCAACTTCGTTATCCCTTTGGAGTAGACTGGATGCGCATACGTTCCATATGTCAAAGACTTTAACTTCTCCGAAAATATATGTCCACAATGCACCGACGTTAAATTGCCTTATATGTATGTTTCCTTTCATTCACCTTTCTTCGCCGCTTCTCTCTAGAAATTCACAAATGCATAACAGTTTGCTGATATATCAATGTGTTAAGTAATAGCATAGGTAGCTCTCTTTTCGCAACTGCAGGGAATGTCTCGTGCGTATACCACCGGCTGACAATCAAGCATGTTCCTCTTGGGAACGTCTGACGGTTTTTTTTTTGCAGTTGGTTTTGTAGCAGTCAATCGTCGTAAGGTTTGATGAATTGGGCGCACGACGATTGAGTGAGTCTACGCACCGGAGCAACTCGTCGCCTGCCTGGAAACGACCAAAGATCGTCCACCCCATCAGCAGCCGATTTCCTTACTAGCTACTTGTTTTCTGAACTTAAATATTGGGTTCCTCCGCTGTCAACACGTATCTAATCCTTTGATCGGATACGAATCTGATAACTTACACAAAAATACGAGTGAGCCATTTTGTTTCTACGTTCAATTAGCGCAAGTTAGCTGCTTTGATGTGTTTTCAATTGCAATATTTTGAGCTTGCTTAATCACTGACTACAATTCTACAACTGATCATGACTACGAAGGCAAGAGCGAGCCTCTGTAAAAGCATGTATGACAATGCCTTGTGGTGGAAACTGTATGCGTGGGAGTTGTCACTTAAATTTTAATCATAAATCGAGACGAATCAACTGTCTTGGGTAGCGGTTGAGGTCATTTTAGCTTATTGCTCTCTATTTTGCTAATCAGGCCTGAGCAATCAATTAAACGAGGCACTTGGACCATTTACTTAGATAATGAGTTACTACTGATTTTCAAACATGAGGCTAGCCAACGTTGCTTACTTCATAGATGCTACGAACCATAAGAGCAATAATCAAGTTTTAGGACTATGTAGAGCCTTTATTCCACCAGTTTAGCTGTACAACATCAAGAAGGGAAAGATAATACAGAAGAACAGATTGCAACATAAGTCAATGTAAATACCATTCAAAAGGATTTAATGTCATAATGATCAAACTTCTTCGATAGCAGGTATTCTTTGATAGGTACCTACCATGCGCTAGAATAAATCCCAAACAAAACGTACAAATGTGGACATTTAACTTCTATATGCATTGTCAGAGGTAAAGTGACTGATTTCGACATAAATTACTCATACCTACAGTACCTAGTTGGAAATTTTTCCACCCGCACGCTTATGTGATTAATGAAGGAAGCAACAAATTGACTTTCCATCCAGAACATTTATCCATTGCAATTGCAAGCAATGAGTGTACAACATTTCCTGCATGTGGGTACCGCGAAATGGACGGTGTGTTCTGTTGCTGTATCCATTTCGAAAGCTATGCGACCCCGATAACGTAGACAACCCAGAAAACCATAATAAAGAGGAAACACAAATTTATTACGAGCGCACTTGCACTAAATACATAATTAAGAAATGTTGGTAGTTTTACAGTTTGAAATATTATATGATTTGATATATTTATAATTTCAGCAGTTCCGCCTTTCCGCCACTCATGTTTTTTTTTATAATGAAACAAATATTAGTCAGCACAGTGAACGAAATATGCAAAGGATGCAACGCCCTCTCAAAAAATAAACAAAAAACTAAGAAAAAACTTCCAGCTATCTATACACAAATTTAAGAGCACTTGAAAGTGTTTGAAATACCTTTGTTACTTCTACTTCGACGGCTGCCATCGGAATTTATTTTATGAAACACAATTGTATTATTAATGAATAATCAAATTTAGATCTTGTTTTTCACCGACTTTACAGAATGAAGAAAAATGCACCTTTCCTGTAGCACAGAGAAATGTAATCCGTAGAAGATAAACTTGAACTTACGTTCCACATGTTGTAAAACGTATGGAAGACAACCAAAATGTATGAAAAGCAAACATCTCTTTTGTTCATATAGTTGTACTGCCTTAACTTATGGAAGCCAGGCAAATATAAGACTGAGATAAACATTTAAAGGCAGTTCATGTTCCATAAGAAATGAAGGGGAGTGCAAACAGCACTTTTTCGATTTTGTCGAAATTAATTTAGTGGAAGGATTTCTCAGAGTTGAAAAGGAAAGTTCATCATACAATCGCAAACCTTCAAACAAGAAATAGCGGTATGAAACTGGTACATTTAATTGATTCAGCGATCGAACGTAAGTGCTTGCACTTCTATTTGGGATAAGTGATAGGATGTCAAATTGAAAGGAAGCTGCAATTGAAATAAATCACCAGAAAAGTAAATACTCGACTGACTCCATTAAGATATATTTATTCAAGAACAAAAGGCAAAAGTATAAGTAGCAGATGTGTCTTCTACATAAAAAGAGATGACTATACATCTGCAAATATTAAATGTTTATGGTGCAAACACAATTTGAGTTTACTATCTTAACACCCTTTCTTAAACCCAAAATTATGCTTTGACCATTTTAAGTCCAAAATGACATTTTCAAAAATTAAATTTTGTACCAAACAGTGGTTTAGTTAATGAATCGGCAACCATCTGATTAGTAGAAATGTACTGCACAACGATGTTCTTATCTTCAATATGTCCTCGTAGGAAGTGATGTCGAATATCGATGTGCTTCGTACGTTGACGAAATCCAGCAGTCGAAGCAAGATCAACTGCTCCTTTGTTGTCACAATACATTATCGTAGACTTCTGAATAATTGATGGATCAATCTCGTTGATTAAACTCCTTAGCCAAAGTACTTCTTGGCAGGCTGACGAAAGTGCCATATACTCGGCCTCCGTAGTTGATAACGCCACGGTTTTCTGTCGCTTACTCGCCCAAGATATCGGGCCTCCTTGCATCTTCAGAATGAAGCCACTCACTGAACGACGATCATCAACTTCATTCGCCCAGTCTGCATCGCTGTAGGCCACTAGCTCGGAACTTTCGTTTATGCTGTACTCAATCTTATCGTTGACAGTACCCTTAAGATAGCGGATGATTCTCTTTACGGCCGTCCAATGCGCCTGACCAGGATTAGACAAGTATTTACTGACAATCCCAACGGCATGAGCTATATCTGGTCGTGTCCCCTGCGCTGCGTATAGAAGACTGCCTACTGCTTCTCGGTACGGAATGTTCTGCATTTTCTTGCGATCCGCATCATTTTTCGGTGACATCTCCTGCGTCAATTTTTGGTTCGGATCCAATGGTGTCGTCACTGGATTGCAGTCTGTTATCTTAAACTTCGTGATGATTTCGTTCAGGTAGCTCAACTGATCTACCCACAGCTTTCCACGTACTCGATCTCTCGTTATCCGCATGCCCAAACACCTCGAAATTTCGCCAAGATCCTTCATCTTGAATGCTGCCTTCAGCTTGTTTTTGGTGCCCTTCATGATAATGAGATCATTGGATAAAATCAGCAAATCATCCACGTATACTGCAACTATCTCAATATTGGAATCAGATCTCTTTATATAAACACACTGGTCTGTGCGTGTTTGCGTAAAACCTATGGACTTAAGAACGGAGTCCAACTTTTTATTCCATGATCTGCTGCCCTGCTTCAGCCCATACATTGCTCTGTTCAGCTTACAGACTTTATGCTGCTGAGCACGTATTACAAATCCTTTTGGCTGCTTAATGTAGAGATCTTCATCTAGATCTCCATGCAAAAAAGCATTCTTAACATCCATATGATGAAGATGAAGATCGAACCTGACAGAAAGTGCAAATAACAATCTAATTGTATTAGTTCTTACCACTGGTGCATATGTTTCCTGAAAATCGATGCCTTCAAGCTGTCCGCATCCCTTTGCCACCAGTCTAGCTTTAAACTTCTTGTTGTTGTTGTCATCTCCGGGTTTCGTTTTAAATACCCATCCTGTATTCAATATTTTTCTGTTCGGCGGAGGATTGACCAAAGTCCACGTTTTGTTTTCCAGCATCGCATCGTACTCCTCCTGCATTGCTTTCTTCCAGGATGACGCATTCGGTCCACTTAAAGCGTCTTCAACGGAGACAGGATCGGCAAGATCATTTGTCACTGTAAAGAAGGTGACATAATCCGAAAATGTGTTGGGTTTCGGTGTCCTCTTTGAATGTCGCTGTGGATTAACTGGAGCGTTGGTTTCAACTCTGTCTGCTTCGTACTCGGAGTCCTCATCTAAAGAACTCGACATGTCATCCCTTTCTTGCTTTTGAGTCTCTACAAAACCGGCTGGTTGTCTGATGTCGTCAGGTACTATCATCTCGGAGCTCCCATCGAAGGAACTTTGATGTCCATCTGTTGTACTTTCTTCATCATCGCTGTTGTCAATCGACGGATCTTCCCTTTCTTCTTTTAAATTTTCGGCTTTCTTTGATAAAATTGGAAAGAATCTCGATTGCGTTTGCTGTTGCTTTCGCTTCAGTGACAATTGATGAAGTTCGGTTTCTTCGGTTTCGAAAAAAATTACATCTCTGCTTCTGACCAGTCTTTTTGTCTTTGGATCGACAAGTCTGTATCCCTTCGAGTCATCACAATAACCAAGGAATATTAATTCATGAGATTTCGGGTCCCATTTGAGTCTTTTCTCTTTCGGTACATGTGCCATTGCCCTGCATCCAAAAATACGAAGGTTACTGACGTCTGGCTTGATGCCTGTCCATATTTCGTCTGGAGTAACATTTCGGGAATTATTTGTCGGTGTCCTGTTAATCAGATAAACGGCTGTTAACACTGCCTCGGCCCAATACTCTTTAGACAAACCAGCGTCAAATAACATGCTACGGGCTTTTTCCACAATGGTGCGGTTCATACGTTCCGCAACCCCGTTTTGTTGAGGTGAATAAGCAATCGTAAGTTGATGTCTGGTACCTGAGTTTCTCAAAAAATGTTTTAATTGCAAATTTACGTACTCACCGCCATTATCGGAACGAATTATTTTAATTTTTCGGTCCCTTTCAGTTTCCACAATGGCCTTGAACTCTTTAATTATATCGAAAACAGAACTCTTATCTTTAAGAAAATAAACAAAAACTTTCTTAGAACAGTCATCAATAAGGGTGAGAAAGTATTTGGCACCTCCGATGGATGTTGTCTCCATAGGTCCACATAAGTCGGTATGAACCAAGTCCAATACTTTTTCCGCTCGTTTTCCCTTATGCTTGAAAGGCTCTCTATGTTGTTTTCCTTTGACACAATTTTTACACGGCTCATTACTGCATTCCTTAAAATCACATCCTGTTGCAAGTCCATTTCGGAGAAGATTCATATTCTTGCTACTCATGTGGCCTAAACGTCGATGCCACAATACAGCTCGTTCATCATTGGAAGATATAAATGCTGCCTGTCGCGGATGGTCCAATTTGAAAATACCATTTTCGTCGGTGGCTGTTGCCAAAATATCTCCATCAGAATTTGTGATCACACAGCCTTTCGAAGTAAATTCCACTTTGTGTCCTCGCTTTACGATTTTACTTATTGATAACAAGTTGGCTGAGACATTCGGTATATAAATCACATCCTTTACTAACAAATTATTTGCTTTGTTATTAACAAACACAGGAACTATAGCTTCACCAATCGCAACTGCTTTCATCTTCTCATTGTTTGCTGCGAAAATTTCGGTGGTACATGGACGTGCATCATCATGAAGCCAATTTGCATTCAAAGTTATATGCGTAGATGCACACGAATCCAAATACCATGCCTGGGGGTCGGAGGCATTGACGGCACAGCAAGCGAGTAAATTCATTTGGTGTGGTTTTCCTTGTTGAGATGTTTTATTACTTTTATTATTCTTACAGAATCTACTGATGTGACCATAGGCGTTGCAATTGAAACAGCGGGTCTTTTCGCGGTTCGTAGGAGTCTGTGGGCGTGTATTACGACGTTTGTTCCAATGCTTTGCCATCAACGCTGAATCAGTTTCACATCGGTTTGAAGAACTTTTACTAGGAATATCCTGCAGAAGCTTTGTTTTTATTGAGTCCCCTGTTATTGGAACTCCGGAGCTTTCTAGACCCATTATCATAGGTCGATATTCGTCTGGCAGTCCAGCAAGTAAAAGTGTACCAACCCATTCGTCCTTCACTTCAAATTTCAGTGCATTAAGTTTATGTGCTGTCGTCATAATTTTGCTTATGTATTCGTCGACTGAAGCACAATTTACCAGCTGCGTTGTAATTAATGCTCTAAGAAGACCTACCTTTCGTGTCAAACCGGAATCCTCGTATGCTGATTGCAGTTTGTCCCATACCTCCTGTGCAGTTTTTGCATCCTGGATGTGCATATAGTTCATGGGATCAACGGCGAGAATTATTTTTGACTTGGCTTTTGTGATCTTCTTCACGTCGGTTTCGGTGCCATTTATGCAAGACCATAATTCTTCGTGCTCTAAATATGCTTGCATGGCAAATTTCCAGGTATTATAATTGTCGCGGCCTGTTAGCTTCTCAATAGAAGGTAATGTATTCGCCGCCATTTTGTGGCAGAAGAAATATGTATTTTATATTAAATATAATCGCGACTTTCACGGTCTGGGATTAAATCATATGCGCTTAAAAATCCTGGGCCCATAACCTGATAGGATGTCAAATTGAAAGGAAGCTGCAATTGAAATAAATCACCAGAAAAGTAAATACTCGACTGACTCCATTAAGATATATTTATTCAAGAACAAAAGGCAAAAGTATGTAGCAGATGTGTCTTCTACATAAAAAGAGATGACTATACATCTGCAAAAATTAAATGTTTATGGTGCAAACACAATTTGAGTTTACTATCTTAACAATAAGTCCCTGGTGCGAATGTCGGATCGGAAGTGTCAAGTAGAGTGTAGTTGTTTTAATTGCGTACTGGGGGCTTGCTTTGCTGAGATAGATGTTCAATAAAACGCTTCTAGATCATCGATGAAAAATAAAAACTCCAAATTGACAACTCTGAAAGACAGAAGATCTGTCTTGTTATATGTGCAACATTCAAACCCATTCAGATTTAAGAAAATTGTTCAAGAGTAGAAGAAAAATTTAAATTTTTTTGGTGCAAAATGTTGTTTGTTTAATTTTAAACCGACCAAAAATGAGAAACGAATAAATTGGAGTGTAAGAAAAATAAGAATTTGTATGTTCCAATAAATTCACCGCTGTACCAATTTCCACACAATGTAACCGCACGCTTAGCATCTACAAATATCTTCGAATCGAGTTCGAAAAATAAACATAACCTAAAACATTTTGACAAAAAAAAAAAACGTACACAAAATAAGTTCAATCAATTTTTATATTTGTAGATTTGTTTTCAGAATTCTAATTTTATTACGCTTCTTTATAAAAACAATAAAACATAACTTTCAAGTTACCTAAGAGCAAAGCATTTCACCATGGACGACGACTTCTCTACAAGCGATTTCCAAAAGAAGCTCAACAGATCATCTAGTGAAGAGTTTGGCGATTTAAACTTCTTTGGTTCGGACAATGATAACACCATGAATGAAATATATACACTGAAAAGGTCAACATCGTTAAATGCAGATGCCGATCGAACCAGCGACGATAACAAAAAAAATGCGAAAACTAAAAAAGAGCTCGAAGAAGAGGAACGCGAGAAAATGCAAGTGCTTGTTTCGAATTTTACTGAAGATCAACTGGATAGATATGAAATGTATCGTCGCGCAGCATTTCCAAAAGCCGCAGTAAAACGTCTGATGCAGACAATTACCGGCTGTTCTGTTTCACAGAACGTGGTGATAGCAATGGCTGGCATAGCAAAGGTCTTTGTTGGGGAAATAGTTGAAGAAGCGTTAGATGTTATGGAAACAGCTGGCGATTCTGGGGCCCTACAACCAAAGTACTTAAGGGAAGCCGTTCGAAGATTAAGGGCAAAGGGTCGCATGCCTATTGGCAAGACGTCGAAGCAGTTCTTTAGACTGAACTAGTGGGCCCTTTAGATGTATCTATCATTTTGTGAATATAATTTAATTTTTTTAGTGACATTCTGCGTTTCAATAAAGATATTTAGGTACCTATTATAGTTACAGATCAAAAGATGAATGCGAAGCATTCTACTTAGTCTCATGGATGATGAAAAACATTAACTGTCGACGGTTTCCTATGCAATAGAGTTGACATCCACAACCATTCTAGAACTTGGATAAAAATGAAAACATCGGTTCCAATATGTTAATTTATATTGTTTGCATAGAATTACTTTCTCACAATTACCGATTATTTACTTAAACTAGAAATTAAAAACTTAAATCCGCTCATCAATGGCATTGTGAGAATGTCTTGCTATGCCAGGCGAACTTTGTCCAACACGAAGGGAGCTGTGTGAATACAATACGATTATTCTTAAATATTTTCTTTAATATAAGACAGTACTAACCTGCTCGGATAGCGGCGCAAAGTACACCAAAAATTATGAAATTCGTTCGGACGTTATCACGAACACGTTTCTGCTCCTCCGCGGGGTCAACTTGTGGTGGCATACGGAACATTTTGGATGCTAATAAGAACAACTTCTCCAATGAGTTAATTAATCAATTTTACTTTAAATTTTATTTCACAAAATACTATTTATTGATTTTGTAACAAGAAACTCGTGCTGAGGAGGTATGGCGAGGCGAAATGTCAAAAAGGAAAGTGACAATGGACGCTTGGCAGCATTTAATCTATCTGAGTTACCACTTCATCGTTGCTTTACGAAAATCTAGTACTAACAAAACGAGTACGATATACGTAGGTACTCAAAATCCATATGTACCTATATTTTCTGCGTAGTTATGGAAAATAAGAAGATTGAAGATTGTGGGCCACGTACTACTGGGCCAATGTACCGCAATGATTAAAGTATTCATATTCGTTGTATTTCCTTTGCTAACTTTTGTAATGAGTCTACCAGGAGGCATCCGTAGGTTCGGCCAGACGCAGCTTAGTGGAACTTTAATTTTTGCCTACAAACATAAGTAGCTTTGGGAAGTTGTAAGAAGTTCGAACGTTAGTGCGGGGCAGTCTCCCAAGTAGTTGTAGTTTACAAGCTGAGCAGGTGTAGGAATCAGCGTTGCCATTTTGACTGTTTTCCAGTCAGATCTGACTGGATTGAAATGAATTTAGCTGGAAGATTTTTTGAAATCCAGCCGGCTGGTTTTTTAGCTGGATTCAATTTTTTTTTGACTGCTTTTAACTTCTTTTCAAAATGGCATTTTTTTCAACCACCAGAACAATTTCAAATTCAATGTAACCATATAAAAATAATAGTAGAAAAACAATTTTTACTGTTAGTTGACTATGCTCTGAACATGACACGTTTCCATATCCGACCAACACACTGAGCCAATTCATACACATTTGTTTGTTTTGCTTACTTTGGGATTGGGATGGCTGACTCACAAACACCAGTTTGAAAATTAAAATATATAAGAAATATTCTTGAAGAAATTTGAATGGTTTTAAATCATTAACTTATTTTATTCTTATTATCAGTTTTTTATTTCTTTTTTAAGCATGAAGTCTGTTATTTTTGTTTCGAATAAAGTTTATTTATGATTTTGTTTTGCAATGTACTACTTATTAAAATGAATTTTAAGACTTGTGTGTATATTTACAATTCTTTGTTTTTTTATAAAAACAATTTTTATTTTCTTCTACTTAATTACCTACCCTTTAATGTACAAATATGAAAGAAAATGGATTCTGTGTTATTTTTATTGAATAAAACAATTTTTTTTATCTTAGCTGGATTTTTAGCTGGATTTGTGTTTAAAATCCTTTGACTGTTTTATTTGACTGAATTCCAGTTTTTTGAATGCTTTTTTCCAGTCAAATCTGACTGGAAGAACGGATTTGAAATGGCAACCCTGGTAGGAATAGTGCTTTCTTCTTCCTGCTCGGAAGAACAACAGTTCATATAGGAATTTTCCAATGAAATGCTTTTCTAAAGCTCTCACACTTTATAGGTCTGTTCCTTTACTTTTGTAGTAAAATGGAAATGACTGTCAAAATGGCAGTGGTGGGGATAAATGCTTTCACGGAGAGAGACACTTACGAAAAAGTTAGGGAACGCTTTTGTAGTAAACTACGAATAATGACAGATACATAATTCAAAAAGTGGCACAAAAAGTCGTTAAAATATCTGATAAACGAAGAATTTTGCTAGCACTAACAAGATTAGTTGATTCATCTAGAGATGAAAGTAATTCGGAATAAAACGTCCTTCTTTTTGAAGAATCCGAGTATGCGGAAGAGTTTGTAATGATTGAACTACAAGCATTCGAGAAGGGGAAAAAGCGATACAGCATTAAAAATTACGTGGAGGAGATTGTCCTTTCTTAATCCTCACAGCGAGGAAGAATTTCGTCGCCACTTTCGAAAAGAATCTAAGGAGAACATTCAATTTTATTTTACCACCTGTTGAAGTTGATACCATTTAAATACGTAAGGAATCAAAACAAATGTACTCATATGACAAATAGGACAACAAATTTCAAATCAGCTGAAAGTTGAAAGGTGACTGACAGCTTTTTCAATTCTACACCAAGAAATTTGTTGAGTAAAAATTCGTAAGATTCTCAGTCTTGCTCTCTCGATGACGCTCTCTTTTACGAATTTTTCGAGTTAAGGAACGACATTGAGTAAAATTCGTACGAATTAGTACAAATTCCTATTTTTGTGCGAAAAATTTGACTTTCTTGTCCTTCACCCTCATCAAATTGGGCATCAGGCAATCATTCTATTATTTACCAAGGGTTAGCAGTGCATGCGACGATACTTCGGAAGAAGGCAAGGAGTCCAAGGAAAGACCTTGTGGACCGGGCAACGATTCCATTTTACGTAAGGAATGTTTTGTAAATGCCTTCGATGTCGAAGGACGTATTAATGAAACTAGTTTTTAAAGAGAAAGATTCCATTTAAAAAAAGAAGCCTGTGAATCAAATGCCGTTTTCGAGTTCACATTTTTTTGAATCATTTTTTCAGAGTTTCTTCTTTTGTAAAATAATCGGAACAAGCAATGAATTTAAATCAATATGGATATTCTAAGGAGCGCCGTCAGTTTGGGCGCCAATGCCAGTTTACTGATCGTAATGAGCTCCTTTTCAGCATTCCGCAACGAGCCGATTTACGTACACATTACGTCCTAAGAAATCCTGTTGATCGCGCAACGCAATTGAGTGATCAAAAAGGTTTTAGCGCAGTCTTGACTGAAAATGTTTCCCTCGAATCGCACGGTATTGCGCATCTGGAAGGTGGATGGCCTAAGGATGTAAACATTCTCGACGAAGAGCAGACATTGCGACATAGAAAAAAAGTTGAAAGAGAGGACACTTGGGCAGTGCAAGTTGTCGACTTGAGTAAGGTATAATCTTCTCTTTCCAAACATTGATGGGCTTTTAGCTAAACCATACAGAATTGTAGGCTACAGCGGACTGCCTTCTCCAAAATAGTGCGGTTAATATTTATGAAGACTATTTCTCGGAGATAGACCAGATGGAAATTAGGTCGAACTTCAGAGCGAGACCGATCAATGTGTACCACGATCCACTGACACCATATCGACCAATTGTGCAGCTGGACTGGTGCCCGGGAAATACCAGGCACATCCTCTCAGTTCACTCAAATCTTGAGTACTATCCCACTGTCGATGAGCCAAATGAATTCTACATATGGGACGTAGAAAACCCCCTTAAGACAGTTTTGGCATTAAGCGGACCAACTTGGATAAGGAAAGCTTGCTTTTGTCCCCGTGATGAAACACTGATAGCGGGTGGATTCAGCAACGGCGGGGTGGGTTTGTGGGATGCGAGAATAGGTGGAACACCTGTCAATACTTGTGTGCTCGAAGCAGCTCACCGTGAAGCTGTATCAGCGCTGTGCTGGGTCCATTCAAAGTCGAATACCGAGTTTTATACTGGGTCACTGGATGGATCGATTCTCTACTGGGACGGAAGGAATCTTAAGAAATGGCACAAGGAGTTCTTACTCGACCCTGAAAGAACAGACACCCAGTCACGATCTCGGGCCCATGGATGTACATCACTCGAGTTTGAGTACACGATTCCGATAAGATACATAGTTGGTGACGACATGGGCCATGTTTTTCTGGGCAATCGAAAAGGAACAACGCCGATGGAAACGTTAATACTCAACTATAAACTGCTCTCGGGTCCAATTCGTACTATAGAGAGGAATCCATTTTTCGTAAAGAATTTCCTTATCGTTGGTGACTGGTATGCGAAGGTTTGGTCAGAAGAGTGCAAAGACTTTCCGACAACGCTGTGGGTGAAAAAGAATACCCAGATTATGTGCGGCAGCTGGAGTCCAACCCGCTGTTCGGTATTTGCGACTGGGGATGCTAAGGGTGTAGTTGATTTTTGGGATCTCCTGTTGAATCAGCGGGT
Source organism: Cheilosia impressa (assembly GCA_948293265.1). Classification (NCBI taxonomy): domain Eukaryota; kingdom Metazoa; phylum Arthropoda; class Insecta; order Diptera; family Syrphidae; genus Cheilosia; species Cheilosia impressa. Next base: position 49,486,485 of record OX411881.1, on the reverse strand, counting down.
TCCTATCTTCAGCTTGGATCTAAAACACGCTGTAACATCAATACGATTTAGGAGAGATGGAACAGTTGTTGCTGTTTCCCTGGCCAATGGAGACTTTCACATGCTTGAACTGGAAAAGGCCTTACGTCATAGTGGGAATAAGGAAAAAGCACTTTTAGCTTCGGTAGGTATATTCCTGCATATTGTGAAGATTACGTTTAAAACTCTTTGCAGCTCTTCGAACGAGAGACCTCTCGCAGCAAACTTCTTCAAGACCGGCTGGAGGAAATGAAACTTAAGGCCGCGCTAGCTGCTGAAGAAGAGAAAAAACAACCGGAAAAGGACGACTTGGATAATATCTGGGAAGAAGGTGAGGAAGAGGAAGGTTTGGAGACTATTAAAAGAGCTCCCGAACCAGAAGAACTAGACGAAGAGGAAGGTGAGGAACAGGACCCTGATCCCGAATTCACAGAGGTCAGAAATCAGTTTTTGGAAATCGTTAACGAGATGAAAGAAAAGTGGAAGGAAAATGAGTTCATCAGCGAATATAGTCCGTTTGAAGGTGATACTGCTGAGCTAAAATCGTATTCCAGTTCCGTTACAGATGATGCCTCAGAGGTGATCCGCGACAGCAAAGTTGCCGAATAATTCAAACTTTATTTAGGTTACGTGTCTTAATAAACGATGATTTTCTCGGAAAACTCGGCCAAACTGATCTTCTTCATACTCACAACCTGAGCAACCATATTCTGACGAATTGCTGTTTTTTTCTTCAGGTACAGCTTAACTTCTAGTCTCTCGAGCAGAAACTGCCATTTCAGAACTTCTTTCTGCTTGTCAGTGTAGCGCATGAAGTCTTCGGCGGTAAGGCCCAGTATCTGCTCTGCTGTAGTGCCACTCAGACGAGATTCAATGAGGGTTCCAGTGTGATCACTTAGGTGGATGTTGATATCAATGAAGCGGTCAAATTTGTCGCCGCTGTAGTTGAATGAGAAACTCATCTGGCATTGGTCGTTTACGCAAATTTGTTGTTCGCGAAGCATCCGATTGCCGCAGGATTTGCTAAACAAATTTAAAAAAAAAATAACTTGGTCTAGAATGGAAATAAAATATTTACCATTTTCTTGCGATAACGGAGATGTATCCGTCCAGTTCAAATTTGGTGACAGTAGCTAGAAGTACAGCGGTAAGTTCCTCCGAACTATCCTTGATAACTCCATCAGCATGATCGTAGATTTGTTTAACGGTCATTTGGGTGGTTATGGAACTTGCTGAAATTAAACAGGCGCTTGATAGATATCTATTGATGTACTCTTAGGTAACGGGTACAGGGAAAACGTTTTCTCATTATGGCGGCAATATCAATAAGCCAAATATGATAGAAGCGTATATTCTACTATCTTAATAGATACAACATCACAACGTTCAATATTATTTATATAAACAATTGGAAAACTTACGATCTGGTAAAGAATCGCGTCCACCTTTTGAGAATGCTTCTATATCAACAAGCGGCACATTTGCAGCATATCCCGCTACCTTTTCCATCTCCTTTCCAATCGGATTTTCGAAAAGCAAACTTCTCGAGCTCAATCCCAACGTTGTAACCTTATGAAATTCTGAATATCCCACCCTGACATCGATTAAATGCAAAATTGTCTTCATTGGCTTCCAATATTGTTGCGACCGTTCAATCCAACCGCTATTCCAAACGGTCAACAGCATTCCGCTGGGAAGGCTTCTATCAATTACCACCAGTTCCAAGACCTTTAATGGAAATCCCGACTTGGCTCGCACGTCTCTTACTGGTTTCATTACAGCAACAGCAACAAGCAGATCCACATAATGGTCTTTAAAGTTAACATTGGTTGAATTGATGTCAGCCAAATTTAAAACACTGCTTAGCGGCCTGATAGATAATCGACAAAGTGTCGTCAGGTCTTTGATGTCACCAAGGTGTCTCTCTATGAAACCAGTTCCCTCGTTCAATACTAGTTGAAATGGCAAAGTGACAATCGGTTGATATTGTTGTTCTTGCTGGGTATTACGAATGGGAACTACCCGTGGACATATTATATCGATGATATCGTGTATGTTAAACTTTCGATGGTAGTCCTCGATTTTGTCCTTGGATCCCCAGCATTTGCAGTTGGTTATGGAACGCTTACTATCACGAATGGTGAATAGGGTCACACTGCGATAATCCATGGATTCTTTGGCTTGAAATACATTTGGGTCGGTCTTTGAGAGAATTACTGCGGTGATCACAACATCAGTAGAATCCATAGAGAGCTCGTTGAGAGTTTTTCGCGACACGCTAGCCATTTGTGCTGGGTTTCTAATTAGGACAAATGAAAGAGCGCTTGAAAATGGCGAATAGTACGGTATGAAGTCAGTTATTATTGAAAAAGCTAATTTTTTGTTTTAGCTGGTATTCTTAAGTGAAAATTAAATCGTCGATCTTACTGTAGTAGTGGTATGTTATTAAATTAAAAATTTAATTTCGAGATAGGCAATTATGTCGAATTAACTATTTCTGATTCAGGGTGCCCGTTTTTAACGAACAAAAAGCCACCCAACCGGATATTCCTTTCCGTAGCCATATTTCTTCTCACCGAAAAAGAAAACCAATTTGATTTGGCATCACTCAATTTGACGTTTGACGTTTGTTTTGCGAACAACAATCCCGGTGAAAATTGTGCACCTATTATTGCTTGCAAATTAATAAATTCAACGATAAATTCAGCTGCAACGTAGATTTGTGGTTTAATAAATAAAATTTAATTCAATTCGGTTGCCCTATTATCTGCAAAATGCCTCTTATGCCGCTGCCTCCTATGTTGCAGGTAAGTTGCAGCAAAGACAGCAAATTGTATTGTCGTTTTCCATTGGACAAAAAGAATCGTCCGGGAGAGTCCGGAATCGAAAAAATGCTGTTCCATTGGCACAAAAATACTCTTCTGGTGATTCTGATGTCGTTTTACATTGGACAAAAAGAAGCGTCCGGGAGAGTCCGGAATTGAAAAAATGCTGTTCCATTGGCACAAAAATACTCTTCTGGTGATTCTGAGAAGAGAATTTCGCTTCTCGATTTGAAGTCAGAATCCACTCAAGAAGCACTCACACAAGTGCAATTTTATGTATTAGCCAGATTATTTTTTGGCATTTCACCAATACTTTGGTGGATTCTGTCAGAAGCAGTTTTGCTGTTCCATTGGATTTCAGAATTAGTGGATCCCCGAGTGAAACCAATGGAAAACGACATAATTATGTATATTGCACAAAATAATTGTCAACTTTTACAAACAGAATGCAATTGAGCCTATGCAAGTAGATGCCCAGCCAGAGGACAACGAGAACAATGAGGAAGACAATCTTATGGTCGAAAACCCAACGCTTGATCTCGAGGTATATGCCACTTCGTACGCAGGTCTCGCAAAACTGTCGCGGTTGATATTTGTCGCCAATGTTTGTCCATCTTTGCGGTTGGATGCCCTAAAAATGGCTATAACATATGTGTCGACAACTTATAATGTCGCCTTGTATCAAGTTTTGCACAAAAAGTTGGCTGACATGAATGTTGGAGCTATGCTACCAGACGTGGCTGCACAATCGGCTCCACAGGACCTGCCCACTTTTGATGCGGCATGGGTTGAAACAATAACCAAAAAAGCAGCCCTAAAATTGGAAAAACTCGACAGTGATCTGAAAAATTATAAATCAAATTCAATCAAGGAGAGTATTCGTCGAGGACACGATGACCTCGGTGATCATTACCTTAATTGTGGTGACTTATCCAATGCACTCAAGTGCTACTCCAGAGCTCGTGATTACTGCACCAGTGGCAAGCATGTCGTCAACATGTGCTTGAACGTAATTAAGGTATCGCTGTACCTTCAAAACTGGTCGCATGTCCTCAGCTATGTTTCCAAAGCGGAAAGCACACCCGACTTTGCTGAGGGAAGCAAGGAGGCCAACCAAACCGTCTTGACCCGTCTCAAGTGCGCAGCAGGTTTGGCCGAGCTGCAAACAAAAAAGTATAAATCAGCAGCAAAGCACTTTCTTCAGGCGAACTTTGATCACAGCGATTTCCCGGAAATCATCTCGCCCAACAATGTGGCAATGTACGGCGGGCTATGCGCTCTTGCCACATTCGATCGCCAGGAGCTGCAAAAGAACGTTATTTCCAGCAGTTCTTTCAAACTATTTCTGGAGCTGGAACCACAACTCAGGGATATCATTTTCAAGTTCTACGAATCCAAGTATGCTTTGTGCCTTAAGCTCCTTGATGAGATTCGTGATAATCTGCTACTTGATATGTACATCGCTCCTCACGTTAACGCTCTGTACACGAAAATTCGCAACAGAGCGTTGATTCAATACTTTAGCCCATATTTGTCGGCAGATATGCGCAAAATGGCGACTGCATTTAATCGCAGTGTTGGCGCCCTGGAAAACGAAGTCATGCAGCTGATTTTAGACGGACAAATACAAGCGCGCATTGATTCGCACAATAAAATTCTCTACGCCAAGGATGCCGACCAACGGAGTAGCACTTTTGAAAGGGCCATTAACATCGGAAAGGAGTATCAGCGGCGAACGAGAATGCTGATTTTGCGTGCCGCAATGCTCAAATCACACATTCATATTAAGGTTAGTTTGAGGTAAGTCTCCTGCCACGCAATCATCTGTGTTTTTGTTTTACAGAGTGTACCTCGCGACGGTGGCAACCACGGAAGTGACTTGTGTGTAGCCGCTGGCTCCAGCACTACTACCGGATTGAGGAACTGAGCTAATTTAAGTTTCGATACACATTAAATTGGTCGTTATATTTGTAGCGGGGAATTTGAGAATTCTCTCGATTGGATGCGGAGCTGAGATGAAAATAAATAAATACATGTATTCTTTTTCCAGTTAAAAGCCTTCACATTTCTTTGACATTTAACGAATTCGTTATGCGATTTAAGTGGCCAGTTTTAGTTTCCTGGTTCAAGTTCGTCAATGGCAACTAATTCCAGTTTAAAGCCCAACTAAACCCAACTGCCTTTCATTTCACTTTACTGAGAGTACACCCCACAGTTGGTCCCAATTTTGTTTAGTTTTCTGGATCCTCTGCGCATAGACATGAAGTTTGCATTCAGACCGCTCCGCCAGCGAAAGCAAGTTTCGGGTAGAAACCGAATGAAGGTGGTTCATGCCATTAGTATGTTTTCAACGCCGACCTTAAAGGTAGCCCAAAGAAAATAAAATACATACAACAAATATAAACTTTATTCTAAATAAACGATAACCTATTGCACAGTCTATCTTCTGTCGCGACGACGATCTGTTGGTCTGGTTCTTCCATGTCCGTTGCGTTCACGCGATGTTGATCTCCTTCCATGTGATCTTGAGCGATCTTCACGGATGTTCGATACCCGCTCACGTTCTTTTCTAACATGACGTCCAGTTCTTCTGGCTCTGTCGTCCTCGGTAGATGAAATTGAGTTATCAGAATCGGAACTATGCGACCCCGTCCTCCTCTTGGACTTTTTCTTTTTTGATTTCTTTGACTTTTTCTTGTGCGCCTCTTCGTCGCTAGACAATGAAGATGATGACAGCGAATGCTTGCTTTTCTTCTTCTTTCTCTTGATCTTTTCAATCTTTTCCAGTTTCTTTAGAAGCTTTTTCTTCTGTTCTTTGCTGAGCGACTTCAAGAAAGTCATTTCAGGATTTTTCAGTTCATTTTCGTCGTCACTCGGAATTAGTCTGTGTGTCGAATCAGATTGTACATTTTGCAGTTCCATGGCACTCTTTTTCATCGCGAGGCCGTCCTCTTTCATTTGTTCTTCGAGTACGTTTTTCGACATCAATTCATTGGCTTCCGCCTCCGAGTGAATTTTCCGAGCTTCACTCATGGAAATGCTGTACATTGTACATTCCTTATCTGTATTTATGTGCCCCCATTTGTGACATTTGATGCAGCGTACATTTCGCACTTGAATACCAAAGGGCTGATCTCTGATTTCAGTATCGCCCTTGCAGTAGCTCTCACGGGGTGCATTGTACTTGCGCTGCCATTCGAACTTGTACTCGGGTTCGTTGTCATCTTTTTCGCGTTCCTTGCGAACACCTGGCGGTGGTTCGTACATGAAATTCACGCTCAACTTGTCCTTACTTTCCTTGCTGAGCATGGCTTTGTTCTCGTGCAAATTTTGCTCCTTTTCATATTGGTTGCGCAGTTCCTCTTGCTTCTTTTTATATGCATCAGCTTGCTGCTCGGCCATCCAAACCTAAAACATGCTTATGTTTGAGTATTTTTCCCATATAGAAATATGGACGCATAGCTTACCCTTTTTAAGTTATCCCTAGATGCGGGATGGAAGAATTTTTTGCACATGTAGTTATTGAAACCTTTACCCATTTTAGCGACTGTTTATTTTTTTTCTCTATGGGTGTAACTGGAAATTACTTTATTTTGCTAATTTGTCTTTAATAAATAGACACTATGCGGACGATAGAAAAAAATTAAACCAACCATACAAAATGTTTTGACAGTTTATACCTATACGTATGTTGGTCGGATGCGTTCAGGAACATACTTAAGAAGTAATTACGTTTGATACAATTCAGGAACTGCTGTAAATAAAATGAAAGAGTTCAGTAAAGTGTCGCGTGTAGTTGGAAGAATAGCAATCTTTTTTCTTTTAGAAAAAGCCTTTTCAATTTTTCAAGTTAGAACTTAATTGTTTTATTTGACTATTTATGAAAACTGCTTTCACTTTCAGCGGAATTCAGTAGATTGACAAATGATATTCAAAGTTGAGCAAGTTCTAGAAGTTTGTAACCCTTTTCACAAATCCGACTAGAGCAGTTTAATTGTAGTATCAAAATGTCATTTTGACGAAACAAGCTTCCCTTTTTAATTGGGATGTATTGGTATCGACGTTTTCATATTTAATTATTAATAAGATTACATCCTCGATAATATGTATATTTTTGCATGTCACACGAGGTCTGTTCCTTTACTTTTGTAGTAAAATGGAAAAGACTGTCAAAATGGGAGTGGTAGGGATAAATTCTCTCACGGAGAGAGACATTTACGAAAAAATTAGGGAACGATTTTGTAGTAAACTACGAATAATGACAGATACATAATTTAAAATTAAAAAAAAGTGCTGCGAAAAGTTGTTAAAATTTCGTATAAACTCGAAGAATTTGCTAATTTACTAACAAAATTAGTTGATTCATCGCCCTAGCGATAAGAACTTCTTCTTCATGTACCTATCTGGAAGAGTTTGTACTGATTGAAGTACAAGCATTAGAGAAGAGGAAAAAGCAACACGGCATTAAAATTTTTGTGGAGACGATTGTCTCTTCTTACTCCTTACAGCACGTAAGAATTTCGCCCCGCCTTTTAAAAAGAATCTAAGGATAACATTGGCCGCTTTCAAGAATCTAGGTATCTTAAGTCGACTAGATTGGTCTGGATGAGATGCAACCCGAACGCAAAAACAAGATTGGTCGGGAACGTCACTTTTTCTACGTCAGCCACATATGAGAACTGTCAACTTAGTACTCAATCACGAATTTCTTGACTAGATTCGTCGGTTACCCCTCCATAAACGTCAACTGAGACAGCTGCTCATTTGACCGATTTCCCCCAAATAAAACCGAGATACACTTACGGCCATATTATTCACTCCGGGTGTAACTCAGGTTTAAGTTTATTTTACACCCGATCATAAATCCGCATTTTTTAAACCCGATAATTTAAACCTGCGTCCACTGAAAAACACGCATTAAACCCGCTGGATTTAAATGCGGATTTAAAACACTTTAACCCGTTTTAAACCCACGTAATGTCAAAAATTCACAAATAATGGCATGTTTGTTTTGTTGTTTGTCACTTGGAAATTGATTTGATTTGTAGTGTGCCGATTTTAGTTTTTAGTGCATTAGTCGAATCATTGAATGTATGTAGCCTTCAGAAATGGGCATTCTTCAGTCGGATATATTACCGAAAATCCACCACATCGTAATCGAGGACGACGTTGATTTACTATCAACTCTCCATTTCATGAATGAAATACAATTTTTTTAACCTCTTTGCTCCTTTTTGTTATATCTATTTCACTTTTCTTCTTTTTTTATTTCTCACGTCCTGCGAGAAATAAAATGTCATAAATTATGAAATTGAGCTTTAACCCGAGTTAAAGAACTTAAACTGGTTTCCGGAGCGCGTTTAAATCCAATCGGATTAAACGCTGTCAAGTTTAAAAAAATGGGTTTATGTTCGGGTTAAACGACTGAATATTATGGACTTGGGTTTAAGTTTTGGGTTAAACTCACTTAAACCCGGGTGTAACGTTTAACCCGGATTAAAGGTAGTGAATAATATGGCCGTTAGTGAGAGAGCTGTCAGACTTACTAAACTAGATACTAGAACGTCCCTATTGAGTAAAATTCGTAAGATTTAAAAGTATGGAACAGACCTACGGAATCTAATTGGCATTACGCGGATAAAATTTGAGAGGGCCAGCGACAGAGGATTGCGATTTGGGGCTTGGGGGTTTGTCTATGATTTGTCTATGGTTCGTAGTTTACTAGCGATTTCATAGGTCTAGTGAACGATTTTCTAAATCTATTTCAGTATTATATCATATATCAGTTTTCTTTTTGTTCAATAATTTAAAATTGAACCTATTCTGTCTACAACAACCATTTTCATTCATTTCACGACATGTTTTTGGCCGCGTTTGTGGTCTCGTATTTTTGGGTGCCTTTTTGACGATAGGACGCTAGATCCGAATTTGAATATTTATCGTTGCTGGCCTAGTAGATCGCTCGTGCCATTTATCTTTTTAATGCTAATACGCCTTCACTGTTACTTCCATGCGGAGGTCTTTTTCAATTTGATGCTATTTCCGGGGATGATTCTTTTTTTTTTTTTTTGTAAAGATGAAAAGGAAGTACGATTTTTGTAAATGTCCATCCATATCCAACTACACGATCGTTTATTTTGCCACCAAAAACCACAGTAGCCTTGTTAATTTTTTTGGCTAATTTTTTGGTGCCAAAATAAAGCGACCAGGCATTGGTCAAGCGCATTTTTTTATTGTTCCTCGATACACTTATTATTTTACTACCAATTTGAGTAAGCCCGTTTTATAGTCTCTAGTTCTTGTGTGTCTACGATTCTTGGGTTTGGATTATAAACGTATCTATGAAAATATTGGAGCCAATTGCATTCCGTTAATTCATTGTCAATATGAGTCGCAAGGAATGGTTTTCTTTTTAAAACAGTAACACTTTGAGAAGGCGCTTTCCTTTTCGCTTCATTACATTTCTTGCAAGCACATGCATAAGTCTTGGCCATTTCTTCCTTCAGCCTCGACCATTTTCGAAATTCAATTATTTGCTCGGACAACCCCCGCATTTCCATTCGAAGGTCACTTGTAAGTGAGTCTATATGTTGGCTTATTTCAGAACTGTTCATAGAAGCCGGCAGCCATAGCTTAGTTTTCTTGCAGAACTTCTGAAGTGAGACTAATTTTGAAATACTAAAAAGGCACATAGCAATAATCAACAGCGCAACTCCATAGTCCTTATATTCTAAAGAACTTGCGGCTGTGTCCGAAAATCCGGTAGCGCCTTCTAAATGAAATATTATTAAGAACATAAATTTATTTAACAAATGTTCTTCTATTGCCTTTAGAGCTCGCGTCAACGAATAATTTTTGCTGATGGTCTAGCATTATAGGAAAAATGTTTTCAGTATATTTAAGGAATATTTAAGAAGGACCTCGCAGAGAAACGTTTAGCAAAATAGATATCTACGTTTTCAAATATTATGACACTATGATACTGGACTTTTCACGGAGAACTTGCTGTGTGTGTTTAAAGAGGTTTTTTTTAGATTCAAGGGGCAGTCTTACTTACCTCTCTTGAAAGATAGATGTGTTGAATTAGCGATGAGTTCTATGGGGCTATGGCCTCCCCTAAAGCCGTATTAAGAATGAACGCAACATCTCCTAGCTCCGACCAGCTCTTTCATATTTTCCGTGACTATTCTGGCAAACTATTCCGAACATTCACGGCGAGGAATGGACTGCCTTTTGTACACTTTCACGGACCGCGGCAATGTTCTCGTTCTCGGCCGATCTGGCGTTCCTTTGACGTACGAGTGTTGGCTGATTATTACTCGAATTTGGCCTTCTAAACAGGGCGCTAAATGTTGCTGAATCGAATCGGGCCACAACCGAGTCTGCCGTATAATGGGCGCAACGTTTGCAATGACGAACACCCATTTTGATAATAAAGTTTCATCAATTGGACGTGCCACACAATCCTGTAGCCTGTCATGGCGATTTTTCAGCAGTGAATAATAAACACCAGGTTATAGAGATGCCACCAAAACAAAGCACCCCTTGGTCACCGATTGTTGCCTCTAAAACAATCCTGCACTGCTCCAAGCCCGTCCAAACTATGATGGGCGAGTTCCCGGACGTGAGGGAATACAGGAGTGTGTAGAAGTAAGTAAATAAAATCCATCCATATGTAAATAAATATTTAATGACATGCGGTATCTTCTTTTGCAAAAGTTATAGCAACTCTAGCTGTGAGCTTGTGAAAAATGTTTAGTCGACAATAAAAATCACGACTATATGTTCCAGTAGGTATCATGCCTAAGGGTCGTTTGCTCATACGACTCTTAACGATTTAAGTTCTACTTAAATACTTGTAGGCTACTGTCACATAAGAGTTTATGTGCCACTTAAATTCGCTATGAGTCGTATCAGCAAACGGCCCTAAAAGATATATACCTGTCTGAAATATAACTGGCACAATCGTAATCAGTCGCACAATTCTCGGAAACCAAGAAGGCTAATCAGCATTTCGCTCTAGAAACCAATGTAAAGCCCCCTGAACGATGATGATCACGTTTATATCAGTAGCGCTATGCCAATTTGCACAAAGAAGCATTTTTAAGTTTTTTTTTTACGCAATGCACCGACACGACGCGTTGTCTTTTTAATGGGTGTGAATCCCCGCAGATTCTTCCTCTTAAGAGCCATCAATTTCTCAAGCGTTATTCCATTCCATATTGCCTTCTTTCGTTGCTGTCGTTTTTTTGTTTGTTTTACTAATTGGTGATGCGACAGCCGCCGACTATATAAAGAGCAGAGGTAATATCGAATCAGCATTAGTTACATCTTCAGAGTTGAATGAAATACTCCACATCCACCATGAAGGGTCAGTTACTTGTTGTTGCATTTCTAGGTGAGTCTAACAATAAACGATAGCAGTTAGTACGAGTTCTTAAACAACCATAAATCTATTCTGCAGCAATTTTAAGCTGCTTCGGAGCTTTGGGCGCCATTGGCGGCTACGACTACTGTGGCAAGCCGTGCACCGAGGGTGGTGGAATTGTGTGCGCATATAACCAACAATGCTTTACATACTTCAAAAACATCTGTGAGATGAGAAAGAGAAATTGTGACTTCAATGACCGTAAGCATTGACTTTGTGAACGATATCCGTATATGTTTAACGATTTGTCTAATTTTAGGCTTTACGAACACACAGCTATCTGGATGCCTGCTTGGGTCTAAGTGCAGAGGGATTTAAGTTGTATTTGTTTTAAATTAAGACTGAATTAAATATTATTTACTAGAATTGGTTTTGTGAATGATTTTACTTTTTAAGCGGTTTGAGTGAAAGTGGTAAACGCAAAACGCTCGTGTTGTATTTTCGATCATTCTTTTTAAAACCCGGTGGAAGTCGTGGCCTAGCATTCGTTTTTGATTTGCTTTTAAAGCCTAGTATGCTTTAAAAGTAAAGATAAAATTAAGCGCCTCTCCAATGATTCTCTCCCTCACTTCGCTTAATGTTCGCTTAATTTTGACTGTGTAAAGTCCGTAAAACAAAAGGTTTGTTTGACGTGGCTAGCACTAGTGCCCACTAGAGCGCACTGAGAAGTGTCAGCTAATTTTCACGCCTGTTAAAAACCCTGCACAACCCTGAAAATTCGACTTCTTTATCGAACGCAAAATGTTATGTCAGCTGTTGATATTGATAAATATTTATCTTTTGGTAACACTTTTTCCCATTTATTGCTTAAAATGAGAGAACTAAATTCTGAATCTGGGTTTGCCATAATGCAAATAGTTGAAAAAAGGGTTCGCAATATATATGACGAGTTTGAAAATGAATGACAGCAAGCGAAATGACAGCAAAACTGAGCACTGAATTCTTGCCCCCACAATTAACTGGGGTCAGTTTAGGGCACAACTAGGGTGCCCTAGAAGCCATTTCAAACACAGGTTTTCAGTATCAGGGCGAGTTCAGTGTTATATCGAACGCATTAGGGTTAACCCAGTCCGCACTAGGGCCCACGTCAAACAAACCTAAAGAACTGTGTTGGTAGAGTTGATTGACTTGCTACTGTTACTTTGCTTTCGTTTGAAATTTTGTTGCGAATACAGATATTTTCTCTGATCTGTCAAAATTTAGATGTACAGTGGCTAACAAATTTAGCTTGAACTGCGTACTACTTGGCTTAAGCGCTTTGCTTAATTTAAATCATACCTATTCAATTGAGTATAGTTTTAAGTCAAGTGGCAGTTCAGCGTGAACCCAATTAGCTGTAGTGGTATGATGTGGCTTTTTTGTTACCACGACTCGTGTGACCTAGCTTGTGATGAAGATTGTTGAGGGTGTGATACACCGTTCGGAAAAATTCCGATCGGAAAGTCAAATCTGATCGGAACTCAAATTGCGTTCGAAGTATCCGTTTTAAGGCACCAAGTGACAAAGAACAGAAACAGGAACAGAAACAGAATCCCATACATTTGCAATAGAAACAGAATTAGGAACAGAAAAAAAAATTTTCAGCAACGGAATTTAGCAACAGAAAAATTACTGTTTGAAGACAGAACGTAAACAAGTCTATATTGATTGTTTCTGCAACAGAAATGCTAATTTATCATGGGGGAGGGGATGTTTTTTTTGTTTGGATTTTTCTGCATTTGTCATCTAACAAACAAAAAAATCGAAATCGTCTGCAAACTACCGCTCTACTTGTTTATAGGCCGCAATTGGACAATTAGCTTCAAGTAAATCGTATTCACTAAACATTTTCAAAATCTGTTCCATTTTTTCGTTGAAGTCAAAACTAAAATGTATCATGTTTTTATGGATCTGTTTCTGTTTCAGTTTTGTGTAGCTGAGCTAGCAACGTAAATAGAACCAGAATTTACTACAGAACGAAAAAACTTTCTTTTCTGTTTCAGTTTCTGTTCCTGTTTCTGTTCTTTGTCACTTGGAGCCTTTAGAACAAAATAAATGAAGCGCATAAACGCGTTCATTTCACATTAAAATATTCCGCAGCAATTAGTTGTCGAAAAGCTTCGGAAAAAATGTACTGTGTAGCTGTCAAAAGTTAGTCGTATAACGCCGTTACGCAATGCGTCAAGGTGCGCTACACATCATGGGAGAATTTTTCCTAAAGTTGAATCGTAACGGATAACTCGAATAGAATTTCTCCGATTTCCTACAAATCGGAGAAAATTCCGTTCCGAACGGATACCTCGATAGGGGTGACAGTCTGTAATCAAACTGTGGAGTTGAGGACACGGCTAATATCTGATGTCCCTTTACCCGAAATGTCGCTAAGGCCGTTAAAGACAGGTTGGTTCAGTGTGCGCAATCTAGCTCTTGCTACTGCTGGACACCTGTAGAGCACCGTTGTCGCTGAAACATTTCAAAAAGGGCACTGAAAGGGGACCTCCATATAAAAATCAAAGGACAAAAAAACAGAGCAGCAAAGACATTTATTCGTAACAAATTTATTACAAAACACATCTTTTGATGTGTTCGCACTCTTTTTCGTTCAATAAAGAACAAAATGTTACTCAACCTAAAGAGGGGCCATTTTTGATTATTTTTCAGTTAATTCCTTGAGTCTCAAAAAGGGGCCAAACGGCTTCGCTGCTGCAGAGGAAGAGGAAGGGATTTTCTTTCTCATTTAGATCCCCGCAACTGAGGATTGTGGGGATGCCAAGCTTGGTCGCATGGTCTCCAATTGGCCAATTCCCCGTAATTATTGCAGTGATTGTGGCGATATCTGGGCGGATTCTGTTTAGCAGATTCCTTGTTCTATTTTGATCGTATGTGAGCCATATCTTCCTTTATATGACACAGTTGGTCAACCCCCTTCATTGGAGATTGACTTTCTGCAGGAAATTTGATAGAATTTGTTCATTGACTCCTTGTGGAGCGTGGACCCTTGTCCCCTGACCCCCGCCTGGCCAACTCATCTAGACGCTCGTTACCCGCTACGTCACTATGCCCTGGTGCCCACAGTAGTGTGACACTGAAACGTTCGCCAAGGCAAGCTCTTTTCGACACTGCTGCAGCATCATAGAGGATATGGTAGCCGAATTGATGGCTTTAATGGCGGCTTGGCTATCTATGTTTTGTTTGTGCGTTGTGCCACGCCCTAGTTGCGTGCAAGCTTCTCAGATAGCCAGTAATTCCGCCTGGAAGACGCTGGCAGAATTCGGTAAGCGAGTGGACCCCGACCTACACACCACAATTCATCTTAGATCCGTCGGTGTATATGACCGTGTCGAAACCCTGCAGTACTTCGTTCCTCTTCCACTGAGCTCTGGAAGGTAAACTTACCTTGAAGCCTTTTTCGAAATTAAGTTGAGGTATGATGTAATCGGTTTGAAATCTGAACATGCCATTTGATAACGAGTCCATGATGTTTCTGTGGCCATACGGCCTTGCACTCCAGCACCCAGACTCCTTGAGCACTGCATAATGCGGTATCTTTTCTGTGTGTGTCGAAAGGTTAGAGATGCAAGAGCACGGTAAGGGGCCGACCTCATTGCACCCGTGGTGCCCATACTGTCTCTTCTTTGCAGTCTTTTTAGTTTTGTAAGGTTGTGAACCTACGAGTGAACCATAGGTCAGAATTGGACGCACTACGGCTGTGTACATCCACAAGATCATCTTTGGTTTATTTATTTCCAAAGGTTCTGCTGTCCGCTTCAGGCGGCAGACTTTTTAAAGTGCCATAGGCATTTGCAAATTTAATAACAACAGTAGGTATAGGTACTCTATATCCATTATAATACAACACGTGTAAGTCCACTGTTTTGAAAAAATAAAATAACAAGCCGTACTGATTTGGAACTCTACAAATTTGTATAGATAGGTAGGTACTTTATTTGGCAGATGTGTTACTGATTTTTAAAAATAACCTCCTACTTCAAGGGGAGTTGTGTGGCAAACACACAAGGTTTGTTTGACGTGGGCCCTAGTGCGCACTAGTTTGCACTGGGTTAACCCTGTGTCTTTTTTGCTTCGTAAACCGATTAGTAAGCCCAGCCCATATTTACCGTAACGCATATCATATCGAAAACTGTAGCGTTACTAACGGCTTAGACAAGTTTTCGTTTTCACATCGTCCGACAGAATCCAGCTAGTCGTTGTCGGTTTATCATTGTAAGCATACGCTCGCTCGCTAGAAACGATTAGACCCGTATAATTAGGAAATAAGAATAATCTATTAATAAAGTTTAAAATTGGAATTTACTTGTTTTATTTTTATACTACTAAAACCCTAATGCGTTCGATATAGCACTGAATTCGCCCTGGTACTGAAAACCTGTGTTTGACATGGCTTATAGGGCAACCTTGTTGTGCCCTGAACTAACCCCAGTTAATTTGTGGGGGCAAGAATTCAGTGCTGAGTTTTGCTGTCATTCCGCTTGCTGCCATTTCATTTCCAAACTCGTCATATATATATTGCGAACACTTTTATCAACTATTTGCAATATACAAACCCAAATTCAGAATTTAGTTCACTTATTTTAAACAATAAACGGGAAAAAGTCTTACCAAAAAAGATAAATATTTGTCAATATCAATAGCTGACAGACTTCAGGGCAACGTTTTGCGTTCGATATAGAAGTCGAATTTTCAGGGTAGTGCAGGGTTTTTGACAGGCTTGAAAATTAGCTGACACTTCTCAGTGCGCACTAGTGCTAGCCACGTCAAACAAACCTACAGAAAGAAAAATTGCTTATGACAGTACTAGCTTCGTTTATACGATACCTTGGTGAACAGTTGACCACCCACAACCAATAGGCGCATAGAATTATTTGTCGTATCCATTGCTCCGACGGATACGTCATTGTATTTAGCGAAAGGAAGGGGTCCATAAAATCCTTCGCACAAGAAGTACAATTGCGAATCCAATTGCATGGAACTGACCATTGGTCTTGCCAACGCTGATTCATGTGCTTTAAAGGGCGTGGGTTTAAACAGGGGCGAGGCAACACATTCTGAGAACCCCAACTCGCAAGCGCAATGTTCTTGCCAGTGAGTAAAATTAGCAATTTTTTTCCTTAAATATAAATGCTATTTACACGAACAGACCACACAGAAAAAAATTAAATCATATTCCATTGCACGTAAATCGTTCTCGAGATCCATTTGCAAATCATACATCTCTATGTCCTCTACTACTTTTTTTTTAACTGTCGCACATCTCTAGCGAGGGCTAGTAGCTAAACGCAGTTGACATTGACGGCTCCGCTCTTTTTTTCTCGGCGCGAAACTTTTCTGGCAGCGAATTGAAAAGTGCATCTACTACAATTGCTGGGCCCCTGGTAACTGATAAAGACTTATGTAGGTGCTAGGTACTGAATTGGTATTGCTGGATGACGATATGACGGCACGGGTAATCGATGTGCTGACGACAATTTAAATGCAACAAATTAAAAATAATGTGTAAAGTAATAGAACTTTTGTAGCTGGATCTTTTAAGCCAACAAAATTGTGGATTGTGAAGCAATTTTAAATGAGTTCAGAACCGTATTGGCAAACTGGGCAGAGTTTTGATTACCATTTGCACATAACCCTACATTCTGCACGTCGGATTTAAATCATTTTGACATCTGGATATAAAAAAAGTACAAATAGTTTAAGAAATAAAGAGCCATATGTTTTTTTTTTTAAATAGATTTTATTACATAGTAAAAGGCATTTGTGGTTAGTTATTTCGGTTTTTTCTTCTCATTTTCTCTATGATGTATAATCAGAAAATAATAAAACAAAAAAGTAAATAAAAATAATAAGATTAAATTAATTTGTTGTATATTACATATTTACTTGTTTATTATTGTGTATTTTTTTCACAATTTCCTTTTTTTTTTTACTTATTCCTCACCGCATACAAATATTACTACTATTTCTTTCTTACTTTTCTCAATGCACAAAATGTACTATTAAAACTCTGTATCACAATTATATTGTTTAAAATAATTATAAAAATATATAAGAATATTTTATAATAATTGACTAAATATTAATTAAATAAAAAATAAAAAAAATGTTCGTATTATGCAGCGGCTGACTAAAAAGAAAACGAAAAAACAAAAATATAATAATAAAACAAATTTGAATATTACTACATTAACTTAAACAATAACCTCACAAATGGGATGAATAGGAATTATTCTTTCAACTTTTACTATTCTTAAATGTATTTATTTTAATAAGCAATCATATATCGTTCCACTTGCAACAATTTGTTTTGTTTGTTTTAAATTTACAATCAACAATATAAAGTAATTGCATTTTACAACTTTTATTTACTAATTAAACAACAACAAATAAGATACTTATTCATTTATTACCTAACATAGCAAACAATATTAATAATGTTGTTGCGCCTTATTTGCAAGAACTTAATTCAAACTAACAAAAAATTAAATAGTCACATTCAATGATGCACGGTAACATCATAGCAATTAGATAGAAAAAGAAACACACATTGTTAACTTAAATTTTACTTGCAAGTTCTACAACATATTATTTTATTTTAAGTTATAAACAATTATTATGGCAGATTTAGATGAAACGTAGTTTATATTTGTCATTGCCTGATATAGAATTTAATCTCTCTCGATTTTAAATAAAAAAGAAAAAGAAAAAGCACCGTACAGTGATTCAACAATTGAATTGTTCTCTTTAAATACCAAAAGGAGGGGTTAAAATGTAATTCGAATGAATTCTGCAGCGGATTGAGCATAAGTACGAATGCGAACGTAATCGGAACAGTAAACAAAATAAAAGATTGAACACAATTTTACAATAGCCTTTGAGGTGCCCGGAACTAAACAGAACTCAAATAAATATGGATCATTGGAAAAAAATGATCAAAGGAACACAAGATTTTAATATTTAACGGGGCTTCTACAAGAGGACTGTTTTTTGAGCTGCGATCTCAGCAAAGCAAAGTAAAGTAGGATTTTCAACACGCAATTACATCAACTACGCTCTACTTGACACTTCGAGACTCGCAGTAGCTGTTGTATATAGGTCTGTTCCCTTACTTTTAAATCTTACGAATTTGTACTAATTCGTACGAATTTTACTCAATGTCGTTCCTTAACTCGAAAAATTCGCAAAAGAGAGCGTCATCGAGAGAGCAAGCTATTACCCCTCCACTGAGAATCTTGCGAATTTTTACTCAACAAATTTCTTGGTGTAGAATTGAAAAATCTGTCAGTCACCTTTCAATGAACAGCTGATTTGAAATTTGTTGTCCTATTAGACATATGAGTGCATTTGTTTTGATTTCTTGCGTATTAAAATGGTATCAAAAGGCGGCAGAATGAAATGGAATGTTCTCCTTAGATTTGATTTATTTGAAAATCGCGACGAAACTCTACTTTGCTGTAAAGAGTAACAAAGGACAATCGCCTCCAAGAAATTTGTAAATGCCCTGTCGCTTTTTCCTCTTCTGAAATGCTTGTAGTTCAATCAGTACAAACTTATCCAGATAGGTATAAAACTAATTTCGAATCACTTTCATCGCTAGAGAGATGAATCAACTAATTTTGTTAGTAAATTAGCAAATTCTTCGAGTTTATACGAAATTTTAACGACTATTCGTAGCACTTTTTTGAATTTTTGAATTATGTATCTGTCATTTTTCGTATTTTACTACAAAAGCGTTCCCTAACTTTTTCGTAAGTGTCTCTCTCCGTGAGAGAATTTATCCCCACCACTGCCATTTTGACAGTCTTTTCCATTTTACTACAAAAGTAAAGGAACAGACCTTATGTGTGCTGAAAATCCTTCTTTACTTTGCTTTGCTGAGATCGAAGCTCAAAAAAACACGCCTAACGTCCCATTTGATCAGATGCCAGGGTCAAGTGGGAACACATTGGCATTTGGCAGTTCAAGCTGTCATATGATGAAAGAATTTCGTAGTCCCAAACTCGCAGAAGACCGATTTTGTTCCCATTTTCGTATTGCAATTTGACATCCGGCTGGAAGGTGTTTTGAAACAAGTGGATTGTGGTTTAGGCCGTTGATTGAGTTATCTTCTTATCTAGCTACCGAAAAAGGACAATTTCTTGACAGTCGACATTTTAATGATGCTAGCGTTTGTATAATTTAACCTTTATTCTAAAAATGATTATTAGTCCCACGAAATATCTTTAAAAATAAATAAATAAATAGTAGGCGCAACAGGTCCATAGGGACCCTAGGTCTATCTTCTCACAACCATTGGTTTTGGATGAGTTTTCTATTTTATGCCGAGTCCAAACAAGCTAATCAGAGACAAATCATACTGAGACCCCCAACTCACAATCCTCTTGCCACTGGCCCCCTCAGTTTTTTTTTTTTCAAATTCGCCATTTTGTATTCCTATCGGTGTTATGACAGTTATACTCTCGGGTGTTTGTTAGACGTCCGCGAGAGATGGCGCAGTGGAAAAAAAAACTAAATGATGAAATTTGGTGTTTTTTTCGGAAACCGAACCTGATACCTTTCGCTTATAAGTCCAACACACTAACCTCTTAGCCATTGCGCATACTTTTTACTTTTCCATTTTTTTATTATTATTTGAATTTGCATTTCCCACAAGCTGCTTAGGTTTTTTTTATCATTTCAGACAGATAAATGTAATAGATTTCTCTTTTTCAGTACTTTTTTTGACACAAGCCCTGTGTAACTAGTATGCATGGAAAAATGTTTTATAAATAAGAATTTTTGGAAGGGTGTATAAATTCTTATACACTGCATAACTATACAGGTGTATAAGCGTGTTTAGCAAATTCTAATAAATAAGGCTGTATGTGTTTACTTTTACTCAGCTATTGTGGACAATTTGATTTTTCAACATTGCGTCTGTTGCACCTATTTTTGTGAAATATCAGTTCGCAAGTGGTTATAAGTAAAGAGTTTTCCAATGAGAGGTGTTATTATGAATGACCCGCTATATCGGCAGCTGTCACTTTTGAAGCTTTTGTTCTTTGACATTGGACAAGTAGAAACTACGCCATTACTAAAAATGGTACGATACACGCTTCAGCAACGCATTCAAATTATTAAAATTCACTACAAAAATGGTGAAAATCTTGCGGTCACAGTTCGCAAAACTGAAGCATTTTTTGGTCGTCGTGAAGCACCTTGTCGGACCGCAGTATAGAAATTGGTGGAAAAATTCGAGCTGTTGGGACAAGTTAGTGATGTGAAGAATAAAACCCGTGCACGTCGCTCAAGAACAACTGAGAATATTGCTGCTGTAGTCCAAAGTGTTGGAGAAAACCCAGGTTTGTACATTCCTCGTCGTTCTTTGGAATTGGGCATTCCACAAACGTCATTACACCGTACTTTGCATAAAGACTTGGGTCTTAAGGCTAAGAAAGTTTAGTTAACACAAGAACTCAAGCCGGCCGATCATTTATCATTGAAACCATTGATCCTTTACGGGAAAAGTTTTCGGACCGTGTTATCTCTCGAAGAGGTGATCACAATTGGCCACCGAGATCTTGTGATTTAACACCTTGCGACTTCTTCCTTTGGGGCCACGGGGAAGATAAGGTCTACGCCAATAGCCCAGCGTCGATTCAAGACCTCAAAGATAAAATTCGTGAGGCCATCGAGGACATAGGGCAGTCACTTTGCGATTTGGTTATGGAAAATTTCATGAAAAGGATATGGTCCTGAATGCGTGCTCGTGGTGGCCATTTGGCTGTTGTTGTTTTTCATTATTAACGGCATACCTTCCTCTTTATTATGAAATACACATCCGATCATTTATCTCAAAAATGGCATTTTTCTTTGAATACCAAAATAACACCTCTTATTGGAAAACCCTTTATAAAATTAGCGTAGAAAATTTACAAAAACCCGTCGTCGGCTACACATATCCCAAACACAACAAAAATCAAAAGAACAATTTGGATTTTTACTTTTGGTTGGACGCAGGAACTCCGAAATCTGAGAATTCCATTTGAATACTTCATTTAGGTGGGCGTATATATTTTTTGTAATTCTTCTGTTCTGCCAGAGCGGTTGGCCATTGCATGGAAACAAGGAATCTTGATGACGAAATTACTAGTATTTAAGGGCCGTTTGCTGATACGACTCATAGCGAATTAAGTGCCACATAAACTCTTATGTGACAGTTTATGCCCTAAAAAAAGTAGCCCATAAGTATTTAAGTAAAACTTAAATCGTTAAGAGTCCTATGAGCAAACGGCCCTAAGACTTTCTTTTTCAATTCCATAGTACGTAGTTTTCAATCAAAATGTTACGTTATGCAGTAGTTCCCATAATTTTCAAGCAGGCCTCCTCACAGAAAAGTATAAAATCAAAATGTTTAAAAGTCTAACCGTCTTGCCCGTTGCCTTCTTATTTTAAACATAGGTTTAGTTTAGCCGAAGAAATCTCGCTGATTTAAATAAATTTAATCATTCTCTAATATTTTATAGCACTAAGCCAAACTGTGTTTCAAATCAATTGTGAGGCACTGTAGGTACAAATTTCCTAGCTCTGACAATATAAAACCCATGATTACAATTTCATTTTCCTAAGGGGATCGTATGCTTGAGAAAGAAAACATGATTTTTTATTTCATTTAATTACTACCTATTATGATTTTGATTTAACATTAATCGATATGATTCGTGATTTATTTTGGTGGTGAAGTCTTATAAATTTCGATTGGATAATTCTTTGATTATATGCATAGAAGGTGTATCTTTCTTTGATTCGTTGTACTTTGAAGAAGATTAACTCATACTCTGACAAATACTAGTCTGCAAAACTGTGACTAGACTAAAGAAATAGAAAAAAACTCTTTTTACTCTCTTCACCTTCAGGAATCGACGGATATTTTTTCCTTTAAATTTTTCTTAAAATAGAACAAAACAATAACTAAATTAAACAATACTTTCCCGATCTGGAGGTGAAGGAATTTCGCCAAAGCCGGGCACACCACGCACCGTCGTTTGAACTATGCCGACCCTGCGCAGGGATGCATCACTGGATCGAATGCCATTGCCTTGGAGGAAATTCATAAACCACGAAGCAATGGAGCCCCGATTCACTGATTTCTTGTTATTTTGACTAAATGCAGCATCACCGACACTGCCACTAGTGTTTTCGATAGCTTCTAGGGAACGCCATCGTTTGGAACGAAGAACAATCTCATCTGGCTGGCAGGTTAACGACGCCTGACGCTGCAACAGAGGACAATGCGCGTCGTCCACAATACTTACAGAGCCATTGCAATTGTTGTTTAAGTGTTTATATGGCAATATTCTGGATCCACCGATAATTAAATGGCCGTTATCGGCGTCCAGAAGTTCGAGTTCATCGTCGGCAGCGCCTCCATTGGGATTTCCACTTATCAGTGACACCCCAGTGTCCAGGGAACGTGAATTGTTTTTGGACAACTTACACGGATGCATTGGATCGAGTGAACGAGACTCTCGCAACAAGCTGTCGGCGCTGTCGATGGGAAATATGTCCTGAGTAGATGCCGACGCCGTTGTATTGATTATACGTTGCGGCTTAACCATGGCAAGTGGCTTTTTACTGTTGTTGCCGGTACTATCACAGATTGTTTCAATTTCGGAATGGTCCAGTGTACTGTGTGATGTCGTCTCTACGCGAAAGCCAGAGTTGCTACCACCCCGACTGTTGCAGTTACTACCACACACGCCACCATTACCACTGCCATTATAGTTAACTGTTGATGATCGTTCAAGTCGTTTGATGGGGAACCGCGGTGAGTCTCGCATATGGTATGTGGAGCCCTGCAGGCTGTACATACTTTCCACGTCGGCACGCGGTACACTTGATTGTCGCCGACTGCCGGCGCCACAGTAATGCATTCCCAATATGCTGGGCTGACGTGAATCACAATTCAGTTTGGGACTCTTTCTTGGACGGCGGAAAAGTGGTGGCGGTAGGTCAGTCATATCGACGGGCTTCTTTTGAATGGCTTTCTCATTTGCTCCAGTCAGCCAGTAAGTTATAACCTCACCCTTGCCCTTCATCGAGACAAGCCCACGTTTTTCAGTGATGTAACCACCTAGTTTGTCTAGAGCTTCCTTACATTTGGCTGATATGTGTATTTTAAGTGCCTCTCCGTTGGACTCCATTCTCGACGCGGTATTCACAGTATCACCGAACAGACAATACCTAGGCATTGTGAGACCAACCACGCCGGCAACCACTGGCCCGGTATGCATGCCTATTCGTAATTTAAGCGTTTCATTTGGTCGATGTGCGATTCTGTGTTGCTTTACCGCATGCAAGAGCTCCAAGGACATTGATGCGATTTCTCCCACATGGCGATCGCCATTCTTTATCGGCAGTCCAGAAACCTGCAAAGAACAAAAAAATACTTTGAGTATGGTTCCACCATAAAGCTGCCTCGAAGGTTCTCTAAGTACAGTACATTCGCACCGTAAGTAAGTCTTGAACTAGAGTGAGGGTACTTGCAATTACAATAAGACTTTAGTTTGATTTTTTGGACACATGGAAGGACACTATAGAACGTGTAAACAGAGAAATTCCTTACGCAAATTATACTCTCGAATAAGTTCGTCAGATGTTCGCTATAGTTTTGGAATTTTTATTAAATCTAGATATAGTTTGATCAGTTCTGACCCCATTCCACACCATTTCATAAATAGATACACAAGTTATTAACTTACCACCATGTATGCATCACCAATCGTCTCCACTTTGTACACATCATAACCTTTAATGATTCGATCGAAAACCGTGTACAGGTCGTTGAGGAAATTCACTACTTGCAGAGGAGTGCTTTCCGCAGACATCGCTGTAAAGCCAACAATATCACTAAAGTAGATGGTAACCTTTAAGAGCAATAGAAATTAAAACAAATCACAAATTTTGTTTACAATTCACATACCAGATCATAAGACACCGGTTCGACGCCCAGACCCATTGTCAGCTTTTCCGCCACTGACTGCGGCAACATTCGATGTAAGAGATCTTCGGTTTTCTTCTTCTCCTCACACAGGAGACGTGTACGTTCTGTCACAATGTCTTCCAAATTGTTTGCATATTTCTCCATCATCTCCATCATTTGATCCATAATGTTCTTATGCCTGCCGCCGCGCATCTTTTTCAGCCGCGTTCTAAAAGAGTTTTTTGGTTGAGATATTCAATTTTTTCAAATCTACGAGCAAATCTACCTTATCGTTGGGAAATCCGGCCGAGTTTCCGGTTCCTCATTCCAACAATCCTTAATACAACTTAAAACATAATCCGGACATAGTTCGGCTTCTTTAATACATTCTATCTCCGGGCGGAATGGTTCGGTTCCATCGGCCGGTTGCTTTTTGACTAAATCCACAATTTCCTTTGGTTCATACGCCGTCTGTCCGAATGGGCCTTTACGACTAACAATTTCATACATAATAATTGCAAATGCATAAACATCTCCCTTTGGTGTTCCGTATGTGTTTGGATTTCGCAGCAGCTCTGGCGCCTTCCAAAATTGATCTGTATTGGTAGAAGGTTGACTTTAGTAAGGACTCAAATTGACATTGTTTCCAAAAGGAAAAAAAAAACTTACTTCTGTAGTGCTGATGTTCGCCAATGGACTCACTTTCGGCACAATGGCGTAAATCGTGCAAACCAAAATCGGTCACCTGGAGCATCCATCGTGATGTAACCACGCAATTTGATGACTTTAGATTTCCGTGATATCCCAGCGAGGAATCATGAATATAAATCATTCCCTGTGGAGATAAGAATAAGGATTTATTTCAAACAGATGGGATATTCAGAAAAGCAGCGGTGGAAACTGTGTGTCCTGTGATTGTGACATAGGTTACCCAAGCGGGACTAAAATGTACTGGTTCTTTAATCTTCAAAAAAATGTTTGATCAGGGAAAGGATAAATGAGAAAGGCGGAAATGGAAAGAATTTTCTCAAGTGTGGCCTCTTTTTCCAAGGCAATGAAATGAAATAAAATGTTGAAAATGATGACTTATGCCTGAATAATTGTAAAACTTTAGTTTTGTGGGGGCTATCCTAGATAACAAGGGTGGGATGGAACAAAAACACAATACATACCTTAATTAAATCATGTATCAATGATGCAATAAATAAATCATCTAACTTAATGTCTTCGTTTTCGATTATATCATATAAACTGCCCTTGGCACAGTAATCAGTGACTAGTAAAATTCTCATTGGCTCAACACAAGCTCCAATAAAGCTATTTATATTATCCTGGCGCAGTTCTCGCAACAGACGCATCTCCTTCATAATCTCGCGTGAGATATCCTTCTTTTTGGGAAATTTCAGCTCCTTAATGCGAACGACAACACCACGAAATCGCGCTGTTGCGGTAAATACTTGATTTGAGCAACGTGATCCGAACGATGCCGCACTCACTAAGCTCAACTGTAAACGAAAAAGAAAAAAAATTATAATAAACAAATATTTACAACGGTTTCTTGAAATTTAAACGATTTCACACGTTTGACTGACATCCAATTACAAAATAAATATAAGTCGTCCCTATCCCCATGGCATAGCCTTGATGAACATTTTTTGTGCGACGTGGTGGTGTACCATGACACTTTTCCTCTGAACGCTTTTAATTAATTTGCGGGTAGCCATTAAAATACACACACACAGACTGATACTTGCCTTGCTTGGCGATGACACTATATCATTTCCAAAATATCCTTTTATCTCAGACGAGTCAATTTTCCACAGTAGACCCTCGATTTCAAGTTCGATTTTCCACTTGCGGTATATGCTCATGGTTATGACGCCCACACAAAAAAGCACCAACGCCAGGACACCCGCAACAACCACCGATGTTATATGGCGGTCATCTTTCTCGCATAGCTCATTTAAAAAACCGCACATGGGTTCGTCAAACGGCCGATCACCGCCAGTCGCCCAATCAACTCGAACAGAGCCATTGATAAGCTTGTATTCCTGCAACCGAAACAAATGTTTTGGTGAACTTTTTGATCAAAGGTATTGAAAATTTAAGAAGGTTTTTTTTTTTTTCCTTTAACAAATAAGAGGATTCAAAATAAACAAAAAGAAAAAGAAAAAATGACGACTCACTCACTGGAAAATCTTCTCCTTGCTGGAAGTATGCAACAGGTACCATGTGATAATTACAGGAGAGATTATCGCGAAAGTTGTACTTGAACGGCTTGTACGCGAGTACGGAGAAGTTACCCTCCGAGTCTCCATTATGGTCGATTTTGATTGTTGCACCTGTAACACCTGCAAAACAGATTAAAGTTGTTAATATTTTAAAGTTTTGAGTGGCCACTGAGTAGTGTAAAGTGGCTATTCGCACGACGTTAGGGACACGGCTTAGGTCGACGGATACGTATTTGACGTAACCTAATAATTAAAAATAGTATTTTAAGAAATGAGTTGAGCCTTAAAACGTACAGGCTCGTGCCCGAAAATGGAATACTGGAGTTTATAAGCGAGCGAAGCGAGCCACGTTACCCCTATTTGCCGCTATTAACCGTAGCTGTCGACCTAAGCCGTGCCCCTAACGCCGTGCGAATAGCATCGGCCTTAATTGTGCGTATATTGATGAGGACATCGTTTTTATAAAAGCCACCAAGTTTTCTAACTTAAATCGCGTAAGAACTGTGGAGAGTAAAACCTGTCATTTCGGAGGCAGTGGCCCAGCGGTTAGTGTGCTGCCAAAACTTCTAAACTGCGTCCCTTTGTTTCGGCACTTGTACATAAAGACCCTACGAATAGCTGCGGGAAGACCTAGCACTGTCTTCCTATATGAACCCGTTGTGGCTACTATTTATTTTGTTTCAATGCGAAAACAAATGTGGGGGCACTTACAGACATAAAAATGAATTGTTATTGAACGAATCATCTGCAGTAAAGCCTTTAATTTATACAAAATCAAAGTGCTAGTGCACATTGACAGGTTTTGATTTTTAAACAAACAAGAGTGAGATTGGTATAAAAATACTTAAGATCTAACAGAAGACAGTAACAGGAAATAATCATAAGCATTGCCGTTGAATATACGGGGTATTCATTTTGTTGGTAGCGCTGGCATTTGACACCTGTTAAGCTCAGCTGTCATTCGAAGTGTCCAAATATTAGTTGAATATTTGCCATTTACGATAATGGATCGCTTAGTAATCGAACAACGGGTTAAAATTATTAAAACTTGCTACAAAAGTGGTGCTTTCTTGCGTGAGAAGTTGTGTAATTTCATGCTTTGGCCACGTAAATTGGCCACCAAGATCATGCGATTTGACGCCGCTCGATTTTTTGTATGGGGCTACGCAAAAGACCGTGTTTACCCGAACAATCGCCGAACTTTAGACGTATTAAAAACCAACATTTCTCAAGTTATGGCCGAGATACCGCCCGAAATGTGTTAAGTGGCACGCTTTGAATATTTCCGAGGCGGCCATTTGAATGATATTGTGTTTCACACTTAATGGCAAAGTCCAAACTTTACAATAAAATAAAATTTTCATCAAAAATGTAAAGCTGTGTGTGTTTTATTTGGCTTTACTTTCGAAACCGAAAATTTAATGACCCTTTACTTAAACACATTTGGGGGGGAGTAGTTTATTTCTATTATTATAAGAGAGTAATCAATGGAGGGTATAAAATGAAACAATGAAATCGTTTGAGACAGTCAAATATTGCACATATTACGCAAATGGCTTTGTGCCCAAAATAAAGAGCAGAAGTTCGAGATGCTTCACTGAAAGGTGTATCCCAGAGACTTCAATGTGCAAAATTCAGTGTTCATCGGTTGCTGTCAATGTCAGAAGAGGTAAAGAATGGGGCCGTTCAAGTATCTAGTTTAGTAAGTCTGACAGCTCTCTCACTAAGTGTATCTTGGTTTTATTTGGGGGAAATCGGTCAAATGAGCAGCTGTCTCAGTTGACGTTTATGGAGGGGTAGCCGACGAATCTAGTCAAGAAATTCGTGACTGAGTACTAAGTTGACAGTTCTCATATGTGGCTGACGTAGAAAAAGTGACGTTCCCGACCAATCTAGTTTTTGCGTTCGGGTTACATCCAGACCAATCTAGTCGACTTAAGATAACTAGATTCTTGAATGCGGCCAATAATTTCCGTGTTTCTTTTGCTCGTATGCGAGCAGCTGAATTTAAGGATTCGATGCTGCCAAATCACTTAATTTAATTCACTGCGCTGTGGTGCAGTGCGGATTTAGGAATCGATACATTTTGCAGTGGGTTCAACATTTTCTTTGGCTCGAACGCATACGAGTACAAAATGAGCAATGCAAATGAGTTTTGAGAGTGTTCTCCTATTTTTGATGCACTATATGATGCCCGCTCTCAGAAAAAATAATTATCTGGAATCATTTAGACCCATGTCGCATATGGGTGTGTCAAAAGCCATAAATCATTTCATATGCAACTTTTCATGTCAAATTTTGACATTTGTACTAAATTCGTCACTATACGTGTGATCGCCTGTCAGGCGTGTGATCAGTCGCTGCGCAATCTCAAGAAAGACACAGGAGTGACCACCGAATGGCCAAATTTTTGTGACATCAGCATGTCCAAATTTGCCACGAAAAATGACAAGTGCAATCGTAGCTTTAGTTGGTTCTCGACCACGTAGCGTATGTTTGGATAGAATTATAAATTTGTTGATTGGACTATCTAAATGAGATAATTTCTACAGCCTTTTGCTTTTGAAAATCACACGATGCAATCACAAGGTTAGAAGCAGACATTTTTAAAGGCCAAATGTTCGTCTGTTATAAGCTGTATATATTTAGAATTTGAACTGCAATTTTCGATCACTTTTCAAACATTTGAAACCGTGTCGCACGACTGGTGCGCTCGGTGTTGGCCGAAATCATTGTTTGGAGCTCTCCAAACTTTTTAGGCTCATTCCAATATTCCCAAAGACCAAGACCTAGCTAGCATCTATTATCAACAAACTGTTAGTTTTGTTTTCCGCCCAAAATTTTCGTTTCCAGCAAACACCAAATTCTACCCTTGTTTCTCAGAATTAACTCGGAACGGGCAGCTTTTTCTGGAGATTATGTGTTGTCCTATTGGTGTTTTTGAATACATGGATAAGACAAGTAACATACACAGAAGTTGAGAGAGAGCAAACGATTTTGCTCAATAGTCTCAGTCTTCCCCATATCGGTTTTCGGTTTCAAAAAATATCTGCAAAAAGTTGCAATTCGACGTCAACCTCTCACCTCTTCTGGACAGTACTAAGACCCTCAAGTCTCGTCCCAACTTCGGCAGATTTGCAGTTCTTCGATATGAAATTTACCCCCTTGCATGAATTGCAACAACGCACATTAAATTGTAATTAAAGTCCACATAGAAAACTTGAGAGAAAACAAAATGGCGGATTACGTCCCAGTGCCAGTATATCTTGCCCTTGATCCAAAGTTAACTCAGAGCGACAAGTCTGCGATATCGTGAGTCGTATTGTTTGTGTCCCGTAGTTTGGAGACCCCTGACATAGACCAACGACTCCAAATAGCCCAGCGGCGTTCGATCACATAACTTTGAAACTTTTGGATGCAAAAAGCTTCTGTACCAGGTGCCATTCACTGTGACATTTCGTTGTCGCGTTGACAAACCGAACCAATTTTTCGAAAATTCAAAGTGAACAAACTGTTTGCCATTATTTGAAGAGGATAAAACCTCATGGGAAAAAATTGAAAGGGAACACTTTAGCAGCCTCAAATCACCCATCGCAAAAATGTCAAATCAAGCGAATAGCCCCCTAAGCAGCTAAGAAGATGGGTAAAGCGACTAAAGCTAACGAAAAACAAGTAAAAGTGTTATCATCGGCCTGGCCGATGCTTTGATACCCTCCACTGTATACAAGTTATTTAAAATTGGTTTTGAATGGGAGGTACCAGAACTACTTGGCCGAGATAGCCCATTTTTAATACCAACCTAACGATGATAAAAGAAGTCCTGTCACAAAAATTCATTCGCCTACGTCAATTACTTTGGGCGCTATCGTGCTTTCAACAGACAGACAGACAGACAGACAGACGGACATGGCTAAATCGATTCAGAATGTGACCCTGATTCAGAATATATATACTTTATGGGGTCTCCGGTGACTCCTTCTTGGCGTTACAAATGTATTGGCAAAGTGAATATACCTTCCTGTGGAGGGTATAAAAATCAGCAGTAAATAGCAAGAAGCCGGACTTGTGTTTTGCAATGAGGGATAGGACAGAGCACACGATAAACTGCAACAAGGAGTAAGCTCGAACACTATTTTTTGCACACGTTCTGAAGTAAGAAACGCTAGCAAAATTTGGGAATTATAGCTCCCAATCGGGTTTATAACAAAAACGGATAATCAAAATTTTACTCACTTTTATAAGTACGATTTTTTATAATGGTTTCTATTATCCTAGTTCCATTACTAGCTACATCATATATCACGTCATCTGTTAAAGGTCTCTCCTCCTGACTCAAGAGCTTATCCAATGCCCAGGCGTAGAGTTTCACGGAATCATAGAGGTAGGCGGCATATATTGATACAAACTGTAAGAACACAAAGCTACGCATATAAATTCATCCAAAATAAATATAATACACTTCAGTTCAAATCGAGTACAGGACGAAGGCAACAAAACAAAATATCAACCATCCCCACTGCCTCGATTCATTCCTTCAAAGGGTGCACATCACCGAAAGGTAGCACAAATTTACCATAATTGTGTTTATTCTACTTTGAGTTTCTCCCGTAAGGACAAACAAACCAGCAACACCACACCAATAATAAAGCGATTCGAATCGAAGCAAAGTATTGGATGGTAGCGCAGCTGTTTGCTTACGAATAGGAGCGATTCCGATACGGCCATGCATCGGCTAACTTGGACTCACCTTAAAGAAATTATTATTGTGAAACAGTATGGGTAAGGAGAAGTTAAACGGTTCCTTTGTATTGTATTCGCGAACTTTAGCGGTGAAGTTTTCATAGTTTTCCGTTGGCGGAGTCGACACCACAACCAATAGGCTACGGGCACGCTTCATGAAACCGTCGACTTCGTCACATGACGTCATCTTTTCCACAGACTCAGGCTTACGAAGATACTTTTCGGCTTCCCTAGAGAAGAGATACATTGCTAGAATTATGTTACATAGAATGTTTGATAAGAAAAATAATCTTACTTTGGCGAATATGTCATCATGTCAACAAAGATAACCATGTATTCCCCCTTTGAGAAGAGCTGCACCGTTTCCATGGACGCCATGATGTCAACCAGAGCCGATGCTGTGCCCAAGAAAACGTAGATACGTGTGCGGTTCATTGTGTTCTGTATTACCTGTTGTCGGGGAACGAAATGATGATGATGATGAGTAGGAGTTAGTTTGTTGTATTTTATTTGTCCAGACACTCACCTGATACCAGTAGCCACTGCGACAACACGCCAAATGGTTCTCACAGCATTTGTGGTTGTCGATGACCTTCTCGTTGTGGTTAATGGTCATTTTCTTACGGAGTGCTTGCTCCTTCAGGGAATCCGCTACGGTGGTCCATCGCTCCTCATGTATGATGGAGAATTTCTTCCAGCCATAATAGCGCAACAATGATATCACTGATTTTGTTACCTGAGAATGGATAAACATAAAGACAGTTATAAAAAATATATAGAATATGAGTCCTCAAAGGACACGGAAAGGAAAGACTTTGGTGAATGACTGAGGACAGTGTTGCACGGGAAAATCCTTCGCTGATTATCATTTTTATATCTCTCGTTGTAAAGGGTTTTCCAGTGGAGGTGTTATTGTGAATGACCCGCTATTTCTGTAGCTGTCACTTTTGAAGCTTTTATTCTTTGACATTTGACAAGAAGAAACTACGCCATTACTAAAAATGGAACGATACACGCTTCAACAACGCACTGAAATTATTAAAATTCACTAAAAAATGGTGAAAATCTTGCAGTCACAGTTCGCAAAACTGAAGCATTTTTTGGTCGTCGTGAAGCACCTTGTCGGACCGCAGTGCAGAAATTGGTGGAAAAATTCGAGCTGTTGGGACAAGTTAGTGATGTGAAGAATAAAACTTGTGCACCTCGCTCAAGAACAACTAAGAATATTGCTGCTGTAGCCCGAAGTGTTGAAGAAAACCCAGGTTTGTCCATTCCTCATCGTTCTTTGGAATTGGTTCCACAAACGTCATTACACCGTACTTTGCATAAAGACTTGGGTCTTAAGGCTTATAAAGTTCAGTTAACAGAAGAACTCAAGCCGGCCGATCATTTATCATTGAAACAATTGATCCTTTACGGGAAAAGTTTCCGTGTTATCTCTCGAAGAGGTGATCACAATTGGCCACCGCGATCTTGTGATTTAACACCTTGCGACTTCTTCCTTTGGGGCCACGTGAAAGATAAGGTCTACGCCAACAGCCCAGTGTCGATTCAAGACCTCAAAGATAAAATTCGTGACTCTATCGAGGACATAGGGCAGCCACTTTGCGATTTGGTTATGGAAAATTTCATGAAAAGGATATGGTCCTGTATGCGAGCGCCTGGTGGCCATTTGGCTGTTGTTGTTTTTCATTATTAACGGCATAGCTTCCTCTTTATTTTTAAATAAACATCCGATCATTTATCTCAAAAAATTACATTTTTCTTTGAATACCAAAATAACACCTCTTATTGGAAAACCCTTTACATGGAAAAATTTTAATTCTGTTGATTTTATCGCATTTTTAAAAAGAAACTTGTATTTGGGCCACCCTGTACATGTTTTGATGAGATTTAAGCAAAAATTTAAAGTTTGAATGTTCTTTTGGTCACATTCCTGAAATTCACATGATTTTGCTGTTTTTTTTTCACAGCCAAGGGCTTTTGGACATCGAAATTCCCACAAAAAGGAAAAAGTCCCACGATGTAACAACATTGGTAAGGCCTTAAAATTGCGAAGCGACTTTTAAGTTATAAAGGGTGTCCCATAATTTAAATTTTGCGCCATTTAATAGTATACAGTAATGACAACGGAAAAAAAGATATCAATGTGACAGCTGACAGTTCGGGGTTGGTAAAAATGGAGCGCAATACGAAAGAGCAACTCATTTTCATTGTTGAGACATATTTTCAAAATAATGAAAGTTTGTCGGCTACAGTCCGCAATTTTCGGACAAAATATGGCCGTCATAGTGATTTTAAACCATCAACTGTAAAGAGAATAATTGAAAAATTCAGGGAGACTGGATCAATTGGAACACTCTGGGTGTCCTGTCACAAGTCGTTCCACAGAAAACATCGAAGCAGTTTGCTAGAGTATTGCTGACAGTCCAGGATCATTAATTCGGCAAGTCAGGCAGTAACAATTAATGGTGTTCGTTATCGTGACATGATAGCCCAGTTTTCATTTTTAGTGCCTAAATTACAAGATATGAATGTGGGAAGACGGTGACACATGCCATACAGCCAGAGAAACAACTCAACAAACGGCATGAGTCATTTCCTAATCGTGTAATCGTCCGTTTTTGCGACCGGAATAGGCCATCCAGATCTCGCGATTTAACGCCATTGGACTTTTTTCTTTGGAGTTTTCTGAAGTCAAAGGTCTATGTAAACAAGCCCACGACCACCAACGCCTTTAAAGAGGAAATTGGGACGTGCATATTAATGAAGTTCAGTCACATTTATGCGAAACGGTCATAGAAAATTTCAAGAAAAGAGTTCTTATTTGTCAGCAAAGCCATGGCGGTTATTTATCCGATGTGCTACTCCAAACATAACCCCAATCTGTACACTCTATGAATCAATAAAAAATTTAAGCTTTCTAATTTAAAATCTGTATTTTCTATTAAAATTATGCGACACCCTTTATTATTCGGTGCAGTTGTGGCGAGCCCATTTTTTATTTGAGAAACCTAGTAGATGCTCGAATTATATATTTTCCTGGTTTTTAGCCTTCGACATCTTAAAAGTTTTAGCGGGGAATTACTTATTTATACATGAAGCACTTTATCTATTTAGCAAAATCGAGGAACACTCATTTCACGGATGTTATTAGTTATATCGCTTTGAAGTAAGCAAAAAGCCAACTTCATATTTTGAAGCAGGCATCTAATTATTAATACTTAACTTGCGTTGCTACTTAAGTACAAGCGGTTGCTCATCTTAGCTATGGTGGCCAAATTAATGACATTTTTGAAAAGACCACAAATGATTGAACAAGCTCGTTGGTATTATAGCTTAAGCAGTTGTGCAAATAGTGTATAAGAGAATAAAAAAGGTTGTTAATCTTACCTGTGTATCTGGTGGTTCAGTTCTGGCAAATGTTGGTATTGAGGATGCTTTATTTTCCGAACATTTCTGAAATACGAAAATATATTCATTAATTGTCAAGCTCTTGTATACAGTAAACATACAGCTACATAACTGCTCCTACTTAGCATTTCGGGGAAAGTAATTAAAGTGCTTTGCGAGAAGGACAATATTATCGAAGGGCATGGACGAACTTGATTGTGAGCGTGTAACTTTATAAAATTACCGACTTATACTGTGAATATAAAGGGTGATGGCCTTTTGAGGGTGATTGAAAGGACGTGGGATAAACGAGCTTCATTCATTTAATATCGTAAACAAATATAAGAGGTCCCAGAGGTAATTATCAAATAGAATTTTTTAAACGTAACGAGTTTTATAAAATAAAATTTACAAGACTGATTTCCATTTTTATAAACTACTCTTTAAACTATGTAACAACGAAAACATTTTCTTTCGAGATCATTGTTAGCTTTTATTTATTTACGAAAAACAATTGCTGATTGGGAACAAGGTGTCTGTCCTCTTAGCAACAAATTGTTAAAAGCCGTTTAAAACAAGTCTGTTGCCCTATGATAACGTATAATATAATGTAAGTCATTTACAGCGACCATATTTTAAAAATCGAAATAACGAACAATAGAAAAAGAAAGGAATTAAAATTAAAGTTAAAAAATTCAATTGTAAAAATTGGATGGACTACTTATTCGCTCGTTCAACAAGGGCAAGTTAGCATTCACCCTTATTCCGCATGTCGTTTATATTAAACGACAGCTGGCGTTTTTTGTGTCGAGTCGCTTTAGTGTCTTTTTAGTATCGGTTCGGTATTCTATTCCTTGAACGCCTTCACTCTCATTGAATTTACATTCCACATGAGTTCCACGCAAACTAATGACAGTTGGGTAAGTGTTTATGTTTTAAATTTAAAATCGAAAGTATTTCGAGTTGTGGTATACGAAAAAAAAAAATGAATAGCTTTGCAATGTTCATACCATTGGAAAGCGAAAGCTACGAAGAAGATGAATATGCAAAAAGAGACCTGAAAATTATTAGAAGAAGTATCAGGTCAAAGTCCTTTTGCCACCCTTTTTTTGTTCTTACAGGTGGTCCTAAATAGTTGAGTGTAGCAGCTACCGACTCCCACCCATTTTTTACAACATCGCTCTGTGGAACACCTCTTTTAAAATTTGTTGCCAACGATATATCTTGCTCCATCATTTCCACCAAACGTTTCATTTGATCGCGGTTTGTTACTTTCACCCTTAATCATAAAATAATTATGAAATCACTGCATAAAATATAAACAATTACCAAAACTCACATGTTTTTATTTAAATTTGCCTCCTAGTCGTTCAAGAATTTGTAGTCGACAATAATCGACGTTTTTTGAGTCGTTTTGCGCAACAAAACCGACTTTCAGGATGCGAAAAATTGTTTTGACGTTTGTAGAACTTGTGTTCCACACTACTTAAACGCCACAAGTCGTTAAACGACATCAAACGCCTAGAAACACGCCACATGTAATACCGATTTCAAAAACGCCAATTGTCGTTTAATATAAACGCCATGCGGAATAAGGGTGGTTATCATTTTCATTGAATTGAATTCATTGAATTCTAGTTTTCTTACAGCCTTATTTATTAGAATTTGCTAAACACGCTTATACACCTGTATAGTTATGCAGTGTACAAGTATTTACACAGCCCTTATACACAATTCGAAAAATTCTTATTTATAAAACATTTTTCCATGCATGCTGGTTATATAGGGCTTGTGTCAGAAAAGGCAATCGGCCACATCAAAGAACTACTATAGTGAGCAGCTAGAATATTTCGTGGCATTTTTGCGTAACCACCCTGAGATCAAGTCCAATAAGAACGACCCAACAAATCCCCAAAGGATGAACATTTTGTGGGCACAATTGGCAGATGCATTGAATGCAATGCAAGGTCCAACAAGATCTTTGAAGAAGTTGAAGGAAGTAAGCGTTATCAGGAAGAAAATTATGTCTTTGGCAGAGTCAATCGCCCTTTTGGCAAACAAGCCATAAACCTATTGTGAAAAATGTTGCATCAATAAAAAAAAAACACAATTTACAAAAACATCATGCTTTTATTTTATTAAATATGTTGGACTCTGTCTTGCAGGGAGTTTACGTAGGCTTGTCGGACTCTTTTCCCTTCTCTTAGATAGTCAGTTGAATTTTCATCTGAATCTATCCCTCCAGTACTTTGCCATGGTTCTAAAGAATCACCCAAAAGCTGCAATCTAACGGTATGGTTAGATTGTTTAAATATTAGTAGTGCTGCAAATCTAACCTTTCATTCTCAGATGAGAGTTCTGCAACAACATGGACGAGAATTAAATCTATTTCCATAATTTTTTTATTTTTGCAGAACAATTGACGCCGAAAAATTCGTGACTTCTGAGTTGTGAACTACTCAAAAGGAGATCACAGTTTCGATTGTTTTTGTGAGCCTCACAAGTTGTGAGTGTGCTAACAAAATAACTCATAATGAAAATGGTCTTCAACTACAGAACTTTTCATTTTTATAATTATAATGTGGTCACCGAAGTCATGAAAAATGCCTAGCAGTTGAAATTCACTTTGCGTTTTTCTTCTATTTGTGTCAATTGACTTCCGCCGGTGATAAGAAAATTTGACCAATTCCCAATCGGAGCAAGTCGCTAGATGAACATTAAGGCGCTTTCTTACTGGAGGGTTTCTTTCTCTGCAAGTGACTTCATCTCCACTATTTTGATCTAGCCTATTCAATTCTTTCAAAGAAGGTAAAGGAAACGACCCAATTGATTCGAAGACTTTAGTAAAACTTGGGGAAACTTCGCTAAAGTTATGCAAAAGAGTATCCATTCTTTAAAAAATAAATACCTGCAAGTTTCGGTCTACTATTTTCGTTTCAATTAGTTGCTTATGAAGCGGCAAAAAGTCCGTAAAATGCTAATTTGTAAGTGACTTTTACCATTTCATTAATAACTTCCATTTTGATCTGCTTTGCATTAAAAATTTTCTGGGGACAGATTCCGTATAACAATAGTCGTCGGGACGATATCGTTTTTGAAACTTTGATGACCAAAAAAAGTTATAATTTGCCCGAATTTGTTTCACAAAATTGAAAATTATGTTTGTGGAAAATGAACTGGATTAAGGTCTCAAGCTCGTAATTTTGGCACTTAGTTGTCTCTTTTGGACATTTATCGCTTCGACGATAATCGTCTGAAAAATTGCGAAATGAGTGCCCTGGAAAAATTAACGTCTTGCAAATTTGTGTGTTGAAAGCGCTATAGTACTTTGTTGCCGTATTGTAGGGGAATTTTCTCACACTAAGAGATATATTACATTAGGTCAATATTGATCCAAAAAGTTTGGGCAGTTTGTTAGTTGTGTTGCTTTTTGATGTTAACAAGCCCATTAAAAAAAAAACTGACTGACTTGATGTTTATTTCAAAATAAAAATCTACGCGAACCCGGGCTTCTGCCAAAACTCCTTTCTAGCTACAGCGGCCTTTGGCCAACTGCCTCCAGTAGCACTCCTAGATGGTTGGGGTCTGTTTCTACTACATGCGGGCCACCTACTGATTTTGTGTTTTTTGACCATGTTGAAGTAACTGAACAGCTCGTAGAGTAATCTGGAAATCTCCTTCTCCAGATCGAAAATCACTGGAAGAACCTTGCCGACCATTGAAAAATAAATCCGCTACCAAGCTTCTGCGCCATATAGGGTAGGTACAAGGTGGCGCAAAAATAAATTTCCGATGTTTTTTGGCTGTAATTTAAAAAAAAATAATTAAAAGCTTTGATTCTTCTTGTGGATTATTTTTATTTGGTCTTTTAATTTTTTTTACATCAAGTCGAGAATATGATGTCATGTAAATGGCCGCCGCCACAATTGATTGTCATTTGAGCCCTTTTTATGGCATTTTCCATCACTTTGGCCAAAACTTCCGGCGATAGGTCCTCACATTCTTGACGGATATTGTCTTTAAGAGCTGCAAGAGTCTGAGGCTTGTTGACATAAACCCGCGACTTCAGAAAGCCCCACAAAAAGAAGTCTGGAGCGGTCAAATCAGGCGATCTTGCTGGAAATGCATCCTTCAACATATCGGTTGTGGCACGTGCAGTGTGTGCCGTTGCACCGTCCTGTTGGAACCACATGTTTTCCAATCCCAATTCATCAAGTTGCGGCAAAAAGAACTCGTTGATCATTGCTCTGTAGCGCTCACCATTCACAGTAACCGTTTGGCCCAGGACGTCTTCGAAGAAAAAAGGTCCGATGACTCCTCCAGCGAAAACAGCACACCATACAGTGACTTTGAGCGGGTGTAATGGCTCTTCGTGGGTTACACGCGGATTTTCAGTGCCCCAGAATCGTAAATTTTGCTTATTTACGAACCCGCTAAGATGGAAATGGGTCTCATCACTCATGATTATTTTTGATGACAAATCATCTTCCTCTTGGTGGTGATTAAGGATGGCTTGAGCGTATGTTAGACGCGATTGGCGGTCAGCAGCTAACAGCTGATGCACCGTCTGGACTTTGTACGGAAACATCTTCAAATCTTGTACCAAAATTCGCTGTAAAGACCGTCGACTGATACCCATTTGCGTGGCACGTCGTCTGGTCGATGTCGACGGCGCTTCCATGACATCTTCGGCTACAGCAGCAATATTCTCAGCAATATTCTCTGCCTGGCAGCATATCGTGTTGTGCCAGTCTCTTCGAGGCGAGCGGCTAAACGTCGCAGTGTTTCAGCAGTAGGCGTTGGACGGCTAGGAAATCTGCGACGAAATTCACGTTGTGCCAAAGTCACCGACCGATTATTGCTCAAATAAATAGTCACCAATATTCCGCGTTCTGGAGCAGTGTAGCGTAACATTGTTTATTAACGTGTATTTCGCATGTGTTTACTACACAAATGTCAAAACAGAACTGACATTAGGGGCCAATCGCAAAATTTATAGCATTTTCTGATAGGAGGATTACTTTTGCGCCACCTTGTAAAGGGTGATTTTTTAAGAGGTTTAGAACTTTTTAAAAAAAAAAACACAAAAAATTCGAAAAAATTAATGAAATATTTATTTGAATCGATAGTTTGAACCTTGCAATTTAATGTTTAAAGATAATTTCATGCAAATGTTGACCGCGGCTGCGTCTCAGGTAGCCCATCCGCTGAGTCCAATTTTGGCATACTCTTTCACACATATCGGCCGGTATCTCACGAATGAATGCATGGATGTTGGCTTCCAGTGCGTCAATCGAAGCGGGCTTGTCCCTATACACATTAGCCTTGGCATACCCCCACAAAAAATAATCTAATGGTGTCAAATCGCACGATCTAGGCGGCCAATTGACCGGCCCGAATATTCTTCCGAATAGACTGCTCAGAAGGTCGAGAATGCCGATCATAAAATGGAAGCAGCGCGCGATGAACATTTCGAACCGAGCACGAATTTTGATAGTAAAATTCAATAATTTGCAAGCGTTGTTCATTTGTAAGACGATCCATGGTTAAATTGCAAACCAAACTGAAGCTGTTTGACAGTGACACAAGGTACTAAACACACGTCAGCTGTCAAAACCAGTGTTGCCAAAACCCAACCAGCTAAAAAATCACCCTTTATAATGATGATTCGCCCAATTTGTTGATATTGTGTATCCTTTGCCGTCTCTAACGACTTAATCCATTTTTGTCGTTTCTGTACTAATATTTGTAAACGCGACAGTTCGCTCTGCCATTGCCTTCCGCATTTGCAAGCAATTTTACAGATTTCAGAAAATTGTACCCCTGGTGTTAAATTGTTTGGCACAATTCATAAATTCAATTGAATTCAAATTTTCCTTTTCTGCTATCAAAGAAAAGACGAGTTCAGCAGGCACATGGACGCAAAACTAATAATGGCTCAGTAAAATTCATCTGTATAAATGCAACGTTGTTACATGCGGCCTTCAAATCGATAAACAGGTGGTGGTTCTTGGTCTGGCCTTCTTTGCTTTCATTATTGTTTAAAGGGCAATTTAAAACTGCGCTCAGATTAAGAACAAAAAAAAAACAGCTATTCGTTCTCTCTAACCAACTCTGGTTTGATTAAAATAAGAGGAACCAAAAATGTTGAACAGATTTTGAAGTTATCAAGCTTTCCGAACTTTAACTTGAAAACAAACCAGTCTAAATAGCAGCTTGGATTTATCTGTATTTCGAAACTGTGACTATATTTTTACTTTGGTTTGGACTAAACTTAAGTTCAAAGTAGCCAGGTACAGCATTTGTAGAATTTTTTTGGAGAAAGCTAGAACATTTTTTAGTACATTTGGATATTTTTGTCGTCCTCACCTTCACAGTTGAAATATTAAACTATTCTCAAATCACACGCAAAAGGTTTCGCTAAATTTATACAAACTAGAGTTCGTCCAGTGGAAGAAATTCTACCATTGTAGTCACCTGGCTTACATACAAAATATTGAAAAAGAAATTGCAAACAGCATTGCATTTCTGCACAATCTTCCCTACAAAAATCAAATCAAACACATTTATGTTGTGTTTAAGGCAGTGAAATGGGTTCTTAATTATTTGCCTTCGCCTATTTATATTTAAGACTAGCTGACCCGGTGGACTTCGTTCGTGTAGTGAAAATGATAATTTCTAGCGTACACAATGCACATGCTGCTTTAGTTATTTGGTCATTAGCATTACCTATACAACTTTAGAAATAGAGTTTGAATTTTTTTTTTTAAATTGGAGGCGCCACAGCCCGTTTTCGTATAGAGTATCCTCTCTTTCAATCTGAAACCAACCATACATATCCACAAAATTTCATTGAAATCGGTCGAGTGGTTTCGGAGATCGACAACAGTGCCACCTATTGGGTCCAAAAGTATCCTTTTTTTTAAGTCTGCCGAAATATAGCAACGCAAACAAAACAAAAAAAAAGGATCATGAAAATTAAAAATAATTGAATTGAACTTAAAAACGAAATGTGCGCCTACAGCGCCACCTTTTCCGACTTTTCTTTTTTCCTAAACCTTCGCGTAGCAATTACGAACACACCCGCAGAGGGAAATATCCAATTTTGTTCAGTCGTTTTCAAGTTTTAAGTATCCGATCATTTGTACAGGGTGGGCCAAAGGAAGTCATCCGATGTTGTTTGGCTCTCATTTCAAAACTTCGATTCTGTTTTTTGATGATGTTTACTTGAACCTTTAGAATTTTATTGGTCAAGTCGAGAAGATGATGTCGGGGCCAAATGGGTTC
This sequence comes from Cheilosia impressa, assembly GCA_948293265.1. NCBI lineage: Eukaryota > Metazoa > Arthropoda > Insecta > Diptera > Syrphidae > Cheilosia > Cheilosia impressa. Next base: position 49,444,611 of record OX411881.1, on the reverse strand, counting down.
TTTTGGTTAAACCGTTTCTTACCAATCCGAAGAAGAAGGTATTTCAAAACATTAAACTCTCAAATTTAAACTAAACAACAAGAAAGTTATCCAAACTGTTTACCATAACTGGAAATATTTTTACATGCGTCTGGGATGGAATCCTTACAAAGCAAAGGGTAAGTCAATATCAAGAGCAACTATTACCCTAGGAGAACATTTTACCGAGTGCAGGGAGAGATGAGATGTTCTATAAGCAAACAGATGTATGGACTCATTTATGTATATAGAAGTAGAGATACAAATTATAACTATTGAAAGTCATAAGGGATCGCAGTAGAACGACATTGTAAAATGCAATTTCTTCTTGTTTAAAGCACAAAGAGGGTTGGTTTGGGAAGAACAAAGTCTTAAAAGGCATTGACAGGCCAAATTCAATTGGCAGCAAAATTAAGCTCAGAGAGAGAGAGAGCTCCCAACTAAGTATAAATATCGCTAACTAAAGCAAATCAAAGGGAAAACAGCAGTTGTCCTTTAAGTTGTTCATTTCTATGTCTTACTAAATTCAACCACTTCCTGTCAGCTTCTTTTCGTTCAATTGCCTTTGAATCGAAAGCCACTGATCCACTGTGCCAAAGGTTCGTAAAAAGAAATAAAGCGATTCCGGGTATTATGTTTTCAATACACAAGTAAGTCCTTCGCAAATTCCCAACGGAACACCTGAATTGCGTTCCGAATCGTTAACCAAAATTCGATCAGAATGGCCTGAGCAGTTTATGAATTTACCCCTTTATTCAAATTCTTACATTACAGACTCATTACGCAAATAAGTATCGCTCTATGAGCAGTTGCAATACAGGAAGGATAGACAAAACTGCATGAAACATGACAAAGGAAATAATTGAGAAAATCCAATATTAAAACAAGCGTCCTTCCAATCGCTCATCAAATGCGGACTGCACGGGCTCATATCAAGCAATGTTACCCAAAGGAAACTTAATTGACAATTGATAAACCCACACTTGAAGGCAACTAGCGGTGGGAGATGCGAAACGTTACAAACGTTGATCGTACCGCAACAGACAGTGTCGTGCGTCCGATGCCCGGGTGACATCCGAAATACTTAATTACACCAGAAAAGTCCGTGCCACTGGACAGTGGAAAATCATTTGAGTTGAATTGACTGCTTTGTTTCTCGGCAATCAAATACTGGCAAAAGTAGGCAAAACCAGTAATTTAGAAAATCCTGTGCGGATGTTTCGAAGGGAAATTGCTAAATTCTCGACAGTGGACATGTGAACAGTAATTGGTTGCTTGTTGTGAGGGTGTGGCAACTGATGGCGTTAGTTGTAATAGGTCTGTTCGTTTACTTTTGTAGTAGGAATGGAAAAGACTGTCAAAATGGCAGTGGTGGGGAAAAAGTTGGTTAACGCTTTTGCAGTAATCCATGAAAATGACAGATAGACAGTTCAGAAATTCAAAAAAGTGGTACATAAACTCGATTAAATATCGTATAAACTCGAAGAATATGCTAGTTGATTACATAGAATCAACTAGCATATTCTAGCGATGAAAGTGATTCGGAATTAATCGAACTTCTTCTTCATGAGTCCGAGTACATATGGCAGAGTTTGTACTGATTGAACTTAACCCTAATACGCCCACCGGGTGTCTTTGGGTCACCGTTTCAGTTTCGAGAGTAATTTTCACAAATTTTTGAAAAGCAATCCCTTTCGCACTCATTTGTTTCCCTAAGGAAACACTACACAGAAATGAAAAAAATAGTGTAGAATGTATTACTGTAAAGTGGATATATCGCCATTTCTATTTGCCAAACTAATACACCCAGGTGGTGTCTCACAGTCACCTGTATTGTAAAAATAAAAGAATACACGGAAAAGCATGCCTTGTGTATTTTTTTATGCTAGGTGGTTTGAATTGTCATAGTTACTAACGGGAAACTTTATTTACGGCCATATTATTCACTACCTTTAATCCGGGTTAAACGTTACACCCGGGTTTAAGTGAGTTTAACCCAAAACTTAAACCCAAGTCCATAATATTCAGTCGTTTAACCCGGACATAAACCCATTTTTTTAAACTTGACAGCGTTTAATCCGATTGGATTTAAACGCGCTCCGGAAACCAGTTTAAGTTCTTTAACTCGGGTTAAAGCTCAATTTCATAATTTATGACATTTTATTTCTCGTAGGAGGCGAGAAAAAAGAAAAGAAGAAACGTAAAATAAAAAACAAAAGGAGCAAAGAGTTTAAAAAAAATAGTTTTCATTCATGAAATGGAGAGTTGATAGTAAATCAACGTCGTTCTCGATTACGATGTGGTGGATTTTCGGTAATATATCCGAGTGAAGAATGTCCATTTCTTAAGGCTACATATATTCCACGATTCTACTAATGCATTAACAACTCAAATAAGCACACTACAAATTAAAGCAATTTCCAAGTGTCAAATAACAAAACACACATGCCATTATTTGTGAATTTTGACGTGGGTTTAAAACGGATTAAAAACGGGTTAAAGTGTTTTAAATCCGCATTTAAATCCAGCGGGTTTAATGCGTGTTTTTCAGTGAATAATATGGACGCAGGTTTAAATTATCGGGTTTAAGAAATGCGGATTTATGATCGGGTGTAAAATAAACTTAAACGTGAGTTACACCCGGAGTGAATAATATGGCCGTTAGAGTTCGTTAATTTTTTTCGCTTTGCACCAGGTGTCATCAGAATACAGGTTATTCAGTTCAAATATTTTGTGCTCAAGTTGATTCGGATTGCAGTTTGTGTTCTTACATTTTTGTGAATATTGAAAGGTAGGCTTTTTCATGGACTATAGAAGATGTATAAGACAATAATATTGTTATATACAGATTGACATTCAAGCAGTAATGGCTCAAAGAAAAATTCTTACACAAGAGGATATACGAATGGCGATTGAAACTGTTGATGAGCAACTGGTCCCCTTCCGAGGAAGAGTGGAATTCAAACAATAAATCCCTTCAAAGCCGGATAAATATGGCATGAAGATCTGGTGGATATGTGATAGCTCTACATCTTATCCATTGTTTGGTATTCCTTACCTTGGGAAGGAAGGGAATAAAAGAGATTGTAATCAAGCGGAGAATGTGGTGTTGATGCTTTCCGAGTCTTACTCTGGATCGAACCGCAATCTTACGTTTGATAATTTTTTTACATTATATCATCTGGCAAATCATTTATTGAGCAGAGGTCTCACCTGTGTTGGAACTCTAAGAAAAAATAAAGCATGCATTCCAAAATAATTTCTTCCCAATAAAAGCAAGGATCTGGAGTCAAGTTTATTTGGGTTCAGAAAAAAATTTTTTTTAGTGAGTTACATCCCAAAAAAAAAAAACAAATCAGTTTTGTTCTTATCAACCATGCATCACACCAAAAAAATTAACATCAACAACAAAAACAAACCAGAAGTTAACTTGTTTTACAACTAAACTAAGGGGCGGTTGATACTTTGGATCAGATGTGCCATGCATTTTCAGTCAAACGCAAGTCAAACAGGTGGCCCATTGTAATTTTCCACAACCTCATTGATGATTGATGCAACGGGTATAGCTGCATATTATGTGATTTGGATGAAAACATATCCAAATTGGAATGCCCCTAAAAAGCACAAAGCAAGACCACTATTTCTCAGAGATCTTGCAATGGGATTAGTTACACCTCACATTTTACGCCGCAAGGCTAGGTATTTATCAGGGCCACTAAAACATGTTATTGATAAAATAGTGCCATCTGCAGCAAAGAATTCTGAAGACAACAAAGCTAACACGTCCAGAAAGAGGAAACGATATTACATGTGTTCTCATGATAAAGGACGCGCTTCGAAACAAATATGTTGTAAATGCAAGAAGAGCATCTGCAACGAACACTCAGAAAAATCAGTTATATGCAAGGTTTGAACCTTCAAAATAAATTAACCGAATAAAAAAATAACAAATTAAACACATTACAAATGGAGTTAGTATTTAGATATAAATAAAAAAATAAAAAAAAAACTTTGAATAATATTTTTTTAATACAGTGACTTTGGGTCACCACCTGGGTGGATTAGGAAGAAAATTGACTTGGGCTGATTAGGGTTAAACCATTCGAGAAGAGGGAAAAGCGACACGGCATTAAAAATTACGTGGAGGAGATTGCCTTTTTTTGCTCCTTACAGCGAGGAAGAGTTTCGTCGCGACTTTTGAAAAAAACCTAAGGAGAACGTACAATTTTAATTTCCCGCCTGTTGATACTATATTTTAATACGCAAAAAATCAAAACAAATGCACTCCTATGTCAAATAAGACAAGAAAATGCAAATCAGCTGTTAATTGTTAGATGACTGACAGCTTTTCCAATTCTAACACCAAGAAATTTGTTGAGTAAAAATTCCTAAGATTCTCTGTGGACGGGTAAGATGTATCTTGCTCTCTTGCTCAATAAAAGAGCAAAAGACTGAGTGATAGCTCAAAATAAGCGGGACTTAAAGTAGTTTCTAGTTTTTTAGTATTGATTGCGATTTATAAATGTAAGCAACAAAATAGTTAATAACCTCTCAAAACTATTCTTATAGACCGACTTCCTAATCTTGTAGCATACAATAGGCCTACCTTTTCCCATATATAAGCTATGATAATAATTCAAAGGAGATACCTACTTAGTTTGGCTTATGATGAACTCAATTTCAGTTCATTTAGGGCTGCTCTGTTCGCAGCTGATAATTAGATGGTTAGATTACCATCGATTTAGAATAACCCATGATTAGAAATCAGGGATAACCCTAAGAGCATTTTTTCATTTTTACCCAACCATAACTATGCAACAAATCGTTCCATTTTTCCAGTTTATTTGTCAATTTAGTAATTGACCGAATGCATGGTTACATTTTGTTTGTTTTTCGAGTTCGTTTGCTTATGATACGATTTTTTTTAAGTATTTTATTGATGGACTAGCTGTACCCGCCCGGCTTCGCCCGTGCAAAAAAAAAATTAAAGAAATTTACTGTCTTTTAGAGGACACATTTTTTATTTATTTTGATAATCGCTGAATCAAAAAATCACCGAAAGACATTGTAGAGGTATAAAATGAGGAAGCCTTCTTCAATAGTGAGGGACGTGAACCCGATTTAAAAAAAATCCCGAAAACTGAGTCTGAGTGGACAATGAAAATTAAAGAAAATAATTTTATAATGTTTAACTCACTTTTTCTTTATTAATGTAACGGTTCTTTGTATACTATGTTCGCGGTTTTGTTTCTATCGGCTAAGATAGTGATATTTCCTGCATTAATTACCCTGAAGCACGATTCATATAACTGCCCGTATGTGAAGCAATTCTTTCATAAATCTACTCCCGCTTTTCTTAAAGTTTGACGCTGTGACTAATTAACTGTCATGGAAGGACAAACATTAATAGGAAACTGAATCCGTTTAGACTGAAATGAATAACTGCTGGGAATTATTTGTATGTATTATTATATAAACACCGTTTTTCCTTTCCTCGAGCTGTTAATTTACCCGCGAAATGGGTAATTACCCACGACCGGGTATAACTGATGCCTATAACTATTTGACATTTCTTTCATAAATACTTTTTTTTTTGTAAGCAAAACAGAGATAAACAAACCTTTCCTACATATTTGACATTTCATTTATGGGATTCTTTTTTTTCTTAGCAAACCAAACAGCACACTGCCTCTGTCTGTCTCCCTCTCCCTTACGGGAGTAAAATATGGTTAAAAGAGATGTCAGTATATTGCGCGGTTAGTATGTGAAGTGAAGTGCATATCCACTCACGCAGGTGAAAATCGTAGAAATGTTTCAAATTTTTCCCATTTCTTTGAAAACCTTTTAAGTTTTCGAATAAATGGATATCCTAAGTTGTACCCGCAGGTGTCCTCTATAAGATGGTGTTTACTATATTTAAATGCTCCCAGTATTTTCGAACGGAAAGCGTTGCAAAGAAAAAAGCGAAACAAAACGAAAAAATAAATTACTCTTGTCCCTTTTTTTCCGGAATTTATAGATATAGATTTGATCTATAGGCCTGTGAAAAATGCACCAGAATATATTCAGTAGTTTCTGAGATTTTTGCATTTAACCCTATAAGGCTAATGTTGCTGACTACACCTAATAAGCTAAACATTCGTCGATTCGACGATCTGTACTAAAATATGTTTTTTTCCCAAATAAAAAACTTGATTTTAATAAGTATATTCTTAATTTTTTTATTATTAAGCAGTCTTTTAAAAAACACAGCATTTGAAAAGAGAGAGCAAAATTAAGAATGCGACGTCGTCGAATCGACGAACATTAGCCTTCTAGGGTTAAAGACATGCAGTCAAATTCAATCTTAGTCGAACAGAACTGCACCAATTTTATTTATACGATTTAAAGAACTGCAGAATAAAACCTTTTTGTTTTGAGACAATAGGCAATTTTTTGAGAGCAAAACCAAAATAATGCCACAACCAATAGAATTTGTTGGAAATTAATGGGCCTTATTTCAATTTATTCAACGACCATCGCAGTTTAAATATTTCCTAAAATGAGTAGGCTTTTTCTCAATTTATGAGACGAAAATGTTGAAAGTAATCTAACGTCTAGCCTCATCCGTCGCATCCATTATTGAGTTGGGGACCTGTACCCTCATCTTCAATTGACTGACATGTAGCGTATTCTATACATCTGTCAGTTGAAAACATCAACGAAACTGATGCGACAGATTTTATTGGTTTATCCATCTTGCGTTATATACACGTCCATATTATTTATGCAGCAGAAACAACAACATGAATATTGAATACATACGTAGTCCTTAAAAAAATGTTAAACCTACAAAATTCCAGAAAATCATTGGTTAGATCTCATAACTCGTCTGGTTATTGAATTCTCTGGTTAACTGGCCAAATCACTGATTCTCTGGTTAATATTTCGCTGAACAAACACTTTCGGTGGTTACCAGCTGGAATAGCCGATGATTAAACATAACCAAGATCGAACAAACCGGGCCTTAATGTTTCAACAAAAGCAATAAATAATAATTGGCCTACTAGGGCGTATACGTAACATTTTCCCTTTTGATGGATCTTCACATTACGTGACCATTATCAATGAAAACTTTAATTTAGAGCTTCCTTACGTAAACAATTGTGTAGGGCACATCATCAACACATAATCAAAATATTTCCCACACACATCTACAAGCGCATAATAATAAAAAAAAAAACAATTTAAAAAAAAACTTACATAGGAAATCATTGGAATGTTCCGACTTTGGGAAACAATCGCCTCCACGTGACACGGACCTTCGGGTCCAAAAAAAGTCGCGATGCCATCGCAAATCATTTCAGTTATAGCTCGAGTAGCAGCCACAGTATCGCCCCGAGTGTCATTCCAGCGCAGAGCAAGTGTTACATTTGGCAAAAGAAACTCATCGTTGTTAACCTAAAATATTCGATCAAAACAAAGTTATATACTTTATTCTTTTATATAATATTAAGTCATTATGGCGGATAGATTTTTATATTTACCTCGTCTAGAGCCATTGTTAGAGCACCAGATATCGCCAAGCCTTGTTTGTCTTTGAGGTCACCGGTGATTGCAGTCAAATAGCCAACATTGAGCACAGTTCGGTTAAAATGTCTTGGCACTGTTATGACACCCGGGACAAAAGCTGTTGCCACCGAGAGCAATAGTAGCAGATTAAAGGGCCAACGCGTCATGGCCCCTTAGGCCGGGGCCGATCAGCGCGACACCTATTGGTTGGAATTTTTTCCTCTGAAAAAAAAAAAAAATTAATTTAATAAAAATACGAGAAAAATAAAATTTAATAAAATAAAAGTCAAAGGGCACTATTCTTGCCTAATGTCTGATGAATGGGAGAGGACAATATAAAATAATGTTGAATTGTGGAACTCCTCATGATCGGGACTATTTTACAAAGTCGGGCTATAGTTTCAGTTTTGGGAAACTAACAGAACATAATAAATAAAAATTAACACAAATGACAACTGTCATTTACTAAGAGCACCAACATTTCAAATAGCTTTCCACACTGCTTAAAATGGCTTCCAGAAATTGATTTCAAGGACACTATCTACATAAAGAGCCATGTCTAGCACTGGCGTGGTGTGGAAATTTTAAAATGGGAAGTCGAAGCAAAATTAATCACATACAAATGTAAAAAACTCTACATTTGTGTACCTTTAAACAAAATCATACGTTGTTCATTTGCTTTCCACATCAACTAAGCTCAAAGTACTAAATTAACTTTAAGTCACGCACTGTGTGTTGACTGTGGAGATTTAAAAAGGGAAGTCGGTAGGAATCGGGTTATATGGACGCCACGCCACTGATGTCTAGTTGGGCATCTCTGGCTTTAATGGCAAAAAGGATTTATACTATTGGCTATGGCTTTTTTAACCTCATACTTTAGGTTTATTCACTGATTGCCTAATCATCGAACAGCCCAAAGCGTGCATTTAATTTTGAGTCTTAAAAACTGACCTTTGAGTATGAAACTTCTCGCCCTTCTGGGGTGGTTTTCATAAATTGTAAAAACACGATAACCTACAAATGTCGTTTGCACTTTCATAGAGAAGTAAAAAGCCTGTAGCTAGGTTTTATTTCGGAGTGACCTCTTAAGCTCCTTTTTAAAAGGTAGGCATGCACTCTGTATTTTTTTTTCGTTAGCTAAAGCTAAAGATGAATAAACAATAAAAAAAAACAACGACAAAGGACTTATTTCAAGTGATTTTGATTGAGGATGCAAGCCTCAGGGGGGGATGAACATTTTTGTTGGAAGAAATATTCATTTCACTGGATTAACTTGGGACTTGAGTGCCCTCCAAAATGGTGTAACACTTATTTCAGGATATTCCTGAATTCTTCCAGTTAGGGGGTGCAAGATGACCCTGCCACCTTTAGGTGTCTTTTTTACAATTGAAAAAAAAAATCTGCAAGTCGTATTAATTCAAAAGTTTACACAAGAAGTAGAAATTCGGAAATTCAGCATAAGGTTGGCATATTCAGGTATCAAAGTTATGGGCGCAGTGGCTCAGTGCTGGACTACTGAGCGACATATCTCAAGTTCTATCGCCGGAAGAAACACAATTTCTATTCTTTTCCCACTGCGCCATCTATCGAGGAAGTCTGAAAAACATTAAATTGTATAAAAGCCCTGAAAGAAATTCTAAATTCAGAAAAAAACTGTCCCGAAAATAAATAAAATTCACACCAGGAAATGGCTGAGAGAATCTAGATGTATAGGGTCGTTAAAGGTTCGTTGCGCCGACTTAACATACAAAATTTGACTTGCAATTTCGACTGTCACATAGTTCTATTTTTTGTCCATTCTTGTTGAAGACTACTTCCCAATGGAATAATTATATTAAATAATGTTCTGTTGATGTTTGGTGAGTGCCATTGAGCTTCGTTATTAGGTATTTACATTGGGCTACTGACGTCTTATAAAATGAATCATGAACAATTTGAATTTTGGTAGGCGTGTTTAGAATAACCTGAGTTAAATATCTCAAAAAGCGTAACCAATAGGACAGAAGATTTGGGGTAGTTTAAGACACTTAGACGAGTAGTAGCTCCTTCTGATACCATCTAGATCATAAAGTTTTCTATGGCTACTCGTAAAACCAACTTGAGCTTCTAATGAAGCGAAGTGAACTATTAATGTCGGTATTACCAAGGTTGTCAGGAAACTTAAAGTAGAATCCTTCCAAGAGAAAAATAATTCTTTTCTGAGACAGAGCAGGGTAGGTGCAGAGTCCTTCTCTATCTCTAAAGGCAAAGCGTTTGAATTTACACCAAACTTAGTTGCTTAGACACCTATGCCAGTGCTTATATGCAATGCGTCTAGAGAGATCAAAATCTTAGAGCGTTTTAGACCAAACACAGCTTAGATTTGCTTTCTGTCTTTAGTTTAAGTTTGCATGCAGCGATTGATCTACCTAGGTTTTCTTTATCTAGTAAAGTAGGTTTGGTTGTCCCATATTGGCTAAACAGTTCCCTGGAATTTGCCTATGCCCCAGCACACTTAGTCAGGGCTGGACTAAGACAGCGCGGGGCCTGTAGCAAATTCGAACAAGAGGACCTTGGATTGCTCTAGTTTATCAAGTTTTTCGTATTAAATAAAACAAAACGGTTACAGGCAAACTTTTCTGGGCACTCATTCCGTAATTTTTCAGACGTTTACGATAGACCTCCAAAAGTAGTAACTAAGTCACAAAATTACGAGTTTGAGACCCTAATCCGGTTTATTTTTCACAAATGTAATGAAAGCTGACGATAGTGAGACAAATTGGGGCACAATATAACTTCTTATGGTCATCAAAGTTTCTAAAACGATATCGTCGCGACGATTATTGTTATATGGAATCTGCCGCCAGGATTTAATTAGTTATTGGGCAACTTTATAAATAATACATTTCCTATCGACTTCTATGAGTAAAACGTATTCAATATTGATTAAAGTGAGATGATTGAGAAGTTTTTGGTTGAAAGGATACTTTCTTACGGTCAGAAAGTGTTGGACCGCAGGACTCGTAGCATTTGTTACTATTGCAACGTGGCTAATACGATACTGCAGCTAGTTGTGAATATTTAACAGATCTGAAATCTGTTTGAGAAACGAACCGCAGTCCAGACCTACTCTGAAGTTATTGGAAACAGATTTCAAGGATTCGAAAGCTGCTTGGTTATCTGACAAGATGCGGATATTTTTATTCGATATCACCTTCTTCTTTAGCCAAGATAGTCTTAATCAAGCTGCAGCGATTTAAAGCAAAAATAAAGGGTTTTCCAAAAAGAGGTGTTACTTTGGTATTCAGAGAAAAATGACATTTTTTGAGATAAATGATCGGATGTGTATTTCATAATAAAGAGGAAGGTATGCCGTTAATAATGAAAAACAACAACAGCCAAATGGCCACCACGAGCACGCATACAGGACCATATCCTTTTCATGAAATTTTCCATAACCAAATCGCAAAATGGCCGCCCGATGTCCTCGATAGCCTCACGAATTTTATCTTTGAGGTCTTGAATCGACGCTGGGCTGTTGGCGTAGACCTTATCTTTCACGTGGCCCCAAAGGAAGAAGTCGCAAGGTGTTAAATCACAAGATCGCGGTCGCCAATTGTGATCACCTCTTCGAGAGATTTCACGGAAACTTGTCCGGTAAAAGATCAATGGTTTCGTTGCTTGTGTGGCACGTAGCGCCGTCTTGTTGAAAGTAAACGTTGTCCAGATCAATACCATCCAACTCCGACCATAAAAAATCATTAATCATCTCCCGATAGCCCAATTCCAAAGAACGACGGGGAATGGACAAACCTGTGTCTTCTTCAACACTTTGGGCTACAGCAGCAATATTCTCAGTTATTCTTGAGCGACGTGCACGGGTTTTATTCTTCACATCACTAACTTGTCCCAACAGCTCGAATTTTTCCACCAATTTCTAGATTGCGGTCCGACAAGGTGCTTCACGACGACCAAAAAATGCTTCAGTTTTGCGAACTGTGACTGCAAGATTTTCACCATTTTTGTAGTGAATTTTAATAATTTCAATGCGTTGTTGAAGCGTGTGTCGTTCCATTTTTAGTAATGGCGTAGTTTCTACTTGTCAAAAGTCAAAGAATAAAAGCTTAAAAAGTGACAGCTACCGAAATAGCGGGTCATTCACAATAACACCTCTCATTGGAAAACCCTTTAGAAGCGAATAGTTAGTCGATTAGAGAAAATATCTCCACCTTCCCATTTGCCAGTTTGTGATCCTTGGATCTACAAGTGATCTGACTTGCCGTTCACATTCCTAAAATGAACCGGAGGTGATGTTTACCTGCAAGTTTTTGTCAAAACTCAACTTGGGAGTAGCGAATTCGATAGAAGCGTGCTCCAAGATCTCTGGCCGCAGGTTCGATCTCCGGAAAAAACACAAATAACATCTTAGGTTTCAGCTTCAGCCACTCAGTGAGCGACAGATCGATTGATCGACTAATGTAACGAAAAAGTCAACATTAATGTTGCCACGAATGCACCACAAAATGTCATTTCATTTTACAGTCAGCTACATACAATTAGCCGACACAACCTAATTAGAGAAAAAAATAAGGCAACGCCATAACAAACAGGTGAGCTTTTAACTTTTTGCAGCTAATCAGCGCACTCAAGCTAATTTATAAAACAAATACGAACTAGGCGTCGTCACGTTGAAAACACAACTGTCTGATGTTCTGATTTTATGTCTCAGTGTCAAATTGCAAACATTACCACCCACCGGTTGTGACGTTTAAAATCCACCCTTCTCATTATTACTGCAATGTACGCATATCTGGCACTGCCATATTTTAAAAGAGGATTAATATCAAAGGACTCTGCATTTAAATAAACCCGCCATGGAAGCGCTAGCAACACGACGTCGGTCTGCAAAATTCCCAATGGAATTAGTAAGTTTCCAGAACAGTGAAATGTGCTCATTAGGTGCATTAATATCCAAGCGCCGAGATTGAAGTCACTCATACAGATCAAATGACTTTTAACCCAACTTGGAGGGTATGATTTATACACTGACTGAGATATAACTTACTCTAGCGAGTTAAACCCAATTCGATGCTTCTTTGAATGGGGTAACGTAAGTCGTCACCTACTGCAGGGATTGGGTGGCTTTCGCGAATGGAAGTTGTATGGATACGCAATAACGACTTTGACCAAAATGCAGACTTTGAGTAAAATTGATGTTTTCAAAATTATTGCGTCATTAGTTTTCAATAATCACCGAAAACGCTAATTTTAAAAACTGCTCATATCTCGGAAACCCTCTTTTCGATTTCGATAAAGCTTTTAAAACCTTTATTTTCTAATGTATAGTGACAGCTCCGCCTAAGGGTTTTGTTTAAAAAAATCGGCACTTCCTGCAACAAACTAAATTTGAGGCGAATAACCAATATAACAGAAAATTGTCAGAAGTAAAATAAATAATTTAAAGGCGTTTGTAACAATGACAAGATTTCGTTTATGAACAATTAGTGAGAATGGTTTGTTGTTTGCGCAACAGTTGGAATGGGTTTTGCAAGTCAATAAGAAGTAGAAGCGTCAAGGGAAAAGTATTTGGGAATCGAATATTGACAAATACTTGTCCGCATCCGGTTAAGTGAGTGCCCGTAAAATGTCAGCTTAAAAACAAACATCTTAGGTCGATCATAGTTTAAAAAGCGCGGAGGGATGTGTCTTCGTCAGATCTCAGGGAAATATGGTTTTCGCATCAAATGAAAGAAGTCCTTAGAAAACCAAATGAATGCGTTTGAGGAAAGAGAATGGCAGATCTGTCGAACTCTCCTCACAACTCAGTAAAAGATGGTGGACATCGGTGGACCGGAAATTGTTTCGAAATGCAAAAAATAAAAATCAAATAATATCAATTCCACTTTCTGAATACTTATTTAGACAGTAGAACATTTCATCCCGCTCAAGATATGTAGTACAGAACGTTTGTTTTCGAAAAAAATTTTACTTTCAGAACGAGATACTGAGTTAGGACCCTGGGGTCGATTCGTCACTTAAGTTGACTTTACATGTGAAACAAAAATAAATTCCCCGTCACGTAATGCTCGTTCACTGTCGAGGCGATTCGACGAATGATTTGTATTTGGTATCAGAAAGCTTTTAAGGTCTTCTAAGACAAATTTGGGAGAAGTTTGACACCTTTTAGTTTGAAGCAAAAAGGAGTTAATGCTGCAAATTCCGAAGCTGAAAATTGAATTCTGTAAAAATATATAGTCCCCTAGTCTAAGTCTAAATGTGGGTTGGTCAGGAAAGGAGACCCTCTTACAGGCTAAAGAGGTATAAAAGACCATATTCAGTGTACTACGTGAGCGCATAGAACAATTTGTAAATAAATTGATTGGCCAGTGCAGTTTTACACTTCAACAGATTTCGGAAACAAATTTATTGATGGAGTTTTAATAAGCATAACCCTCAATAAAAACCGTTCTAAAGAGCTTTGTCTACTTTTTATAAGCGTTACCAAATTCAGACTTTCGAGTTCGAGTTCAGTCGAAAACGAACTCACCGCGTTATTTATTGTCAAACACGAATTAAGACAAGTTGACGCGGTGTCATTAGCAAGCCAACATCAGTGGCACCACTGTTTTTCCTAAAGTTCTTTTCAATGTTTTACATATGACATTGACATCGACCTTGGTAAATATTGAGAAAGAAGAAAATGGGTTTAGGGCAAAACCAAGTATATGCTGCCAACAAAAAGTGAAGATGATCTGTATCATCGAGCAATCGGACTGAATGACTCAATGAAACAAGCAGTTATAACTTTGAGGCCGTAAGGAGGTTTACGTAACCCTTTTGGCTCTGACACAAACTCTAAAAAGACACCACATCAGAAATCAAGCAGAGAATTATTGCCAATCGTTGTGTCTTTGGTAGGCCCACGTAGAAAAATAACTTATACAGGGTGGGCCAAAAGAAGTCATCCGATGTTGTTTGGCTCTCTTTTTTTTTTCTGACTTTAAAATTTCGATTCTGTTTTTTGATTATTTTTATTTGAACCTTTAGAATTTTATTGGTCAAGTCGAGAAGATGATATCGGCCAAATCGGCGTCGTCACAATTGATTGCCAAACGGGCTCGTTTTATGGCATTCGGCGAGAACTTCGGGCGACAGATTCTCGCACTCATGTCAAATGTTGTCCTTGAGGGCTTCTAGGGTCTCGGGCTTGTTCATGTAAACACGGGACTTCAAAAAACCCCACAAAAAAATCTGGAACGATTAAATCGGGCGATCTTGCGGGCCAGTGCAAATCGCCAAAACGAGAGATGAGGCGACCCGGGAACGCCGCCTTCAGAATATCGGTTGTGGCTCGCGCAGTGTGTGCCGTAGCTCCGTCCTGTTGGAACCACATGTCCTCCAGTCCTAATTCGTCCAATTGCGGTAGAAAAAACTCGGTTAACATATCCCTATAGCGCGCACTTGTCGTTTGACCAGCGTTTGACCGGCGTTCTCGAAAAAAATGGCTCGATGACTCCTCCAGCGTGAACAGCGCACCATGCAGTAACTTTGAGCGGGTGTAATGGCTCCTCGTGCATTACTCGTGGATTTTCGGTGCCCCAGAAGCGATAGTTTTGCTTGTTCACGTACCCGCTGAGGTGGAAATGAGCCTCATCGCTCTTTATGATTTTGGTCGAAAAATCGTCCTCAAGATTGAGGATGGCTTGGGCGTGGGTTACACGCGTTTGGCGGTCGACAGGCAGCAGCTGATGCACGGACTGGACTTTGTACGGGAACATGCGCAAGTCTTTGACCAAAATTCGCCTTAGAGACGACCGGCTGATGGCTAATTGCGAGGCACGGCGTCTGGTCCATGTTTCCGGTGACAGCTCGACAGCGGCGATATTCTCGGCACAACGGCCGCTCCGGGGCCGGCCACTCATGCCAACGTCTCGTGTGGTCCCATACTCTTCAAGGTTGGTGGCCAAACGCCGCAGTGTTTGCGCAGTCGGTGTCAGACGGCCGTGGATTCGGCCGGCAACGGAATTCGCGCTGCGCCAACACAACAGACGAATTGTTACGCAAAAAAAAGACACGATTATTCCGCGTTCTTGGGGAGTGTATCGCTCCATTGCTTGTTCACTTGTATTCTACATCCGTCTAGTCCACAAATGTCAAAACAGATTTGACATTGGCGGCCATTTGCAAAAATAAGAGCATCTTCCAATAGGGTGATCTCTTTTGGCCCACCTAGAACTTAGATTTGTTACCAGGAACGATTTATTTTTGATTTGGAACATTTTGTTCTGTCGTGAATTTGTGTCGCAACCCGGGATAAATGCTGGGAACAACCAAAGTTCTGTGTAAATCTATTCTATTACAAGCAAATAAGAGCTAGCTACCAGGCCTATTTGAACTATTTGTTTTATTAATAAAGTCCAACCCCCAGGGCTCCAGCTGCACATTTATTTTAGTTCGGAATTTAAGGTACTCGGATATACTATTTAGTTACTTTGTTCCACAACCTCTTAAACAGAAAGAGCCTACGTGACATTTTTTTTTGGAATGATCTTCAGTGTTATCCTTTCCGGAAAATTCAACCGCACCTACGCCTTATTCATGCCTTGTGAGTTCAGTGAATAGCTCATTGGACTACTGCTCAAGAAGTTCAATGTTCCAATGCACAAATGGAATTCTTTAAATTTTCCCAGTCCCTCGCAAACATCTGAGAGATTTTCAATATTCTTACAAGCAGCCCATCCTTCAAAAAGCTAACCACCACTTCAAGTGCAATCACCGCACTGTCAATTTCCACACAAAGTTATCCGCATTACCTGCACCATTATTAGCGGCTCCATCATAAATACGAAAGAGCCCATTTCATAAATTGCGAATTGCACTCCATCTACGCAACTATACGACAGCTCATATTAATCACAATTATTTGCATGCGAACGACACGCTACATTCGTGTTTTCAGTTCGATAAACAACTTTTCAGAGATCGCAATTGCGAATACGACTAACTAAATAGCAAACGTGAACTCAGTTTGAACTTTTACTCCCCGCTTAAGTCACAATATTATCTGGTGCTGCCGCACTGTCTGTGCGAGTCCAGGCTCAGCCGCATAACATCCGTGGCCAATCGTGTAAGACAAATGCCTGCATCCACAGAGATGCATCACTGAATGCGGTTTAACTCAAATCTTGGCCTAAGTTCGCGCGATCGCGGCTCATTTGTGTGTGCTCGGCTGGACATATGCGATGTGGTCACTGGTCACATCTGTTGCCAGCTTAAAAAACGGCAGCAGCGCCCTCCCCCTTCCCATAATATTGTCACCGTTTTCCCGGTATCTATTTTTAGAAATCCAGTTTTCGGCGCAGCGAAACTTAAGCAATCTAGTTGGGGGACTTTCGGTGTGCTTCCACCACGCCATCGATTCGTATATCCACTGCAATGCTATCTGCATCAATCGTCTCATTACGTGTACGCGTACAGTGGTACGCATAGCACACCTGAGTGCAAGTGGAATGGTGCTGATGTGGCTGAGGGGCGGCAGGCAGTTATCCGTACTCGTGTGTCATTAAGACATAAAGATCGCACGAAAGCTGCTTCTGTTTTATGGCCAATATACCGTCTCAATACACCCTGGTGCGGGTTGGGGGCGCAACAGCACTGTGGGGATGCAAAACTGCACACAAGTATCTTCTAGTTTAAAGATGATGTTGCGGATGTTTCGTTGTTTTGGATAGTGAATAAAAAAAACTCTTCGTGACAAACTAAATTAAATACAGACATAACTCTTTATCGCTGTCCGCAGAAACGAGAACTCGTAGTGCAGCTGCTGACTGGACGTGGACGCACTCGTGTAAAGTTTTTGCGGTGTCAAGGATAAGTACTCAATCGATAAATAAGTTTCCACAAAACCCATTGCATCCTTATTCTCCGAGTGGATTGAATGCTGAGCTGCAGGACAGATTTGTGTTTGGTTTTGACAAATAAATTATACGCGCTCTCTCTCTTTCTCGACGTGGATATGGGTCCATTCGCGATCGGTTTGTTATTAGCTCGAATCTAATTTTAGATGTTGTATTCTTGGCAAGACATTGCGGCCGGAGGGACTGTGTCAATAACGATGTCGTAACCAATAAAATTTACGACGAAACCTGTTTTTGGGATGTTTATTAGTTTGTTTTCATGTTTTATTTTTGACAGTTAAAAACAGCAAGTACATACGAAATTAGGTATGGAAAATATCGGAAGAGAGGGCATGGAATGACATTCGTCAAATATTTGTCATTGTAGTCTTAAATGATGCAGTAGGAGAATGAAACGTCAACTGGACAATGAGCAGGCTAAATGCCAACAGGCCGATCAAATTCTGGTTTTACAGTTTGAGGTTAGTGTCTATTTGAAGGGCCAAGTGTCATAATATGATTTGAGTAGATTTTGCTGGCTACAAATGAATGTATACTAGATTTTCTTGTTGAGGTGGTAAATATTTTCACACCGTAGACACGACAAACGATTTATTTTTCAAATTGGCAACACTTTAAAAATCAAACTCCTAACGACAAACAATTTGACGGCTGACAGCTGATTTGTGCTTACTTACATTTGTCATTTCACCATGAGAACCATAGAATAACTGCAGAAAGTCGAAATCTAGACAATTTTACAATAATTTGCATTTTTTTTCGACGAAATTTTGCATTTTATTGCAGATTTGATGATTTTGCACGTGTAAAGGTGGAAAATTCTTTGTGAAGCTAGGAAAATTTCGGATAATTGTGAAATTCATTGTGATAAAAGACGTTTTGCGTGCATTTTGGGTGGAGAAGTTAACGAGATAAATAATAGACGGCGCTGTGCTGCGATCAATGCCACAACCCGATAGATGGCGTTATACGTTGACTTAGGCTGGGCGCAATTTGACAGGTGTCCTTTTCGCATTGTCATTTTCTATTGAGCAAATGCGCTATTTTTCTTGCTGCAATTGATTCGAGTTTTGCGTGTTATTACACTGATTCCGGACAGTCGTATATCGCACAATAGCTCTGCAACAGGTGATGTTGCATGGGGCCTATGCGTTCGTAGACCGTACGGCGCATATAGCTTGGTAGAAGTAAAGGGAGGTATATTGTGTTCGTTATTCGTAAACTACAAATTGATCACTCGCCCAAGTAGTCCAGCATACTAACCACTGAGCCACCATGTTCACAAGCCGCAACTATTGATAGTTAATGCTTTATAGCATCTATATTGAAGGAAAAGTGGACAAAAAAAAATATCTAAACGGTGATTCTAACTTTCCGGGCAAACTTCGAGCGACCGCCATAACATACCGAACAATTTTTCAAATTAAAGCTCAAAACGATCACGGGCTTCATCGTTTAGCAAAATGCTTTTGGACAATTACGTTTCTGGATGTACTCGGTCGAATGGCAGAAGTGACTGTCCTCATTCAGCTTTGGTTGATTGAGAAAAACTGACTGGGAAAAACGATCAAGAAGTCGTTGTATGCATTGAGAGGTTAAAAAGGAATGTCAATAATTTAATTAATTTTTGGCGGTACCTACGAAGTTCGCCGGGCCAATACCATGATTGATATGCGTTTTACTTCATTTTGTAGCTTAATGCTTTTGAAAACTTGAAAACACAGGCTAATATTGGGACACCCTTTAAAATGCTCCCGTAATTCTATAGTAGGGAGAGGAAAACTTTAAAAAAAATAGTAAGACAAAAACTGTTTAATACTTTAGTTAAATTTTACAGTGGCAAATCCACTTCAAACAAACATCTGATGGATCTTGAAACGATACCAACTTAAAAAAATAAAATAAAGATAAAAGTGTGTTTTCAGACGACAGTTGTCATTTTGTTTATTCCCAGACGTTAGTATATAATTCTAAAACTAGTATCGCTTGTGGTCGAAAATCGACCATACCTTTTATAAGAACGTAATACTAAAAAACGTACCACAATTATTTTAGTTATTATTGTATGTATTTTTTTTTACAAACGAAAAGAGCGACATCTACATATCGAAAAAATACGTAAATGAGCTGCTCCATCGGAAACAGGTTCTAATCTAAGATGATTTATATTTGAATACGTTGCTATGGTCATATAGCGTCAAAAATTGAATGTCACCAAACCCTTTCAATTACCTGTTTTGTATGTGGAATTCATAACTTAATTTTAACAGCGTTAATGGCGACATAGGTATACCCACGATCTTTTGTTTGTGCACATCTATGGCACAGTACCTTTCAAATAACATAAGTTTCATTCTCCTCATTTCATAATAAATACTTAAAAAGTGTACCGAAACTTTTGTGTTCACGTATTAATATAATGATAATTTGCACGAATCGAAGGGATACTTCGCTTTTTAATAGATCTAAAGCGATTTTTGTACAGAGTGTCCTAAGGTACCCCCCTAACCCAGTAAGTGTGACCAATTTAGCATATTTTTAGCCTCTTTTTTTTCAAATCAAGCCAGCATTAATTTTAGCATGATTTCAAAAAAATTAGAAGGATTTTGGTTAGCCAAATTATGAATTAAAATAATAAAATAAAATCAAAGCAGACGAACCTTAGTGTGAACAAGCCATTACAATTCCCATTTGACAGTGAACACTGAACACAGCCATTCAACGTAGCTGAATGAAAAACAATAAGGGTATTCACTTAAACGCGTAAAAGCCTCATAAACTGCGTAAACTGCAGAAATTTACCACCTCGTAAATTAACTGTCAGATTTTGTATGGAGAATAGTTTACGCAGACTTCATAATTTTCCGCGACGTTTTGGGCTCGGAAATCAACCGCGGAAAGTTGCGCAAATCACAAATGTCAAACTTTGACAGACAGTCGTTGTTGTTTGTTTGTTTTCAGAGTTTTTTTTAGGAAGACCTCAAAATGGTAAGAATTCAAGTAAAAAAATAATAATTGCTGCCGATTTCTCCAAGAATTTAATAAGTTTTTTTCTTTTCGCTTCCTTTCGGCATTTTGATAGTTTGAACAGCTGAGTTTGACAACCGACTTAACAGTCGATTTACGCGATTTACGCAATGATATATCCGAGGGTGTTCACTTAAAGCACCGCAGAAGTTTATGCATTTTCGTGCTGCATAAAATTATGAGATTAAGTGAATACCATTAATGTTTTTTTTTTTTTGTGCAATGAACAGAGACTGAACTTAATTGAATTAAAATATATTTTTTATGTAATGCATAATAACCGTCACGAACTTATTTTTATTTAATGATATTTTTGTTAAATATATCTCATTTTTCCTAAAAAAACTGTTTTTTTGTGTTTGAGGTTTTGATTTCAAAAAAATATTTTGCACGATTTTTAGCATTTTTTTTTTATAGAAAAAAACATGCTTTACTGCTAAACGAAGAATGATTTCAAATATTGAAATGGTCACATTAACCCCGCGCCAATTTTAGCACTTTTTGAATGAAAATGGGGAAAACGAGGACAAGCTTAAAAAAGGGGCAAAAATATATTGTTTAAAACCAAAAATTTAACCGCATTTTAATTGCGAAAAATGAAAAAAAAAAATTGTTGATTGCATGAAAGAAAACAGTCCATCGAATGCCTACGTACGAATTTTTGTGTATCTGAATGCATTCATTAGAAAAGGAAAATATTGTATAATACATATGAATATTTTTATGTTATATGTTTTTTAAACCTTGTAAATTAAAACGGTTACAGTTTTTAATTGTTTTCTATGAAACAAGTGCAAATTTCACTTATTGGAAAATAGGGGAATTTTTCGAATTTAGAACTAACGCCTTTGCTGATAAAAAAGGGGAAACAGAGTTCAAAGTCTGGGATCACCTCCAACCACCTATCATTAATTAATAAGTTTGTAAAAATATTCATTGGATCATATAATTAAAACGCTATTCTACTTTTACTCAAAAGAAATATTAAAATCGATATATTTGCTTAGTTTCGTATGAATAAAAATTGATTTGAGTTCGCAACTTTCGATATGTTCGAAAAGCGGCGCCACTGACCTTTTACTCATAAGGTATGAAAAAATCGTCTCTGGTTTTATTAATAGCCATTAACGGACTAAATTTCACAAAGAAAAACTGAAATTGACCATGAAAAATATTCCGTAAAAGTGCGATTTCGAAAATAAGTAATTTTTTTTGAAATTTGAAATACTAGCTTACTTTGGTTGTCAAGATTGATAATTAGGAGCCTCAAAAGCCTAGAAAGTGTTTAACCGTTGAAAATTACCACCCTAAAATATAGCTAAGGTAAGTGCCTGCTGAAATCGAAGCATTTGTCGTGAGCGAACTCCCTTCTCGTTGATTTACTAGAGTTATCAGATTAAGTGATAGAGAAAGTTCCTTGCGACTTAGTCGTGCACTTAATTTGTTCACAGACTTCTTCAGGTTATCGCTTAGGAGTGTTTCTGGGCTGGTTAATATATATAATGGGATTTTGGAATATAATTTGCTTTTGCGGGTATAGATTTATAACAAAAGCAGAGTTTTGAGTCCAGGCACAGACAGGGTCCGCTGCACTGCACATACTGACAGTCGAAATTAACGCATAAAGACATACGATTGGAAACGATTGGAAACGATTTTGAAGAGATTTCTGACCCATATCGTGGCCACGTAATTACAGAAGACAATTCATCGGCAGAGGGCTGAAGACAGAGACTCAAAATCATCAAAAATGGGACACCAGTAATACAAAATAATATCGTCCCAAAACCGTGGTCTTTTAGCCTTCCCAGACATTTTAAAAATTCCAAGGCGAAAGAAAGTGAGGAAACTGAATAAATTCTAAAAAGGAAACAAACGTGAAGTTGGTGAATCGAACAAATCTAGTCTTCGATAGACCAACAGCGAGTAGATTTGTCGCAATATGTCCAGACCTAGTGCGAATTGTTTTTTTGGACACAATAGCCAAGCAGCATTGTTCGACTTGACTTTCAAAGCAAGTAGTGGCTGTCATTGTCCATTTTGATTGATTTGTGTTGTCGTCTCTGTTTGTGCAAGTGTGTTTTGCAAATTCCCACCACCGACTGTGATTCAACAAGATATTTTGTTCGGCTATGAACAAATTTTAAAGCCGGCTTTTTGCCTAAAGAATTTCCATTTTAATCATGGAGAAGATTCTCTTTCTTTTTCCTCTGAAATATTCGACGCCCTTGCCCTCCTCTTCGCTTTCAAACAGTCAACTAAAATGACAGATAAACATGGATACCATCAACGACAAATGTTTTATTACAAATGGTTTATTTATTGGCGAGTCAAGCTAAGAACCATATTTGCATATGTTGACGGTAATTTGCATATTGAAGCCAAACAAGCTCGCATTGTAATACTCTTCGGGTTCCAGTTTTATCTATTTTCGTTTGCGACTTATGACTCGGTGTGTATTTAAATTTAAACGACTAAGTCGTTTTAGAACAAGCTATAAAAAGGTTTTTTTCTTCTTCTTTAAATAACTCATTAATTGGTGTTGCGGTCCATCAATCAAGATGACTTTTAGTGACCTTCCAGTTTGGGGAGCTCAAAGTCGAATATTCTTTGCAAATTGTACCCATTCAAGGAGTAATAGAACATATAAGACGTTTATGAGTACCACAACACCATAACAATACGAGAGGTTTCCAACTTTCATTCAAGAGCTCTCAAACTATAGCTAAGCCCTCCTTTAAACGGATGTCGAATCTAATTTGTTTTTAAGTTGAAAATACCCCAATCTCTTATACGAAATAAGCGACAGCATGAGTGCTTACGCTACAAGTGTACCCCTTCGAGGTGCTCAACTTTCAATTATATGCCTAGCAATCGAGATAGCATTGCCAACAACTCTCCACTCCAACACGAATCGACACTTATACTAGTGTACGAAAGTAAACAACGAATTTCTGATTGCAAGAATAGAATTTATGAATTTGCAATAAGTGGAGTGTTGCTATTGTTACTAAAAGTCTCTAAAAGTTTCACAATAAGTCCAGTTGCAAATAGAGCTACTCCCGTCTCGCATTTATATTCCACCTCGTTAATGTTAATTTTCTGTCTATTTTATACACGTGACTGTATTTAAATTATTGTTAAATATTTTGTTGCTCTATTACAAAAAAAAATCAATTTATGTTTGAAAATAAAACATAAATAATGATAATGCTGTTCTACAAATATTCGGTAGAACATTTTGAATTGCTAATAAGCGGTCACAAAGAGATCAGCAAATAAACATAAATATAAAAAAAAATACTGTTGTAGACAATACTGATAAGAAATCAAGAAAAATTAGGCTGGCAGTAAATCTATTTTTTTAATTTATTTAAGAACATATTTAAGCAGAGCTGCCGTTGAAAAATGGGGGTAGAAGAAGCCTGAGCTATGGGACCTTAATTGGCTCTGAATATTGGTAATCTTCGCATGAATTTCGCCGGTTTTTTTGTTATAGTTTATTAGTGCCTAAGGGTGTTGTACAGAGGTGCAACGCCAAATAATTCATTTTGGGCTTGCAAGGCCAAGGTATTATCTAACTTTCGTCATAATGTTAAAAGTCACGAAATCAGTCATGGATTCTAAAAACAGGCAAACGACCAAATAGAAGAAAGATCTCATAACAGGTGGCACAAAATTAATCACCCTATCGGAAGACGTTATAATTTTTGTAAATGGCGTCGTACTTCAATCATATTTGCGATTTGTGAACTAGACAGCTGCAGTATAAAGCAGACAAGCAATGGAGTGTTATACTCTGCGTGGTAAATTAATGGATTGGTCTCCCGTTTTGAAATGGCCAGCAAGATCGCTCGATTTGATCCCAGACTTGTTCCCTTGGGGAAAATTGAAGTCGCATGTTTGTGCCAACAAATCTTAAACAATCGCAGTCCTTAAGGAGAATATTCGACAGGAATGATAACAGTTTTCACCGGAAATCTCGCGGAAAGTCATGGAAAATGCGACAACGAGCACAAATCTGTATCAAAACTGGAGGCCGCCACTTGACGGACATCATCTTCTCCACTTAACAGAAAAAATTGTAAACGTCGAAATAAAGAAAATCATTTCTTTTTATTTAGTAAAAAAAATAATTTGGAAACATAATTGGATTATTTTGCGACACCCTGTAGATCAATTTTGCATCTAGTACCTACTCGGGTTCTTACAACTTACAACCTCTGACCAGTTTCTGTTTGGAAGCAAAAACTCGACGATCGCGTCAGTTGCAAATTATATCTTTTGCTCTGCCGTGTTTTTTGACGTTTTGCAAGCATTGGATAGGGCGTGTCATAAAGACAAATTCTTTCCAGAACAAAATCGTTAAATCGTATTTTAATCATGCACTTATTCGTGTCGAATACAGAAATAAACATTCAGAATTTAAAGAAACATCTAACAGCAAATGTACCACAGGGTAGCGTTCTTGGACCACTCTTGCACCTGTTATTATTTAAGAGTGATATAGTCCACTAAATGAGGGTACCCTGAACCAAAAACTAGATTGGTCGATAACGTCGCTGCTATGACTTCAGGCATACAATCGAAATTTCCACTGAGTACTCAGTCCCGAAATTATTAACCAGACTTGTCGGCTACCTCATAAACGAAAATTAAACAAAAATTGCTGAAGCGACTATTTCAGTCCGATAAAAACTAAAACACGTCAAGGTAGCCAGCTGTCAGACTTATATAGCTAGAGTTTTGAATATCGCTATTTTTAATACAAAAAAAAAAACGATATTCGCCGCATGTCCACAATATATTTAAACAAAATGTTTAAAAAATGTCAAATGTTTTGATAATTTCCAAAAAGTTGCTGCTCCATACTCAATTGTTACCATAATTGAGTATGGAGCACTCTTTCCCTCTACGACTGCTAAATTCATTCAAACCGAAATGGCGGTGAATCACAATCGGCCTTCAACACAAGAGGCACCCTGTACTACCATAAATACAGTCTTTGATGACACTGCCATACCAGCAGTTGGTACAACGACCGAAAATAAGATCGAGTATTACAAAGCGCGCTAAATCGATTCATTTAATGGACTAATTGATTTTAAAAGAATATATATAACACATTCAGTCCGTGGTAATGCATTATATAACATTTGCAGCATTTGTACTGTATAGCGCCATCTGAAGGGCAAATTTTCAAATAGTTTTTCCAACCGCTGGCTGGGTCCATGTATCGGAAGTCTATACTCATGGTAAAATGACAATCATTGCGAAATGAGCACAAATCAGCTGTCAGCTGTCAAATTGTTTGGCGCTGGAAAAAGTGCTGCTGATTTGAAAAAAAAAAACAGCGTTTACTAACAACCTAATGAACAATTACTGTCAATTGTTGGAATTGTCAATAAAAAGCTAGCTGGACAAAAAACAAAAAAACTGCACACGCTAGACACATAATAAGGTTTTTCTCCCTCTGATGTTTTGAGGATACAAAATTTCGCCTTTAAATAAAAAGATGAAAAACCAATCAACAAATTCAACCATGTAATAAATTTTATGATATAAATTAAGATTTCTCCAAAAATTTTAAATTATTTAATTGTTAGCGCCACTTAAAGAAGAAAGTTATAGAATTGTTTGACATTTAAGGTTGAAAACGTTTAGCAAACTAATGATGGCATTCAGCAAAATTAAGGACTGATAATGTCATATCGTTGAAAGCGATATTTCCAACATGATACTCATGGGATTGTTAAATTATTTATGCAGTTTTACTCTGAGAATATGGCGGAACGGACGTCAAAATATGACTGGAAGCCTCTGGAAGAATTCCAGCTTAAGACAGCTTGTTTGTGTAAATTTTAATTGGCGCTGTCAATTATTAAATGATATGAAATACAAAAATAAAATTTATGGCCCATTCTTTAAAATCCGAATTTCATATTTGACATAATGTTCCACTTCCAAATCGTTCCCCAAGGCCCTCCGCACACGACACACATTTGTACCACAAAATCTTCCTTATGTCCAATGTATTTCAGTTCAGTAGCGTTCCGCTCTCACGAAATACTTCTGTACTAACCCAATAGAAAACTGTCAAACTAAAAAAATAACAAAATAAATGCAACTCAATTCAATTCAAAATGACATTCGACAAAACACCTCATTTGGCTCTAATCAAAACGTATTACATTGCTCACACTGTCAGATGTCAATTACGACAATAATACTCCGTTATCATTAAGCCGTCGAATTACTAATTAAATACTGTGATTGCACGTTGTTCTATCTGACGTCTACATTAAAATCTTGATTGATTGATTTGATCGCAGTCCCCTAGCAATTGAAACACTGAATTTGCAAAATCTATACCTTTGTGTATCAAAGCTGTTGAGTTGAAGTCATATGACAGCAATAGAAAATTGAACGCAACAACTGTTGTGTCATGTGGCTAATTGAGACACAGCTGCCACACCTTAGATCTACTTATATGTCAAAAGAAGGAAAACAAAATATTTCTGCAGACCACATTCTTGGTTTGAAAAGGTTGTGCTTGTTGGTGTATTTGTGGAATGCAGATGAACCATTTGCGGTGTGGGAATAACATGACGGTAAGGTAATTCAAAGACCACACTGACATTTTAAAGATAAGAGATCAAGTAGCAAGCTACCATTTGGATTGCTATTGTAATTTGCAATAAAGTAAGTGACAGCGCTGGAGTGAGCATCACTAAAAGGTTTTGTTACCTTCCCTTCATGGATCTATATTTGCGGTTAGAAACAATTGATGTACTCATACAATGTATACTAACAAACTTGAAGGAGATTGAATCGGTAGGAACTTTCAGTCGGCAGTTGTTAATGAGAAACTGATCAGACTCGTTGATAAAACATGAAAGGCTATAGCTATAGTGATGTAGAATCCTTTTGACGTTTGCATAAGCTGTATAAGATTTTTTTCTTGTGTAGGGCATGCTTTTTCGTTTATTGTACAGTTGTTAGCAGAACAATACAATCTTCATCTAGTGATCTTTTTAGGCCCAAAAAAGGTTTGGCACAAGACTACTTCAGAATCTTAAAAATTCAGAGAAGTTCCTTTGTTTATACTTACAAGCTTGTCGATTTCATTTGTGGTATCAGTTTTAAATGCATTTTCCCTTTAAGGCGCCATATATCCATACAACAAGGGAAAGAGTCAACCTCAGTTTTAGAGCGATTGTTAAGACGTCTGCAGGATAAAACCATCGTGCAAAGAAAAATTGTCCTCAAAGCTTCTACATGATTCGAGAAGTTCAATCTTGAAGCTATGGTAGGACTTAAGAATTTGAATTCACTGACGTTCACTTCTAAATGCAGTTCGGTCTTCTATAAAAAGTAGGAGAAGAAGAATCAGACCAGGTCGTGTGAAAGTTAACATTCACATTAAAATCATGAGAAGACAATAAACTAAAAATCATAAAAATATCCTTGTGCGGGTGCTTTAGGGTATACCCTAAAAAAGAGTGAATTAGATTTAGATTTTCTGTATTTTCGGAGCTCGATGTCTTACCTAGGGAAGAGTAGAATATAAAAGAGAAAACCAGATCAAAGCGACCTGTTTAAACCCTAAAATTAAATCATTTTAGAAAGCAGTTGGAGCACCTCTAAAGTGTTAACATCGAGTTCATGTTCACAAGAGAGAGAGAGAATGGCATCTAAGACAGAACCTTGAGGCACACCTGAGTGTACATAAATTTCAAACGTCCAAATTGTGAAGAAAAGAGTCTCAAAAAAAGATTTTAAAAATTAAATTTATTGAAGGTACCCTTTATATCTTTTATTTTTGTAATCCTTATTTTAAAAGTTATTGGCGAATATTTCGTTGAGCTCAAAAAACAACACGATCTTTTTATATTATAAGCATTCACTCATGGATTCAGTCGGGTGATATTTTGCTTCGAAAATATGATAAAAATTTGAGGAAAAAAGGAAAAAACTTTACAAGATCTTCCCATGAGGAAAGCTCCTTAAAAAACGCGTCAAAAACTGCTGCGAAAAAGGTTCCAAAGTGTACCTTTCGCTGAGTAAACAAAGGAATGCGTTAATTTAAATTTACTTGCTTTCAAAAGTGTTTTCGCGCCTTGCGCAAGCTTGCAAGGTTGTAATAAAGCGTCTTCACAGCAGCTCTGAGGACTTTCATGGAAAAGTACCAAATTTCAATTTTATACCAAAAAACAGCAAAACCTCCCACAGCTCTCGAAATGACTTAAGGCCTTAGTAAAGGGTTTTCCAATAAGAGGTGTTATTTTGGTATTCAAAGATAAATGTCATTTTTTGAGATAAATGATCGGATGCTTATTTCATAATAAAGATGAAGGTATGCCGTTAATAATGAAAAGAAACATCAGCCAAACAGCCACCACGAGCACGCATACATGACCATATCCTTTTCATGAAATTTTCCATAACCAAATCGCAAAGTGGCTGCCCTATGCACTCGATAGCCTCACGAATTTTATCTTTGAGGTCTTGAATCGACGCTGGGCTTTTGGCGTAGACCTTATCTTCCCCGTGGCCCCAAAGAAAGAAGTCACAAGGTGTTAAATCACAAGATCTCGGTGGCCAATTGTGATCACCTCTTCGAGAGATAACACGGTCCGGAAACTTTTCCCGTAAAGGATCAATGGTTTCAATGATCAATGATCGGCCGGCTTGAGTTCTTCTGTTAACTGAACTTTGTTAGCCTTAAGACCCAAGTCTTTATGCAAAATACTGTGTAATGACGTTTGTGGAATGCCCAATTCCAAAGAACGACGAGGAATGGACAAACCTGGGTTTTCTTCAACACTTTGGGCTACAGCAGCAATATTCTCAGTTGTTCTTGAGCGACGTGCACGGGTTTTATTCTTCACATCACTAACTTGTCAGAACAGCTCGAATTTTTCCACCAATTTCTGTATTGCGGTCCGACAAGGTGCTTCACGACGACCAAAAAATGCTTCAGTTTTGCGAACTGTGACTGCATGATTTTCACCATTTTTGTAGTGAATTTTAATAATTTCAATGAGTTGCTGAAGCGTGTATCGTTCCATTTTTAGTAATGGCGTAGTTTCTACTTGTGAAATGTCAAAGAATAAAAGCTTCAAAGGTGACAGCTACCGAAATAGCGGGTCATTCACAATAACACCTCTCATTGGAAAAGCCTTAACTTACGAATGCAACAAATTCCACTGTAAAACATAATGTTAACTTTCCCTTACAGGGACGAAAATGCGTGGCATTACATATAATTAAAAACCACTCGAAATCATTCGAAATTTTGTACGAAAACGATATCTTACTCCTACTCGTATACGAGAAATTAAACAAGTAAAAGTGTTATCATCGGCCTGGCCGATGCTTTGATACCCTCCACTGCATACAAGTCATGCAAAATTGGTTTTGTGAGGGAGGTACCAGAACTACTTGACCGACATAGCCCATTTTCAATACCAACCTAACGACGATAAAAAGAAGTTCTCTCACCAAATTTCATTCACCTACGTCAATTACTTTGGGCGCTATCGTGCTTTCAACAGACAGAGAGGCATGGGTCCAATATTGGTTTTGTATGGGAGGTACCAGAACTACTTGACCGACATAGCCCATTTTCAATACCAACCTGACGCCGATAAAAAGAAGTCCTTTCACCAAATTTCATTCAGCTACGTCAATTACTTTGGGCGCCATCGTGCTTTCAACAGACAGAGAGACATATGGGTCCAATATTGGTTTTGTATGGGAGGTACCAGAACTACTTGACCAACCTGACGCCGATAAAAATAAGTCCTTTCACCAAATTTCATTCAGCTACGTCAATTACTTTGGGCGCCATCGTGCTTTCAACAGACAGAGAGACATATGGGTCCAATATTGGTTTTGTATGGGAGGTACCAGAACTACTTGACCAACCTGACGCCGATAAAAATAAGTCCTTTCACCAAATTTCATTCACCTACGTCAATTACTTTGGGCGCTATCGTGCTTTCAACAGACAGAGAGGCATGGGTCCAATATTGGTTTTGTATGGGAGGTACCAGAACTACTTGACCGACATAGCCCATTTTCAATACCAACCTGACGCCGATAAAAAGAAGTGATTTCACCAAATTTCATTCACCTACGTCGATTACTTTGGGCGCCATCGTGCTTTCAACAGACAGAGAGACATATGGGTCCAATATTGGTTTTGTATGGGAGGTACCAGAACTACTTGACCGACATAGCCCATTTTCAATACCAACTTGACGCCGATAAAAAGAAGTGCTCTCACCAAATTTCATTCACCTACGTTAATTACTTTGGGCGCTATCGTGCTTTCAACAGACAGACAGACAGACAGACAGACAGACAGACAGACGGACATGGCTAAATCGATTCAGAATGTGATCCTGATTCAGAATATATATACTTTATGAGGTCTCCGGTGACTCCTTCTTTGCGTTACAAATGTATTGGCAAAGTGAATATACCTTCCTCTGGAGGGTATAAAAATACAATTGAGCCCAAAAAATACAATCGGAACTAAGATTTAGTTACAGTCCACACAATTCATTTTTCATCCCTGATTCGGATACGGAAACAGATAAGGACAAAATCTAATCCATTGGATCTACCATATACAAAGTTAGGAACAAAACTTTTAAATAATCAATAATCAAGTATATCCACTCTTTTACATCTCTTGATGGTGGCCCTAAGCTATAAAGGGTTAGAGCAATGGAATCCCATTCAACTTTGGTATCAACATTTAAGACTCCCCTTTGAAATCCCTTTGCCAGCGAAGGTTTTTTTTTCCATTATTTAGACCAGTCTTAAATTATTTCTGGTTGGTTATTTTTACCCCAGAAATTAATCTAATATAGTCTAGTCATTTGAATAAATTAGCAATTTAAGAAAACTTACATTTTCAGCCGTTGTTCACTACTTGTCGTTCAGTATCTTGTAAACGACAAATACCGTCGTTTTTCTTTTCGTTTTGTGGCGTTCAGCGCCTTACAGAATGTCAGTGAAGTTTCTCACATGACGTTCGTCGTACGCCAATAGGTTCCACATGACGTTCAGTGACAAATGGCGTTCAACGACTCAAAAACGCCTCTCGTAATTCCAAATTCAAATTGGCGATTCATAAATCGTCGTAAACGCCACTCGGAATAAGGCGGTGAATAAAAAGAAGAGTCTCTTAAAAAAAAGAGCTAGCTTTTGGAAATTTTTAAATCATTTTTTTTAGTGTAGACCAGAATTATAAAAAGTTGAATTTTGAAAACAGAGTTTTGAAAGCAGAATTTTGTAAAAAGAATTTCGATCCATCCAGAATTTTCAACCCAAACCCGTTTTACATCTGTAAAAAATTTGCAACCTGTAATTTAGTTTTAACTTTAATTTCAAGGTCTAATTGTGGTAAAAGAAAATTAAAACTATGTGGAAGAACCTTTTAAAATCATTAGTTTTGTTCAACAAATTGTTTAAAAATCGGCACAAAATTTAAATTATTATCAATGACGTTCGGATTTCTAGTTTAGTAAGTCTGACAGCGTTTTTCTCTTTATTGGTTGGTTTAAATTAATAATATGAGCCATTTCTTTCAATCGAAGTTGGCGAAGAGGTTACGGACAAATTAGTCAAGAAATTTCTGCCTGACTACTGAGTTGATATTTCGAACTTTATATAAGCGCCGTTAAAATAAGGGCTCGTTGTTATTTTATATAACACAAATTTGTTAGAAATTGTCAGTAAAAGATGGCGAACATTGCACTTTCAATATAGTCAAACTTTTAAAACACATTCGGCCTTACCAATAATCAACTTTAGTCTGGAAGTTTACGCAAAGACCCCACACTTTCCAAAATCCCTTTACCAATAAACAAATATAGTTGCCAAAACATCACTAACTGTAGGGTTAAATGTTAATGTTCAGAAACCCATGTTTATCTGGGCATTAGCTAAATAAGTCCTCCCGAAATGTCATTTTGAAGAGGAGTATTGCCCAACTATCCTAAATGAAGGTATGGAATTTCGTAATAGGAGCAAATTTACCTACGCTGTTGTTCGTAAATGTTTTCTTATTTTATTTGTTGGAATACAATGCAAGTGGTTTTTAGGTCTGCACAAAATTGAAAAATAATGCATTTTTGTTTTATTTCTAAACACTTACCCCCCTATTAATAAACAAAAATGTGCACAAGTAAGTTAGCTAGTAGGCATTAGATAGCATACAAAAATTTGACTTAATTGCTGAATAACGAGTTGATAACTTTTACTCAGCGTTTATTAATATGTGGGTTAAAATATGTACTTCGTTTATTTCGATTAAAGAAATGATTAGGGCTTTTCTCTGCTTTATCTTGTTTAACCGCTAGTGCAACGAATGCATGCTGATTAAAAAATAAATTTTATATAAGTTTGGGATCTTTCCAAGAATTTATTGGACAGCTCATACCTGAATACTTTTTTTTACAATTCTCAGTACCATAGGCGGCAGGTAGATTTTGGATGAAGATCTTAAATATTGGTGTGGAAATGGTTGTTGTGAAAAGGTTGACTTAGCGGAAAATATAGATAGAAGAACTGTCAGCATTCAGAAAAATCCACGCGAAATAATTAATTAAGGATCTGCTGGAGGAATATCAGGTAGTATGTCCGAATTTAAGATATACAAAGTTCTTTATTACTTGGTGCGAATTCATCTAGGAGAAGCATGACAGCTTTCGTGTAGAAGAATGTCCACTTTTTTTTTTTCACCGAATTAAGTGATATAAGCTGTGCAATTTTTAAAACATCAAATTGTATTTATTTTCACACCTCCATATACTTTTGCAAGTACTGTTTTGCAAACGGAAATGAATAAGCAGGTTAATATTTCTTTCGAAAATATTCACTTGCTAACGATCTAAATGTGATCTTTACACTAGCAATAAGTTTTGATTTGCATTATCAGCCAACGAATAAATCAAAGCATTCTAATAAACTGTGTTCCGTTTATTGTATAACTTAAAAGAGACCTTATTACGACACAAATTCACTCATAAATCAATCGTGAAGTATTAGAAAACAAAGGAAAGCGTACTATAAAAAGTACCGAAAATTGTGTGCGATCGAACAATAAGGCATTACTGATTTGCATACGATATTTGACAGATCAGCGGATATTTTGTGCATTTCCTATTTTCTGTTTTGTTTTTTGCTTATAATAAGCTTCAAAAAGCCTTTAAAGGAAATCTGTTGGGCAAATTAATTTGCAATTTAAATATTTCTTTTTTTTAGGAATAAAATCCTCGTTGTGAAATAAACCATTGACCTTGTTTTTCACGAAAACAAATTATGAAATTTAAATTCTGCGATGACAAAAAATGTAATAGTTTCTAAGAAAGTTGTCGCACTAGCAAATGTGGAGGTCTAATTGTTTATTGGTACCGTTTCACTATTGCTGTACATTTTTACTAAAGCTGGCAACCAGCTAATCGTCGACATTAGTGTTTGATTATTAGTAAGGCCGATTTAAACACAACATAAATGAAGCGTATAGAAGATGGAGGTCCTAAGTGACAATTTTTGAGATTTGCCATTTTTCTTACGGATGAAGGTCCTATGTGAAAACTTTTATTTCTGTCTCATGTGGACTTCTCTAATGCCTCTATATTAAGATTTAGCAAAGGAAGAAGGTGTTATTTGCAACCACTTAGTCCATAAACTGAGTGGAAGAAGGTGTTAAACACGCTTAAGCCTTTTATTTGGAAATGCCGCTTAAGCCCTTCATCTTCCAAACGCTTCAAATGTGAAATTGTAACCACAATACACCCAAAAATGTGATGACAGTCTTGTTTAGTACTGAGAAGTCTAAAATCCGATTGCGAATGCATGCAATTGGAATCTGCAAGTTTTATTGAATTTAAATTAAGAAGTTAAAAATATACCAAATAAATTTAAACCAAATAGAGCGTTATGTACTTAAAAGCTTCGAGAACTACTACAACACGGCAACAGTTCCTATGCACCTACCTATGCTATACCGCATGATAAATGTGCGTAGGTATGTAAAAATCATCTTCGCACCTATTTCCTAGCTTAAAAAAAAATATATTCTACAAAAAGTCTATGAAAACAGTAAGCAACTGGTAACAAAGTCACATTTCTTGACGAAGGAAGATATAAAAGTGTATTTCTAGAATGACGTCAACATGTGTCAACATGTGTTTGCGAAACTGATTTACTGTCGTAGGCTAACAGAAAAGGCAGACATTGATAATAAATAACATGCGATTCATTTTACTTATGTCACTACGCATCCAAAAATAGCGCTTTCAACTTTTCGGGATGTAACTACTCAGATCTGTTGCTGTATTGCTATTGACAGTCGAGTAACCTTTACGGTGGTTAAAAGCGAAGAGAACCAAAAATTTAGTCACGTTGGAGATGATGTGACACCGACAAATGGTGACGAATTTGAAATCAGTTCTTGGTACAGTAAGAGGGAAATCGAAACCACGTAATTGGTGCTAAATTATATTAAATGCAAAATTTAAGTCGGCAGCATGCGGTCTTGCTCGACAGACAACCAAAATTCGAAATTTCACTTGAAAAACGCCCGATCAAAAAGGCATAAATTCCCTTCAGAGCTATTAACTGAGCGTTTCAATTGATATCACCCAGAGACAGAACGTAGACAATTAAATTTGACTTCCTCGACGACAGTCATACAATTTAACTTCTTTGATTATTGACGTGGGATATCATCTTTATTTGACGCTTTTGACCAAAACATTTCTTCAAAGTCTGAACTTCACAAGACCTTTACTTGACTGTACAGCCATTGCGATTATAAAGAGTTTTCCAATGAGAGGTGTTACATGACCCGCTATTTCGGTTGCTGTCACTTTTAAAGCTTTTATTCTTTGACATTTGACAAGTAGAAACTACGCCATTACTAAAAATGGAACGATACACGCTTCAACAACGCACTGAAATTATTAAAATTCACTACAAAAATGGTGAAAATCTTGCGGTCACAGTTCGCAAAACAAAAGCATTTTTTGGTCGTCGTGAAGCACCTTGTCGGACCGCAATCTAGAAATTGGTGGAAAAATTCGAGCTGTTGGGACAAGTTAGTGATGTGAAGAATAAAACCCGTGCACGTCGCTCAAGAACAACTGAGAATATTGCTGCTGTAGCCCAAAGTGTTGAAGAAGACACAGGTTTGTCCATTCCTCTTTGGAATTGAGCATTCCACAAACGTCATTACACCGTACTTTGCATAAAGACTTGGGTCTTAAGGCTTATAAAGTTCAGTTAACACAAGAACTCAAGCCGGCCGATCATTTATCATTGAAAACATTGATCCTTTACGGGAAAAGTTTCCGGACCGTGTTATCTCTCGAAGAGGTGATCACAATTGGCCACCGAAATCTTGTGATTTAACACCTTGCGACTTCTTCCTTTGGGGCCACGTGAAAGATAAGGTCTACGCCAACAGCCCAGCGTCGATTCAAGACCTCAAAGACAAAATTCGTGAGGCTATCGAGGACATAGGGCAGCTACTTTGCGATTTGGTTATGGAAAATTTCATGAAAAGGATATGGTCCTGTATGCGTGCTCGTTGTGGCCATTTTTCTGATGTTGTTTTTCATTATTAACGGCATACCTTCCTCTTTATTATGAAATAAACATCCGACCATTTATCTCAAAAAATGTCATTTTTCTTTGAATACCAAAATAACACCTCTTATTGGAAAACCCTTTATAAATATAAAGGGTCTTTCATTAGCGACTTGACAACTTCAAACTTTCAGTGTGAACGCACCCTTACACCGATTACCGAACTGTCAATGTCAAAATATTCAGTCAATTCAACATTTTCATCATGGCGAAGTACACAGGAAGGAGAAACGTCTACAAATAATTAAAATTTACTACCAAAGTTTCAAGTCGGTGGTCGCAACTTTAAGAGCGTCAACGCCAATTTTCGGACGTAATTCTCGTTCCAGTAGACAAGCAATTCATAGTCTAGTTCAAAGAAATGTGTTACTGGACAGGTGAGAACCCTCATGTGCTTCATGAAACAGCACTTCATCCGCAAAAAATCACTGTTTGGTGCGGTTTTCATGTCGGTGGCGTCATTGGGCCGTTATTTTCGTCGATGAAAGTGACCGTCACGTCACGGTAAACGGTATCCGCTACAGAGACATGTTGGAACGTTATTTCTTTGTGCATTTGCATAAATCGGACATCATTGATATGTGGTTTCAAGAAGACGGCACCAAAAGCCACATAGCGGGTGCAACAATCGAGCTATTTAAGTCCGCCTTATCTCGAGAGACGGACCCTTCTATTGGCCGCCGAGATCGAGTGATTTAACGCCTCTAGACTTTTTTATGGGGCCACATTAAATCATTGGTCTATGGCAACAAGCCCGCGACGTGAAAGGAGCTCAGAGCCAATATTGAACGAGTATCGGTCGAAATGTGCTGCCGAGTCATCGAAAATTGGGTTCAACGTATCGACCGCTGCATTCGTTCCCATCGTGGACATATGAACGAAGTCGAACTCCATTCTTAAATGTTTTTAATAGAAATTCAAGCCAAATACAATTTCTTTTTGAGAAATCTGAAGTAGTTTGCATTTTATTTAAAAAATAACTCGTCAAGTCCTTGATGAAAGTCCCTTTATGATTAAATGTATTTTTATGCTGAATTCAATCGGCCTTACCAATAAACAACTTTAGTCTGGCAGTTTATGCAAAGACCC
Source organism: Cheilosia impressa (assembly GCA_948293265.1). NCBI lineage: Eukaryota > Metazoa > Arthropoda > Insecta > Diptera > Syrphidae > Cheilosia > Cheilosia impressa. The sequence goes on along the minus strand of OX411881.1, from coordinate 49,407,361 downwards.
CACACTTTCCAAAATCCCTTTACCAATAAACAAATATAGTTGCCAGAATTCCGCTAACTGTAGGTTTAAATGTTAATGTTCAGAAACCCATGTTTATCTCGGGCATTAGCTAAATAAATCCTCCCGAAATGTCATTTTGCAGAGGAGTGTTGCCCAACCCTCCTAAATGATGGTATGGAATTTCGTTATAGGAGCAAATATACATACGCTGTTGTTCAGCCTGACCGTTTATAATTATAAACAAATTTTAGTAAATTGTAAATGTTTTCTGATTTTATTCGTTGGAATACAACAATGCAAGTGGTTTTTAAGTCTAGCAAACACAAATTTGTACAAATGTACCTATGCACAAAATTGAAAAATAATGCATTTTTGTTTTATTTCTAAACACTTACCCCCGTATTTATAAACAAAAATGTGCACAAGTAAGTAAGCTAGTAGGCATCTGATATCATACAAAAATTGTACGTAACTGCTGAATAACGAGTTGATAACTTTTACGCAGCGTTTATTAATATTTGCGTTAAAATATGTACATACTTCGAATATTTTGATTAAAAGAAATGGTTAGTGCTTTTCTCTGCTTTATCTTGTTTAACCGCTAGTGCTTGCTCTATGATTGATTTTCATTTTAGTTTGTAACGAATGCATGCTAAGTAAAAAATAAATTTGATATAAGTTTGGGATCTTTCCAAGAATTTCTTGAGAGTAGTCGCTAAGAGAATAAAATATCTGTTCATTTAATATTGGACAGCTAATACCTGAATACCTTTTTTTTTTTACAATTCTTAGTACCTTAGGCGGCAGGTAGATTTTGGATGAAGATCTCAAATATTGGTGTGGAAATGGTTGTTGTGAAAAGGTTGGCTTCACGGAAAATATAGATCGAAGAACTGTCAGCATTCAGCAAAATCCATGCGAAATAATAAATTTGGGAACTGCTGGAGGAATATCAGGTAGTATGTCCGAATTTAAGATATACAAAGTTCTTTATTACTTGGTGCGAATTCATCTAGGAGAAGCATGACAGCTTTCGTGTAGAAGAATGTCCACTTTTTTTTTTTCACCGAATTAAGTGATATAAGCTGTGCAATTTTTAAAACATCAAATTGTATTTATTTTCACACCTCCATATACTTTTGCAAGTACTGTTTTGCAAACGGAAATGAATAAGCAGGTTAATATTTCTTTCGAAAATATTCACTTGCTAACGATCTAAATGTGATCTTTACACTAGCAATAAGTTTTGATTTGCATTATCAGCCAACGAATAAATCAAAGCATTCTAATAAACTGTGTTCCGTTTATTGTATAACTTAAAAGAGACCTTATTACGACACAAATTCACTCATAAATCAATCGTGAAGTATTAGAAAACAAAGGAAAGCGTACTATAAAAAGTACCGAAAATTGTGTGCGATCGAACAATAAGGCATTACTGATTTGCATACGATATTTGACAGATCAGCGGATATTTTGTGCATTTCCTATTTTCTGTTTTGTTTTTTGCTTATAATAAGCTTCAAAAAGCCTTTAAAGGAAATCTGTTGGGCAAATTAATTTGCAATTTAAAAATTCTTTTTTTTTAGAATAAAATCCTCGTTGTGAAATAAACCATTCACCTTGTGTTTTCACGAAAACAAATTATGAAATTTGAATTCTGCTATGACAAAAATGTAATAGTTTCTAAGAAAGTTGTCGCACTAGCAAATGTAGAGGTCTAATTGTTTATTGGTACCGTTTCACTAATGCTGTACATTTTTACTAAAGCTGGCAACCAGCTAATCGTCGACATTTGTGATTGATTATTAGTAAGGCCGAATAGCAAAACAGCATCTTTTCGGATTTAACTGCTGACAGTTGTTGCTTGTGATAAAGTTTGATGCAAAAATGTCCCCTCCCGATGTACCCAAAGATGGAAACTTATTCATGAACATGAGCAGAGTATTGCTTTCATGCAAACTATTGACAAGGTTCTGCATTTTGTATGCCTTACATTAGCAAACTTAAGATCTAAGGCAAAGGCAGAACGAATACTTAACTTTTATCGACAGTAACGTTGAACCAAATACATTATGCAATGGGAATTATAGTTCTTAATAAATTATGTCCAAAGTTCGTAGAAGAAATCAGGCAAGGAGGGTATCTTGCACCAATTTTGAACATTATTCGAAAGCTACTATAGTTAGCTCACGGTCTCTTCTCACCTCCTCTGACTGTCGCCAGATATTTACAACTTCAATGAGGCAAGTACAAGATGTAGCCGAGGTACAAAGTCGTATATTTTAGACGCTAAGTCAACGAAAACATACTGGGAGGAGAATTAACGAAGAACTTCGCAAGCGAGCCCTATATACATATATGGAGGAAGTAGAAGCCGAGTTTCAGTGGCATTGAGGCCATTAATTCATTATAGCAAAGCTACTACGGAGGTAAGAAAAAACCTCACCGGAGACTTGCTTTGATGAAAAATGCCAGCAAGCATATTCAGCAAAACAACTCGGCTAGATAGCAAGGATTTAGAGGTTATGAGTGAGACTCCGCCTCGTGCGAAAAACATTTGTTTTCCATGAGAAAAAAATTATAGATCGCGAAAGGAGGTACTGGAAACCATGTTAAAAATAACAAGATCCAAAGACATGTAGCGACAAGCAGTAGAACTTGTGATAGAAGAGTCAGTCAGTGTTGAATATGATATGGAAAAGTCACTTCTGCTAAACGGCGAACCATTCAACATATACCAAAGACGCCAAGACCTGCGTTTAACGGACCAAAAGAAAATGAGGATAGCAACATCTTAACTCAAGCTCAACAATCTGGTCGCCCGGCCCGTTAGCCAAAATATTTGAAGCAGCGAGAAACTACTTGGTGGAGGTTATACTTTATACATCCATTTATATCCACGACTATTTTATTTCATTTTAAAAGTAGGTCCCGTTTGCGTTGGTGGGCTTTAGGGAAAGAGACCTTGCGCCGTACTAATAATAAATTTAAGTATCGACTTTTAATTTATGGAAGATAACAATTGCGAAATTTGTATGGAAAATATAGCCACTGTGAACTAAGGTTCCTTGTCAAGAAAATGTGAATTTGAGACCGATGATACTAACGATTCAGGGCACAAAAAGCTTTAACCAAGGCACAAGTTAACCCGTGCTTACTGGAGAGGCGTCTTGGTTAAGGGTCAGGTCTGCTTCTGGTAATGACAACAGTACTGACTTTGTTGGAAAAATCATTTCATGCCGCTACTGCTTAAGTATGATTTCAGGCATGTCCCATATGGTGCCTGTCAAATTAATAGTCATTTGTAAAATTACCCCAAGCTTATCCAAAGCTTGACTGACATCGGTGACTGGTTATTTGAAACGTCACAAAAAACAGCATTATTTAAATTTGTACTGTACTTTTCATGAGGTTTTTTTCAACATGACAGCTGGTATTTTATTTGACAGTTGATACCGTAGATATTTTTTGAATGGGCATTGACTGTCAAATCCTCGATGATAATATGCGTCTGGGCATCAGTTGAGCCACTTTTTGACTGTAAAATTTTGTTCAGTGATAAGGCCCACTTCTGATTCTGTGATGAGCAATATTTTTCCATTTTAGGCAAACAAAGTCCAAAGGATTAGATCAGATGCGTCCCGAAAAGAGCGCTGTTTGGTGCGGCTTATGGATAAGCGATAAAATCGTTCCATCTTCTTCAAAAATTAATAAAAGCATCCAGTTATCGAAGGAAGTGTTCGATGGCAACATTATCTCTATAGAAATGCACCAGTGGACTTGTGGCCTATGTGGGCAATCCAACAGGTATTAAAGCTTTGAAAGGCAACAACAAGCCCACCATTTCTAAAAAAAGGCTTCCAATGCTGGAAATAGTGGTGAGAAATCGGAGCTCCAGGATGCAGTTCCTGAAGTGCTGCCGTAATGGTTACATGCCCAGAATTATTACTCATCATTGACGTGATCGTGTCAATTTATTTAAACAAGCCCAACTTGTGTATTTCATTTCGATTTCAATTCAAATCGAACAGTTCCTAAAAAGGCACCCTTTATGCCGAATTCACAATGTCGCGTTGAACGCGTGCGTGCGTCGGCGCGCTTTGACACGCTTTATCGAAACTTTACGATTTTAAATGCCAAAGCACGCGAGCAACAATTTTGTAAAACGAAATGCTGCTTTGAAGCGAATGCGCGTTGAGAGAGTAGAGCATGACAGATTAAAAGTTCGGTTTGGTTTAAATTAATGTACACAAATAGAGAGCAGAATTCAAATTTCAAGTCTACTCTCTTTTTTCTTGTAGCTGTAATTTTTGTGCAAGAATTAAAAAAGGATTCTCCAAAATAAATAAAAAAATCATTCATAACAGAAATGCAAAAACAATCATAACAAAGAAACAAGAGCAATGATTAATATTTAATTTATCAAAGAAAATCTAAAGAAATTAGTATTAGCTTAGCAAAAAAAAAGATATTCGTCATTTCCACACACTAAATTAATTAATTTGCATTAAAAAAACATTATATTGCTTTTTAAAACATGTGTGTGATAAACACAATTGATTCTGTGCCACTCCAACTAAGAACGGCACGCCCCACGACATCAAATCGAACAATTCAAAATTCTGCTTTTGTCAAACGCGCGTGAGAGTAGAGAGTAGGGCTACTCAGGCGTCGCGCTGAACCTTACGATATTTACGATCTAAAGTCGATTCAAGGCCTGAAGTTGTATTTTGTGTGGCAGCTTATGAACGCTTTGTTTCTACATAATCTGTCAACGCACGCGCGCGTCAACGCGACATTGTGAATTGGGCATTAGGTTCGAAGCAACTCCAGGAATTGTGTAACGAAAGATGGACCCTCACCGTGAACTTGCGAAGATGAAACGATTTTAAAAATTCTTTTATTTATCGAACGGTGTATTATAAAACGAAGAGGTTGTTCAGCAGTTGTCGTTGTGCCGACTGACGTTTGACAGGTTTCACGATATGGCTGCTGAATCTACGTAATGATATTTTTTTTTTAATGAAAATAGTGTAATAAGTTTGGCTGATTATCGTACACGGTGGTGTCCGAAAATGACATTTGTTGAAAGCCTATGACGCGAGCGAAGCGAGCCACAGAGCCACAAACCTACTCCAACTTGACTTTGACATTTTGTTACGGAGCAACAGGCCGAACGACGGCGAAAGAGTAACAGCCATTATAAAATATTTCCGTTGATTAGATTTAGGATCAGGAACAAGATTTATCTATTAACTTTTGTGCTTCTGTTGAACAAAAAAAGATTTATTTTGACATTTATAACGAGATCTATAAAAATACATGACATTCACGAACGTCTCATTTATTCCACAAAACACATACTCAGCAGCAAACAAAAAACCACCATCACATTTGGGAAAATGAAAATTCACAGATTTCGGTAATTTGTTAAACACTTTTTTGTTCTGAACGATGTGCTGAATTTTATAATTGAGTGAGATTATTTTGCAAATTGGTCGTGATGACATTTACGTGATTAATATGTATTTAATGAATCCAAAGCGAATATACGATAAAACTGGTGATTTACGTGACTTTTTATTTGAAGTTTGTGCTTTCTGCTTAGCCTCCTCTTTAGTGGCAACATGACACAGCACTATTTGACATAAGTTGAATATTGAATATTTTCATTCAGCACCCACAAGTAACTCGATTGAAAATCGCATAATCGTCAAATAGTAAAATATTTCCACTCAGCGGAAGATCACTTCCCATCTGCGTACGATTAATATTCATTTTTGTTGATCGTTTTATAATAGACACACAAATACCGATTAGATTACACGACAACAGACACCACCTGAATCTATTTTTATATATTAAAATAACCAGCAATCTTACCCAAGTGAATCGCCTTAGGTAACTGTTGCTCGTGATTGACACAATGTGCCATAAACAGTTTAATTAGATTACGTATTTAAAGATTCAATTCAAAACACCATTCCACAGTTTAGCTTTTAATTTATTTTTACGGTCGCTTTGCACACTTTTATTAAACAGAAACAGAAACAGACTTATTGAAACTAAAAGTTCAATAAACTCGAGGGAATAACAACAACTGCGTCAATATTTTGCATATAAATACCGTCAACATTGACATTGAAAGTTCTCTTTAAATAGTTTGACAATGTGACTAATTGAAACTATTTTTTTTCTTTAAACAGTTAAAGTAGCTTTAAAAATGCCGTCGCATCAGGAAACATGAAAAAGGCGGTTCGCTTTATTATTTCACTTTTGTATATGAAGTTTCGCGTTTTACACGCACACTTCCGCGCCCACCAATCTTTCAATTAAGCGGAGGCGCGTCAATCATTTGACAGACACACTAGACTAGCCACTTGACATATGGTGCATTATCAAAATGTCAGAAGGCACAGAGCAACACATTTTCGACTGTCGCACACAAATAAAAATTATGACCGATCTGATGATAAACGAACAAACGTCAAAAGCGCACCTATTCGCGACGGCGGCGGCGGCGGCGCTACGTAGCACCATTTATGCAGCTGAACGCAGCGCTGCCACTTTGCTACGATCGTAGCAAAACTGCTACGCAATTGCCCGTTTGCTACGCTGCTACGCACTCTCCCTAAAAACGCCTATTTTGCTACTTTTTTTTTAAGCACGAAATGAGAACAAAAATCTTGTAATTTTTCTGGAAAAAACAAACGAAAATAACTCAAACTTTACTCACTTCCCCACACCAACTTATATTCTTGTTCTACCATACCCAACAAGTACCCATTTCTTTGGATGTATTAATGTTTGAATTTGACTGGAATCTGGAATCGGTGTGGAATTACATTGCAAAATTGTAATGGAAAATTAGTGAGTGTTGCAAATCTACATGCACGCACATCTCTGTCCATGTTCTTGATGTCAGAGTTTGTTATTGTTTTAATTTATATTTTGGACTTTTGAGTTTTGCTACACAAATTAAGTTTTGCTACGCAAATTTGCTACGCAAATTTTTTCCCTTGTGGCAGCACTGGCTGAACGACCGACAACAACAATAGCGCGACGTGAAAAGACAATCAAAACGGCGACATACAGTGATCGGAATGCTTACTGCGCAAGGCCCAAAAACGGATCGCACCTCCAGCGCCGACGCCGGTTCTGTTATTGGAACGCGCATAAGGTGGCCAACTCGCTGACAGTGTGTTACAGTTCCACGAACGCTGTCTGTGTGCGTTCTATTGGTAGCGGAGCAGCGATCGCTTGGTAGATCTTGACTCGTTTCCGCCGAGATTTCACGGCATTATATTGTGTCTGAGAGACTGAGAGTTCAGCAAATTTAACAGAAAATAAATAAATAAATATTAATACACTGTATACACTACACCAGCCAGCGATCAGCCCCAGCGCCAAGAAATAAGGTTTAATAAACCGAGCACGTTCACTATTCCACTGTCGCTGTGCTCACTGCTGACTGGTGCTGTGTGCTGTACATTGTGCCAATGTTTGTGATGCGGCAGCGCGGTAGCGTAAACCATTCCCGCGCTCGCTCGTATTGTTTGCATATGGCGCGGCGATCTATTTTTAGATCGAGGTATTTTTAAATGGCCTTGAAGTAATTGTGAGCCTCTGGTGGGTGATTTCAGAATATAAATTTGTAAGCTACACAGCGCAGCGCGTCGTCGGTCGGTCGTCGGTCGATCGTCGGTCGTCGGCAAAAACAACTGGTGGTGGTTTGGTTAGTGGTTTTGCCCGCTGGATGGCTGGGCTGGTTGCCTGCTTCAGTTGTATGCTTTATTATGGGCCAAACAGAATGACATTGCAGCATCTGTCTAACGAGCAAACGTTGCTCTTGTCTTTAGCGTTGTTCGCTATAGCAACGCAAAGATATCTGGTCGGTGTCGGACTTGATATTGTGTACGATGTCGTATCATGCTTGGAAGATTGTGTTTTTTTGTAGCTTTATTTATATTTCTGTAGTTGTGATGGATATCTCTCTAGGTCTCTGTTGCTGTTCGAGTGTTTGTGTGAAGTGTACGTGCTTGTTCTGACTAGATGGGTCTAATTACTTTTCAAAGTGTAAAACGTAAGAAATGTGTTGTTTGTTTGCAAGACAGACTGTGGAAAGAGAAGGTTGTGGTTATGTGCAGGAGATATTTTTTCTTTAGAATCAAAACTTTTGTAATTGCAGATAGTTTCTGTTTTTATTCTCAATGAAAAATAAAAATTTATAGTTTAAAATGTTATTACGGACACAGCGGGGACTAAAATACAAACGTTTAGGACCAGCACTTTCCTGGCAATTGAAACTAAGTTGGAAGGATTAGGTGAGGGAGGACGTAAGCGGATCATTTATACAGGGTGTTTGCACTGGAGACTTATGCCCAAAACACATGTGCAGAATTCACTGCGCAGCAAGATTAGAATACACAAATGTTTATGTGGATATAGGCACATGTAAATTCTACACACACCGCAGCACTGCAACATGTCTCTATTTCTAAATTTGCTGCAAAATTCCAGCGTACCACAGCACAAAAAGTAAATAAATTGCAATTTCAAGTATTTATCTGGCATCATCGGCTTTTGACATAAATTTCTGACCGTTTTTGTTTTTGCTTTAAGCCTAGAACGGACCTGTCGCGGAACGAAATTTTCCAGTGGTCTCCAAATGGATAGCGAAAAGTTTGCGGAAAGGCAGCGGGAAAATAATTTGTGAAGAGTTCCATCAGTTGATGCATAAGTATCCGTGCTATTTATCTCTGATTTGGCTACTCGAAATTTTCACTGGCTCCTTGAAATTGTTATTTTTGATTTATCCTATTCACTTCGCAGTTTAACGATTTTTAGGCTCCTTAAGAATTTGTTAAAAAAAAAAATGCATACTTTTATTGCGAACGTATAGGTCACTAAAACTTTCTAAGCAGTTAATGTCGTTTACGATTGGGCATTTCAGATTCTGATCTGAGATTTCAGATTGCTGCTGCCAAATCAAATATTAAATCCAAATTTTCTTGGTTCAATTGTATATTGAGTTGGCCGCAAAAAACCCTTGTTTTCCACTTGGACACATTTCGAAAAAAATTAATATAAAAACTCGTTTCCATAGGATTTTCGTATTAAACATTTTTAAATATTTTTAACATTGAGAAATGGAAATTAGGAAAGTCTCTCAATTATGAGCCTGCGTTGTTTTTATTTTAATTTAATATTGTCGTCTTTAAATTTTGATTACTTTATTTTGAAACGTAAAGAATAGCAAACAAATTTGCACTTTTGATCTTTATATTTGAGTTTGTCTGATTTTGGTTCCAAGATTTTTCAAATTTGGCTCCATACAAATGTCAACTTTTCACAAGCAAATAATGTCCCGGACAATAAACGTGTGCGAAGAGAAATTGAAAAATTTATTGTACCAAGCAATCTGCTACATCTACCCACTTTTACGCCATCATTTCGCAGCAGCTGCATGTTAGGTTAGGTTAGGTTGAGTGGGGTTGTGAGATCGTCACATAAGACCAGGCACCAAGACGGGCCCATCGCCATCCCCCGGGAACCATTATGGTTGAAAACCTAAACCAAATCGCCCATACAGTCAATTTCCCTACCGAATTTAATTATTGTCCCTATATTGTTTGAGGAACTGACCTCCTCCAAGTTGTTGAAGAAGTACCTGCCTAGGTGTTTCCTTCTACTCCGAGCAATCGCCTGACACTCGCATAGAAGGTGAGAGACATCTTCCGTGACTTGTAGGTCCTCACAGTACCTACATATATCCGTATTGGCTAAGCCTAGTCTCATGGCATGCTTTCTTAGAAGGCAGTGTCCAGAGAGTATTCCTACCGTTAATCTTAACTTAGTTCTACTGAGATTTGGTAATTCTTCAGACTTTTTCATATTTAAGACGGGCCACAGTGCCTTTGAGACCCTGTGCCCTTCTAGCTGTGACCATCTCGTGGCTGCTTTATTGGAGATTTGCTCGAAGACAACTCTTTTAGCAACGGCCATAGGTGGTCTAATACCCTCAATCATTGTATTAAGTGGGAGCTCCGCTCCTTCCTTAGCCAGAACGTCGGCTTTTTCATTACCTTCAATATCGCAATGCCCAGGTACCCAACACAATCTGACACGGTTCTGCAAACATAATGCCCTAAGCATTGTGCGGCAATTCCTGACTAGTTCAGATTTAGTGGTGTGTGATTCTAGCGCTTTGAGCGCAGCCTGGCTATCAATGTAGATGGCGATGTTCTTGTTGAAAATCGATCTCATCTCAAGTTCCTCCGCAGCTTTTAGTATGGCCAGAATCTCTGCCTGAAACACACTGCATGTGTCCGGAAGTCTCAGGGCCATATGTAGGTTTAGCTCACTGGAGTATATACCTGACCCCGTTCCCTCACTGGTTTTGGAACCGTCAGTGTATACTGAGAGCTCATCTTCTCTCGAGACTGAGTTCCTATGCCAATCCTTTCTGTCAGGGTACGACACAACGTATGAAGTGTCAAAGTCGAGTGTACCAAGACCTTCATCCGCTTTGTCCGGTATTTCGGAGAAAGATTCCCTTAAGATAGTACTAGCTAGTACTACTAGTACTAGGTAAACCTAGATCCTGTATATTGGCAAAGAACAGTCTAAAAGCTCGCCTTATACCCAATTTCAGTGATCCGGATTTTGTCTGTGTGGAGATAGACACGTGCAGCAACAAGCTAAGACTATCAGCCGCTTACATGCCCTACGATGATACAGGGCCCATCCCAGCAACAAATGTGCGTAGAATGGTAGAAGCAGCTGAGAAAGACAACACTCCCCTCGTGGTGGGCGCGGATGCCAACGCTCATCACACCCTCTGGGGTAGCAGCGGCATAAATAACAGGGGTGAGTGTCTTTTTGATTACATTATGACAACTAATCTCGTAGTATGTAACAAAGGTTCAGAACCTACCTTTATCAATAGGATTAGGCAGGAAGTCTTAGATATCACTCTGGCTACTAACTCTCCTAAACTAATAATTAGCAACTGGCAGGTCTCTAGGGATGTTTCTTTCTCGGACCACCGTTATATCCAATTTAACATTGACCTTATTAAACCTCCACTTGAAACTTTCCGGAATCCCAAGAGAACTAATTGGCAGGTTTATAATTCCCTTCTAAAGCAGAAGCTTGGTAACTTAGATAATCAACCAAACTCACCATCGGACATTGATCTTATGGTTGACAGTGTCACCAATTCGATGAATGAAGCCTTTAAAAGAGCTTGTCCGATCAGTAGACACAGAAAAGGGAGCAAACCACCGTGGTGGAATGCTCATTTATCAATGTTGCGTAAAGCAAGTAGGAAATGCTTCAATTTAGCCAAGTCCTCTCGACTACAAATAGACTGGGACACGTACAAAATCAGTCTGAGGCAATATAAGGCAGAGATTAAAAAAGCCCAAAAGCAGTCATGGAGACTCTTCTGTGGTAACATAGAGAGCACTACCGACTCGAGCAGGCTAAGGAAAATAATTTCCAAATCTCCACCCATGCCTAGCTTTATCCAAAAACCCTGCGGGGATTGGACATCGTCCAACGAGGAGACTCTGGATCTTCTCCTGAACACACACTTCCCTGGTAATACAATAGATGATACTCCATCAACATTACCCAACTACTCGGCCCAGGAATCACCGGTCGAGATTGTAAACAGCCGTAATATTTATTGGGCCGTCAACAGCTTCCTTCCGTATAAATCTCCTGGACCAGATAAAATAACACCAGTAGAAATACAGAAATCTATAGAAATTCTAACCCCCTGGCTTGTAGTGATCTTCCGAACCTGCCTCAAATTCGGATACACTCCTGCATCATGGAGAAGGGTTAAAGTAATCTTTATACCTAAGTGTGGCAAGGCCTCACATGTTTCGCCTAAGGACCTTAGGCCAATCAGTCTCTCCTCCTTCTTCTTGAAGACACTAGAAAGACTCATTGATGCTTACATTCGTAAGAATCTATCAGCAAACTCTCTATCAGATTCCCAACACGCCTATCGCAAGGGTTTTTCTGTGGAGACAGCTTTACACTCACTAGTAGCTACCATTGAAAAATCGCTCTCAATAAAAGAGTTCGTGATGGTATCATTCCTAGATATCGAAGGCGCCTTCAATAATGTCAAAACGGAAGGAATCTCCAACGCACTTCATAGACTGGGGGTTGACAGCAGCTTACGCGTCTGGATAGAAAACATGCTTAGCAGCAGAGTGATCCTATCGGAACTAGGGAGCTGCCAATCCAAACGGTCAGTGTGCAGGGGAACACCCCAGGGGGGAGTGTTGTCGCCACTGCTTTGGATCTTAGTAGTTAATGATGCACTCACCATCCTGAGCAACATGGGTTGCAAAGTTATAGCCTACGCAGATGACATCGCTATCGCTATATCAGGTAAATTCCCTAACACAATAAGAGACCTCATGGAATCCGCTCTCCACAAGTTAGCTAAATGGACGGATTCAGTCGGACTCGATGTTAACCCATCTAAAACAGATCTAATCCTGTTCACAAACAGGTACAAAGTTCCCAATTTAACTCCTCCAAAACTTAAAAACAAGGAGCTAAAATTCAGCAATCATGCTAAATATTTAGGCATAATTCTAGACAGTAAGCTTAACTGGAAGCTTAATATTCAGGACCGCACAAGGAAAGCTGCGGTTGCTATCCATACTTGTAGGAGGGCCCTAGGTCCAAAATGGGGCCTTCAGCCTAGAGTAACAAATTGGCTCTACACTGCAGTAGTCAGACCAATTCTCTTTTACGGAATCTTGGTTTGGTGGCCCGCACTAAAGAAAAAATACAATTCTAGATCTATGGAACGAATACAAAGATCAGCCAGCATATGCATCACGGGGGCTCTCAGATCCACCCCTTCGGCCGCCTTAGACACAATACTACACCTTCTTCCTGTAGACATCTACGGGAAACTGGTCGCGTCTAGGGCGGCCTTAAGACTCAGAGAATCTCAGAAATGGACCAACTATCATATGGGGCATACTGATATTCTTCCTGATACAATCCCAAATATAACGGATTATACTATTCCTTTTGAGGACTTTAACATTAAATACAGAGCAATAATCCCAGAACGTTCCGAATGGGTGAATTGCACTATAGGTAACAACTTTGCAATTGAAGTATACACAGATGGATCCAAAATGGCGACGGGCACGGGTGCGGGAGTCTACTCTCCATCACCCGAAATCAACGTTGCCCTACGCCTTCCAGACCACTGTAGCGTCTTTCAGGCTGAATTAATGGCTATTCGTGAGGCAGCCTGCAGACTTGCCTTGTTTGCGATAGATGAAAAAGCTATCGTACTATACATAGACAGCCAGTCAGCAATAAAAGCCCTGATTTCACCAACAACTAGATCCAAGTTGGTAAGACAATGCCGGGAATCTCTGAACGAGATTGCGGACAGATGTTCATTAACCCTGTGTTGGGTTCCAGGGCACAGTGACATTCCTGGCAACTGCAAAGCGGACGAATTAGCCAGACAAGGAAGCGGCTTTCACTCGAACAACAACAGTGAACCGTACGCTCCCATACAATCCATCAAATTCCTTCTATCTAAAGAGGCAATAAGAGTCGCAAATAACAGGTGGAACAGCATTGACACCTGCGCCACATCCAAGCAAATCTGGCCAAACCTGGATGCTAAAAGGACTCAGAAACTTCTCTCCATTAGTAGAAACAAAATCAGCTCCGTAGTGGGAGCATTAACAGGACATTGCCTGATAGGTAGGCACGCTCGTAGATTAGGAGCCCCCTACAACGATTTCTGCAGGAGCTGCATGGATGAGGAGGAAGAGGAAACCGTTCTCCATCTTCTGTGCACCTGCCCGGCTCTCGCAAATATGCGCAAAGCACACCTAGGAAAATACTTTTTCGTAGACCTTAGTGACTTGTCTCTCATAGACACACGCAAAATCAGCAAATATATTAGCAAGACCAAATGGTTGCAATAATCTTTCACTTATTTTAATAACTTAACAGCTGGCCCCATCAGTTACTATTTGGATGGTTTGCTTATGGATGGTAGCGAAGGGGTAACTGCATCGGTCTCCCCTTCGATCCTATCTTACACCAACCACCACTACAACTCTTTTTTAATTATACTCTATTCGATAAGTTACCAGAGGACACAGGCGAGGGTACAACCGTTTCGGTTACCACCCGCCTATCCGTAGGCTAGCTGTCGACCGGTCACTCCCTCTTTGACCAAGCTTACTAAACACCTAGCAAGTTATCGCAAAGTAAAGGGCCGATCTAGTTCACAGTTAGTGGTCAATTTTCGGACGAGAGGTCGGAGGATTACTAGCGGAGGGTACACTGTTTCGGTCACCCATCGCTTATCCGAAGACATATCGTCTAACTCGGGGTCGTCTGAGGTTCACGGGCAAGGGGTAGACTGTATCGGCACCCTTCTCCAGATCCAAAGACAAACCTCCCCGGCTCCCTCACAGCCGTAGGCAAATCGCCATAAGTATTCGGCAGCAACAACGAACCCACCAGCATGTCCCGGTGTAGTATATTACCCTGGCCTTCTATTTCTTCTCCCCTCATCATGTGGTATCACAAAGGACCTACTTCTTTTTTTGGTCTAAGTGTGTCTTTCCAGACAGCCACCTTACCTAACCTAACCTAGTACTAGCAGCAGCTGCGTACTGCAAAACGAAGAGAGCGAAATTTTTCGTTCATGACTTCGTTGTGTCATTTTTGTGTGGGATTTTTCGTTCCACCACAGGTGCGACCTATGCTTTAGTTGTAAACACATCAGCTGCTTAGTCGGCGAATGACAGTAGTCATATTAGCCGATGCAATGCATGTCAAACCATTTTCTGCACATCTGCTTCACTTGCAGCAGTGCATTCTGCACTGCGTCCAGAATTTCTCCAAATGTCTTTTGGGCAGAAGAATTAGGAGGGTCGCAGAGAACGGAAATTATCTCAATAAAGTCGGACGGCGGTTCCCGTAGCATACAGGCGGTGGCTTTGTTCCTCTGGATCCTTTGTTCACAAAAAATATTACCGTCGCCCCAATTTAGACAGGTTAAGAAAACCACTCGCATTTGCCTAATATCAGCCCTGTTTTTTTGAGCTTCAATCTCAGCAAGGCAAAGTAAAGTAGGATTTTCAGCACGCAATTACAACAACTACGCTCTACTTGACATTTCGAGACTCGCAGTAGTTGTTGTAGTATGTGTACTGAAAATCCTACTTTACTTTGCTTTGCTGAGATCGAAGCTCAAAAAAACATGCCTATCGTTTTGCAACTTTGTGGCTATAATGAGGGTTATTGCGAATAAATTCCGATGGAAATGTTTCCTTTGTCAGCAATGTAAATCAGATTGCTGAATAGGAAACATTCACAGGGAAATTTAATTCCCGATAGGGGCGAATATGAAATGGCCGGTCTTATGATATACGTAAATAATAATTGAGCTTGTACGCTTCTTAAAGACCACGACGTTTGGGAGGCGCTTTTTTGAAAGCTGTGCTAGTTTAAAAGTTACAACGCGTTAACGACATCTTTAAATGTTGCAAGATACTGTGGACAGAAAGTAAAGGGCATTTCAATATGGATAGCCTGCACCAAATAATGGCAACAGATGTGGTGAAACAGGCGGATGCCGTTGGGCTAAGGGGCTTAAATCTTGAAAACGAATGCAAATAAAGTGGAAGAAGTAATTTAGCAGTCAAATCTTTTAAATTCAATTTTGGTATTTAATCTAAATAAATGAGGAATTTGCTGTACACTCATTTTATATTCTTAACATTGCTGTTGAGAGAATAACAATGATATCTATTTTTAAATACTTGCAGCAGTAACGATCATTGTGGGTACATTAATTTAGAGAGTGCGTATCACTCTGGCATTACGTGACGTGCTAAATATAGTGCACGAAATAAAAAAGTATGTACCTACATCCTACATTGTTGCCAAAATAAATATGACGAAACATATAAGGAATGACCACAAGAAATTGTTTTATCGAAATATTATAAAATGCTGCAAAACGGCAAGTTCCAGATAAGTGATTCTTTTCATCCAGAAGTTTCAGCGCAAGTGTACGTACAGCGTACATGTGTATAACTTGTATTCTACGAAGGAACTTTTACAGGGTGCGGCAATAAAACTTGCTGATTTTCAAAGGAAATAAAAACAGAAGTAGTGGACATACCGTTAAAAAACTGGTTTATTCTTGTTACACACGATCTGAATTTTGTATTACATGGTTTTAAAGATGATATCGGACAAGTGATGGTCTCCGTTTTCGATACATTGAGATACCCGATTTTCGAAGCTCCTCTGAACTCTTTGAAGCATATCGATGGGTATGTTCGCTATTGCTTCACGAATGTTGTCCTTCAGATGATTTAACGTTCGAGGGCGATCGGTGTAAACGATAGATTTAAGGTAACCCCATAAAAAAAATCGCGCCGGCCACGTAAGGTCGCCCCTCTAGGAGATTAGACGATTGGGGAAATGTTCCCTCAAAAGATCCTTCATTGCTCGTGCTGTGTGGGACATCACCAAGGTCCAGTTCATCGAGTTTTGGGATATAAAACTCTTCAATCATCTCTCTGTAGCGAGCTGCATTCACCGTATCAGTCCGTTCGTTTTCTTCGAAAAAGTGAGGACCAATTATCCCTACTCTCGAAACAGCACACTATACGGTGACACATTCACAATGCAGTGGCGTCTGATGAATTTCACGTGGATTGTGATCACTCCAATATCGCCTGCGGGATGGATATTGAACGGAAAGCACGTTGAGTGGAAATCATGGATCGACCGTTGGAAACGTATAAGTCTCGCAGGCAAATGCGCGTTGCTCTTTTGTCCAATGCATGATGTCGACTGCCGCAGTCAGTAGATGAAACTTTAGGAAGTCCCGTAAAAAGGGAGACTCCACCCACATCCGACCACTTCCCCCCGCTTGGCGCCAAAAACAAATCAGCAAGTTTTCTTGCCCCACCCTGTACCTCGCGTTTGCAGAAAAGTACAAATACGAAACATGATTTTAAACTAAATGATTATACACAAGTTTTTTTTTTTGATTTTGATCTGCATGCGAAAATGCAAAATCCTCTTGAATTATTCACCATTGCGAAACGAATTCCAAGACTGCTATCAACATCGATTCGCAATGATAAAAAAGTGGACAACTCTGATAGGAGTACCTACAATAATTAGAGTTTTTGTAACATTTTGTTGATAATTTTAATTATGAATCCTTTCGCACAACATTTAGAGCAGAAAAATATACAAATTTGAATCCCCTTGTCAAGTATGTCAATCATCGTTTCCATTTCCTTCCAGTTTACACCCTACCCAACGAACTTGGTAGAATATTTGTCGAGGCAAAATCTCTTAATAATCCAAAGCGATTGTTCCTTGGAATAAAGTAATAAACTTGACTTCAGGACCGAGCACAGAAAGGAGAAGAATACCTTTTTAAATATGTATTTTGTTCCATCGTATTATATAGCAGGAGGTATTTTCATTACGGTGCTACTTGAACAAAATAAATGTCTTACCTTGAAAATCAGCGTGAAGAATACTTCAATTCAGGAGCAGCAACTTGCGCCAGACTGCGTTTTACATTTATCCATATATCTGTAAAATAAATTAAGTAATTTAGAAAAGATGACATAAAGTGGGAAATAGAAAGAAATAAAGAGAAATGTAGTGCAACGTAAGCGGAGTTGAACACTTACACCAGGGATGGCGAACCTTTTTAGAGTTTTGTGCCAAATAAATAAATAATTTGATCTAGTTTTCTACTAGGAACAAAAATAAATAATTTTACACTGCGCAGCATTTTATTTGTAAACACATAAATTAATTTTTGAAATTAACAGTTTTTAATTCATTTAAAATAAAAGAAACTAATTTCAGATAAACAAAAAAAAACGGAGAAACAATCGGATTTTTCAATTAGTGACGTGCCAATAACGTTCGTCGTAATGGGCTAGCCATCGCTGCTTACACTATGGCGTGTTGGAAGGAACAATGCTTTGCATTCGCGAGTTGGATTTTAGTCCGAAAAGTGTGTTAAATTCAAAGATTATTTCATAAATTTAAGCCACGAAGTCGGATTTTTTCAAAAATTTGTAAATTTGTTCAAAGAGCCTATAACATTTATTCAAGCATGAGCAAAGTGTTTATTATAGTTAAGACTTTAAAATATTTTAGTCATGACCTCATTTAGCAGTTTTTCTCTTGAAAATATTATTTCGTAATTCGGTTCAATGATGGGGTGGAGATGCAGTAGCATTAAAAATCCGTATTGGTCAATAGTATGGTTTTGTTGCATAAAGTTTTAAGCATGTTCCCAAACGTATTTGTCTTGTTGATTCGAAATATTAGGGACTGTGGTCATCCTGCCGACGGAAAAAAACAAATCAATTTGACCTGATTGAAGTTGCGCAAATTAGACATATTTTGACAGGCTCGAGGTCTATTCGCGTTCTATCCCGAGTCAAACACTAAAAATCTGTCAAATTCAAAAAATCTAGCGAAACTCTCTCAGAGAGCTGAAAATATTCTTCAAAGATAGACGGAGATAGGCTATGAGCTACTTTGGGTCACTTACATCTTTGACATATAATCCATATCTCACATAATGTAAATATACAACTTAGCTATTTATGAAAGGTTCTGGGAGAACACCACCGAATTTTCTGTATTTTCACAGATTTAACTTTTGTGGGCAATTTATTTTTAAGACGGATTTTAAATTTGTTTCTTGTCATCTTTGTGCATTTGACATATTTGTCACTTTGTCATTGTCAGTACTTGCCGGTTGACATTCTCTGTTTCGAGCCAAGCCAAGAGAAACAAGCTCGTTACTCGTTATTTTGCTGATTCCCTCTTTTTCTGTCAGTTTTGATGAGAACATGTATACACATTGTGCGATTGCGATCGATTTATATCGCTGTCGTTAAATTTAAGCCGCGCACGCGAATAAACCTACCATATCATAAAAGACAGACACAGTTTATTATATGTCAAAGAGGGTTAAAACAGTGATCCCAGATTGGGGGGAAAGTCGGCAATTTTGTCGATTCTTTCTAACCAAATGGGAAAAGGGTGGGGGAGGGATTGTTTTGGGGGGAAAACAATCTAAAAGGGAATCTTGGTTCCTCTTATCAGCCCCCCAAATCTCAACGGCACTCCACTCGAGTTTGTCAAAAGTGCTAAATAGTTGGGGCTCATATTAGACAGCAAACTCTTATGGAGGGAAAATATTGCCGAACGCTCTAAGAGGGCTGTCGGCCCGAGATGGGGCCTCCAACCTAATATAATGCATTGGCTCTACACCGCGGTGATTAGACCGATTATTTTTTACGGCATCGTTGTATGGTGGCCGGCCTTGGACAAGAATTCCAATCTGAAGGCCCTTGAGAAGACTCAACGCCTGGCATGCATCAGCATCACGGGTGCACTGAGGACATCTGCTACCGCCGCTCTACAAGTAAAGCTTAATCTTCTTCCTCTAGACATCGTCAGCAAGGAATACGCCACTAACGCGGCTATCAGACTTAGGGAAGGTAAGCACTGTAGAGGGCAACCAACTGGACATGCCAGCATCCTCCTACAGTTATGCCCCTTACCCTCTACTACTGACTATCTGCCCACGAAAATCAATTTCAAAAAGGGCTTCAAATACGAAATACGGGACAGATCCCCTGGGACTCACGAAATGTCCTACACGAAGGAGCACTGTCAATTTTTACGGACGGTTCTAAGACTTTAGAGGGAGTCGGAGCAGGAGTATTCTCTGAAGAACTTTGCCTGAGCCTCTCCTTCTCTCTCCCGATACACTGTAGTGTCTTCCAAGCCGAAATCACAGCTATTCGTCAAGCCATGGCGTGGCTGTCGATTAATGCAATATCGCACAGGGATATTGTAATATATATTGACAGTCAGGCCGCCATCAGATCCTAAGTATCCAGCGAAACAAGATCAAAAACGGTGGAAGATTGCCGCGTATCTCTTAACGAGATAGCTGGACAGTACGACTTCACCCTTTGCTGGGTTCCGGGACACTGTGATATCCCAGGGAACTGTGCAGCTGACGAACTTGCGAGATTAGGCTCCTCCGGCGTTGATAGTGTTGGTCTGCACAACGTGCAGACAAATGGACAAATGGTGCAACAAATGGATGGCGCATTTAGGAAGCTACTTCCTCAATGATCTCGCGATCTATGCTACCTCAGCGCTGCCAGCATTCTTGGCTTTATCAACGGAAGTAAATGGTTCACAACGAGTAACTCGTAAAGGAACCCCTGAACACCAGTGGTACGCACAATGGGCCGATTAACGGCCTAAGTGTTTCTCTCACCGAGAGACACTTTAACATACATACATTTTTCTTAAATGGGCCCACGTAACGTCTCACTTACAACTTTGTTATACCCTCCAGAGGAAGGTATATTCACTTTGCCAATACATTTGTAACGCCAAGAAGGAGTCACCGGAGACCCTATAAGGTATATATATTCTGAATCAGGATCACATTCTGAATCGATCTAGCCATGTCTATCTGTCTGTCTGTCTGTTGAAAGCACGATAGCGCCCAAAGTAATTGACGTAGGTGAATGAAATTCGGTGAAAGGACTTCTTTTTATCGGCGTCAGGTTGGTATTGAAAATGGACTATGTCGGTCAAGTAGTTCTGGTACCTCCCATACAAAACCAATATTAGAATCATGTGTCCCTCTTTCCGTTGAAAACACGATATCGTCCAAAAGAATCAAGCTAGGTGAATGAAATTTTGTGAAAGAACTTCTTTTATCGTCGTTAGGTTGGTATTAAAAATGGGATATGTCGGTCAAGTAGTTCTGGTACCTCCCATACAAAACCAATATTAGACCCATGAGTCCTTCTTTCCGTTGAAAACGCGATAGCGTCCAAAGGAATCAACCTAGGTGAATGAAGTTTAGTGAAAGGACTTTTTTTATCGGCGTCAGGTTGGTATTGAAAATGGGTCAAGTAGTTCTGGTATTTTGCATGACTTGTATGCAGTGGAGGGTATCAAAGCATCGGCCAGGCCGATGATAACACTTTTACTTGTTTCACGTTGAATGCATTCATAATTTGGAGTTTGACGTTTCATATGTCATATGGATATCTTTTGTTTTTTATTAGTATTTCATAAAACTGACTGAAATAAATGCGTTCCTATTATTTTTGTGTGTGCTTAATTCTAAGATATTTAAATAAAACATAAAATGTTAAAATAAAACTTAAATAAGGGTTTTTTGTTTTTGGGAAAAAAGGGATTTTAATTTTTAAGAAAGGGGAAAAAATATCGTTTTGGTGTTAAAAAAGGGGGATTTTTTTTTTAATCTAGGATCCCTTGGGTTCAAATGTCATCAGTGGATAAAGTCATGTTTTTAGCCAACGATTTTCAAACAGAAGTCTTAAAACATTTTCCCCGTTTTTGTTCTATGACAATTTAAAATATTTATTCTACCAGAATGGACTGGTGAGCATGATAAATACTAGGAGCATAAAGACCACATGAAGAATTGTACTTCATTATTGGTTTAATTAAGTCTCTTGTAAATTTTATTTCAATACTTACTAACTCATTGAGCGAACTGATTCTCGTTACTATTTTCGATTTTTCTATTTAAAGATAATAATACATTAAAGTTTTTTTTACCCTCGATATTTTGAGGGTCTTGTTAAAAGGTCAAAATAGCTAAAAAAAATTCAAACAAGTAAAGGGTCATTAATTATTCGGTTTCGAAAGTAAAGCTTAATAATTCAAACACAGCGATACATTTTTGATGTAATTTTTATTACATTATAAATTTTGGACATTGTCATTAAGTGTGAAACACAATATCATTCCGCCTCGGAAAAATTCGCACCATGCGATTCCTTTGAGGTTACCACTTTTTCGCACATTTCGGGCGGTATCTCGGCCATAACTTGAGAAATGTTGGTTTTTAATGCGTCTAGAGTTCGGCGATTATTCGGGTAAACACGGTCTTTTGCGTAGCCCCATAGAAAAAAATCGAATGGTGTCAAATCGCACGATCTTGGTGGCAAATTGATGTCGCCAAAACGTGCAATTACGCGACCAGGTAACTTCTCACACAATAAAGCCATAATTAGTCGTGCTGTGTGGCTTGTTGCCGTTTCAATCACCACTTTTGTAGCAAGTTTTAATAATTTTAACGCTTTGTTCGATTGCTAAGTGATCTGTGGCGTCTGAATTCACCCATTACACATTAATGGGGTCCACATACTGCGTTCCACAAATTGGGATAAAAAGGCGGAAAACGTATTGGCGAAGGCAGTCTTTGCGTGGTATACTCCCGGTCGACTTCTGAAATCGAACGCAAATTATATTAGACTTTTTGGAATTAAATTAGTTAAGTAAAGTAGTGCAGAAGACTTTTATTTTCTATTCCCTTCTAGCACCACAGATCCATTATCGTAAATGGCAAACATTCAACTAATATTATGACACTTCAAATGACAGCTGAGTTTAACAGGTGTCAAATGGCAGCGCTACCAACTCCAAACCACGAAATGAACCACCCTGCAAATCGGCAGTCCGAACCAAAGCTAATAGTAGATCCTTGCAACTTTGAAGGTTTTTTTTTTGTTGAAATGCCAAAAATTTATAACTACCCTCTTATCGAGGGGTAAGACATTAAAACCGCTTGAGCTGTCTGTAACGAATTCTATTGTCAACTGTCAAGTGTCAACCGGGCTTAGTGCTCGTTTAATGACATATTGTTTACCACACAGCCAGGCACATACATTATACATTGACGCACTCACCCGTCGCTATTATAAAGCAATAAAACAGAATTAAATGGCTTTTATAAAAGTCTTTTAATATACTCACCGTACTCATATTCATTATATCGCAAGCCGATCAATCAATGGTTTTGTAAATCCTCAGATTTTTTTTTGTTACCAAAAATCCAATTAGGTGTCATTTCTACAGATATTCGTACTCGTGCTGGTGTGATTGGTATTATTAGAGTAATCCATCATTTTTATCTTGGTATTTTTAGCAATACTGAGTGCAGATTGTGCCGCTCAAAACCAGTTCGATTTACAAATTGAAGGCAATTCATTATTGCTCATTATGTTTTCAGATGTTTGTGGGCATAGCTGAGCAATAGAATTATTTTAATTGCGCCGCCTACCATTTATTATTCGGCAAAGAAAGCCAACAAATAATAGAGCCCTTTTACGAATAAAGGTCAGACATTTTAAGAACTCATCTTCGTTACGGGGTGGCAAAACTTGTTAATGGACTATACAAAGGCCGGATCGGATCTTTCCAAAAAACTATTCAACATAGAACAAAATGCCTAATTTAATTAATCATTCGATGCAGACATTTGGCGAGGCAGTCGGAAAGTTATTTATCGTACACGTGCAAGAAGTCGTTGTAAGAGTAAAGGTAGGCGAACCAGGAACCAGCGGAACAAGCTAGACTGACGTAGGTTCTTCCAAATTTTCGCAATTCATTAAAGAAAAACATATACTTAGGACTACGTCACTGAGCGTTATGGCCTATTAAAACTATTTTAATCATCTACGGTAGACAGCATTTATGGTTCCAAAGTCTAAAAAAAAATGTTTTACAAATATTATTTGGAAATATTTCTCGATTTTTTTCAAAAAAAATAAAGTTATATAAACATTTTTTATACCCTCCACAGGAAGGTGACGTAGCTGAATGAAATTCGGTGAAAGGACTTCTTTTTATCGGCGTCAGGTTGGTATTGAAAAGGGGCTATGTCGGTCAAGTAGTTCTGGTATTTTGCATGACTTGTATGCAGTGGAGGGTATCAAAGCATCGGCCAGGCCGATGATAACACTTTTACTTGTTTTTATTTAATTTTGTTAAAATCTGTTCATTTCATACAGTTTGATTTAAGTAATGGTAGGTTTCTAAATTACTAAGGTCCATTTGCTCATACGACTCTTAACGATTTAAGTTCTACTTAAATACTTATAGGCTACTTTTTTTAGGGCATAAACTGTAACATAAGAGTTTATGTGACACTTAAATTCGCTATGAGTCGTATCAGCAAACGGTCCTAAATTGGATATTGTTTTATTATAAAACTGCATTTACAACTTCAGGCACGCGGATTTTTGAACGAGTTTGTCCGTAGTAAATGCGCCGTAATAATAAAAAATTTTAGTCTCGACTTTAAATTTACAGAAGCTCACGATTGCGAAATGTGTAGCCACTGTGAACTAGTTAAATTTAAAGTCAAAACTAAAAATGTTTATTGGTAAGGCCAAGTGCTAATAAAGGCGTAGGAATCCATATCCGTAGAGATCATCGATTTACATGCACTCACAAACAGTTTATGATCCTGCTTATCATCGAGATACGATGATCTGAAAAATATTTCTACTATTTCCCACTGGGTGGCTTGTTTTATTTTTAAATGTTTTAAACGTTGCCAGACTTAAAAATGGAACACAAAAAATCAATTGATTTTTTCACATTCGAAAGAACTCCCCGTCCGTATTATGAGTTATTTTTTCTTTCTATAAAGTTATGTCGACACCAGCCAAACACTCGTTTCATATATATTTCTGAAACAATTATTAAACAAAACCAATTTTTATGAAATGTTTAGAAATGTTTTCCGGGTTTGGACCTGGACACAAAAAAAAAATTTATGAAATGTTTCACAATTTCCCAATCGTGATGGGAAATAATTTTTGTTTTACAAGTTTATAAGAAAGTGATTCATTTAATACAATTATTTGGATTAAATCGCGTGATTCTCGACACCAAAATTACAAAACTACAAATAAAAGCATTACTCGCTGCTAATAATCCTGACACATTTTTTTCCCTAGTCCAAAAAAAGATAAAATTGAAATATTCCATAAACATTATAAAAAAATGTCAGAAATCGTTTATAAAAGTTTATGAAATGTGTCCGATTTGCTTCAGAAACATTTCATAAACATTGCTGAAATGTTTCGCTGGTCTGGACACACCTTAATATGCCCAGACAAACGGAAGTGCTAGCAGCAAAATATTGTTGCATATTTGAACAAAAAAAAAACTAAATTTGAACATACAATACTAAATTTGTTTCTAAAAAAAATGGAAAAGAAAAATTATGCAAATTTGATTCAAATGGTAACACCCCCGACATTGCAAGAGAAATATCATGTGCCCTGTGTGACGTTACGTTGAGCAGAATATTTACAATATGGCTGGTGGCAATATGAAGTTTGTGTTATTTGTTTTGTTTTTGAAAGCAACTGTTGCCACAATTCAAAAATTAAACCTTTCAGTGATCCGTCTTGTTTTATTTTCATGATCTGATTCGGATCATTCTGCAATCACTTGAAAATGTCGTCATTTCTGATTTAAAATATTTCAAATGAGAGTGGTAATTAGGTGCAGTAAATTCATACGAAATAAACAAGTAATTGTCGGTTCATTGCTCCCGGAAGCCATTTTGTTTTATAAAAAGCGAAATTTCACAAGGCATCGCTATAAAATGCAGAACACTCACATATCACATAAACGAGATGAGGCTGACCAAAAAACAATTTTTGATTGATTGATATTGGTAATGCTGTCCCTTTCAGTCAGATGTCTATTTATTATAGGGCATTCCTTTAATCTTCCGTGTTATGTGTGGTTGTAAATGCAGCATAAACAAGATCCAGATTAACGTCCAATCGCTTGGGAAAATTTATTTTCTTATTTTTTATTATTATAGCTCCGATTTCCTCTCTGGACTGCCCCACCAGGTCCCTTAGCTCCTGGTCTTGTTTGCCTTTGACAGCCTCAGCCTCCTCCACGTCTTGGCTGAAAGATGAAAAATCGTTTTTACCACAATTATCATTACCTTCCCCAGGCCCCGGTTCGACACTTGGCTCAGGTATTGGAACAGCCGCGAAAGTTGAATCTGTTTCTTTTAATAACCGAAGCTGGTTCTGATGCCGTCTTAGGTACCCTTCCTCAGTTTGGATACCATACATGTTGCTACCCAAAATTTGTACGATGGCTCCCCTAGCCCATTTCCGGGATTTCTTGTACTGGCGCGCTAATACCTTTTGAGTAATTTTATATTTGGGTTGTTGTCTTGAAAAAATCCTTCCACTTTCTGGTCTGAAGCATGACAGTAAGTTCCGGTGTTGACGTCCATGCAAAAGCTCTGCGGGAGACCTCTGCGAGCTCGTATTCGGAGTTGCCCTATACGTCGCGAGAAACACGTTGACTGCTGCTTCTGAGTCCCTTTTATCCACCATAATTTTCTTGAACGATTCTTTGAAAGTTCTCACAAATCTTTCTGCCTGCCCGTTAGAAGCTGGGTGATATGGTGCTGTTCTCCAATGCTGAATGGAGTGATATGTACAAAAATCCTTAAAAAGCTGCGCTGTGAACTGCGTACCGTTGTCTGTCACCACCGTTTTCGGCAGACCTTCGATAGCAAAAATCCTCTGTCTAAAATTTAGAACAAATATTTTAAAAAAGAATCTATGGGCTGGGACCTTTACTGTATCTAAGTATTATTTTTTATTTGTACATTTAGTGGTCTTCACTCCAAAATGGGTTTCACTACAAATCTGAGGACTAACATTTCACAAAACTAGAACATTCATTCGATATTTACCTATATTTAAATAAAATTACTTATATTGCAATACATTGATATAACGACCGAAATCACAGAATATGTAAAGTTCAGAGATGTCCTCCTAAAGGACTTTAAAGGAACTTGCCAATCAGCACCCGTTGATTCCTAATTTTGAAAGGTGAATTGAATCAATCTTTTATACAAAATGCATGACTTTTTTGCGTTAATTTTTTTTAACTCATTTCCTGCCGTCGAAACTTTTTTCTCTGCATTTTCTATTTGCGATTTGACATTTTGCGTTCGTAAATTCTGGCAACAGTGATATTCTGCGGCAACTGACAGATCGTATCGTCGGGCATATTGATGATATTCGATTTTCTTTACCTGTGTATTTTAATTTATTTTAATTACGAGTAAGAGTATTTTTTTGCGACATTTTTAGCGCAACATCTCCATATTCAGCGTCGCATGTGTTGATCGAAGCCAATACTTAATTTGACCTGACTCGTAGTGCTAATACTAGATACTATAGGTATAAGGAAAAAGGGTAAAAACCTAAATTTTGTATGTATCCAAATAAAATGTTAAAGACAGGACAAATGTTACAGTTTCGTCAGTTAATTTACGTAATGAACTCTTACAGCGCCATTAAAAAAGCATCTTAGTCAACCGTTGAAAGGTCGTTTATTTATTCGGTGAGTAAGTATATAGCCCCTCTATATATTTATCATCGTTCATGTGTAAGATATTAAAAAGGTACAATCCTTCTTTTCTTTCCACCTATGTACAATTTTATCAGAAGAATAGAAAATAATTGGTTTTAAATTTCAGGATATTTTCTGTAGAAAAAAGGGGTCAATATTTTCCCTATCAATAAACCGTTATTTGACGTCTAAATGCAAACAACTTTATACATGACCTGCTCCAAATTCCAATAAAAAATCATCCCCATTAGTTATTTATGCTCCCAGCTACTTTTGGAAGACGCGAAGCTAACCGCTTATTATTATTAATTTTAATGGGATCTGCGCCTATTCGTTCGGTAAAACAGTGTTTTATCCTATCTGGTCTGTAGGATAATAACCAATCATGTTTTATAACAGAAGAGGGAATTTATTAGTAAATTAAATTAAATAAATTATTTTTGACAGATTGACAGATACTGGATGACAGATTTCAGACAGCCAATTTACCGGACAGACTACAGCGAATGCAACAATTGTATAATATAAGAAAACAATTATTTATAAACATGTAAATCAAATGATTTACAAAACAAACACGGTCTATATGTATTTTTTTATTTTACTAATAGCGCTGTAAGCTGCTTTCAATTAACGACAACACTACTCACACAAATGCGTTCCACAAATGATCATGTGATCATGCACTCATTGACAACCGATTTTGTGTTCAAGCTTTAGACTTCAAAAGTCTGCTTCAAATAGAAATAAAATAAAAAAAAAACTGTTTGATTTATAAAACTTTGTCAACCAGTTGGTTTTATTCACAGGGATTTCTAATTAACACCCCGCTAAGTGGTCACACGGTATTTCCTTATTAACGACTATTATCTAAGTAAAAAAATCCATAAACCAGCCAACTACGAAAAGAAAAACGTCTTCCCCATCTACAGATCTACTGATCTTTCATGTTACATATATGAGAGGTTATCGAGAAAATAAAACGATTTGCCAAAAATATCACCTATAGCAGGAAGCTATGAATTCTGCAAGAAAATATTTGCCTCTTAATTACTTTGAAATAAAATCGAACACAAATATGTGTACGTCGAAAAAAAATTAGATAAATAAATAAACTATTCGTGTTCCAATCTGTAGTTCGTATAATACTGCTGCACACGCAAATTTTTAGATATAATTCGTTTATTGCCACAGCTCGTGTGGAACTAAATAAATTTTTCATTTATTTCGATGCTTATTTTAATATTGCATTTGGTTTTTGTGAAAGCGCAAACCATTTCATTTGACCATTCATGAAATAGAGTTACGGTCCAGGGAAGACTCTTGTTAGGTCGATTCGTTCCTTTGAAATAAGTTGGTTAGGGACCACGTGTCGTAATAAGAGGTATTTTAAAAAATGTTTGTTGTTTTAACCACAAGTGTTGATGTGATTTTCTTTGGACTTAAACTCTCTCTTACAGAAATGGATATTTAAACTGGTCTTTTGAGCTTGCAACAGGTGTATAATTTATTGATCTGATCGTCCGGGTCTTTTCTCTGACCCGAAATGACAGGAACCTATCTTCGATCCTTTGAAAAGTCTTGTGTTTCGAGCGGCCATTAATTCCTAGCAGGGCTGTTCCCATTTTTTTATTAGCAATTCTGTTACCTTTTCCCTAAACTCGGAAAAAACGCCTTTTTTCTCTAAGTGAAATTGGCACTTGTTTCCATATGAAAAAAATAAAAAACCTAACCGTTCTAATTAACAAGGTTAAAATAAGCGTACAACGTAAAAACATACATACAGTCAAACCCGCTTGAGAGAAAAACCCGCTTATCTGAAACACTTTTTTCATACCCAAGTATTTGTCGACCAATTACCTCGCTTAAGTGAAAAACCCGGATACCTGAAACATGTTTTCAGTTATCTTTTATATTTTTCATCGATAAAAACTCTGTTAAGTGAAAAAAATTTCACTTTCACTTCTTTTTCTCAAAAATGACATTTGAGTTTCTGATTTGTCACAAGCGTTAATTTTCCAGGCCACTCCAAAAGATAAATACAATTTTTTCTAGCTGTAAATTTACGCTTAATGGAATTTTTAAACCCTCTTAAGTGCAGGGCCGGACCAACCATATGTGCAAGATGTGCAGATGCACAGGGCGCCAAATTCTGGGGGCGCATTGTTAGGAAAGAAAAATATATTTTATCTTGCGGGAACAAATACCTACTACCATTTGCATTTTAAACAAAAAGCTTGTTCAAATAAGCCCAAAATAACAACATCCAGCATAGGTGTGCTTAATTATTTCTTGCACATTAACTCACATCACTTACAATGTTGCAACTCAAGGAGAATCTAACTCAAAATATCGCAACGTAAAAAATTCCAATATGCCTATGGAAGTTCATTTCTTACCTACCTAATCTGAAAATATTCCACCCTGTTCGTGTAGGTATATTTCTCTTCACATCCTCTTACATTTTGCAAAAGTTCAAAAATCTCAAAACGAAAAAAGTTTCACCTCGTATGTGCAGGTTTAATTTCTTGCACATTCACTCGCAAAATTTTCATATGAAAAAAATCGAACAAAAAAAATCATTCTTACGGAATCGTATGTGCCTGAATGTGCAGGTTTTTTACTTTGCACATATGGCATGGGATCGATATGAATCGGATGGGATTTCTCATCTACGAAAGAGAAACAAAGAGAGCTACAAAGAGAGCAAGCAGCTTTGGTTGGATTGTACATTGTACTTTGTATTTTATGAAAATATAGCATTCTCTTCCACTGAAAAAAAGCTGCGACCTGCGAGGGATGATTTCTGCCTTCTGCATAATGAATTTCTTTGGCTCTGACTAATGGAATTTTTGTTTTGTTTTTTTTTTTATGCTGTGTGCAAATACGAAAAAAGGGCGCTTTCTGTAAATCTTGCACAGGGCGCTAGTTTAGCTGGAGCCGGCGCTGCTTAAGTGACATTTTGTTTTCACTTATTCGGACACCGCTTAAAAGAAATTTGTAAGCGGGGTTCGTTTTAGTGAAAAACCCGTTTAAGGGACAAAGAACGACTGTGACATTTTGCTGTTTCTTTTAAGCGGGTTTTACTATATTATACAATAATTTCCTTTTCTATTATAAAGGGTTTTTCAACAGGGACGCTACATAAGTAGAGCGACAGGGACAGCAAACGACGCCGAATTTCTTGCCGCTCTTTTGACATTTCTCTTCAGTAAGGTTTGTCATTTCATGATGGAAAGATATACGAGCCAACAACGAGTCGAAATTATTAAAATGTTCAACGTTAAGAGCGCTACGTCCAATTTATGCGGTCGTGATAATCGTCCTAGCAGATCAACAACTGAGCGTCTAGTGGAAAAATTTTAGTCCACAGGCACAGTACAAAACAGAGACAATACTGAGACCACCAACTTCGGCCGATTTCCCGTTACTTAGCCTACAAGATATATTTTTCGGAGTGGTCACGATTTACTGCGCTAGTATTGATACATAGAAATGCGTATTGACAAATGTCACGTAACTTCAAAAGTTCTGAGTCACCAATACACTCCCAAAAAATATGAGCCACTTCCGCTTTGGGCAAAGTGGCTTGCAGCGTTCATAGAATTTTATCCGTTAAATTTGAAATTGTTCGTTACGTGTGAGTAATATTTTTTTTTTAGGAAAAAGTGTACATTTGCTTAAAATATTTACGAAAAATTAAGAATGTAGGTTGGTTGAGGGAAAATGAGCAAATTTTCTTCATTATTTAAGAAAAAATTACACACGAAACCGAAGTTAATTATATCCAAAAGCGGGAAATACACAACCATATTTGTCCCAATATATTTCTAGTATATAAAACATCTCCTTTAGATAGTTTTATTAACCACACAAATCAAATTATTTACCTTGAAAAAATTTATAATTACTAATCAATGGCATTCAGTTATGGTAAAATGTGGTATTCCCGAACTCTTTCACATTTCCCCACGGCTGCCGAAGTTGGCAGCATTTATTTTTGTATTTTTTGTATGTTTTTGCATGTCATTCGGATTCATTCGGATTCCGAATTGATATAACACCGATAGGAATACAAAATGGCGAATTTGAAAAAAAACTGAGGGGGCCAGCGGCAAGAGGATTGTGAGTTGGGGGTCTCAGTATGGTTTGTCTATGGTACAAAATGTTCCCGTGCCAGTGAGACAAAGAAGTGCCCGTAGTGTCGAGCATATTGCTACCGCTGAGGCTTCAGTTGAAGAAAGCCCAAATGTGTCTCTCATACGTCGTTTTCAAGCGTTGGACATCTCTGTGACGGCATTGTGGCGAATTTTGCGAAAAGATCTTGGCCTACATCCTTACAAGACAGAAGCGTCGTATGTTCGTGAATTGGGCTGAGCAACAACTTGAAAATGATTCGGATTTTCATCGAAAAATCATCTTCAGCGATGAGGCTCATTTCTGGCTGAATGGCTTCGTCAATAAACAAAGTATGCGGTATTGGTCAGGCAGCAATCCACACGTACTCCATGAGTCATCATTGCATCCCGAAAAAATTACGGTTTGGTGTGGTTTATGGGCCGCCGGCGTCATTGGGCCATACTTCTTCCGTGATGATCAAGACCGGCACGTTACTGTGAATGGGAATCGCTACCGTTCAATGATAACCAAATATTTTTGGCCCCAATTGGATGATGATGATGATATGGACTTGGAGGACATGTGGTTCCAACAGGACGGCGCCACAATCCACACAGCGAATGTCACAATCAATTTATTGGAAACCAAGTTTGGAGAACGTGTTATCTCACGAAATGATCCTGTCGCTTGGCCGCCTCATACATGTCTTCCCACCCCGCTCAGGGGATATTTGGGAAAATTTACACTTGTCAAATGTTTAAAAATTTGTGTCGTGTATTAATTGGGTAGTACAAGGTGATATGCTGAGAGCCACACAACATCGGATGACTTCTTTTGGACCACCTCGTGATAAACGAGCCCGTATGGCAATCAATTGTGGCGGCGCCCATTTGGCCGAGATCACCAATAAAATTCTAAAGGTTCAAATAAACATAAGCAAAAAACAGAATCCAAGTTTTTAATTTAGAAAAAAAATGAGAACCAAACAATATCGGATGACTTCTTTTGGCCCTGTAGCTGGGTGTTTAAGTGGTTAGTGTGTTGGACTACTAAGCGAAGGGTCCCAGGTTCGAATCCCGAAAAAACCCAAATTTCAACTTAAGGTTTTTTTTCCCATAGCGCCACCTCTCATGAACGTCTGACAAACATCCGAGAGTATAACTGTCATCAAAGAGCTTCTCAATTGGCCGTTTCGACTCGGCATAAAATTGTAGATCCCTCCAGAAAGATGGAAAAGTTACACAAAACGAATGATTGTGGGAAGCTAAGACTAGGGTACCTACGCTAAGTATGTAGCTGCCTTTTCCAACACAAAACTCACTTAAAATGCCAAAACTTACGGGCGAACTTTATCAAAACCTGATCAGCCATCGGCAATGCAAAACTTTAAGGAAGCTACAAATAAATATATAAACGGTTCGAGTAAGAAAGGGTGGAATAAAATTGATTGCAAGTGGGCTATAAATACATCAACTGAGTTTTGAACGCGTTGGTGTTGCAAGCAGTGTCACTTAGCCGTTTAAGAAGGCTATTTCCCAATAAAATTTAAAATTTATCTAACCAAACTTGCGACAGTCGCAAACTTTTTTTTACAACTGTACCTTTGAAATT
The DNA here is from genome assembly GCA_948293265.1 of Cheilosia impressa. Taxonomy (NCBI): domain Eukaryota; kingdom Metazoa; phylum Arthropoda; class Insecta; order Diptera; family Syrphidae; genus Cheilosia; species Cheilosia impressa. The sequence continues at coordinate 49,374,289 of OX411881.1, read as the reverse complement.
CCTTTCCTACAACATTTACTATAAAACGTGCACTACAATTGGTGCCCTCCGTCAACTATTTTAAAGAGAACATGCTCCCAAACCCTTAACTTTGTCTGAAATCTATTCATTGTTCAACTTTTAATATAACTCTGCGCATGGGATTCGAGGGCGACAAGAGAATTAATTGTGTTCGTTTTGATTATTTATGAAAGGATTAAGTGTTGCCCACGTATTTGACTTGGTGTGCATATAGTTTTTCTTCCACGTGTGTATTTAGTTTATAAAGTCTCGCAGATATACGATATGAATAGATGTGAGAAAAATCCAAATAATAAAATAATTTATGAACTTTATCGTTTCAGCGAGCCGATAACAGACCTCAATTGACGTCATATTCGCCTTGTTTGCCAGAGATTACAGACACAAAAAAAAAAATACCTCGTTTTAGGCAATTTGTTCTTATCTTTTAAACCCAATCGATAACCATATATTTCTGCAATAAAATGCGCAAAAAATGTAAGTGCCCATTTAAATGAGGAACCGTGTAACATACCCCAACCCCAACAGCAACCGCAACCCTCAACCCCAACCCCAACCAATTGTGGTTGGCAATTTCGAAACATTTCAAACTTGAACTTTCGTTTTTCGCTCAGCTATTTTCGTATTCGAATTTAGGAAGTACCGACTACCGATACCAAAATACTCGGTCTATTTCTCTTTACCGACATGTTGGTGTCGCTTTCGTACAATAGCTACTGATCGGCGTATATGTTTTCTTTTTAAAATCAACAATTCGCTGTTTGCCTTCGTTCGTTTATCACAGAAAACGCTATTTCAGATCAAAATAAAGTGGTTAGTGCTTATTATTTACTTAGTTTAGAACTTAATTGCAATTGGCAGCTAAAAATAAAGTCGCTAATTTTTGCAGTAAAAGATTGCTGGTTTTATTTGATGAAGGATTTATTATTTAATTACACGCTTTCGTGTTTAGTCGGGCAGAAAATAGAATTATAAACACACGCCGGCAGCTGTTGTATATTTAGTTCTGTATACGAAAATTTTTGTTTTCGTTTCGATTGATTTATATCCTACAGTTGCAATGCGAAAATAAAAATTGGCGCCACTTTTACAGCATAAAACAAAATAGAAAATAAACATACATGAGGAAATGTTTTTGTCGGCGGGTGCAACATTTGGCTGCAAATGCACGGGGAGTTTGAGAGAACTAAAACTGATTCGACGATTTACAAAATTCCCTCATACAATTAGTGAATTTCGCAAAAATTGTCTTAAAAATTCTTGGCGAAAGCGGGAATTTTTTATCTCCAATTGTGTACTTTGTTGTTTTTTAATGTCGAACATTTTTTGGTACTTTTGATAAACGTCGTGGGTAATTCAGTCCGAAAAGTCTGGCAATGCTTGGCGGTTGAATAAATAAACTTATGGTACCTACCTTAGCTTCTCACAAACATTCAGTGTTAATTTTTGGGAGGAATGTAGGGTACCTACAATTTTATGCCGAGTCCGACCGGCTAATTGAGAAGCTCCTCCATGACATTTATACTCTCGGATATTTGTCATTGTCAGACGTTTGAGAGAGGTGGCGCAGTGCAAATAAAAACCTTAAGATGTAATTTGTGTTTTCCGGGAATGGAACCTGAGACCCCTAGCTCATTAGTCCACCACAATAGCCACTGAGCTCACAACTATAGACCTGAAGAAGACCCCCAGCCAGAATTCCAGTTCGATACTCACCACCTTTTTATCGAGATTAATGCCGCAAACGACAGCAAACGATGTCTAGTACCGGCATTCCTGTTAAGCTCGTTTTACAGACTCTACTTAGGTCAAAGACAATCTTGCTTCGATGTTTAAGGTAAAAAAACGATTAAAACATCCAAAAGGCACATTTTTCCAAAGGTTAGTGCAGTAGTTTTAAACCCAACTGAATTCACTGATGATATTGACATCGTTGCTATAGAACACAGGAAACTGGTGAGTGTGCAAAAATTGGACGTAGGTAAAAACGGAGGCAAGACCATGTAAATATATACTGATACCACATGTGCAAGTAGGACAGAACGTCAGAAGAGATCATAAAGGGTTTTCCAATGAGAGGTGTTATTGTGATTCAGCCGCTATTTCGGTAGCTGTCACTTTTGAAGCTTTTATTCTTTGACATTTGACAAGTAGAAACTACGCCATTACTAAAAGTGGAACGATACTCGCTTCAACAACGCATTCAAATTATTAAAATTCACTACAAAAATGGTGAAAATCTTGCGGTCACAGTTCGCAAAACTGAAGCATTTTTTGGTCGTCGTGAAGCACCTTGTCGGACCGCAATACAGAAATTGGTGGAAAAATTCGAGCTGTTGGGACTAGTTAGTGATGTGAAGAATGAAACCCGTGCACGTCGCTCAAGAACAACGGAGAATATTGCTGCTGTAGCCCAAAGTGTTGAAGAAAACCCTGGTTTGTCCATTCATCGTCGTTCTTTGGAATTGGGCATTCCACAAACGTCATTGCACCGTATTTTGCATAAAGACTTGGGACTTAAGGCTTATAAAGTTCAGTTAACACAAGAACTCAAGCTGGCCGATCATCAACAACGATCAACCATTGATATTTTACGGGAAAAGTTTCCTTATCGTGTCATCTCTCGAAGAGGTGATCACAATTGGCCACCGAGATCTTGTGATTTAACACCTTGCGACTTCTTCCTTTGGGGCCACGTGAAAGATAAGGTCTGCGCCAACAGCCCAGCGTCGATTCAAGACCTCAGAGATAAAATTCGTAAGGCTTTCGAGGCCATAGGGCAGGCACTTTGGTTATGGAAAATTTCATGAAAAGGATATGGTCCTGTATGCGAGCGCGTGGTGGCCATTTGGCTGATGTTGTTTTTGAAGTGATAACTTCTTTAGGCGCGTTGGGGCACTTTTGATATGGGATAAAACCATTGAACTCGCGACACCAATGTTGTGTAACCAATGTTGCCGACACCAGTGTTCGTGAAGACTCTTGAGGCGCGTTGGGCCATTGTATATAAACATTAGAGAGAATTTACCTACAAGTGTGTGTGTGATACCAGTGTTCGCGTTGCCATTTGCCAACCACTTTTGACGACTCAGTATCTCAGTATGTATGTTAATGTGGGGAAGTGTGTTAGCCTTTGCCATGCTAAAGAAATTTCAGACAGAATTTTATTTCTAAAATTTGCGGGGCAATCGGGTGTGCGTTTCATAAGATTCACTGGTATTCATTTTAAAGAATACCAATTAATTGCATGCTTTGTAAATTTACGTTTTAAGCAATAGATTGCAATTTTTGTGTTTAAAATAGTCCATCCATCCATCCATCCACTCTATTATTATTTCTGTTTCTGTAGTATTTAGTATATTTACCTCTTGCTGTTCACACACTCAACCAATCTTACTACATAAAATTTCAACTACGCAGTTGTGTACAAGCTATGATTTTTCATAATATATCTTTCTTTCATTCATAATCATAATCATAATGCCCGTAGCGCCGTAGCCGTAGCACAAAAGCCGCCACGAAAGAGAGTCAACGGCCGAAGAGAGCATAAACTAAGTATGAAATAGACTGACAGCTTTACTACGTCTCACCGATTCCCCCCGCAAATTTTTTCAATATAAGCCCCTCCTTCCCGCTCGCAATTTTACTGTCTGTGAATACGTGTGAATTCAGCAGTGTTCCTACATCGTTGTATCTCTACCTTTTTGAGGGAATTTAATATTTTCGAAAAACTTTTTGTTGACCATGAATATAAACGCACTAAATGCACATAAAAAGAAAATTTGCCTATAGCAACAATTTCTAGTACCAAAAAATAATCATTAAAGTGTTAGCAAACTGCGATTTTTATACTGAAGATTAATTAAGTGTGATTTTTTTCCGAACAATACAAATTTTACTTTTATTTAATTTAAATTTAGTGAAAAAGGAAAATGAACACACTTCGTGGAAAAAATAAAGAGAGACGTCTAAGAACACTGACTGATAGTTTGTGTGTTTGGTGATTTCTGCCTGCTGATGGATGCGTTCTGAGAGTTTAAATTCGTTGTTTTATTTCACAACGAATACATGTTCTACAAATTGCATAATAACGAATGTAATCAATATAAATAATAATAAAGGAAAAAATTCATTCGCTCAAATAAAATGTTTTTGTTCCTATAATTATTATTGAGTCTGTTTTCGTTTGTTGTTTTTGGCGAAAAATTACTTTTAAATTTAATAGTTAGTTTATGGAAGAGAGTTACAGTCATAGGAATCTAAGAAGGAATTTTCAAAACTTTGTGGGGAAATCGGATAGTAAGAAGCGCTGTTATGTTATTTCAAAACAGTTTTGTTGACAGTTGTCCTAATATTGAAAATTTTAGACCCGATTGATATAAATATTTTTATGAGTTACTCGAAGTACTAATTCTACGCAGATGAAGTCGCGGGTATTAGCTAGTATGCTTTATTTTTCATGTATACAATAGCGCATTAAACGAAAATGAAAATTGTAGGTAGTATAGTTTTTGTAGTATAGTAGTTTATAATAATGAACTAGAAAACACTTCATTTAAAAGTATTTCCTGCACAACAAAATATTGCCTGACGATTCAAAAAATACACGTATAGTTGTTCAAGTTTTCACTTCTGTCGGCACTCCCGGAGTGCACTGTTTTTTTTTCATTATTAACGGCATACCTTCCTCTTTATTATGAAATAAACATCCGATCATTTATCTCAAAAAATTTAATTTTTCTTTGAATACCAAAATAACACCTCTTATTGGAAAAACCTTTACAACAAATAAAAAGCTTTTTATAGTAACCAAAGAAAATTACAAAGCCGAACCCCCTGAATAACGCATTCAAACTTCTGATATTCATACAAACACAAACACCCATCATGCGTGTATGGAATTAGAACATAACGTGAAAATCATCCGCATTTTCAAACTACCTATGTATAATCCCACACTTGACGTCCATTGCGATTGCGGCTGTACACATTTTTCCATTCCACAATGCACAAGACAGATTGAATACAGCTGATAAGATTTTATCTCGAGTTAAAAATAGAAAAACAAAAAAACGATAAAGAGACAGAAATACACACTACACCCCACCGCGTCAGAATTGAGCTTGTGATGCCCGCTATCATGGCACTTTTTCACTCAGTTTTATAACTCGGCGAATTATCATTACCATAAACTCGGTAAATACATGTGCGTATGGCTGAAGCATTTTTTGTTTCTGTTAAAATGAATGGCACATGTTGGAAATTAAAGACCATTACAATTTTGCACTAATAGAGCGGGAGTGCTTTTTTTTTAGTGGCGGTGGCGGCGTCGTTTTTCGCATTCTACTTGAGCTGGTAATTACCGGACGATCATCGGTCTTGCTCTTGGTCACATGATGAATTAAGTCAGAATGGAAAATTTAATCCTGCACGTAGAAGGGAAATTTTGGAAGAATACGACGGAACGAACACAGACAAATGAGCGAACAAATTCGGCTGCATTTGTTTTGTGGCAATAAATTTATAGGTGGGTACAAACGCAAGTAGTATTGCCTAAATGATTGCCCTATAGGTAGTGTGCTATGTCCCAATGGTAAACGGCAGATTATGTCCTCAATAGCGCTTGGCCGGGGCCATTGTGTTTGACGACACTGGCCTGGAGAGTTCTCTAGAGTATGTCGGGCCAAGCCCATCTTTCTATTGTTTTAACATTCGATTAAGTCGGATGAATTATTTACATTCTATTTTGCAAATATGCCAAACAAAAGAAAAACTTTAATATCATTGCCATGGCAGGGAGGGTGGCTCTTAGCTCATGGAAATATACGAGGGAAAGTACCCAACCTACACAAGTACTAATGCCCTTGCGATGAGAACTTCAAACAGTAGGTTTTCCGTTTCCGTCTGATTAAAGGAATGGGGTTGATGCAGGCGGTTGAAGAAGTTTTCAAAGCAAACTATTAGATAGGTTAGCTTTGATGGAATCGTATAGAAGGATACTTTCGTACCGACCGGCGGCGGTGGAAACCGAAATATTGCAGTGAAAATCAGTTGCAGTTGTGCAATGCACAGTTTGTTCCGAGTAATATCTTAGGTTTGATATTTGTTTCTGTACGATAGGAAATCAATTGGCAAACACTTTACTTGAGAACAGAAATCGGGGTTCCTACAGTCTGAATTTAAAAATATGCAAACTGTCGGTACAAATTATATAAAATAGGTTAGAACCAATCTTGCTGAATTATTTACTTGCGATTGATCAAAGAGTGGAGGTCAAACATAATAAGGGTGTTTCAAAATTCACGCAAATTTAATTCGCCATTTGTGCGGTAAGTTCAACAGAGAAAAAAATTGAGAGGAACAAAAATTGCACATTTATTACTTAAGCTAAGATTAGACTGTATGCCAATAATGCATATGAATGGCAACAGGCAAATGACCAGATTAGCTGTCAAATGACCAAAATTACCAATATGATCATATGTGCCTTGATGGTCATTTAAGGCATTTGTTATTTATTATCAAATATTGTAGTGGGGTAATGCTGTAAAGAAAAACAAAGCAAAAAGTTGAACTCGGAACAGCGATGACAACAAAATAATTTTTGTTCCATCAAAAGTGCCAGCAATGCCATAACGAAATTTCAACAAAGTGCATATGGGCATATAGTGCCTTATGCTGGCATTCGTGCTTATTGTCCGATTACACTATACGCTATTTGGGCATTCTTATCTGTCAAAATCAGCCTGGTCATATGTGGCATTTAGCCCATTAGAGTATATGAGATATGCCCATTACATTGTATATGACCATATTTTGACAGGAGAACTGTCTGAACTGAGAAGTTAAAATAATGGGAATTGTGCGCTTTTTAACAATATCTAAACAAAACACTACCCTGGTCATTATAAATCGGCTTTATTGTACTAAAAGTTTCTTTGGCGTTTGAACCAAAAAGATAGCCCATCTATGAAAGGATGGGCTTCGCGAAGCATTCTATCCGCTGTAAGACAGCTCCTGTGCTGTTCTGGAACATAATTTCTCGCAGAAGTATATGAAAACGACATTTCACTAGCAGTCCATATTTAGTATGTCTACGGACAAAAGAGTAACAAAAACCATTTGACAGTTTGAGTTGGGTCAAACACGCACTTGTATTTAAAATCAACCAACGTTCAGTTGAAAACTACCAACTAATGCAGTTAATATAGCTCCTACAGAGTTAGTGGATTGAAAATAACCGAGACAACTTGTTTAAGGAAACTCGGTTAAAAATAAACGATTCATCAATTTCTCAATTTCAAATGTCTTCGGTCGTAAAAAATAAAATAAAACTGTTTGGTTGATATTTACCTAAAATATTGTTTTTTTTGACAGTGTACATTTAACCTTTTTATCTCGGTATTGTTTATAACATCGAGTACTCGTTATTTTCAGCAGAGTTAATTGCAACCCATTCTTTTTTTAGCCAAGCAAAAATTGCACCCGGTTGGGATCAATTTTTGAGCGGAATAAAAATGGGATGCGGATTTTTCGACCCAAGTTATCCTAAACGATAAGTCTCATTTTATGTTCAGCATTTTCGGTTAAAGAAAAAGCGCTGTAGTCCTGCAGATTATTGTTCGCAATACCGCTTTTGTTAATTTAACTGCAGCTGCAGCGTAAAAGGTGATAACGAGGCAAAATAGCAGAACTTTGACTCAAAAGTGACTGGTAACAACTCCACCAAGCAGGTACTCCCGGAACTCATCAGCAAAAAGTGCAAAGAGAATAGGACTGAGAACGCAGTCTTGCGGATCACCAATATCTGTAACACACAAGTAAGACATCTTATTTCCATTTCCACCGACTGAGGTATTACAAATCATTTTCCATTAAATTTTAGGGAACTCTGCTGAAAAGCCTATTAAACTTAATTTTTAAATAATTTTTAAAAAAGGGAGTTTATGTTAACATTGTCCAAGGCCGTTTTAAATTCGAAAAAAAGACATTCCTAATTTTTGGCTATTACCTATATAAGCCAAGATTTTGTCAACCGTTTGGCGTTCAGCGACGAAAGTGAAAGAAATGTGAGGAGCTTCCTAGAGAAGAGGGTAAATTCAATTCAAAACGATTCTTTGCTATTTAGCGCCGAAAGCAGTTTATAGACCTTGGGCGTTGGTTGTTGGCTAATTAAATGTGTCTCAATCTAAGTGAAATTAAAAATAGAAGCATCTTTTCGGAGTCACTGTCAATTTGCGAATAACACGGCAGAACGAGTGGTAAGTGTAACCTAAGTGGAGTATTTTTAAAGTTTAGTTCTATATTTATACCATATATTTTTTTGTTTAAGCAATATGCTCTTTCAATATTCACCACTTCAGGTAGAGGTCAACCTTCGAAATGCTAGATTTCCCACCTTTACCTTGTTCATAGCTACTTTTCTATATAGCACGAGGTTGATAATTTCGACAATTGCTTCCACATATGGAGTTTGATGCCATAACATTTACTTTACCCATTTGACACCTTCATGTGGTAGACAATTATAAACTCGAAAACAGGACAAGCACAAATTTTGAAGGGCACTTCCCACAGCTAAATAATATCAAAAGGTTGCAACAATAATTTAAGTCCAGACTTAATACCTATCTGGCAGCACTGTTGGAGTGATTTATAAAACCCTACAAATGTCCATGTTATAGAGGTTAGAGTAATAGCAACACCGCTTACGTCTGCCATAATTATCAGTTTAGATTTTTGAAAAGGCATAAAACAGGAATTTTAAATCGACACTCACTCACCACCTAATTCAAAACAACGTTAAGGCTGCTTTTCAGAGGGTAAATAAAAAATCGATCTGAATGTAGTCTTTTCAGAACTAGGACTTCCTGCAAAACTCATTTGGCCGAGGCATAGATTGCCACACTTAAAAAACATTAGAGAAGCACTTGTACCAGAGGATATTTCTTGCGATATACGAGGGCAGTCGCATAAGTAGGCGTGGCAAACGAAATCAAGGTCCGTATTTACTCATTTTTGTGCTTTATTTAGTTCTAATTTAAAGTTGTGACTTGAGCCAACTCGGATTTAAATACAAGTCCATCAAAATGTGCAACCATTGACTGTCCCTATAAATAGTCCCTCCAATGTGTGTGCAATTTTAATCTGTTAAACGCTTTCTAAAAATACTCTCGATTGGGTGAGAGAAAAAAAAAATAATAATCAATTAGGCGCCCCAAAAATTCAACCAAAGCCGACGTCATTCCGATAAGCGACATCAATGCCAAAGTATAAATGAACCACTTAAAAAAAGTATTATCAAGATTGTTGGCACCTTGTCGTAGACTGATAGGTACAATGATTAAGCACACAAATTTTCACAAAGGTCCTTTGAAAGTTAAGCGCCAGGCTGAGGAGGTTGGCTAGGATTGATGATTTCATCAATTTGTTTAACAATTGGTTTGAAAAAGGATGAATTCGGTAAATGAAGGATTTTACAAATAGCCATTGGATTTGTAAAAACTCAGTCTATGTTACTCGAATTCGCTTTTTGATTATAGAAGGCATTTCTGCTCCTAATGGCCTGTCAAAAATAACATATCCCATCGTCCAAATGCAACCAAAAGAAGATGGAAACAAACAAAAGAAATCACTCGACGGAGTTGAAATGAACTCATTGATGACAGCTCATGGAAATCTTCTGTCTAAGCTAGGAATGTTTGAGGTGCAACTGTTGCCAAGTTCACTGAGATTGTTGAGAAAGCACATAATTTTCCAAAAAAAATTGCTCTGGGACATTTGCCTTAAGAGCAGTATCCGGCAGAGTCCGGTATTGAGTGTTAGGTCGTTGGCGTAGGTATCTTAAATTAATCTATATCTAAAACAGCTCAGCTGTAGCTTTGCTTTGCATACTGTGCAAGCTTCTGTGGTTTGCTCAATATGTCCAGAGTGCCCAAGTAGAAATTGGTGACTATTATGCAAATTTTATTCGAATTATAGTCACCACACAGTAGGTCTATTCGAGAACTTTCCCTAGTCAAACACTACAAATCTGTCAAACTTAAAAAAATTGAGCAAAACTCCCTTAGAGAGATGAACATATATATGCAAAAGTACGTGGATTAACTTCGAGCTACTTTGAGCCACTTTCATCTTTGACATCTAATCCATATCAGAAATAAATATATAACTTACCTTTTTGCAATATATGAAACGATCTGGGAGAACATTCTACCACCACCGGCATTTTTTTATTTTTAGAGATTTTTTTATTCTGTGCAATTGCTCAATTGATTTTTAAGACGGATTTTGAGTTTGTTTCTTGGTAACTTTGCGCATTTGACATATTTATCAGCACTTGCCGGTTGAAATTCTCTTCTACACAGGGTGGTGTAGCAAAAACAAGCTTATTATAGTAGGGGAAAATAAATGAAAGCGAAACAATAAAAAAAGTGTGCAAAGTATATTGGTGTAAAAATTTATAAAAGCTAGAGTATAGCTTTTCTTAAATTTCCACTATTTTTACACCAAAATTCGACTATTCACATTACAGCAAATATTATTAATATTTTTTAAATACAAACATAAATATGTTGCTGAAGTAATTTTAGAAATGGCTGAAACTTTCTACATCCATTTTCCTTTGGCTAGAAAATATTGCCAAATGTACTACTAAGGTTATATTTATTGAGTTGTACCTTCGTATAACATTTTAAAATTTGTAAAATCCATTTCTTATTACCTACATATTTGAACCAAACTTTTGTTGAATGTTCTTTTACTTGAAAAGTAAAAAATCAGTAGAATGAATCCTTTAATAAATTACGAACTTCTGATATTTTATATGCACCCTGTGCCCCTACCCAGGGTTGCCGTTTAGTGATTTCGTCGAGGAGTATACAAGAAGTTTTTTGGGGAGTACAGAACAAAAATTAAGAACTTATTTTTTTGTAACAGGTTTGGACGGATTGATGTTGCCAGACCGTGGCGGCCATATTGTTTTGGTGGCATCAGTCTAATCTGGTGTTTATTTTTCAATCGGTAATGCCAAACCATAACCATAGCAAGTTACTCATATTATAGTTATATTCACTTTATGACAGTGGTGGTGACCCTAAGTCGACTCTTCAACGTTTGATGGCCAAATTCGAGAGAAACGGTTCGATAAAAAATCAGCCAAACATTAGATTAACCGGATCCGTCGCATCGTGAGAAGCTGCGGCAAGTTTGTTAACAAAATCGAGCACTAAAAATCTTAATAAAACATCAATAACCTTAAATTTGTTTTCCAATTTACTACCTATAGAGAAAGTAAAGACAATTGAAAATAGGTAAATCCTAAACTAACCAGTCGGGTAAAAACAGGAGTACATTTTGTCTTTGGGGAGTACGGGAGTACGGCGGATGAAAAAGGAGTACAATACTCCAATGTAGGTAGTAATGGGTTTTCCAATAAGAGGTGTTATTTTGGTATTCAAAGAAAAATGCCATTTTTTGAGATAAATGATCGGATGTTTTCTTCATAATAAAGAGGAAGGTATGCCGTTAATAATGAAAAACAACATTAGCCAAACGGCTACCACGAGCACGCATACAGGACCATATTATTTTTATAATAGCATCACGAATTTTATCTCTGAAGTCTTGAATCGACGTTGGGCTGTTGGCGTAGACCTTATCCCTCACTTGGCTCCAAAGGAAGAAGTCGCAAGGTGTTAAATCACAAGATCGCGGTGGCCAATTGTGATCACCTCTTCGAGAGATAACACGGTCCGGAAACTTTTCCCGTAAAAGATCAATGGTTTCGTGTGACTGCAAGATTTTCACCATTTTTGTAGTGAATTTTAATATTTTCAGTGCGTTGTTGAAGCGCGTATCGTTCCATTTTTAGTAATGGCTTAGTTTCTACTTGTCAAATGTCAAAGAATAAAAGCTTCAAAAGTGACAGCTACCGAAAAAGCGGGTCATTCACAATAACTCCTCTTATTGGAAAACCATTTACTTTCGGCGGCGCTGCCCCTAAAGAAAGGCACATGGCGGTTTTACTGGACCCATTATCAGCAAAACAGTTCATTTTTGAATTATTAAAATTAAAATTCAAAAAAAAATGCAATGCAGCCAATGCGATGATTTTCAAAGTCTGTAGGAAAATAAAAATACCTTGGAAGTAAAATTGAATAATTAGAAATACTCAATATTTCTTGAGCGTGTGAGTTTTTGCCACTACAACTTGTTGAATTGCCAACACAAGAAAAAAGAAAAACTACAACTTGTTGATAATATTCAACATCATACACTTGAGGTTCCATCATTTAATTCTGTGCGTATTCTGACATAAACCGATGACATTGAGATGGTCAAAAGAACTAGGTTAGCTGTTACTGCTCAATCCATATATGGCTTCATTCGGTTAGTCATGATTCCCTTAAGCAATTTGCTTACATTGTCAATTGAACAAGTAAACTTGCTGAGTTAAATTTCCGTCGCATTTAAAAATTTTCAAGCAATGCTCACTACCAATAAATTAAGTCTTATTGCACATTAATTTATTATAAACACTAAACAACCCAGTTTGATGCAAGCATTTCCAATTGAAAACACAGACTCGCACCTAGAATCACTCATTGGGTTCTCATTGACAATGAAATTAGAATTCAACTCAATTTTAGACGTAACCGAAATTCTGAATGTAAACAAAGTTAAAAATAACTTTTTTTCCACATCCGACTTTGCAGCTTCGGAATTTTTCCAAGTGCTAATTTTCCACCTAATTTTCTGCTTAACTTGTGTTTATAATAAAAACACTCGACTCGGGCTATTTGGTTTATTTGTCTTTGATTTTGTTGTTGATAAAACCAAAATATTTCTGCCATGGAAACATGTGAGATTTATCACTTTATTGCCAGGGAGGAGATTGATAGAGCTCGACAGAGGTATACGGAAATAACACGGTTGCAGTGAGCGTTCGGTTTTTTTTTATCTGCGTTTATTTTTTGCAGTGAAGCACAGAGGAAGAAGCATTAAATTGCGTAGATGCGACAGAACAAGGTTGGCTCTCTTCTCACGTGGAACAATTTGAAAATTGCAAATCACAAAGTAAGTACTTTTATACTGAAACAAGCAAACGTGATAATGTCCAATGTGCGGAAGCAATGAAGGTGCATTCAATGGTAATGTTTGTTTTAAGGGAAACCAAAGCGGTTGGAAAATAAGTATAGTACGTAGAATGGAAGAGTCTGAAAATATTAAGCAAGGCAGGCAATTTGCGTTTATTGCCCTTGTAAATAGATGGAAGCGATGTCTTTGTTTTTGACATTTATGTTGTAGGATACCTTCCCCAGAAGCGTTGAGTGCGTGTCCTGACAAACTTAAATTTAAAATGCAGTTTGTCAGAGAACGAAGAAAGACAACGTATTTAAAACCATCTTTCGTTTCTACAAGGTGGCGCAAAAGTAATCCTCCTATCAGAAAATGCTATAAATTTTGCGATTGGCCCCTAATGTCAGTTCTGTTTTGACATTTGTGTAGTAAACACATGCGAAATACACGTTAATAAACAATGTTACGCTACACTGCTCCAGAACGCGGAATATTTGTGACTATTTATTTGAGCAATAATCGGTCGGTGACTTTGGCACAACGTGAATTTCGTCGCAGATTTCCTAGCCGTTCAACGCCTACTGGTGAAACACTGCGACGTTTAGCCGCTCGCCTCGAAGCAGTGCCGGCTCCAGCCAAACTAGCGCCCTGTGCAAGATTTACAGAAAGCGCCCTTTTTCATATTTGCACACATGCATACAAAAAAATTAAACAAAACAAAAATTCCATTAGTCAGAGCCAAAGAAATTCCTTATGCAGAAGGCAGAACCGCCTGTGTAAGAACGATTCCACTATGCGTTCATCCCTTGCAGGTCGCAACTTTAATTTTTTCAGTGGAAGAGAATACTATATTTTCATGAAATACAAAATACAATCCAAAGCTACTTGCTCTTTGTAGCTGTAAGAGAAATTTCTCTTTCGTAGATGAGAAATCCCATCCGATCCCATATGTGCAAAGTAAAAAACCTGCACATACGAGGTGAAACTTTTTTGTTTTGAGATTTTTGAACTAGACTCTTTTGCAAAATGTAAGAGGATGTGAAAGAAATATACCTATACGAACAGGGTGGAATATTTTCAGATTAGGTAGGTAAGAAATTAATTGCATAGGCCTAGTGGGATATTTTATTTTGCTATATTTTCAGTTAGATTCTCCTTGAAGTTGCAGCATTGTAAGGGATGTGAGTTAATGTGCAAGAAATAATTCAGCACACTTGTGATGGATGTTGTTATTTTGGGCTTATTTGAACTAGCTTTTTGTTTAAAATGCAAATGGTATTTGCAAATAGTATTTGTTCGAGCAAGATTAAATTAATTTTTCTTTCCTAACAATGCGCCCCCTGAATTTGGCGCCCTGTGCATTTGCACATCTTGCACATATGGTTGGTCCGTCCCTGCCTCGAAGAGACTGTCACAACACGATATGCTGCCAGGCAGAGAATATTGCTAAGAATATTGCTGCTGTAGCCGAAGATGTCATGGAAGCGCCGTCGACATCGACGAGGCGACGTGCCACGCAAATGGGTATCAGTCGACGGTCTTTACAGCGAATTTTGGTACAAGATTTGAAGATGTTTTCGAACAAAGTCCAGACGGTGCATCAGCTGTTAGCTGCTGACCGCCAATCGCGTCTAACATACGCTCAAGCCATCCTTAATCACCACCAAGAGGAAGATGATTTTTCATCAAAAATAATCATGAGTGATGAGGCCCATTTCCATCTTTAGCGGGTACGTAAATAAGCAAAATTTACGCTGCTGGGGCACTGAAAATCCGCGTGTAACCCACGAAGAGCCATTACACCCGCTCAAAGTCACTGTATGGTGTGCTGTTTTCGCTGGAGGAGTCATCGGACCTTTTTTCTTCGAAGACGTCGCGGGCCAAACGGTTACTGTGAATGGTGAGCGCTACAGAGCAATGATCAACGAGTTCTTTTTGCCGCAACTTGATGAATTGGGATTGGAAAACATGTGGTTCCAACAGGACGGTGCAACGGCACACACTGCACGTGCCACAACCGATATGCTGAAGGATGCATTTCCCGGGCGCCTAATCTCCAGTTTTGGCGATTTGCACTGGCCAGCAAGATCGCCTGATTTGACCGCTCCAGACTTCTTTTTGTGGGGCTTTTTGAAGTCGCGGGTTTATTTCAACAAGCCTCAGACTCTTGCAGCTCTTAAAGACAATATCCGTCAAGAATGTGAGGACCTATCGCCGGAAGTTTTGGCCAAAGTGATGGAAAATGCCATAAAAAGGGCTCAAATGACAATCAACCATTTACATGACATCATATTCTCGACTTGATGTAAAAAAAATTAAAAGACCAAACAAAAATAATCCACAAGAAGAATCAAAGTTTTTCATTTTTTTTTTAAATTACAGCCAAAAAACATCGGAAGGTTATTTTTGCGCCACCTTGTACTTTAATTGCTTCGAAGTGCTATTCGTTGTAAAAGACAACTTGAACGTACTCACATTCACTCGCTTTTTCGCTTTTTTAATGCCTAATAATTGCTCCCTCAACTTTATTTTTATGGTATAAAAACCACCGAAAGATGTAAATGTATGGGATAAAGCACACTACTGAAGATCCCCTTTAAGTCCACAGAAAGTAACAAGAAAGTTGTGCAGTGTTTTTTAGTAGTAAGGAGGTCCTCGGTTCTCTCTTTTTAACTAACTCCAAATTTTAATTCAACTTGTAGGTAATCGAATAAAGATTTGAAGAAGTTTAGGGAAATACCACACAGTGCTTGTTTGATGGCCTCAATCGGCTGGTCTTCGAATTGTTTGTTAGCTTTCATACACAGCCATCGCTAAATATTTTTATTTTTAATACTGTCTGCGGAAAAAGGGGTTCTTCGTTCTTCATGAAGTAATAACGTACCCACTTTTATATCCTTATCAACTTTTGCTTCAACAAACCACTTGCTTTTCCAGTTTTATTGTTTTCTTTTTTACGGTTGTCCGCTTTGTAAGGGTTGATTATCGTCATTTCCGTATTTAATTGTAAAAGCTATAAGTGGAGCCACAATCTTGAAGAAGCCTGTCAAAGTAGAAAAAAAATTCTTACCGTTTACGCACTCCTAAAAATTAAATGCCTCTATTGACTTGACCCAATTTTGAACGTAGAATAGTTTTCCAGTGTATTGAAGAACTAATAACAAATTTTAGACTCGACTTTAAATTTACGGAAGCTCACAATTGCCAAATTTGTATGGAAAATATTGCCACTGTAAACTACTAAATTTAGAGTCGGAACTAAAAATGTTTATTGGTAAGGCCCAAAGTGGTTAAATTTTTTGTTGGGTATGGTGTAGGACCGTAAGAAGCAGTGGCGCACGATTTTTGAAGCCAATATATAATAAATTTATGGAGTTAAACCCTATTCACATCGAGCCGAAAACCGCGTTTTCACTAAAACACTCGAAAACTTCATCGAGAACAGAAGTTTTCCCATACATATTTCAGTTTTCAAAATGTGTTGTTAAAGTCTTTTTCGTTGATGTTGGATTGTTGAAACAAGCACACCTTTAGCAATCTTCAGCAAAATTTAGCTGACGAGAACAAAAGTCACAACTCACAACTTAAAATCATTTTCCACACACCGACACCTAGATATTATTTTTAAGCGAAGGTTTGACTACACCATCCGCAGCAAATGGAAGATTGATTAATTGGAGCTATGAAGTACAATTTTTCCAACAGTCTTTACCCTTTCGATCCGAATGTGTACAGAGACCAAAAACTTGTTTCTTAGGTTGCCCCTATTCAGAAAATTGAGTTAAAAAAATTTTGTGATGACTAGTGCTCATTGTGGCCGAAGTAGAAGAGTAGGTTAGTTGACCACAATTGGAGGGCTCACAGCTGAACCGAACCAAGTCCTGAAATATAAAAAATGTAAAAACAAGTGCGAAATTCTCCGCAAAGTTTAACCCTATACAGTTCTGTAGCGGACTAAGTCAAAAAGTGTTTCGTTCCTAGGGTAACGGTAAGAAACCCAAGTCAATGGCTCTCATTGTGCTCTCATTTTAATGGTAGTTCATTTACTAAACCTCAAATGTCTTCGGATTGTCTTTTTCTGACTTGGTTCGCTTCAGCTCTCAGCCCTCCAATTGTAGGTCCCATTCGGCCTAAAAACCAAAACTCTTACAAAACGAGTGCTTGTACGAAGATACGCCTTTTGGACCTATGCGTGCCTGTTGCGCCAACTATTTATTTATTTTATGATAACATAACGTGTTTGTAGTTTATTTATCTATGATGACTTGAAAAGAAATCAAAAAATAAAAAAAGAGCTTTAAGGGAAAAAGTGTTTCACTTTCATGAACCGATCTATTTTCTATTCCCAAGAGAAAACTTCAAAACGCATGTATTCCAAAACTTTCATTTTCAAAATAACTCTATTCCAAAATTTATTGCTAAATATTTCAAAGACCTTTTGAGGTTTCACAATAAATCGCATTTAGTAAAGTTTGAAAAGAAATAAAAATGAAAAAGTTCTCACTATTTTGAAGGCAGCGGCTTTGGAAACGTTTTTTTTTTTCGAATATCTCAAAACTAGTAAAAGTGGAACACGTTGCTTTGATTCTAATATGAATGAAGCATTATATTCAACTAAAAGCCAAAATGCGACTTAGGTTAGGTTCGCAAAGTCGCAAAAATGGTTACAAAATTTATTGTTTATTTGGAGTGACAACGGTTTATCGGAGACGACTTCATCGTCAGTCAAATAGATCACTTACAAAAAACATCTGCTGGTAAGTTTCTCTCATCAACATCGTTAATGAAAGGGGCGAACATTAGCGGACTGAATATGCAACCTTGTGGAACACCAGTTTTTTTAAAAAACACATTTGTGAATGAATAATGATGCAAGTTTTAAAATGGACACTTTTTTAGTTGCTTAAGGCTTTTGTGTGAGAAAGTGAGATGCAATCAGTTAAAATTTGGATTTTAGAAAGCTTTTTTAAGAGTCCCTCATATGAAGGTGGCCATTTTTCAATCACATGAAAGAGGAAATTTTTTTTAAGTACAAATAATTATGCAGTCAAAAATGGTGACAGCACATTTTAACTTTCAAAGTTTGTAGGTTTTTGTAGGTTTGATAAAGGGAATTGACTTGGTCTTTGAAAATCAATACAAGATTACCATCTAACTCCAGCCTTGTAAGACTTGAGAAGGTAGTTACTCGCAGTTTCGCATATTTCTTATGGTACGAAGGTGGTCTTTGAGACGACATTCTAGAAAAGAGGACAATGTATTGTTTTTTTTTAGTAAAAAATCATACAGGACATAATAGGGAAAAAGAGGACGGATATACTCATATGGAGTAATTTTTTAGATTTTTGAGCAGCTAAAAACTAAAGGGTTTTGCAATAAGACTTGTTCTTTTGTTATTCAAAGAAAAATGTCATTATTTGAGATAAATGATCGGATGTTTATTTCATAATAAAGAGGAAGGTATGCCGGTTATAATGAAAAACAACATCAGCCAAATGGCCACCACGCGCTGGCATACAGGACCATATCCTTTTCATGAAATTTTCCATAACCGAATCGCAAAGTGGCTGCCCTATGTCCTCGACAGCCTCACGAATTTTATCTTTGAGGTCTTGAATCGACGCTGGGCTGTTGGCGTAGACCTTATCTTTCACGTGGCTCTAAAGGAAGAAGTCGCAAGATGTTAAATCACAAGATCTCGGTGGCCAATTGTGATCACCTCTTCGAGAGATAACACGGTCCGCAAACTTTTCCCGTAAAAGATCAATGGTTTCGTTGCTTGTGTGGCACGTAGCGCCGTCTTGTTGAAAGTAAGAAAGTTGGTTGAGTTCTTGTGTTAACTGAACTTTATAAGCCTTAAGACCCAAGTCTTTATGCAAAGTACGGTGTAATGACGTTTGTGGAATGCCTAATTCCAAAGAACGACGAGGAATGGACAAACCTGGGTTTTCTTCAACACTTTGGGCTACAGCAGTAAAATTCTCAGTTGTTCTTGAGCGACGTACACGGGTTTTATTCTTCACATCACTAACTTGTCCCAACAGCTCGAATTTTTCCATCAATTTCTGTATTGCGGTCCCACAAGGTGCTTCACGACGACCAAAAAATGCTTTAGTTTTGCGAACTGTGACTACAAGATTTTCACCATTTTTGTGGTGAATTTTAATAATTTCAATGCGTTGTTGAAGCGTGTATCGTTCCATTTTTAGTAATGGCGTAGTTTCTACTTGTCAAATGTCAAAGAATAAAAGCTTCGAAAGTGACAGCTACCGAAATAGCGGGTCATTGACAATAACACCTCTCATTGGAAAACCCTTTTTCAGCTCCACGACTTTTTAACTTTCATTTTAAAATGCATACTTCTGTCGCATTTTTAGAAATTCAATTGGATTGGAACATCAATCAATTGCCGGTTGTCGACTAACAACAAAGATGATGAAGTTGCTTCGCCACCCTATTAGCTTAAACATCTCGCTGGATCTCAGGGAATCGTAATGTGCCAAATCGTGTAAAAAATTTCTCTCATTTAAATGTCTTCTATCGACAATTATCGATCTTAAATTTGCTGAAGCTCACAACTGGGAAATTTGTATGGAAACAAATATATTACATTCTTAAAATTGAATTAAAATTAGTTGTAAGTAAGCTTATTTGAATGATCAAACTAATTCACTTCCTCCTCTGGAAGTCATATCTAGAACAATATACGTGCACACTTGATCCGCATAATTATTGGAACAAACCGCAATCTCAATATTTACAAATGTTAATGCTGTTAATCAGATTGTTTCCATCTGATGAGGGTATAGTTGATCATCCACAGTGCAGCACATGAATAACTGATTAACTTTCCACTTCCCATACCCACACTCATTTATACACCCAACAAACAATATGATATCCCTGTCTTGTCCCAACTATAAATTAACGCGAAACACAAGCGGAATTACTTTGGTTACTCACTGAAAGCTGTGTGGCTGTGCAGCACAAGAGGCAGAAGCGAATTATAACCTAATAAACTATTCTCAAAGGATTAGACGTATAGCGCTCACTATCTTCTTTACGGGAGCAAGTAAGTATGGTATATCGCTTATCACGCACTTAGTAGCGTATTGTATTTCCCGTTTGAAATATGACCATATACTCCTACCTACATTTTGAGACAACGCGTTGAAGATTTCTGTAAACATGTACGCAAGTGGAAAAGCTTAAAGCATCCGTTTAAACAGACACTCTACCGGCGATGACGTTCTACACCTTTTTCTGGCAAAAATAAAACCGAATTTCGGGCACCTGAGCGATAATTTTAGCCGCATGTTGTAATTATAGTTGAGTTTATCAGGTTTTTTTTAGCGAATTCGGTCGCGATAAGTATCTCAAGTATGGCGTCAGATCTAATCGTATCGGACGAAATTTTTCCAAAATTTATTTAAATATGTGGTAACCTGATAACTACAATTTATGACACATGTTGCTTTTTGTTCGCTTAAGTGATTTATCTTGGCAAACCAAGTTGGACAAACTGTGTACGTTAAATCAGGAAACAGAGGAATGCAAATAAATATGGCACGCAGCTCTTCTAGCTGCGATTCTATGCTGGGATCTTTCCATGAGGTATGAGAACAACGTTTAAGAATACCTTTTAGTGTCAGTACTATTACTATTTTCACTATTTATTTGCAGCACAATAAATTCTTAAAGTTTCCCAGGTTCGATTTACGAAAAAAAAATAGCAAATTCCATCTAAAGGTTTTTTTTCTTTCAACTGCGCCACCTCTCGCGAACGTCTGACAAACATCCGAACCGAAGCCTTATTTATTAGAATTTGCAAAACACGCCTAAACAGCTGTATAGTTATGCAGTGTATAAGTATTTGTACAGTCTTTATACACCCTTCCAAAAATTCTTATTTATAAAACATTCTTCCATGCATACTAGTTATATAGGGCTTATGTCAAAAAAGGTACTGAAAAGCAGAAAACTATTACATATATCTGTCCGAAAAGATAAAAAAAAACCTAAGCAGCTTGTGAGAAATGCAAATTCAAATACAAATAGGAATAAAGAAATGGAAAACCAGAAAGAAAAAGATGGAGATTTAGGAACCGCAGTCTGAAGAAGAATCCTAATTACGCCAGTGATTCCACCCAATAGTTCTCTAGATCTAGATCCTCGTAGAAATGCGATCGGGAAAGTATGATCACTTTTCAAGAGTTAAGCCTTTATAAAGATTTCGCCTTTACTGCAAAACAGTTATTTACTTAGCAACTTAACAAATCGCGCAAAAATTGTTTGTTTATCTCATCATCATCACATTCGGATATAGGAATATTTCCAGCTCGTTATTATTTATGGTGCGATGGAAATATTTATTTCACCTTTTCAATTTTTGGTTTTCTTCAATAATTAAATAAACAAATTTTATGGAAAATTTAAAAATGATGAAATAGTGCATTAACTGAAAATTTAATATACGAGTATTTATCGCTACCCCAGGTCCGGACCGGCCATGTGTGCCATGCCAAATGCCAAATTCACTGGGTGCGAGCGAGGCCCAAACAATGGCTGGAGGAAGTTATGATTTTTTAAACAAACGTCAAACACTAAGAAACTGGTGGCAGACACCGTGTAACAATAATCGTCTGGGCGGTATCATTTTTAAAACCATAATAAGTTATATTGTGGCTGAATTTTTTGAACTGGATTAAGCTCTTACACTCGTAATTTTTGCACTTTTAGAGGTCTATCGTTCCGACGACAATCGTCTGTTCGAAAAATCGTATCCTAATGTCATTTTCGATGGGGCACTCTCGGAGCACTTTTTTATCCTCTAGGTTACTTTTTATGCTCCAAGCATTTTTGCTAGTCCGCATTTTTTTTCTCAGAGTTGCCCGAGATTTACCAATACTAGTGCGTTTGAGTGTGACAACTAATGGAGTTTGTTTAGGTTTTCGTGAAATTTTTCAACTGAAGGCAGTGCATCGGGTGAATATTTTTTTGTTAATTATTTATGTAAAGGGTCTTTCATTAAGGGCTTGACAATTTCTTTTAATAAAATGTCAACTACTTAAAAATTTACTATCAAAAAATGGATGAATGGAATTCGTTCATATGTCCACCACAGGAACGAATGCAGCGGTCGATATGTTGAACCCAATTTTGGATTCTTGTTCAATATTGGCATAGACCAATGATTAAACGTGGACCCATAAAAAAAGTCTAGAGGCTTTAAATCACACGATTTCGGCAGCCAATAGAAGGGTCCGTCTCTCGAGATAACACGGTCACCGAACTGAGACTTAAATAGCTCGATTGTTGCACCCGCTATGTGGCTTGTGGCACCGTCTTGTTGCAACCACATAGAAATGATGTCCGATTCATGCAATTGCTCAAAGAAATAACGTTCCAACATGTCTCTGTAGCTAATACCGTTTACCGTGACGGTCACTTTCATCGACGAAAAAAAAAACGGCCCAATGACGCCACCGTAAACCGCACCAAACAGTGACTTTTTGCGGATGAAGTGCTGTTTCATGAAGCACATGAGGGTTCTTATCTGTCCAGTAACGCATATTTTTTTTGCACTAGAGACTAGACTATGAATTGCTTGTCTACTGGAACGAGAATTACGTCCGAAAATTGGCGTTGACGCTCTTAAAGTTGCGACCACCGACTCGGAATATCGGTAGTAAATTTTAATTATTTGTAAACGTTGTTTCTTCCTCTGTAAACCATGATAAAAATGTTAAATTTACTGAATATTTTGACATTGACAGTTCGGTAGGTAATCGATTTAAGGGTGCGTTCACACTTAAAGTTTGAAGTTGTCTTGTCGCTAATGAAAGACCCTTTACAAATGTTTAGAAACCGATCGGGCAGCAAATTTTGAGTGATTTAAATTGAAGAATGGAATAAACGTAGAAATGTGTCGAAGGTTGCATAATATTCCAATCGCACGAATATCAACAAAAAAAGGGCAAGTGACGTTTTTATGTTCGATTAGACACACGACATATGAAATATGAGAGCGAATATGAAGAAGCCCAATCGAATACAACATAAGTCGACTAGAAACTAAATTGGTCTAGATTAGATGTAAACTGGTTGGTAAAGTCACTCAGGCCCATATGCGATTGCGAACTGTCAACTTAGTATACAGTGTCAGTCACGAAATTCTTGACTAGGGCTATCCCTCCATAGAAGTCAACTGAAACAGTTGTTCATATGCCCGATCTAAGCCAATCAAAACTGAGACACGTCAAGCCAGCCAGCTGTCAGACTTACTACCTATAAACTACACCTACTTGAATGTCTTCACTGTTTGTACATAATTTTTTGTTATTCGTAGGGTGTCCAAAAGTTCACGCAAAATTTAAATTTGCCGTCATTTGCACGGTAAGTGTTGGCAACCAAAATAAAAAAAACCGTTTGACAGCTGGGGGTTAGTAAAAACGGAAAACTTCGTGAAAGAACAAAGTTCCTATTGAATTTTGACTATTGAACAGCAAAGGTGGATGCTGATTTCTCGAGCAAAATTAAACCCATCAAGGTGAAGAACATTTTTTCATTTATTTATTTATAATCGTCAAAATTGCCGAATTTGGAGTTCAGACGTAGGTAGGTACGTTTTGTAAAACAAATATTTTTTTAGAAAATAAATGGTAAACAAGTGACCTTTGATATGTGACACGGGTAGACATTTTGAAAATTAATTGTTTTAAGCACTTTTTGGAAATGTTTTACATTTTTTAATATAAAAATATTTGGGCAGTTGGTTATTCTATTCTATGAATATACATTATATTTACAACTTGAGGGGAATATCGAGAAATTTTCTTAGGGTGTGCCATTTTAGGCCACCTTCCCCTAGTACCATTCTTTTTAAAATATCTGTCACCTCTGATACCTTTTGTTTTTGGTTTTCAACACAAAAACGTTTTGCAATTTTTTCTGACGAAAACTTATTAAAAAATAAAAAAATATTTCATTTAAAAAAGGGCAATGGCGTGCGACTTTTTATATTTCTTGTCGTTATGGTTGCGGTGTGCTTGACTAGTGGTCAAGGTATTGCAGGTCCATTTTGCACCACATCTTGTGAATGGCTGACAAATATCCGTATCCGGGAATATAACTACTCTTGCTTTAAAGAACTTGTTCAAATTTGACTTTGAAAAAAGCTTTGTTCATCATTCCTGTACTTGCTTTTCCTTACAGCTCAATAAGTAAGTATCCCTTAAAACAAAAAAAAACAAAATCTTCGCCATCTTACAACATTTTTTACCCACAAACGGTCAACAGATCAAAAGAAACAAACCCACAAATACCTACTCGGACAATAATTAACACGCAATAATCATTTCGAAATTAATTCCACAATAACAATCTCACACAGAATCTGTGTATCATAAGTATCATTAATATATTTCCTCTCGGTAATTACATTTAAATAAATTATCATTTACACAAAGTAGGTAGCAGTCGAGTCGAGTCCGGTGTACCTACACCACACAGATATATAATTTTCTACTACACGCAGTTGCGAAACGTGTATTTATTGTAGAAACGGTGATGGACTTGGAGCCTTCATGTAATTAGAACTCATCTGCTAAATGAGAACAATCACTTTTTGGTTTGTTGCTTTGCGAATCGCAAAATGGAAAATTTCCATCTCAACTCGAATACTGAAACTCACGATAGTCTGTTATTTTTTGATTTTTTTTCTGAATTTCTGAAAATAGATTCACGGTTGATAGAATATCACAATTGAATGAGAAGTTGAAGTGAAGCGACAACATTTTGTTGAACTTTAGTTAGTACAGTCGTACCTGGGCAGATGCTTGGGGGGACCGAAACTAGACCGAACGTGTGAACGGCTATTAGCACTTGCAAGTGTTTATTTTGTGGGTCCAGGTTTTAGGGTCAACTCACCCATGGTCATTTCATAACCATATCCAGCTGATAAAGAAAATACCTGACTTTTCAGACTGACTTTCCAAAGACGATTATCCGAAATCCCGTTTTTGAGCATGTCGCTGTTAGAAGAACTCCACGATGTTCCACGACATTGAATTCCAATGGTTTTTCTTTAGATCCAGGGTTTAAAATGCCGTTTCTTCGCCCTTTTAGCTTATTTTAAATTACAAAATGCCCACGAAATGGGTAATTACCCACGATCTGGCATCACCTCATATAATCCAGGGACACTTTATACGAGGTTAGGTTAGGGATAAGTTTTAAACGCAAGAGTGGGTTCCCAATTGCACTGAATAAGATGTAAGAAAATCATAAACTTAAATGGAAAGAGTTTCCTGTAGAACAAACCGAGGCACTCCCCCCGACAATGATGGCGGATAAAATAGTTGGATAGACGAGTTGTTCCTATGGATCAGTTGTTCCTATGGTTCAGTTGTTCCTATTGTTCAGTTGTTCCTATGGTTCAGTTGTTCCCATTGTTCAGTTCTTCCTATGGTTCAGTTGTTCCTATGGTTCAGTTGTTCATACTTTCGATGACCATGAATGAGTGGAAGAAGGTGGTCCGCACTACTCGAGTCATTTATTAGGCCTTAACAACTTCAGATGGTCCTACTTGCTTCCGAAGGTATGTAGCACTAGAGCAAAAATGGTCGTCAAGTTTTCTTTAAATTCAGTCACAGAAAGAAGACGTCCAGCGCAATACTAACAAAATTAAAATTTTGCACAGCTTTTTGAAGGTATAACTTGGCACTGGCCGTGAGTAGTTGAAGGACAGGCTTTATGAAAAGTAGCTATCGTATATATGCCTCGTGCATTCTCCCAAAGTAATTACTCAAAGTTACACTCTAAGGGTGAAAACACACCGGATCAAACAAAACGTTTAGTTTTGTTTCATGAGACAAGATAACTTGTTTCTTATGAGACAACACACACCAAAGCAAACGAACCACATGTTTTTGTTTTGAAGTATTTCGCAAGTGGTGTGGAAAATGTCATTGTATACGAAACAAAACTGTTTCGAACAAGCTTCGTTGCCGAAAATTGCTTCCTTTCTTATTGCGCAACACACATGTCAAACGAAACATTGAAAACAAAGCAAAGCATAATATTTTCTGTTGCCCATAGCTGACACTTTGTTTTTAGCAAAACAAAATCTTGATTTCGGTATTTCTGTTATTTCTTCTTTCGTATCACTTTTCAGCTTTTTTGCTTCTGTATTTCTATTCTATGCGTAAATTTGTAGAAAAATGGACGGGGACAAAGAAAATTTTTCACTTTTCAATTGAGACAAGAAGAACAAGAGAATTATAAAGATAGGAGGATGCCAATTTAAAGTTTGTTTTATTTTGTTACATTCTGTTTCGCTTGGTGTGTTAAAATAAAATAAAAAAAACTCTTTTTAACCTCCGAATCAAAAACGTTTTGTTTGATCCGGTGTGCTTTCAGCCTAAGGGTTAACAAAATAATGCAAGCCTTACAAAAGGACCTTCCAGAACCTCTAATTTGTAAACTAGTCAAGTATGACCACTGTACACCGAAATTTAGTTATACCTTAAGACATCTTGGGCTCAGTGCTGCCAGAGTACAGGGAGATAAAAACCTGAACAAAAAACGCTAGATTACACAAAAAAATGGTTATATCTAAAACTAAGAGGTTAATTAAGCACCAGTTTACTGAAATTCTCATATATTTTACTTAGCTATTAAGAATATTTATTATATTAGGGAAATTTAAAAGGTTTCACCTCTAGAAATTTAAAAAGAAAGTCTCGGTGACAAATCGAGCAAACAGTTCGTCTATATCAAATATGGTGGTTATCTATTTCATAGGGAAATGCATTTTTTTTTCGTTTTCTTACAAATGTTCTTTCATTTCTGAGTTTCAGATGAATTTTAGGACGATGCCATGTCAAAGTGTAATGCCAATATATTGAAATAAAAAGGGCCAGAAATTTCGCTATGAGTTAGCATTTTTAAATGCGAGCTAAAACTGTTAAAAAGGTGACAGATCTGGCTCTAAACTGACAGCACTGCTTGAGTTGGCTCCCTGAAGTTACGCCAACGAAGTAAAATTGAAAAAAGTGCAATAACCTTTAAACAAAGTTGTGGTATATTTTCCTAGGAAAAGCCGCTAAAATATTTTGACACAAATGCCGCGAATTTTGACATTTTTTCCAAAAATCTTTTCGGTACATATTTTATAAACTTCAGAAAACTGAGAAAACAAAATAATAATGTTGAAAAAATGTTGTTGCTAAAAAAACGCCAAAAAGGTTGTTGAAAAAAGGGCCGGACAGTTGCATTCTATGACTCATTGCATGAAAACGTGTGTTTTCGGAAAATAACACGCTTTTATCTAATTTCAAGAGCGTTGTTGTATAGAAAAGGTGGCTTTGTTGCATAGTCGCCGAAATAACTAGAAGTAAAAATAATTCGTAGTTCAAAATCCACGCGAATTTTGTACTACATTGTATTTTTTAAATTCTAAACTTAATTATTAAGCTAAGTTAAATTTTGGAGGGAATTTAGTATGGGGGCTAAAATTTAGCTCAAGCAGCGTATACCTACTAAGCTTTAGAAAAAAAGAGTATTTCAAGTCCTGGATCACTTAGATCTGAATTCCGGTCCATTATACTACAACCAAGCATTTGTGTACTGTTGCTGTAGGTACTTAATTCATTCATTTATCTTTATCAACAGTGGCACTTTTGCGCGGTATTGTTGTATGGCCCGTAGGTTCGGGTTAAGAGCCAACAACAATTTTGGAAAATATTCCCGTTGATAGAACTTAAACATTCCCAGTCCCCTGGAAGATGTTTTAAATCAAAAATTTGATCAACCAACCAGTTTCACTTTGGTGTTTACGGCCAAGAACACCCGGAGAAGAAATTGAGAAATCGGTTATTTTTAATCGAGTTTCCCTAACTCGTTGACTAGGATATTTGTAATCCACTCACTCTGTAGGAGCTGAATTTACAGTATAACTTAATAGTCTACTTCTTCTTAAGAGCAGTAATGCTAACCAATGCCGTTGCCAGGATTTTTTTTCCGGGGGGGCTTCCTTCCAAATCTCACGACGAATTATTTAAACAAAAAACTACATACATTCCAACTCATTGGGTTTTTTTTTAGTTAGTAAATCGTAAAGGAACTTAACTTAAATTTTTTTTTAGACACCTTTCTGTCAAAGCAGAAGACGTCTTGATTTTTTTTTTTTTGACATGAGATCAATCATGACAGATGTCATAGCAAGTGAGCTTAATCTTGCTTTCCGGGACACAGTTTTAATTTTTTTAATAGTAGAAAAGGTTCTTTCAACACTAGCTGTGTTCGGTCACTGGAAGCGTGGCCAAAACCATAAGCAAGAAGTTTATTTCTCTAAAGTAAGTTTTGTCACAAGCATTTACAGAACTTCGGTAGAAGGATCACTCAGCGATGTTTTTCTGCACCAAAGAATGTAGGTACTCAGTACCCCTCAAGCCCCTGGGAAATTTCAAAAAGACAAATAAAAAAAGGGCCGAGCCAATAAAGGTGCCGCCAAATAAATTGAGGGCCACGGGTCTTACGGCTCAAAAAGGAGGTGAAACGGCAAAGTCGTTACTTGGAATGTCGCTGGTACAATATGCCCCAGTTTATCTAGGATTCAATAACTATTCACAAAAGTTGCCGTTGCTCAGTTATTAAATATATAGCAAAGCCTCTATCAAAAGGGTTTATATTTACAACCGGCTAACTACGGGAAACCAAAACGCAGTGTGCTCATACCATGCTCACTCCAACCCTCGATCGTTGCTAAACATCTGAAAATGATACAAATGCTAAGGACAAAATATAATCCACTTGTATGTTGCACTTGTAACTTCATGTCATCAGTGGATGAAACCGTGACGCGTTACTACTCTTTAACTATAAAGGACTCCTTTGAACATGGGTGCTAGCTGGTCCACGGGGCGGGTTTAATTTGATTTATTTCAGCTACAGTTCTGCCAGACTTGTATTGTACATATTGTTACGCTTAACAGTGGCTTGAAGCAGTGTTGTGGTAAGACTGTTGTTCTCTTGAATTTCTTCCAGTGATTCAAAGTCCATAAAGAACGTAGAATTCACCAGTAAACAAAAATAATCTTATTGTGGGAGCGGAACTACACAAATGTCAAGTATGAAAAAAGGAGTCAATAGGAGATATAAATATAGAAATATTTACGAGTATAAATATTTTTCTGTTTTTCGAAGACATAATAAACGAAATGTTTAAGATAACAGACAGTTTCAGTGTCTTAAACCAAATAAAGCACTTCCTATCTAGATTGCATGTCTGCTGAAGTTTGGGTTGAGACACAGTTAAAAACCTCCAGCTGGAAGGTCACTTCTTTCAACAAATACGTACTAATAGCCTCATATAAACCTGCCTATCAATCAAGATGAAGCAGTGCTTGAACATGAATACCTCCTTCACAAAACCATATAACAATTAGATTGCAAGCGATGTTAAGAGAGACGCACGTTTCAGCTTCTTGTTGGTCCAGTTCGGCAATTGATACGCACTCACCACTCAGCCAGTAATCCGACTAAGAGAAATATCTAACCCCATTTTTGTGTTTAATAGCTCAATTTAGAATGGCACACATAGATTAGGTACATGTTGTTCCCACAGGGAGTTGTCTTTCTTCTTTTTAAATATTTTCTTATCGCACAAACAGCACGAACACAAACAAACAAGATTCCTCTCAAATGAGAAAACTATTTTCAAATCTTGTGTAAATATCTAAGCGAATTTCACACGATGATCGTAATAAACACACCTTTTTCACTCGCCTATGTGTGGGTGAAGTTTTTTGATTCGCTGACTTTGGCAAGCGAACCCTGCAGGGTGTAAAGAAATATACGCTTATGCAAACCGATTCCAGGGGAGTTCTTATTAACGTTAATAAGTACTGCAACCAGATGAATAATATTAGAGACAAGAATGAATGATGAATTTAGAACGAAATTTCTTTTTGATTGGTTGGTTTCGGTAACTCTGCCAAAGGAAATGCAGTGCGATTAGAGAAAATTAAACCAACAGTCAAAGTAGTACTCGTTTGACGGTAACACTATAAAATAAAGGCGAGTGATGCGAATATTGGCTGGCAGTTGCAAAGTTGCAGATGGCGTCAGTTGACTTGGGGTGAATTATACCCGAGGCCTTTAAAAAATAAAGTGCACGACTGGGTCGAACGTAACTTTCTCGTTCATCAAAATTTTTGCTGCAAATGAATTGGGAGTTGCCTGACATATTTTTGGGACCCATATTCAATATGATTGAAAAAAAATTGGTATATTAGCTAAAAAGAAGTTTTGTGTAGGTAGCTGTTATTGTACTTCCATTGCAAATGGGCCATTGTAATTATTTCAAAAATATGCCATAGAAATGTGAACACAGATGTGAACTCTCGGTTGGGTACTCATTTTTGAGAAATATTTATAATACGTCAGTTTTAGATTTTTTTGAGAAAAACTAAATACGGGATCTTATTTAGAATACTTTCCAATGAGAGGTGTTATTGTGATTGACTGTCACTTCTGAAGCTTTTATTCTTTGACATTTGACAAGTAGAAACTACGCCATTACTAAAAATGGAACGATACACGCTTCAACAACGCATTTAAATTATTAAAATTCACTAGAAAAATGGTGAAAATCTTGCAGTCACAGTTCGCAAAACTAAAGCAATTTGTGGTCGTCGTGAAGCACCTTGTCGGACCGCAATACAGAAATTGGTGGAAAAATTCGAGCTGTTGGGACAAGTTAGTGATGTGAAGAAAAAAACCTGTGCACGTCGCTCAAGAACAACTGAGTTTATTGCTGCTGTAGTCCAAAGTGTTGAAGAAGACACAGGCTTGTCCATTCCTCGTCGTTCTTTGGAATTGGACATTCCACAAACCTCATTACACCGTATTTTCCATAAAGACTTGGGACTTAAGGCTTATAAAGTTCAGTTAACATAAGAACACAACCAACTTTCTTACTTTCAACAAGACGGCGCTACGTGCCACACAAGCAACGAAACCATTGCTCTTTTACGGGAAAAGTTTCCGGACAGTGTTATCTCTCGAAGAGGTGATCACAATTGGCCACCGAGATCTTGTGATTTAACACCTTGCGACTTCTTCCTTTGGGGCAACGTGAAAGATAAGGTCTACGCCAACAGCCCAGCGTCAATTGAAGACGTCAAAGATAAAATTCGTGAAGCTATCGAGGACATAGGGCAGCCACTTTGCGATTTGGTTATCGAAAATTTCATGAAAAGGATATGGTCCTGTATGCGTGCTCGTGGCGGCCATTTGGCTGATGTTGTTTTCCATTATTAACGGCATACCTTCCTCTTTATTATGAAATAAACATCCGATCATTTATCTCAAAAAATAACACTTTTCTTTGAATACCAAAATAACACCTCTTATTGGAAAACCCTTTATTATATTTAATATGTATTTTGATCAAAATAGTTAGAGCGGTTTTTGTAAACCAAAAATGAGTATTAGGCTGAAAATACATACATGCGGCTTAGGAAGACAAAAATAAAGATTACGCCGCCAAAGGTAACTGTTGACAATTAACAACAAACTTACGCATACAGGTCTCAAGTTCTCTCGGTTTTGTGTTGTCGGCAAATGAATCATATCTGAGTCGTTGTCATCATTTAACTTATCATCATAAATTAATTAATTCATTAAATGCCGAGCACTGTATCCTACGCACCGCAACTTTATTATTTGATCATTTTTTATTTTTACTTCAGCGGTGAATAAACTGACAAGAAATAAATTCTGTCGAACATAATTTGTGTTCCGTTTGCATTTAAAAATTAAGTTGGTTTAATTACGCGAGCTTCAACTATTTTTAGACCGATTTATCTTTGAAAAAAATCGTTGGGAAATAATTTTGGCGATGTTCTAGATTGATTGGTTTGAGGTACATCTAATTACACCATAGGTAAGTTTTATTTTTACGACTCATATTTATTTGCCATGATTTTGCCTACATAATTACATTTGTATTACACAAATAGCATAATAAAAAAATTAACAAATACTACTGAACTCGTCCCACGACAAAGTTTCGGACGTGTTCAGTATGACAGATGTACGGCAACTAACTTCAGGAGGTATCAGCCATTTTTGAAAAAGAAAAGGCATGTGCCGAGAAAAATATTAAATACAGCCAAAATAAACGTTGTAAATAAATTAAATATCCGACTTATAATTTTATAGCAATTTACTCACTATATACAACTAGCAACCTCGTTTGGGTAGACACACAGTGTGCCCTGCTTTTATTGCGAACGTTATGATGATGAACGTCACTTTTTCTACGTCGGTTACATATGAGAACTGTCAACTTAGTACTCAGTCACAAATTTCTTGACTAGATTCGTCGGCTAGCCCTCCATAAACGCCAACTGAAGCAGCCGCCCATATGACCGATTTCAGCCAATCAAAACCGAGATACATCCAGTCAGACAACTGTCAGACTTACTAAACTAGATACTTGAACTTCGCCATTGCTAATCAATTGGCAGCTCAAGTGTATTTCATCAACAAATCAAACAAAGTAGATATTGTACGTTTGATGTAATCGAGCTGTTTATTCAGTGACTCTGTTCTGAACAGAATAAGACAAACGTCATGCGTTTGACAGGTATGATGAATGTACAGTAGTACTAAGTTGAAGTTGGTTGTGGTTGTAATAATACCAATTTGCAAAAGGTAGCAAAATTTTACCACTTTCCATTTTTAGTGAAAAATTTACTTAAACAAATTGAAGTAGCCTCCTATTTTTAGGTGAACAAAGTTCCAATAAATTAATAAAAATGCAGAATATGACATTTGATGTGGACATTGAGGCGGTTTCAAGAAAATGGACCAATGTTCCCTTTTTGGATGAAAATATGTGGAGCTCGGATGGTCTACAACTATTTGCATTTATGAATTCCGAAAAGAAAATATGTTTTTCAACAGTCATCTAGGTCAAGGATGTGTTTTGGAGTTTCTGCATTTTCACTGTAGAATCTGCATAACCTGTTTTCCTCAGGTGTTCTCTGGGGCCATACAGTGTCCCAAGTTAGAAAGAATGTTCGATCTTTGCTTTGAATCTTCTAAGGTTATTGATCCCTAGATGTATTTTTTAGTCTGTCCTAGACCTTGAAGGTTTTCAAAAATTGCGGAGTCATGGTGTGGGATGTGGAGTAAGTTCGGGTAATGTGGAGTCGGCGGGTAATGTGGACCATATTTCGTCATATTTCGTTATAGCTCAAGAGTAGCGAATGTTAATTTAAATTTTTGTTTGCACAATTGAAGTTAATGTTCATTATTTTTTATTAAAATATTGGTCAAAGTTTTCAAAATGTATCCTTGTCTTGATCCATTTATTTCTGGTAGTGTGGAGTATATAATACTCATATAGATGGGTCCACATTACCGACACATTTGAAAATTACCAATTTTGCAACTCTTTTTACAAAGCTATTAGCAAAGTAAATGTTGACAACAATATTTCAATGAATAAAAACAATAGCCCCTCTTAACAAAATAATTTTCTGTTTCACAAATATTTCCGGAAACAAGAAGGGTACGTACCTACTCCACATTACCCGAAGCTACTCCAATTCTGTACTCCTTTTTTGAATTGGTAGTCGCTTCCAATTTGAGGTTATACAAAGGTATCCAATAGGGAATTTTGTTTTCGACTTTTTTATAGGTGCGACCATTTAAATGAAAAGAACAAACTCATACATTTTGCATTGTTAGTCTCTTGTCAAGTTTGAAGTGAGGGAAATGAAAATCTCAATAAAAATACGAAAGTTTCGTTTTACAGCAAAAATAGTTGCGCTTCTGTTTTGTTAAGCTTTTTGCGGAAAATATTATTTCTGAGCTACGTCAAACCAACAAAAATATGGTGACCTTTTGTACGCGCTGATGAAAATTGCATTTTGTTGGCTGCCGGCGCGTGTTATTTATTTAAAAGAGAATTGCCTCATCCACATGTGAGCAGAGTGTCATGCTTTCATCAGAAAATGCAGACTTTAATGTTAAACGAAATCATAGGTACAATATAATATTATGTACTTACATTTGAGTAAATAGAACGACGGTAAAGTGTAGGCGCCTTGGCTTCCAATTCCGATGCACTTGTCCCCGGATCTAGTTCGCTGTGTATCCACAAATATTGTATCTCGATTGAACTTTGTGTTGGTCGGTTAATTTTAATTTTCTTCTTATTCACTTCTGTTTATATATTGGCAGAAATACTTTGATTGCAGTATACAATGCAATTGTATTCACTTATCAGCACATTTCCATTTCTTGACGAAAAATAATGCAACAGTATCGGCGCGGCGGCAACGTTTGTGGCTTTATCAATAATCACTCGCCAACAAAAGATTACAAAGTCATTCGCGACAGTTACACTGCAATCTTTTCTGAACTTATTTTGTTGTTTGTTAATTTCTATTCTTTTCTAATTGCCACAAAAAAAAAAAAATGCACCACACACGACACAACACAGCAAACTATAATTAGAGAAAAAAAAAATCTTTTATTAGAACTTATTTCGGATTATTTGTGATTTGTGAAGAACAAAATGCACTCGATCACATTCACCACAGAAGCAAAAAAAGAAAAGAAGATATAAACCTAATGAATGCAAGTTATTCATAAAGAGGTGATTGATATCTGGTTGACTTGTTAGTTAATAATACGTGATCGTGTTACTCTCCGCATTTAATCTCACACTCGCATCGTTGAGTCGGGTGAGAAGGGAACGAATCAATCGTGAGGAAAAATCTGACATAAAAATACATACACTTATTGGAAGCGAAAATAAAACGCGAAAAATACTAATTCCAGATCGAGACTACTGATCAAAGAACCAAGAGCACGGTGTTCGTAAAGATAATAGGTCCGACAGGCCACAGAGAAATCGCGCACTGGACGGAAGAGAGGTTTCCAAATCCAATCAAGCTATTTATAAAACAAATAAAGTCGAGCAATACGAGCAATACATGTGCACGATAATCTACTCTGTCTAAAAAAAAGAAAAACACCCACAGTGATCCACTCATACGAATGGAGGTATGCGTACGAATAGGTCATATAAAAACACAAGAATAGCTTTAATGTACAGTGGGGCCGCATGGAAATCTTGACTCTGTATAATGGTCCCCAATGGTACCTTGGTACCTATTGTCGATTTGACGAATGTTTCAAAAGGTTTGTTAGTCCCGACGGCCTAAAGACGAAGCCGGGAGGAATAGCTTAGACGCTTTTCGATAGGGATTACCTTTAAACCGTGCTATCCTTTTGGACATTTATTTGGCATTCGTGTTCAGTTTGACGTATTACTATTTAAAATTTCTTTGAACTGGCAGCTTTTTCGTTTCTGCCAACTTGTGAATAGTAGGCAATGTACGTCCATTTACCAAATTTCAAGGCAAGAGCTGTCTATAACATAATTTTAAAAATTTTAAATCATTTTATTGAACGGGGAGTGACACTCCCAGACACATACAGTTAAAAAGAAAAAATGGCTGAACAAATCTAGAGACCTTACGCCTAGCTTCTCACAACCATTCGTTTTGTGTGAGTTTTAAATTTTTGGGACGAACTGAAGGGATCTACAATTTTATGCCGAGTCCAAACGGCTAATTGAGATTTGAGACGCTCTTTCATGACAGTTATACTCTTGGATGTTTGTCAGACGTTCGCAAGATGTGGCGCAGTGAAAAAAACCCAAAATTTCGAATTTGGTTTTTTTTTCAGGATTCAAACCTGGGACCCCTCGATTAGTAGTCCAACGCCAATGCGCAGTTTAATTTAAATTTTTATACCCTCCAGAGGAAGGTATATTCACTTTGCCAATACATTTGTAACGCAAAGAAGGAGTCACCGGAGACCTCATAAAGTATATATATTCTGAATCAGGATCACATTCTGAATCGATTTAGCCATGTCCGTCTGTCTGTCTGTCTGTCTGTCTGTCTGTCTGTCTGTCTGTCTGTCTGTCTGTCTGTTGAAAGCACGATAGCGCCCAAAGTAATTGACGTAGGTGAATGAAATTTGGTGAAAAGACTTCTTTTTATCGGCGTCAGGTTGGTATTGAAAATGGGCTATGTCGGTCAAGTAGTTCTGGTACCTCCCATACAAAACCAATATTGGACCCATGCCTCTCTGTCTGTTGAAAGCACGATAGCGCCCAAAGTAATTGACGTAGGTGAATGAAATTTGGTGAAAGGACTTATTTTTATCGGCGTCAGGTTGGTATTGAAAATGCGCTATGTCGGTCAAGTAGTTCTGGTACCTCCCATACAAAACCAATATTGGACCCATATGTCTCTCTGTCTGTTGAAAGCACGATGGCGCCCAAACTAATTGACGTAGGTGAATGAAATTTGGTGAGAGAACTTCTTTTTATCGTCGTTAGGTTGGTATTGAAAATGGGCTATGTCGGTCAAGTAGTTCTGGTACCTCCCATACAAAACCAATATTGGACCCATGCCTCTCTGTCTGTTGAAAGCACGATAGCGCCCAAAGTAATTGACGTAGGTGAATGAAATTTGGTGAGAGAACTTATTTTTATCGTCGTTAGGTTGGTATTGAAAACCTGCTATGTCGGTCAAGTAGTTCTGGTACCTCCCTCACAAAACCAATTTTGCATGACTTGTATGCAGTGGAGGGTATCAAAGCATCGGCCAGGCCGATGATAACACTTTTACTTGTTGTTTATGCAATATACACCTGAATGTAGAAATAGGTATCGGCCTTCAAACGCGTGGCGTCGTGGTGATTAAAAGGTCTTAGTCGTTGTAGGAAATGGCTATTTGCGCACAATTAATTCAAGGTTTAAGCGGTTTTTATAGTCCACAAATTTAAGTCAAGAATAAAGGGCCGTTGCTCAACAAAACAGTCACTATTGATGCATTTCGATGGAACAATAGCATTCCCATAGAATCTGTCGCATTCGGTGACAGCCCATGACAGTTTCTCTGATTCTCTCGATATTTCCTCCAATGAAAGTGCTTCCTCTCACGCTGCGCCAAATGTCAATGGGAGCAACGGAAAGAGAAGTAGAAAGTAAGTCTACTTTTTCCGTCGCATCCAACACGGGCACTGCTTATGGATCAAGAAGCTGCTGTGTATCCTCTTAACCTGTCAGTCGAATGCGTTGTGCTGGACGTTGGGTGTTAGGTTCTTTAGTAATTTACTCTTCGCTGATCAACTGGTCATTTTCCCCAAATAAACCGAAGAGCGCACTCGATACCCGATTTTGAGACAAAAATTGTCAGTCGAAACTAAGTTGTCGGTCTTTAATTCGGTTCTTGTTTCAACTCTACCTATTTTAATGAGATTTGGGTAAACACCGAAAGACTAAGTATAGAAGCTGCTGCAATGAGATAGCTTCCTTGTATTGCGGTTGCGATTCGCACATTTTGCATAATGAAAACGAGAAGTTACAGTCTTGTTTGTTACGTTAATCGCATGTCCTTAACACCGATTCCAAGATATGTAATCGTTCAAGCATCATCTAGGACCCAGGATAAGACGCTTAGATCAGGTCAGGAGTGAAAAATTGTTTCACCAAAATATCTAACTTCCAACATCGCCGTGTTAACATTGTCGGGCCAAGTATGATTCATCTCTCAAAGTTTTAGATGTAACAGCAGCCTTTTAGATGAGAAAGTTGATGCACTAAATAGATTGCCGCAACCAGCAATTTCTGCAAATGTCAAAACCATCCACATAAACAAAACAAGCGGTGATATAGCTTTGTTGTTAGACAGCCAAGCTGCTATTATGGCACTTGATTGCTACATCATTAAATCCAAACTTATATAAAAAACTTGGAACTTGGAAACAAAATAACCCTCTTTTTGGCGCCTGGCCATGTGGGAACAGAATGCATTGAAATAGCTGACCATCAGTAGTTTCCATTCTGAGGAATAGGGGATCACACCCTCGAAAACAGGGCAAAAACCTGGCACAACACTTGGGACAAGAGGCAGACCAAGAAACTTTTGGCGCAATACAACCGGAAAAGATGCCAAGCTTGCATTGGCATACGCGAAAATAACGTCTGTAGACTCTAGGCTCTAGAAACAACTCAGGGTATACCTGAAAAAGGTCTCTGCCTGCTCATTCTGCAATGAGTCTGTTAAAATCCCGGAACATGTGCTGGGATCATGTGGGGCATGGGCCCGTACAAAGGACTGAAAAACTTGGAAAGTATGACAAGTCTCTGATGAGAAAAATTTATCACTGGAGCCAGCTGTCATCCTTAGAATCTTAAAGTAAAGTGGACTAGAGAGATTCGCAGTACAATAAACAACCCCTTTCCAAATAATAATAAAACTCCTCACTCTCTCCAAACAAAATCAAGCTACAGCAATTGTTGACCTGTTTTTTTTTTAAATAGTTGAGTTAGCACGTCGACCATGGGTCAAAAGTCTCACAGCCAATCGTTCGTTAGTTAGGTATGTCTTTTTTTTATTATTTTAAAACAATTATAAGGGACCACAATTATATATGCTGAATCTAATCGCCCGGAGTAACCTCTCACAGGACTACTTTCAGTGCTTGTCAGGTGTTCGCGGGATGGTGCGCAATATAAAAAAACACAAGTGTTATGTGTGATTTTTCCGGGGATTGAAGCCTCCAGAACAGAGTCGAACAAGTCTTTAGTTCTTTTTAAAACTGTTTACATAACTAACTGAAATAAACTGACTTAGCAATATTTCTTATTGGTTCCGATATCGACATGAAGTCTCAAAGTTGAGTGGGCAATAATAAAGATTTATTTATTTATTTGTTAAACCAACAATCCGAGTACAAGAAATCTTCGTTGACTGTTATTTTGCTTAGTCAGTTTTACAAAAAGAGTATTTTTTTTTATTCCCTTATCTCTGCCAGCCACAATTTATTTCCATTGTAGCTATATATGTTACTCGTGGCTTTTCGCGCTGATTAATGACGTGAACCCTAATTGAGCTGACTCATCAAATTAAAAATAAATTCATATTTCGCAAATATGTAGTATTGCTTTCCAAATAATTTTACACGAGCTAACTAGACGCGACAATAATATAGAACAAGTTCCAGTTGACGCATAAGGCTGTGGTAAGTGTCAATGATGGTAAAAGTTTAAGGTCCACGTATTGATGTTCTAAGAGAAGCATTTAGACTGTTCTGTAATAATTGTAACGGGATTATTCTCACATAAAGAGGACGAAAGTAACCAAACAAACACCTAACTTGTAGTGAAGTTGACTGACCTTTTTGAAAATAAAATCTGTTATCAGTGCGCGAGACTTATAAACATTTTTAGTGTCCAGGGTAGATTTTACGAACTCACAATGGCGAAATTTTTCATTTGAAATTACCCATTGTGACCTACAAAATATTGAGTGTGAAGGTTAAAAGTTATTATTAAGCCAGCGTTCTTTTTCTAAGCGATACGGACACCCCATTTCGAGTTGTGCTTCTCAAATTCGAATGCCTTCCATAATATGTTCAATTCTCTCCTCGTTTTAATATTTTCTTTTGAGAAGACAATTTACTTATATTTTATACTAGCTGTACCCGCCCGGCTTCGCCCGTTCAAAATGTGGTTTCAGAACAGTTGATGGAAAAAAAATAAAGAAATTTACTGTCTTCTAGGGGACATAAAATGTATTTCTTTTGAAAATCGCTGGAAGGAAAAATCAAAAAATCATCGAAAGACATTGTAGAGGTATAAAGTGAGGAAGCCTTCTTCAATAGTGAGGGACTTGAACCCGATCTAAAAAAAACTCCCGAAGACTGAGTCTGAGTGGACAATGAAAATGAGCGAAGATAATGTTATAATGTTTAGCTCACTTTTTTTTATTAATGTAACACTTCTTTGTATACCACTATGTTAGCGGTTTTGTTTCTAGCGGCTAAGATAGTGATATTTCCTGCATTAATTATCCTGGAGCACGCTACATACAACTGCCCGTGTGTGAATCAATTCTTTCTTAAATCAACCCCCGCTTTCTTATAGTTTGACCCTATGACTTATTTATTGTCATGGCAGAACAAACATTAATAGGAAATTAAATCCGTTTAAACTGAAATGAATAACTGCTGGGAATTATTGTAGGTATTCTTGTTATAAACACCGTTTTTCCTTTACCACACCCAGTTAAAATCAAAGCATCAATAAAGTTTTCCTGTAACGATATCTCAATCTGGTTCCATTACAAAGATTGGGGGGATTCAAATTGCGAAGCAACAAAATGGGGTCTCCAACTTTTAATTCAATTCTATGAGCAGGAAGGCCATGGGCTGTAATGCTATTTAAAAACTCGAGCGGCTAATTTACTGCCCTTGATCGCTCTTTTAGCTTTTTTTGTAAATGCAAAACACCCGCGAATTGGGTAATTACCCACGATCTAGTATCACTGATACCTATACCTATTTGACATTTCTTTTAATGTTTTTTCTTTTCCTTTTTTAACAAACAAACAGCATACAGCACAGTGCCTCTATCTGTCTCCCTCTCCCTTACAGGAGTAAAATAATATTAAAAGAGATGTAAATATATCGCGCAGTTAGTATGTTTGATTTGAGAGTGAAGTGCATATCAACTCACGCAGGTGAAAATCGTAGAATGTTTCAAATTTTGCCTTTTTATTTAAAAACCTTTTAAGTTTTCGAGTTAATGGATATCCTACGTTGTACCCGCAGATGTCCTCTATAAGATGGTGTTTACTATATTTAAATGCTCCTAGTATTTTCGAACGGAAAGCGTTGCAAAGAAAAAAGCGAAACGAAACGAAAAAATAAATTACTCTCGTCCAATTTTTTCCGGAATTTATAGAGATAGAGAGTTGAAAAAAAGTGGAGATTGTAGGCCTAGGTATCCTCTGTAGGACTAAGAAAAATGCACCAGAATATATTCAGCAGTTTCTAAGATTTTTGCATATAAAGACATGCAGTCAAATTCAATATTAGTCGAACAGAACTACACCAATTTTATTTATATGATGATGATGATGATGATGATATGATGATGATGATGATGATGATGATGATGATGATGATGATGATGATGATGATGATGATGATGATGATGATGATGATGATGATGATGATGATGATGATGATGATGATGATGATATCAGTCTAAAGATTATCTTCCTTCTGCTTAAGGGGCGCTACAGTTCGTGATAAACCATATTGCATCAGCTAGCACAGATCACCGGTTGTTATGGGCCTACGTTATACCTTCTTCTTGCTCTATTCGAGGCGAATAAAAAAATAAAAAATTGTCTACAAAGATAAAATTTACTCAGGTAGTTTAGCAAAGTCTTATCCTGTTCGCAGGCTAAATTCCATATATATGGGACCGATGAAAAGTCACCACTCATTTAGCTGGCGAAATAAATGTCCGGTACATTAAATCGAAGATTAATTTTGACGCAAAAAATGGAGGAAAAGGGTTTTATTTGGAATAGTGTCGTCTTATACTTCCTACTACAGAAATTATTTCAGCGGCTGCTGCATTTTTTTGTACCCATTGTTTTTGAGAAAGAAACGCGAATAACTAACATTCATTTGCTGATAAATGTCATGAATGCACTTCATGTATCTGTCAAAATGTTGCGTGACCATTTAATGGGTCGGCGCATTTTCTGTAGCTAAGTTGTGACAGATCGTTGTATTCTGTTGCGGAAAAGGATGCGCTTTTTTAAATATTACATGAATGAGAAGTACTTAGAGTCTGAAATAGTTTAAATAAAATAGAATTCGATTTTCGAAGTAAGTTTTTCAATGAACAGCTGTTTTTCTGCGACACTTATCCACAGCGTACTTTATGTCACAATTTAGCTAGGATTTAGAGAAAAGTCGGGTGGCAGCCTAAATTTAGTTTAGCTCGAGCAGAGTACTACGCTTGGGGAGCTAAAATTTAGCACGACCAGAAGTAGGCTTAAAACATAAAATGGCACCGACTCCATTATTTTTTCTATAACTACACTAATGTGTATACCACTTAGGCGTTGCTCCTACAACAGGCTATTGGTCTCAAAACCAAAATGTTTTAAAATAAATTAACCTTAAGAAAGAGCATATTTTTATCACATTACACCTCAAGATGAGTGTAGAGAAATTGCTTCTGATTACATAACTTGTATCGTGTTTTCAAAAATTATAAGAAAGCCTCCATTAAAGTTTAACCCAGGTTAGCATGGTCACGGTTTTTGTGTGGAAAAGTGTCCAATATAAAATGAGGTGCAGTAATTTTCATGTGACCTGCACCTAAAAAAGCCTGAGCAAAAGTTACCTACATAATGATTAAATTTGAATTCATAAAATAATAATTAAAAGCTCGTGACATTTCGACATTTTCTATGAAAAGAAGTTTTAAGAATGTTTGGATAACTAATTTGTGTAAAATGTCAACTACATTTGCCTGGACTATGTGTACGAACGCGTCAACTTAAATTATTGTTATATTCTCGCGATTTATTTTGAATTTTGACAACAATAACTTAGAAATGTCAACGTTCTGAGTATGCAGGCAGGATTTCTTGACTGGATTTGTCGGCTGCACCTCCATAAACGTGAACTAAAAAAAGTATTCCAATCTGGGTGGAAAAAAAAACTGAAATACATCAAATCAGTCAGCTGTCAGACTTTATAAACCAGCCCCCGTATTATAAACAAATGTGCACAAGTTAATTAGCTAGTAGACATACAAAATATTGACATACAAAAATTTGACCTAACTTCTGAATAACGAGTTGATAACTTTTACGCAGCGCTTATTAATACGGGTGTAGGAGTCTGGACGTCTCTGTTCTCCGCTTACGAAGGTACACATTTTTTTTACCAGATGAAGTTTTCAATCTTTTCTGTTCGTCACTTTACGAAAAATTGTAAAACTTCATCTTAGATAAGATAGAGAATCTAACTGCTGAAATACGAAATGTGTCAAAATTCCGTTTTCCATTTAAGGCTACATGACAGGTTACTTACTTACATACTTAAAATTGTTCATCTTACAGAACTCACTACGGAAAATTCGAAACGTTTGGCACCACTGGCTAAACTCCACACATAGAGCGATTTGTGTGTAAATATAAAACTGGCTTCGTGTTCGTATGCATTCTCCCAGAGAGAGAGACAGTGAGATATACTTTATACACAGGCACACCGATCGAAAGTAGGGGAAATCCAAAGAAACAAGAAAACAAGATGCATGCATACATTTGACCAAAATAACTGATAAGAATATTGTAGTTGTAGCAAAAGGAAGAAACGTATAGAGATAGAGAGTACAAAATCAAAACAACGACCATACTCAGAATCAAAATCGTATTTAAAGAAAAGAGAAGGAAATTAACAACTTCACCTACAGAATTGCCAACTGCGGTGTTGATGTTGAAGAGGAATATCTGCCAGGGATGAAAAATGAACTGTGTGGACTGTAACTAAATCTTAGTTCCGATTGTATTTTTTTGGGCTCAATTGTATTTTTTGCTTTCTCGTATACGAGTAGGAGTAAGATATCGTTTTCGTACAAAATTTCAAATAATTTCAAGTGGTTTTTAATTATATGTAATGCCACGCATTTTCGTCCCTTAGTCTGTATGTCGGCTTCTGTGGCTTACAGCTAGGCGGATTTGTTTCAAACCTCGTTTTTAAAGTTTATGGGCTTCAAGTTCGGAGCCTTTTTTTTGCACGGTAATTTAAAATTTTGGATTTTTCTCGAAAACGGTATATATCAAATAAATACATATACATAATTTTTTGGGTGGAATACTTTTCGGGCGAAACTCACAATAAGGCTGATTAACAAAATTATGTTTTAAATGTAATATGATAATTTTTAACTTAATTGCAATCAACGCTTTTTTTCTAAAGCATCGTATACCGTATAATCTAAATTGTTTTGTTTGTTTTTTTATAGACTACATGAAAACACAAATTTTATCCAAAATGCATGTAAAACTTCCAATTTTTTTTTAAATGATGGCATTTTTCGTTTACCTCACGAATTTAACAATAACGGTACTTTAAGCAACGACTCGTATTTCGGAAAACATAATTTCGATTTTGATAAAAATAATTTGGAAGGTGATGTTGCATTTTCAACAATACTCTTTACTTAAAATTTTAACAAGTGTAAATGCAAGTAATACCTTTCACATTATTTGCGATCACACACTTTCATTCCTATATTTCTTATTACAGTTTAAAGTATGAATATTTTATCAACGGAAACACTTAATTTGATTTCGAAATTGAAAGAAACCCCTGGATTCGGAATAGTGTACATTCAAATAAATTTGCTGTTCCTTAATTTCATCAAACGGTTATTTTCGTTTATGTTTGTATT
The DNA here is from genome assembly GCA_948293265.1 of Cheilosia impressa. NCBI lineage: Eukaryota > Metazoa > Arthropoda > Insecta > Diptera > Syrphidae > Cheilosia > Cheilosia impressa. Next base: position 49,329,819 of record OX411881.1, on the reverse strand, counting down.
TGAAACTGCTATATACAATTCTCAAAGCAAACAAATTGAAAGTTCGCTAAAACCCCTGAAGTTGACTTTTAGCTTTTGTCAAAGATACCTGTTTTTAATAATTAACTTTAACAAGTAAAAGTGTTATCATCGGACTGGCCGATGCTTTGATACCCTACACTGTCATGCAAAATTGCAAAACTGGTTTTGTATGGGAGGTACCGGAACTACTTGACCAATATACGAGTAGTCAACATAATATCAACCTGACGACGATAGAAATAAGTCCTTTCACCTAATTTCATTCGCCTATGTCAATTCCATTGGGTGCTATCGTGCTTTTAACAGACAGACAGGCAGACGGACATAAATCGATTCCGAATGTGATCCTGATTCAGAATATATATACTTTATGAGGTCTCTGGTGACTCCTTCTTGGCGTTACAAATGTAATGACAAAGTGAATATACAGGGTTGGCCAAAAGAAGTCATCTGATGTTGTTTGGCTCTCAGTTTTTTTCGAAATGAAAAATTTCGATTCTGTTTTTTGATTATGTTTACTTGAACCTTTAGAATTTTATTGGTCAAGCCGAGAAGATGATATCGGCCAAACGGGGTCCGTCACAATTGTGCCCTCAAAACAGAGACCACACACACGCCCTAGATACTCGCCCTACAACAAATGACATACAATGTCGATGGTGGCCACATGTGCCCTAGAACTCTAATTCATAGAATTGCATCGTAAAACGATCAAGTGTCTATTGAATTGCGTCAAACGTATGAGGCATTAAAGCAACACAACACACTGCGGGGTCATATTGCAAACCTATAAGCAATACTGACCCACCGCAGCGTGAGGTAACCAACTGGGACCCATGTGTTGCATTTCCTATGAAATACACTGTGTCAAGGGTACGAGTCATTTTGCGTGGTTGACCTGGAAACTGGTGACGATCGGAGGCAACAAGGTGGCGAAGACGATAAACAGACGGCAGTTGAAAAAGAGACGTGCATTACGCGACTACAAACCCGTAGTTTATTTTAGAGTCCGTCCGAGACTCTACACTAAGCTGTTCCATCTTTCATATGTTTTGTCAAGCACTTCGCTTGTTTGTAAGAGGAAGTTAACATTATGTTCTACAGTGGAATTTGTTGCGTTCGTATAGCAATTATGGATAAACGAATACAAAAAATTGTAATAATTTATTGTATTAAATAATATGCGTTATTGCAATTTTTCAAAATAAAAAAATACTCTTTGAGTGTAACTTTTTCGGAGCGATTGTATTTTGTATTTTTTCAAAATCCATTGTAACTTAAAAGTTACGATCGTAACACGTTTGTCAACCCTGATATCTGCGTGTAAAGTGCGATAACCTTAATGTTAGAAGAGGAGATTTGCGCTGCGGCCACCAGCTAAAGCCAATGTCGCTGCGAGACGACTTTATTATACGGACAAACAGAGAGGAGACAACGCGTGATAAGTGATCGCTAGTGTTTGGCTTTGGATAAATACGTATGTTCCATTGACATTATATTGTAATCCGGCACTGATTTAATTGAAGAGAACCACCACAAATAATTTAGGTATAGGTATAGGTACCACTACTTAGAAGCGAATTATAAACTTCTGACACAATTGCATACATTTTTTGTGTTCCGTGCACATGAAGTTATCTAATTGCATTCCAAAATCACTTTTCAGTTATTTTTGTAACCTGACCGAAGCGGACGGAGCGGGAGGAAACAATTCGTTAATTGCCGCGTGCGAATGGATGTATACGTGTCAATAACTTAACAGTCTGACTTGACATGTCATTTAATTTCGTGCGAAATGAATAGGTAGGTATCAAGTTCAAGTATCTAGTTTAGTAAGTCTGACAGCTCTCTCACTAAGTGTAACTCGGTTTTGATTGGTCGAAATCGGTCATGAGAGCAGCTGATTCTGTTGACGTTTATGGAGGGGTAGCCGACGAATCTAGTCAAGAAATTCGTGACTGAGTGCTAAGTTGGCAGTTCTCATATGTGGCTGACGTAGAAAACGTGACGTTCCCGACCAATTTTTGCGTTCAGGTTGCATCTCATCCAGACCAATCTAGTCGACCTAAGATAACTTGATTCTTGAATGCGGCCATATAGATTAAAAAGGAGGTAGTTCTTGTTTCATGTTCTAGAAAGGGCTCCTCTCAGAGTCCTGTATAAAACTGAATAATTGCGACTTAACAACGTAGGCCCATATTGCAGCAACCATCTTGAAAACGGCAGAGGATCATCGTTCCTTTGCCAATGTAGAAGTTTTCCGACAAGAAATGCTGGGACTTATCGACAGCGCTCTTGAAATTTGGCTTACGTGATCGAGTCATCGTAATCAAAATCGATGTTCGATTTTTTTACCGTTAAAATTTGTTCACACTCGACCTAACCAATAAACATTTTTAGCTTCGACTTTAAATTTTAGTACCTAGTTCAAAATGGCAATATTTTCCATACAAATTTTGCCGTTGTGAGATTCGGTAAATAAGTCGAGACTAAAATTTGTTATTAATATTGCGAATAATTATAAAAAGTATTTTTTTTCTTCAATTTTACAAACTTTTGTAGCTGCTTCGACTTAAGTAGGTTGTGTGGGGATTCAGAGATTGGGAGACATCGTGCGGCTAAGGACAAATCATGGGGTCTAACAAGACTGCAAATACGCAAACTTTGTATAGGCCAATGGTAGATACCTTTTCGTTGAATTTTTTGACCAAAAATCTCGAGGGACCTTCCCTTTAATCCACAATACAATGACAAGCCTTCGAATAAGAACGCCCTTAACAAACAAAAATGGACAACAAACTTCAGAACTGCACATGGAATGTCCGAATGTTGAACAGACCGCGTGGAGCAGAACTTATTGTGCAGACACTGGGTAGATACAAACTTCACATTTCAATTACAGGACGAGTAGGTCAGTAAGATCGGTTCAAGAAAAGATGAAAAACTATGCGATAAATCGGCCTTTTATTTGGATGTGGATAAGCGAAGTCTATTTGGCAAAGCTTAAACATCTAACGTATTTAGGCCCAACAGGTCTATATGGGGCCCAAGTTCTAACTACTTCGCGTAAGTTTTCATATTTGTGACAAATGCTAAGAGTTTTACTTATAGACTTCCGTAAGCACTCGCCCAAATACAAACCCCATCGGAGCTGACATTATAAACGTTACGCTGGCTAAAAAGAATAAAACCCGTGAGGAAGAAAGAGTTAGACGGTCTTTTCGAGAAGAGATGTCGAAAGTAATACATCGTCAAGATTGTTTCCTGCACGGCGATCTAACCGACTTTGCTCTGCCGGCCAAGAGGTAACATTGTCAGCACAAGTCTTTCACACCTAATAAGACATCTGAGTACTAAAATCTTGTCTTACACAACCAATGAGATATTGGACAATACCTCAAATAACCAGGTCCAGTTGTAAACTGCACGGACCTTGGGTGGTAGGAGTAAAACGTAGCAATTGCTTTTAATCAAGAGAAATGTCAAAATTGAAGCATTTGCTACGGTGCAGATTCCGTGTGGACGATATCATTTTTGAAACATTGACGACCATAATAAGTTATTTTCTGCCCAAGTTTTGACGACTTTCTTCAGCTTTCACAACAATTGTGAAAGATGAACTGAATCAAACTATCAAACTCGTAATTTTTGCACTTAAAAGTTACGAAATGAGTGCCCTAGCACTAACTTTTGACATGTTTGAAAAGCGGCGCCACCTACCGTTTACTCAGATCGGTATGAATAAAACTCAGCAATTGCTATGAAAGTCCAAGTCTGTTATTTAGCTGACTCAGATCTTTTACTAAATATCCGTACGCAAATTTTTAACATAACAAATAATTTTATCTGAACAGCTGTTCGGAGAATTGTTTCGATACAAATGTCACGCACTTCAGCGTTTTGCATCAACAAGCTATTTGGCAAAGAAAAATCATATATCCTGTTGGCCAAAGGAGGTTTTTATTCAAAGCAATTGCTGAGGGCTTTTACTTTTAGTTCTTAGTCATACGACCCTTTGTCGGAAACTTATAAAGGGCGACTTGAAAAATTCAAACTTTCGGTGTGAACGCACCCTTAAACCGATTATCGAACTGTCAATGTCAAAATAGTCAGTAAATCCAACATTTTCATCATGGTGAAGTACAGAGGAGGGAACATCGTTTACAAATAATTAAAATTTACTACCAAAGTTCCAAGTCGGTGGTCGCAACTTTAAGAGCGTCAACGCCAATTTTCGGACGTAATTCTCGTTCCAGTAGACAAGCAATTCATAGTCTAGGAAACAAATTCGTTACTGGACAGATAGGAACCCTCAAGTGCTTCATGAAACTGACTTCATCCGCAAAAAGTCACTGTTTGGTGCGGTTTACGGTGGCGTCATTGGGCCGTTTTTTTTTTCGTCGATGAAAGTGACCGTCACGGTAAACGGTATTAGCTACAGAGACATGTTGGAACGTTTTTTCTTTGAGCAATTGCATGAATCGGACATCAGTGATATGTAGTTGCAACAAGACGGTGCCACAAGCCACATAGCGGGTGCAACAATCGAGCTATTTAAGTCTCAGTTCGGTGACCGTGTTATCTCTGGAGACGGACCCTTCTATTGGCTGCCGAAATCGTGTGATTATAAGCCTCTAGACTTTTTTATGGTGCCACCTCAAATCATTGGTCTATGCCAATAAGCCGATGACGTTAGAGAAGCTCAGAGCCAATATTGAACAAGAAATAGCTGCCGTGCGGCCGAGTCATCGAAAATTGGGTTCAACGTATCGACCGCTGCATACATTCCCGTGGTGGACATATGAACGAAGTCGAATTCCATTCATAGATGTTTTGATAGTAATTCAAGTCAACCAACTTTTTTTTTAAATATCTCAAGTAGTTTGCATTTTATTTAAAAAAAAATAACTTGTCAAGTTTTTAGTGAAATACCCTTTATATGAAGACCTCTTGTACTAGTCGATAAAGCACGGAGAGGAAAATTTAAGGTGGAATCTTACAGCGAAGTTTACGAGATCGAAAGCTTAAAATGCAATAGCTGAGATGGCTAATGTAAAGTATTGTGGACAACACACGCCAGCCGGACAAGTCAATGAGAACAGCATTGTGGAACTACGCAGTAAAAGGAGTCCCCATCTAAAGTGGCCCGCAAAATTGGAGACCCAACTTGAAAAGCGTAGTGTAACTGGAGGCAGCTAGTTAGAGACCGAGCTGGCTACAGGTCCACTCTGGATCACAATGTCACGTTAATCGCTACAAACCCTTAAAACTATATCAAATCGGAATACTAAATTATGTTGTCCTCTGTATTCAAGTTACGTTCGTTTTTATGTATAACATCCCTGTCCGATGCAGATAAGTGATTTCGTAGATCCTTTTTCTCACAACAAATATTCGCTATTTTCGACGTAAGTTTGTTAAATTAAAATCACAAAACAAGATACTTTGTGTAAAAAAAAATCACAGATCATTTTAAATTTAAGCCTAGTGTGCTGTTCTAGCAAAGCTAAAACTAAGCGCCTCTCCAATGTTTCTCTCCACCGCTTAATGTTCGCTTAATTTTGACAGTGCAAGTTCCGTATAAAAAAGAACTGTGTTGGTAAAGTTGATTGACCTGCTACTGTTAATTTGCTTCCGTTTGAAATTTTGTGGCGAATACCGATATTTTCTCTGATCTATCAAAATTTAGCTGTGGACAAATGTATTTTGCATTAATACGCTTACTTAAATTCTGTGAAGATTTTTCGTACAGTATTATCTTTGGAGACATTTTTGTATGGGGTCTTAGTTTAAGAGCGAGCTTAAAGTGAAAAGTCCTCTGTACAATAGGCGTGTTTTTTTTAGCTTCGATCTTACTTTGCTTTAAGATCGAAGCTCAAAAAATCAGGCCTAACATAGGTACGCCTTCTAAATCAGTTTACAGAATAAATGAACTCAACTAAAAATAGTGTCAACGATTTATTGAAAATAAATCTAAAGAAAATAATTGCATAAATCTCGATTAAATAATTTTATTATCTTTTAATCTCATAAGTAATTGTTGAAATACGAAATCAGAGATTCAATCGACGGGGGATGCACACTTTCATAATTACCTATCTATAAATAGTTACACACTCAACATGCAATCAACTATTGCTTAAATATTATTTCAAGTCGAAAGAAGGCAAGGGAAACATTTATTTTATATCAATAAAATTGACGATCAAATTGATGTCCAATTAATTCATTCAAATTAAGATTATTTGCTTCGACTATAAGGCTTATTACAGTCTATTAGATTGCTGTAATCAGGTGCAGCGATTTTGTACAAAGTAGAAAATTAAACTACATTATTGCGAACTTGGACAACAAATTGCAACAATTTCTTTAGAGAAGTTAATAATTGTATTGAAAAATCGTTTTTTTTGCGGCATTGCTTATTCGGTAAAGCCGCAAAATATTGAAACGAGTCTAAACACTGGGATCAATCCATTACCAAATGGAGACATCAACCAAGAGCAATCAGAGCAGCTATTTAAATCGAACTTTGCTCTGAGAACCGGCTGGCTTTCAACTCGCAAACGACCTAATGATGACGACACGATCGAATGAAAGGTTTGCTTTGCTAATTGAGCTTTCAATCCCACATGTTGAATCGATAAAGTTCGACAGACCTGTTTCCTGTCAATAACCTACCCCATTGCAAGTTTATTCCCACTTATGTCAATCAATGCTTAAAAATCGTTCATTGATAATGAAATTTTGACAAATGACTTTGACAGTTCATCGACATTTTCACTAATGCTATCCAATTTAAACTGTAAACTTATGTGGTGTACAATTGGCCATATTTTTTTTTTGCTCTAGGTATATTTTTTGGATTTCAGAGCACTTTTGCGAATCTGGATTTTGACTCAGAGTTGTTTCAGGTTTACCAATTTGAGTTTGACAACTGGTGAAGTTTGTTTACGTTTTCGTGAAATTTTGTAACTGCAAAGAAACACATTGCATCGGGTTGATAATTTTTGTTAAATATTAATGTACAAATGTTTAGAAATAGATCTGGGCGCAAATTTCGAGTGATTTAATTTAAAGTTTAACCAGTTAATGGAAAACAGGTAGAAAAGAAGTGTCACAAATGCACATATTCCAACCGCACGAATATCAACAAAAAAAAAACAAAATAGACCAAGTGACGTTTGTATGTTCGGTTAGGAACATGAAGTCTGTAATCAGAGAGCGAATCTGAAGAAACCCAATCGAATACAATATTATTGTCATTCCGTTCCATTGGGGGCGTTCAATGATTCAGTATAGTAAGTCTGACAGCTGGTTGAATTTTTTTGTTTAGTTTTTGATTGGCATAGATCGGTCATATGAACAGTTTTTTTGTTAGTTTATGCAAATGGAGGGGTAGTCGACGAATTTAGGCATTAATCTGGCGACTGAGTACTAATACTAAGATGACAGTTCGTACATGAGGCTGACGTAGGAAAAGTGACGTTACAGACCAATGTAGTCTCTGGGTTCAGAGTATACATCTATTAAAGACCACACAAGTCGACTTAAGAAATGCAACTAAATTTTCGAATCTGCTCATTGACGGTTAGATGACTGCACATATTCCACTTTGACACTAGTGGCGTGTCAACTTACATCTAAGTCTATATAAAAAAGGTTCATCAACCACAAATAGTTAGAGCTCTAGTGCAAATGCTTAGATGCAATTTTTCATGAAACTAGTTTGACATTAATTTGACTTGGTGCTGGCCATCTTTTGGGAAAGAAAATAGAAAATTGTCCGTGACTTTGACACTGGGTGAATAATGAGAGATAAACACTTGGGAATAAATGAAGTGACTGAAAAGGAGACATGAGTTGTTATTCATGTGCCAGTTTTTCTATAGCTTGAAGAAGCTATCGTTGCAATCTCTCAATATAGCAATAGAGGATTTCACACTTGAAACGAAACACTCTGTAATAGAATTCATAAAACCATCAATGAGCAAGCGAAAATGAGCCTACATCGGTCTACAGGCCCTTAGGTACGTTAGAGACGACTGGAAAACTCTTAAAGACGTCAACCCATGTGCCACAAATTTCGGCAGCAGTTCTTAAATTGGGTCGACCTATCAAACAAAAGAAGCAATAGGAGCAGGAAAAATGGTGGTTTAGGTAGTTCTATGAGTCCTTAAGAAGTAGCCATCATTCAAACAAATATTGTCACGACCAGTCGGTGTCGCAAAATATGCTTATAATGCACAAAGACGGTCTGAACCAAGTCTTGGGAAGGGTCGCATCCTGGAGTAAGTAAGTAAGACCTCAGTACGGTTTTGCTTCCATTCATGGAAAAGCAAACCGCTTCGAAGGGTAGAGAAGTTTTCTTAACTTTCTAAACAAAATTCTGTCTGGTGATATTTGGAAGCGTGAGCACTTGAAACCATGTGTCAAAGATCTAATTGGCGGTAACCAGTGCATTTATGAAAATTTACCAAATCCTTACAGAAGGTACCAACTTAAAATCGTAAAACAGACCCGCGAGTTTTAAATTTATACCGTCCACTTTGGTATGCAAAATAAATAAACAAATAGTTGGCGCAACAGGTCCGTAGGGACCCTAGGCCTAGCTTCTCACAACTATTCGTTTTTCATTTTCGGAACGAATGGAAGGAATCTACAATTTTATGCCGAGTCCAAACGGCCTATTGAGAAGCTCTTGCTTTATAAAGGGTTTTCCAATGAGAGGTGTTATTGTGAATGACCCGCCTGTCACTTTTGAAGCTTTTATTCGTTGGCATTTGACAAGTAGAAACTACGCCATTACTAAAAATGGAACGATACACGCTTCAACAACGCATTGAAATTATTAAAATTCACTACAAAAATGATGAAAACCTTGCAGTCACAGTTCGCAAAACTAAAGCATTTTTTGGTCGTCGTGAAGCACCTCGGTGCCTACGTAAACAAGCAAAATTGTCGCATCTGGGGCTCGGAAAACCCAAGAGTTATTGTTGAGAAGCCTCTTCATCCTCAACGTGTGACTGTTTGGTGCGGTTTATGGTCCGGCGGGGTCATTGGACCTTACTTTTTCGAATATGTGGTTGGATCAACAGTTACGGTGAATGGATTGCGCTATCGACAGATGATTAATGATTTTTTATGGTCGGAGTTGGATGGTATTGATCTGGACAACGTTTACTTTCAACAAGACGGCGCTACGTGCCACACAAGCAAGGAAACCATTGATCTTTTACGGGAAATGTTTGCGGACCGTGTTATCTCTCGAGGAGGTGACCACAATTGGCCACCGCGATCTTGTGATTAAAAACCTTGCGACTTCTTCATTTGGGGCCACGTGAAGGATAAGGTCTACGCCAACAGTCCAGCGTCGATTCAAGACCTCAAAAATAAAATTCGTGAGGCTATCCATGACATAGGGCAGCCATTTTGCGAATTGGTTATGGAAAACTTCATGAAAAGGATATGGTCCTGTATGCGTGCTTGTGGAGGACATTTGGCTGATGTTGTTTTTCATTATTAAAGGCATACCTTCCTCTTTATTGTGAAATAAACATCCGATCATTTATCTCAAAAAATGACATTTTTCTTTGAATACCAAAATAACACCTCTTATTGGAAAACCCTTTACAATTTTATGCCGAGTCCAAACGGCCAATTGAAAAGCTCTTTCATGAAAATTATACTTTCGAAAGTTTGTCAGACGTTCGGGAGGGGTGCCGCAGTGTTTATTTTTGGAACTAATGGAAAGGACCTACGAGTACATACTACCTAGGAGCTGAATTGAGACGATTGGATATTTTAAGTTACCTTAGGTATAGACTTCATAATCTCTGCACTTTGCGGGCTATAGGACAGACAACTTTTGAATGCACTGTTCACAGTAATATGCCATCATTTCATCCTCTTTTTCCTTGAAACCTGAACAAATTCAAAAAACATCGAAGTTTTTCTATGAAATTCAAATGATAGAGAAAAGTTCACTGGAATCCATTGGATGGCGCTTTCAAGGAATGCGTCTCCTAAGCAGTTGAGGAGTAACTAAAGTTTTATGAATTTTCGAGAATCATATCAAATATTCAAATATGGCTCCGGATGTGACATACTTTAACATATAGTTTCATCGAGCTTTCGGTGCAATTAGACGAGAGTGCAAATCGAAGTGGTGAGCACAATCTCCTTTATTATTTCTGTAGTATCGATCCCTTGGGGTTCCAATGTTCCACCACTCACCCTTAATAAATGAAGTGTCAAAGGCTGTCTGTGTATAGAATATCATTTTTACTTCTTTATTGAACCAAAACCATTCGAATAAGTTGAATAAAGCAACAAGTTTAAGTGCCGACACAGGCAGCTTCCGAATTGCACTGGCCACTGCCTACCGAAGTACCTACAATTTGAATATTGAGGTTCTTCCTCTATTTCAGTAGTTAAGCTAAACAAAATTCAATTTCCACTGAGAGAACACGGAATGTACAAATACAAATACTCATTTCGTATCTAAAAATATGGTTTCCTCGCAGAAAAACAAAATGCCGATGGCAAAGCAAAGGGAAGTCACTCGGGCTCCTGAACCGACATCAAAATTTAATTGTTTCCAACATGCATTTCTATTGCCAAATAACGGCGGACAACAATTCCGTCTGTCTAATTACAAAAACAGTGAAAGATGTAGGTAGGGTAGGATACAAAAATCTTTAAACAAACAACAACAATTTATGTTTTCCAGTAAAATGCAGAATCGAAAGCAAAACCAAAGTTCCACTTAGAAATCTGTTTTTCTCTTTCTCATCCAGTCCAGATAAACGACTTTCTTCGGTGCGGGAGGCCTAGCAGTTTAGCGCCGCAACGGGGCCCCCAACACCCCACAAAACAATATATGTACATACACCCCTATACTAATCCCAATATACTTGTTGTCAAATCGCACCACTACGAGAGCAACAGCAGCAGAGCACAGATTTGGCACACACACTTCCTCGAGATAGATTCCAATTCGTATCAAATCTGAGGTTCACCGATTTTTCCAGACGCGACTTGTTGATTCTCTTTTTCTTCCCACCAACACACCAACAGAATGTTTATCAGCTCAGCAGCAGAGCAAGGCACCGATCACGATCACCGACGTGATCAAGCGAAATACTTTTTTTTTCTTCCTACGATCGTCGATTAAAAACACACAAATACACACACACACAGAGATGGAAACACATGCACACTTGGCAGCCGCAGAGAAAAATAAAATTTTTGGTCAAAAATCAAAAGAAAAACTCACAAAAAGACGACAAAATGACGAAAAGGGATGTGAGTTTCTGAGTTGTGATTTGTGAACAAATGAATCACTCTTATGGTGGAGATCCTTGCTGAATTATCCAAATCCGAACAGGGATTAGTGCTACCGCTAGGTGTCTAGCGTTTGCATCACGATCACCTTGCAATTGAACAATGGGTCTTGCACTTCCTCGATGTGCAAAACTGCAAATCACTGCACTGGTGGCGGAGATAACTTTCACGCGGACCAATAAATTTTTCTCACTTCGCGGCAGTGGTGACTTTTGTTCGTCGTTAAAAAATATATTTCAAAAGTGAAAAGGGCGACACGATGGGAAACTGAAACTGTTATCAATATTACAGAAGAAAAGAACTCGCAAAATATGCGTCGAATTTATCTAGCGCGAACGAGACACAAAATACAACTGAAGACGACAACGGAAAGTGTTTCATGTGAAGTGTGCGACCGCCTAGAAGCGATGCCAGTCGCCAGTGCAAGTTGTTGGGGTATTGTGGGCATCGCCGCATTGGTGTTGGGAATTGGGGGTTTTTACCGGGTGCGAGTAGTGGTGGAACTGCCTTCTTTTGGAGATGCTTGTGTGTGGTTTTGATTCCAACAAGTGGATTTGGGTTTGATTGGAGCATGGAGCATAAATTCCCCTTGTAGTGGTGTGGTAGTTCTCTTAACATTGAAATGGTCCCCTCTTTATGTGGCAAAAGAGCTATGCGCAGTTCTGGCAATCTCTTATACACAGTGGGGTTACAAAAATGACGGCTCTTTGGAAAGTCCTTAACAGATGGATTTATTTTTTCGGTGAATTAAATGCGAATGCACCTCGCACATTACTAACACGGAAGACTAGAGGGATGCCCAATACTAAATAGCTGTCTGACTGAAATGCACACCACTTCCTTGCACGCCGAATTCACTAGAGATATATCTCTCCGACTAAATGTCTGACATCTACCTATACCATACAATTTTCAAATATCTGTGATGGCATTTAATTTCGTATCGCAACAGCAAGAGAGGTTGTAGGTGTAAAAAATGACATTTACAGATAAAAAACAACAAAAAAACAAGCATCTGTCAAATTCATGTCAGACATCCATGTCAAGAAATAATCGCAGAGAGCGATCGCTGACATCTAATCATGAGATGAAATAGAGTGGGGACGTTCAAGTATCTAGTTTAGTAAGTCTGACAGCTCTCTCACTAATGGCGTTTTCGATTGAAGAAAAGAATTGCCTTTTCTATGAAAAGATCAAATCTAGAAGTGCTCTTTCTATGTTTTCTATGTTTCATTAAAGAAAAAAGTGCACTTCCAGGTCAATTCTTAACACGACAGAAGTGTCTGGAATAATTTGAGAGAATTGCCCTGAACTCACCAACACACACTAGCAAAATGTCAGATTGAAATGTTTGTTGTGTTATTAGAAACAATTTGTTTGCTTAGGATCCGAAAATATACAATTACGCGTGCAAAATGTAACTGAAATTGAAATATATTGATTTGGCCTATTAAAACATTCATATTTACTGTAGAAAACAAAAAAAAAACAAGTAACAGCAGAAAATCTAATCACACATATGGTGTCTACCAGTAGGTTTGTTTGACGTTTGTTTGACACTAGTGTGCACTGGGTTAACCCTAATGCGTTCGATATAGCACTGAACTCGCCCTGGTACTGGAAACCTGTGTTTGACATGGCTTCTAGGGCACCCTAGTTGTGCCCTGAACTGACCCCAGTTAATTTGTGGGGCCAAGAATTCAGTGCTGAGTTTTGCTGTCATTTCGCTTGCTGTCATTCAAATTCAAACTCATCATCTATCTTGCGAACACTTTAATCAACTATTTGCATTATGGCAAACCCAAATTCAGAGTTTAGTTCGCTCATTTTTAACTATAAACGGGAAAAAGTGTTACCAAAAGATAAATAGTTGTCAATATCAACAGCTGACAGACTTCAGGGCAACATTTTGCGTTCGATATAGAAGTCGAATTTTCGAATTAGCTGACACTTCTCAGTACGCACTAGTGGGCACTAGTGCTAGCCACGTCAAACAAACCTACTGTTGCAAAAGTGATCCAAAGAATTTCATTGAAAAGAGCAATTCTGAACTTCGGGGCAATTCTCTCGGATCTTCAATGAAAAACGCCATGAGTGTATCTCGGTTTTGATTGGGGGAAATCAGTCAAATGAGTCAGTTGACAATTCTGTGGCCACAAGGCATAACCGCTTAACTCGAGTTAGGACAAAATTAAGTTATATTCATAATATTGTTCAGCATTTTAATCCAATTCCATTTCCACTTAATTTTTTATGACCATATCTAAAACAGAATATATTCCAAAAAAAAAATATGGTTACAAACAAATTTTCCTGATTTGTAGTTATGATTTGAAGCTTTGATTTGTTCTCCCGAAAAGTATGAAAAAAAACTTAGGCGGTTATGCCTTGTGGCCACTGAATACTGGAAGGGTAGCCGACGAATCTAGTCAAGAAAATCGTGACTGAGTACTAAGTTGACAGTTCTCATATGTGGCTGACGTAGAGTAAGTGACGTTCCCGACCAATCTAGTTTTTGCGTTCAGGTTACATCTCATCCAGACCAATCTAGTCGACTAAAGTAACTAGATTCGTGAATGCGGCTGGTGACTCCACGTGATATATCATCTCATGATGAGCACTATGAGAGAAATTATCTCCTATGGAGTCGGGGTTCAAGAGCAAAAGGAATGGTGGCCCTGGCCGGCCATTAGAAACATGTTTTTTTTTTTTTTATGTCACACGTATTCACAGACCGGGATTGCAATTACAAAAACAACAATGTAAACAAATGTGAATTAGGGGGATAGACGTACGAAAGATATTCATCTCTTTTAATCATTCATCTCTGACTTAGGCGTCAGATTTGTGATTTCATTATTTAACCATTTTTATTGTATGCGGCCAAAGTCATCTCTCCGTTCTATTTCGTGTGATGATATAAATACAGCAAAATTAGGTGCGAATGCCCATCACGCAAATTGGGGAAGTAATTTGACTTGTTTCCCAATCAGGGTGGTTTTTTTATGTGGAGTTAACTGCCGTGGATTTATTTCCCTGCGCCAATATTATTATCCATACCTACTCATCGAACAGAAATGAAATGGGAAAAGTACACGAACACGACTGTGAGATGTGAGTCCTCGAATTGTCAAGTAGAGCGTAGTTGCTGTAATTGCATGCTGAAAATCCTTCATTACTTTACTGAGATCGAAGATCAAAAAAAAAAAAAAAACAGGAGCATTGTTTTAATACAATAACTAATTTTGAGAATAAGCATTAAACTAACATTATAATGTGTTGTCCCGAAAATATGTATATAAATTAGGTTGACAAATGCTTTAACAATCTAATAGGGCGTTCCGTAGGATGACTTGATTAATTTGAGCACCTAAAAGCGAGGAAAGTTAAAATAAGAAGCGCTTTGTGCTCATATTTCCACGATGAAGGAGAAGAGTGCATGACAGTTGACACGTGACAGTCAAAGGAAGTCCTTCAAAATATATTTAAAATACTCTAAAAGCGAAGGATAGTCTGAGGGTGTCCACAACCGTTGTTGACATTATTCATTTCCTTACAAAAAATTAAATTTTCAAGAGTATTTACGTTAAGTTTGTTTCGTAGTTTATTTTTTTACGAAAACTTTTCGTCGCCCGAGAATATTGTTTTGTTCCATACACCACTTTCGTCGTTTTTGAATTGGGAACGGATTCTATGGTAATTTTGTATGCTCTTTTTAAATCTGTGATTCGATTTGCTCTAAGTCTTTCCAATCCCGAGATATCGAGCATCGACTTTGTGCCATATCCACAGTTTGGACAAATTTTCCATATAATTTTTCCGAATTTTTTTGCGAGAATTTGTGCACTTGTGTTAAAGAAAAACTTTGTATGTGGGACACTGATCACAAACAAAATTTTAGCATTGGTTTATTCCACCTCCATTACATTTGTGTAGATATTCGATATTATGAACATATGAATTCAGTTACTATGGCTGAACACAATAGGGCTGCAAACACAATACATAGCTGCAGATCAAAACCTATATACCTATCAAAAGAAAAGTAAAAAGATTTACAAGACTTGCTTCCGTTTATTCCTAATATCGATAAGCAATATTTTAAAACATTGTTAAATTAAAGAAACTAAGCCTATTTATAAAACAGAAAATGTCAATTAAACTAATTGTGATAGCAATAGAGCTGCTTTATTTTTATACCCTCCAGAGGAAGGTATATTCACTTTGCCAATACATTTGTAACGCCAAGAAGGAGTCACCGGAGACCTCATAAAGTATATATATTCTGAATCAGGATCACATTCTCAATCGATTTAGCCATGTCCGTCTGTCTGTCTGTCTGTCTCTCTGTTAAAAGCACGATAGCGCCCAAAGTAATTGACGTAGGTGAATGAAATTCGGTGAAAGGACTTCTTTTTATCGGCGTCAGGTTGGTATTCAAAATGGGCTATGTCGGTCAAGTAGTTCTGGTACCTCCCATACAAAACCAATATTAGACCCATGTGTCCCTCTTTCCGTTGAAAACACGATAGCGTCCAAAGGAATCAACCTAGGTGAATGAAGTTTTGTGAAAGGACTTCTTTTATCGTCGTTAGGTTGGTGTTAAAAATAGGCTATGTCGGTCAAGTAGTGCTGGTATTTTGCATGACTTGTATGCAGTGGATGGTATCAAAGCATCGGCCATGCCGATGGTAACACTTTTACCTGTTTTTGTTTCGTTTGTTTTTTTAAGAAAAATGTTTTTTACTTCATACTTTGAATAATTTTCGTATTTGTATTGTATTTAAATGCGTTTTTCTCAGAAAGGCATAATATGGAACAAACCAATTTTCGGGCGACTTGTTCAGACGTTCTTTAGATAAGATACATTATTAGTTATTTTTAGGCATGGTTTTTGTACTGCTTTTCAAGAGAAGATTTATCAAACAAAAAAAAGTGCAGTAGATTGGATTTAGTGGCAGCAGATTTATTTTTTGCGAAAAGTGCTGTAGACCTACTGCTATTGCAACAAAGTGGCACCGCTGATACTTGCATGTGGCATAAATCTGAAAAACACTTGGTTCGCACAGAATGACGCGGCCTGCAATCGTAGAATCATCCGTACATCAATTTTGTGATAAGTAAGCTGTAGAAATCAGAGACAAACCAAAAGTATTGTCTCTGGTAGAAATATTATCCTTGCGTTATATTTTATGACGTTTTTATTTGTTTAGCAGCCGGTGACTGCTGGTCCTTAGAAGGAGATAAAACACGGAAAGTGATTTTTTTTTTCCAATATGAACTAGGGCCTCAACTTACAAAGCCCTCGAGATAGTCTAATCCGCGCCCTACCATTCGACCGGTTTTCTTTTCTACCTTAAAGGAGGTGCATCCCTACTGCGTCATTCTTTGCATTAGAATCATGGATTAGAATCAGGGTTATCGTTATAAATGTTTCCCTTGGCAGCAAACCAGATTGCTGAATAGGAATAATTCCCAGGGAAACTTTATTGAATTGAATTGAAGCTCGGGCGTTGATGTCCATTCGCTTTAAACGATGTCTAAGTCCGTATCGTTTGGGTATCCATCGACATCGACCTTGCTGCAGCAGCGCATCCTACACAAAGCACTTTCTCTTAGAATGAAACATAGAAAACCCTTCCTTCCCTTTTTCGATAGAAAACGCCACTTAAATTCGATCGCGCATACAAAATAAAAACGCCGAGGAAAACGCCACTTAAATTCGATCGCGCATACAAAATAAAACAAAACTTCGTAGACACAAATTTATTGTATGTTCGTATTAACACACACACGTTTACAGTATATAATATCAATGCATTTTCGCACAATTCTTTAGTTTTGTTCAAATATTTTTAATATAATTTTGCATAAAAAATATATTTACGTATATTACATCGCTTTTGTACAATATAAATTTCGCCTTCACTACAAGATTATTACATAAATAAATGTACAATCGTAAAATCACCAGCAGAAATACAAACAATAAGAAAATAACAATTATTTTTTTTGGAATACATTTGAATAAGATGGTAACAAACAAAGCTAGAGAAAATAAAACTAAACTAAATTAATATTTGGAAATGCTTGAAATACAAAGGACATGAGGCAACAAATAGAAGAGTATCTTCTTATTAATCAAATGCTTAAACAAATTGTATGTAATGCTGTATTGAACACTTTAGGACGTAAATTGAAAATACCCCTTAATGGTTATCGGGTTGCGGTAGTATTGATCTTAATTCAATTGGTTGCTTTCATCCCGCTCTACTAATATCAAAACGTTTATTAAAGCTGTACGCCAAGCTTTCACGAACTATAGTCCCGTGTTGCTTAAGCCCATGGAAAGTTTAAAACCTCTTTCAATCTATACTACTCAAAAGCTTAGGCAGAACCTATACAAGCCGATAAATGCTTTCACAATTAACTGGCCATTTCGGAATCATCGCTATGGAAGACGTAACTCAAATCAAGCGCAAGTCCTAAGTATTTTTGTGACCTAGTGTTATACTAATGCATAAGCGTGGTAAAACTATTGTCTCCGTTCCGATTTCAATTACTTACCCTATCTATGTATTTTCTCAAACACTTCGACTATTTACACAAAATAAATAAAATATAACAGTTGGAAAAGCGGCCGGATCTCATAAAAACTACTTTTGTATGGTATGCAATGAAGTATACCCAGTTGGGCCAGTTGGTTGTTCATTTTCGGAACAGCAGCAACAGACGCGCTTTAGTACATCCACAATGTTTGTGTTTTCGAAATCATCTAGATCGGTGAGAAACACACCCGAAGTGATATCTTCTTCGGTTCGAGTGCCAACGAATTCCCGCAGGTCAGAGAGGGGGAATCCATCGCGATAGAATCGCTTAATTGTGTCATAGGCATCCATTATGACAGCAATGAAGAGGGAAAGCACCACATAGATGTACAAGGAAATGAATGAATAGAGGTACACCTGGCAGAAGATCCACAGCATGTTGGACTTGCTCGAGAGTGTGGCAAAGGTGGCAAACATATCGTCGCCGTTTATGAGGGAAAACAGGCATTCGGAGGTAGTGGCCAACGAACGGAATTTCATGTGATAGGGCCCCAGAACTAGCCAGCCGCAAAACGTAAAACCAGCGTAGATAAGAAGCGCACAGAAGAGGAAGCGTGCGATTTTGGGTGCCGCCCTCTGGAGTGTGAGAATGACAACGTTGTAGGTCTTGAAGAATCCCAGGTAGCGCAGTACTCCAATCCAAACTAGAAGATTGCCGACGCCGAGAAACACCGAGCAGATGTCCCATCCGTCAATTACTAGGAATTTTCGTTCGATTTGTTCCTTTAATGCGGATCCTACGATCAGCAGGACGTCGTTGAATAGAATCATGATGTACCTGCGAATAAAAGAAGCAAACAAAGTCGTTAGAACCTGCAAAACGGGGCAGCAGTAGGAAGTTTGATATTGAACTGACAAAAATTTTGCAATAGAGGAAATATGAATATAAAAAGGTGGTTCTGACAAACACGTCGTACATTTGATTGTTCCTCTACGACTTGGTTTTCAAAAGATGTGTCATTTGCATTATCGATGGAACAAGCAACAAAAACTGAATTGTAATGGAAGAGGCAAAGATTCTGAAATACTCAAACATATAGAGCTCTGCCGATGAATGTATGACGGGCAGTATGTTTTTTGGAGCCACCAGATGTCGAACATTCTTAATGTTTCTAGATAAAGCCGCACTCTTAATTTATGGTAGCTCTCTTTTTAGATGTCGAAGTTTATAGCGGAGCCGAGGTAGACAAGATCCCTTTTAAAAGAACGCAAATAATGTTCATCATGAGTGAAATTATATCCACATCCGTTTTCTTCTTGTTGACAGCTTGGGTTTGTCTTGCTTAGTCCTTGAACACAATGACGCTTCCGTTTCTATACTGGCCCTGATTATACCCCGCGGTTTTCTGTCAATTATTTCAATATCGTCGGCGAATGCGGTCACCTCTTTTGTTGTCGGTTTGGACTTTTTGACGTCTGACTTAACTTAACTGAAATCACCAATCAGACTGCTAAAAAAGAGTTTCAGGATTTCCAACAATTTGGCGTTTATGATCTGTCAAACGCTGTTAAACAGACTTTTGACTTGTTTCCATATTTATAGAACTTGGGGGGTTTCCTGTTTTGTGTCAGGAGAACCTTCACCTAACCAAATTCTAGAAGTGTGTTGGTGCATCTCCAGCTGATTTAAAAATCTCGTCAAGTAAACCATCAGGGTCAGAGACATTCCTACAATTGAAGACTTACTTTGATGTTGTTGGTGTGTGTCGCCTGCATATTCTTAGCACTGACTTTGATTCTACTACAAGGGTTTCTTCTTTATACTTCAATTTGTTTGTCCTGAAATATACCTACTCTTTCCCATTTGATAACATTTGTTCGGCCTATCGCAAAAACAGGCCTTTGACCAGCAGAGCGGTTTTCATAGCACAGATCCACGGGGAAACTAACCTCTAAACCCGTTTTGTCTGATATATCAAGGGCATTTGAAACAGTTTAGATGGCATATGTTACTCAAGCTCTTTCACGGATACAAAGCCCTTCTGCTGTTAAATTCAACTTGTCTTGTGTTGTCCCCGGTGGCAGGTACACCAAACAATTTTTGAAGCCCTCAAAGATCCGTTTTGTCCTGAATCTATAAATTTCACTGATACAGATTTTTCTTAAAGGCGCAAGAAAACAAGCTTAAGACCTCAGCAAAAGAATATTCCCTAAAGTTGCAAGACAATAAAAACTCATCAGCGACGCCAATCCATTGCTGGTTGATCACCGTACCTGTGCCTGCAAAACGCTCATGCTGCACTGATCCATATTTAACAAACCGCTCATGTTAGGTTAGTAGGATGGCGAGCAGTAGTCCGCGCCACACTTAGGTCAAGATAAAGCAAGAAGAAATAAGCTGTGATAAAGCCCTCATGTTGAATGCAAAAATTGATGGTTAGAGGAAGTCTCCTCTGGCTGAATTCTTGATCCAAGAGATTTGATAAACTCCGACGACTTGAAACTTTCTCTTGATATTATTTTTACAGGGACCTGCATCTTTGCCAGACAGGCGCCATGAAGTGGCTTGCCTAGGGGAAGCCATTATCCAGGGAAATAATTAGCGAGCACGAAAACACCAACACCGATAGCATAGCTCTATAGCTTTACTGATGGGATCAAGTGGATTGCATGATTAGCCACCAACGCATCAATTCTCAGCCACTCCGTTGCTATTTAGATTTACAATCGCTTCTACCGTGGATTCACTTCACATACTCGATTCAATTCACTTTCACTTTCCATACATCGTGAAATCCGCAGGGAGACTTCCTTATCGACGTATTTTCAATTCAAGGGTGGTCGGCAAGTTAGTTCTTTTGCATTGAATGACAGCTGAGATGGAGGAAAATAATTTCGAACTTTACAGAAACCCAACCCAATTAAAAATAAGCCAACCGCCTTAGAAATTTCTCTTCTATCTTTCTTTTTAATTAAACTAAAATAGAGACACATCGAACCAGAAGCTTTGCCATTGCCCTTGCCTTCTCTATCTCAACTTCCTCTCTGTTTACATCAAACTACACCACAAGGGTAACCACCATAAAGTCGTCCGCGCATTTCCATTACAAAGTTGCTCTTATTGAGTCAATTCATTGAGTCAGAACAACATAAACGCCACAAAAAGCAAAGTAAATTGCAAACAAAAAGTACTCACCACACGTTGGCGAACTCCATTTTGCCGTTGAAGCTCAATTCCTTCTTGTATGCCACTCTAAAGAAATTCATTGTCTGGATGCGTAGCAAATTGGCCCGATATATCGCACGCGCACACAGCCCAAACGAGACCAAGCACACCAGTATGACAAACGAGTTCAGGATACTTCTGAGGATCGCATCAAATTCCGTATCCGTTATGTACTCAATATCCCCCTTGCAATGCAGTCTCGTTGCATCGGCGTCCAAGGACAGCAACATCTGTCCATCATGATCGCGGTTGTCGAAATAGATCTTTATGTCGAACTTAAAGCAGTCCGGCGCCGAAAGCGGTCCATAGGCTTTAAAATTGATCGTTTTGATGCCAAATATCAAGCTGGCCTCAACTAGCGCCTGGAAACTGACAGTAACACCACGCTCCTCCAGGAACGCTTCAATGCCCATTGTTGTGACATTTTTCGTCAGCGTCTCACAGTGCACCTCGATTTCCGGATTGAAGATGTAGCTCTCGTTGAATCCAAAAATGATGCCCTGCTGATAGCTATGGAGACAGAGTTTCATTGGAGCCATTTCGTTGTCCTTTGTCGGATAGTCATATGGTCCAATCGATCGACTTACATTTGCGTAGCCCTTGATAGCATAGTTAATGGTGTCGAAGAATTCGGTCTTTTCGTAAATGGCCAGCGGACCGTTTGAAGGCGGATACGATTCTGTTTCTCTAGAAGCGTCCCAACCACGCAGAAACAAATGCGAGAACGAGACACGATTGTCCCAGGTGTAATTGATGTGATTGTAGCGCGAGTGCGCGAACAAGCATAGTTGCATTGTGACGAGCACGATTTTTACCACCTGAAAGAAAGCAAACAAATGGAAGAGGTTCATGTGCCAGATAAGGTGGAGGCATAACAAAGTTATCTGATATTTTATAAACCATGATTCAACTTGGCTAGGTAGGGCTGTTATCAGGTAAGCGGTATGAATAAACTTTACGTAATCGCTTCAAAAAAAATCACTCGAAAGTGCGACGTAAGTGTTTGGACGTGTCGCAACGATACTTACTTCTTCAAAAGTGATGAACAAACAGCTGCAGTTTATGAAATGAGTTTAAATAGAACAAGTTAAATATTTGGACATTGTTTCGCTGAGTGCTGAGTGACTATCGGCCTGTGTGCACAAATCTAGTACAAAAATTCCTCGATTACGACTGGGCAGTTTTGCAGTACCTTTTTCGTAAATATTCGCTGTCTCAACCTAAGAACTAGGTGTTGGAATAGGAAATATCTTTGCGGGTATCCAGGTAGCAGCAGAATATTTTCGGATTAATTATGACGGCGCAGAGACTGTTAATTGCGCACCACTGACACTATCAGTTCTCAGCTCAAAATTCTATTGACCGGCCTCTCACTAGAGCGGTAGAATATAAAATAGGTTCAGGATTGCATTGTTGTCAGAGCGCAAAGAGTGACAAGAGTGACAATCGCATCACATTATTTAAGATCACGACTTGAAACATCAGCGGACAACGGTGAGATGTTATGCGTTGTCTATTGAGGTAAGTAAAACTCCACAGCAGTGTCGACAGCACAACTGGCAGTGGATTTAGGCGGGGAAAGGTTCCTAAATGTTCAAAGGGCGGCATGCCTGTCTTTTCAATTAGAATAGACCACATTAAGACCGACGCAAGACACGCCTCTAACCCGATGTTCGAACCTTTAATACACTTTGTGGCGACGCATCTAACGAACACCTCCACGCGTCGTTAATACCCATCCATAAAACGAGCTACTCGATCAATCGATTAAATGACGAACTCGATTAAATATGGCGCGCTAATTTCCGTCGCCATGCGTTTCCGCGAATTCGCTCTCTTTCGATTCGGAAACCGAAGCAGAAGGTTGCGCCTAGAGTGTGGTAAATCAAGTACATTAAAGAAATTTTAAGGATCACTGTGTTTAAACAAATCGAAGCAACTGGCTGCTGGCTTCAAGACCGGAACGCAGGCTCTTCAAAACAGTGATGGAAACCTAGTCTCCGAAGCGCAGGGAATAGTAGATGTGTTTAAGCAGCACTTCCAGCAGCTGCGAAATGGGCATCATGTAGAGAGAGTGGTATGGCAAGAAGAGAACCCACGTCCAACCAGTTCGACCACCCAATATAGAAGAAGTAAAAAAAACTAAAGAACAACAAGGCCGCCGGCTCTGATGGTGTACCAGCGGAGCTCTTCAAATACGGTGGTGATGTTTTGGTAGGGCGCATGCACCGAATCATCAACCAAGTATGGGTGGAAGAAAGTATGCCCGATGACTGGACTATCAGCTCCATATGCCCCATCTACAAAAAAGGCGATCCTATGTCTTGCAAGAACTATCGAGGCATATCCCTGCCGTATACAAGATCCTATCCAACGTACTGTGTGAACGTCTCAAACCGTTCTGCAACACACTAATCGGCACGTACCAGTGTGGCTTCCGGCCCGGCAGATCGACTATAGACCAAATCTTCACACTGAGGCAAATCCTGGAAAAGACCAATGAATTTCAAGTCGAGACTCACCACCTATTCATCGACTTCAAAGCCGCATATGATAGCATTCATCGTCAGGAGCTTTATGTGGCGATGGCCGAATTCGGGATCCCGGCAAAACTGATCCAGCTATGTAGCGTGACGCTGGAGAACACACGCTGCAACGTGCAATTTGGAAGTCGTTCCTCCAAGCTATTCCAAACATGCACCGAATTTCGGCAAGGAGACGCACTATTATGTGACTTCTTTCATCTCGTGTTAGGCACTATCTTCAACAGATCCGTCCAGCTACTGGGGTATGCAGACGATATTGACATCATCGGTCGCTCCCAGCGTGCCGTGATAGAGGCTTTTACGGCGATTGAAGAACAGGCGAAATTCGTTGGTCTTGTAGTAAATGAGGACAAGACTAAGTACATGCTATCAACAAACAAACAAGCATCTGTCCACCGCCTAGGACAGAACGTCACTATTGATAGCAACAATTTCGATGTAGTTAAGGAGTTTATCTACCTCGGAGGAAACATGAACTCCACAAATGACATCCTAGTGGAGATCCGGCGAAGAATTACCCTAGGAAACCGCTGCTATTTCGGTTTGGCAAAGCAATTGGGTACAAAACTCCTAACTCGAAGGACAAAATGTATGCTTTACAGAACCCTTATCCTGCCAGTTCTGCTTTATGGCGCCGAGTGCTGGACGATAAGCAAGAAGGGAGAGCTGATACTGGGCTCCTTCGAAAGAAAAATTCGAGGAGGGCGAATGGAGGAGAAGATACAACCGCGAACTCTATGAGCTGTGGATGTAGTCCAAAAGGCCAAAATACGTCGACTGCATTGGCTCGGCCGCATCGAGCGAATGGACAATAATGCTCCAGCTAAGAGAATCTTCGAATCCCAGCCGCCAGGTTCGAGACGACAAGGAAGACCGAACCTCCGTTTCAAAGACCAAGCCATCGCGGATGCCAGAGCGCTTGGTCTGGATAACTGGAAGCAGCGTGCCCGGGATCGCAGAGGATGGAAGGCTGCAGTGTCTCAGGCAGAGACTCTTCACGCAAAAGTGACAGAAATGTGTTCAGCAGAAGGAACAAGTTTACTGTCCAAATTCACCCGAGATCAATGAAATTATCGGAACGTTAGAATGGACTGCTAGAACTTAAGGATATCAAGGGTCGACTTCGCTATAAACTCTGACATCAACACTGCGGTTGCGCTTGCCAACCGCTATTGACTATAAAGCGTCATAATTGACTCTCTACATCTATCGCTTTATAGTGCAGAAGCGCGGGCGTTAGCTAGGAACGATACTATCTGCGCAAATACTTTGGTGGAGGGCATTTAGCAGCGAACTCTTAAAGCGGCATAGCGACATCGATTTGATTAGAAAATGGTGCATCAACCGTTTAGAGTTGGCAAGAACATGCAGAGCGAATGGACGATAGTGTATTCTCATGAAGCGACAATGCTGCAGAGGAAGAGAAACCACTCACAAGTGAGAGGGAACGTCAACGAACTTGGAGGACGCAACTAGAGGAAGTTACATAAAAACCGCACTAAGTTCAGAGGCCAGTGGCTAAGGCCTCGCCCAGTAGAGCTGCTAAAGTAGGCAGGCATAATCGAATTCATACAGAGGAAGGGAGGTGAATATTTAGAAAATGCAAACACACTTTGCGCATTCTTCGCTTCTTGCGTGGTAGTCTACAAAACAGCGTCCTCTACCGATATTGATATGTAGCCTGTTAAGCGAAACTAAACCTATCTAGCAGTCATCCTCGTCCCTTAACTCAACTGGAAGTCTTATATAAAATACCGAGTGCGGAAGGCAAGCATAGCTCTCCACGCCTGTAGTAAAACTTTCTTCAAGAAGTGGGGTCTTCAACCAAAGATGGTTTGTTGGATTTACACAGGACGTACGACAGTCCTATCCTCACCTACGGGTGACTGGTACAGTGGCCCGCCTTAAGTAAAGCATATAACATCACGAAATTAAGTAGAGTCCAAAGAACATCTGGAATTGGAATTACAGGAGCCCTACGATCAAGTCGCTCAACGTGATTCTTAATTTTCTGTCAGTGGATCTGCGTACAAAACACATTGTAGACTGAAGGAATCCAAATGTTGGCCCGAAAGGCCTTATGGCCATACCAGCATCCTACTTTCCCTTCCCCACGGAATAGGACGTATATCTACAGACTACATAGTACCCAAACTTTATTCCCATAAAAACTTCTCAGTTAGATTCCCCTCTGGATCAGAATGGGAGGAAAACGCGGTCGTTAACGATTTCATCTTCACAGATGGTTCAAAAATGAGCTGTGGAGTGGGAGCGGCCTCCCACTTTCTCAGCAGAGTTGGACATCTCCAAACCTTTCCGCCTCCCTAACGCAGCCAGCGTCTTTAAAGCAGAAGTACTTGCAATCAAGGTGGCGTGTAGACTGCTCCTTAACAAAACTACACCCTGACAAACAAAATAGGCATCTTCGTCGACAGTCAGGCCGCGATTAAGGCTCTCGGTTCAACTAAGTCAAGGTCCAAGCTTGTTGTGGAATGCAGGGAGACACTGACCCGGGCTAGTCATCCGTTTAAAATCACTCTTGTCTGGGTTCCCGGCCATAAGAACATAGAGGGGAATGAAAAAGACGATGAACTGGACAGACGTTGCTCTGAGCTCTGCTCTGTGCGTGTCTCAGGAGGAGGAAGTCTTCCCTCCGATGAGACACGTAAAGAGAAAAATCCTCCTGCACTTCATATCAAGGGCCGAGACTAGATGGATGAACCTGACGAACTGCGTCATTTCAAGGAAGAACAAGCAACCTCTTACCCAGAACGCGTGCAGATGTCGCCAGACTAACGACAATTAGTAGGGGCCATTGGCCTTTAGGAACTCAAGCAGCTAAGCTTGGCATCCCCCATAACATCCACTGCCATAGCTGCGCTGTTTTTCCCTCGTCAGGAAACGCGGAATACAGCCACTTAAACCCGCCAACCAACCAAACCCTTCGTCAGACTGCACTCTTAGGATTGTATTTTCTACACTCAGTTTAAAATAGTTTTAATCTAATGTACCATACTGTTGTAAAATGTTCCTCATTCATGGTACAGTGTCAGAGGTAAACTCAAAACGCATAGAAACGTTAAACCCAAACAAATTTAGGTTTGCCATTTCCACTGCTGATTAAGTAAGCAACGACTGTAGCTCCTATCTCTCCGTTTCGTTTGGAGTGTGTGTTTTTGCTCAAATGTTGTGATCAATCAACTCTGTCTACTTAAATCCCTTCCGACGCTTGTACTAGCTGACTTCCCAGCAATTCGTCATTTTCGTGAGATTCGAATTTAAGCTGTTTTTATCGCAGCATTATAAACAATTGAACATTTAAAACAATGACCTAAGCAAATTCCCCGTAGCTGTTTTAATAGACAAAATAAAAAGCACACAACATTTTGGTGGATGTGAACAAGGCGGCATTTGAAAGAAGATATGAACTAGCGAAGCACATTCCAGCTAAAACGAGATAAGGCGCAGTGAAGCGCTCAATTTTGTATTCTCCTTCGTTCACCCACTTAAGTGGAGATAATGCTTTTACAATAAAATGCAATTGTTTTTGATTGTTCTCACCACCTCATTTGGGAGTGCAAATGACAGACATTAAATGCGGGGAAGGATGATAAAGACGAATCTTGTCAAATGAATTATGCATGTGATTGCCAGACTTTGTCGCACTTTGTCTAATCAGTCTGAGTGTCTGGTGCAAGCAAACAGTAGCTTTGTCTGGTGGCCAATGGAAAACAATGGTTGATAGTAATGTCAAAATCGTTTATGCCCCTACGGCAAACACTTGTACTTACTTGGACAACAAATTTGTATGGAAAACGACGTCTGGCCTGCCACTTCTCGATCGGGTTCATGAAGAAGAACTGCAGTTTCCTCCGCATTCGCTCCTCGTTGAACAGGGCCATCGGTGACATTCCTTCGATGTGAGTAGACGATGCTGGCATTTCAACGTACCCATCATCGGTTGACTGGTGTCGGGCATCATCCGATCGAATTGTGGATTGTCCTGGTGATTTGTTGCGACCACCAGCAGTTGAAGACGGAGTGGAAGATTGCCGCTCGGGGTCGTTTTGCACAATTATTTTGGTCGCATCCTGACGGCTGGTGTAGTCTTCGTCACTTTCACAGCAGGAATTTTCAGCTTCCCCGTCTGGACTCATTTTGTTTGGAGCACTTTTGGCCCGTATTTCACTCATCTCGATTTCAAAGTGATGTATATCAATTTTTTACTATTGATAAATTGATTTAGAAACAAATGAAAGTGAACTCCTGTTGGGCGATTATTTATCGCTTGGAAATTATTGACCTCGCGAGTTTTTTCATGTATTTTCCTGGCGAGACGTCACTTTGATTATGAAGTCGATTTCGATGTACAATTTATTGCTGCAAAATTGAGTTGTGTTTTTCTTTCTTTGTTTTTTTTTATCTTATCAGCTGATTGTGACATTTCAGTTGGGTTTCTATCTGGCGATAGATGGCCGACGTAGGAGACTGTATTACCGGCAGCTACTGCGGTAGGGTAGTGCCAACAGGGCCATATTCACCAGGAAAATCCCGCTCTCTGGTGAATTTCGTAAGACATGTTGGTCCGAAGTTTTTATTTTTTTCTATTGTTACTGCGGGCGCCAGTTTTTTCCACTTTAGTCCAAGCAAAAATTAAGACTCCAACCATTTTTGTACGACTTAAAACAAACATCCTATCTCAGCCAAAGTGAAGTACAACAATCAATCTTACCTCCTTCGAGTCAGTCTAAAAATATGCAAGCGTTTGATTAAGTACTAGTTAGATATATAGCGGTTAAGCTTTTTTATCTTAATTTGGGATTATCTCGTGAATCGTGTCTTTGGCCCTTTGATTTTTTTGTTGGTGTCGAGTTTCGGATGATGTCAGCACTAAAAACGAAAGCGCGTAGCACGACCCATGAAACTTTTTGAGCATTCAGACAATTTAAGAAAAGTTAAAAATTTGCGTACCTACATCAATAGGTAAATACCTAGCTACTAAGTTGTTAAGTATGTAGACCAGTGCTGTCGAATGTACTGCAGTTTTGACTTTTGTAATGTTTTTGTGATTTGTTGTACATAAATAAATGCTTCGAAGAACCAGCAAAGCTGACACCATTTTTCTTATTTTTTAAGTAGGTAAAGTACACTTCCGCATATAATTTCAATTTGTTATTTTTTTAATTGTATAGGGCAAGTACAAAACCAGTGAACATGATGGAAACACATTTTTGGCTCTGTCTGTTCCTTAGAATGTTTTATGACAATTTGTTGCAGGTTGCACATTTAAGAGCTATTTGCTCGAGATAAGTATCTTAAGTTGAACATACGCTTCCCAGAGCCAAGGCTATTGTTATTTCTTTTTTAATCCAATATGTACATTTTAAATAATTATAGAATAAACAAGGGAAAAAATGAAGCTATTCGAAAACTGTGGGCCAAAAACATACAGCTATTTAAAATTATGTTTATTGTTTAAAAAAATGGGAATTACAGGAATTTTAACAATATGCGTATAAAAAAAACTGTGCTCCATTTGTTCCTTTGCAACGAAGTATTATTAGGTTTGTTTGACGTGGGCCCTAGTGCGCAATAATGTGCACTAGGTTAAACCTAATGCGTTCGATACAGCACTGAACTCGCCCTGGTACTGAAAACCTGTGTTTGACATGGCTTCTAGGGCACCCTAGTTGTGCCCTGAACTGACCCCAGTTAATTTGTGGAGGCAAGAATTCAGTGCTGAGTTTTGCTGTCATTTCGCTGGCTGTCATTTCATTTTCAAACTCGTCACATATATTGCGATTTTATCAACTATTTGCAACATACAAACTCAAATTCAGAATTTAGTTCACTTATTTTAAACAATAAACGGGAAAAGTGTTACCAAATAATAAATATCTGTTAATATCAACAGCTGACAGACTTCAGGGCAACATTTTGCGTTCGATATAGAAGTCGAATTTTCAGGGTTTTGCAGGGTTTTTGACAGGCGTGAAAATTAGCTGACACTTCTCAGTACGCACTAGTGGGCACTAGTGCTAGCCACGTCAAACAAACATTTTGATTAAAGCAATATCCCTCGGGTTATGTTTACAATCCCTCTTCAAACTTAAAAAATGTATGCGCATACAAATTTACAAAGACCAACAGTGCAGTTCCAAATTCAAACAGTAAAAGCGTTACAAACAAAACTCATTGTGACAAGTTATTGCTGCTGACGGAATGAGCCTAAATAATACCAACTTTAAGTTGCGCTTTTAAGTTGAAGGAGTTTACTTAATTTAAGTCTAAGCCAAAATGCACTGTATGCAGCAACTTCCTGTCTACACTGAACCAAAAAGGTACATGATGACAATGAAAAAATTCATCGACCGTATGAAAAAATCATTGAAATTGAGCTAAACCCTATAGGGGTTTAATAGAAGTCCGTAGTGGAGTTGGTTTCCATTACTCCCAGTCCCAGTGGTGCCAAAGCAGACCACTCTTATTTTTTTTTGCAAAATTTTTACCGCAAGAAGCCGTCTTTTAGAAGCTGTTATGAAAGTCTGTCTGGAAGCAGAAAAAAAAAATCGAAACAAGTCCGTCAAAACTTTAGCTCGTGATCACCGATCTGCAAACGAGGTTTTCTGTCAGTTATTCCGCCGTCTTTTTGGAAGGAAGTGGAATGGAACATAATTTGAGCAGTCAAATGCAAATTTTATTCACCTTGAGCGGGCACATTTCTAAGTAGAGTTCCACTTCCCAAGGTAGAGCAAATAACTAATGTGGTTGTGCAAACCTGACAGAGTGAATGAAATCTGGTTACAACTCTCAAGTTTCTAGGTGGGGACAGAGGTCACCGGCTTTCTTGTGTCAATAAAGTGGCCTGGCTTTGGAAAAAGCAGCTGGCAAACTGTTTCGATTTTGAACAAAGGGGATAAAAGGGATTGCTCCAATTATAGGTTATTATATTATTTTTAAATTCCGCCGAAAGCTTGGAAACGCGTTGCAGAGCTGTTGTCGATTCTATAGATGTTACTTGACACAAAATCTTAAGGTGGGGTTTCAAAAACCGTGCTAAATTAATACCTTTGAATCGTGTGTATTCAACTTCATCAAGGGCGTGTTTGGTTACCTCTACTTTTCTTTACTGATATGAAATGGATGTTACCATCGCATTCTTGGCGAAGAGGGGTTCGAATTGAAAAGTTTGCTCCTAAGCTGACGTCTTGGCCATCCTTGGAACTTTCGAAGCTGTACTTTAGGGCGCACTCGATACGTTTACAGCCGGCTATGTTCAGCGAGATGAAATCGAAGTTTTGGTCGACTTTTGCACTTTTGCATTCAAGTATGCGGTGGAAGGAACAATGCTTACCTTACATAATTTAGCCAAAATCTACATGTTTTTATAGGGCCTAAAAGATCGAGTACTATACTCTTCTGTTTGGCCCGGTGCAGCTCAAAGAATATTCAAAGGCGCAAGGTGAAGTTCGTAGTTAATGGAAACGTCAAATTCACTGTAAAAATTGTTCTTTTCTTGCTTTAAAGCTATTTTCACCTTTCAAAATCGTTGATCTTAAACTTATTGCATTGCGCCCCCTTAAAATAAATTCTCTTGCAACATTAGTTGCTTATCAATTACCAGTTTACCCCTAGGCCCGTAGGTACTGTGAAATACAGAGATCCATTTATGTCTACCCTCAACTATTTAAAACCAGTTTGCACCAGTATAGGTAGGTATACCTCTTTCGCCTTCTTGCAAGACACTAATTTTTGAACTCTTACTGAGCATGTGCAATAAGCAATATTTCGGCCAAGACTGTCCACGGACCAAAGTCAACCAAAGCTCCAATCAAAAAAAAAACCCTTGGAAGCCAAACCAAGTTACAAGTCTGTATATTTCAAGCAGCTGCCAAAAGTCCGCCTCAAAAATGCGTCATGAATGTATAATTATGAAATAAATCTTCCAAAGCGACTGTAAAAAAAAACTGAAAACTGAAACCTTCCAGAAGAACAAACCATTCAAATGAGTTTCGGTAGCTGATGGCCATTCTTCGAACTACATAAAAATGCATCTGACCGTCTGACGAGGAAGACGCCATTTCAAGTTCTCGCATACCCAAGTGACCCTAATTTCTATATTTGTATACATACACGACTTAAACGGTAAAAGCATCACATCTCCTAAATAAAACCGGCTTCAGAACTCACCGCATTATTTTGGTCACCTAATCAGATTCTGTTTTGTTTTTTGGATTTTTTTGTTTAAACAAATCTCGTTTGCAGATGAATTTCCATACCTACACCAAATAGGATTGGCTTTTATTCTGGATCTGGTGATAGGTACTCACGCATTCAACCCAAACCTGAACACGCATTGGGTTAACTCTTCCCCTCGGATCATTTAAGTTGATCTCTAAATGGACTGGGTCTACGGAAAACGCCCAAGCTAATGCGATGCGAGGAAGGTTTTTAGTGCTCTCGTAACTATTTACGGAGAGAGCCCTTCGAAACTATTTTGACACAATGATTATTTTATTTTTTCCCGATAAACTCTTCCCATAAGTGAGAAATTCAATCTAAAGTCTCTGACAATGCATTTCACTGGATACCTTGACGTTTGTGTTTAAGGGGTATGGTATTGTGTTTCCTAAGAGTGTTTGTGGCACGACTACGATTGATAGCAATTAAGTTGGGATTTACTAGCCAGGTACTAAGTGATGACTAATATGGTGTCAGTGATGGATTGTTGATGCTTACGAATTCGATGAATAACAAATGATGGCAGTGAATCAAACACTCAATCAGTGGTCGTGGAGGGCCGTCCCTAAGTCCATTACTTTGTCGGATAACAACATTTGGTTAAAATTTGATACACACGGTGTTGAAAGACTTCTTTTCTTGTGAATAACATAAAGACTGGCAATTATGTTGATGGCCGTAAATGTTTAGAAACCAGCTGGAGCGCAATTTGAATTGTTTAACCTTACAGAAAGGTGTTCAGTTTTTTGATGGGCCAGCAGCAGCTCTGGGTAGATGAAGACGTTCTGTGATAGGAACTTATAGAGCTTAACTTGGAAATTATTCTCCAGACGATAGTTCTATGCATCGAACATAAATAACACTTGTGACAGAGATTATTCAGAGTGACTTTCAAAGAAAACTTATATCTTTCGAACTCTTTTTAGCTTTATGTGGAAGCTCGGCTTCCCTTGTTGTTCTTTACCTATAGAAAATGGAGAATGCAGTTTGTAGATTCTTTTTCTTTTTTCAATTCACTGGATGTGTGTAGTCGACGTGTTCAGACTTTTATTTCTTTTCGTTCAGAGGACCAAAAATGCGTCCTCTCTCTCTATTGAACAAATGAAACTTCCTTGGAATAAAATTGAGTTCAATGCATAGAAAAGAGTTCATAGATTTCCGAGTCGGCTTCTTGATCGTTTTTTTCCGCGTTAATGGTTGAGTCGTGTTGGTCCGGTCAGATTTTATCAATCAACCAAATCACTCAAAGCATAATCCCTGCTCCTGCCTTTTGAAAAAAAAAACCAATTAAATCCGAAAAAACCCAAAATGTACTGAAATCCACGTAGGTGATTCCGATTTCCACCAAACTTCACAGAAACTATATATAGACCAATACCAAAGATCTGTGAAGGTTTGGTTAAAATCGGCAAATGCGTTAAGGTGTGAATCGGCGACAAACGAACACAATTTCAGGGCTCTATTTTTATATACAAGTATATAGACGATAGAGTGTACAGATTGGGTTTATGTATGAAATAGAACATCGAATAAATGGCCGCCACGGCTTTGCTGGCAAGTACGTACTCTCTTATTGAAATTTTCTATGACCGTTTCGCATAAATGTGGCTGAATTTCATGGCGTTGGTGGTATGGCACAGACCTTTGACTTCAAAAAACCCCAAAAAAATAAGCTCAATGGAGTTAAATCGCAAGATCTGGACGGGCAATTGTGATCGCAATAACGGCCGACTTTACGATTAGGAAATGACTTATGAAGTAGTTGAATTGTTTCTCTGGCTGCATGGCATGTGGCACCGTCTTGTTGAAACCACATGTTGTTCACATCAATATCTTGTAAATTAGGCACTAAAAACCGGGTTATCAAGTCACGATAACGAACACCATTCATTGTTACTGCCTGAAAAGCCGCATTTTCAAAGAAGAACGGTCCTATAATGCCTCCAGGGAACTCATTCCGTAATTTTTCAAACGATTACCGTCCAAACGATAGACCTCCAAAAGTAGCAACTAAGTGCCAAAATTACGAGTTCGAGACCTTAATCCGGTTCATTTTCCACAAATGTAATGAAAGCTGACGATAGTAAAACAAATTCGGCCAGAATATAACTTCAAATGGTCATCAAAGTTTCAAAAGCTATATCGTCCTGACGATTATTGTTATATACGGAATCTGCACCCAGCCCAAAAACCGCACCAAACATTTACGCGTTGTGGGTGCATTTGTTTCTCAACAATTGCTCGTGGGTTTTCTGAACCCCAAATGCGACAATTTTGACGATTTAAGAAGCCTTCAAGATGAAAACGACCTTCATCACTAAAGAAAAAATTGCGGACTGTAACTGACAAGCCTTCATTATTTTTTAAAAATTTTGCTCAATACTTGCAACAATGAAAATGCGTTGTTCTTTCGTATTGCGCTCCATTTTTACTAACCCCGAACTGTCAGCTGTCAGCTATCACATTGATATCTTTTTGGCGTTGGCATCACTGTACTATTAAATGGCGCAAAATTAAAATTTTGAGTGAATTATGGGAAACCCTTACAAATTAATAACATTATTAAAATCGCGCCTAAAATAACAAAGCTATGCTTGATAAAGTCAAAATGTCCTTATATGTACCAACTACTATATTTTTTACGCTAATTTTGAGCTTTTTCTTATAATCTACTCCATTTTATTACTTTCATCAAAATATTGGATTCAGTGATTGCCTTCCACTAAAACTACCACTATTTGCTGAGCGCTGAAGCTGAGGTTAAATAACAATACGGGGAAACAATTAATCATGTTAAAAATCCTTTTCCATTGAACAGAAGCCTGGGCGTTACTTGAGGTGGGAAACAAATCTAGCTACCTTTGGTTGCCTAGGATAATGTAGTTATGGATTGATGATGCATCACCTTCTCAACACTAGCTACAAAGTAAAACTGATTGTGTTCCACTTCGAACCTGAATTTATTCCACAATCAAATGCGTGGTTATGTTTAAAGAAAGGAATTAAATTTGTGACGTTGGGATTTAAGAGGAGGCGGTGATTTTTAACAACAAGCGATACTTGTACACATAGTAGATTACGTAAGGTAATCTACTCAATTAACAACGTGTAGAGTAAGCTACAAGTCTGATAAGTTTCATTTACTACCTAAATTTGTTACACGCTCTATACATGTAGAAAAAATTTAATTTCAATAAAAATAGATTTGGAATATTTATATTTGTCAGTTTGACGGTTGGATCTGTTAAGGCACCAAGTGACAAAGAACAGAAACAGGAACAAAAACTAAAACAGAACAGAAAGTTTTTTAGTTCTGTAGTAAATTCTGGTTCTGTTAGCGTTGATCGCTCAGCTACACAAAACTGCAACAGAAACAGATCCATAGAAACGTGGCTGCCGCCTATTCTGTCAAATAGTGTTTTGTTTGATTACATTTTAGCCATAGACAAACCATACTGAGACCCCCAACTCACAATCCTCTTGCCGCTAGCCCCCTCACTTTTTTTTCAAATTCGCCATTTTGTATTCCTATCGGTGTTATGTCAATTCGGAATCCGAATGACATGCAAAAACATACAAAAAATACAAAAATAAATGCTGCCAACCTCAGCAGCCGTGGGGAAATGTGAAAGAGTTCGGGAATACCACATTTTAGCAGAACTGAATGCCATTGGTTAGTAATTATAAATTTTTTGAAGGTGAATAATTTGATTTGTGTGGTTAATAAAACTATCTAAAGGAAATGTTTTACATACTAGAAATATATTAGGACAAATATGGTTGTGTATTTCCCGCTTTTGGATATAATTAACTTCGATTTCGTGTGTAAATTTTTCTTCAATAATAAAGAAAATTTGCTCAAAATGTTTTTATTTTCCCTCAACCAACCTACATTCTTAATTTTTCGCAAACATTTTAAGCAAATGTACACTTTTTCCTAAAAAAAAATATTATTCACACGTAACGAACAATTTCAAATTTAACGGATAAAATTCTATGAACGCTGCAAGCCACTTTGCCCAAAGCGGAAGTGCTATGCAAGGTGCGAGTGAATTTGTGAGCCGGAATTTCTCAAGTTACGTGACATTTATCAATACGAATTTCTATGTAACAACACAAGCGCACTTAGCATTTACCACCCCATAGAAATATAGCTTGTAGGCTAAATAACGGGAAATCGGCCGAAGTTGGTGGTCTCAGTATTGTCTCTGATTTTAGCTTTGACTTCAACGAAAGAATGGAACAGATTTTGGAAATCTTTAGTGAAGACGATTTACATGAAGCTAATTGTCGAATTGCGGCCTATAATCAAGCAGAGCGGCAGTTTGCAGACGATTTCGATTTCAGATGACAAATGCAGAAAAATCCAAACAAAAATAAACATCCCCCCCATGATAAATTAGCATTTCTGTTGCAGAAACAATCAATATAGACTTGTTTACGTTCTGTCGTCAAACAACCATTTTTCTGTCGCTAAATTCTGTTGCTGAAAAAAATTTGCTCTGTTCCTAATTCTGTTTCTGTTGCAAATGTATGGGATTCTGTCCCTGTTTCTGTTCTTTGTCACTTGGTGCCTTTAGCTATACCTCAGTTACGTAACAGACGTAAACAATTTAAGTAATTAGAAAAAAGGACATTTTTGAAAAAACTTAAATATTTTCTTGTGATAAAAAAAACCGAAAATTAAGGTCAACGCTAATTTTTTCACAAGGTTTTTATTTTCTATTTCAGTGAATCTGTTCAAATTTCAATTGAGTTGAGCACATACGTTAGTTGACAGGTAAAACTCACTAAGTACATTTAGAGCTTATTGCAAATAATGAGGTTTTCATGTTTTTTTTTTCTGCCGTTAAAACCTTAAAAACTGCAGTTGATGAAATTTTAAAATCTTATACACAAATTTGGGATCGATTAATGGACTTACTGAGTTTTTCCTGCGATGGATTAATGAAAAATATATAACTTAGTGTTAAAGTTAATTTTATCTGAAATGTGTACTTAGTGAGTTTTACCTGTCAACCGACGATTATTACTTAAACTTTTTTTAAGAGCATTCAATTGAAGTAAACAAATGAAATTCCCATTTAATAAACATGCTTAATAGTTTTTGACATATTTGGATACGTGACACGTAATTTGTTCATCCATTTTGTTTACATGGTAGGAATTATGGGAAAGTTCAGCAGGTTTATATTTTTTATAGCGATGGCTTATGAAATTTCGCTTCCGTATAAAAGAAAATGGCTTCCGGAAGTGATGAGCGGACAATTATTTATTTATTTCGTACAACTAATTAATGAATTGTTGACTCTCAACTCACATGCGTTTTAAATCGGAAATAGAATTTTTTTCAGTGATTGCAGAAATGATGGTCGCCGGAACTTGTGTTTTTTTTTCAGTTTTATGTGTCTGTAATTATGGGTAGAACGTAGAACATCCATGACACTTTATTCGTCTGGTTTATCATCTGCGGACAAATGGATTTCTCTGTCTCGTGCAATAAATGCGAGTGCGTGATGCTCCAAATGCAATATTAAACCACATCCTCCGAGATTCGACTGTTATTTGAATAGTTTTGAATTCAGACAGCCAATAACTTTTAAATTCTTCTAATTTATTTCCAATGGGCCTTATTAATAATAATTTTTAGCCTTTCCGCTAAATATTTTTTAGGTCGCAATGTGCAATTTTGAATGCAAAATTATGCCATTGTGAGTTCGAAAAATTTAGCCTGGACGATAAAAATGATTATTAGTATTGCGCAATGTGTTTTCACGGATATAAGATTGGCACTGAGCAAAATCACCAAGCGCCCTTGATTGTCAGACATTTGACAATCTTTCAGACAATGATCCTGTCATACCTTTGAGCAGGAAGGATTGCAATGAATGTTGCAATGCAAAGATGCTATTACTTGCTTCACAAAGTTAAACTGTCCTGCCAAAGATGTTCTGCTTGGCTGTTTTGACATTGATATTGACACGTGTTTTGGGATATTTTGCTCATGCGTAGGTCTGTTCGAGGAGCTCCTTAGTCCTTGTTTTTTTTCTGTGGAACGTGTAAGCAGGCCGATGGTGGTAAAATTAACCTTGATGCATAAAAATAAATAAATAGTTATACAAAATAAAGTAGCCTTTGACGTGTCAAGCAATTATTTTTGAAAAATCCTAGTCACACGCCTTAAGCTGTTTTCAAAAAAGTTCCAGAAAACTAAACGAGCAGCCACGTTTTTTGTGCATTGTTTCTAGAATCATAGTCTTGAATAATAGTTGATCAGATAAATAGTGAAACCTGCTTATGGTCAGTATAACCCCAAAAGCATCTTACCCAAGTGGGCAACGTTATTCCACTCAAACTAACTAGCCGTTCACGTATACCCACATAAGTGCATGCCTTCCACAGCATTTAACACATTTGTCCAACAAATCTGCAAAACAGATTTCAGCAAATTGATTTTCATTCCAATCCACACGCCAGTTTAACAGAGAATTTGACGAGCTCTTAAGACCTAATGAATCACAGCGCTAGGAGTGTGCTATAAATAGCCCAACAACTTCTAGTCGCGCAGGTAGGTATATTATTATGCGACGCCTCAGAATCCTTTCTGGTTCTGGGGGGGATGGCCCGTCGGGCGCTCAGGCCTATTTTTGCCAATTTGAACCGACAGAGCAGTGGGGCCCGTCAATGATAAGGCCCAGTCGAGTTGACTAGTTGCGCGCGAAAACAAAATATCCATGGAAATGTATATTTAATCCCCAAAACGTGGAGAATGCGCACCATGATTGCCGATGGATTGATACAACCACCATCTCTGCACTTATCACCAGTATCATCGTCATCGTCGACTTGGTTGTTGCTGCTTTGGCTGTCGTAGTCGTATTCGTTTTCGCCGTTGCGTTGTCGTCGTCTTCGGTCTTTGGTCGTCGTCGTCGTCGTCGTCGTCATGCATCCCATCGAATAGAGGCGATTGCATTTAGAAAATGCAGTCAGTCAAGTTTGTGGACCCAAGACCAAACTGCATGAGGAATTCCATTGCACTCTAATCGACGTCGATCGGAAGAGTCAGACGACCGCTCGAATATGGCTGGCCATTTGGTCTTCCATTATACGAATTTTACACGAATCCGATACAATTTTAGCCCTGCATCGGGCAGCAGCATCTCGCTGCCTCGTCTCCGTCCTGGGGATACGCCCGATCCGATGTTGATATTGTACCTTGTATTGTGCGTGTTTCCTTACATAAACCTAACAGAATTTATGAATGCATCTTTTGCAGGGATAGGTATGTGCATTTGTATAGTTATAGGTTTTGGTATGTGGGTTTTTTTTTGTAAAAGGATCGAGCGCGCGCCGTTCGAAAGTTTATCGTACAGTAGCTGGCCGGTCGATGGGGAGCAAGACAGAAAGTTGTTTCAATGTTTTGACTATCGCACAGTGTGGGTCCCGTCGGTACAAACTGCGTCACAGTTTGAGCCGGGCACACATTATTACATGGAGTGGTATTTTTTTCAATGGCATCTTACAATTCTAAGCAAAGTCTTCCCAAAATGAGGACTCATTTTAATTATTTCCACTCTTCTGTAATAAATCAGTCCCATCTTTGACAAAAGCCATCCATATAGTCAAACAATCAAAACAATGCCCCAGGTAAGTGCAATAGCAGCAGGTATAAAAAGGATAATGCAGCCTTGATCGCTGTGTACATCTATTACAGTGATAAGGTCTGAGTTAATGACGGTTTTTATCTGCCAGCCAACCGCACAAATAATAAAAACTCTGCGTCTTTTATATTTATGGAGGTATATGCAGAAAATCCAACAGCAAGAGTTCAACAGTAGTAGTTCGTGTGGCGGTGGCTGGTGATGTTGGAATCTAAAGAGACGCTGACGGGCCCAGGCGCAAGGAAACATTATATAACAACAAAAGGGGAACGGCCCATAATTCGTCGCTGTTGCATTCCTGAGCGATTTTGTCTTGTTCGCTTCTGAAGGTTGCGGTAGTTGGTTTTGTTGTTCCTCCCGTAATATTGATTGAATTTGGTTTTGGATTTTTTTCCTCACTTATATTTTGTTACCTGTTTTGAAAAGTTAATTATGCAGGTAAACACCAAAAGAATAAAAAAAAGAAGGAGCCTTTTTTTTGGTTTTGTTTTGTTTGCCGTTTGACAGCCCGAACCAGTTGATAAATTCACCATTTGAAGTGTAGAGGTAACGCGTTTCTTTTTCTGGCCGCTTTTACCCATTCATTAATTATGGAGGCTTCATTTGTATTCAGTGGCAAAACGGCTAGACTAGAGTGACAAGAATCATGACAAGCCTCGAGATTTTGGCAAAAAAAGAAAAAAACGAAGAAAATGCTTATCGTCGATCGAAG
Source organism: Cheilosia impressa (assembly GCA_948293265.1). Taxonomy (NCBI): domain Eukaryota; kingdom Metazoa; phylum Arthropoda; class Insecta; order Diptera; family Syrphidae; genus Cheilosia; species Cheilosia impressa. Next base: position 49,289,521 of record OX411881.1, on the reverse strand, counting down.
AACGTTCGACAGAACTTGAAGAACGTTCAGCAAAGGGCGGTGTGTAGTGGAGAATTATGGATGACTTTTACAAAAGCAAGTGATTAGATCATTTCTCAAAATTTACATAATGACCAGAGGGTCTTGTGCGTGCTGTTAATGTTCCCCGAAAATGCGATGTCAAAATAAATTAAGTTTACGCACACATGTTCAGTGCACCTATACAGTATACACGCTGAAGGAATTTTGTGTATAGGTACCAACATTAAAGGCTTAATAGCTATCGGAGGCAGTAAATAACACGCCTGATCTTTGATTCAGTGAATGCGCGGAAAACCTGTAATTTATGGGTATGAAAGGAATTCAAAAACTTGAGCTTAATGATCATTTGTGATGCTGGTTGTAGGCTAAGTTTGTGGCGTGATTATTGTTAAATTATTATATGTAAACCGAACCTGTTCCTTACCTCATATGTTATAGAACCTATCGGATTTTTATAGTATTCCCAAAAGTTATGATTACTGAGAGAGTAGTCCAGGAAGCTTCTCTAAGCCACCGGTTACCCAATTTCTGTCAAGAGTCTTTCTTTACCTACGATTGGGTGCTGCATAAATGGGACAATGGGATTCTCTCATAGACATCAATTGTGCTTATTTTACCTACCCAGTGCTTGTGGAGAAGCCTTCTCCATCGGGACTCGTTTTGCTGAACCTCAGGCCCCAGTCTTTAAAGTGAAGAAAGTAGAGTCCATCTGACAGAGTTTGTTTTTGTTTCACATGTGAAATCAACTTAATTCAGTGAACGTATAGCTCGTTCAAGGAAGTCGCGCTTCGACCCCTGGGTTATATGAAAATCGGAACGCGAGCATTAGGTCTTCGGAAGGATGTGGGACCACTTGAACGGTAAATGAATTCACTAGATAAGGTTAGTGAGCATTTTTTAGTCATAATGGAAGTGCGGTCCGGAAAAGGATATTTTAAGAACTTGCTCGTGCTAAAGTTGGAGGAGAATATAGCTCCACTGGCGAGTTCGAAATACGGTGACAAGTAACCGGGACCAAGTCGACCATATTTGAGTCGATGCTAGCAACTTCAACTGTTTAGCTTAGTACGCTGCTCGAGCTAAAATTTAGCTCCCATTCAAAATTCTTTCCAAAATTTAGCTGAGCTTAATCCAAGCGATTTAGCCGAGTGGTACGCAGCTACAAAGTAACATTTTTGTTTCAGAACGTACTTCATGTATCTGTCAAAATTTATAGTGGCCATTTCATGGGTCAATTTCTCAAGCTAAATTGTGACAGATCGTTGTGTTCACGGATCGTTGTGCAAGGATGAACTTTTTTAGTTATTACATGGACGAGAAGTACCTAGAATCTGAAATAGTTGAAATAAGAGAGAACTAAATCTTTGAAGGAAGTTTTTTCAATGAACAGCTGTTACCTAGAATCTGAAATAGTTGAAATAAGAGAGAACTAAATCTTTGAAGGAAGTTTTTTCAATGAACAGCTGTTTTCTGTGACACTTATCCACAGCATACTTTATGTCAAAATTTAGCCAGGATTTTAGCTTGAAGGGAAAACTTGGAGAGCAGCTAAAACTTAGTTTAGCTCGAGCAGCGTACTTAACTCAAACATTAGCGAGCTAGATTCAGACCTTGATTATGAAGAAGAAGCTGCAAACTGGTGAGACGAAACAAGTTCTTGTCGGGCGCCTAGGCACATTTGGATACGGTAGAGACCGCCTGCGTATAAGAAGCCCTCCACATTCACCGGAGCTTCTCCGACAGACGCCAACAAAGATTGATGATAGTAATGCGACATGATCAGAGAGATATTCGCCTTTTTGGAGTGATAAGCCCGGCACACCCTTCCTTTGCCAAAAATAGGTGTCGAGAACTATTACACTTCTCGTAAAAAAATATTTTCCAGCTAAAGCCTAGTACAGACCTGTTTCGGAACGAATTTTTCTGGTCGTCTCCAAATGGACTGCGAAAAGGCAGCGGGAAATAATTTGTAGATTTTGTTCTATCAACTGATAGATAAATAGCAGTGTTACCAGCACTGCCTATTTATCCATGATTTGGCTACTCGAATAATTTACGCTATTCACTTTAAAGTTCGGAGATTTTTAGGCTCGTTAGGAATTTGTAAAAAAAATTGCGTACTTATATTGCGAACGTACTCTTTTCGTAATGATCACTAAAACTTTCTAAACAGTTATGACGTTTACGATCGGGCATTTCAGATTTCTGCTGCCAAATCGAATATAACATCCGAATTTTTTTACCTCTGATAACACTGCAGTACGCAAATGTCAAATTTTCGCAAGCAATTAATGTCCCGGACAATAAATGTGTGCGAAAAGAGAGTGGAAAATTGTACCAAACTACTACAATTACCCATCTTTTCGCAGCAGTTGCGTATACTGCAAAACGAAAAGGACAGCGAAGTTTTTCGTTCATGATATTGTTGTGTCATTTTTGCGTGGGATTTTTCGTTCCGGGACAGGTGCGTACTAGGCTTTACCGGATAACGATTGGATCAAAGCTTGTTTCGCATGCTTAACGAATATAAAAATGCTTTCAGTTTTAACTTCCAGATTCAAAAAGATAGAAATAACGAAATATTGTATTTTATTTAACAAATTCGGTTCCGCGAAATAAGACCCCAGGAAATAAGACCCCAAAAGTATAAATTAAAACACGTTCGCGCTCACTTTTAAATGCGTGGAGTTGCTCAGATATACACTTTTGGTAATCATGGTAGAAGTACTATTTGAGGTCTGGCAAGTATGCAGAAATGTCTGAAATTGATGTCTAAATCGACTGGAATAATAAAAAGCGTTTTTTTAAATGACTGCTATAGCCGTCATTTGTGTCACTCATATGCGACTACTGATTTGTCGTGCAAATGACGGGTATGACCGTCTGACCATAAAGTTCCCAAAAACACACTTTTTTCCAACCTGCACTACTTCAAATGAAGAATATGACGGCTAATGCAGTCATTTGCTTCAACGAACTTCAGATTGAAATTTCCGTTGGACATAGGGGATTCCCCATTTCAAAAGCAAAAACGCAACACATTCGAACAGAACTTAAACGCAAAAAGTGTTGCCATATCATATGGTATCGTACTCGATAGTGTAAATTATAAAAATGGTTACGTAGGACACAAAACTCAAACGACGGTTATAGCCGTCATTTGTTTTTTTGTTACTCCAAATATGATGGCTATAGCCGTAATAAGCGCGAACGTATTAAATAAGGGCCCATAATTGGGATACCATTTCATAATGAAATGATACCACTTTTTTCAAAATGCAAATAAGGCCCCAATGATGCTTATGCTCGATTTCTTTAGTTATTCTAGTACTCGCTTAAATATAAAATATAAGCCTTGAGTTGAAAATCGCGTGATTTGTTCAGCTTAAAATTTAAATAAGTCGCTCGATTTTTTCAGCTTAAAATAATTTAAAATGTAAGCCTCGTGTTGAAAACCATGAGCGCTGAAAAAATCGCTATTCTGTTAAGTGATTTTTTTCCGCCAAGTGTTATTTTTTAAATAAAAATTAAATTGGGCTTCAAAAATAACGTTCGGGTCTTAATTCATTGGCGCCTTGTATAATTTTGAATTGATAAAAATAAGATTAGGCTGAGAAACTGAAATCACACCCCAAGGCAATTTTTGTTGCTTTGATCGCGCATTTTTTGAGTCTTATTTCATTTTTACTTTGAGATCTTATTTCCTGGGGCTTTATCTCGCGGAGCCCACAAATTCGTAAAATTGAAGTATTTGATTGTAAGAGTTTGTATTACACTTCTCGGTCACCCTTTCGTAATTTGAATTTTGGGGGCAGATCCATTTTTAAGATAGAAAAGGGGTGAACTGTCCACGTCGTAACCCTATACCAAGTAACAGAATCCGAGATGAACAGGGTCTCATTTCTGTGTTTGGAAGAATAGTTAGGTACCAATGTTCTACAGGCTCTGTAAATGTGAGATTACTTAACACGATTTGTCAACGAACTCATCACCCCAGTCCTGAAACTTGCATTTTTTATAAATAAATGTTAACACAAATTGCTTCTCAAAGTTGTTGTCCACTTCGCCACATATTGCGAACGTCTGACAAACATTCGACAGTAAAACTCTCATGCAAGAGCTTCTCAAGCTCGGCATAAAATTGTAGGTCCGTTGCATTCATCCCAAAAATGAAAACTTAGGCAAAGCGAATAGCGAATGGTTGTAGAAAGCTAGGCCTAAGCCACACGAACCTGTTGCGCCAACTATCTACTTTTTAATTTGAGTCCCATAGTTTATCGGATTGGAAAAGCTAGTCTTAACTGTTATGCTAACTATGTTGCCTACAAACATAACTCATAAACACAAACGCCGTATGAATACGAGATTTATCAAAGGTACATAAAATGTAAAAAGCCAATCAACTTTGTTAAAAGAACCACAACTTGCGAACTAAACCGCTAATTCATCTTCGTACTCGTTTGACTAATTGCCCAGAATCTGACTTGTGAGAAGCAAGGCCAAAGTGACTTAGAGTTCTTATTGTTCGATTTTTTTTTAGGGGAAACCCAGCTTCAGTTACCTACTTCTTATCTTTGCTCATTCCACTATCCGTTCATGCTTGAATTTTTGTGAGCCTTTGAAATATTTATGTTAAATCGGAGTTCAAATATACTGAGCGGCGGCACAAATAATCATTTCAAGTGGCCATTTTACGAACTCACAATAATTGCGAAATGTTCTTTAAAAAAGTTGTACCCATTGTGACCTACCATAAACGAAGGTTTAAAATGGTTACTAAATCATTTATAACCTTCACACAAAATATTTTGTAGGTCACAATATGCAATTTTGTGTGGAAAACTTTGCCATTGTGAGCTCGAAAAATTTAGACACTAAAAATAATTATTATAGTATCGCGGAATGTCTATAAAAAAATACTAGCAAAACGGGTAAATAATATACAAATTCAAGTTCGAAGAGGCCATAAATCACCAACACTTAAATTAAAAGTTGAAAAGTATTCAGAAAACAAACCACCTGGGGTCAATATATCCTCGGCTAATGATTTCGCCTTACCCATTACATAAAACGTTTGCTAATTGTGAACTTGTGGAGTGTGTGTGATTTTTTTTTATTCCATTTTACGATTGCCTCCCCTGAAATCTAGTTTTTGTGTTTATTTAGTTTTTGTTGCAATATTGTTCTAGATATGGCTCTGAAAATCACCAACACCTACATGCATACATATCCGTGTGATAAATCCAGTTCGGGGACGAGAACACAGTGTAGAATTGCAGGTTCTCGATGTTGCAAAATAATGTTGCATCCGTAATATAAACCAGAAATGATAAGCACGAGGAAAAATAATTTAAGCATTTTTTTTGCCGAGACTCATTGCAGATGGAATTTCAATTTACTTGTGGTACTGGTCACATCGCAGTTAAGGGACAGATATTCTCTGAAGGTATTTCTATGAATATTTTCAATTTGATGATTGAAGCTGAGCTAAGGAAGGTGTGCAATAATTGAAAAGAAAAACTATATCCACGTGTTTAAGGATAGGTTTCCTTGAATTTCGTGATTGGAACGTGATTTGCTTCCACTCGAAATTTGTTAAAAAAGTGATAAAGCGTTACAAAAATTTTACAGTAATTTAAAATTTGATGAAACTGATCATCGCGCTTGGGACAACGAATTGCGATAGGAAAGTCCATAACAAGCTCATGTTGTTTCTCATCTTTTACCGAGTATGGATGTTGAATGTTAAGCAAGGAAAATCCTTCTCAGACCGCCATTGTGGAACCAAAACGACACAAAAATTGTTTACGTTCACATTAGTACATGTTTCTCTTGCAAAATGGGTTTAGTACTATGACAATGGGTTGTAGGAATAAAAAATAGCATTCGCCTTAAGCAAACGGTTGTACAAGGTGGGCTAAAAGAGCTCACCCTATTGGAAGATGCTCTTATTTTTGCAAATGTCCGCCAATGTCAGATCTGTTTCGACACTTGTGGGCTAGACAGATGTAGAATACAAGTGAACAAGACATGGAGCGATACACTCCCCAAGAACGCGGAATAATCGTGTCTATTTTTTTCCGTAATAATTCGTCTGTAGTCTGTAGTGTTGTCGCAGCGCGAATTCCGTCTTCGATTCCACGGCCGTCCGACACCGACTGCGCAAACACTGCGCCGTTTGGCCACCAACCTTGAAGAGTATGGTACCATACGAGACGTTGCCAATAGTGGCTGGCCCCGGCTGATGACGAGGATGTCGAGCTGTCACCGGAAACATGGACCAGACACGGCGTCTCGCAATTAGCCATCAGCCGGTCGTCTCTAAGGCGAATTTTGGTCAAAGACTAGCGCATGTTCCCGTACAAAGTCCAGTCCTTGCATCAGCTGCTGCTGCTGCCTGTCGACCGCCAAACGCGTGTAACCTACGCCCAAGTCATCCTCAATCTCGAGGACTAAGTGGACGATTTTTCGACCAAAATCATAATGAGCGATGAGGCTCATTTCCACCTCAGCGGGTACGTGACAAGCACGAGGAGCCATTACACCCGCTCAAAGTTACTGCATGGTGCGCTGTTCACGCTGGAGTAGTCATCGGGCCATTTTTTTTCTCGAGAACGCCGCTGGTCAAACGATAACAGTGGACGGTGCGCGCTATAGGGCCATGTTAACCGGGTTTTTTCTGCCGCAATTGGACGAATTAGGACTGGAGGACATGTGGTTACAACAGGACGGAGCTACGGCACACACTGCACGAGCCACAACAGATATTTTAAAGGCGGCGCCTCATCTCTCGTTTTGGCGATTTGCACTGGCCCGGAAGATCGCCCGATTTAACCGTTCCAGACTTTTTTTGTGGAGGTTTTTGAAGTCCCGTGTTTACATGAACAAGCCCGAGATATTAGAAGCCCTCAACGACAACATTCGACACGAGTGCGAGAATCTGTCGCTCGAAGTTCTTACCGAAGTGATGAAAAATGTCATAAAACGAGCCCGTATGGCAATCAATTGTGACGGCGCCCATTTGGCCGATATCATATTCTCGACTGGACCAATAATATTCTAAATTCAAATAAAAGGAATCGAAGTTTTTCAGTTAGAAAAAAAATGAGAGCCAAACAACATCGGATGACTTCTTTTGGCCCACCTTGTACTTAGCAATGTAAAAGCCCTTAACAATATGAATGAAAACCTACTTAGCTAAAGTAAGTTCGAAAATTCGAACATGTGTACTTGCATTGCAATTCTTGTCAAACCCGATCAGTAAATTTAAATTTTTCCTTGAGATTCTTACGTTTTTTGTGGAAATTGAAATTCAAAAAACCGAAATTCAAAAATACGAAGGAAATATATTTTTTTTTGCCAAACAGCTTGTTGATATTTTATTTCTTCTTCAGGTGCCGGGAATTGTATCCGATCATTGGCTTGTTGGAAATATTTGTTCACACTCCAGCCAATTTAACCGTTTAACTATAGTTATAGAAAAACTATGATCTACTGAGAGGTTTTTGAACTGTCAAACTAAAATGCCTGATCTCCTATATACCCTCGAATTGATTCTGTTTAAAGAAATATTAGCCAAATAGTCCGCAGTCCATACTTCGCGTGACACAAAACAATTGCTGTGTTGTATTTGGTTGGTTGTCCTGTACAAACAGAATTTAACTTAACTATTGATAAAAAAAACTTTGAAAATTCACAGTGCTTAGATTGTCTTACGTTAAAAATTTGCGTACAGGATATTAAGCAAAATGTCAGAGTCAACTAAATATGTCGATCATGTCGATCTGAGTAAACGGTAGGTGGCGCCGCTTTTCGAACATGTCAAAAGTTAGTGCTAGGGCACTCATTTCGTAACTTTTCAGGTGATTATCGTCAAAACGATAGACCTCCACAACTAAGTGCAAAAATTACGAGTTTGGTAGTTTAATTCAGTTCATTTACCACAAATGTTATGAAAGCTGAAAAAAGCCGTCAAAACTTGGGCAGAAAATAACTTATTATGGTCATCTAAGTTTCAAAAACGATATCGCCCAGACGATTAATGCCATACGGAATCTGCACCGTAGCAAATGCTTCGATTTTGACATTTCGTTAGAGTAAAAGCAATAATTGCTGCGTTTTATTAATGCCACCCAATCAGACATGTCTCTCTGAAGTAGTCAAACGTTTCCACATTTTTCGATCGTATTTATTCCGAAATGTCAGTACATCACATTGTAGGCCTTTTTAAGTTCATTCAAAACAGCGTGACAGACAATTGACAGAGTCTTAGAGGTAGATCTACCAGCCGTCATTTAATCCGCTGTTTTTAAGCCCGACAATTTAAGTCTATATCCACAATATTCACTCAAAAATACGCATTATACCCGCTGGATTAAAGATGGTCTTAAACACGGATTTAAAACAGTTAAAACCAATTTTCAGCCGTTTTAAACCTACGTAATGTCAAATTTCACAAAAATTTACATTTGTTTTTTGTTGTTTGTCTCTTTCAAATTGATTTGATTTGATATGGGTCCAGTTTTATTTTTAGATGCATTAGATGCCGAAGAATGTAAATAGACGTAAAATAAAAATAAACCCCCCAACCCTGTAGTAATCGTCGACTCATTATATTCAACGACAAGGACAACCGACGTCGATTTACCATCAACTGCTGTTTTATCAGTTCTGCGACAAATTCGTCTTCAGACCTTCTTTTACCTTCTTTCTATTTTCTATTTTCTGTTTCACTTTTTTAATTTGCTGCGTCCCGCGAGCGAAGGAATGGGTCGTATGAATAAAACGTAGCAATTGTTTTTACTCAAGAGAAATGTCAAAATCGAAGCATTTGCTACATTTCGTATGAATAAAAACCAATTTGAGTTAGTTCCAATTTTTGACATGTTCGAAAAGCGGCGGCACTGACCTTTTACTCAGATCGGTATGAATAAAATTTATCGGACAAAGCAAATGCTATACAAATTCTGAGTCTGCTATTTAGTTGACTCAGACCTTTTGCTATATATTTTGTACGCACATTATTTACATAAAACAGTTTAAGTATTGTGAATTTTCGATGTTTTGTTTATAAATAGTTAAATTAAGTTTGGTTCGTGCAGGAAAATCACAGAAAACATGGATGCGATAAGTTTTCGCGTTACATTTATACCTGTTTTACCTCTTGTTGTTAACGTTTGTGCTAAAAAACAAAAACACTTCCTATAAACAAAGAAGAATTGATTACGATAATAACTTCAAGCAATTGTTTCCTTTCACTCGTGAAAACGTGGACATTTAGGCTAATACTTTTTTAAATGAAAAATATAAAATAAAAATATAAATATCCAGAAAATTAAATGTGTTGGAGAAGATCTTTGTGTCAACCGAGGAAGAAATCAAACATCACCAAACGATTTGGCAAATAAAATTTATGTTTCCATGTGCAATTGGAGCTATACTTAGATTGCATTCATACTTCTGAATTTTATTTATTTTTAATTTCAATTTCCACAAAATTCGTCTCAAGAAAAATTCAAAAATTCAATTTTACTGGTCAGGTTTGACAGGAACTGCAAGGCAAGGACATATACAGCGATGTAAATGCTGTGTTCGAATTTTCGAACTTACTTTAGCATACTTATGTTTCTACTAATACCGATTCAAAACATTTGCTAAGGGCTTTTACTTTGCTAAAACCTTTCACTCAAAGCAAATGCTAGTTTTTATTCATACGACCCAATGTCAATACTATGAAATTTAGTTTTAACCCGAGTTCAGGTACTTAAACTGGTTCAGGTTGAATTCACTCGGATAAACACCGTCAAGTTTTAAAAACTGGGTTTATCTTCAAGTTAAACGACTGAATATTATGGACTTGGGTTTAGTTTTTGTGCTAAATTCACTTTAATCTGGGTGTAAACTTTAACCCGGATTAAAATGAGTGAATAATATGGACGTAAGCCTTACCAATAGCAATATTTTAAATACTTATTGTGCAATATTGAGCTCGGTAAATTTAAAATCGAGACTAAAATTGTTTATTAGTACAGCGCATTAAGGTTTCAGTCGACGCTTTCGGTGGGATAGTACCCCTTGAATAAATAGGCTAAAATTTGTTACGGTACATATTAAAAATGGTTAAAAGGTCAGAAAATTTTACACTCTTATGGCACAGTTAGGAATACCATAAGGTTGTCTTAAAAACAATTACTTTCAAAGCCTTACTAATAATCATTTTTAACCTTCGCACTGAATATTTTGTATGTCAAAATGGGTAAAACTATGTCGAAAATTTCGCCCTTGTGAGTTCGTAAAATGGACACTAAATATGATTAAAAGTATCGTGAAATTCTTTTCAAAGCTTATAGACTTACAAAAGTTCCGGATATATTTTTTATAATTTTTCAATGTTCATCTCTCACCTTAAAAAAAAAATAAGATAAACATGTCAACATTTCGCGTGCAATCAATGTCGCTGACAATTAATTGTGTGCGGAAAGAGAGTGGCGACTACTGATACTGACAAGTAATCTATTACAACTACCTACATCAGCATCATTTCGCTGTAGGTATAGCAGCGTAGCCGCAGCCTTTAACAAAATTTTATTATGTATGTAGCCTTCAGAAAAATGTTAAATGAACATAAAAAGATGTTCCTTCTTCGATATAATCACTCATTTACGATTACAGTTTCTATACTTGATAATAATAAAAATATTTGATTTTGGTTTTCAATTTAAGCAACAGTTTTAAACGTTTAGTTATTAAATTCCTTGATTAAAAACTGTCTATATTGCAGGGATTGGTAGTTAAATGATCTTCGTTAGTTGTTTTAGTACTTACTTACTGAGTAGGAGTGTCTATATTTTTAAATTCTAGGCTGTAACCTCTCATGTTCCTTGGCAACTTGGCTTTAAATTGGTAAATAGTTCTGGTCCACTTAGTTTTATGGTTTTTTGATATTTTTACAGATAACGTTAAAAATAAATAAATAAATAGTTGGCGCAACAGGTTCGTAGAGACCCTAGGCCTGGCTTCTCAAAACCTTTCCTTTTGTGTGAGTTTTTCATTTTTGGGACAAATGGAAGGGATCTACAATTTTAAGCCGAGTCCAAACGGCCAATTGAAAAGCTCTTTCATGACAATCAGAGACAATACTGAGACCACCAACTTCGGCCGATTTCCCGTTACTTAGCCTACAAGCTATATTTCTATGGGGTGGCAAATGCTAAGTGCGCTTGTATTGTTACATAGAAATTCGTATTGACAAATGTCACGTAACTTCAGAAACAAATACACTCGCACCTTGCATTTATGCCACTTCCGCTTTGGGCAAAGTGGCTTGCAGCGTTCATAGAATTTTATCCGTTAAATTTGAAATTGTTCGTTACGTGTGAATAATATTTTTTTTAGGAAAAAGTGTACATTTGCTTAAAATGTTTGCGAAAAATTAAAAATGTAGGTTGGTTGAGGGAAAATAAAAACATTTTGAGCAAATTTTCTTTATTATTGAAGAAAAATTTACACACGAAATCGAAGTTAATTATATCCAAAAGCGGGAAATACACAACCATATTTGTCCTAATATTTATATTTCTAGTATGTAAAACATTTCCTTTAGATAGTTTTATTAACCACACAAATCAAATTATTCACCTTCAAAAAATTTATAATAACTAACCAATGGCATTCAGTTAGGTATGCTAAAATGTGGTATTCCCGAACTCTTTCACATTTCCCCACGGTTGCCGAGGTTGGCAGCATTTATTTTTGTATTTTCTGTATGTTTTTGCATGTCACACGGATTCCCAATTGACAGAACACCGATAGGAATACAAAATGGCGAATTTGAAAAAAAAAACTGAGGGGCCCAGCGGCAAGAGGATTGTAAGTTGGGGGTCTCAGTATGGTTTGTCTATGATGACAATTATACTCTCGGAAGTTTGTCAGACGCTCGCGAGATGTGGTACAGTAAAAAAAAAAGCTTAAGTTCGAATTTAGGCCTATAATAACGTTGCACCCTTAAAATTTGATACTGCTTATTAAAATTGTATACACAGCTCCTTTATGTCGGTCGTAAGGTAAGATAGACATGAGCACATTCAGGCCTTCGGTGCCGGTCTAAAGTATTCCGATGACTATCTTTCATTCCAGTTTCTGACAAAAGTGAGCCGATATTAAGAGGAAATTGAGTCTGAAGCTACATCCCATAACATTTATCTGACTGGCTATTGTATTCACTTTGAAATTAAGGTATTTCACTACATAAAGATGCATCCTGTTTAAGTATCTTAGAAGTGCTACAAGAAGTCGCACCTTCCCTACGGCAAACCTTTCTTTCTTTTAATAGCGCTGAATGACTTTCTATGAGGTCTTGGGAATAACATTTTGGGCGAAAGCCTCGGTTTTGTTTTATCGATGTCAAATTGTTATCCGTGTTTTTTTTTTTTTGGGTCAGCTTGAAGGACTCTGCTTCGTTAATAAAAATTCTCAGTTTTTGTCTTTCTCAAATGAGTCATCACATCAAACTAAAGTTGTTCGAGTTAGGAGGAAGTAAGTTCTTCTATACAGCTTCCAATCACAAACGGTTGACTGCTTGAAAATTCAATTCATTGATTCTATATTTTTCCGGTTGGAAGCTCTAAAGAACTTCGAACTTACCACACATTTCCTGACACATTTTCACAACTCGAATAGAGATCTCATCGAAACTTAATTCTATATCCTTCTACAAGATCTGTGGATAGCTTCGCAAAGGTCCTACCAGCATTGTCGCCACTAATAAAAATTAATCCTGTCAAATCTGACCGAATGACTGATTTTTATTTTTTTTAATTCGATCAGGAAATCCGGTCAAAAGATAAAATAAGAATTTTTGACAAGAAGTCCGGTCCGGTATATTTTACCTAAAAATAGAAAACAAAAATGATATATATTATGTATATATTGTAATATGTAGGTAACCTAAAATATAATAAAACAAACATTTCAGTGAAAAGCTTCGAATCACAACGTTTTGCAGAAAAAGAAACTTTCCACTACACTTCGGCGTGTATAGTTTGTAATACCAACACCGAAATTGCAAAATATGCTAAATCGTCTTCACTTCAGTCCTGTTTGAATGCACACAGTCACATTGTCACATTTGGGGGGAGCATTCAAATGGGACTGCCGCAAGAAGCAGCTCTATTCTAGGATTATTCACTATAAATTGGTTCCTGTATGAAATCGTGGGTGTGTTCGTTGAGTATGGTCAAGTATCATTCAAATTATAATAAATCTATCCTTCATGTCTAGTCGTAGAACAATATTATTTTTCAGGTCAAAGAAGGTTTTTCCGGTTAAAGGCGTTTTAAGTTTCGGTTAAAAATCGGTTAGACCGGATTTCAGAATTTTCTCCGGTTTTCTGCTTAAGCTTAGTATGCTGCTCGCACCTATATTAAGCCCCAATACAAAAATGTCTCCAAAGATAAAATTAAGCAAAGCGGCTAAGCCAAGCAGTGCGCAGTTCAAGCTAAATTTGTTAGTCACTGTACGAAAATTCTCTACAGAATTTAAGTAAACGTATTAATCCAAAATACATTTTTCCACAGCTAAATTTTGACAGATCAGAGAAAATATCGGTATTCGCAACAAAACTTCAAACGAAAGCAAATTAACAGTAGCAAGTCAATCAATTTTACCAACACAGTTCTTTTTTATGCGGAACTTACACTGTCAAAATTAAGCGAACATTAAGCGGTGGAGAGAAACATTGGAGAGGCGCTTAGTTTTAGCTTTGCTGGAACAGCATACTAGGCTTTACAAGAGTTATTTTCGAAACAGCTACCTACTTCGGCTTTCAATTTATTTTTAATTCACTTAAATCCGTTTCAATATAAGAGGATCTAGCTCTTAACCTTTTTTTTTAATTAAGTCTTTATTCTTTAAAAAGTTAAGATTAAGATTAAAGAGAAAATTGAAAAAATAAAATTTGTGTTCGTCGAATCGACGAAGATTACCCTTCTAGGATTAAATCTCAATCAAATCAAGGACTAAACCTATTATATAATTTTTTAAGAGAAACACAGTTTTCAGCACAACTCCTGTCTAAAAATTTGTCCCTACCATTTTTAAATTGAAGCGCTTAGGTGAAGAAGGGGTTAAACGACATTTTCAGAAAATTAAATTTGTTTTCAGCAATGAAGGTGTTACATGGCAACTTAAATTTTTGTGCAATGCACGTCTCTTTATGTGATCTATCTTTTCTTTATTTTGTTCCTCAGGTACTAGTCTGAGTTGTATTAAACAATCAAAGTTACAGTTCAAAACTTTAAGCCCAAGTATCTCGAAAGTATGTAAATGTCACTTAACTCCTTCTTCACCTAAGGGCTTCAATTGTATGAGAAATTAGTTTTAGAATGAATAAATGACTAGATTCAGTGCAATAATTAAAACTTATCATTGCTTGCAAAAACAAATGTCAAGGTAGCTTAACAGAAAATAAATATTCTGACATTTTTTGAACTTTTTCATATTTAAGATTTAAGTTTACATAATCATTGCACATCAATCATTTTAAATAATTTCTACTCTAGATAGCAAAGATCCAAATTAAATAATTTTAGCTCGAATTAAAGAATTTTCAACAACAACCTTGCAAGCTTCGATTTTATTTCTGGAACAGTTACAGCTTTTATAGCTACCTGGCTGACAATAAAGAAGGTGATACCTTCCGGAGTTGTTGCCCTTATCTCAGAGCCATGACTTCTGCGGCTGCCAATGATTGCACAAAGATCTCTAGCAGATGGTTGAGGATAGCCTGAAGTCTGTAGTTTAGAGCTAACGTCAAGCTAGTCTTTGTACTTCTTCCTTAAGGTAAGTAGCCTTTTAGTAACGCCACTGCCATAAGTCATTTTTATGTCCTACAATAGCTGTACAGCCTAATATTAGGAGATGGCTTTCAAGTGCTCCCCAAAGATTTTACTACAGGAGTAAAAGGCTATCGTGGCTTTCTTGATTCTTTCGTTTGTGTTCCAGCTAAGTTTCTTGTCTAAATTAGTTTTGGAACGTATAGCAAACTACGGAATTTTCCTTTTGTTCGTGAACATTCCTAGTTCAGTCTTCTGGTGGTAGACCTTTAGCTCCCAGTTAGTTTGTGGTTCAAAAGTCAAGGATAAAGAGACCTCAATTTATTTGTTCCATTTACACAACGCAAAATCGGCATTAGCGGCCATTCTTACTGCATAAGCGCTTTATTTAAAACAATGACCCAAAATAATGGTGAAATAACCCCGTCCTGAAGAGTTCCTCTGGAGACCTAACGTTTAAGGCTGGAGCGCCTAGCCTATGCCCTCATTTAAATTGCTGACTAGGAAACACATTTTCCTCGGAATATATTCAGGATACCCCCGATTGACCTCTAAAACAAACAGCTCAGAATTTAAGAAGCATATACAAATATCCCTTATGAGTTCCAATAAGGATCATTTCGACAGTCCCTTTGTTGAGAACCAAATACAAGCCGCTAGCTTTGTTCCCTCTGAATTAATTTGCTATAGCGTTTCAAATATTTAACATTTTAAACAAAACAAATCGCTGCACATCTAAACACTGATTAGTTTTATACAGCATACCCACAACTCCTACAAAAATCTCCTAACCCTGCAAAGTAACGAAACCTTTGTTCAGTTCACCCTACATACCATCAGCAGGCAAAAGATATGCGATAGGTTGCAAAAGCCTATGACCACGAATGTTGTGTAGCTATTCGTTAGAGGTTTATTCCATCTATGCTTGGCACGGATGCTGCGTCAAATGCGCCTATGCCGTGGCGTTGCCGCTGGAGCTATCGTAGTAAAGTCCACACCAAGAGTTTATACCAAATACCTGTTTTCATCGCTGCACGTACACGTACCTACACAGAAGAGATATAAATATTTTTCATAGGGAGCTCATACCGCTTTGAGCGTTTTCATAGTGTTTTTGTGGCTTTATTTTGTTTTTAAAATTTTTTTTGTTTCTTTTTGTTCTCCGTCACAACGTTGGGAAAAGGAACGAAGAAAACCAAAAAACGAGCCCACTTCCAGGCCAGTGAGTATGAGTACCTTACATTCCAAACAATTCAAATATCTGTAAGTCGACGACGCACGGCACAAGGCAGTGGCAGAGGCAGACGCAGAGTGTGCTGTGTGCCTGTACGCTCGCGCACACATGTAACACCAAACCTAAGCCACTGAGTATGGCTCGCTGATGGTAGTACCTGGTACTGGTACTCTGTTGACTGTTGCTTGCTCTGGCATGGCACTAGAGTCTTGCTCAATAATATCTGTGGCATCCAGCGGCAGCAACATCAACAGCAACAGCCCAGAGTTAACCTACACAACACACGTACAAAATACTACCAATCGAGTCGACTGAGTGAATAAGTAGTACGTCAGATGCGATTCAATTCTACTTCTACTACACGGCTACGACGTCGACGGCGAAAGACCCCGAAGCCGAACCGAACCATGGATGGAACGAAGAGAAAAACCAGGTTCCTGAATTTTCAATTCACCACTTAATTGGTAGTCGAGATTTGGACCTTAAAATCGAAAGAACGTTCTGTGCCGTTGTGCACAATGTGAAAGCGGTCTATTGGGCACGTTGTAGTTTATTTTTTTTTTATTAAAATTTTTATTTTTGTTGCTATTTTTTTTTTTGTCGGTTGTTTGTTTGTTTTCCATCTAGTGGAATGTGAAAATCTGCATAAAGTTCAACAATGGTTGCTCTTTAAAAATTACATTTAATACAAAAAAAAAATAAAAAAAATACTAAATAAGTTCGGTTTTACAATTAATATTAAATGTGCCAATTTACACAAGGGAATTTAAAATAATCCACCAGCAATGCAGTAATGGTTAAGGTATTCCAAAGTTGAAACAAAAAAAGAAAAAATGTATCTCAGTGCTTCTTGTTGTTATTGAGAAAAGATAACACAATACCTACAAAAAAAAAGAAACGAGAATACGAAGAAGGAGAAAATGAAAATATCGTTGTTCGTACAAGGCCCAATTGGAAATAATTGAAATAAGTGCACCTAGAAATATTTCAAAAGAGAAAGTGTATGTGTATTTGTGATGCTGTGTTGGACCATTGCGAATTTTTCGAATGTTGCTTGTGGCAGTCGTTTCCGCAAGGCGAACACAATTTGTAAAAAAAAAGAAGTTTCACTCGCAGCAACGGCCCATGGTAGATTGTTAAATTAAAAGATACATGCACGGCCAATTGGATACACAGTTCAAAACGAGAAGTCTTTTGTTTGCTTAGTGTCAAATACGTGATTCTTTTGTTTGGAATTTTATTGGATATTTTGCTCGACTGGACTTGTTGCAGATTTATTACGAGTGGTAAGTAGTGAATAAATTTCGTTTCCACTTTAAACACTGCAAGTACGTTACGTACACTTAATTACGAGAGCCATTCGAGAGCTGAAGGATATTCTGTCCACGATTTGTGGGCCGATTGACATTGAGGCTGATTTGAGATTAGGTTCTTGATCCTTCTTGGTTCGAATTGTGTGTGTACATCTGGATGTGAAAAACTGTCTAGAATCTGTTTTGGGTATGATAAATTTAAGCACAGTCGAGCTGTTTCAACTCGTTTTCGTTTCCGTATTTGAAAACGAAGGGCCTTTCGGGCCGTTTTTGTGGTGTTGTACTGTCTGACGTTTGCCTGGCATCGAGATAGGGGTGCATAATCTGCGTAACGTAATGATATTCTCATTAAAAGTGGGCGTCTGTAAAGGACAAACTGGAGTTTCAGGCGAGCCACATACCCCAACTTAACTACAATGCAACTTTGACATTTAGTTACGTAGATGTGTTCCAAATGGCTAGGTACGGAATAGAAACAGCCCTTTGAAAACCCAGTCAATAAACGTTTTTATTTGTTATAAAGGGTTGGCCATCTGGTGGTTTCTTTTTTAATTGTAGGTTATTTTGACACTGACAGCTGTTTCCCGCTCGAAATCTTGACAGAGAGTCAGCATCATTCCTCCTCGGAACGAAATGAGTCTCTTTACGCTTGAACAACGTTGAGAAATATTGAAAACTTATTTCCACAGTGAGTGCTGTGTAGCCCAAATAGTGCGTTTTTGAAAAGAAGTTTTAGACGAGATGAAGCACCCATCGCAAGTTTGTGCAAAAAGTTCGTGAGACCGAACGACTTTGTGTTCCATAATTAATGGGAATGTTCGCTCTTACAAATAAAGCCATAATACATTAAAAAAAAAATTTGCTCATTTTATTGAATTTTTAAAAGGAAACTTGTATTTGACCCACCCTGTATAAACCTACTATTCAAACTATGCCTTAGGTTAATTAGTAGCGCATCAAAACTGAAAGCAAGGGGCTTGAAATGAAGAGCAAATAGACACCAACGCTCCGGCCTTCGATTTCAACTGTAGTGACAGCGATGGAAAGAAAGACGTCGCCGTAGGTGGTGCGCGCAAGTGGAAAACGACCTCAAGCAACTTAGAGTCCACAACTGAGGCATTTAGCCAAAAATCGGGCGGAAAGGCATATTGGTTGGGAGGTTTAACCCAGGTCCACCCCGGATTGTAGCGCCACCTAAGTGAGTAAGTCATTCCTTCGCAGTCTTTCTTCACGTGTTTTCATTTATTCATTCATCTCTTAAATTTTCTTCTCAAAAAATATTTAATGCAATTCATTTGTCTTCCTGTTTGATTGTCCTATGTCCTTGTACTTCTACTTAACATGCTCCCGACCCGTGAGGCAGCATTTCATCCTTTGCAATCCCAGGCAACTACTTCCAATCATATGTCCTGTATACGTTTCCAGAAACTAAAATCGATTAACCATTCGGATGTATGACGGGCATATTGGGAATGTTATTAACGTTATGAGAAGGGCTTCGGATTAGAGAGATGAAACATATACACCAAACAGTCTTAAAGCTGTAAATATTGGCGCAACAGGTCCATTATATAGGAACCTAGAGATAGCTTCTCACAGCAATCGATTTGAGTTTGTTGGTGTATTTTTGAAACAAATGGGAAGGACTGTCTCTAAAATTTGTTGCACTCATGTTTGCTGTGTTTACCGAGCAGTCTGTCTGAAAGAGGGGGTGGCAGATATCAAAAAACACAAAACTTTGCACTTATAGCAGTCAGTAAATTTGGTAAACCGATACATACGAGTATTTGATTAATGAAACATTTTGCACAATGTAAGCGGCCTTAGGCAAGAAATCTTTTCTTTCCATTTCAACAAAATTACATTTAAAAGTTGCTAAAGTTGCGACATTCAGAACTTGAAATTGAAAACATAATGAATACAAACCACTTCGTAATCAAATTTGGCAGGATTGAATACGTGGGCGTGGTGCTATTTATAGAGAAAAAATAATTAAAACAGGAATGGTACTTTCTATAAGCTTGTTGATCGCAGAACTTCGGAAACAGGAGATGATTGATCTGACCTTTCATCTGGTACAGCCCCATAATTTTGGAATATGAAGAAGAAGCCCATTCGCACTGCTGTACAATATTGGTAAAGGTTTTGGCTAGGTCACTGTTCTTAAAACGTTCAAACTTAAGAGCAATTATTTGGGAAGATTATTAATTATAGCTCGCAAACAACATTTGGAAGCGCATTTCTACACACATTGACATTTACGGGGACATTTACAAATATTTCAACATGGCTTGGTTGATAAAACTAAGCCTGACTTAGACTCTTTTAAAGAAACCGTTCTGTTTGGTTTAAAATTGCATTTCAGGCCGTCAAAGAAAGGAAGGAGTTTATAATCTTGAAACTTGAATTACCGCAAAATGTTGGGCCCAAGTTTTTAGTTTGCTGAAGCCTGGGTCTCAAATTCGACCCACAGAAAAATACAAAATGAATCCTTATTTTTTTTCCATTTCTCCATACCTCTCGCGAAGGTCTGACAAACATCTGAGATTATTGCATAAAATTGTGGGTCTTTTCGCACAAAAACTCTCACAAAACAAATGAGAAGCTGGGCATAGGCTTAAATAGATCTGTTGTGCCAAATCGAAGCGTTTAGAAGATGAAGGGCTTAAGCAACATTTTTTGGGATTTGCCTTTTTTTCCTTACGGATGCCTATGTGACAACTTTTATTTCTGTCTCATGTGGACTACTCTAATGCCTCTATATAAAGATTTAGCAAAGGATGAATGTGTTATATGCAACCACTTTGTCCATAAACTTAGTGGAAGAAGGTGTTAAACACGCTTAAGCCCTCTATTTCAATATGTCGCTTAAGCCCTTCATCTTCTAAACGCTTTATTTTGTTAGTCGCGAAATGTGTTTATTGTTTTTACTAATTCCATAAATGTAGTCGAGTTTGATATTTTCAAGGTGTATAAGATCTGGAAGCAATTGCGACAGCTGCCTCTAATTTTTGCATTCAAAGGAAGGTTGCTTGCTTTCCGACAATTCCAACTGAATGCAATTCGATTCGAAACAAGGTATACTGATCCTCAACCGTTGGTTCCCTCAATATTTCTCGGAACGCCTCATTTTGTTTTTCCCTAAATGTCACGTTAAAAAAGTCATTTTAACCAAAGTTATTTTAAATCCGCGTAAGATTCTACAAAAAAGGGGGAAAAAAATAAGATGAATTTTTGTTGTCTTACAGCAACTTTTTAGATTCAAGTACGAGTAGTTAAATCAATAAATTAAGACATTTATCTTGCTTTGTACATTTCAAGTTTTTACCAGAAGCAGTGTGACCAATTCAATATCTGAAATCATGCTCAAGTTCAGCAATATAGCATGTTTTTTTTTTGCTTAAAAAAATGCTAAAGGTCATTGCTAAATATTTTTTTGAAATCGAAATCTGCTAACAGCCTAAAAAATTAACAAAAAAGCTGTCATTAAATAAAAATGGGCGCATTAAAGAATCTAGTTATCTAAGGTCGACTAGATTGGTCTGGATGAGATGTAACCTGAACGCAAAAACTAGATTGGTCGGGAATGCCACTTTTTCTGCGTCAGCCACATGTGCTAACTGTCAACTTAGTACTCAGTCACGAATTTTTGACTGGATTCGTCGGCTACCCCTCCATAAACGTCAACTGAAACAGCCGCTCCTTTGACCGATTTCCCCCAATCAAAACCAAGATACACTTAGTGAGAGAGCTGTCAGGCTTACTAAAGTAGATACTTGAACGTCCCCAATCACTTCGTGACGCTTACTATGTATTACATAAAAAAATATTTTAATTCAATTAAGTTCAGTCTCTGTTCGTTGAATAAAAATAAATGTTATTATAATTAGCTGAATTCGTTGAATGGCTGTGTTCAGTGTTCACTGTCAAATGATAATTTGATTTGATTTTATTTCATTAGGTATTATAATTCATAGTTTGGCTAAACCTGCAAATTTGTGCTGCATGAAATTATGTTAAAAAATATGCTGCCATGATTTAAAAAAAAAATATGACAAAAATAAAATAATTCTGCTAAATTTATCAGGAAATATGCTAAATTGGTCACACTGACCAGATGTAATGAAGAAGCGCAAGGTCATCTATAGCATACTTCTCTAAGCTACCTATATATGGTCAAGCCAGTGTTTTACCAAAAACCAACCAACTTTCGTAAATTTGCTGCAAATTTAGTGCCCGTGTGAAGGTGAATAGTTTAAATTTAATCCTTGTTCGATGCAAATGTATTGAAAACTGTTCTAAACCGTTCTTTTCTTTTTTCAGCTGTGTCTTTTTTGCTTTTCAAATGAGGATAGTTTTTGGAATGTTATAGATATAGCTATCTTTAGGACAACTAGTCCGTGGTGCCCCCTAATTTTCTGTTCCCATTTGCCCCATTGGGGTTTCTTAAAGAAGGAACATATGTACTTTTTTTTAATCAAATTATTTTTCTTTATAAATTGAATAGATAGAAATAATTTCTCTCAGAAATTAAGCCAGTCTTTCACAAAACTGTTTTCATGATTTCACGATTTCAACTGAAGCCAACTTCACTCTCCTGGAATGCGTTCGCAATTCAGAACTTTAATTTGTTCAGAGTATATTGAAAATGAAAAGAAGCTTAGAAGTGATCTAAAAGTTGGTCTGGTGCTTTTTTCCTCGTGGTCTTAAGTGACGCGAGGTATTCAATTTGGCTTATGTATTTTTGTTGATGATGGCAACATCGATACATTTTGGATAACTTGTTTTGTTTTGAAGGTCCCACCAAAGGTGTTGTCTTGGGATCCATTCGAAATCAGCTTTTGCTTGGACTTGAATTCAGGCCTAAAAACCTTACCATAATAAATAAAATAAAAATTCAACTTGACAACATATTTATTCGAAATTAATTCGAACAAAAAACTAATTTATATTCACTCCAACATCCAACTGACACTTATTATCAATTCTAATGAGCTTGAATGGGATCATTGGCATATGATTATGGTTGAACGAAAATGCCGTTTACCCGCATTCAAAGCCGGGTGCAAATATTAATTTTCGGCTAATTTATAACTAAACGCAAACCATGAATTAAAAGGAAATTACAAATTCCATATCCCACGCCTGACGGACGCTCACAGCCGAATTTATTGTGAGAATTGAGCGTATGAAAGGGATTTACATAAACCCGGTTTTTTGTTTGACCATAGTGAACTGGAACTTGAAGTTGCTTGCGGTGGTAGTCAGACAGTAGGTCTTTACTGAAATCATGTTGAATCACATGTATTCAAATAAAGGTTTTTTTTTTTTGTTGGGGGCTCGCTGGAAGGGATATTCATCGAAGGACATTGCAGAGCTAGAACGCGAAGGATGCTTCTGCAATAGTGAGGGAGTTTAACCCATCTAAAACACCACCCTGGGGGTCTGACTTCGTCATCCCGAATGTGATTGCACCTAGTCGTTTGACTAATGAGCAATTTATTTTTGAATCGTTTGATAATTTAAAAAGAAAAATCCACAGGTTGTCTAATTTCTGAACTTTTTTTGTAGAAAATATAACCTAATTTCCATTCTCAGCAAATTTTTATAATGGGTGATTTTTTAAGCGTAGTTTTTTTAAAAATCGAATAAAACACTCAAATTTGCATCAAATATTCAAAATTTTTATTGTAATCGATAAATAGGCCTTTGCCATTTACGTTTTAAAGACAACTTCATGTAAATGTTGTCCGCGGCTCCGTTTCAAATGGTCCATTCGGAAGGTCCAATTTTGCGTCACTTTTTCGAGCATTTCGTCCTGTATTCCACGAATTACGCGTGTTATGTTATCCTGCAAGGCTTCAATCGTGCTCGGCTTGTCCACATAGACTAACGACTTTACATAACCCCACAAGAAATAATCAAGAGGCGCTAAATCGCATGATCTTGGCGGCCAACTCACAGGGCCATTTCGAGAGATAAGCTGCTCAACAAATTCATCCTTCAACATTTCCATTGTTTCACGAGCTGTGTGGCATGTGGCACCGTCTTGATGAAACCACATGTCAACCAAGTTTACCTCAGGCAACTGGGGCAAAAAAAAGTCGCGTATCATGGCTCTATATCGTTCGCCGTTGACGGTAACGTTTCTTCCACGGTCGTCTTTGAAGAAAAATGAACCGATGATGCCACCAGCCCATAAACCACAACAAACTGTCGTTTTTTCGGGATGCATCGGTAATTCTTGCATTCGAGTCGATGGTTTAATGTCCAACAAAGTAAATTTGGTGCGAAATTTGGTGATAAAAGCACGAATTGTTGATTCGCTAGGTCGATTACGACGACCATAATATGGTTGTAACAAACGGTGCACATTTTTCACAGAGCACTGAAAACTTTTCACTTTGACAGATGATGTTTGGACGCCATTAGTAACCAGTGCTGCCAACCTGAAAAACTTAAAAAATCACCCTTTATCAAGCGGTCTTATCCGCCTTAATCTCCTTATTACATTGTCTGTATTTAATAATTCAGTTATTTCTAAGCTAACGTGGTTGAGGAGCCCACGTTTGTGCATTTGGGAAACCCTTTTAACCTCATCTTCAACCATTTCATTATTTAGATCTCTCGGTAGATCAGATATTTTTTGTATATTTTTTGTTTGGCCCAACAACTGGAGCCCATAGGTCCATCGACAGTTGCTCACATAGCAAGTACAGCAGCGCAATTGTTGCTGTAGTGGCCTCTCCACTAACTGGCAGATCGCTAGTGAATAAAAGGTATAGCTTTGGACCTAGAACTCTGCCATGCGGTACACCAGCTTTAATATTTCTCCTAATGTTGAGTACTCTGTGTCCGATTGGATCAGGTTTGCCTGGTTTTGGAATCATTATTACCTCCGCAACCTTCCACTTGCTTGGCACCTTAACTTAAATGAAGCATTTTTAATCTGTACTAGTTTTTTTTAAAAGCTTTTCGTGTGAATTGTTTTATGATTTCCCCTGTAATAAGATCAAACCCTCTGGCCTTTTTTACATTTATATTTTCATTAAATTCTTTGGCAAGTTCTTTGCAGCTTTTTGTATGTTTATTTGCACTTTTTTTCTAGTTCGTCTACCGTTTGAATAGCTGATACCTTCTTCGGATTTTTATTCCAATCAGTCAGTCTATTAACAAGTTTTGAACTTCGTTCTTTATCGCCAAGTGTAAGAAGTACTGAGGAGTGATCTGATTCAAGATCGGCGCCTTCTTCCACATTTATTTTATTTGAAGATATATTTTTACATTATAAAGAAGTCGACCATAGAGGAACTAAACTAGAGGGCCGACTTTCAGCACACCTACCCGATTTTCCCCGCAAATTTTGAATGACAGCCCTCTCTCGCGCGCTCTTTTTTTCCTGTCTGTGAATACGTGTATTAATGGCCGCCGGGTGGAACTATTTCCCAAAACAAACAATTTGTAAATAGATTTATAACAATAAATGTAAAAAAGCAAATGTTGATTATGGTTTTTTTAAATAGCATAATTTCTTCTCTACCCATTTTCGTCACCAAAAACTGTTCATCCATTCACATTTCAGTTTTTTTTTAATTTTATTTGTATGAATTCTATTTTTGACAGCAAAATTCATGCTGCTGCATAAAAGGGGTTGTTCCAAAAATTATGCATTAAACCCAAGCTTTCACTAGGGCATAAGTGAATTTTCTAAAATATTTATAAACATTCAATAAATTTTTATAAGATTTGGTGAATGTTTTCAAATTTGTTTATTTAACACCATATTTGTACAAATTCAAAATATGATTGGAAATTCTGTAGTTTAATAACACTTACAGTGTTGAATAATGTTACTTTGGTATTTCAATCGAACGTAAAAATACATATTGTTTTGTTAATTGTTGGTATTTGCATGCTATATTTCGTTTTCTGTGCATATATTCTTTTATAAATTTTATAACAATGTATGTATTTCGAAATGTGCACTGAATTTTTTTACAAACCCCTTTAAATTATTAATTAACAAAAACAAGTGCGTTCTTTGTGTTTTTGGAATACAAAAAGTGATCAAAACACTTTTTTATTGTTCCGAGTATTTCTTAGGTATAAATAAAGGGCGATGTACGAGGATTTTTATATTATGGCTTTTACCGGAAAAAACCGAGCGCATACATAATTAAATTTGAGAGCAATATATGTAGTATAAAAAAATAAAAAAAAATCGAACTTATTTTTCAATTTAGCATTATGCATACTTGGATATAATTACTGTACAAGTATGCATTTGCTAAAACTAAAAAATCTTTTTCACGAAAAAAAATAAAGGATTTTCTTAAACGGTGTTCAAATATTTTGTTTCGATATTTCGAAATTAAAACCATTAAAATCAACGAAAAAAATGTTCTTTCCTTAAAATATACAAAAAAAACTTGAATTTACAAAATCTCTTTTAACAAAAGTGAAGAAAACGTTAATTTTTCTCTGATTGTTATTATGAGTTAGATTTCTGCAAGATATTGACAAATTATTATTTTATTGTAACGAAATTATAAAAGGAATTCCATTTGATTCCAACAAGTTTATAGACATTAAAAACTCTTGAATTCAACTGTGATGTGAACGCCGTGTAACTAAATGGCACAAAATATGACGAACACAGTCGCCCACACTTGATATCCCATCATAAGAATGGCGGCTCGATTGACATAAAGTTGTAACCTTAAATTGTATAAGTATGCGTGCGGCATTAATGGCGCTCCTTTGATTTGTACAGGCACGAACACTTATGCAATTTGCTGTTACACAGGCAGCTTGTAGGCAGATTTCCCGTTTCTGCTCTCAGTTGGCCCTGTAGTTTAGTTCCTCTATGGAAGTCGACATGTAATATTTATATGATATTTACAAAAAGGAATTTTATTTTAGCCATTTTTTTTTTAATATTTCAGTGTGGCTCAGCGGATTTCCACCAAACTTTGTTTCTGACCTTAAATTAGAAATTTAAATATACCCAGCTCTGATTCTGGAAAAACTCACTTATACATACCTCAAGAGTCACAAAACGCTTTCAATATGAGATGAACTGAACTGGACTTTGTGAGGTTTTTGTCTTCCGGCAGCACACTAGGTCGTCGGAAACCCAACAGGGTAAATGAACTGAGGTATTCCATTCGCAATATTTTTAAGAAGCTCGTGACTTTCCTTCAATCTTTGATCTAGTTTTTGGCGTGTCAAGTTCCTTAATAGCTGTCTGTATTTAAATGACAATAGACTTTGCTTTGATGCCTTGCACTTTAAAGTAAAATAGTTTCTTCTTGGTTTGAAATAATCTATACAGTGGTCATGGAGACGTACATATATCTACGCCAAATGCCATCTTGCGATGATAGCATGCTAGGGCATGAGTCTCTTATTTGTTTTTCTCAAACTTGGATAACTAGTAGAGAAGTTGTCGAGGAATCTCATGTTCCTCGCATAAAAAAATCAAATTCCCTGGCTTTCATTGTTTCCCTCCTTCGGATACAGCCGTTTCTGACAATATGGTACTTTTGTTGAGATATTCAAATTTAAAAGGGGTAGTAGAGTTGGTTGGTTCTCTCGTCGGTTCATGGTCATGGCCATAATACAGAAGGGTCCACTCGCTAATAAAAGGACTGCTTTTATGTAAAAAGCACCTTTTGAATATAATTCAAACGCTTAAACTTCGGACCAGTAGTCCCAGACTGTGAAGACTGTGTTCCCCTTTTTTTATAAGCAAAAGGCAATAATTTTCCCCTAAACTCGAAAAAAGTTCCCCTTTTTTCCCCTATTCTTACGTAGGCGTTAGATGGGCTGTTTTCTTTCATATTTACTGTGAACATTTCATTCTGAGTGAACTTTGAAATTTATTTTTAATGGAAATGCGTTTAAATTTTACTTCTTAGCAATTTAAGTTTCAAATAGATGTTTGATTATTTTCCCTTTTTTCCCCTTTTTCATCCTTTTTCATTGAAAAAGCGCCAAAATTTGTGCTTTTCCCCTCAATCTGGGACCACTGCTTCGGGCAGGTTCCTCCGTAGTCTTGACAGTAAAAGAATGCCTGAGGTAATCGCCCTCCGGCTGGTTCACACATGTTGCACTTCGGGACCAGTACAGAAAGTGTTTGACTAGTAATAAAATTTTCGCACAATTACGTAACATCCCTCAAAGTAAAGGCCGCATGCAGTAAATTTTTAGTAGACCACACGAGTTTCGTATACGACCATGTCGTGCACCTTGTTTCAACTTAGTTGCAGAAACTACGAAACCGTGAATTCTTGTTTCAAATCAATGGCTTATTTTGTTATAAGTACCTTTAGCAACAAGTTGGATAAGAAAAATGTTAATGGTCGAACACAGGGCAACTGCGCATGAACTATTGCCTATTCATTGTAGGTATACACTCGAGTCTTTTGTGTTCGTTAACAAAACAGAATGCCTTTGAATTTGTTTTTCATTCCAACAGAGGCTGCCAATGGACTTTATTGATGAATGCATAAGATTGCTTCATAAATTTGAATAGAGTGACTGGTAAATGCATTCAAGCTGTTTATTGCAACTTGTACCTACGTCAACCATTTGTTGAGCAAGGATAACTCACTTTGAATAGAGTAAAATAAAAATGACGGGATAACGCAATAAACATTTTGTGAGTTTTTTTTATTTGTTTTCGACGAATTGCTGAGGAATTTAATTAAAAGCCCAACAGAACCTGTTACCCAACACGACTGTCAGTTTTACTTACCACAAATTTGACATTCCGCTGCTTGTGTCATGTTCAGTAGAATGTGAACCAAAACTGAAACGAGCGTACGATTAAATCGTGACCGCATTCATTGGTTGCTTTTTAACTTAACTAGGTAGACATGGATGTAGGTACAGGTACGGTGGCTTACTGTTTGTGCGAAACCTCACTGCGGGATTGCGAAATATTTGTCCATGAGCTGTTGCATCCATCATTTTCAGACGGCTGCTGCTGAATTTTTGAAAAGGCAATTTTAGGTTAAATTCCTAATCGTTTGAAGGGATCACAAGAAACTAAATGTGACTGCAGAAAATTTTGAATGGTAGGTATATGTTGGTATGAGAATTAAAGTGCACTGTCGAGGGTTTGATGCAAAATTGTTCGCTATATGCATATCAAATTTATGTAGTTGAATGCTTTTAAACTTTATTATGACCACGCCGGAGTTGAAAAGCGGTTCTCACTAGTAGTTAATTTTTGTTTTGATTGAAATACGCATAAACCGTTTTCCAAATAAATGATAAACTCTATAGCAACAACGACGAGTTGCATTTTGTGGCTTAGAGATCCGGAAAAGAAGATCTTTCCTCGCCAGTAAGCTTATGTGAGAATCGCAAACGATACGCTCTTCGTATGAAGTGTTTGACATCGCGGCAAATGTCAGTGCAAAAGTTGAACAGGAAAATTTGTATTTTTATGAAAGTGTACCTATCTTTGAAAAGAAAATTCCAAAAACACGTTAGATTTGAATTTGGCGACAATTGTGCGCTTAAAAACTGCCAACAGAAATGGCTTAATTTTTAGCCCCATGTTCGATTCCCAAAAAAAAAAAAATTCCATCTTAGGGTTCGATGGAACGTCTTCGCCACATCTGACACACATCCGAGAGAATTACTGTCAACAAAGAGCTTCTCAATCAGCCGTTTAGACTCGGCATGAAGTTGTAGATCCCTTCCATTTGTTCCAAAAATCGAAGGAATGGTTGTGAGAAACTAGGCCTAAAGTCCCTATGCGGACCGGTTGAGCGATCTATTCATTTGTTTATAAGCTCCAAAAAGATGTGTATCACGTCGGAAGGAGAACTTTTTTAATTCGACTTGAACAAGCAACAGGCGTCTGTGGTGAATGATATACCTAGTCTTAGAAATTTTCCGTTGGCACTGTCGCCCTATACCAGCGTTGACAGGCGGTCAAAATATTTCATATATGTCCCATAATTGTTGCTAAATTTGAATTTTGCGGCATTTAATAGCACAGTGATGCCAACGGAAAAAACAGACATCAATGTGACAGCTTACACTCAGGGATTGGTATAAATGAAACGCTATGCGAAAGTGCAACGCCTTTTTCATTGTTGAGCAATATTTTAAAAAATAATGAAGGTTTGTCAGCTACAGTCCTCAATTTTCATTTTCAGTCTTCAGTGATGAAGCTAATTTTTTATCTTGATGGCTTCGTTAAACGTCAGAATTGTCGCGATCAGAATTGGCCATCCAGATCTTGCGATTTGACGCCATTGGACTATTTTCTTTGGGGTTTTTTAAAGTCAAAGGTCGATGCAAACAAACCCACGACCACCAACGCCTTGGAAGAGAGAGTTGAGAGAGGTATTAATGAAATTCAGCCACATTTATGCGAAACGGTCATAGCAAATTTCAATAAGAGTATGACAGCCGTGGCGGCCATTAGCGTTTCTTACTCTCGCAGAATGTAAAGGGTGTTTATTTTTTAGAGGTATAGAACTTCGAATTGAAATAAAACACAAGAAAATCGTTTTAATGTCCATCAATTTGGAAGGATAATTTTATGCCATTAATGTTTAAATATGATTCAGGCATGTGGCCGCCGCGGCTGGTTCGAATAAAGCTGTCTAGAGGTCCAAATTTCGAGCATTTGGGGCTGTATGTCGGCAATAACGCCACGAATGTTGGCTTCCAAGTCCCCTAACGTTTCTGGTTTGTTGGCGTAGGCGAGCGACTTCACATATCCCCAAAGAAAATAATCCAATGGTGCCAAATCACACGATCTTGGTGGCCAATTGACAGGTCCATTCCGCGAAATTATGCGCTCATCGAATGTTTCCTTCAATAAATCGATTGTGACGCGCGCTGTGTGGCATGTAGTGCCGTCTTTTTGGAACCACATCTCATCCACATTCTTGCCATCCAATTCGGGAACAAATTAGTCGGTTATCATGGCCAATTGCTGTGCACGGTGGCGAATCGATTCATTCGGGTCCTCTTCAACACTTTGCTCTACAGCGGCAATTGTTTCTTCGGTGCGCACTGTTCGACGTCACTACGGATGCGTATTATCACGTAGAGTAAACGTAGTGCGAAAACGATCCGTGGTTAACCGAATTAATTGCTCTGATCGACGATTATGTCGACCATAAAATTATCGGAGCTTGCGGTAAACTTCGCGAACTGAACCATTACTTTAGAAATAAATTTGCACGATTTGCAAGCGTTGTTCATTTGTCAACCTGTTCATGATGAAATGGCAAACCAAACTGAACATAAATGACATTAAAGTTGACAGATTTGACTACAAAATGTCAGTCACCCTGTATATAAATTTAAATTTCCTGCGAAAGCACATTTAAAGGTTACCAAAAAGGATTTTGTAACGCAATACAATTAAAATATCATTTTAAAAACCCCAGATTTCCCCCTAAACTATTTCTCAAAATAAAAACATAAATCAGGGGGAAAACCCACAAACTGGCAACCCTGCCCTATATCTGATAATTTTCAATTGTCCGTACAGCCTACTATCTCATTAGACCATGTGGTTGCTGGTTGCACTTTCTTTGCCATTTCCGGCCGCCCTTAATATCCCCATCTTTCGCTTATAACGTAAACGAAAAGTTTTAAACAAAATTGTAGGTAAAATGGTAGCATATCTGCCTCCTAACTTCGCATCAACTTAATAACGAACATTTCTTTCAAGCTAATGTTCTGTCGGACCTATGTTGATGCGCAGCTTTCCCACATAGAAACATTCGAATACAATCCGCTGATTGCGTTATCTAGCAATTTAATTATCTTAACAAGCCGGTTTACGGATATGATCACCCAACGCATAAACCGTCATAGCAACATGCACTAAATTCCGATTCTCAATGTACCCTCAATTTAATCCTTTTTTTTTATAATCACAATGAAATTGTGAACTGCAGCCAAGAAGCATTTCCCTGCAGTGAAACAATTTTCATCTATAGCGGTCGTTTCTAATTATGTGACGAGTCATAATTTTACCATCAAGATGAGACTAAGCTCAAAATTGTCATAAATAGATAGACGGAAAATGAATTATGTCACAAAGCACTTAAATGCCCAAAGAAGACGGTTATACTTATCCCATGACAGATGATGGATTAAAACATGTACGAGTATTCCATTGACGGAGAAAAGAGAGAGAGAGAAAAACCTCTTGTACTTCCTTACTTGTTTGGTAGGAAATTGAAATCTGAATCAGAATTTTCTTTTACTGCGAGAAGTATCCAAGGAATGCGATAAGTAATTAACATCGGTTATTCAAATGAATGTGCTAGATTTACGATTATAACCGAGCAAAGTAGAAAAGGAAGACTACGCATCGCGCACCCATAACCGTACCAGGAATCCGGCAGAGTTGTTCGGACCAGGAAAAGCATTTAAATAATATTTTATCGGACGATAGGACTTGGTCGTAAAAGAAACTAAGTATAATCGCATCTCAACAAAGTTGGTATTTTTATTTTAATTCGAATTAGTACAAGATGACGTCAACTGCCTTAAGAGATGTTATGTACCGGGGTTTACTGTTTAGAGCATTTGAAGAAAGGAAATTTAAGATGTTATTGGATTTAATTATCCACCAAGAGTGGTGACGATATTTTAGAATCCCAAGTAACGAACAACAGGAAAAGGACGAAAATTTCAACACGAATTTTAATTATTCAAATTACTTTCATTTGACAAAGCCCGTATTTTTTGTTGAATTTTTTCAAGCTTTTAAAATGAAACTAGAGGAGTAGGAAAAATTAGAACGAAAATTCCAAGTAGGAGCGAAAAAACACATCGAAAATGTACTTATTAAAATTTCAAATTACATTTTTTTGCTTCGTTTAAAAATTTGCGAAAAATCTAGTACTATACCAACTTATCACTGCGTCTCCATGAGAAATATTTCATAGCTGCATTCGTTCAAATGTCACTGAGAAGAGCAAGTCGTTGCATTCTCGCATTAGATTACTTACATACTACTTCGTCTTTAATATTTTCTAAATTCAAAATCTACTGCAAAAAAAAAGTGAATCTATTGCATTTTTTTTAAAGATCTACTGCGAAATTTTACAACTGAAGTTCGAACCCTGTCGCCTCTCTGCCATCGCGGAAAAAAAATTCAAGTGTCAAAATTCACAGAAATGACAGCCTATAGCATATTATACTATAGATGGGCTATCTTTTTGCTCAAACGTCAAAATAACTTGTAGGATAACAAAGCTGGTTTATAATGGCCTGAGTAGTGTTTTGTTCAAATATTTTACCTTCTCAGCTTTTACCAAATACATTTTTGATAAACATCATTTTTCATTTCTAAAATGTTTTTTTTGAAATCTAAATTAATTTTCCCATATATTTTGTATGGAGCGATTTTACGACGCCATCTTCATGATAAAAGATGACGTTTAAGTTTAAGTTACGTTGTGACAATTTTTTTTTTTTGACAATTTTTTGCGACTATTGTTTTTGTACCAAGTTTGTGTGACAATCAATCCCAATACAGACCAGGGGTGGAATCCCGTAAGGTTTGGCATCACTTTGTTAATTCCAAATACAGCTTTGTTGTCGGTTGTCTTTTTTTTACAGTAAATTCTAATTATTATGAATGCGAAATAAGATTGTTACCTTTTAACTACCGCGAAACAAATATTTATGAATATCAGTATAGTATAGATGGGACCCCTGAGAATGGTATAGGCTACTTTTTGTCGCGAAAACAAAACTTGAAGCGGATGAAGTAGAGGATGCAAGTTTAAATAACAAACCAATTATTATTTCTCAAGTTAGGGATAGTAAAATTGTTCACAGGTATCTATGTATACTTTTGGTAAGAAATAAATACATACATTTTGGTGCGTATTTTACTAATGAATTTAAATGCGTTGGACCCGATAAGTGGGGCTGCTGTTGACATCTAAATATTTTAACTGAGTTACTCAAAGTACAAATTCTATGCAGACGAAGTCGCGGGTACCAGCTAGTTTATTATAAACTTTTCAACATTTTTTAATAAAATTATGCTACAGCCATATTAAATCTGTTTTGTTTACCTACAAGTTTTTAAGTTGTCACTTGGTTTTTACTTCTACTTATTTTGACACTGACGTAACAGAACAAATAATGAACAACTTTTAAAATATAGGACATTTATATGTTTTCGTGTACAAAATAAATAATAATGAACATCGTCTTCAAAAACAGAACTGTTCATTATTATAATCAATGTATGGTCACCGTATATATGACACCCCAAGCAAAGAAATGTCTTTTATCGTAAATTTACTTAATAGCCTTACGAGCAATGGAGTACAATGTAAATATAATAATTTTAGCAATATTTTAATAAAAACACTTTGTTAATGTAGTCATCTGATTAGTTAAGTGAAGCATAACAGTTAAGTTGTGCATATGGGCAGTCAATAAATAAATTAAGGCTATTGACTAAATAAATAATTGTTTTTTTTAAAAAAGTTAACGTACATAATTGCTTTTGCGAAAAATTAAGTCCTCAATGTTTTCATCAGAAATACGTTGACAGAGGAACACAGGACAGGTGATCTGGTAATTCTTTCCCCCTCCCCATTTGTCTGACGACTGAGGTACAGCCAAAGTATTTTCAAAATTAGTTTCACAAGAATTTTCTATGTGGTTTTTAGTGTCGCCCTTCGTGGGAAAATTATTATATTTTACTCCAAAATTGAAGGTACTTTCTATAAACCTATTCCACAACTTGTTTAAGTTGTTCCACTGTCTCTAAGTCCGAGTGAATACTCAGCTGAGAAGCCCAAGTGGCAGACTGAGTTCGGATCGAACTTCAGTTCTATTCTGATCACTTCAGATTAACATCCCAAATCGAAAAATTTGTATTTACTTAGCTGACAATTTTAATAAAATCTATACATCCTTTGGGGGCGCAGTGGCTCAGAGCTCAGAGGTTAGTTTGCTGATCAACTGAGCGAGGGGCTTCAGATTTGATCCACGAAAAAAGCCAAAATGCATCTTTTGGTTTTTTGGACTGCGCCGGCTCTTCGAAAGTAAGACTTTTACCGAAGAGCTTCTCAATTAAGCCGTTCAGACTCTGCGTAAAATTGTTATAAAATATTTTTTTTATGTATAGGTATATCTTTTTCTTTAAAAGTGCAACAGGTTTTACTCCGGATATTGACTTTAACTGAAAGTAGCGAAGCTGTTCCAAAAAGATGTGTCGATTCTTAAGAGGAAATATAAAGAGCGTTACTCGCTTAGATAGTATTAAAAAAAACCCGCCAAGTGCGAGTGTCACTCGCGCACCGAAGGTTCCGTAGGTACTTCGCTAGAGTTGCTAGAAATTGCGAAATTTCCTTTCTTTTCGTTAAAAGGTGGGAAGCATCGAAGGCCTGTGTGGGAGTTTAATCCACTAAAACCACCTCTGCATCCATTCCCATTTTTCGGTATGTAACTAGAGATTATACCGGGTGTTGTGTGCAAATTTCAGCCTTCTACGTTAATAAGTTTCAGAGATAGATCTAGGAATAAAATTGGTGCAGTGGGTTCGGACGGACAAAGGCGAAACTAATAAGGTTCCAATAACCAATGCGGAGAACCGAATGTCCTCCCCGACAGGTCACTTTCAATCGTAAATGCCGATTCAAAATTATTTAAAGAAGTTATTGCCGAGGACTTCTTGAAAGACCTAACTCATGCAATTTCCGTCTGCATTATAGTTATTGTATCCTTCAAGCTATATTTAGGTTCAGTCCCTATTACTTTCCCAACGGCCCGAAGACGCATTTAAAGCAAGATACAACTTTCTAACGAAAACAAAATACTAGCAGGATCAACATAGGTATAATCCTCCGGCATGAAACGCGTAGCTAAACTGAATAGCTTCAAATTCAACCTGACCTCAACACCTAACCCAAACGTGCTTCAAATCATTTGCAACCTTCTTTTGCTTAGCTGCTTAAAATTTTTGTCAACTTAGAGTTAGCTGCGTGCTTCGAAGTTTACTAATACTTGTCACAAATGCGCCAATGCTCTTGTTTTGATTTAAAAAGGAAAACCCATTCTGCTATACCTATAACTACGACCTACAACATTCATTTTCATACCTTTCCGATCTGTGCAGCGATCTTTTGTGCGAATTTCTCTCGCAACTTATAAGACTGCCTTAAACCAAAGAACCAGTTCCACCACTATTCAGCCAACATTCGCTAGCGATGTAGAGAGAATATTTTTGAGCACTATTTTCTCGCCTATTCGATTCTCTTAGTAAAAAAAAACAAATAAATTCACCACGTTATAGAAACTTGTGCAGAAAAAAAGACACAGCACATAGTTCCATACCAAGCCCGACAGACAACTGGTTTTGGAACAAGGACCTGCATTTTTGAACACTGACTACGAATTTTAAATAGAAAAATTCCAGTCTAGGATTATGCCTGTATATACGGCGTATGGTCTATAAAGCGCGCACGCGTAGCCGCTTCAAGATACCTCGTTTGCCATACCATCCTCCTTCGAATGCAGTCATTCTAGCTTCTAGCATGGATCTGAGATCTGAAAGAGCAAAAATAGCTCACGAGAGAGATGTCAGCGTGATAACAACAAAATATTTATGTTTCTGTGTGCACATTGTTATAAAATTCCGAGTATGGCCAAGACCAAGACGCACACGCAAACATCCCAGTCGATTCGATTAAAGTATCTACCTACTGGTAAAAAAAATAAATCACAGCCAGCGAGGAAATTCCTAAAGTTAACTTTGATAATATGTCAGACAGGAATTCTCTCTGACTCTGACTAATTGTATTTTTTTATTTTATTGTTGCCGCGCTTTGTTGTTGCATTTGTAAGGCGGCGGTGGCGGAGGGCAATGGGCACAGTTAAAACAAGTTTAATTTGCCTTGCGGTCGTATCAAATTGATTGTGGGCAACTCGGTGTTATGTATACGGTAAATGTATACCCTAAATGAATTCCT
Source organism: Cheilosia impressa (assembly GCA_948293265.1). Classification (NCBI taxonomy): domain Eukaryota; kingdom Metazoa; phylum Arthropoda; class Insecta; order Diptera; family Syrphidae; genus Cheilosia; species Cheilosia impressa. The sequence continues at coordinate 49,253,133 of OX411881.1, read as the reverse complement.
TTCCTACAAAACCAAAAAAGGCCATCAATTTTATTGAAATATGTTTACCTGATGTATTAGCAGTTCACGTCCATTTAGTCGTAAATTGTTTAGCATTGAGACTTTTTACGACCGACGATTCGTTTCATGTTTGTGGAAATCACTGGTCTGAGTTCTGAGACATGATGAACTTGACACCTATTGGATGGAAATGGGCAACTTTGATACTTTAGATGGGTTAAAGTATAAAAGACATGGGCGCATCTAATGTGGATTTTTAGTTTTATAGCAGAGCTCTAAAATAATGCTAAGGCATTTTTATAGAAAATGGGCTAGGAAATCCTTCAATCCATTTAGTACACTTGAGATGTGCCTACAAACTAAGGATGCTGGTGTCGGTAAACGTTTGAAACAACCGAAATTGAAATACGAACAACTGATAATCACAAGGGCGCACAATTATAGTTAGATAAAGCTCTCTTTAGAACTATTTTAGAACCTTTTGTCCATAGTAATAGGACTGTTCCCTTACTTTTAAATTTTACGAGTTTTTACTATTAGGAAATTTTACTCAATGGCGTTCAGTGCCGGCTTAAGCCAAACTAGCGCCCTGTGCAAGATTTACAGACAGCGCCCTTTTTTCATATTTGTACACATGCATAAGTCTTTTCCACGTCACCCAGGAGGCAGACTTTCAATAAGGGTATTCACTTAATCTCATAATTGCATGCAGCTCGAAAATGCATAAACTTCTGCGGTGCTTTTAGTGAACACCCCTCGGATATATCATTGCGTAAATCGACTGTTAAGTCGGTTGTCAAACTCAGCTGTTCAAACTATCAAAATGCCGAAAGGAAGCGAAAAGAAAAAATCTTATTAAATTCTTGGAGAAATCGGCAGAAATTATTATTTTTTTACTTGAATTCTTACCATTTTGAGAACTTCTTAGAAAAAACTCCGAAAACAAACAAACAACAGACGACTGTCTGTCAAAGTTTGACATTTGTGATTTGCGCAACTTTCCGCGGTTGATTTCCGAGCTTAAAACGGCGCGGAAAATTATGAGGTCTGCGTAAACTATTCTCCATACAAAATCTGACAGTTCATTTCTGCAGTTTACGCAGTTTATGAGGCGTTTTAGTGAATACCCTTAATTTGCTTTTTTTTATTGAGGTATTTTTGGTTTTGAGATTTTTGAACTAGATTCTTTTTTTAAATGTAAGTGGATGTGCAAGAAATATACCTAAATGAACAAGGTGTAATATTTAAAAATTATGTACCTAGATAAGAAGTATAAACTTGCATAGGTATAGTGGAGTTTTTTATTTTGCGATATTTTCAGTTAGATTTTGAAGCATATATGGTTGGTCCGGCCCTGATGACGTTCCCTAACTCGAAAAATTCGTAACAGAGAGAGTCATCGAAATAACCAGACATTACCCCTCCACAACTGACAATGAGTTTTACTTAACAAATTTTTTGGTGTAAGAATCAGAAAAGCTGTCAGTCACCTGAAAATTGACAGATGATTTGAAATTTGTTGTCCTATTTGGCATACGCGTGCATATGTTTTCAATATCTGCGTATTAGAATGGTATCAACAGACGGCAAAATAAAATTGAATGCTCTCCTTAAGCCCGTATGGCACTACATTTTTTCCTCATTTTTTTAATGCTGAAAAGTCAGCGGTGTGTAAAAGAGACCAAAAGTGTATTACGAAAGGGGTAGCAATTGTTTGAAAATTGTTTGTAATTTTCGTTCGTATTGCTCTAGTTTCATTTTAAAAGTGTGAAAAAATTAGTGTCATACGACGATATTCTTACCCGCTGTAAGGAGGGACAACCTTTTCTCTTCTTGAATGCTTGTAGTTCAATCAGTACCAACTCTTCCCCATACGCGGATTTATGAAAATAAGTACGAGGAATTCCGAATAACTTTCATCGCTAGATTCATCTAATTTTGTTAATAAATTATAGCAAAACCTTCGAGTGTACCAGATATTTGAACGACTTTTAGTCGTAGCAGTTTTGTGAATTTTTTAATTATAGTCTGTCATTTTTCATAGACTACTACAAAAGCTTTTCCTAACTTTTTCGTAAGTGTCTCTCTCTGAAAGAGAATTTATCCCCACCACTGCCATTTTGACATTCTTTTCCATTCCTACTAAAAAAGTAAAAGAAAAAATACACTTTATCGTTATAACCTGTGGCTTAGTGGTTAGTGTGTTGGACTACTAAGCGAGGGGTCCCAGGTTCGAATCCCGAGAAAACCCAAACTCCAACTTAAGGGTTTTTTTTTCACTGTGCCACCTCTCGCGAACGTCTGACAAACATCCGAGAGTATAACTGTCATGAAAGAGATTCTCAGTTAGCCGTTTGGACTCGGCATAAAACTGTAGATCCCTTCCATTCGTCCCAAAAATTAAAACTCACACAAAACGAATGGTTGTGAGAAGCTAGGCCCAGGGTCCCTACGGACCTGTTGCGCCAACCATTTATTTATTTTTTTTTATCGTTATTACCTGTCATTAAATTTAAAACCACGAAAAGTAAATTTTATTATTCGCATGACCTCTCAACCATCTCCCATCTGTCATTTCAAAACACGCTCAAAAATTGGCTCTAACCGAGTGCGAAAATATGAATATTTAAAGAGCCTATAAGCCTTTCCATTCTTGCATCTCTGCAAGTTGTAGTTACCGCTGTGCGCTGTCACTTCAATAGTATTTTATTTATATATTTATATTTAAATAGCACTTCAATAACATTTTTTCCCAAAAGCTGTGTTTAGTTTCTCAAACTGTCAATTCTTGGGTCTGTTTGATTAAAATTTGCGTCGCGCCCGCTTTAATGTTGGTACTAGTTGTAGGTAGGTTTAAAAGCATCTAAAAAGTTAGGCACCGGTTTTGAAGTTAAATTGAGCTTTCTTTTCTAACCTGTTGCAGTTGGCTGTTAAGGAGGAGCTTCCTTGATTGGTTTAGAGATGGTCCTCGTTGTAGGGCATATTCAATTCCTGGGTATGACCAGATCTTTCGAAAAGTCACCAATATTGGCAGCTGTCAGTTGTATAAAGAATTTGCTTTGCGTACATTTCGATCTGTTTTTGGTAGTCATCGTCGTTACATCACGATTGTCGAGCACGTAGAGTTCCCACACTTTGAAGACTGTTTTCCTCTTTTTTTATCAGCAAACGCATTAGTTTTCTACTAAATTCGAAAAGATCCCCTATTTTTCCCTCGAAGTGAAATATGCAGTTGTTTTTATAAATAAAACACTTAAACTTAAAATTAACATATAACATAGGGCACATTCAAGAATCTAGTTATCTTAAGTCGACTAGGTTGATCTGGATAAGATGTAACCTGATCGCAAAAACTAGATTGGTCGGGAACGTCACTTTTTCTACGTCAGCCACATATGAGAACTGTCAATTTAGTACTCAGTCACGAATTTCTTCACTAGAGTCGTCGGCTACCCGTCCATAAACGTCAACTGAAACGGCGCTCATACACCGAAAAAAAAAATTGATAAAACAACTGTAAAATTAACATTTTTCGGTGATAAAAGTGAGCCGACATTAAAAATATCACTTTTGATATACTGATCATATCACTATTACATTCACGATATGGATTTACTATGTTAATTGATATATTGAAATTTAAAATGTTAAAATGATAAAATTGTTTTAACATTTCTTGATTAAAATTTAACATTATAATTGTTTAACTGATATGCGGAAACTATTATTGCTGAGGCTAATTGAAAACTAAAAATATCAAAATAATATGATGTAATTGTTGTTTTTGATATTTTTATATGTAAATTTGACGTTCTAAATGCCAAACTGATATTTCTGATATAATAATTTAAAATATTTAATTGATATTTACTATTATCAGTTATACATTATACTTACCAATATTTTGCTCTTTTTGGTTTGTAAATAAAACACTATTTTTTCGGTTTTCACATATATGTACATTTTATTTCTTAATTTTTCTTTGGTAGAAATAGGTACATGGTTTTTTTTATTAATGACCATAAACATTTTATTTGGATATTCATAATCTAGATCAATCTATATGAAACTACATAAATTAATCTTACAAAATGTTCCGCTCCAGTTTGTAAAAAAAAGGCCATTCTTCAATTATTCCACTTAAATTTTTAAGTTTAAAAATTTAAGCCTTTCTCGTGAATTTCCGCAAGCTGTAAAGTAAACGTTGGAGTTATAAAAACATTAAAATCTATATAATATGATATTAAAAATGCTCATTGTTTAAATTTTTATTACTCGAAATATAAAAGATAACAAAAACTTACGTTTTCACCCAAAAACAAAATGCAAATCATGCAGTTTTTCAACGAAAATGATTTTTAATTACCTTAACGCGATCGGTGCTCAAACTTTCTAGAAAAACATAATCACTTGGAAACATATTTCTCATTGACGAACCACATGATAAATTGAAAATTAAAAAATGTAGAATTGATATTCAAAAATTTGAGGATTTCTACAATTAATTAAAAAAATGTTAATATGATATTATATCAAACCTTGTTTGATATTAAAATTATATACGATAATAAAATTTATGTGGAATCATAATATAATATTCCAGAAAGTATTTTATTGCATTTCAACAAATTGTATGAAATGCGTAGGTACTTACATATCAAATCCTCAAAAATGTGACTCAGTTTCTATTCATTAATAGATTTTCCAGTTCATTTCCAGAACTTTCGTCTTTAGCATCCATTGTCCATGGTCCATTGACTACAAATTTACATTAAAATAATTTCGTACTTCTTCCTCTGTTAGCTCGACACAATCATTAGGTATAAGTAGTTAACTATAACATTTTCATTATTACTGTCTATATTGTTTACAGCATCACCAATTTATATTCCATTATAATTTATTATAACACAGCACTTCAGCACTTGAAAAACACACGACTGTACAATTCGGTAATTACAGGACAATATTATTAGTTAAAATGTAGAACGCAGTCATGTTGATATTTTAAAATATCAAAATAATCTTAATTCACAGCCTTTGTGCATCAAGTTAATATTATAATAACGTTAATATGATATTAAAATTATAGAAATATGGTTAAATACATCCCAAATTTTGATATTAATAATTGATATTACAATATAAAAAATTATTTTAATTTTTTTTATATTTTAATATCTACCTTACCTTATAATTATCGATCTAATATTTTTATTTTCATAAATACAATCTTTTGTATCATTTTTTGAGAAATTGATATGATATGCTATTTGATATTAATAAAATATTGAAATGATATGTGGTTTTTTTTTCGGTGTATGACCGATTGCAGCCAATCAAACCGAGATACATCTAGACAGACAGCTGTCAGACTTACTAAACTAGGTACTTGAACGTCCCCACACAAATAAACTTATTATGCAATAATTTCCTTTTCTATTAGAAATAATTTGAAAACGAGTGGATGCATTCAGATAATTATACAAAAATTCTTACGGAGGCGTTCGATGGGCTGTTCTTTTGTGTTTATTCTGAACAATTCATTCTTTGAAATTAGTTCTTAACGAAAATATGTTTTTATTGTATTTCTAAACAAGTTACAAGTTTTACAGATATTTTTTATCCTTTTTTTAAGCGTGTCCTTTGTTTCCCCCTTTTCATTTAAAAAGCGCCAAAACTGGTGAAAAGCTTGGAATTAAGAAAAGGGACAATTATTGATGGGGATGAGTCAGAGTCAGTTGCAACACAGAGACACTTATCACCAGTTTGATAAAGGGAATCAAAGTTTCAACTTTTCATTCAGTAAATGATAAACCGTACGCCCAAGTAACTCAAGTGACTTCGATGTGTCAAAGATAAATCTGAAATGCAACACACAATAATGGAAAAAAAAGAATGCCAACCCATCTAGTGACTCAGAACAGCAACAAAATGCAGTGTGCCCACCTACATTTGCAACATTTTATTGTTGCAAAGCAGAGAAAGTTCTGTCAGAATAATTCCCTCAGCCTCCCTCCAAAAAATATACATTGTATGTCCCGGTCTCTTGTTGTAGGACGAAAAGCATTTAACTTCATAATCTTTATCCCCCAAAAGCAATAATTCAATTCGAAATAAATCCAATTAGCCAAATAAAACATACGAAAGGAGGAGCACCTACATGCACAAAGATGTATTTAGCAAGACACATATTCAGGACGCTTATTAAGGATGAAAAAAGAAGAAAAAACAATTAATCACCAGATCGCTACCCCTTATTCCCCAACTGATAACTGTATAAGTTTGTTATCCGCACATACTTTGCATTCCACGTTAATTTCGTAAAGAAAAAAGAAAACAAATGCATGGAGCATTCAACCGACTTAAAAAAGCAACTCTTCCACATTCCACCATTCCACTGTCGAATTTACGGGTTTTTCGTTTTTCCGTGCTGCGCGGTCCTCTTATGTAGAAATGTAAGTGGAGTGCTTTAGTGGTAGCGTAGTGCCTGCAGCAGCGTCGATTGGATATTCTGTAGTAGCAGTAGCACTTTTGACAGCAGTTAATTCTTTTCTTTCTTGCTTTCTTTTGCTTTGCTTTTTGCTTTTACTTGAAATATTAAGCGCTTCGATTTGAAATATGAATTTGTCGGCAATCATTCGAAATATCCTTACCGTATGTGGCTAAATGTGCGCCAAATGGAAGCATACATATTTTGAATGCATCCGCATGCTCAAGCTGAACGCACACTTTATTTTCCAATAGAGTGTTTCGCGAAGCCCATCCTTTCACAGATGGGCTATCTTTTTGGCTCAAACGTCAAAAAACTTGTAGGATAATAAAGCTGGTTTATAATGGCCAGAGTACTGTTTTGTTCAAATATTGTTGAAAAGCGCACAATTGCCATTACTTAAACTTCTCAGTTGTTACCAAATACGTTTGATAAACATAATTTTTTAATTCAACAATGCTTTTACTTTGTTTTTTTTTGCGATTTTTTATGCACTTTTCAGCAATTTTTCAACATAATTAGACTACATCCATACAAAAACCGTTTTGTTTTCCTACAAGTTTTTTAGCTGTGACTTGGATTTTTCTTCTTCTCATTTGACACTGACGTTGTCGCGAACTACCCTATAGCGCATTGTGAATGACCCGCTATTTCGGTAGCTGTCACTTTTGAAGCATTTATTCTCTGACATTTGACAAGTAGAAACTACGCCATTACTAAAAATGGAATGATACACGTTTCAACAACGCATTGAAATTAATAAATTTCACTGCAAAAATGGTAAAAAAACGTCGTGTCTTTGCTGATTGGGTCCTTGAAATGCATGAAAATCTTGACTGATGAGGCCCATTTCCACCTAGGTGGCTACGTCAACAAGCAAAATTGTCGCATCTGGGGCTCGGAAAACCCAATAGTTATTGTTGAGAAGCCTCTCCATCCTCAACGTGAGGCTATCGAGGACATAGGGCAGCCACTTTGCGATTTGGTTATGGAAAATTTCATGAAAAGGATATGGTCGTGTATTCGTGATCGTGGTGGCCATTTGGCTGATATTGTTTTTCATTCTTAACGGCATACCTTCCTCTTTATTATAAAATAAAAATCCGATCATTTATCTCAAAAAATGGCATTCTTTTTAAAATACCAAAATAACACCTCTTATTGGAAAACCGATCATAAATCTTTGTCGGTTGAATAAAAAACGCATTTTGTAGCTTTAACGCAGGCAGTTGAACGGATTTTTTAAAAAAAAGTACCTCTGACGTTGGCGTGTGATTTTCGAACAATTGCCTCAAAAATAATGTTAAGGACGTTCCATTTTTACATCCACTCCAACATTTTGTGACATCGAAGGGCTCGGTGATGTTCTTGTTGATTCTGACGGAGCAGCGTGATTTTTGCTGCATCGTCATCCATCCTGCATAGAGGAACGAGTTTGGGAGGGAGACTCGATATGTCTTTGTATCGATATGGCTGTATCGACTTTAAAGTCGATTACAAGGTGGGCTGTATCGACTTGAAAGTCATAGTTTTTTTCTATCATCTGTCGGAATGTAAACATTTTTGTTTGATGGCAGACTTTCTGGGCCTAAAACTGCACTGATGTAGGTCTATCAGGTTGTTGGTGGAAGTTTTAAGACGTTCACACAACGCAGCCGACAAGATCGTGTATGTGACATTCAGAAAACTTATTCCTTTCTATAGTTGGCGCAGTTCAGAGCATCTCTTTTCTTGAAGATTTGCGCACGATGCTGGGCTGGAATCGGCTAAGGTGATAGTTGATAAACAAAATTATCGCTTTACGTCCACGTAAGGTGAATATCAAATTGACAATCGCTTCTTTGCGATCAATTTCATGTGACAGCTATTTAGGTGTCGATTTCATACTTTTGTGTCATTTTCGTAGATATGCACCTTGGCTTTAACTCCAAATAAGTGAAAAAAGAATGTTTTAAATAAACCTTTAAGTGAAATTGGAAAATTCGTGGAGTGCAATGTTTACCCCATTGGAACTTTTCTAAATCAAACAGAGAGGAAAATGAAGGAGTTATTTACAAAAATGTCCAACTATTAAGACGAAACCTGAGAGCAAATATCTTGGAACTTCCAAATAGAAATACTTCGAATATAATTATTGCACCTATCATCTGCTCGGAATGACTGCGTCGGCAAGGAAGTGACGTTCAAAACTCTAAGTGCTGGCAATAATCAATCAGTTTTTTGTGATCGCTTTACGCAGAGCAAAGATGTGTTGATAATCAAAAATGACAATCAGAAAAGCGACAATCAACTATCACCTTAGCCGATTCCACCCCTGAGGCTCCGTACATGCTTTCGTCCGACCAAATTTTACCCAAGAGTTGCTGCAAGCTTCTAACCAACTTATCTTCCGCTGATTTGGAAAACTCTTCCCGTTGGCTATCATCATCCAGGCAGACAATTAAAAACAAAACAGAATAGATTGTTAATTGCTATAGGTACCTAGTCTATAAGTGACTTTTATTCTTCGACCACTCTATGGCAGTTCAATATTTCTAATGGCTAGGAAATGTATTCAAGAAAAACTTCCCATAAAGCCTAGTATGCTGCTCGCTCTTAAATTAAGCCCCCATTCAAAAATGTCTGCAAAGATAAAATTAAGCAAAGCGGTAAAGCCAAGCAGTACGCAATTCAAGCATAATTTGTTAGTCACTGTACGAAAGATCTCTAGAGAATTTAAGTAAGCGTATTAATGCAAAATACATTTTCCCACACCTAAATTTTGACAGATCAGAGAAAATATCGGTATTCGAAACAAAATTTCAAAAGAAAGCAAATTAACAGTAGCAAGTCAATCAACTTTACCAACACTGTTCTTTTTTTTACTGTCAAAATTATGCAACAATAAGCGAAGTGGTGGAGAGAAACATTGGAGAAGCGCTTAATTTTAGCTTTGCTGGAACAGCATACTATTCTTAACGAATTATCAAAAGAAAACTGGGTGTGTTCAGAGATGAAGAATTTCATTAGGCCCTTGATGCCAACGGCTACAAGTTTACAAGTCGATATTCTAAAAAAAAATTAGAAAGTGTTGCCCTGTGTAAACAATTCATTGATCTAGTTTGGTTTTCTTGAACGAGTACTTTCCATCTGATGCAATTTCATTCGACAATTGAGGCTGCTTCTGTAGAAATTTAAAAAAACTAGGTAGGCACCTACCAGTAATTTGGATGTTGTACCGACAATTTTTATAAAAGATCCCAATTTTCAACTGCGATTTTTCATCGCTCCAAATCTAATTGAGCAAAGAAAATACTCAATCAACGGTGGCTGATGTTCTATAGGCAAGGAAAGAATCTGAAAGACCTGGGATCGATAGCGAATGTTCGATCAAAAAAGTAAAAATAGTTTCTGATGAAGTCGTTAATGCTCCAAATTATTTTAGTTAAAAAACAATTTTACGCGAGACGAAATTGGCCGGTTCGGCTAGTAAATACGAATTTCATCAACATTTTATTAATTCGTGAACATGCTAAGTTTTCGTACACATTTTTTTGTATTTTTTTATGAAATGAGTAGAATGAGAGGTCTTGTGCCCAGTGTTGCCAGAATGTTATAGCTAAAATGTCACCTCGGATATATTAAAATTCATAGAAAATACCTCAAAAAAAGATAAATATCTAAAAATGGCATCACTGCCTCTGCCATAGATGTATACAAAAAAAAAGCGCCATTTAGGCTAATAAAATTAAGTTAAGAATTCCCCATATTATTTATCAGTTAATTGAAAGCATTTTGTTCACATTTTATTTGTCGCCGCCATATTGCCATAGTAAAGTCCGTATGACGGTACATTTTTTCCTCATTTTATCATGTTCTAAAGTCAGCGGTGTGTAAAAGAGACTGAAAGTGTATTACGAAAGAGGTAGCAATTGTTTGCAAAGCAACCACAAATTTTCAAATGAATTGGTTATCAAAAATAATCTTGAAATGTCAAAAAAAAACTGGCAGCAGCTAAAAAATGTAATTTGAGCACATTTTTAACGCATTTTGTTTTACATGGTTACATTAATAAAGTAGGTGTGTACTCACTCACTCCTAATGGAAATTTTTGTTCCAATTTTTTCGTACTGCTCTAGTTTCATTTTAAAAGAAGCAACAATTTTAAATAAATGTAGTGACTTACGGCCTTAACAACGTACCAATTTAAATACAAATCATTCTAGATTAGAACCCATTTTCGATGGAGCGCCTCATTTATCCCAAAAGAATTGCAATTTACCTACCTATTCTAAAATTGTGCAATTATATAAATTTAGTATATCTGCGAGGTGCTGATCAGTCACTTTCGTTTCAATGATGTTACTCTTACTGAAAACGAATATTTTTTGCTCTAAATTTTCGAAGTGACGTATTAAAATGTTAATCGTGAGTAAAACTTATTTTCAAAGGGGCGTATTTTGTTTCGATTTCGCTAAAAAAAACAACTTAAATATCAAAAATTGTGGCACGTTTTCTAGTACACATACTAATAAGAGGTTGGGCCAATTTTCGACCATAAGCGAGACTAGTTTAATGAATGCGCGATGTAAAACTCCAAGAAAGAATATAATACTACCAATTAGAACAGAAAACAGTAGCAATGCAAATCAATTTCGAATTAATGTCATCATAAAAGTATACGGTATACCTTTTCATCCATGTGCCACTTTCAGTAAGATTTTTTTTTTTAAATGCATTTCGGAACAAAGACAAAATGGCCTAAAGTGGAATGGAAACGCATTAAGGAAACCTTTTTCATGCCTCTGGAATGCAGTCACACCATAACCGATAAAATGAAACGAATTTATCATTGTCGGTCGAGGCGGAAGACAATCGAAGAGTCATTCAATGTTTTAAAAGAAAAAGTCTCACTTTCACGCCGACTCAGGCCTGAGTAAAGCGGGATACACAATATTTGTGTTGTTATAGCTGTAGGTGTGTATCTGCTGTAGATGGTACGTATCTAGATGAGAAATCATCCATCCGCTAAGTATTCACCGCTGCATGTATTGTATGCAGCTGGATTAGATATATATACAGGATGCAGATGCAGCACATTGTACGTGCACTCTGTAATTATTACATGAAGTGTAGTCTATAGTCTGTTGGGTTGTGCTTCCGCTTTTATGATGAGCAGAGTATCATACTACTTCCAAGAGATGCAATAATTGTTGCCCCAGGACCTTTGTTCGATGCTGTGGGATAAGTGGTTAAATGAGGAAGTTCATGTACATTTTACTATGTAGAATTCTATTGGCAATAGACATCTTTGTACCAAATGCATACATTTTGAAATTCACATAAACAGCAGAAAATGTCCATTCATATCTAATTTAATTGACTCGCAAATTGTATCTTAAAATGGTGTGAAATTTGCATAGTTCTTGACTTCAATTGGCTCCCAATTTCTATATGTTTCTGTGTTTCAACTGTCTCTTGCAATAGCCGTTCAGAGAGGAGCGAATTATAACCCAGCAATATCAAGTAAAGGTGCAAGAAGCCCACAAGTCGAGCAACGTGACAAATAACTACATCAACCCCTTTGGCGCAGGAACAGAAGTCCACCAGACATAAGTTCATAACCGACTTTGTTCCACATCGGTTTTACTTAAATTTTCTAAAAGCCAAAAGTAAATTGGTTTACTCAAAAAACTTTTTGTTTTAGCTTAGAAAACTAAAAAAAAAAAATCCACAATTTGGTTAGTACCCAAAATAATAGTTTAGGCGATTATTCAAATTTAATATTCACAAAGAAGTCCAAGCTAAAATGAATCCAATGGGCGCTGGAGATTAAGTGATATACGCCCAAGCTTAAATAAGCTGCACAGGGTAACAAAAGCAAGACTGGGTATCACACATGATAGACAGGGCCGCAATTGTAACGACTCATCCGAAAAAATGGAAAGGCGGCTGCCAACAAGCTCTTTTCCCAAAAAATTCATAAAGCCACGCACCCATGCTCATTTCTTTTCAAGTAAAGGGTTTTTCAATAAGAGCGCTACAAAAGTTTTTTTTAAATAAAACAAAAACGGTTTTGGATATCAATGAAATTCTTTATTCCTGTGAAAGTACGTTCGATGCCATTATGTATGGAACTCGATTTCTTTTGCATGGCCACCACGGGCACGCTTGCAGAAGTCCAGACGCTGAACCCAATTTTCGACGGTTTTCAAGCATAAATCGGCCGATACTGCTGCAATTTCAAGTTCGATATTCGTACGAAATTCATCAATCGTCGCTGGCTTGTTGGCATAGAGCATAGACCATAGACTTGACGTAGCCCCACAGGAAATAGTATAACGGCGTCAAATCGCACGACCGAGGCGGCCAAGCGACTGGGCCATTTCGTGAGATAACACGTTCTCCAAACTTGGTTTCCAATAAATTGATTGTGACATTCGCTGTGTGGCTTGTGGCGCCGTCCTGTTGGAACCGCATGTCCTCCAAGTCCATATCATCCAATTGGGGAAAAAAATATTCGGTTATCATCGAACGGTAGCGATTTCCATTCACAGTAACGTGCCGGTCTTGATCATCACGGAAGAAGTACGGCCCAATGACGCCGCCGGCCCATTAACCACACCAAACCGTAATTTTTTTCGGGATGCAATGATGACTCATGGAATAGGTGTGGATTGTTGCCTGACCAATACCGCATATTTTGTTTATTGACGAAGCCATGCAGCCAGAAATGAGCCTCATCGCTGAATTGGATTTTTCGATGAAAATCCGAATCATTTTCAAGTTGTTGCTCAGCCCAATTCACGAACATACGACGCTTCTATTAGTCAAGCGGCTTCAGTTCTTGCGTCAATTAAGTCTTGTAAGGATGTAGGCGAAGATCTTTTCGCAAAATTCGCCACAACGACGTCACAGAGATGCCCAACGCTTGAGAACGACGTGTGAGAGACACATTTGGGCTTTCTTCAACTGAAGCCTCAGCCGTAGCAATATTCTCGACACTACGGGCACTTCTTTGTCTCACTGGCACGGGAACATTTTGTACTGTGCCTGTGGATTCAAATTTTTCCACTAGACGCTCAATTGTTGATCTGCTAGGACGATTATGACGACCGCATAAATTGGACGTAGCGTTCTTATCGTTGAGGCCACTGACTCCGAATTTCAGTAGTAAATAATTAATAATTTCGACTCGTTGTTGGCTCGTATATCTTTCCATCATGAAATGTCAAACCTTACTGAAGACAAATGTCAAAAGAGCGGCAAGAAATTCGGCGTCGTTTGCTGTCCCGGTCGCTCTACTTTTGTAGCGTCCCTGTTGAAAAACCCTTTATAAAATTAGGTATGTGAGTTCATGAATCGTCGAATGGCTGTGTTCGTCTGCTTTGATTTTATTTTATATTATTTTAATTCATAATTTGGCCAAACCAAAATCCTGCTAATTTTTCCTGCTACAGCATGAAATCATGCTAAAAAAAAATGCTGGGATGATTTGAAAAAAAAGGCTAAAAAAAAATAATCCTGCTAAATTTAGCAGGGAATATGCTAAATTGATCACACTGATCACCTCACATCGGGCTTTAAGCCTAGTATGCTGCTCGGGCTTAAGTTAAGCTCCCATACAAAAATGTCTCCAAGCAGTACGCAGTTCAAGATCAATTTGTTAGCCACTGTACGAAAAATCTCTACAGAATTTAAGGAAGCGTATTAAAATTTAAGTAAGCGTATCTAAATTCTGACAGATCAGAGAAACTATCGGTATTCGCAAAAAAAATTTCAAACGAAAGGAAATTGTGTCGTTAGCTGACTTCTATATATAAAATACCTACATAAATTACACTTGTATGAGTGCTTCTTGAGTGGATTCTGACTTCAAACCGAGAAGCGAAATAGGTTAGGTTAGGTTAGGTAAACGGGTGGGCAGAGCAGGGAGAACCCCGCGCTACCCCACTTAGGTCCTCGTGGACCCTTTGTGATGCCCTTGTTGGGGTCAACCGTTGGTGTTGTATCGGCGTTCCTCATCCCCCCTCCTTGTGGTTAATAGATACTGTCTAGCCATCCCGATGTCCTCAAAAACCTGCAAAGATCAGACAGTGAGATATCAGAGAGTTCTTGTAGGTCATGGAAGAAGTAGCTTCCAAGTGTTCTGTTCCTCAAGTGACATAGACTCGGGCAGTGACAGAGGAAGTGAGGTGTGTCCTCGTGGACCTCCTCGTCTCCGGAGCCTCTACATATATCGTCATCTTTGAAATTTAGTTTCATTGCGTGGTTTCTTAGGAAGTTATGACCAGTTAGAGCCCCTACTAACTTAGATAGCGATGACCTGTCAAACTGTAGTAGTAGTAGTCTGTTGGTCCGGCTTCTATTATATTCTGGCCAAAGCTTCCGTGATATTTCACAGGTAGTGAATTCTTTCCACCTGTTGTTGGTTTTCATTCGAATTTTGTTCTCCACTCGCTCTCGAAATTCTCTTCTGAGAATCACCAAAAGAGTATTTTTGTGCCAATGGAATGGTTTCAGATGTTTTTTTTCGATTCCGGACTCTCCCGGACTCTTCTTTTTTGCCCAATGGAAAACTACATAACAGTGGGTTGCAAGTCAATCAGCCTTACCAACACAGCGAACATTAAGCGAAGTGGTGGAGGGAAACATTGGAGAGGCGCTTAATTTTAGCTTTCCCGGAAGAGCATACTAGGCCTAAGCTGGTAACCCTGCCATTTGTGTATTAGCTGATGGAACTCTCCACAAATTATCTTCCGCTGCCTTTTCGCAGACGTTTCGCTGTCCATTTGGAGACCACTGAAAAATTTCGTTCAGCAACAGGTCCGTACTAGGCTTTACAGTATAAAATGGAAGACTCTTATTATAAGAAGTGTTCACAGCCGAATGACATTCGATGTGTCCGTAGGCTTTTGCAATTAACGCGTATTTTGAATGAAGGCCTTTGCGGCAGATCTGTTGATCGGAAAAGCTGTCGAATTCGTGGTAGCACGAACATAAAACAGTTTCGTCCTCGGGCTATAAATTAGAATCCGTTCTCCTGAGAGCACCCTAAATGTTTGTTACAAATCGAATCCAATAGCCCGATCCCACTTACCGGTGCAGAGCTAAGTACTCTGCCCCGCAACGATCAATTGTTTCCCCGTAACCGTAACATATAAATTACTACACAGAAGACCTCTTCATAAATTGTTTACTTTAAAATAAGCTCAGTTCAGAGCAACTGACTCGCAAATGGCAAGATGTACACGAGTACTCGCATCTACTGCTATACCTTTGTCCACTTATGTGATCAGATACTTTTCCTTTTTTTGCGCCGCAGCGGAAGGGGCTTTTCTAAATCATCGTAATAAAATGTAATTATACCCGTGTCGCCACACAAATAATGTTGATGTGCTCCAGGCTGGTCGTGTCCCATATGAAACCGATAGCACAGCGGTAATCTCGGCCAGTAGTCTGGACTTGTATGGCGCTGCGCGCAACATAATCAGAATTCTTTTCTGGATGAAACAGAAATCGTGATGCTTAAAGTTCCATTATGATCGTTCAGCGCCAATCTAATGTGGAAAGTGTAGAATTTTAAGACCTATGCTGGTGAAGAAGTGGGTCCCATTGCAAGGCTCCGGGCACCAATTACGCACGGATCTGCATTGGCGGAGAAGTGTACGCGCGCGTAATTGATTGAAGTTTGGAGCCAGGCCGCATTGGAATGCAATTTGTTTTGTCGGTCGGCTGATGGTACGTGCCTGGTGTGCTTGCAAGTTGTCGTTCCCATAATGATTGTGTCATTGCGAATAGTGATTGATGATTGGCTCGGTCGCATATATGGTGTATTTGGATCTGTGGTCGGCAGGTGTTGTTTATATGCTTTTCAGATTGGTAATGTGGGTTGTGTGTTGGAATGGCATGTTGCGCCGAGTGTCCACCAAAGTGATTTCTGTTTATACAGAAGTCTAATTAAAATACTTCCTTACCTGAAAGCCTCCGTAGCCAGTAGCTACAGTGCTCAGTTTTTTTTCTGTTATTTGCTTAAGTAAATATTTATTGTTACGCAAAAAAAATAATAAAATGCTTTCTATGTATTTTTATATAGGGTTTTTGGTTCCGCACTAGAAAATTATTAAAAGTACACAAAACGAGTGCCGGAACCATTGAAGTTCTAAATACACTAAAACCCCTACTAGACTAGAGAAACACGACGCAAGTCGAAATAATGATTCTTAACCTTAATTATATTATATTTATAAAAAATATATCGGGGAATCCCTTTTTTACAAGAAAAATAATGAAAAAAATTAATAATAGAAACGCAAATTGAAATAAAATCGAAGCAGCTTCGAACCCACGATCATTTTTATCTTCGAAACGTCGCAAAACGAGGTTTTGGTGTATTAATTATAAGACTCAATGACCAGATACAACTTTCCAGGAAATGGAAAAGGATAGTCACAGCAATTTAGTTACAAAGCCAAGGTCAAGTAGTTGGAACGTAACAACTGATAGATCGAAGGGTTGAAGAAACATCAATACGACCATAAGAACTAATATTTTGGTAAGGCAAATCCAAGTGGCTGCGTTGACAAGTTTTGCTCAGGACAGTTACACTCTCGGATTCAACATTCAAGCGAAAAACCGATGACAAGGATCGGTGTTGATGATATTTCTCTTAGTTCCTCCTTCCATCTTTTTTATAAGAGTAGCTAAAAAACACGCGGGACAAATGAGGTCCTACATTTGCCTCGAAAAATCCTAATATGCCCTTAAGATAACCAAATCGATTTAGAAAGCCAAGCAGCTACTATTTATTGTACCAAGGGTTTTTTTCGCATGAGGGTAGTCGGATGAAGCCCAGCTTATTACTTGCGACGTTGCAGCGATGGCCTTTTGGTTTTTAAAAAGTGTAACAATTTTTTTTCAAAAAGTGTAACAAATGGAAAAAAATTAACAAATTCCCACTCACTGTTTGAAGTTTTGCACAACTTGTGCTCTGTGTAAACAAACAAATACATTGATAGAAATTGGTAGAAGATTGTTCGAAAAAAAGTGCTGCCAGTTTAACTTTTTAATATTTTTTAACGAGAAAAACAAAAAGAGATTAAAAAGAGGTAAGAAGTGTAACAAAACAAAAACAAAAGGAAAATTGTAACAAAATTATAAAATAATTAAAAAGTGTAACACTTTTGTTACCCTTGTATCATTGTGGCAACGCTGTCTATAAATACGTGTGAACCAGCAAAAAAAAAATAATTCTAAATCGCGGGAGGTGTAATAAACTACCGACACTCAAAAGCAGAGACAATACTGAGACCACCAACTTCGGCCGATTTCCCGTTACTTAGCCTACAAGCTATATTTCTATGCGGTGGCAAATGCTAAGTGCGCTTGTATTGTTACATAGAAATTCGTATTGACAAATGTCACGTAACTTCAGAAACTCCGGCTCACAAATACACTCGCACCTTGCATATGCCACTTCCGCTTTGGGCAAAGTGGCTTTCAGCGTTCATAGAATTTTATCCGTTAAATTTGAAATTGCTCGTTACGTGTGAATAATATTTTTTTTTAGGAAAAAGTGTACATTTGCTTAAAATATTTGCGAAAAATTAAGAATGTAGGTTGGTTGAGGGAAAATAAAAACATTTTGAGCAAATTTTCTTTATTATTTAAGAAAAATTTACACACGAAATCGAAGTTAATTATATCCAAAAGTGGGAAATACACAACCATATTTGTCCCAATATATTTCTAGTATATAAAACATCTCCTTTAGATAGTTTTATTAACCACACAAATCAAATTATTCACCTTCCAAAAATTTATAATTACTAACCAATGGCAATCTGTTATGCTAAAATGTGGTATTCCCGAACTCTTTCACATTTTCCCACGGTTGCCGAGGTTGGCAGCATTTATTGTTGTATTTTCTGTATGTTTTTGCATGTCACACGGATTCCCAATTGACAGAACACCGATAGGAATACAAAATGGCGAATTTGAAAAAAAAAACTGAGGGGCCCAGCGGCAAGAGGATTGTGAGTTGGGGGTCTTAGTATGGTTTGTCTATGCTCAAAAGTGTTTCGTCATCGTGGTATCTCTACCTTTTTATGGAAATTTAAATTTAAAAAAAAAACTTTCCATGCGTAAAAGGAAAAAAATTGTCAAAATTGTTGGAATATGAATAATCCCTCAGAAAAACATTCAACTACATTTAACTCCATACTTGTAGGAGGGCCCTAGGTCCAAAATGGGGCCTTCAGCCTAGAGTAACAAATTGGCTCTACACTGCAGTAGTCAGACCAATTCTCTTTTACGGAATCTTGGTTTGGTGGCCCGCACTAAAGAAAAAATACAATTCTAGATCTATGGAACGAATACAAAGATCAGCCAGCATATGCATCACGGGGGCTCTCAGATCCACCCCTTCGGCCGCCTTAGACACAATACTACACCTTCTTCCTGTAGACATCTACGGGAAACTGGTCGCGTCTAGGGCGGCCTTAAGACTCAGAGAATCTCAGAAATGGACCAACTATCATATGGGGCATACTGATATTCTTCCTGATACAATCCCAACTATAACGGATTATACTATTCCTTTTGAGGACTTTAACATTAAATACAGAGCAATAATCCCAGAACGTTCCGAATGGGTGAATTGCGCTATAGGTAACAACTTTGCAATTGAAGTATACACAGATGGATCCAAAATGGCGACGGGCACGGGTGCGGGAGTCTACTCTCCATCACCCGAAATCAACGTTGCCCTACGCCTTCCAGACCACTGTAGCGTCTTTCAGGCTGAATTAATGGCTATACGTGAGGCAGCCTGCAGACTTGCCTTGTTTGCGATAGATGAAAAAGCTATCGTACTATACATAGACTAGACAGCCAGGCAGCAATAAAAGCCCTGATTTCACCAACAACTAGATCCAAGTTGGTAAGACAATGCCGGGAATCTCTGAACGAGATTGCGGACAGATGTTCATTAACCCTGTGTTGGGTTCCAGGGCACAGTGACATTCCTGGCAACTGCAAAGCGGACGAATTAGCCAGACAAGGAAGCGGCTTTCACTCGAACAACAACAGTGAACCGTACGCTTCCATACAATCCATCAAATTCCTTCTATCTAAAGAGGCAATAAGAGTCGCAAATAACAGGTGGAACAGCATTGACACCTGTGCCACATCCAAGCAAATCTGGCCAAACCTGGATGCTAAAAGGACTCAGAAACTTCTCTCCATTAGTAGAAACAAAATCAGCTCCGTAGTGGGAGCATTAACAGGACATTGCCTGATAGGTAGGCACGCTCGTAGATTAGGAGCCCCCTACAACGATTTCTGCAGGAGCTGCATGGATGAGGAGGAAGAGGAAACCGTTCTCCATCTTCTGTGCACCTGCCCGGCTCTCGCAAATATGCGCAAAGCACACCTAGGAAAATACTTTTTCGTAGACCTTAGTGACTTGTCTCTCATAGACACACGCAAAATCAGCAAATATATTAGCAAGACCAAATGGTTGCAATAATCTTTCACTTATTTTAATAACTTAACAGCTGGCCCCATCAGTTACTATTTGGATGGTTTGCTTATGGATGGTAGCGAAGGGGTAACTGCATCGGTCTCCCCTTCGATCCTATCTTACACCAACCACCACTACAACTCTTTTTAATTATACTCTATCCGATAAGTTACCAGAGGACACAGGCGAGGGTACAACCGTTTCGGTTACCACCCGCCTATCCGTAGGCTAGCTGTCGACCGGTCACTCCCTCTTTGACCAAGCTTACTAAACACCTAGCAAGTTATCGCAAATAAAGGGCCGATCTAGTTCACAGTTAGTGGTCAATTTTCGGACGAGAGGTCGGAGGATTACTAGCGGAGGGTACACTGTTTCGGTCACCCATCGCTTATCCGAAGACATATCGTCTAACTCGGGGTCGTCTGAGGTTCACGGGCAAGGGGTAGACTGTATCGGCACCCTTCGCCAGATCCAAAGACAAACCTCCCCGGCTCCCTCACAGCCGTAGGCAAATCGCCATAAGTATTCGGCAGCAACAACGAACCCACCAGCATGTCCCGGTGTAGTATATTACCCTGGCCTTCTATTTCTTCTCCCCTCATCATGTGGTATCACAAAGGACCTACTTCTTTTGGTCTAAGTGTGTCTTTCCAGACAGCCACCTTACCTAACCTAACCTAACCTAACCATGAATATCAACGCACTAAATTTGGGTATGTACATAAAAAGAACATTTGCCTTAAGCAACAACTTCTAGAAGGTACCAAAATATAATCATTATATTAATACGTGAACATCAAAAGTTTCGGTACACTTTTTAAGTATTTATTATGAAATGAGTAGAACTAAACTTATGTTATTTGAAAGGTACTGTGCCATAGATGTGCACAAACAAAAAATCGTGGGTATATGTCGCCATTAAGACTGGTAAAATTAAGTTATGAATTCCCCGTACAAAACAGGTAGGTAATTGAAAGGATTTTGGTGACAATCAATATTTCGACGCCATATTACCATAGCAACGTATTCAAATATAAATCATCTTAGATTAAAACCTTCGTGGAACAAATAAAGAGAGAGTGTTAAGAACACAGACTGAGAGTTTTTGGTGAGTTTCTTTCAGCTGATGGATGCGTTCTGACTTCTGAGCAGAGATGCAGACTTTACAAATTTAAAACGTTGCAAAAAGGAACATAAATTTGCATTCGACATTAAAACGAAAATAATATTCAACATAAAATAAATATCTTATGAATTGTTTAAAAATTACTGGTAGGTATGCAAAAAACTTTATCTCCGTTTCAAATGTTTGGAGCGCAAACAATGGGGCACGATCTCGGTTTTGTCGCAGTAAAATGTCGCCCCACAAGCTTTGCAAAATGCTTTGTAATCGTCGATTTCAACCGACCTCAACCAATTTTAAAAATTCGTTTCTTTTGAATTTTAAAAAAAAATTATTATACAAATTACCTGACAAGAAGTGTCAAATTGTTGTTTTCTTTTAAAATTTCATATGTACGGTGAGTTGAGACTTTCACCACAGATATGTCAGTTTATGAAAAAGGGAAAATTAATGCATTCTGATATTTTGAATGACTTTTTTCTAAATATGAAAATATTTAATTTGATCGTAGGTTGACTAATTCTGACTAATTTTACCAAAAAGTAAAATCCCTTTTTCTTGTACTATGAGGTTTGAAAAATCTTTATTATTATTGTGAGAAAATCTCGCAAAAAGGGATAAATCCCGCGATCTGATATCACTGCTTTTGAGATTTTAAATTCGTTGTTTTATTTCACCACGAAAACATTTATTCTACAAAATGTTTTAAAGCGAATGTTACCAACATAAATAAATAAATAAAGAAATAAAATGTGAAAAGTTTATTCGTTGAAATGAAATAAGATATTTTTGTTCCCATTATTTGTGTCTATTTCATTCATCTCTTTAGAATTAATTACTATTATTATTCACTCCCTTTAATCCGGGCTTAATGTTACACCCGGGTTCAAGTGAGTTTTACCCAAAACTTGAACCCAAGTCCATAATATTCAGTCGTTTAACCAGAGCATAAACCCAGTTTGTTAAACTTGAGAGCGTTTAGTCCGATTGGATTTAAACTGCACTCCGGAGACCAGTTTAAGTACTTTAACCCGGGTTAAAACTCAATTTCATAGTATTGACATTTTATTTCTCGCAGGGCGAGTATCGCGCATTGGGATTGATTCCGCAATCTCATCCCAGGATTGGGGACACGTGTTTAGCGCTCCTTTCGGAGTAACTCACGTGCTAAAAATATCTTCAACTTCATTCGTCACGACAGAAACAGACTTTCCATTTTGGGTACTCCTCGTTAGGCGAGCGGTAGCAAAGATCAAAACCAGTTTTGGTGTTTGCTATCAGTTTTTCGTTTAACTGGGAAATGCGTTTATATTTCTTTGACTGGAAAACGTATTCAAAACCAATTATTTTTAAAATAGATTTATTTAGCTGATATTTCCATTTTAAAAAAACTACAGGCAACTTACGGTATTCTTGAAATTTCTACTTGCAGGTTCGATCAAGCCACCCAAACACCGTAACTGGGAAATGGAGAAGTGTAAATAAGAATGCCCGCCGGCTATGAGTCAATCCATGGTTGCAACCAGTGGCAATCAACAAAGTCCAGTGGGATCCACTGGACAGCACTTAGCCATAGCTCAAGGAACAGCATCACCATCGCTGCAGCACTTACCCATCGCAGTAGCAGCAACAACAAACCCCAATCAACAGCAGCCGCAACAAATTTCAACCAAAGTCACCGCATCGGCGAAGCCAAACCATGGCTCGCCGTCGATTGTTGTAGGAGCTGCAATCAATTTTTCGACTTCCTACAATCAGACGTCGTCGCCGCCAGCGACACACTCGTCATGCAGTCAGTCGATTTGGTCGAAAAATAGTTCAACTGCCAACACCAGAAGTGGGTGCTCCCGAACAGCGACTACCAGTGCAATCACCAGCGGAAAAGTTCCCACCATAGCCACATTTAGTTCTAATAGCAATAGTAGTAGCAATAGCAGTAGTAGCCATATTAATAGTAACAGTAGTGCCAATAGCCTAGCCGTGGCCAACAACAGTAGCAATAGTGGGAACAGCAATACCAGCATCAGCAGCAATATGCCCGGCCGGCATAGCTGGGATCCGGGACGAATCGGCGTCGAACATCTGGCAGGAGCGCTGAGTCCGTTTTGCATAACCGATTCCAACCACGAAATCGTCCGACCAAAGCCGAGGAGGTAAGCATTGATTTATATTGTTTCAAAAGCCCTTATTAATAAAGCGGTGCACAAACTCGGCGCAGCCAATTATTTAATTTACAATCTCGACGAGTCCCACGCTTTCGAATTGACTGGCGAGATGGCATTCGGATTGGGATGCTCGCTGCTCGCACCTGGATCATTGCCCTTTTCCCTTTTGTCTGAGCGGTGTCATTGGCGTAGGTACATGGAGATGGCTTCTTTGCCAACGGTTTTCGGTTTTCACTTTCGAGCCAGCAATGCGAATGTGCTTGTTATCAGTGCAGGGGAAATCCAGTGTGAAGATTCACCACACTCCATTATTTCATTGTAATTAATTGTCTTTGCATTTGGCTCGGCGTGTGGGGGAGCCTGCTTGTAGATTGTAGTACGTGCCTTGCAGAAATATTTCGTCATATTTGTTGTGGGCTGTGTTTCTTTAATAAGCTCTATATTGTTGAGGTGAGAGACAAAGGAACAGCGCGGAGCTCGTTTGTTTGTCGAACATGGAAAGTAAAAGTGAAAATGATTGTTATGCAAAATGAAATTTTTGTTGTTTTCCCTTGACATCATAGCGTGTACTTGAGGGGTATAAGACTTTACAGGCGACATGACTTCATGAGATAATTTTGAATTATCGGAGAATAGCCGCGATGTTACAATGCCATGCTGGTGAGCTTACATAAGGCGGGCTGGTCGCTGATGCCTGGGGTGAGCGCAGTGGAATTGATTGATTGGTTTGCCTCTGAGTGTGATCAGGTTAGCTCTGTGACGGGCTTGAAGTCGGTGCACACCTTGAATAGTTGTTTTTAGTTTAGTCTGGCATCTGGCCCTCCATGGTCGAACAGGAGTAGTAAGGCTTTCATACAGTGCATCCTTTGTTTCCAGTTTGAACGAAACGTCACTGTAGAGAGCATGAAGGGTTTTTCAATGTCCAATTTGTAATGACTTTGTCGATGAGCTATAACTAATCCGATCATTTTTCTCAAAAAATTGCATTTTTCTTAGAATACCAAAATAACACCTCTTATTCGAAAACTCTTTATGTTCGCTTTAAGGGCATCGGTCGATTGCGGCTTATTGGCATAGACCTGCGACTTCAAGAAACCACCATAAGAAAAATTCAAGCGGGTTTAAATAGCACGATCTTGGTAGCAAATTCGCGTCACCTTAGCGACAGATAACCACATATCATCAATTCGTTCATGCAGTCCTACTGCTTTCAGCGAAATTTTATGGGGTGTACTAACTAGACGTTGGGTTTGGTTTTCAATGAAGCCAATGAGCCTTTGCAACAAATTTTGCTGATGCAGCGATCGTCTGTTCAAAAAAGGGCCCTCAGGTTTTTAAAGAAACCTCATAAACTAGCCTTAAGAACACGGTTAGATCTACTCAGACACAAAGGAGCCTAACAGTGGTAACTTCTTTCTCCTCCTTTTCTATGCAGCTTGTATACAAAAATCGTTGTGCGGTACTTTCACTCTGCTGATTTCTAGCAGATTTTCTTAAGACTTGAAATATTGACAAACTAAGTCTAAAATATGTACATTATGTTCAGCAATTTCAACCGACTCATAGCTATAAGAATAGATAATTTTGTGTCATCCAAAATCAGGGTCTGGTATAACGTATAAGCGGTCGATCGTTGGAGTGCAGATTGTGTTTTCCTTGTCAGTAATTTAATTTTATTCCACGACAATCCACCAAAAAAAAAGAAAAACAAATACCTACACCGAACAACAGAAAAACTACATTTACAATCTATGCAAAAATAACTGTTGGTCTTAGTGGCACTCAAATTGTCAAAAGCACTCGAATGCGGTAAACTGCTTTTAGCGCAATTCTTTTTCAAAGACGATGGACGAGAAGATTCCTTCCTAACAATAAATGCATATTTCTCGTGCATATTTAAAAAAAAAAGTCTTACCACGAAATGCAAACGAACCTTAAAAAATCGATCTTTCATCTAGAAAAAATGCTCTTGAGAACTTGGCAGCACTGAAAACAATTCCAGCTGTTCTGTATTCCAACTGAATTCCAATATCATTTTGTGCCTGCATTTCAAAACTGAAATTATTAACAGCTAGCTATCTATAGGCATGCAGATCGGATACCAATAACAAAGCACATCCCTGGCTGCAAATCTTCGCAAATATTTGTCGGATGGCAGTATTTTGTTTTGCAAAATAGATAATGCAACAAAGGTGTTATATTCCACGAAAATTCTTACTGAATCAGGACATTAAGAGACTTTTTTTTTAAAAGTACACAAAAGAAAGTGTAACCCACCAAATCTATAATAAGAAAAAACTATACCTATTAAAGTGTTGACTCGCGTTTTCGATGAGATTGAAATAAATCTAAAAGGCCATTTTTTATGGGTTTCCATAAATGAAAACATTTTTATGGCATATTTTGCATTTTTCATGGCATATTTAGTAATTCGAAGTGCATATTTTAGGGGCATATTTTGTGTGTTCTTAGAGCATAAAAATCCGGACCGTAGCTCATAACAACTGAGGGTCAAAATGTAATTTAGGTGAATATTTGGAGCCAGATTGGGTAAAACAGACGCTAAAGGATTATTCACATGAGCGCGAATTGCGAGGTGTTTTTTTTATTTCTGGTTACAAGTGACATTCAATTTGACAGTTGACGTGTATTTTTTTTCCAAAATCGTTGTTCAGTTCGCTGAATTTAACGTTCATCCAACTCCTATTTACGTTGGAAAGTCTGGTTAACAATACCCACTCAGAGATGACGCAGTACAGTATGTATGCCAAAGAAGTTGCCACTACTGTGGAGCTTAGTGTCGAGCAGTACTTGACTAATTTATTGGAGCTGTGCCCATACACTTTCCCACTTTCTGGAACAACTTGCGGCAAAGCTTACGAGCTTATCCAGCTTGTTCAAGAATTCAGTCTGCGTGCCTTCGCATGCTCGGTGAATGGATTCAGAGCAATTTTGTGCTTTATCAAAAATTTTGCTCATCAATGTGGACGGAAAAGGCACTTCGCACACATTTTTCAAAAACTTTTAATTCCAAATAAGTATACCTACGTTAAAAACGTAACACAGTTGCCTATCACAACACCATGTTGTTAATTATATCGTGCTTTTCGTTTACTTCTTCTTTCTCTATCGGCGTGGGTTATGATCCCACCAGACTGCTTTCTAATACGCCTATCGAGAGGCTAAATGGTGGTTCAGATATTTACTAAAGCCTCTGAAGTGCTAGCTGGTACAACCTTAAAACCTATCCCAAGGCCTAAGAGTTTCGAATCACCTGCTTCTTCACTGATGGAAACGATGGAGTCGTTGGATTTTGGATCGGTGTGGTCACGTACATTTTAAGCCTGTCTTTAGTCGTCTACATTTTTAAGGACCATTAAGTGGCTTTAGTGTTAGCAGTATCCTCGCTGAATTGATCAAATTTAGGTCCCTTGACATAAAGGATTTCTGCGATTTTCACAATTTTTTTTATCTCTCAAGGATGAGTCTAATTCCTCGCCAAATACAGAAACTATGCCATAGAACACATCAATTTGAAAACTCTTTGAACAAATAAAACTCGCCAGGTCATTGTTTTGTATAAACTCTTTGAGTCTCGAATAGATTTCTAAAGCCAACTAAAAGCCGCTTGTTTACGCACCGAATTGTTTTTTTTTTCTTGTCAAGATCCTTCCACTTTTCCATATTTACTTTGATGTATTTTCGTCTTATTTCTCCGTGTGTAGGGGAAAAGTTCTAACAGTGAGACAGTTTTACTCTTTCTACATTTCAGTTGGCTTGTGACGCTCTCATGGGTTCTTTATTTCTTTTGCAATATTAAGGTTAAATATGCCTTAAAATATTCTCAAAGTTTTGCTAAGACATCTTGGAAACATTCAGAGTCAGGCCAATTTACAAAAAAATTGTTTCACTATTCACATCTATGTTACAGGACTTCTCACCTAAGTGGATGAGTGAAATTTGTATCAGGCAGTGGTGTGAGAAAAAGGTGTTAATTTAGAATGAGCCGTCAGGCTGCCTTAATGGCAACTCTAAGGTGTTAAATCGTTTCCGACCGTTCCTCTAATTAAGTAAATTATAAATTATCAACAATCACGCATTCAAAAATGAAGTAACAACTATCGTTACTTTCGTTTTTTTTCCCAACCATCGTAACAGCTATCTGCTGCAGCTTGTATAAGCCGTGCTAATGACCGATTTGCGTGAACAATTTTGGTACTGGATACTTAGCCTATTTTGAAAGTAGTTTTCTAGTTAAAAAAGGAACGAAAGCTGTGCAACGTTCGTGTGTGCATGAGTAGCTCAATGAACGCACTACCTTTCGTCGTTCACAATATGTAACACTTTTCTTTTTGCAATAAAATAATGCAATCAAAATGCGATTAAGTAATTTTTGGGTAAAATTTTGTTTTTACAAGCGGAGTATCAACAAGGACACGAAATACGTTTAGAGCTTTGAACTAGTTAGTTATTATCATTAGCTATGCGAATTTTCAGTATCCAACAAGTTGCTGAGGTGTACTAAAATCATTTTGCATTGTTTTCGTTTTAATGACGGTGCGCTGTTATATTTAGTTCATTAATCAGCTGAATCTGTATGTCGTTAAGATTTATTATCAAAATTAAAGTCTGCTTAAACCGTGGAAGTAAAAAATGCTCATAATTAATAGTTTTGTTTTTTGCTTTGTTTTGTCTCACGTCGTTTTTGTTCCGCTCGCTGTGCGTGGCCCTAATGAGGCCAAACTATATCATGAGGACGCAGTGTGTGTCCCAGACCGAAATAAGGTTTAAAGAACCGAAAATTAAATAAATCAAGAGCTTTTTAAAAGTGGGTCACTGAAATGAAATATAGACTATCGTTTCCTTGAATGTACCCTCATGAGGGTATCATTAACGCAAACAGATTTTTGTATAATGGGAGACCATTTTGGATTTTTTACAGGGTGATCCAGTGAGGGCTGACATGTCACGATAAATTTTTGCAAAATGTCTATTACTTTCGTAGTTTTTATCTCAATTGGGGATTTTTGCCAATAACTTTTTTAGTCGATAAATAACGTTTTTTAGGCGTTTTTGCTTAACTCTTAACAGTCCTCTTCTAAAAGAATATGAATGCGAAGATTGCCAACGGCTCATAGTTACACATTAAATTGTTAATCTAATGTGAAGAGTATTTGACACAAGCAAACCTGCAAAAGACCTACCCGCAAAACTTGAAAATAAAGCTCTCTTTTAAATTTATTTTCTATCTGTGAATACAAGTGTAGCAGACAAAATGGCGGGAGGTGTAACAAAAGAAAAAAACGAATTATCTGTCAAATATCAATGTATGGTACACACATTCTCTTCCACATACAACACTGAAAACAACTTGTATTTATTTAGTTTTTCTTAATTTGTCGGAGCTGACAGTCCATTATAAGTTCTTTGTGGTATTTGAATTCCCAGAGCAACATGAAGTATTTAGTTCTGTTTACTTAAACAAATAAAGTTGGCAATATTTGACACTCAGTCTAAAGTAGGGACTGTTTGATTAGAGATTAGATTTTGAAGCGGGAGAGCCTTCAAGGGACTCTGTAGGGCCTGTGCCCTTGCATTTACTTCAACTTGATTTAAGCCAATTTTGCGACTTCGTTTGAGCACATTCCTGACGCTTTGTAAGTATAGTAGTTTATAGCATATTTAAAAATTCTTGACCATTTCGGGCAAGTAAAGAAAAACAAATACAAAAAAATGAGAGCAATTTTCCACCCTGTACTACGAGTATTTGTTGGCACAATTTTATAAATTTGCTTTTGGCTGGCTTAGATTTTTCCCTTATAACTTTGAACTCAGCTCTACTAAGTTTTTAAGTTGTTGTCCTTTGAATAAATATTTTTTCAATCGCGAGTTTGACCAAAAGTTTACTCTGCTAAAAAAGTTTTGAAAAGCCAAAGGAGTAAAAGTGCGGTTGCCAAGTGTACTGACAAGTCATGTGGATTGTTTTATCGTGTAGGGCGCTCATATGTCGCATTTCAAGGTAAGATTTCGACTCATGTTGTGAGCTGTAATACAAAAAGCAGCTTAACGCATCATCAATCAGATATCTATGCTGGACATAAGTTTGGACTAACAAACAAAATTTTGTAAAATCGTTATTGAAAGTCATGGCTCATTTTGCAGGAAATTGACGAATAGAAGTGAGCTTCAATTTTATGCTGGTTCCGAACGCAACTAAAGTTAAAAATCGTCAAAAATCGTACATCATTCCATACGATTGGTAAAGTTAATAGAGAGGACTTTGTGAACTTCGCGGAGAGTCTAAAAGAGTTGAGATTATAGTTTCAAAAGTTCTTAGAGGTATAGGTATTGCACAAGCCTTTATGGAAACTGACTATATCGACTAAAAGTGAGCTACTTCGCAATATTTATCTCAGAAATTTTATGTTAGCCGTTAGCCGGAGTTCTGAAAGGTGAAGCGCTTAAACGTTCTTTACAAATACGACTGCACTTAAGATTTATGTATACCTAGACCTACAATAATCAATATCAGAAGAAAAACTTTTTTTGAACAGGAGACGCCTTTGAACAAGATAATCAAACAAGATAAGGGAGTTCTTATTATATAGGAATAGTATAAAGACGACTCGACAAAAATGGCTAACTGGATGTGATTTCTAAGCGATAAGACTGTGTTCAACCGCCTACAAAATGGACTCAAAAAAACGATAGAAGGGTTTACAATATGTAACCTGCGCCACATTTTTTTTTTGTTTAATAAATTGCCTCTGTGAAGGAAGTTTTAGTAAAAATGTTAAAATTCATTCACTACCATGGTCCATGTGTGACCCCTTTACCTTACTTTACTTACTTTGGTTAAAAGGGTAATAAAAGCTGGCTTTCTGCGGATCAGCCGATTAAAAAGCTTTTGGAATAAGTATGTATTTAGACTTATATCTCCCTTAATTAAAAAAGGGGGCAAGCTAGAACAACCCCATAACTTCGGCAAAGAAGATTGTAAATTTTTGTATCAGCCAAAGTTCAAATTTATTTGCCTTAAGTCCAATTCAATTAGCCACTCTATTCCTTCCCCAGTTGCGCATAGTTCTTTAAGCGGTATGTTGGTGTTCTTTCGCTTTACATCTTGAATTGCTGATATTCACTTCTCACATCAAGTTGCTATTGGTATCGACCAAGTTCAATATTACTCCTCATTTAAAATGCGGCAACTGAAAGGGCGACTAAATTCGACTAAATATTTGACGTTTTTATTGGACGAAATAGGTAACGCGAAAAATTTTTTTCAGTTGCCGTTTACGTCACTGAAAATAAAAATCTGGTATATTTGATAAAAATGAGGCTTGATTCAACAATTTGTTTGTCGATATAAGTCCAACGAAATGTTTCTATCAAATTGACAAAATATTAATAAGTTTTATATTAAAATTAAAATTTTTGTTGTGATAACAAAAAAATTGTTATGGTAACAAAATTAAAATTAACAAAAAGTTGTTAATACCATCGAAATTGTTTGTCATTTCATCATCATCATCAACAGCAAATATTGTTGACATTACAGAAATAATCTGTCAGTACTACAGTTGTCTTTTATTGAATCTATAAGAATATTGCTGGTTATATTGAATTATTATCTCAGTTCCATAATTTTAATTTGTTGATACAACAGATAATGAAACGCAAAAAAAATAAGTTTAGCAATTAGATTTATTAAAAAAAGGAACTATACAAATTACAGTACATTAATATTTCCTGGACAATGTAGAAAATATCAAAATATGCATAAATATAAAACTAAAAACTTAAAAAACGTTATAACTTTTAAGCCACAATGATGCCGAATGACATTATATAATTTGACAATAAAAAGATCCGCTATACCTTAAACACCGACAACGATGTAGATGATGTAGTCATCATATTCACTTTTTAAAGTTGCTACTTTTAGTCTCGGTTAAAAAATCCGTTAACAAAGTGTTGCAGTCAAATTTGATCTATTTAATTTAAGACAATAAAATGCATATTAAACAATTTTTTATCACCAAATTGCAATTCTTACCAATTTATATCTAATGGGTCGTATACATGTCGTCACTCCTCATCCATAAACGGGTTTATATATTTACTTCTGAAATATTGGAGTCACTTTTTTAGGGAACACACATTAACAAAATAATTTACTTCGCGTGTCAAATAATAAATGACTCCATCAGAAGCCTGTTCAAATTGTACTATTTTTTTAATTCAGCACTTGCGTTATTAATTTTTGAACAAAATTTATGTCAAATCTGCAAACAAAAATGTTAATTTCAACACAATTTTTGTTGTATTTACAATCTGAATTTTGTTTGACCAAAGTGATTTTTGGATAAAAAAACAAAAACTTTGTTATTATTATTATTAGTATTTATTAATAAGTAAAATTAATTTACAATATTGATACAAATTAAATTACAGTGCTAGCTACAGGGGCATTCGGCTGAAAACTTTGTTAATTCAACAATAAAATTGTTCAATTGATACAAAATCCATTTATTAAAGTAAAAATTGTCTCTTGTTTATCGGACAAAGTAATTTTAAAGAAAATATTTAATCCGTTTGACAATATATCGTTCAAATTGATAAAACTTAAGTTGTATTGATAAATTTTATTTATATGTAATTACAACAATTTTTTTCAGTTCAACAAAACTGTATTTGTTGAAATTTAACAATCGAATTTTGCCAATTTTACCTGGTATTTTATTTTCAGTAATGGGTACTTGGAAAATCTAGAAATTTCTGACTGAATACCCACTCAATTGACATTTTTGACGATTGTGTGTCTAACGTCGTCGCGCAATGTCAAAGACCGATCTTGTTTTTGCTTGTTTGAAAGATTGACCCGCTCTATTATTAGCGCTGTTTGTAGAGGCTCCTCTGAACCAAGACTGAGGGCCGTGCTTGTTTCCACCAAGATCGACTGTTAAAAAGTTAAATGTCTTGTTGCTGATTCAGAAGGAAGATCGTTTGTAAGTAATTCGATTGAAAAATAAATCAGCGATAATACGACCTTATTTCATTAGCAAAGCATCCTTCCCCCGCAACCCCTGTAATGGACCGGAAAGTTAGGATGATGAGGAGTTGTCGTCTTTTTTTTTATCTCGACAGATTCTTGGAAAATATTCCCATGCACAAATCATTGACCGTGCTCCATCTCAGTGTAACGTGACTCATCGCATTTATCGTTTCCTCTACACACCCAGAAAACACCAAATTACCAGAATCAATTCAACAAATAATCACCCTTGTTTATCCGATGCGCATGAGCTCGTCTCCGTTGTCCCTTGAGTGTTACCTTTCCTCAAGGTTTATTCAATTACCATTTCAACAGAATAATAAAAAAAAAAAAAAAAAGAATTATATCTCCACAGTGCAATGAACACACTAATTTCTCCTTTACTTATAACTGCACCATCTTTAAGCCCGTGGCAAATGAAAATAATTGTAAAAAAAAAACAAACTCTTTAACGACCACAAGAAGAGACTCCCCAAAGGTTCGTATATAGACAGCCATAGAAACAGAAAGACACAAAACAAACTGCCTCTGGATGTGTAGGAGAAATGTGAGAATATTTTCCTCCATTGTTTAGGCGGTGGTCGTTTTTTTTTCCACACGCATTATACTTTGGGGGCTCTTGCCACCATAGCGAACAATGAGATCGGGCCCCCTTCGTTAGAAACACACCTAAACTTCCAATCCCAAGTTACGGTACGGAGTTAACGCGATCACTCCAGCGACGACCTCCAATCTGAAGTTTTAGTCTCATTCAGAACTCGAACGCGACAAGACACATTCAAGACACATTGCCAAAGCGTATTTTCGAAAAGGATTTCTCGGTGCTTAATGCTTATGTGTAGTTTTGTCGGACGACGGTTTTCGTTTTTGATCCGAGTTTTAAGTGCGGCAGCTTGAAGTTGTCCGATTCCGATTCTCTGTCTGTTTGCCGCGCTCTGGACACGCGTCGGTGAAGCTCTAAATCGAAATACAGTCATGGACGCGTCTGCGTTTCACGAAAGTAGTTTCAAAAATTAATTGATCGTATCCATTCAGACCGGAAGGAGGTAATTGTGCTGTATTATGTAATGGCAGTCGGGTACCGGGCGTGATCGCGAAATGTGAACGCAGTTTGTTGTTAAATATTCGCACGATGTATTGCTCAAAGGACTGCGATTGTAGTTTGTGTCGCGAGTTGCGAGGATTTCGGCCTCCCAAGGTGTCGGACAAGAAGTTTCGCAAGACCGACACTTTCGTTGGCAATGAGAATTTCATTTTGAAACGATGTGACATTGGTGGCCGCAGTGAGTCCCCGCTTGAGGAAAGCTCGACGACGAATAGGGACGCTCCCGCTCAGGAGGTGACTCCGAAACACAAAGTGATTATATACTTCGGTGACTCCATTGACAATCGACAGAACAGAGATCGTTTTACGAATGCGGGAGATAGTGATTTAAAAGACCTGGTGCACGCGAGTCGGTTATGCGATGAAATAGTACTGACGAAATGTGAGTCGGATGTAACGAGTTCGCCGCCGCCAACCGCCTCGGCTAAGTGCACCGACTCAGAACTACCATCATTTATTGAGAGTGTACACAATGGAGTAATAAACATACGGATTCATGGCAATTACAAAACGGCAAGCGATTTGGTTGCAACACTGTCGACACACAAGCGAAAAACCTCGCCGTCTGCAAATGATCGTAGTTGGGATATTCGATCGCAAAGTGAAGATTCTTTCGACTGGAGCTTCGTGCAGGAATGGAGATCGCGGTATGAATGTTTGCAATTTCAGTTTTCAACTTAACCTCTTTATAGGTAGGTTAGGTATATGCATTTTGATCACCTGTGGCCCGAACAAGCACTCTAAGGCGAAATTTTGAAATTTTGATGACCAATAAGTTGTTTTCAAAACATTTTCCGAGAAAGAACTGGCGGAGCTCTCAAATTCGAAATTTTTACACTCAGTTGGAGGTCTGTGGTTTGGACGATAGTCGTCTCATAAGTTGCATGATTATTATGACGGAGATTATCCAAAAGGTATGCAGGGGTTTAAACAAGACGTACTTCAAGCTCCCTTGGAAGGTTGATATATGCTGATCTTTCTTTAAGTAGACAGGTTGCAATGAAGGTACTAGTTCCAAAAAGTCTTGACAAACTCTTTCGCTATACAAGATCAAGTCAGTCATTCGTTTCGCATGTGCTGCTTCTTGTCTCCATGGGTCATCCATGTGCCATTTGATATATGAACTTTTATTCAACTAACCATTTAAAACCAAACAAAAATAAGTACGTACACAGCTTCTGGATTTGAGGTTATCATTATCATCATCCCGCTAACGCATTTCGAGGGTAAAGAATGTAGAATATTTTTCTTCGAAGTCGGGCCAAACTATGGAATCATTGACCGCTCTATTTCAAGAAGTAGCTTCTCAACATTGAGTAACCTCATGTTTTTCCTCGATCTTTCAAAATCACCCTAGCTTTATATCAAAGTCCACCAAGACGCAGTGCGTGATGGAGCGTACGGCTTGGTCAGACCTTTTCTAGCTTATGTGTCGTTTCTTTTGTGGATAAGGTTTTCGCGTAACTTTGTGACAGCTTACTAATCCAAACTCTAAGGAACAGCCTTTATCGGCTGCAAAAGAGTACACCTGGCTTGGTACTTCTCTCAAACAAATCCAACATATAAGGCGGGGAACTTTCGGTATCATCAGCGATACTTATTTTACGACCCTGCAAAGTCAGTCAGGCTCTTCTAAAGGGTTTTCTCGACCATGTTATTCGGGAATGCAAGAAATCGGGTGCAATGCTGAACTCATGGAGGCTACAAAGAACAGAATTTGGTAGTGCGTTGGTCAGGGCCTCCATTGACGACAAGGTTTATTACGAACACAATTCTGTGTGGAAAGAACACAAGCAGAATCAACGCCTTCTCTCGGACATTTGTAAGAAATTGGCAGCTCCCAACAGAAAACATGTAACATGTTGGCAATTGGCATTCTTGCGGGACACTTTTGTTGTGCTGAGCATCTTAGTGGATGAGCCATGATTGACACTAGGTACGCTCTGCGACGCTTCTGGAGAAGGCAACCATACTTCTGATAATTTTATGTCATATTGTTAGGCCTTCGCTCGGAGACATTGGTTTAAACTCCCCATTAGAGAAGTGCATTCTCGGCTTTCTCTGAAAGCCAAGTGAATTCCAGTAAATTCAAGATCTCTCTTAGGTTTGTATTCAATTGTACTATGGAGTATGGAATGGAAGCTACTTTTAAAATCTTTGTTCTGAAGAGTTTGACCCTGCGTTTCCGCTAAAATTTTTGTTTAAAAAGTGGAACAAGAAGGGGTCCGAGCCATTAAAACGGGCCCCACACTAATATTGCAAAAAAAAAAACAACACAAAAACATTTATTTGTAACAAAAACGAAGAAATCTTTTCATTATAAACTACTTTTTGTTAATTTTTAAAGTGAAGCTTTTTTTTGCATTCTTTTTCGTCCAATAATTAATAAAATCTTACTTAAACGGAAAACGGGACCATTTTGATAGTTTTTAAAAAAGTGTAGGCCACGGGTCTTTAGGCTCAAAAAGGCAACGCTGGTTTGACTTACTTGTAGATTCAGTTTTACCAATTCAATTCAATTAAATTTTTATTTGGCAAGAACAAAAAGGGGTTTAAATTACATAAAAGATCTTAGCATAATATTATTAGGTAGGCACATTTAATTAATTTATAAATATAAGGAGCACAATTAAACATCTAGTGAAATAATAATAAACTGGGTTTAAATTAAATCTAAAATTAAATAGTGAACAAAATTTCATTGGTGTCGAGCAATGTTTGGTATTTTGTCCTCGACGTCAATAAAACAAATTCGGAACAATTAAAGTTTGTTAAAAAAAATTAGCCGTCTTAGGGATTTATCCGCTGCCTGCGTTGAGAGATTTCACTGTATTAATTTTGATATCCATGCGAATATTATTTGTCTGTAAAATTACCTAAAATGCAAGGAGCTGACTTTTTACATTACGTTTTAACATTTTAGTTCTCGGTGTTGTAACAAATGTGACTGTAGCAGAAACTCTTATCTTGACTGGCAAAATGAAACAATATGGCGGCTTCTTAATGCCAAGCTAAAAAACCTTTATTATTAAATTAATTCATTAATAGAAATAATAAATATTCATTTACTAACATACCTAGGGCCATACTAATAATCATTTTTAATCTTCACACTAAATATTCTGTAGGTCACAATGGATAGTTTTGCGTGGAAATTTTCGCCATTGTGAGTTTGAAATATTTAGCCTGGACTCTAAAAACGATTATTAGTCTCTTGTTTATCCAATTAGTTTTAAATTTACTTCAATAATAAACAAATTTTTTTTATTAATTTAATTTAGGTATATAATAGTTAAAGCGCGCTCAGTCAGCGCCTTGTTGGAAAAAACAAAAATGTCAGAAATTACAAATGACGTTTAAAAAAACATTCCGCCATACTAATAATCATTTTTAGTGTCCAGGCTAAACTTCTCGAAGTCACAGTAGCGAAATTTTCCATACAAAATTGCATATTGTGACCTACAAAATATTTAGTGTGAAGGTTAAAAATGATTATTAGTAAGGCCCATTGTCGCTAAAGCTAAGATTAGACTGCATGCCAATAATGCATATGAATGCCAACAGGCAAATGACCAGATTAGCTGTCAAATGACCAAATGTCAGGCTTACTGTATTTTAGACTATATGACCAAAATTACCAATATGGTCATATTTGCCTTGATTGTCGTTTAAGGCATTTGTTATTTATTACCAAATGTTAAAGTAGGGTAATGCTGTAAAGTAAAACAAAGCAAAAAGTTGAAGTTGGAACACCGATGACAACAGAATAATTTTTGTTCCATCAAAAATGCCAGCAATGCCATAACGACATTTCAATAAAGTGCATAAGGACATATAGGGCTTTGTGCTGGCATTCGTTCTTATTGTCCGATTACACTATGTGCTATTTGGACATTTTTATCTGTCAAAATCAGCCTGGTCATATGTGGCATTTAGCCCATTAGAGTATATGAGATATGCCCATTACATTGTATGACCATATTTTGACAGGAGAACTGTCAGAAATTGGCATTTTATACAGTCTAATCTAACCATTACGACGATATTTTTTAGTCGGTAGGAGAAACTAATTTCTAGGGTGCTTCTGCACATGTCTGTCTCCACACTTTGGTGAAAAGCTTAATAAAAGAAAATGTCCGCAGTAGCGTTATTGGTTTTCAGTGACTTTTTTTTATAATTAATCCAATTCTATGCTGAACAGTAGAGGAGTGCATAATTGGACCGTCGCTATCGTATATGATGAGAATACAGCCCCATTTCCATATCAGCTTGTAGTCTGTATCAATTGTTTAGGAGGCACTTCTTGCAGTGAATATTGTTTTGAGAAGCTTAAAACTGTCTACAGCTGTCATTTTGTATTTTTTTTTGTCTAAGGTGGCATTCGTTCAGTTAATGGCGCGATACACCGAGTTAACTTGTGCAAGGAAACTAATGTGGTTTTCCATTGGGACAAAAAAGGAATCTTTTTTTTTATGTGAACCTTTTTTTATAAAACCTTGGACAGAGCTCCTGACATTTCTGCATTTTTTAAAATATATTCAAGCAAACCTTAAATTGATTAAAGAAAAGGTGCTGCTCCCACCTTTTGGAACCGGTTAAACGCCTCGTCGACCACTGCATAAAAACTTGCAACAACTAACTCCCTTATTGAACTGAAATCTTATCCCCAACATAATTTTTCCACTTTTTACTAATCAAAATAAATTCGTTTCTCATTTCAGACCATCCGGAAACACGAGAGTCGATATACTGCCATTCAACTCGCAATCGAACACCCAACTGGCCGTGAACATAGCGACTGGCAATTTGAACTCAAGCAGTGTAACGTCGCCCATCAACACCCAACCGCCTGATTTGACAGCTTCGGCGAATTGCGGTGTGGCGCTGCCATCAGGTCGCATTCAAAGTCCGGCTGTAGCGACGCCTGCGCCAAGAATCTCAAAGGAAGTTGCGCAACGGCTGGCTGCCGCTGGAAACCAATCAGCCGCACACCACGAATTCATAGATGGATACTCGCCGAATATCAAATCCGTCAGCGGGAACAGTATTATGTGCGTAGCCGAGCGCGACCATCACACGAAAGTGGGTGGTTATCACCTGGGACAGTCTAAGCCGATGCCACAACGTTCAGTTGCTGGACCTGCACGTCTGACGGCACAGAGTACGCCAGTGAAGTCACAACCGCCCATGATAAGTGGCAGCTTGTCCAATCAAAACAAACCCGCTTCGGAGAAGGTCGTCGACAGCCTGCATGCATCGCAAAAGCCAAATCTGGGAACGAGAACGCATCATCATGAGTTCAGGGGCCTGCAGCGGGTTCAGGAGTGCCACAGCTCGTCGGATGAGAATCGGTCATCGGGGCACGCAAGTATGTCAGATACTGGCGGTCACGGCAGCAGTTCTCCCGGGGGCGCTCTCGGACCACTTCCTGAGGACAGACTGGCGGCTGGTGTGACGAATCGCAGCACAAGGTCGAGGGCTAGTACAAATCATTCTCGATCGAGGCATCGGGCGACACCTGCTAAGGTACCGTGGGGCGGCAGTGGCTTGGAGGATATCAAGCTTGCCATTCAGCAGCTCACGATGCGCTCTCAAACCAGCACAAGCACTTACAGCAGCCTGAGCGCGGGCTCGGAGAGCTCGGAACCTGCTCGACGACTGGGCCGCTATTCGTCCCTGGAGACAGTCAACACCAATGTCACCAGTGCCGATGAGTTCGTGTGGGTGGACTCGCACAACCGCTTGGTGGAGCTTCAGCACCCCCCCTGGAGTCAGCACTGCATACTGCGGGTCATCCGAAACGGAAGATGCAAAGAAAACTCCGAAAAAGTTTCGATAGAAGCCGTGCCCAGGTTGGGATACCTGTTGCAACGGGCACTGGTGAGAATCGCACGGGAAATACAGAGATTGTCCTCGAATTTGGGACTTTGCTCGAAGCAGGAGGTGGCCGGTGCGTTTAAGGTCGTCCTCTGCCCGGGGTTAGCTGACTCGTGCATCAAAGCCTGCCTTCGAGCCGCGGCTATGTTTGCGGTGCCTGGAGAGAGTGCACTGAAACAGAGCAAATCATCCCGGGCGGGGTTGCAATTGCCCGTAGGGCGGTTCCACAGGTGGATGGCGGACGCAAGGATTGGAAAATTTATTCACGAATACGCGGCGGTATATCTCTGCGCTGGATTGGAGAACTTGCTGGAGGAGATTCTCCTGCAATGCTTTTCATCGGACACAACGGCCACATTGACGGCCACCGGTCTGGAGCATGCTATAGCAGGATCAGGAGACCTTTGGGGACTGCTGCAGCCATACGCACACCTAAATGCTGGACGAGTTGCATCCGGAGCGCTCACTATGCCGCGATGGGCAAGCCAGACGTCAATCGGTTCGGGCTCGCATCAGAATCCCAGCGTTAGTTCGAGCTTGGAGCCGTGTCTTCTGACCACCTGCGTTGGCAGTATTACCGAGCTCAAGGACTTGGTGTCCAGAGCTCAGCAAAAGTTCCAGCATACCGCCTTCTCGAATTCCGCCATCACTGCGCTGTTCTACTTCATGCGGTGTTCCCAACTGGAGCACAGTGAGGTGGGCAGCTCCACCAATTCAACGGGAAACATGCAGGAGCTGTGCTATGAAAGAGCTTACGTTGTCCTCCCGCCACTGGTTGAGTGGCTGCGGGTGTCCTCATCGCACGCCGAGTACCGAAACGCAATAATGATCGACAAGGACGACATCATGCAGGCGGCAAGATTGCTCCTGCCCGGAGTGGACTGTCCAACACGGGCCGTTGGCCGCGACGAGGAGTT
Source organism: Cheilosia impressa (assembly GCA_948293265.1). Classification (NCBI taxonomy): domain Eukaryota; kingdom Metazoa; phylum Arthropoda; class Insecta; order Diptera; family Syrphidae; genus Cheilosia; species Cheilosia impressa. Next base: position 49,212,897 of record OX411881.1, on the reverse strand, counting down.
ACCTTCGAAAAAGACGCTCTTCGGCCACAGTACGACTGCCGTCAGTAGCACTTCCAACGAGGACACAACCGACCTGGGGCGTAGAGCAACGCTGGCACTGGCATTCAAGCTAATGCTAACGGGCAGGGCGGACCTCCTGGCACAGGCCTCAACTCTGCTGCCGCCTACAACCAGGTACGATACGCTGAATCATGTCGGCATGTCAGCGCTCATGATAGCGAGCATACGAAACGATGACATCGCCATTCAGGCTCTGCTGGATGCCGGTTGTGACCCCAACATCGAAGTACCTGGCGTTGGTTCATCCGGCTGTCCAGCAATACATCCGGACACTCAGCACTGGACGGCGGTGACTTTCGCCGCGTGCAAATCGAATTTTCAAGCGCTGCGTATGCTTCTGGATCGCGGTGGCAAAGTCGAGGGAGGCGCCCGCCTAAGTGAAGACAAATCCACCCTGACTCCCCTACAAGTGGCTTGCGGGTCGGGAAATCTGGAAGTCGTCTCGCTTTTGCTAGCCCACGGAGCTCACGCGTTCCTATCAACTCAGCAAAAGGACTCGATGTGCTTTGCGAATTCCGCTCAAAGAGGTTGTTACTGTGCAATATCTGTTGCCGCCGCCCACGGCCAACGGGCGTGTCTGCGAAAACTACTGTCGCATCCTTTGGCACCAGGCAGTCGCGAGGTGCTATCACTGGAGGAAATGTTGGCCGAAGGCGACAGCAGCACAAGGCCAGGAGCCGAACGACAACAAGACGTGCCGCCGAGTTTGAATAAGACGCAAATCAAAAGCCTCCAGGAGGCCATGTACCACAGCGCCGAAAATAATCACCTCGGTGAGTCACTATTCAGTTTGGTTTCAGTTTTAGATAACGTGCTCTATGACACGATCAGTGATCTGCGGGCAAGCCGATGCAGGGTGTTCCGGTGATCATTGGCAGTGAAAATTTATATTAAATCTGCGGGCATTTGCGACATTTTCGATCCACCGAATCTTGGGCGTCCTTTTTTTGTAAACGACCTACCTTTCTTTTGGTACCACCACTGAGAGCGGGAAGGCCCCTTTCGACTATTTCAATGCCAGGAGACCTATGCGCGAATTTTAAGGACATTTACCTCTTTTACGGTTGTAACTTTAGAACAAGTCTTGCAAGCATGATGCTGAGGAAATCAACTTGTCCAAGGTTTATTTTAACTTCAATATCATCGGTTCGTTATAGCCGGTAGATTTTAAACTGTCTTCATTGGAACAGCAAGAAGTCATGGAGTCCACCGGCGGTACGAAAACGTGACCATGAATGTAGAGCTCTTCTAGCAACTGGGTTCTTAACCTCTAAGAACCTCCACTGACCGATTTATGTCTCCTGCGGAACCACCAAAAGTCTTCGCCTTGCAGGTATGGGTCTAAATGGTGAACTTCCTTTATAATTGGAAATAACCGCCTTACGGTGGCGCTCTAAACCCATAGGTGCCTTGCAGGGAGCAATAAAAGAGCTATAGTGCAGCGGAGCTACAGAGCCTGAAGCTCAAGCGAAAGTTTTATATACCCTTGCAAGTCAGGATTTAGCACTTGAAAAAAAAACAGATACAAAGTTCATTTAAAAACCCTAAAAAAATGTAAGCCCATCTTATTTTATAATAGAAGGGCTTGAACGGCGAAACGAATTTGAGAGCTCAACACTAACTCCGTATATAATATACTGCTGTGTCGTTCAGGTTTTTTATACCCTCCAGAGGAAGGTATATTCACTTTGCCAATACATTTGTAACGCCAAGAAGGAGTCATCGGAGACCTCATAAAGTATATATATTCTGAATCAGGATCACATTCTGAATCGATTTAGCCATGTCCGTCTGTCTGTCTGTCTGTCTGTTGAAAGCACGATAGCGCCCAAAGTAGTTGACGTAGGTGAATGAAATTTGGTGAAAGGGCTTCTTTTATCGTCGTTAGGTTGGTATTAAAAATGGGCTATGTCGGTCAAGTAGTTCTGGTATACAGTGGAGGGTATCAAAGCATCGGCCAGGCCGATGATAACACTTTTACTTGTTTTAAACTACAATAATACAAAAGAATCGAAAGGATACCGACCTCGCTCTATCGCTTGTCCCGTAACCATTACGTGGCTACAAACATGAAAATATGTATATAAAGGACCATCGTTTGTGAAAGCTCTAATTTTTGAGACGAATTGAGGTGGCATTTTAATTCTGAATTGAGCATCTTCTCCAGGGCACTCATTCTGTCATTTTTCAGACGATTATCGTCGCAACGATAGACCTCCAAAAGTAGCAACTGAGTGCCAAAATTACGAGTTTGAGGCCTTAATCCAGTTCAATTTCGACAAATGTAATAGAAGCTGACGATAGTGAAACAAATTCGGCCAGAATATAACTTCTTATGGTCACCAAAGTTTCTTAAGCGATATCGTCCCGACGATTATTGTTATACGGAATCTGCCCCAGGACAGTTGTACAGTCCGACTTTCGCCAGTGAAAAGGTGGTTTGCATTTGTCGGGAAATCAATCTTGGGATAGGACCACGTGGCTAAAGCTGGGCCCGCCACATTGGAATTTCGCCAAACAAAGTACATGGGACTTAATTGCTTTTTAATTGGTCTTTCATTGATTTGGTTGCTTTACGGGAAGTGGGAGATTTTGTGGCGGATCTATCTTTCCGGTAAATCTTTCAATACTCGACTGCTTTGAGGCTGCTTTCGCACTCTTCAACCGCCGGTTCTAGGGATCTTCCTTCCTGTCCCAAAAATGTGTTCCTCTTGACTCTTCCACGCGACTTTTTTCTCAAATGTCCACCTCCTGTCTGTAATTGTTTTTGGGCAGCGTATCGTATTATACTTTTTCCACGATGAAAGAACTACCTAGAGGCATTCTAGGTATATGCTCTATCATAGGTAGGTAACATTTAAATCAACGAGCAGATGTTGAGTGATGGTTAATTTTTTTAACTTGGGCCCCTATAATCACGTAAATCTTGAGACGACAATCGTCCAAACAATAGACCTCCAAAACTAGCAACTGAGTGCAAAAATTACGGATTTGATAGCTTCATCTCTTTCATTCTCTACAAATGTATTGAAAACTCACGATAATAGTACAGTGATGCCAACGCAAAATTAGGTAACAATGTGACAGCTGACAGCTCGGGGCTAGTAAAAATGGAGCGCCATACGAAAGAACAACGCATTTTGATTGTTGAGCAATATTTAAAAAAATAATGAACGTTTGTCAGCTACAGTCCCCAATTTTCATCTTCAGTCTTCAGCGATGGGGGTCTTTTTTATCTTGAAAGCTTCGTTAATAGTCAAAAATGTCATATCATATCATATATCGTCGGGACGATATCGTTTTTAATCTTTGATAACCATTAGAAGTTATATTCTGGCCGAATTTGTTTTACTATCGTCAGCTTTCATTACATTTGCGGAAAATAAACCGGATTAAGGTCTCAAACTCGTAATTTTGGCACTGAGTTGCGACTTTTGGAGGTCTATCGTTTCGACGATAATCGTCTGAAAAATTACGGAATGAGTTTCCTGGAGGTATTATAGGACCGTTCTTCTTCGAAAATGTGGCTTTTCATGAAGTAACAATGATTGGTGCTCGTTATCGTGACATGATAACCCAGTTTTCAGTGACTAAATTACAAGATATGGATGCAACCAACATGTGGTTTCAACAAGACGGTGCCACATGCCATATAGCCACAGAAACAATTCAACAAACTGCATGAGTCATTTCCTAATCGTGAAGTCGGCCGTTTTTGCGATCAGAATTGGCCATCCAGATCTTGCGATTTGGCGCCATTTGACTTTTTTTCTTTGGGGTTTTTTGAGGTCAAAGGTCTATGCAAACAAGCCCACGACCACCAACGCCTTGGAAAAGGAAATTGGGACGTGTATTAATGAAATTCAGCCACATTTATGCGAAACGGTCATAGAAAATTTCAATAAAAGAGTAAGCACTTGCCAGCAAAGCCATGGCGGCCATTTATCCGATGTGCTATTCCACATGCTATTCCACATAACCCTAATCTCTATATTCTATTCCACCAAAAACATTCTGTAAAAAACTTGCCAAGTCTGGAGTTAATGTTGTGTGACTTGGCCGTTAAACATCAACATTTTTTCAAGTGGCAATTTTCCATCGTCAATGGGTAGCGGTTCTGTACCAAATTTCAGCTCTCTGAGTTTATGGGAAGTACTAGTTCTATTCTGATGATCATGAGTGAGTGAGTGTCATAAATGCGAAACTTTGCTTTCGCTTAACTTCGGAACTAAATGACCTACAGAATTTTGGATATTAAGTATACCTCACTGGACGACGAAAAATTTTGCGTTCTGGTCTTATCCAGAGGTTCTCAAATAGGGGCCTGAAAATGCGGCGAAATGGTTTCAGTAAAGGATGGTACGGCAATGTTTGCTTAGCGCTCGACTTGGCGGGGGCACTGCTTTCTAATTAAAAATCTGTATTTTCAAAATTACATTTTGCGTTAAATTTTTGATTTTTGGGACACCCTTCTTTAAATGACGCTACTACAGTGATCCCTTGTTGGATTCTGCCGGGTTTCGGCTCGATCTTGACAGGTTTTCTTGCGCGTCTTTTTAGCTTTGAGTAAACTCTTTTCAAAAGTGGCAGCGACTTTGTGCCACGGGGTTTTCGTATTCCCCTCTGCGGAGAAGGTTTTCCCTACTGTGGGTTCTTATTGCCTTGAACTCTTCTTGAGGCCTTGGTGCATATTTGCAAAGTTACGGGACTACCTGTTTGCTCACAATCACCACCGAATTACAGTATCCACAATGTACCAAACATTTTATTTTTACAGTGAACTCTCAAGACTCAACAAGTTTTTCTAATTTCTACCCCCAGATATAACCGTGGAACTACGGGCGCTTGGTGTCCCCTGGACCCTGCATTGCTGGATGCATGCGCTAGCCGCTGCCCACGAACTTCGCTTGGACGCCGTAATCGATCAGCTCTTGCAAGACTTCCTTCAAGTCTGCCCGGACGACTACAGCCCGCAGTTTGTGTCTGAATGCCTGCCACTGCTGTTCAACATATTCCGCTATAGTAAGAACGAAGGCACCACCTTACTACTTGCGGATATATTTGCAACCTGCTTTGGCTGGGAGGCCATAAAATCAATTAAGGAACCGATTCTTCAGCCAGTGAATAGCTCAAGGATCGATCCCAAATTTGTAAATAACCCCGAACTAAGTGATGTCACTTTCAGGTACATGTCAAGGTTCTCAAATTAGTTTCACTTGCCAGGTATAATTTTTGTTTTTCTCTTTCTAGAGTGGAAGGCAAAATCTTTTATGGCCACAAAATAGTGCTAGTGACGGCATCACCACGTTTCCAAAACATGCTCAGCTCCAAGCTGAGTGATGGCAATGCACCGACCGTTCAAATCAATGACATTCGCTATCACATCTTCCAGCTGGTTATGCAGTACCTCTACAGCGGCGGCTGTAATAATCTGGAGGTGTCGCACAACGATGTGCTGGAGCTAATGGCGGCGGCAAGTTTCTTTCAACTGGAAGGCCTCCTTAGATATACCGAGGCGAGGTGCTCCGAAATGATTGACATCGACAACGTTGTCGCAATGTACATACATGCGAAGGTATAACCCAAACAACTACTTGCATTGCAGATTGTGCAATTGTTAATGAATGATTTTTGTTTAGGTCTACAATGCCAGCAAGCTCATGGAATATTGCCAGGGGTTTCTTCTGCAGAATATGGTGGCGCTTCTCACTTATGACGATTCGGTGAAAAGACTGTTGTTTGCGAAGAAAATCCCAAACCACGATGTCCTGTCGGGACTACTGTTGACACTGCAGGCGAGAATAAAAAATCGAAAGCCAGGTTCATCGAACTTCTCCCGACCACAGATGAGCTCTCCTCCAGCAGTGCTGAAGGTCTCCCACAATGGAGCAAAGAAATAAATATATTTTGTTTTTGTTCTCCTCCCGTAGAACCGTAGAAAAGTCAAACTGATTATCGTATTCTGTCGACAGCCAGAACAGAATATTTTATTGTATTGTTAGAAATAAGGAGAGCAGTGCCTCTGTTTCTTGTGCTTTTTATTTTTGAAGTTGTACTTTCATTTCACATGACTATCTTAGGCCTAGCTTCTTATTATTTTATTGTATGTATATTTAAAAAAAAAAAACATATTTACTTAATATATTATTTAATAGTCGAAATCAATAAAACAACTAAATGTTTCAAGTCTCGTTTTAATTTATTTCTGTATACGTTTTCTGCTGTCTGCCAATTTCAGTAACACAGGGCATATTTGAATCAAGTTCCACATAGCTTGAGGACTTGAGGCTTGAGAGCGAATTGCGAACAGCGAACAAGCGAATATTCGTAGTTTTCATTTTCATTCACATGAAAACATCTTTTAGTCGCAGTACCGATGATTCAGTTTTATTTTTAAAGGTACCTAAAGTTCTAACGAATTTTTCATTCGAGGATTTGTGGATCGCAACTGTGGATTGTGAATAGAGTGTGACAGAATTTTTTATTCGAGGGGAAATTGCTCAGTTAAGACTCAGTTTAATTTTTTAGATTAGGTGTTGGATTATTTAAATGGGATCCTTTCGAAATTCTGCTTTCAAAATTCTGGTTTGCAAAATTCTGCGATTGATGGTTTGGAGGACAGACAAGGACTTTTCCTCAGTCGTCCTAAAAAAATATCAATAACAGTGTCGCTTCTTTTGTTTACTTTCTTATTTAAATAATAAAAATAAAATAAAATCGTATTTTTAAAAAATACCCACGACATCTTTTGTTTTCTTCCCAGGAGGAAATATAAGGCTACAAATAAAAATTATGAAAAGAAGAGTTAAAATTTAAAAAAGAAAATGTTCTCTCCATCTGAAAAGCGCGCTTTCTTACATTTTCCAAACCTCGGCACAGTGGCTTAGTGGTTAGTGTGTTGGACCAGGGCTGGCTTCGAAGATTTTGAAAAGTCGCAAAAATAAGGGGATTTACATTCAAAAAAGGGCAACATTAACCTGTCCACAAATGACAGAAAAAACGCAAAACGAGTTAAATTCGCCATTTATTTAATTTATTAAAATGATTTTACGCCAAATTTTAATCGTTAAAGGGATCCCCACTCTTTCGAATACTTTAAGAACAAACTAATTCACTTCAACGAACACGAATGACACAAACTGAACACAAAAGGCTTCAAATGGCTTAAGGCTTACGCATCTCATATTCTCATCTCGTTTTATTTTATTGTTCCATATGCATTGAATGAAAATGGAAGTTATGGCTAAATGACTTATGGCTTAACTTATGACAATAGCTGATAGAAAAAGGACTCATTCAGATCCCAATTAATTGTGAACGAATTTCATGAAGTATTTATTATAAAACATTTCGTGTTTCATACAACAACGTTTTTCTTCCAAATTGTGGAAAAGTATCAACGAAATGCAGAAAAAGGGGCAAATGTGGACAAAGAGAGAAAAACAGGGGAAAAAGCAACTTTTGTCGCATAAAGTCAGCCCTACTAAGCGAGGGGTCCCAGGTTTGAATCCCGAGAAAAACCCAAATTCCAGCTCAGGGTTTTTTCCACTGCGCCACCTCTCGCGAACGTCTGACAAACATCCGAGAGTTTAACTGTCATAAAGAAGCTTCTCAATTAGCCGCTTGGACTCGGCATAAAATTGTCGATCCCTTCCATTCGTCCCAAAAATGAAAACTCACACAAAACGAATGGTTGTGAAAAGCTAGACCCAGGGTCCCTACCGACCTGTTGCGCCAACTATTTATTTACTTATTAAACCTTTTTTTTTACTGTTGTAAAGCAGAATTTGGAAAACCAGAATTTAGAAAAGCAGAATTTTGGCAACAACTCTAATTAAACATAATGCAAATACAATCATCTTTACAATTAAATTGATTTGTTAGCAATTCGCGCTCATGTGAATAGTTCTTAAGTTCGTTAAAAAAAGCTTTGTAAATCAGCTCAAATGTGTTTGTTACAGTAGTTACAGTTTGCAAAGTAGTTTTCAGATGTGGTTGATCATATTTCTTTTTAAATATTGAGAAAATATCAACTGATTAAATATAACTTCCACTTCCGATGTAAAAATAATATACAGAAAAAAATATTTCTTCCGACTTTAACTCCTTGTTTATTCGTTCAGTTTTTAGCGCTTAAAATTAGCCGTCAAACTAGGTGACTAGGATCTTAATTTTAGTTCGAAGGCCAAAAACTCTATCAGAGAATCAATCTTAACTTTGTAAATCATATTTTTGTTTAATATTTAATTTGGTAAAGTCCGTCTTAAATGCTTGTAGTACACACACTTAAAGTTGAATATTCTAAGAGCATACCTTATTATTCTGTTGCTATACTGTTTAGTTAGTTCCAATTTGGAATGCTCGCTTTATATTTTTCCAAAGCTGAATAAATTAAAAATAATACAGTATTTATCATAACTTTGAACTACAGAGGGTAATATAATGACTGAAAAAGGATCAAAACTTTTATGTATGGTACTTTAAAGAAAACAGGAACGAAACGGAAGTAGTACTATTTTTTTTTAAAACCTTCAAGACTTATCAAATGAACAGGGAAAGTCGCTCAACATTGAATTAGGGAGTTGCTAAAATAATTGATTTTCCACTTTGGAATTCCGCCTGTAAAACTCAGATAAGGTTTCGAAAACAGGATCAGAGCCTGGGAGATTCTCCCAAATACAAAAAATTCACACTTGAAAACTACAGAGCAATTTTCGTGTATATGATTTTAAAACTTCATTTCGAAAGTTACTGCCTAAGTACAATGAGGTCGCGGTAGTAGCGGTATGCAGAAAACCGCTGCAAAAATTCTGAAAAGTCGCAAGAAAAAGGGCCAATGAAAAAAAGTGCCAATTCTGAAGGTATTCTGCCAATTTAGGATTTTTGAACGCTATTTAACAATCATTGGCTCGCTAAACAATAAAATAGTGTTGTAATAGGTAACTGCTTTACATTTGAAAAGGTTTTTATTCGGAAATATGTAATAGCATCGTGCTATAGTGATTGACACTTTTTCGTAAGTATCTTGTAAAATATAAACTTTTCGGCAGAACAGTCTTCAGATCACATAAATAGCTACGAGAATGATCTACAAAAAAGGTATAGGTACATCCATTATTTTTAAATCACGAAATAAACAGTTTTTTGTGCGAATGAAAGCATATCTTTCACTAAATTATTCTAACCCAGTTGTTTACAGTTTATGCCGGATGTTGTGTGCAGATGGAGAAGCATCGTAGCGTAACGAATAAAGGCTCCTTTTTCTTGCCTTTAAGTACGGAACCTTTAAAAGTGCCAAATTGCAACTTTAGTCGCACAACGGTCACGCTGGCCAATGTCAATGGGCCGCGCCGCTATAGTGTGTAGCACTTTTAACCAGAGACAATACTGAGACCACCAACTTCGGCCGATTTCCCGTTACTTAGCCTACAAGCTATATTTTTCGGAGTGGTTACGATTTACTGCGCTAGTATTGATACATAGAAATTCGTATTGACAAATGTCACGTAACTTCAAAAGTTCTGAGTCACTAATACACTCCCAAAAAATATGAGCCACTTCCGCTTTGGGCAAAGTGGCTTGCAGCGTTCATAGAATTTTATCAGTTAAATTTGAAATTGTTCGTTACATGTGAATAATATTTTTTTTTGGGAAAAAGTGTACATTTGCTTAAAATATTTACGAAAAATTAAGAATGTATGTTGGTTGAGGGAAAATAAAAACATTTTGAGCAAATTTTCTTTATTATTTAAGAAAAAATTACACACGAAATCGAAGTTAATTATATCCAAAAGCGGGAAATACACAACCATATTTGTCCTAATATATTTCTAGTATGTAAAACATTTCCTTTAGATAGTTTTATTAACCACAAAAATCAAATTATTTACCTTCAAAAAATTTATAATTACTAACCAATGGCATTCAGTTATGGTAAAATGTGGTATTCCCGAACTCTTTCACATTTCCCCACGGCTGCCGAGGTTGGCAGCATTTATTTTTGTATTTTTTGTATGTTTTTGCATGTAATCCGAATAAATCCGAATTATTCGGATTCCGAATTGATATAACACCGATAGGAATACAAAATGGCGAATTTGAAAAAAAACTGAGGGGGCCAGCGGCAAGAGGATTGTGAGTTGGGGGTCTCAGTATGGTTTGTCTATGCTTTTAACTTTTGTTGGCCGACATGTCACAAAATCAATCGAAACAATTTTCGGATGTTGGTTCAGTGGCGATATTTTGAAATATATAGCTAGTGCATTGTACTTAAACTTTTACCAGTAGAGTTGCTAAAAGAAAAACACATTTCATGGAATCTTCGTCATTCTTTTTATAAAAATATCTAACAGAAAGCACAATAGTTTGTTTAAATTTGACGTATCGCTCTACTTCATTGAATACCAACGCTTTTTGTGTGTGCAGCGCCATTATAATTTGTGAGCTTATACTACACCGTCGCATAGCACTACTAGAGCGACCTCATTGTGTTTAGGCGGGAAACATTTTCCATTTTACAACCGAAACCGAACAGAACTGCTAAAAGTTAATTGGAATTGGAAGGGCGAAAATACTTTAAAACCAAAAAAATTAAAATCAATCTAACGAATAAATCTCGGAGATTATCTCTTTTAGTGGAGATCAAAACAGAAAAGAAACAGCTGTCACAGAGTGGCTTTTGAGATATTGATTAATTAATGCACATTAGCTCAGCATAAATCCTACATAGGACAGCGAGAAGCCAACTACGAGTATAGTCTAGTTTGTTTGTGGTACACAAGTTGTCGAATGAGTGAACGCTTGACAGACAGCAATAATGCATTTGTTGTGTTTTTTAAAGTGTTTGATGCTGCTGTATAGAAAAATGAAATATAATTTGAACCCAAATTGGAACTGGACGTATTTGTTGGCAATAAAACTGACGTTTTGAATATCCGTTTCTATGATCTAGGCGGGCTTGGGCACAAATCCTCATTCTTAGTCCTTCCCGTGGGCGCCCGCCTGAAAATGGCTAACCGGTCAAATGGTTAGTGTCAGCCAAGGATTTACGCTAACGTCTCAATCGTTTGTCGTGATCCATTAGTTTGAGGTAGGAGTAAACCTTTAAATCCAACCTAATTCCAGTGGTGGTGTGAGCAGATAGCAAACCGTACCCAAGGATGAAAGGCTGGGGGTAAAACCAGTCGCGTACGAGCTCCCTCCGACGCTCAGGCAAGGTCGGTTGTAATAAGTGCCTTATCTCGGTAAGTCGGCTCTGCCGGGACGGACTTCCCTTTCCGGACCTACTCGTGGGACCTTTATTTAAAAAAAAATGAACAAAAATCAAAACAAAACAGAACAACAAAAAAATAAAACAACAAAAGAAGAGTCCGTTTTAGGGACCTCTTCCGAGGAGGATCTACTAGCCTCCAGCCAGGAGACAGTAGTTGACCCCTCAAGCCTAAGGAGCACCAGCCATAGTACTCCTTCAGGCAGTCAACCTATTCATCAAACTACAAGTGGGAGCACCAGCCACAGTGCTCCTAAATCAAAAAAGTCCTCTTGTTCTCTCTTGAAGTCAAGGTACAACAGGGCTGTCTTCATCCTTGCAAAGATTGCAAAGAATGAGGAGACTGGTGTGACCCAAGAGAGGGACAAGGAGGACAAAGTCAAATACCAGAAGGTGGTCGACGAGTACGTCAGCTACCAAAACAGACCAAAACAACCTCAACATAAGGAAGAGAGCGGGAAAAGAAACAGGTCCCAGGATGAGACCTCTCACGCCTCTAAAAAATCGAAGCTGGCCCCGAGACTCGCGAACTCACAAGGCCCTTCCACTTCCCGTGCGGTCAGAACCTTCACCGAGGTGGTGAGGGACCATCTCCAGGTTGCCATTATAGACGAGAAGTCTAAGAATGGTAAAACGGTGATGGAACGTTGGTGTAGCATCGAAGCCAAACTATCCGAGATGGTTGTGGAACACGTGCTATCCGGAGCTGACAGCCGTCTTCCCAGTTTCGACTGTGCGGATATTGTGCGAGGTTATCGGGTAGTCAAATGCGTGGACCAGTACTCTAAGGATTTTCTTGGCACATGCATCGACAAGATCGCCGAAGCTTGGGATGGCTTAAAGCTTAAGCTGATCCCTGCCAATGAGATCCCCACGAGACCTAGGGCCCGTATTTGGCTGCCCGTGATGAAGATAGACTCTGAGAGTCTTCTTAAATGCCTCAAGTTACAAAACCCGAACATTCCCATGGACGACTGGGCTGTCATAAAAGCAGAAGAGCCCCAGAAAAACAGCCTGTCATATCTGCTGTTAATCAACGAGGAGTGCCTAGGGGCACTGGAAGCAGCAGATTTTAAGCTACGGTTTGGCATAAGGCTCGCCAAACTGAAGATCTTCCGATCGACTGTTCCTGAAGACGACACTGACGATGTCGTCGCTGCCAACAAGTTGTTGGAGGAACTGGCGATCGCCTCTAACAACCAACAATAAAATGCTGAAAGTCATCCAGTCGAATCTCCAGCACTCGAAATGTGCATCGGAGAATCTTCTGGTCTTCCTCAGAGAGGAAGACATTGACATCGGCATCATTCAAGAGCCCTGGGTCAGAAAGACAACCATACTGGGCCTCTCCGACAACAACTACAACCTATTTTACAAAAGGGACGTTGGTAAGCCAAGAACATGCATTCTAGCGAAGAAATACATTAACGCTTTCCTCTGTCCCAATTTTAGCTCGGGTGACTTAACAGTCGTTAAGCTGGAACTAACCCAAGGTCAAACAACGTACATTTCATCCGCTTACATGGCGCACGACAAACCATCACCGCCAGAAGAAGTGAAGCAACTCACAGCAGAGGTGCAAGCGAGACAAGGAAGTCTGCTCATAGGCTGTGATGCTAACGCTCGACATCATCTCTGGGGCAGCAAAGAAATAAATGAACGCGGTGAGTCTTTATTTGATTTTCTTTTAACTGCCGATTTATGTGTTTGTAATGTGGGTAACACCCCTACCTTTATTTTCCCAAGCACGGAAATTTATAATGGCTGGGAAGAAGTGTTAGACATTACACTCAAAACAAACAATGATATCGTTAGGGTTGAGAATTGGAGAGTCTCCAACTTAAAGTCATTTTCTGACCACGAGTGGATTCTCTTCAATCTTAGTATCAAGGTAGATACTCCAGTCCCTTATAGAAACCCAAAGAGAATTGACTGGAAGAAATTCGGTCAGGTCTTAAAATCTAAACTTCCCAATATCCCTCATCTGGAAATTGACTCAGGTGCAGAACTGGACACGATATCGCTCGCATTAGAAAGGGCGATGAGCACAGCCTTTAAGGCATCGTGTCCCATTAAACACAGCAAAAAAACCTTACCGCCGTGGTGGAATGAGGACCTAACCATCCTAAGAAGGATGACTAGGGACATTTTCAATATCTGCTACAGGCATAAGTTCTGGCAACCTTATAAAGACTGCCTAAAGTTCTACAAAAAGTCTATTAGATCAGCTAAGACACAAGCATGGTCTGAATACTGTCAATCTATCGATTCTCTAAAGGAATCTGCTAGACTCAGTAAGATCCTATCCAAAGAACGCTCTATTCCTTCTTTTATTAAGAGATCGAATGGAACCTGGACAGAATCTACCGATGAATCCTTAGAGCTTCTACTCAACACTCACTTTCCTGGTTGTGTAGACCATTGCGATATTTCACCCAATTCGCGGGGGAGTTTTCCGTCGCACCGGGAAGAAATTGAACGCATCATAACCACGGAAAAAATCTCCTGGGCCATTAATAGTTTTGCTCCGTACAAATCACCGGGGCAGGACGGCATTCTCCCCATCATGCTACAAAAACATGAAGGGATAGTGCTGCCCATACTTGTTAAAGTTTACAGAAGCAGTATCTTACTTAATTACATCCCTAAGTCTTGGAAGCCTGTCCGAGTAGTTTTCATACCGAAAGTCGGCAAAAGAGGTCACGAATCCGCGAAGGATTTCCGACCGATTAGCTTAACCTCCTTCATACTTAAAACTCTAGAGCGTATTCTAGACCTTCACATAAGAACAGGCCTTGAAAGGTCCCCCTTATGTCATTCACAACACGCCTACCTCAAGGGCAAGTCGACGGAGACCGCTCTTCATGAAGTAGTGCAGACAGTTGAAAGGTCACTCTCTCATCACCAATATACCTTAGCTACCTTCTTAGATATAGAGGGCGCTTTTAACAATGTCCTCACAGAATCGATCCAGGAATCTCTATTAGAACTTGGGGTAGAGGATTTCGTCACTTCATGGATCATTTCCATGCTCCAAGCAAGGATCATTCAAGCAAAACTTGGTAACACCCTTTTAACCAAATCAGTAAGCAGAGGTACACCTCAAGGTGGGGTGATCTCGCCACTCTTATGGATTATGGTACTCAACAAAATTCTGTCAAGTCTCGACAGGATAGGTATTAAAGTTGTTGCGTATGCGGATGACGTGGTTGTTCTAGTATCAGGAATGTTTCCGAACGTGATAAGCGAAATCATGGAAAGAGCACTGGGTAAGATTAGCGGTTGGGCTACAAGTTGTGGTCTAAGTGTTAACCCAAGCAAAACTGAACTGATGCTTTTCACCACCAAAACCAAAATACCAACCTTCTCACTTCCCCGCCTAAATAACCAATATCTCACTTTATCCACCAGTGCCAAATACCTAGGAGTCATCCTCGACCCTAAACTCAACTGGAAGTCTAATATCGAACACCGAGTGAAGAAGGCAAGTATAGCTTTCTACGCCTGTAGTAAAACTTTCGGCAAGAAGTGGGGTCTTCAACCAAAGATGGTTCGTTGGATGTACACAGCAGTAGTACGTCCTATCCTCACTTACGGGTCACTGGTATGGTGGCCCGCCCTAAACAAAGCTTATAACATCACTAAATTAAGTAGAGTCCAAAGAACAGCTGGAATTGGAATCACAGGGGCCCTTCGATCAAGTCCGACGGAGGCGCTCAATGTCATTCTCAATTTTCTGCCAGTGGACCTGCATATTAAATACATCACAGCGTGTAGTGCAGTTAGATTGAAGGAATCTAAATGTTGGTCCGAACGGCCTTACGGCCACTCCAGCATCCTACTTTCCCTTCCTGACGGCATAGGTCGTCTATCTACGGACTACATTGTACCCAAACTCGACTTCCATAAAAACTTCTCTGTTAGATTCCCCTCTAGATCAGAATGGGAGGAAAATGCTGTCGTAAACGAATTCGACATACCTATCTTCACAGACGGTTCCAAAATGAACTGTGGAGTGGGAGCGGGCATTTTCTCAACAGAACTAGACATCTCCAAATCTTTCCGCCTCCCCAACGCGGCCAGCGTCTTTCAAGCCGAAGTACTTGCAATCAAGGAGGCGTGTAGGCTGATCCTTAATATTACTACAACCAGAAAAAAAATAGGCATCTTCGTAGACAGTCAGGCCGCGATTAAGGCTGTCGGTTCTACTAAATCTACGTCAAAGCTTGTTGTGGATTGTAGGGAGATATTGACCAGGGCTTGCCATCGGTTTGAAATCACTCTCGTCTGGGTTCCCGGCCATAGGAACATAGGCGGGAATGAAAAAGCCGATGAACTTGCCAGACGTGGCTCTGCTCTATGCGTATCTCATGCGGAGGAAGTATTCCCTCCGCTGGGTTACGTTAAGAGAGAAATCCTCCTATACTGCACCTCAAGAGCGAAGACCAGATGGTTGAACCTGACGAGCTGTGTCATTTCAAAGAAGATCTGGCCAACCTACGATGATGCCAGAACAAACAACCTCTTAGCCAGAACGCGTGTAGATGTCGCCAGACTAACGGCAATTAGTACGGGTCATTGGCCTCTAGGAACCCACGCAGCCAAGCTTGGCATCCCCCATAACACCCACTGCCGTAGTTGCGCTGACACAAACAAGAGTGAAACCGTGTTTCATCTTCTTTGTGAGTGTCCGGCCCTAGCCAAAACCAGACGCAGTGCTCTAGGTCATCCCTTTTTTGATGACCTTTCGGCCATCCATAGTATCCATTTCAACAGGATAATCAAATTTCTTAACTCCTCAGGCTGGTTGTAAGTTTTCCTACCGTCCGTCTCCTCCATTATTTTTCAGGTTTTCAGCGAGTTGTGGTCTCAAAACGGCGCTCTATGCGTTATTTGTGTTTTTCCCTCGTTTCGGGAAATACAGCCACTTAAACCAACCAACCAACCATGATCTAGGCGAATGAGTAAACCCGAAAGTCAACCAGGGTTGCCAGAATTCGGTTCGCTTTAAGCTACTCAAAATCGTTGCGCAGACAGAAGTCCAAAAGTTCCCAATTCCTTAAGTATTTTTTTTGCTAATTTTCCCACCTACCCATGACACTAATTATGCGTGCCGCGAATTTTATTTGACTTCCATCTTCGGCAATTTGCTTTTGTGGCTTGTGTCAAATCAAAAGGTCTGCATAATAAATTGGTGTGCGTGCAAATTGAACGACTGTTCAATGTCACTTGAATGCAAGAGTGCAGCCAAGTTTTAAAATTGTGGGTTTGTTCAAAAACATTCCTTTTTTAGTTTTGTGAAGAAATAAAACAAACAAAATTTGTAAAACGATATGTAGCCCAAAATTGTGTTGTACGCGTATGTAAAAACTTTCTATCGTTTTTTAAGACAAAAGATAGCCCAAAATACGACACAGCGCCCGATCTGGCAACAAACAGTTCGATTGGAACTATATACCTTTCGATCAACACCCGCAATTCGACATCATAAATCAGACTATTTAAACAAAACAAAATCCTATCGACCTGCGATTCTGGATACACATATTTTTTATCCTTTTCGCACTGCACTAGTCATAGTCAAGTCGTTAATGTTCTTGCAAAGATATTTGAATAAATTTAGTATCTATATGGATTCATATGAAATACGATGATTTTGAAATTCCTTGCAATTTTCGAGAGCGAATTTTCAAACTCTTTTTAATTTTAGCATTATTTTATTGGCTGGCTCTAGGCCAATGCAAAAAAAAAACAAATTATATTAATTGAAACACAAAATGAAGAAGAAAGCAAGAAACGAAAAAAAATGAAAGTCCATTTCCAGTATCTGTAGAGGTATCGCCTTCGCCATATACTTTCCTTTCAATCCACTCAGAATCAATTTCGAACTTTAAGAATCGGAAAATTTTGTTTTTTTTTTTTTTGAAATTGTAATACCTCACCGGCTCGAATTCGATGGATCTTTTTATGGTTGCATGTAGTTTTTACTTAGCTATAATCAAAGCAAACTATAGGAGCAACATCTGGAATGTTTATTTATAACTTTATGCGGATTTATATGTACAATTGTTTGAGAGTAGGAGGCATGACTTCGATAATTTACATGCATAAACAAACAATCAGTTAGTTAGTTTTTTTTTTTGTAACAAAATTGAAAAATGTATTTCGGTTGGTAAGGTATCTGTAGGTGTACCTATATGTGTTTATAAAATAGGAAATAAAATGATTAAGAGATACGTGATTTTTAAAACAGTTGCTATGTAGAATTAGAATTCATCACGATCACGATTCACGACCTCATGGGGGTAGTTCTGGAAATAGCAGAGCAGTACTCGTAAATCAGTATGCTTGTTGGAAAGCAAAATAATTTGTTTAACTACACTCTACAGCTGAAATGTTTTGGAATTCTTTTTGGAAAAATTATACTAATTACGTAGCTCATTGCATGAACGCAAGTGAGAATATTGTATATACCTACATTATGTAGGTACAAGAAAATACTTAGATGTAGGAGTTTTATTTTTTTGATTATTTAAAGAAATTATATTTTCGTTGCTCTACAGGTTGAATTATTTTTTCATTTCATTTAATCTGCGATGTATAATCAACGGACTTCGAAAGAGTTACGGACATATCATTCACTCCCTTTAATCCGGGTTAAAAGTTAACCCAGATTTAAGCGAGTTAAACCCAAAAACTAAAAAACTAAACTAAAACTAAAAACTCAATTCCATAATTTTGACTTTGCTTCGCTCGGAGGGCGCAAGAAATAAAAAAAGTAGAACAATGAATTAAAATATATATAAAAATTGTGAAGCTATAATTTTTTGTTAGATTTGACAATTGGTTTAAATCTGCGTTTACATCCATTTTCAATCCAGCGGGCTTAATGCATGTTTTTGAGTGAATATTTTGGATACAGATTCAAAATCTCGGGTTCAAAAAAAATTTTACCATTTTAGGTCGGGCTTAATATGAACTTAAACCTGATTTACACCCAGAACGCGATACTAATAATCATTTTTAGTGTCCAGGCTACTTTTTTGGACCTCACAAGTCACAATGGCGAAATTTTTCATACAAAATTGCATATTGTGACTTATAAAATATTTATCGTTGAGGTTAAAAATAATTATTAGTAAGACCCAGAGGGAATAATATTGCCGTTTTAAATACAATAAAAAATTAAATAAATTATGCCCAGAGTAATAAAAAATATTAAATGAAAACGTTTTCGAAATATCTATGTAGTCATTTGTAAGAGTAGGCTGCGTCATTCTCTCTGTCTTTGAAAAAAAACGCGTGACAGAAGTGATAACTTAAACTAATATAAGTTGAGCTATTTATTGTCGAAATTTTTGCCATTCCGGAACAATTGCACACAAAATTCCATACAAAAAATCAATTTTCAATTTTACAAATTTCCTGACTTTTCCGGAGGGTTTTCCCAAAATTCGTAAAAACGCTCTCTGGGCAATTACGAACAACTAAAAAAAAAACTTGAGCCAAATCGACCCAGCCGTTCTCAATTGATGAATTACTATATTGATGAAACTATAATAAAGGGTGATTTTTTAAGAGGTTTAGAACTTTTTTTAAAAAAAAAATTCGAAAAAATGAATGAAATATTTATTTGAATCGATAGTTTGAACCTTGCAATTTAATGTTTTAAGATAATTTCATGCAAATGTTGACCGCGGCTGCGTCTCAGGTAGCCCATCCGCTGAGTCCAATTTTGGCATACTCTTTCACACATATCGGCCGGTATCTCACGAATGAATGCATGGATGTTGGCTTCCAGTGCGTCAATCGAAGCGGGCTTGTCCCTATACACATTAGCCTTGGCATACCCCCACAAAAAATAATCTAATGGTGTCAAATCGCACGATCTAGGCGGCCAATTAACCGGCCCGAAACGTGAAATTAACTGTTCACCAAACTCGCCTCGCAATTGCGCCATTGTTTCGCGTGCTGTGTGGCATGTGGCACCGTCTTGTTGAAACCACATATCATGCAAGTCAAGAACTTCCATTTCGGGCAAAAAAAAGTTTGTTATCATCGCCTAACTGCTGGGAACGGCGCCGAATCGACATTTCGCGGTCTTCTGTCACACTAGCTGATACGGCCGCAATATTTTCTTCACTACGCACAGTACTTAAACGTGTTGGTGGTTTAATGTCCAACAAAGTAAATTTGGTGCGAAATTTGGTCACAATCTTCCGAATAGACTGCTCAGAAGGTCGAGAATGCCGATCATAAAATGGAAGCAGCGCGCGATGAACATTTCGAACCGAGCACGAATTTTGATAGTAAAATTCAATAATTTGCAAGCGTTGTTCATTTGTAAGACGATCCATGGTTAAATTGCAAACCAAACTGAAGCTGTTTGACAGTGACACAAGGTACTAAACACACGTCAGCTGTCAAAACCAGTGTTGCCAAAACCAAACCAGCTAAAAAATCACCCTTTAGTATTGTGATCGGCAACTGTATTCATTTAAAAGGTTTTTATTGGGAAAAAACAACATTTGAAAAATTTTTGAAGTGACTTTTCCAACCAAAAAAACGGACAAAATATCAAAATATTGCGACAGGCTCTCGAAAAAAGTGCCAAATTGCAACTTTAGTCGCACAACGGTCACGCTGACTCCGCCAAATTTTGAAAATGAATTTCTCTCTTAAATTTCCTATTTGTTAAACTGTTATTCTCTTTCGTGGCGTCATTTCTTGGCATGATGAATGAAAGAAAAGTTTGTACACAACTTTTTCAATTGTTAATATTTTAAAAAAGTAAAAATGCATAAATAAGCACCCAGAAAATTTCTTAATTTGTTAAGATTGGTTGAGCGTGTGAACCGTAAGAGGTAAAAATACTACTATAGAAACCAGAGAAATAACATAGACAGACTGGCGCCGTTACGCGTTACGTAACGAATCGGTTTACCCTCCCATAAGAAGTTATCACTTCAACAAGAAAACAAAAGGTTTTTATTAAACAACAAAAAAAATAATTTTTAAATGTTTGAGTAAAAAACCTGGCTAATCGACAACATTTTTGTATGATTTTGTTCTAAAATATAAGGCTACGGAATTATAGACACATTTTGCTTGTAACTTATGTATTTTGTTCAAAATTTTAGCCCTAGAGTCCACAATACCGAATAACCCAATTGGACTCTGCTCCTTTCGTAGTTTTAAATGATTTTGAAGTCTCAAAGGTGAATTAGGAGGATTTTTAGGATACAATCCTCCATATTTACTTTTTCAGTTTTTAAATTTGACATAAAATCCTACATCAAATAAAGTGGGGACGTTCAAGTATCTAGTTTAGTAAGTCTGACAGCTCTCTGACAAGATGTATCTCGGTTTTGATGGGGGGAAATCGGTCGTGAGAGCAGCTGTTTCAGTTGACGTTTATGGAGGGGTAGACGGCGAATCTAGTCAAGAAATTCGTGACTGAGTACTAAGTTGACAGTTTTCATATGTGGCTAACGTAGAAAAAGTGACGTTCCCGACCAATCTAGTTTTTGCGTTCAGGTTACATCTCATCCAAACCAATCTAGGCGACTTAAGATAACTAGATTCTTGAATGCGGCCAGTTATTTCGTCAGGAAACGGGCTTAGTCTGTTTTGTATTTTAATATGTAGTTTTCTTGGGACGGACGCTTTAACAATGTCCAAGATGCTTGCACTTCTGTTTTTCAATTGTCTGGAAATATTTCTCCTACCGAATTTGCTTCTCAGGTAGGAGTACCCCAAAGAGTAATGTCCCGGCGGTGGTCAATATATGTAAGTAATGGTTTCGTGAATCATGACCATGTGAGCTTAGCCCACGATCGACAAATAAAACTAGACCCCCTCGATTTAATTCATCAGACCATTTGAATGTAGACGGCGATCGAAAATTATTTGATGTGAACTCGGTCGTGGAAAAAAATGTAAGCTCCCAGAATATAATTTTTGGAAAAAAACCTGCTACACCGACATCGAATCGAATGTAACGAGCCTTAGGTAGAAAAAGTCCTTCACTAAGTCAAATATTTTGTTATGCTCTCATTCACCGTGTCACCTTGTCTAAAAGTTTTTTTTTTTTTTTTACATCGACCGGTTCGATGCGCCGACCATTTTCCAGCAGCTATAGAGTTCGCCAACATCAATCTTTTTTAAATTGTTTGAAACTGCGAAAAAAAATAGCAATATCCAATAGCAATTTATAAAATTATGATCGTTAAGGACCAATGTTCTATGTATAATGAACTTGCCACGAACGATACAATATTTTTCTCGGGTTGGTAAAAGGTACATTGCTTTTAAGAAGATATTCAAGTGGCTTCTGAAGACTCGGGAAATGAGTAAGGCACATACTGAAGGCTTGTAAAGGCATTCAAAATATTCGAAGCGTGTGTCATCAGGGTGAACTTTAAAGAGCAATAATGGACAAAGTATACGTTTTGACCACAGTCGCCGAAAATTTGGTTAAACGATTACCTTGCACAAGCTCAAGCCAAGCTTTTAACACATCGTATTCATAATTCGCAAACCTGGGTCGACATTCTGTAAGGCGAAAATGTTCAAACGTTTTCGTGCGCACGAGTGATTTGGTTTTATAATGTGTCTAATCGTAATTCACTTCAGAAATTGCTCGAGATCAACCAACTTACCTATATAATCCGCAGTCATATTTACTTACTCTTTCCAAGAGCCTCTACTCATTGAGACCTAAAATGATTTACTTAATGTTTCTTTGTAAGAATTTTTTTGAGCCGTTAAAACAGATGCTCTCTGAAGAACAACATTGGATTCTCTTGCACTTTTACTGTCCTTGATATTCGACTGGGTCTTTTAAATGCGCGGTTTGTTTATGGGAGATGGCAACAGGTATCGTTCCGGCCACTTTGTTCATCAAGGGAAACTGAAACAAATCATTGATCTAGAAGTTATTCGCGATTGCGTGCACCAGTTTTGAAGTACAGTCCAAATGCACAAGGAAACTTAAATTTTTGCATTATTTCTTGCCGAATACAGGGTGGGCCAAAAGAAGTCATCTGATGTTGCTTGGCTCTCATTTTTTTTTCTGAAAGAAAACCTTCGATTCTGTTTTTTGATTATGTTTATTTAAACCTTTAGCATTTTATTGGTCAAGTCGAGAAGATAATAGCGGCCAAATGGGCGCCGTCACAATTGATTGTCATACGGACTCGTTTTAGGAAGGGGATGTATGACAACAATGGACGGTGAGCGCTATAGGGCCATGTTAAAGGAGTTTTTTTTCTTTTGGCCCACCTTGTAGCTGGGTGATGTATCATTTCGTTTCATGCCGGGAGTCGTATTTATCCTATTGAATTGAATTGTTAGAAATATTTTATGACACTCAAGAATTATTCACTAAATTGGTAAAAAAAAACTATGATTTAAAGATAGATTTTTAAAATGTAACCCAAACTGAAAGGGAGGGACATCGGGAATTATGGTAAAATTTTGCATGTTTATATTTTTACCGCAAATTTTATCGAATTTCGCTTTCCTACAAAACAAACAAGTGATGAACGGATTTATTTATTTATTTCGCATAGTTGATTGTTAGTTTAATTTACTGAAACTAATTACCACTCAGAAATGCTGGTCGCCGGAAATTGTATTTATTTCCGTTTTACATATCTCTAATTATGGGTAAAACATCCATGACACTTACGCTTTTATTACCATTGACTGCGGACCATAAACTAAGTATGAAATAGTTAGTTTATGCTGCGGACAAACGGATCTCCCTCTTCCGCCTCGTGCAAAAATGCCATAGAAACCAACTCCGCCTGATTTCCCGTTACTGGCCTACGAGCTATATTTTTATGAAGTGGTCACGATTTGGTGCGCCAGTATTGTTGCACAAAAATTCGTATTGACAAATGTCACGTAACTTCAAAAACTCCGCCACAAACAAACTCTTAAGAAATATGAGCTACTTCCGCTTTGGACAAAGTTGCTGGCAGCGTTCATAGAATTTTATCCGTTTAATTTGAAATTGGTCGTTCCGTGTGAACAATATTTCTGTTTAGGAATAAGTGGGTTCATTTGCTTAAATAATCATTACAAAATAACAATGTAGATTGGTCGAGGGAAAATAAAAACATTCTGAGCAAATTTTCTTTATAATTCAAGAAAAATTTACACACGAAATCGAAGTGAAAAATATTCAAAAGCAGAAAATGCGTAGCCGTGTTTATCGTTATATCTGTCTAGTATAAAGAACATCTTCTTTAGATAGTTTTATTAACCAAACAAATCAAATCATTTGCCTTTTAACAATAAATAACTACCTAATTGCATTTAGTAATGTTAGAATGTGGTATTCTCGAACTCTATCACATTTCCACACGGTTGTTCGCGGTTGGCAGCAATTTTTTTGTATTTTTTGTGTGTTTTTGCATCTCACACGGATTCCAATTGAAAACAAAATGGCGGAATTAAAAAAAAAAATGAGGTGGCCAGCGGCAAGAGGATTGTGAGTTGAAGGTCTCAGTATGATTCGTCTATGCTCCACGTAATACAAAACAGTTGCTGCCTTTTCACGTACGTAATTGGTATTTTGTTGGTCTTTCTGCACAAATGAAATTTAACTTAATTATATTAATAAACAAAACATCGAAAATTCACAATGCCTGGGTTTATACGTATACAATCGGCTTTACTCGGCCTTAGTAACAACCAAATTTAGACTCGACTTTAGGGCAATACCTAGTCGAAATTAATAAAGGGTTTTTCAATAAGAGCGCTACAAAAGTTTTTTTTTAAATAAATCGCACGACCGAGGCGGCCAAGCGACTGGACCATTTCGTGAGACAACACGTTCTCCAAACTTGGTTTCCAATAAATTGATTGTGACATTCGCTGTGTGGCTTGTGGCGCCGTCCTGTTGGAACAATCCAATTGGGGCCAAAAATATTTGGTTATCATTGAACGGTAGCGATTCCCATTCACAGTAACGTGCCGGTCTTGACGCCGCCGACCCATAAACCACACCAAACCGTAATTTTTTCGGGATGCAATGATGACTCATGGAGTACGTGTGGATTGCTGCCTGACCAATACCGCATATTTTGTTTATTGACGAAGCCATTCAGCCAGAAATGAGCCTCATCGCTGAAGATGATTTTTCGATGAAAATCCGAATCATTTTCAAGTTGTTGCTCAGCCCAATTCACGAACATACGACGCTTCTGGTGGTCAAGCGGCTTCAGTTCTTGTGTCAATTTAATCTTGTAAGGGTGTAGGCCAAGATCTTTTCGCAAAATTCGCCACAACGACGTCACAGAGATGTCCAACGCTTGAGAACGACGTGTGAGAGACACATTTGGGCTTTCTTCAACTGAAGCCTCAGCGGCAGCAATATTCTCGACACTACGGGCACTTCTTTGTCTCACTGGCACGGGAACATTTTGTACTGTGCCTGTGGATTCAAATTCCACTAGACGCTCAATTGTTGATCTGCTAGGACGATTTTTATGACGACCATAAATTGGACGTAGCCCTCTTAACGTTGAGGCCACTGACTCCGAATTTCAGTAGTAAATTTTAATAATTTCGACTCGTTGTTGGCTCGTATATCTTTCCATCATGAAATGGCAAACCTTACTGAAGAGAAATGTCAAAAGAGCGGCAAGAAATTCGGCGTCGTTTGCTGTCCCGGTCGCTCTACTTTTGTAGCGTCCCTGTTGAAAAACCCTTTATAAACTGTGTACCAATAATCAAGTTATCTTTGGCTTTAAGGTAATCGAGACTGTAACCCTCGATCCGAAGAAAGTCAAGTCTAACCCATTAATTAAATTAAATTAATTAGTCGTGTTTACTCTTTGGTTGTTCGGAAGGCCCAAAATATTTAGCAAAAGGTGTTCACTTCTCTGTTTCTCTGTGGAGACGCCTTGGTGAGTATACAAACTCGTACCACATTCTCTTCGAAACAAAAAAAAAAGTCTTTCAAATTCTATCGAATCGTTGTTGATATGATGCGACCTTTTCTAGCAAATGCGCCTTTTTCCCTTTGCTGTCGACTCAAATAAAGCGCCAGTAAGCGGAAAAAGACAAACCAACTAGAAAATTTTAAACATTACCTGCTTCACAATTGTTTTTTTCACATTTCCACAAAGCAATAAAACATGTTAGCTTTTCAACAGATGTCCATTCTAAATGCCGTCCATGCCCCCACTAAATCAAAATTTTATTTGTAAATATTTAAAAATGTTGGATAAGGTATATATGGAAAAATAATCACTATTATATAAGTGGCACACATTTTTCATTAAAATTGACGCGATCAAATAATTTTGAATATATACCTAATAAAAAAAAAATGCTTTACGCATGAATTAGAAATGGTTTCCCTTGAAAAGTGTATACAGCTGTTACTTGGAAGCACACAAACAAAAGATCTAAACTATGGGAAACAATAATAAAAACATAAACAATCAAATGAACTATCTACCTACATAGTTCTAGTTTTCGAAAGGTATTCAACTCTTTGTTCCATCCAAGTGTCTAAAAATAACGTGTCCCCAAGTGTGCGGCTATTTTTAGAGCCCAAAGATGATATTTTTAAAGATCTCCAATCAGTTTGGTTTATGCGTAAAATGTACAAAAAAATATGGGAAAACTTAAACAAATTTCAATTCCTACCCCACACAGTTAATTACTGCTCAAGCTCGGGCAGGCTCACGAAAACAAAATAATAAATTCTCCTCATCAGGCTGCCGCACGCTCATTGACAAAATACCCTATTAATTGTTTTGAAAGTGCAGAGTAATTTGAACCTATTAATTCCTCAATAAACGCATGAGATACAGTGCATCTGTAGACGGAATAAATTCGTTTTCTTCCTTTTGTGTTGAACTGAAGGATGTGCGCTCAGTAGTCGGCTCTATATGTCACCGCTGTAGAAAGTGGTTTTTGGATTTGATCCAAAAATGTACACAATTCGTGCACTCTGGGTGTTGATGTTCGTTTTGTCATACAACAACTGCATTAATGGACTTGGTCTATGGTAAAGGGCTCACCACTGCATAAATAAAATCTATTTTGTCTGCTATAATAGAAAATTCGAAAGTGAATAAAGTTGATGATAAATATGATGATTAGGCATGTAATGTGCATTTGAATTGAATGCCATAATTTGTGAATAGAACACGTGTCTGTGCAGACTGTTGAATAAATTCAGAAGCGATTTATTTTAAACTATAATCGGCTGTATAAAGATCAGACGGAAAAGTGCACAAGCCACAAGGTGCCACCTGCCAACATCCAAGTGGCGGGAATTATTTATAACGAAACTTTGCAGGGGAAGACTGCTTTTATGGTAGCTTGGTGTCTTCCTCTGCTGATTTGAAATTTGTTATGGAAATAGTAGTTATTAATAATAATATTAGGTACTGAAGTAAGCAAGTAATAGTATTCAGTGGCCACATTCTGAGATCGTCAGTTGTCAGTTAAAAAGTGAGTGTTTTTATTAAGGAGCATTTTTTACCCTTAATGGGACATTGCCACACATGCAACTTTTTGACGAACTTTTAGTGAAAAATCCCTTCTACTGTAGTCAATGATAAGAAAGGAATACGAATGGCATGTCAAATCATCAAACTTTAAGTGTTATGGGCCAACTGCATGCAACTAATAAGATGTAAAATGAAAGCAAGCGCCATTTCCGACGAACAACATTTCCAGCAACTTTGTTGACCTAAAACATGTCACTTGGAAACAGAAAATTTTACCAACCATTCATTGAAAATTTCAATGAAATGAACAAATTATTATCCGTTTATCACTTCCGGGAGTTTTTTTGAGCATTCTGAAGGCCGCTATAAAAATTTCAGTGTTACCCATAATTTGTGTCACTTAAACAAGATGGCCGATCTTCGTGTCATACATTTTCGTATTTAGGAGGTGCCCTTAAAAATACTTTAACTCGACAATTTGGTACCTATTTCGCATCCCATTCACCTTGCGTGATAGATTAACGTAGCCATGAAAATTTACCATTAAGTTCTGCTTACATGGGCTTTTTATGCAGATTCTTTATTAAATGCGGAAATTAATTAAAAAAATTCGACTGTTGAAAGAGATATGGACGAAAGAAATTTAACAAATTGTGCTCTTTACAGTACGATCTAGTGACTTTTTGTACATCTGTGTCTGCTAATTTTTCGCATTTACTGATTGTCAGGCTTTACAAATTTTTTGGAAAACCTTTCATTGTTTTTAATAATTTAATTCTTTTTTTAAACTTTTACCGACGTATTTTCTATTTTTTCCGAGTCTTATGGTGTGTAGGTGCAGGATCTGCAATTAAAAGGCCATGAAAACATGACAGCTGTGATCAAATTTACAAAAGGGAAAGCTGTCAAACCAGATGTAGTTTGACTTTTACATTTGACGTTTGTATTTAGTTAGCTTTTGCAAACTACCAAATTATACTTTATTCATGCCCCTCACTTAAATATTTAGCAGTTAAATAAATAAATAAGCAGCGTCCCAAATGCGACGGATAAAGTTTGTTTGCTTTCTGCTTTTATGTCCATTAAATCCGTTGACAATTGGCACAGCGTGAAAGGAAGCAATTCCATTGGTGCAAATGTTAGGCGCATTCAAAAATCCAGTTACCTATCTAAAGTCGACTAGATTGGTCTGGACTAGATGTAACCTGAACGCAAAAACTATATTGGAAACGTCACTTTTCCTACGTCAGCCACATATGCGAACTGTCAACTCAGTACTTAGTCACGATATTCTTGTCGGCTACCCATCAATAAACATCAATTGAAACCGCTTTTCATATGACCGATCGAAGCCAATCAAAACCGAGATACATGAAGTCAGACAGCTGTCAGTCTTACAAAACTAGATACTTGAACGTACCCAATAAGAGTAAACTGTCATCGCCTGTTTTATGTGGTATTCGATTGGGCTTCTTCAGATTTGCTCTCAGATTTCAGATTTCGTGTGGATAATCGAACACAAAAACGTCACTTGCTCTTTTTTTTGTTGATATTTGTGCGACTGCAATATGTGTAGCCTTCGACACTTTTCTAAGCGTTTTCTATTCACTGGTTAAATTTTATATGAAAACATTCAAAACGCTCGCCAGATTGATTTCTAAACATTTGTACATAAATAATTAACAAAAATAGATCCACCCGATGCAATGCGTTTCCTTGCAGTTGAAAAATTTCACTAAAATGTAAACAAACTCCACTAGTTGTCAAACTCAAACGCACGTGTATTGGTAAATCTGAAGCAAATCTGAGAAAATATCCAGATTCGCAAAAGTGCTCTGAAATCTGAAAAAGATTGCTTTTTTTTGTACCAAACGAACATAAAAATTGCTCTGAGAGCAGAAAAAGTGCTCTGAGAGCGCCCAATCGAATACCACATTAGAATGCGACGGGTTCTGTGGGACTGTTCGTTCCGTCGACGCGACGGAAGCAACGGACTCTATGTGCTGAATAAGAAAATGTGCACAAGTTAAATAGCAGACGTCAGTAAGCAGAAGCGCTGATGCCTGATGGGCAAGTGGTTGCTAACTTTTATTAATGCATCGATGGTGGTTAATTCGGTCCAAATAGCCCAAAGTGTTGCGATTTAATTTCGCCTTCTTATTTTGTTGGCTGATTTTCAAACGAAGTAGTTCCTTTATATATTTGGCAAAACTGAAAGTGTCTGCATGTCAATAAGCCAGTCGGGTATGCCTGCGGGTCACAGAATGCGATCAGTCACTTTGTTTTTATTTGCACTTATATGTTTACCCAGCTGTGATGAAGTATTGAACTATATTTCGCCAAAACAAACAGGCTTGTTGGTTTTAAATATAATTTTAGTCCAAAATTGGATCATCACAATTTCCAGTTGCAATATTGCTAAAGTTCGATTACTCTTCTAAAATGGCTGACAAATGGAATAACCTATATGAACTTTGGAAAGTCCCTCAGGATCAATACAATTAAGTATAATATTCTGAATTTCATCCGAATTCTTAAAGCATTTATAATATTTTTAAATGGTATAACAATCCTTAGCCGCCTTAGTTACTGTCGGCAATGTGAATGTCCCGGAAATTCCTTGCCACACTCGTAGTTCATATAAAGTTAGTGGGCAAAATGTTTTCCGTTTGCAATGCCGTAAGTGTTGTAGATTATTTTAATAGCTTTGGCATAAAATTTAATTTCAACCGATTCCGCCAAGTGTGCACACATAAACAGTTCTGAGTACATCAGCAACCTAGAGAAGGCGTACAGTTCTTCTATATATCACACAAGATCGCAATACGAGCTCAATATTCAGGAAGTGTGCGCAAAGCGTTCTAGCTGAAATACGAGAAAAAGACCACAAACTAAGAATAAACATTTCCATCTTTTCATTTTATTGTTTATAGGAATTCATGCCCAGCTACTGCAGAAGTCTCTCTCGAATGTAGTAATAATAATTATTATTATGATTCACATGTGCCGTTGCAATGGAACACTCGCACTCATATAGGTCTAGTGGTGCGCGCAACCAAAGTACACCAACACGGTTTGTTTATATCCAAAAAGGCACTCGAAAGCGCGTGATCATCAAATATCTGAAAATAGACCGTATCCCAACAGGGAGAGGATATTGGAAAAAGTGTAGGAAGTGTTAGAAATTTCAATCCGACAATGTATCTATGCTGGATTGGACTGCGACTGCGAGTTTAAATACAATAATGTGTATAAGTGCACAAAGCAGATATAGGTGGCTTCGCTTTTAAGAAATTTCGAATGGAACTAAATCCACTGGTGAATGCTTTACGACGTATGTAGTTGAAATAGGGATAATTTTTCCTAGTTGCTGCTCTATTTGCAGTCCGTTTATGTAGCAACCAGTTGGAGAACTAGTGTTTTTGTAATCATTTGTGTGAATGTAGCACGTTTTGGGGTTCAATGGATCTTAAAATAAACACATTGCGCCCATGGAGAAAAAGAATGGAATGCTTTCGAGAAATGTACACACAACCAGAAGCGTCGTAATTCCAATTACATCAGCTCCCCAATTTAGTTTTATGTGTCCATTTGATGTCTATTTACAATAATTCGACAGCCATCCGAATCTGTTGGGAAATCTGTGTTGGTAAAAGTCCATACAGCAGTCATTTACATTATAATCTAATTAGAGTGTTGTATCCATCGTTTAGTTACTGATGGGGAGACAGGGAGTACGGTCCAGTTGAGATGATAGGTCAAATGATTTGAAACTCGACTGTCTGATGAATTATTTCCGGAAGAGAAGTTTTTCAACACTGGAAGCGCATTTTAATGCAAAGGAGTGTAATATACTCCGATACTCTTTTTAAAATGTAAAAGAAACTGTGCTCCGAAATACCGTGAGCTTTGCGAAGGTTGCATGTGGATTTGCTTACGCATCACACTCACCGCAATCCGTATGGATTTCCCAGAAGGATATAGGGCTTAACATGGAGAACCATCCAGGTTTTATTATTTAATCGCAATCAGACAAATCTTTGCGCAGTACTCATAACTAATTTAAGTCTGGACTTTACGGAAGCTCACAATTGCGAAATTTGTGTGGAAAATATATCCACTGTGAACTACTAAAATTTTGAGTTGAAACTAAAAAAAGTCGTAGGGCCGATTGATTTTTAAAGTTTAAGAGCTCATAGAGGGAAAAACTTGATCGTTGCATATTTCAGTAGTTTGCGCTTACGAAGTCGCGGGTAAAGCTGGAAGAATTCCTCTCATCCCACATCCATAGATATTGATGGACCCCTTGAATAACCTTGATGACGTGAGTAAGTATGAAGAATATTAGCCTTACTAATAATCACTTTCAACCTTCATTTTCAATATTCCGTAGGTCACAATAGATAATTTTGCATGGAAAATTTCATTGTTGTGAGTTCGAAAAATTTAGCCTGGACACTGAAAATACTAAAAATACACTAAAAATCACGGAATAGATGTAAAGCCAGAACTAAAATTTGTTGTCAAATAATCCTTCTGTGCTGGTGAACTGAATAGGTTGACGTTTTGGACGACAGCCAACAAGTAGCGACATCTAACATTAAAGATTAAAACCAGAGACAATACTGAGACCACCAACTTTGGCCGAATTCCCGTTACTATTTACAAGCTATATTTCTATGGGGTGGCAAATGCTAAGTGCGCTTGTATTGTTACATAGAAATTCGTATTGATAAATGTCACGTACTTCAGAAATTCCGGTTCACAAATGCACTCGCACCTTGCATATGCCACTTCCGCTTTGGGCAAAGTGGCTTGCAGCGTTCATAGAATTTTATCCGTTAAATTTGAAATGGTTCGTTACGTGTGAATAATATTTTTTTTAGGAAAAAGTGTACATTTGCTTAAAATATTTGCGAAAAATTAAGAATGTAGGTTGGTTGAGGGAAAATAAAAACATTTTGAGCAAATTTTCCTTATTATTTAAGAAAAATTTACACACGAAACGGAAGTTAGTTATATCCAAAATCGGGAAATACACAACCATATTTGTCCCAATATATTTCTAGTATGTAAAACATCTCCTTTAGATAGCTCTATTAACCATACAAATAAAATTATTCGCCTTTAAAAAATTTTTAATAACTAACCAATGGCATTCCGTTATTCTAAAATGTGGTATTCCCGAACTCTTTCACATTTCCACACGGCTGCCGAGGTTGGCAGCATTTATTTTTATATTTTTTGTATGTTTTGCATGTCACACGGATTCCTAATTGACATAACACCGATAGGAATACAATATGGCGAATTTGAAAAAAAAACTGAGGGGGCCAGCGGCAAGAGGATTGTGAGTTGGGGGACTCAGTATGGTTTGTCTATGATTAAAACTACCTTGAAGTTATCGAATTAGTAACGATTGACGAAAAACTGCATTTACTCTTGTTGCTGGGCATTACTAATAATCTGTTTTAACCTTCACTTTCAATATTTTGTAGGTCACAATAGATAATTTTGTATAGAAATTTTCATCATTGTGAATTTGCAAAATTTAGCAGGGGCACTATGAATGATTATAAGTTTCGCGGGCTGGTT
Organism: Cheilosia impressa; assembly: GCA_948293265.1. Taxonomy (NCBI): domain Eukaryota; kingdom Metazoa; phylum Arthropoda; class Insecta; order Diptera; family Syrphidae; genus Cheilosia; species Cheilosia impressa. The sequence goes on along the minus strand of OX411881.1, from coordinate 49,180,494 downwards.
GGTTGGTTGGTTTAAGTGGCTGTATTTCCCGAAACGAGGGAAAAACACAAATAACGCATAGAGCGCCGTTTTGAGACCACAACTCGCTGAAAACCTGAAAAATAATGGAGGAGACGGACGGTAGGAAAACTTACAACCAGCCTGAGGAGTTAAGAAATTTGATTATCCTGTTGAAATGGATACTATGGATGGCCGAAAGGTCATCAAAAAAGGGATGACCTAGAGCACTGCGTCTGGTTTTGGCTAGGGCCGGACACTCACAAAGAAGATGAAACACGGTTTCACTCTTGTTTGTGTCAGCGCAACTACGGCAGTGGGTGTTATGGGGGATGCCAAGCTTGGCTGCGTGGGTTCCTAGAGGCCAATGACCCGTACTAATTGCCGTTAGTCTGGCGACATCTACACGCGTTCTGGCTAAGAGGTTGTTTGTTCTGGCATCATCGTAGGTTGGCCAGATCTTCTTTGAAATGACACAGCTCGTCAGGTTCAACCATCTGGTCTTCGCTCTTGAGGTGCAGTATAGGAGGATTTCTCTCTTAACGTAACCCAGCGGAGGGAATACTTCCTCCGCATGAGATACGCATAGAGCAGAGCCACGTCTGGCAAGTTCATCGGCTTTTTCATTCCCGCCTATGTTCCTATGGCCGGGAACCCAGACGAGAGTGATTTCAAACCGATGGCAAGCCCTGGTCAATATCTCCCTACAATCCACAACAAGCTTTGACGTAGATTTAGTAGAACCGACAGCCTTAATCGCGGCCTGACTGTCTACGAAGATGCCTATTTTTTTTCTGGTTGTAGTAATATTAAGGATCAGCCTACACGCCTCCTTGATTGCAAGTACTTCGGCTTGAAAGACGCTGGCCGCGTTGGGGAGGCGGAAAGATTTGGAGATGTCTAGTTCTGTTGAGAAAATGCCCGCTCCCACTCCACAGTTCATTTTGGAACCGTCTGTGAAGATAGGTATGTCGAATTCGTTTACGACAGCATTTTCCTCCCATTCTGATCTAGAGGGGAATCTAACAGAGAAGTTTTTATGGAAGTCGAGTTTGGGTACAATGTAGTCCGTAGATAGACGACCTATGCCGTCAGGAAGGGAAAGTAGGATGCTGGAGTGGCCGTAAGGCCGTTCGGACCAACATTTAGATTCCTTCAATCTAACTGCACTACACGCTGTGATGTATTTAATATGCAGGTCCACTGGCAGAAAATTGAGAATGACATTGAGCGCCTCCGTCGGACTTGATCGAAGGGCCCCTGTGATTCCAATTCCAGCTGTTCTTTGGACTCTACTTAATTTAGTGATGTTATAAGCTTTGTTTAGGGCGGGCCACCATACCAGTGACCCGTAAGTGAGGATAGGACGTACTACTGCTGTGTACATCCAACGAACCATCTTTGGTTGAAGACCCCACTTCTTGCCGAAAGTTTTACTACAGGCGTAGAAAGCTATACTTGCCTTCTTCACTCGGTGTTCGATATTAGACTTCCAGTTGAGTTTAGGGTCGAGGATGACTCCTAGGTATTTGGCACTGGTGGATAAAGTGAGATATTGGTTATTTAGGCGGGGAAGTGAGAAGGTTGGTATTTTGGTTTTGGTGGTGAAAAGCATCAGTTCAGTTTTGCTTGGGTTAACACTTAGACCACAACTTGTAGCCCAACCGCTAATCTTACCCAGTGCTCTTTCCATGATTTCGCTTATCACGTTCGGAAACATTCCTGATACTAGAACAACCACGTCATCCGCATACGCAACAACTTTAATACCTATCCTGTCGAGACTTGACAGAATTTTGTTGAGTACCATAATCCATAAGAGTGGCGAGATCACCCCACCTTGAGGTGTACCTCTGCTTACTGATTTGGTTAAAAGGGTGTTACCAAGTTTTGCTTGAATGATCCTTGCTTGGAGCATGGAAATGATCCATGAAGTGACGAAATCCTCTACCCCAAGTTCTAATAGAGATTCCTGGATCGATTCTGTGAGGACATTGTTAAAAGCGCCCTCTATATCTAAGAAGGTAGCTAAGGTATATTGGTGATGAGAGAGTGACCTTTCAACTGTCTGCACTACTTCATGAAGAGCGGTCTCCGTCGACTTGCCCTTGAGGTAGGCGTGTTGTGAATGACATAAGGGGGACCTTTCAAGGCCTGTTCTTATGTGAAGGTCTAGAATACGCTCTAGAGTTTTAAGTATGAAGGAGGTTAAGCTAATCGGTCGGAAATCCTTCGCGGATTCGTGACCTCTTTTGCCGACTTTCGGTATGAAAACTACTCGGACAGGCTTCCAAGACTTAGGGATGTAATTAAGTAAGATACTGCTTCTGTAAACTTTAACAAGTATGGGCAGCACTATCCCTTCATGTTTTTGTAGCATGATGGGGAGAATGCCGTCCTGCCCCGGTGATTTGTACGGAGCAAAACTATTAATGGCCCAGGAGATTTTTTCCGTGGTTATGATGCGTTCAATTTCTTCCCGGTGCGACGGAAAACTCCCCCGCGAATTGGGTGAAATATCGCAATGGTCTACACAACCAGGAAAGTGAGTGTTGAGTAGAAGCTCTAAGGATTCATCGGTAGATTCTGTCCAGGTTCCATTCGATCTCTTAATAAAAGAAGGAATAGAGCGTTCTTTGGATAGGATCTTACTGAGTCTAGCAGATTCCTTTAGAGAATCGATAGATTGACAGTATTCAGACCATGCTTGTGTCTTAGCTGATCTAATAGACTTTTTGTAGAACTTTAGGCAGTCTTTATAAGGTTGCCAGAACTTATGCCTGTAGCAGATATTGAAAATGTCCCTAGTCATCCTTCTTAGGATGGTTAGGTCCTCATTCCACCACGGCGGTAAGGTTTTTTTGCTGTGTTTAATGGGACACGATGCCTTAAAGGCTGTGCTCATCGCCCTTTCTAATGCGAGCGATATCGTGTCCAGTTCTGCACCTGAGTCAATTTCCAGATGAGGGATATTGGGAAGTTTAGATTTTAAGACCTGACCGAATTTCTTCCAGTCAATTCTCTTTGGGTTTCTATAAGGGACTGGAGTATCTACCTTGATACTAAGATTGAAGAGAATCCACTCGTGGTCAGAAAATGACTTTAAGTTGGAGACTCTCCAGTTCTCAACCCTAACGATATCATTGTTTGTTTTGAGTGTAATGTCTAACACTTCTTCCCAGCCATTATAAATTTCCGTGCTTGGGAAAATAAAGGTAGGGGTGTTACCCACATTACAAACACATAAATCGGCAGTTAAAAGAAAATCAAATAAAGACTCACCGCGTTCATTTATTTCTTTGCTGCCCCAGAGATGATGTCGAGCGTTAGCATCACAGCCTATGAGCAGACTTCCTTGTCTCGCTTGCACCTCTGCTGTGAGTTGCTTCACTTCTTCTGGCGGTGATGGTTTGTCGTGCGCCATGTAAGCGGATGAAATGTACGTTGTTTGACCTTGGGTTAGTTCCAGCTTAACGACTGTTAAGTCACCCGAGCTAAAATTGGGACAGAGGAAAGCGTTAATGTATTTCTTCGCTAGAATGCATGTTCTTGGCTTACCAACGTCCCTTTTGTAAAATAGGTTGTAGTTGTTGTCGGAGAGGCCCAGTATGGTTGTCTTTCTGACCCAGGGCTCTTGAATGATGCCGATGTCAATGTCTTCCTCTCTGAGGAAGACCAGAAGATTCTCCGATGCACATTTCGAGTGCTGGAGATTCGACTGGATGACTTTCAGCATTTTATTGTTGGTTGTTAGAGGCGATCGCCAGTTCCTCCAACAACTTGTTGGCAGCGACGACATCGTCAGTGTCGTCTTCAGGAACAGTCGATCGGAAGATCTTCAGTTTGGCGAGCCTTATGCCAAACCGTAGCTTAAAATCTGCTGCTTCCAGTGCCCCTAGGCACTCCTCGTTGATTAACAGCAGATATGACAGGCTGTTTTTCTGGGGCTCTTCTGCTTTTATGACAGCCCAGTCGTCCATGGGAATGTTCGGGTTTTGTAACTTGAGGCATTTAAGAAGACTCTCAGAGTCTATCTTCATCACGGGCAGCCAAATACGGGCCCTAGGTCTCATGGGGATCTCATTGGCAGGGATCAGCTTAAGCTTTAAGCCATCCCAAGCTTCGGCGATCTTGTCGATGCATGTGCCAAGAAAATCCTTAGAGTACTGGTCCACGCATTTGACTACCCGATAACCTCGCACAATATCCGCACAGTCGAAACTGGGAAGACGGCTGTCAGCTCCGGATAGCACGTGTTCCACAACCATCTCGGATAGTTTGGCTTCGATGCTACACCAACGTTCCATCACCGTTTTACCATTCTTAGACTTCTCGTCTATAATGGCAACCTGGAGATGGTCCCTCACCACCTCGGTGAAGGTTCTGACCGCACGGGAAGTGGAAGGGCCTTGTGAGTTCGCGAGTCTCGGGGCCAGCTTCGATTTTTTAGAGGCGTGAGAGGTCTCATCCTGGGACCTGTTTCTTTTCCCGCTCTCTTTCTTATGTTGAGGTTGTTTTGGTCTGTTTTGGTAGCTGACGTACTCGTCGACCACCTTCTGGTATTTGACTTTGTCCTCCTTGTCCCTCTCTTGGGTCACACCAGTCTCCTCATTCTTTGCAATCTTTGCAAGGATGAAGACAGCCCTGTTGTACCTTGACTTCAAGAGAGAACCTGAGGACTTTTTTGATTTAGGAGCACTGTGGCTGGTGCTCCCACTTGTAGTTTGATGAATAGGTTGACTGCCTGAAGGAGTACTATGGCTGGTGCTCCTTAGGCTTGAGGGGTCAACTACTGTCTCCTGGCTGGAGGCTAGTAGATCCTCCTCGGAAGAGGTCCCTAAAACGGACTCTTCTTTTGTTGTTTTATTTTTTTTTTGTTCTGTTTTGTTTTGATTTTTGTTCATTTTTTTTAAATAAAGGTCCCACGAGTAGGTCCGGAAAGGGAAGTCCGTCCCGGCAGAGCCGACTTACCGAGATAAGGCACTTATTACAACCGACCTTGCCTGAGCGTCGGAGGGAGCTCGTACGCGACTGGTTTTACCCCCAGCCTTTCATCCTTGGGTACGGTTTGCTATCTGCTCACACCACCACTGGAATTAGGTTGGATTTAAAGGTTTACTCCTACCTCAAACTAATGGATCACGACAAACGATTGAGACGTTAGCGTAAATCCTTGGCTGACACTAACCATTTGACCGGTTAGCCATTTTCAGGCGGGCGCCCACGGGAAGGACTAAGAATGAGGATTTGTGCCCAAGCCTTAGTCGCGGGCTGACTAAGGTAAATATGTCATTTAAAATAAGAGTTCGTTTAGGTATCTTCAATCTACATCTTACCAAAATGAACCTTACGCGCGGCTGGTTATTGTTTCTCAAATGAAATTGAAAGTCACTATGGGCCTTACCAATAAACATTTTTAGTTTCGACTCTAAATTTTAGTAGTTCACAGTGGCTATATTTTCCATACAAATTTCGCAATTGTGAGCTTTCCTTAACTTAAAGTCGACACTAATATATGTTGCTAGTATGGCGCTATATCAATTAATTAAAGGTTACAATCAGTAACAGGGACTGCACAAGAAAGAAGTACTTTACTATTTTGTTTGTACTGATCTTGCATGGGTCCAAAGGTGGACCTCTTCCAAAATGTTAGATAATTGCTTAGATGGGTTAGATAAAATTCATTCGCCTTAGCACTTACTTTTTACTAGAAATATTTAAATTTGTACAATCTCCGGCCAAAAACCCCAGTAGCTAGCAATTTATTCGTTTTAATATTGTGAACTAATTCCACTTTCCGAAAATTATTTAAAATAATAGTAATAAATTCAGACAAAGTTTTTGTGTTGCTCAGTCTAAACGGCCTTACCAATTAACATTTTTAGCTCCGACTTTAAATTTTAGTAGTTAAAAATGCCAATATTTCCACACAAATTTTGCAATTGTGAGCTTCCATAAATTTAAAGTCGTGACTAAATCTTGTTATTTGTGCGGCGCATAAAAAATACAGGACTAGAAACGTTAGAGAAACGATGCCTTTTAAACTGTCAATAATATTGTAATAGAAGTTATCGATATTCACTACCTATACTATTGGAAGGCATAGCTTTTACAACTCCTACAAAAGAATGAATAAGTGTACTAACTTCCGTTTGTTGAACAAAAAACCATTCAGTAAAATTTAAAGTAATTGGTGCAATAGATTCGTTGACCCTAGGCCCTTTGACAGCCTTAAGTTTTTTGAGTTTTCATTTTTGGAACGAATAGAAGGGACCTACAATTTTATGCCAAGGACAAGCTGCTAATTGAGAAGCTTCAGTTATACCCCGAATGCTTGTCAGAAGTTCGCGACAGGTGGCGCCGTGGAGAAAACCTTAAGATGTTATATTTTATCTTTTTTGGGGGATTGAACCTAATACCTCTCGCTCAGTTACAACTGGGGCATTGCGCCCACGCACACAGGTCAATGCAAAACCAACTTGGATTTCACCAGATGAATTATGTTATGCGAAATGTGGAGTAAATTGATCATTTCTTCAAATTACACACAAACGTCATTTTTAACCAAATGACAGATCGTAAATGAACGTCACTTTCGTATCAAAATATCAGATTTTGGCTGTTAATAAATAAATTTTGTTCATGAAATGAAGAACTTTGACATAGGATCTAAAAACCCCCAAAATAAATATAGCTTTTAAATCGAGCTATCAAACAAACAGTCGTAGCCGTAGCAGAAAATTGCAGGGTAGCGTACTTGTAGTTTGACGTGAGGTATATGTTTATTAATTTACTGAAATAAATCACATTCATTTTCTGTCGCTCGCTCGTCCAATCGCAAAGGAGACATCACTTCAAACTTCCAAGGACCATCCCATGGCAGAATTCTGTTTCTGCTAGCGTCCCTCGATTGGCTAGGAAAAACTGAATCAGATGTATAAAAAATGGCTGCCGAAAAAAAAAAAAATGTTCCCTTCGAGGACTTAATATTAATTAAAAAAAATATCATAGCTCCTACAGATGTCGCTTTTCAGCCGCTTAATTCTGTTGCAACAATCAATTTATTCCGCAAATGTAGTAGATTATTATGTTTTTTTTGTTTGACACTAGAGCGCAGTGAACGCCAAATAAATGTCACTTGAGGGACAGTATTTGAGTATGCTGATGGCCTTGAACTCTTTGCCGTTCATAAGACAAGTCAGAGTGAAAAAAAAACCTTTAAGTGTAAAACTGAAGAACATGCTCCCAGGTTGTGATGTAGTAGATTACAGACGAAAATCTAAATGGCCATTGCAACTAGCAAGGAATTAGGCCCAAAAAGATTATTTTATTCGAAAATGAAAAGTCTTTAATAAAATATACTTTTAAAATCGTATTATTATTAATTTAACAATAAAAAATGGAACTTCAATGAAGGATACTCTCTCCTGCTCGATTTCTCTTTTTTTTTCAACTGATTTCTCTATTACTGAGGCTGAGTTGAATAGCTTTTTACTTTTCTTCTTTGTTCAGGGTTACCGTGGTGTTACAAAAGAAATAAAGTCGTAGATGGAGAAAACGATGCTGCGAAACAGAACCTGATACCAAATTAGATACCAGACATCATCAGAAATTTTGGAAGAACAGAATATACTATGAAAAGGATATTTTTAATTATTTACTGTCCCTAATCCCTTGTTTAACAAGCTTTAAAAATACGTATGTCTAAACAGTCCAACAAAGGGAAACACAATACGGAACAATCACACAGATGAAGTCGAAAAATTATTAAATAACCAGTGCGCATCCACCATTCTTATAAAACCGAAACAGATTTTAGAAGACACAATGTCCCAGAGGTTAATGTATTATGGGAAAACCGATTGGGAAGAATGTGGCAACTGGTCACTATTGACGCGGCTAGCTCCAGCTATTAAGTTCAAAACCTAGAAAATACACAAATTACAACTTAAGTTGTTTATTCTCAGTCGCACTCCATTCGCTACCGACTAAGAGTAAACCTGAACTGACAGGCGAAGCTTCTCTCTAGGTACAATATTTTCAATTCAGTTAACGTCTCCAAAATAAATCTGACCCAAACGAATGGTAATGAGAAGTTAGGGTTTAGGAAGTTCTAAAACTCTAGGGAATTTCCGAAACTAGTTAGGGAACAACTCAGGACATCGATAGGAGTCCTGTCAATGCGCTGCCTTCTAAGAAAACATGCAAAAAGATTAAGACTGGCTGACACAGATACCTGCAGATCCTGCAGCGACTTGATGATGATATCACAGACATACTCCGCTACATAAATAATCATTTTTAGAGTCCAGGCTAAATTTTTCGAACTCACAATGGCGAAAATTTGCATAGAAAATTATCCATTGTGACCTTCAAAATATTAATGTGAAGATTAAAAATGATTACTAGTAAGGCCCCCTGTGTGAATTTGAAGCGATATCTCGCAACCGAAGGAAGTTTCTGTGCAGGTATTTCTTTCAATCTCTAGAGGAGATCGTGTGTTCTATCTATAAAGAATAAGAGCTACTCGGTCTCTGGATGGAGATTGAGTGTTTTTCAAGGAAATATTATGTTAAGGTTTGTTTTTCCATTGTAGTTTTCGCCATTTTTACCTAACCTAACCGAAACCTTTCATAACCCTTTTTTACTTAGCCTAACCTACGAGGGCTTAGGACTAGGGTCCCTCTAGGACGTCTTTAAATTTTATTTTATATCAAAGACTGTAACTTTATTTAAATTTAACAAAAATGCGGGCTTCTTGCGACTTTGAATACACAAAAACCGTCTTCCTCAAGTCGTATTTGGAAGCTTGACACTGGTGTCAAAGTGATTTACATATCAAGCTATTTTTTTGTGGAAGAAAGGTTTAAACAAAATAAAGTCCCTAACTTACTTCCAGTTAGTATTTTCAATTGTTTAAATCAAATTGAATTGTTTTTTATGAAAGTATACATACTGCTTTCGTCTAACATTATTTTAAAGAGCTGTTAATGTTTTTTTTAACAAGTACGGTCCTAAATAGTTATCCGATAAAAAAAAGAACCTATTATGGGTGTGGCCAAACTGAAGATAATTGCATTCCAAATTCTACAGTTCATGCGGCGTCACGAGTTCAAAAATATCTTCGTGCTTAGCGTATTTTTATATTTCCAAAACATTTACAGTCATGAACGGTTTGTTGCAGCAGCGTCTTTCGACTTCAGGGAAGCTACGTGATGAAAGGCGTGTAATTTACGCAATAAATCATAAACAACGTGTTAACGCAAATTTATTGCGTATTCGCCCCACATTCTCCCCAAGTCAATTAAGTGTTTATTAATTCGTCAAAAATATATTCAAAAACTGTCTGATCCTTTGAATATGCGAGTTGAGGTTTGTTCCAATTTTTTCCGAATTTTCATGTGTTATAAAAAAAAATGTTATAGCTTTTACAAAAAAAAAAAGAACTAAAATCAAAAAGATTGATGAAAAATGTTAAAAATCATAAAAAAAATATATCAACGTGACTCACCTTATTATTAGTTTTTTTTTAAGGAAACCCACCTATTTTTAGTCTGGTGACCGCAATTATTAAAAAAAGAATTTTGAAATCCACAACCGAAATAAAGCATTTTTTTTACAAATTCGAACTATTATTTATTTGATTATTTTTTCAAAAAACAAAAAAAGTCACTTGTTTGATGTAAATAAATTGTATTTTAAAAAGTTCAGGGATATAATATATGTATTTATTTTTTTAAAATTATTTTCCTATGAATTTTTAAGACTTTTACTTAGCGAAAGGAATCGCTTCGGTGTGATCACTTAAACGCGCCGCGACGCACTGCACCCACACTCCATGATTTCGATTTTTTCGTCGTATTCTTAGGATCGAAAGTCGTCATTTTGGCATCCACCCATCGCCATCATAATGTGAACGCTGAAGACGCTCAAAAACTCGTCTGTGTATAAACCAAATGTGAATGAGACGAAAATAGAATTTTCAAATTTATTTATTCAGTTTCAATTTGAAAGATTCGCTGTGAGAGAACGTATGGCTTTCTCTCTTTCTGGTCATAAGGATATGTAATTTTTTTTTTTTTGTTTTTTGTTTAACAAAAATCTGCTTTTCCTCAAGATGTTGTTTTTTGTGCTTTCTTAATGATAAACGAACCAAAAAAAATAAAGAAAAACGTTTTTTATTTGTGTGGTTGTTGGGCGTGAGCAAGCATCCTATTTTACTTCTTTGAAGGAGAACTTTCCTATGCGAGCACTTATTCCATTTGGCTATTAAGGTGAGCGCCCATCCGCATGTGTACATGGCTACGTATAAATATACGCTCAACATATACGGATGTAGGATGCAGGTAATTATAAACATTCAAAAATATATGCTCAGATATAGTGTGCACCGTTATTAATGTGTTTCTGTTTTATTTCTACAGTTTGGAAGCGTTTATCGCGAGCAAGACGTAATTCGGCTTGCCTTTGGGAAGGAGGAAACTATCCGACTGCCATGACAGTGGTGTGCATAGCATATGTAGTGTGAGAGACATGTTCGTATAAATACCAAAACACGTGAATTGTAAACAATGGAAAAACCTGCTTCGAGTGTAAGGTGTTTCAAACACCCGTGCATTTGTGTAGTTTCTGTTTATGTTGGATCCTTTTTTTGGATTCTACCTACAAATGGGAATATGCATGGGGATTTGAAATTTGCTTTGGGAAATTATTTATATTACCAAAAATATATTGTCTGTTCTGTAGATTTTGTGTATGATGGTATTTAAAGGCTACACCACAATAAGTTGTGTGGAAGGGGGCGCTCACTAACTTAAATTTGTTTATTTCCTTCAAAGTGCTGACGCATACCTTTAAATTGCAAGTGTAAGTAGCTACCAACATTTATTATACTTTCTCTATACTTTTATATTCTATCCCAAGAGATAGATACATGTGTTCTTTCATTTGTTGTTTCGCTGAAGCGCCGGCGCTGGTTGGTTTGATGAAATTTTATTTAGAAGTGGAAACCGCACATCAAATTAAATTTACTTTCTCGAAAGTTGCACGTCCGCTAGAACTCTACAAACTACGACTCGCAGAAAACAGATTCACTGTTCTCATTTGGTAATTTTTTCTACCCTTCTATAGATCAAGGAAGGCACCTCAATGCATACAAAAGTGGAGTTTCAAATCCTGGAGGGGTGTAACTTGGGAGTCGCAGGTCACAAAATAATAAGCAAGACAACTACAAAGCAAAACACCCAACCTAAGAAATGACCTCTGCAACATCAGAGCTTCGAGGACTAAAATCCGACAGTAGGTACCATGTCCTGCATACACCAACAAATTTAAAACAAATGAGACTCATTTTTTTACTGAAGGTTAAAAGCTATGGAATGCGTCGCATCCGTTGCGGCGACGTATTCCACTCATAAACTAAATAGACCGTTAGCTCAGATAGCTTGTGAGAATTTGCTTATAAAAAGCTGTTTTCCGTGTTACTAAGTGGGAAAGTATGTGTGGCATGTTAGAGCAAATTAGCCGCACACTTACTCTTGCACATAGTGGGCCTTACTAATAATCATTTTTAACCTTCAGCTTATATATTTTGTAGGTCACAATATGCAATTTTGTATAGAAAATTTCGCCATTGTGAGTTCGAAAAATTTAGACTGGACACTAAAAATGATTATTAGTATCGCGGAGTAACCTGACAGTTAAATTACATCAGCACTTATTGATCTTTTGGTGTATGCAAAATGACTTAAGGCTAGATAGATTAATATTTAAATGCGTTGGCTGACATTCTATTTAATACTCCGCCATACCAATAATCGTTTTTAGTGTCCAGACTAAACTTTTCAAAGTCACAGTAGCGAAATTTTTACACACAAACGGCCTTACTAATAATCAAACACTAATGTCGACGATTAGCTGCTTGCCAGCTTTAGTAAAAATGTACAGCATTAGTGAAACGGTACCAATAAACAATTAGACCTCCACATTTGCTAGTGCGACAACTTTCTTAGAAACTATTACATTTTTTGTCATCGCAGAATTCAAATTTCATAATTTGTTTTCGTGAAAAACAAGGTCAATGGTTTATTTCACAACGAGGACTTTATTCTAAAAAAAGGAATATTTAAATTGCAAATTAAATTGCCCAACAGATTTCTTTTAAAGGCTTTTTGAAGCTTATTATAAGCAAAAAACGAAACAAAAAATAGGAAATGCACAAAATATCCGCTGATATGTCAAATATCGTATGCAAATCAGTAATGCCCTATTGTTCGATCGGACACAATTTGCGGTACTTTTTATAGTACGCTTTCGTTTGTTTTCTAATACTTCACGATTGATTTATGAGTGAATTTGTGTCGTAATAAGGTCTCTTTTAAATTATACAATAAACGGAACACAGTTTATTAGAATGCTTTGATTTATTCGTTGGCTGATAATGCAAATCAAAACTTATTGGTAGTCTAAAGATCACATTTAGATCGTTAGCAAGTGAATATTTTCGAAAGAAATATTAACCTGCTTATTCATTTCCGTTTGCAAAACAGTACTTGTAAATGTATATGGAGGTGTGAAAATAAATACAATTTGATCTTTTAAAAATTATATATATATTACTTATATTACTTAATTCGGAGAAAAAATATAAAGCCGTGGACATTCTTCTACATATACATAAACCGTCATGTTTTCTCCTAGATGAATTCTCACCAAGTAATACAGAACTTTGTACATCTTAAATTCGCATATACTACCTGATATTCCTCCAGCAGTTCCCAAATTTATTATTTCGCGTGGATTTTGCTGAATGCTGACAATTCTTTTATCTATATTTTCCGCGAAGTCAACCTTTTCACAACAACCATTTCCACACCAATATTTGAGACCTTCATCCAAAATCTACCTGCCGCCTAAGGTACTGAGAATTGTAAAAAAAAAAAGTATTCAGGTATGAGCTGTCCAATATTAAATGAACAGATATTTTATTCTCTTAGCGACTACTCTCAAGAAATTCTTGGAAAGATCGCAAACTTATATCAAATTTATTTTTTTCTTAGCATGCATTCGTTACAAACTAAAATGAAAATCAATCATAAAGCAAGCACTAGCGGTTAAACAAAATAAAGCAGAGAAAAGCACTAACCATTTCTTTTAATCAAAATATTCGAAGTACATATTTTAACCCACATGTTAATAAACGCTGCGTAAAAGTTATCAACTCGTTATTCAGCAGTTACGTCAAATTTTTGTATGTTATCTGATGCCTACTAGCTAACTTACTTGTGCACATTTTTGTTTATTAATACGGGGGTAAGTGTTTAGAAATAAAACAAAAGAGCATTAGATATTTTTCAATTTTGTGCATACATTTATACAAATTTGTGTTTGCTGGACTTGAAAACCACTTGCATTGTTGTATTCCAACGAATAAAATGAGAAAATATTAACAATTTACTAAAATTAGTTTATAATTATAAACGTTCGGGCCGAACAACAGCGTATGTGTATTTGCTCCTATTACGAAATTCCATACCATCCATTAGGATAGTTGGGCAACACTCCTCTTCAAAATGACATTTCGGAAGGATTTATTTAGCTAATGCCCCAGATAAACATGGGTTTCTGAACATTAACATTTAACCCTACAGTTAGCGATATTCTGGCAACTATATTTGTTTATTGGTAAAGGGATTTTGGAAAGTGTGGGGTCTTTGCATAAACTGCCAGACTAAAGTTGATTATTGGTAAGGCCGAAAATTGCATATTCATTCAAAATATTTAGTGTGAAGGTTACAAATGATTATTAGTAAGGCCCACTGAGTTTATGAATTGACTGACAGTTTGATAGAATACACAGAAGCATAATGGAAAGTGATCGTTGACAGTTGTTGCCACGACGTAAGAGGAAGCTCTTTTATTGGTGGAAATATTGAGGGAATGAGAATGGGGACGTTCAGGTATATAGTCTGGTAAGTCTGACTTTGACAGCTGTCTGACTTTGACAGTTGTCTGACTATATATATCTCGGTTTTGATTAGCTGAAATCGGTCATATGAGCAGCTCTCGCAGTTGACATCTATAGAGAGGTAGAAGACGAATCTAGTCAAGAACTTCGTAACTAAGTTGACAGTTCGCATATGTGGCTGACGTAGAAAAAGTGACGTTCCCCACCAATCTGGTTTTTGTGTTCAGGTTACATCTTATTTAGACCAATCTAGTCGACTTAAGATAACTAGATTTTTTTTATGTGCCCAATAACTGTCATCGGCAGTCACCGTATGCGTCGGATTCTATGGGACCGATTGTTCCGTCGAATACGTCAATATTGACAGATCCGTCGAGGCGAAGGATGGATATGGGTTGGGCCCTTAATTCCGCAAATCTTTGCTGTCCTGATTACGAACTGGAGGTATCCTCACTAACGATTCAAGGATGAGTTTTGCCAACTACAGGAGATTATGCCAGATTATTCCATAATTTATGATAGAGTTAACGTCGAATGAAAGGGATCTACAATTTATAATACTGAATCCGAACAGTTGAATGGAGATTGGGATAGAAGATTTTCCTTGACAGTTACGAGTATATTCTCGAAAGTTTTTCAGACAGTCGGGAGAGGTAGAATAGAAAAAACAATCTTAAGACGTAGTTTATGTTTTTCGAGAATCGAACCAGGGCTACCGTTTTCAAATTTCATTGGGAAGTATAATAGAATTTTCTTGGTTCACAAAATTCACAAAATTATTCTTAAGTAAAGAAAACTGTCATCAGGTTATAAAAAGTCAAATAAAATTAAACTCATATTTCTGTTAGTTCAAATCAAAACACAAATCACTCTTTCAACGCAAACTTATAAATATTGACAGAAAGAAAGAAATTGACCGAACCGCAAGAAGAAACACAGCCAGTGTTCCCAGATTGGTGGTTTTTCCAACCAAAATGGTGGGAAATCAACGCTATGGTGGGAAGAATAGGGGGAAAAAATGTATGGTGGGATTTATGGGGGGAAAAATTATAAAGACAAGGCAAGGGATGTTCGCGATTTTAGTTGACCTTTACCGGATGAAATGGATTTTCAATAGAAGAGCTATATAAAGGGAGAGGTTTTGCTCTATTTTTGGCACTTTTTAACGAGATAGAGATGGTCAGATTTTCATCGATAGTACAGGCGCAGCTGATAATTTTAATTAGGCTGTGTTCGCTGGGTATGGCCAGGTGAAATCTTCGCAAATCACTGGTAGAATTCGGATATCCAATACTAGTAGTTAGGTACTTTAATCATCTTGATATTGTTATTTTCACAAACTAGCGAATATCTGTTTTTTTCTTTCGCTTTGTTTTGGTCGCGCGCAATATGTACCTAGATCTTTTATAGGTACACATAAATTAATACTTAATATATTACATTATACAAATTATGTATTAGGAATAAATAAAAGTATATCTTACAGTTGTAAATATTGGTACCCTGTTATACTTAACAGCTTACGAACACGTCCCTTAGTTCCAAAAATAAATTATTTACATTCCACTGGAACTAATTAAAAGGGGAAACCCCTCACAAAAAGCGAACACCATACATCATTTAAACTCTTTGTTAATTTTTGTTAAATCCCCAAAAGTGTGTGTTTATCTGTTAAAAATGTCACAAAGATACCGTAAAGCCTGGGAAACTGATCCTAAATTTTTTATTTTTAGTTTGCTTAGTTGAAAAAATGAGTAGTAAGTATTCGTTCAATTTTATTACTAAACATAAAATCATTATAACATAATTATTTGTGTAATAGTTGGTAGAAAAATTATGGGTTTTTTTTTTTCGTCCCAGTACAAATTTGGTGGGATGTTTTTTTAAATATAGTGGGTTTTTTTCAATTTCATCTGGCATCACTGAACACAGCCGCGACTGACAAGAAATTTCAAAGGAAGCGGTCAGAAAGCGGTCGTAATTACCTGCACTAGGTGTAAAATACGAATTGTCTTTGGGGAGTACGGAAGTACGACAGATGGAAAAGGAATGCAATAAATACTCCCGTAAAGGTACTTTTGGCAGGTCTAGATCGAACCTGAGACCCCTCGCTGAGTAGTCCAGCACACTTACCACTGAGGCAGTGCGTCTGCAAGTGGAAGCTGTGGGCACATTAAAGAATTTAGTTATCTTAAGTCGGCTGGATTGGTCTGGATTATGATGTAACCTGAACGCAAAAACTAGATTGGTTGGGAACGTTAGTTTTCCTACTTCACATATGCACCACATATGCGAACTGTCAACTCAGCCACAAATTTCTTGACTAGATTCATTGGCTACCCCTCCATAAACGTCAACTGAAACAGCTGCTCAGCTGTCTAGGGGTTCAGAGTTCAGCCAGTATTGTGTTTTTGAAGTATTGCATTTGATTCTGTTGGTTGTACCCTATTTTATATTGCTGTCAAGGACGGACTTTGACTACGACTATCATCAGCCAATGGATTTCTGGGCCACTATAAATCATAAATAAAAGATGAAAAAGGTCTTCCGAAACAAAGAAGAACCTCAACATTCATATACGGTAAGTTGCAGACTTGGAAGGTGATTTGATTTCTAATCCATTGAAGAAAAGCCACGTCGATCCCATTCCCATAAGCACATATTTTTAACAAGTAAAGAGCTTGAGTCAAATTCTATCAAATGCGTTAGCAAGTTATTATTGCAGGCGACTGCAAAGCGCATGTCATTAATGGGCTCCGGTAGTGAAATAGAACAAACTTGGTAACGGTTGCTGTAATTTTCCTCAGCTTTTAAACAAAACCAAGCGAAATCCAGACAATCCGACAAATTTAGAAAAAAGCTTTTGATATATTCAGCTCTGACGCAACAGAGCCGACTCTTTAAGACGCATTAGCTGTTACCTCGCCAGCTGACTTTAACACCAACTTTCTACCAAACCGTGTTTCGGTCTGGGGGTTTTCTATATTTCGAGAAATTATGGAGGCCGACGAATCTAGTCAAGAAATTCGTGACTGAGTACTAAGTTGACAGGGGAGGCTTGGACTTCAAAGCGGGGTTGGATTTTCCTCATATTATGCTGTGTTGTAGCTTCGCCTTTACAGCTGGTTGGTGACTGTCAGCTGAACGAGATGTGTCACGGCGGTTCTCGATTTAAAACCCTATCTCTGCCAGAGACCTTAGTATTTTTTTTTTAAACATTGGCGAGTATTTGTAAACGACTGCTCTGCAGCTTTTACCTTAATTGAGGGCACGAAGTCTGTGACTTATCTCAGAGCTATCCTCCTTCCGTACTGTCATGTCCGGTCTAGGTCTTTCCGAGAGAGATTGGAACTTCTAAGGAGTCACTGGTTTCCTCTGGTGCTGATTTATTCTTAATCTGTCAAGTACTTCCTTTACATCCTTGACTAATGAGGCAATCTTCCATTAAAGTGGGGCACCAGGTTTTGTTGAAGTTCCATTGATCGGTACTCAAATATAAGTCGAAAGCGAAAGAGACTGTTTCTAAATGATTTTCAAAAACCCTACTACAAAGTTTTATCTATTTTAAAATAAATATCCTACAATGCAAATCTCTGCATAAATATAAAGCTGTAGGTTTTCAAAATGTATTCTTTAACAAGATGGATACAGAAAACACTACAAAATGTGTCACAAAACCGATAGGAAAGTTGTCTAAAAAACATTTCAAAAAATTACCCTTAAACATCCTAAAAACCGACACGAAATTCGTCAAAAACCAACAGGAAAAGCGCCGTCGAAAATGCTTTGCTAAACGAAACTAAACGTCACGAAAAGCACCCGAAAAGCCCTACACGAAATGTTTCGAAAGAGGGAGAACATTACAAATTATTGTCAGAAAAATGAAATGTTCCAAAAGACGCACTCGATCTCGAAAATTCTCTGATGGGGAGAAACAATCAAATGTGGTTGGCTCCTAAAACCTTCTGCCTCGGTTCCAGCTTAGGTATTATCTTTAATAACCAGCTGTTATTTTTAAAACGATTTTTAATAAAATGGGGATCACTTCTACACTTTCCATTCCTTCGAGCATTGGAAGCGTGATATTTATAATTGTGGAAATAGATAGGTAGGTAGGTACTTAAAAATAAATTGCCACGAAGTTGTGACGGTTTTAGTACAACAAGTGATGAACACATTCGAGTACCTAGCCTTTTCATGGAATCACGTTTTTTTTTAGTACCCATAAAAGTAAAACTGCAATTTCGGTTCACAACTGCCTAGATAGAAATTTTTAATTTTAAAAGGCAAATTGCTTCATTCAGTTATTTGTCACAATTTGCAGCAATTTGCTATTTTACTTTACACTTAACCAATTTCAAACAGCATGGGCTTGAGAGCTGTTCCAATTTTACTCCTTGTTACAATGTCCCTAATAATTACTTCGAATGCAGCTTCAATTTCGAAATTCGGAGACGTCTCTATATCCAACTCTAACGGTGAGTAAAATTACACATACAATCTGCTATTTGTGGTAAAATTAGTATTTCTGTAGGAATTCTCCAATGCGATCAAATTGAATGTCCAGCGGGAAGCGTTCGCTGTCACGTCATTAAGCAAAATTTTGAAGACAATTTGTCAAAACTTAGACGAGAAAATATTTGTTACGATGCGAATGATGAGATTCTCAAGGAAAAGGTTTGGACCGAGGAATGCAACAGTAATAAATTAGTTAACGTTCATATTGACATGTATTCGGACGGAAGAAGTTCCGTGACAAACACACATCAGGCGTTTGCTGAAGACGCCAGTTCAAGCTTCGTTGAAAGTATTGTGGAAGGAGTCGTTCAAGGTGTTGGTTCAATACTCAGAGGGGTTAGTTCTTTTATTAAAAGTGCCGATGTGTTTTCCTTTTTTTGAAATCATCTTCATAAAGTTATGAAAAACTGCGTTTGCTTACTTTTGTAACATAAAAAAGGGCAAATAAATTTGGTGTCTATTGTCAAACTGGATGTGAATGGTTCTCAATCAAAAGGGATTGGAGACGTTCAAGTATCTAGTTTATGTCGTTTTCCATTGGTTTCACTCGGGGATCCACTCATTCTGAAATCCAATGGAACAGCAAAACTGCTTCTGACACAATCCACCAAAGTATTGGTGAAATGCCAAAAAATAATTTACGGCTGCTGATTTGTAATAAATACATAAATTGCACTTGTATGAGTGCTTCTTGAGTGGATTCTGACTTGAAATCGAGAAGCAAATTTCCCTTCTCAGAATCACCAGAAGAGTATTTTTGTGCCAATGGAACAGCATTTTTTCGACTCCGGACTCTCCCGGACGCTTCTTTTCGTCCAATGGAAAACGACATTAGTAAGTCTGACAGTTGTCTGACTAGATGTATCTCGGTTTTGATTGGGGGGAAATCGGTCAAATGAGCAGCTGTTTCAGTTGACGTTTATGGAGGGGTAGACGACGAATCTAGTCAAGAAATTCGTGACTGAGTACTCAGTTGACAGTTCTCATAATTATGTACCTGACGCAGAAAAAGTGACGTTCAAGACCAATCAAGTTTTTGCGTTCAGGTTACATCTCATCCAGACCAATCTAGTCGACTTAAGATAACTAGATTCTTGAATGCGGCCATTGATGAAAGGCAAATTTCGTCGGCTTACAAGCAAAACTGACCAACTGCAAAAAGTTATATTTTGTATTATTGATGGAAACTATAATAGAAAAGCAAGTAGAAAATTCTGCCAAAACTGCCTATCTGATATTTTTCCTTGAAATATGCAAAGCTTTAAAAATTGTTGGTTGACTATCTGCTTAATGCATAGGAAATTCAAGAAACCAAAAACTTCTTTTGCGTTTTCCCACGAACTACGTTTTTGCAGTTAGTCAGTTTTGCTTGTAAGCCGACGATTTGTTTCATAGAAGTCTCTCACTTGATTAGTTGAATAATAATAATTATTATTATTATTATTGTCACTTGTGAACATTTCTGCACAATAACTCAGTCAAGCACTGGGTAAACGCGATCTCCTAGCTGAATGTACATATATTGCAAGCAACGTTACCTTTTAATTGAATGTTAAAAAAAAAGCAGAGTCTTATCTTTCCCTTTTGTATAAACTTTTGGAGACGTCCTGAAGTTGTTCATGTAAAACGTCAGAATTGTCTGGACTAGGTACACGAAAGCGTTGGTCAACTTAAATTGCTTTTGTATTCTTGTGGCTTATTTTGAATTTTGACACTTGGAAATGTCAACCGAGTATGCAGGGAGGTATTTCTTGACTAGATTTCTCGGCTACCTCTCCATAAACGTCAACCGAAAAACTATTCACGTGAGAAACGGCTGGTTCCCCAGTCGCTATCGCCGCAAGGTACGTACCTAGTAGAAATTTTGACGTACCTTGCGGCAAATACGACTGGGAGAACCAGAACAAAGTTGATACCCCTACCTTTCCTTGGATTCTCAGATAAACTCGCTGGCTAACGAAATCTCTTTTCGCAGAACTCGCAGGCGCTCATCATCCTTATGTTTGTTTCAACAAAAATCAATAATCCATCTTGTTTGGTGAACAGTTGGTAATATTTAGAGTTATAATAAATAAGTATGTATACCAATTTTTTGAGTTTTTCCTGCTTTTAAAATGAAACTAGAGCAGTACGAAAAACTAGAACGAAAATTCCCGAAGAAACTGACATTCATTTACATTCAGTTTTCTAAATCCAATTTGCGGCTCATGTGCAGCTCTTGTTATAAGATTTTAACAGTTCAGTGGATGCTTTGCCTTCAATAATTGTGAATGGGCCTGGGAATTTCAATTTCACGCGGCTGTCAAAAGTTGATAAATTTTGAAACAATTCGGCAGTGTTGTGGCGTGTTTATAAACTTTTACGTATAAAACACCTTCAATTCAACATCGACCAGTAGTGTAAACAAATAGTAAGTTAAAAACAAATCCCTCAATGTATGACAAGGTTAATCTAGTTGAATTCCATCGTCTAATTATTTTTTTAGAGGCCAAAAACTTGGAAGCATGGCTGGAGTTCTCTTCGAAGATATCTTTAATGTCAAAGACATGGATCCGGAAGGCAAGAAATTCGATCGAGTCAGCAGACTGCACTGCGAATCTGAATCCTTCAAAATGGACCTGATTCTGGACATAAACTCGTGGCTGTATCCAATGGAACTGGGAGACAAATTTCGATTAGTGTTGGCCACCACTCTGCGCGAAGATGGCTGCCCCGATAGTGGTGAATTCAATCCGCTGGAACAGGAGGGAACACGCGCTGATAGTTTCGAATATGTGATGTTTGGAAAGATTTACAGAATAGAAGGTGACGAAGCCCACAACGAGGCTTCGAGTCGACTGTCTGCCTACGTATCGTTTGGTGGATTACTTATGCGGCTACAGGGAGACGCGAATAACCTGCACGGATTTGAGGTCGATCAACACATGTATCTGCTGATGAAGAAGTTAGCGTTTTAGATTAAAGTGGTTGTCGGGAGAAGTAGTTTTGTTTTTATTTTTCTGTTTACATCTTCAATGCAAGTGCTACTGCGTTGGAGGGCTTTTGATTAAATAGACAGAAACTTACAACTGGTGGTCAACGTTCTGAGCATTCTCCTTTTCCTCAATGAATGATTAACGAGATGGAATATTAACCTCTCCAACAGTTGGCCTGTCGAGTGGATATTCTTTTGAACTTAAATCAACAGATTTGAGTTCTGTAAGGAAAAGTTGACGAGACATTTTTTCTCTTCCTATCGATGCCGGTAGAAACACAGAAACAGAAGTCATCTGCAAACGCTGGTTGATGAATGAACTCAATCGCTGTTTCGAAGAATGCTAGAGGTAGAGGTGATTGTATAGTAGAATTCAAAGAATGCGATGGCACGTTCTGAATCTATAATTTTCCTCGAAAGCTTTGGTTATGTTGGTCAGAGACAATACGATTTGAGTATGATTTGTCTCTGGTTTTGGTATCTTATGCTTTTATCTACGATTTATTTATATTTCAAGATGTATTTTCTGCTCAATTGCCGATAAGAAATTGTAGAAACCAGATTTATCTGCGATTAGCCGCTCTTTGGACTATAAACATTGAGAAGCGAATAAATAATTTCAATCGAAATCAAAAATGTTGCTGTTCATCGACTGCCGATTATTTTCCTCGTATGAGTTTCAATTTTTAAAATATCCGATTTGCTGGCTCCGATTATAGCAACTATACTGATTGTGGCGAACTCCATATTCCTGCATTGTGGTTCCCACTTTATGTCGTAGTGTCAATTAGAATAAGTTACATTCACAATAGCTTTGTAGTAAAAGAATCCATTTACCACATCCATTCCCCCAATTAACAAAATTGATGAGATAAAAGACAACCAACAAATAAACAATCAATTAACTACACTACCGCCTATAACCAAAGTAAATTGCGGCTTAAATAGCTTAGTCTTCGTTCAGAATAAGGTAAAAACAGTACAATGCTAACAACTCGCCTAATTGGAAGTAAGTAAACCCACTAAACTGCAGTTCTGACTGAAAGTTCCAGGAAAATGCATTTGTTTGCCGTCCCCTGTCACGCCCGTTCCGAATATGGTAAGAATTATAATTCTGGAGTGAAAATGCCGAAGAATATAGTCTATTTCTTCGCGACATGGAATTCGAATCAAGTCAGTGGATTTTCATGCTCTGAAGTTCTGAAAATCCCCTCATAAAGTATCGAAAGTTCATTCTATAACAAAGGTAAGAATGTTGCATATTTATACTAAGCACGATTTAATCACATCACGACCGAGGACCAGCAGGAAATGCCGCCCTCGCACAGCAGACGAGTGGAATTTTGTATGATTCCATTCTTGCAAAGGTATGTATCTCGAACTGTGTCTTATCACTTGAGATAGCACAGCACTCCAGTTTGCTTAGTGATAAGCTCCATTCCCTTATCGTATAACACCCCATTCCAAGTCGAATAATTTCAACAAAAATCGAACAAAACAACTCGCCACCTTGTCGCGCTTTGCCTTTGCCAAGTCAAACAAATAAAAACAAAAGAGTTCAACCAGAGAACTCTATTTCCATTTTCAAATTGAATACGAAATGAAAAACCGCTGACCGACACTGAAATGAAAGCAAAAATTAAAATGTGTAATGTAATCATCAGCAAAGTTCATTTACTGTTCGATGGTGCTGCTTCTGTTCGGCCACCGAATTTACATTTGCTAGCAACAAATGAAATCAACGTTGGAGATCTCCATTTTTATTTTTCACGGTCGATTTCAGCAGAAACCCATTCGTTTCGCCCAACTTGGGGACGAATTCATTCAAAGTCAGCGTTCTGCAGCGACATTTAGGTGAGGACCCATCCAACCGTGGTTTTCTAAAAATTTTACTATCGAGACCTGATTAGTTGACCGTCAGCGTGCGAGTGCTGTCTTCACAAACGGGAGGTAAGTAAGTCATAAATAGTCAATTGCTTGCGTCGATATTTCACCCGAAATCGATTACTGTGCAAGTTCCCTTGAATGTGGAATATATGTTCTTTTTTTTATCTTCCTGTCGCCCCGCCATGTGTGGCACATGTGTAGAGTGTTGTAGATATGTGCATGGTTTGTTTTTTTCTTAGTGTAAACAACTTGGGATAGTCATTTCGAGTTGAACGGTAAACGAGTGCGGTACTGTGTTGTGGGACATTTGAGAAGAACCCATCAATGCAGTATTGATAACAAAGGAAAATAGTAAGTACCGAGGCTGGCTGTAGTTTGTGTAGTTTACTAATGTTTATGGTGGTGCTTCTAACTAGATGTACATTTGTTATCACTTATCACTGAAATGCTTTTTAACACGTGTTTTTAAGTGGAATATGTTTGGCAAAGAATTGAGCATTCCGTTGAATTGAATGGTTCTTCCTCACTCGTTGAGCCAGTGTCCATCGAAGGACCTTTTGCGCATTCGTTCAGACAGACCTAAAATGCACGCGGCGTGCTTGTATCGGCAACTAGATTCCATCGCTTATCTATCAGGCAGCCTTGTGTAAGACAAAAGAGTTTAATAGCAAACTGTTTATTGAACTCGAAAGACTTTCTAAAATTTATTGGAAAAGTTTTCGCTTATTGTTGGAAGTGTTAACTCAGTATCGTTTACATTCAAACACTTTGAAGCGATCTTTTTCAGTTGCTATGCAGTTGGGGGAGGGAACTCGCATTATTTTCGTATTCGTTGCAGTTTTCAATTGTAATAAAAGGCAAATTTACTCCATTCCTCCGGTCCGTTCCAAGGAGTTGTATTGTTTAAAAATTGTGTTGTCTTTCTGTATCTAAACAAAGGCGTTCCTTACATTTAGTATTAGCTTCCTTTGAAGTACCAACTGTCTACTACCGCTCTTACAGATCCCACCTGAGTGGCCGCTTGATGAGGACGATTGGTTTTGTCACACTGCTTTCGTTGTTAAAGTCGATTGTTGTCTTTTAGTTGCAGCAGTATTTCTGTCCAAAGACGTAAAGTCATCTTTCTGTCATAATTTGTTTCTGAACGTTGCGCTGGTTCGGGACTACCTACTAAATCCAGAGCTCTGCAATCACCTGAAAAATGAAGGAAAATTTGCAAAGATCTAGAGACGACCATCACTTGAGATATTATGTTGACGTTTACCTTTGTCCCATCTTCAACACGGACGTATACAAACCTATCGAGAGCGAAAGTCCATATAAGTATTGAGAAGACTTAACGCACCCCTAACGGAGTCCAATGGACATGCAAAAGTTATTAATTCAACGCCGTTTACCCAAACGCTGCTTGTACAGTTTGTGTACAGATTAAATGGCAGGAGTCAGTTCTATACTCCTGCCGTACCAAAGATTGCTTAGGTGGACTCGGTCGTATGCCTTCTCCAAGTCAACAAAACATGTTTAAACATGTGTTGCATACTTTCCAGCCCTCTCAACTGTCATTCTGCAAGTGAAAAACTGACCAGTTATGCTTCTGCTGTTTAAAACCACAACGGAAGTTGATATGCTCGTTAAGTAACTCCTTTTAGATCAAATTGGAAAGCGCGTTGACCACTGAAACACAGTAAAAATGTTTGTTTTCACTGTTCTGGTGAAATGGGCTAAACTCCGCCAGTTCCACCTCCACCTCTTAGGACTTGGCGGGGATGTTTATAAATTATAACCTAAACTGGGTGTAGTCGCTTTGGTTTTCCTTCGTATCAGCAGTTCTTCTTTGTAAGACCTACTCATGGCTCCAAACGCTTAATTTATATGGAAAGCCAAGTTGCAAGGGGAAGATTTTCACTTGCAAAGGTCGTCGCAACAGATTTCTTCTGAATTTGTTTTGCTATTTACTCGGAGACACCCTTCACCCCTTCACCCAACTGCAGCAACAGTTTAATGCAAATTTAACTAGTACAAGTACTATAACTTTGAACTTCTCGATTGATTCTGCTCTGACTGATTTGAGTTCTGATTACTGCTAGCATTCCTATGTCCAGAAGATATTTTTCTATTCTATCACATTCCCTTTTACCAGAGACTCAACTTTAGCAACGTTTATTGATAAACGGAAACCGTTTCAAAGGTCATGAAATCCCCCCACACACCTCTGCTGTTCCAAAGAATGGCAACCGCTCTGGATCAACTCTAACCTCAGTGCATCACCGCATTCATTGTGTATATAATTTATGTTCAGCGTATTCCACATTCGCCTCAAATGTTTAACACAACTTGAAACTTTCACAACATTGCAACCAATTGTCACAATGTTTGAACAGTGGGTTATTTTGGATATTGGGCTAAATATCACTTTTTTTTTATCTTTTTCCAGCTTCTTCCTCTACCCACAAATAAACACAATACAAAAAAAAAAAAAGAATTCCTATTTTCAGTTAACAAAGCAAAGTAAAAACAAAACAAATGTGCTAAACAAACATTACGGACTGGCTTTTATTTTGGTGCTGGTGTCGGCTTCAATTGAATTGTGCAATTTAACAAGAGTAAAAATCAAAACAACAACTTAACAGTAATTCTTAACATAGTTTTTGTATTTCTTTGGTGACGGTGGCAATAGCAAGTGTGAAGCTGTGCTTCACTTATTCTTAGTGAGTAGTTTTAAGTAGAGTTCGCCCTTGCGACTGAAATGAGTCAAAGTATCGACGTGAAAAAGTTCGACTCCAAAGAGGACTTGAGTCCCTCCCTGGGGGACAGTGGCGTGTCATTTTCGGAAAATGAACCCGATGTCAAGGCAGTCATATCGCCGCCGAAGAAGGTGCGAAAGAATGCCGCCCGCAACAAGGAGTGTCACATTTGTGTGCGAACATTCAAAAATGGCACTGATCTGCGACGCCACCTTCTGATCCATACGAATGAGAAGCCGCACGAATGCGAAATATGCAAGAAGTCCTATCGGCAGGAAGTGAATTTGAACAACCACATCATAATGGTGCACACCAACAAGAGGAAGTTCAAGTGTCAGTTCTGCCGGAAGCCATTCGGACTGAAAACACAGCTGAAACATCATTTGCGGATCCATACCGGAGAGAAGCCCTATTCGTGTCCCATTTGTGAAATGAGATTTGCCCAAGCCGGACAAGTAAGTACGTCTGTTTGTTGGGTCTGTTCAAGTTTAGTGACGGCTTGTTTTTCAGCTGGAAAAGCATATGGACGCTACCCATGGACATCGTGAAAAGAAATGCTGCGAACTTTGTTTTACCAAGTTTAAGAGTGAACGCAATTTGCGGGTACATATGGAACGTCATAAGCAGGGCCCGGTGATTGTTTGCCAGATATGCAGGAAAAAGTTCAAGAATGACATTATTTTGAAAAGCCATCTGAAAATGAGCCACGGTCTGGTTAGGCCTGAATGTCAGATTTGCGAGCTGATGGTTGAAGGCGATATGCACGATCATATGAAAACCCATTTGCCGAAGAAGCCCGTCGAGTGTGAGTTTTGTAGTGCTAGATTTAGCTCCAAGACTCAGTATACTGTTCACAAGAGGACGCATACGGGAGAGAAGCCATATCAGTGCAGGGTAAGTAGCGCCGTCGCATGATGCAGGTTGTGTCAATTTGGTTTAGACGTACTCAAAGTGTGCATTTTGTAACAAATCTGCAGGGAATGCTGAAGATGCAAGAACGGTTCGGGAATCAACCTCTTCAAGCAAACATTATTGTCCGCCAAAGGAAGTTTCTTTGGTTTATAGAAGGGTTTGGTTCTTTTCAGAATCATTGCTTTGCTTTGTTGTTGGGACAAATGGAGCTCCTGCTTTTCACCCATGCAACTGGGACTCTACGTGGACTCTTTGCCTCGCGGGGAGTCCTATTAATACATAGTGCTCTGCTGGCTCTTTGTCCTGTGCCGATTTATCAGTCTTCATGCCTCTTTCACATGGCTACAACTGTCAAGAATCACGCGAGCTTCCTTTAGTTGTGGCAGCTATAAATGGGAGATTTTTTATCTTTCCTTTTGGCACATAGGACTCACCGCCTTTCGTGCCGTGCATTCAAATCTCATTTAGTCATTTACGACAGTGCGAGACCGATTTTAGTCTTACTTTTGATGATTCGAGTGAACTGCGTGCTCCCACTGCACGGAAATTAAGTCTTCAGGTTCTTTTTAAGTTGAAGCGTTTCACCAGGGACCCATTTTTTAAACTCTGTCCTGTTCAATCTAAACTGGGATTTCAACAATCCGCCTGTTACTATTTCTGTAGCAATTCCACCAAACTTAACTCGCTTTACTTATAATCAATTTATTGCAGGTTTGCTGGCAAAGCTTTGGACATAAAAACGTTCTCATACGGCACGTACGAAAACACACGGGCGAAAAGCCGTTCCCATGCGTCCTCTGTAGCTCGACAACTTTCTCTCAGCTGTGTCACTTGAAAACCCACATGAGAACCATTCATTACCAAGATAAGACTTATGTTTGCGAAGGATGCAAGGAGTCCTTCAAAGTACTGTTCCAACTCGAGCGGCACAGGGAATTTTGCGACAAAACCGATCCGCCAACGGAGTTTGATGATTTTGAACGCGAAAAGCGTCGCAAAGATGCCATGTTGCTCACGCGTCTCAGGTACCTTGTGGCGGTGCTCCTCAAGAAGATATCCACCGAAGAGAAACTCTCTGAACTGGGCTTCGACAAACGACTAATCGACCATGTACTCATTGCCTCGCTAAAAGTGGCAAACCGAAAGTGCTACCAAAGCAAGAAAATGGATGAGCTCGATCGAATGAAATTAAATATACAGGAGTTCCTGGAATGGATTGTCCCCGCAAACATACTAGATGTATTCAAAAAGGACTGCGAATCCATTGAGATTATCCTAGATATGATAGTAACAATGAATTTGAAGGAACCGATCATCATATAGCGCGTACCAGAACAAGATCGCATTGCTGTGCCATACAAACAATACTAACAATTTATTTTACTAACTTTTTCGTACACAATCTAACTAATGGTGGTGGTTTTTTTTTACTTGCCATAGTAGCTGTAAGTTCTTATCTAACGAATCGTGCTAAACCAAGCTGCGACTGCATTCTTTTGCTCAGCTGCTAGTCTGTCAATTATATACCAAAAAGATTCTTTCATACATCTTGCCATTTCATATAATGAATTAAATGCAATACCAAAAATTACCAGATCATAAGCAATAAAGTAGGTAGGTACATCCCACCATTATGAATGCAATAAAATGAATTTCATGGAGTAAAAAAACGGTTTGTTGTTTGATTTGCTGGTTGCAAAGCAGTTGCCTTTGAACGGAAGTGGAGATGTTTCTCTGTTCATGGAGATCGGAGGTTCTTGTGATTGAAACGAGATTGGGGGGTTTTGGAAAGGAAGTCCAGCAGCTGGCTGTCGGCTTTTAAAGGGCGAGAGAGCGAGCTCTTTGAAACAGGAAACCTAAGCTATCGACCAGAGACAATACTATGTATTATTTGTCTATGCTATCGACGTATTGGACATCGGCAACTGAGTTCTGAGTATCCGGCAGCTGCTAAATGAACATTATAAAGGGAGTGCGAAAGTTTAGGAAAATAACCAAAATCCAGTCAGTCAATAAGAAATCAGTTCCTCCGCTTTATGTATGAGATGTTGGATCGGCCTCAACAACGCGAAAATGAACTGCACGCAGGACGCTTCAAATAACGAACCAGGAAGCCTCATAAAAAAGCGCCTCTATCCAGTTGGTTTCTTGTGGATCGTGGATTTATTGCTCCAGTTCTATGGAAACTAAATCGTTTGTTGATATCGTCTCTACGAAAGGTTAACAGTGATGGCTTTTAAGTAGTGCATCGAGTTGCTTTCGCTTCCTGTTTCTCTTTTGGCTATTTTTAGAATCGTTTTACTTGAACATTCCTCAACCACACAGTGCAAAGAAGTCAATTCCAATAGCGTCTCCAAGTCTGGAAATTGTCATGGGCTCTGTAACTAATTGAAAAGTCAGCTTTTGAACTTTTTTGAGTGTCTTTTGCGTAGTGGAGAGACTGGTTCTCTGTGCCTATGCAATCGCTTCATACGTGACCATTGGTCTCACATTGCCATCCCCAGGATTTACCCGGCAAATAAATAGAAGTCCGCGTCGCTTTCCTGGTTATTCTGCATGTTTTTATTTTACAGACGAGTTTGCTGTCGGGTTTCTTCCCAGCTCCCAGATATTTAATTTCGTTGAACTGCCTTATCCGCCTCAGCCGATCTAGGTTTCCTTTCCTAATGAATTGTTATTGTTACTTTTGCTCAGGCTTCACACAACAATCTTCTGTTGACTTAAATCATTTTTTCGGAATAAACACTACTCTCGCCCGTCTCCACTGGTTTGGTATTTAGCCAGACTGCTTTTAAAGATTCTTGTCGAATTTGGAAGCAATTACTTTGACTTTTTCGCATGGGACTGGTGTAATTCCATCCACCCCTGGTGACTTAAAAGGCTGTATGGAGCCAAAAGCCCATTCGGTCGTTTCTAATCATCATCTTTCCGGTCTCAGTATATTGGTCCTGCTCCTGTTTTTGTGAAGGACTGTCAGGAAAATGAGTTTCTAAAAAGGGGCCTTATACAAATAAACAAAAATAGGTAACAAATCAAACCGCAGATCACAAATAAAAAAACGTACATTAATCAAAGATGGAAGGGCAATGGAATAACGAGGGAACGGAATACTCATTGGAATGAAACAAAACCTAACCTACTTATGGACAAGGGGCATATTTCCTTAAATGTGTTTATTTTGTATGCGCAATTGGACAGGGAAGTTGTTCAACAGTTTCGGGTATTTTTTAAAGAAATAGCGGCCCGAAAGTCGCAAATATTAGGTCTGCTTCTTTTACTTTTAAATTTAACGAATTTTCACTGACATTTTACTAATTTTTACTACGGCTGCTGTCAGCTGACTTGTAATAAATACATAAATTCCACTTGTATGAGTGCTTCTTGAGTGGATTCTGACTTCAAATCGAGAAGCGAAATTCTCTTCTCAGAATCACCAGAAGAGTATTTTTGTGCCAATGGAACGGCAATTTTTCGATTCCGGACTCTCCCGGACGCTTCTTTTTGTCCAATGGAAAACGACATAAGTGTTTATGTTTTAAATTTAAAATCGAAAGTATTTCGAGTTGTGGTATACGAAAAAAAAAATGAATAGCATTGCAATGTTCATACCATTGGAAAGCGAAAGCTACGAAGAAGATGAATATGCAAAAAGAGACCTGAAAATTATTAGAAGAAGTATCAGGTCAAAGTCCAATCCTTTGGATTTACCAGATTCAAAGTAAGTACATACATATAAATACAAAATAGTTTGAGGTAGAAAATAATGCCAATAATTTCCAGATTCAAAATGTACTTTAGACTTAGCAAGGAAGCCTTTGTCTATTTGCTAAATTAGGTGAAGGATAAACTTCCTGCCGCAAGGAGTTCTTTGTCAGTGGCAGTCATTTTAAAACTGGCTTCGACATTGCGTTTTCTTGCGGAAGGTGGCTACCAAAAGGGTGTTGGCAGTGACTTTAATTTGGGTCTTGCCCAACTGACTCTTAGTAAAATCCTTAGCGAAATGCTAACAGTTATGGAAGAAAATATATACCCACAATGGATAAACATGCATTACACGGAAGAAGAAAGGAATTGTGCAAAAATGATGTTTTTTTTTGATTTACTAAACTGTTAAGGTCGAGTATTTGTGCAATCACAGTATCTGTTTCATTTAAATATTTTTGCTTAAATGGCCCTCCTCCCGTGGCTTCCAACTGTTTTTTGTTGTACACCAGTTTCTGCTTAACTTTAAATTTAGCATCAAACCAAACCTGTTAAATAAAAAGTTATAAATCATATCATTTCAATTTTGATCATATGCTTACCTTTTGCCACTCTTTTTCTGTTCTTACAGGTGGTCCTAAATAGCAGTGGCGATTCCTGGTCTTAAGCATTGGGTTAGCTACGTGCTCACTTCTCACAAACAAGAAAAACAAAACAAAAGCGCACTCTCATATTCCAAAAGCACGACAAAAATAATTATTATGTATTTACTCATATTTATAATCCACGCAAATATAAAATTATAAATCGCACTTTACTTTTGGTATGGAATTCAATAAGACTATTAATTCAGTCAAATAAGAACACAACGACACATTCTTACTGCAATTTGACTAGGAAGAGAAAAACACAGAAGTACAAAAAAAAATTAACGCGCAAAATATACCTGCTTGCTTACACTAACACTCTACTTTCAAGTTTTATCGCATTTGTTTGCGCTTACCCTTCCGTATAATTCCTGTGCTTTGCTTACGACTGGTAGAGGTAGTCAAATTCCACACTCATACAGATTGTAGGAAATTCGGTAGCGCAATTTTTTACGCTAAAATGCTACAAGCAGGAGACTTTTCTATGGGAGTTTTAGATTGTGTGTGTGCGTGCAGGCAGGGAATTATTTGCGGTATCGCAAGTTGTAACGCTAAAGAGTATTTCGAGTGAAACTTATTGCATGGGAGTATTGTGTGTTTGTGTAGGCAAATATTATTTGTAAATGATAGCTTTGATATTTAGTATGTCATTGATTATTGCAATTATTAATCTTCATAATTACTTTAACCTCGTTATTTGCTGTATTTTGCGTATATGTATTTCAATTTATTTTCTTGGTTTAGCGCCGCTAAACTAGCTAACTGAGAGGAATCGCCCCTGCTAAATAGTTGAGTGTAGCAGCTACCGACTCCCACCCATTTTTCACAACATCGCTCTGTCATTTCCACCAAACGTTTCATTTGATCGCGGTTTGTTACTTTCACCCTTAATCATAAAAGAATTATGAAATCACTGCATAAAATATAAACAATTACCAAAACTCACATGTTTTTATTTAAATTTGCCTCCTAGTCGTTCAAGAATTTGTAGTCGACAATAATCGACGTTTTTTTGAGTCGTTTTGCGCAACAAAAACGGCTTTCAGGATGCGAAAAATTGTTTTGACGTTTGTAGAACTTGTGTTCCACACTACTTAAACGCCACAAGTCGTTAAACGACATCAAACGCCTAGAAACACGCCACATGTAATACCGATTTCAAAAAACGCCAATTGTCGTTTAATAAATATGAACGCCATGCGGAATAAGGGTGATCCTCATTCACTAAGAATCTTACGAATTTTTACTCGACAAATTTCTTGGTGTAGGCTACGATTACACAATCATGTCACCTTTCGTGTCAAGTTTTGGCATGCCGACGTCATTATGACCTAAACATTTGTCCTAAATCGCCTGTTAAGCGTCTGGTCACGCGGGCTGTCGCAGCGCACGTCCACGAAAGACACACGAAAACCGAAACATGTCAAAATTTTGCCACGAAAAATGACTCGTGTAATCGAAGCTTATTGAATTCGAAAAGCTGTCAGTCAATCAGACAATTTATTAACAGATGATTTAAAATTTGTTGTCCTATTTGGCAAACGCATGCATATGTTTAGCACATTAAAATGTTATCAACAGGCGGCAAAAGTTAATTCAAGATTCTTTTCGAAAATGGCGACGAAAATCTTCTTCGTTGTAAGAAGGGACATTTTTAATGCAGTGTCGCTTTTTCCTCTTCTTCAATGCCTGTTGTTTAATCAGCATGCACACTCTTCTACAAACTCGATAAAAAAGAAGCTCAATTATTTTCGAATCACTTTCATCGCTACGTAGATGAGTCAACTAATTTTGTTAGTAAGGCCCCAGTTATAGCTTTCATTGAAATGCATCATTGAAAATTTTGATTTACGATTTTAAGACCATTTATCAAACAATATTGGCTTTAGTTGGTATCAAAATAATGCTAATCAATTGTGGAATTTTTTTACGAAAAAAAAAGCTTAATTCTGATTAAAACTTTTCTTTAAATCCACTTTTATTATTTCACTGATTGAAATCGATTTCAATGAACAGCTGATTTTCGTTTCTCTTATTTGGAACCCATTCGTTTCACTGATGTGTTCGATTCTCTTTCTGTTCTCAGCTGTCAGTTTTGCTTTCAATGATCAACTCCAACCTCGAAACCGAATTGTTTATTGCAAGTTGTTCTTTGGTTGTGCTTGTTTTGGTTATCTTTAAAATTTAATAAACATGCAACAACCAAATTTAAAAGAATTAAAAAGATACAAAGGATGCACTTGGAACATTCGCTTTCGCGTACTGTAATTTTTTCTTTTTTTTATTAAACTGAGCATTGTCAATAATAATAATAACATTTTATTTCTTTTATGCAATCCCATAATTCCTATTATTAAACACTTTTACTTGCTTTCCGATTTTTCGAGTTTTCTCTGTTTAATTTAACTGACAGGTCCTTCCACTGACAGCAACTTTTCAATGATTGCTATAACTGACTTGTCAAAAAAATTAAAGTATTATTCCACTGATTTGTTCCAATGACGCATTTCAATGATAGCTATAACTGGGGCCTAAATTAGCAATTTCTTCGAGTTTATCCGATACGACTTTTATAGGACTGCTAGAAGCCAACTTCACGCATGTTCCAAAAATACAGAGCGCTACAGTTTTACAGCGGAAAACAAAATAAACTTGAAACGACCAAGCAGTCCATATTTAGTAGGTATGTATATGATACGATATTTTAACGACTTTTCTTAGCATTTTAAGAATTTTTGAATTTTTTACTTACGCATCTGTCACTTTTCAGAGATTACTACAAAAACTTTTCCTAACTTTTTCGCAAGTGTCTCTCTCTGAGAGAGAATTTATCCCCTCTACCGCCATTTTGACAGTCTTTTCCATTCACTACAAAAGTTAAGGAATAAACCAATTGTCAAATCGGCCAATCGGCGGCATTGAGATGAACAAGGTGTCAAATGGCGACTTTATGTCGCCCATCAGTATACGCACGTTGGTCGTGCCCCCTGTTGCTCATTTTCGGTGAAGCTAAAATACAAAAGCTCACTCGTTGTAAAACCAGAGCAGTTATGTTTACACATCAGTTCTGTAAATTCGAAAGGAATCTCGTTGTGTCACCGGGCAACACACTCAGCTTCCTTCAAATAAGTCAAGCTTCCAAGTAAACATCTGGCGGGTCATCAAAACGAAAAATCGCTTAAAAAGAATTCCCATTAAAAATGCAGATCGCAACCAAATATCGCATTCTTCGGCAGAAAACCTGTTCATTGCCAAAAATCTTGCGGTTGGCATGATGATGTGCGAGATGTGCTCCCAGATATTATTTCCAAATCCATATACTGACCTGCGGTATGAACAAATTGGAGCTCAAATATCATCAGCATGCTGATATAATTCTTTACGACGAATTTGAGCCCAATAAGTCTGTAACCAATTTCAAACGGTCAAAAGGATTGCTATATTTTATATATTCAGCGGATGGGAGTGATAATTTATGAGGTATCCCCTGGACCGAGTTATTTTCGGATTTCTTCTCTTGTAGCATTTTGCAAGTCATTTCATTTGCAGGTAGCAGGAAACCTTTTTACTACAGGTAGTCCAGTCTGAGTTAGTTCATCGGAAATTATTAATAACGGAACGGCACAAAGGTAGAAACTTGTATATTTTTATGCACTTATCGGAGGGAATGGCTATGGAATTCTGGATGTGGATATAGCAAATTGGAATTGGGGCTTAAGCATCTGATATTTAGATGAAACAAGCAGGAGTTAAAAGGTTTTTTGTTTAAAAATAACTTTGGGTAAGATATCTGTTCTGTTTTTATACCGCCATAAGAAAGACAGGAACTCTTGTGGAAATAGAACCGACAATTTAGCAAATCGACAAAGTACCATTCCGAGTGGACACTAAAATACCCCCTCGTCTAACCATAATGCTTGAACAACGCCCAATCCATGCGAGGCTAACTTGCTTGGTAAAGTTGTAAGCCAGATCCGGTCAAAAGAGTCTTCGTGGGTGTGACTAGGCGGTACCCACTTTAAGCCTGTAGAACTTGTTGCTCTTTATTCTGGTATAATTCAAGCCTTTCTCTTGAAGCGACAGATTTCTTTTAATTGAGTCCGAGATTCGGACAGGGACAATTAAGGGCTCACAAGAATCTTCTTAGTTGGTCGGAATTGGGCTCTACCAATCAATTGACCAAGGAAACAGCGATTGATTAGAGTTGTTCCGCGCTTATAGCACAGTCTAGGTATACAAAGTCCATAGCTTTCAATTGCGGTATTCCCTCAAATTCATCGATATTGGGTCGTAATTATTGTTCACAGCATGTAATAGTTTTTGCCTTGTTGAAGCTATTACCGACTTTGAATCAACAGCGAGCTACCTCCATCATTCCCAACAAAGTCGGACTAGTTTCGTAAAGGGGAAAAACGATGTGGCTCTGTGAAGCTTGGTTCTATATAGATGCTGTCATTTAGCCAGTTTTGAAATCGATAAAAAGATGATGCGCATCGTCTTGGACTTCTTAGGTTGTTACCAAGATCCGTCTTTCGTCTTAGTGTAAAAATTTACCCGCTGGTGGACTTTTGTAAAAATTGCAAAGTTTTCGGAGCACAAGAAATTAAACAACCGCGGCCTAAAAAGTTGAAAAGAACAAGGAAACGAATTTTATTCCTGTCAACTTGACAAAAGCTGATTGACAGATAAGATTGTAAGTGAGGAAGAGAGTTGTCAGAAATATTATTTATTTTTAGGTTACCTACTCTATTACAGTAATTTTCCTTTCCTAAAACTGCACTGATAAGGGTCAATTAGATTGGCGTTTTAGGCGTAAAACATGTCAGATTGGGTCTTGTAAGTTTAAAGAAATAGCTTGGGTGGAGTCTTAACTTTTAACCTTCTTTAATAGATACCTACCTCCTTTACTGTTGTCTGTCACAATGAAAATGTGCACACGTAGTTATTTTGAGTCTTAAAACTTCTCATTATTTGGTAGTTTTTGAAGCCAGCTAATTGAAGTTAAAAACAATGGCAATCTGTCAAAAAATAGTTTACGTAAAATCCAGCAACTCATAAATAGGTAATCTATTCACATTAAGTCGACTAGGTTGAGGACGTTCGGATTTGTGGTTCAATAAGCCTGACAAAATTTCCCTCTTTTGATTGGTTTAAGTTAATCACATGACGAATTTTTCAATAATTGAAAACCGTGCATGTCTTTGACTACTCAGTTGATGTTTTGAATTTTATGTAGGCTCCGCGCCGTTCCAATTTAATTAACAAAAATTTGCCAGGATTGACAATAAAAGTGTGGGAATATTGCACTACCTGACAACATTATGGATACGAGTTCTGTGACTTTTCGTTAGTCGCACAGTAGTTCTATTCGCGTACTTTCCCGAGTTAAGCACTACACATCTGACAATCTCAAAAAATTCTGCAAAACTCTCTCAGAGAGCTGAAAATATAAGCAAAAGTACGTGGAAAGATTTCGAGCTTCTTTGAGCCACTTTCATCTTTGACATCAAATCCATATCGGAAATAAATATATAACTTACCTTTTTGCAACTTATGAAACGATCTAGGAGAACATTCGACCACCA
Source organism: Cheilosia impressa (assembly GCA_948293265.1). Classification (NCBI taxonomy): domain Eukaryota; kingdom Metazoa; phylum Arthropoda; class Insecta; order Diptera; family Syrphidae; genus Cheilosia; species Cheilosia impressa. The sequence continues at coordinate 49,143,562 of OX411881.1, read as the reverse complement.
CCAACATTTTTTTATTTTTACAGATTTTATTATTCTGTGAAATTGATTTTTAAGACGGTTTTTGAATTTGTTTCTTGGTCACTTTGTGCATTTGACATATTTATCAGCACTTGCTGGTTAAAATTCTCTGAACTGTTTCGAGCCAAGAGATGAGCTACTCGTTACTCGTTATTTTGCTAATTTTCTCTTTTTCTGTCATTTTTGATGAGTACGTGTATAGACTTTGTGCGATTGCGATCGATTTATATCGATTGCGTTCGATTCAAACCGCGTACGCGAACGAACCTAATGCAACCGTAATTATATTTGGGCGCCCTAATAGATGGATGGCATTATAGCGCTTTGACAAACAAACGCATTCAGTCGGAGAGGCAGAACTATGGTGCGGTCACAACTAAAATGGAATACAAGACGTCAATCGTAACAACATTAACCATTGCTAGGAAACCGAACGCGCTCCTAGTTGACGTTCTATATAAACTAGGTTTCCGAAGATCCGAAGTAGATGTATACACCGAATGAAAAAACTAAATTGGTCGGTAACGTCACTTTTTCTACGTCTGTCACATGTATGTACATACCAAATGCCAACATGGAAGGTACTCATATCATGAAATTCTTGGCTGTATTTTTTGTCGACTGCCCCTTCATAAACGTCAACTACTGTATAAAAAAATACTGTTTACGTGACTAATAGAAGCCAATAAAGCCTGAAACCCATGCATTCAGCCAGCTGTCAGATAAATCGTCTGAACGTCCCCACTATAATTGAAAAATCATCAGTCGTATAATCTAGTCTTACAAATCTATTTGACGTTTTACAAACACGACGTATCCACTGCAAAAGTCTTTAAATCTGAACCGCGTAATTGAGCTTCTGATTTAGAAATGCCTTCAGTTTGCAGGCTAAACGTCATTTCAATAATTGGAAACGCAAAATATTACATACAAGTAATTGTATAAGTATACAATTAAAAAATAAGTTCGTAGATTAACGACTTAAATTAAAAGCCTTATAAACCACTGAAATTTAAATTGTCACATGCACGTGCATCCAATCTGCCACCTTATTCAAATTGCACAACACATTTCCTTATAGCCAACGAACATCGTTCAACTTTTCTGCATATTGCATGTTGTTGTCAAAATTTCAGAAAAACGAAATATTTATGTCACACGTAGGTACTTGTGTCCGAATTCCAAAGTGTTAAGAAAATTATTCCAATTCAACGTTGCAATCCCTCAGACAATTGCCGCAGACACATATTTCACTTGACATATCGTAGATGTCACCATAAAACATCATACCACCCGAACTAGTTACAAGTTACGACTATGTGCGTGCCGCACTCCGGTGTGGTGCACACTTTAAGCTGCGGTAACACAAGATTGTCCTCCTATTTCATCGTCCGATAGCCGTTTGTTGTGTATCGTTTCACACCTACCTACGGATAAATTCGATTCAATTTTCCTTGGTACTTATAGAAATTCCCTTTTTTATTTGCAACAGGGTTGGATTGCATATAGCTGCAAACAATAAAATACGATCGGAATTGCGGTAGCGCGAAAAAATGCAATTATGCAATAGGAAGGTAAGGGAATTTTGCCTGCAATAAGGAAATTTCTTGGTATCCGAGGTTGGAACGAGTACCTACTATTTTTATTCGATTCTGTTGTATAATATCTCTGTGGCCAATAAAGTGAAATACGTTGGCAATCGAATGTGTCTATAAAGCAGGAAAGGGATACTTTTAATTAACACACAACGCAGTTTGGTGTTCAACTCTTTCGTTTTGACAGTTTATGGCAACAGCCCGTTTACGGGTCCTGCTAAGTTTAATATACGGACGGCTGGTTGAAACTGTTTTGTTTTAGTTCCGACATAAAATTATAAAATATATAACAACCTGCACCCTGTAAAAAAGACTTGACTTTCAGTTATTTTTAATGCTGGATTTACAACATCACGCACATTTCTTCACAAGACAGGACAGAGAGATCTGTTTGTCCGCAGTCAATGCTGATAAAGGCCTAAGAAGATCACAAATCAGACACCTAAAGTGTCACGGATGTGCTACCCATAATTATAGATACGTAAAACGGAAATGAATACAATTTCCGGCGACAAACATTTCTGCAATCACTTAAAAACCTTTCTATTTCTGGTTTGAAACATGTGAAATGTAAGAGGTAATTAATGTCAGGAAAATATACCAACAATTATTCATCAATCAGTTAAACGAAATGAATAAATAATTGTCCGCTGATCACTTCCGGGAGCCATTTTGTTTTGTAGAAAAGCAAAAATCCCTAAGCCCTTGCTAAAGGCTTTTCCAATAAGAGGTGTTATTTTGGTATTCAATGAAAATTGTAATTTTTTGAGATACATGATCGGATGTTTATTTCGTAATAAAGAGGAAGGTATGCCGTTAATAATGAAAAGCAACATCAGCCAAATGGCCACCACGAGCACGCATACAGGACCATATCCTTTTCATGAAATTTTCCATAACCAAATCGCAAAGTGGCTGCCCTATTTCCTCGATAGCCCCACGAATTTTACCTTTGAGGTCTTGAATCGACGCTGGGCTGTTAGCGTAGACCTTATCTTTCACGTGGCCCCAAAGGAAGAAGTCGCAAGGTGTTAAATCACAAGATCTCGGTGGCCAATTGTGATCACCTCTTCTAGAGATAACACGGTCCGGAAACTTTTCCCGTAAAAGATCAATGGTTTCGTTGTTGATGATCGGCCGGCTTGAGTTCTTGTGTTAACTGAACTTTATAAGCCTTAAGACCTAAGCCTTTATGCAAAATACGGTGTAATGACGTTTGTGGAATTCCAAAGAACGACGGGGAATGGACAAACCTTGGCTTTCTTCAACACTTTGGGCTACAGCAGCAATATTCTCAGTTGTTCTTGAGCGACGTGCACGGGTTTTATTCTTCACATCACTAACTTCTCCCAACAGCTCGAATTTTTCCACCAATTTCTGTATTGCGGTCCGACAAGATGCTTCACGACGACCAAAAAATGCTTTAGTTTTACGAACTGTGACTGCAAGATTTTCACCATTTTTGTAGTGAATTTTAATAATTTCAATGCGTTGTTGAAGCGTGTATCGTTTCATTTTTAGTAATGGCGTAGTTTTTACTTGTCAAATGTCAAAGAATAAAAGCTTCAACAGTGACAGCTACCGAAAATAGCGGGTCATTCACAATAACACCTCTCATTGGCAAACCCTTATAAAAATATCAACATTCACAACTTTCGAATAATTTCTACCACATAAACAAGATGGCCGACCAAAAATATGTGCCACGTATTTCTGCAGGTTAGGTAGTGCTGCCCCTTCCAGTCAGACTGCTCTTTAGTATTGGACATCCGTTTAGTCTTCCGTGTTAGTAATGTGTGATGTTGTAAGTCCACCATCGACTGAGAAAACTTCTGGTTCTATATTTTTGAAACATGATAAGTGCTAAGTTTCCGTAAGGATTCGGTGAGAAGTTTCAACTTGACACGGGTACAAACCCACACAGATTTAAATAGGCGAAACTTACAAATTCTATTATATTTATAGGCATTGTCTTTACCTACTTGAAATTACTTTTTGGGAATATTTGTTGAGATTATGCGCTCTGTCAATTTTGGCCTAAGGAGTCTTGATGCTTCATGGTTAGGACGTTCAGGTATCGAGTTTAGAAAGTTTGACAGCTGTCTAATTTGATGTGTCTCAGTTTTGATTGGCTTTAATCAGTCACATACACAGTTTTTTCAGTTGACGTTTATGGAGGGGAAGCCGACGAATATAGTAAAGAAATTCGTGATCGAGTACAAAGTTGACAGTTCTCTTACGTGGCCGACATAGGAGAAGTGACGTTTCCGACGAATCTAGATTTTGCTTTCAGTTAACGCCTAGTTCAGACCAATCTAGTCGACTCAAGATAACTAAAGATTTTGAATGTTTCCTGTGGAAGTGCAGATTTTTCCCAGCTGCTATTGTCGCAGCTGTCAAAGCAAAGGAAATCACGTCCAAAACTCGGACAGTCTTAGGGTATATGTGTACCGATTTCGCGCTGTTCGATCTAAAATTCAAGTGGTACTTTGACTTCGCTTTTATTAAAAAAATTATAAAAATTCTGAAAGGTACCTAAATAAGCTTAGTCTTCAAATGGAGTACATTTGACAAATGATGAATGAAAAGGACTTGACTTACCTATATACAAACTTGTAGAAGTTTAAGTGAGCCCAACTGACCTTATGGATTCAACATTGAAAAATCTTAAGGCAATTCGCAACACAAAACGTTCAAGACTTTAGTTTGTTCAATCATTCGATTGTAAACTTGACGTCTATTCAAGATTTGCGTAAAGTTCAGAAAGCATTTAGACAAATTTGACGAAGTAGTCCTGTGGTGACGTGAAATGAGGCCAAACAAAATAAGTCCAAAATCAAAATTTGGTTTCGCTTTGGAAAACGCAATAATTTCAAGTCTTACTTCGTCTTCAAGTCCGGTAACCACTCCATACCCTACACTCGTACCCAACTTCAAGTCGCATAAGAGCACACAACCAGTGCCAAGGTATTCACTTTCAATTGGCCACATCTATTAGGGCGATGCTGATGTTTACCATATCAGCGGCTCATTGTAAGTCAAGAGCAAGGGCATCACGCATATCTAAAGAAAGAGGTCTTTCAGTTTTAGGCGCAGGCAGTTAACAAGTGTGCACTCGCAATGTTCATGTCCGTGGACAGAATGTATATGATTACGTACATGCGGATTAAGAAACATGACAATCCTTGTCTCGCAGGCCCATGACGACGATCTTCACTGTACCACCATGTCTAATTGCAAACTCCATTGGCAATCTAATCTGTAGGTACCGGTTGTGACACGCATTGCTAACTTTGTAATATTGCGCATCGGCAAGTGGACCGACAAATATGGCAGCAGATGAATTGCAGTTCGCCCTCTCATCGTCCTGGCCGTGTGAAGTGTGCATCATGTGCACCAGGCACACATCATAGGATAGCTCCGGCGCGTATTGAATGTCTGCCATATTACGTCGGGATGGGTGTTGCGTTTTTATATGCCTTCTTTCAGCTTGTACGAATTTCAATAGACGAATGGATGAAGTACTAGCCGCGATCTATTTATGGGAGTCACGGCACCTTACTCTGACACTGAAGCACACTGTGGAGGTACACATCGAAGGTGGACGACGCGACGACGTCGATTCGAAGAGCAGGATAGAAACCTTGAAATCCTGCCATTCAACCCGCCGACGATTACTGAATGACATTTGGTCAAGCTTGAAGCATGACCACCAGCCACCACGTTAAACAAGTGCGGCGCTTTTTAGATTTTTATGTGACGTGATGTCGCGCGGTAACCATTTGAGGAATCATTCTGATTGAGAACGTATACAGTGATACAAGTACGTCAAGACTAACCATATCAAATCGGTTTTCAGTGTTTTTTTTTTCCGTTTTGCTAATTGCACGCCGGCCGAGACCCAAAGGACTCTTTACAACATCCATAAATATATGAGAGAAGCGAAAGCAACTTAAATAAGGGAAAAGAAAAAATACGCGACAAAACGAGTTATGCCCCTTGATGATAATTCGCGTACGACGGCACAGTTTAAAAGTAAAGGAATCAACACATAAAAAGGGAGAGTTATTGATGATGTATGAGATGGAGGGGACAAGCATCAATGGCCACATGTCATGACTTTTATATCCTAAGTGAGATACTGCGAATAGACTGCGATGGGAGTTCTCTTGTGCTGTTCATTTGCTTGCAAGTGTTTTTAAATTAAGTTTCCCATCAAGCTGTTCCGTGCACCGAATCACTGACTGTAAAGAATGTGGCTTTATTGCGGATAAGAAGGACTATAACTATATAAGTAAGGATGGCCAACCAAGACCGAGAAATAATGGCGAATTCCTAAGAGCTTTATTGTCGCAACTCGGAAGGCAGCTATACCTGCTATAGGTCTATCTCTATAGGGACATAAGTCAGTGCCATGTTTGGGTATTTATGTGTTCGGCTTAGCAATTATAGCTGCAGAATGGTGTTGAGTACAATTCTGGGGCTGCCACCCTCATAAGCTAAAGGATTTTGCAACGCATGGCAGGGTCTTAAGATCCATAGTTCTTAGAGCGCTGTTAACTTTTTTGCCCGTCAACTAGCCATAGATCTGGAAGGCTGACCATATTATTTGAAAAGCGGAGCTACGGGCCATTAAAGTTTCTGATGAATCTCTGTCAAAGGGTAACTCTTTTCCAAAATCACACTTTAAAGAATTGCAGGAAACAAATTCTCAAATTCTATTAAGCTACTATCGCTGACCAACTTGGATATATTGGCCAGAACGCATAGACCTGTTGCAGCGTTTACGATTGTTAAAAGGCAGAAAGAACGAAATAAAAGCTAATCTAGGCAAATCAACACCCTGAGGTCAACCGAGACAACTATGCCTACTACGAGTGTGAATCCGAGACGACAGCTACAATATTTAAGTAAAACGGATTTAAAAAAACAAACTTTGTATACGCTACGCACATACCGTGGGACCCCTGTTGTTGAGCCAACGCATTTAAATATTAATTATTCACCACCCTTTAGCCTCAAGTCAAATCGTATACACAAAAAGTACAACACAAGCAGTAAATGGCCGCATTCAAGAATTTAGTTATCTTAAGTCGACTAGATTGGTCTGGATGAGATGTAACCTGAACGCAAAAACATGATTGGTCGGGAACGTCACTTTTTCTGCGTCAGCTACATATAAGAACTGTCGACTTAGTACTCAGTCACGGATTTCTTGACTAGATTCGTCGGCTACCCATCCATAAACGTCAACTGAAATAGCTGCTCATTTGACCGATTTCCCCCAATCAAAACCGAGATAGGTACACTTAGTGAAAGAGCTGTCAGACTTACTAAACTAGATACTTGAACGTCTCCAATGCTAATGAAAGCATTTGGCGGTCTTAGAAGAACGGTCGCCAAATGCCAACAAACATTGACAAATCGGGCGAGACGTTATACAACTGAGAGCTATAACTTTGAAGCAGTAGGGCATACTTTATAATGCGCTTGAAACTTCAATGCTTATAAAGGCGTAAGAATGATAAAAAATCAGACGCCTAAAGTGTCATGCATGTTCTTTCCATAATTATATGTACGTAAAACGAAAATACACACAATTTCTGGCGATCAACATTTCTGCATTCACCCAAAAACATTTCTATTTCTGGTTGAAAACATGTGAAATGAGAGTGGCAAGTAGTGTGAGTAAATTAAACCAACAATTCATCAATGAGCTAGACGAAATAAATAAATAAATGTCCGTTCATCACTTCCGGAAGCCATTTTGTTTTATAGCGAATCGAAATTTCGAAAGCCATCGATATAAAAATATAAAAAAACAAGATGGCCGACAAAAATACATATTTGTGTGTATTAGCTAGTGCTGTCTTTTTCATCAGACGGTTATTTAGTACTGGGGCTTCGCTTTAGTACCGTGGTATGCCTAAAACACATGTGCAGAAATTCCTTGACGCAGCGGAGAATGCAGTGCTGCAAGTTTAACAGATGTACAGTAAATTGTTCGACATGCATTGCATCGGCTAATTATGACTACAACTGTCATTCGCCGACTAAGCAGCTGATATGTTTACAACTAATGCAAAAACAAAAACGTTCCGCAAATGTCAAAAGCCGATACTTGAAATTGCAAATTAATTTTCTTTTGTGTTGTGTAGCAAATTTAGAAATGGAGACATGTTGCAGTGCAGCGGTGAGTGCAGTATTTACGTGTCCATATAAACATGTGTATTCTAATCTTGCTGCGCAGTGAATTCTGCACACGTGTTTTGGGCATTAGGATTATGTAAAGTTGTAAATGCAGCATTATTTACATCACATTTACACATTGATATCAGTCAAAATACGTTCCCTTTTTTTTGCAAAAAAGCCACAGCTTTTAGTTATAATTTTTTTAAACTTTTAGAAATTTCTAATTTGAAACGCGAACATGGAGATCTTCCATCTTGTAGGAATTTTCACAGTCCTTACCCAAATTTGATAAAAATGTAGTTTTCAAAATTAAAAGATTTAAATATCTACGAAAAACAATCAAATCCAACCAAACTGGCAACCCTGCCTTTCAAGGCACTTTATGAGCAATGCCACTTAATCTTAATATTTTAATTCAGCTCGAAAATTCATAAATTTTTGCGGTGCTTGAAGTGAAATATCATTGCGCATATCGCGTAAATCGACTGGCAAGTCGGTTGTCAAACTCAGTTGTTCAAATTATTTCCTTAAGCGTAGTAAGCTGCTCGAGCTAAACTAAATTTTAGCTGTTCTCCAACTTTTCTCTCCAAACATCAGCTAAAGTTCTAGCCTAACGTTGACATAAACGTGTTCTTTGAAAAAATTTCCTTCAAAAATTCAAATCTCTCTTGTTTGAACTAAGTATTTGTGATTCTAGGTATTTCTCGTCCATATAGTAATTAAAAAAGCTCATTCTTGCATACTTTTCTGCAACAGAACAACAAATACACAAAGATCTGTCGCAATTTAGCTTGAGAAAATTTACCTACCCATCAAATGGGCACGCTAAATTTTGACAGACGCAGGAAGTACTTACATTCTGAAACAAAAGTTTGATTATTTAGCTCGAGCTGCGTACCACTCAGCTAAATGGGTTCGCTAAAATTTAGCTCAGCTAAGTTTCGGAGAGAATTTTGTATGGGAGCGAAAATTTAGCTCGAGCAGCGTACTAAGCTTTATTATCAAAATGACGAAACTAAGCGAAAAGAAAAATAATATTTTATACTTGAATTCTTACCATTTCGAGATCTTCCTAAAAAACTCTGGAAACAAACAAACAACAGACGACTGTCTGTCAAAGTTTGACATTTGTGATTTTCCCAACTTTCCGCTGTTGTTTTCCGAGCTTAAATCGTTGCGGAAAATTATGAGGTCTGCGTAAACTATTCTCCATACAAAATCTGACAGTTCATTTACGAGGTGGTAAATTTATGCAGTTTACACAGTTTATGAGGCTTTTACGCGTTTAAGTGAATACTCTTATTATTGCATATACGATGAACACTTTTTCAATCACATAAAAGAGGACATTTTTTAAGTCAAAATACATACATAGTCAAAAATCGTTAAATCACATTAGGCCTGTTTTTTTAGCTTTGATCTCAGCAAAGCAAAGTAAAGTAGGATTTTCAGCAAGCCATTACAACAACTACGCTCTACTTGACACTTCGAGACTCACAGTAGAGTTGTTGTCATCGCGTGCTGAAAACCCTACTTAACTTTGCTTTGCTGAGATCGAAACTCAAAAAAACACGCCTATTTAAACTATCAAAATTTGTAGGTTTTTGTAGGTGTGATAAACGGAATTGACTTGATCTATGAAAATCAATACAAAATAACCAGCTTTGTAAGAATTGAGAAGGTACCCACTCGCAATCTTGCATATTTCTTATACTAGGAAGATGATCTTTAAGGAACGTTTTGGAAAAAAAATAGGACAATGTATTGTTTTCTTTTAGTAAAAAAATCAGATAGGACATAGTACGGTAAAAAGAGGAAAAAAGAGAACGAATGGTCACTGCAGCTCTACTGCCTCATCGATGTAGAAATAATCAAAAATTATTACATAAAGAGAATATAATACGCTCGCATTTGTAGAATAGACATCAACGTCTTCGAGTCCAAACCGGTTCCAAAATGCGGTGCAGATGAGGCGTTTGCGTTTTTAGAAATCTAAAAATTATTGGCTTTATAGATCAATATTGGAGTCTTGGCCCACCTTCTCACAAATTTCGCTTCTGCCGGTTTTTATTTGATGACACGAATGGAAGACGCCTACTAAGCTACCTCAGTTGTAGCAGGGCAGTTAGGTGTGGGTGTGGGTAGGTACTTGTCAGACTTTCGAGTCGCAAACCTGATTCCCCTCGCTCAGTAGTACCACACATTAGGCAAATATATATTATCAAAAGAACTTTAGATTCACCGCACTTACGGACATCATCTCTCTGTCTGGTTGTAGATTTGTCCATGCATCACATTAACACCAGTTTTTGTTAATCTCTTATTATTTGTCAGCATTTGAAATGGGATAGTGTTAAAATAAAATAAAAGACTTCTTCGATGTCTATTTTAGTGCAGTGGTCTGGCTAGTCAAATGGACTAATGGACTGTAAGGTTGGTTTGATTCGCTCTGCATATACTATACCCAATTTCCCTCTGCGTAAAAGATGTCGCTGCATATTCAAACACCTTCAGTCACTGTACATCCGGGGGTCCAAATTCATTTTAAATGGTCTTGAGTTTATAGAACTCTGTCATTGCTGGAGCTATTTATTTTTTTTTGATATGTAGGTATTCGAATAGTAAGAAAGTCAGTTTTGTAGAAAGAAGACTCCCGCACAACAATGGAGACTTTTTATAGGCCCTTAAAATCAAATAGTCTTACCGAGGAGACGATCTATGAGCTGTACAACGACATAGAACTAGTTTAAAAAAATTGCAAATTTGGTCTTCGATAGCACCGCGGCATAAAGACCGATTGGACAACAATCTTCCATTCCAATGCAAGGCAGTAAACGAAGACCTTCCCATAGGTCGCATGCCCTAGTAATAAATTAGCTAAAACCTACTTGAAGTGCGCAACTGGAGGTAGGTGACTAAAGGCTGGGAGACGCACCCAAAAGACTACGTCTGGTTATCTTTTTCAAGTTCTAAAAACGATCTAAAAGATGCTTGCATGGCGAAGAGCTTCATATGGCATTTAAAAAAAGTTGCTAATTCTAGGAAAAAACAGCGGATAGTGTGAACCAATTGTCCTGCAAAATGTACCATTTTAACCGAGCAGCACTTCAAACCAACCATAAGCTATACCTCAATTCCGAAGAATACCGAGAAAGGCGATGTAGGTATATAAGATTGCTTGGTTCTCAGCTGTAAGTCTATCAGTTCTTCGAGCCTGTTTGACAGGAATAATGAAAGACTGATAACCCTTACCTGCTTTGGGGACAACAACTGCTCATGCACTTCAAAAAAGAAGAATGACTACAACTTTCGGGTGTTCTTTTTACGGTCACATCCCAGTTTTGAGAGATATAGCATTATGACTCATTCATTGCCAAAGTTTCCCCATTTCCACAAATTAGTTTTGATAAGCTAACCAATAACATCTCTATCCTTCTTTGTCAAGTTCAACTAGGTTGCGGAGCTTAACGAATCGTATGTCAAAAGCCGATGAAGAAAACTTTCGCAGGCATTTTCAAACTTCCTATGCATACCATGCGCATTCATGAATTAAAGTTACGGAATTTGAATACTTTTACCCACACACCTCTGCTCCAAGTCAATTAAATCGGTGAAAAATTCCAAAAGAACTGAGTACAGGCCCAGAACACTGCTATGGGGGAAATCTTCACCAACGAACGCGTTTAAATCACACAACCATGTTACAATTTGCATAGCGTGAACATGGTTCATTGATCCTATCTCCAGCTGCAGCGCGAATGTGTACCTTCCATCAACGACCGTGCGGGCATGTCGATTGCGTAATAGACTTTCCAATATGCGTTCTCGAACGCAGAGCAACTCCTCCCGCAGCCAGATACAAACATCACCACGGTACACGGTACACCGTACACAGGCAACGAATTGTGCAAACACTCAGTAAGTACATATGCAAAGGGTCTGTAATTTTAAAGTACTCGTGCATCGAGCTCAAGATACTGCAGAAATTTAATACCCAAGGGCAGCGCCTTTTTATAAGTACCTCTTCGATGTAAAAACAAATGTAGACATTAGAACGCAACACAACATAAATAATCAGATACGAATATACGCATGCGTGTGCAAAGATTTAAATTTGTCGAACATAAACAACGATAGGGCGCAGTGCAATGCAAATACCTCTTGCATTCTCAGATGGCGAAGGAGCTGATCGTGGTGGATGGTTGCGTGTATGTATCTTACAAATTGGAAAATGTTCTTTGACATTAACTTAATGGACATGATTGACATTTCGTAATGGTTCTGGGAGAGTTGTTGCCCTTTTCACTTGTGCCAAGTGACAACAAGTGATTGCCCTTCACAAAAATGTTTAACTACGATTGCTTTTAACTGTTCTTTTTTTTATTATTTTGCCAGGACAAATATTTCCTTTTTAAGAGATTTACGCGCCACTATTATGTCCGGCGGCTATGAGCTATGACTTGTGGTTTGTAACAGTGCGACATTTTTACTTCTAGTGCACAGTTTTTATTCCAGAGTTTGAGTGGCATCTTACCGACAAGCGCTCCAACCTGCTTGTTCCCCAGGTGATTGAAAGACTTTTGTTGAGATTTTTAAGGACGTAGGTAGTTACCGTGTTATAGTCATCCTCCGATACCAATAATAATTTTTATTGCGCCTTACTAATAATCATTTTGAACCTTCACACTAAATATTTTGTAGGTCACAATACGCGATTTTTTATGGAAAATTTCCCCATTGTGAGTACGAAAAATTAAGCCTGGACACTAAAAAAGATTATTAGTATTACGGATTGTCCAGGCTAGATTTTCCGAACTCACAACGGTTAAATTTTCCTGTCTGAAAGTTTGGTTAAAATCGGTAGATGCGTTAAGGCGTGAATCGGCGACAAATGAACACAATTTTCAGGCTCAATTTTTATATAAAGGGTGTTTTTCTTACAGGTATAGAACTTCCAACTGAAATAAAACACAAGAAAATCGTTTTAATGTCCATCAATTTGGCGTTATTGGAAGGATAATTTTATGCCATTAATGTTTAAATATGATTTCGGGCATGTGGCCGCCGCGGCTGGTTCGAATAAAGCCGTCTAGAGGTCCAATTTTCAAGCACTTTTTCGAGCATTTGGGGCTGTATGTCGGCAATAACGCCACGAATGTTGGCTTCCAAGTCCCCTAACGTTTCTGGTTTGTTGGCGTAGGCGAGCGACTTCACATATCCCCAAAGAAAATAATCCAATGGTGTCAAATCACACGATCTTGGTGGCCAATTGACAGGTCCATTCCGCGAAATTATGCGCTCATCGAATGTTTCCTTCAATAAATCGATTGTGACGTACGCTGTGTGGCATGTAGCGCCGTCTTGTTGGAACCACATCTCATCCACACTCATGCCATCCAATTCGGGAAAAAAATAGTCGGTTATCATGGCTCTATATACCGGTCTCCATTAACGGTAACTGACTCTCCAGCATCATTTCGGAAGAAGTATGGCCCAATGACTCTACCAGCTCCTAGAGCACACCAAACAGTCAGTTTATGTGGATGTAATGGCGTCTCAAGGGTCTCATGTGGATTCTCTTCACTCCAAATGCGGCAATTTTGCTTGTTGACGTAGCCATTCAACCAAAAATGAGCCTCATCTCACGATCATAAAATCAACGGAGCTTGCGGTAAACTTCGCGAACTGAACCATTATTTTCGAAATAAATTTGAAATGATGAAATGGCAAACCAAACTGAACATAAATGATATTAGAGTTGCCAGATTTGACCACAAAATGTCAGTTTTATCTCTATTAGAAAAACCAACCTCTAAGAAAAACACCATTTATATAGATATAATTTTTAGATTCGAGTCGTAAGCGTTGGAGCTAGTTCTGTTAGTTTTTTTCTAAGATGAACCTGTACATTTATGTTTATTGGTTAATAAATAATTATAATAATTTCACTACAAATCCGTCCAGCTACTGGGGTATGCAGACGATATTGACATCATCGGTCGCTCCCAGCGTGCCGTGATAGAGGCTTTTACGGCGATTGGAGAACAGGCGAAATTCGTTGGTCTTGTAGTAAATGAGGACAAGACTAAGTACATGCTATCAACAAACAAACAAGCATCTGTCCACCGCCTAGGATAGAACGCCACTATTGATAGCAACAATTTCGAGGTAGTTAAGGAGTTTATCTACCTCGGAGTAAACATGAACTCCACAAATGACATCCTAGTGGAGATCCGGCGAAGAATTGCCCTAGGAAACCGCTGCTACTTCGGTTTGGCAAAACAATTGGGTTCAAAACTCCTAACTCGAAGGACAAAATGTATGCTTTACAGAACCCTTATCCTGCCAGTTCTGCTTTATGGCGCCGAGTGCTGGATGATAAGCAGGAAGGGAGAGCTGATACTGGGATCCTTCGAAAGAAAAATTCGAGGAGGGCGAATGGAGGAGAAGATACAACCGCGAACTCTATGAGCTGTACCAAGATGTGGATGTAGTCCAAAAGGCCAAAATACGTCGACTACATTGGCTCGGCCACATCGAGCGAATGGACAATAATGCTCCAGCTAAGAGGATCTTCGAATCCCAGCCGCCAGGTTCGAGACGACAAGGAAGACCGAACCTCCGTTTCAAAGACCAAGCCATCGCGGATGCCAGAGCGCTTGGTCTGGATAACTGGAAGCAGCGTGCCCGTGATTGCAGAGGATGGAAGGCTGCAGTGTCTCAGGCAGAGACTCTCCACGGGTCGGGAGCCCGTTAAGTAAGTAAGTTATAATTTCACTTAGTGTTGAGTTCTCTGTCTCTTGTTTAATTCTGAAGAATCGATCACGATCAGATATGTAGGTCTTCAGAATTGTCAAGTACCACCTGCTTCGGCAGTTGCTTTTGTGGCTCGTGGATCAGTCCTTTGTGACCTTATCGAAAGCTTGTGCTATTTATCTAAAATTATTGCAGAGCTCACTTTTTTCTCTCGAAATGCCTTTTCGATTTTATCTGTAATTATATGCACCCGATCAATTGCAGAGTGCTTATATTTCTAAATCCGAATTCGTGAATTGGGACAAGAGATTTTTCATCAATTATTTTTTGCAGACGTTTCACCAGAATTTTTTCGAACACCTTAGACAACATTTGTAGTATCGATATTAGGCGATAGGAGGTTACTTTTCTGGTGGTCTGCCTGGTTTTGGTATCATTATTTCCACCGCGATCTTCCACATATTTGGCAGATACCTTAGCTTAAATGCATTTATAATTCGCTTTATTTTTTTTTTTAATTTTAGTGAAGAGTTTTAAGATTTCCCCTGTAATTAAGTCAAACCCTGGGGCCTTTTTTATATTTATTTTATTCTTTGGCAAGCTCTTTAGCTGTTACCGGCAGTAGGTATAGGTCGATCTACTTCGCATCTTTCTTCGATTCCGTGGTAACTTCTGTCTTCATACAGTTTGAACCCCATAAAAGGTCTCACTCTCTCTCTCTCTCTAATAGTAATAATAGCAATAGATAGTATTCAGTGGGAAACTATTTCCCATCACATTGTTTCCTTGAACTCGTTAGCTTCGTTCATCAAATTGATTGAAATTCTGAAACCTTTCTCAATATTTGCTTCTACTTGTTGCTTTCTTTAATAAATCAAATAAGTTTTCCATATCCAAGCCGCCTTATCATTGTAAATGAAAACAAACAAATCTGTAACAAACAAATAAATCAACCTAACAAATAACAAAATTTCGGTAATCGAATAACGATAAATAACTGTAAAAAAAAAGTAGTAATAGCCCCGCAATCCCACATTGTCCAATCGGATTATATAGCCCAATTTAACGCTCTGTTTCTATTTGCTGTTTTGTTCTTTGATTGATTAATTATTAAACCCCAATAGCGACTTGATTTGAATTTGAAAGCGAGAAGAAATCTATTAGCCATGTTGAAATATGAGCTCTATTTCTTTAACACGGTCTTACAAGTCCATATACCTACTAAGTTGGTATTGATATTCTAATTTCTAATGACGTGATAAATTTGACTTTTTCAGTCTTTATTTTATTGGGAGCTTTAATTGATGTCTACCTATTAATTTTGTAGTTTTATTCAGATTTTATCAGCGAAAATCTGTATTTATTGTGGGTAATCCAGGTTGGCTGTTGGTTCCGCATGTCAGCGGTGTCATAACCAGGCAACAATAAGTGAGTCATTGATAGGAAGGGAAAGCAGACACAAGACTACAAATGTAAGACAGCTTCCGTTTGGACAGCCTCGTTTAGTTGTACGGTTCTGACTGTAGGAAGATGACTGAAAATTTGCACAGAAGCTTTAATGGTTACATTGAAGTCATTCAAGTAGTTGATGGACTCGAAAAATTACTTTAAAAATATGTCTGTGTGGAAGAAATGCCCCGAAGGAATGATATCCATGTGTGTGGTTGGCTTGTCTTGCTTGGAACTCAAAGATGTTGCCTTCAGAAGTCAAGAACCATTTAAACAGCCTAAAGACAGTTCACGAAAAAATGCTCATGACAAAAACAAAAAAACACCAAGATCCTTGGTCCTACTCTGCAACGCGTTCCGGAAGTAAAGTTTTTCGAAAACGAACGTTTTCTACACCAAGTTTTGAAAACGTAATGAAATGTACTATACTGTCGGGTTGAAAATTGCGAAAGGGGAATAAATATTTATTTTTCCTTTCGAAAGTAAAGGTTTTCCAATATGAGGTGTTATTTTGGTATTCAAAGAAAAATTTAATTTTTTGGGATAAATGATCGGATGTTTATTTCATAATAAAGAGGAAGGTACGCCGTTAATAATGAAAAACAACATCAGCCAAATGGCCACCACGAGCACGCATGCAGGACCATATCCTTTTCATGAAATTTTCCATAACCAAATCGCAAAGTGGCTGCCCTATGTCCTCGATAGCCTCACGAATTTTATCTTTGAGGTCTTGAATCGATGCTGGGCTGTTGGCGTAGACCTTATCTTTCACGTGGCCCCAAAGGAAGAAGTCGCAAGGTGTTAAATCACAAGATCTCGGTGGCCAATTGTGATCACCTCTTCGAGAGATAACACGGTCCGAAAACTTTTCCCGTAAAAGATCAATGGTTTCGTTGTTGATGATCGGACGGCTTGAGTTCTTGTGTTAACTGAACTTTATAAGCCTTAAGACCTAAGCCTTTATGCAAAATACGGTGTAATGACGTTTGTGGAATTCCAAAGAACGACGGGGAATGGACAAACCTTGGCTTTCTTCAACACTTTGGGCTACAGCAGCAATATTCTCAGTTGTTCTTGAGCGACGTGCACGGGTTTTATTCTTCACATCACTAACTTGTCCCAACAGCTCGAATTTTTCCACCAATTTCTGTATTGCGGTCCGTCAAGGTGCTTCACGACGACCAAAAAATGCTTTAGTTTTGCGAACTGTGACTGCAAGATTTTCACCATTTTTGTAGTGAATTTTAATAATTTCAATGCGTTGTTGAAGCGTGTATCGTTTCATTTTTAGTAATGGCGTAGTTTTTCCTTGTCAAATGTCAAAGAATAAAAGCTTCAACAGTGACAGCTACCGAAATAGCGGGTCATTCACAATAACACCTCTCATTGGAAAACCCTATATAAATATAACCTCAAATCGTTAAATCGTTCATACAGTATGTCCAGCGTGGCGCCTGCTGTGTGTCAAGTAGCCTCATCCTGCTTGAATCACACTGGAATCACATGTCGTTGTACCGTTCAATTTGAAGCAAAATAAATCGTTCTGTAGCGTCCGGCGTTGATGGTGATGGCCTCACCGAAGTCATTTTCAAAATAGTGTGGAAGCTACGCTACGCCTCTGTGGACAACACTCATGGACGGGACGACGTTGTTTTCCATAATTAATGGGAATGTTTGCTCTTACTAATAAATCCATAATGCATGGACAAAATTTAATTTTGTTCATTTAATTTAAAAAAAAAAACTTGTATTTGGCCCACCCTGTATTTACAAAGAAATCCACTACTCGCTGCATAAGGGTCGGAAAAATACCGCCTGTGCTTGAAGCTTTAATAATTCAATTAAATTTAGGAGGTGTCTGGAAAATAATTCTCTTGTAAGTTCTTCTTTCTTTAAATGCTTCTTTGGAAAATTTAGAACCATAATGCTTCAACATCGCCCGGGATGCTAGCAGGTGGACATTAGTTCTGCACTTAGACTGTTGTAAGTTGTAGCCTTTCTGGAAAAATTATTACTTCTCAATTTCAATCAATGAGTGATTTTTATAAAAACAATTCAAATGGAGGCCGGCGGCACACCTCCATCCGAGGGTCCAAATATTCGATGACGCTGCGGCATAATTGAGGTTCTATGCCGTTAATGTGCCGAATTATCTCATCCTTTGGCTCTTGAATTGTTGCTGGCTTATCGAGGTACACTTTTCTTTCAAATAACCCCAAAGAAAGAAGTCCAACGGTGTCAAATCACATGATCTTGGCGGCCAATTGACATCGCCACCACGTAAGATGACACGTCCATTGAATTTGTCGCGCAAAAGAGCCATTGTTTCGTTAGCTGTGTGGCAAGTGGCACCGTCCTGTTGAAACCACATATCGTCCACATCCATATCTTCTAATTCCGGCCTTAAGAAGTTCGTTATCATCTCACGATAGCGAACACCATTCACAGTAACTGCCTGACCGGCATTTTGAAAAAAAAAATACGGCCCGATGATGCCAACAGCCCATAAACCGCACCAAACAGTCACTCTTTGTGGGTGCATTGGTTTTCCGACAATCACTCTTGGATTATCATTCGCCCAAATGCGGCAATTCTGCTTATTGACGAATCCACTGAGGTGAAAATGTGCCTCATCACTGCAGATGATTTTCTTCGAAAATTGATCATCCATTTTTGACCATTTTCATAATAAGCCTGAATAACTTTAACGCGTTGCTCGATTGTGTATCTTTCCATGGCTCAAATTGAGTTAATCTGAAATTGAGAAATGTCAAATGAAATGCAGAAAAAAACTTGACGTTTAGGTGTGGTTCACATTCAACATCGGCCCTTAAAATTTAACCACCCTTTAGTTGGCAACATCAGGCTTCTCACCACCGATGAGGTTATACCTTCATGTCATATCCGCGCAACTGAGTTTAGGAGCTTTCTCAGGACTTCAATGTCAAAGGTTTGATTGTTCGCCATGGGCAGACATTTACGAGAGATCGAGATTTTCTAAAGAAATTGTGATTTTAAGAATATCCAAATTTGAACCACTCACTCAGCATTTGCTAGTTGGAAATATTTTTTAGAGTATCAAAAGCACAACATAAAATTGTAGCCTTATAGCCTGAGCCGGATCGAGAGGTCTGGAGGCCCTAGGGCCACAGGGGACTGCTGGCCCCCAGGCCCCTACTTATTTTCCAAATAAAATGCACAATTTTAAAACAAATAACAAGAAAGCAGTAAAAAAATATCAAAGGCAAAGTTGCTTACTAGTGTCTACTCGTTGAAATTTGGATTGTGGTGGCTCATCTTTTGTGAAATTCCCGGGGCTCTAGCCCCTTATGCCCTCCCATCAAACCGTCGCTGTCTATAGCTGCTGTATGAGTGAGGAGGCTCATATTTCCAACTCACTTAGCAATAACTTCCGCATGTTTTTGTTTAAATTGCCGGACTTATTAACAATCATTCTTAACCTTCACCTTGTATATTTTCCAGGTCACAATAATCAATTTTGTTTGCAAAATTTCCCCATCGTGAGTTCCCAAAAATTAAGCGTTGGCACTAAAAATGGTTATTAGTTTCGTCGAGTAGCTTTAAGTATGACGTACCCCATCAGTTTTGTCAGCGAAATTATATATACCGAGTCACACTTCGTAGACAAGCTATTTCGAATAATCACAACACTCATAGGGACTGAGTAACCTGCGACTGAACAGTAGCACTAAACACTGGTTAGCATCTACTTTTACGAGCAGAAGTCATCGGATGGCCTCAAAGAACGAAGATTAACAGATTTCAGTCTTTGCGGCTTTGCCGCAACCGCACGAACGAATAGTGAATCATTTTGCAGTGCATACATCGTACACGCTGCACTAGCACTAGTAAGACATATCCACGAGGAACTGCTGTTTTTCCTAAATAAACTCTGCTCTCCAGACGACGACATTCGGCGCACTTGGAGACGGTTTAAATATTGCTGTTGATCTCTTGGCGAATGCAGTAGCTTGGCTATGTGTCTGTGCATGGCGCGCCGGGTCATTGCAATTCATCACATTTAAGTCTCTTAAAATGTACACCACCGCCACCGTAAAGATCCTACAGGCTACAGAGCAGGTAATCCGCTGATCCGCATTGAGGTGGACAAGCAAAAAAACAACCAAAATGATTGCGCTCACGGTCGGAATTTAGATTTCCATCTTGTCACGTACGCGACTCTCTTGCCGGAGAACCCGCGATGGGGTTTCTTCGTTTTTGTTTTTACTCCAATCCAACATTGCCCATGAAGGAGCAGAGAATGGGGGAAACTCAGTAAATAGAAGATTTTCCCGATGGATAGATTCTAAACAACACAAAAGGATTGGCAACCAGGAAACGTTGTACCGTAAATTCTGTCGCCGGCGGTTTAGTAAATTTGTTCTTTAAATGTTCTACGGGCTTCTTATATGTTTGATTTAAGTTCCTCCCTCCAGTTGTTGGGATACACACTCGTACCTTCGTCAGAGAACCTCTGCCTATAAATTTATTAGCACAAAGATCTCTTATTTTCGCGACAACTATGCGACGTTACTAATGTATTCTTCCTACGACTTCTCCTGGGCCTGCAGTCGAAGTACTTGAGATGTTAATTTGCGGCCCGGAAGGCATACTAACTGTTGACTTGCGAAGCAACAAAAAACAAAAACAAAAACAAGAAAAAAAAAACTGGTACTGCATCTGAGATGGATACGCGGCTATAGGTTGGCCGCACAACAAATACTTGTACTGTAGAATTTATCGAAAATTCGTAAACATGCGTGTGCATCGCCGACCGTTCGCATGCAAGTCCGCCGCCCGGCCGC
The DNA here is from genome assembly GCA_948293265.1 of Cheilosia impressa. Classification (NCBI taxonomy): domain Eukaryota; kingdom Metazoa; phylum Arthropoda; class Insecta; order Diptera; family Syrphidae; genus Cheilosia; species Cheilosia impressa. The sequence goes on along the minus strand of OX411881.1, from coordinate 49,122,723 downwards.
CCGCCATCGGAGAAATGATCTCGCGGAAGGAATTTTTGATGTCGTTTTGTTTGTTTGAATTTTGATCACGTACGAGAGGAAACGATTTTTATGAGAATTAGGGACTTGATGAAGTGTCTTCGAACGTGCCAATAACCTTTTGCTTTTACATGGAAGGGTATTATGTCAGCTTCGGGAGTTGACGCACGGGGAAGCCGAATTATGTAATCGTTCGGGGAAACAGCCATAAAAATGTCTGATGATGATTTTTCTTTTGTTGAAACAAAATCATTTTTTTTCCACAGATAAGATAAAAATGCTTCCTAGAGGGTGAAGTGTTGCTCGGTCTTGATGAGAATTTTAAGGCGCATTTTTATGACCGCCACAACAGGTGGGGTTTATGGTTGTAAAGTGGATACAGAAGTACAGTACTGGAAAAAAACGGAATACACACCACAAAAAAATTGAGGAATTTTTGGGAATATAACGTAGTTCCCGAAGAGGCCATTTTGCGAAGACCTGGAATAGTGCAACAGGCTCAGTTAGATCATGCGGCAAAAGTGATTTGTCTGTTATCGTACTCGTAGAGCATTTTCCTTTTTCAGCTTCGACAAGAGAGAGTAGTGCAGCACAGTCGTTGTAAACTATTGAACAATATCAGCCAAATGGCCACCACGAGCACGCATACAGTACCATACCCTTTTCATGAAATTTTCCATAACCAAATCGCAAAGTGGCTGCCCTATGTCCTCTTTAGCCTCACGTTGAGGATGGAGAGGCTTCTCAACAATAACTGTTGGGTTTTCCGAGCCCCAGATGCGACAATTTTGCTTGCTGACCACCTAGGTGGAAATGGGTCTCATTAGTCAGGATGATTTTTCGATGGAATTCCGGATCATTTTCATGCATTTCAAGGACCCAATCAGCAAAGACACGACGTTTTTTCATCATTTTTGTAGTGAATTTTCATAATTTCAATGCGTTGTTGAAGCGTGTATCGTTACATTTTTAGTAATAAAAGCTTCAAAAGTGACAGCTACCAAAATAGCGGGTCATTCATAATAACACCTCTTATTGGAAAACACTTTATATTATAATGCTATCCTTGTCTTAATTATCGTTTAAAATAAACTTCTTCTCCATTTTCTTTTTCTTCAGTATAAAACCGACAAGCCGCATTTAGAAAACTACAGAGGTACGACAGCCCTACAAAATGCGCCACCTCTGTTACGAATATATGCAGGTTTACCAACTGCTACCCTCGTGGCTGCTATAACCAAAAGTAAATTGTGATGCCTTCAGTGAATGGGTACTGCACTTTAAACAGAGCTGCGGGAACCAACAAAGTATATTTGGCGGCAGACCCGCATAGAGAGCTGCAGAAACTTCTTTACAGAGTAAATGCGCACACTTCGGAGGCTGTCACACCCTCTCAACAGATTTGTAGTAGCCATATAAAGGGCTGTCAGAACCTCATGAAAGGCTGTCACAGTCTCTAAAAGATTTGTGGTACCCATATACAGAGCTGTTAGAACTGCGTTGAGAGGTTCTGAACCCAAATGGAAAGCTGACAAAACTTTTTACTAAGTTATGTCAGTATTCTAATGTTTAAAAGAAAAAGCCTACCTCGGTGGTTCTTATAACCTTTTTATAAGCTTTATAAGACCTCTATATTTATCCTGTAAAATCATTTTAGAAATCAATAAAGCTCACATCCGCCATTGTCTCTTAAAATGCTGTTAATAACCTACCTAAGACCTAAGAGAAATATTGTCCAAAAAATGAAAAAAATTAAAAAGTTTTATTAGTACCTATCTCTTTTCCACTATTTTTAAAGCATCTTAAACATTTTAAAGTTTAAAAATTATAAAATTCTTACCTGACGACTTTTGAAAGATGTCTGAACGGCACGAATGACAATATAAACAAAGAAAGGATTGCTTTGATCAACACAGAGAGCTGCAAGTCAGTTGTTATAAATAGAAACCACACAGTTGTCTTTTGCCGTATTAGCCAGATCAACTTTACCCTGAACAAAACAGTACAAGAAAGAGCTATCATAGCCGTATGGCAGTTGTTGTACCGTAACGACTAGGTAACGCAGCCGATAAAATGTTGTTGTAAACAAACATAGCAGGCTTAGCTATAAACCTGACCCAAATTAAGTTTGTTAACAACCACGTCTTAGAGCGCATGGTAACTCTTTGTTGGCTACAATAGCCTCGATTTGGGAAAGACATCCAAGATATGGGTAGACTTGCTAAGTTATAGGTGTAGGAAACAGATTTTGGGGATGGATACCGATAGTTTTAAATTTTGTTTTCTCAGTGATATGGAGCGCTGTACTCCGCAAGAGCGTGGACTCCATCCATCCATCCAATCATCCTCAATCTCAACAACGAAGAGGACGGTTTTGTGTCGAAAATTATCATGGGCGACGAGGCGCACTTGCACTCACGCTGTCAATAAGAAAAAACTTGGTTTCTAGGGCACTAAAAATGCACGATGCACGCGATTACATCCGCTCAAAGCTACTGTGTGGTGCGGCTTTCAGTCGGGAGGAGTGATTGGGACGTATTTTGTTTTGGACGCAATCGGCAATATGGCCACTGTTACTGGCGAACCCTACATGGCCATGATAAACGACTTCTTACTCTCGGAATCGGATCAGCGGGGCTTGCTTTACATGTGGCTTTAACAAGATGGTGTCATCGCACACACAGCACGAGCCACTATGGATAGTCTGAAGGAAGCGTATAATCTCACGATTTGGCATGGCCAGAAAGATCGCCCGATTTAATCATCCCAGACTTCTTTCCTTGGGACTTGAAGTCTCGGGTTTATGCCAACAATCCTCAGACAATCGCCGCCCTGAGGGTGAATAGTCTACAGAAATGCAAACAGTTATATCACCGGAAATCTTGCGGAAAGTCTTGGAAAATGCGATTAAACGGGCACAAATGTGTATCTGGCGGCAGCCACTTGACGGATATCATCTTTTCCACTTACCGGAAAAAATTTAAAGGTCCAATAAAGATTTCCATCATTCAAAATCATTTTTTTTTTATTTACTAAAAAAGCAATTCAAAAACAGAATTGGATGATTATTTTGCGTCTTTTTGTAGTAATAATCATTTTCAGTGTTCAGGCAAAGTTTTTCAAAATCACAATGGCGAAATTTTCCATACAAAATTGCATATTGTGACCTAGAAAATATGAAGTGCGAGCGTAAAAAATGATTATTAGTAAGCCCCTTTGTGGAGCGGTAACATTGAGCTCACTCAGTGTTGTTATATCGTGGGATTTATCCATTTTTGTGGGAATTTCGATGCCTTCCGTGGGATAGAGGGATAATGCACCAAATCGTGGGAATTTCAGAAATCTAACAAAAAAACATTTAAATTATAAATTTCACCATGATTATCAACACAATGAATGTTCATAAAAAAACAGCTCATGTAAATCGTCTTTTATCAAAATTTTCTAGTACCAAAAAATAATGACAGCAGTGTTACAAACTGTGGTTTTTATACTTAAGGTTAATTTTACTTGATTTTCTTTCCGTGTAGTACAAATTTTACTTTTAAAAAATGGATTTTAACGCAAAAAGTATCGTGGGATTTGAAAAGGGAATTTGAGTGTGGTGAAAAGGGAAAAATTACCACACTTCGTGGGATAAATGAAAAGTGAGTGCTGACAACACTGAGCTCACTCCATCTTTAAATCTTTTAATTTTTCGCTACAAGAGTTGTATTCTCAATTGCCTGTCTTAGGTTAGAAAGCGAGGCAATGACTTGATTTTTGAATCAGAAATCCGATTAACGCGACCTTAAGCTGTCGCCGAAGATATATACCAACTCCTATTTGAATGTCGATTTATTTATGGTCAACTTACACGCCAACCTGATTGTCTGAAATTTTGCTCGGAAGACGCAGATGGGTTTAGATATTTCAAGAACATGTCCATATTCACACCACAGTCATTTTATACAGTACCTGGCTCTCATTACGATTTGTAAGGGAATTCAACAGATATTGTGGAATATATTTTTGCTGTGCCTATAGAAGCTTTAAGACAACTCCACCAAGTTGACTCTGAATACCAATATGACTTTTCAAAACGGTTAGAAATATCTTTGGCCTCCTAGAGTTTACCATACTTCCAAGATTATGCAGTTCTGCTTGCGGTGGCGGCTTTTGGATAAAGCAACTCCACACAAGATGAGCTGTGTACCGCGGAGTTGTCGATTTAATCCCAGAATGCCCATGCTGTAGAACACTGGAGTAAAAATTCGCATAAGAAAAGAACTGCACCAACTTAGTATATATTATGTTTTACTACATGAAAAAGTATTGGGATCACCCACGATGTCGGCAGACAAAACCCTAATTTTGAAATTTTAAATACACCTAATGACAGCTCTGTCAAACTAATACCTATCATTCCAATTTACTCCTTGTTCCTTAATCATTCGTCTACTCCCCCTAAAGGTTAAATGTAGGTACGATTTGAATCGAAACATGTCAAGAATCAGGCTGTAAGTTTTGTTAAAAAAATATCGTAAACGGTGCAACGTTGCAATGTTTGGAATCGGCCTTCCAGCCAAATTTGGGCTACAACGCACTCACTTTGGAAATAATTTTTCAATATTTCCCAACAGCATAAAGCGACTCATTTCGTTCCGAGGAGGTTTGATACTGATTTTCTGCTAAGATTTAGAGCAGGAAACAGCTGTCAGTGCCAAAACAACCCGTGATTTGTCAATTCATAGGTATTCATAGGTATAAAATTGCTGATTGCATTGGTGGGATATGTTTCGAAGCTCAGAGCAAAAATATTGAATTCCAGCTAATTTTGTTCTTTTAATAATTTTGTTCACTTTGAATTTTAAAATGTATACTGATTGAAAAGAAATGATACGAAACATTGAAAAACAGTCAAACAAAAATCGTATCCAGCCAAAAATCTAGCCGAAAACAGTCAAAATGGCAACGCTGAAACGATGTATTCAGATACCTAGATGATCCCTGTTTAGTGCCACTGAATGGATACAGAAAGTGAGTCTTTATTATTATATTGGGGCGATATCCCCTTCTCAAGAAACCGCTACAGCTCTAAAGTTTCATCAAACTTACCGCCTGCGATGATCAGCAGTTTGTCTATTTCTTTTCGACAGCCATTGGTTGTCTATGACCATGAGTCAAGCTGCAGGATATTTTCCGAAAAACAAGCGAGAGGAAGGGTGTTGCATCGTAGCTATCCTGAAAAGGTATTAACTCGCCAAAGATCAAACGATGGAGGGCGGTCGATAAACCTATTAGTATTTAAAACAGGCCCCTGATATCGAGGCCCCAAAGACGACTGGACACGCCTTTGTAGGCTAATCTCTCCTTAAGCTGAAGTATAAGAACTTGCTTATTGAATACGGCCTTAAAAAAAAGTTGCGAACAGTTTTTCTTTGTGGGAAAAATGTACTTAGCATCCTCCTCAGCAAACATTAACCGTTTCTAACAATCTTTTTTAACCTTTGTGCTAAATATTTGTAATTAGCAATGGATAATTTGGCGTGGAAAATTTCTCCATTGTGAGGTCGTAAATTTCGCAGGTTAAACACGATTTTAGCAAAGATCTGTTTCAAATAGAAGTGCTCCGAAATTGATACAGAATATCATCCACCATTCTAAGTTAACTAAGTTAAAGTCGAACTGAACTTTAAGAGGTACCATGGCTTGTTAAAGCCATGGTACTTCGACTTCGACCTTCGAGGTGAGTCTTTTTTTAAGTACTTTATCTCGTGGAAACCGACTAGTCCTAACTTTATAGTCAAAAATAGGCGGGAAGCAATCAATGCTGCCTTGCAAATTCTTTTCTAGCTTTTTCCTACTAAACCATGCCGGACAGTCCAGTTTTCCCGGACCATCAATGGTATCATCCTTCACCTTGAACTGCGGCTGCACTCTTAGGACTTTGGTCTACCGCAACCTGCTCATTAGCGATTTGGCTAAACTGGATCTTAGGTGTCCTATAACAATTCGCACACGGGTCTTTGAAGCACTTGTGTACACTAATCCGGTTCCCTTATTTAAGGCCCACTTGGCAAGATTGGAATAAAGCATGCACTGCCTGAACCTTATAGATACAAGGTTGGCGGCAGCAAATGCACAGTCATATGACTTGTGATGTTGCATACTGTTCCATAACATTTAGCAAAATTTTACGACGCACATAGCATCTAGAAAAAAAAAAGCACTTTGATACAAACTGCCGGAATGCGTCCCCATATCCGACCACTTATCATAGTTTTCAATCGCAATCTACTTTAAGCACACACTGATATAAAATGAGAGGAGTCACGCACCCCAAACGCCTGATGCCACCACAACAACCCGCACCACCGCCCTCCTGATTCCGCCAATAAAATGACCATTTTTATAGTTGCCGACTGAAGCCGCTCGTAAAGTTTCCATTAATAATAGATAAATGTTGGAAACCCGACTAAGAGCAAAGTTCCCCAGATCTAAGGTTCTCCCTATATGAAGTCGCGTTCAACGCGCGCACCATCAGCTACAGTGAGGCATAGATCCTTGCCCAATGGAATATTTACAACACAATAAAACTTCCTCTTACCACTTGACATTTATAGCCGGTAATTCTGTATTTAATTCGCAATCCTATACGAAGATAAGTTGTTCTCCAATTCGCTGGCCGCTCCTGCCACGCTTGCCATGTCCCATGCCTGAACTAGCTTAAACCGGCGACTGGCTAAGCCAAACTGCGCTCTTGTCGATCTGTGCTTCTCCTTGTGGTGCCACCTCCCTCAAAAGGAGCCACAAGATCGTGAACGTTTGAGCGTTAAATTATACGAATCTCTAATATTGACATTGTATACTGGTGGACAACAGCATGTTCGCTGCTAGAGTGTGTCTCTATACCTTGGGGCTGCTCAAAAGTCTGCAGTTTTGTTGCGTAAATCATCCTTGGATTAAGTTATTATTGGGTGCAATAAATTCGCCATACGGCTGGTGAGTTCCTGTTTCCGTACGTCATGTTCTGGGCATGACTTATGTCGTCCTGTTTCTGGTTTTATTCGCTTAATAAAGGTTTGACAAGTTCAATTAGAACTTAGGGAAATCGCAGTCGTAGATGATATCAGTCGGGCGGTAATAGTCCGTTTCCTTTGTTTAATCCGTTGTCTAGACGGCAGTGGGGTTTAACGAACCCCAACTTATACCACCTGCGGATGAGTAAGGGTCACTGAAATGAGCTTTTGTTTGTCGTTACCTTGTTTCGTGCTTAGAGAGTGGCGTTTGACAAATCTGTCATCAGAGTTTAGCCGTCAGAATGTAAGGAAAATATTTTTCCCTTATCGACACAACAAAAATAGTCGGAATCTTCAAATCGCGGCTACATTTAATCATTGGTCTACAACAACAAACCGGCGGCCTTAGAGCTTCTTAGTCAATTGCATGTTCTACAGTGGTAGTCCCAAGTCCCGAAGCAGAATTCGTCTAACCAAATTCTGCGAAAGGCCGACTTTTTGTCCTCGACGAAGAATTGGGGTACTCGTGAACACTTACACGAATCGCGGCAACGTCCTTGCCCCATCTGGCGTTCCCTTGAAGTACGGGTTTCGTTAAAGAAGCATGCCACGAGACTAGGCTTAGCTAATACGGATATATGTAGGTACTGCGAGGACCTACAAGTCACGGAAGATATCTCCCACCTTCTGTGTGAGTGTCAGGCAATTGCTCGGAGTATAAGGAAGCACCTAGGCAGGTACTTCTTTAGCAACTTGGAGGAGGTTGGTTCCTTAAACAATATAGGGACAATAATTAAGTTCTGTACGGAAATTGAATGCTTGGGCGATTTGGTTTAGGTCTTTAACCGTAATGGTTCGCTGGGGATGGCGATGGGCCCGTATTGGTGCCTGGTCTTTTGTGACGATCTAACAACCCCATTCAACCTAACCTAACATAACCTAATATGTATGAGGTTGCATTAGAGGAAAAATGCCGCAAAAAAACCCGTCGAAACAATCCCAGCCAATTACAAAATGTTAAAACGGATTTTTTTTATTAAATAATTTTATTTTGTTCCCTTTTATAAAGGGTTTTTCAGTAAGAGGGCTACAAAAGTTTTTTTTAAATAAAACAAAAACGGTTTTGGATATCAATGAAATTCTTTATTCCTGTGAAAGTACGTTCGGTGCCATTATGTATGGAACTCGATTTTTTTTGCATGGCCACCACGGGCATGCTTGCAGAAGTCCAGACGCTGAACCCAATTTTCGACGGTTTTCAAGCATAAATCGGCCGATACTGCTGCAATTTCACTTTCGATATTCGTACGAAGTTCATCAATCGTCGCTGGCTTGTTGGCATAGACCATAGACTCGACGTAGCCCCACAGGAAATAGTATAACGGCGTCAAATCGCACGACCGAGGCGGCCAAGCGACTGGACCATTTCGTGAGACAACACGTTCTCCAAACTTGGTTTCCAATAAATTGATTGTGACATTCGCTGTGTGGCTTGTGGCGCCGTCCTGTTGGAACCACATGTCCTCCAAGTCCATATCATCCAATTGGGGCCAAAAATATTCGGTTATCATTGAACGGTAGCGATTTCCATTCACAGTAACGTGCCGGTCTTGATCATCACGGAAGAAGTACGGCCCAATGACGCCGCCGGCCCATAAACCACACCAAACCGTAATTTTTTCAGGATGCAATGATGACTCATGGAGTACGTGTGGATTGCTGCCTGACCAATACCAATACCGCATATTTTGTTTATTGACGAGGCCATTCAGCCAGAAATGAGCCTCATCGCTGAAGATGATTTTTCGATGAAAATCCGAATCATTTTCAAGTTGTTGCTCAGCCCAATTCACGAACATACGACGCTTCTGGTGGTCAAGCGGCTTCAGTTCTTGCGTCAATTTAATCTTGTGAGGATGTAGGCCAAGATCTTTTCGCAAAATTCGCCACAACGACGTCACAGAGATGCCCAACGCTTGAGAACGACGTGTGAGAGACACATTTGAGCTTTCTTCAACTGAAGCCTCAGCGGTAGCAATATTCTCGACACTACGGGCACTTCTTTGTCTCACTGGCACGGGAACATTTTGTACTGTGCCTGTGGATTCAAATTTTTCCACTAGATGCTCAATTGTTGGTCTGCTAGGACGATTATGACGACCGCATAAATTGGACGTAGCGCTCTTAACGTTGAGGCCACTGACTCCGAATTTCGGTAGTAAATTTTAATAATTTCGACTCGTTGTTGGCTCGTTTATCTTTTTTTATCTTTCCATCATGAAATGGCAAACCTTACTGAAGAGTGAAGAGAAATGTCAAAAGAGCGGCAAGAAATTCGGGGTCGTTTTGCTGTCCCTGTCGCTCTACTTTTGTAGCGCCCCTGTTGAAAAACCCTATTTCAAATTATTTTTTTAAGTGCAACTTGTTTGTCAAAATAATTACGCCAAAGTAAAAAGTTAATTTCATTAATTTTAATGAATTTTAATTGACGTATTTAAAAATATAAATTGCATGTTAATTACATATTTATTTTCACTTCTTCCCAAAATTCATTAATTTGTCAAAAGACTTTTGCCGATGAGTGTAGATCATAAAAAAATTACTTATTTCGTATCCTTCATGGATTTACTTTATTGTGAACTAAATGTTTCAGTTTCAGTGCTCGAGCTCAAGAAGCCTTGCTCTGGGCCGTACATGGACCCAACTCTATAATTAAATATACTGTGCCATTCCTCAACAGTCGCAATGATTAACTGGCACAATAAATTCGTAATCCCAAACAAATGTGTGCATAACAAGAAAACTCAAACTAGGTAATCGGCCGCAAAATAATAGGTGAATAGGTAGGTTCTTTCTTTTTCAAACGTTCGTTAGCTGGGGGTGCCAAGAGGCTGAATTCCCCATAATACGAGTACCTACCATTAGTGTTAATAGAATTGTATCATTTACTGGCTGAACTTGCACTTATTCCGATTGCGGCTGAGCCGGTGTTTGTCAAAATGAATACCGCACACATTCGCGCAGAAAATATACTGTCTAGCCAGGCGGGTTGCAGCTTGCAGCAGCGAGCCGGTAATAAAAATGCTGATGGGTAAAATTAATCTTAACGTCTAGAATTTTATGAGACAGGCAAAAGTGGTCTTAACGATGATGATGATCGACTCTTGGCAAACATTAAGTTTTTTTTTGCCCTCTGTCTCTCTTGTGCGAGCGCGCGCGCGCGTCTTTTCTCTTTTTTTTTTTTTTAGGTGTGTGAGTGGATTTCACGCAGCAGGACTGAGAGCGATTCTGTGGTTTTATTTATTTCGTGAATAGTCAACCACTCCTCCCTTCACATGTTGCAGGTTTATTTGCTTTGGCGAAGTGCTGGCTGCACTTTTATATCCAATTACAGATATTTTTTTGCTATTTGGAGTTTTGTTAAAGCCCTAAAGACTACACGGATGGAGGATACTCGTGTCCGGCTGCGAGCTACAGTCGGACATATTCAGTTAAATAGTAAACCTTGCTGTTCGTCCTTCAGTGGGTTTTATTTGCTGTAGGTTTTTGTTTTTTTGGTATGTCCATGATGGAATGACGATGATAATGATGATGATGATGGTGGCAAATGCCGGGAAAAGACACGGCCCAATCGTTTATTTTTGCCGAATACACATACTAATGATTGGCATAGGACAAACGGATGAGCGCACACTGTGCCCTGGTACGTACATGTTGGAATGCCAAGTATGTGCCGATAGTTATTGTGATCGGGATCGCTATATGCGTCCTGATGGCCGTCCTCGTCTGGAGCAGTTTTGAGATGGTGCCGCGGATAATGAGATTTATATTGGAATGGCATTTTAAAGTGTTGTACTGTTTATGATCAGGCCATCGCACCAAATACCTGACAGTGGAAATTATTCAATTAATTTAATGGAAATCACATCGGAAATAGATTCGAAACGAGTTACCGGCTCGTATATCGAGCGCAAATGAAAAAAGGACAATGGACACAAACGCACTGCTGCAGAAACCGGTAATTGTTGAAGAGACCGCTTGGAGTGGATCTTATTCATTCATCAGTGCAATTGATGTTTGTATCAGCAGCAATTTCGGATGTGACATCCGAGGCATAAGTGCCTCGTGATCGTAATGCGGTTTGACTGGTCAACTTAATTGTTACATGACCTTAACATAGCGTCTTTGAGTGACGTAAAAGTCTTTCGTTTAAGTGTGGCTGCGGGTCTCTGTAAAGAGATTGGGTTTCTTTCAAAAGGTGCTACCATTAATCAACATGAGAAGTGAGATTTTGTTCACAATGAATTGTTGTAATAATGATTATGATAAAGTGAGTGGGGTCTTAATTCTGGGCTCTGTTGAAATAGCTTCTCCTTAATTTGTTTGGCTTCATACCCTTTTAATTGGAGTTTTTTTTATTCTTTTTGTCGGGCTCAAGCGAGATCTCTTTTTTTTTATGAAACTACCGTTAAGCTTGGAATAATGTGGTGTTGGAGTCCCACACCTCGCAGGTGTGCGATAATTATTTTCGTGGATAGATTGTGAAGTAGGTTTGTTTCGATATTGCGGTTGAATTGTTGAACAAATGAACAAAAAATGCACACACAGGAGGCCAACAGTTTTATTTTTAATAAATTGTAAGTAAATCTATTTTAATTGAAGACCAACTTTAGGGGAGTCTTAAGCTTTATAATTAAAATTTGATGCTGCTCCAACGACTTTGCAAATGAAGACTATTTAAAAACAAATATCAATAGTTAAGTTCATCAAATTAATCCAATAAAGTCTGCTCAGAAGATGTCAAAATTTCTGTAGCCTGTATGTAGCAACATACTCCTGCTACGGGGTATAGACTTACTGCTACTACGGGTTAAGTTGCAACATAAGCGAGGGTAATTTGTAAAAAGACTATGAAACGAACTTGTGTCATCTGTTTTGAAGAAAACTAGAGTTCAAATAGTCGAAGAAATTCTACCATTTTAGAAATGACCTGGCATATATTGAGAAACAAATCTCACACAGTATTGCAACTCTACACGATCTTTTCAACAAAAAAAAGCGGATGTGTTGTAAAGGGTTTCCAATAAGTGGTGTTATTTTGAATGACCCGCTATTTCGGTAGATGTCACTTTTGAAGCTTTCATTCTTTGACATTTGACAAGTAGAAACTATGCCATTTGTAAAAATGGAACGATACACTCTTCAACAACGCATTGGAATTATTAAAATTCACTACAAAAATGGTGAAAATCTTGCAGTCACAGTTCGCAAAACTAAAGTAGTGTTGAAGAAAACCCAGGTTTGTCCATTCCTCGTCGTTCTTTGGAATTGGGCATTCCACAAACGTCATTGCACCGTATTTTGCATAAAGACTTGGGCTTATAAAGTTCACTTAACACAAGAACTTAAGCCAGCCGATCATCAACAACGTCGTGGGTTTGCTGATTGGGTCCTTGAAATGCATGAAAATGATCCGGAATTCCATCGAAAAATCATCTTGACTGATGAGGCCCATTTCCAACTCGGTGGCTACATCAACAAGCAAAATTTTCGCATCTGAGGCTCGGAAAACCCAAGAGTTATTGTTGGGGAGCCTTTCCATCCTTAACATGAGGCTATCGAGGACATACGGCAGCCACTTTGCGATTTGGTTATGGAAAATTTCATGAAAAGCATATGCTCCTGTATGCGTGCTCGTGGAGGCCATAGCCAAATGATGGTTTTCATTATTAACGGCATACCTTCCTCTTTATTTTGAAATAAACATTCGATCATTTATCTCAAAAAATTAAATTTTTCTTTGAATACCAAAATAACACCTCTTATTGGAAAACTCCTAACATTTTAACTAAAAATAGAAAAAAAAAATATATATATTATTACGAGCTGACCCGGCAAACGTTGTTTAGCCAAATAAATTATTTCAAGTGAATATTTTAGTTATTAAATTGAAAATAACGAGTTTATTGTAAGCGTGTGTAAATGTTTTAAAGATCCATAAAAATGATCGAATGTTATCGATGAAATAGAACGATGCAACGATTTAACCAAAAATATGTTTTATGTTTATGCTGCTGGCAATGACGGTGCGCATTGTCATTCGATAATCAACCGTGAAACGTTCGGGAATCTTGTGTTCTAAAGAGAAGAAATATCGCTGCAATCAAGAATTCCATGTCGTATCTCATCGGAACGTACCTATTTATATAGTAAAGTTAAATATTAAAAGCTTTGTCCACTGTCGGTTATTATATTCCAGGTGGATATCGAGCAAATACATGAAGGTTCCGCCCTGGGAAAATGGTCTTCCCGAGTCGAAATATGTTGACAAACAAACAAACGGATATGTAGGGATGGGATCTATGACAGAAAGAGGAATGGAGTGATAAAAATAACAAATTACCAATCATTAATTTTCTCAATTTAATGTAGGTATGGGTGATTTTTTAAGAGGTTTAGAACTTTTTTAAAAAAAAAAACAAAAAATTCGAAAAAATGAATGAAATATTTATTTGAATCGATAGTTTGAACCTTGCAATTTAATGTTTAAAGATAATTTCATGCAAATGTTGACCGCGGCTGCGTCTCAGGTAGCCCATCCGCTGAGTCCAATTTTGGCATACTCTTTCATACATATCGGCCGGTATCTCACGAATGTCAAATCGCACGATCTAGGCGGCCAATTGACCGGCCCGAAACGTGAAATTAACTGTTCACCAAACTCGCCTCGCAGTTGCGCCATTGTTTCGCGTGCTGTGTGGCATGTGGCACCGTCTTGTTGAAACCACATATCATGCAAGTCAAGAACTTCCATTTCGGGCAAAAAAAAGTTTGTTATCATCGCTCGGTAGCGTTCACCATTGACAGTAACGCTGCGATTCGCATCATCTTTGAAGAAATATGGCCCAATAATGCCGCCGGCCCATAAACCGCACCAAACAGTGGCTTTTTCGGGATGCATTGGTAGCTGTTGCAATGCTTCTGGCTGATCTTCACTCCAAATGCGGCAATTTTGCTTATTTACGTACCCATTCAACCAAAAATGAGCCTCATCGCTGAACACAATTTTTCGATAAAAAAGCGGATCTTCGGCCAGCTTTCCAAGAGCCCATTTACCAAAAATTCGGCGTTGTGGTAGGTCGGCTGGATTTAGTTCTTGCACCAGCTGTATCTTAAAAGGCTTTACGCCCAAATCCTTCCGCAAAATTTTCCACGTAGTGCTGTAACAAAGGCCTAACTGCTGGGAACGGCGCCGAATCGACATTTCGCGGTCTTCTGTCACACTAGCTGATACGGCCGCAATATTTTCTTCACTACGCACAGTACGTAAACGTGTTGGTGGTTTAATGTCCAACAAAGTAAATTTGGTGCGAAATTTGGTCACAATCTTCCGAATAGACTGCTCAGAAGGTCGAGAATGCCGATCATAAAATGGAAGCAGGGCGCGATGAACATTTCGACCCGAGCACGAATTTTGATAGTAAAATTCAATAATTTGCAAGCGTTGTTCATTTGTAAGACGATCCATGGTTAAATTGCAAACCAAACTGAAGCTGTTTGACAGTGACACAAGGTACTAAACACACGTCAGCTGTCAAAACCAGTGTTGCCAAAACCAAACCAGCTAAAAAATCACCCTTTACGTGTATAGACTTTGTGCGATTGCAATCGATTGCGTTCGATTTCAACCGAGTACGCGAATAGACCGATTAGTTTCGAAGATCTATTGAGGGTACAATATTTCTTGTCAGTCCGTCTTTAGCCAACACAAATAAGCTCGATGGTTTGCCCACTCGACAACATGCCACGTACCTATATGTAGTTGTCCGTGTGAAAAATATGATTTGCCAAAATCTAAGCCGCAAACGGACATCGTTTGTCCTTGCGACTTTTTGACTGTCATTGCGAATGCCAATCTATTAGGAAGTTGAACGCATTCGAGTTCATCAAATTTTGGATTACCAATCGCGTGCCATTGCAGCCGTGGTGGGTTCAAATTCCGAAATTACGGGAGATCCAGTTTTCAGTCGTAGAGAGTGTGGTGGCATGTTTGGAAAATCCAGTGAGTTAAAACACTCAGTTTGATAATTTGAATTGTTTTATTTGCCACAGTATTGTGATTTATTTCTGTTGCACCGAACCTTACCACTGCAAATGGGCTTCAGGATCCGTGCCGATTAGCAAGCCGTTGAATGGTTCTGGTGGTGTCTCAATTTCTAGTAGTTGCACTTTTCTTGATGTTTGAATTTGAGCGCATGACAATAGGAAATGATAAAATAATAATTATTGTAAACGTCACTATTGCGATCGATGTACAAACAATAATAATGACCGAAATTTCCCCGAAAGCTGTGTAAGAAGTGAGACACAGGTTATTGCAAGAGAGACATGAAATATGCTAAATCGTCTTCACTTCGGTCTTGTTTGAATGCACACACCCAGTCACAGTTGGCGGGAGCATTCAAATGAGACTCTGGTTTCTGTATGAAATTGTGAGTGCGTTCGTTAAGTGTGGCCAAGTACCTATCATTCAAATTATAGAAATCTATCCTTTAGATATCATAGAACAATATTATTATTTTTCAGGTCAAAAAAGGGTTTTCCGGTTAAAGAATTTTTTCGTTTCAGTTAGAAATCGGTTAGACCGGATTTCAACATTTTCTTCGGTCAGAGTGAAGAGATTTCGGCCAGATTTGACCAGAATCCGGTCAGAATGGCAACACTGTTCGAATTATGTGCTTGTAGGAATCATTAATGGCGAACGGCTGCATATAAATTGAAGGTGCTTTTGGTTGTCGAACTTTTGTGCATATCCTGCTTTATGAGTGAGGATTTAGGAACTTAATGGGACCGGTTTCGGCCGTTCCCATTGCAAGGTTTTAAATTTACTTAACCTATCTCTTAACATTTCTTGACAGCCATCAATAAATGTCCTTTTTGCTGTTTCGCTTTTTTGGATCTGACTCCCATCATCTTTTCGTCATTCCACCTATGGATTTTATTATAATTTTCAAACAAATCTCGAACGACGTTTAGTGCCGCGGTCCAGTATTCAATTTTTGAGACCGATGTTTTCCGCAAACCAAATGCTTGCTCTCAAGGGACAAACCAGTGGAGAGCGTGAAAATCCTGGATTCATTTTCGTATTTCCTACAATGCTCTGCTGTTTATTTATCGAAAATTGTTGCAAATTACGTGGTGAAACAAGCATTCCAATGTAGGTATGGTACGACGATTTAAGCAGACACTCTTCATAAACATAGATTACCAGATAATTTTCATTTCCCGGTATGCTTTTGCTGAAAGCCCAGGGTGTCGTGGCCTTAGCTGAAAACATAAACCATAATCGCTGGCAATTTACTTAGACTCTGTGTTTTGCCGGAATATAGCTGCACCCCATCTTCCTCGTATGCTGCGGAATAATCTCTAAAATATAGCGTAGGAGGAATGAGGTGTCGTTGAGCCGAGACGTGCCATTATTGCTTCATTAGCGCACACCTACGCCATCATGTCCGCCGACGGCGCGGCGGCTGGCTCGTGTCGTTCCCCCCCTGTCATCGAAGTTGCACAGTCATCCCAGTCAGAGAGTGACATTGTGCCGCGATCGCAGAGAGCGTCTCACCCGTTGCCATGATCAGAGTTTGCATTAGTGTATGAGGTTACTTCATCAAGGATACGGATAACAAACTGTCACTTTGGAATCAAATTGGAATTTTGAATGGGGCGCAATCTGCGTCTTATGAAAATGATTAGGTTACGTCTTTGAGTTATTTGCGCGCACGCTCATCGTTTGCACTCAGACTGCCTGCAGGACTTTTCCACATAAACAACGTGACCAAAATAGCGGCAGACAAAGTCGCTGTTTGCGAATGCCATTCAAGCCGACTGGTGAAGTTGGACAGCGACAGGGACAGGGACAGGGTTGAAACGCATTTAACCTCCTGGATAAAGGTAATCAAGGAATAATGTGCTCCGACCGACTCTGAGTGAATCCCACACCGAAAAGGCAGACGATGTCAACCTTTGGCTATGTTCGATGCAGCAATTAACTACAGAACGTGATCGTGCGGTCAAGAGAGATCATACCGCGAAATGCCTGAGTGCATACAGAACAGACTCTGCTCTGATGTATTTGCTGGCGGTCGTATACCTACCTTCCATTGCCTTACCACTGCGATGGTGGTGTTATCTCGACGCTGTACACAAAATAGAAGGAAAAAAAAAACACGAAACAAAAGTACCGGTACTGCTGTGCCTAAATATTATGTTCTCGTATCTGGCTGTTCTTCTAGTTGATTTAATTCTCTCAGGATGCACAATGGCCGGTACGTGATGGTGCGATTTTTCCTCTAGTGAAATTAGATTTGGTGTTTTGTTGAGGGCAAGACGAATTTTTAATAGCCGTTGGTGAGTGGCCGCAGCTATTATGCCACGGATATTAGAGTGCATACAATTTCGTAACTGAATAACAAAGGGCGACACTGTCATTAGTTCAGTTGGGATGGTGCACAATCAAGTTTACAGTACGTCTACGTATGTTCTAGCGCGTCCTAGGAGACTGATCTATCGGAGATCGTTGTAAAGGGCTGGCCATCTAGTGGTTTCTTTTTAAATCATAGGTTATTTTGACACTGACAGCTGTTTCCCGCTCGAAATCTTGACGGAATGTCAGTATCATACCGAAATGAGTCGATTTACGCTTGAAGAACGTCGGAAATATTGACAACTTATTTCCAAAGTGTAGCCCAAACAGTGGGTTTTTTGAAAATGCGTTTTGGCCGAAGTGAAGCACCCACCCACCCACAGTAGGCGCCGCAGTACGCGAGTTTGTAGAAAAAGTTCGTGAGAATGGTAGGTATGCTAGCGGACAACAATCATGGTCGCCCTTGTCAAGCCAATGCATCCGCAGAGACGGACAGTTTGGTGGGGATTGTGGAATGTGGAGTTGTGGCATTATTGAACCAATTTCCTTCTAAAACAAGGCTGGGAACAACGTCGGTCAACGGTGGGCGTTACAGAGCCATATTAACCGACTTTCATTTTACTGAAATTAAAGACATAGATTTGGACGACCTCTGGTTCATGCAGGATGGCGCGCTATGCCACACAGCCCATGCCACAATCGATCTTTTGCACACCAAATTCCCAAATCGTGTTATCAGCCGTCTCGGCGATGTCAATTGGCCACCTCGGAGCGGCTATTTGACCACCTTGGACTTATTTTTTTGTGGGGAACCGTAAAGGACCGATGTTATGACAACAATCCGGAAACGATTCAAGCACTTGAGGGCAATATCATCCAAGCAAGTCCGAAACCATTAACAAGGTCTTGAAAAATTAGGGTGAGAGAATGCGCTACTGCGAAGCCCGTCGAGGCCGCCACTTGAACGACACGTTGTGTTCCATAATTCATTGCTCTTACTAATCCATTGAAAAAATGTAGTTCTATTCATTTTATTGCATTTTTAAAAAGAAAATTGTATTTCGCCCACCCTGTAGATGGGGACTCTTTTCCGAATTGGAAGCAAGCTTCCTGGAAAGCTGGCTCCAGTGACAGTATTTTCTTATTATAGATAATCGGTACATGCCCAAGTATTTGAGTCTTTTGTGATCCCAACACGTGCTCTGGGACTTCACTGGACTCATCGCAAAATTTTCACATCAAATATACCCAGACCCAGTTTCCTGAAGTGTTCCCTGAGTCTACAATTCATTTAGGCGACGGAGGTTATTTTTGCTCATGCTCATTGCCCCAGAAGTTTCTTAGCCTGCCTCATGCCCTCAGTATTATGCCAGGTTCTCGCCCTGTTTTCATTCAGTAGTTTCCTGAATTCTTCTTTGAGGGTGCAGTTCCCCAAAGTGGTTCAGGATCTATGAGAGTTTCTAAGCTATAGAGTCGGCCATTTCGTTGCCTTCTATTCTCCTACCTAATTCATTTAATTTTTGTAGGCATTCCCAGTTCCCACACAAGATTGGATTTATTGATGTAGCAATCGAGAGCCATTATAGGAGCCTGGTGTCTGTCTGACATTGTAGCTAAATCACAGTTGGTTTTGTTTCTGTCGAAGTGCATTTAGACACATCCTTCTATGGCAAAGATTTCAAGCTGAGAGTTGATGGTACTTTGGCTTACACTATTTGGTTGCAGACCCGAATACTGCCGACCCAGTTCCCTCATCAGTTCTAGGCCCATCTGTGTTCCACTTTGTTGTGTGATTGCTCAGTTCTTCTTATTGTTGAGCTTAGTAACAAAGTTCTTTTGGAATTTAAATCTTTTGATGGTATCGTCTCTAGGAAAAACCATCGTATACCCACCTACAGAATACAAAATAAGAAATCTATAGTAGGCCTTCTCTGGACAGAACTAGGTGGCTTGAGCTATCTACAAGGCGGGCCAAAATAGATCATCCTATTGGGAGATGCTCTTATTTTTGCAAATGGCCGCCAATGCCAAATCTGTTTTGACATTTGTGGACTAGACAGATGTAGAATACAAGTAAAAAAGCCATGTAGCGATACTCTCCCCAAGAACGCGGAATATTCGTGTCTATTTTTTTGCGTAACAATTCGTCTGTAGTGTTGGCACAGCGTGAATTCCGTCGCCGATTCCACGGCCGTCCGACACCGACTGCGCAAACACTGCGCCGTTTGGCCACCAACCTTGAAGAGTATGGGACCACACGAGACGTAGCCAAAAGTGGCCGGCCCCGTAGCGCCCGTTGTGCCGAGAATATCGCCGCTGTTGACGAGGATGTCGAGCTGTCGCCGGAAACATCGACCAGACGCCGTGCCTTGCAATTAGCCATCAGCCGGTCGTCCCTAAGGCGAATTTTGGTCAAAGACTTGCGCATGTTCCCGCACAAAGTCCAGTCCGTGCATCAGTTGCTGCCTGTCGACCGCCAAACGCGTGTAACCTACGCCCAAGCCATCTTCAATCAAACCAAAATCATAATGTGCGATGAGGCCCATTTCAACCTCAGCGGGTACGTGAACAAGCAAAACTATCGCTTCTGGGGCACCGAAAATCCACGAGTAGTGCACGAGGAGCCATTACACCTGCTCAAAGTTACTGCACTGCGCTGTTCACGCTGGAGGAGTGGACGACAACAGTGGACGGTGCGCGCTATAGGGCCATGTTAACCGAGTTTTTTCTGCCGCAATTGGACGAATTTGGACTGGAGGACATGTGGTTCCAACAGGACGGAGCTACGGCACACACTGCGCGAGCCACAACCGATATTCTGAAGGCGGCGTTCCCGGGTCGCCTCATCTCTCGTTTTGGCGATTCGCACTGACCCGCAAGATCGCCGATTTAACCGTTCCAGACTTTTTTTGTGGAGTTTTTTGAAGTCCCGTGTTCACGTGAACAAGCCCGAGATATTAGAAGCCCTCAACGACAACATTCGACACGAGTGAGAGAATCTGTCGCTCGAAGTTCTCGCCGAAGTGATGAAAAATGCCATAAAACGAGCCCGTATGGCAATCAATTGTGATGGCGCCCCTTTGGCTTATATCGTCTTCTCGACTTGACCAATAAAATTCCAAAGGTACAGATAAACATAATCAAAAAACAGAATCGAAGTTTTTCATTTAGAAAAAAATGAGAGCCAAACTTCATCGGATGACTTCTTTTTTGGCCCGCCTTGTAGGTACCTAGTGAAAACAAAATTAATACGAAAAGACGCTTCTGAAGATGCCTAATTTTTGCACTGAGTTTTCGTTCGATATGTTACATCCAATAGGTGGCAGCAGATCAGAATAATGAGTTATCTGATTATTGCAATACATTTGCATCGAATTAAGGGAACAGAAAATAATAATAATAATAATATATTTATTGGTATAGATTTATACAATAAGATACAATATCTTCTAAGATAGTATAAACTTAATTATTTAATTCACATGATGTGTTTATAAGTAACAACATTATAAAAGAAAATTGAAAATAAAAATAAAAATAAAAGGAAAATATTAAAATATAATTAACTTCAGTATTTGAGAAAGAAGAAGAAGAAAAGAAAAAAAAAAAAAAAAAAATACTAATAATATAATGAAAGTAATGAAAAATAAGTAAGAAAAAAAAAAAAAAAAAAAATCATCACTACCTTAGAGTCTCCAAGTACTCCCTGAGCCTATTTTTAATTTTTAAATAGCCTAGTGCAGCTTATCACCCTTAAATATCGGGGTAGAGAGTTCCACAGACGTATCGCATTTATAAAAAATTGGCGCTCAGATATTAAAAATGCGTAACGTAATGGCACAGATTCAAAGATCTACGAGAATGCGAATGACATATCTTATTGTAAAGGTAAGGTGGTTGACGTGTTTGCAAAACATTGTTCAGCAAAGTTAACGTTCTAAGCTTGAAGAGATTTTCAAGAGTAACGCCATATATTGATTTGGAAAATTGAGAAATGTGGTCGTATTTTCTTAATCCGAAGATATACCTAGCTATACTCAGGGGCGATTCCTCTCAGTTAGCTAGTTTAGCGGCGCTAAACCAAGAAAATAACAAGAAAATAAATTGAAATACATATACGCAAAATACAGCAAATATCGAGGTTAAACTAATTATGAAGATTAATAATTGCAATAATCAATGACATACTAAATAACAAAACTATCATTTACAAATAATAATTGCCTACACAAACACACAACACAATACTCCCATGCAATAAGTTTCACTTGAAATACTCTTTAGCTTTACAACTTGCGATACCGCAAATTCCCTGCCTGCACGCACACACACAATCTAAAACTCCCATAGAAAAGTCTCCTGCTTGTAGCATTTTAGCGTAAAAAAGTTGCGCTACCGAATTTCCTCCACTCTGTATAAGTGTGGAATTTGACTATACCTCTACCAGTCGTAAGCAAAGCACAGGAAAATATACGGAAGGGTAAGCGCAAAACAAATGCGATAAAAGTTGGAAGTAGAGTGTAAGTGTAAGCAAGCAGGTATATTTTGCGCGTTATGTGTACTTCTGTATGTTTCTCTTTCTAGGCAAATTGCAGTAAGAATGTGTCGTTGTGTTCTTATTTGACTGAATTAATAGTCTTATTGAATTCCATACCAAAAGTAAAGAGCGATTTATAATTTTATATTTGCGTGGATTATAAATGTGAGTAAATACATAATAATTATTTTTGTCGTGCTTTTGGAATATGAGAGTGCCTTTTGTTTTTTTTTTTTTTTTGTGAGAAGTGAGCACGTAGCTAACCCAATGCTTAAGACCAGGAATCGCCACTGGCTATACTATTGTAAGCAACTTGAAGTTTGCGCTTGTGCTCATAATCACAATTATGAAAAATTTCACATCCATAGAGCATGATAGGAATAATCAATGTTTTTGCCAAGATAATGCGCGTTTTTAAGGGTGTAATTTTATGGTTGCTCCACAGTAAACGGAGCCCACCATAAACCCTCCCAATCGTCAATCTAATGTGGTAATTCCAAGAAAGCGTCTTTGTAAAAGTTATACCTAAGTTTTTAGCAGATTCGACAAACTTAATTTGTTTATTATTTAAGTATATTTTAGGGAAGTCAGATGTATCAATGGACTTTCTCGAAATTACCAAACATTTAGATTTAAGTGGGTTCAGGCAGAGTCCATTTTGCTGTGACCAACTATGAACATTGATTAAATCCTCATTAACTTCAACTGCTGCATTTTCAACCAAACCTAGAGGAAAACTTTTCCGTATCTGAACATCATCAGCGTACATATCTACATGACAGTTTTGCAGGCAAAGAGGTAAATCATTTATGTACATGGAAAACAATAGCGGACCCAGTATTGAACCCTGTGGAACGCCTCTGCTCAACATGACCAATTCAGACATTGAACTATTAGCAACAATTGCCTGAGATCTGCAGTTCAGATATGACTCGATTAACATCGCCGAAGAGGAAGAGAAATTAAATTGGTTAATCAGCTTGGTACAAAGAACATTGTGATTTACCGTGTCCAACGCCTTAGAAAAGTCTAAGAGAACGAGAAAAACAAGATTGTCACAGTCAATAGCTTGCCTTATGTTTTCCACAACATTTATAAGAGTTGTAGTACAGCTGTGCTTCGGACGGAAACCAGATTGATTTATGCATAACAAGCTGTTGTCATTTAAATATTTTCTAATCTGGGCATTCATTATCATTTCCAGGATCTTGGAAAGAAATGGTAAAATGGCAATAGGTCTAAACTCATTTTGGTTTTTTGGAATTGGTGTAATCTTTGCTCGTTTCCAAGCAGAAGGAAATACATTTGACGATAAAATCGAATTAAAAAGATGTGTTATGTACTTAAGAATGTACGGTAGTATAGCTTTAACGAAAATGGGGTGAATTTCATCAAGTCCAAACGAGTTCGATTTTATACGAATGCAGCTCTCCAAGACGTCAGCTTCATCTACTGGTGAAAAATTAAAACATGGAAACGAAAATGCTCTCTTCTCATATAATAAGGTCGTGGTAATATCGGAGATCTCTGATACTGGAAGAGATAAAAATTTCCTATTGAGTTCGTTGCAGTCAACGTTATCATAGGTATTATTTCTTTGTTTGCCAACCCAAATGTCCCGTAGGTTTTTCCAGAGTGAATGTCCGGCTTGAGAGGGGTCCAATTGCGGGGCAAAAAAGCGTCTTTTAGCTTCGCGTATCTCAATCGTTACTTTATTTCTTAACCTTTTAAATATATCGAACAACACATTTAGTCGAAAGCGCTTCCAACATTTATAAGCCTGGTCACGTTCAGAAATAAGTTTTTTAATATGAGTATTGAACCATGGGAAACGTAGGAGTGTCTCCAAAATGAAAAAAATCGAGTTATACACCTCTTGCATTCAGGTGACGCTGAACTGGATGATCTTCTCAAACTTGTAGCTTAATCATTAAGTTTCTGGTTTTGGAGGTCAAGCGTTTGGACGACAGTCGTCTAAGTAGTTACGTGATGCAGACCCAGGGAAAGGTGCAAAATATGTTTTCACTGTCAATATTTAACAACAATTCACGTTTACGAAAAGTAGTCCAGTAGACAAAAAATAAATAAAAGAACCCCCAACCGGAGAATACGTTTTGTGAGGCTGTGCTTCTACCGACGGTATCCCACCGAGCATTTAGCAAAATTCGTTTTGTATTTATGTGCGTACAGAACGCGGTATACCTAAATACACTACATACGGAGTAGAGTAGGACTTTAAAGTGCGCTTTTGACTCGTCGTCGTCGTCGTCGTCGTCGTCGTCTGCCTTCTCTAGAGGTGCAGCGTGTGGTATGGTGCTTGCACTTTGTACATATCCTGCAACTCACAGTCACAGCCTGTCTGTTTGGTTATTGTTCAAGACTCGAAATCTTTTCAGGATAAATTTGCAGCGCCTGACGCCTGGCTGTACCTACGACGAGTCGCGATGTTTTTTTTTCTAGTTTGCTGCTTGACTGACAGTTCTTGGCCCTTGGGATATCACATTTAGACGAATGATCATCACCAAAGGATCGAAAAGTATCTTACGTTTCTTTAATTACACTCGGATGAGCTCTGCGAAGACAAATACGCCTGTCCATCGTTCTTCGTAAATATGTTTGTGCTGCCTCGCACACGGTCTATAATAGATAGCCGCCACGCAACGCACAGTGTGACGACTGACGACTGTCTTGTGTGTTGGTACTATTTCAGTTTGGTTCGCCGTCAGTGACTGTATCTTCTGTTCACAGAGAGTATTTCTGAAGTAATCAAGTGCTTTTGGACGTGTTCTTTCCTTTTTTTTATTTCTTGTTGTCGGACAAACGCTTAGGATATGTGTCATTCATCCAGTGAGTGATTCCTGTACTGGCTTATGCGTCGAGGTTTCACAAGTTGACTGCCGTTTTATAGCGCGTCCATTCCCTTGCCAAAAATGTTTGTTTGGCAGAATAGCAATGAATGTAGCTGTGCAACTTCATGTGACACATAAAGGTGTGTACAATTTTTTCTTATTTGCTGTAAATTGTCCATCAAAAACTATTGGCCTGACTTGGATTTGGTTTGTATAGCAATTTCCCTTCAGTTATCAATTCTAACCTACTTCCGACTTTTCGGTTTGCACAGTCTTAAATCTAACAGCCAAATAAAAAGAACTACAAAAGATAGTATAATACAAGAAAGGTGCCTTAAGTGGACAATTTTCCAATGATTTTCATAAAAAAATTAAACAAAAAAACATTCAAAACCCACTCGACGTGTACAAATCGTTTCTGTTTAGTGCCTACTTCGGCCGATGTTATTTATTTCCTTGTAGAAATCAATTCAATCATTAAGCACCGTGAGCCGATGTCAGTGGTCGTTGGACAATTTGTTCCCTATCCGCATTGATGAGTGAGAACCGAACGGGATGGTGAAGAAAATGCTTCAGAATTTTCGCTAAGGTGCGTCAATCAACGTCGATCGTGACAATTTAATGAACCTTGTAAGCAGATTTCATTCTTCGTAGATTCTTGTTTCTACTTTCTGGGCCCGTATACAAATTGTTCCCTGAAATATTCAATATCTTGTATACCTTGCTGCCTTCTTCTAAATAAGGTTGTGGGGGTCAACAATTCTTCTATGGTTTAATTCTTTCGTGTGCCTGTTGTCGGTACTGCGGTCGTCACGATTCTCGAATTGTTTTTACGATTTTTACACTGTGATCTTTTTCCATGGAGCAATAACAAATTCAAATCTCATGACCGCGAAAATTGCGACTGGTAGTGTTTAGTGTACGAGTATTGAAAATTGATTGATCGTAGGATAGTCTTGTTCGTTTGACATGTGCCCTAAATTTGTTTCTATTTGCTGGCATTGTGGGAACAGTTTTCGCGGCGCACACTACTGCGTAGGGTGGAATCAATTTGACACCATTATGTTGAACGAGCGTGGAGAAATCGGTTTAAAATATACGGAGGCGTAACTTTATAGGGTGCGGGAATGAAGATCCAGTTCCACCACCCAGTATAGAAGAAGTTGGCTTAGCAATAAAAAAAAAGGCCGCCGGCTCTGATGGCTTACCAGCGGAGCTCTTCAAATACGGTGGTGATGTTTTGGTAGGGCGCATGCACCAAGTCATCAACCAAGTATGGGTGGAAGAAAGTATGCCCGATGACTGGACTATCAGCTCCATTTGCCCCATCTACAAAAAAGGCGATCCCATGTCTTGCAAGAACTATCGAGGCATATCCCTGCTTACTGTCGCATACAAGATCCTATCCAACGTACTGTGTGAACGTCTCAAACCGTTCTGCAACACACTAATCGGCACGTACCAGTGTGGCTTCCGGCCCGGCAGATCGACTATAGACCAAATTTTCACACTGAGGCAAATCCTAGAAAAGACCAATGAATTTCAAGTCGAGACTCACCACCTATTCATCGACTTCAAAGCCGCATATGCTATATTCATCGTCATTAGCTTTATGTGGCGATGGCCGAATTCGGGATCCCGGCAAAACTGATCCAGCTATGTAGCGTGACGCTGGAGAACACACGCTGCAACGTGCAATTTGGAAGTAGTTCCTCCGAGCTATTCGAAACATGCACCGGATTTCGGCAAGGAGACGCATTATCATGTGACTTGTTCAATCTCGTGCTAGAGCAGATAGTGCGCAGGGTAGGTGTCTACACGGAAGGCACTATCTTCAACAGATCCGTCCAGCTGCTGGGGTATGCAGACGATATTGACATCATCGGTCGCTCCCAGCGTGCCGTGATAGAGGCTTTTACGGCGATTGAAGAACAGGCGAAATTCGTTGGTCTTGAAGTAAATGAGGACAAGACTAAGTACATGCTATCAACAAACAAACAAGCATCTGTGCACCGCCTAGGACAGAACGTCACTATTGATAGCCACAATTTTGAGGTAGTTAAGGAGTTTATCTACCTCGGAGTAAACATGAACTCCACAAATGACATCTTAGTGGAGATCCGGCGAAGAATTGCCCTAGGAAACCGCTGCTACTTTTGGCAAAGCAATTGGGTTCAAAACTCCTAACTCGAAGGACAAAATGTATGCTTTACAGAACCCTTATCCTGCCAGTTCTGCTTTATGGCGCCGAGTGCTGGACGATAAGCAGGAAGGGAGAGCTGATACTGGGCTCCTTCGAAAGAAAAATTCTTCGGCGAACTTGTGGCCCTGTGTGCGAGGAGGGCGAATGGAGGAGAAAATACAACCGCGAACTCTATGAGCTGTACCAAGATGTGGATGTAGTCCAAAAGGCCAAAATACGTCGACTACATTGGCTCGGCCACATCGAGCGAATGGACAATAATGCTCCAGCTAAGAGGATCTTCGAATCCCAGCCGCCAGGTTCGAGACGACAAGGAAGACCGAACCTCCGTTTCAAAGACCAAGCCATCGCGGATGCCAGAGCGCTTGGTTGGATAACTGGAATCAGCGTGCCCGGGATCGCAGAGGATGGAAGGCTGCAGTGTCTCAGGCAGAGACTCTCCACGGGTCGGGAGCCCGTTAAGTAAGTAAAGTAAGTAAGTACATTGTGCGGGAAGAAAACGTGCTGATTTTCAAAGGAAATAAAACCAAAAGTAGTGGACACACCGTTACAAAACTTGTTTATTCTTGTTACACACGATCTGAATTTTTCATTATCTGGTTTTAAAGATGATATCGGACAAGTGATGGCCTCCGTTTTCGATACACTGAGATACCCGACTTTCGAAACTCCTCCGAACTCTTTGAAGCATTTCGATGGGTATGTTCGCTATTGCTTCACGAATGTTGACCTTCAGATGATTTAACATTCGAGGCCGATCGGTGTACACGATATAAAAAAAATTGCACGGAGCCAAATCAGGTGAGCGCGCCGGCCACGTAAGGTCGCCCTCAAGGAGATTAGACGATCGGGGAAATGTCCCCCCAAAAGATCTATCGATGCTCGTGCTATGTGGGCCGTGGCTCCATCTCGTTGAAACCACACATCACCAAGGTCCAGTTCATCGAGTTTTGGGATGAAAAATTTTTCATAATCATCTCTCTGTAGCGAGCTGCATTCACCGTAACAGTTGTTGAAGCGAGTACGGAAAACACGTTGAGTGGAAATCATGGAACGACCGTTGGAAAAGTAAGCCTCGCAGGCAAATGCGCGTTGTTCTTTCGTCCAATGCATGACTGACTGCGGCGTAGATGAAACTTAAGGAAGTCCCCGAAAAAATGAGACACTCTCCACCCGCATACGACCACTCCCCTCCCGCTTGGCGCCAAAAACAAATCAGCAAGTTTTCTTGCCGCACCCTGTATTCAAACTTGCTTCATAAGACCCCTAATGTTTCATTTACACCATCATTAATATTACTAACACGACAGATTAAAGCGATGCGCTGCACTTAATAACTCTCTGATGAAAAGGACAGCATTACCTAAGACGCAAAAATATATCACTCTGTTTTAGTCGGCCATCTTGTTTATGTGGAATGAGTTATGGGAATGTTAAGTATGTTGATATTTTTATAGCGATTGCTAACGAAATTCAACGTTCCTATAAAACAAAATGGCTTTCGGAAGTGATCAACGGTCAATTATTTATTTATTTCGCATAACTGATTGATGAATTATTGGTTTAATTTACTCACACGCGTTTAAAATCAACATTAGAAATTTTGTCAGTGATTGCAGAAATGTTGGTCGCCGGAACTTGTGTTTATTTTCGTTTTACGTATCTATAATTATGGGCAGCACATGCATGACACTTTAGGCGTCTGATTTGTGATCTCATTCTTACGACTTTATTAGCATTGACTGTGGACAAACGGATCTCTCTGTCCCGTCTGCCGTCTCGTGCAAAAATGCGCTTGGGTGATGGTGCTAGTGCAGTGTAATGGAGAAACGGCCACTGAAGTTCTTGCATCTCGTCGAATTAAAGAAATTACATTTGCTTCTGTATTGACGTTCCTTGTCAATCCAAGAACAAACTAACTTCTGATGAGAAAATGTTCACAATTTAGTTGACTTTATTCGGAATATTATCGACGAACTGCATCGCAATGTTGGTTTTTCCAAATTTCTTTACTTGTTTTCGAATCGTGTCAATCTTGTGTCAATCTTTCTACTGGATTAGAAAAAAATTCCCTAAAAAGGAAAATGTATCACTATTTTGTGGTAGAGCATAATTATGACATTTTTAGGTATGGAGCCATTTAGTGATCAGCGGAACGCTGTCATTTCATTGGACTGTCATTTTGGTCTGGCCCCAACAGCAACAAGGTGTTCACCATAAAATATGAGAAATAGACTGACAGCTTTCCCACGTCTCCCCGATTATCCAATAATTTTTCCAATATTACCACCTCCCTCCCACCCTCAGTTGTATACTGTCTGTAACGTGTGAAGCAGTAAAAAAATTAAAAAATGCTAAATGACGGGAAGTGTAATAAACTACTGACAGACTGACACTCATCAGCAGTGTTCCTACATCGTGGTATCTCTACCTTTTTGTTGGAAATTAAATTTTCGGAAAACTTACCGTGCGTTGATAAAACTGTGGGAATATCAAAACAGAAAAACATTCAAACTACATTTCACCTTGAGTATCAACTCACTAAATGCCTAGTAAAACACTTGTTTTTGTAATTAAATGAATTTAAATTCAGTTTATCTTTAGCAAATTAAACATTTAAGTTCGAATTTGCTCCAATATTTTTGGGCTAAAATTCTTCGAAAAACTGGGAAATAATTTTATTCCTTTGCGTTTTTCTGACAGCTATAGCTAAGTGCCCTTCAGTTTTTTTCTTGTCTGGTAGAAAAGATCTTGTAGTTGCAGTTTTTACTAGTTCATCAGTCTTACAGGTTCTATGTCCCTATGTTCCAACGCCCATTAAACGTGAATCCATCTTCTTGAGAAATATACGAGCTCAGAAATAGTACCGAGTGTTTAAAGCCCCTGATTCCAAAGTCTTGGGCACCGTTTGACTAGGCAAGGTGACAGATGTCTCTAAAGGTGAAAAAAAGCTTTTCTTCAGCCGACATAAGACTTTCTTATGACCATTTTTTCAGCCTAAGGTTCTTGGAAAGGCAAGGGCTTAGCCCGTCTAAGCAGACACCTTCAACTTCTACTAATTTGTTACTTATGGTTGACAACGTTTCCGCCCGATATAAAGGGTGTCCCATAATTTTCACGCAAAATGTAATTTTGATAGAAAATACAGATTTTTAATTAGGAAGCTTAACATTTTTATTGATTCATAGAATATACAGATTGGGGTTATGTATGGAATAGCACATGGGATAAATGGCCGCCATGGCTGTCATACTCTTTTATTGAAATTTTGTATAACCGTTCGCATAAATGTGGCTGAATGTTATTAATACACCTCCAAATTTCCCCTTTCAAGGCTTTGTTGGACCTGGGCTTGTTTGCATAGACCTATGACCTTTAAAAAGCCCAAAGAAAAAAGTCCAATGGCTGTATTCGCAGGAATTGGAAGGCGAATTCTGATCGCACGATTAGGAAATAACTTATGCAGTAATTGAATTGATTCTCTGGCTGTATGGCATGTGACGCCGTCTTGTTAAAACCACGCATGTTGGTCACGTCCGTATCGTGTAATTTAGACACTGAAAACTGGTTTATCATGTCGCGATAACCAACAGCAATTATTTATACTGCCTGACCAGCCAAATCGATGTTCCTGTACTGTCAGCAATACTCTCGCTAACTGCTTCGATGTTTTCTGTTGAACGACTTATGACAGGACAACCAGAGTGTTTAAGATCACTAATTGATCCAGTCTCCCCGAATTTTTCAATTATTCTCTTCAAAGTTGAGATAGCCTTAAATAACTATGACGGCCATTTTTTGTACGTAAATTGCGGACTATGCCTGACAAACCTTCATTATTTTTATATTTCTCATCAATGAAAATTCGTTGCGCTCCATTTTTACTAAACCCGAACTGTCAGCTGTCACTTTGTTATCTTTTTGTGCGTTGGCATCACTGTACAATTAAATGGCGCTAAATTCAAATTTTGCGAGAACTATGGGACACCCTTTATGTCTCGGATTACACTGTGCATTTGGTCCTTATATGCGAACAAGAATACAAGAAACAAAGTCGAAGGTGTTTCGACGTACGTCTCCTGTAAACGATGTGTTATTATGAGTGCTTTTGTATCCCTCGTGGACTGTATTTCTTAATCGAAATCATTCTACTCTGAATTGCAACACCCTGTGGTATACACTTACACAGTCTTATGTCAAATCACGACTAGAGCTAGAGTGTACTTCCTTTCCATCCATTTATATCGCACCTAGTCTTGAGACCTGTGTTACGCTACAACTTATATACAGGTATGCACATATGAAGCACACGCTCAATACCAGAAGTCGAAACTGAAGTTTGAATTTGTTGCTTCAAGGTTCCCTTCAGCCTGGGCCTTACTATATACGAATACGAAAATTATGTCTTCGTGTTGAACATAAATTTCACAGCTTTAGCTGTTTCCAACGAACATAAATTCCATCTCCTCAATAGGAATTCGAATTCCGAAACGACGACTTCTGTGCTGTTCCTTTAGGTAACAGTTCTCCCCAATGCCAGTGGACAGCATACTCTCCCAGTTTCGTAAAGGCAGCTAGCTATACACCTCGTTTGTTGCAAGTGAAACAATACAATGGAAAAGGAAAGAAAATAAAAGGAAACCAACCATCACTCCTACAGGGATATGAGAGACCACGACTGAAAGGAGCACACCACCATAAAAGGGATGAATGTAAATGGAACGAGTCGAACGTAGCTCCGAGGTGCTCAGTCAATAGAAGCCACAGACTGCACGCTTTATGGGTAACTAGATGAATAGTGAAGATGCGGATGTACCATCAGTTCTACCATTTTTAGAAAAATTTCCAAATTTGTATACAAAATAAACAATTTCACAGTTGCCCCCTGTACGATGCAGTGGTATGCGAACAAAGACCAACCAAGTATAGCTTCCCATCCTGATGCAAAGGGCGTTCTTCTTTGTATGAGGAATTGTAGCTATGTGCTGGCGGTGTGCCTTCTGGGAAATAATTCACAGAACACAAAATCAACGGGGCGCGATCGTGGTGCTCCAGTCGCTGGCATTTTGCACTTCCGAACTCGGTATATACCTACTTTGCGCAGATTATCGGCGAGAAAAGTTATGCTCCTCGATGGGAATGTATGTTAGATCCATCATTATCTTATTCTTGTGTATCTTTCCCTTTATCCATTGTTTTGTTGTTATTTTTGTGGGGGTCCAAACTGGTTTTAGATACAAATTCGGAATAGATGCGATGTGATATACCGAATGGGCATCTTTCGGCGAACCTCTACTGTGTACGCGTTACTATATAATCAATCAGCAAAGCGCTCATCCAATGCCAATGGACTCGTAAATGCGGATGGACCGCAAATGGAAGCTTAGGCCGAGATGTGTCAGTCGCGCGCATGTCGATGGTTATCTCTGCAACTCATTATAGCGGTTAACGTGATGTAAAATAGCAGCACGAAGCGATTGAAAGCAATTAAGTTGAATTCAGTGCTCTGCCGACGTAACCACACGCATTCGTTGCAAATTGTTATCGGTCATACGCATGCGGCCATACGAACGAATACAGTAAAAGGAGTGTTTTGTTATTGTGCGCAAATGGCCGACGAGGGTATAAGTTGAGCGATCTTCGAAGAACCATAGACATTTGGCGGACGGATTGACGAACGAGTGTTTGGTCAACGACCTTGGGTCTGGATACATGTACTGAGGGGAACGCTACAAGATCTTCTGGTATATATGCACGGATTGGGCGGGATAAGTTGGATTTTCAAACCGACAAAAATTGGAAAAACTCACCCGTTTACAGACCTTGACCAAAGCCCTTGATGGAAGAGTTAAAGGCATTCGACTGGGTGATGCACATGGGAAACAAATACTTCGCTTTTAACAGTCCGTTGATACATCTTCCTCTTACAGCCATTTTTATAGTCCGCAAATCATCTTTTCTCGGGTTTTTTTTTTAGATTACCTAAGGACTTAAGGACCTAAGGAACAATAAGGGCGGCAACTTTATAACTCTCGAGAAGAGATTAGATTAGATATCCTTGGAAGATCGAGAGAAGGAAGGATTATTTTCTTACTAAAGGCTGGTATCCTGCTCTCGCTGATCGTTCCTACTCTCCACTTCGTGCCTCCACACCAAAGATAAATGCTTGCTAAATTTTTAAAACCCTTTTTTGTTCATGACAGCAATCAGTAAACGTAATTTTAACAATTTTTCGAATTTCAAGACATCGCAGTATTTGAATCTCTCCAAAGCAATGGATATAAGAAAAATTGAAGAAGGTTTTATCATTGCCGCAGCAGCTCAAAGAATTTCTGTAGTATCAAGCGTAATACGCTGTTCGGGCTAAACTAGATTTTATCTAGTCTCCAACTTTTCTCTCCGAACATCTGTTAAAGTCCTAGCTAAATTTTGACATAGAGTACACAATTGGACAAGTGTCAGAGAAAACAGCTGTTCTTTGGAAAAATTTCCTTAAAAAATGTAATTCTCTCTTATTTCAACTATTTCTGACTTTAGGTACCTACTTCTCGTCAATGTAATAATAAAAAAAGCTCATCCTATCATACTTTTCCGCAACAGAACAAATAATACGAAACGATCTGTCACAATTAAACTTGAGAAAATGTGCCGACCTATCAAATAAGCACGCTAAATTTTGACAAACACATAAAGTACATTCTGAAACAAAAGTTTGATTATTTAGCTCGAGTTGCGTACCACTCAGTTAAATGGGTTCGCTTAAATTTAGCTCAGCTAAATTTTGGAGAGAATTTTATAAGGGAGCGAAAATTTAGCTCGAGCAGCGTAGGTAGAAGCAGAAGAAGACACTTTTCTATTTGCAAAAAAGGCAAACAAACTGCTGATTTGCAAAAGACGTGGAATATTTGAAGCTTGAAAAAAAAAAAAAAATTTTCCATTAACATTGAAAAACTGATTTTTTTTTGGCTTTGCGTTTTCTTTCTTGATCATAATGTTCTCTGCGGTTTCCTCCATAAAAAATATCCGTAGTAAACGCAAGGCAAACTTCTTCCTCCGTATTTTATGTCAAAATTTATCTTCGCAAGCTAAATGGTTGGAGACTTGTCATCAGCCCATCTATATGAAAGTTAAGACTTAAACGTGCGAAGAGACTGCTGCTTTGCTAAACTGCCTCGATAAATTTTATCTTTTTTGACTTTTTTGTATGGGAGACAAAATTTAGAGCGAGCAACTAGCCTTAAATCACGGCAACCGACGAGTTATTTGAATAGAATTAACCCTATTTTAGTTAGGCTGTTGGTTAGGCGAAAATTGCCTGTAATCAACTTAAACAAAGTCTATCTTCTCAAATTTTCATATAGCTACTTAACAAAATACGAAAAAAGCCAAACCAAACTTTTGGTGAACGAGAAAGTTTCGTGCGACCCTTTATTTCAATACTGTTCCTTCCCGTCTGTATTATGTCCTTCAAGAGTTATCGTACTTATGGCTGCAGTGAGCGAACACAAATATGGAACAAACGAGTGAAGCTATCATTGAAGCATCTCGATCTTAAAATTTAAAAGATATATAAGACAGTTTTAGAAAATGTAAATCTAATTCTAGATGTCGCTTTTTCGTTACTTAAAAAAAACATAAATATCGAATATTGTGGTACGTTTTTTAGTACTACATACTTTTAAAAGTTATTATTAATAAACTAAAGAGGAAAGATGAGCAGTAACCCCCGTATTAATAAACAAATGTGCACAAGTTAGTTAGCTATAGTAGACATCAGATAGCATACAAAAATTTGACGTAACTTTTGAATAACGAGTTGATAACTTTTACGCAGGGTTTATTAATAAGGGGGTAATAGTACAAGTAATACACTTTGCAATTTTAAAATTTGCCGGCATCAAACTCAAAATTGTTGCAAAATTGTCATTTATGACATTTTAAACGATGTCTGATTGAAATTTCATTATAAATAGTTTGGGAGTTTCTGGAAAATACTCAAGGTACTCAAACTTCGTAAAAAATAAACGACGGACGAAACAAGTTGATGACGAGATCGTTGACAACTAACGCGCAAACGATTATCGTTTTCAGATTTACGGAATGAGTGCCAAGATCGAATGAACCAAAGACTATATAAAATAGGCCGTGCGTCGGCTAAGAGCAAAAACAAGAAATTTTGCGTACTGCTTGAGCTCCAATCAAGTTATTTATGAAACTGTCATCGTCGAAACGATGGAACAAAACGACATCGTTTTTAATTTGCTTCATATAACATGAAAAGTCAGTCAATAACATGCGGAATTTGTAAAGAGGTTTGTTCGATTTGACAAACTTACAAATGCAGCGACTGAAATTCAACATTTGGAAATGTTGGAAAAGCCTAAACGATGAATTTAGATGCGGTGGAAATGTACTACTAATAAAAATTTAGAAACATATAAAAATTGCTTTTTCTTTTTTTAGATTTGTTTCTTTCTCTTCGTTGTCATTGATTGACATAGAATTGGGCATTTAGGTCGGTATAAACCGACTAATATTAAACTAAGAGCTTCAGAAACCTACTCATCAATGGTTATTAGTGCATATTTAGGAGCGCTCTTAAGTCCTACTAGTGGTCCCGAAAAGTTTTAGGTTGAGAGCAGTAATAACTTCGAAAATTCGAAATCAGCTGTCGTTTTCAAAACGAAAGAGAAGGATGCCAAATCTTTCCGATAAGGAAAAAGAGCAAATAATAGCCTTGAAAATTTAATCACCCGCTGAGACTGGATTGTTTTTTTATCCAAGTAAACCAGTTCAGAACCAATTCGGCTCGATAATTTGCTTAACATATATTTTGGCAAACAAAACCTCTCCCCGAATTGAGCATCGGCAAATTTTGTAAAAAAAATTTTGTTGACTACAACTATCGTTATTCAGTTATCGTTATTATCGTTTTCAGAGTTACGGAATGAGCGCCAAGATCGAAGGCACCAAAAACTGTATAAAATAGGCCGTCGGCTGAGAGCAAAAACAGGGGGCAGATTTCGTATATCAATCTAAACCAGTGATTCCCAAAGTGGTCCAGGTGGACCCCCAGGGGTCCACGGGAGACTCGACGGGGGTCTACGTTGGCATGACAAAAAATGTTTACTAGTTTTAAGTGACGAAAATTTATCTGGGGTCTAATCGCGTAAGCACAAAACGATAGAACGATATCGTCTCGACGATGCTTCTACTTCGTGTAACAACCAAAAAAACGATAATCGTCGAAACGATTGGACGAGCATCGTTTTTTGTTGCTTCATGTTACTAATTCAAAAGTCAAATACTATCGTCGAAACGATTCGATTGAACGATGGCTATTTTGCTATCGTTTCATCGTTTTTGCTGCATTTTTCACTTTAAATTAGTTCTGAGCGAAGTATAAAAATACTTAAGGAAAACACACACATTATATTCTCTTTGGAGGCGACTTGCACTTATCCGAACTGTAAAAAAAATGCATTCTTTGCCAAAAAAAAAAAAATGGTTATTGCACTTATTGGGAATATCAAATGAATTTCAGCTACTTGTTTTTTTAATTTATGCATTTTTAATGCAATCAGAAAAAAATGCAATCATAAAATTGCATTCATTGATTTCTTTTTACAATTCGCCCTTTAAAAATAAAAATTCTACTACCTAGCTATCTATTTTTGCATAAAATACCCAATTCCATGTGTTTGAGATTTACCTACTTTACTATTATCTTGTTTATATTGTTTCCTCTTTATCCTTTATTCAAGTTTTTTAATTTAATTAATTGAGTTTATAATTTTCGTTAATTCATTATTTGGTTTCTATTCAACATCATTAATATGCCCTATGTAGTCTTTCATATTGTTGTCGCTAACATTTGCTAACGAAACTGTATTTCGCAATGCACCAATTTTCTATGTACTTACAATTTGCTCCGTTAAGCTCTCTTTTTTCTTATGTATTCATGATTGACTTGGATCTTCATCCGATGCTATTTTTGTATTGTTCCTCCTTCTTATTTGGACCGTCAAGCAGGAAACATCTCGTGGTAACTTTGTACAAGCCTTAATAAAGTATATTTTCTTGTAACGTTGAATGAACGTCGTTGTTATATCGCTGCCTTTAATGAATCGCTTATGCTACCTTTATTAGAATACACCATGACAACGAAGAAAAAAAAACAAATTTATTCAAGAAAAGAAAAAAAAAAAGAAAATTCCATCCCTTTTTTCAGTTCTTTAGGTGTCAAAGTTTGTTTACAGTCATGCTCAAACTGTTGAAAACGAGGACGTTGAACGATTCGATTGAACGATGCGACGATGACGTTATATGAAGCAAACTAAAAACAATCTCGTTTAGTTCAATCGTTTCGACGACAATCGTTTCATAAATTACGCGATTAGAGCCCTGGTTTCGATAGTAAAGAACAAATTTTTACCACTCCGAACATAGGGTTGAAACTCATTCGCCACTCAAGTTTCCATCGTTCTTCACATTTTTTGACGAGTTTTCGGAATATGGTGAAGATGTAGCAGCAGGGGGTCCACCGAAACCTGGCTCATTCTGAAGGTGGTCTACGAGAAGAAAAAGTTTGGGAACCTCTGGTCTAAACGATATCGTTTTTGCAACTTTTTTCTGTAATACTGGTCGAATTTTTTTGACAAACGTCAGCTTTCATTTTATTTGTGGAAAATGATCTGGATTAAGCTCTCAAACTTATAACTTTAGCAATTAGTTGCTAGTTTTGGAGGTCTATCGTTTCGACGATAATCGTTTGAAAAGTTACGGAATGAGCACCCAGGAAATTCGCGTAGGTACTGCCAGGGTGCGCATAAATGCATAAAAATATCCTACAGGATTTTCCAAAGTGGGCGCCATTGAGACCGCAAGCATTCTTAAAAAAAACCTATGAATAACTTAACGGATCCTAACTCCACCCTGTTCACATCGTCTCTTAAAACTTCTCTCGGCGACTTGTATGAATTTACAGAGGTCAACGCCATAGTTTGACTGGTCAGTCCACAAAAGCACCGGAATTTCTTCATTCGGCCATCATTCACACGTATTCACAGACAGCAAAGCTTAGAGTGCGTGCGTGAGAGAATTTTCTTCAAAATTTGCACGCAAAATCGTGCAGGTGCGACGGTCTATTTTATATAGTTTTTGGTAGGCACAGTCATTTCCCAAGGTAAATTCATTTTGACTGCTATAGCTGTGCCATATTCCAGGTATATGTGCCTCCAAGTGTCCGTCTAAGAGGCGATCTATCTAAAGTATTCTCGAGAAGCTTTAAAGACACTTTCCGTCATTTAAAGTGCTTCTGCCTTTAATTGAATGAGTTATGTTCAACAAGCTGTCCCTTAGCCCCACTCCAACTAACTCCCAAAGTATAAAATATATAGAACTAGAATACAAGAAGCATTCTCCATCCGGCAGCTGAATGAATAAAAAAGAATACAACAAAATATGCACCCAGTTAAACCACTAATCCGGAAATCTATATAACAACTAGAGGTGAGCTTATAAATCAAAATCAGTTAAATGGTTTAAATTAATGAAATGCGTGATATTATGCAGAACGCCTTTATAAAGAGCAACACGTTAGCGAGGACCTGCTCAAGCGACCGACGCGACGCGCCGCGACGCCTCTTGCCGGTTTTAGGTGAGCCTGAGCATCTTGCTACGATCAATTACCACTGCAATATCTCCACTTGCAATTAAGTTTCGTGTACGCATGCGCGTGCGGTGTTCTTTATCAGCCCACTGGCTGCCTGTAGCTATAGATGCACATTAATGCGTAAGTTGCCGTTAGATTCTGCCCTTCTGAATAATATGCAGTAAAACGTGTATCCCAGCCAGGATACGATTTTTTTTTTGTCTTCTTATAAGCTGCACTGAGTTGTTGTAAATCGTTTTAAAAGGTGCACCGACCGCGGCGAAGGTATGCCCCCATACGAGTCCTCGGAGCAAATTAACCTGGAATGGTCAGCTCTGCGGCATGTTAAATGCAAATTTATATTTATGTGCTAATGGAAACGAGATTCATTCATAAGAAGAGTCGTTAATGTCACTGTTTGAGATCTCGGCTCTGATCGGGCAGAAAAACGTGCTGCCAGAGAGACGGAAACAGAAACGCAAGTCAGTAAATCAAGCGCGGAGTGCTCGAGCGTATGAAATATTTTCTATAACCTCCCAACTGCAGCTAATTGGAGAAAAGCCGGCCATAACTTAGTCCGGCACCTTCCGCACAAACATGCATAGTTGGAGTGGAGATTGGAGATATTTACGAGCATTTCATGGGCCACTTAGGGCGCGTGTGCGCGCACATTATGCCTTTCATATTGCGCACTCAATGGGCATACGTCTCGCACAACTCAATTAGGACAGCTACCTTGGGAAATAAACAAAGATCACCTATAAAAGTTTGGAATGAGCCACCGGCTATCGATGGGAAGACGCTGCACCGTTCCAAAGGTGGCTATCGCGTCGGAGGCATCTCTCTGTGGACATGAAAGCCCTCAAAAGAAAAGCAAAAAACCGCCGAAGGAATTCGTAGCAGGAACAGTATCTGATAGCGACGCATACAGCAATTACCTTCTAATGGTCGGGAATATTGCTTTTTATCAAGGATCTCGTATACGTTTGGCTTATGGAAGGGGCCAGCGTCGAATTGATGACCATTACTTTGATCCCGATGACGGCGACTATCCCAGGGCTAGGCGTGAAGATGGCTCGTCATTCCAAACACACTATTCGCACGTTGAAGGCATACACTACTCGCAAGGTGTATACATACTGGCACAGCCACACGTTGATCTAGGCGAGATCAGATTGCAAATTGCACCTTGTCGTCGAGCGGATGATTTCTCTGCCGGCTGGCGCGCTTGGGCCTGCTCTCTGGCCGAGGCAATGAATCCACCTAATTAGGATCTCAAGTGAGATTCCGCGCCACATTTAATGTTCACTTAATCTAATGATCTCAATGCGAACAGCATCAGAACTGAAGTTGTTTTTGTTTTAGTTTATTATGTCTGTGGCCGAGTTGGGCTAGGACTCATCCTTCGGAGGTGTGTATGTAATTTTGGACTTTGCGGCAGCCGGGGCTTTGTCTAAAAATAACCACGCGTTGATTTATGCTATGTAAATGCAGGTATCAATGCGGCTGATCTACATTACTCAGCGCAGATGCACTTGGACGGGTATTTAAGTTGCTCGCGGGTAAACTGTTTGGTTTTGAATGAGGCGACAGACTGCCATTAGGCGCAGTCTTCTTCTTTTCCTCTTCCTCGGACGAATATAATTGAGAAGTTAGCAGAGCGGTTATTATTTAATATTGATTTTAATGATGAAGGAAGTGATTGGGGATATTAACTCACTCCAACTAATGTGGCTGATGCGAAAATTACATGGCCTCAGCGAGTGGTTTTATTTATGGCACGAAATGCATGGTATCTGCGGATTGGTTACGAGTCGAGAGCCGGCGTGAATTGGTTTATGTTGGAGGCTATTTGTTGGACGAGGAAGAGCTACTTTGGAATGGTGATTGAATGGCTTTGTGGACGTAAATAATAACTGTGAGAGCTATCACATCCCTGGACGATTGCAAATGGGGGTGAATGCTCTCGGTCAGTATTTATGCTTCGTGCGCGGATGACCTAGTTGGCTGTTGGAGTTTTTGAAATGAGCAGATTTACAGCAACCTTTTATGGGGGTTTAAAGGCTACAGGCTTTCTCAGAGCCTCATTATGATGAAAGAACTTCTGTTCAAATTAGCGGAGGCATTCCAATGAAGGGTACAGGCACCGGCTTAGATCGCCGCCTCTGTAGAGTGGATATAGTGATAAATCATACCCTGTCTGTGAACAGCGATATTTTACAATGCATCTGTGAAAACCGGAGTCATTTTCATGCAGTGGTTTTTAAATCTTATTACAGGATTGGATTGGCTACTTTATTCAAGATATTTCATTTTGTATATTTTTTTTATTTATTTATTTATTTACAAACATTACGATAAAAGGAAGCCACGAATAAGTCATTCCCTTGATGACTTTAAAAGACAATTTGAAAAATTACTGAGAAAAACAAATATGGGGCACAAAAAGTCTATAATGACCCTTGCCCCTGCCTATCGTCATTCTGGTCTAAAGAAGTCCTAGACCGGACATACTGTTCGCTGCGTGAAAGGTTCGTGACGATTTGTCTTCGTGGACAAACGAAGGCCGAAAGAGTCTTATTACCTTTGACTGTACCCTCTCACATCCCGCCGAAAGAACAGAGATTGGTATGGGGCAGAAACGGATGATTAAAGCGATAAACCCTTCGGCTTTCATAGAAAGCGTTTTGTTGCTTACTGATGCCATTTGTAATGTATTTGCATACAACACACAGTTCTCCTATAAGTTGTCTGAGTCGTTTTTTATTTCGGGAATATTCTTTTGTCGGTGTTAAGCTTTTGGAAAAATTTCTATTCCGTATTCCGTATGGTGGAATTAGGGTCAAAGATCTGGAAAGCTAAAAAAGCGAGCGAGTTTTTGGATTCTCCAAAACTTTTTGTATTATTTCCAGAATTTTGTAAAGCACGGGTGTAGAATACATTTTCTTTTTTTGAACTTGCATTTTTTTATTTTTTTATTTGTTTTTAATTTATGGAACTTCTTGTCCTACGATATCTTTAAATTTTAATGGTCCGTTTGTCAGTCCGAGGTCACAGTCGAGTAACTTTCTCCTTTTTCTTTTATCTTTATTTATAAAATAAAATGTTTGTTGAGCAGGTGGTATGTGGTGAGGCGGCGGTGAGAACGACCCCATCCGACGAGCCGAGTCGAGCCAGAAGCATGCCGCTCCTTCCTCATTTGTACCGAAGCTCACATCAATATAACATTTATTTTTAAATTAAATTAAGTCTGATATTCCCAATTTTGTTTTTCAATTTTAACTTTTGTTGAACTTTAATTTTTGAAGTGAAAACTTCTCTAGGCGCGTTGGGCCATTTTCTATAAACATTTGATATGTTGCGACACCCGTTGTTGCGTTGCCAACCACTTTTGACGACTCAGACAACTTAAGAGAATTTTCCTACAAGCTTTTTTCCCTGTTAATGGGGGAAAGTGTGTTTGCCTTGCCTTTGCCGTGCTAAAGTAATTTAAGAGAGAATTTTATTTCTAAAATTTGCGGGGCAATCGGTTTGGTGCGGTGGAGCTTGTGCTTTCATAAGTTTCATTGGTATTCATTTCAAAGAATACCATTTAATTAAACTCCATGTTTCATGCATTTTTAAATTTACGTTGTTTTAAGCAATTAATTGCAATTTTTGTGTATAAAATAGTCCATCCATCCATCCATCCACTCTTTTTTTATTTCTGTAGTTTCTGTAGTATAGTATATTTACCTCTTGCTGTTCACACACTCAACCAATCTTAACAAATGAAGTGTCAAAAATAAGAGATTTCGGGGTGCTTAGTTTTGCATTTTTAATTTTTTTTTAAATATTAACAATTGAAAAATTTTAATCTTACTACATATAATTTCAACTGCGCAGTTGTGGACAAACTATGATTCACGGAAATAATTTCTTTCAATTATCTTGCGCCGTAGCCCGTACAAATGACGCCACGAAAGAGAGTCGACGGCCAAAGAGAGTACAGTGACAGTCATAAGAATCACAGAGCAATAATAGGAAATTTAAGAGAAAATTTTATTTTAAAAATTCAAACTTTGCGGAGGCAGCCTGACCGTTGTGCGAATTAAGTTACAGTTTGGCACTTTTTTCGATATATTTTGTTATTTTGGCCCTTTTTTTGTTGGAGAACGCACCGTAGCCCGTACAAACGACGCCACGAAAGAGAGCCAACGGCTGAAGAGAGTTACAGTCATAGGAAATCTAAGAGAGAATTTTCAAAATTTTGCGGGGGAATCGGGTAGGAGTAGGAAGGAGTGCTGTCTGCTATTATGTTATTTCAAAACATAGATTTGTGGTCAGTTGTCATTTTCAAGATAGCCTTGATATAATACAAATATTATAAATGCGAAAATAATATTATTGCCTTTTAACGACCGCAAAACCAATTTTTATGAAT
The DNA here is from genome assembly GCA_948293265.1 of Cheilosia impressa. Classification (NCBI taxonomy): domain Eukaryota; kingdom Metazoa; phylum Arthropoda; class Insecta; order Diptera; family Syrphidae; genus Cheilosia; species Cheilosia impressa. The sequence continues at coordinate 49,079,616 of OX411881.1, read as the reverse complement.
TTTGGTATAGGGATAGATGGGACCACAGAGAGCGACAGTAGGGGATTCAAGTTGAAATGACGAACCAATTATTTCTCAAATTAGGGATTATGAAATTTATCATAGGTACCTATATTTGGTAAGAAATAAATACATTTGCTGCGTATTTTACCAATGATTTTAAATGTGTTTAATTGGTTGGCTGGAAAGATAGGATAGTTTTGGACCCGATAAGTGACGCTGTTGTTAATACATATAAATATTTTAATTGAACTACTCGAAGTACTAATTCTACGCAGACGAAGTCGCGGGTACCAGCTAGTAATAATTTTAAAAGGCAGCATTTTTGTGCGAGAAAACTGAATTTTGAAAGCAGCATTTCAAGAGGACTTTTACCTGTCAAACAATGTCCTGTTAATGCACCCATTACGGAGCTGCGTTTGTACCAATTTATACAGAGAAGCCTTTTGGTACTTTTGATATCTAATTTGGCAAACTTTGCGTGGGTAGTACCTACTTGGGCCTTGATACTATTCCACTTATTATTTGTTGCCTTCCCTAAAATAGGATGCATTTCATTGATTGTGTTCACTACTGATGGATATGGCCCGGTCTCTGAGCCTTTTCAGGCTTCTATAAGGTTCTAATTTCCCAAAGTATTGTGTCTAGAGCAGCCGTAGAAGTGGAGCTAAGTGTCCTAAGTGCTACTTTAACGCATATACTTGATGATCTTCGTATGCTTTCAGTAGATTCGATATTCTTTCCCTTGTGCCAGCCCCCAGACCATGCTTTTGTAGGGCAGAATAGTTCTGAATACCGCCATATAGGGCCAGTCTCTTACCTTAGGCTGCAGGCTTCATTGATGACCTAAAGCTTTCTTGTGTGTATGGATAGCAACGAGGGCCTTTCCCTTTCACTAGCCTTTTCAGAGCAGATTCCACAAGGTCAAGAATTTTGCCAGACACACCAATGCCAGTGCCATCTGCATAGGCTATAACCTAACCGCTCTCCTATTTTAAAAAACTGATCTATTCAAACCTTCTTTATTGTCGATATTGCAAAAAATTTAACGAAAACGATTATAGTTGCAAATCTGAAGGAAATGTTTGACAGTTAATCCATTTTTTTATCCGCAAGATTGTCTTTTTGGTTTTCGGTATTATATCCTTGAGTCAGCGGGCAGAAATTTGTATTTTTTAAACGTTTTTACGATACCTATATATATATTTGAGACATATATCTTCATGTTTAAAGATGGATTATCTGCAGTTCTAACTAGATCTGATTTAAATCCTCTTTACGAAAACATAAGCTTTATGGTCCTACTGAACGCGGGCTTTTCAGATTGAGGCAATAGCTTCATTTCTAGTCTTGAAAATGTATTAAATCGGCCAGAGCCTTGCTATCCATGTTCACAGTTCTCCAGTTAATTTTTAACCGGTTTCTAACCAAACTGCCTCGATTCTCGTAGCTTGTAATGCCCCTGAGGCTGTACGAAAGCGTTTATTGATAGCGGTAACTATAACCTTGACATTCTCCATTGAGGTACTCACTACAATTGCTTAGATCGTGAAATATATAAAGTTCCACCAACACGAGTCCTTGGCTACATCTGTCATCTGCAATGCTGCTCCCACCAAAGATGAGGTGTTTTCATGGCGTTTTGGATGCGTTTTTCAAATCGTTTTTTAACCCATTTCTTGACGAGTTATGCGACCTTTCTTGATATTTTTCTATGGGATTTTGAATGAACTTTTTGACTGTTTTTTTCGACGCGTTTTCGGGCGTACTTTCATGCGTTTTCGAGCGAGTTCTTGGGACGATTTTTTGAACGAGTTTTTCGTTGTGCTTTTGATTTATTTTTGAAGCGTTATTTAACCCGTTTATTGAATCCATTTTCGACGAGTTTTTGGGACGCACCATTAGTCATATTTTTCTTCGCGTTTTTGAATAGCAAATTTAATAATGTTGTCCATTTAAACTCTGTTGAAAATACTAACGTTCGCACTTTACAGCCCATTTCAGAACCATCAGCAAAGATGGGTACTTGAAACAGTGTTCCGTTGGACTTAAACTTTGCAAAATTTATCACTTTTTGAATTTTTTAAAGAGTGTCACTAAACGAGGTACCAGAGATCAAAGTCGTCCTTCACAGAATATACATCACATGACGATTGAGATGACGCCTAGTGACATTTCAACTATAAGTACTGTTTGTTCTCGAAAGGTAATGAAAGGCTTCAAACTGTGTGTTCAATAATGACAGGCTTTAATTTTTCACATAAGGAAAATTTTGAAAGAAATTCGTGCCTTTAAATCAAGAATTTTTCACCATTTTGGGAGAGTTACATAAGCAAGTTGACAACGATCCTTGTACTACGGCTTGGTCCCCAAACTTAAGGCCTAAATACTCAAGCTTCTTCCTTACGTGGGCAAATCATTAAAAAGCAAGAGATACTTCACCCATCAGCAGCTCAGTCCGTTTTTTCCCCCTAAGTCTCCAGTGAATTAAAATCTAGTATGAAAAGAAGTGGAATTCTTTTTGGCGAAACAGAAAAGTTTGCCCCACATTTTAAGTGTCTACACTACACATTTGCACGCCATATCTCACCGAGTGTACTCATACTCGTGCTCGTAGTTGTACTCGCATCTGCAAGCTACTGCTTGGAAATATACTCGTACCTACACAAAACCTGCTGGATTAGAACAAAAACAGAAATTGCCTTCCGCTTGACTATTTATGTGCACTCGTAGTCGGGCTCCGTCCTTACTCTTGATCTAACTATCGAACACGACAATCCGCACCAATTACCTCACTATACTGACCAATGCAGTAATTATTATCGCCGTCTGACAAATTGCGGAATTTTCCAGACAATGCCGTAATAGGATGTGATATGCTTTGCCGAAGTGGAAGTTATTTGTACGAGAATGCAGTGCAGTTGCAGTGAAGTGCACCCAAGTGTAGAATCGTGGTTTCTTGCCCTTCTGTCAGGGGAGCCCGTAGCCGAACCCGTATTTCCAGGTGCTTTCGATTTTGCGCCATTTTCCCCTGCTTAGAGACAAACTCCTGCGCCAATATCTAACTTCACTTTTGCGTGCGCCTTGCCTTGGTACCTAATCCAATTGTGGAAAAACCACTCTGTCCGGCTACTGGTACCTGGTACTTTTTATTCTTAATAAATGTGAACCAGTGTTATGATTAAGAAATTGTTTTTTCTTTTCTTTTTTTTTGCAATTTCAATGTCTGTATACTTATAGAATAGACACTAAGCCAGACGATGCCGGGATGGGATTACGTATCTTAGTGTTAGGTAACCATTTGCGTCATCAAATGAGAGAGTGATTTGAAAGAATTTGTACGTACAAGTGTCATGAGCATGTTTTTGGTGAGACCAGAACCCGAAATGGGACTGTTTGTGAAATGTGATGGACTCAAGTCCGGGAGTGCACATTTCTGAACCAACCGGTACAATAATTCCTCTTGCAGATGATGGTAACAAAGATGGACCTATATCTGGATATGTTTCTATTGACTCATGTCAATCGGTCAATGGATCAGTGCGCGTAGGTCAATTAGGATTTTTTTAATTACGTGTCTGACCTGATTGTATTGGCCAAAACCAGAACTGATCAAGGCCATTTTGCGATTTACTTTGATTTTGCTGACAGAAAAGCTGGGTCGTACTATAATTTTTATCACAAAGGAAAGTGCGCGAAAAAGTGTGAAAAGGAAAGGGTTTTGTACCGCAAATGTGTGCGAGTTGAATCTGATTACCCAGAAAGTTTTATTTTATTTTATTTTGTTTCAATCAAATCAAATGAGTAGGCACATCTACAGTTCTCGCTAGATTACTTAATACAACAATATAAAGGGTGGGCCATCTAGTGGTTTCTTTTTAAATCGTATGTTATTTTGACACTAACGACTGTTTCCCGCTCGAAATCTTGACAGAAAGTCAGTATTCCCTTATGTCGTTTTCCATTGGACAAAAAGAAGCGTCCGGGAGAGTCCGGAATCAAAAAAATGCTGTTCCATTGGCACAAAAATTCTCTTCTGGTGATTCTGAGAAGAGAATTTCGCTTCTCGATTTAAAGCCAGAATCCACTCAAGAAGCACTCACACAAGCGCAATTTATATATTTATTACAAGTTAGCTGACAGCAGCCGTAGATTATTTTTTGGCATTTCACCAATACTTTTGTGGATTCTGTCAGAAGCAGTTTTGCTGTTCCATTGGATTTCCGAATGAGTGGATCCCCGAGTGAAACCAATGGAAAACGCCATTACTTTTAAATCTTACGAATTTGTACTCATTCTTACAAATTTTACTCAATGCCGTTCCTTAACTGAAAAAAATCGTAAAAGAGAGCGGTATCGAGAGAACAAGCACCCCTCCACTGAGAATATTACGAATTTTTACTCAACAAATTTCTTGGTGTAGAATTGAAAAAAACTGTCAGTCACCTTTCAATTAACAGCTGATTTGAAATTGGTTGTCCTATTTGACATATTATTTCTTGCGTATTAAAATGGTATCAACAGGACCCAAGGAGCATTTTGCGACTTCATGTGTCATGTGTCTTGAGCGATGTCGTTAAGACGGTTTTGTTACCAGAAAATATTCCCAATGAGTAACATTTTCGACACATGCTAGATAACATTTCCCATTTACACAGGTTCTTTATTGTGTCAAAATTGTTTCTTCAATGAACACTATTCCTAAAAACTTACTGTCAACACAAACGCGATTCCCGATTGGGAAGTTTGTGGCACACAGAATAAACACAATTCCCAATAGATTATTTACTACACAAATAAGAACGAATTCCTAATTGGGAATATTTTGTTAGGTATCCATTTTTCATCGGAAAAAAAATTTGTATGGGAAATAAGAAATTTTAAATTTGCAGTTTTGGTGGATATGGTGTAATTAAACAGATTAAAATGTCACTATTATGTCTATATAGACATCATGAGATTTATTTTATACTGATTTTTTAATGCTCCATACAGCATTTAAAATACGACAAATAATTACAAAAGAGACTTTTCATTAAATATAGCATATTTTGGAAGGATCATGGTTTTTTTCGAAGTACATTAGTAACATTTCAAGGCAAAATGATGTTCCCCGTGAAATTTCAGTAGCAGTTTTCGGTTTAATAATAAAATGTTTGATGCAGTCAGAATATTTTTTTGCTACATAACACAGGTACACAAAATGAATGACGTATCATAACGTCACAAGTTATATGGTATGGTATTGTGTTGCGCCACTTCCGAAACAAAAAAGGAACTGTTACTTCGTTGTTTCGAAACATATGTTCCTAAATGGGATCACGAATTGACACCAGAACGTCGGCAGGCCTAAAATGTGTATTCGAATGCTACTTGGGAGGCAAAATAAAATTGAATGTTCTCCTTAGATTCTTTTTGAAAGTCGCGACAAAATTTGTACTTGCTGTAAAAGAGTAAGAAAGGACAATCGTCTCCATGAAAATTTTAATGCCGTGTCCCTTTTTCCTCTTCTCGAATGCTTGTAGTTCAATCAGTACAAACTCTTCCAGATAGGTACATGAAGGGAGATGAATCAACTAATTTTGTCAGTAAAGCGTAGTACGCTGCTCGAGCTAAACTAAATTTTAGCTGCTCTCCAACTTTTCTCTCCAAACATCAGCTAAAGTTCTAGCTAAATTTTGACATAGAGTACGCAGTGGATAAGTGTCAGAGAAAACAGGTGTTCTTTGAAAAAATTTCCTTCAAAAATTGAAGTCTCTCTTGTTTGAACTATTTGTGATTCTAGGTATTTCTCGTCCATATAATAATTAAAAAAGCTCATCCTTGCATACTTTTCTGCAACAGAACAACAAATACACAAAGATCTGTCGCAATTTAGCTTGAGAAAATGTACCTACCCATCAAATGGGCACGCTAAATTTTGACAGACGCAGGAAGTACATTCTGAAACAAAAGTTTGATTATTTAGCTCGAGCTGCGTACCACTCAGCTAAGTTTTGGAGGGAATTTTGTATGGGAACGAAAATTTAGCTCGAGCAGCGTACTAAGCTTAAATTAGCAAATTCTTCGAGTTTATACATAGTTTTAACAACTTTTCGTAGCAATTTTTGTGAATTTTTGAATTGTGTATCTGTCATTATTCGTACTACGAAAACGACTAACTTTTCCGTAAGTGTCTCTCTCCTTGAGAGAATTTATCCCCACCACTGCTATTTTGACAGTCTTTTACTACAAAAGTAAAGGAACAGACCTAGTATCATACCTCCGGGAAACGAAATGAGTCGCTTTTCGCTAGAGCAACCTTGGGAAATATTGAAAACTTATTTCCAAAGTGAGAGCTGTGTAGCCCAAACAGTGCGTTTTTTGAGAAGAAGTTTTGGCCGAAATGAAGCACCTACCGCGCCTGCCTTACGTGAGTTTGTACAAAAAGTTCGAGAAAATGGTAGGTATGCTAGCGGACAACAATCATGGTCCCCCTCGTCAAGCCATAATGCATCCGCAGAGACTGACAGTTTGGTGCGGATTGTAGAATGTGGAGTTGAGGCATCATTGAACCAATTTCCTTCTAAAACAAGGCTGGGAACAACGTTTCGGTCAACGGTGGGCGTTTCAGAGCCATATTAACCGACTTTGATTTTACTAAAATTGAAGACTGGATTTGGACAACATCTGGTTCATGCAGGATGGCGCGCTATGCCACACAGCCCATGCCACAATCGATCTTCCCAAATCGTGTTATAAGCCGTCTCGGCGATGTCAATTGGCCACCTCGGAGCTGCGATTTGACCCCTCTGGACTTTTTTTGTGGGGAACCATGAAGGACCGATGTTATGACAACAATCCGGAAACGATTCAAGCACTTGAGGCCAATATCATCCAAGCAATCCATGAGATACAGCCCGAAACCATCAACAAGGTCTTGCAAAATTGGACTGACAGAATGCGCTACTGCGAAGCCAGTCGAGGCTGCCTCTTGAAAGATTTTGAGTTCCATATTTAATGGCAGTGTTTGCTGTTACTAATAAATCCATAAAATTTACATGGAAACAATTTAATTCTTTTCATTTCATTGCACTTTTAAAAAGAAACTATTGTATTTGGCCACCCTGTAAAGTTTATTTCATCGTTTTAAGGAATTGCTAGAGTTAAATGGAAGTAGTTGTTGAAAGTAGTTGTCGAAAATAGGTACTAGAAACAGAAAGGTGTATATTTCCGAGTCAACTTGGTTAAGGAAACTCGGTTAAAAATAACCAACGTATCAATAATTTATCCACCAAATTTTCTCCGTTATTGAAAACCAAAACAAAACTGTTTGGTTGATGTTAATATAATATAGAAACTTGGTTAATAAAAAGAAATATTTGTTTGAAACTTCTCATCTTGGTAGCTTTTAACAACGAACACTCGTTTTTTTTAACAGAGATGTTGGAAATTTATGCTCTTGTAGTAGGATGGTTGAAATAAAGTAGGATAACTTTTATAATTCGAGAACTTAACTTTATTTGATGAATCCAAAAAGACAAAGCAAGTACAAAATTAGTTAAGTTATTTTTTGTTTGTTTGTTTTGTTTTTGACGCTAAGATTTAACTAGCTGGTACCCGCGACTTCGTCTGCGTACAATTAGTACTTCGAGTAACTCAATTAAAATATTTATATCAACAACAGCTCCACTTATCGGGTCCAAAACTATCCTATCTTTAATTCCAACCAATCAGCCCTACACATATAAAATTATTGGTATTATGTATACCTAAAAAATGGAAACCCATGATGAATTTGATTATCCCGAACTTGAGAAATAATTGGTTCGTCATTTAAACTTGCATCCCCTTCTTTATCCTCTTCACGTTTTGTTTTCACGACAAAAGTCATTCTCAGAGGTCCCATCTACCCCTATACCAAAATTGATAAAAATTGGTTTTGCGATCGTTAAAAGGTAACATTTCAAAGGTAACAATCTTACTTTCGCAGTTAAGTGGATCCCAAATGTTTTATTTAAAAACTAAGTATTAAAAGCCCGTCAGCTCCAGCATTCCTAACCAATTCCCTCGCAAATTTTGAAAATAAAATTCTCTCTTAGTTCTTCTATCTCTGCTGTGAATTGCGATTCAACGTGACCATTGTGCGACTAAAGTTGCCATTTGCCTGCCACAGCTTTTTGCTATTTACGCCCTTTTTTTAGTTGGAGAAGGCGCTTTAAAAATATTTCAAAAGCTCTTATATCCAAATAAAAACATTTCAAATGTAACGCAGTTGCCTATCACAACACTATTATAGAGTTTAACGAACCAATTTGAAATAAGCTATTCTGTTTCAGAAATTACACTTTTTTTTGTCATTGACCCTTTTTCATACGACTTTTCGGAATGCTGCAACGGTCACTCAGTCTGTGTCGGAGTCGCTTGTACGGGCATGATGAATGAAAGAAAATTTGTACACAACTATTGCGTAGTTGAAATTGAATGTAGTAAAATTCAACTTTTTCAATTATTAATATTTAAAAAAAGTAAAAATGCAAAGATAAGCACCTTGGAAATATCTTTTATCTGACACTAAATTTGTTAAGATTGGTTGAGCGTGTGAACCGCAAGAGGTAAATATACTACTATAGGACTACAGAAATAATATAGAGTGGACTAGCTGGTACCCGCGACTTCGTCTGCGTAGAATTAGTACTTCGAGTAACTCAATTAAAATATTTATATGTATCAACAACAGCTCCACTTATCGGGTCCATAGCTTACCTATCTTTCCAGCCAACCAATCAGCCCTACACATTTAAAATCATTGGTAAAATACGCAGCAAATGTATTTATTTCTTACCAAATATAGGTACCTATGATAAATTTTATAATCCCTAACTTGAGAAATAATTGGTTCGTCATTTAAACTTGAACCCCCTACTTCAACCCCTTCACGTTTTGTTTTCGCCTGTGTCATTCTCAGAGGTCCCATCTATCCCTATAACAAAATTCATAAAAATTGGTTTTGCGGTCGTTAAAAGGCAATAATCTTATTTTCGCATTTATAATATTTGTATTATATCAAGGCTATCTTGAAAATGACAACTGAAAACAAAACTATGTTTTGAAATAACATAACAGCAGACAGCACTCCTTCGCCTTCCTGCTCCTTCCCGATTCCCCCACAAATTTTGAAAATTCTCTCTTAGATTTCCTATGACTGTAACTATCTTCGGCCGTCGACTCTCTTTCGTGGCGTCGTTTGTACGGGCTACGACGGCGCCTTCTCCAACAAAAAGGACCAAAAAAGCAAAAACAAATCTCGTAAAAAGTGCCAAATTGTAACTTAAGTCGAACAACGGTCACGCTGCCTCCGCAAATTTTGAATTTTTAAATTAAATTGTGGCGTCATTTGTGGGCATGATGAATGAAAGAAAATTTGTACACAACTATTGCGTAGTTGCAATTAAATGTAGTAAAATTCAACTTTTTCAATTGTTAATATTTAAAAAAAGTAAATATGCAAAGATAAGCACCTAGAAAATATCTTTTATCTGACACTTAATTTGTGCAGAGTGGTTGAGCGTGTGAACCGCAAGAGGTAAATATACTACTATAGGACTACAGAAATAATATAGAGTGGATTGTAATGGTTAGAAATGTTAGATTGCCCAATTGGGTATGTTCAACAAGAGACTCAGTTAATTTTAACCCATTTTTTTCAACCGAGCTAAAATCGCCAGCTACGTATATCCCATTTAATATGTTTTTCTTTTAACATTTCGGCAAAGTTAAGAGAACATTTCCAGGTCATTTTGCGACCCTTCACCTAGCATTACGTCTCACTTCGATCAATCTCTTCAATTACAATTGAATTAGGCGAGGATTTTACTTTGCACTTTCTGCGCGCATAGATTGCACTGGAATTTGGCCAAGTGGAAGGTATTTTTCTCAGTCACTTACTGTGTTGAATTTCGCTTCAAAGCCAAAACAGAAAACACCTTTCATTGGTTGCATCTTGTCGCACATAATGGTCGGCGACATATTGTCATTTTATAGCGTAAGGCTGCTGGAATTTCCAAAGAATTTACAAGCGCCTGTTAAACTCTCATTGCATCGGTATTCCTATTACGGTCGGTGTGCGGTTAACTTGCTGCAAACGTGTTGGTTGCAGTTGCAACGAACGTGCCCGCACTTTTCGTCGTCTATCGATTGACGACGGGGCGGCCGGCATGGCACTCTGCAAACAAGGATCCTGTAAGTACTTTGCCGCGGCTGCATGTGAGTATTTTTGTTTTGTTCGCGGTGACTCTTGTTGTTGTTGGGGAAACTACATAATTAACTGTCATTATTCCAAACACGTTGAAACTGCATGTGTTCTTTGGGCATACAAACGGAGAGGAAGTCTTCAGACCAAACAGTCATGCAAACTCATTTTTCTTGCGACAATATCCACTGTGCCCACCGCCCTTTTGCAATCGAAGACGTCCTTTGCCACACTATGGCGAGTTGACAAGCCATTGCGGAGTGCTGATGCTGACTGCTGGGCTTTACTTTTCTTTTATTTTTGTCCTCCTTTTGTAAATTGTTCTTGTCGTTTGTGTAATTCTATCGACATCCATTATTTTTGCGCCACTTTGTCGCTTGTCGCTTTTTATTGCCTGATTGGTAGTTCTCGTCGATCCGACTATTGTGCTACGAGTATAATAGCGCGTTCACTTTCGAATTGAGGAATTCGTAATAGTGTATCTGTATCCCAGTTAAAATAGCTGACATTGCAGCGTGCGATTAAGCCTTGGCGACACCGTGATTAACTGTGTGTGCTTGCCTGCGCTTGTGCGATAATTATGGTCACTTCCATTCCAACTTGGATTCTACTCGTATTTTATCAAGTCGCCATTTTGAGCAGAAATGTAAAGATTCAGCTTTGAGGGCATTTCAAGTGGTTGTCGGACTGTGGAACTTCCCACAATTCACTGTGAAGATTGGGTGGTGAAATTTCTAGTTTGCTATGCTAATTACGTTGATCTTCATCCTTTTCCAATGCGTTTCCAATCTGACAACATTATTTTGAACTTGTGTCAATGTTGAGCCTTCAAAATAAGTGAACAAGGAGCAGCGTATTAATCCGACGAACGAATTTTTTACCATGGTAAGTAGGAAATTGGGATCACAACTAATTTTTGAGGAGTGGAAATTTTGTAAAGTGGAAATTTGTAAAGTTTTGTTTCAGCCCAAGGTCTGTTCCTTCTGGTAAGGTAGCAAGAAAATAAGGAAAGCAAAATTGTTGTGACAGAACGACAAACCTCGAATATAGATGAACCAAAAGTTAAAGGCCGGACGTGGAATATCGTGACAGAATTAACCTTATACAGTGACGAGCAAAAGTTAGGGCCCGGATTTGGAATGTTTTGACCTTCGATAGCCTTAGCCTTAGATGGTGACGAACAGCAATGCTCTACAAGGAGCATTATAATTAAAGAAATAAGTACTTCGGCAAAAAGCCTATTTATAATAATATGAGCACTCGCCATAATCTGCATCGGGACTAAATTTGAAATGTTGCCCTGTTTAGTGCTCAGATCCCCTCAAAGCAACAAAATTAAAAAGCCAAAGGAAGCGTTTTACGGTCTTTTCGACGTGGCTTGGGATAACTCCATAAAGTTCGACGCCAGATTGTTATTGGGATTTAAACACCGAAGGCCGAAAAGGAAGGCATCTTTGGCCTTACAGTCAGAAGCAACAGCTTTTACCACCGCTTACGTGAACGCTGATTTTGTTGCATTGCCCACCTTCATATGCACAAGGGTTACGATCTTTGTTAGACATGTCTTCAATGAACTTTTCTTGGAAATATTTAATATCACAAGGTAACTTTACCTTGACCCCACAGCAGCACATCACTATAGCATCAAGCGTAGTGCTCAAGGCAAACATGCCGTCAGGCCCTGAATTTTTCTAAATAAAAAATTCCATTTTAGACAACCACTTGCAAAGGCAATATAGAGGAAACAAGTATCCAAGAATGTCTACAAGGCTTGAACGGAGGACTGTAAGATGTATGAACATGGTAAGTGTATTCAAAGGCTGCTAAACGGCGGAACAGCTGACAATTCGCTCTCAGGCAGTATGAACCGTTTAACCTGGCCAATGATAGTCTAAATGTCCGTCCACCAGACCAACATTTTTATCCAACTTATCTGCAAGTTTTGGTTTAAAAAATATCTCCAAAGAATGAAACCACAGAACTCTACTGCAATAGGAAAAAAAATTCATGAATAAGATCTGGTTGTCAATTCCCCAATAACCTTATCGGTGCATATTAGTGCGTCTTCAAGCCAGGAATGTCCATCATCGACCTAATCTTCACATATTTTGGATAATCTTAGAATAGCACCTCCCTATCGACTTTAAAGTTGCCTATACGATAGCGCTACATCCGCTGAATGAATTAGAATTATCCCTGTCAAGCTTCTATTTGTCATACCTTCCAACCAAGTTCGTCTGCATAACATGCTGATAGTGAATAAATCTCGAAACTCCACAGGTCTTAACAAGGCTGCAACTTTGCACATGCTTTCGTCTATTCGAAACCACAGCTGATATTGAATCCATTATATGACTAAACCTCTCCACATATTTATAAACACATCGATGATTCGCTATTCGCAAGATCAGTCTCGAAAATCACCCAAAACTAATGGCCTTCTCTGAAATTTCAGAACTTAAATTGGTCTGCGTTGTTACAGAGCACCACTCAAAAACCGTATGTTTCGATAAACCGTACTTTTTGAAGATTCCCAGAGGTTAAGAAAAAACCGATGGGTTATCCAAAAGGGGTTCAGAAACTGCCTTCACAGGAACTGATTCCGAAGCTACAAACTCTGCCAGAAAAAGCTGGGAACAGATAAAAAATGTTTGTCACATCAGGATTCAGGAATACATCTCAAGTTTAAGAGGCCTTCGTCCACAGGATATTTATTCTAAGTAGGTGTGTTATCTAGTGGAATATCTTAAAGTTCACCACGGTTTCCGATATCAACTAAAAAAAAAAAAACATCCGACTGACCGACTCTTCAGACTGCTGGTTGTCTCTTAAAGAAGACAAAACCGCTGAACATTATTATAAATTTGTGAATGTCCGGCGCCGGCCCCCTCTTGAAAGAATATTTTCGAAGAGAGCTTGTTTTTTCTTAACCCCAAGAGAAACAACAAAGGCAATGATCCCAGATTGAGGGGGAAAGCAACAATTTTTGGCGGGGAAAAATTCATAAATATCTGTGAAACATAAATTGTTTAAAAGTAAAATTAAAACATATTCTCATTACATTTCATTATTGTTTTGGAAAAGCTGCTCAATTAGCGGCTTGGACTCGTCATAAAATTGTAGATATCTTCCATTCGTCACAAAACTCACACAAAACAATTGGTTGTGACCTGTTGCGTCAACTATTTTTTTGCACCTCCCGCGAGCGTCTTAAAATCATCTCAGAGCATAGCTGTTATTGAACAGCTTCCAAATTTAGCCGCACCTTTTCGAATCAGTTTTAGTAGTTGTGCTTACTACTCGCTTTTATTTATTTGTAAACTAAACAGCTTGGGGTCCTTCTGGTAGTTCTTTGCATGTAGGACAGATATATCTAGAGCTTGATTAGCTGCGATCTCGAGTGGCAGTGAACTGCAATCATACCCTTTTATATCCGGTGATCAACTCTCACTATTTGGAAAGGTCTTTTTCTCAACTGTAGTTGTTCTTCGATCTACGTAGCTTCTACTAGTACATTATTTCCTCGATCACTAGATGATCCGAGTTTTGCGCCCAAGACTCAGGCCGCACTTTGGGCGCCAATGAAACAATTTATGACTGCGCAGTTAGAGGAACCTATATAAATAAAGGGCCATTCATTTTTCGGTTTCGAAAGTAAAGTCAAATAAAACCCACACAGCGAAATTTTATTTCATTATAAGGTTTGGACTTTGCTATTTAGTGAAAAATACAATATCGCATTAAAATGGCCGCCTTGGGAAGATTCGCAGCAGGCTATTCTTTTGAGGTAATTTTTGAAAACTTTTTCGCACATTTCGGGCGGTATCTCGGCCATAACTTGAGTAATGTTGGTTTTTAATGCGTCTAGAGTTCGGGGATTATTCGCGTAAACACGGTCTTTAACGTAGCCTCACGCTAAATCTCGTCAAATCGGATGATTTTGGCGGGCAATTGACGTCGCCAAAACGTGAATTTACGCGACCAGGAAACTCCTCACGCAATAAAGCCATACTTGGTCGTATTGTGTGGCTTGTTGCCCCGTCTTGTTGGAACCACATATCGTCCAAGTCATGATCTTCAATCGGTTATCAATCGAAAAATTCGGATCATCAGCAACACTTGCACTTGCAGCAGCAATCTTTTCTGCTGAGCGTGCATTACGGTGATGCAGACGCAGAGCAGCGTTCCCTCCCGTGCTACAATTGTAGCGTTTTCTTGTTTTTGAGTAAATTTTTGCCAACTGAGTACGATACTACTTTGGATCCACGCGTACTACGTTTTGCAAATTCATATCAATAACTCATTTCTTATTTTTCCAACATTGTTTGTAGCAACAGACTAAGGGCCGGTTTCTTCAATCTTGGTTATCTTTCATCGATTATTCCAGCTGGTAATCATCGAATGTGTTTGTTCATAATATTAACCAGAGAATCGTTGATTTGATTGGAAAAATCGATAACCAGCCGATTTTTGCTCTGTTAATGAGATTTCACCAATGATTTTCTGGAATTTCGTTTGCTGAAGTCATTTTAAAAGACTGCGTTGGTACTAATTTTGACGTTGCTGCTATATATAAACCAACTCTTTGTACAATATTGTGGGGAAAATTGCAAATAATAGAAAAAAACGTATACATAGCTCAAGATGTACTGAACCGAACCAATAAAATCGTTAGTTTCGTAGACGTTTTAAACTGGCAGATGTATAGAATACGGTACACGTATTGAAGTTAAGAGTAACGGTCCCAACACAATAATGGATGCGAAGGATGAAGTAAGATTATTTTCAACACTTTTATCCGATGCCAGCTCTCAAAAATTGGGATAAAGCGCACGACGGTCGTTCAATTAATTGAGATGACCGATTTGTAAAATGTTTTTGGTTGTGGCTTTAACTCGGTTTTGTTTTTAAAAAAATGCTTATTGTCGACAATTATTTTTGTACCAAATTTGTGTGACAATTGTTTTTGTACCAATTATGTTTTGTCACACATTAAAAACGAACATGATTTCAAATGCCGGTTCCGGTATTGCCAGTATGTGGCGTTTTGTGCATCAAATTTTGACAGCTGATTGATTTGCACAGTCTTTCTCTATTATTGTGTGTGCTCTGCAGACGTGCGTTGCGATTTATCAAAAAAATTTTAAGTGTTATTAAATTTTTATCCACTTTCAACAGTTATTGTAATTCAATTTGATTTAATACATTGTTTTGAAACGATTTTTTATGACTCTTCACGCGTGTTCACAGATAGGAAATCTAAAAGCGAATTTAATTTTCAAAATTTGTGGAAAAATTGGGCAGGAGCGCTGGAGCTTAGTTTATGAACAACATTTGTGTAAGGTAAGGTGATAGGTGATAGTCATTTTTGTAATAGTCAACTACGTAAGGTGATCACAAAACAACTGTACAAATTTGGCATCACTTTGTTATTTCAAAGCATAGTTTTGTTGTCAGTTGTCATTTGCACCAAAAATTCAAGGTATGCTTGAATAATCTTAATATTATAAATGCGAAAGTCAGATTGTTTCCTTTTCACGGCCGCAAACCAATTTTTTACAAATTTTGGTACCTAAAGGGATAGATGGGACCTCTGGGAATGACATAGGCTACTTTTTGTCGCGAAGACAAAACGTGAAGAGGATGAAGTTTCTCAAGTTAGGGATAATAAAATTCATCATGGGTATCTATACTTTTGGTAAGAAATAAATATATTATTGCTGCGTATTTTACCAATGAATTTAAATGTGTAGGGCTGATTGGTTGGATTGAGAGATAGGATAGTTTTGGACCCGATAAGTGGCGGTGTTGTTGATATGAATATTTTAATTGAGTTACTCGAAGTACTATAATTCTACGCAGACGAAGTTGCGGGTACCAGCTAGTTTCGATATATAACTGAACTAAAATTATTTATGTTGAATTAAAATAAGAAAAACTGTAGACGTATGTTCAAATATAACAATTGAAGCCCTTAGATGAAGAAGGAGTTAAGTGACATTTGCATACTTTCGAGATACTTGGGCTTAAAGGTTTTGAACTGTAACTTCGATTGTTTAATATAACTCAGACTAGTACCTGAGGAACAAAATAAAAAAAAGATAGATCACATAAAGAGACGTGCATTGCACAAAAATTTAAGTTGCCATATAACACCTTCATTGCTGAAAACAAATTTAATTTTCTGAAAATGTCGTTTAACCCCTTCTTCACCTAAGCGCTTCAATTACTTGAAAATGTATAGTATACCTTTATGTGAATTTTGTATATACAAATTTCCGATTCTAATTGAAAAATACCATAAAGCCGTTTTAGGTACATTATTGCGTACTACCTTCAGACCCATTTGAGTACCATTTTCTACCGCAATGAGAACTCTGGCTAACGACATGTGAGGGAACGCTCATGCAGAGGCCTTACGACATCAGTAACGCTTCCACTCTCTTTAAATTACTTCTCAATTTTACCGATTGCTGGCGTAGTCTACCATAATCATCGCGTAATGCGCGAAAAGTGACTACGTTAGTATCACCACTTTTGTAGAAAGTTTTAATAATTTTAACGCGTTGTTCGTTGAATTATCGTAAATGGCAAACATTCAACTAGTATTATGACACTTCAAGTGACAGCTCGACAGGGGTGTCAAATGCCAGCGCTACCAACTTGAATTCACGAAATGAATGACCCAATATAACATTTATCTCCATATACGCTCTCATGGTTTTCCGTGCGTCGATACAATAATGCATGCGACTTTTTATTGCCTTGATGTGAACCAGCATTATATTCGCTTCTACTCCAGGAAATTCTCTTCTCGTGACGAAAACAAAACCCCCTTTTTACAATATCAATAAAATCCTAAATTAGTTCTATTAATACTCATTAGATTCCGCATGAAGAGGATACCAGTCGATGGCCAGAGTGCCACAAGATTGGCAAACATGTGGCTGATGGGACGACGAACAAGTTGAAACCCTACACCATGGGCATTAAGTGAATCAGAAAGCGCTGAAGAAACTTAACTCCAGCTGATTGGCCACTTCGGAAATAATTTGCCATCGTACGGTCGTATGGTCGTGTCCTTCCTAAGCTGACTCCGAGTTAAACTTATCATATTAAATTAATATGATGATTTTCCGGTGCCTCAAAGCAGGACTGCTGTTAAAACTATTTCCCTCTTTGTGCATATCTAATGGGTAGACTACTCGCATACAAAATGTTGTCACCGAATTTGTAGATATGTGCGTCGACGTTCTAAGTACCTGTGCGAACATAATGTTCTGTCTGTGGTCCAGAGTTGAAGGAACTTTGCCATCGACAGTAAAAATACCCACAGGACTGTTTTGTTTATATCAAGAAGATAGGAAAGTGTCAACAACTTTTTTTAGCGGTCTTATTTGGCATGAGGAAAATAGCGTTCTGTGATGATTGCTTTTGACACTCTTCAGATAAGGAGAGGTTTATGGGCTTCTTTATGCCAAACAGCTCCAAGTTCATTCTTATTTTGTGATCAACATTTTTTTTTTCGTGTGGATAGAGGCAGGCAGAAATAGAATCTATTCATGGAGTGTATTTCTTTTGAGAATGAAGAAGCGAATTTATTGGGAGGAGGGGAAAGAAGATCAAAAATGATACATGTACTGTGGATCTCTTAACCAAGCATAATGCTCGATACTTGTTAGGCTCATTGGGACACCTGTTCTAAGCAAGGACTTTAAAAAACACACGTTTATTATTTTTATTTTCAGATAATTTACTCAGCAAAAGTTCGAATGGAATTGTTAATAAAAATTAATAGTTGGCGCAACAGGTCCGTATTGACCCTGGGCCTAGCTTGTCACAACCTTTCATTTTGTGTGAGTTTTTGCATTTTTGGGACGAATGGAAGGGATCTACAATTTTATGCCGAGTTCAAACGGCTAATTGAGAAGCTCTTTCATGACAGTTATGCTGTCAGATGTTCGCGAGAGTTGGCGCAGTGGAAGAAAAACCTTAAGTTGGAATTTGGGTTTTCTCGGAATTCGAACCTGGCACCCCTCGCTTAGTAGTCCAACAGAAGGAATTGTTATTAAGAAAGAAAATAGAAGATAGAATTGCGCTCAGTAGTGTTGCCCGAAAGTTCTATTACATTCTGAACTGCTGACGTCCGAAGTTAAGCTTAAGGGTGAACAGATGCGCCTATAATGAGTGACGAAGGCTCGGACAGAATTGTTGTGGGGCGGAGTACACAAATCTCCTGCACTAGAACATTGGGACTAAACTGACAGTAATATAAAACGAGAGGTAAAAAAAATGTAAAGTATTATACAAATTATAAGGCCAGTCGTCCACTACGTGCGCAACTAATCAAACACTTTTATTTAACAACTAAAACAGTTGATGGAAAAAATATTTAAGGAATTTGCTATCTTTAGGTGACACTTTTGTTTTTTGATAATCGCTGGATGGGAAACCCTTAGAGAGACATTGCAGAGGTATAACGCGAGGGAGCCTTCTGCAATAGTGAGGGATTTGAAAAAACCCTCCTGACTGAGTCCACTCTTCTTTCATCTTCATGGCTTCAGCTTGATATTAGCAGTTTTGTTTCTATCGGCTAAGATAGTGCTGTTTGCTGCATTACTTACCCTGGAGCACGCTACATATAACTGCCGGTGCGTGAAGCAATTCTTGCTGAAATCAACTCCCGCCTTTCTTAAATTTTGACCCTGTGGCTAATTGATTGTCATGGCAGAACAAACATTAATAGAAAATTGAATCCGTTTAAACTGAAATGAATAACTGCTGGGAATTATTTGTAGGTATTCTTGGTATAAACATCTTATCTTCTTTGCCACACCCAGTTAAAATTAACGCCTCAATAACGTTCTTCTGCAACGAAATCACTCTCAATCTGGTTCTAATATTTACAAAGCAAAATAATTGGAACTCCATCTGTCAATTATTCAATTTTAGGAGCAAGAAGGCCACGGGCTGTAATGCTATTTAAAAACTCGACCGGATAATTTACTCCCTCATCTTGATTGCAAATAACATTTATGGACAGGCACGACGTGTATTATTTAAACGGGAAACGGGACCAAAAATCACACGAAGAATTTTGCGTTCGAAACGACCAAGGAGCTCTTCATCCGATTTTGATAGGGCCCATGCTTTTGCACCATAAAGCAGGACTGGGATGATGAGGGTCTTATATAGAGTCTCCTTAGTATTTCTCGACAGGGCCTTACTAATCAATTGCCTTCTTAGACCACAGTAACAGCGGTTGGCAAGTGTGATTCGTCGCTTGATTTCTGAGGTGATGTCATTTTCAGAGTTAATAGCGGAGCCGAGGTAGACAAAGTCCCGAACTACCTCAAAGTCAAAGCTGTCTATCGTGACGTTCTCTCCGATTCGTCGATGTTGTGTGTCCCTTCTTGTTGACAGCATATATTTTGTTTTGCCCTCATTCACCACTAAACCCATTTTTGCCGCTTCTGTGCTAATACTTGCAAACGCACCAGTGACAGCTCGCTGTGTTCTGCTGATGTCGATGTCGTCGGCGTAAGCAAGTAGCAGCACAGACTTCTGGAAAATTGTGCCTCTGGTGTTGGCTTGTGAGTTTCGCACAATCTTCTCAAGAATTATATTGAAAAAGTAACATGACAGCGCGTCACCTTGTCTAAATCCTTTTTTGACACCAAAGGTCTCTGTGATATTGTTTCCGACCTTTATGGAGCAGCGAGCGTTCTCCATCGTCATTCTGCACAATCTGACAAGTTTGGCAGGGATGTCAAAACTAGACATGGCCCTGTATAGCTCGTCTCTATAAATGCTGCCATATGCAGCATGAATATTTGGTCGGTTGTGGACTTACCAGGTCTAAAACCTCACTGATAGGGTCCAATCAGTTCGTTTACATATGGTTTTAGGCGATCACACAGTACGGCAGAAAGGATCTTATAGGCGATGTTAAGGAGACTGATGCCTCTATAGTTGGCGCAGTTTAGAGGGTCTCCTTTCTTGTGGATCGGGCAAACAATGCTGAGGTTCCATTCATCAGGCATACTTTCCTCTAACAAAATCTTGGAGATGAGTCGGTGTATGCACTCTACCAAATCATCTCCCGCTACCTTGAAAAGCTCGGCAGGTAAGCCGTCTGGTCCGGCAGCCTTGTTGGGCTTCAGCTTGGATATTGCTATCCTCACTTCATTTTGGTCAGGTGGACGGAAGTCTTGGCTTACATCGCCCAGGTCGAATGGTTCATTCTGACTGACAGCGGAATTTATGTCATCGTCGTTTAACAGTCTGAACAAATGGTTTTTCCATGTCCCCAACACCGACTGTGATTCCATGACGTGTATTACCAGGAATTTTCCCTAATATAAATTTCAAAATATAATAATACCACGATCTGGTATCACTAACACCTATACCTATTTGACATTTCTTTCTAAATATTTCTTTTGAAAGCAAAACAGATATAGCTAAACAAACCTTTCCTATAAATCTTTAACATTTTATTTATGAATATCTTTTTTTTTTTCTTAACAAACTAAACAGCATACTGCCTCTGTCTGTCTCCCTCTCCGTCACAGCAGTAAAATAATGTTAGAATAGATGTCAATACATTGCGCGGTTCGTGTGTTTGATTTGCGAATGAAGTGCATATCCACCCGAAGACATGTTTCAATTTTCGCCTTTTTCTTTAAAAACCTTTTAAGTTATCGAGTTAAAGGATATCCTAAGTTGTACCTGCAAATGTCCTCTATTAGCTGGTATGTACTATATTAAAATGCTTCCAGTATTTCCGAACGCTAAGCGTTACAAAGACAAAAACGAAACGAAACGAAAAAATAAATTACTCTTGTCGAATTTTTTCCGGAATTTATAGAGATATAGGT
This sequence comes from Cheilosia impressa, assembly GCA_948293265.1. NCBI lineage: Eukaryota > Metazoa > Arthropoda > Insecta > Diptera > Syrphidae > Cheilosia > Cheilosia impressa. The sequence goes on along the minus strand of OX411881.1, from coordinate 49,058,505 downwards.
CTATCCTCTAAAGGCCTGTGAAAAATGCGCCAGAATATATTCGGCAGTTTCTAAGATTTTTGCATTTAAAGACACGCAGTCAAATTTATAAAAAAGATTAAATTTTATTTATAAATATGATATTATTCTTAAGCTAAACAAACAAATTTCTTTGGCTCATACAATGCTTAGTTGTGCAAAATTGAAGCTAAAATTGAGCATTTTATTGTTGGACGCGTTGCGGTTGCTCGACTCGCTTAATTTTCGAATGGGTTCCTAATTTTAATTGATTAACTAGTCGGATTTTGAAAATTGACTTTGTCGAACGAGTTTGGTCGGGAATGTCACGTTTTCTACGTCAGCCATATATTTTTTTTTTTCATTTCAAGCATTTATTCCAAGCATATTTAAACAATTCATTAATAAGCTTAAAGATATTATATGCGAACTGTCAACTTAGTTCTCAGTTACGAATTTCTAACTAGATTCTTCGGCTACCCCTCCATAAACGTCAACTGAAACAGCTGCTCATATGACCGATTTCCCCCAATTAAAACCGAGATACATCTAGTAAGACGGCTGTCAGACATCAGACTTACAAAACTAGATACTTGAACGTACCCAATGTTACCACAGAATAAACTGTCAGGCATCTGTCAGGTTACTATGTTCAAGTTTATGCGTGCAGCTAATTTACTTTAACATGGCGGACATACTTTAGGAAAATTCTCCTAAGTTGTAAGAGCTGACGGTCTAATTAATACTGAGTTTATGGGCAAAATGAAACTGCGTACTCTTTTTCGGTTGTGGCTTTCCGGCACCAGCCTGCCGCGGTCGATTATGATACAGTGGAAGTCGCTTATAACGACCAGTCACTTATAACGTCCACTTGCTTTTCATTTGGTTAGTTTCACTATATTTTAAGCTATTCTACCGTCGCATATAACGTCGTCGTATATAATGACAATGTTTTTAAATGTTTTTTTTGTTTCCTGAATATTTGTGGAAGGCAGTCGGATATAGCGACGCCGGTTATAACGACCTTATTTCCTCGGTCCTTTCGCCCTCGTTTTAACCGACTTCTACTGTATTTAAACCCATGGTATAGTCAAACTTGATTCTCGGTGTGGTGATTTCACGACATCGTGTCGTAATAATGGTTTCATATTCTACAAATTAAGTCGAAAAATGTATTTGCAATTCTTTCTATACAGAAACTTTTTGAAAGCATTGCCAAAAATAAAAAGGAGTTCCACATAAAGAAAATCTGTTCTGCTCCTAAATATTATATCCACGATTAACTATGAATACCTCCATACTAACATTTTTTGTAAAATATCCTTTTTGATGTAGATCGGTTAAGACTTTCCACTGGCGTCTCTGAAAACATTCATTGTATAGATATCAACTGTCAAAATGCTTTTAGCGTAGTTTAAATATCTCCCATCATTTTGGCGGTTTAAAAACCCTTCTACCTATAAATATTATTTTAAGTTGATGCTGTTGAAAAGGGCTGTCAGGTTGATATACTGTATTAACAAGGTAGCAACATCAGTTCGCCTTGCTATTTGGTTTAGGTAGAAAGCTTTAAGTAGCATTTTTGTGTGCATCCAAGCGATTCCTCTATAACTACTTACCGTCCCGTGCAGCTGTTAATAAATGTTCCACAAAGAAAAGCAATTTCAGTCACGGCTTATTTTCTCATTTTACTTGTTTTATTTTCCTTTTACTAGCATTCACATCAATTAATCTTAAAATTACTAACACTATGTACATTACTTAAAAATTGTAATCTAAAATCTTACATACATTCAAGTAAACAATAATGTTCATTGCTGCCACAAAAGACGTTCAAAGACATCAAATTTGACTTAACCTGCTTATAAAATATATTTTTTGTTCCTTAATAGTTATAACTATATTAATGAACAACATTATTAAGTCTATGAGAAAGTCTTTACGTCAAGTGTCGTATTTTAATTTTAATTATAATTTTAATTTTATTGTTTATTTGTTTTTTCTTAATTCTAAAATCGATAAAGTTTACTTTAAATTACATCACTTTTTTCCACTACTTCCACTCCCTAGGAGCATTAAGGTATTTTAATAAAAAAAAATTGCTTATATTCCTATTGATTTACACGATAAATTTTTTTAATACATTTATGTGCAATATTAGTACATCATTCCGGGATGAACACCTCCACTTCGTTGGAAGTAAACATTGGGATTACTGCTTAGTGTGGGCTCCAGGGTTGTATAAAGATTGGTCTCATCGGGTCGTATAAAAAGACCTAGGCAAATGGTAATCGAAAAATGTATATGAGCTTTAAATTGCACAATCATTTTATTGCAGACGTTTAATAATTTTATAAGTTTGCACCAGTTGAATGTGAAAGCGAAAATTGATCGGTTAATGGAAAGGTATGTAAATGAGGAAATAAATGAACACAAATTATTATTTTTGTCAACAACTACTTAGAGTATAATGCATATAAGGAAATGTATAAGAGATTTGGTTAGTTTATTTACAAGTCACAGTAGTCACAGCTCACAGATATGAAGCGTTATAGGAAAACTGTTGGAAAATATTGGAAGGTCTGTGTTTGAAAAATAAATTCTTAATAGCTCTTACGATAATAACCCCGCACGGTGGAATAATAACGTCACAACTCCAAATGTTTCTTTGATACAACAGGTTTTGAAATAAGGGCAAAAAGGTTTTTTTTTGATTCTATAAATTACATATAGGGGGAGCCTTACAAAAAAATGTCCATACTGGTCATTGAGGTGCCACCTTGACAGTACAAAGTTTTAGGATTTTCTATTTTTGATTTGTGGCGTTACTGTTCTCAAGGCGCGAAATGTTTTATTAGTGACAATTATAACCTACAAATTTTTCTGCATAATAAAGTTAGTAGAGTTTTAAAATTGAGGCAAATTCAGAATAAATTTTCGTCGAGGTAAAAAATGACAGTTTTCGCAAAGACATGGTACCGCCAACCACAGATAATATAAGAAACCTCTAAAATCAAAAAAAAAAAAATCTTATAGCCAAGTTGTTCTTATATACGAACACGTGTATGAATGATAGATTTTGTGAATGGAAGGTTCCTTTTCTATATCCAAATGTTTCTTATAAGCGTGTTTCTTATATCAGCTCCTTTTTATATGGGCATAAAGAGAAAGGACACCGGCGTTTCAACATGCGTTTCTTATAAGCGATTTGTTGTTATAAGAGTGTTTCTTATATCCGTGGTGGACTGCAGCATACAAGTGTCACTCTACATAGTTGGACGTTTTGTACCTTACAGACATATTATACAGGGTGGGCCAAAAGAAGTCATCCGATGTTGTTTGGCTCTCATTTTGTATGGCAATCAATTGTGACGGCGACCATTTGGCCGATATTATCTTCTCGACTTGACCAATAATTCTAAAGGTTCAAATAAACATAATCTAAAAACAGAATCGAAGTTTTTCATTTAGAAAAAAAATGAGCCAAACAACTTCTTTTGGCCCACCCTGTAAAATAGTGTTACAATCAGAGAAGTACAAGGTTAAGACATCCGGTTTTTTTTTTTGTAAAACTTGACAGCTTTTCGACAAGGAAATGTTTGAGATGTTCATATTGCGACGCAGATATTTCTTGGGACGTATCTACACAAGGTAAGAGAAAACGTAAATCACTTGTTTCGAAATCTTTAACACAAGTTAACGTCATTCACACGTATTCTCTTTTGACTATGTCTCTGGCTACGTAATACAGGCAAGAGAACGTGAAAAATTGTAAATCACATGTCGTCAACTTATATTGCTCTTATTCATGTTTTCCACCGATGCGAGTTGCAAATTTAAGCAGCTAACATTTTTTGAATTATTTAAAATAGGTAGTTCGACTTTGATTGGTATTGCGGGAAAATGTCAAAAAGTTCGTTAAGTTGACAAAACTTCACACAGTTTTTTAAAGGGGCAAATCAGTAGTTCAGAAGTCAGGAAGTGGGAACTTCAATTGCCAAAAATTTGTATACGGAAAAGATTTAAAATGTTTGTGTCTTTAACAATTTAGTTCCTTTCTATAGAGCGTCCTAAGTCTATAGCTTCGTCAATAAATGCCTGATTTATATTATCACACCTTTTAAATTAGGGTGGCTTTTGGAGTTATGCCTAAAACGAGTCAGATAGCCAACTTATAGTTCTGAGCTTGTCCAGCCTCGGCGGGTTTAACTTAAAAAAGTTACAAGATTTCATACAATGGTTCAACAATTAAAGAGGTCAGAGGGTTGATGCGCAAATGTGGACATATGGTTTTCGACAAAATTATTTGACTTGGTATAACCACAAGTAACATCTCTTCGGTAAAAAAAAGAAGGTTAAAGGTCTTCTGAGTAGGCTGTTAACTAGAAATAACTGGTGGCTCCTTTATAAAGCTATAGGGTTTTAGAACTTAGAATTCTGTGGGTGGAAAGTAGCATCTTCAATGTCTAATCGTGTAGAACCAGAGCTGGAATTTCAGAGTGGGCACCACTGGATTTAGTAGTCATTTCTTAAAAAAATGTTTGCAGCCTTAAAAATATTATTGTAATGGGTGAGGACAGCTTCTATGCTCACAAATGTCTTGTCATATAGCATATTATTGTTATTACTTCATCAGCTTATCTAACAACAAATTCTTAAAGCTAATACGGAAAAAATATTAGCTCTAGCTCAGGCCTTCAGCCCTAACTGCGACCTCGATCCGAACGCGGAATGAGAGAAAGTGTCGTCGAACTTTAGCGGTGCAGTTGGCACTCCCATTACGAAAGACATCCACACACAAGGTCCTGTCGAAGTTTTTAATAGCAGATGCTGACAAAAATAATGATGGTATCGTCGTGATTAAAAGTAGCTCTCGGGATGTTCGCATTTCGAGATGGACTGAACTCGAACTGTCTTCCAATGGTCACCGCCTGGGGTTGCCGAAATTATATCTAACAAATTAAATACCGGTCCTCTCAAAGCAATACCCAAAAATCGTTTTATAATCTTTGTCGGAATATGCACCGAGGTTTCGATAAAGGTTTCGACAAAGTACAAAATGCTCTACTAACTAAATGTAGAGGAAGAATGGCGGCTGTTTTCAGCAGAGATAAAACGGTTGTGCGTGCCACAACGTGGCTTAAAAAACTCATAGTTCAAGAACTCTACGGAAGAAGAGAGACTTCAAGGTCTGAATTTACCTTGACGACTCGCCTCAGAAACGGGTGCACAGGGGCATAATGAACTTACAAGTATGTAGAAGAAAAAACAGTCTTGGAGGGAGCCCGGCAAAATGTCAAAACGTGTTCATAAATCTGAATGCTGGATTATTGACGAATCACAGTCTTTAAGGAACTTAGCGGACTTCTATTGGTGGCAAATCTTAAGCTGGTGTGTGTGTGTTTTCTTTTTTTTCATGATAATGCCATCTCTTTGGAGGTTCAGGGAGTACTTGATTTAGTTGATTAATCTAAGACAGGACATAGAGGATTACGAACCATCACCAGTGCGAAAAACAATTCCGCGGTAAAGGAAGTTATCAAATCGCTAAAAGTTGGCAAATCTGCGAGAGTGGGTAAGTTCTGGCTGAATTTCTTAAGGTGAAGAGCGAGTTCAATGGCTCTAAAGTGGCCTTGAGCTTGAACTGCGGCAAAATACTCCGTGATTGCCGAACTGGCGTAATTCAGACAAGGGAAAGAAATCTGCTATATAGAAATGTTATCGCCAAGGTGTTGGAACTAGGGTTTGTGGATGAGCAGTGCAGTTTAAGTCTGGAAAGAAACACAAACAACCATCTACTTACTGTCAAAATTTTACTAGATGGGGCTGGGGAGTATCCACACCTGCTTAGGCATTGCTTAGTGAAAGCATGAAACTGGGTTCCTCCAGGTTCACTCTGGGGTCTTCTGAGGGCCATTTAATTTACTTACGCAAGCCGAGTTCAAGCTATGTTCGAGTAAGCGCTGTTTAATCAGTCCTTTTCACAGTTAGCTGTCCCTTTTATCTCATTCTATACATTTCGATTCTTGAACCTTTGGTTGACTAACTCCTCAAAGTCTCATTTGAGTTAGTCACATCTTCGATAACTATGTTTGTGGTTCGAAAGAAATACAAAAAAAAAACATTTCTCAAAAGATACCAGCGACGAATTGTTTCTTTCTAAAACCGGGAGGTAAGCCGACAATTAGAACTCTTTTGCTTCGGGGCGACCTTTTCAATGGAACTTATTTTCAACTTTTTTTCAATGGAACTTATAATTTTGCTCGGAGTGCGTATCGTTTTATCCAAGACAACCACCTAAACTGCAGATGCAGACTGATTATAGTCGCCTGCCTTCTTGTTCCCTGAGAGGGTGAGCTTATCACACCTTTGGTTTTAAAGCGACGCATGATGTCAAATAAAAGGCTTTTGAAAAAATTCCTGTTTGTCATCTAAAAAACCAAAATCCAATGGATCATTTTTTAAATATCGTTTCGCTCTAAAAAGAACTACATACTGGTGAAAAAATTTAATAAGGGCTAATGTTAAAAGCAGTTACTACAAGGAAAGAAGTAGATGGAGACGCTATCGGTCATTGAAAGCGGAAACTGATTAGAAGATGATGAGCATGAGGAGTAAAGCAAATAAGAATGTTCTTGCAGAGAGATAAATATTTCTTCTCTAAAAGATTGTAGTGCAAGCAATTAGATAAGGAAAGGAAGGAGTATTTCAGTTCGACACACATAGAAGAGTCTTGCATAGCAGCTAAAAAGTTTAAACAAAAAGCACAGCCATCAGTAAAGTGTAGGATTTGAGGCATATAAATACACTGGTGTATACAAACCTTACCTGGATACCTTAAAGTTTGTGCTAAATGTGCCGGTGTCATCGACGTAATTGAACTGCCTAGTGCCTTAAGGGTCGGTGGTAGTGGTGGAGATAATTGTGGCGGTGGGGGTTGTGGATAGAAACAAAATGGGGGCGTCAAGTGTGCTGGAAAGTAATGGTACATACGTGTATAGCTTGGAGGTGCTGCCGTTACAAGTGCCACGCGATCTGTATGCCCAAATATTTGTACAGTGTAAAAATGTTTTTTTCCAAAACAAACAATGCAATAAAATATATTTATAATACCATCACAAAATATTCGTATGTAGATAAATGATTTGTATGTGCAGACATCCGCGGGTGTGTATGTACATTTGCAATGTTTGTGTTTAAATGAAATGTTGATGGTAAATGAAGGTCCATGATATGAAAAATGAAAGTAAAGAAATAAATTTATGCAACAATATGAATGGAAAATATTTTATTTAAATATATTATGTTGTATTTATTATTTATGCTAAGTCACACCTTAATGTACACTGAAAAAAAAAGTCGTCGTCATATTGACGAATGGCGGTTTTCAATATGATATTCATTGATATGACGTACTTTTCATCAATATGATGAACAAATTCATGAAAACTTTTTTGACGATTGACGAACCGTTTTTTAATATGAAGAAAGTGCATTCATCAATTTTTTTGGCAGGATTCTTATAAGATTTTGGCAAATTTTCTCATGTAATAGGTTCATAGTTTCATCAAAACATTTCATCAATATGATGAAAATACTTATTTTGATGGACTTAGTTATTTTTTCATCCAGTTGATGATTTAATCTTCTCATTGATGAATAAAATCATCATATCGACTACCGTGTACGTAGATAAACACAGACAAAGAAACAAAGCGTCCATTCCATATTCGATTCAGTTCGCATTTCAAAGTTCAATAAGTGAGACGTAAAAGTGTAGTGATCGCGAAAAGTTTAAATTTCAAAAGAAAAAAAAATTAAATAAAAGTGATTTCGTTATAAGTGCTACTAAATACTAAAACAATTGGAGAAGTTAATTTTATTATTATTAAACAAATTATATTGTTAAATTATATCAATTAAATCCCGTTCATCTTGTCTGCATTGTCACAAAATTATTTTGTAAGGAACATCAAATATCACAGGTAGGTAATGTTATAATAATTTTTAAGTCGATGTAATTTTTCTTATACATATTTGTTAAAAGAACATTACCTTACGTGTGTTGCAATTTCTCTATATGTGTTTCCATTTTTTTTTTTGGTAATTATTTTGCGAAATAAATTTGGCCATTTTTTTTACTAATCAACTCAAGATTTTATCATATCGATGATTGCGTTTTTCGTATTGACGAATACGATTATATTTTCATCATATTGATGAACGATGAATTCAAGGTTTCATAATATTGATGATTGCATTCATCACATTAACGAATGCGTTTATCTTTTCATCCTATTGACGAATGCGTTAATATTTTCATCATATTGATGATGGCTTTCGAAATATTTATGATTTCATTTTTATAGTTTTTTTTTATATAAATATGATGTATGCCTTTTAAATATGATTAATGTGATTTATTATTAAGTACTTTGTTATTAGATTGCGGAACTTTTAAAACGAATGAGTTTAACTAATTCCTTTAAAATTTAGCTAAACATTCCACGCAGCAGTACCTATGTGAAATTTGAAGACTGCGAAGCCCATAAAGGTAATAAATATCATTTATACTACATACAACAATTTACAAAGTTATTGTATTAATATTACAATTCCTCTTTTCATTTATAGAAAATGCGGTTCTTTGTCTTCTTAAAAGTCTGCACAATTACCTGCTTTGAAGCCGAAGGCGTTCAGCAAATAGAAGAACATTTGGATTTTTTTAAATACAAAAAACAACAACATATACTACCTTTAATAAAGTCGTATTTGTACTCAATAGCACCATTAAAAGAAATTTTTCTACTATGCTAAGCACAATTATTGAAACACTTAAGGACCAATAAAATTTAATACTTTAAGTCCATTTGGTTTTGATCTTGTAGTTTGGAATATTTTCAGAAAAAGAATAATTTTGAGTTGATGATCTTAGGTCTTTGGCTAAAGGTACAAAATCATCTATCTAAAAAGTACGATTTCTGTATTTATATAGTGTGATGGAGTAAGTATTTTAATAATGACTTTTTAATGGCACCTTTTCTATTTCTAGGTGAATATTTACGTCAATCCACTACATAATAAAGCATTTCTATTCATCGTGCTGATGATCGAATCTACGAAAATTATTAATAAATAATACACTTATTGATATAGAGAGTCATAGTTTCTCGGATATTACATACATATGGAACATCATGGTGCAGTGGTATACCAGGGCACTTTAAGAAAATATTCGTAAAAATAATACTACTTACAATTTACTTATATTAACTTGAGGTGTCTTTATATACCAGTGATTTGAAACAAAATTCATATGCAATCTTAATGGTTTATATGACATCCGAGAAATTATGAAGTCTCTACATAATAAGATGATTATTTATTCTTAATTTTGTTGAATTGAACCAATTACAATTAATCATATTGATGTTAATATTCACTAGATTGATGAAAATAAAACATCGTATATATAAATATATTCCTAAAAGTGATGAAAACGATTCTTCATATAAATGAATGCGACCATCAATAGGAAGAAAGTGTACATCATATTGATAAATAAATTCGTTAAGGTGATGAAAAGGATTCTTCATTTAGATGTACGCAATCATCAATATGATGAAAATGTGCATCATATTAACGAATAAATTCACCAATTTAATGAAAATCATTCATGAATATGAAGAAAGTGTGCATCATATTGATAAACAAATTTGTCAATGTGATGAATACATTCATCTCATTGATGAAATTGGAGGGGAATTTCGGTTCATCATATTGACGAATTTTTCATAACATTGATGAACAAAGTTGATGAATGACGAACGAATTTTATAATTTTCAAAGTTCATCATATTGAGGAAATCGGTTTCATCATAGCAACGAACAAATTCACTGGACTAAAATTGATGATTTTTTCATCATATTGATGAACTTTTTCATTACTATGATGTACCTTTTTGGTTCAGTGTAGGTACTGCCAATGGATACACATCGATGGAAATTATCATACTGCTCCAATAACCCCATCTCACAGTTCAATTCGATGCAACGAGCATCAGACTAACGATCGTTAAAAACAACTCACCCAGATGTACTTTTAAGGGCACAGATACTGCGCATGCACAAGTCAAAGTGCACGAGTATAGGGGGATTCTATTTCGAAGCCAATCTTAATCACTGCGCCCCATTTTTCTGCTGAGACTGTTCCATATTCCCCTGAGGAATTTTCAAAATTGCCATAGTTACACTTTTCGTACGAGTATATGCCACACATTTGCCGTTAGAATGTTCATTTTGGGTGTATGAAAGAAACACGGCAGTAGTTCTTCATTTTTCAGCAGCAACAAAAGAAATCTCTGTATGGAGGGACGATGATGATGATGTCCCCTATAGAACTGGATGCAGAGAATGGGGGTAGGGGGGGCAGGTAATTTTGATCACCTTGTTATGGTCACGCTTCGTGTATTCCTCGCATGAAACCCTGAAGCGTGCCCAATTAGGTTAAGCTCTCCTGTATCATTTCGCATTCTGGTCGTCTTCTTCGGTTTCCAGGCAAAAGCGAATGCAGCTACCAATTATATTGAGGCATAAGAAACCACAAGCAATGTTTGTGAATTCGATTCAAGTCTCCCATGACTGCAATAGATACCTACTCTCTTGCTTTTCCCTTTTTGCCTTCTTGTTGTTGGTACACATGTAACTTTCCGTGCAAGTCACAGCCCAATCATCAGTTTCTACTGTATACGTTTGTTTTGGTTGAGGTTTCAACACCTTGTCGACTTTCAATGACATGGTTGTGGTACATTCTTTGCATTTCAAGAGGTTCTTCCAAATGTTACCAACTTCATGGTGTATTATGAATTTTTATGATGGATATAGGGAACGCAAATGTTTTAACTGAAGGGGTACTTGTGAGAGGTATAAGTAATTTTTTATAGGGGATCTTTTGTGTTGCTGCGAGCTTGGAAGTTATCCCTGCCTTTTGTTATGTTCAATGGTCTTGAAATATTTAACAGTACAGATGCTGACCAAGAACTATTATTGTCAACGAGTTGTGTAAAAGAGAAGACGGAATGCAGAAGAAAAATGGTTCTAGGGCAGGTGGTTTAAAAACCCTACAGAATAAGGTTGGTTTCCAAATTAAAATGCGGAATACTGACCAATTGTAGTAGGCTCAGTGGGTAGTGTGTTGGACTACTAAGGTTCGATTCCCGAAAAAAACTTCCATCTTAGGGTTTTTTTCCAACGCCACGTCTCGCAAACGTCAGACAAACATCCGAAAGTATAACTGTCCTGAAAGAGCTTCTTTGGACTAGGCATAAAATTTTAGATCCCTTTCATTCGTCCCAAAAATTAAAACAAAAAAACTCACACCAACTAAAGGCTTTGAGGAGCTAGGCCTACGAACCTGCCAAATATTTATTTATTTACTACAATTCGCCCAGTCGTAGAAATTCTAACACCAAACTGACCTGTTTTTGACACGACATATTGGAAAAAAATAGACACACAGCGTTGCATCTCTGCAGAATCTTCCCAACAAAAATCAAGCAAATATAGAATATTGTGTTTGAGGCCTGAAAGTTGTTCTTAACTATTTGCCTTCGGCTATTTATATATAAGATTTACTGACCAAGAAAGAGTGACGAACTTGCTTGTACAATCATATCTCTCTAGTAGATAGTTGTAGTTTAATAAACAATAGCTCTTAGCAGATAAATACTTCTTTTATAGCCTTTTAAAAAAAACTGTCTGTCTGAGCTAAATTCCTACCTATTAAAAGACTGTTTTTGAGCCTTTTAAATGGTTTAACAAAAGCCAGAATTACATGAAACTATGGTCAGAACAAATGGGAGATATGTATCCCTACAGTGCAACATTAATACCTATTGCGCCGCCTAGTTCAATTTTGTAACACCGTTTTATAACTCTCTTACCATGACACAAACCTTTTTTCGCATTTTAATTCCTTATTTACACGACAGGAGCACCGTGGTTGAAAAAAACTGCAAGCCTTGACAGGTAAATTCTAAATTCTTGATGATATAATAAAAAGCACGAATCAAATTTCAGCGACAATATTTTGTAAGATCACCCTTTATTTTTAATTTCAGCTTTCCACTCCTAAAGCTTTCGAGTTATATTTCATTTTATAGAAAATTGCTTACGAAAGTTAAACTGGCTGTTGTCTATTAAAGGCCTGTTTTTGACCTTCGATCTCAGCAAAGCAAAGTAAAGTAAAATACGTTTTTCAGCACGCGATAAAAACAACTCTAGTGTGAATCTCGAAACTCGAAGTGTCAAGTAGAGCGTAGTTGTTGAAATTGCGTGCTGAAATTACTACTTTACTTTGCTTTGCTGAGATTGAAGCTCAAAAAACAGGGCTTTTAGGGGATAGGGCGGATGATCAAGTATGAAAACCGTAGGCTTACTATTGTACTGAATTCAGTAGTATTTGACTTTCCCGAGACTTTCTAAACTTGGAGTATAATTTTTCATCTTTAAAAGCTTTGCCTATTTTACTTAAGATTCAATTCAATTAAACTTGCTAACCAAATATTTATTTGAAGTCATGCATTCAAAAAAAAAAAAAATTGAGTGCAATTTTATATTTTTATGTGTTTCAGTTTAGTTTCCGTCATAAACTAAGCTACTAATAGTAGCTGCCAATGCCAATCTATTTCTACTTAGTTTATGCTTTTCGACTTCAGTACAGTTGAGGAAAGTCGATTTTCATCACTAATGCAAACATACTGAAAGAATGTGTTTTAAGGAAAGATCAACAACTTTTCGCTATATAAACAAATAGTGGGTACCAGAGGCCCGTTGCTGAACCAATTTTTTCTAGCGAGAGTATTCGAATGAAACTTTGCGTTATGTCAACATTTCTAGTGAATCGACCATTTTATGAAATTAGTGCAAAATTTGGAATTTTTCTTTTCATTTAAAAACTAAATTTGAATTTTAGGATTTTGACATAGACACAATTTCTACCACAGCCAAATAATTTATTTAAACAAGTTCCATTTATAGAATCTAACACACCGCCAACAGACCAACGGAAGACCAGAAACAAAGCGTTGATCTTATTCCACAGTAGATGTCCTTGACTTCTATAAAAAAAAAAATCTGCCATGGCGACAATATTGCTTCACTCATTTGACATTGTAAATAAGAGGCGCTTGCCTAGTTTACCACAATTTAAACGCAACCTTTGTGCAAAAATTGTATTTGAATAGAAGTGAATGTTCTGCAGAGCCATCTAGTTGCGTGTTACAACAAAGTGTAGGTATAGCGTAAGAATCTTCTCCATACAAAAATACTTTTACGTGCCAACTTTTATGGTCAAACGGTGTTGAAGTCTATTGGCTTCAATCACATAAGAAATTAATTTTAATATAATTTTTACTAGTTGCAGTCGATCACAAAAGTGCAATTGTATACTGAGCGATTGCTAATCGACAAAGTTATGATTTTAAACGAGACTCGCAATAAGAAAGATCTACGGGTGACTACCGAACTTAGATGGGGTAGTTCTGCATTAATAATTGTTGTTGTGTAGTGGGGTAATGTGCAATGAAAACACGTAGAGTTTGAATGACATCAGTAACTCCGCAACAAGGCACCGTCCGAGATAGTGGGTTCTGGATTAAATTCTAAACTTGTCTTCTTTATTTTCTGTACGTACTTTCCTCTTAAACACTTTAATGGAAAAGTTTCAAATCTGAGGTAGGTACTTGTGGTGCCATTTTGAGGGATCTATCCAACTTCGAGGGATTTTCTGTAAATTTGAATGTGTCCGAGGGATAAGGGGATAGGTATTCATTTTAGCTATTAAAGGGAATTTCTTTCATAGTTACAAGTTTCATATAATAAAGATCTTCAAACACTTCACAGCAAAACAAAATCAGGGAATTAATTCGTTGTCGTTCATATTTTTCAAACATTTTTTTTTTGCTTTTTTCGACAGGTAAATCAATGAAAATACATATTTTTTAATTGAAAGGCCATTCCCTATTCCTTGTTTTTAGAATAGCGGAAAGGGAGAATCACCACACCGATCGTAGACTTTTTTTTCTTTTATTTTCTTGTTTTTTGTTAGGGGGGTTATTCTAACAAAAATGGATAAAGTCCATGGAAAAGAGATTTTTTAACGGTCAATCTGGGATATTCCGTCATAACCTTCTGGCAACACTGGGTACTAGCAGTCTCTCGTGGGTACACCCCCAGATGCTGCCATCATATTTATTTCTGTATAAAGTAGTTTTCATTGCCGTGTGTTCGGCTCTCGAGGAGGGTTCATTAAAAAGATATTCGGAAACCCCTATTAAGAATTTTTTATTTTTGTATCATCACTCAAAACCACACGAGTTATGATTGTGTAGAGTATTGCTAAAACGTTTTAAGTCAATTCGACCGAAGAAATCCCTCCCCATCAAACCGCCGTACGCTATTTATGTCTTAAATGAAATATTTGTAGTTCTTTATCGCCATTTAAAATGCAGATTGCTATGATACGTGGTAAGTAAGTCCTGACATTTTAACCCTGAAAAATAGTGATTATAAGGGTATTTGAAAAAAAAACACCACAACCAATCATTGACACAAACGACTTCGGACTTTTTAAAAAGTTTTGAGAAAGCCCCTGATAAAAGCTCTAAAACGCACATCTAAGGGAATACACCCTCAGTTTAATGACCCACCATAAGCGGTTTAAACTGTGAGTCAGGCTTGCTTATACCAAAACTGAAACAACACCGACCGAAATTGGTTGTCTCATCAGTTGTTTATACCAATGGTCGAGCTAATAAATTCGTAAAAAATGCACAACTCAAAGGCGTAAAGGCGTCAGTCCAATAGTCAACAGATGAGCTTAGCAGTGTTGACGGCAATTGTTGTAACTCGCACGCAATTTTACTCCACTTCGTCATATACGGAGACCGAAAAATATTGATGTACCTAATAAATACGTACGCATTGGGTTTAAAGAGAACAACAGCCTTGCCTAGGAAACAGCTCTAAAAAACCAGACTGCATTGTGAGAAATATTTCAATAGATCTATTGTGTCCTAATGAGATGAGTAGGCACCACCTAAGCCAAATGCACTTGCTGTTCGCCGTCCATTCGATGTTTGTGTATCGTCTGCTGACGAAGCGCTATTGTCAACTGATTTTCTTCGTTGTAAATGGTGTACAATTTTAAAAGATTATGGTCTCCGGTGCGGTGAACTGTATCAATATTTGTTTTAATTCTCTCTTTTCCGTTTGTTTACATTTTTTTTTTTTGTTGTTAAATCAGCTTGTTGTTACATTTTTAGTTGTAGGCTTGTTACTTTCTTAAGGTATTTGACATTTTGGTAATTTTAATTCAATGTGGCCGAAGAATGCCCAGAAAGGGGGTACGCGGTACGGGGGAGTATATAATGAGGCATGTAGAAATGGTAATTTAATCTTTCAATGATTAAATGATGTTTCACTTATTTAGTTGCCCTTGAATATTTTTCCCCGTTCCTGGGGAAGGAGTATGCTTATGCAGTACAAATATAGGTTGGCTTCAAATGGCAGCTGGCAAAGAGCACTTGACAACAACTGGCAATATGATTTGGAAAAAAATATCAGAATACGTGATAAATAAGTTCTGATGCAAATTCGCGATAGCAAATTTAGACTTTTAATCCTCTAAAAAAAAAAAATAAACAGTGGACGTCCGTAGGGATCCTGGGCCTAGCTTCTGACTTCCATTCGTTTTGTGTGAGTGTATCGTTCCAGGGACGAATTGAAGGGATATACAACTTTATACCGAGTCCAAAGTACTGACAAGCTCTTTCGTGACACTTATACTTTCGGATGTTTGTCAGAAGTTCAAGAGAAGTGACGCAGTAGAAAAAAACCTTAATATTGAATTTGCTTTTTTCGAACCCTCGCTTAGCAGCTCCCTACACATCCCACGAACAAATTCTCTGGGAATGTAATAAATTCTCAACCTCCTGTACAGGTGAAAGGTTATAATTTTCCATACGCAAAGAAAGCCTCAGAAAACTCAAACAACACCAACAAAGTATCTTTGTCCCATTTCAACAGAAGTTTTTAAGGCGTAAGATTAACGCCGCTTTCTAGGTAGACAAATATATCTACAAAGTTAGTTTTTCTGGTTGAAGGCCGACCTGTGAGAAAGGGGCATTCCTACTGTGCGCTTCCTTAAGACCAGTGTAAAAATTTACTTTTCTAAATTGTAGTGAAAACTGCAAATAAATAATACGGCAACGTACAAAATAGTACATAATATTTTTGAATGCCATTAAACCAAAAGCAAGCATTAAAAATTAATATTTCATTAAAGCAATAAAGTAAAGGTCATATTTCATTGAATCTAAGTGAAATAACCTTATAAAGAGTGGGCCATCTAGTGGTTACTTTTTAAATTATGGGTTATTTTGACACTGACAGCAGAAAGTCAGTATCATAACTCCGCGAAATGACTCGCTTTATGCTTGAACAACGTTGGGAAATATTGAAAACTTATTTCCAAAGTGTAGCCTAAACAGTGCGTTTTTTTTTGAAAATAAGTTTTGGCCGAAATGAAGCACCCACCGCGCCTGCTGTACGCAAGTTTGTGCAAAAAGTTCGTAAGAACGCTATGGTAGTGGACAACAGATATGGATTCGTATATGGCCGGGATTTTTTTCAAAAATTAAAAATAGTAGGCACTCAAAATTGACAAGTGGTACTTGGGTAATCAAGAAAATCAAAATTGCGCTAAAATCAGTCGAATAGTATGTAAGCCTTCTTCATCAGTGCCCCAGACTGTAAATCTACAGAAAGTCTTTCACATTGTTGTTAGTAATTTTCTACCAGATAAATTTATTTTGTTTTTGATTTATAATTTGTTGTCACACGATTTATTTTAACATTTACATTTTTCTTCAAAATTTAAAAACAAATTTTTATGGTATAATAGAATCTGAATGGCACCGGGACAGAGGAGTCACGACAAAAAAAGTCCAAATTGCGCTATTGTTTTTTTTTCGTGTTGTTTTTATATTCTCAAAAGCTAGAATTTTTATGGTTTCTTTTCTTAAACTCTGAAAAACAAAGATTTTTCATTTAAGTTTCCTGTCTTGCAAGCTACATTATGAAAAGAATGCAGAATGAGCCATCCTCACAATGGGAGAATATTAACCGTGGCAATACTTATTTTGTATGTAATTTTCTTATAATTGTGTATAGTATAGTGGAAAATAGTAAAGGAAATTAAAGCAATTTTTTTTAAATATTTATAAGCTTTCCGAACATTTGGGTCCCATTTTTGACAAAAAAAAAATTGCACTTATTTCCCGATGAGTGGGACAGAAGTCCCTAAATCGATTCGGGTCTTATATCCCACCTAAGTGGGGCTTAAATTCCAAATTTTTCTTGTCGAAGATGGGACATAAGTCCCAAATTTTCGGTAAGATTATAAATTTGAAAAATATAAATAATACAGTGCAAAAGAAGTTTAAAAACTTGAACTTTTTTTTTGGATTTTTGTATTCACGTGGTTATAATTTTGATTTAATAAAATCAGTAACTTTTCCCACAGTACTTCAATTTCCATTTTAAAATCCTTTGATACTTTTTTGTGAAAAAATCTAATTTTTAAAATAAATTTTTTTATTTATTTATTTATTTATTCATTCATCTACAAGGCAAATAAGCTTCACAGATTTCGCAATAATAATAATAAAGGTACATATAGTAGATAAGTACAATAATAAATTATAATAGTTTTAGTTTAAAAAGAAGAAAAATGAAAAAAAGACAGAAAGTCGGCATAATTTAAATAAAATTAGAGGATAATACATCGAGAGCATTGCGTTTAAAGCAATCCCGATTTGAGGTTAAATCCAAGGCACTATCGACCGAGTTGAACAAATAGATGCACCGAGTTATCGGTTCAGACAATCCATAATTAGTTCTATGTGCAGGAGGTAAAAATAAATTTCTTTCTCTAAGCGTTCTGCTTGGAGCAAAGAATGGTAAACTAGGAAGGAGTTCACTACAATGAATTCTATAAGAGACAATATCCATTAGAAATACCAAGGACTGCAAATTTCTCCTTACAACAAGAGAATTTAGGCCTATCAATAAACAGCGAGCTTTATACGAATGCAGTTCAGAATCCCTATTGAATCTCCTCAGAGTGAAGCGTTTTTGAACCCGTTCAACTCGAGAAGAGTGAACACCATAGAAAGGATCCCAAATAACACAGCAGTATTCTAATCTGGACCTAATTAAAGAACAGCAGAGAGTTTTAAGAACAAAAGGATCACGGAAATATTCTGAGTTCCTTTTAATAAAAGCAAGTAGTGAGAAGGACTTAGAGACGATGTAGTCAATATGCAAATTAAAGCTCAACTTGCTATCGAAAATAACTCCAAGATCTTTAATCTCTGATGCTCTAGAAAAAGGAACTTTCCCAGCCACATATGAATGAATCAACGGACTGTTTGAACGAGAAATCGAGCAAACCTTACATTTAGACAGACTGAGCTCCAAGTCATTTTCACAACACCATCGCAAGAATAGGTCAACCTCACGTTGAAATAATAGACAATCTGAGAAGTTTGCGACTTTAAAAAACATTTTGAAATCATCTGCAAATAAGAGACATTCACAATTTTTGAAAAGCTTAGGGATTTCATTCACATGTAGTAAAAATAACAACGGACCTAAATGGCTTCCCTGAGGAACACCTGAAGTTGCGGTTACCACATTCGAAAGAAAACCGTCGACTTTAACGACGAGTTTCCCATTTAGAAGGTAAGAAGAAAGCCAATTTAATATATTTGAATGAAAATAGTTGCAGTTTGTTAACATTTCTATGATTATTTTTTGGTCATAGACAATTTAGATCAAATACAATTAACACGAGCTCCTTTTTTATGAATATTCCGTGTATTGTTGAAATATATATGCTTTGATGTAATTTCAGTTGAAATTCCCATGATTTTGCTGCTTTTTCACTTTTGCCAACGGAAGGCATTTCGGATATCGAAATTCCCTCAAAAAGGGATAAATCCCACGATAGCATAACACTGCACCCCAGCTCCAGCGTGTTTATGGAAGTATTCGGTTCAAAAACATATAACGAACACAAGTTCTCGTTACTCATGGCAGCTTAAGTTGTAAAATTTTGGGAACAATAATGTGCGCATTGTTCCAATTAATGAGGTTGGAAAAAAAGGGCTTTGAGCTTCCCATATAGCCAAAAAGGTGCAGCAAAGCACGCAGCGAACCTCCTATTTGTTTATATAGATACAATTGCTCAATTTTGGGATTAGTGAAGCATCGTATGGCCTGCTAGGAAGTAAGTTGTAAAAATTATCTCGCTTTTAAAATCATTTAGACAGAAAAATTTCCTCTAAAATTGGGGAAACGAAAGCAATGCTACCAAAATTTCTCTCCGCCCGTCGATTAAGTTACAAATCCAAAAATAACCGGGTACAATAGGCAATTACTGAGTCAAAAGAATATGGCCTCTTGTTTGACAAATATTGGATTGTTTTGTAGGTTGTCTGTTTAAATAAGGGAGTCGGAAAATTCACTAGTGAACAGAAGAAAGAGTCCACAAAAGCTATGAACGTTCTCTTTTTAAAACGTTCGATTTTGAAATGGTTTATGTGGCTCGCAGTAGAGTAGGGAATGATCGAAAGGCCCACAAAAACATGCTATTTAAAAAAAAAAAAATATTGACTGGTTTTTAGTACGTGAGGATAAGAACATCGAACTATACCCGTTTTGGATATGAACTTAACTCGACTACATTGGTACGTCCATACAGAGAGCGAGTGCCTAAAAAATTCTCCAACAAAGAGGATGTTCGAATCCCAGCTCAGATGTTCAGGGCGGAAATTAAATGAGTCCCCGTTTCAAAACAACTGGAAACAACGTTCTAGGATGGATGGGTGAAGCGTCTCCTGACTCGGTCATAAAGTAAGTAAATAAAACTGCTTAGAAGCGAATGCTTCTTGAGAAGATTGTGCGAAACTCAAAAGCCAACACCAGAGGCACAATTTTCCAGAAGTCTGTGCAACTACTTGCTTACGCCGACGACATCGACATCATTGGCAGAACACAGCGAGCTGTCACTGGTGCGTTTGCAAGCACAGAAGCGGCAAAAATGGGCTTAGTGGTGAATGAGGGCCAAATCAAATATATGCTGTCAACAAGAAGGGACACACAACATCGACGAATCGGACAGAACGTCACGATAGACAGCTTTAACTTTGAGGTAGTTCGGGACTTTGTCTACCTCGGCTCCGCTATTAACTCTGAAAATGACATCACCTCAGAAATCAAGCGAAGAATCACACTTGCCAACCGCTGTTACTTTGGTCTAAGAAGGCAATTGATTAGTACCTAAGGCCCTGTCGAGAAATACTAAGGAGACTCTATATAAGACCCTCATCATCCTAGCCCTGCTTTATGGTGCAGAAGCATGGACCCTATCAAAGTCGGATGGAGAGCTCCTTGGTCGTTTCGAACGCAAAATTCTTCGTGTGATTTTTGGTCCCGTTTGCGTTGACGGGCTCTGGAGGAGGAGATTTAACAGCGAACTCTACGAGCTGTACAGCGACATCGACCTAGTCAGAAAAGTACGTATCAGTCGTCTAAGATGGCTGGGACATGTAGAGCGAATGGACACCAACGCTTCGGCCCGAAGAGTCTTCGATTCCAACCCGGAGGGACAACGCAGTAGAGCAAGACCTCGTCTTAGGTGGCGCGCAAGTGGAAGGGGACCTCAACTAACTTGGAGTGCGCAACTGGAGGCAGTTAGCCAAAGATCGCGCTAACTGGAGAGGCGTATTGGTTGAGGCCCAGGTCCACCCCGGACTGTAGCGCCATCTAAGTAAGTAAGTAAGAAGCGAATGCGTTTCTCTGCAATTGTTTTTTTAATGCGCCGTCTATATTTCTGCCTTCGGTCATCAATATTTCACAAATTTCAAACTTCATTATATTCCAACAAAAGCAAAACTTAATAACCAAACTCTGAGTAGGCATTCCTAGTTTGATTGAAAGCCTTTTCGGTAGCCATTGTCTCTCTATTGACCCACTCAGGTACTTGCACTCAACTTGGTCGGCTTATCTACTCGTATGTCAATCACTCGCTTTGCATTCCGTTACAGCGAACATTCCCCTAGCCGCACACACAATGAGAATCTAATAATAGTGCGCGTGCATAACACACCACCCCAAAAAGTTGAATTTCTTAATTCCAAAGACCCCGTATATATTATCAGTATTTAATCTTTGAAAAAATTCGTTAACATCGTTCAACAAATAATTACGAACAGCAAAAAGGTAAGAACTGACTCGTCCATGATACTTAGACCTCATAAAATCCAACCAAAGTCAAGGTGTCGCTTCTCCGTGTACCTTAACACGCCCCCTGCTCCAACCAAGTATACATTTCTGACATAGCATACGAGTATACCTGTTTGAATCTCGACGTTGAACTCTATACACCGCTGGTGTAGCTGCCGCTTACTGTTTCAACACTCGTACTCGCTTCTATATATAACCAACGTCGACGACGATAAAGACAGAGACCTCAACCGTGGCTGGTGATCCCCCAGCAGATAGCCTAAAGATCATGATGATCATATCATGTACCAACCGTTTGCGCTGACTATGGACCGCACTAAGTGCATTTACTGTAATGGAAAACCTTGAATTAGGAACAATAATGGAGTGCGGTACTACTTGTGAAGTAAGACCCATTATTTAGGGCTATTCTCTTTGCATAACTTTCCTAGGGCACGTCTATGCAATTTAATACTCGGGCTATACTTACGCCATGGCGTGATTAAATAATAATTCGTAATTACTCCTACCTACCATTTTCGGAGAGTAGCTATGCTCTCAGTGTTGATAAGAAACGTTTTATTTGCATCGCTAACTAGAGGAGCTCTCTAATTGAGGTGTTGTTATATAGAGTGGGGATTGTAACTGACAGTTTGAACAGTCCTCACAGAGGATGACACAACTTTCTGATGCTGGAAAGAGGTAAACGAATACGACTTATTGAACATATACCTTTGTTTGTTGGGGTCTGA
Organism: Cheilosia impressa; assembly: GCA_948293265.1. NCBI lineage: Eukaryota > Metazoa > Arthropoda > Insecta > Diptera > Syrphidae > Cheilosia > Cheilosia impressa. The sequence goes on along the minus strand of OX411881.1, from coordinate 49,036,408 downwards.
AAGTGAGAAATTTCTGTGACCCATTACGATCAGCGCAATCGTTGTGCGACTAAAGTTGCAAAGCCTGTCACAATTTGTTTCCTATTTCGGCCCTTTTTCTAGTTGGAGAAGGCGCTCAAAATTTTTTTCAAATGCTGTTATTTCCAAATAAAAAAAACGAAATTGCCCATCACAACTCTGTTATAGTGTTCAGCGAGCCAAAAATTCTAAATAAGCTATTCTATACCAATTGACCCTTTTTCCTACGACTTTTCAGAATTCTGCAACGGTTACACTGCTCACTCCAGCTCTAGAAATGAAAACGTCTGAGGTATCGGTTCAATTGACGTCTTTCTCGTTCGAAACAGAGCACCGAAAGCTCGATCACGTCGGGCATTTTCTCAACAGAGCGTGTTCAGAGCGATCGCACTGTCAGTGTCACTGTCATAAAATTCAGCAGATCGACAAAAAGTAAAGCAGGCTAAAAAAAACAAATACTGCTCATAATACATCATATTTGACTACGTATATTTTCAGTCTGCTTTTGTCGATCTACTGAAATTGTTTCCGATACACAGGGTGTCCCATTTTTTTTTGCAAAATTTTTCGTCAGAAATTCTGATGCAATGTAAGTTTCTGCACAAATTTCAAAGAAGATGTCACAGAGGAACCGAGGAACCATGCCAATTTATGAATGACTTCAAGATGTCCCCTTACAAAGTGATGAAAGTTACTGCCTGGAGACCGTCAATCACGCCTAAGCAACGTTAGCGCTCTTCCGAAAATCAACAATCAAGTGGAGAGTTGTCGAGTGATATGCATCATGAGCGACGAAGCCCTTTTTACCTGAACAGATACGAAGAAGCTCTCAATGATATTATACGACCCGGTCCCTAACCACCTAAATTTTAGACGACTATCCTCGAAACAATGGACCTCCAAAACTAGCAACTACAAAAAAAAAAACAAATGGTCATCTCATCAACAATGGCAATCAACTTCGCCACTGAGCTACGTTATCGCCAACACCCAACTAAAAAGTGTTGTTGACGTGCGTTTTCAGTTAGACCCAGTGGTCCCAGACTGTGAAGACTGTTTTCCCCTTTATTTTATCAGCAAAGGCATCAATTTTCTCCTAAATTCGAAAAAAGTTCCCCTTTTATCCCCTTAAGTGAAATTTGCCTTTATTTTTATAAATGAAATTTGAATTTGAAATGATTTTCTTTTCTATTAGACAGAACGTCAAATCGAGTGAATGCATTCAGATACACAAAAATTCTTAAGTAGACGTTCGATGGGTTGTTTTCTTTCATATTTAGCGTGAACATTTCATTCTGAATAAACTTTGAAATTTGTTTGTAATGGAAATGCGTTTAAATTTTACTTTTAAGCAATTAAGGTTGCAAAAACAATTTTAATTTTTCCTCTTTTTTTAAGCTTTCCTCTTTTTTTTGAAAAAGCTTCAAAATTGACGCCTTTCCCCTCAATCTTGGACCTCTTGTTAGACCTTTTCCAAACGCCTTTAGTTTCGCGCTCAAAATTGATTGGGCATATTTTTTGTGAGCACCATCTTAGGCGAGGTCTTTCTATACCACGTTAACCCTCTAAGACAACCCTAAGTCTAAATATCCTACCCGTTTCTAGAGCCCATAGATTTTTTTTTACTTGGTATCAAAGTCACTGTACAGTTTGCATAGTTATTGTTGATTCGTCTCTTTCAAAAAATATTTGCAGGCATCTTGGGGTGCTGTTGCAGCTGTTATAGGGTTATGCGATCGCCTTTCCCAAGAGAAGTATTTAAAAATTAAATAGAACGAATATCTTTCAAAGAATTTGTCTGTCTATTCGGCCAACGAACGCACGCAGTCGACTTTCAGTAACTAAACCAAAGGAAACAGCGACCTTGTCGACTTATTTTTCGATTGATTTGTGATGCGATTTCGAGATAAGATGAAGTAGCAGAGCCATGGTAGGAAGAGTCCCTCATTGCCTCAAAGCAATAGCTGACTAGTGTGACGTTCTCTTCAATTCGTCACTGTGTACATAGCTTTACCCTCGGTAACCGCGAATTTTACAGGAATGGCAAGGCTAGACATAGCTCCATGTAGCTTGCCTCTATAAATCTTGTCATACACCTTTTTTCTTCAATTCTGTTTAAAATTCTGTTTTATCCAAGCTTATTCTCCGCTTTTACGAAGAGGTCAAGGTTTTTGGCTCGCAGCATGACTTGTCTCTGTTGCAGGAACTAGAACTAAGTTTGTAGGTCACAATATGCAATTTTGGATGGAAAATTTCGCCATTGAGAGTTGGAAAAATTTTAATTTAAATCTAGGAATACTAAAAATTATTATTAGTATCGTTTAAAGTGTCGTCAATTTTTGTTGGTAAATTTAACTTACAAATTTCATTTGAATGGTTAGATTTATGTTAAATGGCATAGCAATCTTATAATCGGAAAACTTGGGTATGTCCAACAACATTATTTTGGAATCTTGTCAAAACGATATTAACTTCGTGCACGCGCTTCCTATGCAAAATTTGAACGAAAATTCTAATTGTGAACAAAATTTCTATTTAAAAAGGTTTAAAGGTCGCTTGTTAAAGTTTTGACTTTAAATTTGTAAAAAGAAATATTTTTAAGAAGCTCAGTAAATAGATCGAGAAATAATGAACCTATGCATGTAATTCGAAATTAAAATCAGTTTATGAGCTACATAATCCTAACTCAGTGCAGCTTCCGAAACGAAGTTGTAAACCTTTACTTTTACTTTACCTTTACTTAAACTGAATGACAATAAAGCATTATTGCGTGAGTTTCTTTGACGAAACAGTTCATCATTCATAATGAAAGGTGCACCAGTCGGTTGGCTAGTTGCGTAATTAGCTCAGAGTTTTCAATTAAGCGGTGTCATCATCGTTATAATTAAAATTTGTTGTAGCTCCGTTCGACTTGCATTGAATATGACTGTCTGTATTTAAATGGACAAATCATACAAAGTGCTGATCGCATTCTAGCGAGCAGTTTACGTCATATTTTGACCATTAAAAAATAAAATAAAGTCGGGGTTAGCCTTGATTTTGCTGCCGAGAAAAAAAATGTGCTTGTGTTAAAATCGCTCGATGTAGGCTTATAGGTATAATTTAAGAACCCGCACGGACCATTAACTAAAACATCAGCCGATGGTTTCCTCATACACAAATCAAACCAAACAGTCTGTTTGGTAGACTGTCGAAATCAGTCGAGGGAATTTTGACACTTTTATTGGTTAAAGCTGCTTTCGATTTAAATAGTTATATTAATATTATGCTTAAGAGGCATTTTAACATTTGAATATATAATTCTGGAGACTCCACTATTGGAGGATAAGTTGATGGCTTAGAACTGGATCAAATCTGGGAGTACTTAATTCAAGAAAGTTGATTATAGGTAGACCATAAAAGTTTAGGGTTGGCTGAATTTAAGTTATTGATGTTGATTGTCAAGTGTTTTGAGTGTGCCTTCAAATTTATATGAATCTTTTAGTTAAGCTTGTTCTGACTTTTAGTTAAGCTTGATCTGACTTTTGAGCATTTAATTCACCTCAAGTCTTGATTAGTAACAACGGCATTATTCATTGCGTTTCAAACTCGGACTGTTAAACTAGATGAGCAGTAAAAGAAAACTATATTTCAGAAAAACTATTTGTAAAAATGGATTCGTAGTAAAAGGCTGCTTATTTGACACCTCAAAAGTAGGTGCAGAAAATCGTATTCTAAACAGCACTGGACGGCTTCGTGAAACAAAAAAACAAGAGCAGTTTCAGATGGTGTTTCTGTACTTTTCAGCTCCTTTCTGTACAATTCAGATTCACTAAACAGTACAAAAATTTCTAATATTCAAATTGGGGCTAAAGATGTTTCTACCACAACAAGTTTTTTTTTTTTTTCTGGGCACATTTTGAAAATTCATCAAAATTTTGTTTCAGTCCACAAGAAGCAGAAATGTCAAGTGTTGATGAAATCTTAAAAAAAGAAACCTTGGTTAAAGGGAAAAAAGACTTTGTCTACGTATCAGTTTGTTGTGAATTGTGATGTTCAAATGGGCTTTTTCAATAAAATTTATTTTGCAACTTTTAGGTTAAAAATGACTTAAAATATGCTTAAAGTTTTGCAAAGATTCAGTTCCAATTAAAAATATCGCTTTTAAATCTTTAAGGCAATTTAACAAAAAAACAAATAGTTCCAATTTACCCACACTTGGAGAATAACTCTGTTGAACAATCTAAGTGCGTAATTATTTTATCTTCTCATATTTTACTTAATGGCCAGTAAGTGCACTTAATTTCAATTAAAACACAATCATGTCTAATTTAGGAATCTTATTGCAACTGACATTTTTGCATTTGGAAAATAAAATATAAATTGTAATTCAATCGTTTTAAATATATTGGCGACATAACCATTTTTGTTTATAGTCATATTTAAATTAGCCCAAGTATATTTCTAATAGAGTTTAATTTTATTATTATCCTTTTTTATCAATAGAATAATTACAGAAATTAATTCGCAAATGTTAATTTCGAAAACTCAAGCTGCAGAGGCTTAAGGTCATAAAGACGTTTGTGAGTAACAATTATACTTAAAACTAAGAGATCGGCGGTCCTAAATAAATTAAAAGAAATAAATACATAAATTTGTTCAATATTTTAATTCGCAAAACTTGAACCACTGCAATTTTATTGCTCCAAAGTTCGATTGCATGATATCTAAATATTAAGAAATGTTCTTATGTCATTTACAAAAATGTTAGATTTTGTTGTTGGGCGCCACATATCGAAACAATTTTTTTACTACGTACACAATATACCCTATAGTTTTAAATTCAATCGGATAGTTGGTTTCAGAATCCTTAAAACTTGGACAAATATTGAAACTAATTTTTATATTTTACAAAATTTAAAAAAAGCTACTACTAGTTTAATAACCAGCACAGCTCTCAGTTATTTTTCAATAAAAGCTAATAGTATCCTGCTCGCGCTAAATTTTATCTCCCATACAAAAATGTCTACAAAGATAAAATTTAGCGAGGCAGTTTAGCAAAGCAGTGTCCTGTTCGCACGCTAAATTTTTAACTTCATGTACCTAGTCCTGCCATAAGTTCTGTTACAACTTCAAAGTCCCATAGAAAAAAAACTAGTAAACATATCGAATTAATTTTATTTTTATTTATTAGCCCACATTATTGGCTATTTGAAAAAAAATGGTTCATTCAAAATGGCCGCCGTTTGCTTTCACACAAGCCTTTAAACGTAGTGGCCATTGGGCTATCGAGACACGCACGGTATCCATGGATATCTCGGACGCTGCTTTGGTCAATGCTGTTTTCAGGCTTTCCAAATTTCTATGGGGAGTCTTGCAGGCCATGTTTTCTAGTTCTGACTACAAACCATAATCCAGTGGATTCAGATCTGGACTCCCCGAGGGCCAATCTTCAGCTGCTATGAAGCCAGGAATGTTGAGCCTGAGCCACTCCTGCGTGGTTTTGGCTTTATGCGCTGGAGCAGAGTCTTGCTGGAAGATCCACCTGTTTCCGTTGAAAAGGGTATTGGTCAAGCCTTTAACAAGACCCTCTAGCACGTCCTCTTGGTAGACCTTTGCCCCAGTTTTCACGCCTTTTTCACAGAAATGGAGGGATGTGACACCTTGGTGGGACACCCCCCACCAAACCATCACGAATGCTGGATGTTGGCCTCGTTGAACCCTAGGAACAATTTTTTTCGCTTCCTTAGATGAAGTGGCATAAATCTTATCATTTTGCTTATTGAAAACTTCTTCAACGGTAAAAATTTTTTCATCCGTAAACAAAATGTTTTCATGGCCATTGGCCGCGTGCCACTGCAGAAGTCTCTTGCATCTTTCCAGCCTAATTTTTTTCAGTTGGGGAGTTAAGAGATGACCAGTGGACCGAAGATAGGCTTTCATATGGAGATCGTCCCGAATCAACCTTGACATCGATCTGGTTGATATCTCCAACTCCTTGGACATTATTTTCTGTTTTCTAAGGGGATTTCTCCGAATTCGCTCACGCACTGCCTTCACTACCGCACTTGTACGGACGACGCGTGGGCGACCACTTCTTGGCCTGTCATCGACTCTGGACATTTCGGAGAAACGATCAATAGCCCGATAAACGAAATTTCTCCATATGCCGAGTGGTTTTAGCAACTCGAAAATTTGGCCAGCACTCTTCCCGCACTTATCCAACGCAATTATCGCGATTCGATTTTCTTTAACGCCCCACTCCATGTTAGCAGATCGCAAGCTGAAACCAAACTGGCTAGTTTTCTTTACTACACAATGCATGCGTTCCGAAAAAAAAGTTAACGGTTCTATTCCCGCAAGAAGTTGTTTGCAATAAGCGATGGAAATTGTGTAACAGAACTTATGGCAGGACTAGGTAGATGGGTCGATGAAAAGTCTCCACTCATTTAGCTCGCGAAATAAATGTCCGGTACATTAAATCGAAGATAAATTTTGACATAAAAAACGGAGGAAGAAGTTTGTGTGGCGTTTACTATGGATATTTGCTTGAGAAGGAAAAGGAAACGCATATCCAAAAAAAAATCAGCAGTTTGTTTGTCTTTTTTGCAAATAGGAACTTAGGGGACACGAGAGAAAATGTCTTCTTCTGATTGCTATTACAGAAATTATTTGAGCTGCTGCAGCAATGATTTTATCTTCTTAAATTTTTCTTTTACCCGTCGTTTTGGAACGATTCAAATACTGCGATATCTTTGAACTTATAAATTCGAAAATTTAAAAAATTACTTTTGCTGATGAACAAATGGTTTTTGTCCCATCTATATGATGATTAATAATAATTTAGCGAGCATTTATCTTTGGTGTGGAGAAACGAAGTGGAGACTAGGGCCGCTAAAATTTAGAGCGAGCAGGATACTAAGCTAAAGATTGCTTATTGAAAAAAAAACATTTTCAAGGCACTTCGTTATTCGTCAAAGCTCCCCCTGTAACATTTAACCTCAAGAGAATTTGTTCAATTAATTTAGCCTAAAAACTACCCCAATATTGATATTGGTTAGTTGTCCAAATATTTACCACGATTCCAGTTTTTATCGATTGAATTTTGTTGTCCAACCCACTTACCACTTCTGTTTCCATATTTACATGCTGTATCCATACAAAAAGATTATAAATCGATCAATAACTTTGTTCACTATTAATATTCGTTAAAAATGATGATAAAGACGCTCGTGAATTATCGCTTATGCAAATGAGAAACCTGTCAAGTCGTAGGTGCTATATGCAGGTACACATTTGAGAGATTTTTCGGTGTTCCATATATCAAATGTTGAGATGAAAGAAATGGCAGTTCGCATTTCACCACTTCGATATGTGAAATTATCGGTTGAGCGGATGTAAGCGGATTAAGAAATAGAAAACGAAAACCGAGCTGACTTTCAAAAATCGAAAAGTTGACGTTTTATTTTGTAACAAATGGGTACAAGTATATTATAATCAAAACTTGATGATCTTCGTCCGTTGAGTATTGCTTTAGATTTTTTTTTTAAAAAGCTGTCCATTTCGATATTTCCACAGTTACCTTAACAAATTGCTTGCCACAAATTTGTTGACATCGGCATCTTTCATAGCTATCGTTGTTGTAATTTTTTGCAAACGTCTTAAGGCAAAGACTCTGGTAAAAACCGGACTTGTTGGTTGACACTGATTTTATGGGCCAATCCGTGGACCAAAACATTCCACAGCTTACATATATTTCCTAAAGACTTCTGAACAGATGATGCAAATGAGCAGCATTATCACAGAAGTCAATATCAATCAGCGTTGAAAATAGTGTTTTGAATTTATTCTATTTTATCCATTCGTGTTGGTGTCAATGACTTTTACTGAAAGTAGTTGTATAGCATCATTAAAAAGCGATACAGATGTATATTTGCACAAATTAATTTGCGATTCAAGATTTGATACACTTTAGTGGCAAAAAAATAAAACAGAAATCGGAGCTTCGCGGCATTCGCCACACCTTGATCTTGTTGTTTTAGAAAGGTATTCTAGATTAGTTTATGAGTGATGTCTGCGATTAGGTTTATGTAAATCTGATGTTACATAAATAATTAAGATGTATGTCGAAGTATCCACTCTAATAATAGTGAATACAGAGTTTTTTTCACACCCGTTGGGCAAAGAGTGTCGTATATAGTAATAATAATGTGACTAATAAATGTATGGTGACCATGTGCCCTCTTTTTGAGAGCACAGTCCCCTTTTTACACTACGTCCTCTCTGATTCTTTACTAAAAGGAAACAAGACATTGTCCACTTTTTTCCAAAATGTCGCCATTTTGCCTAAAGACCATCTTCCAACCATAAGACATAATACGAGATTGCAAGTAGGTTCTACCTTCTCAACTCTTATAATGCTGGTAGTCTTGTATTGATTTTCAAAGACCAAGTAAATTCCTTTAATTAAACCTACAAAAACCTCCAAATTTTGATAGTTCAAATGTGATATAGCCATTTTCGACTGTATAGGTATTTTAACTTAAAAATAAATGTCCTCCTTTACGTGATTGGAAAAATGGTCACCGTACTTAACTTATATGTGAATAATTGTGGATTATGTAAATTTAGAAAAGTCCAAACAAAAGTTTGGGCATCAATGTGGAACACTTCGAAACACTCCCTCGCAGAACTAGTCATTCTGTTTCATCTTACGCGCAATCAGTGATGCCAGACTTTTCGGACTGAATTGCCCACGACGATTATCGAAAATACCCAAAAAATACCTCTGCCCATGCCGACGATAAAAACTAACACTATTTTGTTTTTGTTCTGAGAGATAAAAAATTTTATCTTATTTTGAAGGCAAAATGCCCGAAATGGGTGATTACCCACGAGCTTGCATCACTGCGGGCAATGGCAATTTCTAGTCTGCAGACGTTCGACTTCTAAAAGCAACTTCACAGGAGGTCTAGAAATACCATACACCACACCCCATCAGATGCAGTTTGACAAAATCTTCGATGTGACCTGGGGGCAGATTCCGTATAACAATAATCGTCGGGACGATATCGTTTTTGAAACTTTGATGACCAAAAGAAGTTATATTCTGCCCAAATTTGTTGCACTATCGCCAGCATTCATTACATTTCTGGAAAATGGACTGAATTAAGGTCCCAAACTCGTAATTTTGGCACTTAGTTGCTACTTTCGGAGGTCTATCGTTTGAGTGTCCTGGTGACCATTGGGTTGGGTTAAGTTAAGGTCGCTGCCAGCTACGACAGCACGGTATAGTAGGTCCGATGGATCATATAGTTTTCCATTCCTACTTGTAAAACCAATTTGCACTTCTACTGAAGATCGACAGAACTATTAAAGAAGAAGCAAAGTTTTCTTTTCTGAGGGAGAGCTAGACTGGTGCAATGAGATATGGAAACAGCTTTCTTTTCCTTCTCGTTTCCGCAGCTTCTTTAAAAATCGGTCCAAAGGTATAACAAGCTTATAGTTGATTGTTTTTCTATCAGTCACTAATTATAGTGCTTTCATCCAACCAGCGCATGCTCAAGTCAATAACTCATTGGGAAGATAACTTAAAATACATATAATTAACTGTACAATTTAAAGAATAGATATAACGCCATGAAATATAAGTGCAGTTATTTAACCAGGTTGATAAGCTCGTTGTCTGTTCCCTACAAATTGTACAATTGATTATGAATATTTTAAACTATATTCGCAATATAGGTTAGAGATACATCGGTCATACAGTTCCCTTAAATATACCATGCCCCTGGATCTAATGGAGGTAAATATTAAACTACTCATCCATATTTAAGTTTGACGAAGGAGGCTGATTTCGAGTTAATAAATAGAAGGATTCATTGATAGCTGATTGCCCCTCTGAAGAGTTGTGGAAATTTTTGGTATATATAAAGTTTTTATTGAGCAAAGTTCTGACTCCTTTCGACATTAGTAGAATGCTCTACAATGATTTCCGGAAGGAAGAGGATACCGCAAGTACCCCTTCTTCGTTTAAAAAATGCCTTTATCCCCAAAATTTTAAATACAAAATTAAGAAAGAAAAGACGCCCCTTTTCCCTAAACACAAAAAACAGCTTCCACTTTGCTTGTTTTATTTCCTTTCAATGTTTTAGATTTCCAAAGCCATAGTGAACACATGCATACAAAGTGCTATTCAGACACGCACACTTGAATACATCCAGTTAATGAATTTATTAAATAAACTTTGTATTTATAAATATTTATTTTTTTATTTTATTTTATATTTCTATTTTTTTTAAATCGCCTTAATGGAAAATTCAGTCATTTTCCCGTTTTCCAATATGGTAACCCTAGACCAAAGCTGTGGAGTGATCTCTCTCTCTCTCCCTTTCTATACTGGACACTCGGATAGTCCGTATCCGATATATTTAGACATCCAACAAGGCTTGAAGTATATTCAGTGGATTTTCAAATGAGTTGTCATACAGGAGGAGGAAGCCAATTTTAACTTTCTGCGTTCTTCTTCTGTTTTTTTTTTCCTAAGAACGCACAAAATCTGGGAGGTTTATATTATAAGTAGAAGTCTCTTACTTTTTCTTAAAACTCGGGCGGGGGAAACACTTTCTCATAATATATTCATGTGTTACTACAAGGTACAGACTTTTGCTGACACCCACCTCAACCTTGGTTAAGTTAGGCTAGGTTATGACCTTATTGCAAAACACCAGTCACAATAGCGGGCCCTTCGAGTTCCCTATGAAGCTTAAATTCCCTAAAGAACAGAATTTTGTTTGAGGAAGCCACTGCCCTTTCTCCAAGTTTTTTTTCATTTAGGTACCCAAAAAAAAACAGCTAAAAGCCCTTCATACCTTCGTGGCCTTGACCATCTGAAGTCGAGCCGATACATCGTTGTAGGTTTTAATTCCCGCACTTTTTCCTGATCGATGTGTTTTCAATCCAGCTTTCAATCTATAACTATACCAAGATATCTTGCACTATCCGAGATGGAGAGCCCAACTTCAGCAAGCTTAGTTAGCCTTATATGTTGTACCAAAGAGTACAAGTTCTGTCCCAAATTTGCACCAATGCAAATACCAATTAAGCTCTATGAAAAGATGTAAGCTCATGTTGTTTCCCCGACTCCTATCTTCTGCCAATCAAGCTAAATACATGGTGGGGCAGAAGTAATCCTCCTATCAGAAAATGCTATAAATTTTGCGATTGGCCCCTAATGTCAGTTCTGTTTTGACATTTGTGTAGTAAACACATGCGAAATACACGTTAATAAACAATGTTACGCTACACTGCTCAAGAACGCGGAATATTGGTGACTATTTATTTGAGCAATAATCGGTCGGTGACTTTGGCACAACGTGAATTTCGTCGCAGATTTCCTAGCCGTCCAACGCCTACTGGTGAAACACTGCGACGTTTAGCCGCTCGCCTCGAAGAGACTGGCACAACACGAGATGCTGCCAGGCGTGGCAGACCCCGGAGTAGCCGTTCTGCAGAGAATATTGCTGCTGTAGCCGAAGATGTCATGGAAGCGCCGTCGACATCGACCAGACGACGTGCCACGCAAATGGGTATCAGTCGACGGTCTTTACAGCGAATTTTGGTACAAGATTTGAAGATGTTTCCGTACAAAGTCCAGATGGTGCATCAGCTGTTAGCTGCTGACCGCCAATCGCGACCGCCATCCTTAATCACCACCAAGAAGAAGATGATTTTTCATCAAAAATAATCATGAGTGATGATCGCCTGATTTGACCGCTCCAGACTTCTTTCTGTGGTGCTTTTTGAAGTCGCGGGTTTATGTCAACAAGCCTCAGACTCTTGCAGCTCTTAAAGACAATATCCGTCAGGAATGTGAGGACCTATCGCCGGAAGTTTTGGCCCAAGTGATGGAAAATGCCATAAAAAGGGCTCAAATGACAATCAACTGTGGCGGCGGCCATTTACATGACATCATATTCTCGACTTGATGTAAAAAAAATTAAAAGACCAAATAAAAATAATCCACAAGAAGAATCAAAGTTTTTCATTTTTTTTTTTAATTACAGCCAAAAAACATCGGAAGGTTATTTTTGCGCCACCATGTACTTAAAACAAAAGAGTTGATCGTCGAACTGTGATTCTGGTTAATACTAATTGGCCATGAGTTTCGAAATGGACTGAACAGGAGCGGAGGTATGAACCAAAATTTCCTTCAAAGGCCAACCAGTCACCCCAGATTAATCCGTTTTTGAGCCGCAGCAAAACTGTGTGTCCCTCCTACCAAAGCGCAACAAATTGCCCGCACACATGAATGAGAAAATATTGGCCACGCAATATATACAGGGTGGACCAAAAGAAGTCATCCGATGTTGTTTGGCTCTCATTTTTTTTCTAAATGAAAAACTTCGATTCTGTTTTTTGATTATGTTTATTTGAACCTTTAGAATTTTATTGGTCAAGTCGGGAAGATGATATCGGCCAAATGAGCGCCGTCACAATTGATTGCCATACGGGCTCTTCTGACTTCTTTTGGCCCACCTTGTAGCTGCCAATGTAAAATATTTTTTAAATTGAAATGCAAAACATGAAGAAATACGGTCGCTCAGACGGTACAACGTACAACGACCTCAAAGATCGGGAAATATACAAAATTATTCCCCAACAAGTAGACTCATTTATATCGCAAGTAAACGAACTTGAACAACAACATTTATCGAGCTTAATTTCACAGATTTAGGTTAAAATTTGAATTACTAACTATGTGGCTTCTAATTTCTTTCATCATCGGATGCGCATAATATCTGCAGAATTAATTCAGTTCAGATCGAGAGGAGCCGTTGCAGATGTGAGAAATGGATTGTATAATCATTTCTGATGGATATGCAAATCCATACACATGAATGAGCCAAGATTCGATTGGATTGGAATCCATTGATCTTGCACGAACGAAGAGAACCATGCTATCGAAGTAGGTTATTAGTTTATTTGGTTTCTAGGTTTCGCATTCAACAATATAGCTGTAAATGAAACAATCTGAGGAAAACAACATGTGGTAAGAGGGTATTCAAAACAGAGCCAGCAAAGGCCGGACCACAATATAACGTTCTGAATAATGGAATTATTGTATAGCACCTCGAGGTAACATCAAATAGAATAATTAATACCCACATTATGTGTACCCCACCCATAGATATGTCTGGTTGAGTTCTTTAAGCGACGCGACCTTTTTTTTAATAATTTTCATCCTTAGAATTGTTCTCGCGGATGTGATTGATGTAATTGGCCTTCAATAGAAGAACAATGCGTTTTTTGTTTGAGATGGGAGCCGCATTTCGGACACCCGTCGGTTCAGAAAATAGGGCAATTGTTTTGCGTCTCTGGCTGTTCCTATGTATCCATTGTGGAATTGTGGTCGCCTGTGACAAGCGTTATGTGTCAAATTGGAAACGGGATTCGATTTTCTGAACCATTTTAAACCCACTTTACAAATGGACGGTGCTGTTTGACATAAGTAGGTCGCAAACAATTCCATGGATACTATATGCTGGACCATGAGATGCGGGCCTAATGCAAGGTTTCAATTGAAATCGAAACAATTAAGCTCAGCAAAAGCCAAAAAGATGAAGAGGGCACTAAATGGCATATCGCTTTTGTGCATATAAATGGAAATGGGACAACGTAGAAGAAATAATTGACACCTACATATATGTAGGTCAATAACGCCTTCCAGGACATTTATTAATGTGGCTGGAGAAACTAACGAGGCCGTTCGCTCCATACCAATTTATTTTCTTGTTTTTGAATTTTTGGATTATTTATGACAAAAAACATTCAGAAAATGACCAGAAGTGCCACTTTTCTGGAATAGCAGTAAATCTACCGAACTTTTCGCAAAAAATAAATCTGCTGTTTATAAAAAAAACATTAAAGTGATTGTTTATTTAGTTTCAAGCAATTGATCTTCATTTTTTAGATAATAAAAAATTTTCTGCGGAAAAATCCAATCTACTGCATTTTTTTAATGATATATTGCGCTCCTATTTTTTTTTTTTAAGTTGCAACGCTGGAAATGACGTAAATGGCGAACAAACTCTCACAACATTGACAAACAAATATCTCTTTTGAGATATTAAAAACAAAATACATCTCAATCTCTGGTGCCAGGTTAAAGGTTAAGTCAGAAATAGTACCTTTCTGCAAAATGAGATTGAAGATTGAAATTTTTTTTGTAAATCAAGTTAATAATTTTTTCCAAAAATGAATGATACAAAACATTAATCATAAAGGTCAGCTTCTGAATATTAAATAATTTTTGTTTATTTATAGTCAACAGCCTAACTAAATAAATTGCACGACTGGGTCGAACGTAGTTTCTTCGTTCGTTCAAATTTTTGCTACACAAGAATTGGGAGTTGCCTGATTGTGTAAATTACAATTTGTTGGATTTATTTTTAGGGTGCACAACTGCACATTCAATATGATTAAAAAAAAAGAAGTTGGTACATAATATTAGCTAAATAGAAGTTTTGCGTTGTACTTTCATTGGAAGTGGACCATTGTAATTAATTCAAAAATATACCGTAGAAATGTGAACACAAATCGAGATTTGGGTACTCATTTTGGAAAATTTGGCAGATAAATTAGTACTTACCATATATTGTAATGCTCAGTTTGGAAAATACTATTGCTTAACTATTTAGCTAAAAACCCAGTTCGGGATGTAAGCATTACTTGGGTTTTAAACTATTACCGGAATCGAAAATAGGGATTTCGAGATTATGAGCAGTTTTTTTTTGAATAAGCGTTTTCGGTGATTCGAATTGAAAATTAAGGACGCAATTGTTTTGAAAACATCAATTTCAATCTAAGTATGCATATTGGTTAAAATCGTTGTTGCTGTTTTCAGGTAGGTACCTAAAAATGGATAGGTACCTACATAAAAAAAAAATTAAATGATGAATATGTCAGAATTGAATAACATCTCGAGCTCGAAATTTTGTACGAACACAATGTCTTTCTCTTACTACGTAATGGAGAAAGTTCAAAATAAGTGCTTACCAGAGTTTCTGATGACTTATCGCCTTTTGTTTTGTCTTTTTGTTATTTGTTAAAATTAAGTTATTTTTTAAGTCAAGAAAAATTAAAGTTGTTTTATTAATATGAGTATAATTTAGATTAATTCATAAAGGAATATTGCAAAAACAAAATTATTTTTGGTCATCTTCTTTATCCAGCCAATGAGTAACGTTGTCTGGTACCTCCTCTGAAGTTGACACATTTTTATATAAGTCATTAAAAATATGCGAAACTAAGGTTAGCAGCAACTTAATTTCAAAGAATTTAAAAATAAGTATAAATATAAAGGGCTTTAGTCAACTTACGCCGTTAATAACAACCAGTTTTCAAAATTTACTGCCTCATGCATTTTGTAAAAAAAACCTAAGGTGGTAGGACCAAATGATATTATGTAGACACAAATATTGACTTAAGTTAAACAAAAATCCGAAAACTAAACTAACCCCTTTCTACCTGACACCAGATTGTGTCACGTCAGTTGAATCATAATCGGAATGCGTTGACCTGGGCGAAAAATACGAATGGTATGGTTGCCTGTTGCAGGGAAATAACTTCACGAGCCATAATTTTCAGTGGGAAATAACTTTACATAAAAGAAGTGAAATTATTTCCCATTTCAAATAAAAAAAGAGAAATCATTTCCCACTCGAGGTGAAGTTGCTTCTCATGTGAAGTTGTTGCCCGTGAAGTTATTTTCCTGCAACAGGTTGCCTATATCGGTTCGATTTTTAAAAATTTTGTACTTCTTAATGATATAATGAAAAAGGATCGCAATCCTACAACGCATCAAAGATGCGCTAGTTTGACTGATTAGTTGAAAATGTTGTTAGTCTACCCAAGTAACAATTTGACTTCCATAAGGCGCTTTAGCGGCGATCAACTATCCGCAGTGTTGACGACCCCTACTGAAAGTTATTTGCTAGATTTTCTTCACCAGCAAATAACCCATCAAACGTCTATATACGAATTTTTGTGTATCTGAATGCATTCATTTTTTTTTTGATTTTATGTCTGTCTAATAGATAATCCGTGCCGCCGCGAAATCTCACGGTGGCACGGATACGCATCCGAATGGTCTAATTTTTGGGTGAATGCTTACCGAGCCGGTTATCTCGAATTTTGGCTCCAAACGTTGGAGAGTCAAACTTGAAGGACCATCGACTTATTGTCAAATGGGCGCAACGTTTGCACTGACAAACACTCATTGTTAATAAAGTTTTACAGTGTTTTGGCATCAGTAACTGAATAATAAACACCTGACGCCACCAAAACAACATGGTCACCATAGGCTGCCAATATCGTCAAAAAAGTTATATTATACTCCCCACCTATGAACAGGCAGCACTTATTTGTTACCTACTAGGAACAAAATTGGGAAACGGCAGAAGCTGGCAACTGAAAAGCAGCGTATTTCGAAAACACGAGGCTTAAAACACATAGGAACTCGTACATTAATAAAGGGTTTTCCAATGAGAGGTGCTATTGTGAATGACCCGCTATTTCGGTAGCTGTCACTGTTGAAGATTTTATTCTTTAACATTTGACAAGCAGAAAATACGCCATTACTAAAAATGGAACGATACACGCTTCAACAACACATTGAAATTATTAAAATTCACTACAAAAATGGTGAAAATCTTGCAGTCACAGTGCGCAAGACTAAAGCATTTTTTGGTCGTCGTGAAGCACCTTGTCGGACCGCAATACAGAAATTGGTGGAAAAATTCCAGCTGCTGGGACAAGTTAGTGATGTGAAGAATAAAACCCGTGCACGTCGCTCAAGAACAACTGAGAATATTGCTGCTGTAGCCCAAAGTGTTGCAGAAAACCCAGGTTTGTCCATTCCTCGTCGTTCTTTGGAATGGTATTGATTTGGACAACGTTTACTTTCAACAAGACGGCTCTACGTGCCACACAAGCAACGAAACCATTGATCTTTTACGGGAAAAGTTTCCGGACCATGTTATCTCTCGAAGTGGTGATCGCAATTGGCCACCGAGATCTTGTGATTTAAAACCTTGCGACTTCTTCATTTGGGGCCACGTGAAAGATAAGGTCTACGCCAACAGCCCAGCGTTGATTCAAGACCTCAAAGATAAAATTCGTGAGACTATCGAGGACATAGGGCAGCCACTTTGCGATTTGGTTATGGAAAATTTCATGAAATGAATATGGTCCTGTATCCGTGCTCGTGGCGGCCATTTGGCTGATGTTGTTTTTCATTATTAACGGCATACCTTCCTCTTTATTATGAAATAAACATCCGATCATTTATCTCAAAAAATATCATTTTTCTTTGAATACCAAAATAACACCTCTTATTGGAAATTCCTTTAGAATACACATTTTTTGTAAAATAAAAGTCGAATTTCCGTAGGTGAGTTTCCGCATGCATGCGTTCATAAGGTCAAAGTTAATCTGCTTCCGTTAACCGCGTCTAAGCCAAATATTTAAAAAAAGTTATTCTCTGGAATGCGATCAATTTTTGGCCGGCTTTAATATGTCCTGGCTTCCACCATGTTCCCAACAACGCGATTAAGCTTGAGAGATCTATATCTCATTTAATCCTAAAAGAATACAATTGCATGGCGACATGGATGTTAGTTTTTAGTTTGTGTGGGTATATTTCAGCTTGTCCCTGTTGAAGGAACTCTGCCTATATTGTCTACACCAGTAAATGCCATTTCAGCTGCTCTATCTTTGGCCTCCGTTGATTGTTCGGCGCGCCGATAGTTCAACTACTGATCACCAAAATTATTACACAACTGCCGTCATAAAAATCATTGTGCAAATCGGAAACCCCATACCATTGTCCCAGATGGCATTCCCAATTAACCACCGACATGCGGATATGAACTCCAGCAAGTCGATTTAATGTTTGGATAAAGTACAGTTTTCTTGTCTAATTGATCGCTTCGGTCAAATCGCAACCGCGAAAAGGTATACCCGGAATTGAAGTCCCTGCAGCTAACTTTCAGCCTGAATTCCGTTCGGCAAGTCATCATAATAATACGCCACCGCTCGTTTATCTTCAACTTGTTAGATATGTGTACCACCACCATCAGTGGGGGGCTGCTACGCCCAAATGTCATCTATCTTACGGCATACGCGCACATAATTTCGCCTCTCTGTGTATGCGCGCCGGCCGGCCGCCCGGCCAGTTGTCGCAAGTCGCAATCGCAACGACCGCAGTCCGCAGCCTGTGTCGTCTGTTTGGCAAATAGACCAAACAAGCAAAACGCGAATTTACAACTATTACAGCTCGTTACAGAGCATGTTATTTCCTCATTACCATCCAGTCTTGAGTCGCACTCGGGGAATGCTTCTCCTCATAAATATCACGGCGAAAGCCAAGTGACCAGCAGCCTCTTGTCTCGACTCACCCAACTGGTTGCTGCACCAAGAACCAGCACATTCGTACTTGGAGCAATTGAGATACTGCACAGTTTGGGGGACGGGGTGTGCGGTGCCAGAAGAAGATGGCAGCTCGCGGCATCTAATACCTCATACATTTCAAGGCTGATCACGTGAATTAGTGGGAAATCGAATTATTGAGCGCGCGCAACACATGCTTGGTCAAGGCTTGATCCCTGCGGAAAGATCGGGCGCAAGTTAAGGCGATTATTAATTAAGCAACACACATCCGCGCATGAGGTATCCGATGGCGGATTATGTTGTTCGCCCTCTCTCTCTCTATCTGTTGTTAGATGCCTCCACTGATGTGTGGCAAACAGAAATGTACTCATGGCATTACGATTGTTGCGTAACTTACGTAGGTTAAGTGCAAGTAGCACTTATGCTTCTGTGCAGCCAGCGATATCGGTTTCGATTTCGTTGCCATTCAGAGGGAATCCTCTCCCGAGTAGGAAGTATAATAGGTCGCTTGATTAATTGATCGGTGTATTGTGTAGTTTGCGGCTGTTGGGACTTGGGACACTTGGGCTTGCCACTGAAATGGGCTTCGATATCGCTTCTGACAGAAGTGTAGTGCTTGTCTCTCGCGCAGCGGCAAAGTTTTCATTAAAATAGAAAGTTCACTTATTGGGGATTGTAACGGTCAATGGGCAATTCGATTTCAGTCATTATATAGAAAGTGATTAATTGTGTTGAATCGGCGGCCTATTCCGCATATCCAAATCTGATTTTACCACATATTTGAATTGAAACAGTTGGTTAGTTGAATTGATTTGTACCACAATGAGAAGATGGATGCATTTTTAAATGCATTAGGTAAACGCTTGATGCCTTAGGGCTAAGTCGGTCATTTTGACCGCAACGGGAATTTGAAATGCAACATTCAGAAGTAGATCATCAAAATGTTTTTTTTTTTTTTAAATCAGATGTCGGGAGCTATATTTTATGTCTGTGAATTTTATTCGACACCGTGTAGACAAAAGGCCACGTTTCGATGAAACTATTTAAATAAATATTCTGAGCATGTTCCTATTCAGACAGTACGAATTAGTGAAGCACAGCACTGATTCGTTAGATCCCTGGACACGTTGCAGTGCAAGGGAATGCCACTGCAGACAAGCTGTCAAATTGGTTGTGGCATAAACTGTAGCTTCAACGATGAGAAGTCTAAATTGAACTTTCAAAGGTACAATTTTACGAGAAATGAAATTAGAAACAATGCGCAATATTAACAATCATATTTAGTGTCTAAACTGTTTTTACGAACTCACAATGGCGAATTTTTCGTATGAAACTACCCATTGCGACCCACCAAATGAATGAAATGCGAAGGTTAAAAAAGGTTATAAGTGAATAAGCCTCAATGCAGGGATCCCAGATTAAAACAAAAAAAATCCCCCGTTTTAACAAAAAACTATATATTGTTTCCTCCTTTTTAAAAATAAAAGTCCCTTTTTTTTCTCCCAAAAACAAAAAACCCTTATTTCAGTTTTATTTTAACATTTTATGTTTTATTTAAATATCTTAGAGCACAAAAAAATAATAGGAACGTATTAATTTTAGTCAGTAATATGAAAAACTAATAAAAAACAAAAGATATCCATATGACATATGAAACGTCAAACGCCAAAATATGAATGCATTCAACATGAAACAATGTTGTAAGTGAGACGTTACGTCGTCCCAATTAAGATTACGATCATTGAATGAGTTTAAAAAATAGTGAAGTCTTTCGAAGACTTTATTTAAATCAAATTTTAAATGTTTGTTCTTCCCCTTTTTATATAGGTTTCCCCCCAAAAAATCCCTTCCACCTTTTTTCCAATTTTGTTAGGAAAAATCGACAAAATTTCCGACTTTCCCCCCAATCTGGGATCACTGGCAATGTGTGGTTGTGGCATAAACTGTACCTTCTGTTGAGTAAAATTTAAACCATTAAAGGGGCTAACATATTGTAACAAAAATAAAATCAGTTCGATGTTATATGATTGTAAATATCGTAACTGTTGAGATTTCGGGAAGAAAATACTTCCACGATTCGCTATATTCGGTATACAAAATTATTTTTTTATTCGTTACAAAATACGATTCGACGAATAACTTCCTTAAGGCTATTAGTACAATCAAGGTTGCCAGGTCTTTTCTTTTACCTGAAATCGATGCCGAAAAGGTCACAAATTTATTTTATTTTTTATTTTACAATTAACAGAAAATAAACACATTCTTTTAAAAAAAAATAATAATAAAAATTCGACGAGACATATGTTCAAAATAGCTTTGTATCCCACTTCGGTGGGACATAAGTTAAAACTTCTATTGTTAATATCTCACCAAGTGGAATACGTCTATAATTTATTGTTCGAACATTATAAAGGGTGATTTTTTAGCTGGTTTGGTTTTGGCAACACTGGTTTGGATAGCTGACGTGTGTTTAGAACATTGTGTCACTGTCAAACAGCTTCAGTTTGGTTTGCAATTTAACCATGGATCGTCTTACAAATGAACAACGCTTGCAAATTATTGAATTTTACTATCAAAATTCGTGCTCGGTTCGAAATGTTTTTTTATCGAAAAATTGTGTTCAGCGATGAGGCTCATTTTTGGTTGAATGGGTACGTAAATAAGCAAAATTGCCGCATTTGGAGTGAAGATCAGCCAGAAGCATTGCAACAGCTACCAATGCATCCCGAAAAAGCCACTGTTTGGTGCGGTTTATGGGCCGGCGGCATTATTGGGCCATATTTCTTCAAAGATGATGCGAATCGCAGCGTTACTGTCAATGGTGAACGCTACCGAGCGATGATAACAAACTTTTTTTTGCCCGAAATGGAAGTTCTTGACTTGCATGATATGTGGTTTCAACAAGACGGTGCCACATGCCACACAGCACGCGAAACAATGGCGCAATTGCGAGGCGAGTTTGGTGAACAGTTAATTTCACGTTTCGGGCCGGTCAATTGGCCGCCTAGATCGTGCGATTTGACACCATTAGATTATTTTTTGTGGGGGTATGCCAAGGCTAATGTGTATAGGGACAAGCCCGCTTCGATTGGCGCACTGGAAGCCAACATCCATGCATTCATTCGTGAGATACCGGCCGATATGTGTGAAAGAGTATGCCAAAATTGGACTCAGCGGATGGGCTACCTGAGACGCAGCCGCGGTCAACATTTGCATGAAATTATCTTTAAACATTAAATTGCAAGGTTCAAACTATCGATTCAAATAAATATTTCATTCATTTTTTCGAATTTTTTGTGTTTTTTTTTTAAAAAAAAGTTCTAAACCTCTTAAAAAATCACCCTATATATTATTCCAATATTTTTTGAGTAAAAGAATATGTTATCATAAAACAAAGTCCAAGCCATATGTTTTGTGACATATTTTTTTACAAAGTAACCATAAAAATAAAACCCATAATGTTAACAAATTATTTTCATATAACACTTATTTTAATAGAAAAAAAAGTGAGGTAAAGCTTCAAAGATAAACTTGGAGCGAAATGTATCTTTTATTTTCTCAAATTTTCCGAAGCTGAACGTAAATTTTTTCTTAAAGAACCTTTTGTTTTAGCTCAGAAAATTTAAGAAAGTAAAGGTCAACAACTCGCACGACCAAACCAGAAAAGAACTCAAATCTTAAGAATGAATTTCTACGATTTCGGCGTAGTAGAAGACCTTGGGCCAAACAAAAATATGTGTAGAAAGCTTTTTTTTTTACAGTGAAATAAATTCAATTCTTAAACGTGGCTGTCAAAGTTCTATTTTAACATGTTGAAAGCCATATTGAAGAACTTACGGTGTCAGTGTGGCCAATTTAGCATATTTCCTGCTGAGTTTAACAGGATTATTTTATTTTTTGTCCTTTTTTTTTAGCATGATTTCATGCTGTGGCAGAAAAAAATTAACCGGATTTTGGTTAAGCCAAATTATGAATTAAAATAATAAAATAAAATCAAAGCAGTCGAATCTTAGTGTAACCAAGCCATTACAATTCTCATTTGACAGTGAACACTGAACACAGCCATTCAACGAATTCAGCTAATAAATAATAGGTTTGTTTGACGTGGCTAGCACTAAGGCCCACTAGTGCGCACTGGGAAGTGTCAGCTAATTTTCACGACTGTCAAAAACCCTGCACAACCCTGAAAATTCGACTTCTATATCGAACGCAAAATGTTGCCCTGAAGTCTGTCAGCTGTTGATATTGACAAATATTTATCTTTTGGTAACACTTTTTCCCGTTTATTGTTAAAAATGAGCGAACTTAATTCTGAATTTGGGTTTTCCATAATGCAAGTAGTTGATAAAAGTGTTCGCAATATAGATGACGAGTTTGAAAATGAATGACAGCAAGCGAAATGACAGCAAAACTCAGCACTGAATTTCTGCCCCCACAAATTAACTGGGGTCTGTTCAGGGCACAACTAGGGTGCCCTAGAAGCCATGCCAAACACAGGTTTTCAGTACCAGGGCGAGTTTAGTGCTATATCGAACGCATTAGGGTTAACACAGTGCGCAGTAGGGCTCACGTGTCACGTCAAACAAACCTAATAACATTAATTTGTATTCAACGAACAAAGACTGAACTTTATTGAATTAAAATATTTTTTTATGTAATACATAGTAAGAGTCACGAAGTGATTTTTATTTAATGATATTTTTGTGAAATATATCTAGTTTTTTCTTGCAAAAACTGTTTTGTTAATTTTTTGTGTTTTTAGCAGAATGTTTCTTAGCACTTTTTTATAAAAAACAAGTAAAAGTGTTATCATCGGCCTGGCCGATGATTTGATACCCTCAACTGCATACAAGTCATGCAAAATTGGTTTTTTGAGGGAGGTACCAGAACTTCTTGACCGACATAGCCCATTTTCAATACCAACCTGACGGCGATAAAAAGAAGTCTTTCACCAAATTTCGTTCACCTACGTCAATTACTTTGGGCGCTATCGTGCTTTCAACAGACAGACAGACAGACGGACATGGCTAAGTCGATTCAGAATGTGATCCTGATTCAGAATATATATACTTTATGAGGTCTCCGTTGACTCCTTCTTGGCGTTACAAATGTATTGGCAAAGTGAATATACCTTCCTGTGGAGGGTATAAAAACATGCTATCCTGCTGAACTTAGCATGATTTCAAATTTTGAATTGGTCACACCAACGGTGACCATCCGTTCATTGGAATAGTGAACAGCTCTCTAGTTGAAGACGATGTTCATTAATGAATTATTTTGTACTCAAAAAAATAAAGCTGTTCTGTAATTTAGAAGTTGTTCATTATTTCTGCTGTATTTCATTAAAATTTTTAGGAACAGTAACCAAAGCATTAGGAAAACCAGAATTCAATGAACACTGTAGTAAAAATGTATAGAACTTTCCTCCTTAGTGTACCAACGTTCTACCTTTTGTCGTCCGCCATCTTTTATTGTAACGCGCGGAGATCTGTCATTTTTTTTGGGGCTTTTTCTGGCTCAGTTAAGCGAGAAATAAATAAAAAAGAATATTACTATAACATTGAACAAAATGATAAAGCTTACTTGCCTCAACTTGCTGCACGAGGAAACAACTATTCTTGTACTAAAAAATGTTTTTTTTAATTTTTTCTTTAAGGTTTTACTATAAAGTACTTATGTATCAAATAAAATAAACAATTGAAAATTGATTAATTTTCTATTGTTAACTATTAAATATTCTAAAATTTGGTCCCCGTATACTCAAGGAAGACCTTTCCTAACTACGAAGACCAAATTTTTGACCAACTTTTGGTATACAGCATTTTTTTGAGTAACTTTGTTGTGTTTCGCCTTAAATGATAAGCAATATGTCCGTCAAAAATCTCAATTCAAACCAACATTTTGTCTGTCTAAATTGCTATTTAAAACCTCACCCAACTCTATTCTTTTTCATGCTACAACATCAAAAGTGCAAAGCTCTGGGAACATCAACTTCACCTTCATCCAGACCACTTTATAGTGAAAGCTCAACTGACTGCCTAATTAAAAACGGCAGAAAACGAGAGTAGAACACATTTACGTTACCTACCGCTACAGGTGTACACCCAAAAAAAAAATTCGTTATATGCACGAAATAGTTGTTACATTTTACGAAACCGTTTGTACTTTTCAGCAGACGAACGCCTTTGTACAAATTACATGTGGCTATTTGTACAATGTACGAACGAACAAAAGTATATATCAATATATTATTGGACAAAGATATTTGTACTATGTACCGATAAATATTTGTAGATATTACGAATGCATTCGTTAAATGTACAAATTCGTTCGTAAATTTTGTACGAATCCATTTATTTAATGGACAAATATATTTGTACTATGTACCAATAAATATTTGTAAATATTACGAATGCATTCGTAAAATGCACAAACTCGTTCGTAAATTTTGTACGAATCCATTTATTTAATGGACAAATATATTTGTACTATGTACCAATAAATATTTGTAAATATTACGAATGCATTCGTAAAATGTACAAACTCGTTCGTAAATTTTGTACGAATCCATTTATTTAATGGACAAATATATTTGTACTATGTACCAATAAATATTTGTAAATATTACGAATGCATTCGTAAAATGTACAAATTCGTTCGTAAATTTTGTACGAATCCATTTATTTATTTGACAAATATATTTGTACTTTGTACCAATAAATAAAATATTTGTAGATATTACGAATGCATTCGTAAAATGTACAAATTCGTTCGTAAATTTTGTACGAATCCATTTATTTAATGGACAAATATATTTGTACTATGTACCAATAAATATTTGTAAATATTACGAATGCATTCGTAAAATGCACAAACTCGTTCGTAAATTTTGTACGAATCCATTTATTTAATGGACAAATATATTTGTACTATGTACCGATAAATATTTGTAAATATTACGAATGCATTCGTAAAATGTACAAATTCGTTCGTAAATTTTGTACGAATCCATTTATTTATTGGAAAAATATATTTGTACTTCTACGAATAAATGTATTTTTACATTTAACAAAGGCATTGTAAAAAAAAATGGAAACATTTCATTCGAACAATACATGGAACTGGTACAAAGGTGTTCGTATGCTGGAAAGAAAAAAAAAAGATTTAGTGGCATGCAATAATTGTTTTGTACACATTACGAATTTTTTGGATATTTGCTTTTTATATTCTACAATATGGCTAAAAGTAAAAGAGATTTTATAGAACGTAGGAATTATGTCGTACAAAATACGAATTTATTCGTGAATGGAAAATTTTGGTATAATACATATTATAATAAATAACTTGTTTGTTCGTACGATGTTTGTAAACAGTCCCGTCAGGCATACGTCGGCTGAAAGTAAAAACGATTTTGTAGAATGTAATAATCTAATAAAAATTAATACGAACGAACATTTTGTGTATGAAAGTTTCTTTATAATGTAGGTACAGTTTTTTAACAAATTTGTTAGTTTGTTTATAATGGAAATGCTACAGTTTTGCTAGGGCTGCTTGCAGTCGATCTATTTTACGGATGCGCTGTAAATAAATTCATGCTATAAGCCTTCGTACCTCACCAGTCAGATAACTGACCTCGGCTTACCGGCAACCATTGAGGTATAATGTTATTCAGCAGGGGAACTATGCCATTAGCGTGAAACATTTTTAGTCCTCTGGAGCCGGCGCCAATTTATGAGTACCGAATCACCGAAATGAATTACAGCAAGCTGAACAAATTTCACGCAAAAACACAAATATGAAATGACTACCTAGAACGCTAGCAAACTGTTTTGCAATGCTCCAAACCAATAACCACGTACTTTTTCGCAACATTTTTTTTTTAATACGAATGTCGATTGTAAATAAAAATACACTTTTCCACACAAAACGTTTAAAAAAAGCCCCTATATCACTTCGCACACACAATAATAATTAATAAATTAAAACACTTACCTGCGGAATCGACTTACAATTCCATTTGAAACCCGAATAAAAATCTGCATTTTTTTTTATTATTTTTCCTTTCTGGCACTACTTATGGAAACGTCTTGACTCTATGAAATATTTGATCGAACTGAAGCAGAGCAATCTAGTAGCTGCACGCTTTATTTGAAGTTTTCAAAGAATGTTCATGAACATTTTTCGACAATATTTTGTAAATCACAAACCACGTTTGTACTACGCACTAAACATTTATGCATTCTACGAATACTTCGTTTAAATTTCAGCCGCCATTTTGTTTACGAATGGCACTCGTACTATATAGCAATCATTTGTACATACTACGAATAATTTATTTTTTATTAATTCGGCTGCCATTTTGTATACGAATGACATTCGTAGTATGTAAAAAGCATTTGTACATTCTACGAATTGCTAAGGTTTCGTATTTTTACGAATATTTCACTTGTGTTCTTAAACTTTCCATCTTACCAAGTACGAACGGCGTTCGTAAAATGTACAAAGGATTCGTTAATTTTACGAATGGTGAAGTTTCGTATTTTTACGAATATTTCACTTGTGTTCTTAAACTTTCCATCTTACCAAGTACGAACGGCGTTCGTAAAATGTACAAAGGATTCGTTAATTTTACGAATGGTGAAGTTTCGTATTTTTACGAATAGTTCACTTCTGTTCTCAAACTTTCCATCTTACCAAGTACGAACGGCGTTCGTAAAATGTACAAAGGATTCGTTAATTTTACGAATGGTGAAGTTTCGTATTTTTACGAATAGTTCACTTCTGTTCTCAAACTTTCCATCTTACCAAGTACGAACTGCGTTCGTAAAATGTACAAAGGATTCGTTAATTTTACGAATGGTGAAGTTTCGTATTTTTACGAATAGTTCACTTCTGTTCTCAAACTTTCCATCTTACCAAGTACGAACGGCGTTCGTAAAATGTACAAAGGATTCGTTAATTTTACGAATGGTTGAAGTTTCGTATTTTTACGAATAGTTCACTTCTGTTCTCAAACTTTCCTTCTTACCAATTAACAAAAGTACGAACGGCATTCGTAGAATGTACAAAGGATTCGTAAATTCTACGAATTCGTATTTTTACATATATTTTATTTTTGTTATTAAACTTTCCTTCTTACCAATTTTGCCGCCATATAACGAAAGTACGAACGGCGTTCGTAGAATGCACGAAACCTTTGTTCATTCTACGAACGGCTGTAAACAATTTCACCGCCATTTGTATATGTACGAACGGCATTCGTACTATATACGAATCATTTGTACATTCCACGAACGATGTTCGTACTCTCATCCAGTGTGGCTGCAGAAAGTATTCGTATAATATTACAAAGGTGGTTTCGTTATATGTACAAAGTCAACAAATCTAATAATTTTTAGAATACGACAAAAACAACAAATGTTCTTATTATGTACAAATAATTTGTGCATATTACGAAAATCACTGTTCGTATTTCTACAAAGATTTCATTTGTATTTTTATACTAACTATTTTTTGAGTGTAAGATCTTATTATTGGGTTCTACTGCCATGCTTTGCTTCCCGTTAGATAGTGTGCTGTGCAACTTTCTTGAACATGATTTTCATGTCAGTGGTTTTGTTCCTACAAAAGAATAAAGCCGAAGAGCAGCAGCGTCAGATGTACGAAGCAGATGGAAGAAGAACTAACTGCTATTTTCTGCCATCACGCATTTATTAATGATTGCCTTAGGCTGCCGCTGTACCGCGCCGGTGTAATTACTAATTACTCACTAAGAGCTAATGTAATGCAGGCGCATGCGCAATTTAAAAAAAAAAACTCTTTCAATGAGTGAGGCGGATGAGTTCAATGTATCTTGTCAGCGCGTACATGTGCTCGGAGTCGGACGAGTGTTTTTCGCGTTTAATTACATTTTGTCTCACTAACTTTTTATTTATATCTGATTTGCTTTCGAATGTTATTAAGTGCTTGTGTGTGTGCTGCATTGAGGACATCCATCAATATAATATTTTTAGCATTCGAAACGACAGCGACAGATTAACAATAGCTTTCTGTGAGTTATTATCTTTTCGGGACAAATGGATGACCGGTAATGTAAAGGTGGTGGGCTGCCTCAGGACAATTAAACTCTCGGTCTCTCGGATGTCAAAATCAGAGCCTTTTTGGGTGCGGTTTCACTGTTTAGTTGGGCAACAGGTTTTCAGTGTCCTCCACGTAAGTAAGTACCTAAGCAATTTAAGTCTGCATCAATGGAAGGCACTCGCACAGTTTAGAAAACGATCAGCGATGTAAATAAACTCTGCCTTAAAATCGTAAACGTATCAAACTGCAAGAGCAATAAAGGACCTTCTTCCCAGACTTTGAATGTTTTTTTCTTTTTTTAGTAGCAAAAATTAGCTTTTCCCCAAGTTTGAAAATAGGTTATCCTTTTTCAATTATTTTAATATGAAAAAAAATTTAAAATTAATAAATTCAATAACAAAATATTCAGACTTTTGCATTACATTACATGACTAATGCAATAAATTTTTGTACATGCACGTGGCCGATCGATGAGCTGTGTCTTTCATTAAGCTTTTTTCTCGTATTCTCGCTAAAATTGACGATCTTCCCCTCAATCTGGGGTTGGATGGACCTCCAGTAAGCCATTAGCTCCTTCAAAAAACAACGACTTACACTCTTTAGATCTACGGCCAAAAAAAGAAAGGCGAAAAATTAAAGTGCGATGAAAATTTGGCAGAAGACCCAAAAGATGTTGCAAAAAGAAAGCAATCATACTGGAATTGCTCTGAAGGGCAAACAAATTTTGTTAAGCCTGAAAGGTTTAAAATGAGAGCCAATAGTTATGGTGTCCATTTGTGCGGCACAGATGGACAAACCGAACAAAACTGATGAAACTGGGCATAAACCGCAGCATGGCCGCAAGCCGAGTTTGCCTACTAACTAAGCTGTTTAAGTCAGTTCATGTTTTAAGGTATGGGCCGACAAAAGCCAAAGATGATTGGAGCCAATGCCCGATCTAAAAATAGTTAGAAAGCCTCAACTAATATACATTAATACTTCGGCGCCTAAAACCAAATATCGGCGAGCTGCTGTGGAATTACCAGACCGACTTCTGGAATAAAAAATGTACGAGTGACCAAATCTCTACATTACACCAGTTCGAGACAGCCCTAAAAAAACCTGATCGATATTGTGTCGTTGCTTTAGGACGGCAAATGATAGGGTGAATAGATATGAGCTGTTTTGAGTTGAGTGGACAAGCAGAACTTATTCGTTTGATGCTTCGTTTGGATAAGAGAAAATACCGAGTATGGCTTTATATACTAGTAGAAGTTTTAGACAGGTCTACCTTTGGCTATGTAGTTAGGTCTTCGTTTGGCTGTGCATTTCATTAACGGACTACTTCGGCTACGCAAGCATTTAAGCCCGGGTCCGCCTCGGCTTGCGATATACATAATTAAAAAAGTCTGTCTCAAGGTAGTTGAGCTTAAATAGCTATAACTACACCAAAAAAGTAGTTTCTCTTGGAGTGCGATGGACCGGTATAGGTCTGAGTACTTCATGGCTTGAATACCCCCTTTAAAAAAGTAAAATTGTCTTAAACGTGGATAAAACCAAACATATCCTGTTCTACGAAGACAAATATAAAATAACGAGAACGACATCTAAACCAATTGCTAAAACTTATAGGTACAGTAAAGAAAGTGGTTTACAGCGATAGGCTCTGAAAACGACCTTAGCCCGGGGATAAAATCCAGAAAAACACCGACCAATCAATTTTACTAAAGCCTTAGCAGTCAACTATACCGCTAGGCTCTATCGAAAAGAACCATCAGATATAAGGTAAACGAATTGGACAAAGTGGGAGTGAAGACGCAACCAAGACCCTTGCATATGCTCTCATTATTGCAATTATTCTTTTTGAGCCTTAGGCCCCAACTATTCCATTTAAGGTCACATCTGCACCATCGGTCGAAGAAGGAGGTCAGTAAGGTATGGAACGTGATACTAAAGGTACTAACGTATTAAATTTATAAGATGATAGACTAACCATGCGCATTTTTTGGGCCTTTTTAATAAAATGCTCAATCGATGGAAAATTATAAAAAATTTCTAACGCAATTTGTAGTTCACTCATTTCCAACATAAATTTATCCAAATAAGTCTACCGAATTGCATACCGAGTCAGTCATGTACAGCACATAATCAACCTACTTTCAAAAGCAAAGCACGAGTATAGGTACATGGTACACCTTTCTCTTGGTAGCTTCCTAGTCTTATAGTTTCATTCATTAGATAACATGAAATCAGAGTCTATTGCATTGGCTTCGAAGGCTTGGTTGCATTCAAGATACACAGATACAACTGTTGCATTCGTTTGATGATTGATTGTCCATCAACTTTGGAAATTGTGGACGCATACTGTTAGTTTATATGGAGTGGTTCCTATTTAAAAATAATTCATAAACGCCTCCTGGACAAATGAATTAAATAGCCAACATTTTTGGCTACATATGGTTCACTCAACAAAGCCGCTTCAATGATTAATACGAGTTATTGTGACCTTTATACAAACGAAACAAAACTGGACATTGTATTTTTGAGGGAATGCGACCTGGAATAACCACGTGCATGTAGGTCAATTTTTATGTTCAATCTGGTGGCAAGAAAAACAAGTGTTGGAACAGAACATCATCATTAGCATCATTTATTGAATTATAATAATGTAGTAAGCTTATATTCAGTATCCATACATTTAGACCAGTCACCATAACTAATTGTAATTTGAATTCGCCATAATATTTAAACTTTCGTAGCTTTCGCTTCTTTTTCTCATCGTCGTTGCATTGGTCAACTGAAGGTTATATTCAAAAAATGGAATGGAAAAAGCATTTACTACTGAGAGTAGAGTTGTTTTCGTGTAGCAGTCCCATTAGTCGTTCGATTACTAAATAAATTCATTTGTATTCTAATCTATTAAGGCGTTTAGTCACTCATTAGCATTGTCAGAAGAGTATTTTTATAAAACAAAATCAACAAAATTCGAAAAGTGTTACGTAAAATAAAGCCGTATACAAAAATTTAAAAACTTGCGCCTTTAGTTTGGGGTGTACACTGTAAATGTACAGGTACAGCAAATCAAAAAAAATCTTTAAAAAAAATCTTTGCACCTCGAATCGTTTATCTAAGAAAAGAAAGTCAAAATATCGGATTCGGCATACTATCAAAATGCCCAACCGAATTTTACTCAAGAACACTGTATATATGATGAAAAGAGGTGCAAAAGTTATTGCTTTTATCAACGACTATGACAAGACCAAGGTTTCACTTCGTTGCTTTATGCCTCATAAAGCTATTGAAGAATATTCCTTAGCAGTAGCTCACTGAATCTTATTGCATTTTTCAAAGTACATAGTTCTAAATGGCTGAAGCTTACAAGACTTAAATAATATTAAAGCATTTAAGTATCGTAACTTAATACAATAAATGCAATAATTTCGAGAAGCGTCAATTCAGGGTCCACTATAGGCCTTTAGCTTCTCATTTATTTGTTGCTAGAGGTTCACTTATCACTATTTACGTGGCCTAAAAACTAAAACTTTCTTTGTCAAAATAGATTCACTGAAACGCATGACAGTACTATTTCCTTTGTAGAGCTCTTCAAATGCATCTCAATTAGTCTTGAAGAAATAACGAGCAGAACGTGCGGGAGATTTCCTATAAAGCCTCATTGTAATCTATTCAGTTTAACACTGTCCTTATCAGTTTTGCTATCGACTGCACAAAAGAAGTTCTGAATTCTCTTAAGAAAATCAAAGAAAATGCCACCGATTTCTTCAACTTGCCGAGAACTTGTTTGAAGCTGAAATAAGAGCTCCAAGAACTTCATTGAAACAACGCGTTCCAATCCGGAAACCTCCTTTACTGAAGCCTATTTTAGAGTGTCTATATTGAATCCTTGCATAGATTCGTTAATACAAAATCTTACGGACAGATTCATGGTCAACGAAGACGTTCTACCATCGTTTCAAGCTCTTCTTCCAGGTTTTGCAGCAGTTATAAGCGAGTGAACGAAATGGAAAAGCTAACATGTTACTTTGAAAATGCAATTTTGTTGTCAGCTGTGAAGGCTTAGTACATTCTATGGTGCGAAAAAATATCGTCCAGTAATCCTTCTACTGAAATTTTGAAATTGCCTGATATATTTGACAAGACTTGCATTAGAGGTGTAAACTTTTTGCTTACGGGTTTGGCGCCACTCTTAAAGTGACAACAGGAAAAACCTTTTAAACTATGAAATGGATAAAAACAGTGTCCCGAAGCGTTATGGGGAATGCAACATTGAGTTCACTTGCTATGATTTATGTTCATTTGGATATTACCTAATGTGGATCCAGAAAAGGTGATTGTTCTCATTTCGGCAGTGACAGCTGTTTCCAGCTCCAAATCTTGACAGAGTCAGTATTATTCCTCCGCGGAACGAAATGATTCGCTTTCCTCTATAACAACCTTAGGAAATATTGAAAACTTATTTCCAAATTGAGAGCTGTGTAGCCGAAACAGTTCCTTTTTTTGAAAAAAGTGTTGGTCAAAGTTATTTTACTGAAATTGAGGACATGGATTAGGGCGACCTCTGGTTCATGCAGGATGGGGCGCCATGCCACACAGCCCATGCCACAATTGATCTTTTTCGCACCAAATTCCGAAATCAGTCATCTTGGCAATGTCAATTGGCCGCCTCAGACCCCTTTGAACTTTTTTTGTGTGGGGAACCGTGAAAGACCGATGCTATGACAACAATCCGGAAACGATTCAAGCACTTAAGGCCAATATCATCCAAGCAACCCGTGAGCTACAGCCCGTAACCATCAACAAGGTCTTGGAAAATTGGAGTGACAGAACGCGCTACTGCGAAGCCAGCCGACGCAGCCACTTGAACGACGTTGTGTTCCATAACTAATGGGAATGTTTGCTCTTACTAATAAAAAGCCTTAATACATGGAAAAAGTTTAATTTTGTTCATTTTATTGCATTTTAAAAAGGAAACTTGTAAGTTTCTGCTGATTAATTTTTATAGCAGCCTACAAGGTAAAATCTTTGTCCGTCATGACATGCTGACGACAAGCTGCAATGGACCAAGAAACTATAAAATGCAAGTCCTTTGCGGCACATCCAAATTTAACCAATTTATTTTTAAAATTCCATTAACGGCGCAGTGGCTTAGTGGTTAGTGTGTTGGACTACTAAGCGAAGGGTCACAGGTTCGAATCCCGAGAAAACCTAAATTCAAACTTAAGGTTTTTTTCCACTGCGCCACTTCTCACGAACGTCTGACAGACATCCGAGGGTATAACTATCATGAAAGAGCTTCTCAATGAGCCGTTTGTACTCGGCATAAAATTGTAGATCCCTTCCATTCGTCCCACAAATGCAAAAACTCACACAAAACGAATGGTTGTGAGAAGCTAGGCCCAGAGTCCTACTGACCTATTGCGCCAACTATTTATTTTGTTTTATTCCATTACGGAAAAGTTATTGAAAGTTGCAATCGCTTAAATGATCTTGATGTCATCTTTGACAGGAAGCTTTACTTTAATTTTTACTAGCATTCCACTGTCAATATATGGCAGGAAGCTGATTGTTAAATATAAATCCGTTTTCAAAGGGATTTATGGAGCCCTAAGTCACCAAATTTTATACGTTTCGATCTACGAATTGGGAATCTCAAGATTCTTTCCCAATGTCATATCCGTCTGAATTCACTCTTTCGTTGCATCTAGTCAGTAAAATTAATTGTAAACTTTTGTATATTGGCTATCCTCATCGGCAATGTTTTCCGGTCTGGTCAACCATTACTAAGAAAGAAAGCAACGAAGTAACACGCAGCCATTTCCCCGCTAAATGAGTCGCTTAAAAATGCTAAATCCTCTGATCTTCTGTTCTGACTGCTTACGTCAACTGCATTTATGTTCTCTATTCAACCCCAGAAATCTGTCAATATTCCCTATCAATATCCTGACGAGGAATTTCAATAAACGCCACACACCTCATTTATTTTAGCCTCACAAACTTAAATTTAAACAGAAAAAATTAAATTAATGTAAAATAAATAAAAACCGAGTCACTGTCACTAGTCCATTATGACAGCTGTCGGATTGCCAAACAAAACCCGTAAAACTTATATAAGATGGAAGAAGAAGTCGTCAATTCCATAACTTTATTATTTTCCTTTGCTCCCCTTTTAGTTGTAATGTGAGAAACAATTTCACGAAAAAAGCACAACCATCACATAGACATAGGCCTATGCATTCACAAAAATTAGAGAAAAGTTAATGGGTCATTATTTTGAACGTACCTACACAATTCAGAGCAGCCAGTGAACCATTAAGTAATCCACAGAGCGGCGTAGTCGACACCTACTTAAAATTTCATGCGTCTGAGGTCTGACGTGCGACAAAGAGACGCATCTCAACTGTGACCATATTTTCACTTAAAAAAACCCCGTCCCTCACTTCTCCACGGCAATAAGGTTTAAGGTGTGACTTAGTCTTTGCAAAGAATTAGTTCAGAAAGCAAGTTTAGGTTTGACACACTCGAGTGCATTTGAATTTCAACTGAAACTCTCTCCACGACACGAGCCGAAGACTCGATACCCAAAGTGCGTCAACCCTTTGTTGGGGGAAAAAAAAAACAGTAAGACAAAAAATAAATGCAAAACTTACCGCCTCCGTTCATGGTTGCCGTGTGCTTAGAACTATTTGCATTCGCTGTATTCGATGTGGAATTCGGCACCGGACCCATAACTCCGTACTTGATCGGCTTGAAGTGGAAGAAGGACGGCGAGTATCCGGAGCCAGCGCGACTCAACGAACTGAACTGTTCCTCACGATCCTCGACGTAGAGGCCCTCCTTGCCCATGGCGGCCAATTGACGCCCCTTCGGCATGAACATAACCAAAAAAACGGTCGCCGATGTTGCAACTAATCCGAATGCAATGCATGCATCCTTGTGCCGATCGGCAACGGCCAGACCGCACAACACCCAACCAAGCCAAATTGGTATCGCACCACCAATCGCCAGACCAATGTATGTAGACTCCCGATAATTATCACGAATACCGCGCGATTTGATCGCGAGAACCGCCACGAACACGATCAGGAAGACAATGTAAATTAAGGACAACAACAGTTCCGAGAACTGCGTCTTGCACAGTGGTATCATCATCGTGCTACCGTGTTGCAAACGTGTGATATCACTCGATGTGATCAGCATAGAAGACAGTTTTCCAACACTAGTGCCCGCACTAGTTGTGCCTGTGCCGGTGCCTGTGCCGGTGCCACCGTATGGAACTGTCATCGTGTAAATATCTGGCAGTTGGGTCACCAACCACTGGGTTCCAATGGCCACTTGAATGAGTACGGCGAACAGCAGTAGCAGTCCTTGATACGGTGCCGGTAGGTAAACACCGCCGTTCAAACTAATGAGAAACACGCACTTGACGAGCAGGGCCGCAAATACCAAGGCATAAGCAACACCGGTCCCGAAACGAATCGCGCCACAACTTAGAACAGTCGGCTGTGCGGTGATTATTGCGCCGAGACCGGCGCACGCGAACAAGCCCAGCAACAGCATTTGGCCCAAAAATAGATGCCGTCGTGAGGGTGAGGTACGCCAAGCCTTGAAGAGAACAAAAATCTCAAAGGCAGCCATCATGATCATGGTAAGAGAGGCCAGCACCAGTACGGGTACGACCCATGGCTCCTTACGCAGTCCGTTGGGTAGATGTGTGCCCACAATGGTCGGCGGAGTCGCCGATGATGTGTTGCCATGCGAATTTGATGGATTCTTTGGGCCCAGTATGAGCACCGGCCGCGGCTGCAAATTGTTTTTCTGCTGACCCGTCGAATCGCCAGGACTAAATTTCGACGTTGTCGATGGTACTATAGCAGCTGGCCGCTGCGTTGTCGTCGTCGTCGTTGTCGTCGTCGATGAGGGAACAATAAAAAACTCCGTCGACATTTCTATCAAACGCAAACGGTCTGCCTTCGAAATATTCCGATTGTGCAAGGCTAAAATGTCATTGGCACTGGTCTCGTCGAATGTGGATATCGCGGCGACGACGACCTCGTCGATGTTGTCATCATTTCGCCGCAGCTGGGCCACTTGTAGTCTCTGAAGAGCCCCCTCGGAGGACGAATTGTTATGGAAATTTAAACGACTTTCATCACCACTATCACCGGTGTGAGGTGCCACTTCACTGACCGCTTTAACTGGGGCCACAAACTGATTACTAATATTTATCTCATTACTGGTTGAATATTTAACATCTAGGTTTTTATTTACACTACTACTGTTGAAGCTGGCGACTTGTCTGTTTCGCGGTTGTAAACGATCGCCGAACTTTGGCTGCGCGGGGTTCGAGTATGCGTTTCGGAGGTCACTGTCTAGGTTCGATTGCGCCCGACTTATTCCAATTAGGATGGTTAACGCCAAAGTTACCAGGGGTAGAAAACGCGAGTTTATGTTGAGCGTCGCTGGAGAGTGCACGGATCGCGGTCTCGATTTTCTCGTCAGCACTGAAGCCGACCGTCTCGGCTGACGGGCCATGCCTAACTGAAACGTTCATTTGGTGGTACGCACAAGTTAGTTAGATAGACCGTGATGCGGACAGCTTGCGAGCAGCGACTGAAGCGATTAATCCGGTGTGTGCGATCGGTACCAGGTGAAGAAACGTAATGCCGTTGCTGGTAGTCGGGTTGTGCTGGTGCCGGGCCTTCGATGGTATAGCGTCGCACACATTTTCTGGTTTTCTTCGAAGGTTGTCTTGGAGATGGAGAGTGGTATGCTGTTCGAACTTAGTTGGAGAAATTCTCTTTTCTTTCGAAGTCGTTTCTCTTTGGTGTTGGCTATGTGGTGGGAGGCTTCACATGATCGTGTGCTCTTTCGATCTGAATTCTGACGATGATCGTATTCGTTTTCATATGTAAACAAATCATGAGGCAGGTTGTTTACCTATTGAATTTCGCTAGATTTGCTTAGAGCTGGCTGATTGAAGAGTATCAGCTTTTTTTGGTGTTTACGGATCTTAGGGATGCACGACAATTATATTGGCAATAATTAGGAACTTGTTTTTCTTCGACAGGAAAAGATGAGCTTCTCAAATTTTGTTCGTTAAAAGGAATTTGAATTAGAAAATTTTAAATTCAGCCAAGTCAACTTTGCACTTGTCAAGTTTAATTTTTTGGCAAAGTGATAAATGTTTCTGTTCCACAATATTCTTTGCACTAGAAAAATTTTGCAAAGCCGTTGCGCTCTCCTGCAAAGTCTTTGCACTCTCCTGCAAAGCTAGCGTGCAAAGTGTTCCACCAAGCATTTAATGATCTTTGCATTTCTGTCGTATTACTTTTGTCTTTGCATTGCTAATTATAAGTTGTTAAAACGAGCCGCAAAATAAATATTGAAAAAAAACTTGCAGTGATACATTAGATCAAAGAAAAAAAAAATATTTTATTTGCTAGTTTTCAAAGCAATAAAATAAACATTTATTGATAAAATTACTAGCTGACCGGGCGAACTTCGTAACGCCTAAAATTGATTAAATTATTAACATCCCTTTTGATAGTTGAACCTCTCTATTGAACGAATGGAACTTCCTTTGAATTAAATTATGTTCAAAGCAAAGAAACGACTTCATAGATTTTCAGGGCAGCTACTTGATCATCTTTTTCCGCACCAATGATTGAATCGGGTTGGTCCGGTCAGACTACAGCAGAATGTGGGCAATCGGCAATCCTCGCGTCTGCCATTCGACAGAGTACATCCAGAAAAGCGATTGTCCAAAAACACTGTGCGTAACGATAAAGTCCGTGATTGTTTTGAGGTTTTGTTTAAAAAATCGTGCGTGATGTCATTACCGTGTGTATGACATCAGAACACAGTAAACATACAGCACACGCTCATAGGCACCTAGGTTTTTAGTTTTATATGGACAAAATCAGATGTTGACATAACTCACCAACGCGTTGACCAATTTCGTTCAAACTTTAGATAAACCAACTACACGACCATGCAAACAAACCCTGAATTTGATCGAATTCGGTTTTTACCGTTCGTGAGTTATAAAGTCACAACGCTTTTGCAACTCTTATAGAGATTATTATTAGTTTCATTCAGGCAATGCAAAAATAATCAAAAGAAGGAATATTTTAGAAAAACAGTCCACCAGTTATCGAGACACATAACCACATTCGTCAACTACAGCTGTGTGTGATTCGCCACAATTCCCTAAAGCTCCATTTACCCCGGGTATGATATTCAAATCTATTTTTCTTCCGCATATATCCAAAGCCCACTCAAACAAACGACAAAAGTTTTATTCTTTAACGACTCCAGAAGTCTTTTCTGGGCTGATAAAATCTGTACCAATGTTTTAATGTCAACACGATTGAGGAAATTGATTGGGCACACACAAATAATGATCTCCGAAGTTAAATCAAAACCCAATTATACTTAAACCTGAAATAATCTATTTACATCTCAGAGTCGTGCAAATAAATTATATTTAAGTTACAGACCCAAGTAACAATTTGACTTCGGTAAGGTTCAAATTTAAAATTTCTGTAGGCAACAGCTTGGAAAGAGCTTCTATAGTATTTGTTAACCGAAGTTGATCCATTTCGAATTAATTGTTTCGATAATAACTTCAGTAAGACCTGTACAAAGCATATACACAGGCTTTATAGAGGGATATGAAATAAAGTTTCGGCAAGATCTCTATGAGACTCCTGAAAATGTGTCAGGAGATGTGTGGAAAGTGAATTGCTTCCATAAAGCTTGTGGTTCGAAGCGCTTTCCAGATGCTTCTTTAAAACTTCTGACCGAAGGCATTATAGAAGCAAAGAACTGTCATGCAGTATTGCAGTCAACCGCTTGCGATTGAAAGCTGTAAAGAAGCACTTACTCGTACTTCCTCCTATAGAGGCATTTCCATTGTCCGTCAATTGATCTTGTGCCGATGTATTTAACCGATGGTTGTGCTGTAATTGTGAATGGATAGTCCGTCGACCAATATTTCCTCCTCGTCCACGAAGACGTTGCATTGTTTCAGTTACGTAACTTATATGTGAATGTAATACACTTACAGCCTTATTTATTAGAATTTGCTAAACACGCTTATAGACCTGTATAGTTATGCAGTGTATAAGAATTTATACAGCCCTTATACACCCTTCCAAAAATTCTTATTTATAAAACATTTTTCCATGCATACTAGTTATACAGGGCTTGTGTCAAAAAAAGTACTGAAAAGGAGAAATCTATTACATTTATCTGTCCGAAATGATAAAAAAAAACCTAAGCAGCTTGTGGGAAATGCAAATTCAAATACAAATAAAAATAAAAAAATTTGAAAAGTAAAAAGAAAAAGATGGGATATTTGGGACTCCATGAGCCGGTAGTCTTATCAAATTAAAACAAATGTATATAGCGATTAAAAATATCTCGTGTCTGCCCATATTTCTAAGGCAAGTTATAGAGGATACTTGCAGAATCTTTTAAATTGAAAATAAAAACGTCGATACATCGAATTTATTTTTGATTTCATTTAAAATAAAATGTGACAAATTATTTAGGTAAGTCAAAATGACATTTCGACTATTCCACCTCTATTAAAGCTCTAAAGTCTAAACAACGTCCAAGTACGTTTAGCTTATACAAGCTCTGTACAACGTTGAAAAATTTTTATAAATCAGGTTTTTGTGTTTAGAGGCATTATAGAGCGTGCATAACTTTATACACTCTCTATAATATGTTTATAAATAAGGCTGTTAATATTCACTGAAAATGCGACACCAAAAATATCCAAAGATACAAAAAAATTTAAATATGAAAATAACGAAACGCACTTAATGCAATACACTTAAATTAGAATACCTACGTGTGGCCGTAGTTGTTGCTTGATTCAAGTTTGTGTTGTTTTCAATGACACCACACTCGTTGTCTTGCAATTCGAAATAAAGCAAACCACTTTTGCGTAAATTAAAATTTACTTTTGTTTGAACGATTGAGAACGAATTTGTGAGATGTCAAAAAATAAAAGCAAACAAATAAGCTCGATGACCAAAAAAAATGTATTCAGTGACATACAGAATTATATATATAAAGGGTGATTTTTTATCTGGTTTGGTTTTGGCAACACTGGTTTTGACAGCTGACGTGTGTTTAGTACCTTGTGCCACTGTCAAGCAGCTTCAGTTTGGTTTGCAATTTAACCATGGATCGTCTTACAAATGAACAACGCTTGCAAATTATTGAATTTTACTATCAAAATTCGTGCTCGGTTCGAAATGTTCATCCCGCTTTTTTATCGAAAAATTGTGTTCAGCGATGAGGCTCATTTTTGGTTGAATGGGTACGTAAATAAGCAAAATTGCCGCATTTGGAGTGAAGATCAGCCAGAAGCATTGCAACAGCTACCAATGCAT
Organism: Cheilosia impressa; assembly: GCA_948293265.1. Lineage (NCBI taxonomy): Eukaryota > Metazoa > Arthropoda > Insecta > Diptera > Syrphidae > Cheilosia > Cheilosia impressa. Next base: position 48,995,477 of record OX411881.1, on the reverse strand, counting down.
CCCGAAAAAGCCACTGTTTGGTGCGGTTTATGGGCCGGCGGCATTATTGGGCCATATTTCTTCAAAGATGATGCGAATCGCAGCGTTACTGTCAATGGTGAACGCTACCGAGCGATGATAACAAACTTTTTTTTGCCCGAAATGGAAGTTATTGACTTGCATGATATGTGGTTTCAACAAGACGGTGCCACATGCCACACAGCACGCGAAACAATGGCGCAATTGCGAGGCGAGTTTGGTGAACAGTTAATTTAACGTTTCGGGCCGGTCAATTGGCCGCCTAGATCGTGCGATTTGAAACCATTAGATTATTTTTTGTGGGGGTATGCCAAGGCTAATGTGTATAGGGACAAGCCCGCTTCGATTGACGCACTGGAAGCCAACATCCATGCATTCATTCGTGAGATACCGGCCGATATGTGTGAAAGAGTATGCCAAAATTGGACTCAGCGGATGGGCTACCTGAGACGCAGCCGCGGTCAACATTTGCATGAAATTATCTTTAAACATTAAATTGCAAGGTTCAAACTATCGATTCAAATAAATATTTCATTCATTTTTTCGATTTTTTTGCGTTTTTTTTTTTAAAAAAGTTCTAAACCTCTTAAAAAATCACCCTTTATAAAGAAGATTTGTATGGGAGGTACCACGCGTCTTTATCAAATCCCGCCTATATTTGCAGCAGAACTTAAAATATGTTCACTCAACCGAAATACCAATCGTTAGCAGGAGCAGAAATATTGGATTCTTAATTTTTTTTATGGGAGGTACCACGCCCCTTTGTACAATCCCGCCCATATTTGCAGCAGCACTTAAAAAATGCACACCAAACCGACGTACCAAGTTTTGTGCAAATACCGTTATCAGGAGCAGAAATAATAGATTTTTAATTTGTGGTTTGTATGGTAGATACCACGCCTCATTGTCCAATTGGACCAAATTGTAAATCTAAACCACCCGGGGCGCAACCCAAACGCATACAAAAAAATTTATGCAAATCGGTCCAGCCGTTTAGGAGGAGTTCAGTCACAACACACGTACAGTAGAATTATATATAGTAGACAAGCTGACGCCCTTCGTTTCGCCCAAAATCTTTAATGTAATGAATATAATAATTCCGAGTATGCGCATGCTGCTTCATGTTATTTGGTCAATGAAGTACATTATGTATAACAATGTCGATGTTTTTCAAATCAAATCTCATGAATTTTTACTCAACACATTTCTTGGTGTAAGAATTGGAAAATGTGGTACCTGACAATTAACGCATGATTTGAAATTTGTTGTCCTGCGTATTAAAATGATATCAACATGTGGCCAAAATAAATTGAATGAAGACTCTTTGCGAAAGTGCCGACAAAGTTAGTCCTCCCCTCCACGAAGGGACAATCTCCTCTACATAATTTTAAATGCTTATTCCTTTTCTCGAATGCTTGTAGTTCAATCAGTACAAATTCTTCCTCATACTGGGATTTTTCAAAAAGAAGTTCGATTAACTCCAAATCACTTTCATTGCTGAATCAACTAAATATTGTTCATCAGACATTTTAACGAATTTTCGTACCTTTTTTTTGAATATTTGAATTATTTATCTTCCATTTTTCATAAATATAGTGACGCTACACTTCAAGTCAAAGACTTGTGCATGTGTGGATGAAACTTCAATTGGGGCAAGTAGCGCCATCTGTCATTTTTTGGAAATTGTTCATACAAAAATACTAAAATCGCGATAACAGAATGGTGGGTTGGGTGGTTGGAAGGTGAAGATTTGGGGTTATAGATATTTTTGATTCCAAATCTAAAAATTAAAAAACAAATTTTCCTCAAAAAGAAAAAGCAAAAATGTTGCGGACATGGACACCCTAATTATCTGGCGGTATGAAATACACTTTACAACCGATTCTCATACCAACCAAATATACACAACAAATTTCATAAAAATCTGTTGAGCGGTTGATTTTGCAACACCATGGTACTGGCAACCATTTCCGAGCCAATGCAAGCACAGTAGCAGTTGATTTTCAGCCGACAAAGCATGATTACGCTGTGTATTGTGTTTTAATTTTTCTCCAATTTTATTTAAAACGAAATCAACTCGAATTTTATTTAAACGAAAGCACTCATAAAATATAAAGTTTTGTAGTCCCGAAAATTTAATTCGGTCTCTATAATTTCTTGTTATAACCGCGTCTTCACTATCGTCGAACAAAAACTCACGTCTTAACATTTTGAAAGCTTCACTATAGTTACAACAATATGAATTTGTAAATCTATCGTTTACCTTGCAAACTTTCGACAAATTTATCAAAATTTGCTTTGCAAGAATAGATTTTTCAGTTTTTGTGGAACGAAATAGCATAATTATTTTGCAAAGGCTTTGCAAATTAAACTTTTCAATATAAACTTTGCACTTTGCACAACAGAACGTACGTGGAACAGAAATTGCAAAGAGAATATACAATAGTTCTGAGGAACATAAAGTTTTGCAAATTGACGACAAATTTGATGAGTGTAAAGTGAAAAGTTGATAAATTGTTTTGTGGAATAGGGCCCATATCCATATTTTCTCTGTATGAGCTACTTGGGAAATTGGAATCAACCTCTTGTTCAATTGGATTGAAGTCATAGCCGATTCAGCGGTTATTTAATAACATAAAATATTATTTTTGTTATAATTTGTTATTTGCAATTTTTCTTCATTCACACTTATTTCTGTTTTATAGCTACAAAACCTAACCTCTTATTAACTTTTGTTGCTTTTGTTGCAATTCAATTGCATTTTTCATTGCTGGCAACGCTCTTTATACTATTAACCGCAGATTGTACCTTGTAAGCATAAAGGAAAAAGGAGAGTAGTTCTAGTTGTTGTCAAGTGTATTGTTAGATGCATCCGTTGACTGTTATGCTCTCTTAATTTGTCCCGTTTATGACAATGGTTTCGTAAAGTTCCTCGGAACATCTTCAATGATAGTTCCTTTGCAGTTGTAAATTTGCGCCGTACTTTGCAGCAGTTTTAAATTCATGGAATAGGTGAAAAAAAATCTCTAGCACAATAATATAAAAAATGTATTACATTACCTTGACTTCTTGTCGATGACAGATGAAATATGACAGTTCAAAAAAACACACTTTCTTTCCGCAGAACATGAAAGTAAAAGTATTTGCCATCAGTGCCTTCCAAGTTTAGCCTCATTTCATTTAAAAAGACAGCGAAAAAAATCGGGGCGTAAAATTTTACTGACTATTTCTAATGTACCTACCTACATCCTTATCCTTGCTTTTTAATCTTTTTTAATTTCCGCAGGGTTTGCTCCAATGTTGTGGTTAAAACAAATTAGAGCCTTTAACGTAAACTTGAAACTGCCATTTAACAAATTCAGAAAACTCAGACAAAGTAAATATCGCACCCACTTCAGCTAAACAAACACGCACTCAACTCCGGGTAGCAAAAAATAAATAGAGACACAAATTCAATCCAAACAAATGTATAATGCAATTCAATATAATCCCCACATACGAAGGCGATCATATTCCTTTGAAGGCGTACTAAAATAAATCCATACGCAGGAGAGCGAGAAGCTGAGTTATTCGTTGTGGGAAGAGTCGGCCTCGGCAGTGCCTATAATACGATTTGCAATTCAAATACGTAATATGATGATTGGATATTACCAGCACCAATATGTCAAAACGTTAAGCAGATACTAGGTATATTCGCTGAGCACATTCGCTCTGGCGAACAAAGAAGAACACGACGAAATGCAAGAACTCACAATTGTCCTCCTGGGCTGTGCATGTGCAGGCTAACGCTGAACAAGTCATCTTCATCATAATCAAACAGAATTATTAAATTATAATTCTTGGCTTAGGGCAGACGGGGTCCTGCTGCAGAATAACACATTGCATCCTTTTGTTCGCAATATGTAGGCAATAAATGCAGAGTGTACGAGTAATGAATAAAAATTGAGGCGTTTCATTCGTTACTTGCCGCCAGGGCGATATAAAATCATTTCAAAATTTAATAGTCACCTCCGAAGGCACTCGTTGCAGTTGCAGGAATTGTTTTTTACACCACTACATTACGAGGGCTAAATGAGATATTACACATTGCGAGTGGACCTGCTGGGTGACACAGAAATTATAGGAACGCCTTGTGACTGGGGGACCGATTTCAAGTTCGCTGTTCAACTCTTTCGTTTTCGCGTCCTCACATATGGTGGAACTTGTACAGTTTGCAACTTTGTAAGCATCGCGTGCGGCGTAAGTAATTTAGCAACGCTGATGAAATATCAATAAAACTCTCAAAGGAATATTGTTTTATTCGTCCTTACGCAACACATGCAGTGATTATGTAACTAAAAACTAGTTTGATCCACCTGTTTGCGATGTTGTGTGGATATTTTTATTGTATGACTTCCGAATTTCACTGGATTGTTTTTTATTCATTTAAAAATACAACTAATAATAATTTCCATAAAACCCAGTATGTTTAATATATTTATAAGCTAGATACTGAGCTAGAGGCGTGTGGTTGGCTTGAATGGCTGAAAAAGAAGAAGTTTGATTCTCTCCTTTGACCAGACACCTCAGAAAACGAATGTAAACGGAAAAAAGTAAGTTTACCACCCTTTACTTATTTTAATGCAGCAGGGTTGGCTTGAGGCCGTATAAAACAATTCTATTTCTATATATAAGTTTGTATCAATTTATTTATTTATTAGTAGTGGACGCGTCACTGGTTCGCTTTTCTTAAAATTTTAAAAAGTCTTTAAATCTTTAAATACATTTTTGTGTTTGTTGAAGCGATTTTTGACACACAAAGGCGGATGGCCCGCTTTGCAGTTATGTTTGCTAAGTTCTTATTAAGAAGTTGCTGCGGTAAGGTAACCCGAAGTTTATATTATTCATAAACTAATCAAATTTGTCAGGCTTTGGAAAAATACCCAGAATCATCTTTCTCAAGAAGTTCCATCCAAATTATAATAAATACACTCGGACATCAAAAAGTGCATCCAAAGAGGCAATAAACTTGCCCAAAAAGCGCTCCGAAAATTGGTCCAAAAACGCTCTAAATGGGCCCATTTAATGCAAAGGTTTGCAAAGCAAACGCACTGCAAAGCAGGAAACACTGCGCAAATTGAAGTTGAAAGTTTCCTGCCACGCATGCGCTTGCAAAGCACATACCAGATGTTTATGAACGAACAACTGCGTAAAAATGGAATTTACGTCGATCACTGCCATTTGAATATTTAATATGACAGATTGTTCTCAACCATTAGGTAGGTACACAAACGAAAAGAAAAGAAAAACCAACTAAAATTTTAATAAAACTAGTAGTTTGAAGAATGACTGAAATGAAACGTAGCATTCTCAAAGCGTAAAAGAACGTCCTCCGAATGACTTCGGAATCATTTTCGGATGAGTCGCAACACATTTTTGGTATGAATTAAAAGCAGTTTACTTATCTGTAGTGTGTTCACCCATTGTCAACAAAAAGAAATTAAAAATTCAATTATCAACAGCGCTATGACAGGTTATGAAAATGCAATACGACTCTTACATCTGCACGATTGCGCTCAAAATTGCGCAATAAATAAAAATCTACTACATTTATGAATTCTCTGCTTAGCAGTGACCGCAGTTCATGCATTTGTGAAATCTCTGCTTAGCACATGTTGCGCAATATTGCATTTATAAATGGGCTCAATATATGCCCGAAAAAGCATCAAAAATGAGTCAAAACATGGCTAGAAACTTGCCCAAAATGATCAAAAAGCGTCCAAAAGTATATAAAAAAAACGAGCCCAATGGAATTTGAAAATGGACTAAAAACATGTAAGAAACTTGTCCAAAAACGCGCCCAAAGTGAGTCCGAAAATGCACGCAATAATAATGCATAAGGCATAATGCGTCAAAAACGCGTCTAAAAGCCATTAAAAATGCAAAAATATACCATGAAACGTGTCCGAAAAGGATAAAATGGAAAAGCAATTTAACACGTGTCCAAAAATGCATCAAAAACCCCACCAAAATTGTTACCTCAACCATGATTTAAAAAATCAAGAAATAGGTCCAACAACGCGGGAAAAACACATTAAAAAAATGCACCAATGTAGCAAGAATGTTCTTAAAACCTGTCAAACAACGCGCCAAGAAATGCGTCCAAAATCATGCGACTTAACGCCGTTGGACTTTTTTCTTTGGCTTTTTTTTTTAAGTCACAAGTCCACGAACAGACGACTACGCCTGCTCTAAAGGGGCGAATTCGACTCCTGCAAAATTCAAAATTTATGCTGAAAGGTCACTGAAAATTTTGGAAGTACGTGCCAGACCACGACGTATCTAACCAAACTGAGTGATCCAGGCCTTAGAATAAGGTACAGGGTGGCGCACCAATTGGGCTACAATAAGAAATTCAAATAACTTTTTTTTAAATCGATGTATTTCATTTATTTTTTTTTTATTGGTTAGAAAATTAAATTTTATTTTAAATAGTTAGTTGTTTTTAAAGATTATAGACCGCAAATGACCTCCACGCTCTCCCACGCATATGCGGCACCTGATCAAAAAATTATTCATTGCGGCCTGAAGAGTTGAAGTTGGGATCGCCTCAATTATTGTCGTTATGGACTGCTTTAATTCAGTTAAATTCCTGGGCTTCGTTTTATACACCTCTTGTTTGACATAACCCCATAAAAAGAAGTCTGGTGCAGTCAGGTCAGGTGACCTTGAGGGCCAGCGAAGAGTGGAGTTCCTAGAAATTAATTTGTTTGCGAATTTGTTGTTTAGCTCCGCCATAACTAGCAAGAAATTTATACAAGAGCGAATTGCGGTATCTGAAAGATAACTTTATAAGGAATAAGATTAACTCAGCGCGAAACCAAAAAGATACGTGGAAGAACATTAAGCAACTTGTTTTAAATAAAGAACAGAGTGAAATCTCTAATGTAACATTTGATGGAAATACAGTGTATGGTAGTAAGCAGATTGCATGTGAGTTTAATTCGTTCTTTGTAAATAGCGTTGAAGATATTATTAAAGAAATACCTAAGTTAAGTTATGAAGATAATATAGTACAGGTAGATACTGTGTTCAAATTTAAAAATATACGTACAAAAGACATTGTGACAATGTTAAAGAAAATGGGTACAAAAAGAGATTATAATTTTATGAGCGCGAATATGTTTTTAGATGGAATAGAAATATTAGGTCCAGTATTGAGAGAACTCTTTAACAAATCTATGGCAGCAGGTTATTTCCCCAGTAGATGGAAGGAGTCTATGATTAGACCTATTGAAAAAGTTATAAACACGTGTTTAGCTGAAGAATTTAGACCTGTTAATATGCTGCCATTGTATGAAAAAACATTTGAAAAACTAGTGGAACAACAACTCAGAGATTATATAGAGGAAAATGGTTACATTATGGCACATCAATCGGGATTTAGACAGGGACACTCGTGTGAAACTGCCTTAAACTGGGTGATTGAAGATTGGAAAAATAAGATTGATGAAAAAAAGGTAATTGTAGCTGTATTTCTGGATTTCAAACGGGCTTTTGAGACGGTGGATCGTGAGATCCTCGTAAAAAAACTAATGAAGTACGGAATAAAAGATAATGAACTTGAATGGTTTAAATCCTATTTAACCGTTCGTTCTCAGCGAACTGTAGTTAATAATGATATTGCTAATGCATGCGAAGTGAGTGTAGGAGTACCGCAGGGTTCAGTATTGGGGGTATTCCTTTTTCTGCTATATATTAACGATATCGACACTGTTGTAAAAAATAGTAAATTGTGCATGTTTGCAGATGATGCGCTGTTGGTTGTAAGTGGAAATTGTATCGATGTTTGCATACATAAAATAAATGATGATTTAAAAGCTTTAAGCAAATGGTTGAAAATTAACAGACTAAAATTGAATATTAGTAAAACAAAATGTATGTGTATGAATAGCAACGAAAATGTAGAGGTGAGCATAGATGGTGAAAGAATAGAACTAGTCGATAAATTTAAATATCTTGGTGTTGTTATAGATAATAAAATTAATTTGAAAGCTAATATGGATTACGTTTGTAAAAAAGTGTCTAAAAAAATTTACTTTTTTGCTAGAATAAGAACGAAGATCTCAACAAAGACGGCAATACAAATATATAACGCTATTATAAGGCCACATTTTCAGTACTGCACTACAGTTTTGTATCTTTCAACAGAAGCCGACCTGACAAGATTACAAAAACTACAGAATAGGGCAATGAGGGTAATACTGAGATGCCATAGGTTAACCCACATCAAATATATGTTGGACAAACTAGGGTGGTTGAGTGTTAGGCAAAATTAAATTTAGTGTACTGGTATTTATATTTAAAATGAAAAATGACTTACTGCCGGATTATCTAGCTAATAATTTAAAGTATATTAGTGCAAGTCAACCATACAACCTTAGAGGAGGACACAACTTTAGACCACAGTTTAAATCTACAGTGCGTGCTCAAAACACTGTAATGTTCAAGGGGATAAACCTGTTCAACAACCTTCCCAATGAAATTAAAACACTTTCAAATATTACCAAATTTAAAAAGCAACTATTTAAGTTTATAAAATCAGACAACCAAATATAATTATAAATTAATAAATTAATAATAATAAATGGCTTCTTAAGCCAAATAATGAGTCACACACTCAGACACTTCTAAAAATAAAACAAAATATATTTCAAAATAATAATAAATTCGGTGGATAGAAAATCAGTACATATAATAATTAATAAATAAATAAATAAATGGTCCGTCTCACGCGCGGTCTAGACGGGGAGTGAGGGCGTGGGCATAATAATAATAATAATAACTGGTCTGGCTATATGTGCAGTTGCTCCATCTTGCTGAAACCAAACGCTGTTGAATGGTATACGTCTTCGGCGCAGTTCTGGGTAAAAAAACTCCTTCAACATCTTTAAATAACGGTCCCCATTGACAGTAACGGTTACACCGTTTTCTTCAAAGAAGTACGGCCCGAAAATACACCTTGATGAAACTGCGCACCACACAGTGACTCGTTCTGGGTGCAGTTCCGTCTCATGGAGCATTTCTGGATTAGACTCATTCCATATACGGCAATTTTGCTTGTTTACATTGCCGTTAAGATCAAAATGGGCCTCATCAGACATGAACAAACAATTGATCAATGTGATGTCTTCTTCGGCCATTAATATCATTTTTTGGCAAAATTCCAGGCGAACAGGCAAATCCTGAGGGTTTAACTTGCTAGTAATTTGGACTTTGTACGGAAACAAGTTTAAATCGTCATGAAGTATCCGTTGTAATGACCGTCTACTAACTCCAATTTGCCCCGATAAGTTTCGGGTCGAAACGCTCGGATTGGCCTGTATTGCAGATGCTACTGCTGCGATTGTATCCTGAACCCGAACATTGGCATCTCGATGGTACGGCCTTCGTGCGATGCTTCCAGATTCGGCAAACATGTTTACAAACCTCATAATGGTCCATCTACTCGGGGGATTACCGCCAAACTCCCGTCTAAATTCCCTTTGGACGGAAATGACGGACTGCAAAGCATGGTACCGTTGCACTATCCAAATTCTTTTCCCCGTAACCCAAGCATCCATTTTTATAAATCTAAATAGTAACCCACAAAATAAAAAAAAAAATAAGCCGATTACTCACACAGAAAAAAAGTTATTACGTTTTATTTTTGTAGCACGATTCGTGCGCCACCCTGTATATGTCCATGTCAGCATCAGTTCAAAACATTTCACCTCACTAAAAACTTTCTCCACTACTAAGCACAATTTTGTCAAAACGGGACATGACCTTGCGCTGAGGCCGCTTCCGCCCGAAGTCCCGGACCCGAATTGTATATCAGATGAATTAAAAAGTTTCTCATTGGTTCAAGTCCTCTAAACTGATACCCGCCATCTCAATCGCAGCTTCAAACTGATAGCCTGCCATGGAGACTTCAAGTGCACATTAAACGATACCTACTCTAACCCCGACCACAATCTATAAGTCCCCCTCTAGATACCAACATCAGCAGCACAGAAGTGCAAAAGAACAGAGCGCGTACACTCAATCAGACAATAGCCAAAAGGTCATCGTTTGCAGTTGCCCTCGCATAGCAGTCATGTACCTATAAGTCACCACGGCGAACACAGTTGCTTACATTGCACAGGCAAACTTCCATCGTCTGGATGCGGCGGTGGTGTCTCCAGCCTGTCCGGGTGATGCGTCCAATTGACAAAGCCATTCACCATGTTGATGCAGGAACAGCAGAGCCTTGTGTAATTATTACCAGTTCTATTGCGCATCCGAGGCCTTCGCACAGCCCTAAAGGAATTTGATTTCAAAAGATATGCCAAGTCAAGTTGCCAGCAGCTACGCAATTTCCATATTCGCTATGTGTCCACCGTTCTGATGTAACTCGCGAAGCAACTAGGACCAGATGCCGGGATGGTGAGGCCTCGCTACCAATCGCATGATGCATCCGAAAAGATACTCCATTGTTGTGATGTACTTGCAAATGGATGACAAGCTTACGCCATGACAGAACGTCTGTTTTCCTTCAGGACAGACTGCTTGAGGGATCAACTCTTTTTACCCACTTCTCCCTGTATGGAGTGCCTCAAGGGTTTTTTTTTCTGCACAAACCCATTTGCGAGACTGATGAAAATTATTCTAAAAATATATTAGTTCGCATAGGCGAATCAAATCAATAGAACACGGCAAATCAGCCTCAGCACCACGATCTGATGGGCGATAAGCATTCGATTCGACATTGATTATCATTGCGTTTTGCGTGCATCTTCTTTCCTTTGGTCGTTCTGCGGGTGCCCATGTAGGTATGCGATGCATGGGGCATGCTACTCATGTGCAATGGTATTAAAGGATCATGAGGGTCAACTGTGCTCTTGGAAGCAATAAATTTTACTTAAAAGAGAGGCTCGTTCCGAGCATATGTAAATAGGAGACCTAGCCACATTTAATCTGGGAATTTATCGAGTGTAAGTCGCGGAGTAACTACGAATGGCAATTTCACTGGCGAGTGTGAATTGCATTGTACATAAACAAATCTGTCTGTTGGGTGATGGAGCAGTTTTTGAAATCTCTAACTAAGACCCGACTTGCTTGCAAGAGAGTATTAAATATGCAAAAGCCTCGAGAATTAAATGCGCACATGAGTTGTTAATAAGAGCAATAGTTTTACAGGATCATATGAATATCATATGTCAATTGGCGAAGGAACTCTGTATGTATATTCGTCGCCATTCTCGTCATTGCTAAAAACGCATGATATAAAGAACTCAATTAAATCAATTAAATTTATGTACTTTATGTACCTGGTTAGCTCTCTTTCATAAATTCGGTTTTCCTCGCCACCTGTGCAACAAATGAAAGTCCCACCTTATGAATTTTGCGACAGTTTCCACTCCTCTAAAGAAATACAGGAATTCGCATTGAAGTAGGTAGGTCATAAGGTGGGATATCCTGGCAGAGTAGTGTGAGTAGTAAGGCTTACATAAGCGCGGCAATAGCTCAACGGAGGAGTGGGATCCTTCCACTAACTACCACCAGTCGATAGTTAACTTTTTCTTCGTGCCTAACAGAAGGAAAGGAAAATATGAGAAAAGGGGTGCGGGTCGAGATTCTGCTTTACAAAATTTAAAGCAATTTTGCTAAATATGATTTTTTCCAAATAAAACATGAAAAAGCGCGTGGAAAAACGCGTCAAAAAACGTGTGGAAAAACGCGTGCAAAAACGCGTCAAAAAACGCGTGGAAAAACGCGTGAAAAAACGCGAGGAAAAACGCGTCAAAAAACGCGAGGAAAAACGCGTCAAAAAACGCGTGAAAAACGCGTCAAAAAACGCGTGGAAAAACGCGTGGAAAAACGCGTGGAAAAACGCGTGCAAAAACGCGAGGAAAAACGCGTCAAAAAACGCGTGCAAAAACGCGTCAAAAAACGCGTGGAAAAACGCGAGGAAAAACGCGAGGAAAAACGCGTCAAAAAACGCGAGGAAAAACGCGTGAAAAAACGCGTCAAAAAACGCGTGGAAAAACGCGTCAAAAAACGTGTGGAAAAACGCGAGGAAAAACGCGTGGAAAAACGCGTGCAAAAACGCGTCAAAAAACGCGTGCAAAAACGCGTGCAAAAACGCGTGCAAAAACGCGTCAAAAAACGCGTGCAAAAACGCGTGGAAAAACGCGTCAAAAAACGCGTGGAAAAACGCGTCAAAAAACGTGTGGAAAAACGCGAGGAAAAACGCGTGGAAAAACGCGTGCAAAAACGCGTCAAAAAACGCGTGCAAAAACGCGTGCAAAAACGCGTGCAAAAACGCGAGGAAAAACGCGTCAAAAAACGCGAGGAAAAACGCGTGAAAAAACGCGTCAAAAAACGCGTGGAAAAACGCGTCAAAAAACGTGTGGAAAAACGCGAGGAAAAACGCGTGGAAAAACGCGTGCAAAAACGCGTCAAAAAACGCGTGCAAAAACGCGTGGAAAAACGCGTCAAAAAACGCGTGGAAAAACGCGAGGAAAAACGCGTCAAAAAACGCGCCAAAAAACGCGTGAAAAAAGCGTATGGAAAAACGCGTCAAAAAACGCGTGCAAAAACGCGTGCAAAAACGCGTGCAAAAACGCGTGGAAAAACGCGTCAAAAAACGCGTGGAAAAACGCGAGGAAAAACGCGTGGAAAAACGCGTGCAAAAACGCGTGCAAAAACGCGTGCAAAAACGCGTCAAAAAACGCGTGCAAAAACGCGTGCAAAAACGCGAGGAAAAACGCGTCAAAAAACGCGAGGAAAAACGCGAGGAAAAACGCGTGCAAAAACGCGTGCAAAAACGCGTGCAAAAACGCGTCAAAAAACGCGTGCAAAAACGCGTGCAAAAACGCGTGGAAAAACGCGTCAAAAAACGCGTAGAAAAACGCGAGGAAAAACGCGTCAAAAAACGCGAGGAAAAACGCGTGGAAAAACGCGTGCAAAAACGCGTCAAAAAACGCGTGGAAAAACGCGAGGAAAAACGCGTGGAAAAACGCGTGCAAAAACGCGTCAAAAAACGCGTGGAAAAACGCGAGGAAAAACGCTTCAAAAAACGCGTGCAAAAACGTGTGCAAAAACGCGTGCAAAAACGCGTCAAAAAACGCGTGCAAAAACGCGTGGAAAAACGCGAGGAAAAACGCGTGCAAAAACGCGTGGAAAAACGCGTCAAAAAACGCGTGGAAAAACGCGAGGAAAAACGCGAGGAAAAACGCGTCAAAAAACGCGAGGAAAAACGCGTGAAAAAACGCGTCAAAAAATGCGTGGAAAAACGCGTCAAAAAACGTGTGGAAAAACGCGAGGAAAAACGCGTCAAAAAACGCGTGGAAAAACGCGAGGAAAAACGCGTGCAAAAACGCGTCAAAAAACGCGTGGAAAAACGCGAGGAAAAACGCGTCAAAAAACGCGAGGAAAAACGCGTGGAAAAACGCGTGCAAAAACGCGTCAAAAAACGCGAGGAAAAACGCGTCAAAAAACGCGAGGAAAAACGCGTGGAAAAACGCGTGCAAAAACGCGTCAAAAAACGCGAGGAAAAACGCGTGCAAAAACGCGTGCAAAAACGCGTGGAAAAACGCGAGGAAAAACGCGAGGAAAAACGCGTCAAAAAACGCGAGGAAAAACGCGTCAAAAAACGCGAGGAAAAACGCGTCAAAAAACGCGAGGAAAAACGCGTGCAAAAACGCGTCAAAAAACGCGTGGAAAAACGCGTCAAAAAACGCGTGCAAAAACGCGTGCAAAAACGCGTCAAAAAACGCGTGCAAAAACGCGTGGAAAAACGCGTAAAAAAACGCGTGGAAAAACGCGAGGAAAACGCGTCAAAAAACGCGAGGAAAAACGCGAGGAAAAACGCGAGGAAAAACGCGTCAAAAAACGCGTGGAAAAACGCGTGGAAAAACGCGTGCAAAAACGCGTGGAAAAACGCGAGGAAAAACGCGAGGAAAAACGCGAGGAAAAACGCGTCAAAAAACGCGTGGAAAAACGCGAGGAAAAACGCGTCAAAAAACGCGAGGAAAAACCCGTGGAAAAACGCGTGCAAAAACGCGTCAAAAAACGCGTGCAAAAACGCGTGCAAAAACGCGTGGAAAAACGCGTCAAAAAACGCGTGGAAAAACGCGAGGAAAAACGCGTCAAAAAACGCGAGGAAAAACGCGTGAAAAAACGCGTCAAAAAACGCGTGGAAAAACGCGTCAAAAAACGCGTGGAAAAACGCGTCAAAAAACGCGTGGAAAAACGCGAGGAAAAACGCGTCAAAAAACGCGTGCAAAAACGCGTCAAAAAACGCGTGGAAAAACGCGTGCAAAAACGCGTGGAAAAACGCGTCAAAAAACGCGTGGAAAAACGCGAGGAAAAACGCGTCAAAAAACGCGAGGAAAAACGCTTGGAAAAACGCGTCAAAAAACGCGTGCAAAAACGCGTCAAAAAACGCGTGGAAAAACGCGAGGAAAAACGCGTCAAAACACGCGAGGAAAAACCCGTGGAAAAACGCGTGCAAAAACGCGTCAAAAAACGCGTGCAAAAACGCGTGGAAAAACGCGTCAAAAAACGCGTGGAAAAACGCGAGGAAAAACGCGAGGAAAAACGCGTCAAAAAACGCGTGCAAAAACGCGTCAAAAAACGCGTGGAAAAACGCGAGGAAAAACGCGTCAAAAAACGCGAGGAAAAACGCGTGGAAAAACGCGAGGAAAAACGCGTGCAAAAACGCGTGGAAAACGCGAGGAAAAACGCGAGGAAAAACGCGTGCAAAAACGCGTCAAAAAACGCGTGCAAAAACGCGTGGAAAAACGCGTCAAAAAACGCGAGGAAAAACGCGTGGAAAAACGCGTGGAAAAACGCGTCAAAAAACGCGTGGAAAAACGCGAGGAAAAACGCGAGGAAAAACGCGAGGAAAAACGCGTGCAAAAACGCGTGGAAAACGCGAGGAAAAACGCGAGGAAAAACGCGTGCAAAAACGCGTCAAAAAACGCGTGGAAAAACGCGTGCAAAAACGCGTGGAAAAACGCGTCAAAAAACGCAAGGAAAAACGCGTGCAAAAACGCGTGGAAAAACGCGTCAAAAAACGCGTGGAAAAACGCGAGGAAAAACGCGAGGAAAAACGCGTCAAAAAACGCGTGCAAAAACGCGTCAAAAAACGCGTGGAAAAACGCGAGGAAAAACGCGCCAAAAAACGCGTGGAAAAACGCGAGGAAAAACGCGTCAAAAAACGCGAGGAAAAACGCGTGGAAAAACGAGAGGAAAAACGCGTCAAAAAACGCGAGGAAAAACGCGAGGAAAAACGCGTGGAAAAACGCGTGCAAAAACGCGTGCAAAAACGCGTCAAAAAACGCAAGGAAAAACGCGAGGAAAAACGCGTCAAAAAACGCGAGGAAAAACGCGAGGAAAAACGCGTGAAAAAACGCGTCAAAAAACGCGAGGAAAAACGCGAGGAAAAACGCGTGGAAAAACGCGTGCAAAAACGCGTGGAAAAACGCGTCAAAAAACGCGTGGAAAAACGCGTCAAAAAACGCGTGGAAAAACGCGAGGAAAAACGCGTGCAAAAACGCGTGGAAAAACGCGAGGAAAAACGCGAGGAAAAACGCGTCAAAAAACGCGTGCAAAAACGCGTCAAAAAACGCGTGGAAAAACGCGAGGAAAAACGCGTCAAAAAACGCGAGGAAAAACCCGTGGAAAAACGCGTGCAAAAACGCGTCAAAAAACGCGTGGAAAAACGCGTGCAAAAACGCGTGGAAAAACGCGTCAAAAAACGCGTGGAAAAACGCGAGGAAAAACGCGTCAAAAAACGCAAGGAAAAACGCGTCAAAAAACGCAAGGAAAAACGCGAGGAAAAACGCGTCAAAAAACGCGAGGAAAAACGCGAGGAAAAACGCGTGAAAAAACGCGTCAAAAAACGCGAGGAAAAACGCGAGGAAAAACGCGTGGAAAAACGCGTGCAAAAACGCGTGGAAAAACGCGTCAAAAAACGCGTGGAAAAACGCGAGGAAAAACGCGTCAAAAAACGCGAGGAAAAACGCGAGGAAAAACGCGTGCAAAAACGCGTGCAAAAACGTGTGGAAAAACGCGAGGAAAAACGCGTCAAAAAACGCGTCAAAAAACGCGTGGAAAAACGCGTCAAAAAACGCGTGGAAAAACGCGTGCAAAAACGCGTCAAAAAACGCGTGGAAAAACGCGTGAAAAAAACGCGTCAAAAAACGCGAGGAAAAACGCGTGAAAAAACGCGTAAAAAAACGCGTGGAAAAACGCGTGCAAAAACGCGTGGAAAAACGCGTCAAAAAACGCGTGGAAAAACGCGAGGAAAAACGCGTCAAAAAACGCGTGCAAAAACGCGTCAAAAAACGCAAGGAAAAACGCGAGGAAAAACGCGTCAAAAAACGCGAGGAAAAACGCGAGGAAAAACGCGTGAAAAAACGCGTCAAAAAACGCGAGGAAAAACGCGAGGACAAACGCGTGGAAAAACGCGTGCAAAAACGCGTGGAAAAACGCGAGGAAAAACGCGTCAAAAAACGCGAGGAAAAACGCGAGGAAAAACGCGTGCAAAAACGCGTGCAAAAACGTGTGGAAAAACGCGAGGAAAAACGCGTCAAAAAACGCGTCAAAAAACGCGTGGAAAAACGCGTCAAAAAACGCGTGGAAAAACGCGTGCAAAAACGCGTCAAAAAACGCGTGGAAAAACGCGTGAAAAAAACGCGTCAAAAAACGCGAGGAAAAACGCGTGAAAAAACGCGTGAAAAAACGCGTCAAAAAACGCGTGGAAAAACGCGAGGAAAAACGCGTCAAAAAACGCGAGGAAAAACGCGAGGAAAAACGCGTGAAAAAACGCGTCAAAAAACGCGAGGAAAAACGCGAGGACAAACGCGTGGAAAAACGCGTGCAAAAACGCGTGGAAAAACGCGTCAAAAAACGCGTGGAAAAACGCGAGGAAAAACGCGTCAAAACACGCGAGGAAAAACCCGTGGAAAAACGCGTGCAAAAACGCGTCAAAAAACGCGTGCAAAAACGCGTGGAAAAACGCGTCAAAAAACGCGTGGAAAAACGCGAGGAAAAACGCGAGGAAAAACGCGTCAAAAAACGCGTGCAAAAACGCGTCAAAAAACGCGTGGAAAAACGCGAGGAAAAACGCGTCAAAAAACGCGAGGAAAAACGCGTGGAAAAACGCGAGGAAAAACGCGTGCAAAAACGCGTGGAAAACGCGAGGAAAAACGCGAGGAAAAACGCGTGCAAAAACGCGTCAAAAAACGCGTGGAAAAACGCGTGCAAAAACGCGTGGAAAAACGCGTCAAAAAACGCGAGGAAAAACGCGTGGAAAAACGCGAGGAAAAACGCGTGCAAAAACGCGTGGAAAAACGCGAGGAAAAACGCGAGGAAAAACGCGTCAAAAAACGCGTGCAAAAACGCGTCAAAAAACGCGTGGAAAAACGCGAGGAAAAACGCGTCAAAAAACGCGAGGAAAAACCCGTGGAAAAACGCGTGCAAAAACGCGTCAAAAAACGCGTGGAAAAACGCGTGCAAAAACGCGTGGAAAAACGCGTCAAAAAAACGCGTGGAAAAACGCGAGGAAAAACGCGTCAAAAAACGCGTGCAAAAACGCGTCAAAAAACGCAAGGAAAAACGCGAGGAAAAACGCGTCAAAAAACGCGAGGAAAAACGCGAGGAAAAACGCGTGAAAAAACGCGTCAAAAAACGCGAGGAAAAACGCGAGGAAAAACGCGTGGAAAAACGCGTGCAAAAACGCGTGCAAAAACGCGTCAAAAAACGCAAGGAAAAACGCGAGGAAAAACGCGTCAAAAAACGCGAGGAAAAACGCGAGGAAAAACGCGTGAAAAAACGCGTCAAAAAACGCGAGGAAAAACGCGAGGAAAAACGCGTGGAAAAACGCGTGCAAAAACGCGTGGAAAAACGCGTCAAAAAACGCGTGGAAAAACGCGTCAAAAAACGCGTGGAAAAACGCGAGGAAAAACGCGTGCAAAAACGCGTGGAAAAACGCGAGGAAAAACGCGAGGAAAAACGCGTCAAAAAACGCGTGCAAAAACGCGTCAAAAAACGCGTGGAAAAACGCGAGGAAAAACGCGTCAAAAAACGCGAGGAAAAACCCGTGGAAAAACGCGTGCAAAAACGCGTCAAAAAACGCGTGGAAAAACGCGTGCAAAAACGCGTGGAAAAACGCGTCAAAAAACGCGTGGAAAAACGCGAGGAAAAACGCGTCAAAAAACGCAAGGAAAAGCGCGTCAAAAAACGCAAGGAAAAACGCGAGGAAAAACGCGTCAAAAAACGCGAGGAAAAACGCGAGGAAAAACGCGTGAAAAAACGCGTCAAAAAACGCGAGGAAAAACGCGAGGAAAAACGCGTGGAAAAACGCGTGCAAAAACGCGTGGAAAAACGCGTCAAAAAACGCGTGGAAAAACGCGAGGAAAAACGCGTCAAAAAACGCGAGGAAAAACGCGAGGAAAAACGCGTGCAAAAACGCGTGCAAAAACGTGTGGAAAAACGCGAGGAAAAACGCGTCAAAAAACGCGTCAAAAAACGCGTGGAAAAACGCGTCAAAAAACGCGTGGAAAAACGCGTGCAAAAACGCGTCAAAAAACGCGTGGAAAAACGCGTGAAAAAAACGCGTCAAAAAACGCGAGGAAAAACGCGTGAAAAAACGCGTAAAAAAACGCGTGGAAAAACGCGTGCAAAAACGCGTGGAAAAACGCGTGCAAAAACGCGTCAAAAAACGCGAGGAAAAACGCGAGGACAAACGCGTGGAAAAACGCGTGCAAAAACGCGTGGAAAAACGCGTCAAAAAACGCGTGGAAAAACGCGAGGAAAAACGCGTCAAAAAACGCGTGCAAAAACGCGTCAAAAAACGCGAGGAAAAACGCGAGGACAAACGCGTGGAAAAACGCGTGCAAAAACGCGTGGAAAAACGCGTCAAAAAACGCGTCAAAAAACGCGAGGAAAAACGCGAGGAAAAACGCGTGAAAAAACGCGTCAAAAAACGCGAGGAAAAACGCGAGGACAAACGCGTGGAAAAACGCGTGCAAAAACGCGTCAAAAAACGCGTGCAAAAACGCGTCAAAAAACGCGAGGAAAAACGCGAGGACAAACGCGTGGAAAAACGCGTGCAAAAACGCGTGGAAAAACGCGTCAAAAAACGCGTGGAAAAACGCGAGGAAAAACGCGTCAAAAAACGCGTGCAAAAACGCGTCAAAAAACGCGAGGAAAAACGCGAGGACAAACGCGTGGAAAAACGCGTGCAAAAACGCGTGGAAAAACGCGTCAAAAAACGCGTCAAAAAACGCGAGGAAAAACGCGAGGAAAAACGCGTGAAAAAACGCGTCAAAAAACGCGAGGAAAAACGCGAGGACAAACGCGTGGAAAAACGCGTGCAAAAACGCGTGGAAAAACGCGTCAAAAAACGCGTGGAAAAACGCGAGGAAAAACGCGTCAAAAAACGCGAGGAAAAACGCGAGGAAAAACGCGTGCAAAAACGCGTGCAAAAACGTGTGGAAAAACGCGAGGAAAAACGCGTCAAAAAACGCGTCAAAAAACGCGTGGAAAAACGCGTCAAAAAACGCGTGGAAAAACGCGTGCAAAAACGCGTCAAAAAACGCGTGGAAAAACGCGTGAAAAAAACGCGTCAAAAAACGCGAGGAAAAACGCGTGAAAAAACGCGTAAAAAAACGCGTGCAAAAACGCGTGCAAAAACGTGTGGAAAAACGCGAGGAAAAACGCGTCAAAAAACGCGTCAAAAAACGCGTGGAAAAACGCGTCAAAAAACGCGTGGAAAAACGCGTGCAAAAACGCGTCAAAAAACGCGTGGAAAAACGCGTGAAAAAAACGCGTCAAAAAACGCGAGGAAAAACGCGTGAAAAAACGCGTAAAAAAACGCGAGGACAAACGCGTGGAAAAACGCGTGCAAAAACGCGTGGAAAAACGCGTCAAAAAACGCGTGGAAAAACGCGAGGAAAAACGCGTCAAAAAACGCGAGGAAAAACGCGAGGAAAAACGCGTGCAAAAACGCGTGCAAAAACGTGTGGAAAAACGCGAGGAAAAACGCGTCAAAAAACGCGTCAAAAAACGCGTGGAAAAACGCGTCAAAAAACGCGTGGAAAAACGCGTGCAAAAACGCGTCAAAAAACGCGTGGAAAAACGCGTGAAAAAAACGCGTCAAAAAACGCGAGGAAAAACGCGTGAAAAAACGCGTAAAAAAACGCGTGCAAAAACGCGTGCAAAAACGTGTGGAAAAACGCGAGGAAAAACGCGTCAAAAAACGCGTCAAAAAACGCGTGGAAAAACGCGTCAAAAAACGCGTGGAAAAACGCGTGCAAAAACGCGTCAAAAAACGCGTGGAAAAACGCGTGAAAAAAACGCGTCAAAAAACGCGAGGAAAAACGCGTGAAAAAACGCGTAAAAAAACGCGTGGAAAAACGCGTGCAAAAACGCGTGGAAAAACGCGTCAAAAAACGCGTGGAAAAACGCGAGGAAAAACGCGTCAAAAAACGCGTGCAAAAACGCGTCAAAAAACGCAAGGAAAAACGCGAGGAAAAACGCGTGCAAAAACGCGTGCAAAAACGTGTGGAAAAACGCGAGGAAAAACGCGTCAAAAAACGCGTCAAAAAACGCGTGGAAAAACGCGTCAAAAAACGCGTGGAAAAACGCGTGCAAAAACGCGTCAAAAAACGCGTGGAAAAACGCGTGAAAAAAACGCGTCAAAAAACGCGAGGAAAAACGCGTGAAAAAACGCGTAAAAAAACGCGTGGAAAAACGCGTGAAAAAACGCGTCAAAAAACGTGTGGAAAAACGCGTGGAAAAACGCGAGGAAAAACGCGTGGAAAAACGCGAGGAAAACGCGTCAAAAAACGCGAGGAAAAACGCGAGGAAAAACGCGTGAAAAAACGCGTCAAAAAACGCGTGCAAAAACGCGTGCAAAACGCGTGGAAAAACGCGAGGAAAAACGCGAGGAAAAACGCGTCAAAAAACGCGTGCAAAAACGCGTGCAAAAACGTGTGGAAAAAACGCGAGGAAAAACGCGAGGAAAAACGCGTCAAAAAACGCGAGGAAAAACGCGTGGAAAAACGCGTGGAAAAACGCGTGCAAAAACGCGTGGAAAAACGCGAGGAAAAACGCGAGAAAAACGCGTCAAAAAACGCGTGCAAAAACGCGTGCAAAAACGCGAGGAAAAACGCGAGGAAAAACGCGAGGAAAAACGCGTGCAAAAACGCGTCAAAAAACGCGTGGAAAAACGCGAGGAAAAACGCGTCAAAAACGCGAGGAAAAACGCGTGAAAAAACGCGTCAAAAAACGCGTGGAAAAACGCGTCAAAAAACGTGTGGAAAAACGCGAGGAAAAACGCGTCAAAAAACGCGTGGAAAAACGCGAGGAAAAACGCGTGGAAAAACGCGTGCAAAAACGCGTCAAAAAACGCGTGGAAAAACGCGTGCAAAAACGCGTCAAAAAACGCGAGGAAAAACGCGTCAAAAAACGCGAGGAAAAGCGCGTGGAAAAACGCGTGCAAAAACGCGTCAAAAAACGCGTGAAAAACGCGTCAAAAAACGCGTGCAAAAACGCGTCAAAAAACTCGAGGAAAAACGCGTGAAAAAACGCGAGGAAAAACGCGTGGAAAAACGCGTGCAAAAACGCGTCAAAAAACGCGTGAAAAAAGCGTATGGAAAAACGCGTCAAAAAACGCGTGCAAAAACGCGTCAAAAAACGCGAGGAAAAACGCGTGGAAAAACGCGTGCAAAAACGCGTCAAAAAACGCGTGGAAAAACGCGTGAAAAAACGCGTCAAAAAACGCGATGAAAAACGCGTGAAAAAACGCGTCAAAAAACGCGTGGAAAAACGCGTCAAAAAACACACTAGAACAACAATTAATCAGAAAAAAAAAAAAAAAAAAAAAAACGCGTTTTTCCACGCGTTTTTTGACGCGTTTTTCCTCGCGTTTTTCCACGCGTTTTTTGACGCGTTTTTCCACACGTTTTTTGACGCGTTTTTCCACGCGTTTTTCCTCGCGTTTTTTGACGCGTTTTTCCTCGCGTTTTTCCACGCGTTTTTCCACACGTTTTTTGACGCGTTTTTTCACGCGTTTTTTGACGCGTTTTTCCACGCGTTTTTTGACACGTTTTTTCACGCGTTTTTCCTCGCGTTTTTTGACGCGTTTTTTCACGCGTTTTTCCACGCGTTTTTTGACGCGTTTTTGCACGCGTTTTTCCACGCGTTTTTCCTCGCGTTTTTTGACGCGTTTTTGCACGCGTTTTTTGACGCGTTTTTCCATACGCTTTTTTCACGCGTTTTTTGACGCGTTTTTGCACGCGTTTTTCCACGCGTTTTTCCTCGCGTTTTTTCACGCGTTTTTCCTCGCGTTTTTTGACGCGTTTTTGCACGCGTTTTTTGACGCGTTTTTCACGCGTTTTTTGACGCGTTTTTGCACGCGTTTTTCCACGCGCTTTTCCTCGCGTTTTTTGACGCGTTTTTCCTCGCGTTTTTCCTCTCGTTTTTTGACGCGTTTTTCCTCGCGTTTTTCCACGCGTTTTTTGACGCGTTTTTCCACGCGTTTTTTGACGCGTTTTTTCACGCGTTTTTCCTCGCGTTTTTTGACGCGTTTTTCCTCGCGTTTTTTGACGCGTTTTTTGACGCGTTTTTCCATACGCTTTTTTCACGCGTTTTTTGACGCGTTTTTGCACGCGTTTTTCCACGCGTTTTTTGACGCGTTTTTGCACGCGTTTTTTCACGCGTTTTTGCACGCGTTTTTCCACGCGTTTTTTGACGCGTTTTTCCTCGCGTTTTTCCACGCGTTTTTTGACGCGTTTTTCCACACGTTTTTTGACGCGTTTTTCCACGCGTTTTTCCTCGCGTTTTTTGACGCGTTTTTTGACGCGTTTTTCCACGCGTTTTTTGACGCGTTTTTTCACGCGTTTTTCCTCGCGTTTTTTGACGCGTTTTTTCACGCGTTTTTTCACGCGTTTTTCCACGCGTTTTTTGACGCGTTTTTTCACGCGTTTTTCCTCGCGTTTTTTGACGCGTTTTTTCACGCGTTTTTCCACGAGTTTTGGCACGCGTTTTTCCTCGCGTTTTTCCACACGTTTTTGCACGCGTTTTTGCACGCGTTTTTCAAAAAACGCGTGAAAAAACGCGTCAAAAAACGCGTGCAAAAACGCGTCAAAAAACGCGTGGAAAAACGCGTGCAAAAACGCGTGAAAAAAGCGTATGGAAAAACGCGTCAAAAAACGCGTGCAAAAACGCGTCAAAAAACGCGAGGAAAAACGCGTCAAAAAACGCGTCAAAAAACGCGTGGAAAAACGCGTCAAAAAACGCGAGGAAAAACGCGTGAAAAAACGCGCGCAAAAACGCGTCAAAAAACGCGTCAAAAAACGCGTGGAAAAACGCGTGAAAAAACGCGTGAAAAAACGCGTCAAAAAACGCGAGGAAAAACGCGTGAAAAAACGCGTCAAAAAACGCGTGGAAAAACGCGTCAAAAAACGCGTCAAAAAACGCGAGGAAAAACGCGTGGAAAAACGCGTCAAAAAACGTGTGGAAAAACGCGTCAAAAAACGCGTGGAAAAACGCGAGGAAAAACGCGTCAAAAAACGCGTGGAAAAACGCGTGCAAAAACGCGTGAAAAAACGCGTGCAAAAACGCGTCAAAAAACGCGTGGAAAAACGCGTGCAAAAACGCGTCAAAAAACGCGTGAAAAAAGCGTATGGAAAAACGCGTCAAAAAACGCGTCAAAAAACGCGAGGAAAAACGCGTCAAAAAACGCGAGGAAAAACGCGTGAAAAAACGCGTCAAAAAACGCGTGGAAAAACGCGTCAAAAAACGCGTGGAAAAACGCGAGGAAAAACGCGTCAAAAAACGAGAGGAAAAACGCGAGGAAAAACGCGTCAAAAAACGCGAGGAAAAGCGCGTGGAAAAACGCGTGCAAAAACGCGTCAAAAAACGCGTGAAAAACGCGTCAAAAAACGCGTGCAAAAACGCGTCAAAAAACGCGAGGAAAAACGCGTGAAAAAACGCGAGGAAAAACGCGTGGAAAAACGCGTGCAAAAACGCGTCAAAAAACGCGTGAAAAAAGCGTATGGAAAAACGCGTCAAAAAACGCGTGCAAAAACGCGTCAAAAAACGCGAGGAAAAACGCGTGGAAAAACGCGTGCAAAAACGCGTCAAAAAACGCGTGGAAAAACGCGTGAAAAAACGCGTCAAAAAACGCGAGGAAAAACGCGTGAAAAAACGTGTCAAAAAACGCGTGGAAAAACGCGTCAAAAAACGCGTGAAAAAACGCGTCAAAAAACGTGTGGAAAAACGCGTGGAAAAACGCGAGGAAAAACGCGTCAAAAAACGCGAGGAAAAACGCGTGGAAAAACGCGTCAAAAAACGTGTGGAAAAACGCGTCAAAAAACGCGTGGAAAAACGCGAGGAAAAACGCGTGAAAAAACGTGTCAAAAAACGCGTGGAAAAACGCGTCAAAAAACGCGTGAAAAAACGCGTCAAAAAACGTGTGGAAAAACGCGTCAAAAAACGCGAGGAAAAACGCGTGAAAAAACGCGTGAAAAAAGCGTATGGAAAAACGCGTCAAAAAACGCGTGCAAAAACGCGTCAAAAAACGCGAGGAAAAACGCGTGGAAAAACGCGTGCAAAAACGCGTCAAAAAACGCGTGGAAAAACGCGAGGAAAAACGCGTGGAAAAACGCGTGCAAAAACGCGTCAAAAAACGCGTGAAAAAAGCGTATGGAAAAACGCGTCAAAAAACGCGTGCAAAAACGCGTCAAAAAACGCGAGGAAAAACGCGTGGAAAAACGCGTGCAAAAACGCGTCAAAAAACGCGTGGAAAAACGCGTGAAAAAACGCGTCAAAAAACGCGAGGAAAAACGCGTGAAAAAACGTGTCAAAAAACGCGTGCAAAAACGCGTCAAAAAACGCGTGGAAAAACGCGTGAAAAAACGCGTCAAAAAACGCGAGGAAAAACGCGTGAAAAAACGTGTCAAAAAACGCGTGGAAAAACGCGTCAAAAAACGCGTGAAAAAACGCGTCAAAAAACGTGTGGAAAAACGCGTCAAAAAACGCGAGGAAAAACGCGTGAAAAAACGCGAGGAAAAACGCGTGGAAAAACGCGTGCAAAAACGCGTCAAAAAACGCGTGAAAAAAGCGTATGGAAAAACGCGTCAAAAAACGCGTGCAAAAACGCGTCAAAAAACGCGAGGAAAAACGCGTGGAAAAACGCGTGCAAAAACGCGTCAAAAAACGCGTGGAAAAACGCGTGAAAAAACGCGTCAAAAAACGCGAGGAAAAACGCGTGAAAAAACGTGTCAAAAAACGCGTGGAAAAACGCGTCAAAAAACGCGTGAAAAAACGCGTCAAAAAACGTGTGGAAAAACGCGTGGAAAAACGCGAGGAAAAACGCGTCAAAAAACGCGAGGAAAAACGCGTGAAAAAACCCGTGAAAAACGCGTGGAAAAACGCGTGCAAAAACGCGTCAAAAAACGCGTGCAAAAACGCGTGAAAAAACCCGTGGAAAAACGCGTGAAAAAACGCGTCAAAAAACGCGTGCAAAAACGCGTGAAAAAACGCGTGCAAAAACGCGTCAAAAAACGCGAGGAAAAACGCGTGAAAAAACGCGTCAAAAAACGCGTGCAAAAACGCGTGAAAAAACGCGTGCAAAAACGCGTCAAAAAACGCGTGCAAAAACGCGTGAAAAAAACGCGTGGAAAAACGCGTGAAAAAACGCGTCAAAAAACGCGTGCAAAAACGGGTGGAAAAACGCGTGAAAAAACGCGTCAAAAAACGCGTGCAAAAACGCGTCAAAAAACGCGTGCAAAAACGCGTCAAAAAACGCGTGCAAAAACGCGTCAAAAAACGCGTGAAAAAACGCGTCAAAAAACGCGTGGAAAAACGCGAGGAAAAACGCGTCAAAAAACGCGAGGAAAAACGCGAGGAAAAACGCGTCAAAAAACGCGTCAAAAAACGCGTGGAAAAACGCGTCAAAAAACGCGAGGAAAAACGCGTGAAAAAACGCGCGCAAAAACGCGTCAAAAAACGCGTCAAAAAACGCGTGCAAAAACGCGTGAAAAAACCCGTGAAAAACGCGTGGAAAAACGCGTCAAAAAACGCGAGGAAAAACGCGTGAAAAAACGCGTTTTTTTTTTTTTTTTTTTTTTTTAATTCATTCAATTCAATTTTATTTCAATTTTTTCAATTTAAGTTTACATTGGTTTTTCTGCAAAGCCGGAAGGGCTTGTCTGCAGAAGATTGTTTACAATTTTGTTATACATTTGTTTATTGCTGAGCTCATATAATTAATAAAAAGTTATACAGCAAATTAACGTGCAAAAATATATTTTAACATCAATTAATTTTCACAATATTTTCAAAAATAATTTAATAACATTTACATTATACATATTATTTATGTTTTTTATGAATACATATAAAATTCTTTGGCTTTTTTAACAAATTCTTTTCTGGAAAGGTTGAGAAGTTCTCTTGGGAGTTTATTAAATACAGATGGGACTGCCACGTTGTACGTCCTTCTGCCATAATCATTCCAGAACCTCGGAATTTGGTACATGTTCTGTTGTCGTCTTCTTGTATTCACTCTCTGCTGCGTTTGTACTTTATAGGTGTTGTCGCTGTGAAAAGTTGCTAGTATTTCCAGTTCATAGATTTTGGTAATATTTAACATATTAACTGGTTCATTTCTGTGTGCTCTCTGCACAATTCTTTGCAGTCGTGTTTGCAGCCTTTGAAGTTGTTGCATGCATGAGGCTCTTCCCCATGCTAATATGCCGTACCTTAAGTGCGACTCCACAAGTCCAAAGTAGCATTGTTTTAGTACACTGTATGTGCAGAGATTGCTCAGGTGGAAGAGAGCGAATGCTGATTGGCACAATTTCTTTTTCAGTACTTCAATATGGTAATTCCATTTGAAGTTATAATCAACCACGAGTCCCAGATATTTATAAGTTGAAACGTTATCTATATATCTGCAGTCGTCGTCTTCTTTTATTGTTCCGTTATTGCCAGTTGTGTGCAAACAATCTATGTCATGCATTTTTATCTTTAGTTTAGTTTTTTGGATATGCGGCGGGCGAATGTGCATTACCTTAGTCTTCAGTGCGTTGATAATTAATCCGTGGTCGTGACACCAAGCTATCACTCTGTTGCAATCTTTTTGCATAAGTTTTTCAGCTTCGTCAACGATCCTATGGCTAACTACGATTGCTGTGTCGTCCGCATAGGCATATCCCGTACTGTACTTTAACACAGACAGTAGATCATTGACGTAAATAATAAAGAGAAGTGGACCCAACTTTGATCCCTGCGGGACCCCATATTCAATCTTTTCATCTTCACTTACATGTTCACCAATCTTAACCCTTAAGGTTCTATTGTTTAGGTAATTTTCAAACCATGCTAATATGTGTCCACGAATTCCAATCTTTTCAAGCTGTCTCAGGATTTGTTTGTGGTTCAGAGTGTCGAAGGCCTTTTTGAAGTCAATAAATAGAACTACTGAGCTGTGATTTTTGTCCAGGCTGTGGTACATTTTGTTAGCGAAGTCTCCAAGCAGTCTATTTATACTTTTGCCTTTGCGGAAGCCAAATTGATGTTTGTTCAGAATATTGTACTTCTCGATGAATTCGTACAGCCTATTTGCTAGAACATCTTCCATTATTTTATCGACAGCTGATAGGATTGAAATTGGTCTGTAGTTTTGTATTTCATCTTTTCGACCACCTTTGTGTATCGGTCGAACTATTGATGTTTTGAGCATGTTCGGAATTAACCCTTGCGCTATACTCATGTTAATCAGCTTCGTTAAAATTGGGGATAGAGTTAGTGAGTTATTTTTCAAGTCAATCGGCCTTATTCCGTCTATCCCCGCCGATTTATTGCCTTTCAACGAGTTGAGAATATTATACACCTCTGCAACAGACGCATGCTCGGCGTAAATGGAATGTTGTATGCTAGTTGATTGCCCGTAATAAAATTTATGATTACATTCATGTACAGTGTTTCTTATTTCTGCAGTTAGAGTCTTAGCGAATCTGTTGGCTAGTTCATTTATGTTCTTTTCTTTCGAGAAGTTATTTTTTAAGATGTCATCTAGATTGCTTTTCTTCTTGCCCAAAATAGAATTTACAAGTTTCCAAGTCTCCCTGGGGTCGCTTTTGCAGCTTAGGAACTTTTGTTTATAGAAGCTAGCCTTTGTTCTAGCTATTTTCTTGTTTAGTTCATTTCGATACACTTTGTATTCTCTGTGGTAATCTTCGTTTTGTCTGTTGTTTTTGTACCGCCTGTAAAGTCTGTCGCGTTCTTTGCAGTCGTTCTTCAACTGTCGTGCAAAAACTCGTGGAAAAACGCGTGAAAAAACGCGTCAAAAAACGCGAGGAAAAACGCGTGAAAAAACGCGTCAAAAAACGCGTGGAAAAACGCGTGCAAAAACGCGTGAAAAAACCCGTGGAAAAACGCGTGAAAAAACGCGTCAAAAAACGCGTGCAAAAACGCGTGAAAAAACGCGTGCAAAAACGCGTGAAAAAACGCGTCAAAAAACGCGTGCAAAAACGCTTGAAAAAACGCGTGCAAAAACGCGTCAAAAAACGCGTGCAAAAACGCGTGAAAAAAACGCGTGGAAAAACGCGTGAAAAAACGCGTCAAAAAACGCGTGCAAAAACGGGTGGAAAAACGCGTGAAAAAACGCGTCAAAAAACGCGTGCAAAAACGCGTCAAAAAACGCGTGCAAAAACGCGTCAAAAAACGCGTGCAAAAACGCGTCAAAAAACGCGTGCAAAAACGCGTGAAAAAAACGCGTGGAAAAACGCGTGAAAAAACGCGTCAAAAAACGCGTGCAAAAACGGGTGGAAAAACGCGTGAAAAAACGCGTCAAAAAACGCGTGCAAAAACGCGTCAAAAAACGCGTGCAAAAACGCGTCAAAAAACGCGTGCAAAAACGCGTCAAAAAACGCGTGCAAAAACGCGTGCAAAAACGCGTCAAAAAACGCGTGTAAAAACGCGTCAAAAAACGCGTGGAAAAACGCGAGGAAAAACGCGTGGAAAAACGCGTGGAAAAACGCGTCAAAAAACGCGTCAAAAAACGCGTGTAAAAACGCGTCAAAAAACCCGTGCAAAAACGCGTCAAAAAACGCGTGCAAAAACGCGTCAAAAAACGCGTGCAAAAACGCGTCAAAAAACGCGTGCAAAAACGCGTTCAAGTTCAAGTTCAAGTTCAAGTTTTTATTATTAACTCTTTTTTCTTCATTTTACAGTTTTTCTACCCGCAAAGCAAAGTGCTTATCTGCAGGCGGTTGTTTAAAGATTTGATTTCGAAGTGATTGGATTTAAAAATTTAAGTTACATATTTTCTTACATTCAATTTGATTTGGTTTTAAAGTTTTTTTTTTTTTTTTTTTTTTTTTTTTTTTTAATTTTAACAAATTCAAAATTTATAATTCTTACTTTACAAAATGGGATTGAAGCAAATACTTTTTAAGCGCTTTTTTTCTTTTCTTAAAATTTGGAATAACTTTTAAAAAATTGAGGAATTGCATTAACCAGATTCGGAATGGCACATCGTAGTTCTCGGTTTCCGAAAGTGTTGAAAGCTTCCGGAACATCTAGCATCCCTTGGGCTCGTCTTCTAGTGCTTAACGTGTGGCGTATAGGTTGCAGAAAGCGCTGGTCATCCATGTAATGTAGTAATGTTGTCATCTGGAAGATTCCATATACATCTAAAACTTTAAAAGATGAATTACTCGGTATTAAAATTTTAACAAGACGATGTTGAAGGTTCGAAATCTTGTCCAAATGAGATTTCGCTGCGTTTCCCCAGGCCAGGATCCCATATCTTATGCGCGACTCCGCTAGCGAGTAGTACACCTGCTTTTGGACATCGAAATTAGAGTATCGCTTAAGATACACCATTGCGAAGAGAGTGCTCTTTAGTTGAAGACGCAAGGCATTTATATGCTCACGCCAGAGAAAATGTTCGTCGATGGTCACTCCAAGATATTTGAAAGTTTTGACTACTTCAATTGGTGTGTTGTTGACTGATGTTGGAGAGCAGTCATTTCGGTGATAGATCTGGACAGTTTCCGCTGGTTTCGATGGGCCGCGTATGTGCATCACTTTTGTTTTGGTTGCATTTATAATTAGCCCGTTATCATGGCACCAGTTGGATACATCGTTGAATTCTTCTTGTAGTATCTTCACCGCAGAATTGAGGTTTTTATGTTTCACCACAATTGCAATATCATCTGCGTAGGCATAGGCAGTACATTTTTTGAAAATTCGCAAAAGTTCGTTGGTATATATTATAAAAAGAATAGGGCCCAATTTGGAACCTTGTGGTACACCGTATTTGCTTGGTTTTTCGCTGCTTACTGTGTCAGAAACTTTGACTCTTAGCGTTCTATCAGTGAGATAACTCCTAAGCCAGTTAGCCAGTACGCCCCTTAAACCATTTCTGCTGACACTTTCCAACAGTTTGTCGTGCGTTAGAGTATCGAATGCTTTGCTAAAATCGATGAATAGCACGAGGACGTGATGGCTTTTGTTCAGACTAGCATGAATTGTATCCGGTACTCTTACTTTTTTGGAAACCGTACTGGTTTGGGTGAAGCACTTTGTATTTGGTCATAAAACTATTTATTCGGCTGACTTTTGTTTCCTCCAAACATTTTTCAACAGATGACAAAATCGCGATTGGCCTGTAATTTTCAACATCCTTTTTTGTTCCGCCTTTATATATTGGGCGAATGATCGACGTTTTCATCAGCTGGGGGACACAACACTGTTGAATACTTTTGTTTATAATTTTAGTGATTACTGGAGCTAAATGCCTAGCATTTATTTTGAGATCAACTGGTCTGATATTATCTGCTCCAGGACCTTTTTTATCGTTTAGTTGACATAACATAGCATACACTTCTGATTCAGTTGCTTCTTGTATGTAGATGTTTTGTTCAAGTTGCCAATTCTCGTGGTTTGATGTCTTTGTGTTGCAATTATGTGCAATCCTTGAAGCCTGGTTTGAAAACAGTTCTGCAAATTTATCCACAATGTTGACTAAGCCTTCGTCAGTATTAGGAAAATTGTGCTTAATACTTTCATCTATTGAACGTTTTTTTCTTCCAAGAAGTTCATTAACAATACTCCAAGTTTTTCTTGGATTATTATTAGCATTTGCAAACTTTTGTTTATAGAAGTTAGCTTTTGCAAATTGGATGTTTTTATTTACAACATTTCTAAAACTCTTATACTCGTCTTCATATGTTTTACACCTCGGGCTATTTCTCCATCTCCTATAAAGCTCATCTCTTCTTTTGCACATTGACACGGTTTCAGCCGTAATCCATAGTTTGTGTTTCCGTGTTCTCTTGGTTGGTTTGGTTTTGCTGGCTTCAGAGTATATATTATTCATTTCTCTTACAAAATTATTATAAAGTGTTTCCACATCGTTTTCTTTGAACAAATTTTGCCAGTTTGTTTGTTCTATTAGCTCATTAACTTTTAGCTGATTAATGTGTTTAACCTCAACTTCATCAGGTGACTCTATGTTTATTGAGCTTTTTGTTGCATACAAAACGGCGTAATGGTCAGAAAGATCAGTTTCAATTACTGCTGAAAATATATCCAGTTTAGTGACGCTTACATAAATATGGTCTATAAGTGTTGCAGTGCTATTTGGTATATTAACACGCGAGGGTCGTTTGATGACGTTTGTCAATCCTTTCGAGGCCATAAACTCCATGTATTTTAGGACAAGCGAGTTATTCTCATCTTGGATATTTATGTTGATATCGCCCAGTAAAATATTTTCCTTATTTTCTTTTATGATTCCATTTAACTCATCAATGAATCTTGTAATACTAGAACTTGGTGGTCTATAAATTGCATGTATATGTTTAAGTTGACCTTTATGTGTAATTTCTAAGTGTATTCCTTCGTAATTAACTGGATTAGTTGGTATTATTTTGTACGTTATATTGTCTTTTATATAAATTGCGACACCTCCGCCTTTCATTGCATCGCGATTAAAAAATTCAGATTTAAATCCATCAATGTTATAGAAATCATTTTTTTTCTTAGGTATGTTAATTTCATTTAGCACTAATATATCTACATAACATAAAACATTTTCAATTTCCGCCATAAGAGTATCCCACGTTTTTGTTATCGATCTTATATTAAAACTAATACAACAAAAATTCATTTTTTCTAAAAATTCTTTTTCGATGCCGGTCACACCATTTATTACCCTAAAATTAATGTCAGCTTCATTGTTTTCGTTTTCCATTTCGGTTTTCTTTTAATTCGTTCTTCTTGTTTAACATTATATTTTAGTACTAGTTGGCGATCTTGTTTACATCGTTACAAGTACCGATGTGTATTGTCTCCCCGTTTTCATTTTTTTTTGCAAGAATTTTGCCTGTTGTCTCCCACACAAACTTCCAGTTACACTCTCTGGCTTTGTTTTTCGCTAGCCAGAGAAGGTGTTTATTGGTTGGTGTCAGCTGATTGTTGACAAAAACAGGTGCTTCATTTTCTGTCAGTGCAGCTTGACCGTTGCCTGTGTTTTCTCTAATTTTCTTTAGGGAAATATTTCGCATGATTTTCGCCTTTCTGATTGCATTTGTCTTACATGAGTGGCTCGCAAAAGAAACAACTATCGTTGACTTGTTTGGGTTTTTTTTGTTTGTTCTGTATATATCAGTGATATCAGAATTGTTTATGGGATAGTCAATTGTTTTTCCGAGTGCTTGAATAGTTTCTATCAAATTTTCATTTTGTGTCGGTGGAATGTTTTTAATTTCAATGTTATTTCTTATTAATTGTTGTTCTAGTGTGTTAATCTTCGTTTCCATTAAACATATTTGTTTATCTTTTTTCATGTTGTTTTCTTTTAGTTCTTTGATTTCGTTTGATAGTCTTTGTAGTGCCTCATTATTTGACGTCATATGCTGCTTAATCTCCTCATATTTGCTGGCAACAAATTCGCAACTATTATTAATTTCAGACATTTCTTTCCTCATTTTTCGCATTTCGAGTAGGATTATCTGGTTGTTGTTGTTTTGCGTTGTTGCTTCAGCGTTTGATACTTCTAGAGCATCAGGTGAACTCACACTTCTCATTCGTTTGGACAGAGGTTGAGCTGGAGTTATTTCAACTGATGTCGTTTTGGGATCTGAAGGTGCTATGTTTTCCTTCCTGCAGGCTGGGCATCTCCATTCTTCCTTTCTGGCTATGCTCATTTTCCGATATGATTTTTCGGAGATCGTAGTACATCCATAGTGCATTTTTCGTTCACATCTGAAGCATGTCACAAAGTCTCCATCGGGAGGGAGGTCGGAGAGGCATTCGGAACATGGATCCATATTGAACATAATAATAAAATTGTGTAAAGAGAGATATGGATGTATTTGTGTACGACAAAGAGACAGGGAAATAAATACAGTTAAGCAAGTTGCTGTTTCTAATAAAAGGGAACAGCAAAAACAACAAAATAAAAAAACTTGAACTGATTTTACGAGGGTTTTTGTTTTTTAATTTATGGGTTTTATTTATGCGTTTTTATTTGCATGCACGATTAAAAGTCACTGTCTTATATTCACTATTATATTGTTTGAAATTTTCAAAAAATCAACTTAAAGATTTCTCGCCAAATTGGGATTACTACTAGAGAAGATAAAAACACAACCGATCACTTCGATCACTAGGACGCGTCAAAAAACGCGAGGAAAAACGCGTGGAAAAACGCGTCAAAAAACGCGAGGAAAAACGCGTGAAAAAACGCGTCAAAAAACGCGTGGAAAAACGCGTCAAAAAAGCGTATGGAAAAACGCGTGCAAAAACGCGTCAAAAAACGCGTGCAAAAACGCGTGCAAAAACGAGTCAAAAAAACCCGTGGAAAAACGCGAGGAAAAACGCGTCAAAAAACGCGAGGAAAAACGCGTCAAAAAACGCGTGGAAAAACGCGTCAAAAAACGCGAGGAAAAACGCGTCAAAAAACGCGTCAAAAAACGCGTGAAAAAACGCGTCAAAAAACGCGTCCAAAAACGCAAGCAAAAACGCGTCAAAAAACGCGTGCAAAAACGCGTCAAAAAACGCGTCAAAAAACGCGTGTAAAAACGCGCCAAACGCGAGGAAAAACGCGTGCAAAAACGCGTCAAAAAACGCGTGCAAAAACGCGTGCAAAAACGCGTGAAAAAACGCGTCAAAAAACGCGTGGAAAAACGCGTCAAAAAAGCGTATGGAAAAACGCGTGCAAAAACGCGTCAAAAAACGCGTGCAAAAACGCGTGCAAAAACGAGTCAAAAAAACCCGTGGAAAAACGCGAGGAAAAACGCGTGAAAAAACGCGTGCAAAAACGCGTCAAAAAACGCGTGAAAAAACGCGTGCAAAAACGCGTGAAAAAACGCGTCAAAAAACGCGTGGAAAAACGCGAGCAAAAACGCGTGGAAAAACGCGTCAAAAAACGCGTGGAAAAACGCGTGAAAAAACGCGTCAAAAAACGAGTGCAAAAACGCGTCAAAAAACGCGTCAAAAAACGCGTGGAAAAACGCGTGAAAAAACGCGTGGAAAAACGCGTCAAAAAACGCGTGGAAAAACGCGTGAAAAAACGCGTCAAAAAACGCGTGGAAAAACGCGTGCAAAAACGCGTCAAAAAACGCGTGAG
The DNA here is from genome assembly GCA_948293265.1 of Cheilosia impressa. Lineage (NCBI taxonomy): Eukaryota > Metazoa > Arthropoda > Insecta > Diptera > Syrphidae > Cheilosia > Cheilosia impressa. The sequence goes on along the minus strand of OX411881.1, from coordinate 48,960,793 downwards.
TTTTTCGACGCGTATTTTGGTGCGTTTTTTCATTCTGAAGGGAGCGCATGAAATTGATCCAAAATTCGGATCGGTATAGAATTACAGAGTCCATCAATCTGTTCGCATAGTTAATGAAGATGATAATAAGGTAAGGACTGCTTCACGCTCTCGCAGATCCCCATGTGATGCATGGTGGGGGACCTTTTTGCAGCAGAACAATCCGTATCTTGTGGGCGTGGCTGTTCAATCGGGGTGATATGCTACAATTGCTTCATCTGTTCGATGATGAGCAAAATCTACAAATAGATTCGCTCTAGAGAGTAAGCTTATAGAGAAAAACAAATACCGCCGTCTCGAACTACATTGCATTATACATATAAGCGTGTTGTCATTTTCCCAATCTCCGCTTCGTGGGTGTTCCAATCCCCTACTAAGCCCACCTACGCATTAAAGCTCATTCGTAACAGTTCAATTAAAATGCCTCCCCATTCGGTTTTCCTGCTCAACCTCATTCTAAACTAAAACAAAAGTGAGTTTATTAAATTCAAAACACAAATCCTTACCGCAATTAGTTTTCCATAAACTAATCGAAGCAACTGCACTTCCTGAAAAGTGTCCAAGTAATGGCTTGTGAATATGAATACTGAAGAAACCTTCTTTGACAGCCTTCGCCATGTTGCTCAATCAATTAATGGGCAGCCACAAATATTAGGTAAAGTCTGCGCGTTGGAAAATAAGTAAACGCGGAAAAACGATACGCATTACGGGTGGTAACTGCACGCGGAAATGTTTACACACAAACCTACTCTTGGGTGGTAAAAAGGCACAGCACAGCAGCAGTCATAAGCATGCGTCCATTAATTGGAGGCAGCCCATGAATATAGAGAGGAATGGAAAATATTTCAATTGTGGTATATGAAGTGTGGCGTGTGACTGGCCGTGGCCACAAATGAAATTCACTTTTAATACATGAGGTGTAACCAACCGATAAGATTGGTTATTGGCATAAACCCAGCCAAGTGAGATTCTTATGCGGCTTGTATGTTGCGCACGATAGCTAGCTAATGTATACGGCAGTGATGCCAGACATTGCGGACTGATTTTCCCACGACATGATTATCAAAAATTCCCACTTTACCAATGCCGTTGTTGGAAAAACCCCCACGATATTCTCCACGAAAATGTACGAACGAAAATAATGATAACACATAGGTTAGGTTGGGTTGAGTGGGGTTGTGAGATCGTCACAAAAGGCCAAGGCGGGCCCATCGCCATCCCGATTATAAAAAAAATACTAACAAAAACAGTCTTCTCTTTTGGTGGATCCGAATGGTTTTTCTTCAGATTTAGTTTTTGAAATCCCTTTTGTTCTAAAAAATATACTTATTTCGTCATTTTAGCTGATTTTGAAATGCAAAATGTCCACGAAATGGATAACTGTTGACAAACCTGGGGTTGGATTCTGTAAATAACGAAACGAAAACCACCTTCGAATTTCAAAAAACGAAAGATAACTCCTTTCGTTTTCTTCTTCTCGTTCACAAGGGTTTAGGAAACTGTCTGACAAAAAAGTTAAAGTTCGAGAAGCTAAAGGTTGATTTTTTAGCTGGTTTGGTTTTGGCAACACTGGTTTTGACAGCTGACGTGTGTTTAGTACCTTGTGTCACTGTCAAACAGCTTCAGTTTGGTTTGCAATTTAACCATGGATCGTCTTACAAATGAACAACGCTTGCAAATTATTGAATTTTACTATCAAAATTCGTGCTCGGGTCGAAATGTTCATCGCGCCCTGCTTCCATTTTATGATCGGCATTCTCGACCTTCTGAGCAGTCTATTCGGAAGATTGTGACCAAATTTCGCACCAAATTTACTTTGTTGGACATTAAACCACCAACACGTTTACGTACTGTGCGTAGTGAAGAAAATATTGCGGCCGTATCAGCTAGTGTGACAGAAGACCGCGAAATGTCGATTCGGCGCCGTTCCCAGCAGTTAGGCCTTTGTTACAGCACTACGTGGAAAATTTTGCGGAAGGATTTGGGCGTAAAGCCTTTTAAGATACAGCTGGTGCAAGAACTAAAGCCAGCCGACCTACCACAACGCCGAATTTTTGGTGAATGGGCTCTTGGAAAGCTGGCCGAGGATCCGCTTTTTTATCGAAAAATTGTGTTCAGCGATGAGGCTCATTTTTGGTTGAATGGGTACGTAAATAAGCAAAATTGCAGCATTTGGAGTGAAGATCAGCCAGAAGCATTGCAACAGCTACCAATGCATCCCGAAAAAGCCACTGTTTGGTGCGGTTTATGGGCCGGCGGCATTATTGGGCCATATTTCTTCAAAGATAATGCGAATCGCAGCGTTACTGTCAATGGTGAACGCTACCGAGCGATGATAACAAACTTTTTTTTGCCCGAAATGGAAGTTCTTGACTTGCATGATATGTGGTTTCAACAAGACGGTGCAAGACGGCGCAATTGCGAGGAGAGTTTGGTGAACAGTTAATTTCACGTTTCGGGCCGGTCAATTGGCCGCCTAGATCGTGCGATTTGACACCATTAGATTATTTTTTGTGGGGGTATGCCAAGGCTAATGTGTATAGGGATAATCCCGCTTCGATTGACGCACTGGAAGCCAACATCCATGCATTCAACCGTGAGATACCGGCCGATATGTGTGAAAGAGTATGCCAAAATTGGACTCAGCGGATGGGCTACCTGAGACGCAGCCGCGGTCAACATTTGCATGAAATTATCTTAAAACATTAAATTGCAAGGTTCAAACTATCGATTCAAATAAATATTTCAATCATTTTTTCGAATTTTTTGTGTTTTTTTTTTTAAAAAAGTTCTAAGCCTCTTAAAAAATCACCCTTTATATATCAAATTTATTGTGCTGACGGCTAACAGCTGACCGCTTTCAATGTGAATATTGTTTGTTTGTTGTTGTTTTGGTCGTATCCAAACGCAAAAACTCGTATAATAATGTAAGTTGTACAATTAACAATTACCGTCATACAAACTGTTTATTTAAATTAATAACATTCTTATAGGACGTCAACAACAACAAAAACGCAACAAAATATATTAATCGAGTGGATGGAGAAGTATCCTTTCCTAGCAAAACATCCGCAAGACCATTATCAGGGAAGAGATAAGGCCGCAAAAAAATGGGAACAATTATGCAGACTATTAATTAAAATGGCCCTCCCATAAAAAAAAATTACTGGATGGAAAAAGGTTTTATATATTGTTTCGAAAAAGCAGCGCTTTGTAACATTTTCTTCTAATAGAGATGGATAAAACATTGCGGACAGGGTACATTTTCCATTGCATTAATTGTTTCATGTAGAATTTTCGAGAGGAGATGCAAAGTCGTTCCCAACTAACCATTGGTAACCACCTCCAGCCAGTACTTCAAGCGTGGAACATAGGCTTAAAATGCGAGCGACGTATGTGTTTCGCGTTCCCGTGCAAAGGTTAATGTTGTCCAGCACATACTTAAAAGCACTTTTATTTAACCGAAAGCGTTGAACAAAACTAAAAATAAAAAATAATCAGCCCTATCGAGGTATCCGTTCGGAAAAATTTCCGATCGGAAAGTTAAATCTGATCGGAACTCAAATTGCGTTCGAAGTATCCGTTTCAGAACAAAATAAATGAAGCGCATAAACGCGTTCATTTCACATTAAAATATTCCGCAGCAATTAGTTGTCGGAGAGCTTCGGAAAAAAAATGTACTGTGTAGCTGTCAAAAGTTAGTCGTATAACGCAGTTCCACGCAATGCGACAAGGTGCGCTACACATCATCGGAGAATTTTTCCGAAAGTTGAATCGGAACGGATACCTCGAATGGAATTTCTCCGATTTCGTACAAATCGGAGAAAATTCCGTTCCGAACGGATACCTCGATAGGGGTGAATATGAACTTAATATTCAATGCACAACAATTTTATAAACAAACCTTTCATCGGGCAGCGTAAGAGGATCCGAACAATCTCGAAGATTTTTTCGGATTTTTCTTAAATTTACACAATCCTCAACATCGCTATCATCGCTATCGCTTGCTATTAATAAAAAAAAAATCGCTAGCATATTTTTTGTGAAATGCAAATTTGTCACAGCCACTTATTAAACTACCAAAATTAATGAAAAACGTCAAACAAATAGCATTCGCTGTGTTCCTTTCGCATGAAACAGAAATATCTTTCGTTTTTGGAGTTACATGAAGCAAAGAAAACGAAAACGTCGATGAAATAGCTTTCGGTTTTTTGTTTTCGCGCAAATGAAATTTCCTTTCGTTTTCGAAGTTACATGAAGCAACCCGTTCGTTTGAACGAAAACCATTGAACGTTTTCATCTTACAGAATCCCACCCCTGGCAACACGATCAACTCTGAAAGACCGAAGCGAGACTTGGCATAACTAGGGCAACAAACTGTCAAAAACAGCGCATAGAAATAAAATTACATGGTGTTTCCTTTTTAACCCTTTTAAAGGTCACAACTCAAAACCGAAAATTTAAGTCTTTTTCCTTTGTTTTAATTAAATTTTGAATAGTTTATAAAAATAAAAATTGTTAAACATCGAATTCTAAAATTTTGGTATTTGAATAAGGGAAAGATACCCCAACAACAGATAACTATTACCCAAGATCTGGTATCACTGGTATAGGGTGTTTTTAGTTTGTGCCTGTTGAAGTCAGTAAAAAAAGTGGCTACTGGATTTCACTATTGCTGTCCATTCGCTTTATCCATTGAATGCCCAATGACATCGGTTTAAATTGAAAAATGTAATTGAGAATTTGAAACCGATGTGTGTACGAGTAGGTATGATCACAGAGATGGGTGATTTCGCACTTAGCCTTTGTCGTTACTACTCCTGTTTCCAAACCCTTTTGTCTTTAAGGATCCAATATTGGTGAAAGAACGCATTAGGATAGTCCTGTCAATGGAAAAGCCCGCTTTAAATCCATCTTTTGCTTGATTCTAGTGATCGTAAGCCCTGTGGAACTCCTTCATCCATTTCTAGTGAATTCATGTGCTTTTGTGTTACTGGTCTGAACTGGTCTGAACTTCCTTTAGTCTTAAAATCCTTCGAGTGTCATTTGCGTGGTTGGAGGGCCTTGAAAAACATATTTTACAGAAAACTCTTCAAGCAATTAAGAGAGAGATATTATACATTCTTCTAAGGTGGCTAGGCCATATAAAGCAGAGGAATTATTCGCCTTATGCCCTTCGCCCACTTAGTACATGACGCATAAATTTTGATTCGACTCTATTGTACGATGCTCCCAATTATACGCAACCAACCTATTTTATCGGTCTGAAGATCGTTGCTCAGTGCATTCCTCAACAGGTGTACTGACACCAATTTAAAAATAATATGATGCACGCGTTATCTGTTCAACCAGTTGCTCAACTTCTTGCAGGTTTTGTTGCCTTTAGTTGCGTTTGCAGTGACGAAATTTGTGGGCCTGATCAAGTTAAGTTGTTGAAATCAATCAACTTCATGCAGTGTGTTTTGTGTACGGCTGTCATTTCCAATTTGGTGTCTAGGACAAGATTATTGTCTATATATAGCGCTGGCGATGGGTACGGCCAGATGTGGTAAGAACACAGCGAATTTTCGGAGACAGGAATCCTTCTGTTAACAGTGATGCAAGTTATACGGGTAAGGTCACCCAATGATGCTTGGTTAAGTGTACGAGGGTGTCAACGCGTCCATCAACTTTTTGGGGAACAGCATTACGAAGACGCAGTTGACCAACTCGGCGTACTTACATATTTCCATGCCAAAAGCAGGTCTGTAGAGTAACCAAGTGTTTTGTATAAGAGCGGGTTACAAATTCTGTTTTTTCACACAAAAATTCTGCTCTTCAATGCAATGAATTCTTCTTCTTCTGCTTTTTTCAAACAAACAAATGTAAAAAAACATTATAAAAGAATTTAATTTATATGTGAAAACGAAAATGAAAATTCAAATAAAAAACTAAAATAAAAGAAACAATAAAAATGGAATTAAATATTAAAAATAAAAATAAAAACCATATCTATAAAAAAACGGGATTTTTAGTTAAACAAAAATTAAGAATTAAGATCAGAAAAATACAAAAATGTTAAGGATTCAAAATTAAAAAAAAAAAAAAAACAATTACAACTTCAGAAAAACAAATTTTTCTCTACATCTTTGCTTTAAAAAATTCTGCAAACAACAAAAACAGTTTTGGAAAATGTTCAAAAGCGAGCGTAAAGCAGAATTTTGTGAAAATAATTTTGACCCTTCCAGAATTTTGACCCAAATAATTTTCAACTATTAAGTAAGTTAATCAATTAACGCGTTGAACAACTGAATATTTCTCTTTACGTTGAATGACATGAACACTGGCAGCTTGTGCACTAACGTTCGAGCTTGAAAAATTGTTCGATGAACTTAAGCTTTGAATAAACTGTTTCACAAAATTGGTTGGTTGAACTAGAGTTTAATAAACTGTTTCACAAAATAGGTTCATAGGCTGTGCACTATGTGGCTGCTGGCATAAGGTGGTGTGCACAAATAGATGGTGATTTTAAACATTAAGACAAAAACCGAGTGACATCTGAAGTTCAACACACCACGGAAAATACAAATTAAGTACAAACGCTTTTATTCACTACACCACTACGCCACCTCTTGTAAATATGAATACAATCGGCTAGATTGTTTTTAATTTAAAACTATAGCCTAGTATGCTGCTCGCGTTTAAATTAAGCCCCCATACAAAAATATCTCCAAAGATAAAATTAAGCAAAGCGATTAAGCCAAGCAGTACGCAGTTCAAGCTAAATTTTTTAGCAACTGTACGAAAAATCTTTGGATGAATACAAAATACATTTTCAATAGCAAAATTTCGGCAGATCAGAGAAAATATCGGTTTTCGCAAAAAAATTTCAAACAAACGCAAATTAACAGTAGCAAGTCAATCAACTTTACCAACACAGTTCTTTTTTTTACGGGACTTACACTGTCAAAATTAAGCGAACATTAAGCGAAGTTGTGGAGAGAAACCTTGGAGAGGCGCTTAATTTTAGCTTTGCTGAGACAGCATACTAGGCTTATACCTCTTTCATACTTTAATTATTAAACAACACGATAAGCTTTGTAATGGGCACGTTCAATACCTATAGCTCACGTAAAACGTCAAATGGGAATATGGGTAAATTGTATTCTCGCTGTTTATTTTGAATTTTGACAATTTTGATGTGAGATTTCGAGTAGGTACCTTCTGAATTCTTACAAAGCTGGTAATCTTGTATTGGTTTTCAAAGATCAAATCAATTCCTTTTACTAAACCTACAAAAACCTACAAATTTTGATAGTTCAAATGTGCTTTGACCATTTTTGGCTGTAGGTCTGTTTCATTGACTTATTATTAGGTTTGTTTGAAGTGGGCCCTAGTGCGCACTGGGTTAAACCTCATGCGTTCGATATAACACTGAACTCGCCCTGGTACTGAAAACCTGTGTTTGACATGGCTTCTAGGGCACCCTAGTTATGCCCTGAACTAACCCCAGTTAATTTGTGGAGGTAAGAATTCAGTGCTGAGTTTTGCTGTCATTCATTTTCAAACTCGTCATATATATTGCGAACACTTTTATCAACTATTTTCATTATGGCAAACCTAAATTCAGAATTTAGTTCGCTCATTTTTAACAATAAACGGGAAAAAGTTTTACCAAAAAATAAATATTTTTCAATATCAACAGCTGACAGACTTCAGGGCAACATTTTGCGTTCGATATGGAGGTCGAATTTTCAGGGTTCTGCAGGGTTTTTGACAGGAGTGAAAATTAGCTGACACTTCTCAGTGCGCTGACAGCCACGTCAAACAAACCTAATTCCTAATATATGGACTGCTAGTAGCCAACTTCACGCGTGTTCCAAAAATAAAGAGCGCTACTGTTTTGCAAGAGGAAACAAAAGAAACTTAAAACGACCAAGTTTACTTTCATTACAATACCTGATTTAAATAATAAATCATAAATAATAAATAACTTTTAAAAATGAAATTAAATTTATTTCTTAAAAAAAATAGATACATTTAAAAACGAATAACATTTCATTTCTAATAAATTATTAACAATAATATGCAATACCAATGTTTCTTTATTTTACTTCGATCTCAATTTAATCAAACCCTTAACACAATCAAGCGAATTCAATAAGAAACACCAAACAAGTGAACAGCTACCTATGCTCATTAAAGCAAGAGGATTAGTGGCAGGCCATTAGCAACACGCTTTTTATACCCTCCACAGAAAGGTATTTATATTCGCTTTGTCATTACATTTGTAACGCCAAGAAGGAGTCACCGGAGACCTCATAAAGTGCATATATTCTGAATCAGCATCACATTCTAAATCGATTTAGCCATGTCCGTCTGTCTGTCTGTTTGTTGAAAGCACGAGAGCGCCCAAAGGAATAGAAATTTGGTGAAAGGACTTCTTTTTATCGGCGTCAGGTTGGTATTGAAAATGGGCTATGTCGGTCAAGTAGTTCTGGTACCTCCCATACAAAACCAATATTGGACCCATGTGTCTCTCTGTCTGTTGAAAGCACGATAGCGCCCAAAGGAATAGACATAGGCGAATGAAATTCGGTGAAAGGACTTCTTTTTACTGTCGTCAGGTTGGTATTCAAATTGGACTATGTCGGTCAAGTAGTTCTGGTACCTCCCAAAACCAATTTTGCATGACTTGTATGCAGTGGAGGGTATCAAAACATCTGCCAGGCCGATGATAACACTTTTACTTCGAAATTACCCCCATATTAATAAACGCTGCGTAAAAGTTATCAACTCGTTATTCAGCAGTTACGTAAAATGTTTGTATGCTGTCTGTTGTCTACTAGCTAACTTATTTGTGCACATTTGTTTATTTATACGGGTGTCCATTTTTAATGCACTCAAAACAGTTGTTTATTGTCAAGCTCGAGTTTCAGCCGAGCACAGTACCCATACCCATACGATAATTAATAATCTAGCGCTCCCGTGTCTCATCTGAAAACACAAAAAACATCTGTTTATACATAATTATCTATAGCTGAACAGAATATATCGCAATCTTTTTACGACGCTGAAAAGTTTAAAAGTTTCGCGTTCTGCTCTCAGCTTGGCATTCGTTTCAATTTGTCGGGGCTGTCAAGGTGCTGTCCAGTTTACTCTTCATCTCCACACTGAAACCACTTCAAAGGATTCTTGTTATCATGAAAGTGAGTAAATCAAATTACAAATAGGTAAAATTAGAATATTGCATATGATGTTGACATTTGCCGATTGTTTTTTTAAATTATCTTCGATGACGTTACCGGCAAATGTCAACATTTGTATCGAGCGTACAAAGGGTGCTAACGGACTTTGTCACTTATGTCGATTTCCATTGGTTTCACTCGGGGATCCACTCATTCCAATGGAACAGCAAAACTGCTTCCGAAAGAATCCACAAAAGTGTTGGTGAAATGCCAAAAAATAATCTACGGCTGCTGTCAGTTGACTTGTAATAAATACAAACAAATTGCACTTGTACGAGTGCTTCTTGAGTGGATTCTGACTTGAAATCGAGAAGCGAAATTCTCTTCTTAGAATCAGCAGAAGAGTATTTTATATGCCAATGGAACGGTTTCAGAAGTGATTTTTTCGATTCCGGATCCGGACTCTCCCGGACGCTTCTTTTTGTCCAGTAGAAAACGACATTAATAAGTATTGACAAAGTTGAGAAATGCATGTGCGATTTGACTGAGTAAAAAACAACCAACTTCAGTGTTTTCAACTTCAAGTTCGAGAATAATGGAATAGCTATTGATTAAGTGGCTTGTGAGGACGTCGGATGTGTGAAATGTGCAAAAACGAATTAGTTTTTGTTTTTTAATTATTCAATTGGAACGGGGGTAATTGATTTAACAAAAAAAACTAACATTCACTTGCATGTTATCAGATTAATCTTTTTAATTACCTTGCACACACACACGTAGATTCTGCAAAAAATTGCTAAATTAGAATATTAGACTAATGAGTCATTTTGCTAGAACACTGCTACTTTTTTTTGGGCAGCCATATTAAGTTGGCGCGATCCCCACATGGAATAGGGTGCAAACGTCTTGTTTACTAGTACGTAAATCTCACCTCGATCACACTGATCTTAAGAACTCCAGCTCAAAATGAAGACAGAAATGGAAATGTGAACATAAACCATTTAGCCTAGTATGCTGCTCGCGTTTAAATTAAGCCCCCATACAAAAATGTCTCTGAAGATAAAATTAAGCCACTGACCGAAAACTCTACAGAATTTATGTAAGCGTATTAATGCAAAATACATTTTTCCACAGCTAAATTTTGACAGATCAGAGAAAATATCGGTATTCGCAACAAAATTTCAAACGAAAGCAAATTCTCTTTTTACGGCACTTACACTGTCAAAATTAAGCGAACATTACAGCAATGTTATTCACCCCGGGTGCAAATAGGTTTAAGTTTATTTTCCACCCGATCATTAATCCGCGTTTTTTAAACCCGATAACTTAAACCTGCGTCCATATTATTTACTGAAAAACACGCATTAACCCGCTGGATTTAAAACGCTTTAACATGTTTTTAATCCGTTTTAATCCCACGTAATGTCAAAATTCACAAATAATGGCATGTGTGTTTTGTTATTTGACACTTGGAAATTGATTTACTTTGTAGCGTGCCGATTTTAGTTTTTAGTGCATAAGTAGAATCATGGAATGTTTGTAGCCTTCAGAGAGGTGCATTCTTCAGTCGGATATATTACCGAAATTCCACCACATCGTAATCGAGGACGACGTTGATTTACTATCAACTCTCCATTTCATGAATATTATCCACTTGGGTTTAAGTTTTTGGTTGAACTTACTTAAACCCGGGTGGAACGTTAAACCCGGATTAAAGGTAGTGAATAATATGGCCGTAAGCGAAGTGGTGGAGAGAAACATTGGAAAGCGCTTAATTTTAGCATTTCTGGAACAGCATACTAGGCTTTAAGCCCGTATGACAAATGACACTAAATTTTTTTTTGGCATTTTTTCAGCTTTTAAAATTAAACTAGAGTAGTACGAAAAATTAGAACGAAAATTCCCGATAGGAGTGAGTGCGTACACACCAACTTTATAAAAGTAGACAGTTCAAAAAAATGCATTAAAAATGTATTCAAATCACATTTTTGAGCTGCTCCCACCCTTTTTTCTTTTTGACATTTCAAGTTTATTTGAAAATAAATTCGTTTGAAAATTTGCGGTTGCTTTGCATTACAAAAAATTAAAAAATGTAGTGTCACCCTTTAGTGCGAGACTGCATAAATATGTCGTTATCTATTTGGCTTTTCAGATTTTGATCTGAGATTTCAGATTTCTGCTGCCAAATCGAACATAATCTGAATTTTATTTGTTGTCGTATGTATTGAGTTGGCCTCAAAATATATTTGCACTGGAAGTCCAGTCCTAATCACTCTATTCTAGGGGAAGCTTGGTTTGTTTTTCTGTAAAATTTACCAATCTCTTAAATTTCACTTGTTTTATTGTAATATTGAGAATTACAAAAAAATTATAAACGTTATTATTATAAGAGGCTTTTTCTCAATAGCAATTCATAGCTCCAGAGAAAACCCAAATTCCAGCTCAAGGTTTTCTTCCACTGCGGCAGCTCTCGCGAACGTCTGACAAACATCCGAGAGTATAACTGTCATGAAGAAGCTTCTCAATTAGCCGTTTGGACTCTGCATAAAATTGTAGATCCCTTCCATTCGTCCCAAAAATGAAAAACTCACACAAAACGAATGGTTGTGAGAAGCTAGGCCCAGGGTCCCTACCGACCTATTGCGCTAACTATTTTTTTTTAATTCATAGCTCCATCAGTAGGTATTTTCATTTTAACATCCGGCACCTCATCCTACCATTGTCTTTGACGAAGCCTAAAGCTAAACCAGCACAATATACTCTATTTCCATAGGCAATTCCAAGGACTTGTGTTGGTATTTTATCAATTCTCCTGTTTGTCAACATTGTGGCTTCGCATTTGCAGGGCACTAGAACTTTCGGTGACATAGTAATCACAACAAAGAACGGTTTGAAATGAGTTTACTTATTGACAGAAAATGGTGAAATTGACTTATATAAATCTTATAGGGGTTTTTTATTGTGACTCATTGGCATGTCCACAACAAACTGTTAGCTGTCTCGTCACCAAACGAAATGACCCAAATGATTTTATGAAAATCATAAGAGTCCGCAAGTGCGTCGGTCCCAACCCCAATCGGGAAACCTTTGCAGAGGAAACTATAATCGAGCAAAACACTGAAAAAGGATTTGTGGATGTAAACGTGTCCTCAGGAGGAGGTTTTGGTTCCAATTCGGCTAAAAAAACAAGTAAAAGTGTTATCATCGGCCTGGCCGATGTTTTGATACCCTCCACTGCATACAAGTCATGCAAAATACCAGAACTACTTGACCGACATAGGCCATTTTGAATACCAACCTAACTACGATAAAAGAAGTCCTTTCACAAAACTTCATTCACCTAGGTTGATTCCTTTGGACGCTATCGTGTTTTCAACGGAAAGAGGGACACATGGGTCTAATATTGGTTTTGTATGGGAGGTACCAGAACTGCTTGACCGACATAGCCCATTTTGAATACAAACCTGACGCCGATAAAAAGAAGTCCTTTCACCAAATTTCACTCAGCTACGTCAATTACTTTGGGCGACATCGTGCTATCAACAGACAGAGAGACACATGGGTCCAATATTGGTTTTGTATGGGAGGTACCAGAAGTACTTGACCGACATAGCCCGTTTTCAATATCAACCTGACGCTGATAAAAATAAGTGCTCTCACCAAATTTCATTCACCTACGTCAATTACTTTGAGCGCTATCGTGCTTTCAACAGACAGAGAGGCATATGGGTCCAATATTGGTTTCGTATGGGAAGTACCAGAACTGCTTGACCGACATAGCCCATTTTCAATACCAACCTGACGCCGATAAAAAGAAGTCCCTTCACCGAATTTCATTCACCTACGTCAATTACTTCGGGCGCTATCGTGCTTTCAACAGACAGACAGGCAGACAGACAGACAGACGGACATGGCTAAATGGATTCAGAATGTGATCCTGATTCAGAATATATATACTTTATGAGGTCTCCGGTGACTCCTTCCTTGCGTTACAAATGTATTGGCAAAGTGAATATACCTTCCTCTGGAGGGTATAAAAATAAGTTTTCTCACAAAATTTCACTTGTCTAGGTAGATTCTTTTCGACGCTATCGTGTTTTTAACATAATATGTTTTCTAGTATTGGTTTTGTATGAGAGGTACCAGAACTACTTGACCGACATAGCCCATTTTTAATACCAACCTGACGCCGATAAAAAGAAGTCCTTTCACCAAATTTGGTTCACCTACGTCAATTATTTTGGGCGCTATCGTGCTTTCAACAGACAGAGAGACATGTGGGCCCAATATTGGTTTTGCATGGGAGGTACCAGAACTACTTGACCGACATAGCTCATTTTCAATACCAACCTGTCGCCGATAAAAAGAAGTCCTTTCACCAAATTTCGTTCACCTACGTCAATTACTTTGAGCGCTATCGTGCTTTCAACAGACAGAAAGACAAATGGGTCCAATATTGGTTTTGTATGGGAGGTACCAGAAGTACTTGACCGACATAGCCCGTTTTCAATATCAACCTGACGCTGATAAAAATAAGTGCTCTCACCAAATTTCGTTCACCTACGTCAATTACTTCGAGCGCTATCGTGCTTTCAACAGACAGAAAGACAAATGGGTCCAATATTGGTTTTGTATGGGAGGTACCAGAACTACTTGACCGACATAGCTCATTTTCAATACCAACCTGACGCCGATAAAAAGAAGTCATTTCACCAAATTTCGCTCACTTACGTCAATTACTTTGGGCGCTATCGTGCTTTCAACAGACAGACAGACAGACAGACAGACAGACAGACAGACAGACGGACATGGCTAAATCGATTCAGAATGTGATCCTGATTCAGAATATATATACTTTATGAGGTCTCCGGTGACTCCTTCTTTGCGTTACAAATGTATTGGCAAAGTGAATATACCTTCCTCTGGAGGGTATAATGACACCCAAACAACAACGAGAACTTAAGGCAGCCAGAAGAACGTATCCAGGCAGAGCTTAAGGAGGCCTTGGGCAGTGTAGCTGATCAAAGGGAGCGCAACCGTCACAACAAATGGTAATGAGTAATGTATACGTGTAAAATTTCAAATACTACAGCAATAAATAAATAAAAATGGTTATTCAAATTGGTTCTTAAAATTGGTTCCTAATAAGGGTTCTTGTTATGTGGTTCTTTTTGTAGGAAGAATTGGCGTAAGTATGACAGTTTTTTTTCTAAGCAGCAGTCAAGTTATATAAAAGAAATTGGACTTACCGCATACTAACGCCGTCCAAACCGTTGTCCCACTTATGCAAAACACAAACTAAGATGTGCCAAACAAGTGTTAGTTTCTTAAATAATGCGTGTCATGCAAGACGATTTCATCAAAAAAGATTAAAAATCAATTTCTAGTAAGGAATAATTGTTTTTGAACTTTCCATACGCGTCAAGAGATCAGTTGCGTATCCATCCCTGGTGAAGTTCCAAAAGCTAAGCGACGTCAGAATTTCGTCGCCAGACATGAAAGCACTATTGTAGGACCGCAAAGATGAGTTTGACAGACGTGGCCTCGCTGTATGCGTATTCTCTGATGCAATGCACGTGTACTATACCCCTGCTGGGATGCTTAAAGATGAAAATCCTCCTGCCCTTCCTCTAACATACCTTTCCCTTTATTTATATTTATTATTTATTTATTTATTTGTTTGTTTGTCAACAAAGTACTATGACATTTTATACCCTCCACAGGAAGGTATATTCACTTTGTCATTACATTAAATTATGTCCCATCAGGGAGTAAATTAGATGTCTATGAAAAACACATATCTAACATTAATTTAATTTTTGATAATCACGATAATACCGCCAATAGTATATGTATTTTGGGCGATTTCAATGTTGGAGACATTGTTTGGTCTTGGTCTGATGACGATAAAATGCTTTTGTACCATGTAACTTAAAGAAAGATATTGAATTTATTTTAATTGATTTCCTAATTTCACATAACTTATATCAAATAAGCTCAATTGTAAATTCACAAAATAGAATACTTGATCTTGTTTTTATCTGCTGTGATGAGATTAAGGCAAATACTTTTGAAGCCCCATACTCTTTGTTAAACAATTCTATTTACCATAATGAGACTTTGATTGAAATTGAGGTGTACGATTTTCTAGAAACTGTCAGCAATCCGGTTAAAACGTTTAATTTCTTAAGAACTGATTTTAATGGTTTGAATGATTACCTTCGTAGCATAGATTGGAACAGTAATCTGAGACATTTGTCCCTTCAGGAATCATATAATTATTTCAAGTCTGTATTATTTAACGGATTTAACACTTATGTCCCATGTAGGTCGAAGAAGAATTTATCTAAGCCTCCATGGTACAATAGAAGGCTCTCTCACCTTAAGAACCTCAAGGCTCACAAAAATTTCAAAATTTCCAATAGCTCTGTGGATTATGTTCATTTTGACAAACTGCGTAAGGACTTTCTTGCCTTAAGCAAATTTCTACAGGCAAATTACGTAATTCAAATTGAAAATCAAATTAGAACTGACTCTAAACGCTTCTGGACTTTCATAAATAGCAAAAGAAAATCGAGTGGTCTGCCGAAATCCATGCTTTATAAAGGCATTGAATCTAGAGATGTTAATACGACACTAGATTTGTTTGCTAAATTCTTTCAATCTGTGTATACAAAGCCAGATGCGCCTAGTTTTGTACCAACTACCGAATGCAGAACTGATATCGGCCTCATCGAAGTTAGTCCTCAGGATATTTTATTGGCTCTTGATAATCTTAAGCCCAATTCAATTCCAGGCCCCGATGGTATTCCTGCAATTATTTTTAAAAAGTGTTGCCAAGCTATTTCCTATCCCCTCCATCATATTTTTAACATGTCTCTGTCCTCCGGTATTTTTCTTGATGAATGGAAGTCGTCTTTTCTTATTCCAATTTTTAAATCTGGATCCAAGAACGATATTGAAAATTACAGACGAATTTGCAAATTATCTGCTTTGCCTAAGCTTTTCGAAAGTATGGTTAAATCAAATTTTCAATTTTCAGTTAAGGAATTTTTTTGTAATACACAGCATGGCTTCGTCACTGGCAGGTCCACTACCACTAATTTAGCTTGCTTGTCTCATTATACCATCAATGCTATCGAAGATGGTTATCAAGTCGACTGTGTTTACACTGACTTCAGTAAAGCATTTGACTCCGTCAATCATCTAATTTTGCTTAGAAAACTTGAAAGTTTTGCATTTCACTCAGCTATGCTTGGTTGGATTAGATCTTATTTGATTGGCAGGATTCAAAGAGTCAAAATTGATAATTGCTTTTGTCGATCGTTTAAGTGCTGCTCGGGAGTACCACAAGGTAGTCATTTGGGTCCGCTCCTGTTTATAATTTTTATAAATGACATGTCGTGTGTATTAAAATATTGCCATTGCTTGATGTATGCAGATGACTTAAAGATGTTTCTTAAAATCAAAACTCCACTTGACTGCGAGTTTTTACAATATGATCTAAGAAACTTATCTTTCTGGTGCATCAAAAATTGTCTACACTTGAATATTAAAAAATGCTGTATAATTTAGTTCTACAGAAGTTCTTATCATTTAGAGTTTCAGTACGAAATCGACACTATTGGATTAAACAGAGTCGATGAGGTGAAATATCTTGGCATTATAATTGATTCCAGGTTCACCTTTGCATCTCATATTGACCACGTTATTGCCAAAGCAAATAAGCTTTGTGGTTTTATAAAACGTAATGGCAGCGAATTTTCGGATCCTCATACCCTTATTTCGCTTTTTATTGCGTTGGTTAGATCTCTGCTTGAATATGCTGATGTTATATGGACCCCATTCTATAAAATTCACTCAGATCGCCTTGAAAAAATCCAGAGGCGTTTCACAAAATACATTTTCAGGAAAATGAGCTGGGATTTTGAAATTTCTTACCGGACTCGATGTCAATTGTTGGGCATATCAACTTTATGTTCTAGAAGAAAAGCCCATGACATCATGCTAATAAGGGATTTATTATGCTATCACATTAAATGTCCATCTCTTTTAGCCTTAGTGCCAATCTATGCCCCAACCAGACCTCTAAGGGAAAGAAACCTTCTTCTTCGACCTGTTCATAGATCTAATTATGGCCATAATGAGCCCATGTCCAGAGCTATTGTTTCATTCAATGATGTTTATATTTTTGTAGATCTAAATTATTCACGCAATCGCTTCAAAAGTGTTATCCTTAATTTGGCAGCATTATCTTAGTATTAAGTACATTGTTTTTTTTTTATATAATTGTTATACTTTTTTTGTAATCTGTATAGCTTAGCTAGTAGATGATATCAAATAAATAAATAAATAAATAAATAAACATTTGTAACGCCAAGAAGGAGTCACCGGAGACCTCATAAAGTACATATTATATTCTGAATCAGGATCATATTCTGAATCGATTTAGCCATATCCGTCTGTCTGTCCGTCTGTCTGTCTGTTGAAAGCACGATAGCGCCCAAAGGAATAGACACAGGCGAATGAAATTTGGTGAAAGGACTTCTTTTTATCGTCGTCAGGTTGGGATTGAAAATGGGCTATGTCGGCCAAGTAGTTCTATTACCTCACATACAAAACCAATTTTACATGACTTGTATGCAATGGAGGTTATCAAAGCACCGGCCAGGCCGATGGTAACACTTTTACTTGTTGTAGTTCACAAGCATTTACAGACAGGGATTGAAATTATAAACAATTTTTTGGGGTAGACGTACGAAAGATACCCATCTCTTTAAATTCATTCACCTCGTCAGAGAGTATTAACTGTCCTGAAGGAGCTTCGCAATTCAGCAGTTCGGCCTTGAATAAATAATCTGCAAAAAGTTATTATTGGTCCCTTACATTCGTCACAAAAATAAAAACACACAAAACGAATGGTTGTACAAAGCTAGACCTGGGGTACCTGTATGAATTTGTTGCGCTAAACATTTATTTATTTATGTATAATCTTTGTTTAGCTAGTTGTTCACACTTTTTTTGTTTAAATAAAAAATCGCATTTTTGTTTACGTTGCTATGGCAATTTAAACTTAATCGGCGGCATGTGCTTCTTTCCTAATCCGCTGTAAGAGAGTAGCGCCTGTGGGTTTTGCAACATATTTTCTCGCAGAAGTTTAAATGACATTTTACTAGCAGTCCATATTTAGTATGTCTATGGTATTTTTACTTAAAAAAATTTCCTCTTTTATGCGATGAAAAAAAAGATGGCCGTAGTTATAGCTGACAGATGGTTGTCAAATCGTTCAAATTCAATTGTGTTACTGACTTCTTTTGATTTAATTTATATTTTGCGCTTGGTAGCATTAAAATAGATGGAAGATGGAAAAGAAGTGAACTTCCACCTCGCTCTTGCTCCTTGCCAACCGCAGTTTCCAAGAACTAGTCGGTTCTTTTTTCAGTTCTGTGTCGTTCATAGATGTCTCTCATTGGAAAATGTTTGGCTCGCTTTTTGCTTCCTTTCCTCCCACCCACACAAGTGGGTAGGGGCAACTCAAGCCTGTTGTGTCATTTCACATCGGTGGCTCCAAAAGCTAACAAAACAAATATTGTATTCGAAATGTTATTCACTTTAAGAACATTTTAGAGGTGCCCTTGTCATTCATGTTCATATGTTGAAGTTTCCTGGCTTTCTCTGAAAGATATTATACAAAATGTCAAGTTCCTAGGACACTACCTGCTGATATATGCGTGCGGACAACATCTCCACATTTGATTAAGTGATTATCTGGCCAACTTGCATCGAATCATTTATGTCTCAGCTCGTTATGGGCAATTTCTCGAAAATGGCATAACAAACGAACCAGAGACCCGAGTCCTCCGGTTCTATAGTTCCATATGAGCTGAGCACATTTTATGCTAATTCAAATCGGGGAGCCTACAGACAGATTGACGATCAAAACATTGCCATAAATCACGCTGGCAAGATTTACCGTGGAAATCCCGCGTGGCATCCCTGAACATAAATAATATTCCCTTATTATGCATTAAGCAAATGCGGCGCTCATACGCGGAGGAGCCCCAGTCACAGCATAGAAAGAAAGAACTCTATACGTCTTGGGGCTTATGAAATTTATGAATAAATAGGCTGCAATTCGAAAAGGAGAAAATATTTCCTTGTCGACGTACGGTCATCAGAGACGATGTGTAGGCACCTCTGTTCGACGGCAAGGAGCTTTGGCAAAGTAAAAGATTCCACTCAATTCTGACAGGTATTTTCTGGAAGATAGTGCATAGTTCCCAGGTTGACTGATTTATTAGTGCTTCTTTGACAAATAATGATATCCAGCCGCAGTAACGGTGACCGTATACTTGCGGTCGGTCATCTCCTACACAAGGCGCAGTAAACATTCCGATGCGCTTGTCTGCTAGCTGCGCGGCTGAACGGATCAAAGGTTATTGACGTGGACATAAATCTACCAAATCTCATACGGAGTTCTCCAACAATCGTGGCGATCATGCGGAGAAACGACAGACAGACTGATTGACAGATAACTAACCATCCTACGCTGCCCCAGAGTAAGGTCCACCGAGCTCCGCATAGTTCGTATTCGTTGGCCATTTGAATCGCCACACTAATTGACCAGCCATCCATAAGCATGTATGGGGGATTAAATCACAGATAAGACACGCTGCCCGTTTATGGAGGCAGAGACTTCCTAAAAATCCACCAGCAAAATGTTTCCCCTCGTGAAGTGTGTTCACACCGTTTTCAGACGCGCTGTGAATTTATTACTCAAAGCGCTGTGCGCGTTGATCTAATTTTCCGACGACGCGACGACGACGGTAGACCAGGCAGCTACCTCCGCGCACAGAGCACAAGTGCGCTAACTCCGATCGATTGAACTTGGTCTGTGGTGGATATCGACCATTCAAGAGCTCGTTGAATCGAAAATAATAATTATATGTGAATTATTATTATTACCTGCCACAGGAGTGCTGCAAGCCTGTGCAGTATCTATAACACAAGCTGCCTCCTCCTGGGCAATATTGCATGGCTCACCTCATCGCGGTGCCGATGCCGATGCCGATTCACTTGTGTGCACCTTTGTTTTATTGGTGTTGTTTTGTTTTTGGCTGGCTTTGTCCTCGAGGTGTGATCTATTGTGGTAGATTGTATCAAAATGAATGATTTACAATGGTCGCATAATTGACAGATGGGAAAATTTATTGAAAGACCGTGAAGAATAATAGAAACTGAGGGGCCCCGTATGAGCATTGTGCACGTTGTTGCCAAGGAATGGCAGGTGGCTGGCTGCGGTTGGTTACTTATTTCTTCTTTACTTTTGGGGTACACTGATGGTTTCAGGAACTATCAGTCCAGTCTTAGATCCGAGTATTGTCCAACCAAATAATGTCAAGTTTTGAAGTACTTTTTTCAGAGTCTTTGAAAAAATCTCTATCCGTATGATCTTTCGATCTACTTCAGTCGTTTTTATGGATCCTTTAAAAAAGACTCTTTGGGCAGGCTTGTGGTTCTTCCACTTTTTACACGATTTTATTAGCTTGTTATATTATAACAAGTATCCATCTTAAATTAGTTGATGGTGCCTTGCAGCGAATTTGGACATCTGAGGCAGATTCCCCGTAAAGTCTGCCAACGGCCAAATGTTCGTAGAAAGAAAACCCAGTAATTCCAGATCGACGGACACCATCTTTTGAACGACTACAAGCTCGCCTGTGATAGTGTGAATCTAAAGACGAGCTCTACAAAGCCATATCAAGTTTCGGCATTCCTGCCAAACTCATTCATCTGTGTAGGACAACGATTTAGATATCTCGCTCCCCGCCAAAATCGGCAAGAACAAGACCGAACCCTTGGATGTCGAAAATGGTTTGAGACAAGGCAGCGTGCAACTTTTTTAGCATCTTTTTTAAAGAAATTGTACGAAACTCTCAAGCCAACGAGACCAGATTTAGAAAAGTCCCTCCAACTGCTTGCATGGCAATGACAGAATTTGACGTTATTGGTTATATCTTACTTACAGTCCGGGGTGGACCTGGGCCTCCACCAACAAGCGTCTCCAGCCTGCACGATCTCTAGCCTGCTGTCACAAATTTCGCACTCTATAAGTTCGCACCTGAGTCGCTGTTTTCGTCTACTTCGCTGTCTCTCGGCAGTGATCAAAGATTGAGGGGAAAGCGTTAATTCTGGAGCTTTAATAATGAAAAAGGGGAAACCAAAGGACAAGAAAAAAGGAAAAAAACCTACCTACATAAAATTAAAACATATTTTCAATACGAACAAATTTGAAAACACTTTGAAAAGTGTAAAGTTTTGTTATTGAATT
Source organism: Cheilosia impressa (assembly GCA_948293265.1). NCBI lineage: Eukaryota > Metazoa > Arthropoda > Insecta > Diptera > Syrphidae > Cheilosia > Cheilosia impressa. The sequence continues at coordinate 48,939,256 of OX411881.1, read as the reverse complement.
TATGAATGTCGTAACTTTTTTTATATTTTTCAAATTTGGGAGGGGGGAAGCTAATGCTTTGCTGAAAAAAAGGGAAAACAGTCTTCAAAGTCTGGGAACACTCGGGAGCAGCGTTGCCACTTTGCTGCAAGAGCAGTAGATCTACTGCACTTTTCGCAAAAACTAAATCTGCTGCCACTAAATCCAATCTACTGCACTTTTATTATTTGATAAACCCTCTCTAGGCTGTACCGTCAACTGTTATGCATACAAAAACCATGCATAAAAATAACCACTGCAAAAAAAAAAAAAGGAAAGAAGCAAGCTTATTGCGAACTTGGCCATATTCTCTTTTGACATATGAAATGAGTTGGCTTTGGCATCATGAATCATGAAACAAATCTCTGCCTCTGTCTCGGTTTATCTTTCTGTTGTTTTCTCGTTTCCTGCTAAACTAACGGGATTCTGTCTCGGAAAGCTTATTTGAAATTTGAATTTGTGTTTCGTGTATCGTGTCCGTGAGGAAAACCCTTACTTTTTGTATAATAAAAAAATCTACTGCATTTTTTTTCACGATCTTCTGCACTCCTCTTTTTTTGAAGTGGCAACGCTGCTCGGGAGTGGATTCAAAGACCTTTTAAAAATCTAGTTAATTGTTAGTTAGTTAGTTAGTCACCAATAGAACATTATGAAAAGGAGCGGTCCAAGGTGACTTCCTTGTGTGGCTCCGGAAGTACAAGAAATCGATCTTGAGTAATGATTGTCAAGGCATACTTGCTAAGACCTACCAGTTAAGTAAGATTGAACAAAAAGGGCACCACTCATCTAGAATACCTAAATATAGAAGTGGTGTTCGAATGGAATTACATCAGTTAAGCCTGATTCACAACACAGCGTTAGCACGAGGCGAGAGCGATGACGAGTCTAACGCGAGTTGTCAAAAAAATTTCAATCCATGGAAATCCATTTAGCAATACACAACGACGCAAGCCTCGTTGCCTCGGAACGCGACCATTTCGGAAAATCGAAAAAATCTCGCGCGAAGCAGCGAGACATTTATCATTTTGAAGTTTGCCAAGTTCATTTGAGGGTCTCTTTCGTAGCTCTCTGCGGTTTTGGTTTTTGCGCGCTTTTTTGGAATAACATATACTTAAAATGAATAAGCTATCAACATTGGAAGTTGAAAAGTTAATTGAATTCATTAATTCATTTGCTGCCAAAAAGATAAATGGCAACATGAGTTGTGCTTGTTTTGGTTGTCTCCTTCCGTCAAAAAAACCTGTCCGAAGCGTCATTTTTCATTGTGAGTTGATGGACGATAATAAAGCGAGAGCTAGGCGACAGCGTTTGTCGCGTCGCTCTCGTCTCGTTATCTAGTCGGCATTGTGAATCGGGCTTTAATTTTTAAATAATCGCTGGAATACCGTCCGCACCGGACTTACAATTGCCTTTAAGATTTTGAATAGCAGATTTAACATCTTAAATCTCAACAACCAAGGTCAATATTTGAAAGTCTATTTGATTCCTGGAAATTGGGAGCAACAGGTAATCCATTCGACATTCTTTTATGGTTTTCATGTAAGAAATTTTCCTACAGAAATTGGTGCCATTAGAGTTAGATCCAAAAATTTTCAACAGTTATCAAAAACTCGTTCTCACTCAGAAGTGACGTTCCGTTTACAGTGATAATCTCTGCAATTTATATGCTAATGCCCAAAACACATGTGCAGAATTTACCGCACAGCAATATTAGAATGAACAACATGTTTATATGGATATGGGCGCAAGTAAATTCTGCACTCACCGAAGCGCTGCCACATGTCTCTTTTTCTAAATTTGCTCCAAAATTCAAGCGTACCACAACACAAAAGACAATAAATTGCAATTTCAAGTATTTGGCATCATTGACTTTTGACATTTGCTGGTTGTTTTGTTTTTGCTTGGGTTGTAAACACATCAGTTGCTTAGTCGGCGAATGACAGTAGTCATATTAGCCGATGTCAAATAATGTCTGCACATCTGTTTTACTTGCAGCACTGCATTCTGCGCTGCTTTCAGAATTCCTGCGCATGTATTATGCGCATAATGGTGATCAAAATTCAGATTTCTTATTTTTTACACCCCAAATTTCTATCGCTTTTTAAGAAAAACGAAAGCCCAAAATACGACCAACACTGATTTTGACATTGACAACCATTTCTCTCTGTCTTTTTCAGACAATATGATAATAAAATAAAATCAAACCAGACGAACCTTAGTGTGAACAAGCCATTACAATTTTCATTTGACAGTGAACACTGAACACTGTCATTCAACGAATTAAAAATTGAAATAAGTGATTTTCGTTTAACGATATTTTTATATCTTATTTTTCCTAAAAAACAGCTTTTTGTTAATTTTTTGGGACGATATCGTTTTTAAAACTTTAATGACCATAAGAAGTTATAATCTGCCCGAATTTGTTTCACTATCGCCAGCTTTCATTATACATTTGTGGAAAATGAATTGGATTAAGGTCTCAAATTCGTAAATTTGGATCATAGTTGCTGCTTTTGGAGGCCTATCGTTTCGACGATAATCGTCTGAAAAATTAAGGAATGAGTGAACTGGTTTTTAAAAAAAATATTTAGCATGATTTTTAGCACTTTTTTATACAAAAAAAAAACATGCTATCCTGCTGAACTAAGCATGACTTCAAATATTGAATTGGTCACACTGCTCCGCTGAATGGAATGAGTTGACTACCAAGAAAGGGGTCTCAGGTGCGATTCCCCGTAAAAAAAACACAATTTAAGGGTTGGTCCTTAATGGTTGTAAGAAGTTTTCCCTAGGGTACCTGTTAAAAACACAGCCACATATTTAAAACCAAAGATAATGGAATACAGAGATGGATAACTTTCCAGTGGAAAGGCGGCTGCCTACAAGCTGTTTTCCCGTAAAATTCATGAAGTCACGCACATTTGCTCATTTCTTTTCAAGTGTTTGTGAGTTCATGAATTGGACTTTAATGCAAGAATTCGCTATTCCGAAATGTGTTTTTCACTATTTTCTTTATTTTAATCGAAGCCTTAACAAAAACCAAACAAGTTCAATACGAAACACAAAGCAATTGAACAGCGCAATGCCCAGAAAAGCAAAAGGAATGGTGGCCGGCCATTAGCAACATGCTTTTTTTATGTCACAAGTATTCACAGACGGGGGTTGAAATTACAAAAACAACAATGTAAACAAATGGGTTTTGGGGGGATAGACGTACGAAAGATATCCATCTCTTTTATTCCATTATCTTTGTTTAAAACTCTTTGTTGTCAAGTCTCACTTGGAGTCCTTTCTGAACGCACTCACTTTCCAAATTGAATTATTTTTAAAATGCGCTTTGGCAGCACCTTTCCTAGCAAACCATAAAGTAATAAGACTCAAAAGATTTTACCATCCGGGAAACCAAAAGTGAGTTGCTTCTTTTTTTTTGGGACAATTATATATTAAAATTATTTTATTCTCTAATAAAGTTTTTATAGCACTTCGGGCCGAAATAAGGTTTCGATTTCATTATAAACGAAACACCAGAGGTACGGACGCTCATAAATTTGGGTCCCGAATAAAGAACAGTACCTACATTACGTCCCTTTTGGGCCAACTATTTATTTTTATTTCACCAAATTTCGTATAGAATTATCTTTTGATTGTGAAACAAAGTGGCACCCTTCTCAGATGATCTGTTCTTTTGTAAATTATTTGGCCGCATTCAAGAATTTAGTTATCCTAAGTCGACTTGATTGGTCTAGATGAGATGCAACCTGAACGCAAAAACTAGATTGGTCGGGAACGTCACGTTTTCTACGTCAGCCACATATGAGAACTGTCAACTTAGTACTCAGTCACGAATTTCTCGACTAGATTCGTCGGCTACCCCTCCATAAACGTCAACTGAAACAGCTGCTCTCATGACCGATTTCGACCAATCAAAACCGAGATTGACTTAGTGAGAGAGCTGTCAGACTTACTAAACTAGATACTTGAGCGTCCCCTTTTACTCCGAATTGCGTTGTCAGTACCAATTCCAGTTAAACGACTGGTTTGGTAGTTTGCAAGTAACAGAAATAAAAATAGTGGATGACCGACGGAAACCCTTGCAACGCGCTGCTATTATTTCTATTAATAACCTTGAACCCAATGGACAATTAAAATAAACACCAATCAAAAATGCATCTTGTATGACTGGCATCGTCATACAAAAACTACTCCTCCTAGAAACGGCATGCGCATAAGGCACTCAATGAAAATCCATACAGTCGCCGTGAGTCGAAGGGACATCAAGTGTCCACTTGTCCGTGTGTCATCATAACTCAATGTCACGATCAATGCGCACAAGTGCGCATACATATTGATAATGATGATTTTTCCATGGTTCCACCTATGTGTGCATTATCTGCAGCAGAAGATCTAGAATTCGACTTTAAAGCAGAAAACATCAAAGACACGAACCGGCACCCTCTGAGAAATTATTTACATTAAGATTCCCGTCATTTTCCCACTCACCTTTGGTGCAACAACAACTTGGAAAATCTTTGGCAGTTTTTTTTGCCTTTTTTTCTCTTTTAATTTGTTTAGAGAAGCGTCCCACAATGCACAGGATAAGACAAATGCGCATGCAGTCTTTAACCATATCCGCACTGGTTAGAGAGGCCCAGTCTAGTGACGCGCTGTGTGCTCATCTCTGCACACAGTTGAGTGTGTGTACGGTCTAAGCAGCGGGCAGACACCAACAACAACAACAAAATCAATCCTGCAGAAAAAAGGGTTAACAAATTATCGACAATGTTTAAATTTATCATTTTCTCCGTAGATGGTGTCAGTGAATAATTACACGAGGTATATGCGCGAGAAAACCAACATCAAGTGGGGAGGGCGCGACGCGCGAGGAGCATTTGCATAGAACGTTTAATGCGGTCTAGCAAGCAGCGCTCACATTAAAGGACGCGCAATGGCGCAACGAAGCTGATGGTGATTGTGACTGCGGGAATCGTTTTCCTGGGTCGCGGCCGCTTCAAGTGGAGAGAATTTGTGCGTGCCAAAGCTATAAGTTGTGTGCGCACTGCGCACATACAAAGATGCATCCTTGATGCATCGCTTCTAGGGCTGTGAACATTATGCTCGACTAGTTGCGATACAAATTGATAGACATTTAGAATGACACGCACTCTATCGTTGATGCTGACTGTGCTGCAAGCTGCAACAGACCCAAGTGAGTGGTGGATCTAATGTGTGTGTAAGTATAAGTACTTTATTTGTGCGAGAAGACAGTCAGTGAAGTGGGGGCACGTGCCGCAGGGCCAGCACTGGCAGCACCACTGTGCGTATGGTATACGAATGAAATTTCTTAATTTTCGCTGGGTAATTATTCAAATTGTGAGTGACAACCGTGAAATTGTCCTTTCTGGCGCCACTCAGTTGAGTTGCCAGCTCTAGGATGTTCAGGTTGGCTTTGTCTGCATTCGCTACCTTGGTTGGTAGACCGAAATAATTTTTTCCAGCCGGAAATGCAGGTCCTAGTCTAGTAAATTGTTTCCATCTACGCCAAATGTACGTCGTAGCTAATTTAGTAGGTACCACCATTTAAAGTTAGCCCCCTTTAAAGTGGCATAAAAAAGCGGGTCGAAATGATGCTTTCAAAATTCTACTTCTAAATTTTGCTTGCAACGAAATTCTGTTTTTTTTTTCAACTTCGAATACAAATAACAAAAATGAAAACGAAGTAAAAAAACAAAAAAATTGCCTGCAGAATTTTGTATAAAGACTTTTTAAAAAGGATTGTGAGCCTTCCAGAATTTTGACCCCATCTTGAGGATTTGAGTTGCACTTAAAGAGCTGCGCTACGAAAAATGAAAATAGCTTTCCGTCCGTCTGTATCCGTGAGTGCGGGAACTCAAAAAAGGTTCAAGAACTTTCAATAATCCAATATCCAAATATTTTAAATCTCCTTTGAAAGAAGTCGGGTTTGGGGTGTGTATGATTGACAAGTGAACAAATCGCTCTATCCTACGATTCTAAATCATCATGCGGGCAATCGGGAAAACCCTCTCATGCTGTGCTATGGACGGCTGCCAAATAAATGAGTTCCACAGCACGCTTTAAATCATTTTCTGATTATAAATTGATAATTTATTAAACAACTGGAACTATAATCCTTGAGTTCATCGAAGAAGCAACTTTTGAGTGTCTACAATAATTTTTTTTTCTAAAGCTGGGCATTCGAAAGTTTGTGCTGCACAGATTATAGAGGGTTTTCCAATAAGAGGTGTTATTTTGGTATTCAAAGAAAAATGTCATTTTTTGAGATAAATGATCGAATGTTTATTTCGTAATAAAGAGGAAGGTATGCCGTTAATAATGAACAACAACATCAGCCAAATGGCCACCACGACCACGCATACAGGACCATATCCTTTTCATGAAATTTTCCATAACCAAATCGCAAAGTATGGCTGCCCTATGTCTTTGATAGTCTCACGAATTTTATCTTTGAGGTCTTGAATCGACGCTGGGCTGTTGGCGTAGACCTTATTTCACGTGGCCCCAAAGGAAGAAGTCGCAAGGTGTTAAATCACAAGATCTCGGTGGCCAATTGTGACCACCTCTTCGAGAGATAACACGGTCCGGAAACTTTTCCCGTAAAAGATCAATGGTTTCGTTGCTTGTGTGGCACGCAGCGCCGTCTTGTTGAAAGTAAACGTTGTCCAGATCAATACCATCCAACTCCGACCATAAAAATGGTTTGTAGAATGCCCAATTCCAAAGAACGACGAGGAATGGACAAACCTGGGTTTTCTTCAACACTTTGGGCTACAGAAGCAATATTTTCTGTTGTTCTTGAGCGACGTGCAGGGGTTTTATTCTTCACATAACTAACTTGTCCCAACAGCTCGAATTTTTCCATCAATTTCTGTATTGCGGTCCGACAAAGTGCTTCACGACGACCAAAAAATGCTTTAGTTTTGCGAACTGTGACTGCAAGATTTTCACCATTTTTGTAGTGAATTTTAATAATTTCAATGCGTTGTTGAAGCGTGTATCGTCCCATAAAAGAATAAAAGCTTCAAAAGTGACAGCTACCGAAATAGCGGGTCATTCACAATAACACGTCTTGTTGGAAAACCCTTTATTTCTACGCACAGTGTCCAGTAGATCCATTAACTAGAGTTCGTCCAGTATCTATTCAGAAGAGCTGTTAAGCATCGGGAACTACACTTCCGTATACCAGGCTGAGATGATTGCTTTGCTGCATGCTTTGGATTACTTGCTTGTCAGGTGGAGAGGGAAGGAATTTTCTAATAACATTGGAACGGTGATCAGATGCATGGAGCAAACGAAAATCACATCATCATTGGAACGGGAATAACGAAAAGGCGGACTTCCTTGCAAAACAGGGACATCGCCCTAAAATCCATCTCCAACCCTGTTTGGGGTTTAAATTTTGCAGCACTCTGCAGAAATGGACGAAGACTTATAAACAAAAAAGAAGCAAAAGTGCATTTCGCTATGGCACATGATCACCCTTTCTGATATAGACGCACTCTTTTCCCGATACCATGTAAAGGGTGTCCCATCATTCACGTAAAATGTAATTTTGATGAAAAATACAGATTTTTAACATAAAAATTGAGCCTTAAAATTGTGTTCGTTTGTCGCCGATTCACGCCTTAACGCTTCTACCGATTTTAACCAAACTTTCACACATCTTTGGTAGTCGGGGGATTGTTTGCATAGACTTTTGACTTCAAGAAACCCGAAAGAAATAAGTCCAATGGCGTTAAATCGTTTATTGGGTGGCCAATTCTGATCGCAAAATCAATGACTCATGCGATAATTGAATTGTTTCTCTGGCTGTATGGCGTGTGGCACCGTCTTGAAAATTCGCTGTAGAGAACTTCTCGAAATGCCCAATTTTCAACTACGGTGCCGAATTGATGTTCCTAGGCTGTCAGCAATACTCTCGCGAACTACCGATTTTTTTCTGTTGAACGAATTGTGGCAGGACACCCAGTGGACCCAGTGTGTTTAAGATCACTAATTGATCTAGTCTCCCTGAAGTTTTCAATTATTCTCTTTAAATCAGTACGACCGACGGCCATATTTTTTTTTTCGAAAATTGCGAATTTTTGCTGGCAATCCTTTATTGTTTTTGAAAAATAGCTCAACAATGAAAACACGTTGTTCTTTTGTATAGCGCTCCATTTTTACTAACTCCGAAATGTCAGCTGTCACATTGTTGTCTTTTTATTGCGTTGGCATCACTGTTCTGTTAAATGGGGCAAATTTCAAATTTTGCGTGAATTATGGGACACCCTTTATATCAATTTTTAGAGTTGAAGCCATTCAAAGCTCCTATTCAAATCTCCTATTCAATAATTTATCGCTAATAACAATTTATGAGAATTTAAGTACTAATGCTAATTTTAATTGTTAGTTTTCGATGAGAAATTAAATCTAGCGTAATTTTTTGTTTTTTATCTCGTTTTAACGACATGGCAGCACTGGTTCGGGGGCTTTGTCTCTCTTGTGGAATTTGTTGCTCCACTCACGGTCACGACTTCGTTCTGTTGAATACGACATTTGCCGTTTGTGAAGACGCAATTAAAGGTTTTAGGAAAAAGGTTGTCGATTATTTTTATTTTGAATATTTCGGACCAGCTATATACAACTGGCGGCATACATATTTTTTTTAATTGCACAGGCTTTATTGAAAATTGTATTTTTCACTTCCACAAAAATATACCTATATGTGAGACTTATTTACTACATCGACCTACAGTCCGAGGTGGACCTGAGACTGTGAGACTTGCTTGCACTTGAAAAATTATACGAAAACATTTTTTGTTTAAGGCTCCACTGCAATTCTCCCCAGCAAGTAAGTTGCACTATAAGTTGAAGGACATTTCAGAGTTATGCTAGATACCTTTAACAACGATATTCGTTCACGTTGTATACGCTGCAGTTGAATGAAATGAAATATTGGAACAAGTGTGCGCGCTCTATGGTTCTGAAAGCACACCTTATGTCCGATTCTGAAGAAAAAGCGACACGACTCGCTGTTCGCTATAATAACTTCAGCTCTCTGTCTGCGCGGTTCGAGTACAATAAACAGAACCTTGTCGGATGATTAATAAGCCTGACCGAAGCGAGGAGGTTTTTTGTCCGCCGGCAATAACTCACCCCGAGTGCATGTGCCGATACACCACCGCAGCCACAGTCTCCGATTGTTCTATTCTTCCTTTTGCTCAAAGCAAACAGGAGCAGGACTATAGGCAGAACGTCTTATGCCACCTTCTACACAACTGAGGCTAGAAATGTTTTTCTTTCGCGGATATAGCGAGGTAAACAATATTTTATTTTCTGTACACACTCCCTCGAACTTGATGGATTTTTGCCCATATCCGAATATAGGGTTATATCATGGAAGTGGTGTCTACCTTTGTGCACACCTCCAGCTGAGGGGCAATTTTAAGCAAATGTGTATCGGGGAAGATGTGCGCGCCTTGCTCTGAAGGCCTCACCATCACGTAATTTCGCTGTGGCTTACCGCATGACAATTCTTTTAATGAGTCTGCGCGCACACCTTTCCAAGCTGTCCCACAGCATCGGGTCGTCGCTTTTCTTTTGCTTTATGGTGATGGTTTACTTTGGAGATGCTTGTGCTGCTGCTGAACCAACAGACCAAGGTGATGGTTTTGTTAGCCACGAATGTCTGGATGTTGATTGCGGGCATGAGTTTGTTTTGAATGAACACACACATATAAAACGTAAAGGTCTCCGAGGGTCTTTGTTGATTTTTGTTTAGTTTCGCGAACGAATATGCGGCGAGTGGTCTCTGTTAGATGTGAGCATTTTGAAGGACAACTTTATTTTAGGGACATTGACTTCCAGTTTAGTAATAGGTGTCTGCGGGTGTTGTCGAGCCGAGGTAGGTGCTTTGTTTGACCACAGAATTATCCTCGTATGTCTGGTTTGTTTGAGGATTCTATTATGTTTTTAGTGTGAATGGCTGCAAAAGGTTTTCGAAAGGGATCTGAAAACCACAGCATTGAAAATACTGCGGGACGTTTTTTTTTTCAATAGCCAAAAGCACATAAACTATTTAAAAAAAAACTGTTGGAGTTGTTATCCATATACGGATTTCATGGAGAAAATTAAAAGCGCAATGAGTTGTGAAGTACTTTAAAGACGAAAATAATGAATTCCAAACGCATTGAGTTCGTAAAAGGTTTAAGACAAGGTGGGGCTCTAAAAACTTCTATGACACCACCCTTGAAAGAAATTGCACGAAAATCATAAAAAATACAATACTGTCAAAACCCATTTAGCTTCAAGCATTGGGGACGTTCAAGTATCTAGTTTATGTCGTTTTCCATTATGGTTTCACTCGGGGATCCACTCATTCTGAAATCCAATGGAACAGCAAAACTGCTTTTGAAAGAATCCACAAAAGTGTTGGTGAAATGCCAAAAAATAATCTACGGCTGCTGTCAATTGACTTGTAATAAATACATAAATTGCACTTGTGTGAGTGCTTCTTGAGTGGATTCTGACTTCAAATCGAGAAGCGAAATTCTCTTTCAGAATCAGCAGAAGAGTATTTTTTGTGCCAACGGAACGGTTTCAGAAGTGATTCTTTCGATTCCGGACTATCCCTGACGCTTCTTTTTGTCCAATTGAAAACGTCGTTGGTAAGTCTGACAACTCTCTGATTAGATGTATCTCGGTTTTGATTGGGGGAAATCGGTCAAATGAGCAGCTGTTTCAGTTGACGTTTATGGAAGGGTAGCCGACGAATCTAGTCAAGAAATTCGTTGACAGTTCGCATATGCAGCTGACGCAGAAAAAGTGACGTTCCCGACCAATCTAGTTTTTGCGTTCAGGTTACATCTCATCCAGACCAATCTAGTCAGCAAATGCAGTCATTTTGACTCAGCCATTTCTGAGCTGTTTAAAAACTCTATTTAGAAAAAATAACCCCGTCCTAAAAAGTTTCTCTGATGTGAAATAAGCTAAAATTCAAAAATGATACGGCAGTTATATAGTGGCACTTTTTCTGGGAAATTCGATGTCCGAAATACATTCCGTGGGAAAATAAAAAAGTGTTGGAATTTCAAGAATGTGGCAAAAAAAAAAATCCCAAGTTTAAATTCCTGCTAAAATTTCATAAAACATTTGCTTTTCTGCATGATTATCAGCAAACTTAATGTCCATAAAAAAGAGCTCATGTAAATTTTTTTTTTTTAAACCATAGCAATATTAACAAAATGTGATATTTACAATAAAAGTTAAATTAGGTACAAGTTTTGCTCTTAGAAGTACGACTTTTTCCTAAAAAGTACAAAGAGAATTTGAGTACGTTGAAAAGGGAAAAATTACTACGCTTCGTAGGACAAATTAAGAGACATAGGGTAGGTTCTATGAAACCTCCCATTTGTTCTTATGCACCCAGCTGCTTTAGGACTTGATTTAGAAAATGACTATGCGCCGTACTAATAACAAATTTTAGTGTAGACTTTAAATTTACGGAAGCTCACAATTGCGAAATTTTTACGGAAAAAATATAGCCATTGTGAACTACTAAAATTTAGAGCTGCAACTAAAAATGTAAGTCTCTATGAATTTATTTTCAAGGTCTAATTTTGGCAAAAGATAATTTAAAGTACGCTGAGAACCTTTTTAAAACGTGAACTTAACAGTTTCAAATATCTAATACTTTGTTTAAAAGCTGTCGCAAAATTGAAGTCATACTGCATTTACAACATCACACATTTTTAACACAGAATATTGGATGCCCAATACTAAAGGGACAGCACTACCCAACACGCAAAACGATGTGATACATACTTTGGTCGGCCATCTTGTTTACGTGGTTGAAATTATGGAAAAGTTTAGAATATTGATACTTTTTTAGCGATGACTTTACGGAAATTGGCTTTCCTATAAAACAAAATGGCTTCCGGAAGTGATGGGCGGACAATTATTTATTTATTTCGTCTAACTGATTGATGAATTGTTGGATTATTTTCCTGACATTAATTACCACTATCATTTTACATGATTTAAACCAGAAATAGAAATGTTTTCAAGTGATTGCAGAAATGTTGGTCGCCGGAACTTATGTTTATTTCAAAATTACTTAAGTAGAACATTCATGACACTTTAGCCGCCTGATTTGTGATCTTATTCTTAGTCTTATATATTTGTCAAAGAAAATTACTTGTTCTAATATCTTTGGCCTATTTTTGTTTACAAAACAAGTATTTAAAAAGAACTAATGTCGGTTTTTTAGGAAAAGGTTCTAGTTGTTTTTGTAATAGTTCTTTAAATATTTTTCCAGATTTAAACACCAACCTCATCTGTTAATTATATAAAGAACAATTTATTAAAGTCGCGTAAGGGCTGTGTAAAATCTTAAAAGATGGTTTCAAAATGCAGCGTTGACAGTTTGCGTAGTATTTATTTGGCTCACCCTTTTGCACTCGGTAAAACTAAACTTACATGTTCGCCTTTAAAATTCGAAATTCCTTTTTTTGTGTCGTACAAAAACATGTTTTAAAAAAAATAAGGTTTTTTTAGGAAGAAACCAAATCTAGGGGGTTTTTTTGATTAATCCTGGGGGGGGGGGGGGAATATTTTGACCATATGACAACGCTGTGCAGTATTATCATTAATTCAAAAAATATGTATGTGTTGTCAAAAATAGATCTCATATAGGTAACAATTGATAATTCGCTCGATTGTAGAAATAAAATCAAACAAATTTTCAGTTGTATGATTTTTTCCTACAAAATTTGTAATTGTAACTTGATCTTTACAGACACCCTGTAGAATTGTAGATTGAAGTATTGTAGCTTCGTGAAATAGGGCCTAAAGTCTTACACAAAAATATTTTTGTTTTTTTAATTTGGTAATATTTACTGACAGAAGATTCGTTGGGTCTTACTATTATAATTATTTTTAAAATTCAGACTAACTATGAGTATTTTGTAGGTCACAATTTAATTTATATTGAAAATTTCGCAATTGTGAGTTCGAAAAATCTAGCCTGGAGAATAAATATCTCTGATTTTGTACTATCGCCCAGTATATTCAGCTCAGGTTTTGGAATGTCATCAAATGATCTATATAGGCACATGGATTAAGTATGTCCTCCTTTTGGGCAGCTCTAAGTATATCATTCACTTTCCGACGGTTGTGCGGACGGTCATAAGGTTACATCGTGAATTGGTTTGTCAATCATCGGACCGTGCGACAAAATAACAATCCGCGAAACTAATAATCATATTTGGTGTCCAGGTTAGATTTTACAAACACACAATACGTAATTTTTATTTGAAAATACCCATTGTGACCTTTAATATGAACATGAAAAATGATTCTGAACTGAATGGCCCACTTTTGAGTTCGAGCTTTCACTATGTTGTCCTTCTATTGGTACTCCGCGATACAAAGTAATTATTTTTAGTGTCCAGGCTAAATTTTTCCAACTCACAATGGCGGAATTTTTCATACAAAATTGCATATTGTGATCTAAAAAATACAAGGTGGGCCAAAAGAAGTCATCCGATGTTGTTTTGCTCTCGTTTTTTTTCTAAACGAATAACTTCAATTCTGTTTTTCGATTATGTTTATTTGAACCTATAGAATTTTATTGGTCAAGTCGAGAAGATGATATCGGCCAAAGGGGTCTCGTCACAATTGATTGCCATACGGGCTCGTTTATCACAATATAGGTAGAGATTAAAAATGCTTATTACTAACTCCCACTTATTACTAACTCCCAATACCCGCAAAAAGATTTTCTGTGAAAAGAAATAGTAGTTCTCTTCCCCTGCTCCTTTTCTTTAAGACCCTAAGGGCTTGTCATTATCAAGGAAGTTCATACACCATACAATGTAAAGATGACTTTCTTTGAATTTTTTAGTCAATTTCGGTCAAACAAAAGTCCTTCTGGACTCTTAATTTTGTCCGGTTTCGTTGAAATTGAAATTTTTGTCATCCAAATGCGTCATTTGTTATACGAATTGGGAAAAATCACGTATAAGGATCTCATACTCCCTACAAATAGTCGGAGTAAAACTTCAGGAAGTATCCGCTCTGAATGTAGCCCGTAGTCCAAGTCCGTGGTATAATAAATGATTTAATTCAAGCATTCCTCCGATCGAACGTTGCGTTTAAATAGTCCACCTCTATATTTTGTATCCCACAATACGAGTACTCGGCACCGTACTTTCTTTGATTTACTACTTCCGTTGAAGCCCTATTTTGATTCAATATTTCAAGCTGGATAGATTTACTACGCCTTGTGTACCGATCAATTGCGCTCAGTAATTCCCATCATATAATTCCATAAGGCGGCTGTACGTATGCCCTGTAGCTGTGATCCGAGATCCGACAATACGAGTGCCTATACCTAGTACCTACATGCGCCGACGGAATAGTCGGCCAAGTGGCATCATACCGCGAAATGTCCGAAGACATTTATTAATTGGATTTCATTTTGGAATATCGAGTGTCGATTTTTTTCCATCCTCTCCGCGGTATCCACCTCTCAACGTCTACACCCAATTTGCAGAAGTGCCCGGTGCCTGCAGTCGGCCTCGCAGCAATGTTCAAAATGGGTGGACTACTGATGCAGGTGATGTATGACCTGGAGGTTCTGTTGAAATTCCACCCTTTCCTACTTCAAGAGAGTTCCCTTACCATCGGCGGCGGCGGGGAAATATAATTCCACGAAGTGATGATTAATTGCTCAAAATTATGGCAGCCATTGTCTGGAACGTTTAGGAAGATGGCTGTTGGTACGACTGCACAACCACGACTCTTAGGCTGGCGACATTTTGCCTTTTGTTGAACCAGAAATTACAGAAACAGATGCATCTTGCGTGGTGTGATTGAACTCTTTCTGTACGTTCCACTGGGCCAAATAATTATACAATGCGCTGTTCACGTGAGTAGGGTTTGTTGACTTGGTATCATGCACAATTGTGCACTTTCAATTTCTCTTTGGAAACTTAATTGTGTTATGATTGCACTTGCAACGATTTTCTTTGGATATGGTTTAGTTTCTCGCTAAAGGTTGGTCAGGCGGAGCGGCTGAGGCATTCCGCCCGTTCATGACTGGTGAAAATAATCAGCTAGGCCATGGAAAAGAAAAATATAAATAACTGCACGCACTGTTAGGCTCTGTTTAGTGTACGCGAATTTGAACATGTTATCAAATTATCATACAAAGACTTACTAGTTCAGTGTTGTGGATACACTAATTGGGCTAAAGGAATTTCACCAAAAAAAATAAAACGGTTGAAATGCATTCTCCGTGGATGTTACATTTCTCTGTTTAATGGGCTGTGATCACAAGCAAAAATTAGCAGTAAGTCAAAGCTGAGTGGTATCCTTGGGGGATTCCGCTTATGTTTTGAAAATGTATCAAGGATGGAAAGCGCATACAAATAACTCAAATTGGGTTTTCTAATGACGGGAAAAGGGCGGAAGTGAGGTTAGAAAGTTGAAGCAAAAGGTGAAAAGGATGTATCAAGGCCTTTCGAAACTCTAACTCAACTTTATTGAATTGTTAAATTGAATCAAACAATAAAAAAAGAAAATAAATACTTATTACCACTGATGTACTCGCTGCTGGAATATTCTACGAAGTGAACGAGCACACTTGTCGCTTTGCTAATAAAGGCACCAAAAGGAAATTCGAAAAAAAAACACCCAATACGTTGGTACTTGGTAGTTGGTACCGGTGCAAGTGCGCAAGCATCATAAGTGAGTTTTATAATGATCAGTGGAGCATAGCAATCAAATACATAATTTTGAATGAACATAGATCATAGCAAGTAGGTAGGTACAGTGAATAACAGAAATAATTAACAAGAAATAAGAAATATGGAATTTATATAAACCAAAGGAAAGTTAAACAACAATTACCACAAAATCAAATAACCGATGAGTCCTGAACAGCCTTAGAAAGCGAACCGAAGACCTCCAAAGACGAACACAGGACCATTGTAGCTAGTGTGACGAATTCAATATTTAAATCATGCCAAGTTCAGCAGTAGGGAAAGGGTGTTTTTTTTAGAGGTATAGAACTTCGAATTGAAATAAAACACAAGAAAATCGTTTCAATGTCCATCGATTTGGTTTTCTTGGAAGGATAATTTATGCCAATAATGTTTAAATATGATTTCGGGCATGTGCCCACTGCGGCTGGTTCGAATAAAGCCAAGTCTAGAGGTCCAATTTTCAACCACCTTTTCGAGCATTTGGGGCTGTATGTCGGCACTAACGCCACGAATGTTGGCTTCCAAGTCCCCTAACGTTTCTGGTTTGTTGGCGTAGGCGAGCGACTTCACATATCCCCAAAGAAAATAATCCAATGGTGTCAAATCACACGATCTTGGTGGCCAATTGACAGGTCCATTCCGCGAAATTATGCGCGCCTCGAATGTTTCCTTCAATAAATCGATTGTGACGTGCGCTGTGTGGCATGTAACGCCGTCTTGTTGGAACCACATCTCATCCACATACATGCCATCCAATTCGGGCACAAAATAGTCTGTTATGTCGTTTTCCATTGGACAAAAAGAAGCGTCCGGGAGAGTCCGGAATCGAAAAAATGCTGTTCCATTGGCACAAAAATACACAAAAATTTCGCTTCTCGATTTCAAGTCAGAATCCACTCAAGAAGCACTCACACAAGTGCAATTTTATGTATTTATTACAAGTCAGTTGACAGCAGCCATAGATTATTTTTTGGCATTTCACCAATACTTTGGTGGATTCTGTCAGAAGCAGTTTTGCTTTTGCTGTTCCATTGGATTTCAGAATGAGTGGATCCCCGAGTGAAACCAATGGAAAACGACATTATCATGGCCAATAGAGTGTTTCGCGAAGCCCGTCCTTTCACAGATGGGCTACCTTTTTTGCTCAAACGTCAAAAAAACTTGTAGGATAACAAAGCTGGTTTATAATGGCCAGAGTAGTGTTTTGTTCAAATATTGTTGAAAAGCGCACAAATGCCATTAATTTTACTTCTCAGTTGTTACCAAATACACGTGATAAACATAATTTTTTAATTCAACAATGCTTTTATCTTGTTTTTTGCACTTTTTTATGCACTTTTCAGTAACTTTTTAACATAATTAGACTACATTCATACAAAATCCGATTCGTTTTCCTACAAGTTTTTTAGCTGTCACTTGGATTTTTCTTCTTCTCATTTGACACTGACGTTGTCGCGAACTACCCTATTGCTGTGCACGGTGGCGAATCGATTCATTCGGGTCCTCTTCAACACTTTGCTCTACAGCGGTAATTATTTCTTCTGTGCGCCCTGTTCGACGTCTCTGCGGATGCGTATTATCCCATAGAGTAAACGTAGTGCGAAAACGATCCATGGTTGACCGAATTAATTGCTCTGATGGACGGTTATGTCGACCATAAAATGAACGGAGCTTGCGGTAAACTTCGCGAACTGAACCATTATTTTCGAAATAAATTTGCACGATTTGCAAGCGTTGTTCATTTGTCAACCTGTTCATGATGAAATGGCAAACCAAACTAAACATAAATGACATTAGAGTTGCCAGATTTGACCACAAAATGTCGGTTTTATCTCTATTCGAAAAACCAACCTCTAAAAAAACACCCTTTACTTAAATGTATACTGACATTCCACAAGGATTTTCTCTCATATGCTCCTTTTCAATATAAATATGCGTTTCACCGAAGCCCCCCGGTATGACTGCCTCAGTTGGAGCTCAAAATCCGTCCAAAAAAAGGCGCAGCGCCCAAAATAATACTGGATGATCATTCTACCCACACACGCAAGTAGGACACGCGACTGAATGAGTTAACTTGAACTCGCACACGGACCAAAGCTAACTCTTAATTTCAACTCCAGCAGGAGCTATCAGCTGGCAAAATTAAATCACATAAAACCGTTTGCACCACGCTCAAAATCTCACGAATTGTTTATTTAATTTTTTATTACTATTTAGGTCGAAACGTGTTGCGACAGAACAAAAGGAGGTAAGCTGTCCTCACGACTACGACTAAATCACATCAATTATAATAAATGTGCTTGGCAATATGCAGGATCATGGGCATGGCCCACAGAATAATGACAATAAAAATTGGCAATGCGCATTCGCAGCATATCAGTTGACTTCTGCTTCTAATATGGATGGGGACTATGTGTGTGTGGACTGATCTTGTCCGGTTGTATTTGGGTCTGGCCATTGTCTGCAAGGACAAAGTCGTTGGTTTCTTGGGCAAGATAAAGATGCAGGTGCCTCATGTAGGTTGGCAGCGACTTGCCGACGAGACGTGGGCACTGGCCACCTTATATTCTCTAGGGCCGTCTGCATAGATTGTATTTAGTCGCATTATCATTTCATTGCTTGGTAAACATAGCCACCAGCACTTTGAATTTTTTCCTCAAGTTTTTCTCCTTTTTTTCTGCTGTGCTTCGTGATATGACGATATGAGTGCTGGTGCTGTACAGACTCACGATTTCTGTAGGGACACACTAACCGATTTGAAATTTATTGTTTGCTGATCATAGAGGCTGATTGTCGGTGACAATCTCAAGGTTTTCTTCGAATAGTTGTCCGTTGACCACGCAAGGCTGTCCTCGTAGGTATTTCATGAGTGTGTGTCTGGCCTTTTTGGTTTTTGTTGTGCGCGCTATTCGCCCTTCTTCGGCAACTTTTTGTGCAATATTACTATTTTTGTGAGCCTTTGTCGTAGGCTATACCCTGTACCTACGGTAGATGGAGACGCTATGATAAGCAGTGTGGTGGCATTTTGACTTTGCTCGTTTTTATTTTCGTATACATACATTACTGTGCAGGTTGAATTTTTCAAATAAAAGGTAGGTTCCTCTTTATATACACGTTCTTGACCAGTCGAAGGAAGAAGTTTAAGTCGAGTTGAAGCATTTTTACTTTCGCTGCGGCAACAGGTTGGAATGTTGGAAGCAATGTTAGCAGAAGAAGTTCCGATTGATTGTCGGAGGTTTAGAGATCTCCATAGAGTAAAGGAAAAGTCAAGCTTTTTATAGGAAAACAAATAAATTTCTAGTAATTTTATTTCGATAATGTCAATACAAGAACAGTGTATAGGCAGCTTAGTTCTTTGCAAGCAGGCAGTATCCTTACCAACTGAAAAGTTAGCATACTACGACCTAGAAAAATAATAACCGAAGTAATGAGTGGGCAGCAGTGATATTAACAAAAGAGGTGAGTCTATACTTGAGTCTATACTCCAAAAGACAGGACTGGAACTCACCCAGTACCATCATTAGAGGTATATCCGTCTACACGGATGGTTCAAAAACAGAAAATGGTACAGGAGCCGGCGTATTCTCAGAAAGACTTGCTATTAACCAGTCGTTTCGACTGACTGATCACTGTAGCGTCTTCCTAGCTGAAATCTATGCGGTTAAGAAAGCAGCACAGACTATCCTATCGATGGGACTGCCAGCAATGGAAATAACCATCTGTGTGGACAGTCAAGCAGCACTCAAAGCAATCGGCTCCAATCTTGTTACTGCGAAATGTGTTACAGATTGCCTCTTGGCACTTAGGGCTATACGTCATCACTCAGTTCTACTCTGCTGGGTTCCTGGACACGTTGGGGTGGAAGGGAACGAAAAAGCGGATGAATTGGCCAGATACGGCTCTGATATGAACCCTCAACTTGGGGACGGAGAGGTGCTACCGTCTTTCAACACTGCTAAGACTTTTATTGACAGCGTCACCACACAACTGGCTAAGGAACAATGGAGCAACACCATCGGTTGCGTCATAACCCGTAGTCTGTGGCCTGTGGTTGACACCAAAAGATCAAAGCTCCTGGTCTCTTTTAACAGAAGTCAAATCCGGATGCTCGTCGGGGTTCTAACCGGACACTGCACCATAGGAAACATGGCTAAAAGGCTGGGAGTTCTTGCAAACGACTTCTGCAGAAGCTGCAGAGACGAAGAGGAAATAGAGTCCGTGGAACATCTTCTATGCCACTGCCCAGCTTTACAAGAACGCCGCTCATCCTGTATGGGAGCAAGGTTCTTCGAAAGTTCGGACGACTTGGCTGGGGTACCTCTATCAGACATAAAACTATTCCTCAACAGATCGAAGTGGTTTTGTTAGCCACATGTCCTTACATGTATAAACAGGGTACTCACAATGGGCCTGCACGGCTTCCGGGTGAAAATTTGCATCTGATGCAAAACTGCCCTCCCAACCTGACCTAACCTAACCTAATGAGTTCTATGCTAGAAGCTGACGCCAATAGAGGGACTTTTTTGAATATTGTTCTTGTTGCTTCTGCAACTTGAGACACAACAGACAACACTCAACGAACAAATTAAAATTAAGACTCGCTCGACACTTTCGAGAGAATTCGGTCTCACTGTCAGGCCTCGCCAGAAAATCGAACATTTAATTTTTAAAAATAACTAACTAGATGTTGTCCTGTCTTGACTGTTTATTTTAAATTCGATTTTAAATTTATATATTTATATAAAATTGAATCGTTATTTCCCCTTATAACGGCATCACGCGTGAACGGCTGGACCGATTTCGCTAAGTACTTTTTTGTATTAAAAATGACTTTGTCCACCTTTTTCATTCATCATTTCATTAAACAAACAAAAAAAGACAGCTCTCACTTCAACAGCTTTCTTCTTTCTTTCAATATCTGAATCTGCAAAGTGATATTTTCACGAAAAAATAAAAAGTCTAAAAAAAAACAAAGTGCTATACAAACTTTCACAACTGAATAAGTACATCTATTTGACGAATTTAGTAAATAGAATATTTGAAAACCTTTCTTTATTGTTTTTCAGTCTAAAACTGAAAACTAAAAAGTTGTTGTAGCCCCCACTGTAAAAATGTTCCCCCCAAAATTGCCTAAAATCACCCTTTCCTCGTTTATCAATTCGGTAAGCGTAACAAAAAGACTACATCTCGCCAGACTTCGTGAGACCTTTCTCAAGGGCCTATCAAAGCAGCGAGGAATTGAAAAGTTTTCAAACACTTCAGACAATGCCATTTGCATGGATCATAGAAACTTTTATTATTAGGTAAGCTGAGGATAAATAAAACCGCGAATCACTAAAAAAGAAGAGGCTACAGTTCGCTACCTTATGAACAAGGGTCTTTGGTTAAAATTGGAGCTAGAGATTCTCATATAGCAACATCGATCAATTCTTTCAAGTTGTCAAGAATTACACCCTCGAATGGCAAGGTCTTGACCTGAATGACAAGCCAAATGGTCCCTCATCTGCCTAAGCTCATTAGATTCAAGTCATAGAGCCAGGATTTTAAATGGCGGTTTTTCGGAAGACAGTCGGTGCTTCGTACCTATTCTGCTCTTAAGACTTGAAATAAATCTACTTCGGTGCACAAGCTAACCCTTTGGTGTGAGAGTTTGATAGGATCCTATTAGTCGTCGTTGAGAAGGTTTAAGTTTCAGAAATACGATTGTTTCGAAATTTAATTGAAAAACAACTTATCGATGAGCTAGATAATAAATGGAGAGCTCTTTGGCATCAAAAAGCTTTTAGTAGTCATGCGTATTTAACATTTAAATGTTTTTAAAGTAGCACATTTAAATTAAAAAAAAAAAGAAACACCTTTAATGCTCTTCTTCTAAAATTCCAGACTTCTTCATTGACCTAATTGGCAGAACGTAGCGCATTTGTGAGTAATGAGACTGAGGTGGGTTTCCCGGTCAATGAGGGCAACAAAACGTATATCCTGTCAACTAAAAAAGGGCAGCCAGCACCGACTTTGGAAGGGGACCTTAACCAACATAGCGTGCGAAAATGGAGACAGCTGGCTAAAGGTCGTGCTGGCTGGAGACGGTTGTTGGTTGAGTCCCAGGTCCACCCCGACTTCTTTTTGTGGGGTTTTTTAAGTCACTCAAGAGGCTATTTTAACTCTTGAATGTAGGCAGGACGTAATGTGGCGGTGACACCGTTCGTAAAGCAAAATTAGAAATAAGAACGAAAGCATTTCTTATCTAAAATCGATGTTCACAACAACCTTAGAGTGAGAACTAATTTTACAAATGCTTGCTCTGAAGCCCTTCGATTCAGACCTTTAAATCACTAAGAATGAATTCCTTGGGAAGTACTAGGTACTTCTTTTTAGATTTTGACAAGCCCGCTGCACACTATTAGATAATTAAATGGACTTCATAAAATCATTCCCCAGGGTTGTTTGTTTTATGTGACTGATTAAATAATTTTTCATTAGTGTTTCAATGAAACAAACTTATTTATAATGGTTCAGTATTAACCCAAATGTGACGCGGCGTACACCACTCTGTTGTCAGGTCACTAACCTAACCTAACATATTTCCTAAGATCAAATCAAGTGACGTACAAAATATCGTTGGACGATTTTTTTTTTTACAAGCAAAATACATACCTAACAAAAATCAAGTTAAATCTTATTTTGCAGCACTCTTTGCACCCCATCATTGGGAATCAAAACGAACTACCTAACTGTCAAGAACTGTGGCGCATTAAATCAAAACTACGGTTAGGTACGTGGTTCCTATGAGCTATGAGTCAAATACTGCGCCATGATATCTTATGACAGCATGGACGCACGGCACGTCATACATCCACTTGTGAATTGTGTTGCAATTGCAATACTCTTATGCCGACTGGTTGCATATTGTTTGTGTTTACCAGATTTATTTCAAATCAAAAGATAAACCTGCAAGTGGAGGGCGGCTGCAATTCACAATGATACATGACACATTATTCTGCTCTGGCACTCATGCAAACAGCTGCAAATTACAATTTATTGTTGCCCCTAAAACTCGAAGCTGCTATTTTTAGGTCCATTATTTGTGGCCATTGTCACCGCTGAAAGTTGAAGTTGTTACATTGTAGTGTTGTATAGAAGAAACAGCTTAAGGATGAGGACAGTGTGCCATTAACATAATATACGTACGACTACGTATATTCCATTGTAAAAAAGACAACTTGTGCTGCGTCTTTAAGTTCTCACTCACGAGGCACAGTGATCAAGAAGTTTAAATGGTCAGAAATGAGTTGCATTAAGAACTCATATAACGGCAGATTTTTTAAGAGTTAAGTTCTTCAGGTTAGCAGCACTGGTTAGTAATGGCGTCCAAACGTCATCTGTCAAAGTGAAAAGTTTTCAGTATACTCTGCCATTTAATCATGGAAAGACTTACAAACGAGCTACGATTCCAAATTATTGAAATTTATAATAAAAATTCGTGCTCTGTGAAAAATGTGCACCGTTTGTTTCGACCATATTATGGTCGTCATAATCGACCTGGTGAATCAACAATTCGTGTTGTTATCACCAAATTTCGCACCAAAATTTTGCCCCAGTTGGCCGAGTTGAACTTGGTTGACATGTGGTTTTATCGAGACGGTGCCTAATGATGCCACTCAGCTTGTGAAACAATAGAAATGTTGAAGGATGAATTTGGTGAGCAGCTTATCTCTCGAAATGGCCCTGTGAGTTGGCCGCCAAGATCATGGGATTTAACGCCTCTTCATTATGTCTTGTGGGGTTATGTAAAGTCGTTTGTCTATGTGGACAAGCCCAACACGATTGAAGCCTTACAGGATAGCATAACACGCGTAATTCGTGGAATACAGGCCGAAATGCTCAGAAAAGTGACGCAAAATAGGACCTTCCGAATGCACCATTTGAAACGAAGCCGCGGACAACATTTACATGAAGTTCTCTTCAAAACGTAAATGGCAAAGTCCTATTTATCGATTACAATAATTTTGAATATTTGATGCAAATTTGAGTATTTTATTCGATTTTTAAAAGAACTGCGCTTAAAACATCGCCCGTTATAAGTACAAAGGTGAAATGACTGCCGGAAATTAGTAAGCCGTGCAAAGTTCTGGCCTTTATTGGCAATTTTTTTCGTAATTTTGTTCTCCATATTTTTTTTTTATATTATTTTCCCACCCCACGCGAGTTAAATATTTATGTGGTGACCTCCACCAGCAGTGCCGTAGCCAGGATTTTGCTTCCGGGGGGGCTTGCTTCCAAATCTTGCGAGGAATTATAAACAAAAAACGATATATATTCCAACTCATTGGTTTTTATTAGTTTTTAAATCGATGAGTTGGAATATAATATCGTTTTTTGTTTAATAAGTATGTTCACTTAAATAATTTGTTTACACAACTTTTTGTCAAAGCAGAAGACGTCTTGATTTTTTTTTGATATGAGATGTCATAGCAAGTGAGCTAATCTTGCCTTCCGGGACACTGTTTTAATCTTTTTCATAGTAGAAAAGGTTCTTTCAACATTAGCTGTGGTCACTGGAAGCGTGGCCAAAACCGTAAGCAAGAAGTTTATTTAAAGTAAGTCTTGTCACATATCAAGCAAATTCAGAACTTCGGTAGAAGGATCACTCGACAATATTTTTTTTGCTCAACTGCAGCAAAACCTGGGAGAAGAGCTTGAAACGATGGTAGAACGTCTTCGTTGACCATGAATCTGTCCGTAAGATTTGGTTTCAGTCGCAGTCAGGAGTAAGACAAGGATGTGCTCTGAGCCCAAGTTTATTTGCCCTGTTCATCGACGATATAGTGGAAAATTTAATGTTAAATGTGGAATCTAACGGTCAACTTAGTTAAGTCGCAAGTTATGGTTTTTAAAAAAGGTGGAGGTAGATATTGCTCCAACGAAAAATGACACTTCAACGGGGAAACTAATGAGGTGGTGAAAGAATATAAGTACCTCGAACCTCGGAGTATATCTCACGAGAAATTTAAACATGGAAAAGTATCTCTGCGAAAAATTGTCGAAAACAAAAATTGGCCATCAACGTTGCTTGGAAAAATTGCTTTAGTAACAAATGTATAGCACATAGTTCTAAGTTTAAAGTATGTTTCGAAGACATAGCTCACGTACTGCTCGTTATTTATTTCAAGACGTCAGCCCCTCAATCCCCACCCTAGCTACGTGCCTGTCCACCAGTAAACATGTAGAGCAACAACCTTAAGTAGTTGCTATAGATTGAGCATTAATTGTTTATACAGGGTCATTGGCCGCATTCAAGAATCTAGTTATCTTAAGTCGACTAGATTGGTCTAGATGAGATGTAACCTGAACGCAAAAACTATATTGGTCGGGAACGTCACTTTTTCTGCGTCAGCCACATATGAGAACTGTCAACTTAGTACTCAATCACGAATTTCTCGACTAGATTCGTCGGCTACCCCTCCATAAACGTCAACTGAAACAACAGCTAGATCCCCATTAATTTCGTGGTTTCAAGTTGGTAGCGCTGGTATTTGACACCTGTCTAAGGCAGATGTTATTTGAAGCGTCATAAGTTGAATATTTGCCATTTTCAATAATGGATGGCTTAACATATATAACAACGCGTTCAAATTATTAAAACTTACTACAAAAGTAAGCTGTTGTGTGGCGACAAGCTGATTATGTAAGTTACACAAGTGCATATTATTACATTACATTATTAAATGTAATGTAAATGGGAAAAGTGGGCGATAGTTCAGGTACAAAGGGCAGTGAAACCTTCCCTACAAAATGATATTCAAAACGATATTTATCGAAACTACCGGGAGCTAAATTTGTAAAATTTGGAACTCCGATGCGTTGTGATTGGGTAAAGCACTTCACAAAATGTGTGGACGGGACTGAGAACGGCACTCTGTTAATAAGGCAAAAACACTAAACCTGGAAGATTATTCAAAACAGCTTAATAAATCGTACCTGGGGGCAGATTCCGTACACCAACGATTGTCTAAACAATATCGTTTTTGAAGCTTTGATCACCAAAATAAGTCATAATCAACTTGAATTTTCTTGACAAACGTCAGCTTTCATTATATTGGTGGAAAATGAGCTGGATTAAGCTCTCAAATTTGTAATTTTAGCACTTAGTTCCTAGTTTTAGAGGTCTATCGCTTCGACGATAATCGTTTGAAAAGTTACGGAATGACTTTCGATTGATTAGGTACTTAGCTTACTGACTAATTTAACACGGGTACTTATTAACAACATGGTCTGTGACCCAAAAAGTCAGTTTTTCACCGATTTCACAAGGTACGACTATTGGTATAATAGTCACATCTTTTGCCAACCACTGGGACTAATTGATATAAATCTTCTTAGCAACAAACAATGCCCATGCCACTCTATGGAAAACGCTCCTTGATCTCAAAATTCCGAGCACTGAATGTCCAACGGCATAGTACTCATGCTCAATGCCGTTACAATCACTATGGACATAAAACACACTAAGATGCAACAAACTTACCCACACACATTAAACAGGCTCTTGACAAGCATTCCAAAATAAAAACAAACGTGTCCCTCACTATCCTTAACTTGGACAATAAATTTAACCGCGCGCACAGGAGATGAAGGCTCCGCCAGTTGTTGGCCTTAATGCCAATGAAACAAGAACAATTCCTCGGGACCTAGTTTGTGGTTGAGCTCACAGCTAATAGATTACCGCACACCTTTGGCTAATAGTGCCCGAGATCAAGGGACAGTTTGATAAATAACTCGAGTACGAGGCTAATAGCCGCACTTGTAATTGATTTTGTATGCGCGTTAAGCTGTCTCCGCGGGGGTGAAATGCACTTTGTTCCAGCATGGACATGGACACCACGCCAGTCTGCACTGTGGACTGTGGACTGTGGAGTCCTCACTACACATATAGTGAGCTGTTGTAACGCCCGGTGCCAAGAACAGAATGTAGGTACGACAGAAGAAATTCGAGCGTGAGTGATATATTATATCACATTGCGTTCGCGTGGGCGATGGGCTCTTGGTTGGCAAGCGTAATAAATTCGCTTTCTGTATAGTGCGTAAAGGGACTGGTGATTGCGACTAGCGCAACTTCCGCATCATTGCGTTATTTTTAGAAAAAGTTGCGCAGTGAAATAGTGTGACAGCGTCTTGATTTGTCGACCAGAAAGGAAAATGTTTTTCTTTCATTTATGTGGTTTGATATTTCCACTTACGAGCTTTTGGCTCTTAAGGAGTTCTTTCTGAGTGCTGATTTGACTAAAAGTTGATGCGGACTGGTTTGTGAGCCTTTTTCAGCATGAAGTCGTTTCTTCCTCAAGTTTAGAACGTTAGGTTTAAAAAGATCGGCAAATGCTGAGGGTGACTTTGATTCTTTTGTTTTTGTTTTAAACAAACTTACGACTTTGGTTCCATGGACTGTGCTATGCAAATTTACGGTCGAATTAATTTGCACTTAGGTTTGTGACTTCAGACAGAGTCAGAGCCTGGGTGGGGATCGAGTCGAATCTTCACGAATGGCTCCATAACTAGGCAGGGGTCCGGTGATTGTGGAAATAAGTAACACTATAGTTAGCAACTTCAGTTAGCAAATGAATCCGAGTAAATGAGACTTTAGCGACAGTCAAACTGTTCTAAAGAGCTTGCTCAACTCTGTGACTTGTTTCAAAAAACTTCGGCAATGGGCGAGAATTTTTTGAGTTCGGAAGCAAAGCTGAACTGATAGAAGTCTGTCTCGAATCCTTTTTTTACTTTTACTACGAGAATTGATGTTTTTAATGAGATTACTAAGAAGGGCGCAGATAATGATGTATTGAAAATCGAACCTGCTTTGGGTCCTTCTTTCGTCATTCCTGCGTCCTTGGCAAGGGCCTACATCGGTCTGTTAGAAATCATCATCACTCTTGTTGTCTCTTAGCAAAATAGGCTGTTTGATTTGCGTTCTTGCGGGACACTGTCCTTTTGCTTAAGTGACTTCGGATCACTTCTTTTGTCATTGTCCCGCCTTTACTCGAATAAAATGACAGATCTTTCGTGATGTTGTGCTGTGTATTCATACTGTAATCGCTCGTCTAATCTAGCTGTCAATTAAATTTAACGCGCGACCATCTTTTTAGTCGAAATAAAGCAAAGAATATGGGGAACTGAATTTATTTAGAAAAATAATACAACATACCATTTCGCTCTTTTTATTTAGCTAAGCCGTATGAATTCCACATAGCTTACATTTTGTTTCAATTTTTAAATAGAGAAAAGAAGAAACGCACCTCTTGTTATAAAAATCGGTTTAATAGTAAAGTAATATGACATTTTTACAGCCAAAAAAAAAAGGTTCGTTCGCGTACCCGGTTTGAATCGAACGCAATCGATATAAATCGATCGCAATCGCACAAAGTCTGTACACGTAGTATAGATTTACCTATAGTATAGACTTTGTGCGATTGCGATCGATTTATATCGATTGCGTTCTATTCCAAGTTCCAACCGAGTACGCGAACGAACCTAAGGTGTTTTTTTTCTGACAATTCGTTTTGACATTTAATTTTAAATATAAACAATCGGTACATTGAAAAATCTAGTTATCTTAAGTCGACTAGAAAGGTCTGGACTAGATGTAACCAGAACGCAAAAACTAGATTGGTCGGGAACATCACTTTTCCTACGCCAGCCCAGCCACATATACGAACTGTCAACTTAGTAATCAGTAACAAATTCCTTGACTAGATTCGTCGTCTATTAGACGTCAACAGAAACAGCTGTTCATTTGACCAATCGAAGCCAATCAAAACTGAGATAGTACATCAAATCAGACAGCTGTCAGATTTACTAAACTACATATATACTTGAACGTCCCCAATGATGCCAAACAGTAAACTATTAAAAAAGTAACACACTTGATACACAAAACTAATTTAATTACAATTGTTGACACTTAAACAATTTTACGCTGCTCAAGCTTAAATAAATAGTGGCTTCCCGCCAAATATTCTCTCTAAGCATTAGGTAAAATCCCAGCTAAATTTTGACATACAATACACTGTGGCAAAGTGTCACAGAAAACAGCTGTTCTTTTAAAAATAACTTCCTCAGAGAATTCAATTATCTCTTATTTCAACCATTTCAGATTTTTAGTACTCCTCGTCTACCTTGTCGCTTAAAAAGCTCATAATTGCCCACTTTTCCGCAACACAAAAACACAATAAAACAACAACACAACGATCTGTCAAAAATTTAGCTTGAAAAAATTAGCCGACCCATTAAATGCATTAAATGGGGCACGCTAAATTTTGACAGACACATGTACATTCTGAAACAAAAGTTTGAATATTTAGGATGAGTTGCGCTTAAATTTAGCTCAGATAAATTTTGGCGAGAATTTTGTATGGGAGCTGGAATTTAGATCGAGCAGCAGCAGCAACTAAGCTTAAACATTGAAGCGTAGTACGCTGCTCGAGCTAAACTAAAATTTAGCTGTTCTTCAACTTTTCTCTCCAAACATCAGCTAAAGTCCTAGCTAAATTTTGACAAAGAGTATGCCGTGGATAAGTGTCAAAAATTGCATTCTCTCTTATTTAAACTATTTCTGATTCTAGGTACCTACTTCTCGTCCATGTAATAATTAAAAAAGCTCATCCTTGCATACTTTTCCGCAACAGAACAATAAATACACAACGATCTGTCGCAATTTAGCTTGAGAAAATGTGCGACCCATTATGGGCACGCTAAATTTTGACAAACGCAGGAAGAACATTCTGAAACAAAAATTTGATTATTTAGCTCGAGCTGCGTACCACTCAGATGAATGGATTCGCTTAAATTTAGCTCAGCTAAATTTTGGAGAGAATTTTGTATGGGAGCTAGAAATTACATAGATCGAGCAGCAAACTAAGCTTAAACCTTAAACGGTTTAAGTTTATGATACTCCACATAAGTGTACTATGTTCAAGTGAAATCCAGTTTTTCATACAAATTTTCCACCGTCAAAATTAATTTTCCACTTCAAAATTCCACTACACAGTTCGAGTAATAAATACTCGTAGCAGATTCAACACTTGTCACTTGGCTTTTATTGTCCATCGCGCCGTCCTAGTTCGGCGCACAGTTTAGATGCAAACCCGTTCAGTGATGGAATTCCATTAGCACTTCAATAACAAATAAATACTCTCTTGTTGATGTCCAATTAGGTGCGGCTGGATTTTCTCAGAGACACACTGACCTCCAATTAGCCTCCTGCCGTCAAATTGTCCCCGTAATTGGCCGTATATTCCTAGCCAAAGCATTAATTCCTGCAAAAATGGGGTGTAAAAGTGTCCACTGATGGTGAGCAATTAGTGAAAGTGCGGTTGCGCACAGCTAAAGCTAATTTCAAATCGAAAGTTTGAATCAGCACAACAACGCTAATTTTAACTTGTTGGTGTCTATAGCAATCAGTTCAGTGGTGTATGAAAGTGCGGCACAACAGTTAACAAAAGTGATAAAGGGATAATGCGTGTGTGTATTCGCGTGTGCAATATGGCAGCTCTCCGCAGAGTAAATGTTCGTTAATTTTAACAAATTACCATTATATTTGTACGCACTAACAGTAATGATGCACTTAGAGACATGTAGCCACAACAAAGAGGTAATGCAATTCAACTCTATCATGCGAATGGAAAACATGATAGTGAGAAATGCAACACAATTAGCGATCAATCTAGCATAGCTGTGTGCATTGTTCCAGGCATAAAGTTGTAGGAAAGTGAAAAGTTTGCAGGTTGATCATAGCTATGCCGTCATTATCTTTGATCGAGCTGAAAGAAAAATACGGAGGGTATTGTTCAAAATATGAGTGGCAATACAAGAGTGTGAGTTGCACTGATGTCACATTACATTCAGTGTCATCAGTTCGCAGATTGTTGTTTTTTATTGTTAAAAGGTATAGACGAGTTCAGAAGGAATTTTCTTACAATTTAACAAAAAAAACAAAAATGTCATTTCTTGCTAATATTTAAGAAAACGGTGTCATGTCATGGATCTCGGCCATTTTTATGAAGCTATCTTTAGATATCAAACAGAAGCAGTGATGCCAACTTGGGCATAATTCTGCTGTTCGAGGCACAAAGGAATATTTTTCAGAAAAAAGGCATAAATTTGTGTGAGATGTTTTTACAATCAATCCATACAAATATATTTTGTAAATCTGAAACTTTGATCTGTGCTGTGCTAAACTTTCAATTCTCAACTTGACTTACTCGACGTCAAGCTAAATTATACACAAAAAAAGTGTGACCAAAAAACGCTCTTGGGCTTGTGGGGCGGCGAGGAATATTCCGCGCCACACTTAGGGCAAAGTTGTGATAAATCCAAAAGAGAGGAAAGAATGTTTAATTACCCATCGATCGCACAACATTTTGTTAAAAAATTTAGTCTTTGTAAAAAATGCAAATCTTGTCTTTTTCACCAAAAAAGCATAATTTTTTTTTGAAAAGTGCGTAATTTTTTCGGTTTTAGGCATAAAACTTTGATCCAGTTTGGCATCACTGAACTGCCCCCAAGGAGAAGTCAGATGCAATCAAACTACTCTAACTACACTTTCCCACTAATCCTAATCTAACCTAAACCGTAAGCTAATTCCTACTATAGAACTCTATTCAATAATTTATAACATTTACCTGTTCTATTCCTTTAACTCCACTATTTTACACGGTCGCTCTTTGGTGAGGTTCGTCTCGTTCCAGAGGCGTGCCTGATGATGTTGGCACCAGGGTTGATTTTGTAGGTGCATTTGTAATTTTTTCAAATAAAAAGTACATTAGGTACAATTTTTTCAAATTAGGGACAATTCAAAATTTGTATCTATTTTGTAAGTTTATTACAAATTTTATTAACGTGATGTTTGCATTGAAAAAAACCTTTAAATTGGCAATGCAGTAGAATGAGAAAAATTCAGCAGCACTTTTCTTGTACCCAACACTGTTTATTTTATTGATGTCAATTTGAAATGTACCTTTGTGAATAGTGACACTGACAGCGATGGAGAAGTAAGGGTTTTCCAATAAGAGGTGTTATTTTGGTATTCAAAGAATAACATCATTTTTTGAGATAAATGATCGGATGTTTATTTCGTAATAAAGAGGAAGGTATGCCGTTAATAATGAACGACAACATCATCCAAATGGCCACTACGAGCACGCATACAGGACCATATCCTTTTCATGAAATTTTCCATAACCAAATCGCAAAGTGGCTGCCCTATGTCCTCAATAGCCTCACGAATTTTATCTTTGAGGTCTTGAATCGACGCTGGGCTGTTGGCGTAGACCTTATCTTTCACGTGGCCCCAAATGAAGAAGTCGCAAGGTGTTAAATCACAAGATCTCGGTGGCCAATTGTGATCACCTCTTCGAGAGATAACATACGGTCCGGAAACTTTTCCCGTAAAAGATCAATGGTTTCGTTGCTTGTGTGGCACGTAGAGCCGTCTTGTTGAAAGTAAACGTTGTCCAGATCAATACCATCCAACTCCGACCATAAATGACGTTTGTGGAATGCCCAATTCCAAAGAACGACGAGAAATGGACAAACCTGGGTTTTCTTCAACACTTTGGGCTACAGCACCAATTTAGTCAGTTGTTCTTGAGCGACGTGCACGGGTTTTATTCTTCACATAACTAACTTGTCCCAACAGCTCGAATTTTTCCAACAAATTTTTGTACTGCGGTCCGACAAGGTGCTTCACGACGACCAAAAAATGCTTTAGTTTTGCGAACTGTGACTGCAAGATTTTCACCATTTTTGTACTGAATTTTATGTGGTATTCGATTGGGCGCTCGCACTTTTTTTGCTCTCAGAGCAATTTTTACGTTCGTTTGGTATCAAAAAAGCAATCTTTTTCAGATTTCAGAGCACTTTTGCGAATCTGGATATTTTCTCAGATTTGCTTCAGATTTACCAATACACGTGCGCTCGAGTTTGACAACTAGTGGAGTTTGTTTACATTTTAGTGAAATTTTTCAACTGCAAAAGAAACGTATTGCATCGGGTGGATATATTTTTAATAATTATTTATGTACAAATGTTTAGAAATCAATCTCGGCGATCATTTTGAATGTTTTCATATAAAATTTAACCAGTGAATGGAAAACGCTTAGAAAAGTGTCGAAGGCTACACATATTGCAGTAGCACAAATATCAACAAAGAAAAGAGCAAGTGACGTTTTTGTGTTCGATTAGCCACACGAAATCTGAAATCTGAGGGCAAATCTGAAGAAGCCCAATCGAATACCACATAAGTGAGCTAATTCTAGAACATCGAGTTTGTTCGGGAAGAACCGGAATTAACTAGAAGTTTCCCGATAGATGGCGAGCAGGTATAAAAGGGAATATTTAAAACAACAGGGAGGGACAGTTGACTTTTAAGTTATTTTTAGTTGACTGACAGTGATTGGTAAAGTTCGAAATAGTTCTCTGTTGTGAAGATAAAGAAATGCAAAGTAATGAAGTGAATTAAGTGATTGGTTTAAATCGGTTAAGAATTGTTTCAAGAAATATTTATTTGAAGTGAATTATTAGAATAATCCGTAAGAGTGTAATGAAAGTGAAACAAATTTCTTAACCGACTTCCTATGGATAATTTTTCACGCCGAAATGTCAAAAATTTTTGGTATTTATCTTGGATTTACTCAGTTTTAGTCACCATATTTGAAGGTCACTACAAAAAGTTTGCAAAATTTCACAACTGCAATTTCGTGATTATAGGTGCCCAGCAAAATTCGTAGTTACTGTTAAATCCAAGGTCAGAGAGTGCCCCTTATATGCCTCCATCCATACGACTCTCATTATTTACAGATTTATTCATTACAAGCATTCCTCAATGCACTTTATTCTAATTACATTCTTTTGCATATTAGCCCATTATACGCACAGGAAACTGTAAGTGTCTGCAAGCCCAAGGCCGTAATACCATAATTGCATCTGCGGACCAATTTGGAGTAATTTATATGCCACGCAACAGCATGCAATCGTCTAGCTCTGTGAGCCAACAACCAAACACGTCTCAAATGATGCCCTATACGCGACGTCGACGACGGATGACATCGCTTTTGTTGACATGACTCTATTAAAAGCCCATTATTAAGTGAAAAATTCACTTGTAGCAATGATTAATCATTTCTCACCATTTCCTCTGGCCGCAGACACATCAGCATCAGCATCAGCACAGCTACACGCAACTTATCCTTGCGCCAACCTTATACATAGGTACACGTCAGTCCTCACTTGCACTTGTTGTAATTTACTGTGGCCGGCGGCCTAACGACTGCAATTATTTACCATCAGCTGGATCTGCAGTAATATTATTCCTGCTAATGCCTCAGAACTAAACATATAGCCCCGGATGATTCTCCACTCAAGTATCAGGTGTTAGAGGTGATAATGAATGTTGGTCATTTAAGTGATTTCAATAAGAATTTCAGTGGGGCGCGAGGAGGTCCGTTGGAAGTAGCACTTCCATCTATCGACCAGGGATGTGTGTAGGCAGTCGGATGGCGCTGTTGCAACACAAACTGGTATATGTGCCGAGTGATTGGTGGCAAATAGCAATTCGGAAATAATTGCCGCACCTTCTTGAATTCCTTGCACTGGGCGATGGCAAGTATGCCAAGTGGATATACATGGATGGAGGAGGCGAATTCAGTCCGACAAAATAATGCTTTTAGATAAATTGCATAAGATGACAAACGGAAGCAATTTGCCGTATATCAGTTTGGCTTTTGATGTACCACTGCTAGGAGAAGCGCTCAACTCGAGGACTTGCACTTGGGCTTGGTTGTGGTAGACCCAGTCTGGAATGCGTTGGGAATGGCCAATTGTAGTTAATGTGTTCAAAGAGTTGCATTAGGATTAGGACAACTTTTTTTTAACCCATTGGAGCAGCTGAGACTGATTTAGTATTTTGTATATGATGCAAGATGGAGGCAGGTGATCACAAGGCTCTTGTTGGGACTTTGGTTGAGAGGTGGGTACAGGCGATATATGGATTTGGCTACTGCCATTGCATAAATTCAAAAGGACTACCACATGCAGATGAAGAGAGTGTTTAGAAAAAAAACTACCATACTTACGCCAATTATTCTTACAAAAAGAACCACATAACAAGAACCCTTATTAGGAACCAATTTTAAGAACCAATTTGAATAACCATTTTTATTTATTTATTGCTGAAGTATTTGAAATTATACTCGTATACATTACCACCATTTGTTGTGATTGTTACGGACTTCTGCCAAAATGCGCTCCCTTTCCTTAGCTACACTGTCCATGGTCTCCTTAAGCTCTGCCTGGATACGTTCTTGTGTCTGCCTTAAGTGCTCCTCAAGTTCTCGTTGTTGTTCGGGTGTCATTTTTTGATTCCCATTGGAACCAAAACCTCCTCCTGAGGACACGTTTACATCCACAAAGCCTTTTTTGGTGTTTTGCTCGATTATAGTTTCCTCTGCAAGGGTTTCCCGATTGGGGTTGGGACCGACGCACTTGCGGACTCTTATGATTTTCATAAAATCATTTGGGTCATTTCGTTTGGTGACTAGACAGCTAACAGTTTGTTGTGGACATGCCAATGAGTCACAATAAAAAACCCCTATAAGATTTATATAAGTCAATTTCACTATTTTCTGTCAATAAGTAAACTCATTTCAAACCGTTCTTTGTTGTGATTACTATGTCACCGAAAGTTCTAGTACCCTGCAAATGCGAAGCCACAATGTTGACAAACAGGAGAATTGATAAAATACCAACACAAGTCCTTGGAATTGCCTATGGAAATAGAGTATATTGTGCTGGTTTAGCTTTAGGCTTCGTCAAAGACAATGGTAGGACGAGGTGCCGGATGTTAAAATGAAAATACCTACTGATGGAGTTGTGAATTGCTATTCAGAAAACATCCTCTTATAATAATAACAACGTTTATATTTTTTTTGTAATTCTCAATATTAGATCTAGACAAGTGAAATTTAAGAGATTGGTAGGTAGACTTTATAGAAAAAGAAACCAAACCTTACGACGATTCCAAGCTTCCCCTAGAATAGCGTGATTAGGACTGGACTTCCAGTGCAAATATATTTTGAGGCCAACTCAATACATTTATACGATAAACGAGAACCAATAAAATTCAGATTTTATGTTCGATTTGGCAGCAGAAATCTGAAATCTCAGATCAAAATCTGAAAAGCCAAATAGATAACGACATAAGCAGTTACATTTCCCATTTATATAATTGATTTTCGGTCAATTGGTCAATTGTTCCGTGCAACCCAGTCGTGCCCTTCATTACGTTGATCGAAGTAACAAATATTCTGTCAAATTTAATGGTGAATGCAAACAGTTTCTGTTAAAACATTTATTTAATATTTCAACATAATATATAATGGACACTTGCAATGTCGCACTAAAGCCCGTATGACACTACATTTTTTTCTCATTTTAATAATTCAAAGCAACTTCAAATTTTCAAACGAATTTATTTTCAAACTAGCTGGTACCCGCAACTTCGCCTGCGTAGAATTAGTACTTCGAGTAACTCAATTAAAATATTCATATCAACAACACCGCCACTTATCTGGTAAAAAAACTATCATATCTTTCAATCCAACCAATCAGCCCTACACATTTAAATTCATTTGTAAAATACGCAGCAATAATATATTTATTTCTTACCAAAAGTAAAGATACCCATGATGAATTCTATTATCCCTAACTTGAGAAACTTCATACCCTTCACATTTTGTTTTCGCGACAAAAAGTAGTAGCCTATGTCATTCTCAGAGGTGCCATCTATCCCTTTAGGTACCAAAATTTGTAAAAAAAATTGGTTTGCGGCCGTGAAAAGGAAACAATCTGACTTTCGCATTTATAATATTAAGATTATATCAAGGCTACCTTGAATTGTCGGTGCAAATGACAACTGGCAACAATGTTCTGAAATAGCAAAGTGATGCCAAATTTGTACAGTTATTTTTTGATCACCTTACGTAGTTGACTATTACAAAAATTACTATCACCTATCACCTTACCTTACACAAATTTTGTTCATAAACTAAGCTCCAGCGCACCTGCCCAATTTTGCCGCAAATTTTGAAAATTAAATTCTCTTTTAGATTTCCTATCTGTGAAGACTAAAATGTGAACACGCGTGAAGAGTCATAAAAAATCGTTTCAGAACATTGTATTAAATATAATTGAATTACAATTACTGTTGAAAGCTGATAAAAATTTCATAAAACTTAAAAAATTCTGATAAATCGCAACGCACGTTTGTTCAGCTCAATAGTAGGTATGCGATGGAAAGACTGTGAAAAAAATCAATTAGCTGTAAAAAAACGCCATATACTGGCAATACCGGAACCGGCATTTGATATCATGTTCGTTTTTAATGTGTGACAAAACAAAATTGCTACAAAAACAATTGTCACACAAATCTGGTGCAAAAATAACTGTCGCAAAAATTGTCAAAAAAAAAAACTGTCACAACGTAACGTAAACACAAACGTCATCTATCATGAAAATGGAGTCGTAAAATCGCTCATACAAAATGTATGGGAAAATGAATTTTCTTCATAATTTTTTTTTTCGGAGATTTTTCTGGAATTTTCTTGGGTAGGTATTCTTCTTGTTTGGCCGTAGACCAGTCCGAATTGATGCGAATCATTGAAATCGGTCCAGGCGCTCTTGAGTTATAAGCGTAGTAACTAACGTCACTCTCTTTTATATATATAGATAAAGAAGAAGATAAACTTGAAATGTCAAAAAGAAAAAAGGCTGCCAGCAGCTACTACTCTAGTTTAATTTTAAAAGCTGAAAAAATGCCAAAAAAACATTTAGTGCCATTTGTCATACGGGCTTAAAGCCAAGTATGCTGTTCCAGATAAGCTAAAATTAAGCGCTTTCCGATGTTTCTCTCCACCACTTCGCTTACGGCCATATTATTCACTACCTTTAATCCGGGTTAAACGTTCCACCCGGGTTTAAGTAAGTTCAACCAAAAACTTAAACCCAAGTGGATAATATTCATGAAATGAAGAGTTGATAGTACATCAACTTCGTCCTCGATTACGATGTGGTGGAATTTCGGTAATATATCCGACTGAAGAATGCACCTCTGTGAAGGCTACAAACATTCCATGATTCTACTAATGCAATAAAAACTAAAATCGGCACACTACAAATCAAATCAATTTCCAAGTGTCAAATAACAAAACACACATGCCATTATTTGTGAATTTTGACATTACGTGGGTTTAAAACGGATTAAAAACATGTTAAAGTGTTTTAAATCCGCATTTAAATCCAGCGGGTTAATGCGTGTTTTTCAATGAATAATATGGACGCAGGTTTAAGTTATCGGGTTTAAAAAATGCGGATTAATGATCGGGTGTAAAATAAACTTAAACCTTATTTGGACCCGTGGTGAATAACAATGCTGTAATGTTCGCTTAATTTTGACAGTGTAAGTGCCGTAAAAAAAGAAACGTAAAGTTGATTGAATTGCTGTGAATTTGCTTTCGTTTGAAATTTTGTTGCGAATACCGATATTTTCTCTGATCTGTCAAAATTTAGTATTTTGCATTAATACGCTTACTTAAATTCTGTAGAGTTTTCGGTCAGTGGCTTAATTTTATCTTCACAGACATTTTTGTATAGGGGCTTAATTTAAACGCGAGTAGCATACTAGGCTAAATGGTTTATGTTCACATTTCCATTTCTGTCTTCGTTTTAAGCTGGAGTTCTTAAGATCAGTGTGATTGCACCCTATTCCATGCGGGGATCGCGCCAAATTAATATGGCTGCCTAAAAAAAGTAGCATTGTTCTAGCAAAATGACTCATTAGTCTAATATTCTAATTTAGCAATTTTTTGCAGAATCTACGTGTGTGTGTGCAAGGTAATTAAAAAGATTAATCTGATAACAATGCAAGTGAATGTTAGTTTTTTTTTGTTAAATCAATTACCCCCGTTCCAATTGAATAATTAAAAAAAAAACTAATTCGTTTTTGCACATTTCACACATCCGACGTCCTCACAAGCCACTTAATCAATAGCTATTCCATTATTCTCGAACTTGAAGTTGAAAACACTGAAGTTGGTTGTTTTTGACTCAGTCAAATTACGCACACATTTCTCAACTTTGTCAAAACTTATTAAAGTCGTTTCAATTGGACAAAAAGAAGCGTCAGGGAGAGTCCGGAATCGAAAGAATCACTTCTGAAAACTGAAACCGTTCCATTGACACAAAAAAACCTCTTCTGCTGATTCTGAAAGAGAATTTCGCTTCTCGATTTGAAGTCAGAATACACTCAAGAAGCACTCACACAAGTGCAATTTATGTATTTATTACAAGTCAACTGACAGCAGCCGTAGATTATTTTTTGGCATTTCACCAACACTTTTGTGGATTCTTTCGGAATCGGAAGCAGTTTTGCTGTTCCATTGGAATGAGTGGATCCCCGAGTGAAACCAATGGAAAACGACATAAGTGAAAAAGTCCATTAGCACCCTTTGTACGCTCGATACAAATGTTGACATTCGCCGGAAATGTCATCGAAGATAATTAAAATAAACATCCTATGCAATATTTGAATATACCTATTTTAAATTTGATTTACTCACTTTCATGGTAACAAGAATCCTTTGAAGTGGTTTCCGCGTGGAGATGAAGAGTAAACTGGACAGCACCTTGACAGCCCCGACAAATTGAAACGAATGCCAAGCTGAGAGCAGAACACGAAACTTTTAAACTTTTCAGCGTCGTAAAAAGATTGCGTTATATTCTGTTCAGCTATAGATAATTATGTATAAACAGATGTTTTTTGTGTTTTCAGATGAGACACGGGAGCGCTAGATTATTAATTATCGTATGGGTATGGGTACCTACTGTGCCCGGCTGAAACTCGAGCTTGACAATAAACAACTGTTTTGAGTGCATTAAAAATGGACCCCCGTATAAATAAACAAATGTGCACAAATAAGTTAGCTAGTAGACAACAGATAGGTACAAACATTTTACGTAACTGATGAATAACGAGTTGATAACTTTTACGCAGCGTTTATTAATATGGGGGTAATTTCGAAGGCCTGGCAGATGTTTTGATGTCCTCCACTGCATACAAGTCATGCAAAATTGGTTTTGGGAGGTACCAGAACTACTTGACCGACATAGCTCACTTTCAATACCAACCTGACGACGATAAATAGGAGTCCTTTCACCAAATTTCATTCGCATATGTCTCATTTTGGGCGCTATCGTGCTTTCAACAGACAGACAGACAGACGGACATGGCTAAATGGATTCAGACGGTGATCCTGATTCAGAATATAATATGTACTTTATGAGGACTCCGGGGACTCCTTCTTGGCGTTACAAATGTAATGACAAAGTGGATATACCCAGAGACAATACTGAGACCACCAACTTCGGCCGATTTCCCGTTACTTAGCCTACAAGCTATATTTTTTCGGAGTGGTCACGATTTACTGCGCTAGTATTGATACATAGAAATTCGTATTGACAAATGTCACGTAACTTCAAAAGTTCTGAGTCACCAATACACTCCCAAAAAATATGAGCCACTTCCGCTTTGGGCAAAGTGGCTTGCAGCGTTCATAGAATTTTATCCGTTAAATTTGAAATTGTTCGTTACGTGTGAATAATATTTTTTTTTAGGAAAAAGTGTACATTTGCTTAAAATATTTGCGAAAAATTAAGAATGTAGGTTGGTTGAGGGAAAATAAAAACATTTTGAGCAAATTTTCCTTATTATTTAGGAAAAATTTACACACGAAATCGAAGTTAATTATATCCAAAAGCGGGAAATACACAACCATATTTGTCCCAATATATTTCTAGTATATAAAACATCTCCTTTAGATAGTTTTATTAACCACACAAATCAAATTATTCACCTTCAAAAAATTTATAATAACTAACCAATGGCAATTAGTTATGCTAAAATGTGGTATTCCCGAACTCTTTCACATTTCCCCACTGCTGCCGAGGTTGGCAGCATTTATTTTTGTATTTTTTGTATGTTTTTGCATGTCACACGGATTCCGAATTGACATAACACCGATAGGAAAACAAAATGGCGAATTTGAAAAATAACTGAGGGGGCCAGCGGCAAGAGGATTGTGAGTTGGGGGTCTCAGTATGGTTTGTCTATGGATATATCTTCCTGTGGAGGGTATAAAAAGTCATAGTACTTTGTTGACAAACAAACAAATAAATAAATAAATAATAAATATAAATAAAGGGAAAGGTATGTTAGCGGAAGGGCAGGAGGATTTTCCTCTTTAAGCATCCCAGCAGGGGTATAGTACACGTGGATTGCATCAGAAAATACGTATACAGCGAAGCCACGTCTGTCAAACTCATCTTTGCGGTCCTACAATAGTGCTTTCATGTCTGGCGACGGAATTTTGACGTTGCTTAGCTTTTGGAACTTCACCAGGGATTGATACGCAACTGAACTTGACGCGTATGGAAAGTTCAAAAACAATTATTCCTTACTGGAAGTTGTTTTTTAAACCTTTTCACATGAAATCGTCTTGCATGACACGCATTATTTAAGAAACTAACACTTGTTTGGCACATCTCAGGTAGGTAGGTCTAATTTCTTTTGACTGCTGCTTGAAAAAAAACTGTCATACTTACGCCAATCATTCTTACAAAATGAACCACATAACAAGAACCCTTATTAAGAACCAATTTGAATAACCATTTTTATTTATTTATTGCTGTGGTATTTTAAATTATATACTCGTATTCATAACTCAATACCATTTGTTGAGACTGTTACGGACATCTGCCAAAATGCGCTCCCTCAGGTTAGCCACATTGCCCAAGGTCTCCTGAAGCTGTGCCTGGATACGTTCTTGTGTGCGCCTTAAGTTCTCCTCAAGTTCTCGTTGTTCTTCGGGTGTCAATTCTCGAACCACATTGGAACCATAACCTCCACCTGAGACCACGTTTACATTTACAGAGGAATGGTAGATGTTCCGCTCGAATGCAGTTTCTTCTGCAATGGTTTCCTGATTGGGACCGATGCACTTGCGGACTCTTAAGATTTTCGTAAAATCATTTGGGTCATTTCGTTTGGTGACATGACAGCTGACAGCTTCCGGTGGACATGCCATTGAGTCACAATAAAGGGTTCCTGTAAGACATGTAAGTCAATTTCACAATTTTTTGTCAACAAGTAGACTCATTTCAAACCATTCTTTGTTGTGATTACTATGTCACCGATAATTGTGGTACTCTGCGAAGTCACAATGTTGACAAATAGGAGAATTGATAAAAAATCAACAAAAGTCCTTGGAAATGCCTATGGAAATAAAGTATATTATGCTGGTTTAGCTTTAGGCTTCGTCAAAGACAATGGTAGGATGAAGTGCCGAATGTTTAAATAAAAATACTGATGCAGTTGTGAGTTGCTATTGAAAAAAAAAATGTTCTTATAATAATGTATCGTGGAACCTAAAGTAGTAAAGTGTAAACAACCCATTAGTCAAAACAAATTGTAACCTTTGGCCTTCTCGTTGGAAATATCTTAAAAAAAAAAATCATGGCCAAGTGTTTCAACGGAATAAGCATATTTTGATTCTTGGTAGTCAAAAAGTATTTGAATTTGAAACTGGAATAGGGTTATATTGAATTTAACTAGGAATATAAAGGTTTTGATATTTTAACCCAACTATTCAATTTAAAATACCTCAGCAATTAGCTGGCTTTTCAAACTAACGAAAACAGCAGGAAGATCTCAAGAAAGAGCAAGAAAAATTCACCGTCAACTTTTTTAAAAAGTAGAATACTAGCTTTTTATTCTCATAAACACAATAAGTCAATTTATTGACAATCGTTGGCTACGCAGACATGTTGTTAAAGTGGTCATCTTCATACCCCACTTCAGTACCGCCCTATTTTTCAGTTTCTTGGCCACCTATAGTGTTTCACGAGTCGTTCATCTAGGACCCAATTTATTCTGACTTCATGTCTCAGGTTTGATTGGCCTAGATCGTTCACAGGAATGATGCACACTCTACATCGACGAATAGAACGTCACAATCGACAGCTATAACTTTGAGGCAGTTTGGGACTTTGTCTCCACCTCGGCTCTGCTATTAACTCTGAAAATGACATAACCTCAGAAATCAAGCAAAGAATTATTAGTTGCCAAGTCAACTGCTGTTACTTCGGCCAAAGAAGGCAATTGATTACTAAGGCCTTATCGAGAAACACCAAGGAGACTCTATATATAAGACCCTCAACATCCCTGTCCTGCTTTATGGTGCAGAAGCATGGACGTCATCAAAGCCTGGTGAAGATCTGTTAGAACGCAAAATTCTTCGAGGGATTTTCTGTGCCGTTTGCGTTGGAGGAGGAAATTTAACAGCAAGGTCTACGAGCTGTACAGTGACATCGACCTGCTCAGAAAAATACGTCGTCTAAGATGGCTGCGACATGGAGAGCGATTGGACACCAAGCCTTCGATTTCAACCCGGAGGGACAACACAGTAGAGGAAGACCTTGCCTTAGGTGGCACTCTGAAGTAGAATGGGACCTCAAACGACTGGGTGTGCGCAACTGGAGGCTGTTAGCCAAAGATCGTGCTAACTTGAGAGCCGCATTGCTTGAGTCACAGGTCTACCCCAGACTGTAGCGCCTTCTAAGTAAATAAGTAAGTAAGTAAGTAATTACATTTTCAATTTATGTAATTTATTTTCCGTTTTTTTAAGTACATATTTTAAGTTGGTTAAAATATCATTGGAAAAAATGTGGCCAGTTCTCTAAATAATTTAAGAGAAAAACTAAATGGTCAATTGTTCTGTGCAACCCCAGTCGTGCCCTTCATTCAAATTTAATGTCAATGTCAACGTCAGTTTTATGTTTTATTTTTTTTTCTGTCAGTAAAACTCTGTTGGTCGTTTCTTTACAATCTACTTGAAACATTTATTTAATATTTCAACATAACATAGTGGACACTTGCAGTCTCGCATTAAAGCCCGTGTGACACTACATTTTTTCCTCATTTTTATAACGCAAAGCAACCGCAAATTTTCGAACGAATTTATTTTTAAATAATATTGAAATGT
Organism: Cheilosia impressa; assembly: GCA_948293265.1. Taxonomy (NCBI): domain Eukaryota; kingdom Metazoa; phylum Arthropoda; class Insecta; order Diptera; family Syrphidae; genus Cheilosia; species Cheilosia impressa. The sequence continues at coordinate 48,895,314 of OX411881.1, read as the reverse complement.
CAAAAAGAAAAAAGGCTGCCAGCAGCTGAAAAATGTGATTAGAGTACCTATATTATACATTTTAAATGCATTTTTTTTAAACTGTCTACATTAATAAAGTTGGTGTGGACGCACCCACTCCTATCGGGAATTTTCGTTCTAATTTTTCGTACTGCTCTATACTCTGTTCAATTTATATTTTCAGTACAGGGAAGATAGGCTATTTGCCTTTCACCCTTACTATTATGGATTTTAATAAGCTGTCTCCATTTTAAGGCTCTCACATGGTTGCCATAGTGAACTTGGCTTGGTTTTTGTTTCAGTTGCAATTATTGTGATTGAGTGCCGTGAGGGTATCTACACGCACCATTGGTAGAAAAAAGAGCTTCCCATAAAATATAAAATGAACAGACACTTATTATAATATGGACTGCACCAACTTCACGCGTGTTCCAAAAATACAGAGCGCTACTGTTTTACAGCGGAAAACAAAATAAACTTGAAACGACCAAGTTTACTTCCATTACAAATTTGGGTTTAGTATGCCTATCGTTGAGATTGTGTGTTTTTTATTCATTATTTACCAATTATGTATGTTTCTATATTTTACTTGGTTGTAGTACCTACTTAGTTCCGTAATTTATATTTTAATACTGCGATCTCAATTTAATCAAACCCTTAACAGAAGCCAAGCGAATTCAATACGAAACACAAAACAAGTGAACAGCTACCGATATTTTCATAAAAGCAAGAGGATTGGTGGGCGGCCATTAGCAACATGTTTTTTGTAGTTAGGCCTGGGGTGCCTACATTAATCTGCTGCGCTAAATATTTATTTATTTATTTTTGTATAATATCTGTTTAGTTAGCTGTTCACACTTTTTTTGTTCGAATAAAAAATTGCTTGGATCATGGTCCTTCAAAACTGGAGTGACGGCTGGATTCACTAAAAAGTCATTGGATGCATTAGATCTTAAAACTACATCCTTAGAAAGAAAAAATAAGAAAATGGCTGTAGGTAAGCAAATTCAGTGGGATGAATTAAAAAAGAAATACGTCGACTGACTACGGCACTAATTTCAATTTCACCGAAGATTTATCTCCCGATATATAAATATTAAGGGATTGAACGCTACATGGAAGATATCTGTACGTTTTTTATTTTAGTTTGTGATTCAATAAAGGTGCGTTCGGGTACTTTTTTGCAAACGTAAAATTATTAAAAATTTGCTAAGAAACTATGCGAATGCGACCACGTACTGTGGAAATTAAAAAAAATGAGAGAGAAATCCATTTCCCCTCTTTTCATTTTTTCGTAATTTTCTACTCGCCGAATTTCGACTTACTGAAAAATAAAAAATTAAAACTGACAACTAAATGACAGCTCAAAAGTTTGACAAGTAAAACTGTATTTATTTTCGTCTTCAACGATGTCGGAGGAATAAGTTGTAAATCTAGTATTCCCCTAGAACATATCAGCGCATTCAAATTGGTAAGTTTAATAGGTATTTAGCTTATGAAAATTGCAATTCCAACTTATTTTGTAGATGCTGCATTGTACGATAATGTCAAAATGACATTTGTTAAACTTTTTGTAAGAAAACCGATCAGGTACTTCTCTTGAAATTGAATGATTTCTCTCTCGATTTTTAAAATTTTAAGTTTTTCATTTTTCTATGCTGAAAGTACACAAACGAACCTTAAGTAAAAAAATTGTTATTTCGTTTTGTTTTTCGAAATAATAAAATGGTACAAAATTAATTTCAAATCACTCTTTGTAGCTTTGCTTCTTTTCAATAGATGACGCTCTTTTGTTTACACGTTACTATGGAAATGAATCTCTTCCGACAAGATGTCGCTCTTTTGTTTACATGTTTCTATGGAAACGAACTTTTTTTGAAAAAAAATCGCTTTTTTGTTTACGTTGCTATGGCAATTTAAACTTGACGGCGGCATGTGCTTCTTTGATAATACGCTGTAAACCAGTAGCGCCTCTGTGTTTTGGAACATATTTGCTCGCAGAAGTATATGAAGATGACATTTCACTAGCAGTCCATATATAGTATGTCTATGTGAACAGAGTACCGTAACATGGGGTTACTTTGCCACAGCAGGGGTTACTTTGCGCCACTGATGAAAAGAGTTGGTTTTTTGATTCACGCTCAGACATGTTACATTCTATAAACCGAACCTACCGTAATGTATACACATACACGTATACATCAGCCACATGTTGCAACGCACCGTCTGGCGGCAGTTGGTAAGCAGCAATTGGCCTGTATAATGCAAGTGGCAAATTTGTTGAATTTTTTATGTGGAAAATACTAACTTTGCTTCAGCTCTTTAGATAAAGGTAATATAGTGAAAAGTTACAGATGGAGCAAAGTAACCCCGTCCCTTGGACAACTTTGCCCCATTTTTCAACCACAGAAAAAAAATATTTTATTTATTATTTAAACAGTTTTCATAGCATAAATGTATTATTTCATATGTTATTAATGAAACGGTGTGGAAAAAAAATAGATCAAAATTATTTGTCTACCATTTTTAAGAGGTTTCTTAAAATAGTGCAAAAAACGGAGAAAAGTAACCCCATGTTACTAGTTTCTTTTAAAAGCCGAAAAAATGCCAAAAAAAAACGTAGTGTCATTTGTCATTCGGGCTTAAAGCCTAGTATGCTGTTCCAGAAAATCTAAAATTAAGCGCCTCTCCAATGTTTCTCTCCACCACTTCGTTTAATGTTCGCTCAATTTTGACAATGTAAGTGCCGTAAAAAAAAAGAACGTAAAGTTGATTGACTTGCTGTTAATTTGAAATTTTGTGCGAAAACCGATTCTTTCTCTGATCTGTCAAAATTTAGCTGTGGAAAAATGTATTTCGTATTAATACGCTTACTTAACTGCGTACTCTTAACCGCTTAATTTTATCTTTGGAGACATTTTTGTATGGGGGCTTAATTTAAACGCCAGCAGCATACTAGGCTTCCCGAATAGCACAGATTGTGATTTGCAAAAAAACTTCGATTGTATTTCTGTTATATTTAAGTAATCTGTAACAAAATCCGTTCTATATCAGTTTTATTCATGTTCATGATGGACTAATTGTAACTTTGTCATTCGAAACGTTATAAATACGTTTTTTTAAGTTTTAAATTTGTTTACAAAAAGGGGGGATGTTTGAAAGTAGTTTCATAAAAGTTCTTAAGTTAGAGTTCTAAGCAGGTTGGTAATATATTGCAGTAACATTTAGTAAATTTTCATTTTGGGTACCTCTAACTAAAAAGTTCATGAAACTTTTATATAGCAGAATCTTAACAACGAAGTAACTTAATTACAATCAAAAGTCGTAAAGTTTTTATTATGTTATATTTATAAGAAACTTATAGTCATTGATAAGTTTTTTATATGGTTTTACAATGAATCCTATATTAACAAGTCAAATATGTTTCATTATATGACAGCTACTCTAACGCCATTTGGAATTATTAGCTTCAGTCGTCGTCAATCACTGCTGATTAGTAAAATAATTTTTAATTTCTTATAATGATGTTGATAAGAAAATCGAAATGTCAGCACCAAGTTTCATAATGTTAACTTCATTATAACTTTACATACTTCACAACATCAAGTGGTTGTAAACAGCGTTGCCAAATCAGCTTTCCGCAATGATTCTATTTTCCAGAAAATGTTACTTCAATGCACAAAAACTGATATAGAGGGTATATGAAAACTTGTTTCTACAAGTCTTTTTTGATTTTGAAGCTTAAATACAAATTTTAATATATTCTGATTTTTAAACATTTCTTCTATTTAACACTTTTTTTAAGGCGCGTGAATTTTTCAGGACCCAAAACATTAACGTTCGTGACAAAAGTAGTATTCGTTGGAAGATTTTGGTCAGAAATCGCAGCAAATTCGAACTTCCAATATAATATGCTTTAGATATTAATGCCTTTCAAATCGAATACATTTACCTTTCCTTTTATACTTCATAATTTGTTTGTCTACATGTAGACTCAAAAAGCATTCTAGTAATAACTTATTTAAAACTTCTCGAATGTTTATAGAAACATTTTTTATGCAACTCAAGAGTTACGTTAAAAGCAACATGTTCTCGTTGGAACAACGTAATAAAAACTATCATTTAACAAAAAATAACCTAAGTGAAACACAAATACAACAGACTTGTTGCAAAATATGAGGGGAAATGCGGCTATTTTGGTTACAATGTGGATGTGACAATGTTACTGCAATACTTAGGAAATAAATTGATAGTTATATTAGAGTTGTATGTACCAAATTATAACCCAAGTGTGCTATTCGGGTAAGCGTTTATGTTCACATTTCCATTTCTGTCTTCGTTTTAAGCTGGAGTTCTTAAGATCAGTGTGATCGAGGTGAGATTTACGTACTAGGAAATAACAACACGTTTGCACCCTATTCCATGCGGGGATCGCGCCAACTTAATATGGCTGCCCAAAAAAAAGTAGCAGTGTTCTAGCACAATGGCTCATCGGTCTAATATTCTAATTTAGCAATTTTTTTTGCAAAACCTACGTGTGTGATGTGCAAGGCAATTTAAAAGATAAATCTGATAACAATGCAAGTGAATGTTCGTTGTATTTTGTTGAATCAATTACCCCCGTTCCAATTGAGTATGTAGTTTAAAAAAAAAACTAATAAGTGTTTCCACATTCCACAAGTCCGACGTTTTACACAACCCACTTAAACAATAGCTATTCCATTATTACTCATTCAAATCACACATACAAATCTTCAGCTTTGTCTATACTTATTAACTGACATAGTCATGACACCTTTTACACTCTCGATACAAATGTTTAATTATGCATACAACCGTTCGCATTGTTTATTTGAATTATCTTCGATGAAATTACCGGCAAATGTCAACATTATAATATTTTTTATTTTAATTTGATGTACTCACTTTCATGATAACAACAACCCTTTGAAGTGGTTTCCGTATTCCGTGTGGAGATGAAAAGTAAACTGAGCAGCACCTTGAGACTTGAGAGCCCTGACAAATTGAAACGAATGCAAAGCTGAGAGCAGCACACGAAACTTTAAAAGTTTTTAGCGTCGTAAAAAGATTGCGTTATATTCTGTTTCTGTTCAGCTATATCTATAAACAGATGTTCTTTTTTTTCAAATGAGACACGGGAGCTCTAGATTATTAATCATCGTATGGGTACTGTGCTCGGCTGAAATTTACTCCGATGGGTCTGCATTTTAAGAGCGATCGCTCGACAATAAGCCCTTGTTTCAAGTGCATTAAGAATAGAGATGTAAGGAAGCGATTACTATCTACAGAGTATCCCTTGTTCGTAGAATCCCAAAGATCTATCTATTGATTATTCTATTAAGCTAAAGGTTTGATTTTGCATAATTTATACGAATTGCCAAGATAAATTTAGTGATGACACAATGCGGTAAACATCGGTAAAACATGAACGGTTTTGAAGTTTCAACAGGTGTGTTTCGTGTTTGGGTTTGTCCGCGTTTTTAAATGCTTTCTGTCAAATCATCACGAATAGTTCATCAGATTTTTTTTCCTTACTTTTTCCATCAAGTGGTATTGTTTACAGCATAATTTTGTTACGATGACAGTTCAACTCAAAAATGTGTGTCCCGCTGATTTGTCTGTGTGATGCAGGGTGGAGCAATTGCAACTGATGAAAATGAACGATGGGTGTTTAATGGGTAGCCAAATGGCAAATAAAAAGTCAAAAACTAAACACAAACTTTAAACAAACGCCCAAGGCCAAATATCCATTTAAAAGAAAACTGCAATATTAGGTTTGTTTGACGTGGGCCCTCATGCATTCGATATAGCACTAAACTCGCCCTGGTACTGAAAATCTGTATTTGACATGGCTTCTAGGGCACCCTAGTTGTGCCTGAACTAACCCCAGTTAATTTGTGGGGGCAAGAATTCAGTGCAGAGTTTTGCTGTCATTTCGCTTGCTGTCATTCATTTTTGAATCGTCATCTAGATTGCGAACACTTTTATCAACTATTTGCATTATGGGAAACCCAAATTCAGAATTTAGTTCGCTCATTTTTAACAATAAGCGGAAAAAGTGTTACCAAAAGATAAGTATTTGTCAATATCAACAGCTGACAGACTTCAGGGCAACATTTTGCGTTCGATTTAGAAGTCGAATTTTCAGGGTTGTGCAGGGTTTTTGACAGGCGTGATAATTAGCTGACACTTCTCAGTGGGCACTAGTGCTAACCACGTCAAACAAACCTATTGGGTCTTAGGTTAGGTTAAATTAATGGGCGATTAGGTGCTCTCAGAGCACTTTTTTGCTTTCCGAGAACTTATTATATTCGTTTGGTACAAAGAAAAGCAATCTTTTTCAGATTTTAGCGCACTTTTGCGAATCTGGATTTTTTCTCAGATTTGCATCAGATTTACCAATACAAGTACGTTTGAGTTTGACAACTAGTGGAGTTTTTTTTTACATTATAGAGATATTTTTCAACTGAAAAGAAACGAATTGCATCTGGTTGATCTGTTTTTTGTTAATTATTTATGTACAAATGTTTAGAAATCAATCTGGGCGAGCATTTTGAATGTTTTCAGATAAAATTTAACCAGGTTATGGAAAACGCTTACAAAATTGTCGAAGGCTACACATATTCCAATCACATAAATATCACCACAAAAAGGAACAAGTGACATTTTTATGTTCGATTAGACACACGAAATCTATAATCTGAGAGCGAATCTAAAGAAGCCCAATAGAAAACCACATAAGTAGAGTGGGGAGATCGTCACAAAAGACCAGACACCTTAACCATCGCCATTTTTTTTTTATTTGAGAAACCAACCTCACCGAATGAATTGAAAAAAGTACCTGCCGAGGTGATTTCTTGATGATGGGAGATGCCCTCCGCGACTTGTAGGTCCCCAATACCGTATCCGCATTAGCGAAACCAAGTTTCATGGTATGCTTCCTCAGAAGGCAATTCCCAGATTATCAACGTATTTTTATTGAATATCGATCTCATCTCAAGTACCTCCGCAGCTTTACGTAAGGCAAGAACATCTGCCTGGAACACACTCCATGTGTCCGGAATTCTCAGCGCTATCTGAGGTTCTTACTCGGTGGAATATTATAGGTACCTTATGTCGTTTTACCAGCTATTTTTTTCAGTTCTCAATCCTCTCTGTCAGAGTACAATACAACCTTAGGGTGTGTCAAAAAATATTGAGTCTTTCTTCCGTAAAAAAAATCTATATGGAGAAACTACCTTATATCAGAGACGTACGCGTGGTGCGTTAAGTCCTAAAGTGTTACTCGGAGATAAGTAAAGTAAGGTCTGGTGGCTGACATTGGCAAAGCAAACTTAGACAAAAATCATTTTCTTAGGCTTCTTAGAGGTTTATTAACATTTCTTTCGAAATGGTCTGGGGGCTAAACAGCGCCTCACCATTAGCATAGCTGCAGCTACTATACAAAAACCAACCGAAGCTTGGAGATTTCACTTCCACGAAGTGTTGCGATATACTCGTACCGATCATAAAGCATTTTATGCCGCGACCCGCGCCTTACAGTCAGACACAAAATTTGTTTCAGTAGTCCAACCGATGGTTATCTGATTTTCGAGAAAATGAGTTTCGGTTTGGATTCCATAAAATATATTTATGCAGTTCTGTTGGTTTCCATTGCCGCACTTCGCGCAATATGTCCTTTTCAACTAACAAGTCCCAGAGTTCCTCCAAATTTGAGAGACCTTTTTAAAGCTTTATCGCAGCGAACGATGATGGCTTCTAAAGAGCCCAACCCATAGAATCCGTCGCGTCCGTTGCGGCAACGTATTCCACTGATAGTTTGATAGAATACACAGCACCTTATGGAAGCTGACCCATAAGCAGCGCACGTGCCGGATACGACGGATAAAGTAGGTTTACTTTCTACTTTTCTGTCCGTTGCATCCGTTTACGGTTTTCACAGCGAGAGAGGCAGCATTTTCATTGGTGGAAATATTGAGAGCATGAGAGAAACTGTTATTGTCTGTCGCCAGTTTTCTTATATAGTGGGATTTCTTCCTTTTTGTGGGAATTTCGATGTCCGAAAAGCCTTCCACGGTAAAAAAAAAAAACCTCCAAATCCATAAAATTTTTGCTGAAATTTCGTCAAAAATTGATATCTGCATTTCACCACGATTAAAAACACAATGAATGCATACATAAAAAGAGCTTCTGTAAATCGCTTTTTAGTAAGATTTTTTGGTATAAATATTAACAAACTGGGACTTTTATAGCAAACATAATTTAATATGATTTTTATGTCCGTAAAATATATTATAAATTTTACTTTTAAAAGAAATATTTATTCACAAAAAGTACATTTCAAGGTAATTATTTAAAAGGGAATTTGAGTACGGTGAATAGGGAAATATTATTACTTTTCGTGGGAAATCTTAGGACAGAGTACTTTACCACTGGCTGTCACTGTATGCGACGGATTCTATGGGACTGCTCGTTCCGTCTAATCCGTCAATATTGACGGATCCGTCGACGCAACGGATGCAACGGATTCTATGGGCTGGGCCCTTAAGTTTGTAACTTTCACTACTTTGATCTTGAACTGAACCCATGTCGAAAAACTCTGAGAGTATTTTTCGAATAGCTTTAAGTGGCAGAGCGTTTCCTTGAGCGTATTGTATGTTTAAATTTTTGTCCTACTACTAAAAAAAATAGTTTTTCCGGCCAGTAGCCTAATTTAACTCATGGTGAAAAGAGTTACAAACTAGCATATAAACGATTTCACAACAATTTGTAACCTATAACCAACTATCCCATAAAAAATTTCTTGGGCTAATAATTTTGAAGGCTTTTTTATGGAGGGAAAATGTTTTGATCTCCTTTTGTAGCACTCTTCTGCCCAACTTTTTGGTAAAGGAACCAAGTTTCACTAATGTGGTTTTCCATTGGGACAAAAAATCAATCTTTTTTTTGATCTAAATCACTTTTCGCGTTCCATTGGGAAAAAAAATCAAAATTTTTTTCGATTCGCATCACTTTTTGCAGATCTCGATAATTTTTCAGATTTACACATACTGCCACAAATACCCACAGCTGTTTCACGTCATTGCAAGAAGTTTGCTTTGAAAACAAATGAGCAAAGTTTCGTGAAAAGCAAAATAAAGGAATACATAAAAAGCAATTGATATAATCTTGGAGGAATTATTATCTTTATTGTTTTCCTCATCATCTGGAAACTACGAATCACCGAAACTATTCCATTTGTGTCTACAACAGGGGAAACATTTTTGAAGTCGATATCCATAGCAGATTTTTGCAAAAGCAAATGCAATTTGAACAGCTGATATTGCTGTCAAAAAACGCACTAATCCATTCACAAAAGCAGATCAATTTCGTTGCATGTTCCATGAGCCGCGATAAATCTGAGATCTGAAAAAGATTTTTAGTGGTCCCAATGGAAAACGACATAAATTTGACTAATTTGTTCAAATAAAGTTCATCAGTTGCTCTTCATTTCTTCTTGAATGAGAGGCCACAGATCGATCAATGTTTTCTGAAAATTCTAGTCTTGATTCGGGTCTATCATAGAACTCGTAGGAAATTAGTTTCTTATGGAGGCTGCGGGTGCGAATGGATGCAAAGTCCTTTTTTGGGCAGATGAATTCATATTGTAGCGCATGGCGTATTTTCGAATTCGTTAGCTTAACACAGGACAGGATTATAGACCAACTGCATATCATCACAAGGAATGCATGCACTGCACATTTTTGGAGTCATTTCTGCAACAACATGGCAGGACTGCTTATATAATATAGCAAGGTCGGAGTCGTATTTATCCCCAAAACAGGTCCTCATTGACTATAGAGTTTAGGTTAGTCCACGCTACGAATATTGTTCCCATATATAGATAATCAACGAGAAGCAGTTACAGTAATATAGAATATTCTATCTTCAAATATAGGGCTTCTGGAACACAGAAGGCTAAACGCTATTCTTAATGAAATTCCTCGAAATGCGACATATGATCATCCAACGAGACACAAAACCAATGCAAATCAGTCCATCACCTATGAGTACACTTGCAGACGGCGAGGGCGCAACTTTTCCGAACCCTGTCTGGCAAGAGGATAAGCAAACTTTGGAACCCTGTACTTAATTTCCCTCGATATCGCTACCATCTCAAACTTTCACTGCTTTGAACACAACATACTCGTATTCGCATGATTTTTGTTTTGTTGAGAAGGTTGTGCAGAGATGTAATGCTGTGTGTAATTTGTTTTCTAATCGATGGCCCCCGTTCAAGGACATACTAAGTGCATCTATGATATTTTTCAGGAGAGGCGTTTGAAGTTTTTTGAATAAAAGACTAGTGATCGCTTTAGTCGTTATCCTGATTGCAATTTTAGCTTTTTTTCAAAGTTTTTGGTTATTTGCATGAAAAACTTTTACCCCCTTATTAGTAAACGCTGCGTAAAAGTTATCAACTCGTTATTCAGAAGTTACGTCAAATTTTTGTATGCTATCTGATGTCTACTAGCTAACTAACTTGTGCACATTTGTGTATTAATGCGGGGGTTAAACAATAAAAGCACGATATGGGGACTCTGAAGGTACGCATAAAAAAAATATACCAAGTGCACTTTGGTTGTTTTTGCACGGGGCCATCGATATTTTACATAATAAGGCCGGTCACTATTTTCGACTTCAACAGCAGCACAATCTCCCTAAAAATCTACCTAATCAAGCATCCTTAGCTTCACGTCCTAAATATAAATACCAGGGGTTGAATCGCAACATCCATGAACGAGCTATACGTTCACGGAAATGCCAGTTTTACACACGAAACAAAAACAAATTCCGTCACGTAGCGCTCGTTCACTGAAGAGACGATTCGACCACAGAATTAATTCAAGTGACTTTAACGGCCATATTATTCACTCCGGGTGTAACTCAGGTTTAAGTTTATTTTACACCCGATCATAAATCCGCATTTTTTAAACCCAATAATTTAAACCTGCGTCCATATTATTCACTGAAAAACACGCATTAAACCCGCTGGATTTAAATGCGGATTTAAAACACTTTAACCCGTTTTTAATCCGTTTTAAACCCACGTAATGTCAAAATTCACAAGTAATGGCATGTTTGTTTTGTTGTTTGTCACTTGGAAATTGATTTGATTTGTAGTGTGCCGATTTTAGTTTTTAGTGCATTAGTCGAATCATTGAATGTATGTAGCCTTCAGAAATGGGCATTCTTCAGTCAGATATATTACCGAAAATCCACCACATCGTAATCGAGGACGACGTTGATTTACTATCAACTCTCCATTTCATGAATGAAATACATTTTTTTTATTTCTTTGCTCCTTTTTGTTATCTATTTCACTTTTCTTCTTTTCTTATTTCTCACGTCCTGCGAGAAATAAAATGTCATAAATTATGAAATTGAGCTTTAACCCGAGTTAAAGAACTTAAACCGGTTTCCGGAGCGCGTTTAAATCCAATCGGATTAAACGCTGTCAAGTTTAAAAAAATGGGTTTATGTTCGGGTTAAACGACTGAATATTATGGACTTGGGTTTAAGTTTTGGGTTAAACTCACTTAAACCCGGGTGTAACGTTTAACCCGGATTAAAGGTAGTGAATAATATGGCCGTAAGCTTTAACCCGAGTTAAAGAACTTAAACTGGTTTCCGGAGCGCGTTTAAATCCAATCGGATTAAACGCTGTCAAGTTTAAAAAAATGGGTTTATGTTCGGGTTAAACGACTGAATATTATGGACTTGGGTTTAAGTTTTGGGTTAAACTCACTTAAACCCGGGTGTAACGTTTAACCCGGATTAAAGGTAGTGAATAATATGGCCGTAAGTCACTGTTAAAGCTTGTCCTTGTAGTAAGCCTAATAAATCCACCAAAAAATTGTTGTAAGTTGTAGTCTACGAAAATATGTCCCCGGGAAGCCAGTTCTAAAACCTTTGTAAAGGGTGTTTTTTTTAGAGGTTGGTTTTTCGAATAGAGATAAAACTGACATTTTGTGGTCAAATCTGGCAACTCTAATGTCATTTATGTTCAGTTTGGTTTGCCATTTTATCATTAACAGTTTGACAAATGAACAACGCTTGCAAATCGTGCAAATTTATTTCGAAAATAATGGTTCAGTTCCCGAAAATGAGATTGATATCGATGCTGATTTTTATCGCAAAATTTTGATCAGTGATGAGGCTGAGGAAGCAAAATTGCCGCATTTGGAGGGAAGAGAATCCACATGAGACCCTTGAGACGCCATTACATCCACAAAAACTGACTGTTTGGTGTGCTTTAGGGGCTGGTAGAGTCATTGGGCCATACTTCTTCCGAAATGATGCTGGAGAGTCAGTTACCGCTAATGGAGACCGGTATAGAGCCATGATAAGCGACTATTTTGTTCCCGAATTGGACGGCATGAATGTGGATGAGATGTGGTTCCAACAAGACTGCGCTACATGCCACACAGCGCACGTCACAATCGATTAATTGAAGGAAACATTCGATGAGCGCATAATTTCGCGGAGTGGCCCTGTCAATTGGCCACCAAGATCGTGTGATTTGGTGATTTGACACCATTGGAATATTTTCTTTGGGGATATGTGAAGTCACTCGCCTACGCCAACAAACCAGAAACGTTAGGGGACTTGGAAGCCAACATTCGTGGCGTTATTGCCGACATACAGCCCCAAATGCTCGAAAAGGTGGTTGAAAATTGGACCTCTAGACTTGGCTTTATTCGAACCAGCCGCAGTGGGCACATGCCCGAAATCATATTTAGACATTAATGGCATAAAATTGTACTTCCAATAAAGCCAAATTGATGGACATTGAAACGATTTTCTTGTGTTTTATTTCAATTCGAAGTTTTATAGCTTTAAAAAAAACACCCTTTACATACCTGATGGAGACGTCGTTCTGCCAAGTATTGTTAAGACTGTTACTGTTACCACTTCCTTTCCGTAACACCGACAATCGACACGAATGAGAAGTGAACATTCGTGGAAACCAATTTGTTATCTTTCAACTTTTACAAACCACCTCGAATGGTGTTTCCCCAAACATTCTTCTTTCTTTTTTTTTAATTATGAAACCAGCACAAAAAAAAACAATATTTTTCAATTTGTGGCGTGTGTTTATTACCCGCAACCTGGCTATATCTGCTATCAATATACATTTCAGTTTTGCTAATAAGCTAAACACAAATAAATAATCACAAACAGACTGTTTACAATAAATATAGTGGTGGCGAATCGTTTTTTTTCTAACACAATGCTCCATTTTCAGCTAATTTGAGCTCGTCCAACAGCGACATTTTGCGTTGCGGTTGCGGGCTACCCCTGCCAGCAGGAGCCGATTGTTGCACGAAAGTGCACATTTGTTGTACATCTTCTCGCAGCCCATCAACGGAGGTGGAAATATTTGTTAGATTTGGCACAAAGTTATTGCTTTTGTTGATTAGTTTGTAGATGTCAGCAGTTGAGGGTCGCTTTGTAGCCGTTTGCGATTGTTGGATGAGCTGTAACGAAAAAGGAGTTAGTGGATGTGTTTTGCACCACCCCTGGGTGAGATGGGGGTTGGGAAATTATCAAAGTTAGGGCGACTAAAACAGAAAATGGTACAGGAGCCGGCGTATTCTCAGAAAGACTTGCTATTAACCAGTCGTTCCGACTGACTGATTACTGTAGCGTCTTCCAAGCTGAGATCTATGCGGTTAAGAAAGCAGCACAGACTATCCTATCGATGGGACTACCAGCAATGGAAATAACCATCTGTGTGGACAGTCAAGCAGCACTCAAAGCAATCGGCTCCAACCTTGTAAATGCGAAATGTGTTACAGATTGCCTCTTGGCACTTAGGGCTATACGTCATCACTCAGTTCTACTGTGCTGGGTTCCTGGACACGTTGGGGTGGAAGGGAACGAAAAAGCGGATGAATTGGCCAGATACGGCTCTGATATGAACCCTCAACTTGCGGACGGAGAGGTGCTATCGCCTTTCAACACTGCTAAGACTTTTATTGACAGCCTCACCACACAACTGGCTAAGGAACAATGGAGCAACACCATCGGTTGCGTCATAACCCGTAGTCTGTGGCCTGTGGTTGACACCAAAAGATCAAAGCTCCTGGTCTCTTTTAACAGAAGCCAAATCCGGATGCTCGTCGGGGTTCTAACCGGACACTGCACCATAGGAAACATGGCTTAAAGGCTGGGAGTTCTTGCAAATGACTTCTGCAGAAGCTGCAGAGACGAAGAGGAAATAGAGTCCGTGGAACATCTTCTATGCCACTGCCCAGCTTGCATCCTGTATGGGAGCAAGGTTCTTCGAAAGTTTGGACGACTTGGCTGGGGTACCTCCATCAGACATAAAACTATTCCTCAACAGATCGAAGTGGTTTTGTTAGCCACATGTCCTTACATGTATAAACAGGGTACTCACAATAGGCCTGCACGGCTTCCGGTTGAAAATTTGCATCTGATGCAAAACTGCCCTCCCAACCCAACCTAACCTAACCTAGGGCGACTAAAACAAAAATAAGTCGTTTACAAAATGGCGACCAATATCGACACGTCTCCCAGCTCGATAACTGGTGATAACAAAATAGCACAACTCCGGACTTAGAGAATAAATCGCTTGGTGTAAGTCAGCGCCAAATGAGGTTTTCAAAATAAAGACAAAGCTATAGCCTGTTATAGCAGAAATTAAATGAAACAGCGTCGACTCAAATAGTCAACTTTGAGGTTAGTGCTACGGCAGAAAGGGTTTGCATTGCACTTTGGTTGGTACTGATACGCAAAATGGTATGCAGGTGGCCGATTTTGTGGCCAAGGATGCCACGCATATGGACGGTTGACAATTTTGATGGTAATTTCATTTTCTAACTAAATATGAGCTGCGAACAATCCAAGGTAGCATGAAGCATAAGAATTATAATAAAGGTGGCTACTTACTTTTTTATAGTCATCCATTAGATTGGTTAAATCCGTCGTGTTCGAACCCTTGCTGGCATCGTTATCATAAAACTGGTCCCTTACAGTTTTGAGCTGATGCTTCAAAGTCTGTCACAAAAAAGTAAAGAGATCTTTAGGTAACTACACACCAAGAGCAGCCCAGTGCCTACTTACATTTACTTCCCTTTGGCTTGAGTCGAGCTGCGTTCGCATATTGTCCATTTCGGTTTCTACCGCCCTGAACTCCTCAATTCCAATCATATCTTTCGATTTCGCAAGTACGGCGGCGTAACGATGTTCTGCAACATCCAAGTTTTTCTTGTAACTTTTCACACTGGACAGAAGTGATCTGATGTGAATGTCGTAGCGGCTCATTTTCCGGCGGTGTTCAGTTTCGATGACGTTCTGCAGAATCCTATCCTGGGCCGAATCATCTCTTTGGCTGTCGCTATCACAGGCGTCAAGCAGTTTTTGCGCATCTTTAAGGTAGCTCGTATTTAGTCGATCGACTTCAGCTTGCAGCTGTTGCAATTCCGCCTTACATTCATCTCTTTCTGTCGTTAGATGTTTGATGTCTGATTGGAGCTGCTTTGTTTGCTGTTTGTGGTTTTCTCGTTCTCGAGAGAAGTCTTCATTGAATTCGTCAATCAACCGCTCATTTGTTCCCGCCAAGTGAGCGATTTCTTTCTGATAGTCACAGTTGGCGCTTTCCAAGGCGTCCACTTGTTTTTCCAAATCACTTATGAGCGACTTTGCAGTCGCGAGCTTCTGCTGGAATGTTTTGTTTTCTTGCTCGGCGCTTACAAATTTCCGCCGAAGACAAACACTTTCTCGGTAGAACGCCTCATTCAACTGCATAAGGTCCAGGTTTTGGTCTTCGAACAGCTGATTGAGGTTATCAAACTCGTTGGAGTTTATGTCTACTTCGATCGGACTGTTCTCCTTTTCAATAGAAGTGAGCAAATGTTCCCATTCCTTCTGCTCCGCATTCAATTGGTGGACTTTATCCGACTGCTGCGCTATCAGTTTCCGAATCGATGCAACTCTACTTTCGGTGGATGACATCTCCACTTGATCCATGTTGGCAATACATTTGGCTAACTTATCCTGTGCCTCGCAGAGTTGGGTTCTTAGTTTTCCTATTTCGTCATCCTTATCGTTCAGTATCTGCTCGTTTTGACTTCTCTCCGCTTTCAGCTTTGAGTTGTTGTCCATATTGCACTGATTTTCGGTTTCAAGCCTGCGCTTCTCTTGTTGCGTTTTCGACAGCGCGAATTCGAATTCGGTTGATAAACTCTTCTGGCATTCGAGATTTTTCGAAGCTTCGACGAGCCTGTGCCGCAAAGTTGCTATTTCACGCGTGTCCTTTTCTTTTTCGAATTTATACTTTTCGACTGTGATGTCCTTCATATCCGAATCAAATTTAGATTTTTCGTACAATTTACAGACTTGCAAGTACTTTTCTGTGAGCTGCTTCAGCTCCTGTTTGGTTTTTCTTAAATTATCTAACTCTAAGCTTTGACTAGTTACCTCATGTTTGGTTGAGTGCACTTCTGCTTGCAAGCGAATGTTTTGCAGCAAAAGTTCCTCATTGGCTTGGTCCACCTGCAAAGATGAACTGGTGTCAGGTGTTCCCAGTTGTTGCAGAGTATTTGCTGAAAGATCGCTACTTTGGCTGGATTTTCTTTCGTTGATCCTTCTGAGTTCCTCCAGATCGGAAGTTCGCACTTCCAGTAGACGTTGGAGGTGATCAGTCCGAGACTGTTGTTCATTAAAACGATTTTGTAAGTCTTCCAAACCGCTTATCTCCGCCTCCAAGGATCTGATGCTTTCTTTAAGCGAATATATTGTTTGTTGCTTCTCTGACAGTTCTTGTTGGTGCTTCTTCTGTAACGAATCGATGTTCTCTTCCGAGTGTTGCTTCTGCGAAAGTTCAATTCTAAGGTTATTCACTTCTAGCTCCTTTTGGTTTAAATCAGCTATCTGTAAAAAAAAAACGAACCCAAATAAAACTCTAAGCAAGCTGAATGTACAGGTACAGGTGAGCTAAATGGACACAACTTACTTGTAAGTGCAGTTTCTCCTCGAGACCCTTCACTGTTATCTGCAAATCCAAAACTTCATTGCTCATTCTACTGCAATCTGTGTCCTTCGTTAAGAGCTCGTCTTTAAGTACGATTTTTGCCTCAACCAATTGCAAACATCTTTTGGTTATTGTCCTATTTTCATCCTCCAATTGCGCGATATTTTTTTGCAGCGGATGGATTATGTCGTCTTTCTCACAACTGAGCTTCTGAAGGTCATGCAAAAGACTGCGTTTTTGGTTTCGCAGCATATCGATGAGCTGCTCTTGATCGGCGATTTTTTCCTGAAGCTGTGCCAATTCGAAATCTCGGGAGAAAACACCATCATCCACAGGTGCCTCAGTTTTGGAGCTACTTTGCAATAGCTTTGTGGCCAAGTTCTTCTCGGTCTGCAGCTGGTTTTCGACTTCACTGCATCGTGCATAAAGCGCTATACACTCATCTTGCAGACGTTGATTCTCCTGGGTAAATTTTCTCTCGTTTGTGTACAACTTTTCAAGAATTTCCATTCGTGAGTTCTTTTGCAATCTGAGCTCGCTTTTGTACCATTTTTCCGATTTACTCAGACGCTCCAGCTCGCTCTTCAGCTTGCGAACGTCTTGCAACGCAAGGAAGAGCGATTGGTCCTTTTCGCGTAGCAAGTGCTGGAATTTGTTATCCTCTCCATAGTCGTTTGAAATCGACTCATCGTCGGCTGAACTAAATGAAGCCGGACGAAAGCTGAGGTTTAGGTCGCTGATATTGCCCGAGTCATAATTAGGTGACGTTGTACTAGAAGACAATTGCGAAGATGCAGAATTGCGTCGTGAGGGCCCACTCTCCTCTTTTGCACCATTGCGAGATGGTGTTCTCGGTGATGGTTCATTACTATTTTCTATCATTTTGTCTTTATTTAAATCACTTTACATTTTTGCACTATGTACATACAATTTGAACGTGTATTTTATTTATCTCATTCATGATAAATTCAAGGCGATGCTTGAAGTGATGTCATTGGTATTTATGCAAACAAGACTAATGTGCTGGCAGTTTGCTGAAAAGGTCGCGATTTCAAGAGAGTTTTCTTTATCAACATTTCTACGTTCTAAACAAGCTTAAAGTAGTTCAACAAAATGAATTGCGAAACGAAAAACAGCTAAAATTCAACCACTTGACTTGTTTTCACTTTTAGAAAATTTTGACATTAGCAAATAAAATGACACTTTGGTGGTTGCCTCTCTTATCGTTTATTCAGCGTCATCTGCATTTCAAATGTGATTTAAACAATTCGGCCACTGACATGATGGTTGCTGATGGTTTGTGGATATGGTTGTCATTCAGTTCATTCAGACTTGAATTTCAAATAAGTCACTTGTTATTGTGAACAGTTCATAAAAATCTGTTAAGTTAACTTGTTAACATTTAAAGCGGTATTACCTGTAGGAATTTTGAACATCATTTGATAATGAAACTTAGTAACGTGGGTTGGTTATTGTGAGGCTAGTAGGGTGTTTTTTTTAGAGGTTGGTTTTTCGAATAGAGATAAAACTGACATTTTGTGGTCAAATCTGGCAACTCTAATGTCATTTATGTTCAGTTCGGTTTGCCATTTCATCATGAACAGGTTGACAATTTGTAATAGGTCGTAGTTGGAATTATAGAGGGCGTTGGGAGCGGATTGAAGAAGGAAGTTAGGATGTGGACGGGACTTAAGGAAGGAAACGGAAATGGAAAGGGATGGAGTGTTGAGTGCGAGGAGCGTGGCATGCTAGCATAGCACGGCTCTGCTCGCCGGATGGGGTGGTTCTTGTCCACGCACAAAACAAAACTTATTACAACACATTTAACATGCCAGATCTTACCTTATTAAAAAAAAAAAAAACGGACGGACGGCTACCACACTGAGGGGCTGCTGATGTTGTTGCAGCTTGGCCATTTCCCTCCCCTCCTGGAAGTTTGCGGCCGATGGTAAAACTTCCCCATGATTGAGCACAGTTGCCTTTGACTAGCCCATGCTCACCGAAAGGACCGTAGCATTCCTTCTACACCCCTGAAATTTCGCTTAACAATCCATCAAGCTATTTAAGCCTCATGAAAAATAGAAACCAACAAAAGAAAACAAATAATTTCTATCCATGGGACGCGATCATAACCTCTTAAATAATTATTTTTATTTATTTTTACTGAAATGATGTATCCTAAGACTAATTTAATTCTTTAAATTATTTTAAAGAAAACTAATTTTAGCTTACACCGTTAAATTAAAAAAATTTAAATCAGCAAAAAAAAAATTACAAAGAAAAATAAATAATATATGTACAAAGAAAATTTATAAATAATAGTTAATAACAAAAAAATCGAAAATAAACAAAAAAAAAAAAAAAAAACACAAGAGAAAATAGAAAATGTAAAAAAAAATTGTTTTATCTAAATTTGGCTTCACCCTGTAGATTACTTGCTTTGATAACCTTTTCGTTATCGATCCTACTAATTTTATACTAATCCGCTGTCCTACCTATATAGAGCTCTTTATAGATGGCTTCTGTCAAAAAAAAACTTTTTTCCGCGGCAAGAAAAAGGCAATCGGCGAAACGAAACCTATTACAAGCAAAAAATAAAAAAAAACAAAAGAACTAAATTTACAAAAAAAAATAAATTACTATGATCCACGCCAAAAATTAACAAAAAAAATTTAACTTATATAAACTTAACACTAAAACACAAACTACAAACACAATTTATCAGCAACTACAATCAAATCGGCAGAACAATTTTTTTTAGTGGATAGTAAAAAAAAATTTTTGTAAATACTTTTTTTTTATATAGTATGTATATGTTGGGGATGGCAACGATCTACCCCACGGCAGGCACAATTCGTGTGCTTAATTTTTGCACGTTACCTTACTGGGTTGGCAATGCCCTTTCAACGTATTTTATGCCTTCACTTTGAATTGCGGAGCATTTGCTGCCGACTTATTACTGGTGATTACTAGCGTCCAGCGGTGCACCTCTTGGATGTCAACGTATCGCCTCCGTACTCGAAGTGCTCACTTTTAATATAGGGTTTTTGTGCCGCTACCAAATTAATGTTGGCGGCCACGACTGTACCGTCTGACCGCCTGCTCTATTCGGATGCTTCGTTGAACCGCCACCTGTATTTTTTTGCTGTAGGTATAGCTTTTATCCGTGCTATAAATGTTTTATATGTTAAATTTTTTTTTTCTTTTAATTTTTTTTTTTTTATCCACACTTACTATAAAAAAAATCACTGCCTCTAATTGGGTCTTTTCCGTGCACTTTGAGAATATGTACTTTTATTTACTGAGTTAGGTATAGGGGATCGAAACGTATCCCATGAAGGTTTTACGCACAATGACAAAACAAAGTCAATTTACTGACTGCCGTGTTAACTGGGTCCGCAATGAGTACCATCATCCGATTAACATTTTCCGTTTTTTAAATTCCACTCAGTGCAATGCATTTATGGTTTCCCTTTCTTTCAAACCTTGAAAATTTAAGGGTTTGTGTCTAAGCTTGGTTTAAAAAAACAATAGGATAAAGCTTTTGGGTCGCGTACCTCCCTGTCATTGGATGCGTTCACACTACTGGTCGAAAGTCAATACTCAACACAGCCGGCAATCTGTCAAGCTCGAACATCGTTCAAACTCAAAAAAAAGCAGGGTGTAAAATTTGTTGCTCATTTAATCTTTTTTCTTCGTTTATTTATTTCCCAGGATCCTTTCATTTATTTTTTTATTATTTCCTTGCAGGCACTCGCAACAAATTGAACAACGCTTGCAAATCGTGCAAATTTATTTCGACAATAATAGTTCAGTTCGCGAAGTTTACCGCAAGCTCCGTTGATTTTATGGTCGACATAATCGTCCATCAGAGCAATTAATTCGGGTAACCATGGATCGTTTTCGCACTACGTTTACTCTATGTGATAATACGCATCCGCAGAGACGTCGAACAGTGCGCACAGAAGAAATAATTACCGCTGTAGAGCAAAGTGTTGAAGAGGACCCGAATGAATCGATTCGCCACCGTGCACAGCAATAGGGTAGTTCGCGACAACGTCAGTGTCAAATACGAAGAAGAAAAATCCAAGCGACAGCTAAAGAACTTGTAGGAAAATAAAACGGATTTTGTATGGATGTAGTCTAATTATGTTAAAAAAATACTGAAAAGTGCATAAAAAGTGCAAAAAACAAGATAAAAGCATTGTTGAATTAAAAAATTATGTTTATCACGTGTATTTGGTAACAACTGAGAAGTTAAATTAATGGCATTTGTGCGCTTTCAACAATTTTTGAACAAAACACTACTCTGGCCATTATAAACCAGCTTTGTTATCCTACAAGTTTTTTTGACGTTTGAGCAAAAAAGGTAGCCCATCTGTGAAAGGACGGGCTTCGCGAAACACTCTATTGGCCATGATAATGTCGTTTTCCATTGGTTTCACTCGGGGATCCACTCATTCTGAAATCCAATGGAACAGCAAAACTGCTTCTGACAGAATCCAGCAAAGTATTGGTGAAATGCCAAAAAATAATCTATGGCTGCTGTCAGCTGACTTGTAATAAATACATAAAATTGCACTTGTGTGAGAGCTTCTTGAGTGGATTCTGACTTCAAATCGAGAAGCGAAATTCTCTTCTCAGAATCAGCAGAAGAGTATTTTTTGTGCCAATGAAACGGTTTCAGAAGTGATTTGTTCGATTCCGGATCCGGGCTATCCCTGACGCATCTTTTTGTTCAATTGAAAACGACATAACAGACTATTTTGTGCCCGAATTGGATGGCATGTATGTGCATGAGATGTGGTTCCAACAAGACGGCGCTACATGCCACACAGCGCACGTCACAATCGATTTATTGAAGGAAACATTCAATGAGCGCAGAAGATCGCGGAATGGCCCTGTCAATTGGCCACCAAGATCGTGTGATTTGGCACCATTGGAATATTTTCTTTGGGGATATGTAAAGTCGCTCGCCTACGCCAACAAACCAGAAACGTTAGCGGACTTGGAAGCCAACATTCGTGGCGGTAGTGCCGACATACAGCCCCAAATGCTCGAAAAAGTGGTTGAAAATTGGACCTCTAGACTTGGCTTTATTCGAACCAGCCGCAGTGGGCACATGCCCGAAATCATATTTAAACATTATTGGCATAAATTATCCTTCCAAGAAAACCAAATCGATGGACATTGAAACGATTTTCTTGTGTTTTATTTCAATTCAAAGTTCTATACCTCTAAAAAAAACACCCTTTAAAGGTTTCCTTGCTCATATCTCTCTGCATGAATCCTGTAACCAGAAACAATAATTGACATGTTCTTTTTGTATTTTTGTGCAATTCAAAAAATTATAGCAAGCGCGGAACTGCATTCGTGCTCTTTATTGTCACCTATCTAACATACAGAGCTTGAGATCAGCTATCATTCTTCTCTGTGTAGACGAGCTGTATTCTTGTATAGCTGCAGTCTGCAGATGTTGACGCTTGCTGGCACAAAGCTTTGCGGTTGGTTTAAGGATACGCAAACGTCTGGCAGTTTCTTGCGACTGCTGCCATTTAGTCTTCTTACCGTATTTCTTCCTTGTTTTGGTCTTTAGGATATCCGTATTGGTTGCAAAAATTTGGAGATACCATAAGTTTTCATATCGTTCTCCAAGGAATTTTAAAAGTCTTTGCCGATGCGTTGGCATTTGTGTGGGTTTTAACGATCTTCTATTGACTATCACAAAAGAATCAAATATTGTACCCGGCAATTCCAGCGATTCCCAAACGAACTCGTAGGAGAACGAAATCTTCTTCGGGATAAGACAAAGCGAACAAAATTGAGAGTCGCCTGTCTTAGTGGGATGACCACGCTTATTCAGTAAACAACTTGGAAGGGAATATAATCATAGTTCAGGTTTCGAGTTATTGGATCTCGTTTTATTTTATATTCAATTTTTGCTTGCAAATAATATGCAGTAATATAAAGGGTTTTCCAATGAGAGGTGTTATTGTGAATGACCCGCTATTTCGGTAGCTGTCACTTTTGAAGCTTTTATTCTTTGACATTTGACAAGTAGAAACGACGCCATTACCATAAAAATGTAATGATACACGCTTCAACAACGCATTGAAATTATTAAAATTCACTACAAAGATGGTGAAAATCTTGCAGTCACAGTTCGCAAAACTAAAGCATTTTTCGGTCGTCGTGAAGCACCTTGTCGGACCGCAATACAGAAATTGATGGAAAAATTCGAGCTGTTGGGACAAGTTAGTTATGTGAAGAATAAAACCCGTGCACGTCGCTCAAGAACAACTGAGAATATTGCTGCTGTAGCTCAAAGTGTTGAAGAAAACCCAGGTTTGTCCATTTCTCGTCGTTCTTTGGAATTGGGCATTCCTCAAACGTCATTTATGGCCGGAGTTGGATGGTATTGATCTGGACAACGTTTACTTTCAACAAAACGGTGCTATGTGCCACACAAGCAACGAAACCATTGATCTTTTACGGGAACAGTTTCCGGACCGTGTTATATCTCGAAGAGGTGATCACAATTGGCCACCGAGATCTTGTGCTTTAACACCTTGCGACTTCTTCCTTTGGGGCCACGTGAAAGATAAGGTCTACGCCAACAGCCCAGCGTCGATTCAAGACCTCAAAGATAAAATTCGTGAGGTTACCGAGGACATAGGGTAGTCACTTTGCGATTTTGTTATGGAAAATTTCATGAAAAGAATATGGTCCTGTATGCGTGCTCGTGGTGGCCATTTGGCTGGTGTTGTTTTTCATTATTAACCGCATACCTTCCTCTTTATTATGAAATAAATATCCGATCATTTATCTCAAAAAATGGAATTTTTCTTTGAATACCAAAATAACACCTCTTACTGGAAATCCCTTTACAACGATACCACAACCACACGCAATCAGATTTTGAGAACAGCAAAAGGTCTGTATCGGAAATTTTTCACAAATTTTAAAATGCTGAAGGAATTACCGCACTCGTAAGCCAACAACGTGTCGCTTCTTCGTCTGTAACATTGCACGACTAATTAGATTCCCACAGGATTCACAACGACATCCTTGCAATTGCAGCCATTTCAACCGAAATCAGAATCAGAAGACACTTTGTTTATAATAATAAGATTTTATTATCTATTGATTTGTATAATTTATATTAAATCTCTTATCGTCTAAATAAAACAGCATTAAACTTAATTATTACAAGTATAACCATTAAAAAAAAGGACGACAAAACTATACTTGATGCAATTTATTATAAAAGGAAAAAATTACAAAATTATAATAAGAAAAATGAAAAATGTATTTATTAAATAGGTGACTAGACTAGTGCAATGATTTATATTTAATTGATTTCACTTAATTTCTCTCTGATGAACCGATTCACGGGGAAGAAATGTATGCTTCGTTTACTTATTATTTTATTTCCTTACATACTCTCTTTGTTGAACATGAACATTAAACATACGTATCGATATTGTTATGCAAAATTTCTACTACCTCTATTCTTATAAATGTATTTAGTTTTCTCAATAGAAATTATACAAACAACTAGTATATGTAAAGAAAAATGTTTTATTTAGATTGCTGTTACGGAATGAATTTTATATTATTTAGTGAAATATGTGCGTCAAAAAACTGGAACTATTCAACAAAATGAAAACGTTAATAATGTACAGTATTTTAATAGTTAAAAAAAACCTTTTAAATTTTAATTATTCCAAATCTGAGTCGCACTTCTTTCGTAATAGTATTTTTTGTTTTATTTTATTACTTTACATTGCTTATTAATTAAATTTCAACTAATCGAAGATGAACTATGAATTTAGGTAGTACAATTAACATTTGCATATAGGCATGTATTAAGTAAGAATATGTCTCTAAATAAATAAATAATACGTATTTATTTATTAATTTTGTTCACTTTCTTTTATTAGTTTATATTAGAATTATTATTGTATGTAAATTTAGAATAATAGCGTTTATTCTATTATTTGTTTGTTTATAGCTATTCGATTTGAATATTTTGTGTGACATCAAGAGGTTATTGTGATCCACATTGAGACGAAGTTAGTGAAAAATAAAAAGAGGTACAAAATTGAACGTCATTACTATTTTATATAAGTACAGGATAAATTTGTTTATTATTATCTTATTATGCTGACACTAAAATTAAGCAGGCATTCCTTATGTCGTCATTGAAGTGGAAAGACAAAGCTGGTTGTAAGCGTGTGGAAATGTCATAATGTTTAAAAGCCAAATTGATTTAACAAGCATTTATCGTTTTAACCGTGATTCAAATAGACCTCGTTTGCTTTAAATTGTCATAAATGCTTTTGTAAAGACAGGATTTGAATATAAGCCTACGTATTTTATGAAATAATTGATTTGTTCGTGTAGTGACACTTAGCTACTTTCATTTTAGCTAGATATTGCAATTGGAGTTGAATTTTTGTGAATTTACAATCCGCGAAACTAATAATCAGGCTAAATTTTTCGAACTCACAAAATTGTATATTAGGCCTTGTTTTATTATGCCTTCGTGATCTGTATAGATCATTGATTTCCTCGTACTATCGTTTTAAATAGTGGAAATCAATGATATATATGTGGCGGGGGTTTTAGGCCCACTGGACAACTACGCCTGGCAACGCCGGTCATGCCAAAACTGACAGATCGGCGGGATGATAGAAGCCGCCTGCACCAGCCAATCAGCGTTCTCCACGTCGACGCCGTCTCGGCAACGTGGAAAAGTAAAAACCGACGAACCAGCCAGTGCGGAACGACAGTTAAAGCAGAGAAGACGTTTTAAGATAAAAACCCACGTTTTTCAATAAAGACTATTTTAATTAAGATTAAAAACCGCGCTATTTATTTCCGACGACCAAATATTTATATCTAGATCATGCGGGTAAAATAAAAAAGGCCTATTGTGACCTACAAAATATTTAGTGTGAATGATAAAAATGATTATTGGTGAGGCCCACTACCAATGGTAAACTTTTGAACCTTGTTAACGGGGAACCGCGATCAGATCCCATGGATTATTTGGTTATAAATCAATCTTGAGCCATCACAACAAACTCGTCTGTTTACGACAGAAAGAGCATTGGATTATGGATTAAACAACCGACGATACTGTCATAATCAAGTGTAAAAGCAAATGGTGACAAATATACAACAACGATCGAAGATTTTCCACGCAGCTGAATCAACTATTACATGATCGCATCTGGTTTGAACAAGACTGCTTGTTTTTAAGAGTTCTGAAAAAACAGCTCCATTGTTTGACGTATAGGGTTAACTGAAAGGGAAGGTTTTCGAAAATAATTCTGGGTCTTTTGCCCTATCATCTCTGGATGATGGCGTTTCTTTTTCATGTAACATTAGACATTAGCCGCCATTATCGACTTGGATTCTTCGATGAAGTCGAAGCAAATAAACTACGCCACAGAAGAGATCTAGTTGATAAAGCTGACAAGTAGCTCAAAAACACAATATTTAAAACAAAAATAAAAGAACTTCAAAAAAAAGTCGGATGTGCCCAATGAAAAACCACAATCATACATAGGAAGCGCAAGCTCATTTCTTAAAATGTCACAGCAGCGCATGGATGGAACAAGGTACAAGGTGGGCCAAAAGAGATCACCCTATTGGAACATGCTCTTATTTTTGCAAATGGCCGCCAATGTCAAATCTGTTTTGACATTTGTGGACTAGACAGATGAGAATACAAGTGAACAAGCGATACACTCCCCAAGAACGCGGAATAATCGTGTCTATTTTTTTGCGTAACAATTCGTCTGTAATGTTGGCGCAGCGCGAGTTCCGTCGCCGATTCCACGGCCGTCCGACACCGACTGCGCAAACACTGAGACATTTGGCCACCAACCTTGAAGGGTATGGGACCACACGAGACGTTGCCAAAAGTGGTCGGCCCGGAGCGGCCGTCGTGCCGAGAATATCGGCGCTGTTGACGAGGATGTTGAGATGTCGCCGGAAACATCGACCAGACGCCGTCCCTCGCAATAAGCCATCAGCCGGTCGTCCCTAAGGCGAGTTTTGGTCAAAGACTTGCGCATGTTCCCGTACAAAGTCCAGTCCGTGCAACAGCTGCTGCCTGTCGACCGACAAACACGTGTAACGAAGTGGACAATTTTTCGACCAAAATCATAATGAGCGATGAGGCTCATGAGTTTTGAATAAGGGAAGGTGATAGGATGAGGAGGTTTTGAAGGAAAAGGATGTTGCTGCTGTAAATTAGGAGAAGATGCCAGTAAAAGGGGTCACTGAGGCCAGTAAGTGACCATGGTAGGGTGGGTAGAGGCACTTTCTTGCAACGTTATATAACCACAACGTTAAGACTGGCATGAATTGACGGTTTTTGTGACGTGCCTGGGTCAAAAGCTCCCACTCCCTCAGGCGAGCTTAGGGACGCATTAAAAACCAACATTACTCAAGTTATGGCAGAGATACCGCCCGAAATATGCGAAAAAGTGGCTAAAAACTACCACAAAAGAATCACTTGCTGCGAATCTTCCCGAGGCGGCCATTTTAATGATATTTTATTTCACACTTAATGGCAAAGTCCAAACTTTATAATGATATAAAATTTTCATCAAAAATGTATCGCTGTTTTACTTAGCTTTACTTTCAAAACCGAAAAATTATTGACCCTTTACTTTAAGTTCTGAGACAACGACGCCAAATGAGGAGAAGCAGAACAAGAAAAGAACAAGATTTGGTAAAACAGCTAAACGGGTTGGGACTTGGGAAATCAAAGACAAGACCACCAAATACTAACGTTCTCACCAGGAGACATCTCATCGAAAGAAAGGTACAAACTCTGCTTTTGGTTGTATCTTCACGAATGCAAGGTCCTGCACGATATTGGTGGGATACGGGAAAACAATTTCCCCAACCTGCAAAGTGAGGTTGAGACCCATCAACAGCTGATTAAATAACCCAACAAAAGCATTGAAAGATTCAACTCTGGGACAAAACCATAATCGAGTATATTCTGACAGTTAATTGCACAAATTAAATGGTACACTAGCATTCGTACAAATTCGAGTGTTGCTACTACGAGAGTAGCAATTAAATGATAACCAACCATCAACCAGTAAAATGACTCGCCCCTGTAATGATAGTCTTTTTTTCTTTTAACTTCTTTCTATATTTGTAAATGTAACTTACTCTTCAGCATTGGAGAGCGCCATCTACAATCGAACATTATGAAGCATTAACTGCAGCCAACTAAATGCAACAAGAAAAAAAGAGAGAAAAGATATGAGGAGGAAGAAGGAGGGCGGCCATCTTAGGAGGCGGCGGGTAGAGAACGAAAGTAAGAAAAAAAGGTTAAATAATAAAGATCCGGACACATCGTCAAAAAAAAGTTTTTTTAATTTCCCATCTCATATCTCAGATGTCGGGTAAATCCAAATAAATTCAATAAATAAATATTTATTAATTTAAGGCCGGTTTTATAAATTTTACGTCTCTGTCGAAAATGGCTGATCCGCGTGTGACACGTCAAACAATGCAAGCAATGGTGGTGTGAAGGAATCCATGAATGTCAAGTAGATTGTTATCATAAGGACGTGTCCATAGAAGGAAAACAATATATAGCTCCACTGGATTCAGGAAGCGAAAGATCTATTATTACCAAAACAGTTGCAATAGATGTCGTCGTCGACGGATTGACACCTTCGACAACCGATGCTCACCGACAGATGGGGGGGCCATACAAATAAAAAAGCCACGGAGTAAAAGGTACAGTCGATAAAATAGGCACAAGAACCTGATGTGGTGGATATGATCATCTTTAAGGTTTGCATTGACGAGTCCGACTGGTTGTATTCCTTACAAAAACAGGATAAGGAAATCACAGATATCGCAGCAATGTTACAAAAATCACCGATCAACGAGGTGCAGAAACAAGCCCACCATAATTTTAAGATGCAGGAAGGGCAAGTATATCGCATAGTCGATGGCAACCTGCGGCTATTTGTGCCGAAAGGAGTGCGAAACCGAGTACTGCGTAGCAGTCATGACCTCATGGGTAGTTTTTCTGAGAGCAAGACAACTAAGCACATAAAAGCTAGGTATTGGTTCCCAAGAATTCGTGAGGAAGTACTTAAAGGCGTGTGTCGAATGTGCTTACAATAAAAAGGAGATACAACCTCGTGGAGAATTATTTCCTATCGAAAAGAAAAGTATTCCATTCGATACAGTTCATATTGACCATTAAGGTCCGTTTGTGAAGTCTACAAAAGGAAATATTTACATGATAGTACTGGTTGACGTTTTTACCAAGTTTGCATTTTTAAAAGCCACTCCGAATGCGCAGACAAAACCAGTAATAAATTTTCTCAAGTACACGTTTTATCTTTTCGGGACACCCCGAAGAATCGTATCTGATCGTGGAACAGCGTTCACGTCCAAAACGTTTGAGGAATTTATAAATGCAACAAAAACTCCTCGTGCGAATGGGCAGGTCGAGCGCTACAACCGAACCATTCTTCATGCTTTACTAGCGACTGTAGAAGAGGACAATAAGTGGGACCAGCAAGTAAAAAACGTTCAATGGGGAATAAATAACACTCACAACGAAGCCACTGGTAAGACAGCGCATCAAATGATGATGGGGTATATTCCTCGAGATCCCTTAAAGGACGCTCTTGCCCAATGTTTGGATCTTAATCAAACCCCAACCCATATTGAACAAATACGAAGCGAAGGGTCAGATGTCATTTCTAAGACCCAAAAACTACAAAAAATTAACCATGATTCCCGACACAGAAAAGCAAAGAAATATAAAGTTGGAGATTTCGTGATGATTTTGAACGATAGTCCAAGCAGCACGGGGACATCACGTAAGCTGGAGGCGAGATATCGGGGACCTTACGTTTTAACCACGGAACTACCACATGATAGATACCAAGTGGCGGACATCCCATTTGCTCCACGTAGCCAAAAACCGTATTCAGCAGTGTGGGCGGCAGATCGTATCAAGCGGTGGATTGAGTTGACCGCTGAGTTCGACGAGGACGCCGAAGATGTCAGGACGGACGAGGCAGATGGAATCAGGCGGTAGGACGAGGCAGATCGTTTTTGGATCACAAAGAAAAAGCATTTAATAGAGAGTGGTGTTAAATACATTAAGTTTCTTATAATTAATATCTTTTGTAAAACAGATGTGTTAAAGTGATACATTTAAGATTCATTCAATAAATATCTTCTATTAAATAATCCTGTTAAAAGTGTAAGCAGCTCATTAGTCACCAAACAAGTTTCACTGGAGTGTCGAAACTCTCAAATAAGTGGAGAATTAAGTGAGCTAATTCTAGAACCATCGAGTTTGTTCGGGACGACCCGAAACTGACTAGAAATTTCCCTATAGATGGCAGACCTGATATAAAAGGGCAGATTTGAGAACAGGGAAAAAGAGTTGATTTTTAAACAGTAATTGGTAAAGTTCGAAATATTAATCGGTTGTGAAGATAAATAAGTGTAAAGTAATACAGTGAATTAAGTAATTGGTTTAAATCGTTTAAGAATTTGTAATAATAATTCCTAGCTTGTAGTAGTAACTTTAATACTTCCCAAACGCCCTCTGATGTTTCCCCTTAGAAACCTAAGAAATTATTGTAGACTGGTATTACTGCCACCCCTTCAAAAACCCTTTTCCGGGAAGGACCGGCCATTGCTGTAAACGTAGATAATGAGCACGAGACGTCATCTTTTTGGCGGACATTTTTGTAGAAAATAAATCCAACATTACCAACGGGTGTGGGTTTTCTTTCCGCCCAAAATAAAGAAGAAGTAATTGTTACAAATTGTTTTAAGAAATATTGCTTTAAAGTGAATTATTAGAAAAATACGTAAGAGTGTAATAAAAAGTGATTTTATTAGAAACGTTCAACAGAATAGTGTTTTATCTTTTCGAATCCCAGCTTGTCGCATATGCTAAACGAGAACATCTAGCATCAATTGTTGAAGAACTCCTTGAATGTGGTATCATCAAAGAATCGATCGGACTTCGTTTCTCCAGTCATATCAGTCAAAAAGAAAAATGGAGAAAATCGTATGTTTGTGGACTATCGGCGACTTAATGAGTTAAACAGAAAGATCAAATTCCTGCTACCACTCATCGAAGAACAGCTCAATAAACAATGTTGAAGTCACTGTACACAACATGTTTTACTTTCTTGCTAAATCTCTTTCGGACATACATCTATGACAGTGAAGAACAAAAGAAGCAAGGATCATATGTGTAGGATTGGGACGTGACGACGAACGAGACAAAACGAACAGCTGCACATACGTCACTATATGTTGTGCAGCAGACAGTAAACAACAAGACGAAAGGTACATTTAACGGACGACAACTAGAGAACATACGCACACACAAGAACATGTACAAGAAGAAGGACAAGACGAATGCAAGAGAACAGAACTCCAACGGTACGCATCAACAAGCCGCTGGTCAGACGGGACAGAGAAATACAGAAAAAACGAAAACCTACCCTGACTAGAGGCAGCTGAAGTTTAACATCAGGAGCGAGATGATCTACCAATTTAAGTAAAAATCACAGAATAAATGTAACTAAGTTTAATTATTATATACCTAAGTAAATAAAAAACTATAAATGATAATGTAAACATGTTTACGATTATAGTATGTTTAGTGGACGCACTCAGCCTCTTTGGCTCGGGCAGCGCCATCTACCTATTCCCCTTGTAAGTAAAATATACGAAATCAGAGCCAACTTCGGTTCGGAAAAAAACCAAGTAGCTGGACGAACTGGACACAGATCCGACCATGTTGTTATAAATTTTTAATAAAATAAAAAATCTAATCGTTGTTACAATAAGAAAAGTGTTAAGTGTTTTGTGGAGCCTAGATATGTATATAATCAATTATGTTAGCTAAAGCGAGATAGCTCATTAGCATGAAGAGCGTTTTAATGTAACCCACCATCCTGTGGTGGGACGGGTGTGTAGTGTGTGCTTTGTCTCCTCACTTTTTAAATTATACTTTTGTGAAATCCCTACAGGATAAGGAGCATCAAGGAATAAAAAGGAAATACTAGTGTGTGTTTTATTTCGATGACTTCAAATAATCTAATCTTAATAAAGTGGTTGGGTACAAGTACTTTTGTGGAATCTGGATACTACCAAATTCCCATTAAACCAGAAAACACTCACTCCACCGCCTTTATCACTCCAGACGGTCGGACGGATTGTATGAGTTTTTAACAATGCCGTTTGGCCTCGTGAATGGATATCTTCAAAATAAATATCGTTGAAGACGACTGGATTTATTCGCTGCAATTGCATGTTGCTGACATTGTCGAGATAGTGGAAATTCTCGAAAGAAAACCAATGGACAAGCATAAAAAACAAATGCAAACAGACCATAAGAAAAAACAGGATCGGTTATACAGGCTGCTAGAAGGAGAGACAGTTTGTATATCCCGAAAGGTGTGCGACAGCAAGTAATGCGAGGAAGCCATGACTTAATGGGACATTTTTTCAGAAAACCAGACCACTAAACATCCCAAATCTAGGTACTGGTTCTAGCGAATTACCCAAAGCGTTAGGAGATACATCAAAACTTGTGTTGAGTGTGTCTATAACAAAAGAGAAATACAACCCGGAGGGGAGCTACACGTCTTTGAAAAAAAAGTGTTCCGTCCGATACTGTACATATAGATAATACCTGATAGAGGGACGCCGTTATCATCAAAAATCTTTTAAGAATTTGTTAAAGACCATCAGATTCAACATGTGCTGAATGCTACCAAGACTCCAAGGGCAAATGGTCAAGTAGAGCGTTATAATAGGACCATACTTAAAGCGCTCCTTGCTAGCGTAGGTGATGAAATTCGATGGGACCAAAAGGTAAAAATGGTCCAGTGGGGCATTAATACGTATAATGAGACAGCACACCAGATACTGATGGGCGATATTCCCAACCTTGGCCTAATCCACTCTTCAGCTGTGTGGATCCTAACCAGAAAATACAAACTATATGCTATTGCCAAGACTCAATCAGCCCAAATATTCAGATATGACTCCGAATACAAAGAGGCCAAAATATATGCAGTAGGCGATCTCGTGATGTTACTTAATGATTGCATCGCTGCTTCAGGAGTTTCTCGTAAATTGGAACCTAAGTATAAAAGACCATACATAGTAAATGTCGTTTCACAACATCATCGGTACAAAGTATCGGACATGCCATTTGAACCACGGAACCCGAAACCTTATTCATCCATCTGTGCTGCCGATAGAATGAAGAGGTGGATTCGGATAAACGCTGATTCTGAACTCGACTAGGACGCCGATGAAGTCAGGATGAACGAATCTGTAACATCAGTGAGCGAGGCGCTTAGACAGATAAGGGACGACACTACAATCATAAAATATCTATCCACAAGGAGATGTGTGGAGACGTCTTAGAATAAGCTCCGTGGCCTATCTTGTTTGAATATTTTATTTTGTGTGTTAAAGTGATTAATGATGGGGGTTAGGTACCCCCATTAAATTAAACTTCCGTCCCATTTACGGAGTGAAGTGGATAAAAAAAAAATTATCGAAACCGTAACCAGTGACTGGAATTCAGAAGACGCTGACCCGGCTAACTCTGGCAGCGAAACTGAGATGGATATAGATCCAAAAACAATGTTAGTGTAACAAATAACAGTACTTAGTGGTTGGGCACGCGCATAATATCTCAACGCTTGCTCTACAAATTAACTTCCAGCCGGGCACTGAAAATAGTCCCGATAACCTACATTCTAATGATAAGAACAAGTTTTCGGCAGTGATGTCCCGAAAAAGACGTCAGCACGCACCCCGATTGTGGTGTCAGAAAGAGTGGCCAGGGAAGTGGTCAACACTCATAACCGCTTTCATCCTTTATGAAATCAATGCACTCAAGCGAGTTCAAGCGGCATAAACTCTAACTGTGTTTCAAGTGGCAACAACCCTGGAAGATAAAACAAGGATAAAACAATAAAACGACAATCTTATTAATTCTAGTGGAACACCATTCTCTATCTCAGAGCCTTGGTGCCCTCCCATCTTCACAAAAAGGGTCTCAGCTAAAACCATTATGGGTTTTGTAAGTGAGTCTAACTACAATTTAAGTGATGTAACATTTATTGCTAATGGTTTTGGCAAACTAAAAATAATTGTAAAGGAAGTCAAATTGCAGTCCCTTCATAAACAAATTTAAAGATCACTGCATAGATGCCTTGCACCTCTAAACAGCTTAAAAAACACAACACAATTCTTAAGGGTATATCTAGCGATTTTTCGCCTGCAGAAGTACGAAAAGAAATTTTAACTTTGAGACCAAATAGTCTAAATTAAATGAAATCCGACTTTGACCTATTTCTCCGCGTTATGGAGGATAGGAAAAGGCTTCGTGAAATTAAAACAGTTAAAGTCCCTCTTAAGACACCGAATCACATGGGATTCTATAAGAAACTCGGACACTAAACAGTGCTACCGGTGCCAAAGATTCGGCCACTTGGCTTTCTACTGCAGCTTTGCAATTAGATGTGTTAAATGTCTTAAAGACCATGACGTTGGAGCGTGTGAAATTAGCAAAAAAACGGAAACATCAGTGGCATCCTGTGTTAATTGCCAGTCGGAAGGCCATCCCGCTAGTTTCAGAGGCTGCCCAAACAGAGTAGCATTTCTCAAAAAAAAAAAGAAGAAGCTTTAGCTTAAGCTAAAAATAACAGAACCGTTTTTCATGGTCCATTTGTAAACTTGGCTAACAGTTACCAAGAAAATGGCAAGCCTTTTGCGGACACCGTGTGAGGCCACAAATAAGATACTATCAGTCAAGAAATCCATTTTTTCCCTCCTGAACTTCCTAAAAATGGCAGATAAGATTTTATGAATGAATCCAATAGACTATTTGGTTTGCCGACAACCAGCCTAATTTCCCAAAATTAGAGGCTTCTGGCCTAATTATAAATCATAGATGAATCTCAAAAACCAGGTGCATACCTGTGCTTTATTGCATCCCTCTCCCCATCCTCTATCTCAGAGCCTTGGTGTCCTCCCACCTTCACAAAAGGGGTCTCAGCTAAAACCATTATGGGTTTTGTAAGTAAGTCTAACTACAATTTGAGTGATGTAAAATTTATTGCTAATGGTTTTTGTTCAGTAACAACACAACATAACACACCAGGTGCAACGAACACCGCACCTAGTGACCCACTCCAGTCACCACCAATAACACCGTCAGCACAACAGAAGCAACAATCGCTTGTTGCGCTGACACACCACATATAGCATTAAACAACATGTAATATGTAGGCTATGGTAGCATTAAGTAATATGTAACAAATATATTGTTTATCGTAGCACTTTAAGTAAGTAATTATAAGTATAAAAGAGGCGTTGGCCCAAAAATAAAATCAATCAATATCATTTATTGACTCATATAACACGTCTTTCTTTTAGCTATTCTTTACTCCCCTTTTACGGTGAACAGGTTCAAGTGCTTGTTTCACCACACAGCCAACAAGATATCAAGTGTTACTGCTTGCTATATCTAATCTAATAATCATCTCAACACCACCCATATTATGCAACCTGCCGATGTTAGTGTTTTCAAACCCCTTAAGTCAGAATGGAAGAATACTCTTCATGACTGGGCAATGCAACGTGAAAACATGAACAGCGTTTTAAGTAAGTCGACATTCTGTCCTCTTTTAGAGAGAATTTTGAAAAAAGAAAATTTGGCTGAAATTATTGTAAACGGTTTTCGAAAATGTGGGTTGTATCCATTCAATCCGGATGCTGTGGATTACACAAAGTGCGTACAAAATAATAATGAAAGCCTAAAGAATAAGAGCCGAGAAAATTCATTTAATACACCATCCAAGTCATTGACCAAAAATGATTTCGACTCCGCAACAAAGGTCATAAATACTTTAAGTGAAGATATCAGTAATGCTGGGATTGATGTCAAAACTGTTCTTGACATCATTCAAATGGGGAAAGAAACTAAAAGCTTCGGAAGTCCACAAAATCCTGTAGTTGCAACACAAAATCAACCTCTGGTCAATACGCCAAATGTCCCTCCATCTTTTGTATTGACAGATGAAGAAAATAACGTCCGTCTGCCAGATTTTGATGATGAGGTATTGTGGAATAACCACTGTGAAGACGAAGAGACGTTTCTCGACGTACCATGTGGGACTTTCGAAGTTTCGACAGAAGGTATTTTGATTCCTATTAACGACAATGTTGAAATAGAGCACGATACCGAAACTACTGCTTCCAAAAACAAGGAAAGTATTGGCAAAACAGGAAAAGAGGCAAATAATTCAAGTATAGCATTACCGAGTGTAGCTCGAAGTCCATCATCTTCCTGCACATTAATTGAAAAGCCATTAAGCTTGTCCCCTGTTGTAAGAAAGCATTTAAAGATTCCATCACCGCCGAAAAAATCGGAATCGGAGCAATATCTTCCAAGGAATGGAGACAATTCGAAAAGGCAAAGGAAGAAGAAAAAGAAAAAAAGAAGACCGCTATTTTAACGAGAAAAATAATTCGAATTGAGGCCAAAGAAAAGAAAGAAGAAGAGGCTCGCAAAAGAAAGATGGACAAGGAAAATCAAAGAATCACTAGAAGGAGAAAGGTAATAAAAGAACATCTTGAGAAAATTAAATGCGCCGAATGTGATGAAGATCTTATAAGCGACACCGAAGACAACGACCTAAAAAACATTGGATGCGACGAATGCGCATTGTGGTTTCATCTTAAATGCAGCGATTTTGAGGGAAGGTTGTATGAGAAGGTCCAAAGCCTTCCCTTTTTATGTTTTTACTGCAATAATTAGGTGTAAATTAGACTGAAAATATTGGGGCTGACTATTGGCTCTCGAATGGCTGAAACTTTATTAAACAAAGTTTGTTTTAAAAATGTACATATTTACGTTTTTCTTTTATAAATACTAAATATAATTCTTGGAAAAAAATGTTTTCACTAAAAGGCCGACTACTGGGTAGGTTACCCTATGCCAATTTCATGGCAACGGCGATGCATACCAACATTTTGAAAAACAACTCAAAAATGTACAACAAGAATATAAATTGAGTGACGGGAGTATGCGGGTACTCATATCAACCCGATTGAAGGAGAGAGCGTTGCGGTGGTTTCACTCGAGGGACGACTTAACTACAGTCCAGTTAAGATACAATATTAAGTGAGCACATCGTAATAGGTACATGATTCATAATTCCTCTCAGTTAAGATACAATATTAAGTGAGCACATTGTAATAGGTACATGATTCATAATTCCTCTCATAAGCTAAGATACAACCAATGTTATTTCAGCATTCAAATTGATACAACATAGTATTAAGTCAACACATTATAATATGCCACAGCATAATTCCTCTCGCATATACAAAGATACATCTAATGTTATTTCAGCGACAAATTGTAATATGCCACGGCATAAAATTTCGTATAAATAGCGCCACAGAACAGAAATGTAAAATAGTGTATTAAGAGATTTCAATAAAGAGAGACGTTGTCTCTAAATAATATATTTTTTTCCATTCAATTTGTTTAAAATTGATAACTGTCCCCTTCGAAAGTTTGTTGAAAGAAATGAGAGATGTTTTTGATGACCGTCCGAGTAAACTGATCCTGAAACTCAAGTTCGAAGCAAAGAAATGGCTAGCCACCGAAACGTTCCAGGAGTATTACCAGGAGAAGATCATCCTGGGAAGTCAACTGGCCATCGATGAAGACGAGATGGTAGATCATCTAATCGAAGGCATCCCAGACAGAACAATGGCTTCTAACGCCAGACTACAATGTTTCCCGAATAGACATCGGTTATTGGAGGCGTTCAAAGCGGTGAAATTACCATCAACATCTCGGACAGTACCGTCAACATCCGGTCAAGGAACAACTGGTGAATACAGGAGGCAGCCGATACGTTGCTTCAACTGCAACTCCCTAGGACATATGGCCGGAGAGTGCCTCAAGGAGAAACGCGAGCCGGGAGCTTGTCACGTGTGTGCCGAAGTTGGGCACTATGCCGCCAAATGCCCG
The DNA here is from genome assembly GCA_948293265.1 of Cheilosia impressa. Taxonomy (NCBI): domain Eukaryota; kingdom Metazoa; phylum Arthropoda; class Insecta; order Diptera; family Syrphidae; genus Cheilosia; species Cheilosia impressa. The sequence goes on along the minus strand of OX411881.1, from coordinate 48,857,149 downwards.
AAGAGGAAAACTCCACGACAAGTCAGCTACGTCAAGCAGGACGATCAGGAATTCGTAAGAGATTTAGTATTTATATTTAGAAACGATTATATTACCATTAATGTATATTTAGGAACATTATTAGACACCGGCAGCCCAGTCAGTATTATAAGAAGGAAGTACATTCCGCGACAATTTATCAATGAAATAAGTTTAAATAATTTTGGTTTCCTTTTTGGCATTAATAAAAGCCCGCTTTCCATAATAGGAAAAATCAAATGTGTAGTTGTTTTTAATGAAGAGGATGTGGAGATTGAATTGCTGGTAGTCACAGACGATACTATGATGTTTCCTATTATATTAGGACGAGATTTTATGACGAAAGCAAATCTAGTAATAAAAAAAAATTGTAATGAATTTGATAATGAATGTAGGGAGTTGATGAATATTGGAATAAATGATTGTGAAGATAATGAGAGTAATGAGGAAGAAAACCATAAATTTATGCGCAAACTAGACAAAGAAATCGATCTGGTAAATAATGAAAGTATAACGTTCGAATCGAAAAAAAGATTTGCTAACATATTTAAAGAAGATTACTTGTACTGTATACGCCCCGAATCGCCTGAAATAAAATGTCAAATGAAATTAATCTTGAATAGTGAAAAACCCTTCCACTGTCCCCCGCGTAGGATTTCATATTTCGAAAAAGAGCAGGTACAGGTCATATTGGATGACCTATTAGAACAGGGAGTGATTCGGCCAAGTAGGTCAGAGTACGTATCACCCGTCGTACTAGTTAGGAAAAAAACAGGTGAGATTAGATTGTGTATAGATTACCGGACATTGAACAAGGTAACACTGAAGGACAATTATCCAATGCCTTTAATTGACGATCTATTGGATGGATTGGCCAATAAAAAGATATTCACTCTGTTGGATCTGAAGAGCGCATTCCATCACGTCGAAATGAGTGAGGAATCGATAAAGTATACTGCTTTTGTCACCCCCCTGGGTCAGTTTGAATATCTCAAAATGCCTTTCGGGTTGAAAAATGCGTCTTCTGAGTTTCAGCGGTATATTAATAGGGTGTTTGAAGATTTGCTTAGGAAAGGAAAAGTTAGAATTTACATAGATGTCATAATGATCGCTACTGAATCAGAGGAAGAGCATCTAGAAATAATGAGTGAGGTTTTCAAAAGACTGGCTAGTAATAGATTACAGCTGAGACTGGACAAGTGTCAGTTCATGGTATCACAAATACGTTATCTAGGTTACTCAATCACTGAAGAAGGCATCAAGCCAGACCGTAAAGGGATTGAGTTTGTGTTCGCTTTTCCGACACCGACAAATGTTAAGGCAGTCCATAGCTTTCTGGGATTGTGCTCCTATTTCAGGAGGTTCATTAAGGATTTTTCACTCATTGCTCAACCTCTTTATAATTTCATAAGGAAAGATACGGTGTTCCAATTTGGCGAAAAGGAGTTTAAATGCTTTAACATGTTAAAGCAAAAATTAACAGGATCACCTGTATTAGACATTTATGATCCAAAGGACGAAATCGAACTTCACTGCAATGCGAGTGCTCTGGGATTCGGAGCGATTCTATTACTAAAGAAGGCCGATGGGAAACTTCATCCGATCTTCTATTTTTCAAAAAGAACGACAGACTATAAGTCAAAATACCGAGACCCTAGCAATTGTTTACGCGCTTCGAAGGTTTAGAATTTACCTTCACGGTTTTAAATTCAAGATAGTCACAGACTGCAACTCATTAATTCTGACTCTAAACAAAAAAGAAATTAACCCACGAATAGCGAGATGGGCACTGGAGTTGCAGAACTACAACTACACGTTGGAACATCGCAGTGGTCCAAAAATGCAGCACGTGGACGCCCTGAGTCGGGTTTCAAACGTGCTGATCCTCGAGGAAAATACCTTCGAACAGAATCTGTCAATTCAGCAGAATAATGATGAGGCAATAAAAGAGATTAGAAAACGATTGGAGGAAACAGAGAATAGTTTGTATGAGATGCGAAATGGGTTAGTTTATAAAAAGATAGGACAGCAGATTTTATTTTATGTACCAAAAGGTATGGAGACGAATGTAATCCGTGTGTACCATGATGATAAAGTTCTTGACGGGATAATGAAAACTTATTGGTTCCCCAAAATGAGGGAAAAAATAAGACAACATATCGACAATTGTCTAAAGTGTATTGCCTTTTCGCCTAAATTTGGAAAACACGAAGGCTTTCTCCACAGTATACCAAAAGGAGACGTGCCATTCGAGATGGTGCATGTTGATCATTTTGGCCCAATATCACTTAGAAACGGAAGAAAGAAACATGTATTTTTGATAATCGACGCTTTCACTAAATATGTTAGATTGTACGCTGTACGAACGACAAATACGAAAGAAGTACTGAGTTGTCTGAGAAATTACTTTAATTCATATAGTCGCCCAAAGGCGCTAGTGTCCGATCGTGGTAGCGCATTCACTTCAAAAGACTTTGAGAATTTCCTAAAAGAAAACCACGTAACTCACGTGAAAATCGCAACCGGATCTCCACAAGCGAACGGGCAAGTAGAAAGGGTTAATAGGAGTCTGGCACCAATGATAGCAAAGCTCACTAGTGCTGGAACAACTTCAAGTCTGGATGGGGTTTTACCGACTATAGAATTCGCTTTGAACAATACGGTTCATAAAAGCACTGGTGTGGCTCCAAGTCAATTGTTGTTTGGCATACCGCAAAGGGGAGTCGTAATAGACTTCTTAAAAGAATGCATTGATGAGAGTGTAGTACGGCAAAATGAGAGGAATTTGGTGAAAATGAGAGCAGATGCACAGGGTAGGATAAAGAAAAGTCAGGTGTACAATGAGAAAATGAAAGACCAAAATAGGACACACACAGGAATACCGTAAAGGAGACTATGTCATGATAAAGAACTTTATTACCACTCCTGGTGCATGTAGGAAAATCGCTCCCAAGTTCAAGGGCCCATACGAAGTGGCGGAGGTTCTGCCAAATGACAGGTATTTGCTTAGGGACGTAGAAGGTTTTCAATTGACTCAGATCCCATACCGAGGGACATGGGAAGCGGCTAACATTAAACCATGGATACGAAATGAAATAACAAGGGCAAACGTAATCGGGACGATTACAATGTTAGGATGGCCGAATTGTGGCAGTATAAAGAAAAAGACAAGAAGTAAATGAAAATAATAAAGAGTAACCCTATCTCTCTTACAAGAAAAGGCTGGCTGTCGGATATAGGTAGATGAATGTATTATGTATTGTGAGGAGTCAGTTGCATTCTGACCGCGAATAAAGCAAGACGACAAATTGGATCATCGTGTTTAATTTGTAGTGTGAAGTAACTGGTCATCCGCTTACAATATGTAGGATGGGGACAAACAGGTAACACATTACCCTACGACAATTGACTGCACAAAGCAAGACCAAACGAACAACACGAGAAAACCAGACAGTTACTTTGTGGCGGGAACCAAAACCTGAACTGCTTTGCGGTGGTCTACTGAACGCGTCGAGACTCGAGACTCGAGTTCACACTCGGTGAAGAAAAACGTAAATCACAAATGTCAAAGTCAATTCTTTCTGGACTTTTCGAGCGCATACATGTGGTAGCGTTTGTGGTGGCCTGCAGCTGTAATTTTTGTAGTTTTTTCGTTAAATAAAAATTTGATTGTAATTAAACAAAAGTGAGACGCGTTTTAATATCGTGGTAGTCTACTCCCACAATTGGTGATCCCGACGTGATCTTTTTTATATTAAAACACTATAAGCGCAGCCCCACTTCGCAGTTAACGCCATTTTACCACTCCGCATACATTGTGCGCAATACATCTCAACGAAGTCCAGTCAGCGGCATTTGTTCGTCCCGCTATCAAGATCAAGCAGGCGAACAGTAAACATTCGCCCCGTTACCGAAGCCGAGGCAACAGTGGTTTGCAACTCACGCCACATACAACGGTCGTGTTCCCGTTACGAAGAAGCACGCCAATATACCCGCTACATTGGCAAAAAAGACAAACTCGATCGATCAGCATAGCAAACATTGAACAATATCGAAGCTAAGGTAACCGTTGCTCCCAACTCACACCACGTTCAACGGTTGTGTTTCCTTTACGAAGAAACACAATCACCAGTAACCTGCATCATTGTGAAGGAAGTCTACGAGGAAACCAGCGGAAGTCCAACGAAGTCCCTGCAGTTTGTGTTTGTTTGTGGTGTTTCGTTTTTTTTTTTTTTTTTTTTAATGTGGCTCCTCAAGCCAGTATTTTATTTCATTATTTTTTTAAATTATACATGCATTTTGTTTAACACAATTTTCTTTGTTTAGTTTGTAAAGCGAAGGCCCTCAAAAACGCCACCATAACCATGCCCAATGAACGAGATCCCAGTGTGAACCAACGACAGGACGCTAACAACTTACTACAGCCCGCTTGTTCAACTCCCGCCAGTGAAGCACCCAGCGCCACCGAATCCGCTAGTCAACATGTAAGTGCTTTAGCATTTAAGAATTTAGTTTTTTGGCCTGAAAACCCTGACGTTTGGTTTACCGTACTCGAAGGACAATTCGCGGTGTCACAGATCCGGTCTGACAACACAAAGTATTACACCACACTCGGTTTATTAGACGCGCGCACGATCAATATTTGTAGGGATATCATTTTAAATCCGCCAGCAAGCGCATTATACGATAATTTGAAAAACGTAGTTCTTTCGCGACTAACGGAATCCGAGGATTCACGGCTACAAAAGCTCTTGCACGAAACTTCACTCGGTGACCGGAAACCTAGCGAATTGCTGCGAGAGATGCGCGCGTTATCAGGTAACTTATTTCCCGATACGGTTTTAAAAACCATGTGGACGAAACGTCTCCCGGCCACCGCTCAAGCCATTCTAGCGTGTTCAGTCGAGAACCTAGACGCACTTGCGCAAAGGGCGGATAAAGTTGTTGGGGCGTTACCCGTTTTCCAAGAGATCGCCGCGACCTCGAACTCTAATCCTGAAACAATTCCGACTCCGAATCTTTTCGAAGGCATTGCAAATGACCGCACGCACGCAGATTTAGAGCAGGAAATTGCGGAATTGCGCCGCCAATTAAAACGTCGAAGGCGGTCTGACAACAGATCAATTGAACCGTCAAGAAATTCTAGAACTTTCAGTTCTCACGAACGTAATAACCCTCGCATTTGTTTTTTTCACCGTCTATTATTCGTCTACGATCGCTTAAGCAAACTTGAATTTTTAATTGACTCGGGGGCAGACGTCTCGGTCCTACCTGTAAATGCAGCCAAGCAAAAACTTTTTCGCAGTAACAGCAAACTTTTCGCGGCCAACGGTTCCCCCGTTCATACCTTCGGGTGTGTAAGACTTCTCATGGACCTAGGCCTCCAGAGAAAATTTTCCTGGGTTTTCTTTTACGCTAACATCAGCAAACCCATCTTAGGCGCCGACTTCCTAAGAGCTTTTGGACTGTTGGTTGACATTAAAAACGGCCGACTCCTTGATCCACATTCCGAAACACGTACGCAAGGGTTTTTGGAACACGGGTCGACACCAAAACTCTCCGTACTCGCGCATGGCTCAACCCAATCGGACATTCACAGCTTAATTAAACGGTTTAACATCCTATCTAATCCAAACATTTTCGTACGTCCGATTCAACACGGCATAACACATCCGATTTTAACGGGTTTTTCAAGACCGCTTTCAAACAGGCCCCGACGCCTCTCACCTGAGAAATTGCAAATCGCTAAAACCGAATTCGATTTTTTACTGAAACAGGGGATATGTCGCCCGAGCAGCAGCCCTTGGGCTACACTCTTACACCTTGTTAAAAAGAAAAACGGTGAATGGAGGCCATGCGGGGATTACCGTCAACTTAACGCGAGTTAAGTATCCATAGCAAAACATATTGAGAAAAAAGATAACATTATTTGTATTCAATGATATCTTTAGTCTCTAGTACAGTCTTGCACACAACGCTACAATGATAACATATGTAAAAGAGATAATATCGTTTGTATACAATGTTGGAATATTATCTCTTCTTCATTATCAAGCAAGACGATTGTACGCTTGGGTCTCCTTGTAGATAGATAAGAAAAGTATATAAATACGACTGTATGATGAATTTATCAACAGTCTTATTGTAACTACATAGTAGCCTTAAGCTCCTTTTAGAATTAGTAAAAAGTATTTCAATAATAAAGGACATAGTTCCAAATAAATATTGTTTAATTTTAAAAGTAAGAAACAAGTGTTTTAATTGGCGATCCTGCCAGGAGGTTAAATATACTTTTTAACTTCAATCGAGCGGACCTCGGGAACAAGTAGTGAAATCTAGTATAAACAGAACACTCGCGTTACCGGTTACAAGAATTACCTAGCATAGCAGGTACAAATATAGCTTCTTCGTACGAAGCAGCAAAGCAATTCAGTGAAAGTGTATATGTGGAGAAAAAAAACACACAAATTCGACGACAACAGACACGAGTTCAAAATGGAACAACTCGCAGTATTAATGGCAAGATTAGAAGCTTTAGAAACCAGGAGCAACACAGTAACACAAACCCTAGAGCACACACGCACAGAGAATGCAAGGTTAGCAGCAATAATAACTAACCAAAATCAAATAAACACTAATTTAGAAACAAAACTAAATGAAGTAAAATCTGGATTAGGCATAGTACCAAACATACCTGTGCTAGAGGAAATAAGAACCACATATACAGATGGTAGTGAAATACAGTTAGACGCATTTAAAAGCCTACCTATTTTCAACGGCGATCAATCAAATTATCGGTCGTGGCGCGAAGAAGCATCCAGATTAATGGACAGCATTAAAAACTTCAAAACACACAGTAAGTACGCAGCAGCATTGACTATAGTGAAAAGTAAAATACAGGGTGCAGCCGCGAATGTGTTAACTAATTATAACACAATTTTTAATTTTGAGGCGATACGTAACAGATTAGATTATACGTACTCTAATCAAGAACCTCTATACGTGCTACAAGACATGATGAAAGCCATCACGCAAAAAAGAAGCACACTGTCTGAATACCACGACGAGATAAATAAAAATCTCAATTTAATAATATCAAAAATCACTATGTCAGGTGATCCGCCGAATATAATCGACAGACTAATTAAAAATGCTAACGACGACGCAGTTCGTATATTCATTGATGGTATGAGTGACAACTTTACAAGAGGATCATTATATTCAGCTACAATAAATGATCTAGAACACGCATTCGCAATTGCTCGCAGAATAGAACATGATAATGTGCACAGGCATTTACATCTCACTCAGGATAAGCACCACAAAAATATGCCACATGAACGCAGAAACGAAAGAAGACCAAATTATTCGAGCCAAACAACGAATTATCAACCCCAGAAGCAATACGATAATATGCAGCAACACAATCAAGGACCACAGCCGATGGAGATAAACTCGAGACAAATTGTACATGCACAGCGACAAAATTGGAATCAATACAAACCCGATGTATATAATCCACCAGCGAAACGTGAACACAGCGGGAGTTTCAACACACACAACAGACCGCAACGATCTTATCAGCAGAACTTCAAGCAGCAGAGAGTAAATAACTCCCGACAACAACGCAGAGACGATGTCAGCAGTACATATGCAGAAGCAGATGAAACGGAATGTATGGTAAATAATAACATAAGAATAGATCATTTAAACTAGTAGACGGGTTGCCCTGCTTAAATTTAACTAGTACTATTTCTAAGAAAATTTATAAAATTCTTATTGATACTGGTGCAACCCATAATTACATTAATAGAAAATGCGATTCTAGCAAAAAAATTAAAATTAAACCTATAAAAATAAAAACAATGCATGGTTATTCTATGGTAGATACAAAGAAAGTAGTTAGGATATTAAAGAAAAATATAACATTTTTTGAATTAGAGGATATTCAGTCTTTTGATATGATATTAGGATATGAAGGACTTAAAGTTCTAAACGCGGAAATAAATTTCAGTAATATGACTCTAACTACCATAAGCAGTGTCGAATCTATTCAGAAAATTAATTACATAATTGGGGAAAATAATATTTATAAAGCAGACATAGATAGACTGATGAAGATTAATAACAGCATAGGACCGTTACCCTTTACAGATACTATAGAAGCAAGCATTAGGACGACCAATGATAATCCGGTTTATGTTAAACAATATCCATATCCCATAGCAGATAACGAATTCGTAAACAAAGAAATACAGAAACTCTTACATGACGATATAATAGAAAAAAGCCATAGTCCTTATAACAGTCCCATATGGACAGTACCTAAAAAAGGTTTGGACGAAAAAGGAAAACCAAAACGGCGCAAGTTAAGGACCCTTAACCATATAGTCTAAGGACCATCTATTAAGATTTATCTAAAATAAACGTTAGATAACGTGTACCTACCTAGATAAGGGTAGAAAATAATAATAATAACTATGAGATAAGAAAGGAAAAGAGATTGTATTCGAACACACAGTAGATAAGAAAAGATAGATTAAGAATAAAGAAAAGGTTTTATTTTGAACCAAATACATAGATTACTAAGTAGGATATAAATATAAGAAACGAACACGCAAGGGGCAGTCTAGAAATAACATCGACTTAGACCACAGTTCGGTGATAATAAACTTGAACTAGTAATTAAAATAAATATAAATAAACAGGACTATAAAATCCTAAAAAAATATAATTTGTTTTAATTACGAAATATACGCGAGTGTATTTAATTGGCGATCCTGCCAGGAGACAAATAAATTGTTTATCTTCACGGAGCGGACCAAAGGAAAATCGGGAATCAGATCCACATAGTGGCACCCATCAAACGTTCCTTCATACGAAGCAACCTGAACAAAGATACATACGTATCCAACGTAAAAGTTTTATGAATAGATTTAAGAAAAGAAAAAATTTACACGACAATCGTCGCGAGATAATAAGTGAAAGTGAAAGTGAAAGTGAAAATAAAGAAGTAGTCATCAAGATGGCAGAACCAGTTGATCTAGCAACCTTAGCAGCAAGATTCTCACAAATGGAGATGTACTGCACACAGTTAAACAATAAACTGCAAGAAGCAAATAGACAGACAGAACAATTGTCTAACATAATAAAACAACCTAAGCATAACCAACCAATTGGTACAGAAATACAAATGCCTATGGAAATAAATTCAAGACAAATAGTTCAAGCACAGAGGAAAGCAGAACATCAACCTCAGCGAAACAACTATAACCCATATAATAATAACCAGCATTGGAAGAGAGGAAGAGAGGATAGCGGGCAGTATAGGCAGCAGCAGCACTATCAGAACAACAATCAACACGTCAACAAACAACAAAGGGTGAACCAGTCATCACAACTACAAGAAGAAGACGGAGACAGCATGTATGCAGAACCGGAAGAACAAAGGGTAAATAACTTAAGATTTGACCATTTAAAACTAGTTGACGGGTTGCCTTGTTTAAAATTAACATCTAGCATTTCTAACAAAACTTATAAAATATTAATAGATACGGGAGCAACCCACAATTATATAGATAAAAAATGCAATTCAGCGGAAAGAATAAAAATTAAGGAAATCAAAATTAAAACTATAAACGGGTATTCCATAGTAAATACAAAGAAAATAATTTATTTAATGAATACTAAAATAACATTTTTCGAATTAAATAATATAGATTCATTCGATATGATATTAGGATTAGAAGGTTTAAAAGAATTAAACGCCGAAATAAACTTGAAGGATATGACCTTAATCACCATGTGCAGTGACAATCAATCCGAAAGTAAACTAAACTATATCATAGGAGAAACGTTATATAAAAAAGAAATAGATAGTTTGATGAAGGAAAATATCGGCATAGGACCACTGCCCTTTACTACTACAATAGAAGCTACAATCAGAACTATAAATAATGAACCCATATGGACCAAGCAATATCCATATCCGATAGCCGACAATGAATTTGTCAATAAAGAAATAGCTAAATTATTAAAAGAAGGTATTATTCAAAGAAGTAATAGTCCATACAATAGTCCGATTTGGACAGTACCAAAAAAGGGTCTTAGTGAAGACGGAAAACCAAAGAAAAGAATGGTAATAGATTTCCAAAAATTAAACAATAAAACAATAACTGATAGATATGTGATCCCAGATGTAAACATGACAATACAAAATCTAGGAAAAGCCAGATATTTTACAACATTAGACTTGGAATCAGGATTCCATCAAATTAAAATTAAAAAAGAAGATAGGGAAAAAACAGCATTTTGCGTAAATGGAGGTAAATATGAGTTCGTAAGAATGCCTTTTGGACTCAAAAACGCGCCCTCTATATTCCAAAGATGTGTAGACGACATATTAAGAGAATATATCGGGAAATTCGCGTATGTTTATATAGATGATGTGTTAATATATTCCTCATCAGCCGAAGAACATATGAAACACATCAATATAATTTTCAACGCTCTTAACAAAGCAACATTGAAGGTTTCGGATGATAAATCCAAATTTTTCCAATCAGAAGTCGAATACCTCGGACACATAATTAAATATAATAGGATAGGGACAAATCCGGAAAAGGTAGAAGCAATTAATAATTATGCAATTCCCCGAACGTTGAAAGATCTGAGAGGTTTTTTAGGAATGACCGGTTACTATAGGAAATTTATCAAAGGATATGCAAGCATAGCTAAGCCCCTAACGATACACCTAAGAGGAGAAAATGGTCAGGTAGGAAAAAATAAGAGTAAAAATACTTGTATAAATCTAGACGATGCAGCAATTAAAGCCATTAGTAGCTTGAAAGCACATTTGAGAGAACAAGTAGAGCTATTCCAACCAGATTATAGTAAACCCTTTGAACTAACGACAGACGCATCTAACATAGCTATTGGAGCCGTCCTTAGTCAAAACAAAAAACCTATATTCTTTTTAAGTAGAACTCTGACAAAGACAGAAGAAAGTTATGGAACGAACGAGAAGGAATTATTAGCCATCATATGGGCACTGCAGAAGCTAAGAAATTATGTATACGGAGTAGCGGATTTAACTATATACACAGACCATCAATCGTTAGTATATTCAATATCGGAAAAAAATCCGAACACTAAATTGAAGAGATGGAAAAGTATAATAGAGGATTTCGGTGCAAGGTTAGTATACAAACCGGGACACCTGAATGTAGTTGCAGACGCTCTTTCGCGGCAACAAATAAATACTTCAACAATAAGTACAGTTCACTCAGAAGAGAGCTCATCTGAAGATGTAATCAAAGTAGTAAGCCAACCATTTAACACATATAGCCTACAGGTAGAATTAATACCGAACAACGAAATAAATGAAATAAAAACACAAACCGTTTTTGAAAAAAAGATAAGGCACACTATTTATTTCACAACGGAAGATGAACTGTTAGGAAATTTGAAAAAAATTCTTCAACCTAACAAGATAATAGCAATACATGCAAAACCAGAAGACATGTATACATTCGAGAAAAAGATAAAAGAAGTCTTTATACGAAATAGGTTTATACACACACCCATAAAATTGGAAGATATTACCAACCTAGAAGAACAAATAAAGATAGTGAAAGAGACCCATGAGAGAGCTCATAGAGGATTCAAAAATAACATTCAAGAGATAAATCAAACATATTACTGGCCAAGCATGAGGAAACAGGCAAAATGTTTTAATAAAAAATGTGTAGCATGCTTATTCGGTAAATACGAGAGAAATCCAGTTAGAGAACCATTGAACGACTCAGAAATTCCAACACAAGTAGGAACACACATCCACATGGATCTATACTTCAACGACAAACATTCATTTCTAGTATCAAAAGATAAATATTCAAAGTATCTGGTCATACGAGAACTAGAAACAAAGGAGAGACTTTATGATAAAATGGAGGAAGTCTTATCAAATTATTTCCCAAATTGCGAGAGACTCATGACTGATAACGAAAGTTGTTTTAACACCCAGATGGTAAAGCAAATGTGTATAAAATATGGAATCAAGAAAGTACAGACGCCAGTCTATAGATCGACAGCAAACGGGCAAGTCGAAAGTGCACATAAAACAATATCAGAACTCTCAAGGATATTTATGGTACAAAACAATACCAATCTAATCGAAGAAGTATTTAGAACAGTGCGTGAATTAAATTACACAATTCATTCCGTCACAGGCTACAAACCTCAAGAAGTGTTTTTTAATCAAGAAAAATTCAAAGATTCAAATATACACACAAAACTTATTAAAGCATCGGAAAAAGTCCTCGAAAGACTTAATAAAGGAACAAAACATAGAACCTACCAACAAGGAGAACAAATAATGGTAAGAATTTCAGGGATTAGAAAGAAAAGTAATACTAGATATATTAAAAGAATAGTAAAGGAAGACCGTGAGGACACGATCTTAACAACGAAGGGGATAGTTGTACACAAAGACAATATTAAAAATTATTCTTTCCCTGTAGATGACGAAATTAGCATTCCTCATATTACTCGTGAATGCACTAAAGCATACTCAAGGAACAACAAAAATAGAAGACGTCACGGAAAAGAAATACATACTAACTCAAACCGATGATGTTTATATATTTAATGATCAGACACATTTATTTCATGTAACAAATCTAACAACATTACTAAATTCATTCATAGAGATAATAAGTAGCAATTACATACCTACTCAGGAAGAAGAAATTTGGATAAAAAAGGCACATAATTTAGCAAATCAAATAGAAGAACATACTAGAAGTAAGAGATCTATAAATTTCTTAGGATCTGCTATTAAATTTATATTTGGTAACCCAGATCATGATGATCTTATTGAAATACAAACCAAAATAAATAATTTAATAGAAAATAATAACAAACAGAGGAAGGTAAACTCTAGATTCGAACAAATCTTAAAGAATTTCGAGGGATACAATTTAAAAGAACATATAATCTTAGAACAGGTATATGAAGAGTTACTCTTACTAACTAGAACGATAAACGCAGCAAAGAATAATGAATATCTTTCAGAAGCATTAGATATAACGGACATAAAAGAAATAATAAAACATGAGTTAGAGGAAGTTCCAATAATAAATATTTTAGAATATGCAACCATATCAATTGCTAGAACGGAAGAACTTTTTATAATAATATATAAATACCCAATATTAAAAATACAATGTAAATGCTATAAGGTAACCCCGATAAGTTTCAAATATGGGAAAATACAAACAGACGAATTAATAGCATTTTGTGAAGATTACATTAGAATAAAAAAATGTCAAAACTATTTAGGAAAAAATATTTGCGAAGAAAATATTGAAAAAGAAGAATGTATAATTCCATTATTAAAAAATAAAAAATCTAAATGTATGTAATATTAAACAAGAATATAATTTTGATATATTAGAAATAGTACCAGGAGTAATATTAACTCATGGAAATCATAAAATAAATAACGAGACCATATACAATGTGAAATTAATCACATACGAAGATACTGTAAATATAGATGGAAAAAATTATAAAAATATGGATGGAGCCATTAAAGAAATAATAGCAAGAAAACATAATAATGATTTTTTTATAAATACTGTTATAAAAACAGAAGGGCTATATGCATTCAATAATATTGATAGCCTAAACAAAATAATGATTCCATTTGAGGAACATCCTATATTATCAATTATAAACACAATCATAATCATTGTGATAATTATTGTTATAGCTTATGTAATAACGAAAATCGTTAATTTTATAATCGAATACAGAAAACTAAAAACTGAGCAAAAATTCATTGAGTCATATGAAAAAGAAATGGCAAAAATTAAAATGAAACAATTAGAAAATCGGGACGATTTTATTAAAGAAGGGGGGGAGTTAAGGACCCTTAACCATATAGTCTAAGGACCATCTATTAAGATTTATCTAAAATAAACGTTAGATAACGTGTACCTACCTAGATAAGGGTAGAAAATAATAATAATAACTATGAGATAAGAAAGGAAAAGAGATTGTATTCGAACACACAGTAGATAAGAAAAGATAGATTAAGAATAAAGAAAAGGTTTTATTTTGAACCAAATACATAGATTACTAAGTAGGATATAAATATAAGAAACGAACACGCAAGGGGCAGTCTAGAAATAACATCGACTTAGACCACAGTTCGGTGATAATAAACTTGAACTAGTAATTAAAATAAATATAAATAAACAGGACTATAAAATCCTAAAAAAATATAATTTGTTTTAATTACGAAATATACGCGAGTGTATTTAATTGGCGATCCTGCCAGGAGACAAATAAATTGTTTATCTTCACGGAGCGGACCAAAGGAAAATCGGGAATCAGATCCACATAGTGGCACCCATCAAACGTTCCTTCATACGAAGCAACCTGAACAAAGATACATACGTATCCAACGTAAAAGTTTTATGAATAGATTTAAGAAAAGAAAAAATTTACACGACAATCGTCGCGAGATAATAAGTGAAAGTGAAAGTGAAAGTGAAAATAAAGAAGTAGTCATCAAGATGGCAGAACCAGTTGATCTAGCAACCTTAGCAGCAAGATTCTCACAAATGGAGATGTACTGCACACAGTTAAACAATAAACTGCAAGAAGCAAATAGACAGACAGAACAATTGTCTAACATAATAAAACAACCTAAGCATAACCAACCAATTGGTACAGAAATACAAATGCCTATGGAAATAAATTCAAGACAAATAGTTCAAGCACAGAGGAAAGCAGAACATCAACCTCAGCGAAACAACTATAACCCATATAATAATAACCAGCATTGGAAGAGAGGAAGAGAGGATAGCGGGCAGTATAGGCAGCAGCAGCACTATCAGAACAACAATCAACACGTCAACAAACAACAAAGGGTGAACCAGTCATCACAACTACAAGAAGAAGACGGAGACAGCATGTATGCAGAACCGGAAGAACAAAGGGTAAATAACTTAAGATTTGACCATTTAAAACTAGTTGACGGGTTGCCTTGTTTAAAATTAACATCTAGCATTTCTAACAAAACTTATAAAATATTAATAGATACGGGAGCAACCCACAATTATATAGATAAAAAATGCAATTCAGCGGAAAGAATAAAAATTAAGGAAATCAAAATTAAAACTATAAACGGGTATTCCATAGTAAATACAAAGAAAATAATTTATTTAATGAATACTAAAATAACATTTTTCGAATTAAATAATATAGATTCATTCGATATGATATTAGGATTAGAAGGTTTAAAAGAATTAAACGCCGAAATAAACTTGAAGGATATGACCTTAATCACCATGTGCAGTGACAATCAATCCGAAAGTAAACTAAACTATATCATAGGAGAAACGTTATATAAAAAAGAAATAGATAGTTTGATGAAGGAAAATATCGGCATAGGACCACTGCCCTTTACTACTACAATAGAAGCTACAATCAGAACTATAAATAATGAACCCATATGGACCAAGCAATATCCATATCCGATAGCCGACAATGAATTTGTCAATAAAGAAATAGCTAAATTATTAAAAGAAGGTATTATTCAAAGAAGTAATAGTCCATACAATAGTCCGATTTGGACAGTACCAAAAAAGGGTCTTAGTGAAGACGGAAAACCAAAGAAAAGAATGGTAATAGATTTCCAAAAATTAAACAATAAAACAATAACTGATAGATATGTGATCCCAGATGTAAACATGACAATACAAAATCTAGGAAAAGCCAGATATTTTACAACATTAGACTTGGAATCAGGATTCCATCAAATTAAAATTAAAAAAGAAGATAGGGAAAAAACAGCATTTTGCGTAAATGGAGGTAAATATGAGTTCGTAAGAATGCCTTTTGGACTCAAAAACGCGCCCTCTATATTCCAAAGATGTGTAGACGACATATTAAGAGAATATATCGGGAAATTCGCGTATGTTTATATAGATGATGTGTTAATATATTCCTCATCAGCCGAAGAACATATGAAACACATCAATATAATTTTCAACGCTCTTAACAAAGCAACATTGAAGGTTTCGGATGATAAATCCAAATTTTTCCAATCAGAAGTCGAATACCTCGGACACATAATTAAATATAATAGGATAGGGACAAATCCGGAAAAGGTAGAAGCAATTAATAATTATGCAATTCCCCGAACGTTGAAAGATCTGAGAGGTTTTTTAGGAATGACCGGTTACTATAGGAAATTTATCAAAGGATATGCAAGCATAGCTAAGCCCCTAACGATACACCTAAGAGGAGAAAATGGTCAGGTAGGAAAAAATAAGAGTAAAAATACTTGTATAAATCTAGACGATGCAGCAATTAAAGCCATTAGTAGCTTGAAAGCACATTTGAGAGAACAAGTAGAGCTATTCCAACCAGATTATAGTAAACCCTTTGAACTAACGACAGACGCATCTAACATAGCTATTGGAGCCGTCCTTAGTCAAAACAAAAAACCTATATTCTTTTTAAGTAGAACTCTGACAAAGACAGAAGAAAGTTATGGAACGAACGAGAAGGAATTATTAGCCATCATATGGGCACTGCAGAAGCTAAGAAATTATGTATACGGAGTAGCGGATTTAACTATATACACAGACCATCAATCGTTAGTATATTCAATATCGGAAAAAAATCCGAACACTAAATTGAAGAGATGGAAAAGTATAATAGAGGATTTCGGTGCAAGGTTAGTATACAAACCGGGACACCTGAATGTAGTTGCAGACGCTCTTTCGCGGCAACAAATAAATACTTCAACAATAAGTACAGTTCACTCAGAAGAGAGCTCATCTGAAGATGTAATCAAAGTAGTAAGCCAACCATTTAACACATATAGCCTACAGGTAGAATTAATACCGAACAACGAAATAAATGAAATAAAAACACAAACCGTTTTTGAAAAAAAGATAAGGCACACTATTTATTTCACAACGGAAGATGAACTGTTAGGAAATTTGAAAAAAATTCTTCAACCTAACAAGATAATAGCAATACATGCAAAACCAGAAGACATGTATACATTCGAGAAAAAGATAAAAGAAGTCTTTATACGAAATAGGTTTATACACACACCCATAAAATTGGAAGATATTACCAACCTAGAAGAACAAATAAAGATAGTGAAAGAGACCCATGAGAGAGCTCATAGAGGATTCAAAAATAACATTCAAGAGATAAATCAAACATATTACTGGCCAAGCATGAGGAAACAGGCAAAATGTTTTAATAAAAAATGTGTAGCATGCTTATTCGGTAAATACGAGAGAAATCCAGTTAGAGAACCATTGAACGACTCAGAAATTCCAACACAAGTAGGAACACACATCCACATGGATCTATACTTCAACGACAAACATTCATTTCTAGTATCAAAAGATAAATATTCAAAGTATCTGGTCATACGAGAACTAGAAACAAAGGAGAGACTTTATGATAAAATGGAGGAAGTCTTATCAAATTATTTCCCAAATTGCGAGAGACTCATGACTGATAACGAAAGTTGTTTTAACACCCAGATGGTAAAGCAAATGTGTATAAAATATGGAATCAAGAAAGTACAGACGCCAGTCTATAGATCGACAGCAAACGGGCAAGTCGAAAGTGCACATAAAACAATATCAGAACTCTCAAGGATATTTATGGTACAAAACAATACCAATCTAATCGAAGAAGTATTTAGAACAGTGCGTGAATTAAATTACACAATTCATTCCGTCACAGGCTACAAACCTCAAGAAGTGTTTTTTAATCAAGAAAAATTCAAAGATTCAAATATACACACAAAACTTATTAAAGCATCGGAAAAAGTCCTCGAAAGACTTAATAAAGGAACAAAACATAGAACCTACCAACAAGGAGAACAAATAATGGTAAGAATTTCAGGGATTAGAAAGAAAAGTAATACTAGATATATTAAAAGAATAGTAAAGGAAGACCGTGAGGACACGATCTTAACAACGAAGGGGATAGTTGTACACAAAGACAATATTAAAAATTATTCTTTCCCTGTAGATGACGAAATTAGCATTCCTCATATTACTCGTGAATGCACTAAAGCATACTCAAGGAACAACAAAAATAGAAGACGTCACGGAAAAGAAATACATACTAACTCAAACCGATGATGTTTATATATTTAATGATCAGACACATTTATTTCATGTAACAAATCTAACAACATTACTAAATTCATTCATAGAGATAATAAGTAGCAATTACATACCTACTCAGGAAGAAGAAATTTGGATAAAAAAGGCACATAATTTAGCAAATCAAATAGAAGAACATACTAGAAGTAAGAGATCTATAAATTTCTTAGGATCTGCTATTAAATTTATATTTGGTAACCCAGATCATGATGATCTTATTGAAATACAAACCAAAATAAATAATTTAATAGAAAATAATAACAAACAGAGGAAGGTAAACTCTAGATTCGAACAAATCTTAAAGAATTTCGAGGGATACAATTTAAAAGAACATATAATCTTAGAACAGGTATATGAAGAGTTACTCTTACTAACTAGAACGATAAACGCAGCAAAGAATAATGAATATCTTTCAGAAGCATTAGATATAACGGACATAAAAGAAATAATAAAACATGAGTTAGAGGAAGTTCCAATAATAAATATTTTAGAATATGCAACCATATCAATTGCTAGAACGGAAGAACTTTTTATAATAATATATAAATACCCAATATTAAAAATACAATGTAAATGCTATAAGGTAACCCCGATAAGTTTCAAATATGGGAAAATACAAACAGACGAATTAATAGCATTTTGTGAAGATTACATTAGAATAAAAAAATGTCAAAACTATTTAGGAAAAAATATTTGCGAAGAAAATATTGAAAAAGAAGAATGTATAATTCCATTATTAAAAAATAAAAAATCTAAATGTATGTAATATTAAACAAGAATATAATTTTGATATATTAGAAATAGTACCAGGAGTAATATTAACTCATGGAAATCATAAAATAAATAACGAGACCATATACAATGTGAAATTAATCACATACGAAGATACTGTAAATATAGATGGAAAAAATTATAAAAATATGGATGGAGCCATTAAAGAAATAATAGCAAGAAAACATAATAATGATTTTTTTATAAATACTGTTATAAAAACAGAAGGGCTATATGCATTCAATAATATTGATAGCCTAAACAAAATAATGATTCCATTTGAGGAACATCCTATATTATCAATTATAAACACAATCATAATCATTGTGATAATTATTGTTATAGCTTATGTAATAACGAAAATCGTTAATTTTATAATCGAATACAGAAAACTAAAAACTGAGCAAAAATTCATTGAGTCATATGAAAAAGAAATGGCAAAAATTAAAATGAAACAATTAGAAAATCGGGACGATTTTATTAAAGAAGGGGGGGAGTTAAGGACCCTTAACCATATAGTCTAAGGACCATCTATTAAGATTTATCTAAAATAAACGTTAGATAACGTGTACCTACCTAGATAAGGGTAGAAAATAATAATAATAACTATGAGATAAGAAAGGAAAAGAGATTGTATTCGAACACACAGTAGATAAGAAAAGATAGATTAAGAATAAAGAAAAGGTTTTATTTTGAACCAAATACATAGATTACTAAGTAGGATATAAATATAAGAAACGAACACGCAAGGGGCAGTCTAGAAATAACATCGACTTAGACCACAGTTCGGTGATAATAAACTTGAACTAGTAATTAAAATAAATATAAATAAACAGGACTATAAAATCCTAAAAAAATATAATTTGTTTTAATTACGAAATATACGCGAGTGTATTTAATTCGCATGGTTGTTGATTTCCAAAAACTTAACGCTCACACTGTAACAGACAGATACCCCATTCCGGATGTCAACATGACAATTCAAAATTTAGGTAAAGCCAAGTACTTTACAACATTAGATTTGGAGTCAGGTTTCCACCAAATTAAAATCAAAACAGATGACAAAGAAAAAACAGCTTTTGCTATAAATGGCGCAAAATATCATTTTAAACGAATGCCTTTCGGGCTCAAAAATGCACCAAGCATATTTCAGAGATGCGTGGACGACATTTTGAGAGACTTTGTAGGTAAATTCGTACACGTTTACATTGATGACGTATTGATATATTCTTCATCTGAGGAAGAACATATACAGCACATAAGTCAAGTATTCGACGTACTCAATAAAGCCACATTAAAAATATCTGATGAGAAAAGTAAGTTTTTTCAAGAAGAAGTAGAATACTTAGGTCACATAATCAGACATGGTAGAATCACTACGAACCCTGAGAAAATAGCAGCTATAGAAAATTTTCCAGTCCCACAAACGGTAAAGGATTTGAGAGGATTTTTAGGTCTTACAGGTTACTATCGTAAGTTTATAAAAGGATACGCAAGCATAGCCAAGCCCCTGACATTATATTTACGAGGAGATAACGGTAAAGTAAACAAAAAACAAAGTAAAAATATTAAGTTAAATCTGAATGATTCAGCATTAGAAGCGATTAGAATTTTAAAAAATTATTTGAAAGAACAAGTCGAACTTTTTCAACCGGATTATAGTAAACCATTCGAGCTTACTACTGATGCATCCAACATAGCTATTGGAGCCGTACTAAGTCAGAATAAGCAACCTATACACTTCTTGTCAAGAACACTGAGTAAGACAGAAGAGAACTATAGCACAAACGAGAAAGAGCTATTAGCGATCATATGGTCCTTACAAAAACTCAGAAACTACATATATGGTATAGCAGACTTAACCATATATACCGATCACCAGAGCCTTATATATTCTGTATCAGGAAAAAATCCCAACACAAAGCTGAAACGTTGGAAGGGAATCATTGAAGACTTTGGAGCAAAATTAGTTTATAAACCAGGAAACCTAAATCTTGTAGCTGACGCATTATCACGTCAACGCATAAATACTTCTACCATAGAAACAGCACATTCAGCTGAAAGTTCTTCTAATGATATAATAAAAACTGTGAATCAGCCTTTTAATGCATACACTGCACAGTTCGAACTTATTGAAGATATAACAAATAATATCGAAACACAAATCTATTTTAGTAACAAAATAAGACTCATAATAAAGTTTAAGGACAAAGACTCTTTACTAAGGCAGATGAAAGAAGTTATACAACCCCAAAAGATTGTAGCTTTGCATACGAAATTTGAAAACATATACAAATATGGTGAAAACATAAAAAAAGAATTCCCACTAGTAAGATTTATATTCACACCAAGAAAACTTCAAGACGTGACAAATTTGGAGGAACAACTAAAACTTGTAAGGGTAACTCACGAAAGAGCACACCGAGGGTTACGTAACAATATACAAGAAATCTCAGAGAAATATTACTGGCCCGATCTAAATAAACAAGCAAAGAGTTTCAACAAAAAATGCATAGCATGTCTATTTGGAAAATATGAAAGAAAACCTATCAGAGAACCTCTGAATAATTCAGAAATACCAACACATGCGGGAACACACATTCATATGGACATATACTTCAACGACAAGTATACTTTCCTTGTAACAGTAGATAAGTATTCTAAATATACAATCCTTCGGGAAATCGAAACTCGAAACAGACTGTACGACGTTATGGAAGAGGTCTTATCTAATTATTTCCCAAAATGTGAACGACTCATGACAGATAACGAGAAGGGATTCAAAACAGAAATGGTGAACCAAATGTGTTTGAAATACAACATAACTAAAGTAGAAACTCCAGTATACAGATCGACAGCGAACGGTCAGGTAGAACGTGTAAACGGTACAATAACTGAACTGTCTAGAATATTCACAATTCAGAATAAAACAAGACTTATCGAAGAAATATTTAGAACAGTGCGTGAATTAAATAATTCTATACACTCAGTTACCGGTTTGAAACCTAGAGACATTTTCTTTAATCAAAATAAATATAGCAATAGTGAAATTATAATAAATAAACTAAACTCAGCATCCAAAAAAGTGATCGAACGTCTAAATAAAGGAACTCGACACAGAGAGTATAAAAAAGGAGATAAGATAATGGTAAGAATCACAGGTCTTAGAAAGAAATCTAACGCCAGATACATAACAAGAATAGTAGAAGAAGATAAAGGAGACACTGTAATCTCTAAAGAAGGAATAAAAATTCACAAGGATAACATAAAGAATTATCATTTTTCAGATGACGAAAATATTAATATTCCTAACATTACTAGGAATTGTACAGAGTCAAGAAGGGCAAGGAAACGTTCAAATAACTGAGTTACTAAACAAGAAGTTTATACTTACGCAAACAGATGACGTGTATTTATTCAAAGAACAAACTTATTTGTTACATGCCACCAACCTGACTTCGATATTTCAACCTTACGTAAATATCGTAACTAGTAAATATCAACCTACACAAGAAGAAAAAATTTGGTTAAGTAAAATTAAGAATTTAGCAGACCAATTACAAGAACATACTAGGCATACTAGATCAATTAACTTTTTAGGAACAGCTTTCAAATATGTGTTTGGTAATCCTGACCATTATGACTTAGTTAACATAGAAACGAGTATAAATAATCTCATAGAAAACAATAATAAACAAAAAACTATAAATTCTAGATTTGAACAAATTTTGCAACAATTCGAAGGTCAGAGCCTTAAAGAACATTTAGTAATAGAACAAGTGTACGAACAATTATTATTATTGACCAGAACAATTAATGCAGCAAAAAATAATGAATATTTATCAGAAAGCCTAGACTTAGATGACATTAAAAATATTATTCAACATGAAATAATTCAAGTACCCATAATAAATATACTTGAGTACTCTAAAATATTATTAGCTAGAACTGATGAATTCTTCATCACAATATATAAATATCCAGTTCTAATTAAATCATGTAAATTGTATAAAGTAACACCTTTAAATTCAAAACATGGAAAAATCATTACAGATAAAACAATTGCCTTATGTAACCAAACTTATTTAAGAACAAGAAATTGTCAAAATCATCTAAGTAAAAACATTTGTGAAATTAACTTTGAAGAAGAAAATTGTCTTATTCCACTTTTAAAGAATATAACTTCAAAATGCAACATTAAACAAGAATACGATTACGACTTAGAAATTGAATCCGGTGTTATGTTATTAAGCGGTAAGCATAAGTTAAATAATCAAACAATTAATGGTATAAACTTAGTTACTTATGAAAATACTATAAATCTAGACGATAAAATATACAAAAACATGCATAAGCAAATTAAAGAAGTTATATTAAGAAATCATAATTCAGAGTCTTACATCGACCAAATAATTAAAGAAGATACAATGTACAAATTCGATAACATAGATACTTTAAAAAAACTAATTATTCCTTTTGAAGAAAAACCGATATTATCAACTATATACACAATTGTAACACTGATTGTTATTCTAGCATTTACGTACGTAATGATAAAAACTATACAATGTATAACAGATCGTCAAAAACAAAAAAAGATTGACGCATATAACAAAACTTATGAAAGAGAAATGTTAAAAATAGCGTCGAAAAATCGGGACGATTTCGTTTAACAAGGGGGGGAGTTAAGTATCCATAGCAAAACATATTGAGAAAAAAGATAACATTATTTGTATTCAATGATATCTTTAGTCTCTAGTACAGTCTTGCACACAACGCTACAATGATAACATATGTAAAAGAGATAATATCGTTTGTATACAATGTTGGAATATTATCTCTTCTTCATTATCAAGCAAGACGATTGTACGCTTGGGTCTCCTTGTAGATAGATAAGAAAAGTATATAAATACGACTGTATGATGAATTTATCAACAGTCTTATTGTAACTACATAGTAGCCTTAAGCTCCTTTTAGAATTAGTAAAAAGTATTTCAATAATAAAGGACATAGTTCCAAATAAATATTGTTTAATTTTAAAAGTAAGAAACAAGTGTTTTAATTCGCGGCAACTCAACCGGATATTTATCCTATCCCGCACATACAAGATTTCGCGCATCAGTTGCACGCAACTACCGTATTTTCCACCATCGATTTGGTGAGAGCTTATCACCAAATCCCCATCGAACCAAACGATATCCCTAAAACAGCAATTGCAACCCCTTTCGGTTTATTCGAATTCACCAGAATGACTTTCGGGTTAAGGAATGCCGCCCAAACATTCCAACGTTTTATGCACATGATCCTCAGAGATCTACCATTCTGTTTCGTCTATATTGACGACATTCTGGTGGCGTCAAGGAACCGTAAAGAACACCTGCATCACCTGCAAGTTCTTTTTGCTCGACTTGAAAAATTCGGCCTCGTCATAAACGTCGACAAATGTAAATTCGCCCAAAACCACGTCCTCTTCTTAGGACACCTTATTTCCAAAGACGGAATCAAACCTTCCCCAGACAGAGTTCAAGCCATTTCGGGTTGCAATCTGCCGAAGGACGTCCGTGAGCTAAGACGGTTTTTAGGTATGCTCAACTTCTACCGACGTTTTATACCCAAAGCTGCCGAAGACCAGCTTCCTTTAACTGTTTACTTGAAAGGGAAAAAGAGAAAAAGCGATAATTCGGTTATTAACTGGTCGGACACAGCAATATCAGCATTCCAACGATGCCAAAAAGAACTGTGCAAGGCAACTTTGCTCGCTTTTCAGTCACCTGGTGCCAAACTCGCACTCTGCGTGGACGCATCTGAATTTGCAGTTGGCGGAGCTTTACAGCAGTGCAAAGACAACGCTTGGCAACCTCTCGCATTTTTCTCGACCAAACTTAATCCCGCACAGTGCAAATATAGCACATACGATAGGGAATTGTTAGCTATTTACCTAGCCATCAAACACTTTCGGCATCTGTTAGAGGGGCAAAATTTCACAATTTTTACCGACCATAAACCTCTCACATTCGCCTTCCGTCGAAAGCCCGAAAAAGCGTCTCCTCGTCAGCTACGCCACCTCGATTTCATCGGTCAGTTCTCAACGGACATTCAATACGTTCCCGGCACGGAAAACGTGGTAGCCGATACACTCTCCCGGCTGGAAGAAATCTCACTACCACAAGAAATCGATTTTCAAGCGATCGCCAAAGCTCAAGCAGATGACTCAGAGCTGACAGACTACCTTACATCCAAAACCTCTCTAAGGTTCGAAAAAACAAGAATTCCGGGAACCAACGAATTTCTGTACTGTGACGTGTCTACATCGACATCTCGGCCCTATATTCCCAAGGAATTTCGTAGAGTGATTTTCAAAAAAATGCACGGCCTAGCTCATCAGGGAATTCGAGCCACGGTCAGGATGATCTCGAAGAAGGTAGTCTGGCCTAACATCAACAAAGACTGTCGAATTTGGGCTCAGTCTTGTTTAGATTGCCAAAAGTCTAAAATCTCAAAACATGTTAGGAGCCCCCTCGGAAATTTTTCACCCGTATCCAAACGTTTCGACGAAATCCACATCGACCTGGTAGGACCACTTACTCCTTCAGAAGGTTACCGATACCTCCTAACAGTTATCGACCGATACACACGCTGGCCAGAGGCTATTCCAATTCAAGATATAACGGCGGAAACAGTTGCAAATGCACTTTTCAGAGAATGGTTCTCGCGTTACGGGATCCCTTCAACGGTAGTAACAGATCAAGGGTCCCAGTTCGAGTCAGGTCTATACCACGAACTGTGCCAAAAGCTAGGAATTCAACGCCAGCGTACTACCGCGTATAACCCAAAGGCAAATGGTTTCATCGAACGTTGGCATCGCACGCTCAAAGCTTCCCTCAAGTGCCATAATGACGTTCAATGGACAAGAAGACTTCCTCATGTTCTGATGGGGCTCAGGTCGATCTTTAGAGAAGATTTTAACTCAAGCGCGGCAGAGTTAGTTTTCGGTCAAAACATTCGTTTACCCTCGGATTTCCTCGTAGTCGATAAAACCTCACAACCCCAGTCAGATTTTATTAAAGATTTAGTGAAACATTTTAATAGCATACGCCCGGCAGCACCGTCTCGACACTGTAGTTTCAGACCTTTCGTTTTCAAGGAATTAAAGCAATGTTCTCATGTTTTCGTGAGGGTTGACTCGGTTCGAAAACCTCTACAGCGCCCTTATGAAGGCCCCTACAAAGTCCTCGCTCGCGACGCGAAAATTTTCCAAATTCTTATTAATGGCAAAAATACGACCATCGGAATAGATCGCCTCAAACCATGTTTCGGAGAATTCAACGACGAAGATGAGCCGAGACACGTGCAACCAACAGAAAACGCTAACGCGAACTCAAAAGCTATTACAAACGAAAATATATCAGGTATGGTAAACCACACGGTTCAGGCAAGGTCCACGCGAACGGGTAGGACGATCAATTGTCCAAGTAGGTATCGTTGAATTCCATCCTATAATTCAACTGGCGGGGGAGTGATGTGGCGGCAACCAAAACCTGAACTGCTTTGCGGTGGTCTACTGAACGCGTCGAGACTCGAGACTCGAGTTCACACTCGGTGAAGAAAAACGTAAATCACAAATGTCAAAGTCAATTCTTTCTGGACTTTTCGAGCGCATACATGTGGTAGCGTTTGTGGTGGCCTGCAGCTGTAATTTTTGTAGTTTTTTCGTTAAATAAAAATTTGATTGTAATTAAACAAAAGTGAGACGCGTTTTAATATCGTGGTAGTCTACTCCCACAACTTAACGATCGAACGATAAACGAATAAACGGGGAACGAGAGAATTCGCGTCCCTCCCATTAATTTTACACCACAGCGAAATAAAAGTAGTCAGTTGATGCAAATCACTCAACCAGTGACCAGTCGTCACTAGAATAGTTTATAATAAAATAATAAAGTTTGTGAATTATATTGAACCCGTGGTGTTTTAAATGGATCTTGTGAAAGATCCTACATATACCAATTTTGGATTTTTCGTTAAATGAACTTGACTTGTTTTTGCGACGCCATTTAGGCGAAAAAAATTATTGTTAATTACTTTCTGTCTTTTCTTTGCAACTTGGAAAAACACAACAATATTTGGCGAGGTAGTGGCTCATAATTATCTCTATTTCTTAAAAAAAGAAAAAGTAACAAAAATGACGTCCAATTCCTTTATGTGGAACAATGTCACAAACAGATAAAGATGGTTGATCTTCATCAACCTCAGATCACGTTATGAACAAACAAGATTAAACAAAACTCTTATCCTCGTGAAATATGTGAAATTATTACAGAAAAGAGGAAAGCTAGAAAACGCTGGCAACAGACAAGGGCGCCAAGCGACAAAACCACACTGAACAACTTAAATAATAAGCTCAGAAAATCTATAAGAGAATTTAATAACGAGTCTTTAAAATCGTATCTTACCAGTCTTACAAATGATTCTAGTACCGACTACTCGCTCTGGAAGGCAACAAAGAAAATGAACAGGCCAATAGCTCACACTCCGCCAGTAAAAACCAGAGAAGGTAATTGGGCAAAAAGCAGTCAAGAAAAAGCAAATACTTTTGCAGAGTACCTTGAGAACGTCTTCAAACCTTATGAAGATAAAGATTATCAAGGAAACGAAGAAACGTGCGAAGAAGACAGACCTATACGGCCGGTAACAGCTAAAGAACTTGCCAAAGAAATCAAAGAAGGCATAAACATAAAAAAAGCCCCAGGGTTCGATTTAATCACAGGGGAAATTCTAAAACAATTTCCTCGAAAAAGTTTAAAAAAACTAGCGCAGATTATAAATGCTGCATTTAAATTAAGATATGTGCCAAGCATGTGGAAGGTCGCGGAGGTAATAATGATACCAAAACTAGGTAAACCACCTAGCGAAGTAACCTCATATCGCCTAATATCGATACTACCAATGTTGTCCAAGCTATTCGAAAAAATGCTGGCAAAACGTCTGCAAAAAATTATTGATGAAAAATCGCTACTTCCAAATCATCAATTTGGGTTTAGAAACAAGCACTCTACAATTGATCAGGTGCATAGAATCACAGATAAAATCGAAAAAGCATTTGAAGAGAAAAATGTGTGCTCTACAGTATTTCTTGATATAGCACAAGCTTTCGATAAAGTCTGGCACAAAGGACTGATACACAAACTACAAAAGGAACTGCCGAAGCAGTATTCGACCATTTTGGAGTCTTATATATCAGATCGATTCTTCAGAATTAAGCAAGATACAGAGTGCTCAACATTAAGAGAGATTAAAGCTGGTGTACCGCAAGGCAGTGTGTTAGGTCCAGTTTTATACCTTCTCTTCACTAGTGATTTGCCTGAAAGTGAAGAAACCACTATAGCTACTTTTGCAGATGACACAGCCGTCCTTGCTGTGGGAGCATCTGTCGGAATAGCAACAAAAAAGCCTTAGACGGCAATAAACAATATTTCAGAATGGACTAAGAAATGGCAGATTAGATTAAATGACCTTAAGTCAACCCATATTAATTTTACGTATAAAAACGTACCACACATTCCAGTCTTTATTAACAACAATGTAGTAGAATTTTCTAACACAGCTAAATATCTAGGCATGACTCTAGACGCTAAACTGCGGTGGAAAGCGCACGTTAAGAAAAAAAAAGATGAGTTGAACATGCGATACAGTAAAATGTATTGGCTTATTGGGAGATACTCATCCCTGTCCAACTTCAATAAGTTATTGCTATACAAGCAAGTCCTCAAACCAGTATGGACCTACGGGCTCCAATTGTGGGCATGCACATGCCAAACAAACTTACAAAAAATTCAGG
Source organism: Cheilosia impressa (assembly GCA_948293265.1). Taxonomy (NCBI): domain Eukaryota; kingdom Metazoa; phylum Arthropoda; class Insecta; order Diptera; family Syrphidae; genus Cheilosia; species Cheilosia impressa. The sequence goes on along the minus strand of OX411881.1, from coordinate 48,828,307 downwards.
TTTTACAAAATAAAGTACTAAGGAACATAGTTAATGCACCTTGGTACATACGCAACGCCGATCTGCATAGAGATCTAAATGTTGAAATGGTTGAAGATGAGATTAAGAAGGTTGCTCGGAGTCATAGAAATCGGCTTCTCAATCACGTAAACACAGAAATAACAGAACTTTTAAATGATGACAATGTAATCAGGAGACTGAGACGGATAAAACCTCTTGATCTTTAAGATTTGGCTAGGGCTAAGAAATTAGGTATTAATTTCAAACAAAACAAGTTTAAAAATCCGACAAACGGCGGATTTATCTCTTTAAATTCATTAAATAATTCAAAATATAAATTGCTGATTAGTCGTACGACTAGGTGCAATCTTATTCGGGATGGCTAATGTCAGTCCCCCGGGAGTTTTTTTAGATGAGTTAAAGTCCATCACTATTGCAGAAGCATCCCTCGCGTATAGCTCTGCAATGTCTTTCGATGATTTTTTACTTCCAGCGAATTCCCAACACAAAAAAAAAAAAAAAAAAACGTTATGATGGAAATTCTCAAACAGCAGCAACAAATCCTTACACAATTATCCATCAATGCATTACAACAGCAGGAACTACAAGGAACATTTTTGCTATTTGGGAAAAACCAAATGTCTGCATTTGAGACCATCAAAGTAGTCGAACATATAATAAATTAAATTTAAATTTCAAGGGCCGATGTTGAATGTGAACCACACCTAAACGTCAAGTTTTTTTCTGCATTTCATTTGACATTTCTCAATTTCAGATTAACTCAATTTGAACCATGGAAAGACACACAATCGAGCAACGCGTTAAAGTTATTTAGGCTTATTATGAAAATGGTTATTCAAATCAAAATGCATATCGTGCACTTCGAAGAAAATCATCTTCAGTGATGAGGCACATTTTCACATCAGTGGATTCGTCAATAAGCAGAATTGCCGCGGTTGTCGAAAAACCAATGCTCCAACAAAAAGTGACTGTTTGGTGCGGTTTATGGGCTGGCGACATCATCGAGCCGTATTTTTCCCAAAATGAGGCCGGTGAGGCGGTTACTGTGAATGGTGTTCGCTATCGTGAGATGATAACAAACTTTTTATGGCCCGAATTGAAAGATATGGATGTAGACAATATGTGGTTTCAACAGGACGGTGCCACTTGCCACACAGCTAACGAAACCATGGCTCTTTTGCGCGACAAATTCAAAGGCCGTGTTATCTCACGTGGTGGCCGCCAAGATCATGCGATTTGACACCGTTGGACTTCTTTCTTTGGGGTTATTTGAAAGAAAAGGTGTACGTCGATAAGCCAGCAACAATTCAAGAGCTAAAGGATGAGATGCCGTTAATTCGGCACATTAACGGCATAGAACCCCAATTATCAGTGTCATCGAAAATTTGGACCATCGGATGGAGGTGTGCCGCCGAAATCGCATGCACTATAGAAATCGATGGCGCTCATTTTCCGATCGAGGCGATAGTAGTTCCAGATGAGAACCTTACTACACCAATGTTCTAAACGATCTAACTTGCACTTTATCCAAAGAAGGAGATGTCCTAATTGGAAGGAAGAACAAACATAAGGGTACGGAAATCACCACAGCCGCCTTACACATCAACCAAGATTTCGACTCAAGAAGCTTAGTTATTTTATTAAACAGGTTTCGCAAATGTGTTGCAATAGATCAAAAGGAACTAGGACGGACGAACTTCATTGAAATGGAGTTAACTTCCCAGATCCCATCATCGTTAATCGATGAAGAAATCAACAATTTGGTAGGTTATGATTACTTTGTTGTACTGGATCTGCCATCAGGGTATTATCCCATACCTATCGGAAAAGAACATAGACCCTACACAGCTTTCATTACTCCGGATGGACTATTTGAATTCAAGGTTCTGCCATTTGGACTTACAAATGCTTCAGCATACTTTAACAAACTGATGAAAGTTATCAAACAAAAAAATGTTACCTGAGTTAATTGTAAGCTATATGGTCCATATAATATGGACGATTTCGTTATACCTGTAAGGTCCCTTGACGATGGAATGAGAAAATTAGGAAAAGTGCGAGTTCTTTAAAAAAGAGATAGAGTTCCTGGGTCACATCATCACAGATGGCAAAATTCCACCTGGAAGGGCCAAAACAATTGCTGTACAGGAATTCGGAAAACCCACAAACGAACACCAAGTGAGACAGTTTATAGGACTTAGAAGTTTCTTCAGGAAGTTCATCAAGGAATATGCGTTGATTGCATTACCACTCACTGATTTGACCAAGAAAAATCAGGAATTTGTCGGGGGGGATAAAGATCAAACTGCTTTTGATCGTTTGAAAAAGTCACTGATGAGCAAACCAGTTCTCGTTCTGTACGATCCAAAAGCGGAATATGAATTACACACAGATGCCAGTTGCAAAGGCATAGCTGGAGTATTGTTGCAAAAAAAAAGGGGAATCTTCACGCGGTAGCCTATTACAGTCCATAGTCCATAGTCCATGTACCATAGCTACGAGTTGGAGGTTCTTGCTGCAGTGGAAGTAACCGATCGATTCCGACAGTATTTACTTGAAAACATTTCCTTATCGTTACTGACTGCGAAGCTTTGAAAACCACAATGAAGAAGAAGGAAATGATTTCTAGAACAGCTCGATGGTGGTTACGAATGCAGGAGTATGACTATGAAGTTGTACATAGACCAGGTAAACAAATGGCTCACGTGGATACGCTGTCAAGAAACCCATGTGAACCGCCACGATCCCCCGAAGTCGTAGATATGCAGATATTAAAAGTCAACATTGAAGAAACCGACTGCGTGTACTCTCTAAAGCTCCAGGACAAAGAATTAGCTGAAATATCGAAAATTCTACAAAGCTCTCCGGCTAACGAAACCCTAAAAAAAAAACACCACGACTATGCCCTACAACACGGACGACTCTATCGGAAAGTAGAAGGTGAGTTCAGACTTTATATACCGAAGGGAGTGAGAAAACTTGTTCAGTGGGGAATCACAACACGTATAATGAAACTACAGGAAAAACGGCTCATCGGATGCTGATGGGATACATACCCCGCGACCCGCTAAATGATGTTTTATCTCAGAGTGTGAACCTGCACCAAACCACCACTAGCATCGAACATATCCGGAAGGAAGGAGCTGAATCTACCAAGAAGAAACGTGAATCCCAAAAACAACGTCACGATCTGAAACACCGAAAGGCAAAAACTTATAAAGTTGGTGATTTAGTGATGTCTATAAATGGTGGACTCGCGGCCATGGGAACCTCACGAAAACTCGAAGCAAGATATCGAGGGCCTTATTGCATAACTGCAGTCTTACCTCACGACAGATACCAAGTGACCGATATGCCGTATGCTCCTAGAACCCAGAAACCGTATTCAGCGATTTGGTATGCTGAGACGCCACCAATATTAAGGCCATAATTCACAGACTGAGCAATAACACAACAAAGTGGTACACAGATGGGTCAAGAACTGAAGAGGGAACTGGAGTGGGAATATTTGGGCATAGAACCAAACACTCTGAACCAAAAGTACCAGCATCTTTTAGGCTGAAATCTATGCCATAAATAGATGTGTCCAAATCAACTGTGATATACCTATAATGTCAGACAGCCTGGCTGCAATTATGGCACTTAATTCCTACATCATTAAATCCAAACTTGTATGGGAATGCCTAGAAAAATTAAATGAATAGGAGAAACAGAATAACAGAATGCTAGGTGCCTGGCCACGTGGGAGTAGAGGGTAATGAAATGGCCGACTCCCTAGCAAGAAAGGGACCATCAGAAGCTTTCATAGGTCCTGAACCATTCCGCGGAATAGGGGATCACACCCTCAGCGAAGAATTTACTTAACTAGAGAAAGAAAACAGGGCAAGAGCTTGGCATAACACTCAAGGCATGAGGCAGGCTAAGAAACTTCTGGGACAATATAACCGAAAAAGATTCCAAGCCTGCATCGGCATGAGTAAAAATAACCTCCGTATCCTAACGGGCTTCCTAACGGGGCATTGTAGACTCAAGGAACACCTCAGAAAACTGGGTATATCGGAAGAAGGTCTCTGAGTCCAGTGACAGAACACGTGCTGGGAGCATGTGGGGCACTGACCCTCAAAAGACTGAAATACTTCGGCAAGTACCAACTATCTGATGAGGAAATACTGTCACTAGAGCCAGCTCTTATTCTAGGATTCTTAAAGGACGGATTTCTTCCGCCAAGGAGAAACGAGAGTACAAGAACCTCTAAAATGATTCCGAAAAGAATTACAATGTGAGGGGAACTCTTATGAGGGCATATACCTCACTGTGGCGTAAGCAGGGGGGTTCAATAGACCAAAAGGTCGCAGTACAACAACCCCTTCCACATAATAATAATAATAAGGCCAGCTAGGCCTAGGACTCGAGTTGTGCCATGGAAATTTAAGGACAACATCCTCGAGCTGTAGGCTAAAAAGAGGAGATGTTGCCAGCAGTTGGCATCACTAAATGCTATTACTTTCGTTGAAATGAAGACCAGATATATCAATTTTGGATTATTCGTTAAATGAACATGACTTGTTTTTGCGACGCGATTTATTAATTACTATCTGTCTTTTCTTTGCAACTTGGAAAAACACAACACGTATTAGGTAAGGTTAGGTTGAATGGGATTGTGAGATCGCCACAAAAGACCAGCCACCAAGGCGGCCCCATCGCCGATGTCGCATGTTACTTTTACTACTTTTATAAATTATTTCTGAATGTGAGTGTGGCTTAAGACAAGTGACTGAGGTGCAATTCTAGAATATGACTGATTGCAAGCAAGGCGTTAAACATAAAAAAATTAAAATACCTTCACAATTTTGAAATGCCCAAGTGCGACATGCAGCATATTGTGGCGGTGAAGTCCCTTAAAAAAAATACATTCTTCTCGTGGTCGAAGGCTGTGTATGTTTCTAAGCCGTCGCAAACAAATTCTCTGGGTCAACGACTGGCAACGACGTTGGGTCGACCTCGACGCCGACAAAAAGAGACAAGCTAGCCGTCTCTTTTACTTGATACATCTGCGTGACAGTTGTTAGGTAGGTGGAGGAATTATGATTTAAAAACGAAAGAAGACGCCATTGAAGTGGTCTGTAACAATTTAATTTAATCTATTTGTTCACCTAAAAGTGGGTATATTTATGAAGTATTTTGGTAAAAAAAAAAAAGAGACCTAACATGTAACATTCTTAGGAAATTTGTAGTAATCCTCATTATCATCAATAAACATAAAAGGAGTCAACAATTTCAACAAAAGAACGTTTTTTAATTTCCTGCTGTTGCTCGAAGCAACACTCTGTTACAAAAGAGCAATTAACCTTTAATGTACTTAGTTGTGTAGACAAGCCTCTTACTATAATGATCTTACTGTTGGGCTTTCTGAATAGCAGATATAAGAGATAAGAGAAAGATACGAACGAACAAAATACCTCCTCGTGTGCTCATACCAGGAAGGAGTTTCATTAATTGCAATTAGTGTAAAGGTTATAATTAATTTCTACACAAATAGTACCTTGAGGAAATGAAAACTAGTGTTTAAATAGTCACAGCATAACAAATCCGCTTTTACTTAAAGACACATCGACAATAGGAGTGTTTTTTTGAGCTTCGATCTCAGAAAAGCAAAGTAAAGTAGGATTTTCAGCATACATATTACAACAACTACTGCGAGTCTCGAAGTGTCAAGTAGAGCGTAGCTGTTGTAATTGCCTACTTTACTTTGCTTTGCTGAGATCGAAGCTCAAAAAAACACGCCTAATAATCAATAAAGCATACAAAAACCACCCCACAATCCTGCAATTCTTCCAGCTAACAATGAAAGCGCAGTTCCCCCTTTCGCGACGACATTCCACACAACCGCTTCTGTCCTTCTCGTTCATATTAAAACTACATGAAATGTAATGTAATAGCTTAGTTCTTTCATAGAGTAAAATATAAAATAATTTCTTTGTACAATGGGAGTTTCAGATATTTACAAGCAAATGAAAACGTGTCTTTAATATACTTATGCGTGTATGTAATTTACAACCTTACACAAAACAAAATGCGTATGTTTTTTTTTTGTTTTTTCGCTGGGCTTGAATAATACTTTACATACCACAAATGAACAAAATCCTACGACTAATCCGCAAATAAAAAACGATGACAACAAAACGAATTGAGAATGATAATAGACACCTGAATTACGTTCTACAACAAATGCAATTAAATACGTTATCTGCAACGTTTGAAAACAAAAAAAAAAAAACAAAAAAATATGTAGAACCAAAACTGAAACTGAAACTCTTGTTTTTGTTTTAATTTTTTGTATGTAAGCAAATTAATTTAAAAGTACCCTTTACCTTAGTTATTGCACCGAACGTGCATCGTCTCCTAAGTCCTTAAGAAGCGTAAAGGTCAATGTCTTTTTAATCGTTTCTTTCGTTTAATATGTTTTACACATACTGATAGTTACTTTCAGCAGCACCACCACACAGCAGTGGTTCGTGTTCGATGCCTTTATCGAATTCGAAAAACTGCATCCAATCGATGTTTTGCGGTTGGACGAGGCCAAAGCAAGAGCAACCAAGGAAATCGATGAAATTGTAGAATGGGCCGCGGGTGAAGGGACTTTTGCCACCTTTCGCCTGAAAGTGTCGATATCGTCCACGATTCATACGCTCGTTTGTTGTCATGCCAAGACAAATCACCTGGTATGTTTGACAAATGGTCAACAGAATTACCCAAGACATGTGGAGTAATGCATTTGCCATTACCCAGCCGACCCAGGCGTTGCAGTTACCAATGGCATTCAGACTTTCAAGGAAATCTAAACAAGAGAAAGTAAATGAGTTTTATTAAGTGGTTCGTGTTGTGAATGTTGTTGTGTTTTAGTTTACCATTTCCCAGCGATACATGACACTCATTAACGTAATAGTTAGCGCCACCGTACAACATCCAAGCGCACATTATTAGCAGGCACCATAGGAATCCCATAAAGTATGTGTGGTTGTTTAGGCCAATGCAATTGCCAACCCAAGGGCAATGGTGATCGAAACGAGCGACGCATCGATCACAGACGCTACAGTGTTTAGAGCGAATCGGTCGCCTGACTAGGCATGCTGAGCAAAATGAGGATGGTTCAAATCCAACGCCTCCACGTTCGGAAAGTTCTACAATTGTCTGAAAGGGGAAACAAAATGAATAAGAAATTGTCAGCAAATATCATTATACGTTAAATGTAAAAGTATCAAACATAGTCCCCAGCATTTTGAAACAAACCCGCTGTAAAATAAAGCGAAATAGAAGATGGCAGCAGGAGGATTACCGACAGTAGTGATCGCGCGACTAAAATGTGTACCCACGTCAGGCATTCGCGTCATTACCACGCACTCCCGACCAGCAGCACTGCACTGGGATTCTTCTTTTGATGCACCGTGCAATATTCGTTGCCGATTGCCATGTAGGCACTATGTAGATAAGAGTTGTCTTTTTTACTTACTATCGGTAGCAGATTTATAAACTGCACCTTGGGTGTGCAACTGCTTTCATTGCATGGCCGTAATGTGGGCCAGCATAATGTGTACCTACGCACACTGACCGGATAAACAGACAAATTGAACATAACCTAACACATCCCGTCCCTTCAGTACATCAGCGGAACAGTTGGTTGTAAATTATGATTAAAAGAACAAATGATGTAACCAATAATCGCACTTACCCTAAATCGTTGTTCCTGAGTTGGTTTAATAATTCCGGGATCGCCCCTCCATGACTTAAGGAAGCATATCCAAAGCAAACCTGAGCAGAAGAGGAAACCCAGCGTTGCTGTATTTGAGACCGCATCGACAATGTACGTCAGCCATGTTACATAAAACCACAGTTTTGTTGCCAAGTACACACTTAACGGCAGCAATGCCATCAAATGATCATCGAATAGAGCTTTGCCAATGGAGTGGAAGGCTGCATACAAACAACCCAACAGGAAGAACTTAATAATAAATAGTGTATTCGCAGCAAAGACAACTCCAGACAAGTAAAACGCAAGGAAGGGCGATGCCGCCATTGTCCACCAACGCAGACGTTTGTCGGTTTTAAGGCGGGACACCAAACTACGCCGTAATACTGCTTGTGACGATTCTCTAATTCGTTCAACAACTTTCTGACCAATCCATATAGCTCCAGCCTGTGAATCTAGCATTGAAAGCGGCGTGTCACCACGTAAGTTGGGCACATCTAAACTGCTTTTTCCTTTTAATATTAGCGTGCTAATTGCAGTGCCATTTCGGGCTAAAATCGCCCAATGCAGCGCTGTATTGCCGTGGGTATAGTCAACTATAGCAGGATTAGCGCCAAGCGTCAGCAGCAGACGCACCGGATCCAGTGCACATACTTTCCAGGCGGCCCACATCAATGCAGTCATACCACCTCTATCTTGAGAGTCCGGGTCCACCCCCTTGGCAATAAAGTACGCAACCAGAGCCGTATGTGCAAATTGTGCTGCAATATGAATGCAAGAGCAGCCTTCCGCATCACGTATCTTTGGATCAGCACCAGCGGCCATTAAAAGTACAACTGCACCCAAATGTCCTTGCCTTGTTGCCCAATGCAATGGTGTTGCATTTAGTTCACCGCCAATGGCATCAACTTTAGCACCTTTCTCCAGGAAATACTTAATTATATCACGACGGTTGTTTATCGATGCCCAATGCAAGAGGGTAACAGTTTCGCTATCTGGTTGATTAACATCCCAGCCAGCTTCAACCAGCTCTTTGACGCGGGCTATAGCTCCGTATTGGGTGGCTTTAACGATATCAAAACCACTGTAGTCCGGTTCAATGGGAGCTGTCGGTGGTTCTTGCGATATAAGGGCGGCCTCTCTGTTGTGCTCGTGATCGGGCTCAGCGCACGAGCCCGTCGTGGCTGCATTGCAAGCGCTCTTATACATTAAGGATGAGTTTTCGCAAACACAAAGTAAACATAAAGTGATCGCGCACTATGTAGCCGCTGATGAGTACCGAGTTAACAAGTTCTGCTAGAAATACGTTTTAAAAGAATTATCCAAAAATACTTTGTTATCAATTTTCCATAAAAAAAAAAAGTGAAAATTCTGAGATAGAATAGAAAATCGAATGACATACAAATCGCTAGGGGATGATTTTCTTTCGTGACATTTGGATGAGTCAATTTATGTGGTATTCGATTGGGCGCTCTCAGAGCACTTTTTTTGCTCTCAGAGCAATTTTTATGTTCGTTTGGTACAAAAAAAGCAATCTTTTTCAGATTTCAGAGCACTTTTGCGAATCTGGATATTTTCTCAGATTTGCTTCAGATTTACCAATACACGTGCGTTTGAGTTTGACAACTAGTGGAGTTTGTTTACATTTTACTGAAATTTTTAAACTGCAAAGAAACGCATTGCATCTGGTGGATCTAGTTTTGTTAATTATTTATGTACAAATGTTTAGAAATCAATCTGGGCGAGCATTTTGAATGTTTTCATATAAAATTTAACCAGTGAATGGAAAACTCTTAGAAAAGTGTCGAAGGCTACACATATTGCAGTCGCACAAACATCAACAAAAAAAAGAGCAAGTGACGTTTTCGTGTTCGATTAGCCACACGAAATCTGAAATCTGAGAGCAAATCTGAAGAAGCCCAATCGAATACCACATTAGATCACAGTAGTGGGCATGTGAAATGTCATTTGCACACAACCCATTACGCAGGCATGTGCGAGGATTAGATTGTTTTATTGTTTTGTTCTAGATTACAAATTCGGGATATAGCAATATTCTTTTCATATTTTTACCAACTTTTGTATTAATGGGTACAATTATAAGTTAAATTATCCACATTTTTGTACTCATAATATGCGAATATAAAACTGCTTAATTTTTTTATAGTGCTGCACTCCTAATTACACTATTCAAGTTTTTTGGGCTACTAACCATTGGTTCCAGATTTAACAATAGATAATTAAATTAACATTAGCCCTGTTTTTTCGAGCTTCGATCTCAGCAAAGCGAAGTAAAGTAGGATTTTTAGCACGCAATTACAACAACTACGCTCTACTTGATACTTCGAGACTCGCAGTAGTTGCTGTAAAATGTGTGCTGAAAATCCTACCTTACTTTGCTTTGCTGAGACCAAAGCTCAAAAAAACACTCCTTATATAAGATGGAGTCTATATCTGTAGTAGCAGGCATAGAATTTTACTGTTTCGAACAGCCCCACCTCTCCCACTCTGAAACTTAAAAGTTATTAACGTTTCTATTCATTTTTTAACATATATATTGCTTGAAATATAAAGCGAAAAACATTTGTTGTCTTTCACATTTGTTGATTTGATTTCGGATTTAGTTCTGTGATTAATTTTGCTGAGTTGTTGGACTTTGTTGAGTTGTCCTCACTTAAATTTAATATGGAAAATGCATATAGAAGCCCTGTTTTTTTGAGCTTCGATCTCTGCAAAGCAAAGTACAGTAGGATTTTTAGCACGCAATTACAACAACTACGCTCTACTTGGCACTTCGAGACTCGCAGTAGTTGTTGTAAAATGTGTGCTGAAAATCCTACTTTACTTTGCTTTGCTGAGATCGAAGCTCAAAAAAACACGCCTAGAGATTAGACTCCTTAAAACACAGCTGAAGGCGTAGTAACTACCTGTACGTATCCATCGCGTCTCCGTTCGATAGCACAACTCAAAATTGCCAGGTAGAAATGTAAACAAATAATCACAATCACAATGGACAATTTTGACATTTTGAAAATTGTGCCGACCAGTCTCAAGGCTCACAATTGCGCCAACTTTATGATATTTTAAAATTTCCTCCTTCAAACAATAAACAAGCTGTAGGATGAACGCAAAAAGGAAACCCAATTTCCAGGCAGGCGGCACCCTAAAGAAAGCGAGGTAGATCTCTTATATTTATTATAAACCTTACAACTACCATTTCAATTTTCATTAGGAACTTCGACGACGATGACGAAGAATTCGGAAGCGCCTTTGAAGCTGAGCTTGCAGCCTTCGAACACGATGATATCGATCAAAGTATGCTCGTGGGCGAGGGCCCGGAAAATCATCAAACAAACATTAAATGGTCTCGCGTTGACCCTCCAATGATAAACCCAGAGACCGATGAGCTTATCTTCCAGCAAATTGATGTCGAAAATTACGTTGGTGTACCACTTCCAGGTATGCCAGGTTCCCAAATCGCACCAGTACCTGTAATAAGAATGTTTGGCATCACCATGGAAGGCAACTCGGTATGTTGTCATGTGCATGGATTTTGCCCCTACTTCTACCTGGCTGCCCCTCGTGGCTTTGATCGAAGTCACTGTCACAGCTTCCGGGCTGCATTAGACAAATCTGTGCTGGCCGATATGCGTAGCAACAAAGACAACATCCAAGAAGCTGTCCTCGAGGTGGAAATCGTTGAGCGATTGTCTATTATGGGCTATCAGGGCGATGAGAAAAGAGAATTTATTAAGATTACTATGGCCATGCCCAAACTCATAGCGGCAGCAAACCGATTGCTGGCAAAAGAAGTCATATACTCGGAATTTGATTTTCAGGATTGCAGAGGGTATGAGAGCAACATCGATTTTGATATTCGCTTTATGGTCGACACTGATGTGGTCGGCTGCAGTTGGATCGAATTGCCAGCTGGCAGTTGGCGACTGCGAAACAAACATTCTAAACCGTTGCCCGAGTCTAGGTGTCAGATCGAGGTGGACGTGGCTTTTGATAAGTTTATTGCACACGAGCCCGAAGGCGAGTGGTCGAAAGTGGCACCTTTTCGAATTCTATCGTTTGACATCGAATGTGCTGGAAGGAAGGGTATATTTCCTGAAGCTAAAGTCGATCCAGTAATACAAATTGCTAACATGTGCATTCGGCAAGGCGATCCGGAGCCCTTTATTCGGAATGTGTTTACGTTGAAAACGTGTGCGCCAATTGTCGGCTCGCAGGTACTCTGCTACCAAAAGGAACAGGTGAGTTTCACTTAAAAATTATTCTATCATTGAAATGCACAACCAAGCAGACAAACGATGGCTGATTTCATTGTGATGGAGAGTGACGTTGTGCTCGCTAAATCCTGCCTGAGTTTTGGCTCACGCAGGAATAGAGATTGCTTTTCTTGCAGTGTTGTGGGGAAGGTTTGTGCTTATCCGCGTTGGTTGAACTTGACTGCTTAGTTTGGCAACAACCAGTAGAGGTAGACCTTTTCACTAAGCAAGCAGTCGACAGATTAGGGTCTCTGTAAGAAGTTACCGCAGTTTTAACCGTTTCAAATCAAAGTTTTCCATTATCTCATCATTACACACGCAAAAAACTCACTTTGTCATGACAAAAGTCTTTATTTCTGTAAAATTGCCCGCCTTATCGTTCCCACATAGCCTTCATCGAACTTGAGTACCACAAGTTTATCAGTGAAGCCGCACCTCAATATTTTGCGGAACACTAATATGATTGTGCTGTTGATGTCGACGAGTTCTCTCAGAAGTGCATACCGCACCCCGTAGACTAGTTTCTGATGAGTGTCGTTCTCGTGCGATATTCCCCTATCGTTGTTGCTGTCAAAAAACAACATCCAAGTGTTGTGATGCATTGATGTGTAGTTGGTGACACTTTTAATACTTGTGACGGCGATAATTGGCGTCTTTGGCCTGAAATGTGCTATTTTCGTAGCCATTGCGCCCACAGTTGCACACATTACAATGGCATCAGCTTGGAAGTCGACCGAAGCAGCTGCAATTGATCGAGCGAGTGAATTACTCCCGGTGGAGGAATCGTCATGGAAATCAGTCTCCGAGAATTTCGACGGCGCGAGTTTATTGAAAATAGCTTCGAAAAGATGTAAGAACTCAGCTGCACAAGGCGTAACATACTTGTCAGGATAGTAGAATGCAAATTCATAGTCACAGGGATCCACAAACATTGACCATGACCCTCTAAGAAATATCGGCTTCCTTTTCCGGTAGGATTTCTGAATAAATGCTTGAACAGCCGGTGTGAGTTTTACTATTTTATCATTTGGGTGCTCACTGGAGCAATCGATGAGAAATCCGTCGTAGGCACTGGCTATCCATTTGCCAGTGTCCGTATCATGTATATCTGCCAACGTCAATCGAGTAAACAAATAGAAATGATTGCATTTGAACTCATTCAAGGTCTGCACTAACTGCTTGTGGTCTGCAGGAGATCCAGGAGCATATGAGACTACAACATTTATATTCGTTCCCACAGCAAATGTCAAGTCCTCGAGCTCTTCAGCCGATACACTTGCTGAAGCCCATTGAAACCGTTCGGGAAATTTAACAGGCATTCGGGCGGTTACCACCCCTGGAACAATCACTTTGCACATTGCATGGTCATCATGAACCTCTGCTACTTGCAATTGAATGCGTCCATTTAAGCAGATAATGTCGCACTTCTGCAGATCGAAAATGAGAAACTTGGCGTTAACATAGATGATGGTGCGACAGGAGCACGATGCATATTTTCGATTTGTCGTCAACTTTACTTGACCATTGAGCTTCAACTTAAAACCTTGCACACTTTTCTGCAGTCCACCTGTGTACTGCAGTCTCGGGCTGAGCTTAAGGTAGATGGACAAGGGAATTGAAAAGCCTTGCTTTTTGGACTCCTCCAGGGCTGCATCTAGCAGTCGCACAAGAACGTCTAGGTTCTGCTGCACGGAACCATAAAAGAGGTCTATGCCGAAACTGAAAATCCCACCCTCTAAGAAATTTGTGTTTTTAATAAATAAAATGTTGTTTTCTTATTTCTACTTATGCAATTGGCCATTGTGTCACTACTAGTGTCTTGCGATATTTCAGCGGACATCTTGTTCGTCGTTAAAACAAGTCTGGAGTTTGATCCACAGCTTTTGCAACCATTTATCAAAGAATTTGAACAATTGAATGTGTTTTCGGTGACTTCCTGACTCCTTGTTGAGTCTGTGTGCCCAGATGCACAACGCTGTTGCAATTTAGTCCATCCATTACGAATTCTATCAAGAGGTTCGCTATGCCGAATATCGTTCAAAATTGTTCGACAGAAATTTTCGTGCTGATCCATTATTTGAAATATATAATTTGGCGCTGCCTAATAGATCCAATAAATATTCAAGTGTCCAGCTACAGTTAATTATGCGTCACTCAAGAAGATAAAGTACTTTGCGTTTATGCCTACACTTTTGGCTCAATCACTTTGGTATTCTTGTTCGCCAATAAAATCAGGGGTCGAATCGCCACTTCCGTGAACGAGCTATACGTTCACGGAATTAGGTTGATTAAATTCCGTCACGATGCGATTCGACCCCAGTTTAGGCGATGAAGAACTCGTCAATTATTGTTGATTGGTTTTCGACACACTGCGCCGTACCAATAATCGTTTTTAACCTTCAATATTTTTTAGGTCACAATGGATAATTTCATATGGAAAGTGTCGATATTGTGAGTTTGTAAAACCTAACCTGGACTTTTTCTTTTCGATTGAAGAAAACAATAATAACCGGGGCAATTCTCTCGGATCTTCAATGACAAACGCCATTAGTATCGCGCACTGTATGTTTGTGTAGTTGACGCAGGAGGATCGGGAGTGTCCCTGTTTCTTAGCTCCTGCTGGAGTTCACGATATAATTAACGTTACGACGTGTTTATCTGAACTTGATCCTCTGTCTCTTCCTTTTAACAGTCGCATCAGCTTGCTGTAAGTGTGTATGGAGATGGAGGAACATGATTTTGGCTTGAACCATCCGCAACGATGATCCCTTGTTTTACCCATCCATTTCATACGCTCATCTCAATCTATGCAAGAGTAACGTCGCCCAAGACCGAATTAACGCTTGTCTTAAGAATCTCCGCTGTCAAAATAGGGTTCTCAACTTAAATTGAGTGCGCTGGTGGTTTTTTTTTTCATGCTACCGAATACATGAATATTTTATAGGTCACAATGGTTAATTTTATATGAAAAATGTCGCGTAAAATATAGCCTCGCTGGGCAATTCTTGGCACTCAGCTTTGTTTCCATCTCGCAGACTTCTTCACACAAATCCTCGCCACTTACTGTTGCAAATATAAATATGTATTTATAAAAAAATCATTATATCTCCTTTGAATACTGTTCATTTAATTTAGTTTCTCCTCTTCTTATGATGCTCTGCAGGAACTGCTCGATGCATGGTCCAGGTTTGTACGCGAGGTCGATCCTGACATTCTAACCGGTTACAACATCAATAACTTCGACGTGCCATACCTTCTGCAAAGATCACAACACTTGAAAGTAAAGAATTTCGAATATCTGGGTCGCATCAAAAATATTAGATCGGTGATAAAAGATCAAGTTCTCCAGTCGAAGCAGATGGGACGACGAGAAAATAAGTACGTAAACTTCGAAGGCAGGGTGCCCTTCGACCTTCTGTTTGTGCTTTTGCGTGACTACAAGTTGCGCTCGTACACCCTGAACGCGGTGAGCTACCACTTTTTGCAAGAACAAAAGGAAGACGTACATCACAGCATCATAACCGATCTGCAAAACGAAAATGAACAGACTCGTCGACGCCTGGCCATGTACTGCCTGAAGGACGCCTACCTACCATTGCGGCTCTTAAATAAACTGATGTCCATTGTAAATTATATGGAAATGGCTCGCGTGACGGGGGTCACCCTGCAAAGTCTTCTCACAAGGGGACAACAAATCAAAGTACTCAGCCAGCTGCTGCGAAAGGCGAAAACTAAAGGCTTTATCATGCCCTCATACCACAGCCAGGGATCAGATGAACAGTACGAAGGGGCAACTGTCATCGAGCCTAAAAGGGGCTATTATGCCGATCCCATTTCTACACTCGATTTCGCATCGCTATACCCGAGTATTATGATGGCTCACAACCTGTGCTACACCACACTTGTTCAGCCAAACATGAAGGACAAGTTGTCCCTCAGCGCAGATGAGATGGAACTAACTCCCGCTAACAATACATTTGTCAAGTCAGACGTTAGACGTGGTTTGCTACCGGAAATTCTGGAATCACTGCTTGCCGCACGTAAAAAAGCAAAGAACGACTTAAAAGTGGAAAAAGATCCCTTCAAGCGAAGTGTATTGGACGGCAGGCAGTTGGCTTTGAAGATTTCTGCAAATTCTGTGTACGGATTTACGGGAGCGCAGGTGGGCAAGTTGCCTTGTCTAGAAATATCCGGCAGTGTGACAGCATATGGCCGCGCAATGATCGAACTAACAAAGAACGAAGTTGAGAAGCATTACACGCAAGCGAATGGCTATGAAAATGACGCAGTTGTTATTTATGGTGACACTGATTCGGTGATGGTTAATTTTGGGGTTAAAACACTGGAACGCAGCATGGAACTAGGCAGAGAGGCAGCCGAATTGGTCAGCTCAAAGTTTGTGCACCCGATTAAATTGGAGTTTGAAAAAGTGTACTTTCCCTACTTGCTGATCAACAAGAAACGTTATGCGGGCTTGTACTTTACGCGGCCCGATACATATGACAAAATGGATTGCAAAGGTAAGACAACGTTTAGTTTTATGTTTTGAATGCGTGATACTAATCAAAATAATCATAATCTAGAATCCACAATAGCGACATTTTCCATATAAAATTAACCATTGTGA
Organism: Cheilosia impressa; assembly: GCA_948293265.1. NCBI lineage: Eukaryota > Metazoa > Arthropoda > Insecta > Diptera > Syrphidae > Cheilosia > Cheilosia impressa. Next base: position 48,811,638 of record OX411881.1, on the reverse strand, counting down.
CCTACAAAACATTTAGTTTGAACGTTAGAAATGATCATTAGTGAGGTTTATGCGTAATGAAACAGTTCACAGTGGGCCTTACATTTTTTAGTTTTGAACCAAAATTTTAGTAGTTCACGGTGGCTATATTTTCCATACATCTGTCGCAATTGTGAGCTTCCGCAAATTAAAATTCGTGACTAAAATTTGTTATTGGTGCACAAATTTGTGATAAAGTGGTACAAATTGTTGCTCACTAAAACAAAACATGCACCAACAGTAGCACTGTTCTTTAAAGCAGACTACACATTGATGCAATACCTGCACATACCTCATTCCTACCTCTTTTAAATCACTTTATTCCACTCGTTAGTTTGAACATTTTCTTTTCATTTGTCTCTTAGGCATCGAAACAGTACGACGCGACAACTCACCACTTGTCGCAAACCTCATGAACACCTGTCTGCAAAAGCTTCTCATCGAGCGTAACCCCGACGGCGCTGTTGAATATGTGAAATCGGTGATATCGGATCTGCTTTGCAACCGCATAGACATTTCGCAATTGGTCATAACCAAGGAGCTAACCAAAACCGATTACTCTGCCAAACAAGCTCACGTCGAGTTGGCCAACAAGATGAAGAAACGTGATCCGGGAACGGCACCCAAGCTGGGCGATCGTGTTCCCTATGTTCTGTGTGCTGCAGCGAAAAACACGCCCGCCTACATGAAGGCCGAGGATCCAATTTACGTCTTGGAGAACTGTGTTCCCATTGATGCAAACTACTATCTGGAGAACCAACTGTCCAAACCTCTACTAAGGATCTTCGAGCCAATACTGGGTGACAAAGCCGAATCCATCTTACTAAGTGGGTGCCAAATACCTTGTTAAGTTTCCATAGAGCTTGACTATTGTTTCTCTTTTTGCAGAGGGCGAACACACCCGAACCCGCACCGTGGTAACATCCAAGGTCGGTGGCTTGGCCGGATTTATGACCAAAAAAGCAGCATGCTTGGGCTGCAAAGCACTCATGCCAAACGGGTACGAGAAGAGTGCATTGTGTCCGCATTGCGAGCCCAACATTGGCGAGCTGTATCAAAGGGAAATTTTCGCAAAGCGCAGTCTGGAGGAGAACTTCTCCCGCTTATGGACCGAATGTCAGCGATGCCAGGGCTCTCTGCATGAGGAGGTGCTGTGCTCAAACCGTGACTGCCCCATCTTCTATATGCGACAGAAAATTCGAATGGACTTGGACACACAAGAGAAGAGAGTGCAGCGCTTTGGTGCGCCTTCTTGGTAGACCCGTCACTACTTGTCCAAATAAAGAGTGTGTTTGGTTTTTTTTTTCGGATTGTTTATTGTTAACTTAAAGTTATTTTCTTTTTATAATTATATTAAATAAGTTTTCGTTTAGGTTAAACTTTTATTACAAATACAATGGTACTGTTTTTGTTGCATGTATGTTTTATATTATTCCGCACAAGACTTCAGCTGGTTTACTTTAAAGTATGTAGAAAAACAGAAGGGCGCTTTTAGAATGAAATCATATACATATATTTTTGTAACAAACGTTTGGGAATAATGTCACTCCTGACTGACGGTCGTTCTTCATTATTATTTAATTTTTTTTTTGGGGGAATTTTGAACTCGGTCCTTAAATGGGCTATTTGCGGCTTTGCAGTGTGTTTGATAACCAGTCCATTGCTTGGTCCAGGCCCTCACCTTTGGTCGCTGATGTTTTGAAAATTTGGAACGTTCGGTTTTTTAAATGTTCAAGACCCAGGGCGTGATGTACCTCAGCAACGGTCATACATCCTTCCATGTCTTGTTTGTTGGCGAGAACGACAAGTATCGCTCCAGCTAACTCTTCCTCCTGCATAAGGGATTGAATGAGGACTTTTGCGATTGAATTTCATTTGACACTCACCCTCAACATGTAAAGTAATTCATCTTTGGATATCCCAATTCGGTCTCGATCTGCCGAATCGACTACGTAAATGATAGCATCTGTGTTGCTATAGTAGCACCGCCAATAGGGTCTGGAAATTCAGGAAATTTATCATTAAAGGTACGAATTAAAGTAGAAGTAGTTTTAAATAATCCTTTGTAAGCAAGTGAAAACGATTGCTTATAAATAAACCTTTAAACGAGTTTTCGATGCCAAAAATTCTGCTCAGTGGTTAGTGTGTTGGACTACTAAGCAAGGGGTCCCAGGTTCGAATCCCGAGAAAACTCAAATTTCAACTCAAGGTTTTTTTCCACTGCGCCACCTCTCGCGAACGTCTGACAAACATCCGAGAGTATAACTGTCATGAAGAAGCTTCTCAATTAGCCGTTTGGACTCGGCATAAAATTGTAGATCCCTTCCATTCGTAGCAAAAATTAAAAACTCACACAAAACGAATGGTTACGAGAAGCTAGGCCCAGGGTCCCTACCGACCTGTAGCGCCAACTATTTATTTATTTTATTTACTACTTTGGCGGACGACGCTGTTCAAATACCATTTTTTAACTGATCCAGTTACCAACAAACGCTTGATGGTGCACTGGTGAATCTGTGGCCCGGAGACATAGACTTCTGGTATAAGAATGTGCAATTTTGAAAGAGTAGGGAAGGAAAACAAGCGTCTTGCATGACAGCTCAGATATCGACATGGACTTGTTAGAAAAAATTGCACTTGCCTTCTAATATAGCTAGTGGAATGCGCACCAGAAGGAGAGGAACGTCAAAGAGGTTGAAGCAACCATTCTGGAGGGTTATTCCCAAATGCGCGGCGGATCGCTTTTGATGGCGGATTTGAATTTTTGTATTTCCATTCGACCACATTTTTTTTAGTTTCGCAAACAATCCGCCAGCAATCCGTCACCTAAACACCTATCGCTTTCAATGCAATCATAAAATGACGTTGGAAAGTGTTTTCGCTTATACGAAAATTCAAATCCGCCATCAAAAGCGATGCGCCGCGCATTTCGGAATAACCCCCCTGGTCGCTCCGCCGCTCATTGTCGTTCATTAATGGGGCACACATGCAGGAACCACGGATAGTCGTAGATCATTTTGGAACCGCACACAGCAACCAGTAAAGCTCGATGCCGCGTACGTCATTTATATGGCCAAAAAAATGACTTTTTCAAGAGAGGTACTTTGCTTAAACTGTTGGTTTAAGATCAGCGATGAGATACGATGCTTCCACGCTCTACTGGTTATGAAGTTTTAAGACAAGAATGTTAAATGTGCGCTTAATGCGAATGTCCGCCTTAATATGTACCATTAAGTAAAACGTAAAAGATGCCACAGAAAACGATCAAACGTTTTCGTGTGCGCGAAGAAATTTGCTTACCCCTGGATTACAACTTTCATGAGACGTTTAGCTGGAATATGGTGCTGTAGTTTCTGCAAAACTCTTGGATTCAGGGATATTTTTGAGACGTCAAACAATCGCCCATAGTCAAGGTGCACATTGAGAGGAATAAAATGGCCTGCATAGTTAACTGCCTACACTCATAACATTTGTGGTTCATTAGATCAACACAGTTGTAGTCGGTTTTTAAATTCTAAAATTGAATAACCCATCATAGTGGAACATCCAACACACTACAGGGAATTTTCGATTATAGATAGGCATGATATTCCTGAATGACTCATAATATGAGCGCATAACCGAATTACAGCAACGATATAATTCCAAACATCTCCCGTAGATAGTGCGTTTGAATTGGCTTAATTTAAATATGATATCGCTATCTTACCTAATACTAGTCTGTCCGCCAAGATCCCAGACTTGAAACTTAAGATTTTTATAAGTCACTTGCTCCACATTGAAGCCTATCGTCGGAATTGTTGTCACAACTTCTCCAACTTGTAGGCGATACAAAATTGTAGTTTTGCCAGCTCCGTCCAGGCCCAAAATCAAAATTCGCATTTCCCTTGATCCAAGGAGACCTCGAAAATAACTAAAAACTCCACCTGCAAGGATATTGGAAAATTATTTGGGATTGGGGTTTTTTTCCGTTTAGCGATTTTCCACCATAAATAGTTGTGGCGCTCATTCGACTTACCCATTCTTACAGCCAAATATTAAATGCAAAATATGCTTAACTGGAATAAGAGAACGTGTGTATAAATTATTAGAATTTTTTTTTTGATTCTATTTCGTCAATTGTAAATATGCCGAAAAATACTTCTTCCCATTCCAAATTTTGACGTTAATAAGTTGTCAATTTTGACAACTTGTACGAGAAATGACGTGTCGTTGTCGAATGTTTCACACAGCATTGCCGTATCAGTAATTGTGGACAGGGTGGTGTTAGTAACAATAAATCTAATATATTTTGTAAAACTCGATACTTTCGAACAAAGGTCTAAATATAAACCCTCTTATGAATAAACGCTGCGTAAAAGTTATCAACTCGTTATTCAGAAGTTACGTAAAATTTTTACATGCTATCTGATGTCTACTAGCTAACTAACTTGTGCGCATTTGTTAATGTCAGACGCCGTACAAATAACAAATTTTAGTCTCGACATAAAATTTACAGAAGCTCACAATAGGGTAGTTCGCGACCACGTCAGTGTCAAATGAGAAGAAGAAAAATCCAAGTGACAGCTAAAAGACTTGTAGGAAAACAAAACGGATTTTGTATGGATGTAGTCTAATTATGTTAAAAAATTACTGAAAAGTGCATAAAAAGGTGCAAAAAACAAGATAAAAGCATTGTTGAATTATAAAATTATGTTTATCAAAAGTATTTGGAAACAACTGAGAAGTTAAAGTAATGGCAATTGTGCGCCTTACAACAATATTTGAACAAAACACTACTCTGGCCATTGCTTTATTATCCTACAAGTTTTTTTGACGTTTGAGCAAAAAAGATAGCCCATCTGTGAAAGGATGGGCTTCGCGAAACACTCTATTGCGAAATTCGTATGCAAAATATAGCCACTGTGAACTACTTAAATTTAGAGCCGAAACTAAAAATGTTTATTGCTAAAGGCCCAGAATCTACGAATATTCTCTTGAATAGAAAAAATATTTTAGTTTTACTTTCGTTGATTTTTTTTTTATTATGGCAACACTTTCATTGCCAACCTTCAGACATTAAAAAAAAATCAAATTTCATGCATAATAGGCGGCGGCCATTAAAGTTTTCGTCGCGTCGTTCTAAGATTTTTCTCGTATAAAATTTCCAAAAAATAGCCAAAGTATCAATATTTCACAAAAGAAATAGTTAAAACTATAAACAAATATAACATTCAAACAGAAAAATACAACCTGCGGTGTGATTAACTAATTGTGCGCTTTGGTTTTCTCGGTGAAAATGTTTCAGTAAAGTTCTGCTTGACGAAGACTCAATAAATGTGTTTTTGTCTAGTTCAATAGACAATTGATTGTGTATAATTCTGAGCATAAAATGGCTTCGCCTTCACCGGCAAACAGCCCTATGCCACCACCACAAGCACCAAGTCCAATGGGACCACCTTCACAGAGCCCAGCACCATCACCATCTCCACACAGTCCGTATCCACATCAGCAAGGCCAGCAGGGCCAACCGCAATGTCCGCCAATAGGCCCACCGCCACACGGACCCCCGCAACACGGTCCGCCACAGCATGGGCCGCCAACGCCCGGACAACACGGACCACCGCAACTTGGTCCACCAGGTGGTTCACATATTCCACCTAATCAACACGGGCAGCAGCAACATCATGGCCCACCGGTGCCTCATCCAGGAGCGCCATACGGCGGACCACATACTCATCCACTAGCACAACACGGGCCGCCTGGACCTCACGGACCCCAAAGTCAACATGGGCCACCACCTGGACAACACGTTCAGCATGGGCCATCTGGCCAGCACGGACCACCTGGTGTACATGGCCCGCCGGTTTCGCATCCACCATCAACGCATGGACCTCCAGGTTCACATCCACCCAGTTCCCATGGACCTCCGGTTTCTCATGCTCCCGGCGCACATGGTCCACCCACTGGATCTCATCCTCCTGGTTCACATGGACCCGCCGGTGGCCATGGTCCTTCATCGCATGGACCTTCGGGATCTCACGTCCAACAAGGCAGCCAAGGTCCTGCACCACACATGAACGGCCCACCGGGTCAACCACCTCAATCGCATCATATGCCACCGCACCACCAAGGAATGGGTAAGTTGCTGTTTTACATAAATTACGTGTTTTGGGTTAATAAAGTTCTTGTGTATGTAAATTTCTAGGTCCACATATGGGCATGCAAATGCCACCACAAGGTCCGTCGATGCCCCCCATGGGTTACCAGTCCCATTCGATGCCGTCAAATGTAAGTAACTTCTAATTTGTTTCGTGAAAGTAATGCGCATGCCCATTTACAATAGGGTGATAACTTGTAGGGATTTATCTTAACATGCGCCATTTATATACTGATGCTGCGTTCGTTAGACACCTGATTTTATTGTTTTTCTTCGCTCTTGGAATATTCTGCATCATTTCCCAGTTGTGTACACGTTCGACAAACAGAGCATGATCTTACCTCGGGTTCCACACAGTTAAAGAGCGACCTTAACCGACTTATTGTGTGTAACTGGCTAGGGACCGGGCTGGCCTGTCTCTCTTCTCCAGGACTGTATAATAAGAGAGTAACGAGTTACTTTTTGCTGAAGTAGTCTTTGTTCGAAATATATAGGTTACTGTGGAACCTGATCTCGAGATATGATATATGTAGTCCTTAGCTGAACAAAAGTGCATGGATTCCTTGGAATATATTGCAATAATAACTGTTGTTAGGATGATTAACATTAATAGCAACTAAAGTTTCCACTTATTGCCCTTACAAGAGACCAAAATCCGCTCAAACATTTTGGACATCCAATTGGTTTTTGTTTTTTAAAGTTGTTTCGTATTTCCTAGAGCGATAACTGCTTGTCTTTGATGATTCCGTAACCTGCTTGCTTCCTCCTGTGCTTGTTACAGCTATCGTTTGTATTTAGTTTCAACCGACTGACACTTCGATATTAGATTCCATGCGTCAAAGAGTTTTGGACCTAAATCTTAATACAATGGGCCCTACCAATAAACATTTATAGTTTCAACTCTAATTTCAAGTACCTCACAGTAGCTGCATACAAATGGATTGGGAGCTTTCGTAAATTTAATCTCGTGGCTGAATAATATTGAATTCCAATTGAAATGTGCTACGAAATAAAAGACCCGAAAGCATACCTACTCGTTACTCGTATTCACAAAATATTTATTATTTAATATACTTTTTTTTAATACAAATGCGTACGCATGCTGCCAGTCGAATAGCAAATCATAGGCAATCAAAAATCACATACAGAAAATAATACAAAGGCCTGCGTTTGTTCACTCAAACGAATATTCAGTAATTGCGTTCGCTTGCTTAATGAGTTGCGCAACATCTTTCAGCAGTTCATGTGAACTGGCAGCCGTTAAATTGGGTTTCATTATATTGAACTCAGTGCCGTCGCTGTTTACAATGTGTCCACCAGCTTCGCGTATAATAACAGCGCCAGCAGCAATATCCCACGGTTGCAAGTCTTCGACGTGATATGCATCAATAACGCCCTTGGCCAGGTAGCACAACGTTATGGCAGCGCTACCAAAACATCGGGTTCTGTAAAATAAACATCAATGAGTATAAATTCTATTTAATTTTTGGTTCAGTTGGAGACTTACGCTGTTGCATTGGACGCCAACTTTGATATTCTCTTAACGTTTTTGTCTCGTACGGACTTGGCGTGTATTAGGGAGATTTCATAACCAATGACAGAGTCTTTTATCTGCAACGATCAGTAAAATATGTTGTTTATTAGTTGAGGCACCAGCAGGCTTTATTGGAGTAAACAATCTTCGTTGTTTAAAAGCTACATCATTATTATTATCTACACAGTTACCTACTGTGATAAGGTTTCACATGAATGGAACGAGTAGATCTTTTAACACAATGGCACAGGAACATCTATTTTTTGCATAAATAAAGTAGACAAATGCTTAATAGAACTATCGAGGGTCACATATTTCTGGAGGTTGAACACGAGGCATCTTTTTTAGCACACTAACCTAACCAATGAGCAATGAACTCCATCGGACAAGGAGAGTGTAGTTCGATAGAGAGAATCAGACTTAGTTCTCTGTATTCCTCTTAAAATTGTGTATTTTTTGTTTTCCACTCATACAATGGAAATTCTCCAACTCGAAATACCCCCTAGTCAAAGAACACTTAAAACATTCGGAAAGGGGAAGATGGGACTCTAAGAATTTCAGTGTAAATAATGCGGCTCCTTGTGGAGACCCAAAAGCAGTCTTAAACTTAAAACAACACATAAAAGAAAATTCCTTTGATTTACACAAACAACTTCCTTGATAATTGAGAGATTTCGCTCTATGAATTGCATCTTCTGGAGCTACGAGGCCCACTTCCAAATGGGCTCGTAAGTTAACAAAACTGTCGCTACTCGTCCAGAAAAACACGTAATCTGCAAGCGAAAAACCTACTTACTTTACTTAACGGGCTCCCGACCCGTAGAGAGTCTCTGCCCGAGACACTGTAGCCTTCCGTCCTCTGCGATCCCGGGCATGCTGCTTCCAGTTATCCAGACCAAGCGCGATGGCTTGGTCTTTGAAACGGAGGTTCGGTCTTCCTTGTCGTCTCGAACCTGGCGGCTGGGATTCGAAGATCCTCTTAGCTGGAGCATTATTGTCCATTCGCTCGATGTGGCCGAGCCAATGTAGTAGACGTATTTTGGCCTTTTGGACTACATCCACATCTTGGTACAGCTCATAGAGTTCCCGGTTGTATCTTCTCCTCCATTCGCCCTCCTCGAATTTTTCTTTCGAAGGAGCCCAGTATCAGCTCTCCCTTCTTGCTTATCGTCCAGCACTAGGCGCCATAAAACGGAACTGGCAGGATAAGGGTTCTGTAAAGCATACATTTTGTCCTTCGAGTTAGGAGTTTTGAACCCAATTGCTTTGCCAAACCGAAGTAGCAGCGGTTTCCTAGGGTAATTCTTCGCCGGATCTCCACTAGGATGTCATTTGTGGAGTTCATGTTTACTCCGAGGTAGATAAACTCCTTAACTACCTCGAAATTGTTGCTATCAATAGTGACGTTCTGTCCTAGGCGGTGGACAGATGCTTGTTTGTTTGTTGATAGCATGTACTTAGTCTTGTCCTCAATCGCCGTAAAAGCCTCTATCACGGCACGCTGGGAGCGACCGATGATGTCAATATCGTCGGCATACCCCAGCAGCTGGACGGATCTGTTGAAGATAGTGCCTTCCGTGTTGACACCTGCCCTGCGCACTATCTGCTCTAGCACGAGATTGAAGAAGTCACATGATAATGCGTCTCCTTGCCGAAATCCAGTGCATGTTTGCAATAGCTCGGAGGAACTACTTTCAAATTGCACATTCCAGCGTGTGTTCTCCAGCGTCACACTACATAGCTGGATCAATTTTGCCGGGATTTCGAATTGGGCCATCGCCACATAAAGCTCCTGGCGATGAATGCGAGTACATTCATCTTACGTGACGCATACAGCTGGCACCCTATGAAATTCCTGCATTCATATTTTTCAATAAAAGCGTTACATCAGTTAGAAATAAAGACGGTTTGTAAGACATTCGAGAGTAAATCCACCCTACAGGCTGCGCCAATGTTATAAATAGTAACTTCTTCGCTTCACATGTTTAAACAGAGTCATCGCTTAGTCATCGCTTACCTCTAGGTCTATTTGGATCTTGATGCGTCTTTTGCCCAATCAGAATGTCGCCTTTGCTGGACCATGTCAGAGGGCAATTACATTGATTGGGCAACAATGCTGAGCTCTCACAACAAACTGCATCGTTGCCCAACCAACGCCAAATTGCAACGAGTGCATTTGCATTGGGTGGCAAACAGTGCTGGGCTATCACAACAAACTCGTTTATTTATGACAGCGAGCATTGGCCTATGGGTTGCTCAACTTACGACATAAGTGCTGAGAAGAAAACCTTAACCTACCGACACGAACCTAAGATCTCCAATGAAAAACGGTTTAAATACGCTAAACTGAAGATGATCATTATTTCCACAAAAGATGTAGAAACCGTGAAAATGCGGGCGTTATAAAGTGAATGCAACTAATAAAGTAATATTTGCGTTTACAATTCACTTGTAGAAGTACTTGCTTGCTAAAGCACTTTTGGGCGCACCCTTTTCATACAAAACCATATGCCTAGACCTTTTCAGAAGAATTCGAGCAGTGAAAGAAATCCTAAGGAGTACATTGTGTCTAGAGCCTGGAAGCCTAGCTCACTAGTCCAACACACTAACAATTTGCTTCTGAATGATATAAATTAAAAGGATTTACAGATCTATTTGTTTTATTATTTTAAGTAAAAAACAGAATCTACCGGATAACAAATGAAATGGGGAATAAAAAAAACTGAAATAATTCTCTCATTTAAAAGTGTACGCTTTGATTTCATTGGCTTCGTTAATGAGCCCCATAACATCTTTGAGCAGCTCTGGTGTACTAGTTGCTGTCAAATTTGGCTTCATAACATTAAATTCCGAGCCGTCGCTGTTTACAATTATTCCACCGGCCTCTCGTAGAATAACAGCACCGGCAGCAATATCCCAAGATTGCATATCTTCCACGTGGTACGCATCAATTATGCCCTTAGCAATGTAGCACAGCGTCAAAGCAGCGCCGCCATAACAGCGAGTTCTGTAAAATTAAGAAAATCTACAAATTCTATTGATTTGTAAAGTTCAACAAAAACTGACCCCGATGCATTAGATGCTAGTTTGTATATTCTCTTGACATTTTTGTCTCGCAACCTTTGGTCGTGAATTAATGCGATTTCATAGGCTATAACAGAGTCGTTTATCTGAAAAGAATTGCAAAATATGTATGTCTGTTGTTAAGTGGCTTACTACTCAATTGTGCCGAAAGCAATTGCACTCACTTGAAGAATCCTCCATCGTGTAATTGACAATGGGCCTTACTCATAATCATTTTTTTTTAAATTCACACTGACTATGACTACCTAGCTGTTTTGTAGGTCACAATGAGTAATTTTAGAAGGAAACTTTTGCCATTGTGCCGCGACACTAAATATGATTATTATTATCGCGCAATGTAATCGAAGATGAAAATAATATGTCAAGAAATTAAAAAGCTTGAAGGAGATCATACATTTAAAACTGGCAACCGAATTGTTGGGGAATCACTTTTTTCAATTCTATTGGTCGTCGACACAATCCTAGAGTATAGTCTTCTAATGTACCTATAAAGGATTTTCCAATGAGAGGTGTTATTGTGAATGACCCGCTATTTCGGTAGCTGTCACTTTTGAAGCTTTTATTCTTTGACATTTGACAAGCAGAAACTATGCCATTTCTAATAATGGAACGATACACACTTCAACAACGCATTGAAATTATTAAAATTTAATACAAAAATGGTGAAAATCTTGCAGTCAATGTTGAGTGTTGAAGAAAACTCAGGTTTGTCCATTCCTCGTCGTTCTTTGGAATTGGGCATTCCACAAACGTCATTTATGGTCGGAGTTGGATGGTATTGATCTGGCCAGCGTTTACTTTCAAAAAGACGGCGCTACGTGCCACATAAGCAACGAAACCATTGATCTATTACAGGAAAAGTTTCCGGACCGTATTATATCTCGAAGAGGTGATCACAATTGGCCACCGAGAGCTTGTGTTACCTTACGACTTCTTCCTTTATGGGGCCACGTGAAAGATAAGGTCTACGCCAACAGCCCAGCGTCGATTCAAGACCTCAAAGATAAAATTCGTGAGGCTATCGAGGACATAGGGCAGCCACTTTGCGATTTGGTTATGGAAAATTTCATGAAAAGGATATGGTCCTGTATGCGTGCTCGTGGTGGGCATTTGGCTGATGTTGTTTTTCATTATTAACGGCATACCTTCCTCTTTATTATGAAGTAAACATCCGATCATTTAACTCAAAATATTACATTTTTCTTTGAATACCAAAATAACACCTCCTATTGGAAAACCTTTTACATTAAATTGAGAAAATGAATGGTTGGTAATTTGTTATTTTTAGCACTCCATTCCTCTTTTTGTCATAGATACCATCCCTACATTTCCGTTTGCTCTTCATTGAAGAATGGACTTGGGAAAACCATTTTTCCAGGGCGGAACCTTCACGTATTTGCTCGATATTCACTTGGAATGTATCCTCAACGGCGAATAAATTGTATCAAATGTCGTCGATCGTCGTACTTGAAAGGCATTCAGGAATGTTAAAATGTGTTATTCCCGAACTGTATTACATTTTCCCACGGTTGGTCGCGGTTGGCAGCATTTATTTGTGCATTTTTTGTATGTTTTTGCATGTCATACGGAATCTAATTGATATAACACCGATAGGAATACAAAATGGCGTATTTGAAAAAAATGTGACTCCTTGGCGTTACAAATGTATTGGCAAAGTGAATATACCTTCCTGTGGAGGGTATAACAAGTAAAAGTGTTAACATCGGCCTGGCCGATGCTTTGATACCCTCCACTGCATACAAGTCATTTAAAATTGGTTTTGTATGGGAGGTACCAGAACTACTTGACCGACATAGCCCGTTTTCAATACAAACCTGACGCCGATAAAAAGAAGTCCTTTCACCAAATTTCATTCACCTACGTCAATTACATTGGGCGCTATCGTGCTTTCAACAGACAGACAGACAGACGGACATGGCTAAATCGATTCAGAATGTGATCCTGATTCAGAATATATATACTTTATGAGGTCTCCGGTGACTCCTTCTTGGCGTTACAAATGTAATGACAAAGTGAATATACCTTCCTGTGGAGGGTATAAAAAAATAGGAATTACCGAGTTGGGGATCTAAGTATGATTTTTCCATGATTAAAATATTCCGCAGCAATTATTAGTTGTCGTAGAGCTACGGAAAAAATGTACCACTGTCAAAAGTAAGTGGGATAACGTGGTTACACGCAATGCGACAAGATGCGCTATATTTCATCGAATAATTTTGCCGAAAGTGGAATGGAATTCCTCCGATTTTGTACAAATCGGAGAAAACTCCTTTCCAAAGGGATACCTCGAACTCGATAGGGGTGAATATTTACTTGTTATAGCAATTTGCATTTTACTACGAGAGAACTTGAATTCGATTTTGGAATGCCACAGTTTTAGATATCGGATTTCCATAATTTTGCGAGCCCCACAAAACATGAGACCTATTAGCAGAAAAGCGTGCATTTTGTTTGATAAATAAGAAGAGAATATTTAATTTTTTGGTATAGGAAGTCTTTGGCTGCAAAAGCTTTTACCTCTCCCTACTGTTGAGAATGACGGACAGATAATACGCTCGAATGCCTATTTGTTGTTTTCGAGTTGCCAAAATGAAAATGCTTTCAGAAATTATCACTAGAATCAGTTTACGATCATTGAAGGCTTCTTATCTTATGATAATTCGTTAAGTATAGCACATAATGGTTTCAACTTATATAACACTCATAATGACTTTTCAAATGAAAAAAAAAAATACATTTGTACTTTAGAACTGTGTTTATTCTTTTTGAGAAGTTATGCAAATTGTTTACCTTCTTTTGTCGCTTTTATAGAAAAGCTACTTCTCTTTTATATTTTCTAAAATATAAAGCCAGCCAGTTGAAGTTTGAAAATAATAACTCTACCTCCGACCAGCTTCATAGAAGGAAGTCGACTTTTCATAGACGTTTTTCTATGATTTTCCAGATCAAGGGGTGTTTTTATTTGCAAACTTCAATTCAAAACCACTGAGGGCCGTTTGCTGATACGACTCATAGCGAACTAAGTTCCACATAAACTCTTATGTGACAGTTTATGACCTGAAAAAAGTAGCCCATAAGTATTTAAGTAGAACTTAAATCGTTAAGAGTCGTATGAGCAAACGGCCCTGAGACCTCTTTTTCTGACAGTTCCGAACAATTTCGTTTTTTTGAATCCAATTATTTCCCGAACTAAATTTTACGACTCAATGACAAAGTTCAGTTGTAAGAACATGTGTACCTGTACCTAGTACCTACCAAGAAGATCCTGCGAAATGCGGAAATAATTTTATAATACGCTGGATTGTGGTATCTTATAAATGTAAATTTGAGGAGATGCAATGCTGTGTGTATAATTTGTTTACCTCAATGTTGTGTAAAAGTCGGGTCACTAAAATCGTAGAAATTGTACCACTACTCGAACTCTAGTTTACTTTCATAATTAAAGACAAAAAATACGGTTGGCTTTGAAAAATAAAGGTTTATCGGGTGTTTCGGATTTTGTTTTTAAATGACTCGAAAGTTAACAGGGCGATGGCACGGAACGCAAAAATACACATTGTTATCTCCAGAAATATGACGGCTGCGTCAGGCGGGTAACAAACAAAATAAACGTCACAAAGGGACACGTGAACGTGAGTGCTGGTGTACAAAAATGCGGATGCAACGAACCCTCAATTTGTATTATAAACAGACTTTAGCCAATGAAACAGTCGATATAAAAGTTTATTAGAGCGTGACCTTTCAAATCGGTAATCTGTACGTATTTTACTTCCGACAACAATTTTATTTTTAAAATTAACTGATAAAAATAGGTCATTATACACGAGTACATAGAAAAGGCTTTACTTTGACAAACCAGAAGTATGTTTCTGATTCATGAGATGCTTGTTGTCTGCGATTCATTTCCTTAATGGGTTTTGATATCTGTGATTAGCTCAAAGTGCAATATATTAAGACATTCAAAACTATTTGTTTAACTTGTGCAAATGTCAAAGCACCAAAAAGGGGGTTTCTTGTAAGCAGCACAAAAGACCTCTGTATATGATTAAATCTTTTCGATACCTGTCTTTCTAAAAAACACAAAAACTAGAAATCCATCTGTTAATATTTGTGAGAATAGTAAATTGTCGGCCCAGTGGTTAATGTGTTGGAATACTAAGCGAGGGGTCCCAGGTTCGAATCCCGAGAAAATTCAAATTCCAACTCAAGGTTTTATTTCACTGCGCGAACGTCTGACAAAAATCCGAGAGTATAACTGTCATGAAGAAGCTTCCCAATTAGCTGTTTGGACTCGGCATAAAATTGTTGATCCCTTCCATTATTCCCAAAAATGAAAACCCACACAAAACGAATGGTTGTGAGGAGCTAGGCCTAGGGTCCCTACCGACCCCGTTGCGCCAACTATTTTTTTTTTTTTTAGTAACTGTCTGCTAAGTTAAGCCCTAGTTATAGCAAAAAGCAACCGAAAACGTTGCAATGGTATTAAAAAAATGAAATCCATAAAAAAGTGTCTAGGTACTTGAAACTAAATGAAAAACAATAAATAAGTACTAAGTTAGTGGTTAATGCGCAGGACTACTGGGCGAGAGGTCTCACAAATTAGAAATTCCATCTTACGGCTTTTCTCCACTACGGACCTCTAGCGAACGTTTGACAAACACCCGAGATTGTAAATGTTATAAAATTTCCTCTTAATTATCCGTTGGGACTCGGAATAAATTGCAAGACGCTTCAATTTGTCCCAAAAATAAAAACCCACACAAAACGAATGGGTACACAAAACTGTCGGGCCAATTATATATAAATTTTCACCCTAGAATACAAATGAGTCTTTTTCAACCTCAGACGGTCTCTGCATGTTTTACACGACTGTGTTTTTAATTTAGGCATGATTAACACTTTTTGTCGATCTTAAAACTTGTTAGCAGTGCGAAGACTTCTTTTATAACCTCAAAAACTTCGACACACCTCTTTCAGCTGCATTCCTCCACCTCAACAATTCAACCGCATGCCGGAAATGCCCACCAGTTCACCCTTAAGCCAATTTTTGGTCGTACAACGAAATAAAGACTCATTCATAAGCCGTGCAACACGAATGTGGAATGCTTAACCAAGCTCTGTTATTTCCTCCTTGTTTCACTTCTTCGTTTTATTGGAGTTTGAAACTACTGCCCAAGTCATATATTACTAAAGTTTTACTTTAAAACATCCTGATGGAAAGCAAATAGTTTAAGTTAGATTAGACGCAGGGTTGTGAGAAGGACCGTCACAGACAAAACCTTAGCGGGCCCTAGGAGAACCATCAATTAATAACGGGTGTGCCAAAAGAAGTCATCCGATGTTGTTTGGCCCTCATTTTTTTTCTAAATGAAAAACTTCGATTCTGTTTTTTCAATATGTTTACTTGAACCTTTAGAATTTTATTGGTCAAGTCGAGAAGATGATATCGGCCAAATTGGCGCCGTCACAATTGTTTGCCATACGGATAATTAACCCTATCTCTTCTCTTCTGTACTATTAAATAAGTAGTTTCCCAGAAATTTGTTTTCCGTGGATGCTATGTCATGACATGCGCAGAGTGCTTGTTTGATATCTATCCCGACGATATAGATATAGGAAACATGGAACCAAGAAGGGTACTGAGATTTATAAAGAGCTTCGACAACTCCCTGGGTTAAATAATAGAGGCCAACACAATAGATCGCTTCTGGTCGCAGTGTACAGGGCTTATCACTTACAATACAATACAATACTAGCGATATTTTGAGTTAGATTCTCCTTGAAGTTGCAGCATTGTAAGGGACGTTATAAAAGTTTACCGCAAACAGTTTATATCGAAAAACGTTCGTTTCCATAGTAACATCATTGAAACAAAACTATACAAGGTGGCGCAAAAGTAATCCTCCTATCAGAAAATGCTATAAATTTTCGATTGGTCCTAATGTCAGTTCTGTTTTGACATTTGTGAAGTAAACACACAATAAACAATATTACGCTACCTGCTCCAGAACGCGGAATATTGGTGACTATTTATTTAGGGGCCAATCGCAAAATTTATAGCATTTTCTGATAGGAGGATTACTTTTGCGCCACCTTGTACAATTGCTTACTTTTAGGGGTGGTTAAGTTGCATTCCTTCAAAAATAGGTTCTAATCTAAGATGAATACGTTACTATGGTAATATGGCGGCGACAAATTAAATATCATCACTTAACTGATAAGCATTTTGTATGGGAAATTGTTAACTTAATTTTACCAGTCTTAATGGCGACATAAACCTGAAATTTTTTGTTTGTGCACATCTGTGGTACAGTACCTTTCGCATGACATAAGTTTCATTCTCCTCGTTCCGTGATAAATACTTAGAAAAGGAACGGAAACTTGTAATGTTAACGCATTTATATAATGATAATGATGATGCTCGGAGATTCAAGTTTAAATGGTCTAAAAAGACTTAATCCTCGGGTCTAGTTTGAGTTGAACCCCTTTTTAGAGCGAGTAAGTAGTCCGCATAGGTAGATAGGATCAAACTATTGACCTGGGGTCGAATCGCGTCGCCCGTGAACGAGCTATACGTTCGCCGAATTATGTGGATTTTACATGTGAAAAAAAAAACAAATTCCGTCACGTAATGCTCGTTCACGGACGACGCGATTCGACCTCAGGTTTTTAAGGTTATTTTCGTACATTTTAACTCGGACCAGTGTCAGTGGCATCGCAAACAAAAGAAGAGTTTTATTGATTTGATTTTTAAGTGAAAAAAACTAAGAAACATAAAGGAAATTTGATGTTGACACTGTTTCGCTTCGCATTTTGTCAAAAAGTGTCGGCGATTTATTGATATTTCTAAAGTTTGCAGCCTTATTAGGTTTACTATTTTGTGGCTTGAGTAGGACCAATGCGCACTAGAGTAAAACCTTTGGAATTCTCATTCTCGTAAAGATTGGATTATTTGGTTCTTAAGCTTTCAATGAAGTTGCCTTGAGGATGGCCAATAATTCTTGTCAATCGCCTTGTACAACAAGTAGGTATACGTTATTTTTGCTGCAACAGTCCGGGCAGATCCAAGTCCCTTTTAAACTTATAAAGTTGGTTTTAGAGACGCCTTTCCTAAAATGACTTCATTATTCAAATAGTCTCTTTACCAATACCTCCGTTTTTTGTTCTCAGTTAATTGCACCCTAATTTATTTGCGCATGACAGTTTAGAATATAACTAATGAAACTAATAAATCTTGATAACTCTTTTTGATAGTCTTTGCAGGTTGCACGCTCCTAATTCTCTAACAAAAAAAAACACCCGTTACCACCTCACATCTAACGAAGCTTTCACAGAAGTAAACGAACAAAACCCGTCAAATTGTTTTATATAAATTGCAATAAATCGCAAAGCTACTTATTTACGAGAACAAATTGACAGTAAAAAATGCAATCAAACTCTGAATAACCCGTTTATTGTGTGGTTTTTGATAGCCGAAAATAATTGTCTTATGTCACTCTGAATATGTTACACTTGACTTCACTTACCGCTTTTCGATCGCTGACCCTTATCTTCTTGCCATTCAGATAAGCCCCGTTCCCCTTCCATGCACCGAACAGCTCGTTAAGAATTGGATTGTAAACGATTCCCAAAACTAGTTCCTTCTTGATTGTCAAACCAATCGATATACAGCAATGCGGTATTTTCCGAATGAAATTAGTGGTTCCATCGATTGGATCGATAATCCAAGTGGGGTCATCGGTCAGTTGCGCCTCGCGCTTAGAAGCCGCCGACTCCTCTTCCCCGATAAATTTATTAGTCGGGAATTTCGCTTTGATACCATCAATCAGCAGGTCCTCGATTTGCTTGTCATAAACAGTGACCAGATCGTAGAAGTCTTTTTTTGTTTCAAAATCCGTTTGCACTTCGTTGTAGCCATCGCGGAAAACTTGACCAGCCTTAAGTACAAGTTCCACAACAACCTTGTAGTAATTTTCTAGCTCGCCTTCCGTGGTTGACATTTTTGTTGAAATATTCTTATAAAACGATCTCACCCCTTCAATGATCAGCGCGCACACTGAAAACTTTTCCAATTCATTTCAATTACGTATTCTTATTTCTGAATATGATGAAACCATTAAGAAGCAAAAAAAAGCTCAAAGTTTCCATGTTTTGGGTGTATCACGCAAGTACACAAGTTTTGTTCGTATAGGGGACGCGCAACCCTTTCACCGTTGGAAGGAAAGCTACACGATGATATGAAAGGCTTTTGAAATGCGAATGGCTACGTCAATATACCAAGTTCACCTTATCGAACAGTATAGCCGCAGTGTTCGTGCTTGATAAAAGCTTAGCATTTATTTGTTTGTATGGCGCTTCATAAAAGTCAGACAGTAAATAGCAACGTTTAAAGCTCGCCAATAGACTTCTTATCATAGATTACTAAACAAATTTTCACTAATTTGCTGTTGATCTTTATTTCACGTCTCATTGTTGATATTGTAACCGTATAATGAGGTCAGCAACAGATCGTCTCAACTCACAGGTAACTCAGAAATAAATATACTTCCATGGGCAGTAATCGTAAGTGCAAAGCTTTCGAGTATATTATAATCATAAAAAATAATAAATACATTGCAACAATGTTTGTGCTGCGTAGAACTTAATTCTAAATTACATAAAACACTGACACAAATATGAAAAAGTTAATTGCCACCGCATGATTTAGATTCGTCTGCTATCTTAATGAGATGCATGATTTCACGACACAGATCCTCTGTACCTGCACAGACCAAGTCGGGTTTCATGATTTGAAAATCGCCTCCGTACGGGTGGTAGACAACGCCTCCTGCTTCTCGGATTAGCAAGTATCCTGCGGCACAGTCCCAGGGATACATGTCCTCGATGTGATATGCGTCCAAATTTCCACTGGCCACGTAACATAAAGACTCAACAACACTGCCATACGATACCATCCTAAAAAAAAGAGAATTGAGTAAAGTACACTTAGTTGGTACGAGTCGATTGCTATTTTTTTTTTAAGGGGGTTTTTTTGTTTTCAATTTGATATCGTTGTTTTAATCAGACATGACAAATAGGAACTTTATTTTCGCTATATGCGCGTCCTTTTCACAGATTACCCAATGGGATTTGTTACTCTATACGTGACGGTGTAAACGAGTATGGATTTAGTTGGCAATACTGTGTGTTGCACAAGTCACTCATCGATTCCAATAATACAGAACATTTTCGCTTAGAAATAAATTTAATATAATCTTTCGAAGAAATAAAACTAATTCATTTATAAAATAATCCCAAAGGTCTGTTCCTTCACCATTAGATTTTAGAAATTTTTACTAACTCTTAGGAATTTTTACGTAACTCGAAAAATTCCTAAAAGAGAGCTTCATTGAGGGAGCAAAATATTTACTATTCTTACTAGTTTTACCATTTTCCTGTCAAATTTCTTGGTATGAGAATTGGAAAAACTGTCATTCAAATGGCTATTGACAGGTGATTGGAAATTTGTTGTCCTATTTCGCATACGAGTGCATATGTTTTGATTTCCTGCGTATTAAAATATTATCAACAGGTGACAAAATAAAATTGAATGTTTTCCTCAAGGTTCTTTTCAAAAGTGGCGATGAAATTCTTTCTCGCTGCAAGAGGGTCAATTTTCTCCACGTAAATTTGAATGCAGTTTCGCTTTTTCCTCTTCTTGAATGCTTGTACTTTAATCAGTGCAAACTCTTGGACATACTCGGATAAATCAAAAAGAAGTTCGGATAATTCATTCATCGCTAGGTAGAGGTATCACCTAATTTTGTTAGTAAATTAACCACGTCTATCACAGAATCCCTCGTAATAAAGTTACGAATTCGGATCTACGTTACGAATACGAAAAAATGTATACCATAGAATCCGAATGTAACCACAAAAGGCATTGCCGCACTAAATAGTCATATTCGAAATTTCGAAATCAGCTGCTTAACGTCAAAGTATGCGAGATTGAAGAAATAAATAAATTATAAATCGTTGTTTTGTGTATTTTGAACAAAAAAAAAGGTTAGAAATGGATTCTGTTGCAATTGCTGCTAGTGAGGAGGAGAATATTAGGCGCAAAAAATAAATAAAAATGCAGCGTAAAAATAAACGTAGTTCGTAGATTTAAATGTCAAAATTCCGATTCATTCGGATTCAGTGATAGTTCGTTCGAGGTTCGTAGCAAAATTCCGAGTACGACGGATTCTGTGATAGACGTGAACAAATTCTTCGAGTTTATCAGATATTTTAACGACTTTTCGTAGCACTTTTTTGACTTTTTGAAATATATATCTGTCATTTTCCATAGATTACTATAAAAGCGTTCCCTAACTTTTTCTTAAGCGTCCCACTCTGAGAGAGAATTTATCCCCACGTCCCACCACTGCCGTTTTGACAGTCTTTTCCATTCTTTCTTAGTTAAGAAACAAACGTATTGGCTTTGTAAACTGAAAACAAAACTTTTCTTTGTAGAACTCGCGTTCCGGTACTGTCAACTTATATTTATTTATGTCGTTTTTAAATTGTGATTTTCAGATTTTCCTCTCGGTTTTAAAATTTTTCATTCCCAATGAAACATAAATTTTAATTTGCTTAAATTTGTACTTGTGCATTATTTCAAAGTCAGTTGTTCTAAAATTGTTATTTGTGTTTATTGAAACCCATTCTCTTATGATTACGATTATGTCCAAAGCAGCTGCCAAATGTAAATTTTTCTCTATATTTCACAGACTTGTCGTCTAAAAATTAAATAAAAACACACTTTAAAGTTTGATAAATGTCAAATGTTCTGTTGTCAGTGAACGTAGGTGTAAATCTTATCTCGCTGAGGAGTCGAGCTCGAGATTCATAAAATTGCTCTGACTATGGAAAAAGTGTTCTTTTTGCGGCCAATTGAACAAGACAACAATAGGCGTGTTTTTTTGAGCTTCGATCTCAGCAAAGCAAAGTAAAGTAGAGTTTTCAGCACACTAATTACAACAACTACTGCGAGTCTCGAAGTGTCAAGTAGAGCGTAGTTGTTGTAATTGCGTGCTGAAAATCCTACTTTACTTTGCTTTGCTGAGATCGAAGCTAAAAAAAACAGGGCTAATGTTTGTGCTGTTGACAGCTGATTTCTAGAGCAGAAAATCTGCTTTGAATCTGAAAAAACGTTCAGGCATTATGCTTGTGTGGCGGAAAAATAATAAAAAAAAAGTTGTTATGTTTTTAAACTCATTCTAATGCAATCTGGAAGTCGAAATTTCATAACCTCATTTCACAAGCTCATATACCATTCGTTTCGGTTTATGCCAGTTTTAAGTTCCATCTATTGCTCGCTGTCATTGATTTGATGACTTCTGGAAGATATTGGGTTAGCATTAATGGGCTACCTTAAAAAGTTTTTTGTTTCTTTGGTAACTGCCGACTTCAACGTTATTAAATTAACTAATTAGTGCGTCAATCGATTAAGTTTGAAATTACAGTTATCACTTTATGCTCGCTTCTACTGTAGCAGTAAAATCGCGTCTCATTAACAGTGGCGTTAGTGTTGGAAGAAGTGAATGTTTGAATAGGGTTTATAAGTTTTCTATTTGTGGCATTTGGTTCCTTAACAACAAATAGTAAACGGGAAAGCGGCTCCAGTGGCTGTAGCTAACAGGGGTGCCAGAATCCCCCCGAATAAATGTTTTCTTTTTCTCTTAAGATTTCTATTCTTTCAAAAATGTAGTTTTTTCCTTCAATTTCAAGTTTTTGTTATGAGCCCAAACAAATCCAACATGTTTCATATGAAACTCACTAAATAGAATCCAATTGACTTTAACACAAAAAGGGAATCTTTTTAGTCCTCATTTGTTTACACAAAATTATCATCTTTCTAGCGAACATTTACATAAATATATTTGAATACAGTGTTGGCTACAAAAAAAGAACGAAAAAGATCTCGCTTTGGAAAAAACTAACAAAAGAAAACCTCGAATTTGTCGAATACACTACAAACAGGTTTTATTATAAAGCATAGTCAATCCTGCTCACTATAAATTCTATCCCACATGCAAAATTGTCTAAAAAATATATAATTAAGCGAAGCAGTTTAGCAAAACAGTACGCTTAGTTTGCAACTTCATTTAGCTTACAAAATAATTGTCCGGTACATTAAATCGAGGATAAATTTTGACATAAAAATAATAGTAATGGTAATTATCATATCAATAACTTAGCAACTATTTATCTTTGACCAGGGGCCCAAATATCATTCGAAATAGCTTTCCCCTTCCGCTTTTAAGTAGGTGCCCTGTAATGAATTCTAAATACGACATAAGTACATTTCGTTCCACTTTCGAAATACAGAGTGGAAAAGAGTTCGTTTTCGAAAAAGTTTACTTTCGGAAGGAAATACAGAGAAGGGCCACAGGAACGCTAAAATTTAGCGCGAGTAGGAACTAAGCTTAAGTGGTACTACTTTTTTTTGAAACAAAGTAAAATTATTAATTTTTTTGTTTTGTAAATACTCGGACAATAAATATAAGCTCTATTTGATTACGAATATGTGGTGGCATAAAACCTTCTGAATTATTGCAACACAACGTCGAGGCATGCAGTCAATCAATGCGTGCGAATGACTTCAAACATCTAATAATCCGTTTATCATCTCGACTTGTGTTTTTTATCCCTGGTCTACACTCACAAGAGACAGTTTGCACACTTCCGCAAATTCGAAATCGGCTTATTATGCTTCAAAACACCTCATGGCTAATGTCAAATTTAATAGCAATTGAGGTACTTTTAGGCCGTTTTTAAAAATCAGGGACTGTTTTCTCTTTTCATTGTTCAGAGGAATACTTTTTGCGCTCCATTTAATCTCTGTTACTTGAATGAATTGTTATGTTCGATTGCAACGCCATACGCCACAATTATGATTCTTTTTCGACCCTTTAAAATTAAGCTTGCGAACAAGAATTATTAGGCCTAAACTGGAAAACTAAGCAATCACGTGCAAGTTGTACTTCTATCTACTTTAGTTTTATCCAATTAGGAAATAGTAAATAATTCTATTCATTTATTAAGCAAACAAACATTTTGTAAAATGTGGACGAGATTGCAGAACCTAGGTGGCACCTTCCATTTCCAATACAACCAATTCAACGGAAACGCTATATATCTTGACATTTTTGACATCTCTTGAGCTTTGAAAATCGAAACTTGGTAAATGGATGTACGTTACTAGTTTACTGACTGCTAAAATTATTTTGTAAAATTCGGGCTTTCATTGGGCCTTCCATGGGTCCGCTGGAAAACAGAACTGTTTGATTTATGTTTTTTTTATAATTTTAAAGTTATATATTATACAGTACAGCCTCGCTAGTCAGGACACATAAAGTTTCTACCGTGTCCGGAATAGCGAAATGCCCGGACTATAGAGAAAAAATTAAATATACATACAATGGACAAATCAAAGACCACAAATATAAACTTCCAATGAGTAAATTTGCAACGATTAAAATGTCTAGATTCCAGAGCCAACTACAAGCGACAAAACTAGAAGGGGATTCCCCGTAATCGTACGAACAAACGTTTTTTCCAAGAAACAGAGACAAATAATATATGTAGTCCGAAACATAGAGGTGTCCGGACTACTGAAGTGTCCGGGCTAGCGAGTGTCCGGACTAGCGAGGCTGTACTGTACTAGCTGTACCCGCCCGGCTTCACCCGTTCAAAATGTGGTTTCAGAACAGTTGATGGAAACAAAAATTTAAGAAATTTACTGTCATCTAGGGGACACAATTTTGTAATGCTTTTGATAATCGCTGGAAGGAAAACTCAAAAAATAATCGAAAGACATTGTAGAGGTATAAAGTGAGGCTGACTTCTTCAATAGTGAGGGACGTGAACCCGATCTAAAAAAAACTGCAGACGACTAAGTCTGAGTGGACAATGAAAATGAAAGAAAGTAATTTTATAGTGTCTAACTCCCTTTTTTTATTAATGTAACGCTTCTTTGTATACTATGTTAGCGGTTTTGTTTATATCGGCTAAGATAGTGATATTTCCTGCATTAATTTCCTTGGAGCACGCTACATATAACTGCCCGTGCGTGAAGCAATTCTTTCTTAAATCAACTCCCGCTTTTCTTAAAGGCAAACATTAATAGGAAATTGAATCCGTTTAAACTGAAATGAATAACTGCTGGGAATTATTTGTATATATTCTTGTTATAAACACCGTTTCTCCTTTACCACACCCAGTTAAAATGAACGCCTCAATAAAGTTATTCTGTAACGATATCTCTCTCAATCTGGTTCCATTACAAAGCTTGGGGGGGACTCAAATTGCGAAGTAACATAATAGGATCTCCAACTTTTAATTCAATTTTATGAGCAGGAAGGCCATGGGCTGTAATGCTATTTACAAACTCGAGCGGTAAATTTACTGCCTCATCTTGATCGCTCTTTAAGCTTTTTTTGAAAGATAAAATACCCGCGAAATGGGTAATTACCCACGATCTGGTATCACTGATACCTCTAACTATTTGACATTTCTTTTATGGGTTTCTTTTTTTTCTTAGCAAACCAAACAGCGCACTGCCTCTGTCTGTCTCCCTCTCCCTTACAGGAGTTAAATAAGGTTAAAAGTGATGTCAATATACTGCGCGGTTAGTATGTTTGATTTGAGAGTGAAGTGCATATCCACTCACGCAGGTGAAAATCGTAGAAATGTTTCAAATTTTGCCTTTTTATTTAAAAACCTTTTAAGTTTTCGAGTTAATGGATATCCTAAGTTGTACCCGAAGATGTCCTCTATAAGATGGTGTTTACCATAGACAAACCATACTGAGACCCCCAACTCACAATCCTCTTGCCGCTGGCCCCCTCACTTTTTTTTCAAATTCGCCATCTTGTATTCCTATCTGTGTTCTGTCAATTGGGAATCCGTGTGACATGCAAAAACATACAAAAAATACAAAAATAAATGCTGCCAACCTCGGCAACCATGGGGAAATGTGCAAGAGTTCGGGAATACCACATTTTAGCATAACTGAATGCCATTGGTTAGTTATTATAAATTTTTTAAAGGTGAATAATTTGATTTGTGTGGTTAATAAAACTATCTAAAGGAGATGTTTTATATACTAGAAATATATTGGGACAAATATGGTTGTGTATTTCCCACTTTTGGATATAATTAACTTCGATTTCGTGCGTAATTTTTTCTTAAATAATAAAGAAAATTTGCTCAAAATGTTTTCATTTTCCCTCAACTAACCTACGTTCTTAATTTTTCGTAAATATTTTAAGCAAATGTACACTTTTTCCTAAAAAAAAATATTATTCACACGTAACGAACAATTTCAAATTTAACGGATAAAATTCTATGAACGCTGCAAGCCACTTTGCCCAAAGCGGAAGTGGCATATGCAAGGTGCGAGTGTATTTGTTTCTGAAGTTTCGTGACATTTGTCAATACGAATTTCTATGTAACAATACAAGCGCACTTAGCATTTGCCACCCCATAGAAATATAGCTTGTAGGCTAAGTAACGGGAAATCGGTCGAAGTTGGTGGTCTCAGTATTGTCTCTGGTGTTTACTATATTTAAATGCTCCCAGTATTTTCGAACGGAAAGCGTTACAAAGAAAAAAGCGAAATGAAACGAAAAAATTAATTACTCTTCCGGAATTTATAGAGATATAGATTTGAAACAAAGTGGAGATTGTAGATAGAGGTATCCTCTATAGGCCTGTGAAAAATGCACCAGAGTATATTCAGTAGTTTCTAAGATTTTTGGATTTAAAGACATGCAGGCAAATTCAGTCTTAGTCGAACAGAACTACATCAATTTTATTTATATGATGGAATGATAAAGGCAACTCTAGACCAAATGCATAGTTAAATAGTGATTTCTAAAATAAATCAGCAAATGACCCAATCTTCAACATCATTGATCTGATGGATCGCAAATAAATAACCAAACCACTCATATATTTACGAACGCACCCACAGCTCTTTGAACTTGAAAATCTAATGTGGTATTCGATTGGTCTTCTTCAGATTTGCTCTCAAACGTCACTTGCTCTTTTTTCTGTTGATATTTGTGCGACTGCAATATGTGTAGCCTTCGACACTTTTCTAAGCGTTTTCTATTCACTGGTTAAATTTTATATGAAAACATTCAAAATGCTCGCCCAGATCGATTTCTAAACATTTGTACATAAATAATTATTAAAAATATATCCACCCGATGCAATACGTTTCTTTTGCAGTTGAAAAATTTCACGAAAACGTACACAAGGTCCAATAGTTGTCAAACTCAAACGTACTGAGAGCAAAAAAAGGGCTCTGAGAGCGCCCAATCGAATACCACATAAGAAAGACTTTGGAAATAGCAATAGTTGAAAATTACCGGGGTCAATTCTGGAGCTGTGAAAAGTAAAATGAAAACCCTTTCACCGTAAATTCCATTCTCGGTCCACAAAAATGTAAATTTTTGTTAGAAGCTATAGCTACCGGTGTAGATTTATTGGTTACATTACGCCAATTTCTAGCGCAGTGTATGTGAAATTATTATCAGTGCGAGCCTAGACACGGGGACACTAGGCTTGCATCTTATGTTCAAGCATTAATTATTTACAAACCCGTAGCTTTATAAAAATACTTAGAAACGCCATTGCAAAGCTATAATTTATCAGTTGTTCAAGTCGTGTACAACGTAAAGTTGAGTTTTTTTCGCTGTAACTATGCTAATTAAAACCAGTTAACCTTGGGAGCAACATTCAATGTTATGGTAACTTGTTTAAAAAACAACCCATGATAGCTGGACGGTGCTTTTTTTAAATTGTTCAACATGATCAATTATATTAATAACTTCATTTCATTGTTTTACTACTCGTATCAAGAGAAATGCTGTCGAAATAATTATTACAAATCTATTTACCTTCTGGCTGCCGCTCCTATATGGTACATTCGCTTGATGTGCTTGTCGCGCAAAGCTGGGGCGTGCAATAATGATACTTCGTATGCTACATTAGCGTCGTTCAACTTAAAACACCGACAAATGAGAAACATTTACAGCACTTAAAAGATTCAGTTTACCTTCTGGCAGTCGCTAACGCTTATCCGTTCACCATTTTTGAATGCACCCTTCCCCTTCACTGCGGTGTAGAAGTGCTTCAACACTGGATTGTTTATCACTCCCAAGACAACCTCCTGATTAATGGTCAGGCCGATTGAAATACACGTATGTGGAAGCATTTTAATGAAGTTCGAGGTTCCATCAATGGGATCGATTATCCATGTAGGGGCGTCCGTTAACAGTGACTTAGTATTATTCTTCGCGGTCTCCTCTTCGGCTATAAATTTGTGATCCGGATATCTGGCCGATATTTGATCCATTAGAAAGTTCTCTATCTTATGGTCGTATTCCGTGACAACATCATAGAAATCTGATTTAATGTCGACACTTTTTTTACTGTGATAGCCCTCTAAAAATATTTCTCCCGCTCTTATGGCCAACGGTTGGATAAATGCGAAAAGCTCCTCCACTTGGTTAGGGTTTACACTTGCTTTGGCCGCCGACATTGCGATTGCTGCAACAGACAATCCAGACTAACTTGTCTTCACTTGTTTCTGTCACTTTATAGCAATTAAATGGTGTAGTCGCCACATACTGTGCCTGTCATGGTGTTTGGCATATCTCGCAAATGTGTGGAGTTTGTTTGGAAAAGTTTAATTATCTTCGGTTGTTTTTTAATTTCTTTCTTGGTTGGAGTAGCTTTAAGCTGAAAGCAATATTTAATAAGGCGAATGACTTGCAAACCTGAATAGAGTTAAAAAAATTCTTATCGAACTCTGTCGTGTATCTGAAGTAGCTAAAAACGAAAGAACGCTGTCTGTAAAAATAATGGTATGAATTGTTTGTGTTATTATTTATATTCTCGTTTCTGTGTTTATTTTTCGAGTGATTGTGGCGAAACTAATTACAACAAATCGACCCACAATAAGGTATCCGCTCTATATTATTTCTGTAGTTTTATAGTCGTATATTTACCTCTTGCGTTTCACACGCTCAACCAATCTTAACAAATTAAGTGTCAGGTAAAAGATATTCTCTAGGTGCTTATCTTTGCATTTTTACTTTTTTTAAATATTAACAATTGAAAAAGTTGAATTTTACTACATTCAATTTCAACTACGCAATAGTTTTGTAAAAATTTTCTTTCATTCATCATCATCATGCCCACAAATGACGCCACGAAAGAGAGTCAACAGCCGAAGAGAGTACAGTCGTAAGAGGCAGCGTGACCGTTTTGCGACTTAAGTTACAATTTGGCACTTTTTTCGAGATTTTTTTTGCTATTTTGGCCCTTTTTTTTTGGAGAAGGCCAGAAGGCGCCGTAGCGCGTACAAACGACGCCACGAAAGAGAGTCAAAGGCTAGAGAAAGTTACAGTCATAGGAAAATTTGCGGGGGAATCGGGTAGGAGTAGGAAGGAGTGCTGCCTCACTGTCTGCTATTATGTTATTTCAAAACATAGTTTTTTTTGTTGCCAGTTGTCATTTTGAAGATAGCCTTGATATAATACAAATATTATAAATTCGAAAATAAGATTATTAGTACCTTTTAACGACCGCAAAACCAATTTTTATGAATTTTGGGTATAGGGATAGATGGGACCACTGAGAATGACATAGGCTACTTCACAAAACGTGAAGGGGATGAAGTAGGGGATTCAAGTTTAAATGACGAACCAATTATTTTTCCCGAGAAGAGGCGCTGTTGTTGATATAAATATTTAAATTGAGTTACTCGAAGTACTAATGCTACGCAGACGAAGTCGCGGGTACCAGCTAGTTTGCTTGTAATATGCGGCGGTTGGTTGTTCTGTTGGGAATTTGACATGAGATTAGAACTAAGAGAGCAACTGAAAAACACAAGCCCTATGAAAAGGGGATATGTAGAACAGTATTGAACGGAGGAGTATCACGATGAAAAAAAATTTAAAAGACTGCTAATGCTAATGCTAATAAGAAAAGAAAACTCGAGTACCCAGGATACATCTTAACAAAATATAAGAAGAGCTATTGCGACCGGTCAAAAGTTGGCTGAATTCTTCAATGTCAAAAGAGTAGCAAACTATAAATCGAACAAATTCTGGAGAAGACGAACAAATTTCAAGTCGATATTAACCGCCTTTTCATTGACTTCCAACCGCCTTTTCATAGACTTCCACAATTAGGTTTTATTAATCGTCAAGAGCCATTTTCAACTGTGGCGCTTGACTCGTGGTGTATATATAATTTCGGGCAAGTGGCCGCCGCGGCTGGTTCGAATAAAGCCAACTCTAGAGGTCCAATTTTCAACCACCTTTTCGAGCATTTGAGGCTGTATGTCGGCAATAATGCCACGAATGTTGGCTTTCAAGTCTCCTAACGTTTCTGGTTTGTTGCCGTAGCCGAGCGACTTCACATATCCCCAAAGAAAATAGTCCAATGGTGTCAAATCACACGATCTTGGTGGCCAATTGACAGGGCCATTCCGCGAAATTATGCGCTCATTGAATATTTCCTTCAATAAATCGATTTTGACGTGCGCTGTGTGGCATGTAGCGCCGTCTTGTTGGAACCACATCTCATCCACATTCATGCCATCCAATTCGAGAAACAAAATAGTCGGTTATCATGGCCAATTGCTGTGCACGGTGGTGAATCGATTCATTCGGATCCTCTTCAACACTTTGCTCTACAGCGGCAATTGTTTCTTCGGTGCGCACTGTTCGACGTCTCTGCGGATGCGTATTATCCCATAGAGTAAACGCAGTGCGAAAACGATCCATGGTTAACCGAATTAATTGCTCTGATGGACGATTATGTCGACCATAAAATGAACGGAGCTAGCGGTAAACTTCGCGAACTGAACCATTATTTTCGAAATAAATTTGCACGATTTGTAAGCGTTGTTCATTTGACAACCTGTTCATGATGAAATGACAAACCAAACTGAACATAAATGACATTAGAGTTGCCAGATTTGACCACAAAATGTCAGTTTTATCTCTATTAGAAAAAACAACACCCTTTAGAAGTCCTTTCCAACTATTAAAAGCATGCACACGTTTTCGGCGAGATGCACTATTACTAATTCTGTCCTGTTCTAGCGCCAGATCCAACGCAGTAGGGACTATCTTCAAAAGATACTCGTACGTCCACCTGCTAAAGTACGCGGTCCGTAATGAGACTTTCACGGCTAAATTGGTAGGTCTTCAGCAGAAGACTTCTTTCATGCCATCAGCAAACAGACTAACATTTGTCCACCATTAGGGAAAAAACTTAAGCGTCGAAAGCAGCAACTTCGAGTAAAGGAGATCATCATCATGATGCTAAAACTTAAACTGAGGGAGCTATTACAATACCTAACATTTCGGCTCGGAGCTAGTTCGATCCATTGTCTTATTCTTAGTGAATTCTTATGGAACCATTTAAATACTGCCTTCAAGTTTGCCAACAAGGATTCTTGTTTTGCATTCCTGACCATAACTGCCTGTCCTCATAGCCATTTGATTGAAATATCTTCTCCAATCACCTGTTATCCATTAAGCGTTTATTTTTTAATGAAATTTATTCACTGATTCCAAATATATAAAAATATAATATAACTGAACAAAATTTTATTTTCCAGGGACCGCCAGTGCCCGGCCAACCGCCTTCGGGAGGACCAGGACAAGAAAATCTCAATGCACTACAGAGGGCAATCGATTCCATGGAAGAGAAGGGGCTGCAAGAAGATCCACGTTATTCTCAGCTTCTGGCACTCCGCGCTACGTCTAAACACCAACATTTTACCGGAAACCAAGTTAACATGCTGCGAACTCAAATCACAGCCTACCGTTTGTTGGCTCGAAATAAGCCCATCACAATTCAGGTGCAACAAATGCTTCAACAGCAACAGCAGCAGCAACAACAGCAGCCACCACAGCAACATCCGCAACAGCAGCCGCCCCAAGGCCCGCCACAGCAGCAAAATTCTGGACCGGGCCCTCTGTCTCAGCAAAATCAAGCAGCGCCTGGGATTCGCCAGGATGGTACACCGCCACAATGCCCTACACCACCGAGTAGCCCATTCCAACCAGGTGTGAATAAAATGGTAGGCCAACAGCCAATGCAGCCGCCTATGCAACAACCGCCGCCTGATCATACGATGCCCAATGGTGCAAAATTGTCGATGATGGGTGGCGGTCAACCGCCAATCTCTAGCCCAATGCAGGCAAGTATGGCTCAAGGTAATCGACAGATGCCACCCGGAATGCCGATGCAACAGGGTCCGCCAGGTCCAAAGCCAGCAGCTCAGCCACCACAACAACCAATGCCGAAGCCAAACCGGGTTACTACAGTGGCAAAACCAATCGGTCTTGACCCGATAACACTCTTACAGGAACGCGAGAATCGAATTGCTTCAAGGATTTCGCTTCGGATGCAGGAACTGCAACGGCTGCCCGCTACAATGCCCGAAGACCTGCGCCTACAAGCTGCAATTGAATTGCGTGCTTTACGCGTCTTGAATTTTCAGCGACAACTTCGCAGCGAAATAGTGCAATGCACTCGGCGTGACACGACCCTAGAAACAGCTGTCAATGTCAAGGCCTACAAGCGCACCAAACGGCAGGGTTTGCGCGAAGCTCGAGCCACTGAGAAGCTCGAAAAGCAACAGAAACTCGAGGCTGAACGCAAACGGCGTCAGAAACACCAAGAATTTTTGGCAGCAGTTCTCCAGCACGGCAAAGACTTCAAGGAGTATCATCGCAATAATAAAGTGCAGCTTGCGCGTATGAACAAGGCAATAATGAATCACCATGCCAACGCTGAAAGAGAACAGAAGAAGGAGCAAGAACGTATAGAAAAGGAACGTATGCGGCGTTTGATGGCTGAGGATGAAGAAGGTTATCGCAAACTTATTGATCAAAAGAAAGACAAACGTCTTGCATTCCTGTTGTCCCAAACAGATGAGTACATATGCAATCTGACGGAGATGGTCAAACAGCATAAGGACGATCAAAAGAAAAAGAAGGAGGAGGAAAGCAAGCGTAAGATCCGATACAAGAAAGAGTTGCTTGCCAGTGGCGAATACCAAGCTATCGATGAGAACTGCCTTGCAGCCGATATGCGTGTAAGCGTAATGGAGCAATCGACTGGCAACAGATTGTCCGGCGACGATGCTCCATTCTTAAAGGATCTGCATCGCTGGCTAGAAGCACATCCAGGCTGGGATTGGGTGGAAAGCGACTCCGAAGAGGAAGACGATGAAGAGCGGCAAGAAAGACAAGAACGTGAAAACAGGGAGCGTTACGAAAGCCGTGACGGTGAGGGTAAAAAGGCGAAAACCGAAGTAGATCTCACAGAGGAGCTCATTAAGAAAGCAAAAGTCGAAGACGACGAATATCGTACCGAAGAGCAAACATACTATAGTATTGCACATACTATCCATGAAAAGGTCTACGAGCAGGCTAACATTTTGGTCAACGGCAAGCTGAAGGAGTACCAATTGAAGGGTTTGGAATGGTTGGTGTCTCTCTACAACAACAATTTGAACGGCATTTTGGCCGATGAAATGGGCTTGGGTAAAACCATTCAAACAATCGGCTTGGTAACATATCTTATGGAACGGAAGAAGGTCAATGGTCCGTTCTTGATTATAGTACCTCTGTCGACACTTCCCAATTGGGTGTTGGAGTTTGAGAAGTGGGCACCGGCCGTGGCTATTGTCAGTTACAAGGGAAGTCCACAAGGCCGCCGCTTGCTGCAAAATCAAATGCGAGCAACCAAATTCAACGTGCTCCTTACCACCTATGAGTACGTTATAAAAGACAAGGCGGTCTTAGCAAAGCTGCAGTGGAAGTACATGATAATTGACGAAGGTCATCGTATGAAAAATCACCATTGCAAGTTGACACAAGTTCTGAACACACACTACATAGCTCCGTATCGTCTTCTATTGACTGGTACTCCATTGCAAAACAAGTTGCCCGAGTTGTGGGCGTTGCTGAACTTCTTACTGCCGTCTATATTCAAAAGCTGTTCCACATTCGAACAATGGTTTAATGCTCCGTTCGCGACCACCGGAGAGAAGGTCGAACTGAATGAGGAGGAAACTATTTTGATTATTCGTCGTTTGCACAAAGTATTGCGTCCGTTCTTGTTGCGGCGTCTCAAGAAAGAAGTAGAACACCAATTACCCGAGAAGGTCGAGTACATCATCAAGTGCGAAATGTCGGGACTGCAACGTGTCCTCTATAAGCATATGCAGAGCAAGGGTGTGCTGCTCACAGATGGATCGGAGAAGGGCAAACAGGGCAAGGGCGGCGCCAAGGCTCTTATGAACACCATTGTGCAGTTGCGAAAATTGTGCAACCATCCGTTCATGTTCCAACACATTGAGGAGAAATATTGCGATCACATTGGCGGTCACGGTGTTGTTTCGGGTAAGTTGATTAGTCCGATCGTCCGATTAGTGCTTTTTTGTTATTTGTGAATTTTACTGCCCGAATTCGGCAGAGGTCAGTTTAATATATAGTTGCGAGTATACATTTGGCTTGGCCTCCTTTTGTCTATGGGGAGACCTTCCACAAAAGGCAAAACCCGAAATGGCTTGCTTTTATCCCACGTTGTTGAGTTTGAATTTTTGCATGTTTATCAGTGTGCACATTTATTGTGTGGCAAGTTTTTGATGAACATTTTTTATTTTCAGGTCCTGATCTGTACCGCGTTTCTGGAAAATTTGAATTGCTGGATAGGATCCTTCCAAAATTGAAGGCATCGAACCATCGAGTTCTACTTTTCTGTCAAATGACACAGTGCATGACTATTATTGAGGATTATTTAGGCTGGCGTCAATTTGGATACCTGCGCTTGGATGGTACGACCAAGGCCGAAGATCGTGGCGATCTTCTAAAGAAATTCAACGCTAAAGACTCTGATTACTTTGTATTTCTACTGTCGACACGTGCTGGCGGATTGGGTCTTAATCTGCAAGCCGCCGACACAGTTGTTATATTCGATTCTGATTGGAATCCGCATCAAGATTTACAAGCTCAAGATCGTGCTCATCGTATCGGTCAGCGTAATGAAGTGCGTGTACTTCGTCTGATGACAGTTAATTCAGTTGAAGAGCGTATTTTAGCTGCGGCACGCTACAAGCTGAACATGGATGAGAAGGTTATTCAAGCTGGTATGTTCGATCAAAAGTCGACAGGCAGTGAACGGCAGCAATTTTTGCAAACGATCTTGCACCAGGACGATGGCGATGAAGAAGAAGAGAACGAAGTTCCCGACGATGAAGTTGTAAATATGATGATAGCTCGCAGCGAAGAAGAGCTGGAGATGTTCAAGAAAATGGACGTTGATCGCAGAATTGAAGATCAAGTCATTCATCCCGGCAGGGAACGTCTCATTGATGAGTCTGAGCTTCCTGATTGGTTGACGAAGGACGATGACGAAGTCGAAAGATGGCATACATACGAAGATGAGACCATTCTGGGCAGAGGATCACGTCAACGCAAAGAAGTTGACTATACAGACAGCTTAACGGAAAAGGAATGGCTAAAGGCAATTGACGACGGCGCTGAATTTGAAGAAGAAGAAGACGAAGATCGTGATTCTAAACGTAAGCGCAGTCGTAAGCGTAAAAGTCGCAAAGAAGATTCTGACGATGATTCGCTTATAATGATGGCAAAGCGAAGGAAACAACCATTGGACAAGCGTTTGAAGAAACAAATGAACAAAATTATGTCAGCCGTAATTAAGTACACCAATGAAGATGGACGTACACTGTCAGAGCCCTTCATGAAGTTGCCGTCGCGACAGCGATTGCCCGATTACTATGAAATAATAAAAAGGCCAGTGGACATTAAAAAGATTCTGCAACGCATCGAAGACGGAAAATACTGCGAGTTTGCCGACTTGGACAAGGATTTCTTTCAGCTTTGCCATAATGCACAGATTTACAATGAAGAAGCTTCATTGATTTTCCTAGACTCGACCGAGCTGCAAAAGATATTCACTGCGGCTCGGAATCGCATTTTGAATGCCCCCGATCAATCACCCGATCAGTCGGAAAATGAGGAAGACGATGAGAATTCGGACGACGATGGTGGTTCATCTGTCAAAATGAAACTGAAAATCAACAAGAGTGCAGGCAGCTCAGGAAGTGTACCAGCAACACCAACGCCTGCATCGAGCGCTTCAAATTCGAATTCGTCAACCGCCAAGAAGTCGACTCGCCGAAAACGTTCTCAGAAAAAGTATACAATATCGGAGGACGAAGATGACGATATGGATTAGACAACGCGAGCCGGCATTTGTGCTCGTCACATTCAACTAGGTTTAAGTGTACTATAGAGTATTCCATGCTTGTCTCTTCAATATCAATTCGTTTTTATTTTAAATATTATGAGTTACATGTAGGTCTACTTGTCATTTTGTTCCCCCTTATTTTTATCCCCTTTATAATGTTTTATTTAATACATTTTATATAAAAATCTAGTAACTCTAAAATTTATTTAAAAAAAAAAAAAGACTCTTTGGCATGACGAAATTTGGAGATAAGGTAGCAAGCGCTGTTCAAATTGCAAACACAGGTCATCAGAATTTTGAATTATACATACATAACCATTGGGATTAGCTATTATTGATAAAGGTTTTCCCTTTAAAATATGTGTTTAATGTAGAAAACAATAAAATATATTTAAAAGCACGTGGTTCGTTTTTTTTTTAATGGAGGAATGGACAGTTCTATGATTGAAGATGAGTAAATCAAACGATGTTGAAAGAACTTCAACATCCAACACAAAATATAGCAATAAGTGACGTTTTTATTATACACACACCATGCTTGTGTCTTGTCTCTGGATTTTACGAGGGTTGTTTGATAAGTAACGATAGACAGCTTTAACTTTGAGGTAGTTCGGGACTTTGTCTACCTCGGCTCCGCTATTAACTCTGAAAATGACATCACCTCAGAAATCAAGCGAAGAATCACACTTGCCAACCGCTGTTACTTTGGTCTAAGAAGGCAATTGATTAGTAAGGCCCTGTCGAGAAATACTAAGGAGACTCTATATAAGACCCTCTACATCCCAGTCCTGCTTTATGGTGCAGAAGCATGGACCCTATCAAAGTCGGATGAAGAGCCCCTTGGTCGTTTCGAACGCAAAATTCTTCGTGTGATTTTTGGTCCCGTTTGCGTTGACGGGCTCTGGAGGAGGAGATTTAACAGCGAACTCTACGAGCTGTACAGCGACATCGACCTAGTCAGAAAAGTACGTATCAGTCGTCTAAGATGGCTGGGACATGTAGAGCGAATGGACACCAACGCTCCGGCCCGAAGAGTCTTCGATTCCAACCCGGAGGGACAACGCAGTAGAGGAAGACCTCGACTTAGGTGGCGCGGGCAAGTGGAAGGGGACCTAAACCAACTTGGAGGCAGTTAGCCAAAGATCGCGCTAACTGGAGAGGCGTATTGGTTGAGGCCCCGGTCCACCCCGGACTGTAGCGCCATCTAAGTAAGTAAGTAAGTTTGATAAGTCAGTGACTTTTTGGATAATACATATTTTTTTTGGTCAAAGTTTTTTATTTCTCAACACAATCTCCTTTTAGCTCGATACACTTAACCCAGCGTTTTTCCAATTTTTTATTCCCTCCGAATAATAGGTTTTCTCAAAATAGGCATTTGTTTCAATGATGACGTCTTTATTGGACCTAAATCTCTTACCGCCCAGCCATTTCTTTAGGTTTGGAAAGAGTGCGGACGTTTTTGCTTCAATTCAGTATTAAATCTATCCAAAAGCTCCGAATAATAGACGCCGGTGATTGTTTTACCCTTTTCAAGGTAATCGATGTGTATGATACCCCAAAATACTGTGGCCATGACCTTGTTGGCAGAAAGACCCACTTAAGCCTTCTTTGGTGCAAGTTCGCCTGTAGAAACCCACTGTTTTTTGATTGTTCCTTGGTCTCTGGTGTGTTGTTGTGGATCCATGTTTCGTCAACGGTTACGAAACGGCACAAAAACTCTTCGGAATGACGGCTAAACATCGTTAAACAATCCTTTGAAATGGTCACTCGGTTGCGTTTATAGTCGATTGTGAGCAATCGCTGCACCCATCGCGCGGATAGCTTTCTCATGTCCAAATATTCATGTAAAATATGATGTACCTACCCGCCTGATGCCCCAGCCATCTCAGGAATTTTAATTCTCCGATCGTCCAATATGATTCCATGGATTTTATCCACGATTTCTGTCGTAACGACCTCTTTGGGGGCGTCCTGAACGTTCGGCGTCATTTGTGCTGGTACGACCGCAACGGAATTCAGTAAACCACTTCTTAATCATTGAAATTGATGGTGCAGACACCCCATAGTATTTATCTAGCCTTTCCTTGGTTTCGGTGATGGTTTTTTTACGTAAAAAATAATGCTTGATCAGAACAGGAAATTTACTTTTTTCCATTTTTATTACAATTGTAGAGGTTTATTGCTTTCAATAGCTCTCAAACACAAAGTAAATGACGCAGGCTACTTAACATTTTACAGTAGCCTAATAAGAGATAACAGTTGACGATAGTAAAATAAAAATTTACAGTTACTGAGCAAAAAATTCAAAAAGTCACAGACTTATCAAACTGCCCTCGTACATTCATGCGGATTTGAGTGTGTGTGGAAAAATACGCAATTAAAGAACAGAATCAATGCGTAAGGCTGAATTGTAAAACGCAGTACTTTTGCATTACTGCTTAATTAAGCGTTCCAAAACGCAAATGGATTTATATGATGCAATGCATACTTTTCTAAAACGCATTGTGAACGCATCAACTGCGCAAACAAAAGCAAACCGAGCATCGGTAATGGTTATGATGCAAAATGACAACTGACATTTCAGTTTGAACAGACAAATAAAATGGATTGATGGCCTGAGTCGTAAGTAAATTAATTATTTTGTAATAATTTGGAAATCTTACTTTGGTTTGCAGCAACAAATGCATAACTAATGCTATTTGAGATTACGTCGACCATTTAACTTAATTTTCTTAAAACCGTAGTATTAGTTATTTATGTAAAATAATTTTTTCTAATATTTAGATGTTGAACCAATCTTTTCTTTCATACCCTATGTAATATTTGCTATATCATTTTTTTTGCTGTAACATCTAATCCGCTAACTCCTAAATGCTATTACAACACACTGGGCATGCTTATGCTTCGCCGATGGTGCGGTGATTTTTCTCGCTCTCTTAGCTAGTAACCACCATCCGCGAAGCATCGTTCCTATCGATCGTAATTGTCTTGATCTTACACAAGAAAAAATATAAAATTTATAACGTTTGGGAAATTTGTCATTTTCTTTTATTTTTCTTATCGCTAAAATTATTGATCAAATGCAAAGCAGCGCAAAAGCATTCATAACCTGAAAAAGCCTCAGAAAAGCAGTGTGCATTCACAATGCGCATTTTTTTGAAGTTTTGGAACTCAGCCGAAATTTAAATAAAATTCGATCGGAATTTAACACAAGGGTGAATTTTGGTTTCACTGCACCATTACTTGGGAATGTCTAACATCTCAGTACGTTTGCACGAGGTTCTCACCAGAGACAGTACATACAGTATTATTTGGCTCTGGTTTTCACTTCTCAGTTGAGCGGTTCAGAATCGGCATAAAATTGTAGGTCCCTTTAATTCGTTCCACAAAATATATACTCACTCAAACGAATGGTTGTGATAAACTAGGTCTATAGTTTATTTTTTTTTATAAAGAAAAAAAGCTCGGTTTATATTTGTCCCGTGGTTCTAAATGTATTATCGTCTAAGCTGGAAAATCGGCTACGTAATTTTGTTAACTTTTTCTGAAAACTCTGGAAAACCTACTTGGGTAGGAGGTAAACAGCAAAGGGCCAGCTGCCAGCATGTTCCTATAATAATTTTGCACGTCCTCTTTTTCAAAACTATTCAAATAACTTCTTCACAAAACTACTTTATTAAAACAAATTATTTTTTTCTATTTTACTCTGGAAAATAAAATCAATTTTTTTACTCTAGAACCTTTTCATTTGAGCTTTAAAATTACTCGTGAACGGTTTAAATTTATAAATAAAAATATTTTTTCAAATGGCTGATTTGGACGGTCAACTTATACTGGAAACGCTTTATTCATTGGACGAGCCGTCAACGTTGAACACTATTGTGTCGACGGTTGCGGAAACTATTGGCGTATGCCACTTTTTTCTATATGATATCTGATTTTCAAAACTTAATTTCTAGACTAAAACAAATCAAGTCCGAAATGCCGTAAAGAAGATCCTTGAAGGAGGCGTAGAGCACGGCTATGTACAATATACACGCGGAAAATATTCCGCTGACAACTACGATGCAGATGAGGGTGGCAATGTGGATATTAAAGCCCCAATAAAAACGACTGGTGCTAAACAACCCGCAGATGCAACCAGACGTCGAAGGCGAAGCTCATCACGTAGACGCCAACGGTCTGGATCACGTCGTAGTCGTTCAAGGCCCAGGCGTCGTAGTTCAACAAGGCGTTAATATTTGATTTGGTTATGATTTTTTTCTTTTCATGTTTTTAAGTCTGTTTTTTTTTTTTAACGGAAAAAATTAAAGTTTGTTGAACACGAGAAGTAAGCTTGCTGATACTTTTTGGTCTTTCCAGACGGTTGTTCGGGTTTGAACGTTATAGCTTAAAATACGTACTGTTGGAGATGCGAGCACTCAAATAAGTCTGAAAAAGATTAGCTCAAAC
The DNA here is from genome assembly GCA_948293265.1 of Cheilosia impressa. Lineage (NCBI taxonomy): Eukaryota > Metazoa > Arthropoda > Insecta > Diptera > Syrphidae > Cheilosia > Cheilosia impressa. The sequence goes on along the minus strand of OX411881.1, from coordinate 48,771,052 downwards.
TAGAAGTCGTGCACTAGGTCATTCCATATGGCCAACTTTTAACATTTGTGTGGCAACCTCAATGTCTTGCAACACCAAAGGAAACGGAAATTTGTGATGTAGAAGTATTTGGTTTTTGCATTTGTATTGCCTTCTAAGGAAGCATGCTATGAGACTAGGCTTAGCCAATACGGATATATGCAGGTACTGTGAGGACCTACAAGTCACGGAAGATATCTCCCACCTTCTGAGCGAGTGTCAAGCAATTGCTCGGAGTAGGCAGGTACTTCTTTAACAACTTAGAGGAGGTTGATTCCTCAAGCCATATAGGGACAATAATTAAATTTTGTAGGGAAATTGACTGCTTGGGCGATTTGGTTTAGGTTTTTTACCGTAATGGTTCCCTGGGGATGGCGATGGGCCCGTTTTGTTGCCTGTTCTTTTGTGACGATCTCACAACCCCACTCAACCTAACCTAACCTAATCTTGCATTTTTATTGCAAATATACCTAATAGTTTAATGCAATCTTCGTATGCAGTATTATTTATACAACTATTGCCAGTACGATAGTTAATTTAATACAGTCGCGCTACCATTGTGGGCATATTTTGTACATGCAGCGTCGGTTGGTTTGATAGCTCAAACGACACTACTACAGCGGCCGCCACTGTGTTTTGGCAGTTAAGCGGCATATACACTAGTGACTAGTCAATCTTCAAGCATAGGAGAGTGTGTAAGTGAAAAGAAAGAAACCCAAGAAAGCAAGCAGACAACAAAAACTTCTTTCAAACGTTTTTTCAGCTCTTTTAAACGATTTTCTTGTGAAAACTACTTTCGCTTTTTCATTCACATCCGTTTCTTGTGAACCTTTCTTACCCGCGCAAAAATAAATGATTGGAGGCTTATGCTTAATGGGTGGTTTTTAACATTGGTTTCCATCTGTTACACAAAGTTTTCTGCTGTTATCTGCTTTTTTTTTGTCAGTGCTTACAAAAGTTCAACCCACTAGGATATGGACGCATACTCGTCTGGGAGTAATCGTCTATTCGTTCCTATCTAGTTCGAATTTCTGGGTACGATGGCGAACAAACGCCATGTAGATGCCCACAGAGTCCAGCATACGTATGGGCTTTATTTATTTGCTTTACGACTGCAAAAATAGCTGTCTTAAAAGTGGTAATACTAAACCCCGTCCTGCACTGATTTAACCTCGTACCTGGTAAAAAGAACCCATCCCTAGGTTCCTGTCGTTAGTTCACAGCTTTTGTTCAACCACAAATTACAAAGAGAGAGTGCCAAAAAGCTTCGGCTATATTTCCTTATGCAAGATCACTCACCTTAACTACAAATGTTTGTCAGGTTATTTAAAAAAACAATAAAATATAAATTAATTTGTAATGTATATTATACTGACTATTTATTGAATCATGATTCATGAACACTTGGCTTGGCATTGCGTAAAATGTCAAACAAACTACGTGCTAACAAACAAAATACATAACTATGATGACTCTTTAACAATTTAATAGAAATGTGAACCGCAAAATAGCAAAACGTGGTTGTGCCTTACGTCTCATTCTCCATACGCTATTTTATTTCATTTAAGTATCAGTCAAATTCTAAAAGGTGACAGGAAAAGCGTTAAGATCCGGCCTCCTTTTGGCAATACCGTTTGAGGCGTATTCGTTTACTGTGCAGCATCGAAATTTATCTCATTAGCAAACGGCCTCAAAATAAGTAATAAAATAAATCGTCCACAGAAAATTCGTCATCACTTTCCGTGAAATTGTGCATTGCAATCTTGTGTGCATTCGTGTAGAGATCATTCAAATCCGTCTCCTCATCTTAAAATAGAAATTTGTTCTTTCAATTCAAATCAAATAGAATAACAAAATCCAAAGTATTTAGCCTACCTTTGAACTTCTGTTTACGGGCCAGACGCGATGATGATAAAACCGCCTCATCTCCTATATCAATGTCATTGTTAGTGGATCGACTTGAATATCTTGTCGTTGGCACAAAGAACCAGTATGACTTTAAAAGTGACCGAAAGCCGGGCATTTCTTTTAGCTCAGCTAAAAGAGTTGGCTGTTTGGAGAGCGCTTGAAATGACCGCAACTGCAGACATTCTACTTGCGATGTGGAATTTATAAGACGAATCGCAGATTTGGCGGCAGTGGAGCATACCATGGGATAGATTTGAATGTTTGGGTCGATTGGTATGTCTGTGTAGGCAATTCCAAGAGATCGTCGATTTAGAAAGAATTCCAAATGTCCACGTGTTAGATCTAGGTAAATGCCAACAATGCATCCTTGCGAGAATTTGTTTCCGTACGGTATTTGCTCGCCGTTGTGCTGTTTCAAACCGTTGTACGAGAATCCCCATGATTGGTCATTTGTTCCCAAGGCGGAAACAAAGTGATGTTTAAATTGGTCCACCTTCACTTTGTCCGTTCCCACTCCAAACATCTGAAAGGAATAAAAGAAAATGTTATGTAAAATGTGCAAATAAATTCACGGCGGGGACAATAAAATGGATGCGGAGTTTCTAAAGTCCTTTCGAATCATACTCAGTATCGCCATTCTATGCAACGAATTTAAACAGTAATCGGTCTGTTCCATAACGATAATGCATTCGAAGTCAAGTTTAGTCAAACTTCGTCTACTTTTACCCAACTTTTGCGTAAGGCAACGAAGTTTGACCAATTCGAATGCATAAACGTTAGCGACAGACCTATTGTTGTATGATAGAAGCATTATGGAAGCTAGACGCCAACTCATTCGAGATAAGTGGTGACATTTAACGATCAAGTTTTATGGGTATTCTGAAGCACGTCCGTGCACTCAAAATATAAAAAAAGTGTTACTACAACAGTTACCTATGTATTCAAGTTCAATTCGCCTTGCATTCGTATAGAGACAACTTCGAAGCGTTAAAGCTATACGACCTTCTTTGATTGCACGATCAAAAACCACAAATCCCGTGAAACGATTCACTTTGCAAGAATTAAACAACAACTTTTTGTTGTTCAAGCAGACTTATCTATAAAACCAATAAAGTTTCAAGATTAAATAATAAAGGAGATCATTTTGTCAAGAGATATACAATTGGCAAACAACGCAATTGCTAGGCGCACAGAAAACAAAACATTATTGTTAATCGTCAACACTAGTTCATCGTACAATCGTCGTAATATTGTTTTCGAACCGATGGTGTCATCAACAATAGCAGAACAAAAGTTTCAACAATGCATTTATTGCTTTGTTTTCAATAATATGTGGGCTGCATGTTGTGCACAGAATATATAGTACTTCGGAGACACTGGGCTGAGAATGGGGCTCTCGGGTCTCATTGCAATCATCCAGAGGAGCACAAATTGGAACTTCAAACCTTTTCACAAACCTCAGTCGCACCATTTACCCGTCTATGCAGTCAATTTCAATCTTACCTACAGCATGCAAAAAAAACGAAATCTTTTTAAAAGAAACTTCCCAATAGAGATAACCACTGTCAATAACTGAAAATGACCCAGTTGTTGAGGAACATAAAGGTTATTTACTCCAGTTTTATTTATAGCCTTCGAAAGATGTATTCTTATCTGTAAAGTTGCAGGCGAACAAAAAATCATAGTTGAGACAAAACATCGCGGCAGCGGCATTCGTTATCGCCTCAAACAGAAGCTACTACAGAAAAACAAAACCAACTCAAAGTGATAACAATATCTCGGACCACGTTGTTTCTAATTGCAATTTGAAAGCAATGATTTTCAGGTCAATAAATGTTAAATGCCGTTCAATAGATTCTCATTGAAATTCATTGTTTGCTTGTGAACTGTGAATGGAATGCATTTGACTTGATCAAGTGCAGGTCTATATTTGAAGAAAAATGCTTTCGTCGGTGTTTCCGTTGGTACTCTTCTGAAATCATCGCTTAAATAAGTGCCACTCGCTAAATCAAAATTTTTGTTGTAATCAGTTGCACGGCATGTGGCGTTAACCTGCATTCTTCGATGCACCGGCGCCAATTACACTGGCAAGCAAATTGCTTTACAGCGATAGAGCGCATGACTTTGTTTATAAAATAGAAAATATCGCGAAACCGAATGAAAATTGAAAGTTCAAATATTCCATGGGAATACATTTTTTTTAAGTGACTAGCTATAGCTATATCATGCAAATTTTATGACTCACCACATCTGTTCCAGAAAGTATCGTTATAATGCGAATCTCCCAAAAATGCACCATTTGTTGTTTGAGTGGCTTATCGCCACGAATTATTGTTGTTCCTTGGCTATAAATCGGATGAAAAGTTACATCTGGACCGTGAATCATCGTATCTGGATCACTTTGGTCCCATTGCCATTCCATTGAATTGCTATCTTCTTCGCCGCATCGGCAGTCGATTAAGTCCGGAATATTTCCCTTAAACGCCGTAACAACATTGCATTTTGGAAAGTAACAATCACAGAATGGAAGCGAACGATGTTCTTGGCAATTTATGAAACGTCCGCCCGACATTTCTTATGCTTTGCAAAATGATAAGAATTGAAGATGTGGCGAATTGCAATTGGTGGTAATTTTCCACTGGATTATATCAGAAAAGTATCAGAAGCGATTCTCGTAACAAATCCAGGCAATTGAAGAAGCTTCTTATCACTGACAAATGCAATCTTTATGCACCGTCTTATAAATTTATATTTTTTTACAGCCACACAGAGACACCTTCTACAAAATAAACAAAATTAGAGGCAGAGGTTCGTGTTGCTCTTGCTGGTTGGGGTTGCTGCTAAAATGGAAAAGAGACGATGGTACTATTATACCCAAAAGTAAAATATAGCTGTCGCTTTTTTTCCGAATTTATTTGCTGAACTTAATTGAAAGATAGATGTCAGGGTACTGCATTTTAAATATTATAATTGAACACACTTTGGTTTTGAACTGGCAACCAATTTTCATTCATTAATTTTTTTAGGTGACTTTTTAATTCATAATTAAAAAAGGGCATCTTTCAATTAATGTAAGAATTTCAAATTCCTGATCGTGCACTTAACATTTGCCATGAAACACTTGAAACAGATAACGAAATGTCAGTCCATTCCCTGGTGTTGTGTAGAAAACTAATAAAACCCATTCCAACCCTAGCATGGAACGATATTATTTCATTAAACATTATATACACATGCATTAATTTATTTATTTTTTTTTTACAAAAACTACAAATGCTGTATGGACATTTAACTGTCAAAACAAGCATCAAAAGTCAGAGATTCCACTTTTGATCTATTCCAGAATACCAAATATATTATAACAGCAAATAAGGCGAGTGTTGCTAAACTGCATAGAATCGATAGAACAAGCCGAATAGGATACGTCAAAGTGCTGTCCAAATGAAAAGGTAAGTATGTATTTACTAAATTGTTAGTTTAAATTATGCACTTACGAACATAAAATCTCTAAAATACAACACATATTAGTTTAGATCTTCTTTCTGTTTGTAGAAATAAAATTTAGCTACTTTGACTGACGTTAAGCTCAAAGAGTGCGATAAATATTTACAGGAACTAGTACCTACATATAAATGATATACAAACTGAATTTATTTTCTGAAAGGTGCAGGTCAGTCTGTTGTCGGAACCTTTTTAACAGGGATTGCTATTTCATTTGGGTAGTAACCGTGAGGTTTAAATGGCAGATACAAGCTGATGAGTTAGACTTCTTTTTTATTGCTGATATTACACACGGACACGGTAATCATATTTAAGGAACACCAGAATACGTCGAGCAACTTTCTCATCAGCATGCTTTTTCCCCTGTCAAACTCTCCTAGATACCATAGGTACTGGTACTTTCTGTTCAAATTCTTCAAAACAATCAACCTTGAAACCACTGAATCTCTAGTCTAGTAAAAATCACAAACCAAAGAATTCGTCTCGTCCATTGCGGCAGCATATTTGACTGACAGGTTGATATAGAATACCTACGCGACCGATAGGGCAGGTTTAATTTTTGCTTTTCTGTCCGTTGCGGCTGTTGGCAGTTGGTTGAAACCATCATTTCTGTCAACTGTCGAATGTTCGTTCCGTCAAAAACGTCAATATTGACGGATTTGTCAACGCAACAAATTTGTGAGCTAGGCCTTTAACGCAGGACGGGAGTTGTTTTGGCATAATCAGAACTTTTCAGTTTCACTTCATTCTTCACTCTTTACAGAGCTTAATTGAAATGTGACATGTGAAAGTTTGAAAGCAAAAATGATTTTCGTACTCTAGTGGAAAGAAATCGCAATTACTTTTAAAAGGATCACAAAATATAGAAAACAGAAAATAGTAAGAGAAAATAAAATAAAAACCAAAATACCGACAGCTCTTGGACTGTTTTCGAACACCCACATGTCTCGTGAAAACAACAAATTTTGACAAGGTTTTTTTTTCGAAGACCTTTCCAACCCTTTTTCAACATCAGTCAAACGAAAACTATCAAACAGTGTCTTATGTCATCTTGACGTATTATTTTTTTAAAGAAAAAGAAGAAAAATTACCCCAAGTTAAAATCGGCATTGGCGGTGTGCTTAAGTAACTAGCATAAAATAAAATAATTCTGAAATGAACAACCTCCAGTCATTTAGCAAACTTTCGAACAATAGGTATTTTGTTAATTCCATCGTCAGTAGAACCAACTCAGCACGGTATTCGACTGCGAAGGATGACGAAACGTCTCTAGAACCTGTGGACTTGCCACCCTCGTTTGTTGAAGAAGTAACTGAAGATACTAAACCTGCAAGCTTTTTCAATAAGTCTGGCCTTCTTAATCAACACAGAAACTTCTTGCGAAACGAGCCACCATACAGCGAACCCCATTCGTGGATACACCTAACAGAAAAGTACCAACGCAAGCAACTAGGTCGCTATGGTTTAGCCAGTGGCGTTGACCCTAGAATATGCTTTCCTAAGAAAGAGGACGTTCAAAAACAAATTCGTTATGAAAAAGTTGCTTTCCCGTACTCACTGCAAGAACTAATCGAAAGGGCGAAGAAGGATGAAGAAGTCTTGAAAGAGCAAACCCAAAAGCGCGAGCAGGATATCGTTAAAAAGCTGGAAAAATTGGAACAGTGGAAATCAGACTTGAATGCCAAAATAGCAAAGAAAGAAGCTGATGCATTAGCTGCCAAGCAGAAGAAAGAACGATTGATCGAAGAGGTGCGCCGGCATTTCGGCTTCAAAGTAGACCCGCGCGATGAGCGATTCAAGGAGATGCTTGAGCAGAAGGAGAAAGAAGATCGCAAGAAAACGAAGGAAGCCAAACGCAAGGCGAAGGAGGAGAAGATGATGGCGAAACTAATTGCGAAACCGACGACAAAGGGAAAAGTAACCGAAGCACCCAAAGAAGAATGAAAGTTCACAATGTAGTGAGGTTGTTAAGAATGTAAAGAAATAAAATGCAATAACCGTTTGTTGGTGTTAGTCATATTTATTTCTTTGGAAGTTTACAACAGCGACTAATCCTACGTGACCTAAACCTTACTTGGCAGCGTCTTGATTTGTTGCCCCGGAAATAAAGACCAAAAGAACAACTGGCACGATGTACATCCACTGAAAAAGAAATATTTTATGTTGAATAGGTTAATTGTTTGCTTTCCATTAGATCTTACGTATTTGGCAAAGAACCCTCGATTGTCGCGGACTTCACCCTTTTCCCTGGCCTCTCTTTCGCGCTCGACTTTCTGAATGAAGCTAGCCGTGTCCGGGATCGGTGCTAGTTCCATGTGTTTGATGAGCACATCCGTGTTGAAGTCTTCCAGGTCCGACGATGAAAGCTGTATGTTCTGGCAATCACCTGTTACGGGCCCGACAATCGTTTGCGTAAGTGCAGTCACAAACCCAGTGCCATCAATGGACACCCATAGAACATCAGTCAACTGAGACTGCAGAAGAGCACAGGCTTTGGAGGCTGTTAGAAACGTGTTTCTGGTGCCATCGGGATAGACAACACTGGCTTTCAGCCTGTAAAATTCGTTATTTTCGGATAATTTCTGAAAAAATACGTAAATTGTCGTAAAATTTCGACCAAATTGGGTTCGCAAGGTCGATATTGAATAGAATAAACTATTCAAAGTTATCGATACGAGTCGGCTGCGGCCAACAAGACATTTTCCAGGACTTCTGCTAAAATATGGATTGGGCAGATACTACTTGGAATCGCGTGTCCGAAACATCAATAGAAATGGAACAAGCATGTCTTACCTTCAAGCTCTGGCGCTCCTGATCCGTAAGTACTTCTTGGTATGTATTTGCTAAGCCATGCAAACTGGGAATTGTTATATTACCACGATATGAAAATTTATCGGGATTGGTTGTGTCCAATGCGTGTTGTAGTTCAATACTTATCCAACCATCGTGTTCAAGGTAGCACTGAAATTATATTCAAGCGAGTAAATACATAGCCTAGTGCAATTTATTTCAATATTATTTACCGAAGCCCCAAAGAAAAGCGAATATGCAGTTAATAAGAAAACAATTTTAGAAGCCCCCATTACAAATTTTTTTCCTACTGAAGACTGAACCTTTCTAGTTCTGATATATGACATATGACAGTGACAGGACAGTGACAAACCCGAAAATAAAATGGTCGGTTCTCTTACATCGTATCTAGACAACATGCTAGGTTTGCATTGGTGAGGTATTTTGCTTAAAATAAATAAAAAACTGAAGGTTAAAGCCGAAAAGGGATATAGAATCTCTCAGTGGCCAAATTTTCTTCGTACATTTTGTTGCAAACCATGAAAACTAATAACGGTCTGTATAAATCGTAGGGGAAACTACAGTCAACTACAAAAATTTAATAGTTCTACATGCATAGTACATTATTCAGTTAGATCCTAGACTGATACAGATTCTACTACCTATTTGTTTTTAGAAGTCCGCGATAATTTTGACATTTGAATTGAAAACAACGTTCATTTGCGAAATCCATCCTCAATGACGAGCACAAAGTTACTTTTCGAATAATAATTATGATAAGTGCAAGCAATATACATTTAAAAAAACGACAACGTCAGAATGACTCTCCAGCGCCTAAACGAATTCGTTTAAATAAACGTTCAAATACGAATTTGGAAAGCCCACGGGCACAGAGTGAACCCTTCTCATGGCCTGATAGCGATGAGGACAGTTTTCTTTCCGATATCAAGTTCACCAATGAAGTTCAAATTGTTAATAAACAAAACACATTCACCGATGACAAAGATGATAGCCTGTTTTCGGATATTAAACTCGATGAAATGCCATCAGCTTCCGATGATCCTGTTGCGCATAGAAACTCTGGTGATAGCGTATTCAAGGAAATCGAGCCTTGTAATGATGCCAACGAAAGTGAAGATCTGATGAGATATTTCGACGACGAAGTAATAGACGACTTTAAAGTACAAAATACACAAAAGTTCTTGGATGATATTGCATTTAAGTTGCCAAAGCCGCCGTCTACGACTGGCAAAAGTATACTTTCCAGTTCAATTGCTCAACACTTTGAAATGACAAATTTCATGCAAGGCACACAGTATGAGACACGAGATGAAGTTAAAAATCGTACTCTCGGTAGTCGGAGTTCATTTCGCCAAGAAGTTCAACACCTTTCCGCAATTAATTGGGATACCCAAGTCTTTCCTGAAGATTCTACAGATGAGTTTCCCAGTCGTGGTAACTTCTATGGACTTCCCGACAGTTTGCAAAATATGATATTTGAGCACAAGGGCATAACTAGCTTATATGGTAAGTCATTTCAAAGAATGTTCGATGTTGCACGGATGAATCAACACCAGTCTAACTTTAGCTTAAAGCTTGTATTGCTCTGCCCTTGTACATGTACACATTTTTCATTTAGAGTGGCAAAACGAATGTCTAAATCTTCCCGCAATCCGTAAAAGAAAAAATCTTCTGTACGCGCTACCAACAAGCGGCGGCAAAACCCTGGTAGCTGAAATACTAATGCTGCGGGAAATTATCTGCAGGGAAAAACACGTACTATTTATTCTGCCCTACGTGTCTATAGTTCAGGAAAAAGTCGGTAATTTTTTTAATTTTTTCAATTAGACCTGAAAAATAATGCGCTCTCTAATCTAGGTAAGTGCAATGGCCCCATTTGCATTGAGTTTGAATTTCATTGTCGAGGAGTACACGGCGGGGAAAGGCAGATGCCCACCGCCGCCTCGAAAGAGGCGAAAGTGCATATTTATCGCGTCCATCGAAAAGGGAGCTGTGCTCTTTGACAGTCTGATAGAAGCTGGCCGGGCAAATGAAATAGGCCTAGTTGTGGTCGACGAGTTACATCTAATTGGAGAGAAAGGTCGAGGGGCAACACTTGAAGCTTTTCTCACAAAAATTATGTACATCAACGGTTTGTTATAAATAAATTTGTCACCGTCCAATAGTTAAGATGTTTTACTGGCACATAGCTAGTATTCAAATTGTAGGCATGAGTGCAACCATTGGAAACTTACCAGAACTATCTGATTTTCTCGACGCTGACATCTACACGAGGGGATTCCGTCCCGTGGAATTGAAAGAATTCATTAAATGCGGCAGTGATATTCTAGAGATAAACACAGCGGGCTCGAATTTGGAAGAAATTTTCGTCTATAAGAGAACGGTCAACTATAAGGTATGTATGCAGTTTAGTGCAAAATTGGTTTCTTTGCCGTTTCGGTTATGAGGTGGAGTGGTTTTGTTACGGAAACAGTTTATATCCGCGCAGCCCGTGGTGGAAATAAACCTGCAACTCTCTTTACCCATAACTTTCAGATTCGGCGCACAATTTTGTTATTTTGCAATCTATTTCCGGCTCTTGTTTTATGGTTAAGTCTACGTCTACACGGCGGCAAAAATTCAATTGAAAAGTTCTAGTAAATTAGTGTATTCCTTGATTCAAGTTCATGTCTGTACTCTTGCACTTATGCAGACATTTCCTGCAGCAAAGCTTGTAAGACGTCTCTGTATCGCATATTCATTCGTCCGCCTTAATTTTTGGCACTTCCATTTCACTTTATTAGAAAGACAACATTCAGCTTCTAACTCAAAATCGTATATACTATTTTTGTACTTAGTACAGTGTGCAGGTAGCCAAGACCGATCCTGATCACTTGGGGGGCCTGGTGTCGGAGATTGCGCCGAGAGAATCCTGCCTGATATTCTGTTCAACCAGAAAGAATTGCGAAAATGTAGCTGTTCTTCTCAGCAGAATTTTACCAAAGTAAGACAACAAAAACTAACCAGGCACAAGACAAATCAATCAACTCTCAATTTTTTTAGGGCAAAATTCGTCGAGCATCGGAAGCGGGAAAAGGCGGACCTTATGGACGCACTTGACAAAATTTGCGGTATTTTGTCACCGATTCTTGAGCGAACCATACCGTACGGCATAGCATATCACCATTCGGGACTAACAATAGACGAACGAAAAATGCTCGAGACCGCATACCGGATCGGCACAATAAGCGTTATCTGCTGTACGTCTACTTTAGCGGCAGGCGTTAATCTGCCAGCCAAACGAGTTATCATAAGAGCCCCATATGTTGGCCAAGAATTCATGACACTGTGCAAATACAAGCAAATGGTGGGGCGCGCTGGTCGCGCCGGAATGGGAGACGCTGGTGAGAGTATATTAATATGTTCGAGCAAAGACAACATTCGTGTTGGTGAAATGTTGTTCTCACCAATGGACAAAGTGATTAGTTCGCTGGACCACGACGAAGCGATCGGACTGCAGTCGTTAATACTGAGTGCGATTGGTTTGGGCCTGGCGAATTGTCTGCAGGACCTTATGCATTTGAATAAAAACACCCTGATGGCAGTGCAGAGTCAAAAGAGTGGAGTCTCGGTGAGAGCGCTAATCACGTCGATTCTACGGCAGATGTTCAAGCACAAGGTGCTGCAGTTGACCGATTTGAACAAATGCCAGGCTACGAACAATTCGGAGATTCTCACAACGCAGGAAATGCGAGAGATAACCAGCGCAAATTTGATAAACAATCCGCGGCAGATTGTTCTTAGTAAGAGCACTCGTTTCCAACTAACCGCCATAGGTAGAGCAGCGTTTAAAGCCGGCATTGACTACAAAAAGACAAATGCCATCTACAAAGAGCTGAAAACTGCTCAGAAGTCAATGGTGCTGGCGAATTATTCGCATCTCTTGTACCTTGTAGTGACCTTTAACTCGAACGAAAACGGAGTCGATCTATTCGCTGCTGATACCTCAATTCTGTTCCGAGAATACACAAGCTTGGATGAGGATACTCAAGGTTTGTTTAGAATACTTGGTGTAACCGAAGCACATGCGGCTAAAATGGCCAAAACAATGTCCACCAAAGGCCCGGTAGATGTGCAATTAAATCGCTTGTACAAAGTGTTGATCCTGTTGGATGTATTGAATGTGATTCCGTTGCATTTGGTAGCAGCGAAGTATTCGGTAGAGCGAGGCATGCTGCAGACACTGATGAATCAGTCGACGGCAGCAGCGAGTGCGCTCGTTCGGCTTTGCGAACAAGTGGACGAATTCTGGTGCTATAAGCCGCTGTTTGAAAAAATCAGCGGAAAAATGGATCGCTGCGGAACGCTGGAGTTGGAACCGCTGTTAGATCTGCCAGCTGTGAAAATTGTAAGTTCATTTTGTCGGTTGTTTGTCATTTTTGAAAGTCATTCAAACTGTATTTAGAATCGGGCCAAACAGCTGTACACTGCTGGTTTCAAATCGATTGAAGATGTCGCCAAGTGCAAGCCAATGAAACTGGCCAAGTCGATTGAGCACTTGAATTTGAAAGCGGCGAAGGAAATAATCTCAGCCGCAAAGGTAAATCGGTAGTTCAACACTGTGTATGTGCGATGATGCATTTTTGTAACTTGCTTTCAGCTGATCTTGATGAAGAAGTTGGATAATCTGCAAGAGGAAACCGAAGCCATTCTAAGTTGTCTTAAGACTGAGGAGGGTGTAACGGAGCCGTCTTAGGTGTTGCATTTTGAAATATTTTACCATTGATTCGTTTTTTGTTTAAACTATTGAAAATATACAGTATACAGAGCATTGAATACCTTCGTAGTTATAAAGGGTTTTCCAATGAGAGGTGTTATTGTGAATGACCCGCTATTTCGGTAGCTGTCACTTTTGAAGCTTTTATTCTTTGACATTTGACAAGTAGAAACTACGCCATTACTAAAAATGGGACGATACACGCTTCAACAACGCACTGAAATTATTAAAGTTCACTACAAAAATGGTGAAAATCTTGCAGTCACAGTTCGCAAAACTAAAGCATTTTTTTGGTCGTCGTGAAGCACCTTGTCGGACCGCAATACAGAAATAGGTGGAAAAATTCGAGCTGTTGGGACAAGTTAGTGATGTGATGAATAAAACCCGTGCACGTCGCCCAAGAACGACTGAGAATATTGCTGCTGTAGCCCAAAGTGTTGTAGAAAACCCAGGTTTGTCCATTCCTCGTCGTTCTTTGGAATTGGGCATTCCACAAACCATTTTTATGGTCGGAGTTGGATGGTATTGATCTGTACAACGTTTACTTTCAACAAGACGGTGCTACGTGCCACACAAGCAACGAAACCATTGATCTTTTACGGGAAAAGTTTCCGGACCGTGTTATCTCTCGAAGAGGTGATCACAACTGGCCACCGAGATCTTGTGATTTAACACCTTGCGACTTCTTCCTTTGGGGCCACGTGAAAGATAAGGTCTACGCCAACAGCCCAGCGCCGATTCAAGACCTCAAAGATAAAATTCGTGAGGCTATCGAAGACATAGGGCAGCCACTTTGCGATTTGGTTATGGAAAATTTCATGAAAAGGATATGGTCCTGTATGCGTGCTTGTGCTTTATTATGAAATAAACATCCCGTCATTTATCTCAAAAAATTACATTTTTCTTTGGATACCAAAAAAACACCTCTTATTGGATAACCCTTTATAAGAGACTCGAACTTCGAAAGACAGGGTACAACGCAGTAGAGAAAGGTCTCTCCCATTGTGGTAAATTGGAAGATGATCGCAAACGGCTTAAAGTGCAACCCTGGGGCAGCTTATCAAGGTACACCGCGGATTGTAGCGTGATCTGAGTATGTAATAGCATGTCCATTTAAGGAACTTGATTACAATAAGTTTGAGTTGGAGTTAGTGCAGTACTTACAAATTTGCAACGGCTGGCATACAGAAGACTACTCGCAGATCTACGCCCATTACATGTAGAAGTATTAATTGTTCATTCGCAGATAAGATCAACTTCACACTCACTCATCAATTTAAAATTTTCAAGCACGCAGTTGCGTCAAATCTAGTACGTTTGTTATTTCCGATTGGTTGCTTGCATTAGTTGAGTCCACCCCGGACTGTAAGCGCCGCTAAAAATTAAGTAGGCTTGCATTGCCGCCAAACTATAGCCGCGTTACGCCTTCTACAGTCCTGTAGGGAAATCGCATTTAGCAAGGGAACATACGATCCATGGTTGGACAATTGCGTTTAACCGTCGTGCTTAAGTTCTTAATTGGAAATGGGATAACGTGGGCACTCGTTCCATACGCAGATTTGTTACCCGCTTCTGCCACCAGCTTGTTGTTGAGTAACTGCCCTCAACCTGTTCGGCAAAAGTGCCAAATTAGCAAAAGTCAACTTGCTTAACGAAACAGTCTACGGTCTTTATTTTTCGGGAATTTTTTTTGTTGTTTTCTTACTATAAAAAATGTGCCAATATCCACAAAACTTTAACGTATGTCTATGTTACGATATACCTATAACCAAAGATTACTCTGATTTGGTAAAGAGAGGACCGACTGCTCTAAGGAAATTAACCTCAAATTCCTTTTCAGAGAAACGTTCTACCGACGATCTGAAAGTAGAAAGCACCTTGATAACAAAATCACTTCAAACATATGTCAGCCCATACAAACCTAGCTGCGTTTCGGATCGTTTCGTTCTCTTCTTTGGTATTGTAAAGTACGTTAAGGATGCACGTAGCATATTCGTTTGCGTCAACCGCTAAATAACCATTTTGACTGCCTTCAGAGGTTTCAATGATATCCAAGAGCGGTCCTCCAGATCTATTGGCAATCATTATCAAACCAGCAGCCATACACTCGACAATGCCAATGCCAAAGTGTTCGTTCCACATGGTATGCAGACCGATTCTTGCCGACTGATAAAGTTGTAACAATTCTTTGTATGTGACGTTCACTTTAAACTCAACATTATTCTCTAACGATAGATGCATGGATAGGTCTTGCATGTTTTTTAGTCTTACAAAATCTTCTTCGTGCCGACATGAGCCAGCGATCACTAACTTCACTTTGTTCCAAAGATCTTCGTTCTTAACAAGAAGCGTTCGCAGGTCGTACAGTGCTTGCAATTGTAATGGGTGATCCTTTTCCGGTCGAAATTGTCCCACAGATAGTATGACGATTTTTTCATCATCGTTTCCAGTGAATTGTAGCGATTTTAGGTGGCTAACCTCGCAAGGCGGATATACGCGATGTGTTTTGAAGGGCGCACTCCATAGGTCTAAAATGTGGTTCTCCGTCCACGATGAGTTGACCATTATTGACAATGAACAACAGCCAACCCAACAATAGAGCTTTAAGTAGACAATTTGTGTTGCATTAGTTTGTTATAAACGGGAAAGCGATATAATTTTTAGTCAAGAAGAATCAAATGAATCGGTTAAGGAGAAGAGCAATTGAAGGGAGTAGTATGGTTTAAGCAACACGAAGTGTCTCATTCGTACTTTGTTTAGCGAAGGGACGCTGCCAAGAACCCTTTGATATAAGAAAATTTTGTTTCTTGTTGGATGCTTCTAAGCGGGACGTATTCAACGGAAGAAGCTAACTCGATGTTTGTTCATCTTCTCGTTTTATTAGTTCAAAAGAAGCGCATAAAGACTGCATCAGAGAATCCACGCAGTTGATTGCAGTTCTTTTTCTTTGGCTTTTAACAACAATAGTTAGAAAAAAATGAAAGTGCATGAAGTCTAATAATTCTGTGAATCAATGCGTGAATTGTGAATTGTCAAACGAACAATTGCCATTAATTTAGCACAAGGACTTCTTTTTTATATCAAAAGATTCTTTGCAGTTTATCGCACTTTATTTTCTGACAGTCAAAAGTTTCTTAGTCATCACGGCTTTTAGGTATGAGCACACAATTAACGTTCATTAAAGAAAGATCAGGGGTGAGTCGCGTATTACGACAATCATTGGAGCGTCGCCGTCATTGAAACTTTTATGAGTAGAACATATTGTTTTGTTCAGATCACATCGTATTTGTCGCAGGCGAGTTTTGCACAAACGGTGGACAAACGAAGGACTACTCTCTTCGTGTCAGTCGGTCTCTTTGGACCAGGAATGCATTTGAATTAATATTTTATATTTCACAAATAAGTACAATCCTTACCTTGGCAAATATTTTGTAGTAGGTAATTTTCGCCCATGTGAGGAATGGATTCCGAGCCACATACGCCTGATTGTTGTGAGCGTACTCCCTGCATCTCACTCGTCGCAGCATGTCAGTACTAATTGTTGGATAGTGGACATAACAACCAACTTTACACCGACCGAGGAAGCGGAAGAGCGGTAATGTAAAAGCATAACCCATGGTGTCGATATATACATCTGGAGGAAATTTAAACAGTCCTTCCAGGCCGAGTATTAATGATCCCAAACTCTGTCCGAGAAGTGTGAAATATGGATACATATTTGCTTCTACCCAATGGCGTTTCTTTAGATAAACAAAGCTAATATTGTCCTGATCCACCGCTATATTGAATACACTTTCCGCCTTGTTGAGAATAGTATTTGGAGAAGCAACAATATCTCCAGTATAGATTATGATCTTCACATTATCGTATTTTGCCTACAAAATAATTTTATCGGTCGCATGGTAATATGGGCATGGTAGGAGCATTTACCTGCAGTGCCCGGACAGCACACCAAAGCACCCGTTCACCGCCCCCTCCCGCATTGCAGTAGGGATGAAAGATACCGACGTTGACATCATTGTTGCCTTTGTGAATTTTTGCTTTTTTTATCAAGATCCAACGGCGCAGTAAGAATACGGCAATAAAGAAAAGTATTACGGCCAACAAGACTAGTACGAGACATAAGTACAACCTAAAAGGAGTTGAAAATCAATGTTTGGTTTTTTATTACGTTGCTTGCACGATTTTATCTCGCCTTGTTTTCCACAATATCCAATGATTTTACTTACAATATAACAATAGCTCTCATTTTGAAAGGAGCTTAATGTTTTTAGAAATTTACTGATTATAGATTTTTAGTGTGAGTTGTCGGATTTACATTGTTTTTATAAATTTTCTCAAAGAAAATATAACCAATCCAAATACAAATTGTGGTGGTAAACGAATGAAGTGACGTGCAATCGATGACAGCATGCAGCTGGCAGTCGGAGTTGCCAGTGAATATTGTATTTCATTGGTCTGTTCAAATAGAGATGCTAGTGCACACTGAATTGGAAATGGGATACCCCAGCCCGATGCGGGAAAGGCTTTTTGGTGGTCAGGATTTTCACAGTGCGATATTTGTCGCAAGTGTCGTGAACTTAACACCTCCACTTGCGATGAATTCAAAGCAAAGAGCAAGAGCAAACAAAAAAAGCAAACAGCAAAGTAGCTGTCAAATTTCGTTCGTTGCGCATTTCATAACATACTTTTTTAGTAGAAGACAATGCCAACGAACACGCACAAAGAGTATCTTTGCGCTGAAAGCTTTAAAACAGCTAGCAAAATTGCAAAAAAAAGAAAACATAGATTTTGGGTTAATCTCTTTTTAGAAAAACTATTTATGGTATTTAATTCTAAATTTCAACGGCTCACTTCGATTTCAAAATTAATTGATAGCAAAATGACAGCTATTCTTGTGTTTATAATATGCGATATATGGTATGCTATAAAAGCATGCTTTCTATAGCAAACTATGGAAATAAAGCTGCTATAATGGTCTCCACTTGTGATATTGAAAGCATGCTTTATCGCATACTCTGAATTCATCGCAAGTGGAGACAGCGTGTAATGGTATTGGGGATGAAAAGTGCGGGGGTAGCTAAACCCGGATTGTCCGCTAATTCTCATCCAATTTTTGTATTCCCCTTTCGTATTATTCTGTGTTTGCTTTATACCTTGGTGTACTCTCGTTATGTTCGCTCCAGCCACTGAAATAAAATCAAATATTCTTGTTTTCTCTTTTGGCTTTTTTTTGTATTTATTCTGCTTTTGCTTTCTTTTCCAATCAAGGCACAGACCGACAAAAATTTGACAAAGCACGCAGCGTACCAATAGATCCAGACTTCTTTGCTTTGCAGATCCAGCTGTCAAAAATTATTAACATTTATTAAATAGAACTTTCTTGTCCAAAACTCCAAAAGAGTCTCTATTGGAATACAATTTTTTACAAAATCTTCTACAGACTTTTCAGTGAGTTGCTGCTGTCATTTTTTGCGTTCAAAATTTGTCATTATTTGTGTTTCGCATTTGGAAATCTATTCTGGTACTCTTGGAACTTGTCTTTGTAAAATCTCTTTGATCGCATAAACACAATTATTTGATTGATTTTACAATCAATAGGTACATAGGAGTGGATATAAAATTATATTCATTATTATATTATACCGCGTAATAACGAACATTGGTAACTCAGTTTATAGCAAATGACCACACTACTCTAGTACTCCCTTCAGCTGATTCTGACATCGTTGACAGGTATCGCCGACTGTCACTGAAAACCAAAATAAAAGTAAAATTCTGATAATTTATTGGTTTTATAAAGTCCATGTCTGCATTGTTATTTTCTTTTGTAAATCTGTAATGCGACACATTTGATTAAAAGAAATAAATATGGATTTTGTAAGGCCTATTCTAAATTGTCTATCGAAGTTTTGTAGTTGTATCAATTGCACCGAAGATCTGAGCACACAGGTAAGAAGAAATTCATAATCCTATTGTCTAGCTGTAGACAGATTTTGCGACGGACTTTGCATTGCATTTTTTTTTTTAATATAGGGCTTAGAACCAAATGAGCGCACGCATCTGCTTGTGGATCCGGTCAATAACAGTCCTGCGTTGAGGCGAACCAATTCTGATAATCTCAGCAATGAGTATTCGCAATCTTTGCCAAAGAAAGATGAACAAAACGCCCTAAGTCGCCTTGTTCAAAATACGGAAATGTAAGGTTTTTTATCGGAAAACTTTTCTTTTCTAAAGTCTAATAATAGCTTCGTTTATTCAGCAACATGATTGATGTCGGTGCAATGGACTCCCACAACATAGAACATCAGGAATACAACGACAGAATAAAATTGTACAACCAACGCCTTATGCAGCAATGGAATACTGTCCAGCATCCTGGAATAGTGCCAATGGGTATAACTTCGGCTGCATTTTTAATGTTTTTACTTATATCTATGTTATTTCCGTTGAACAGGGTTCCTGAAGGATATTCCAAATCCGGAATATTACTTGACTTCAGTTCCAATTTCTGCTGCCGACCTTGCTCAAGTGAGTTATATCTCATATGTAAGTCACGCTGTAATTCATTATACGTTTTTGTTTATTCTGTAGATTAAGGCAGCTGTAAGCAAAGCAAAAGTAGCTGTGAATGATATAAGAGTCGAACATAACGAAGATATTGTGGTGCCTTTTCGTATTCCCTAGATCTTAAACGACCGACAACCTTTTCTTTTGAATATGTTCATGGCGACCTCATTTGGACTGGCTTAATTGGAATCATTTATTTTCTTATAAATATGTTTTCTTTTATATTACACTAAACTATAGATTTAAGGTTCAAGCAAGTGCATAATGTGGTGCCTGTGTTGTTGTCATATTCAGATGCTGTCTGAAAGGTTGCTGATATGTTGTACCGCCGCTTGCTTTTAACAATTTATTCTTGGCATTCGTATCAGTTTCTATTGTCATCTATTCTTATTGTTTACAGTCCAACTTCTAAAGCTCATCATTATAAAACAATATGTGAAAAGTAGTAAACCTTTTATTAATAAAAATAAAAATAACAACAGCCTTACATTTGTTTGTTCATGTCAAGATGTAAGCCTATGTCAGGAAGTGCCCTAAAACTAGAATTTAGTATCAGCACTTGGGAGAAGGTGCGCGAGTGGATGGACAAGGACATTGCTTTTATTTCGTGTGAAAAATCAACTGAAATCCATGGAATAATGGATTTAATCCATGTTCGTTGCTGAATCCATGTCGTGCTAAAGAAGTATCGTGTTCATTGGGGAATTGTCTTCTTCTTCTTATACTTTTTGTCGGAGGTTGTTACTATCCGATGGAGCACTCAGACAACTACTGGTCCATTGTACTGCCAAACAGACACCTTACTTTTATGAACTTAGTTTTCTCGTCTTTCGAAGAAAGAGGAGATGGACCTTCAGTGATGAAGAGCTTAGACGATCGGCACTCACCACATCGGCTCCAAAGATCCGCCATCTGATGCGAGGAAAGGCAGGACAGCTACAGAGGAAGTGTTCTGCTGTATCGTCGTCCTCTCCGCAAGCAAGACAGATGGTGGTGTCGCTCAAGCCCGTTACATTCAAGTGTTTGACAAAAGCTTGGTGGCCCGAAAGGACACCCGCAAACAGTCTGCAGTCGATTCTCCTAAGAGACAGAAGGAAAAACGCGGACCTTTTACAGATGTCCAGACGCAGTCGTTTGGTCTGTCTACATCCAGCACAGTCACGCCACCGACACTTGTGTTCACGAGAAACCCAAGTATCAATGGAAGACCCAACCATAGATGCAGGCAGACCCCACGCAGGTTCGGGTCATGGGAAGGCTGCTTCTGAACCCAACCTGGCAAGCTCATCAGCGATCACATTTCCCTGGATACCAGTGTGACCTGGGACCCAAACAAGATGCACTGTGCTTAGCCTTTCGACCAAGTTCAGAGAAAGCTTGAGTTCGAGCACTAACTTAGACGAGGTAAGAGGGCTAAGCAGCTTGGCTATCACTACAAACGCATATGCTTCTAGCCCTCCACCTGTTTGAAAATCTCCGCTTGGAAGACAGACGCATGGTTACCTAAGGGGTAGTGTAGTCTAATGTTCTCGCTTTCCACGAAAACTCCAGAACCAGACCCCTGTCCGGTATGCATCCGGGAATTGTCTTACTAAAACCAAATTTCAATATCGGTTCGGTATAGGTCCAAAAACAGGTGTACAACCTCCTAGTCTGAGTGTCAATGCAGTTTCGTAGGTTGACTTAGTACGTTTACTACAATTATTCGTTTTTGTGTTGACGGAAAGTACTAGGGTCAATGGAAAATTTTTCAAGAAACCTCTAAGAGGCAACATAAGATTGGCCGCGTTTCATTGACACATTTTCGGAAGACCTGAAAAAGAAAAGACCAACAAAGTTCTTCCGAATTATTGTAATCATCATAGTAGCAGCTTTCTGGAAGAAGTAACCTTTTGATGGCGCATCCGTCTAGTCAAAAGTATGGGTCGATTACTTCTAGCCTCCGTGCACCCCACCATCTGCAGCAGTAGGAACATATTTACAGTGATTGTCCTCGTATCAGTATCCGCTCATTCTCATAAATACGTTCGTTATTTCAGCTCACTTGTAAGCATGAATTTCATGGAGCTTAGGAAATTCTAATCAATCCAATTAGCTACATTAAATTATTCAAAAATCAAAATGTCGTTTGATTATAATTACAAATTCTGGGTTGCAACTCAAGAGGATCTGGACGATGTTCTGAAACGCCAAGAAGCTTTCAAAAGGTTGAAGCCAATTGAAGACAAATCGGTTACCCATTACCTATTTGCAGAACTATACGCGCGCTATGTACAACTTGTTAACAAGTTAGGCTACATGTACCATCACACACTGCAAGTGCAAAAACGAGATGTAATAAAAGAACTAGTGGAGGCCACATCGCAGAGGCTTCTCGAGCTTAAGGGTGAACTGAAGAACCTGGAGCTCTCGGAATTTGTTTACATTGACAAAACGCTAATCGAACGACGGTTAACCCCAGACGATATAGTTGTGTGGACACCAAAGTATTTTCCGTATTGGCGACCAACTAACCTCCAAGAGATGATCGATGGGTCTCGAAAAATGTCAGAGGACCATGAAAGCAATGTTGACTTGGCGGAGAGTAAGCAACTGGGATTTGTTCATCAAGTCGATTCGCCGGCATCAAGGCCAGGGACCCTGGAAACAAGCCAGCAGGAGGGCTTAAGCAAAGTTGCTCTTAAAAAAAGATTAATGGAAGTTGTAACCTTGATTCAGGCGCATGAGCGTGCTCGAGTCGGAAGGAAATACCTGACAAATATTCGACACAATCCGGCGGTATATAAGCCTAGAATTCGTGAAGACGGAGTAACAGTCAAATACAAATTCACTCACAAGCCCACGCAGACAATGCTTGTTCCAGTCCGAAGAACTCGTTTCGATGCAGACTATTATGCTCAAAGGAAGGATCTTCGTGCTTTCAATTATTATGTTAAACCTGTTTACCGACCTGCAAGTCAGTTACTCGAAGACGAACTGTCTACATCGGAGTCAGGTGAAGAGCTAATAAGCGGTGAAGAACCTGATGAGGGAATGGAAGAAGAATCTTGCGATGAAAGTGAATCTTCGGAATATGACGGAGGTTAAACTCATCTTTATGTTAAAATCTTGTCCTTTCTAACTGGAACCACTTTGTATAGGTACTATTTCAGAAACAGCAACCGACAAGAACCCAGAAAACCCTCTATACTTAGCTGCTCAAAGAATTCAATCTTTCTGGAGAGGCTACAGGGACCGTAAAAAGTGCAAGGCTTTGTTGGAGCGCAAGTCCGTAATTTATGGAATGGCACAGGGATTCAGACCAAAATCTAAAAAAGCCGACGCGTATAAGGAGCGATTAAAGGAAGAAGCCAAACACAGAACCTTAAAGGAAAAGTACGACGATGAGTTTTTAAAATTCTGCGAAGACGAAAGGGCAAGAATACTGCGGGTTAAAGGACCTTGGATACTCGAAGATATCTCAGATAACATCCGTGCATGGTTTAGAGAATTGTAAGAGATTTAAGTCGCCGAACATATTGCATCCTACTTATTGTACACTTTTCAATCAGCTATGACAAACTCAATTGTTTTCATCCCTATCCGGATGAGGTGAAAGGAGGCACCTTGCTGCTGTTAAGAGGGGAAACAATGGATGTCTTTGAATATCAAGACAAATTAAAAGCTGGCAAAGCAACAAAAGAGGAGAAGAAGAGAATACGAGACAAGGAAAAGGAGCAGAAAAAAAAGGAAAAGGAAAAGCTTAAAAAGGAGAAACTTGCCATAGCCAAGCAAAAAGAAAAGTTAAAGGCAGCAGGGATCTTCGATATGAATGACGAAATGGAGATGAGCAAGAGCATTTGTGAGTTTTTTTTGGTTTTAAATTTAAATCTGGGTTGGGTATACAAGAACTCCAAATCCATTGTAGTTTCTGTGAGCATTCTCCCGTAACTACATTACAATTTCGTTTCCTGTTCAAATGCCCAGAAATATCTCTAAATTTGTTAAATGATAAAAATTACGAACGTGGAAGTTTTATATAAGACCTAAGAGGGTTTAACTTTTCAACCTCGTTGTCACAACAGGTCCGCGTATAAGACATGGACCATACTTTAGCTTAGACGAGTGAAAGTTCGAGGTATCGGGAATTACCAATAAGCATTCGATTCTAAATTTTAGTTGTGTTACATCCTAGCTGGGATTAAAAAGTTAAAATGCTATTCTTTTGAGGTTTCCCTGTTCTCAAATCTGCCTTTTTATATCCGCTTCGCCATCTACCGGGTGGTTTCTAGATTATTCCGGTTCGTCCCGCACAAACTCGCTGGTTCTAGAATGAGCTCACTTAATTCTCCACTTATTTGACAGATTCGAGTCTCCAATTGGAATTGGAACTTGTTTGGTGACTAATGGGTTGTTTACACTTCACCATTGTAGGTTCCACGCTACACTAATTTACGGTGGCTGTATTGTCCATACAAATGTCGCAATTGTGAGCTTTCATAAATTTAAAGCATCATCTTTAAAAAGAAGGGCTTTTCCAGGAACGATGTTCATAAGTTTTAACATATCATAAAAATCTCTTGTGATGACAAAAAGACCCGATCGGAGATCTGTAGACTGTAAAAAACCGTCAATTCCATATTTCGCTATTTCAGCACTTAATAGCTGGTTAGTTGTGTGCGCAATTGTTTTGTTAGTGTGCTGGACCGAGGGATCTCACGTCTGAACGTCTGACAAACATCCGAGAGCATATTAATGTCATGAAAGAGCTTCTCAATCAGAATACAATTTTAGGTTCCTTCCATTCGTCCCAAAAGTAAAAACTCACACAAAACGAAAGCTTGTGAGCAACTAGGCCTAGGGTACACGAACCTGTTGCGCGAGCTATTTACAATTGAAAATGGTCCACTCCGCAGCTTAGACGCTCTGCAGGAGTTTTGAAATGCATTTTGGGACCTCAACTGCCTGGCAAATCTTTTTTATACTTTTTTTTTTTACAACTATACCCCAATTCGTTGACTTTCAAGTCGCGTTATATACATATGCCTAACTACTGAAATAACCCTTCTTAAGGCACTCCCTTCTGAGCATTTTCTACTGGATTTTCCATCAATGGAGTGTACCATTTTTGAATCTTCCTCGTTCCAACTTCCAACTTGTCGCTGAACTCCTTATGAAAATCTTACTTCTTTAATGGTCAATTTAAAAGTTATTCTCGCCTTCGTTTGTCAGTTTTGAGAAGTCGAATTGTGCATCCAGAAATTGAAGACCTTCTCCTTCTCCACTGATGACTTTGGAAGTTTTATATTCATTTCTCCGAAAACATCTCCTGCCAAAGATGTGACTTGTGAAGTTGTCGCGGAGATCTTAATCATCTGTAGCAACCTTAGGCTTTGAGCATGTTTCCCATCTTTTACTGATGGTCGCCCTGTTGTGTCATTCTATCAGTCCTTAGTCCTCTTACTTCTTTTGTAAGTTACTGAAATAGGACAAGGTCTTTTTCTTAAAGCGAGCAGAGAAATCTCCAGCTACCTGAATACCGCTTAGAGAGCAATGGTTTCAGCAGAAGTTGCTGCGCACCGCCTCTACAACGCACAAAAGTTTATACGCTAATGGGAGTTCCGGCTCTTCTTAGCCTTCTCTTCTTAGCTTTGGAGGCAGCTATCTCGAGCAATTCCTAGGGCGTTCTGTCAGGTTTATGGGCTTTCTGAACCTGTAGGGATTTTGGATTAAATTTGTTTCCTTGAACGTCGTCACTCCTTATCGTTAGGCCAAAATGATGTTTTAAGAATTGCATGCTTACTATGAGCTCTATCCTTTATTCGCTAAAGATTGCTGCATAGCTTCTAGGTAGACCCAACTAAAGGCCTCTATGAATCACATACAACAACTTTTGAAACCTTTCAACTTCTTATAGTGGCGATCGAAAACACTATCAACAAGTACAAAAAGGAATGGGCAGAAATAGATGAGAAATTAAACAAGGATCACGCTCCCATTAAGGAGTGGATTACATCGAATAATTATGCAAAAATTCACGAAGAGCTGCAATTGACAGTCGACGAACTTATGAGGTTAGAGTGCAAGTTTATTACTTTCTTAAATCCAACTACAAGTACCATAGATTGGAGTACGAACTTTTACAGCGGGCTCTAGCCAAGGACATGAAAAAGAAGTACAAACCACCCAAGAAGAAAACTGCAAAAGCAAGGAAAGGCAAAAAGACGAAAGTTGCGAAAGATATCACCGCGGATCGTTCCATTGAATCTCTCTACCATGAGTTGGAAGCTGCGGGAATTGTAAGGAGGTATCCTAAAAAAACATTCGATGACTTTATCGGTGAACGCAACCACTGTGCCTTCGATATGCTTAACGTAAAAATGAAGTAAGTTATGCGGTGAAGATTGCCAGTACTTTCAAGTATGTAGTTCAATTAACGTTTGACAAGGATAGATCCGTTGAACCTTGCAGAACTTTTGTGTAAAATATGTACCTACATAAAGTTTGACAAGAACTCTCACTCTCTCTCTCTCTCATATACGCCACACATATCAGATGACATTTCTTTCCAGAGATACCCCGCCATTCAAAGGTGAGATCAAAGATGTTCTGGCCGAATATATCCTGGGAATGGGACCTTTAAATATCACCAAGCCCAAGTCAGTTTGTTTGGCTGGACCAACACATAGTGGCAAGCAGCTGCTTTGTGATATCCTGGCAACTGAAATAGGTGAGTTTTCTCGTCAAGTTAGCCTTTTTCCGACTGCACCCCTTTTCTGATTCAGGTGCTGTGGTGCTAGACATCGGTCCCGAGAACACCGCTAAATACCAATCAGACTTGAAGTACTTTGTCCACATTATTACGAAAATGGCGAAAGTTCTACAACCAACAATACTCTACATCAGAGATGTGCACCGCGTATTCTGGAAGAGAGTTCCCAAAGAATACGCCGACTTGAGTCCCAGACTCCTACAGTCCCAGCTGAAGAAAAACATTCTAAAACCACTGAAAAGGGAGGACAAAGTGATTCTGCTTGCCACCACAGATGCTCCATGGACGGCAAATGCAAAAATGAAGAAGTTATTTCAGAAAATAATTTTGGTTCCGCGAACCGAATATGCCACCAGTTTTGCGTTACGCAGAAACGTTACACTGCAGACGTGTGGTATTCCCAGAGACCTAAACTTCTCCGCTTTGGCGTTGGTAACCCGCGACTACACAACTGGAGATCTTGTTAGGAATATTGAAGCAACTCTGAGTTTAAGACGTCGCATGGAATTGGTAAAGCGTCCCCTGGATCCGATGGAGTTCATCGACAACTTGCTGGCAAAAGGTTCTATGCAGTTTCCACCAGAGCAGAAGGTAAGGCAGAGTTTTAAAAAATTACCCCAGATACTCAGCTTTTCATTATAGGAATGGGAGAAATTTGCGAAATGGTATAGAAAGGCCAGCAAGATGGCAAAGAGTCGCGCAAAAATGATGAAAATGCGTGAGGAGTTAGTGACAAGACAAAATAAAAATAAACCCAATTAAATGTTATGCTTGGCGCAGCGTTTTGTTCTTGATTTTTATCACGACAACAAAAAGGCCTTGCGACCTGGTCTAATTTTTTCGCCGAACTTCTTTTTAAATTGTTATTAGGTAGATACTCTTACTCCCTGCAGTCCGTGTACCGCTTTTGAGAAGTCGAAATTCCTCACCCTAACCTTGTTCTTATCTCCGTGGATTCACTCGTTTTAAGCCATGCAGTTCTTAATTACTTTCAGCCGCCACACCAGGCCCGTCAAAAGGAGGTAGAGAGGACCTTGACCAACTGACATCTAGATGCGCTAGAGATGCTCCCCATCTGTCATTTTGAAATGGAGTAAAATAAGCTGTATGTTAGGTGTAAAGATAAGGTCTACGCCAACAGCCCAGCGTCGATTCAAGACCTCAAAGATAAAATTCGTGAGGCTATCGAGGACATAGGGCAGCCACTTTGCGATTTGGTTATGGAAAATTTCATGAAAAGGATATGGTCTTGTATGCGTGCTCGTGGTGGCCATTTGGCTGATGTTGTTTTTCATTATTAACGGCATACCTTCCTCTTTATTATGAAATGAACATCCGATCATTTATCTCAAAAATGGCAGTTTTCTTTGAATACCAAAATAACACCTCTTATTGGAAGTCCGACCTCTTATTGGATCCCACTGAATTGAATTGAACGATTCCATTGGTTATGTTGAATTTAAGGGCATCGGTCGATTGCGGATTATTGGAATAACCTGCGACTTTAGGAAACAAGAAAAAGTCCAGCGGGACGATCTTGGTGGCTAATTCACGTCACCTCTGCGAGAAACATGGAAAGACATGCAGACTGCCAATCGGGGCACGTAACCCCGTCCTGCTGGTGCTGGAACAACCTGACGTACAATTTGGTCCAAAAGAAATCGGTTAGCATCGTTTTGCAGCGATCACCGTTGATGGTGAAGGCCTCCATAGTCATTTTCAACAAAGTACGGACCAATTGGTCCGCCGAAAATTTGTACTCGAGGTAAATGGGAGAAAAAGTAAAGATGAGTTTCTCTGTTTTAGACATGATGGGTCCAGTACGATTGAATCGGTTTGATTACACTGATGGCGAAGACAGTGGACAGCTTTGGCAGAAATGGTTCCGTTTATTCAAATATTTATGTTGCAAGCAATCAACATTGAGGAAGAAGAGGTAAAATGCAAAATGCTGTTGCATTATATGGGTGACAAAGCACAAGAAGGATACGAAGAACTTTCTGATCCACCAGAAATCGAAAATTGTGGACTGTTGCTATCAGTTGACCTACATAGCCCAAAATATGAAACGGCTGTGGAAAAGCTTAACGAACAATTTGCGCGGAAGCAAAACAAAAGCTACAAAAGCAAGAGGAAGGTGAAAATATTGCTAAACTAGATGTTCAAGCGGCCCGATGTGATTTTGGTGCTGAAAAGGACAATTAGGTCAAAGACCAAAATTTCGCAGAGTGCCGATCGTCGGCACTGCAATACGCCACAAAATGCTGAAACGTAAAGCGGCCGATATGAAAGAAATTCTAAAGGTTGCCAAAGTGTTTTCGAGGCTGTCGCCGAACAAGAAAAGGCTTTAAAAATAAAAATGCAAAACCAAAGTTCATAACCGAGGAGGTTGGCAGAATCGAGACCAAACATTATGCAAACCTATTTAAAAATCAAATTCGTCAAAAAATTATTAAAACCAATTCGCAAACCGGAATCGATTCACCAACGACAAATGTGCTGGATGCAAAAGATGTGGACATCAGAATCACAAGGCTACCGACGAGAAAAGCCCAGCTGAAGGTAAAACGTGTTTAAATTGTAGCGGTCGTGATCGGACAGAACGTCACGATAGACAGCTTTAACTTTGGGGTAGTTCGGGACTTTGTCTACCTCGGCTCCGCTATTAACTCTGAAAATGACATCACCTCAGAAATCAAGCGAAGAATCACACTTGCCAACCGCTGTTACTTTGGTCTAAGAAGGCAATTGATTAGTAAGGCCCTGTCGAGAAATACTAAGGAGACTCTATATAAGACCCTCATTATCCCAGTCCTGCTTTATGGTGCAGAAGCATGGACCCTATCAAAGTCGGATGAAGAGCTCCTTGGTCGTTTCGAACGCAAAATTCTTCGTGTGATTTTTGGTCCCGTTTGCGTTGACGGGCTCTGGAGGAGGAGATTTAACAGCGAACTCTACGAGCTGTACAGCGACATCGACCTAGTCAGAAAAGTACGTATCAGTCGTCTAAGATGTCTGGGACATATAGAGCGAATTGACACCAACGCTCCGGCCCGAAGAATCTTTGATTCCAACGCAGTAGAGGAAGACCTCGACTTAGGTGGCGCGGGCAAGTGGAAGGGGACCTCAACCAACTTGGAGGCAGTTAGCCAAAGACCGCGCTAACTGGAGAGGCGTATTGGTTGAGGCCCAGGTTCACCCCGGACTGTAGCGCCATCTAAGTAAGTAAGTAAGGTCGTGATCATTACAGCCGAAACTGTCGATCGAAAAAACGCATACGCTCGTTTGAATATGGTACTACTCAACCTGAATCAAGGAACAATCGATCGGCAAATGATGATGGCCAAGCTGATCCGAAGTTGTATGAAACTGTAAATCCACATGCGGATTTAGATAGATGGAAGTTGCTCTTCAGAAATAATAAGCCAGGAAGAACTAACGAAACCTTCTGTTGAATAAATTGAGTCACTAATAACAAATTTTAGTCTCGACCTTAAATTTACGAAATTTGTAAGGAAAATATAGGCCCTTTGAACTATTAAAACTATTAAAATCTTAAGAACAACAAGGCCGCCGGCTCTGATGGTTTACCAGCGGAGCTCTTCAAATACGGTGGTGATGTTTTGGTAGGGCGCATGCAGCAATTCATTAACCAAGTATGGGTGGAAGAAAGTATGCCCGATGACTGGACTATCACCTCCATATGCCCCATCTACAAAAAGGCGATCCTATGTCTTGCAAGAACTATCGAGGCATATCCCTGCTTAATGTCGCATACAAGATCCTATCCAACGTACTGTGTGAACGTCTCAAACCGTTCTGCAACACAGATCTGTTCTGCCCGGCAGATCGACTATAGACCAAATTTTCACACTGAGGCAAATCCTGGAAAAGACCAATGAATTTCAAGTCGAGACTCACCACCTATTGATCGACTTCAAAGCCGCATATGATAGCATTCATCGTCAGGAGCTTTATGTGGCGATGGCCGAATTCGGGATCCCGGCAAAACTGATCCAGCTATGTAGCGTGACGCTGGAGAACACACGCTGCAAAGTGCAATTTGGAAGTAGTTCCTCCGAGCTATTCGAAACATGCACCGGATTTCGGCAAGGAGACGCACTATCTTGTGACTTCTTCAATCTCGTGCTAGAGCAGATAGTGCGCAGGGCAGGTGTCAACACGGAAGGCACTATCTTCAACAAATCCGTCCAGCTACTGGGGTATGCAGACGATATTGACATCATCGGTCGCTCCCAGCGTGCCGTGATAGAGGCTTTTACGGCGATTGAAGAACAGGCGAAATTCGTTGGTCTTGTAGTAAATGAGGACAAGACTAAGTACATGCTATCAACAAACAAACAAGCATCTGTCCACCGCCTAGGACAGAACGTCACTATTGATAGCAACAATTTCGAGGTAGTTAAGGAGTTTATCTACCTCGGAGTAAACATGAACTCCACAAACGACATCCTAGTGGAGATCCGGCGAAGAATTACCCTAGGAAACCGCTGCTACTTCGGTTTGGCAAAGCAATTGGGTTCAAAACTCCTAACTCGAAGGACAAAATGTATGCTTTACAGAACCCTTATCGCCGATTGCTGGACGATAAGCAGGAAGGGAGAGCTGATACTGGGCGGATTTTTGGTCCTGTGTGCGAGGAGGGCGAATGGAGGAGAAGATACAACCGCTAACTCTATGAGCTGTACCAAGATGTGGATGTAGTCCAAAAGGCCAAAATATGTCGACTACATTGGCTCGGCCACATCGAGCGAATGGACAATAATGCTCCAGCTAAGAGGATCTTCGAATCCCAGCCGCCAGGTTCGAGACGACAAGGAAGACTGAACCTCCGTTTCAAAGACCAAGCCATCGCGCTTAGTCTGGATAACTGGAAGCAGCGTGCCCGGGATCGCAGAGAATGGAAGGCTACAGTGTCTCAGGCAGAGACTCTCCACGGGTTGGGAGCCCGTTAAGTAAGTAAGTAGAAGTATAACTATTAAAACTGAAAATGTTTATTGGTAAAGGCCCAATATCAAATATAGGTACATTACGAAAGGATAGCTGATATATCTTTTCAACTCTTTTGACCCCACATCGTATTGGTGAGTCAGAAACTCCATTATTTTCTGTCCAATTATTCCCCAACTTGTTCTCTGTATAAAAAGCATTATAAGGGTCAAGGTAAACCCCTTAAGCATCAGCTCTTTACAAAAAATTACTCAAAAAGTAGTAGCTTCTTATAAAAACTGCCTCCAAAAAATATAACCCCCATTTTTTAATACCTCAAACACCTATCGGTGTCTAAAAATTATCCACAAACCCCTCTCTATAAAAAAGAAAACACAACCAATGTTATTCAATATTTTATTTCAATGTATATATATTTTAATAATACTTTACAAGATATTCGTTTCTTTTAAATTTTATTTACTGCTATAATTTAATTTAATATAATTTCCTTAATAATTAGGATTTAAATGCTTCAGCTTACTTATTTAAATTTTTTAATTTACAGTTTTTACAGAAATGCTTTACATATTTACTCTTTATTTAATTTGCTGGGGAGGGAAATAAATACTTCCTTAAATATTCACATACATTTTTGTTTTTAATTTGATTTTTTTAGCTAAGATATTTTAAAAAGTTTCTCATCCTTAAAATCTATGGCTAATTTTAATAGATATCTTTTGTTTTTGTTACAAAATGGCAAGAATTTGAGATGTTTTTTTTTGTTTTTAATTTAATCATTTACTTATTTCGTTCTGAGAGAACCTGGTGATTGTGCACAACTAATGGCAAGTAAAGAGTTTTTTTTTCTTTTGTATTTAAGGAAATAATCAATTTAAATTTTCTTTATTTTCTATTAAAAAACAAAAACAAAATTAAAACAATTGAGTATATCAGGAAAAAAGCCTCTTTGATAAAATTATTTTAAATATATCTGATGTTTGAGTAGCTACTGAGTATTTGATTCCATGTTACTTATATAAGGAGTATGGCAAGGTTATGAATTTATAACAGCTAATTAAATGGCAAACCTTTTGGCACATTACAACCATTTTATAAATAACAATAAAAAAAAAGAAAAACAAACATATGTTGTGCTATTAAAAATACATGCGCTTCGTTAATAAATATGCTCTTAAAAATTAAATAAATGCAACTTTTATTTGTTGTGTTTTGTTCTGTTTGTATGTGTGTTACTTCAATAACAAGATTGTACGAAATGAAAATAAATAATTGATTTTCCGGTTGTTTCGTTTATTTCGTTATATTTTGTTTACACTACTAATTTACATTTAGATTAAAATACTATTTATATCACAAAACATTTTTAATGATTTTTTTTTGTAATTTTTTTTTATTTTGCTTTTATTTATATATAGTTCTATTACAGAGTACACATTTTTTCTTTTACTATCAAAAGTGGTTAATATGGATCTTTTGCTGGTGAGGATATTGTGTAAATATCCTGAGAATTTGCTTATAAAAACATTAAAAGGTATTTAACTATTCTCGGCAAGTGAACAAAACGAAAAACTGAAACTCGTTTAATATTAAAAATAATTATGTGTTATACTTTTTTAAGCTAGTCTCGTTGGAATGTGATTTTTAGTGTTTTTTTTTTCTTTTGTATTAATATAAATTACGTATTTTATATAGCAAGTAATTACAACAATAGGTATCTAAAAACAAAATCGATGCAACATGCTGAGACAAATGTCCGACATGTGTATAATTTACATCAGATTTAAAATTTCTATAAGAAGTGCGATATAACACAGCGGGAAGCGTTTTATCATTTTTTGTCGCTGTCCATTTTGCTTTTGTCCAAGGATGATGACACCATGCCACCACCGTTTGGTGGATATAATTTATCTAAGTATGAAAGGGACTCGTTGAGGAAGCTCTGAAAAAAATAATATAACATCCTTTTACTGAAATGATCGCTTTGGGAGAAATATCGACGTTACCTGGAATGCATGAAGTACCGCCATGATTGCTGGAGATCCAAATCCATGGGTTATTAATGAGAAGTGCGTAAGATGTCGTTGCATTGACGGTTCGAGTAGATGCTGCGACCTTGTGCCGTACTGAGTTGTTCTATCTTGGCTTAGCACTTGCATAAGTTCTTTAGTGATCTAGAATGACAGTGGGAAAAGGATTTCATGAGAAAATCGTTAATGAAATGTAGTAGGGTGAGCAACTCCTATATAAGATGTATAGAGTTGACAACATTTAAAACTTAGCCCAGGTCAGAAGTTAAAGTGAGTAGATACATGAGTGCAGTGGTTAGTGAGCTGGACTACTGAGGGTCTCACTGAAAAACAGAAATTGCATTTTAAGGTTTCTATTACTGAACTACTTTGCTTTACGTTGGGCGCCATTTTGTTACGTGCGCTCTCTTTGGTTCGGTGCTGGGTGCTGGCATGCTCGCCGGAGGGCGTAGGATATTGTTTCATTCGTCGGTGTTTATTTTCGTAACAGCTTACGGCAAATATCCGCAAGTAAAACTGTCATGAAAGAGCTTCTCAAGCCCTTGGGATTAGCCGCAAAATTCTAGGTTCCTTTCATTCGTCCCAAAAATTAAAACTCACAAAACTTTTGGTTTTGAGAAGCTGGTTCTATATAGCACCCATAAGGAGACGGACCTGTTGTGTCAGCAAAATATATTTCCTTTATTTACATGGGAACGCATCCGCATTTTGTATATTGACATCTTCTACCTAGTTAACTAGTGGCTTCGCATTTCGTTCGCTTCGAATTCCGCGTAAGAAGACTTCGTTCCCCGGCGAATTCACCTAAGAATCCCAGGCGACACAAATGTACCCTGTGAATTTGTTGACGTCAAGACGAATGCTGATGTAAGATCTGCCGACGATTCCACAAATCGCTGTGGGAAGAACGAAAAGCGAACATTTAGAGAACGTTTATGCGAATCAGGAAAGAACACATTTTTGGGTTGGTTTTTGGTAAAGAAGAAATGGCTCACATTTTTTTTTCTTTTACGGGATTTGCTTTATTTACAATAAGTTATTCCTCGATTACGCATATAAATTACTCTTATAAAAATGGTAAAATGACTTTGAATATATTTATTTTTCACATTCCTGATTAATGACCAACTGAACATAACAAACCTACCACTACTGCATTCTCACTGCTAAACTATCAAGGTTCGCAAATTCAAGAAACGCACTTGGTAGTTAAGTTAAACAAGTCCTAACCTGCTACAAAATAAGGGCACTCATTCCGTAACTCTCAGAACGATAATCGTTTGCGCGATAGTAGTCAACGATCTCGTCATCTATTTGCTTTCCGTAACTCTATCACTATCGTCTCGTCTATCGTTTATTTTGTACTAAGAGAGAGAGCATTGAGAGAATTGAGTTTCTTTCAGAGACTCTCAAACTATGTATGAAATTTCAATCAGACGTCGTCTAAAATGTCATAATTGACAACTTTTGCAACAATTATGAGTTTTTTTTTGTCGCCGGTAAATAAAAAAATTTCAAAATGTAAGTAATTTAACTTTGTTCCTTACGTTTTTAATAATAAGAATAAATAAGCTCAAATCGCCAAAACGAGAGATGAGGCGCCGCCTTCAGAATATCGGTTGTGGCTCACGCAGTGTGTGCCGTAGCTCCGTCCTGCTAGAATCGCATGTCCTCCAGTCCTAATTCGTCTAATTGCTGCAGAAAAAACTCGGTTAACATGGCCCTATAGCGCGCACTGTTGTATTACATCCCATTGCTAAAACGAGCCCGTGTGGCAATCAATTGTGACAGCGCCCATTTGGCCGATATCATCTTCTCAACTTGACCAATAAAATTCTGAAGGTTCCAATAAACATAATCAAAAAACTGTATCGAAGTTTTTCATTTAGAAAAAAAAAATGAGAGCCAAACAACATCGGATGACTTCTTGTATTAACACGCAACTGTAATTTTAATATTTCGCAAACACTGGCCTATAGTCAATTTTCAACATTTTTCAGGAGAACGAAAAACAGTTAAAAAGAGGAATATTGTGTCATCATAAGATTTTCTGACTTAAGATGAAACCATTATCCGTTTTATATGGGGATAGGAGTGTGATGAAATGGTGATAACATAGAAGTATATGTTTCACAATTGGAGACAATGTGCAATCGTACATTAATAAAAATGGAAACATCTTAAGTCGAGTTAAGATGTCTTACCTTTTCAGTCGAGAAGTATCTAATAAATAATTTAATACAATAAAGGTTAAGATGTAGTTATTTATGTATATAATTCGGTAGCAGTTAAAAAATATCTGAAGTCAATTATTTTTCTTGAAGCTGGTTTGAAAATTTGCAAAACCTAAAAATCAGTACAAAACGATACCTCATTAGGTATCGCTCAAATTCTATCGTCTGGGCGATAGCGTTTCGACGATTATTGAGTTACGTGAAGCAAATGTTCAATCGTCAAAACGATATCGTCTGGACGATAGACGATTATTGAAGTTACGTGAAGCAAAGCTATCGTCGAAACGCTATCGTCTGGCGATAATCGACATACGGAATGAGTGCCAAGGTTAGCCCTGATGAACGGTTAACAACCCTCTTTTCCGAAGTAATTAGGAGGAACTTTAGTTGAGTCAAATCAACGAGGCTACTCGTGAGTTTAGCTCTGTTCAAAACTGGGCTATGAAAGCCTCAGAGTAGATCTTGGAAATAATTCAGCCAGGGCATTGGAAACAACTTTTAAGCTGCTAGGGTACAAAAGGTATATTCAAAACCCCTTCTATTGATGTGTCATCGACCGAATCAGAAAAGGGATCACTTAATCACTTTCCTGTCAGCACGCCTATCTTTTTAAAGTAGATACCATAAACCTCTCCATCCCTTTTTGATAAACAAGATGTATTTTTTTCTTGCCCAACTATAAGATGGCATATGTCCTGTATTCTTACAGGCTGTCTAACTTTGGGTATACTAAAGATCTAAAACCTCTTTTTATGGATTTAAGAAAGGACAATCTTTATTAAAAGCACAGACAAATCATACTGAGACCCCCAACTCGCAATCCTCTTGCCATTGGCCCCCTCATTTTTTTTTTTAAATTCACAGTTTTGTTATAAATACTTATATCGGCGTTATGTTAATTAATGCTACGTTTCCACCGGAGATTAACTGCGAGATTTAGAAAAATTTCTGTAAATCCCGCATAAATCTCGGGATTTATCATACAAAAG
Organism: Cheilosia impressa; assembly: GCA_948293265.1. Taxonomy (NCBI): domain Eukaryota; kingdom Metazoa; phylum Arthropoda; class Insecta; order Diptera; family Syrphidae; genus Cheilosia; species Cheilosia impressa. The sequence continues at coordinate 48,734,513 of OX411881.1, read as the reverse complement.
TTAATCTCATGAAAAGGTAGATTAGAAATAAATCTCTATTATCAACCAGGTTTGCATGTACAGTCCGGTTTGTGAACACACTTTCCGCAGCTCGAGATGTCAAAAATACGAAGCAAACAAGCAAACTTTGACATTGTGTCATAAAAAAAACGAATTTATTTCTGAGAGACTTCTCCTAGCCAATGCAACCATCAAAACTTTAATTTTATTTTGTAGAATTAAATTATTACGCCAATAATATTTTAAGATTTCTGGAACTTTTGTTTTGTTGCTTTAAACTTTTGATTTTTTTTTCAATTATCACAACTTTGGGTTGTTTGATTTTACAGTAGTTGACAACATCTGGTAAAACGTCAAATTAATCTTGTTTTTTATGGTGGAAACACCTCAGGATATATTTGTAATCTCTTGCCCTAAATCTCGCGATTAGTGTCCGGTGGAAACGTAGCATAAGAATCCGTGCGACATGCTTTAACATACAAAAATAAATGCTGCCAACCTCGGCCAACAGTGGGGGAATGAAATAGAGTTCGGGAATAACACATTTTAACATTACTGAATGCAATCGGTTAGTTATTAATAAATTTTTTAAAGGCGAATAATTATTTGGTCTGTATGTTTAATAAAACAATCTTGGGGACGTTTTATTTACTATAAACATAAATTAGGACAAACATGGTTGTGCACTTTCCGCTTTTGGATATCATTAACTGCAATTTCGTGTGTAAATTTTTCTTAAATAATGAACAAAATTTGCTCAAAAAGTTTTTGTTTTGCCTTAACCAATCTACATTGTTAATTTTTCTTGAATATTTTCAGCAAATTTAATATTTTTTAATATATATTATCCCTACAAAAAATATTATCCACACGTAACAAACAATTTCAAATTAAACTGATAAAATTCGATGAACCCTGCCAGCAACTTTACCCAAAGCGGAAGTGGCATATGCAAGGTGCGAGTGTATTGGTGAGCCGGAGTTTTTGAAGTTTATTAATTGGTTGGTTTGACGTGGCTAACACCAGAGCGCACTAAGAAGTGTCAGGTAATTTCCACGCCTGTCAAAAACCCTACACGACCATGAAAATTCGGCTTCTATATCGAACGCAAAATGTTGCCCTGAAGTCTGTCCGATTTTGATATTGACAAATATTTATCTTTTGGTAACACTTTTTACAGTTTAAACCTAGTATGCTGCTCGCGCTTATATTAAGCCTCATACGTAAATGTCTCCAAAGATAAAATTAAGCAAAGCGGCTAAGCCAATCAGTACGCAGTTCAAGTTAAACTTGTTACAAAAAACCTCTACAGTATTTAAGTAAGCGTTTTAATGCCAAATACATTTTTCCACAGCTAAATTTTGACAGATCAGAGAAAATATCGGTATTTGCAACAAAATGTCCAACGAAAGCAAATTAACAGTAGCAAGTCAATCAGCTTTACCAACATAGTTTTTTTTTGACGGAACTTACACTCTCAAAATTAAGCGAACATTAAGCGAAGTGGTGGAGAGAAACATTGGAGAGGCGCTTAATTTTAGCTTTCCTGGAACAGCATACTAGGCGTTATTGTTAAATATGTGTGAACTCAAATCTGAATTTGGGTTTGCCATGATGCAAATAGTTGATAAAAGTATTCGCAATATATTTAGATAATGAGTCTGACAATGATTGATAGCAAAACTCAGCACTGAATTCTTGTCCCGACATATTAACTGGGGTCAGTTCAAGGCACACCTAGGGTGCCCTAGAAGCCATGTCAAACACAGGTTTTCAGTACCAGGGTAAGTTCAGTGCTATATCGAACGCATTGGGGTTAACCCAGTGCGCACGTCGAACAAACCTTATGCAACAACACAAGCGCACTAAGCATTTGTCGCCCCATAAAAATATAGCTTGTAGGCTAAGTAACGGGAAATCGGCCGAAGTTGGTGGTCTCAGTATTGTCTCTGGGTAAAACAGCCGAAGTTGGTGATCTCATTTGATTTGTCTCTGAATTTAATCGCCCAAAAATTAAACCAAGTTTTTCAAAAATTAGGTAACTTCTTAGCATAATTTTTCTCAAATTTTACTTAAGTTTCAGAACTTGCCTTAAGGGAAATTTAACAATTTGTTAGAGGTTAGCGCTATAAACGCCCAGATCCGAATGCCAGTTAATTCCTCGGTTCATGCTTAAAACTGCTGGTTTGGAAAAGCAAGTTTGCTTCTTTTAAGTTTTTTTTTTTTGTTTTAGGCTTTAGTCAAACCCATACGAAACCGAAAAAATGTTCAATTGCTTTTTCGGACCGCTTAAAGCTGTATAGCTTTCCCCAATCTTTGCCTCTAAAAACAAAAATAGTAAAAGGGAAATTAAATAGAAAAACTTTCTGATTTCCGCCCACGTAAAAAGCTCCACTGAAATGTTCCACGTTTCTACCGTTCCATATCCATTAGTAAAACTTTTTCTGATGAAACAAATTTCTTGCAGTCGACTCGATTTTGGGGTTGGTTTATTTACTGACACATTAGTTTTGATAAGTATTAACCGTTTTACGTGAAACGTTTAAAAAATCGACCGTTTCTTGTTTTTACAACTTGTGGACAGACCTTAACTTTTAAATTTTACGAATTTTTACTCAATTCCGTTCCTTAAAAGAGAGCGGCTTCGGGAGAGCAAGATAATATTACCCCCCCACTGGGAATGTTACGAATTTTTACGCAACAAATTTACCCTTAAAAAGTAATTTTTATTCACTCTAAGCACATAAACAATATTTAGACTGTCTGTATTTACCTGTTGTGAATGCATCAGAAGCTCTTTGCGCCGATACGATTCTTGGGGCTCGGTTTGATGTCTTACAATATATTCAGCTAGTTGACGGGCGGGAAATTCTGTTTCACAAACGAAATGGAAATCTTTTGCCAAGTGGGTCGCCTCACCCTCCACCAAAGACGTTAATAACGTCACATTCGCCGCCTTTCTCCGTCCAGCCGGCAGATTTAGACCGATTTTTTCCAGCTTTTCCCTTAACAGGCGGCCACCGTTTTTACTCTTAGCCCTGCAATGACAAATCGTGATTGTTGCAACTCTTGGGTAATATTCGAAATGAAACTAATGATATTACCTTCGTAAGACACCTCCCAGCAGTGATGCATTCAGACACTCAGGTGGCGAAAGCCGTCTTTGTACCTCGGCAATTGTGACTTTATATTTCGATGTACTCGACAGAAGACTAAGACGTCCGGGCACTGCACAGAACACCTCACTAGGCGAACCCGATCCAATGTTTCCGACATCCTTGCCGCTTTTAATACCTAAAACGAGAAACAATTCAAATAGAGTCGTATAAAGGATCTCGCTCTCGCATGCAAACACACAGTCACACACACAAACAAGCACACAAAAAGGGACATTATTTCGTTATTGTACTATCCAAAGGGTCGATTTACATTAATCCTGCCAATTAGGTAACTCGACGACGATACTCAGCGCCGTGCTGCTATCGCTGCTGCCGATTATGTACTACACAATGGGCCGCATAAACAAACCAGGTGTGAATACAATTCCGCCTCAAAACTACACAGTTACACAATGGTGCGGATCATGTACTCCTAGGCCGTCGACGTCGCCGTCTCCTGCAGAGACCGACAATCTGTGCTCTCATGCCCACCTCTCGCACCAGAATGCAGCGCACGAATTTGACACCTCTTCTCAACACCACTCCTGCTGACTGAAGGTAAGTCCACATTTAACAGGATAGGCATAGGCATAGGCACATCGCAGGAATTTGAGAACTAATTGTAATTGGCACCGCATAATAAGATGTCGTCGCCGAAATTCTACTCGCACTTCCTTTTTTACCTGCGCTTATAAATTCTAAGGATTCGAAAAAAACATTTCCATGACCTACCTTTTATTAAGGGCAAGTCCGACATGAATGCCACATTGTCGTCCATGTTGGGGTTTTGTCCATCGTCCACGGCATTCTGAAGTGCCTGGTGTAATGCGAGCGGATCGTGTTCATGCCCCAGCCTCCCACCGTGGCCGCCAGCACCGCTTATTGCACTTCCATAATCGCCGCGTCTATCTGTGTACGGGAATCCATGTGAAAGTTGTGTCTGCAAACGAAACAAAAAGGACGAACAATTAAAAATAAAAAACTACGAGTATTTCTGTCTCTACACTGCAAATTGTTTTCGCTGAATTTTTACATTCACGGAGCAATTCTTTTCGCACAAAAGCAAAATATGCCCGGATTCCTGGATTCTCGAAATATGTAAAAGTTATTCTTAACTGTTTTGCTTAACACAAAAAAAAAAGAAACAAAAAACAAGAAACAAAGCCTAAGAGAAGATGAAACACGACCAGGTGAAATTCCACCTTTCAACTCCTGCGTTTTGTGATATTAATGCAGTGGCCAGGGCCACCCTTCTCGGAGGCAAACGAGTGGGCCGTTCAGGGGGGTTGATTTTGACTCTATCTCTCTCTCTCTATCTATCTCTTCAAAATGCATTCTTTGAAGAAAGTCCCGCCATCGAGATTTCTTGTTTGTGAGTTGAAATTCTTCCTCGAAATTCTAAATAACTCGACTGTTGCGAGGATGTGGGCAGGAATATACCATTGATAAGATTACAAGGATATAGCTACATGTGTTGGTTGTTTTATATTTTGTTCCCTTCTTGGATCTGCCAGAAGATTTAGGGTTTTCTTTAAAGAAAAATTCATCGCATATTTTCGCAAAAGATCTCTTGGGTAGCATGCAGAATGCTAAGGGGATGTTTTCTTCTTCGGATTCTTGATGGAGATGTTGTTTTGTCCTCCTCGTTGATTAGGGAATGGTGCGGGTAGCTTTCGTCCTTGGGTTCGGTTTTGGTTATGGTTATGGGATGTGTAGGTACATATCGTCGAGTTGCTTATCCAATCTCAGTTATTTGGGCGAAATTCCTCTGGATGGATGGAACCGGTTTGTAAAATCCTATCATGGGTATATTTATCGGTTTATTAAAAAATGATTACGTAGATATTTAAGGAATTTGTTTATGTTATAGCGTGGACAGAGGGAACAGTTTGTGGGTCGTGCCTGATGCTTTTTTTTTTGCCAATTTGTTTCTGGTCAATGGTACTGAGCGTTGAATTGGAGGATTTTTTTTTTGGAGGAATTTCGAATCATACTGGATGTTTGGATGACTGGATTTTAGGACTCGCTTACTGACCGATGCGATATAACGGGTGCGGCATCTCTTATGTCGGAATGTGAACTCTGAATAACTTAGAACAAACAACCGATTTCCATATGTGAACTCTTGATAATCCGGCATTCTAACTGCCGACTTTATTAACCGGGAAATTTATTTTCAAAAATTTATTTATTTAGAAATCAATTATCCGGGAGTCATTTTCAATGACCTGACACCTGAGGCAATAAGCTATAATAATTATGAATTATTGTATGTATACATATAATGGCATTGCTCGTGGATTTTCGGTGCCCCAGAAGCGATAGTTTTGCTTGTTCACGTACCCGCTGAGGTGGAAATGAGCCTCATCGCTCATTATGAGTTTGGTCGAAAAATCGTCCACTTCGTCCTCGAGATTGAGGAGGCTTGGACGTAGGTTACACGTGTTTGGCGGTCGACAGGCAGCAGCTGATGCACGGACTGGACTTTGTACGGAAACATGCGCAAGTCTTTGACCAAAACTCGCCTTAGGGACGACCGGCTGGCTGACCCCACAAAAATAGGTCAGAAGGGGTCAGGTCTGGAGATCTGAGTGGCCAGTCAATGCCGCCATTTTTTTTTAGCAAAAAACACGTCCAGGGAATTTTTTGGCAACGCACTCGATCTTACCGCTTTAACCAGTTCATTGGAACGTCTTGGACGTTGACGATGTCTCACTGTGCCGTGTTTAAAAATAACTCGACACCAAACTACGAATAGTGTTGTTAGACGGTGGTTGTTGGCCACGAGTTGAGCTTGAAACAACTGAACGACTTATTTCAATGTACCAGCGCCACTATTTCGGCGGGTTGTTTCGCTGGTAAGCGATTCGTGGTTAAAATTTTAACTGAATTGACCTCCATTCAAGACAATCGGTTGATAAATGTCAATTTTTTTCAATATTTATACATACATATATCAAAATAAAAGATATGGCACACCCTGTATTATGATAAAATGTGTTCTTACGAAAGAAAATTTATAGATAGGTAAAGGTAGAATTTAGTGGACACGCTTTCTTATTTGGAATGCATATGTCAATGTAGCGGTCACATAAATTTAAAAGTTTTAGGAGAGCATACATATTTATTTGCCAAAACAGAGCATTCATACGTACGTCTAGCATGCAATCACAGTTTAATTATTTTATTCATTAATTATACATTAACCCCCTTATTAATAAAGGCTGCGTAAAAGTTATCAACTCGTTATTCAGAAGTTACGTCAAATTTTTGTATGCTATCTGATGTCTACTAGCTAACTAACTTGTGCACATTTGTTTATTAATACGGGGGTAAATATTCGCAAAATTAAATTGCAAAACTATATATATCTTTTCTTTTCTCGCCGACATTTTTATTTACGTTGAAAATCCCACCAAAAGGGAAAATTTCCCACGACTTAATAATACTGGCGGTGGCAATGTACCAACTGTATTTCAGAGCTGGCTGGACTGACTTTTGATATGAAAATTCTCACCCCAATAGCTAAATTTTAACTTTCTTCCAAGAGGTATTCCTAAGAGGTACCTACATTTTTCCCACTCCACTGAAAACAACCACAAGCCAATGAATTTCAATTATTGTAAGAAGGGCGGCAAGTGTTGTTTGTAAATTTCAAGTGGAGAAAGTGTGATTAATGCTTCAAGAGAAGTCATTTAAACGTGTACATTAATTCTTAGAGAGCTGTTTCTGATAGTTGCTGGTGTCAAAAGCTGATTCACTATTTCAAAGTAATCGAAGGATTTTTGACTATTCTTAAATTTTTACCCAATTTTAACGTAATCGATATGAACCAATTGAAAAATATTTATTTATTTATAACATATATCGACATAACTTACAATAAACAAATCTCTTAGTACACTTGAAGACGCAACTAACTGGCACTTATTTTTGTTTGAACTTATAAAAATACCGGAAGTTCCCCTTAAAAATGAGAAAATCCAACCGATCTGGCACCACTGAACGTGAACAAAATGGTACCTACTTGAGATGTTGGATACTTGTCCATCAAATAAAAGACATTGGCCGCATTCAGTAATCTAGTTATCTTAAGTCGGATAGATTGGTCTGGATGAGATGTAACCTGAACGCAAAAACTAGATTGGTCGGTAACGTCACTTTTCCTGCGTCGGCCACACATATGAAATGTCGACATCGAACACAATCGAGAAATTCTTGACCAGGGCACTCATTCCGTAATTTTTTAGACGATTATCGTTGAAACGATAGACCTTCAAAAGTAGCAACTAAGTGCAAAAATTACGAGTTTGAGACCTTAATCCAGTTCATTTTCCACAAATGTTATGAAAGCTGACGATATTAAAACAAATTTGGACAGAATTTAGCTTCTTATGGTCATCAAAGTTTCAAAAACGATATGGTCTCGGCGATTATTGTTATACGGAATCAGCCCCCAGATTTATCGCCTACCCCTTCATAAACGTTAGCTTTAAAAAAAAGGTCATAAAATCTAGTACAATTAAAGTCAAGACGTTCAATAGCTACCTGCTGATGGCAGTCTAGTAAACTAGGTTTCTGAACGTCCCCATTCCTCAAAAATCAACCAATGGTATGGATGAAATCAAATTGAGGACCAGCCACTGACAATTTCTAATCAGAAATGTTGCTAAGTTTTCATTTGGTGTGCTTTTTTACCACTTACGTTGGAATTAAATTAATTCACAATCAGACTGATTTTTCTTTAAGTAATTATTGATTGTTTGATGGAAGTGTCAGTTCTGAGGCCAATATTACCTACTTCCAACTTAAAAAACTTAAATTTATTGGGTCTTAGCAATAAGATAGACTTTAAATTTACAAAAGCTCACAATTGCAAAATTTTAATGGCAAATATAGCCACTGTGAACTACGAAAATTTAGAGTCGAGACTAAAAATGTTTATCGCTAAGGCTCATTGCCCTGGATTTTATAATAATAGTTAAATTGCTTCATCCTACATAACCTCATTTTGTTATTTTACAACTGCAATTAAATTTCGTGGAAAAAAATTTTTAAAATTAGCAAAAAGTATTTCACAGAAATAGTTGAGGCAAGTAAAAAACACTAAAGAATCGTAGGTCCTTTTTGTAGGCAAATTACTGCTTATCGAACAGAAGGATTTTTGTTAGTTTTTTCTTTTTTAATAAAGAAGTAACGTGATTGGAATAATTTTAAATGTATGACTTTCCTTTTTTTTTAATTGTGAACCACCTACTGTTTTGGGCGTTTGGCTCCTCTGAGTAAACTTTATGTTCACAATTGGTTTTTGGACTGATAACCTATATACAGGTGGTTCAAAGTTCGGTCTTTTGGCCTGTGAAATGTACTACTACTTATACAACTGTGCAAAAGGGCAAAGCTGGTAAAGCTGGTTCCGCCACATGAAAATTTCGCCAAACTAAGTATATAAGCTGTTAAATGGCTTTACTCTTGATTTTTTCGCTCTTCGGTGATAGATTTTGTGGCGGACATATATTACCGGTACAACCAAAATAAAAATTAGAGTCATAAATTTTTTTGCTTGAAAAACAAAAGAGTTTTAGTGCGAACTGGGATTATTAAAAACATCATGGTAATTGTGGGCGAACGCCTTGTCCGATTGGGAATCTTTTACATTTTCCCAGAGCGATTCAATTGGTGCAATGTGGCGGATCCAGATTTGCCACGCCAAAAGTTGTATGCAAATATTTGTCCAAAATCGGTTGCCCTCTAAGGTTACAGAATCGGGATTTATCCGCTCGATGCCGGTTCAAAATCTGTTGCATTTGGGTAATAATTGTGCACATAAAGGGTTTTTCAACAGGGACGCTACAAAAGTAGAGCGACAGGGACAGCAAACGACGCCGAATTTCTTGCGCTCTTTTGACATTTCTCTTCAGTAAGGTTTGCCATTTTATGATGGAAAGATATACGAGCCAACAACGAGTCGAAATTATTAAAATTTACTACCGAGTGTCGGAGTCAGTGGCCTCAACGTTAAGAGCGCTACGTCCAATTTATGGTCGTCATAATCGTCCTAGCAGGTCAACAATTGAGCGTCTAGTGGAAAAATTTGAATCCACAGGCACAGTACAAAATGTTCCCGTGCCAGTGAGACAAAGATGTGTCCGTAGTGTCGAGAATATTGCTGCCGCTGAGGCTTCAGTTGAAGAAAGCCCAAATGTGTCTCTCACACGTCGTTCTCAAGCGTTGGGCATCTCTATGACGTCGTTGTGCGAAAAGATCTTGGCCTACATCCTTGCAAGATTAAATTGACGCAAGAACTGAAGCCGTTTGACCAATAGAAGCGTCGTATGTTCGTGAATTGGGCTGAGCAACAACTTGAAAATGATTCGGATTTTCATCGAAAAATCATCTTCAGCGATGAGGCTCATTTCTGGCTGAATGGCTTCGTCAATAAACAAAATATGCGGTATTGGTCAGGCAGCAATCCACACGTACTCCATGAGTTATCATTGCATTCCGAAAAAATTACGGTTTGGTGTGGTTTATGGGCCGGCGGCGTCATTGGGCCGTACTTCTTCCGTGATGATCAAGACCGGCACGTTACTGTGAATGGGAATCGCTACCGTTCAATGATAACTGAATAGTTTTGGCCCCAATTGGATGACATGGACTTGGAGGACATGTGGTTCCAACAGGACGGCGCCACAAGCCACACAGCGAATGTCACAATCAATTTATTGGAAACCAAGTTTGGAGAACGTGTTATCTCACGAAATGGTCCAGTCGCTTGGCCGCCTCGGTCGTGCGATTTGACGCCGTTAGATTATTTCCTGTGGGGCTACGTCAAGTCTATGGTCTATGCCAACAAGCCAGCGACGATTGATGAGCTTCGTACGAATATCGAACGTGAAATTGCAGCAGTATCGGCCGATTTATGCTTGAAAACCGTCGAAAATTGGGTTCAGCGTCTGGACTTCTGCAAGCGTGCCCGTGGTGGCCATGCAAAAGAAATCGAGTTCCATACATAATGGCACCGAACGTACTTTCACAGGGATAAAGAATTTCATTGATATCCAAAACCGTTTTTGTTTTATTTAAAAAAACTTTTGTAGCGCTCTTATTGAAATACACTTTACATATAAAAAGCTTAAGTGTTACGTGTCATATGGAAATAACAATAAAAAAACATGTAAATTGCATAAGTAGTATTTAGCATATCATACTTTTTGTTGATCTACTATATTTTTTACAAATTCTTTTTTGTTCTGTTCCAGCAGCATAATTTATTCTGTGCGAGTTATATAGTAAAGGGTTTGCCAATGAGAGGTGTTATTGTGAATGACTGGCTATATTTGGGTAGCTGTCACTTTTGAAGCTTTTATTCATTTATATTTGACAAGAAGAAACTACGCCATTACTAAAAATAGAACGATACACGCTTCAACAACGCATTGAAATTTTTAAAATTCACTACAAAAATGGTGAAAATCTTGCAGTCACAGTTCGCAAAACTAAAGCATTTTTTGGTCGTCGTGAAGCACCTTGTCGGACCGCAATACAGAAATTGGTGGAAAATTTCGAGCTGTTGGGACAAGTTAGTGATGTGAAGAATAAAACCCGTGCACGTCGCTCAAGAAGAACTGAGAATATTGCTGCTGTCGCCGAAAGTGTTGAAGAAAACCCAGGTTTGTCCATTCCTCGACGTTCTTTGGAATTGGGCATTCCACAAACGTCATTACACCGTATTTTGCATAAAGACAATTGGTATTGATCTGGACAACGTTTACTTTCAACAAGACGGCGCTGCGTGCCATACAAGCAACGAAACCATTGATCTATTACGGGAAAAGTTTCCTTACCGTGTTATCTCTCGAAGAGGTGATCACAACTGGCCACCGAGATCTTGTGATTTAACACCTTGCGACTTCTTCCTTTAGGGCCACGTGAAAGATAAGGTCTACGCTAACAGCCCAGTGTCGATTCAAAACCGCAAAGATAAAATTCGTGAGGCTATCGAGGACATAGGGCAGCCACTTTGCGTTTTGGTTATGGAAAATTTCATGAAAAGGATATGGCCCTGTATGCGTGCTTGTGGTGGCCATTTGGCTGATGTTGTTTTCCATTATTAACGGCATACCTTCCTCTTTATTATGAAATAAACATCCGATCATTTCTCTCAAAAAATGGCATTTTTCTTTGAATACCAAAATAACACCTCTTATTGGAAAACCCTTTATAAGCTTTGTGTTCATTCATTCACTGTGTGAATTGCGTTGCACTTTGACATAAGCAACTGCAATAAATAAATTGCAATTGCAATAAATACCTCCAATGACAAACAAATGACAGTTTGTCCCAAAAACTGTATTGAAAGTACAAATTGAAGATCCCGAAGAGTTTGTTCGAAACAGAATTCACAAAATAATTTCGTGCTTGAATTATTATAGGTACACAAAATGAATGACGTATTATAGCGTCACAAATTATATGGTATGGCATTCTTCCCAATTTGTGTGTACATAGGATTTGCGTCAAAAATAATTCCTACTTTGTGTTGCGCCACTTCCGAAACCAAATAGGAACTGTTACTTCGTTGTTTCGAAACATATGTTCCTAAATGGGATCACGAATTGACACCAGAACGTCGCCAGGCCTAAAATGTGTATTCGAATGCTACTTGGGTAGTAATCGTTTGACTTAATTTAGAAACTTAATCCAGCTCGCCGGCTACTCCTTTAACACGTCGACTGATAAATGGTCTAGGTACATAATCAATCTAGCCCAAGGTAAAAGCTCTGGCCAGTCACGTCACCCAGCTGTCAGTTTACTAAGTAACAGTGTTCTCAAACGTACCAATTGCAAGTCATGTTTTGTAATTTTTGGAATTGTACGCCCATCCTTAACCTCTTTACACCGACATTTTGTAAAACACATGTGTCTTTTCTCGATATTATATTTGTTTCATTTCCAATTCCGCAAATTCAATTGTCTGCCATTAATGGAAATCATTGAAAGGCACGAATAACTTCAAAAATAGAAACCCATCATGTGCTCGTAAAATCACTTTAATTTCGGTTTTGGTAATTGAAGCTATTAAGAGTCAATGTGGGAGATACATCAATACGCTATTGAATATTTGTCTATCAATTGTCAGATTTTTTTCCTCACTTTTACGATATCTACTGTGACCCCATCCGAATCAGATTACTCACGATTTTAACCCATCACCGGGGGTAAACGCCATAAAAGCCCTCGCACATAATTGCGTAGCTATTTTTTTGGTTATAAGTATTTACCCCATACACGTTTCAATTGACAGCACAAACCGTACCGCGCGAACTTCGTGCACGTTGCGGCCTCCTATTATATCGTATTTCCTATCCGAGCAATCATCTTGATTGTGATTTGTTTTTTTGGTAAATTTATCTCAATCTCCAAAGCTGGGTATGAATGACCTTTGCTATTTATATGAAACAATTTTTGGGGAAACTCCAGATGGGTGTGTACTTGTTGACCCACGCATTTATAAACAAATTTGCACGACTAGTTATGTATTGCAAGCAAACTACAAAGCCCACATGAAAACTCGATGTAACTAGGTAACTCGTTCGTGAGTTCTACGCAGCATTTATAAATAATTCATTTATACGTGGGAGACTGTTAAAGTTTGAGTTGATTTTACTTACCACATGTCCTTGGAGTTCGGCGTCTCGGTGTGATCTGTGATGAATGCCGAGTTGATCCTGTGTAGACCTGAGACCGGCTAATTGATTATAGTGGTGCAGAGGAGCATGATGGAGCGATGAAAGTGGCTGACCATAGGGGTCCGTTCCTAGGTATTCCAGAGCACCATGGTTCTGTAAATAGGCGGGTAACTAATTAACGTTAGATGATATCTGAATAGCAATTGGTTAAGCAAAAGTGTATGCTAATAAATACAAAAAAATATTCATTTAGACAAATTCATAACCCTCTCTTTATAAAGACTCAGCTCTGACTTATTAACATGTTGCTACTGGTCGAGATTTAGCATCTAGATTTATTATGTGTATACTTTTTCATAAATATCAAAGCTGCCCACACACGACATTGAAATTCGGAAGCAAAACAAAACAGAACAACGATTTATTCTCGCCTGTGAATTTGCATTTTTTTAAGTGATTCTTCATACAACTAAAATTTTAAGATTTATGTAACCATAAGTAGTCGAAAAAGGATTAGATTGTTTGACAGCGAAGGAGATTTTTGTGGCAAAGGTTGGACTCAAAGAGTGGGCGCTTTTTCAATGGAAAATCGTTTAGCAAGCTGGATTTTCATCAAGCTTATCAGCCTATGAGTGGTTTTAAATGTGGCTACGGAACTTTCCTCTCAAATGCTTGCACAAGGAGAGACGAATTAAGGATAAACATCTGTTACATGCACAATGGTAGAGCAGTAATGTAGCAGTCGGTTGATTTTGTTAAACTTTATTTTCAAGTCAAACTATAAACTTCTTTAACAAAAGACCAACATTTTTTAAGAATTCGCTCTTGAGCTTAAGCACAACTGGTCAAATTATCCCTACGTTTGCAGCTTAAGTGAATTTGCATATTTAAAATGTGTTTTCTTTGAAAATTGGAAGCTCGAATCTTGTACAAAGTAATTTACAGAGACTCCGCCCTTGCAAAAAAATAGGTGATGCCAAGTCAAGACATCTAGAATTTGGCTAAGAATTTCGCAGACGAAGTTAAAATATTTAGAAAATTCCAATTTCGAACACTTGACGAATCCTATTGAGACCACCAACTTCGGCTGATTTGCCGTGACTTGGCTACAACCTATTTCATTTCATTTATTTCAATTGAATGCTTACACATTAAGACATAAATTTATATAGTGAAAGCTCAATAACGAAAAAATTCAAATATGATACAAGCTACTAAAAGACATGTTCAGAGACTTATATATCAATTTTTACGGAGTGACGCCAATCAGGTGCGCTGGGATTGGTACATGGACGATGGCATTGACAAATGACACGCAACAATATCTACACTCGTATACGCTCCGCTTTGAGCAAAGCTGCTGGCATTCATAATGTGTTAATACGCACGAAATCGATTTTATTTTAAACAAATCAAGTTATTCGCCTCCTAAATAATAAAATAACTAACCAACAGCATTAAGTAACGTTAAAATTTGGTACTCAATCACTTTCCCCCACTGTTGGCAGCATTGTTTTACATGTTTATGCATGTCCCACGAATTCTAATTCACATCACACCGATGCGAAAACAAAATGGCTGAATTCGGAAAAATTTGAGGGGACCAGCGGCAAAAAAATTGTGAGGGGTCTGAGTAATTTTTGTCTATGGTAGCTACCTCAAAAGTTATTTTTTACACCTTGATCCGCACGTTCTGCCTTGAAAAACGATTTTAAAACGGTTCGGAAATAATCTGACAGCGACAAATATTTTCCACTGACCAGAGCTCTTGAATTCATGTCGCCAAAATCGCAATCGGCAAAGCGTAAAGTGAAAGACAGTCATTACCGGTAGCGCAAACTGTAATAAGATTGTAAACGCTCGCAGCTGTCATTTTATTTGTGACAACTCTGTTCGTGTACGCGGTTTGAATCGAACGCAATCGATTTAAATCGACCGCAATCGCACAAAGTCTATACACGTACTCATCAAAAATGACAGAAAAAGAGAAAACTAGCAAAATAACGAGTAACGAGTAACTCCTCTCTTGGCTCGAAACAGCTCAGAGAATTTCAACTGATAAACATGTCAAATGCACAAAGTTACCAAGAAAAAAATTTAAAGTCCGCCTTAAAAATCAATTGCACAGAATAATAAAATCTGTAAAAATAAAAAAAATTTCGTTGATGGTCGAATGTTCTCCTAAATCGTTTTATATGTTGCAAAAAGGTAAGTTATATATTTATTTTTGATATGGATTGGATGTCAAAGATGAAAGTGGCTCAAAGTAGCTCGAAGTCTATCCACGTACTTTTGCGTACCTATATTTTCAGCTCTCTGAGAGAGTTTTGCTCAATTTTTTTGAGTTTGACAGATTTGTAGTCTTTGGCTCGGGAAAGTACGCGAATAGACCTAATCTATAACCTTACTTTGTCAGAGGGCTGCCATTTAAGTTACCTAAGTTAACTAATAAAGTTCCCTGTGGAAACTGTCCGCAATATCTAAGGTCCCCTTTGCGGACTGTCAATCTTTCATATGCAAGAAGCGTGTATTTGCGAGTTTGCATGTACTACTCTTAAAAATATTACTGTCTGCTCATAGTTATTGGTATATTTGCTTCTTCGACTACAAAAATGTGCATTCAAAAAGTGTTTTTTTTATTTTATACGCTTCCGAAATTTATTCGATCTGATATCCATAAACGTCAAACCTCCGTGGGTTGTTTGAAAGTGTGGAATAGGGGGCGTGGCACCTTCCCTACAACACTTACAACTCCAATCTTGGCGACAAAATGGCATGAGTGCGAAGAAAATTGGAAGGAAATTTCTGAGGGAATGTGTAATAATCTTTGCATACGAAGCGTATATATATTTTAATTGGAATAATCAGTCTTTGAAGTTGACATTTGAGATATATTTGACAGCTATCTGACTGAGTTGTGTCTACAGTACTTTATTGGATAATAGAGTTATAATTTTTGGGACGAATGAAATGCGACTGATTTAAAAAGCTTTCCAGTAAGAGTATCGGTTATCGGAACCTGAAACCCGTCACTTAGTAGTCCATTTTTACCTTGTTTTGAATATTCCTATCCATCCTCTGCTTACCTTTAAGGAGTAGGTCTAAACGTGGCCAAATTTTGTTAAAATGTTTCTGGAAAAAGACCTGTATAAAACGTAGCAAATTTCTTTTACTCAAAAGAAATGTCAAAATCGAAGCATTTCCTACGTTTCGTAAGATTAAAAAATAATTTGTGTTAGTCTAAAACTTTTGATATGTTCGAAAAGCAGCGACACCTACCTGTTACTCAGATCGGTATGAATAAAACGAAGCAATTGATACAAAGTCCAAATCTGTTATTTTGCTAATTCACACCTTTTGCTAAATATTTTGTGTGCACATTTTTCTACATAAAACAACATAAGCATTGTCAATTTTCGATATTTTGTTTATGAATAGTTACGTTAAGTTTTATTTGTACAGGAAAATCAAAAAAATACCTATGAAAAAGGCAGCTATTGTTTCGTGGACTATTTGACTAATATTTCTTTTTCTATACAGACTCATTTCTGTATATAAGAGATCCGGGCTTTTAGGTTGACATTTCAAAAAACTTCTCGGTAATTCAAAGTTCTTCCTTAACTAATTGGTTAGGGTGTCAAAAAATGTCTCCAACAAGCCGACAACCGGTGAGACTTTCCGGCACCTGAAGAAGAAAAGAAACATCAGCAAGCTATTTGGCGAACAAAATAGCGATTGGAGCCATAGATTGCACTCGAATTGCTAGATTTTATTTCTTCAATTTCAGTTTCTACAAAAGTCATTAGATTCAAAAGGAAAACTCAAAAATTCAAATTTACTTGTCAGGTTTGACAGGAACTGCAAGTCGAGTGCAGCGAATTAAATTCTATGTTCGAATTTTCGAACTTACTTTAGTAAAACAGGTTTTTATTCATACCGATTGAAAGTAATTGCTACGGGCTGTCACTTTCGCAACCTTTTGCTTAAAGCGAATGCTAGCTTTTATTCATACGACCCAATATGTAATATTACTGCAACGAATTATCACAATCCCACTGCTGATCGACACACAAACTTAGAATAGGTTTGTTTGACATGGCTAGCACTAGTGTGCACTGAGAATAAGAAGTGTCGCGCCTTTCAAAAACTCTGCACAACCTGAAAAGTCGCCATAGATATCGACCGAAAAACGTTGCTTGTCAGTTTTTGGCATAGAAAAATATTAATCTTTGGTGAACGAATTGTGAAGAAGAAACACTTTTTCCCGTTTATTGTTAAAAATGAATGAACTCAATTCTGATCTTGTGCTTGCCATAATGCAAATAGTTGATGAAAGTTTTTGCAATAAAGATGATAAGTTTGAAAATAAATGACAGCTAGCGAACTGACAGCGAAACTCAGCACTGAATTCTTGCCCCGACAAATTAACTGGGGTCAGTTCAGGCTACAAGTAGAGGGTGGACCAAAAGAAGTCATCCGATGTTGTTCGGCTCTTATTTTTTTTCTAAATGAAAAACTTCGATTCTGTTTTTTGATTATATTTACTTGAATTTTGGTCAAGTCGAGAAGATGATATCGGCCAAATGGGCGCCGTCACAATTGAGCCAAGCAACATCCGATGACTTCTTTTGGCCCACCTTGCAGAAGTCATGTCAAACACAGGTTTTCCGTGCCAGGGTAAGTTTATTGATATGTAGATCGAACGCATTAGGGTTAACCCAGTGCGCACTAGGGCCCCAGTCAAACAAACCTAATGCAAAACGCAAAAGAAGAAGCTTTGCTATAGCGTAGTACTTTCTACTGACAGCTAAAAAAAAATTAATCCTATTCATTCTCAAGTCGAGCACTTCCACAAAACTAAACCTTGTGACAAAAATCCAAGCGAAACCACTTCGACTGCATTGTTTATCGAGATTCTCCACCGGTTTGGCTCGTATCTGCCACATATGAATCAGAAATAAAAACTGAACTAATTCACTTATGCAGCAAGTAAATATATATAGCTGTCCAAAAGAACAGGAAAATCAACACTTGAATAAATCACAATTGTTCCTGACTTTTCCTTAAACGCACACCACATCTAACCAAACAGAAAATAAATCAAAAATCATTACCTGTTGCTGAGGCGGACTCTGTGTAGCGTGATGAAATGGCGGCGGAAAATACGGCGGCTGGAAGTCCGATTGCAATGATTGATGATGCATTGATGCTGCAGAACCGTGCGAGCCACCGTGACCTCCATGGGCGCCCGTTGGTCCGCCACGTCCCGTATGCCCACCAGAATGCGTCGTATAGGCCGGACTGCCGCTTGACAGTCCTATACTTCCATGACTAGTCAAGCGTTCCTAAAATGCACACACGAAAAAATTTACATTAAAATCTGATTCACAAAGTAGCTACGCATAGTTCAAAACAGTTATGCAGGCAAAAGTTCTATAAAATCACTTGTTTTACCTGAACATCGATGACAGTTGGCATATCCACATAGGCTAAAGTCATAATCTCATAATAATGAGATGACTAGAATCGGTCTTTGGTGCGTCCCCCTCTGCTTTTGATCGGACGCGATCGGTGTTTGGATATTAGTTTAAGTGGGTTTATGGCGAGGATGACTATCGCCTCATTGCGGCACACGAATTTATTCAAAGTCACTATGGGTCAATATTTAAACTCTAGTTTCAAGTGTCAGAGGGGCCACAGGTTTTCAGCAGTTCTTCTTCTATTTTTTAATGTTTATTATTTTTTTGTTTATTTTAGACGATGGCAGAACAGAAATACATACATCAAGAGGCAATATTCGTCTTTTGTTTTAGACGCTGTTTGATGTGAGGGATTTTGTTATTTATCACTGTTGGGGTATTTGATTAAACAAATTAATCATATGCTAATGAGTGTGGCTTTTATTGGAATTAGGGAATTATTTAAATCGAGTTTTGTGTATGATTGCGCGACCTATGTAGCACATAATGATGAACTTTGTTAGGAAAAAAAAATATGAACAGCAAAAATCATGTTTTCCGGTTCGAGGTGAGAGCCGAAGTTTATTTTATAGCCGGCTTCTTAAAATTATGCATAATTTGGCAGTACTGATGAAGTGGTTGTAACTTGTAACTGAGGGCTTATTTTTTGCGTCAAATTTGAATTTCTAATTGCATTCCATAAGGTTAAGCGGAGGTCAGAGGAGGAAAGATTTTTTAATATTTAACAAACTTTGACAAAGGTTATAAATAAAGTCACGAACGATCTTCTAATGAGATGGGGGTTTACTTGACAGTAGCATTTGAAGCATTGATATTTTACGGAGCCGTGTTTTTTTTTCTCTTGAGTTCGAGTTAATTGGTGCTGACATCTACTCCTCTATTTTGCTCCCTTTTTATTGAAAACCTACTGGTGGAACTTGGTAACAAAGCAATTGGCTATGATTTCGTAAAAGTTAAGAAACAAAATGCTGAATATGTTGCTAATAAAGTGCCGACCTAGTCCACTGGAGAAAACCTAACCTCAACCGTAGTTGTGTAGGGTGTTGTTTGACTGCGTTTAGGTAGGTGTAGCGTAACAAACGAGTTCGTGATCAAGTGCTTGCCTGCTTTAAAGTAAAGGCAGCATTTGTCAGCAAACTGTGCTACCAAAATTCATACAGCTAGGGTAGAAGTACGTCTTAAAAAAGGTATGATGACGACTTGGCAATATTGGCTTTTGTATCCAGTGTTCATAGACTTTGAAGACGGTTTTCCCTTTTTTTATTAGCAAAGCATTAGTTTTCCCTCGAATTCGAAAAAAAGTTCCCTTTCTTCCTCACTAAATAATACTTCCATTTAATTTCATATTAAAAAGGTTAAAAACTTTATAAATTCAATAAAAATAATTTAGACCTCTTAAGGTTTACTTTAAATTAAAATTTAATGCATTGAATTTTTGTAAATGTACGCAGACTTTCGATGGAATGTTTTCTTTCCTATTTAGTATGAACATTTCATTCTGAGTAAACTTTGAAATTTGTTTGTAATGAAAATACGTTCTAATTTTACTCATGCATAGTTTAAGTTCCACAGATTTATTTTGTGATTTGTTCCCCTTTTATAAGTTTGTGAATGAGATTCGACGTCTTTTACACTTTCTTTTTAAGAAATCAAAACAAATTTCGTTATAAGGGTTTTTCAACAGGGACGCTACAAAAGTAGAGCGACAGGGACAGCAAACGACGCCGAATTTCTTGCCGCTCTTTTGACATTTCTCTTCAGTAAGGTTTGCCATTTCATGATGGAAAGATATACGAGCCAACAACGAGTCGAAATTATTAAAATTTACTACCGAAATTCGGAGTCAGTGGCCTCAACGTTAAGAGCGCTACGTCCAATTTATGGCCGTCATATTCGTCCCAGCAGATCAACAATTGAGCGTCTAGTGGAAAAATTTGAATCCACAGGCACAATACAAAATGTTCCCGTGCCAGTGAGACAAAGAAGTGCCCGTAGTGTCGAGAATATTGCTGCCGCTGTTGCTTCAGTTGAAGAAAGCCCAAATGTGTCTCTCACACGTCGCTCTCAAGCGTTGGGCATCTCTGTGACGTCGTTGTGGCGAATTTTGCGAAAATTTCTTGGCCTACATCCTTGCAAGATTAAATTGACGAACTGAAGCCGCTTGACCACCGGAAGCGTCGTATGTTCGTGAATTCGGCTGAGCAACAACTTGAAAATGATTCGGATTTGCATCGAAAAATCATCTTCAGCGATTAGGCTCATTTATAGCTGAATGGCTTCGTCAATAGACAAAATATGCGGTATTGGTCAGGCAGCAATCCACATGCACTCCATGAGTCATCATTGCATCCCGAAAAAATTACGGTTTGGTGTGGTTTATGGGCCGGCGGCGTCATTGGGCACGTTACTGTGAATGGGAATCGCTACCGTTCAATGATAACCGAATATTTTTGGTCCCAATATGGACTTGGAGGACATGTGGTTCCAACAGGACGGCGCCACAAGTCACACAGCGAATGTCACAATCAATTTATTGGAAACCAAGTTTGGAGAACGTGTTATCTCACGAAATGGCCCAGTCGCTTGGCCGCCTCGGTCGTGCGATTTGACGCCGTTAGACTATTTCCTGTGGGGCTACGTCAACTCTATGGTCTATGCCAACAAGCCAGCGACGATTGATGAGCTTCGTACGAGTGTCGAACGTGAAATTGCAGCAGTATCGGCCGATTTATGCTTGAAAACCGTCGAAAAAAGAAAATGTAATAGAGCTGACAGACAAAAGTACTAAAATAGCAATATTATAACTATTCAAATAATTAGAATTATAATCCTTATCATCTCCTTTTTCATTACAAAAGTTCTAAAATTGGAGCTTTTACCCTCAATCTGGGATCACTACTTTAGTGCAGGTGCGACTGTTGCTCTTTCGTATGCAGTTGAGTTTTGTGATTTGACAGCTCGTGTGAGATGCAGTTGCCATATAGTGTTAAGGCAGTAAGATTTGATTCTGGGATGTGAGGATCCTTCTAGACTCGGAGAGTAATTGATCTGATAACGACGGCGAGCGCTGATTTGTAATTCGAAAGTACGTCTCTCATTGAAAATGTTGAAAGCTGAAAGGTTTTCTGTAACTCTTATTGCAAAGTCTGAAGTTCTATGCAGAAAGCCTGCCGCAGAATCAACTGATCAAAATTACTTCGAACAAAAATGTTCAATTAAATATTAGCCGCCGTTTGTAGCCGCAGTGGCTCAGTGTTTAGTGTGTTGGACCACTAAGCGAAGGGTCCCGAGAAAAACCCAAATTGCATCTTAATTTTTTTTTCACTGAGCAACCTCTCGCGAACGTCTGACAGACCACCGAGAGTATAACTGACATGAAAGAGCTTCTCAATTGGCCGTTTTGACTCGGAAAAAAATTGTAGATTCCATAGATTCGTCCTAAAAACTAAAAAAAACTAGAAGCTTGACCTAGGGTCCCTACGGACGTTTGCGGCGTTTACAAAATTTGTTTCTCAGATATCTGAAAGGCGCAAGATCAGCTGCTCACCGTGACTACTGTCCAATTGGGTACTGAATCAGTTCAAAGTTATATTGAATGACTGCGTAGGAGTAAAATACCGATAAGCAAACAATTAAGGCGACACTTTTAGCAGGGATCTCATACGCGTCATGCACTACAATATGATATGAGCGCCGTGATAAATGTCGACACATCCGGAGCTGAAAGATGGAACGGCGGGCGTCGCACAATCTTTCTTCGTAAACTTCTTTAAGTTCGCATTGCAGGGGAGAAGCGAATTAAAATCCCAACATGAGAGAAGTAACAAGAGTGCCAGCGACAACCGACAAGAAGTGTGACTACATAAGCTTCTCGGCTATAGAATGCATATGAAGCAGCAAACCCTCAGAACCTGCTGATGCATCCCAAACTTTGTGGAAAATAGTAAAAACAAAAGTGCTAAACATAAAGGAACAATTAGATGGCAGGGTCGTCGAAAAGCTTCAGAAGCTATAATATAATTGCAGTTGCAATGAACTTGGCGCGCGTCGAGTTCGTTAAAAGCGGAGACTACTCTTGTCGTTCATTTAAACGAGGAGCACCTGTTCGCACGCCAATCCCTTTTGTTCTTGTTCTTTAAAAAGTGTAACGTACAACAAACTGTCCAATGCGAGTGATATATTATGCATTTAACATATTTATCAGTACTTGCCGGTTAAAATTCTCTGAGCTTTTTCGATCGAAGAGAGGAATTTTAAAAATTTTCTCTTTTTGTGTCATTTTGGACGAGAAGGTGTAGGGACTTTGTGCGATTGCGATCGATCGATTTAAACCTCGTACGCGAAAAAACTTATTGTTTAAACTTTAAAGGCGATTCATTTAATTGGTTGAGTTACTAAAACTATCCACAGGAAATGTTCTACATATCTGTGTACACAATTCCTTCGGGACGAAACTCGATGACGTTATTATCTCGATAAGCACAGGGTCGATTTTCATGATTCTTTTTTTTTTGTTCGTATTGCTGTATTTCAGGTTTAGGCAGAAAGAAAATTCCGGAAAATAGACTTATTCGCATTTTGCGATAGGTGGCGTTGAACTAAACGTCAACGCGCACGACATAACTGCCGTCTGGTGGCTTGCGGGCAAAACGGATTAATACCAGTACCAACTAGTTTAAAATATATTTGGACAAACATGGTTACGTATTCTCAACTTTTTGATATACTTAACATCGATTATGAATTTCTCTTAAGTAACTGAAGAAAGAAGGCTCAAATGTTTTTATTTTCCTACAAAAATTCTGCAATGGTAATTTTTTCATAAATATTTTCAGCAAATGCCCTTCGGGTATCTAATTCATTCTAGTCTACGCTAGGTATGAGCACACGAACGGGTTGACTTGTCAACTTGAATTGTTATAAGGCCTGTTTTTTTTTAGCTTCGATCTCAGAAAAGCAAAGTAAAGTAGGAATTTTAGAATTAGAACTACGCTCTACTTGACACTTCGAGGACTCGTAGTAGTTGTTGTAATTGCGTGCTGAAAAACCAACTTTACTTTGCTTTCGAATCTCAAAAAAACACACATATTGTATTCTCGCTGTTTATTTAGAATTTTGACACTTCGAAAAGTCTACTAAATATGCAGGCAGGATTTTCTTGATTTGTCGATTACCCCTCCATAAACGTCAACTGAAAAACTATTCGCGTGACCAATCTAAGCCAATCAAAACTGAAATACATCAACTGAGTCAGCTGTCAATTTTTAACGCAACTGATAAAATTCTATGAACGCTTTACCTGCAGTAAAGTGGCAATGATTAGGAGCGAGTGGATTGGTGCGCGATTGTCAATACTAATTTCTATGTAACAATGGGGACGTTCAAGTTTAGTAAGTCTGACAGCTGGGCATCAATTGATGTGCATCAATTTTGATTGGCCTAGATCAATCACATGAACAGTTTTTTTAGTTGACGTTTATGGAGGGGTAGCCGACGAATCTAGTAAAGAATTTCTTGACAGTTCTCATATGTGACTGATGTAGGAAAAGTGACGTTTTTGCGTTTAGGTTACGTCTAGTCCATACCAATCTAGTGGACTAAGGATAACTAGGTTTTTAAATGTGCCCATAATACTAGAACACGTAATCTGCGTCAAAATATATCTTCATGGGCAAGTATAAAACTTCGTCCGAAGTTAGGGGTTTCGGTATATTTTGTCTATGATTGTAATCATTGCATAAGCACACTTTATTAGGCTTTGAGCTTCGATCTCAGCAAAGCAAAATAAAGTAGCATTTTCAGCACGCAATTACAACAATCGCTGTGAGTCCCCGAAGTGTCAAGTAGAGCGTGCTGGAAAATTCTACTTCACTTTTTTGAGATCAAACAAAAAACAGGCCCATTGTCGCACCGATAACTGCATTATTTCAAAATCGAATTTTATGAAATATGAACCAAATGAAAGGTACACCAAACGGCAGTTGCTAGTCCACAAAAACAACTTTAACCCTATTTTGAATTGCATTGAAGTGGCCAAAGAGGCCTCGGACTGTTGCACTATGTGCGAAAATGGAAGAAATGCAATAAGAGACAGCGTGGAATAGATAAGTGAACTCCTGATTGCAGGTACTGTGTCCTGCCAAAAGACTTGCGGAGGTTATATGATTTAGCTTTCTTTATAACTCAGCAAAATATAGGCGCTATAGCTTTTCCCTGATTATAGACAGATTTAACCTTTTGTTCATTTGACACATAGGTATAAAATTGGAATTTCTTTCTGGTCACCTATATGGAAATAAATCCTCGGCCACCGGAGAGACCATTGGGACAATAATTGTTGTAGTTTCTTAAGGAAAATGTGTCTCAAAAACGGTTCCACATTAGTGTCTAGGAATGACAGTCATTTAAACAATTTTATTTGAGTTGGTGTGCATTTGACAATAGTTGTTGAGGAGGAATGTAACTAATTGTCTGAAACATTATTAGTTAGTTAAAAGCATTTGGTTGACACTCAATTTTCCGACGCCATATTATACTATGGTAACGTTTTCAAATAAAAATCATCTCAGATAATAACCTACATAGACATACTAAACGTGTGTGAAGTTGTACTAGCAGTCAATAATATTATAATAGAGAACCTGTTTTCGACGGGGCGCCTCGATTTTTTTTCCCATATATGTCACTTTTTCGATTTTAAAGCCTATTATGCTAAAATTAAGTGCCTCCAATGTTTCTCTCCACCAGTTCGCTTAATGTTCGCTTAATTTTGACGGTGTAAGTTCCGTAAAAAAAAGAACTGTGTTCGTAAAGTTGATTGACTTGCTAGTTGCTACTGTTAATTTGCTTTCGTTTGAAATTTTGTTGCGAATAACGATATTTTTTCTAATGTGTCAAAATATAGCTGTGAAAAACTGTATTTTGCATGAATACGCTTACTAAAATTCTGTAGAGATTTTTCGTCCAGTGGCTATCAAATTTAGCTTCAACTGCGTACTGCTTGGCTTAACCGCTTTTGCTTGATTTTATCTTTGGAGACACTTTTGTATGGGGCTTAGTTTAAGCGCGAGCAGCATACTAGGCTTAAGAAAAAAAAACATAAATATCGTCCGTTTTTAAGTATTACATACTTCAAAAGGCAGGGTAGCTTTTCGCCCGCAAACGAGACTATTACTAAATGAAATACCAACTTATTCTAAAGTATAAAAGCTACAACGTTTTAAAGGAATTTCTAAGAGAAAATCAACCGACGATAGAATCTTTATTAGGTGGAGGCTCGAGCAACTAATAAAGATTCTATTAGCGTTAGGTACCGAAATAGCTAAGAAAAAGCTATCGAATCATGAATTTAAGACTTGACACCTACAATTATGTAAACCTAACTGCCGTGGGCAGGGCAACAATAGAGCTTAGGGTCGCAGTGCACTTAACCCTTTTCCATTATTATTAATTTCCGAAATTATGCAAATATTAGCACATCTTTAGAATAAATAAACGCCTTGCACAACCAATCTTCTGATTTAAATTGGGTTAAAATTTTGAAGAGAAAAATATCAGCAATCGAGACAATGATGCAAAAACGTTATGCTTTTTGTCCTTCATCGTCCTTTTTGTCTAATTTAAACTATAAAATTAGAATCCACTTGCCGTTCAATATACCAATCATTATTTGGCTTGCTATGGCAGTTACAATTAGCCGAAACAACTGCATATGGCTCAAGCGAAAAGCGATCGAAATATAGGAAATGCTTGCGCAAGAAGTTGGAAACGAAATGTCACTTTATCAATTTTTCTAAAAAACAAGTGGTAAAGAAAAAAACCCTTGTGGGTCTAACTAATAATCACATTTAAACAAACATTCTGAGCTCGTTAAATTTAATTTAATTTAAACGAAAAATTATTTTTAGTGAACTGTAAATGACGAAGAGTATCCTTTTCAGCTTGGAGGCGAGCATGCCGGCTCCAAAAAGAATAGACCTGAAATCATCGATCGTCTTTGAGTAGAGGAAACTTTTCAGATTCAGATTCAGAAAAAAAGAATACTCCTTCCTTTAAGAAACAAGGAAAATAATTGCCAGCCAGTTAGAATTGTGTAAGCCTATCTAAAGTTATAGGACGAACAACAACAACAACGAGTTATGATCGCCAAAACGTACGAAATTGCAGACGAACTTGAAGACCAACAATGAACGACAATTGCCCATCAGAATGACAACCATACGATAGACAACATTAATTCGCAGCGACAATGCAGTCACGATTTCACTTTGACGCTTATCAGCGCCTTATCAAAAGCTGCCTCCGTTTACTATTAATCATCTGCACTAAAACAAACAACTCTCCCCCAAGATCCATTGCGAGACAATCTCAGTGCACAATTAGCTTCCATAAAGTTGACTAATTGAAATTCCAGTTGATCGTTATTAATTACGATTAATATAATTAAAAAAAAAATAAACTACCAACAACAATTCGTGTATATTCACGCAAATCAAACATTTAAATCAATATACCGCTCAAGGCGATCTCGGACAAACCACTTATCGACAGCAACTAGTACTATCTCTGAACTCTGATGTACGATACGCAACACTACGACCATTTGTACAAGCGGTGACAACGGTCCACTGTGACTTTAATTTATAACGCGCGACCGAAGCAATTAATTTAAATAAATTAACCGATTGAATTAGATTTGCGAGTTGAACGTTTAATTAGTCACCATCACAATATTAGGATTCCAGGATAGTTATCTAACACATAATATCATGTTAATTGGATCACACACACACGCACACGATTTGCATTTCGAGCGAATAATATTCTGCGCCGCTGGCCACCGTTTGTGGATATTCAAATATTTCTATCAAAATGTCGCACCTATCCTTCCTCGCGTGCGTACGATTTTCACAGACAAAACAAAAAAAAAAAATTCATCAATGAGACTGCTTCGGTAGTCGCGCGATAACTAACCATCAAATATAAACGGTTGCCATCTTACACCGTCAAAAATTCAAATAAAAGAAAATAATGAAACAAAATGCTTTACCTTACCAACCATCAGCTGAAGAGTTCGCACACAGATACACAGCCTCGCCAAATAACACGCATACTGGCAGTGCCGGTGGTGGATAGAATATAGTGTGGTGTGTCTTGTGTGCTTTGTGTTCCTCCAGCAGTGCGCCAGATACAAGAAATGGTAGCAACTGCGAAGCCAGAGCAACGTATTAACATCCACAGCATCGCAGCTGTGGTGGTAGTGGATGTTGGCTCTGTTGGTGGCTTTCGGTAATTGTTTGGTAATTCAGACTTCAGACTTCAGAGTCGGACGGCTATTTGTCCCGTGCTCTTTGGTATTCAACGGATCGATGCTGTTATTATTAATTCATACGCATTCTCCATGTCCAGGGATCCTTAGCACCTCGAACGACTTGTTGTAGGAAGCTACTTCGTCGCCGATAGGGGTGGGGGCAACGTCACCCAGTGATGGTCAAGTTCGTAGATCAGGATGTACTACTTTCCTCACGCTGTACTGTTAGTGAATTTGAATTTTTCCAATTTTCTTAAACAGAAAAGACCAGACCGGCCCAATATAAATCAAATTATTCATATTCTCGAAAAGGAGAAGAAGAATGCAAGTGCAGCAACCTGTTCTACAGAGTTAGGGAAAAAATGTCACAAGTTTGCATGGACTTGGACACTGGACAGTGCTTCCAAAGTGAATGTAGAACATGATTGAATTTATTATATGTGAGTAATGTGCACTTAATTATTGTTAAGAGAAACAATTTGCTGTGACTGTGTGGCATATATACTCGTACTTACATATGTACGAAATGGATTTCAAGTTTGCGGAGGAATTAATTGATTTATTTATATTTACTCTTGGAAAATATTTGCGTCGTATAGCAAGTGGTATGTTGGGGTGGAGTGGTTGGACTACTGAGAGGTCTCAGGTTTAAGCCGAGGGAAAGTACAATTGACAGTTGTAGTTTCAATGCGGAACCATAAATTTAGCAGAAAATCTGTAGCAGACTAGCCCTGAGAAAGTTTCTGAACTGACTTTGTTCGATTTCGAAATAAAGTTGCAGGTTGCTTCTATTTATGCTACAAATAAACGAAAAGTGGGACAAAGAATGGCTAGCGGAAAGGATACAGTAGTTTGCACCCATGTGAAAATTTTGACTTTAAACGCGATTTTAATGCGTCATTCATTTAAGTATTGCCCATAGACATACTATATAATGGACTGCTAGTGAAATGTCATTCTCATATACTTCTGCGAGAAAATATGTTCCAAAAAACACAGGCGCCACAGTTTTACAGCGGAAAGGCAAAGAAGCACATGCCGCCGTCAAGTCTAAATTGCCATAGCAACTTCAACAAAGAAGCGATTTTTTTTTCAAAAAAAGTTCGTTTCCATAGAAACATGTAAACAAAAGAGCGACATCTATTGAAAAGAAGCAAAGCTACAAAGAGTGATTTGAAATTAATTTTGTAACATTTTATTATTTTAAAAAAGAAATAACAATTTTTTTACTTATTGACCCACAAATTAAAATAAAAAACGTACAGATATCTTCCACGTAGCGTTCAATCCCTTAATATTTATATCGCGGGATATTTTCAGAGGTAAATCTTCGGTGAAATTGAAATAAGTGCCGTAGTCAGTCGACGTATTTCTTTTTTAATTCATCCCACTAAATTTGATTACCTATAGCCATTTTATCCATCATGAGATATACGACTTTTTTCTCTTTTTTTTTTCTAAGGATGTAGTCTTAACATCTAATGCATCCAATGACTTTTTAGTGAATCCAGCCGTCACTTAAGGACCATGATCCAAGCAATTTTTTATTCGAACAAAAAAAGTGTGAACAGCTAACTAAAGAAATATTATACAAAAATAAATAAATAAATGTTTAGCGCAACAGATTAATGTAGGTACCCCAGGCCTAACTACAAAAAAAGCGTGTTGATAATGGCCGCCCACCAATCCTCTTGCTTTTATGAAAATATCGGTAGCTGTTCACTTGTTTTGTGTTTCGTATTGAATTCGCTTGGCTTGTGTTAAGGGTTTGATTAAATTGAGATCGCAGTATTAAAATATGGATTACGGAACTACGTAGGTGCTACAACAAAGTAAAATATAGAAACATACATAATTGGTAAATAATGAATAAAAAAACACAAAAATCCTACATTAGTTCTCACCCTCTCAACACATAGGCATACTACACGCAAATTTGTAATGAAAGTAAACTTGGTCATTTCAAGTTTATTTTGTTTTCCGCTGTAAAACTGTAGCGCTCTGTATTTTTGGAATACGCGTGAAGTTGGCTACTAGCAGTCCATATAATAAGTCAATGGTATTGCCCAAGGAATTTTCTTTTTACTAAAGCTTAGTATCCTGCTCGCGCTAAATTTTAGCGTCCCTAGTCTCCACTTCGTTTCTCCACACCAAAGATAAATGCTCGCTGAATTATTATTACACACCATATAGATGGGACAAAAACTTTTTCTTCATAACAATCAGTAAATATAATTTTTACATTTTTCGAATTCCAAACTTGAAAAACATCGCAGTATTTGAATCATTCCAAAACAATGGGTATGAGAAAAATTTAAGAAGATATTATTATTGCAGAGCAGCTCAAATAATTTCTGTAACAACAAGCAGAAGAAGACACTTTTCTCCATGTCCCATAAATTCCTATTTGCAAAAAAAGGCAAAAAAAACTGATTTGCAAAAGACCTAAGATTATTTGAAACTTAAAGAAACTAGTTTTCCATTAACATTGTAAAAGTTTTTTTTTTTGGCTTTGCGTTTTCTTTTCTTTCTCTTTAAAATTTTTCTCTGCGGTTTCCTTCAAACAAATTTCCATAGTAAACACAACACAAACTCCTTCCTCCGTTTTTCATGTCAAAATTTATCTTCGATTTAATGTATCGGACATTTATTTCGCGAGCTAAATGAGTGGAGACTTTTCATCGACCCATCTACATGAAGTTAAGAATTTAGCGTGCGAACAGGATACTGCTTTGCTAAACTGCCTCGCTAAATTTTATCTTTGTAGACATTTTTGTATGGGAGATAAAATTTAGCGCGAGCAGGATACTAAGCTTAAGATTTTAAAACTTTTCGAGTTACCTAATAGATTTCAATTTAGAATTATTTATTTATTTATTTATTTATTCGTCAATTTGAGTTATAATCCCATTTAGACAACTTAAAAACAACTGTTATAATATGAACTTATCAATGCGATCTATAACTAAACTAATTTCTTTGCTGCCATAATTTGTTCTGTGAAACTGACCACAAAGATGAAATCTCATATACGCAACAATCTTTCAGGAAAATAAAAGATTATCCGCTCAAGTAAATAGGGGCATTTAATGTGGTAATTTATTACATCTCTTATAAACATGATACTAAAATACTTGCGTCTATTTTCAAGAGTAAGTATATTAACAAGAAGGCATCTAGTTAAGAAGGGTGGAGTTTCAATATTCCACCTTAGCTTTTTAAAAACGAACCTAGTAAAACATTTTTGCACCCTTTCTATTCTGTAGGACTGATTTTGGTAGTAAGGATTCCAGATTACACTACAATAATCCCAAACCGACCATTCTAAATGCATTACTCACAATATAGTCAACATGTGGTTTAAAAGTGAGTTGTGGATCCAATAAGACTCGAAGGTCTTTTTTTAGAAGTACTTTTACAAGCTCTACATTGTTAATTCGGCAACTAAAAGATATTAGGTTAATGCATCTCGCACAAGTAAGTCTTTGACATTTAGATACGTTTAAGTCTAAAAAGTCACGTTGACCCTAACTGGATAGACTGTTTAGATCATATTGGAGAAGCAAGCAATCTTCTGCAGTTTGAAAGATTTTTAATTATTTAGCGAATAAAAGACAGGTGGAATTACGAATGTAAGACGGAATGTCATTAACAAGAGGACGAAAAGCAAGGGTCCAATGTGACTTCCTTGTGGAACACCTGATGTTGCAAAGATAGGCTCTGAAAGAAAACCACCTATCTTAATGTGTTGAGTACGTTCTCGTAGTTACGAAGATATCCAATCAAATAGAGGGGAGTCAAACCCAATTCGTTTTAATTTTTGGATCAGCACTTTATGATTTCACTCTTAGCAAAATCTGTAAAAATTATGTCAGTCTGAAAATCAAGTTCAAAGTTTGTTACAACTTTTTCACATAGAATTGCTAGGTAAGTGGCTGTGGATCTGCCTTGAACAAAGCCGTGTTGAGAATCGGAAATGATTTCTTTGACAAAGAAATTATTGCAATTTAAAAAAGCTGTTGCCGAAATAGCTAGTTGTAGCTTATCCTCATCCTAATTGTTTGTTTGTTTGGGCATTTTCTAAAATATAAATAAAAAAAACAGTCGTATACTGTAGTTGTTGTCACAGGAGTCTTCAGGGTTAGTTTCAACTGATGAACTAAGCTCTAAGACATTTTTTCCCGATTCTATTCGCTGAAGCCTCTTCTAGGCGATAAGCATGACAGGAGTTATACATAAACTCCGTAACATAATGTAATATCTGAAGGTGTATACTGCCATTTGCTAATGATATCTAATTTCAAAACTGGCACTCATCTTTCAATTGGGGATATAGGGATGGTCCAAGTTATTATACGGCCGACGAACACCAGTGATGCGAAATAGTGTGTCTATTTTTAATAATCGTCGTGGGCAATTCAGTCCGAAAAGTCTGGCATCGCTGCCCCGACGAACTCCCAAGGCACAGTTATATCGATTCTATGGGAGAAGGAAGATCTCGAAGTGCCTTAAAAGCTTACAAGCCCTGGTAGAAACTTGTTTGGTACTCTAAAGCTACGTAAGGTGCGTGCACACGCAGTAGAACCAACATAGAAAAATTAAAGCATACCCTACACTCTTCTTGACATATCTACTCCAATAGCAAGATGCCCCCATTCGACTATAGAACAAGCCCCAGAATTTAGAAAAAGAGAGGTAAGTCTCGCTGAAGGCACCCATGCCTGATGGAATAGGTCGGGCTAGTTGGTTTCCTTGAAAGACACACTTAGATCGGAGTTATTATGGCAATTTTTGGTACGCACAAGCTTCTTTTGAGAATCTAGAACCTAATGCCTCATTGGAGCGTTCAAAAGTTGCCCGATGACAGCCAAACCCAGTTGCTGCTAAAAATAAAGGATATTGGAAGCGTCTAAGGTAAAAAAAAAAAATTGTTTCTATCCGAGCACGAATACAAGAGACAAAATCTACGATGTTTCCACATGCATTTCTTATATCCTTGGTGGACTACACTGAAAAGTACCCGACCGGATACTAGCACAAGTCTTAAAGGTAATCGGCGGTCCCTACCACCGATTTTTGCCTAACATGCTGCGAGGTATTTTCACAGTGACCGCTGGTTGAATATGTAATGACGAAGGGAAAATGAGACTGGGGCACTCGACTCCATCCGCCAAGAGTCTCTTACTCTTCTGTATTTTTTATAAGGCTGCAAATATTTTGGAAACGATGTCCATCTCATGAATTTTGGTAGCTGTTTTGACAACAGGCAAAACTATCTATCTACTGAAGGACATGGATTCAGAAAAGTACACTCATCAACAGGAGTGGTGAGGCCTTTCAAAGATGTCCAACGTCATTCAAGAAATATCTTCAAGTCGGAAATCTCTAGACTTGTGAAGGTCTTGTCCAAAAGCTTTTAGGAGGCTCTATAAAAGACCCTCATCATCCCATTTCTGTTTAAATGGCGCCACAAGAATAGATGTTATCGAAAGCGGATAAAGATTTCCTTGGTCGTTCTGAACACGAACTTCTTCGAGTGACTTTGGTCTCGTTTGTTTGAACGGAATTTGGAGAATCAGATTTATCGAACTATATGAACTGTACGGTCTCATCGACCTTATTAGAGAAGTGTGAATCAGTCGGCTAAGATGGCTAGAGCAAGCAGATCTAATAAACACTATTGCGCAAAGAGTCTTCGACTCACACCCCAGAGGGACAACCGCGGTAGTAGAAAAAGACCTCGCCCTAGGTGGGACTTACAAGGGTATATCAAACAACACTGAGTGCTCAACTGGCGGCGTTTAAGTTGAGGCCCAGGTCTACTCCGTAGCCCCAACTAAGTAAAAAAGCAAACGACTGGTGGTGATAAGCTTTAGGGTTAGGATCCTTTATGGACATGTGGAGCCAACAATTTTTTGTTTATTTCTATTTAGTCTCAACAATCCAGGGGTACCGATTTAACCTCTAAGGAACCTAGTGTCTTCTGAAGGTTCTCTTCACAACCCTGCGTCTAGCCTAGTCTTACCTAATCTCAAGAATGTCGATACTTAAATTGTGCCTGGACCAAAAGACAGCTGTGCCAAGTCAAGCGACTCATTCGTTGGATGCAATAGCATGGACCTAACAGAAAATATCGCGAAAGATCCGCTGACTAGAAGGGGGATCCCCACTGTCTTTGAGGTACGAGTAGGCTAAGAAGCAACAACCAATAAAGACGTAGTTGAGTTCCTACTTGTGAGTGAAGTTTTATATAAGTCAGACAGTTTTATATAAGTCAGACGGTCGGCGAAAACTTCTTAAAACGGTCACGTTCGCTTTCTTTTTGAAAAAAAAAGTGCCAGCACAACAGCGAGGGGCAGCTCTCCAGTAAGCAAGCTCCTATAATAAAGAACAGTGTCAGAAGAAGTCAATGTTGTGGTCACGGGAACAATACCTGGCGAGTTAAAAACTTCGCGGGACTATCATTGGCTTTGCCCGTAATGCGGCTCAATCTATGCTACCTCAACAAACTGCAATGACGCCTTAAACGAGAGACACACACACACAACAATTTTTCTCCCATTGAATGGTTTTTTCAAAAATGAAATACCATACATACGGTCCATGTCACCAATCGCTTCACAAATAAAAACGAGACCAACCTAGCCTTAGGCTACATACAAAAAAAAAAAATCCTAGTTCCATATGAAATTGAAATAAAATAAGGAAATGATTTCTAGGTAACGCACAACTGCCACCATCATAATAGCACAGGGGATAAAGCATCCCTTTTGCAGTGACTTCAATAGCAATCGCCCTATAAATAAAAGTGGGTACATTCACAAACTTGGTCTCGTTAATTTGTATTTCAATTACACGATTTCAAATCACGATGGGTCAGAAACAAATTTTGATTTCCCCATAATTGGCCTTCATTTGCTGTCCAAAAAGAGACGACGCCGACGACGACGACGACGGCAAGAAGAAGGCAACAGAGAAAATAAAAACCCGAAAGTCGAAATTTATTATGAAATGCACACCAGAAATTCCTTTCTAATAACGTCACACAGCCCTACGTGTGTGTACGACCAGTAGCTCCATATAATTTAAACAAAATACCGGCTCAATAATTACCTAGTTGCAACAACCTAATGATTTTAGAACGCGCACGGAAAAATGCAGAGCACTCTGGATGGACAGTCGAATGTGTATAGCTTCGTGTTCAAGGAGAAGAGAAATGTGGAAACTAATTGGACAGGTACGGACATATGCCATGGAAATTTAAGACAAAAAAAAAACCGAAATTGGTATTTAATTTGACACACCGCTGTTGGGTGATACTCAGATTATGTGTCTTTGGTTGAATATCTGTATGGGATTTTATTTAAATCATTTTTTTAAATTATATTTGTGATACTCGAAAAATGGCGTTCAGCGACTGATTATGGAATCAAAAATGCAGATTTCCGCCTCCGGAATCGGGTGAAAATGTCATGTTTTCTAATTAGAAAAGGAGGGCGCCCAAGGCTAGGGGTCGTCGATCTCGTTTCGCCCATAGAAATGCAACCAAATAAATATGATACAGTAATATTTATGCTTTTATAGTATTTTTTAAATATTCATCCTGGGAAATGCCCAAATGAAAAGGTGTATAAACATAAACATCCCTGAACAAGGCCATAAACGACATCTGAAGATCTTATAAATACTAAGAATAATAAAAATAAAATCTGTACCAAATAATGAACAATAGAAAAGAAACAACTTTTTATTTCAATTATGCAAAGGTGCTTCATAAAAAAAAATTAAAGAATGCATTTTTTTTGTACTAGATTACTCGTTTGCTCATTCATTATCGTTTTGCTTATTGAATTTTGGTTTATTTAATGTTTACGTTATTGTTTTTAAATAAAACAGAGAACAAATGATGAACAACTTCTAAAATATTTATATGTTTCTGCATTAAAAATAATTTATAATGAACACCGTCTTTAAATACAGAACTTTTTATTATTATAATGAGTGGATGGTCCGGTACCTTTCGTTCGTTTATTTCAATTCAACATTCGAAGCCTTAAATTATTGTAATCACCCGACAGAGGATCATGTAGATACTGCAGTTGCTCATTGAAAATACCCAAGAAAACTGAAGTTCTGATAAAACAGTAGGTATGTTTTATTGGTAGGTCTGTTTTATTGGACCCATCTCTAAGGTGACCATTTATCAATCGCATGAAAGAGGATACCTTTTTTTTAAGAAAATGTAAGGCGTGTTTTTTTAAGCTTCGATCTCAGCAAAGCAAAGTGGGATTTTCAGCACATGATTACAACAACTACTGCGAGTCTCGAAGTGTCAAGTAGAGCGTAGTTGTTGTAGGTAATTGCGTGCTGAAAATCCTACTTTACTTTGCTGAGATCGAAGCTGAAAAAACACGCCAATAGTCGAAAATGAAATTGATTTGTTCTTTGAAAATAAAAACAGTAAAATTACCATCTTCAGCTTTGTAATAATTAAAAAAGTACATTCTTGCAAATTTCTTATCGTAGGAAGATGTTTTTTTGGAGAAAAAGATGACATTTAGGGGTCAGTTTAGTAGAAATAGAATGTGGAACTATGTATTTTGTTTTTTTTTTAGTAAAAAAAAATAGGAGAGGACTTGGCAGAGAAAAGGAGGAAAGAAAAAGAGGATTTTCCTCTTAAAAAGAGGACGAATGGTCACCGTACCCATATCAAATTAAAGCAAAATAAATTAAAGCAGTCGAATGCGCAATAAAACAGTTCTCAGTCACATTTGTGATAAAGTTGTTCACTTTGATGTGTGTCGCAAATTAAATTTTTACTTAATTTTTATTTTTAAAAATTTCTACATTTATTCTGCTTTCAGATTTTCGCCTAGGACCTTTTTAAAGGTATTAATATTAATTCTCCACCTTTCACATTGTTGATCGTAATATTTTCAACTCTAAATCTAAACAATGTCGCAGCGCCAAAAGTTGTCATTCCTTATACAATTTCGTTTTTTGGAAGTGACAGCTCGCTTCCCTAAAAATGTGATTCCCGGGACAAGTGAACTTCGGTTTATTCCGTTTCTCACTTTATTCAGACGAAAACTGAGCAAATAAAGCATTGCATAAGAAATTTTCTTAACTTTAAATGCGTTGCACTGTTAATTGCGATACTTAAAGTAAAGCTTTTCGAAAAATGACAGACATAACAAAAGCATTCACAACTTTTTGTGCTTACAGCTTTTTGACAGTTCTTGTCAAATCAATTGTCAAATTGCAATGACAAATGTTTACGGTGCGCCAAAATAAAACAAAGCTTCGGTATTAGTGCAAACAAAATGTCAATATATCAAGAAATGTTGTCTTTTCCACTTTATCGTGCTGATTTTGTCCCCATACTTGAGCACCATTAAAATATAACTTTTTAACATTTGGTAATCTTGTGCTTCGCCGATGGGCTTATGTTTTATGGAGTTTAGTATAAATCTACCTGTAAGTAGCGCTGAAAGGAGTTCACTAGCAATGCCCTGAACCGCAGTGTTGCAATACTGTTAAGACATTTTCCCTTTTTTCTTTTGAGCAAAAGCATTAGTTTTCCCCTTAATTTGAAAACATTTCCCCTTTTCTGCCCCATTATGCAATGTTTCTTTTCGTATTAGACATAAATGTAATATAAAAACCAATGAATGCATTCGGATACACACTAATTCTTACGTTGATAGATGGGCCTTTTTCTATCATACTTAGTATCAACATTTCATTCTTACTAAATTTTTACATTTCCTTGTAATGAAAATACGCTTAAATATAAATTTTGAACAATGGAAGTTTCACAGAGATTTTTGATTTTCCCCCCTTTTCTTAAGCTTGTCCCTCAAATTGGCCAAAATTGACGCTTTTATAATGAGAAAGTCACAAACAGATCGGAGGCCTAGTACCTACTTTGTTAACAAAACAAATAAATAAAAGCAGCTTATTTATGATTGCTTAAAATTACCTACTGTACTGTGATTGATTTTCTATAAAACATTTCAATCGTTGTTCCTCACTAGATGCACTCAAGGAAATTGGATTCGGTCTTGGTGGACAGGTTCAGCACCTTTGACCATGTCCCATCAATTATCGAAAGGCGGAAGATTTTTAAACCTTCAACTACTATGGACAACACATAAATGAATATCAATGATCATTGGCAGTTATCTCACTTCGTTTAGGCGGAAGGGGTAATTTAAACAAAAATACTTAAAATGAAAAAATAAAAATTAAAAATATTTGAAAACAATGGCAACACTAACAATAAAGGAATATAGCATTTTTGAAAGACAGGAATCTCTTCTTTTATATTTTTTCGATTTTTTTTAATAGCTTGTGAAAAAAAATACATTTAAACTTAATGCTTATTTTTTGAATATTGCAGACACTAAATTTGTTTCAAGTATTTATTGCTCCTTGTTTAAGATTAAACAGTCAAATCAAACAGGCTGAGATTACCATAAGTTTTCATAAACAAGCTGACATTGTCAACATTTTTAATAGTTCTAGTTAAAGCGTAGTACGCTGCTGGAGCTAAACTAAATTTTATCTGGTCTCCAACATTTCTTTCCAAACATCAGCTAAAGTCCTTGCTAAATTTTGACACAGAGTATGCCGTGGATAAGTGTCACAGAAAACAGTTGTTCTTTGAAAAAATTTCCTTTAAACAGCTAATTCTCTCTTATTTCAATTATTTCTGATTCTAGGTCTAATAGATCTAATAATTAAAAAAGCTCATCCTTGCATACTTTTCCGCAACAGAACAACAAAGCTGTCACAATTTAGCTTGAGAAAATGTGCCGACCCATTAAATGGGCACACTAAATTTTGACAGACACATGAAGTACATTCTGGAACAACAGTTTGACTATTTAGCTCGAGCTGCGTACCACTCAGCTAAATAGGTTCGCTTAAATTTAGCTCAGCTTAATTTTGGAGAGAATTTTGTATGGGAGCGAAAATTTAGCTCGAGCAGCGTACTAAGCTTAAGAAGAGTAGTATTTCCATTTCCACATTGATCTGAAAGGTACAGAACCAATTATTATCACAAATCAGAAGTTCGACTCTTCCAATTCGCATGATGAGTCCTTGCAAACTGGTCTTTAGTTTTGAGATTTGAAAAGAAGTTGTAGCGTCATAAAATGTCATGAAAATCTTTGCAAATTCTGGGTTCGAATCGGGCCGTCCGTGAACGAGCATTGCCTGACGGAATTTATTTTTGTTTCATATATAAAGTCAACTTAATTCCGTGAAAGTATAGCTCGTTCACGGAAGTGGCGTTTCGACCCCTGTTTTTTTTTTGAAGGTATTTTTGGGAAGCAACATTTTGTAGTTTAAACTAAGTTTCAAGTTTAGGAATTTGACATTTCGTTCGCTTCAACATTAACAACTGCCGCACTAGGTCAAATTATAATTAAAACAAGGCATCTTTAGAAATAAAAGACTTAGGATCATATAACAAAGCTAATATGTACTGTCTCACATATTTATACTTGAGTCTTTTGTTATGCCCTACAAAAGAGGTCCGACCCCACATCTCCTCCATGGTCAAAGTACACACAAAATAACCTTGAAAGCTGCCACAAAAAGGAGCATGAGAAAGTTGATCGAATCGACGTTTAAGGAGCCTTGAAATGACCGCCTCGGGAGTGTTTCAATTTGATTCATGCTAACTTGCAAGGAACGACTGTGCCGCCTTGTGCCACGTGTCTACATTTTTTGCGAGATTTCCAAACACAAAATAGAAAAGGCAACTTTCATCCTTTCAATTCATATAAGGTACACAAACAATTATCACTTTCTGTCAAAGCTTCTCTAAAGAATGGCGAACCCAAACATAACGTGCGCCCAATAAAAAAACCAGATAGATGCTAGTTCTGCACTTAAATTGCTCGTTCAAGTCCTTCTGGATAAGTGTCCTCCAAAGTTTGCCTGCCCTAAACCACGCGGTTTGCTCATTCTAAATGACCCAAGCCAGTGTCAACACTTGATGGTGTTTTCGATTTCATTTCTTTATCCAAACGCTCCGGAAAAGTGCCTTTTCCTAAACGCATCACTCAGTCAGGAGTAAATACGAGCACATGTATCGAAATCTATCTCATGTACCATTCTCGTGCATTCTTTATCCCGTGTGACAATGGGACGGCCATAAAACATGTCCGTTTGTAATTCAAGGAAATGTTAAGCAAACTTTATAGTCATTTATCACACATTAAAATTGGCAGTTAAGTTTATTCGCTTCAGGAAGTGTTAACCCATTCAGTATCACATTTCATATCAGCGCAAAAATAAATTTCACATCCCAGAGGTGGGCGTTCAACTCTTTAGCCTAATGTAGTTGTGCCCATTTACCCTCACCCTAACCCTATGTGTGTGTCTTCGTCAGAAGTATGCAGAAGAAAGAAAAACCTTTGCAGTGGAAAAAAAAAAATCCAGAGAAGGATAACAATGCATTGTGTTACCTGGCAGTTCACAGGAATGCTTAGAGATTTACCCTGAATATGCAGGACAGCGACAGGATGTCAAAGTGTTACGAGATAAGGTTGCCGTACATATATATAGTGTTGGGAGAGTATATACGTTTTTTCATCGCAAACACAATTTGGCCACAGATGAAATGTTGCAACAATCACTACCCTTGTTGATTCTTTATAGACGGCTACCCTAATATTCACGCAAAGAATGGGCACGAATACGAATTGCCCTTGAATACTTTTAGATTCTATTATTTGAGTAGCGCGATTCTTTTTTTTATGAATTGCTAAATAATCAAAATGTCCTTGCCTCCGGCGAAACAGTTTTTATTTAATAGTTCTAAGGGGTTGAACCCGACACACAGTTGGGCTGTGATTTTCAAATGTGGGGACTGACTCTATATGAGGCTCTGCAAAAAGATCACAGCGGGATGTACGAGTATTAATGGCTACCGAATTGGAAATATTGAAGGTCCCTTTTATTATTTTTTAGTTTTATTTATGCTAGTGTTCGTGTGCGGGGAAATAAAAATGGCGGATGACTCTTTCAATTAGGTACGTGTCGGTGAAAAAAAAATTGTGAGAGGGTATGGTACATTGACTTTTCAACAACTTCGTTACATAGAGGGGATCCGTTTTACCTATGCCGACGGCAGGATCACTTAAAAATACGTACGACAAAAGTAAGAGCTGTTTCGAAGCGATATAGTTTGCGGTATATATTGCCGGTGCAATTTGTTAGTGAAAATAAAATTCTAGGCTACCTTTAAAACGATGGAGAAGTTTCAAAAAATTTATAAAAACTGTAGAAATCAGGGGTCGAATCGCGTCATACGTGACGGAATTTGTTTTTCTCTCACATGTAAAATCAACTTAATTTTGTCGACCCCAGGGTTCGAAAGACGAGCATAACTTGAGACTCAAAGAAGATGGAATGTTCTTTAAGGCAATGCCCCTTTAACTTTAATTTGTTTACAATATAAAATGTGTCCCCGCCTATAGTCGATCGTTATCGACCAGAAATGGACGGATCACGACGGATTTGGGAGACCCAACCCTTGGCAACATATTCAACTGACTGATAGAGTGTACACCAGCCTTTGAAAGGTGATCCATAAGCAAATGCATTTACGGATGCTACGGATGAATTTTGGTTAATTCCTGCTTTGCTTACGTTGACGTTGAATGTTGAATACGTTGACAGCTTTTACAAGGCACACTGATTGGCGGAATTGGAACTGTCATGGTCGTTCAATGAATTTAGTTAAATCGCATTCATTGGACGACGATGATATTTCTATCGCAAGACGTGTTGTAGTCCTGGGGAATCAACTATTGGCAATACATTCCTTGACAGTAAATACCCCATATAAATTTTTTAAAACACAGAACTGATTAACCTTAAATAATTGACGTAACCAAACAAAGCATCGGAATGTTGCCAATTCTATTTTTTTTTTACTAAATGTGTTAAACTGTAAACATTTTTACGACTGAACTTAGAATTCAGACAGGAAATTCCAAATTGGCACCCACTGCCTGTGCATAGTTTTGAAAGTTACCTTTGATGGGATAAAAAGAGATGCGCTACAAGGCAGCGCTGACATAATCACAAAATCAGTTAGTGCGGTCTATTTGGGACTATTGATTTTGCAAAGTCAATTATAGTCTTTCCGGTAAGACGAAATGTATACGTCGGTTGACAAGTTAAACTCAAAAAGAGCGTTTCTAGAGCTGACTGGAAATATTAGGGTTTTAATGACAAAAACCTAAAAATCTGCAGTTGATGAACATTTAAAATTTTACTCGTATTTTCTCTTTATTTTATTTTAAACAGACTTTATCCTAAATTTGCTGCGATGCTGCCAAAAAGTAAGGTAAAGTGACCTTCTGCTTCTTTGTAATACCAACAAGTCTCATATTCAAAGTTCTTAACGAAATCAAAGGTGTCTGCAGAAAAGGGCTTGCTCATAGGGTAATGCTTTTATGCCTTAGCTGCTTCTGGGACCTAGTGATGCCAGAAGAAGTCTATGGTTAAAAGTAAGCAACAAGAAATAGAGCTAGAGTCATGCAAATAAATCAGCGACATCTCTCGTATGTCAAACCCAAAGACAGAAAATTGCACGCTTAATCTTCGCTGTGAGAAACAAAAGCAGACAAATATGCATGATTTTTTCCAATTTTCGCGGTCTCAGATTGAACAAAGTCAAAACTACCTGCGATCCCCAGTCACCACTCACCAAAATACATTTGCCAGCCATAAACCAAAGCCTTATCTGTAACAAGTGGTCCACTCCGGAAGCACGAATTAAGTTGCCGTTTACCACAGGGTTCGGGACTGGGTCTCTTTCTGTTTCGTATTAGGAATCTATTGAATAGATGTTTTGCATCTGAAATCTTAATTCTTCGTCTTTCTTTGTTTGCTGCTTTTTAAGTTTTAAGATCCGTGGCGCCACTTTTTTAAAAATTTTCAAAATAGCCCCCTTTCAAGTTAAAGTTAAATTTCATTCTTTGTTGAACGAAAAAATATTCAAAAAAATGTAAATAAAAAGATTTCTCATAATGAAAACATTGGTTTTTGACTTCCGTTCTTTTTTATGGAACGGTCGCCTTTTTATTTTCAGCGTCAACACTGAGTCGACATTTAATCGACATGAAAAAAAATACTGTGACTTATAGGTCTGTTCCATAAATTTTGTAGTAAGAACGTAAAACTCTGTCAAAATGGCAGTGGTAGGGATAAATTCTCTCACAGAGAGAGACACTTGCGAAAAAGTGAGGGAACGCTGTTGTAAAGGGTTTTCCAATAAGAGGTGTTATTTTGGTATTCAAAGAAAAAGGTAATGAAATTTTCCATAACCAAATCACAAAGTGGCCGCCCTATGTCCTCGATAGCCTCACGAATTTTATCTTTGAGGTCTTGAATCGACACTGGGCTGTTGGCGTAGACCTTATCTTTCATGTGGCCCCAAAGGAAGAAGTCGCAAGGTGTTAAATCACAAGATCTCGGTGGCCAATTGTGATCACCTCTTCGAGAGATAACACGGTCCGGAAACTTTTCCCGTAAAAGATGAATGGTTTCGTTGCTTGTGTGGCACGTAGCGCCGTCTTGTTGAAAGTAAACGTTGTCCAGATCAATACCATCCAACTCCGACCATAAAAAATCTAAATAATGCCCTGTTCCAAAGAACGACAAGGAATGGACAAACCTGGGTTTTCTTCAACACTACAGCAGTAATATTCTCAGTTGTTCTTGAGCGACTTGCACGGGTTTTATTCTTCACATCACTAACTTGTCCCAACAGCTCGAATTTTTCCACCAATTTCTGTATTGCGGTCCGACAATGTGCTTCACGACGACCAAAAAATGCTTTAGTTTTGCGAACTGTGACTGCAAGATTTTCACCATTTTTGTAGTGAATTTTAAAAATTTCAGTGCGTTGTTGAAGCGCGTATCGTTCCATTTTAAATAATGGCGTAGTTTCTACTTGTCAAATGTCAAAGAATAAAAGCTTCAAAAGTGACAGCTACCGAAATAGCAGGCCATTCACAATAACACCTCTCATTGGAAAATTCTTTATTAACAAAAATATTTGAAAACATGACGCCTGACCATTTCGTTGATCTCTTTCATCAGCAAAATCCGAAAAAAAACCAACCAAAGATGCCAATTAATATTTGTACACCTAAACCTCGAAGGCAGCACCTATACCTACCACCAAACTCATTAGTGCGTCCACCAGACTCACTTTGTAATTTGTGTAACATGCAGCCGAACGACTTTCTTGTCAAATGTTTCCAGCAGCATTATTTGCCCCTATGACACATCTAATCGCAGCAAAAACTTTAAATGGTGTCACGTCCCTATAGTACCAATATGCCTCATCATTAACAACCAAAGTGTGCACTTAAGACTCCTCCGATGAAATCAATTAAACAGCCAGCAATTCACTCTGTATGCTGGGCCCCCTTTTTTCCCTTTTATCTGTTTGCATAGGCAAATTCCAGTGAAATGTCCTTCCCAGGAAACATCCAAAGGCCAATATAGCGAAACCGATTGAACTATGTACGAAATTAGCAGGCACGCTGTGTAAATTTCATCGTTATCAACAATTTACAGCTAATGGGCTTTTAGACGCGCTCGTGCGCGCCCACAGTTTAACAGGCTACTTCATTTCGCAACCAGGTAACGCACATTGCGAGCTATGCAACTAAATTGATCACTGTACCTATAATCATTAAAGGAACGATGCCAGCATCGAGGAAATTTTTTTCCCTCTCCCCATTTTGCCACCGATAAGGTATAGAGAGTTAAACGACGCTAGCTGCACTGCTGCACATGCGGATGCGGTTCGCGTATAAGTAGCGCACAAAATGTTAGAATGATTTCGAACGCGAAAGCAGGACTCGGCAGTCGGCAGTCGGTAGTCGGCACCGCATCGCAGAAGGATGGACGCAACAAGATGTACCTACAATAAACGATCCCAGCAATGGATCAAAGTGTAAGATCTGGAAGATTATACGTGTAGTACGCCGAGCTGAGGAGGTACGTTCCCTTGGACAGATGCAGCTACAACTTGTTTTTCTTCATTAAGGCTTGAGAACGCTTAAAGTCGCCTTAACTCATTTGAGTGAATCACTGTGCCAGGATCGCGGACGGGGAATGCGTGTGTGTTTGCTTTGGGTCGGGCATAGTATGGAATTATCGCGCCGAGGCACTTATTGCGATGACGACGCGTGTTGTGCGGTTGTCGGTGAAATGCGGTAGCTAATTTGTTCCTCTCCGGTAGCTGTTTGCTTGAAAGGGCGCACATGAATCATTCCACTCATT
This sequence comes from Cheilosia impressa, assembly GCA_948293265.1. NCBI lineage: Eukaryota > Metazoa > Arthropoda > Insecta > Diptera > Syrphidae > Cheilosia > Cheilosia impressa. The sequence continues at coordinate 48,689,551 of OX411881.1, read as the reverse complement.
TGGGATTACATGCTGGCGGTATGGGCACTGGATCTACTCACTTGGACTGGGCAAAAAATAACCTTCCTTACAAAGTATGGACGAACAAACAGGGAGGCGTTCAATTGCGGTTTAGTAGGTGCACACTGAAAAAGTGAGCCGTAGAAAGACTTACTACATTTTTATTGATTTTTGTCTTCAATTTTGCAAGTCAACCGAGTGAGCTTGTTTGTCAATCACGGCCAGTTGAATACAAATCATAAAATTTAGCATAACACGCTTGATACACAAGCAGAAAAGAATCGGTCGCAACAAGTTATTTATCGCATAAACTAATCGCAGGCGTTTGCGGTTGAAACTTTAGTCATCGCACTATACGAACAAATGCTAATTTGTGACAACCATTCGCACAGTGACGTGACATATCTAAAAAGCTCTTATAACATATTTTAAAGAGAAAGGTTTTCTCTGAAACCTTTTAGTATTGTTGACTGTTGATTGTCAAGGTTCCGATTATTTTTTCGTCATGGAGTCTCATTTTAAAAGCTTGCAGGAATAGGAAATATGCAGACTTTCAGTTAGTAATGGTTGCGATATATTGTAGTATTTGAAAGTCAAAAAAGTGTAAACATTTGTTCAAACTAAATGGCTCTTCAAAAAGCCATCGATGCAAATGAAGTTTGTCCTTTTAGACGGTTTACCTAGTACTGCCATAAATTCTGTTACACAATTGCCAGCGCCCATCTCTTAAAATTTCCACTCGTAACTAACTAACTAACGAATAGAACCCAGTTTGGTTTTAGCTTGCAGGTAATAAGCATGGAGTGGGTTGCTAAAGAAAACAAATCGCGGTTATAGCGTTGCATAAGTGCGGGAAGAGTGCTGGCCAAATCTTTAATTTGCTAAAGCTTCTCGGAATATCGAGAATGTTCGTTTATCGGACTATTGCTCGATTCTGTGAATTGCCGGAAGTGGAGGACAGGCCAAGAAGTGGTCGACCGCGCGTTGCACGTACGGGTGCGGTTGTTAAAGCTGTGCCTAAACGTACTCGAAGAAATCCACTTCGGAAGCAGAAGATCATGTCCAGGGAATTAAACATATCCGCCAGATCGATGCCTAGGCTAGTTCGGGACGATCTTCACATGAAAGCCTATCGTCGATCAACAGGCCATGTTTTAACTACTCAACTAAAAAAAATTATGGCGGAGAGATGCAAGAGGCCCTTGCTGTGTCACGCGAACAATGGGCAGGACATGAAAACATTCTTTTTAATTATGAAAACAAATTTTACGGTGGAAGAAGTTTATAACAAACAAAATAATAGAGTTTATGTTTCGTCATCAAAGGAAGCGAAAAAAGTAATTCCAAGGGTTCAGCGTGGCCATCATCCGGCTTCCGTAATGGTTTGGTGGGGGTCCCTCAAAAGGTGTCACATCTCTCCATTTCTGTGGAAAAGGTGTCAAAACAGGTGCAAAAGTTTATCAGCAAGATGTGCTAGAGGGCGTTGTAAAGACGCTTACAAATACTCTGTTCAATGGAGAAAGATGGGTCCTTCAAGAAGACTCTGCTCCTGCGCATGAAACAAAAACCACGCAATATCAATATTCCTGCTTTTATAGCCGCAGAGGATTGGCCGTCGGGAAGTCCAGATCTGAACCCATTGGATTATAGTTTGTGGTCAGAATTGGAGAGCAAGGCTTGCAAAACACCCCACAGAAATTTTTAGAGCCTAAAAAAATCATTGTCCATGTGAACAGTACGTTCCGCAATAGCTCAATGGCCAACACATTTAAGAGCTTGTGTTAAGGCAAAAGGTGGCCATTTCGAGTGATGTATTTTTTTTTGAATCACCAATATTATTGTCAAAAAAATTCAAAACGTTTACCCGTTTTTTTTTGTGTGCCGCTTTATATTTGTAACAGGATTTATGACTAGAGTAGATAGCATCAGCTGCATGAGTCAAGTGCGATTTATCTTTACTTGCAGCAGTCGCAATCAACTCTTTTCAAAAGAGAAATCCCTTCAAAGTACAATTCTTGAATTAAAAACTATACGCAGCAGAAACAATGCTAGTAGATTCGGCTTACAATTTTTAAGGGTATTCAAATCCAGGGATCAGATTCTGTAAGTCAAAAACGTTTGACCGAATTTGAATCGCGATGAATAAGTGAATATTGCACAATACTATTAAGACACTTTATCCCGACTGATAAACCGAAAGTGAAACAAAAAATACAAGTACTTTTTTTTACGACAGCACACCAGGCAGCGTTGCCACCTTAGGACTATTTTTTTGAAGTAGAAAAATGCAGTAGATTAATTTTTCAAGTAACACCAAGGTAAATAACAAAAAATAACATAAACTACAATAAATTATGTAAAACGAGTATTTAAACAAAACAGACAAATTTATTAATATTAATTAAGAAAACATACACAATTGGTTCATGCGTTCGGATAAGAAATTCAACTTTTTCGAAATGCTTTGTTGTTACGTTTTCTGCTAAAAAGGATACATTTTCTCAATCTAGAACTAGATGAATGAAATAGATTCAATTTTTTGGCAGTTGATTTAAATTTCGAAAAAAAAAACAGTAGATATACGGCAATTGCAGCAAAATGGCAACGCTGCACTAGTGTGGTCCGCCTCGTTTTGCTTTTTTTTTTTTAGTTTTTGGGACGTATAGAAGGCAATTCAAATATGAACATTTGATTTGATTATACTTTTTCAGAACAGTGATGAAAATTTACTTTTTCCAGTTGTAGTAAAAACTGAAAAATAGTACAGAAGCATACAAAAATTGTACTTAATTTTTTAAATGCATGACACCAAACGCAAACATTAAAAAAGAGATATTTTGTTAAGCAAAAAGAAAACAATTTATGTACATTTCATTGAATCTTAAAGTAAAACAAGCTTATAATGTTTGATGTCACAGATATATTTATAAAGAAATTACTATAAAAACTTAAAATAGTATAAATAATGTACAATTGTAAGCCTTTTTTCCAACTATGGTCAGAGGTTCGCAAGAGCTGGCATCTGGCACAGTAAATCAAACTTCAAATTCTTCTGTACCTATTGTATTTTTTCGGCTGTTTTTTTTTTAAGGTTTAGACTTAGTATTTTGTTTATAAATTCATTACAAAAATATGTGAGACTTGTAGTATAATTGGTTTGGCTTTATGCCGTCAACCCAGTGTTGCCGTTCAGATCCAGTGGATTTTTAAGACTCCCGACGATTTTTAAAAAAATGTGGTAGCTAAAATAAAATCTTGCGAATTCTAGCGATTTTTTACTACCAAACCCTGGTACTTACAAACCATGTTCAAAAAAGTGCCGGCTTCGTATGCCTGTTTGAAAATATTTACCACTGCGTAGTTGTAGGAGTTTTTTATGGCAGATTTTTTTTTGTACCGTTTCACTTAGGTATTCAACTTACCCACTGGAATTTTTATGTCATAAGACGTCCTTGAATTGGAAATTTATTTGTAATTTTTAACTTTCCTTTTAAAAAACTAACATTTCTGGCGGATTTTACTTTGTGGTCTAGTGGACTTTTTTTTAAGAGTTTTAAACTTGGAACGAGAAAGATTCGTAAAACCATTTCCTTTAACTTCAGTGTCTGACCAAACATAAAGACTGCTTCTGCGTGTTTCTATTTTTATGAAGATCAGCAATAAAAACAACATTTAATGAAAAATTTAAGGCAATCTCTCTGTCGATAATATCAATAGGGTTGTTTCAGCGATACATTTCATAGGCGACCCAAGTGCGTGAATAGACTTCGAGTTCGAGCTACCTTGAGCTAGATTGAGGGGAAAAGCGACAATTTTAGCGCTTTTTGAATGAAAAGAAGAAAACGAAAGACAAGCTTAAAAAAAGGGTAAACAAAATAATAAAAAATGCTAAACGCAAATTGTTCAAAAATAAAATTGAAACGTATTTTAATTGCCTACAAAAAATTTCAAAGAACAAATTGTTCATATTCAACACAAAAGAAAACAGCCCATCGAACATCTGTATCTAATTTGTCCAATAGAAATTGATATTCCTTATTTTAAGTTTGTTTATAAAAACGCTTACATTTCCTAAATTTTTTCACATGAAAACAAGTGCAAAATTCACTTAGGGAAAATAAAAATTGAATTTTTTACTCGAATGCTTGATAAAAAAAGAGGAAAACAGTCTTCAAAGTCCGGGAACACTGCTTTGAGCCCCTTTTATCTTCGGCATCTAGTCCATATCACAAATAAATATATAACTTACCTTTTTGCAATAGATAAAGCAGTGGCGTAGAGTGGGTTGGGGCCGCCCGGGGCAGACCTAATTTATGCCGCCCCTCGCAATTTTAAACACTAAAAAAAACCATCGTCTACGGTTTCAACCAGTTATACCTACACATATAAACTTGGTTAAATTTGTCTTCTCTGATCTTTTTTCAAATACTGATTTTATCTTTAATATGTAGATATTTTTAACCAAAATCGTTAGAGCGGTTCTTGTAAAATTTGGCAGACAAAACAGTGCCAAATAATGCAATGTTTAGTTTGAAAAATACTATTGCTTTACTTTTTAGCTAAAAACTAAGTATAAGTTATTGTTCTTGATGAATTCTTACATCTATGGTCTTTAAAGTTGTATTTCAAATCAAATTGGGGTTTTCGAGATACAAGTTGCAAATACTTATGCGTTTTCGGTGATTCGAATTGAAAGTTAGGGACACAATAATTTTGAAAACATAAATTTTACTCTAAGTATGTAAACTAAAGCCCCCAAACTACAAATCCCAAGTTTGAACGAAATCCGGGCAGCCGTTTAGGCTGTAGTTCGAAATTTTGTACGATAAACTTCCTTAAAATTTTGCTTTCCTTCTTTTCATCAGGGCAAACTCTCTTATTATTCTTTCAGTCTCTATGATTTCCTGCTCTATAGCCATGATACGCAGATTAGATACAGTTAGAGTGCTCATTGTCGATCTTAAATAATTTTTAATAAGCTTCGATTTTGAGAAACTTCTTTCACACACACAAATTCTAGCAAGAAAAGAGAAAGAGAGTATTTTCGAATGCAGATGTTGTGTACTGTGTTATAATTTGTGTGTGCTGTGCAGTGTTGTCATTTCTGATAAAGTGTATTTGCATACTAGGGAGCAGCAGGATTTTGTTGTTGAGTAACACAAGGAATTGAAAATAAATTCGTTAGACTGGAAAAAGAATCCGTTTTGTAAATTTTTTATATTTCAAAATTATAAACGCCCCAAATTGCCGCCCCTAGCAAAGTGCCGCCCGGGGCCTGTGCCCCCCCCCCCCCCCCTCGCTACGCCACTGAGATAAATCACTCTAAGAGAACATTCGACCACCACCGAATTTTCTTTATTTTCCTAGATTTTATTTTTGTGTGCCTTTGATTTTTAAGACGGATTTTAAATTAGCTTTTTGTCAACTTTGCGATGCATTTGACATATTTATTAGTACTTGCCGATTGAAAATCGTCTGAGCGGTTTCGAGCAAAGAGAGGAACTGCTCGTTACTCGGTATTTTGCTAATTTTCTATTTTTCAATCATTTTTTATGAGAACGTAGACTTTTTGCTATTGCGATCGATTTATATTGATTGCGTTCGCGAATGAAATTTTCTCTTTGAAACCTAGATTTATCATAAACTGGATCTAGATCTACAGCTTCATTCGCAGTTACCTATGTACGGAACAGGATATCGTTCAATATTCAACCACAGCGATACCTCTCGCGAACGTCTGACAAACACCGAGAGTACGACTGGCATGAAAGAGCTTCTCAAATAGCCGCTCGAACTCGGCATACAATTGTACATCCCTTTCATTCGTCCCAAAAATGAAAACGAATGGTTGTGACTTGTGAGGGGCTAGGCCTAGGGTGCACGCAGCAGTTGCACGAACTATGTATTTTTATTTACTAAAGAGTAGTGAACCAAAACGTGCACGGTTTTAAGAAAAAGGTCAGCCACCAGTGTCATCGTGCGAAATCATAATGATGACCTCAACTAACGCACCACTCCATCGATCCAGTTTATTGGACAGACGCTATATTTGTAAATGGAGTCCTTGCTTCAACCTAACCCCATTAGACTGTTTTCATGCATGCTTTTGCAAGTGCGACCCTCGCATGTCGACTCCTGCCTCCCTCCTTTGGTCACATGAATCAATTATGAAATCCATTTGGCGGTGCACCTCATTATCGGGATGTAGATTTCAAATGGCAAGACATTAATTTGACATAACATTCTCAGCGCATTCAATGTCATATTTTCGACTTGCGTACATTCGTTCATTCAGCAAGTTGGCTTTTATTGTGATCCTAATATGGTCGCCTCCGTTTCCACGCTATAACCACTTCCAATCAGAGCTACGTACGTAGCAACGCATCTATTTAGAGAGGCACAGCGGAAATTGATCGGAAAATAATTCCTCTGCGGCATGACACGCACCAGCTTCGCAGCGTGGTGTCCTTTTTAATCCCACTTCAGGCCCGTTGACAACAATCGCGCGGCCACGTTCCCAAATCGGATTTGATAAGTACCGGCAGCAACTGATAAACATTTAGCACAAGGATTAAGAGATTAAAAGTCGTTTGGCAGGTTGACTTGCTGATGGCAGAGTGAGTACCTTACTGTTAGTTGTTAGCTCGTTAATTGGACATCTTCAGAGAAGTCAAGTGGAATTCCGCTATACGTTTGGAGATTTGGCTTTGATTTTGATTTCTTTTCCTTCGCTCGGTTGCCTCGAATTGGATCGATACATGTAGCAATCTATTAGCTGGCCGCGTTCTATTCAAATCTCGCGCAGTGAAATTTACATTCTATTGTGTTGTCATTTTCGGGCCGCGTGTATAGCGTATGGTGGGGCGTTTCTCTGTGGCATGTCTTGGCTTGCGACAATTGTCCGGGTATACATGAATCGTAACTCGTAAGGTATGTGTGTCATTACGCAAACGGGCAGGCATAGGCAGGAAGGTGACTTGTGATATTTGATATACTGCATTGTATGTGTTTGTAGAGATAATGCGATTAAAAGGGATTAGTTTAATTGATTACAATTTAAATATTCCTTTCGTTCGAACAACAACATAGGCATAGGTACGTATGGTTGTCATTGAGCTTGCGCTGGGACTGGGTTATCTCGGCCCGAGTGACACATTTAGTTGTCTTTGTGGGCTTTCCTTTGTGGTATTTGTCAATTGCTATATGAAGTGACATTGGTTTGTTTTTCTTTTTTCAGGCGAATTGTACTTATTGTTGGTTTTTTTTTTTTTATGGAATGATTGACATATTTTGGAGTTCATATATTTGATTAAGATTCCTATCTACGATTTATATAATGGTTAGAAAATGCGTAGGGAAAATGTGAATACGAGCCATGTCCTTTTGAAGATGCCGACTCTGAAAGTTGGAAACTTCTGATATTTGCGATTCTGCACTTTGCGAATGTGTAATTGTCTGCTCTACAATTGCAGGGTGGCGCAAAACAACCGAAAACGAGTTGTGAATAGTTTATAACTTCCTTGCTTTGGTTAGCTAATTATTAAAATAACTGCACCAATGGAGAATGTGTTTAATTTGAAAGTGAGAAATAATTTTGCACCCCCTTTAGGTTGATTTTTTTTTTTGTCGGAGGTTGTTACTATCCGATGGAGCACTCAGACACAAACTACAGGTCCATTGTACTGCCAAACAGATACCTTACATTACTGTACTTAGTTTTCCCGTCTTTCGAAGAAAGATGAGAAGGAGCTTCAGTGATGAAGAGCTTAGATGTTCGGCACTCACAACATCAGCCCCAAAGGTCCGCCACCTGATGCGAGCAACGGCGGGACAGCTACAGAGGAAGTAGCAGTATCATCGTCCTCTCCACAAGCAGGACGGATCGTGGTGTTGCTCAAGCCCAACACATTCAAGTGTTTGGCAAAAGCTTGGTGGCCCGAAAGGACGCCCACAAGCAGTCTGGAGGCGATTCTCCTAAGAGACAGAAGGAAAGACGCGGACCTTTTACAGATATCCAGACGCAGTCGTTTGGTCTGTCTACATCCAGCACAGTCACGCCCCCGACACTTGTGTTCACGAGAAACCCAAGTATCAATGGATGACCTAACCACAGAAGCAGGCAGACCCAACGCTGGTTCAGGTCCTGAGAAAGCATCTTCTGAACCCCGTCTGGCAAGCTCATCAGCGATCTCATTTCGTTGGATACCAGTGTGACCTGGGACCCAAACAAGATTCACGGTGTTGAGCCTTCCGACTAAGTTCAGAGAAAGCTTGAGTTCGAGCACTAACTTGGACGAGGTAAGAGGATTAAGCAACGCTTTTAATGCAGCTTGGCTATCACTGCAAACGCATATGCTTCTAGCCCTCCACCTGTTTGCCACAATTTATCAGATATAGCGCATAGTCATAAGGATAGCGAAAATCTCCGCTTGGAAGACAGACGCATGGTTACCTACGGGGTAGTGTAGTCTAATGTTCTCGCTTTCCACAAAGACACCAGAACCAGACCCTTGTCCAGTTCTGGAGCCATCCGTGAATACACGATGACATTCTTTCCCAGGCTCAGAGTCTGACCGAAGCCATTCCTTTTCCTGAGGAAAGTTGACATGGTAGTTTTGTCGCAGTAGGATTTCTGGGGTCATTGCGTCAGACGGCATGTCCATAAGGCAGAGGAAAAGGACAATTCTCGCACAAGTTCCTCAAAATTCCAATGCGCCTATAGGTGGATAGTGTCCATTCTTTGTTTGTTACAAATTTTCGCTCTTTAAAAACCCTTTTTCATCATAACTACGCAAAACTTCAGTTGTTATCGTTTGACATACTTCCCAAATGGTATTAGTTGGAGTATCTAATTATGGTCTCTGGTTTATTGACTTTCAAATGTTCGGAGACGTTAATATCCGGTGAACATGGCGGCTAATTAAAATCACTCTGAAAACGGCCATATACGCGTTGTACCAACACAACTTAGACTGTTGAATTTTAAAATAAATTTCGACGGCTATCGTTAGTTGCTTATAAAGGGTGATTTTTTAAGAAGCTTAGAACTTTTTAAAAAAAAAAAACACAAAAAATTCGAAAAAATGAATGAAATATTTATTTGAATCGATAGTTTGAACCTTGCAATTTAATGTTTAAAGATAATTTCATGCAAATGTTGACCGCGGCTGCGTCTCAGGTAGCCCATCCGCTGAGTCCAATTTTGGCATACTCTTTCACACATATCGGCCGGTATCTCACGAATGAATGCATGGATGTTGGCTTCCAGTGCGTCAATTGAAGCGGGCTTGTCCCTATACACATTAGCCTTGGCATACCCCCACAAAAAATAATCTAATGGTGTCAAATCGCACGATCTAGGCGGCCAATTGACCGGCCCGAAACGTGAAATTAACTGTTCACCAAACTCGCCTCGCAATTGCGCCATTGTTTCGCGTGCTGTGTGGCATGTGGCACCGTATTGTTGAAACCACATATCGTGCAAGTCAAGAACTTCCATTTCGGGCAAAAAAAAGTTTGTTATCATCGCTCGGTAGCGTTCACCATTGACAGTAACGCTGCGGTTCGCATCATCTTTGAAGAAATATGGCCCAATAATGCCGCCGGCCCATAAACCGCACCAAACAGTGGCTTTTTCGGGATGCATTGGTAGCTGTTGCAATGCTTCTGGCTGATCTTCACTCCAAATGCGGCAATTTTGCTTATTTACGTACCCATTCAACCAAAAATGAGCCTCATCGCTGAACACAATTTTTCGATAAAAAAGCGGATCCTCGGCCAGCTTTCCAAGAGCCCATTCACCAAAAATTCGGCGTTGTGGTAGGTCGGCTGGCTTTAGTTCTTGCACCAGCTGTATCTTAAAAGGCTTTACGCCCAAATCCTTCCGCAAAATTTTCCACGTAGTGCTGTAACAAAGGCCTAACTGCTGGGAACGGCGCCGAATCGACATTTCGCGGTCTTCTGTCACACTAGCTGATACGGCCGCAATATTTTCTTCACTACGCACAGTACGTAAACGTGTTGGTGGTTTAATGTCCAACAAAGTAAATTTGGTGCGAAATTTGGTCACAATCTTCCGAATAGACTGCTCAGAAGGTCGAGAATGCCGATCATAAAATGGAAGCAGCGCGCGATGAACATTTCGAACCGAGCACGAATTTTGATAGTAAAATTCAATAATTTGCAAGCGTTGTTCATTTGTAAGACGATCCATGGTTAAATTGCAAACCAAACTGAAGCTGTTTGACAGTGACACAAGGTACTAAACACACGTCAGCTGTCAAAACCAGTGTTGCCAAAACCCAACCAGCTAAAAAATCACCCTTTAGTAGAAAATCTTTCTGTTTTTAATTTCCCGAGTCTTCTTTACACAAGTCTGAATTAAAACAAATGGGAAAAACAGCTCTCAGCTATTCGCATTATAGCCCCCTTAGTTTCTTTTGCGCCACCCTATGTTTTCGATATTTTAGAATAGAAGTGGTATGCCCAGTGCAGTGTTGAGTAATCACAGAGACAATTCAAAATGTTGTGCAAACTTTAAAACGATTGTTTCAATTTCAAAGACTTAACTTTCAATGATTAGCATTATTTTGATACCAACTAAAGCCAATTTTGTTTGATAAATGGTCTTAAAATAGTAAATCAAAATTTTCAATGATGCATTTCAATGAAAGCTATAACTGGGGCCTTAGAAAACAATTTAAATAATCAAGATGTCTGGAAATTTTAAAGAAATTTAAAAAAAAATATATATGTATTAACTTTTTGAAAAAAGAGAAATAATATTCAAAAGTGTTTTACACCCCAAGCAGTTGCATCAGTAAAATTCAATTCTATACTGAAATTTGTTTTTGCTTATTTTTCCTAATGAGAAAAAGAATATTCAACAAATTAACAATGAATAAAGAGCACTTGTCGACTGCGAAAAAATTCAGCAATCAATTTTAAACAATTTTAGAATTTTTGGCTGAAGTAAATTTAATTAAAAACAAGTGTAATGAGCTGATGTTCGAAAATATTTATAAAATTGCTCAAGCCGTCCTCTCTAATTGCCACTTATAATTTTTAATACAATTGGCTTCATTTCAGTACAATCTTACAACAGTTTTCAATACGAATCGAAAATGGCCATTCTGATAATCAATCAAAATAAGAAAAGAAGAAATGGGTTGCAAATATGAACATTTGGAATTTTTTTGTATCATTGAATTTCGAACATTAAATTTCGAAATTTAACGCACCAGAGTTGCCGTTGTGAGATCAATAAATTGGGCAGAACTAATAGTCCTTTTTACTATTCGCGTTAAATTCAACATGCTGACATTGGCAAAATTATCCATTGTTACCGGCAAAAGACATTCAGTGCAAAGGCTTGGAATGGTTATATAGGCCCATTGATGTGTTTGATATTATATAAAGGGAGGACATTCTAGTGGTTTCTTAAGGTTATTTTGACACTGACAGCTGTTTCCAGCTTGAAATCTTGACAGAAAGTCAACGAAATGAGTCGCTTTACGCTTGAACAACGCTGGGAAATACTGAAAACTTATTTCCAAAGTGAGTGCTGTGCAGCCCAAACAGGCTACTACGAAGCCAGCCGGGGCAGCCACTTGAACGACCGTTGTGTTCCACAATCAAGGGGAATGTTTGCTATAATATGTGGAAAAAAAATAAATTTTCCTCATTGTATTGCATTTTTAAAAAGAAACTTGTATTTGGCCCACCCTCTATTTATGAAGGGTATGATTGTGCGTCTGAAGGCAGTAGAGTAAACCCTTAAATTTTGTTTGTTTAATAAATTCCAACCGCAGGCGCAGTGCCTTAGTGGTTAGTGTGTTGTGCTACTAAGCGAGGGGTCTCAGGTTCGATTGCTGGAAAAACACAAATTACATCCCAAGACTTTTTTCACTGCGTCACCTCTCGCGAACGTCTGACAAACATCTCAGAGTATAACTCTGTCATGGGAGAGCTTCTCAAATAGCCGTTTGGATTCGGCATAAAATTGTAGGTCCATTTGTCCCAAAAATGAAAAACGGACATGTTGGGTGAACTATTTTTTATATTATTTATTCTTATAGTTTGACAACGGCTTTTTGGCTACAAAAGAGTTTGTTCACCTCCTCCAAATAAGGTTGCACTTTAACAGGAGATTTAAGCAGATTTTTCCCCACTGATCCAAGCGAAAGCTGAACTGATTCTGCATGTGAAATTGTGAACAGTGGAGCGTGGAGGGCTGAGGATTGCCTGCCAACCTCGACAGTTTGTTCTTTTTTAAAAACGCTGCTGTGCTGGAGCCCAAATCAGGGTTACCTTGAATAACAAGGTCCTACTCGTACTTTGGCAAAAGAAAATAGAACATTTCTGGGACACGTTTGAAAATTTGTTTGAAAATCGTCTCAAAATTATAATAATCATCCCCTAACACATACGGCAGGTTGTAGAACTAAAACAATTTGCGCCTGCAAAATTGGAGGAAATTGTGGTTTCGTAAAACACGGCCCAATCACATTGACGGTTTTGTTTCAAAATGATATTGCTCGCGGTGGCGAATAAAATTACTTTTTGGGTAAATGTTGTTCACATTGACAGCTGCTGATATTTATTTTAAAACATTGCTCACATTTTTGATTATACGTCTGTTATATAAAAAAACCAACACAACAGGAAGTTCAATTTCAAATCAATTAGACATGCAATAGCGATTAGGTCGACTTTAAGCGACTCCATAGCTCCATAGTAGACAAATCAAAGATTCCAACTTAATTCAAACAGCATATATCCTGTTGGAGCTTCTACTCACATACTTTTCTCCACCAGCTAATAATAATAAATTATTCGTTTCGAAAGAGCATTATGTAAGTTTGTAAATTGGTTTCTCCCACAGCTTGAATCATAGTCTCATATGATTAAGCTATTTTCATTAGTTTCGCCTGTGACTTAATCCGCTAAATTTCGAAAACAACGCGCTTGAGAATGCCACATCTAATGGTTCACTAATTAGGACGACACTTTCTTTTCCACATTCTCGACTGGTTTTTTTTTTTTTTTTTTGTTGTCGGAAGGGCGCATATTTTCTTTCTACTTCCTCCGTCGAAATGAATTCGATTCTCCGAAGTCATAATCGTTGCAAATTAAATAATTGCCCACCAAAATCTGTAGTCTCTCCTACAATATAGCAGACCTGACCGCGTTGGTAACTACATTGCGGCTTAATCTCGCAATTAATCTTGGAATACGCCACACACCGGCCGGGTGTGAATTAATAATTCGAACAACTCGAGTCAATTCATGGAACTAAGTGGGAACTACACATCGGATAGAGATGGGACCAGCCCAGGCTCCTCCTAATGATTCTTTACAACTGTGAAGATCTTTGATTGCGATGGTTGATACGAGAACTTGTTTCCATTATATATATGTTTTCAGGAAACATTTACAGAGATTGACAGATATGGGCCTGCTGGACATATATTTTCTTTCTAAACAGAAAATTAACAAAACTACTGGGCGACTTTGTGATGTTCTAGGTCATGTGTAGGTCCATTCAACTCACGTGGATTTTTATACCCTCCACAGGAAGGTACACTTTATCAGCTTTTAGATAAATTAATTGAGTCTGTGGCAGCCTTAAGACTTAGAAAACCTCAGAAATGGACCAACTATCAGACAGGCCAAACGAGCATTCTCCCTGGCACAATCCCGAATAAAATGGATTATAAAGGGCTTTCCAATAAGAGGTGTTATTTTGGTATTCAAAGAAAAATTTATTTTTTTGAGATAAATGACGGGATGTTTATTTCATAATAAAGAGGAAGGTATGCCGTTAATAATGAAAAGCAACATCAGCCAAATGGCCACCACGAGCACGCATACAGGACCATATTCTTTTCATGAAATTTTCCATAACCAAATCGCAAAGTGGCTGCCCTATGTCCTCGATAGACTCACGAATTTTATCTTTGCGGTTTTGAATCGACACTGGGCTGTTAGCGTAGACCTTATCTTTCACGTGGCCCTAAAGGAAGAAGTCGCAAGGTGTTAAATCACAAGATCTCGGTGGCCAGTTGTGATCACCTCTTCGAGAGATAATACGGTCCGGAAACTTTTCCCGTAAAAGATCAATGGTTTCGTTGCTTGTGTGACACGTAGCGCCGTCTTGTTGAAAGTAAACATTGTCCAGATCAATACCATCCAACTTTATGCAAAATACGGTGTAATGACGTTTGTGGAATGCCCAGTTCCAAGGAACGTCGAGGAATGGACAAATCTGGGTTTTCTTCAACACTTTGGGCTACAGCAGCAATATTCTCAGTTGTTCTTGAGCGACGTGCACGGGTTTTATTCTTTACATCACTAACTTGTCCCAACAGCTCGAATTTTTCCACCAATTTCTGTATTGCGGTCCGACAAGGCGCTTCACGACGACCAAAAAATGCTTTAGTTTTGCGAACTGTGACTGCAAGATTTTCACCATTTTTGTAGTGAATTTTAATAATTTCAGTGCGTTGTTGAAGCGTGTATCGTTCCATTTTTAGTAATGGCGTAGCTTCTACTTGTCAAAAAATGTCAAAGAATAAAAGCTTTAAAAGTGACAGCTACCGAAATAGCGGGTAAATCACAATAACACCTCTCATTTGAAAACCCTTTATTTCAATCAAGCTATTGTCCTATATGTAACAACCAGGGGTTGCTCTTTTTTGTAATTTTGTTTGCTGAAGTCAGAAGTTGGTAAAACGCTGTTAATACTAACTTTGTCTTTGTTTTTTTTTCTTTTGGCTCCCTTTTCCCATCTTTGCCACAGTGAAAAACTTCTCCAAAAGGTTCCAATTTCGGGTCATTCTCCAATTAATCGCAAATATTATTATTTGTACATCAACTGAATAGACCCGCAATTTGATGCATGCCGCGTCCACTCTGCTTCACTTTGTTTTAAAAGTGTTCTCGTGAGTCGTTCCTCAGGTGTACACCAACAATCTTCAGCTTCTTTTTATTTTCATCTCACTTTTAGCCCAGACCATAAGTGCACTTTGTGAAAAAGAAAGAAACAAACCGCTGTTCGCATTTCGCCAGGTGTTTCGGACGAAGTTCAAGCGGCAAAATTTTCAAAAAGACGTTTATCCTACCGCATATTTTGAGAACATCATCAGTGCGTCTAAAATGTTACATGGTTCTTCTATCTGTCTTTTCATAGATTGGTGGTTAAATGGACACGAGAACTCGCGCCTCTTACGTCGACCAAAACAAAAGAGTTGATGTGCAAACTGGTAATTTTTGTTGACACCTTCGCACTCAATAGGTCATGCATTTGCTTAGCTTTGGCGGGTGAGCCTGAGTATGCACACAGCTATCAGATCCTAGATTAATTAGGCCAGATTCCTCTTTTGTGCACAGCATGCGCACAAGATGCAACTCCACCATCAACAAAACCCACCCAATGTCGGTGCACTTGCATGTGTAGATGGAGATTCCAGTTTGTCTGGCAGTTTATATGCTCAGACATGATCTGTGACAACCTACGCGCTGCCGCTTTTAATATTCATTGATGACGATACCAGCAATGGGTAATGGCAATCTTGTAAGTAATTAACCGACTATTATTAACATAATCGCACAAGAAGTAGCCATCATCTCAGCAGCAACTGGAATGGTGGTACGCGAAACCTTTTCGCACCCATATACAAAATAGCTCGGCTCGGCTGCTCTTCGAACGATAAGCAAGAAGAGCACATATACTGTATGTGGACGTATAGTGTTGTAAAAATTCGCTCTAACGGAACCTTAATTCCTTTTGCGCTGTGATAAAAATCAGTTGGTCGCCCTGGCATGCGCGCACACTGTCTGACCCAGAATTGAAAGAGGGCAGGGCACTGTGGGGAGGCTGACCGGCTGTGCAACGACAACGAGTCTCGCTCTCGCGTCGTTGTCAGAGAAGAAACATTATTGTACACATATAGTTCTTATACAGGTTTTCGGTTGAATTTGAGTTTACTTGCACCCATTTCGTTGCAATGGACTTACGGGCTACAGACCATCGAGGAGGCGAGTTTTATTTCTCTTAATTTCTATTGTTGTTGCTGTTTTTATAGATGTTATCAGTTTGAACTTAGTGCTATAGAAGAACTGCATTTTTCACATGAGCAGTGGTATTACTGTGTTTGGAGGTAAACTTCGTCAGAGAGTCATTTGGGACATACCTTGACATGCACAAGTCACTCATGAGTTTGAATATAGACACAGCAGTAGCAGTTTGACCTTCGACAGATAGGTTTGTTGAGTCATTACTTGTGGTACTGGCAGCAATTTCCATCGTATTCAGATGAATCAATTTAGAGAGGGTTCCCCTGTCTTACCTCTCGCGGAGGTTTGAATAATATACGCGGATACAATTTAGCGATGCCCCTGACCATTAAAATAAAAAGGGAGTAAAAACTGGCCCGAGCCAAAGGGGCCCCCATATTAAATACTTTATAGCAGAAACATTTAAAGCGCTTAGAAGATTAAGGACCTAAGAGAAATTTTTTGAAATTTGCCTTTCCCTTTAGAGATGTAGGTCCTATACTTCTGTCTTATATGAACTTCCCTATCGCATCTCGATTTTTATTTAGCAAATGCAACTTTTCCAATAAACTTAGTGGAAGAAAAAAATGTGTTAAACGCGCCAAGGCCCTTCATATGCAACCAGTCGGGTAAAAAGAAGATAAACTTGAATTTTATGATGAAGGAGCTATGTGGGAACTTAACAACTTTATGGAAACTTTATAAAACATTGAGCAGTTTTCTGAGAAGAATTGCACTAGTCGAGGAATAAAAACCAAAAAAAAAAATACCTCTCACCTCTCTTAAGCGTTTTCAAAATGCACAAACTCTATATTGAAAAATGCGACCTGGAAAACAAAGACTGCACACAACGTCCCACTGAAAATCATTATTTTATGCTTTTCGCTCCCATAGAAAATTCTCTCCAAAATTTAGCTCAGCTGAATTTAAGCGAACCCATGGTACGCAGTTCGAGCTAAGTAATAAAACTTTTGTTTCAGAAAGTACTCCATGTGTCTGTCAAAATTTAGCGCGCCCATTTAATGGGTCGGCACTCAGCACATTTTCTCCAGCTAAATTGTGACAGATCGTTGTGTAGTTGTTGTTCAGGTGCGGAAAAGTATGCACGGATGATCTTGTTTAATTATTACATGGACGAGAAATACCTAGAATCAGAAATAGTTGAAATAATAGGGAATTCAATTTTTGAATGAAGTTTTTTCAGAGAACGGCTGTTTTCTGTGACACTTTTCCACGGTGTACTCTATGTCAAAATTTAGGTAGGACTTTAGCTGATGTTTCGAGAGAAAGTTGGAGACCAGATAAGATTTAGTTTAGCTCGAGCGGCGTACTAAGCTTAAGGCAGAACAAATTCAAACAACTTTCTGGGGAAGAAATTAAAAATTCAAAAGATCAATAGTTCTACTTTACGGCATTTTCAAAAGATCCTGAGGTCAACAAAAAATAAATAAGTTATAAGAGTTTTAAATGTCTTCTAAGACCTTTACAAAAAATAATTAAATATAACAAAGTTCGTGGATGAAGGTGTTAAGTAAACAAAACTGTAAATATTTCGCAAATTCTTTTTTTTTTTTAACAAAAGATAACTAGCACTTGTGTTTTATTTAATTAAAATTAGCCATATATAAATATTTTATTTTTATTAAAAAAGTTATAGGTAGAAAACTTTAAACTTTTTTAAAAATGTCGATTAAGTCCTTCATATGTTTAGTTCTTCATTTTTATATTACGAAAAG
The DNA here is from genome assembly GCA_948293265.1 of Cheilosia impressa. Taxonomy (NCBI): domain Eukaryota; kingdom Metazoa; phylum Arthropoda; class Insecta; order Diptera; family Syrphidae; genus Cheilosia; species Cheilosia impressa. The sequence continues at coordinate 48,671,759 of OX411881.1, read as the reverse complement.
TATTCATTACTAAAAAACCTTTTTAACCTAAACTGAAAGAGGGGGCATTTCAATCATTTTAAAAAAAGGGACCACACGACGGCAACGCCTGTGCAACTGGCTTAACAAAGCTTCTGATTCAGCGGTGTAGTCAAATCATTGATTTTTGTATGTTTTAGGAGGAATTTCTTTGTGAGGGCCCATCTTCGGTTGCATTCTTCCCACTTCATAATGTTGATCCTTCTACAGATAGTATGCTATCGAGGCATACGATTGGAACGATTTTTTTTCCGATTTATATCAACTAGGAAAAATTTCATTCGATACATCTGTCATGGTACAACTTACGAAAAAGTTCTCCGATGACATTTAGCATGTTGTCGCATTGCGTTGTACCGCTTTATGTCACTAAGTTTTGACAGCTAAACGGGTAATTTTTTCCGAAGCTCTCCGACAACCAATTGCTGCAAAATATTTGAATATCAAATGAACGCGTTTATGTGCTTCATTTAACTTGTTCCGAAATGAATAGGTACTTCGAACGCAATCTCTGTTACAACAGGGTCGAGTTTACAAATGTAAAAATGCCACATAGCGGTAAGCCCTGGCAGCTAGTGCTATTTTAGTTATTAATTTCGTAATAAAAATGCCGCATTCCTTCAAATTTCGCGTTTATGATGTAAAAAAAAAACTGCATTATCATAGCAGAAGTTTGGCAGTACTTGCGTTCATAAAAGAATCTGACTGCACATTTTCTTGCTGTCAGTAGTGCGTGTGCCTTTGTTTTGTTGGAGCGCTGCAGAAAAATTGACAAGAGACAAAACGTAGGTAACATTTATGCAAATTATTTTAATATTTAGTAACTTTTGTTATTTTAAAATGAACAAGAGACACAAAACTCCGTAGGTATGCATTTTGCCATAGAATGGAATCGAAATAAATATTAAACATGGGAGTTGTCACTGTCATTTATTACTGTTGTTTATACAGGGTGGGCCAAAAGAAGCCATCTGATATTGTTTGGCTCTCATTTTTTACTTCGAAATGAAAACCTTCGATTCTGTTTTTTGATTATGTTTATTTGAACCTTTATAATTTTATTGGTCAAGACGAGAAGATGATATCCAAATGGGCGCCGTCACAATTGATTGCCATACGAGCTCGTTTATATTTGCAAGTATAAACTTCATTTGTCAATGCACGATGGGCGCATTCAGTCAGCTGTAACATGAATATATGTCGGGCAACATTATTTACAAATTTGACTTCACACCAGATTTTACTTTCGTTTCGAAATTTTTGCCCAAACTGATGCCTCGATTTTGGAGTTCATAAATTTACTTAGAAAGTTACTATTATTTTAGTAACCTAGAGTTTCTAATGTCTTATCTACTTTTTAACTGTCAGAAAAAGTTTCCTAAGCCTGTACTCTTCATCAAATTGTGGATGGATCTGCGTTGACATAATTATAGGCGTGTTTTTTTGAGCTTCGATCTCAGCAAAGCAAAGTAAAGTAGGATTTTCAGCACACATTTTACAACAACTACTGCGAGTCTCGAAGTGTCAAGTAGGGCGTAGTTGTTGTAATTGCGTGCTGAAAATCCTACTTTACTTTGCTTTGATGAGATCGAAGCTCAAAAAAAGAGGCCTTATCTCTGATTATTTCAACGAAAGTCTACTAGAACTAACATTTTATGCCGAGTCTAAAATTGAGAAGCTCTTTTCTGACAGTTAAACTCTCGAATGTTAGTCAGACTTTGGCAAGAGGTAGTGCATTTTTTACGATGTAACTTCTGTTTTTCGAAGATCGAACCTTAGTCCCCTCGATCAGTAGCCCATTTGACTACAACCACTAAGCTATTTTACTATTTACTTTAAAAGATAAATATAAAAATGTTACAAGTCACTTATAAAAATGTATACACGCAGAAAAATCAAACAGCTTTTGGGTAAAAAGTACCAAGAAATGCTGTCAATATATCTCCTGTAGATTAAAATTAACCGAGTCAACTTATTTTTTCAAGGAAACCCGATTAAAATAACCGAGCTATCAATTTTTCCACCAAATTTTCTCGGCTGCAAAAAGCAAATAGTTTGGTTTGGTTGATGCTAATCTAAAGAATCGCTTGGTAATAACTGATAAAGTGAGATTTTTAAACAACAAATAGGTACTCGTTTTTTTCAATAGACACTTAGTTAATTTTAATCCATTTTTTGTATAACCAAGTATTTTGGTTAATGTACCATAAAATCAGCAGACGCTCTCCCAACCTTAGGAACGACTTCATTGGTCCGACGGTTATCATTAAGTAAAATCGCAAAAACATCCCACAGAGCGATAGCAACTTGTGTTCACACTGAAACATTTACCGCCGGCATTTGCATTTTTCTCGACCTTTTCACACCAAACAGCAGCGCCACATGCATTTTTATCAACACTTAATAAACGAACGCTGGTTGCCAGCAAGAAAATCGCCCAAGTGCAACTCACAGCGAATGCAAATAAGCGACACAGCCCAAGAAGCAAGTTTCGTTGCACGTTCCCGCTCGAATTGATCCAATTTACAGCAACAGGCAACAGCTGCCAAAAAGACAATTCATTAGATATCAATTCAAGATTAAGCCATAGTCTCTAGAGCCGAAAAACAGGTAACAAAATCTCCACCGTATGTACTCGTACCTACTCGCAACTCACAAGGTGTGCCCCATCAGAGCACACACATAAGCGGCACTCCATACCTCCATCCAGCTCGTACGTACATATTGTCAATTTAATCTAATCAGAAGTTGTACGCAATTGAAAAGCGAACAAATACGAATCAGGTCTTTAATGGCTCAAAAGCGAGACCCAGCCGCCAACTAATCGAAAGATGATTATGGCGTTGATGGTGCCGGTTTCAAGTGCGCACCATGGGTCGCGCAATTGAACAACAAGACACCAATGCGGTCTTCACCGCACTCTATCGCGTTGGCGTAGGTGGCACTTGACGCGTTCTACCTATAAAACCAACACACACAGCCACACACTACTTCTGCTGATTTGAAATTAAATATTCATTTGGGGGTTTTGAAGAACACGCGATCAACTTAGCCACAATAATTGTCCACAAACAATTGAAATAGATACAGACAATTGAACATTCGTTGTTTGGCTTTGCGTGCGTCAGTCGGTCGCGTCAACTTCTCGTCGAGTGTTCGTTTTGCACAAAAATGTTGGCCGAGTTGGTGCGCGCAATGTCCATGGGCGCACTTATCTGGAGTATCCATTGATACAGCGCATGAAGAAAGTGAGAAGACATGAATAAACCCTACATCACTGGACAGAGATCAATCATCGCAGCCCAACACAAAAGCAGCGCACCGTCAATATGGAAATTGATAGTTCATTCACTCCGGCCATCGGGAATGACAATAGTTTAGCATTAGGATAACAAAAGGAAAGTCCGCAACTTCTTGACAATTATTGATTGTATCGTCTGATCGCTGATGATGTGGTGCCTGTGTCTGTGTTATGAGAAATCCCCCCATCGAGATGTCATGTCATGTCAGATACGAAATAGAATGCTGTATCTCTCGATCTTAATCCGGGGTAATACGTTTAAAAAATCGAGTGACATTCTCCGCAGCTATGAATATGTTCCGACTTTTGGCGGTATCAAATATCAGACGCTATCATCTCGGCATCATCTGAGTGCGTGTGCTTTGGAGAATTTCCAAATCGATGGCTATTGTTGGCCCGGCGCGATGTGAAAGCTCACTCCGGTTGTGGATGAAAACCGCAGAATGAAAACGTGAAAGGTCCATACCCCTGGGTGGAGAGCTTCAAACAATGGCAATTGCCATGTACCAATTGAGAGAGGTTTCAATTTCACAATAGGCTCCTCAGTGGAACTGCTTTCTTTCGCATATTTGCACACTCACTCTGTGGCAAAATCAATTGATTAACACTTGAGATGTGTTTAAGGAATGATAGCCTTAAATGCTACTCGCCGGTGTCTAGACTTGAATGGTCCAAGGCCCAGAGGCGCTTCACTTTCTCGAAAGCTTAAACGCACAGTTGAGGAAGATTAAGAGCACCTAAGCGTGCCGAGTCCAGTGCCAGCCCTTGGCGAATTTCGCCAAAGTCTCGGATACAGCGGAGAATGCAAAAATGGGCCAACACACCGCCGGCTATATGTACCATCTCTTGACTTGCGAGTAAGTATTAAATCTCATTTTGATGAATGATGCGCTGCACTTATTGCCCTGATATTCCGAACAATGTTAGACTGGCCAGATCAATTACAGCTTCAGCATCACCGCCTAACTAAAGCAGGACCAACGAGCTAATCATTTGCTGCTCAGTAACAGACAACAGAGATGGGTATGACAACCGAAGCTGTATCTCAGTAAAAAATGCGAGACATTCGGTGAGATGTGACAAGAGCGAACTACGAGTACTCGTTTGCTTGAGACACACACGCTCACAAATTGGCTTTAACTATAACCAGATGTATGGTAGTATGTAAAGTAGGCTTCCCACGAACCTTCTTAAAGTCATAGTCAATTCGGGAACATCACTTATCCAATGTCAGAAGATCAGCGTACTCGAGATCCTTTAAATACCCCAAATCCGCAATCTCTACAAAACTGAGGTCTGGCACGGGCTTAAATACTTGCAATAAAAGCGATTCGATTATAACAGAGGTCTGTCTGGTGCAACATCGACTCAGAACTAGAGTAGTGACTGCTTCAGTTGGAGTTTAACTCTAGCTCATTGAGATTTAAGTTACATCGAATGCTATATACCTATACATACTTCGTAAAGAAAGTGTCACGGCAGTGCCCCCACAAGCATATTTTTTAATGTTTTAATTAGAGTCTTCGATTCCAATTCGGAGGGACAACGCAGTAGAGGAAGACCTCGCCTTAGGTGGTGCGCGCAAGTGGAAGGGGACCACAACGAACTTGGAGTGCGCAACTGGAGACAGTTAGCCATAGGTCCACCCGGACTGTAGCGCCACCTTAGTAAGTAAGTAAGTAGAATGTGTTTATTTTCTGTCAATTTTAAAATAAAAATAAATTCTTATTGAATTTATAAAAAAAATTGTTGTGATTTTAAAGCTGGGCTATTGAAGATCTGGCAATCCTGCTCAGCATTACGACCGAGGGACACATTATAAAGCCTGGTAAGCCAGACACTTTTCACTTTCAGAGGTACGATCTTTCCAAAGTCCTTTGGCATAATTGGCAGGAAGCATCTTGATATCAGTGGCTCATTTGTGCGCCAAAGAGGGTAAGCCACACTATATAAATAAATAAATAAATAAATAAATACCTTGTTGATGCAACAGTTCCGTAGGGACATTAGATCTAGCTAATGACAACCATTCGTTTTGTGGGAGTTTTTTTTTACGAATGGAAGGGTCTACAATTTTATGCCGAGTCCAAACGGCAATTGATAAGCTCTTTCATGAAAGTTTTATACTCTCGAATGTTTGTCAGATGCCCGTGAGAGGTGGCGCAGAAGAAAAAAAAATATTATTTTTCTTATCGGGGATCCTGGGACCCCTGGCTTAGTAGTCCATCACACTGGCCACAGCGCCTAGGACGAAAAACTTTATGGGATATTTAACATCTGTTAAATAAAATTTCTTGATAATTTTTAATATTTAAATTTATTTTGCCGAACACCTTTCGCTTCGAATATTTCCAATTCAATGCCCCAATTCCCATCTCATCCCCAATCGCTTCCCTTCTTCATACGCATTACATTCCAAGGATGTATAATTGACCAGGTTGCTATACGTTAACATTATTTTACACATCTAAGACAATTTTGCCCCAACTCAATCGCAAGAGTAGGGACATTCTCAAACTCTGCAGAAGCAACTGCGAGGACACATGTGTAAATCCTGCTTTGCCATGTTAGGAAGGTCCAGACTGGAAGATAAGGACACGTACGCTTGTAAAGGGGTTTTCAACAGGGACGCAAACGTTTTGCGACAGGGACAGCAAACGACGCCGAATATCTTGCCGCTCTTTTGACATTTCTCTTCAGTAAGGTTTGCCATTTTATGATGGAAATTATTAAAATTTACTACCGAATTTCGGAGTCAGTGGCCTAAACGTTAAGAGCGCTACGTCCAATTTATGGCCGTCATAATCGTCCTAGCGCAGATCAACAATTGAGCGGCTAGTGGAAAAATTTGAATCCACAGGCACAGTACAAAATGTTCCCGTGCCAGTGAGACAAAGAAGTGCCCGTAGTGTCGAGAATATTGCTGCCGCTGGGGCTTCAGTTGAAGAAAGCCCAAATGTGTCTCTCACACGTCGTTCTCAAGCGTTGGGCATCTCTGTGACGTCGTTGTGGCGAATTTTGCGAAAAGATCTTGGCCTACATCCTTGCAAGATTAAATTGACGCAAGACCTGAAGCCGCTTGACCACCAGAAGCGTTGTATGTTCGTGAGTTGGGCTGAGCAACAACTTGAAAATGATTCGGATTTTCATCAAAAAATCATCTTCAGCGATGAGGCTCATTTTTTCCTGAATGGCTTCGTCAATAAACAAAATATGCGGTATTGGTCAGGCAGCAATCCACACGTACTCCATGAGTCATCATTGCATCCCGAAAAAATTACGGTTTGGTGTGGTTCATGGGCCGGCGGCGTCATTGGGCCGTACTTCTTCCGTGATGATCAAGCCCGGCACGTTACTGTGAATGGAAATCGCTACAGTTCAATGATAACCGAGTATTTTTGGCCCCAATTGGATGATATGGACTTGAAAAACATGTGGTTCCAACAGGACGGCGCCACAAGCCACACAGCGAATGCCACAATCAATTTATTGGAAACCAAGTTTGGAGAACGTGTTATCTCACGAAATGGTCCAGTCGCTTGGCCGCCTCAGTCGTGCGATTTGACGCCATTAGACTATTTCCTGTGGGGCTACGTCAAGTCTATGGTCTATGCCAACAAGCCAGCGACGATTGATGAACTTCGTACGAATATCGAACGTGAAATTGCAGCAGTATCGGCCGATTTATGCTTGAAAACCGTCGAAAATTGGGTTCAGCGTCTGGACTTCTGCAAGCGTGCCCGTGGTGGCCATGCAAAAGAAATCGAGTTCCATACATAATGACATCAAACGTACTTTCACATGAATAAAGAATTTCATTGATATCCAAAACCATTTTTGTTTTATTTAAAAAAAAACTTTTGTAGCGCTCTTATTGAAAAACCCTTTAGGTTCGGCAAGCCAAAGAAAGTACCTACAGCAAACACACTGTATGAATGCAAGAGAATGTCTCGCGTATAGGAAGTTTTTGAGGAGGTACTCCTTCCAGCACTTGAAGGAGACAAACTAAATAAACTGCGCTGCTATATTTTGTTATCAAGGAAATTTCGTGTTTTTTAGTTTACTCCAATGAGTTTCCTAGGGATCTATCTAATTCACCCCCTTTAAACCAAACCTAACCACACTTTTGTCCATTTGCATCTAAAGATTCGTAGGTGAGCAAAACTTTCAAACAGAATCGAGTTCTCCAACGAGTAAACTGCCCTTCGCCCAAAAATCTTTTTTGTAATCTCTCACTCATAGTGACCGCACGAACCTTGCACCAAATTCACAACTAAACCCACCGCGCTCCCATTGCATGAGCTTCATGTGTAATTATATTGTATGCGCCACTAAAATGTAGTCCAGCGATTTCCAAACCACCACGTTGTCGCACACTTTCAATCAAAGTCCATAAATCCAAAAAAAAAAAATTGTATGCCCAAAGTTAGGCACCGGGCCAGAACTCGCCGATCATTAGCCGCATGATATAGTGGGTTTTACCCTTCAATCCAACCCACCAAATAATAAATAATAAATTGATACTCTCCACGAAATACATCCCTATTATTATTTCCATGTAAAGATCATATAATTCATATATAATATCGACAAAACTATTCATAAACAGAAGCCCGAGCCAGAAATTAAGTTAATTATCTTTCTATCCATGCCCTTGGGTGCATCTAGCATTTCATTTATCAACTTTCTACACAAAAATCAAAAAAAAAAAACCAAAAAAAACCTCTCACAAATTTTGTAATCATTTCAGCCATTAATTGTTTTTAAATCACAAAAATCTCATAACTGGCTTTTAATCGGTTTTTAATAGTTACCAAAAAATAACCTTAAACGAATATTGGCCGCGCAGACCTCTTCTCCATCCTGAACACGCACTTGTCCTATGCGCGTAATTCTGACAGCCTATGATTATCGTTCCATATCCAAATCCATCCGATACCTATACCTATATCAGCATCTACCTCCAGATGCCGGGCGGTGTACGAAAACACCACCACTGAGACTGAGACTGAACCTTGGTTGGTGTTCGTTCGAGACACAAGTAAGAGAAACGATTCTTGAAAAAAATTATTATTAAAAGTCATCAATCATTGGAAGTTGTTCTTCTGCTTACAATGCCTTGTTGTATTATTTCGGACAACGAAAAAAAAAACACCAACTTCTTGATACCAACACATGTGCACAGCCACCTGTGAAATAGTGAAATAGTCCAATAGAAACCTATACCAATGCGTCGCGGCCGTCTTCCACTAATGAAATGTTGTAACCTCAGTTTTTTGTGTTTTTTTTGTGTTTTTTTGCTTGTTCGCAATTTGAATATAACCTTTGACAGTACAGCAACAACAAACTAGTTTAGAGATGAGGGCAGCTCGTATAGGAATACGAAAATGAAATATTTGCGAGATCAACAACCTGCAAATGATTTTGATTTCATAGAACAACTCGTGGATGTTTTTTTCGTCGTTCTATTCTCGAGTTTATTTGTACAGATGGAGATATACTTGAAAATATTTCCAGATAGGGCTTTTCGGGGTGGTTAGGACTTTTTTTTAACAGATATGCCACGTTTTTTCCAACAGATTTCTGGGCTGTTTTTCGAGGTTCTGCTCAGTTTTAGTTCAGTTTAAGAGTTTACCCAAAAAATTGTATAAAGCGTTCTTCGTGCAGACTCGTATCTACCCATAGTGCAAAAGTTTTGAATATTTTTATATTTAACTAGCTGACCCGGCGAACTTCGTTCCGCCCAAATTCGTTTATGAAATGAATATAATCATGCTTATTTTCAGATTCGAACGAATAATCTATGTCTCTATTCGTTCGAATGAACTTTGTGTATTTTGAGATTCGAACGAATAATATTCACTATCGAGAATGTCATAAAATGAATTTAAATGAATTTAACTTTCGAAATCAGCGGTTGCACATTTTTATTTTATATAGCTGGTACCCGCGACTTCGTCTGCGTACAATTAGTACTTCGAGTAACTCAATTAAAATATTTATATCAACAACAGCACCACTTATCGGGTCCAAAACTATCCTATCTTTAAAGCCAACCTATCAGCCCTACAGCCTACACATTTAAATTCATTGGTATTATACCAAAAGGATAGAATTTTATTATCCCTAACTTGAGAAATAATTGGTTCGTCATTTAAACTTGCATCCAATTCTTCATCCCCTTCACGTTTTGTTTTCACGACAAAAAGTAGCGAATGTCATTCTCAGAGGTCCCATCCCTATCCCTATCCCTATACCAAAATTGATAAAAATTGGTTTTGCGGTCGTTAAAAGGTAACATTTCAAAGGTAACAATCTTACTTTCGCAGTTAAGTGGATCCCAAATCTTTTATTTATAAACTAAGTATTAAAAGCCCGTCAGCCTTTAGCGTTCCTATGCAATTCCCCCGCTAATTTTGAAAATAAAATTCTCTCTTAGTTTTTCTATCTATGGTGTGAATTGCAATTCAGCGTGACGTCTAAAGTTGCGATTTGAAACTTTTTTCGAGAGCCTGGCACAACTTTTTGCTATTTAACCCCTGTTTTAGTTGAAGAAGGCGCTTTAAAAATATTACCACAACTTTATTATAGTGTTTAACGGACCAATACTTGTTAAATATCGTTCACGAATTTGAAATAAGCTATTCTGCTTCAGGAATTACACCTTTTTTTCTCATTGGCCCTTTTTCAAACGGCTTTTCAGAATGCTGCAACGGTCACACAGTCTGTGTCGGAGTCGCTTGTACGGGCCTGATGAATGAAAGAAAATTACCTACCTATAGTTTTTACACAACTGCGTAGTTGAAATTTAATGTACTAAATATTCAACTTTTTCAATTGTTAATATTTGAAAAAAAAACTAAAAATGCAAAAATAAGAAGCAAGAAAATCTCTTTTTTTTACACTTCATTTGTTAAATTTGGCGTGTGAATCGCAAGAGGTAAATATACTACTATAGAAACTGCAGAAATAATATAGAGTGCATTGTATTTACACCAACAATAAATCAAACAAATTTATTCACCTATATCGTCTTCAGTTCTTGAATTCTTCAATTCTTTACTGTAGATATCAATGTAGGTAGTATCACAACCCCCAAAAACAAAAACCTTAAACTCAATATACATATTTACACCACCATACGCCCATCATCTGCGCATTTCCTCAGAAAAACATTGTCGCTGTTGATTACATCCACACTCACCTCGCCTACTTCTCTTTCGTTTCACTTAATCGGAGAAAACTTCACGCAGTTTTTCTTGACATGTATGTGCTTGTGCGATGTGCGACACCCACCCACCCCAAAGCAGAACAGGGATCAGGAACAATGGTTGCTGATAATTTTCGATTTGAGAAAATAAATTTAGTTTTTTCGTGTTAGATTTTGGGTTGTAGCTTAGCTTATAGATAACACAGAAAGCTGATTGATGCCTTAAAATAATTACGCAAGTTTTGGCTCTTGTTGGTATTTTGTTTTGTTTGCATTGGTTAAGAATTGTTTGAGTAAAAGCGATAAAAAGGCAGTAAATGAATGAATAGCCTATGTCCTTCTCCAGATCTTAAGGGACATTTCAAAAAAAATTTCATCGAAATCTGTGCAGTAGTTTTCACGCCAACCGCGTACACATGAAAACAGCTACAGTTTTCGTATTAGTAACTGTAACTGCAGGTACTTATCTCATTAACTTCGACAAGACGCGTCTAATTAAGAGTGGAGTTGGTCGGAGAGTACTATAGCTTGTTGAGGTCCTGGGTAAGAAGTTCAATGACCGCATCAGAAAAAGGAGCCTAAGTATGTATATAAAGTTGGCTACTACATAAAACTGGAGGTCTTTTCTCTGTTGTCGACAGTAAAATTCAAAACAGGCGAAGGCTGGGTGCGAGATCCGTTTAAGTCGAATATCTAGTTCGCTTAAGCAAGCTTCTAAGTGGCGACCTTTTTTAGGCTTAGTGCACCTTATCTGAGAGTACTTTAAACCAAGCTTCTGAGTTAAATGGCTTGATATGTTTTTACAAACCATCTCGGCAAACCACCTTCTATAAGGTTAAACAAAATAAATAGTTGGCGCAACAGGTCCGCAGGGACCCTGGGCCTAGCTTCTCACAACCATTAGTTTTGTGTGAGTTTTTGCATTTTTGGGACGAATGGAAGGGATCTACAGTTCATGACAGCTATACTCTCGGATGTTTGTCAGACGACCTTAAGTTGGAATTTGGGTTTTCTCGGATTCTATAAGGTTGGGCGAGACTTAAAGTAACAGGAGTAAGATGCGACGGGTAGAAGTACAAGGTGGGCCAAAAGAAGTCATCCGATGTTGTTTGGCTCTCATTTTTTTTCTACATGAAAAACTTCGATTCTGTTTTTCGATTATGTTTATTTACCTTCAGAATTTTATTGGTTAAGTCGAGAAGATGATATCGGCCAAATGGGCGCCGTCACAATTGATTGCCATACGGGCTCGCATTTTTCATCACTTCGGCGAGAACTTCGTGCGACAGATTCTCGCACTCGTGTCGAATGTAGTCCTTGAGGGCTTCATTATCAGGCTTGTTCACGTAAACACGGGACTTCAAAAAACCATATACAAAAAAAAGTCTGGAAAGGTTAAATCGGGCGATCTTGCGGGCCAGTGCCAAAACGAGAGATGGGGCGAACCGGGAACGCCGCCTTCAGAAAATCGGTTGTGGCGCGCAGTGTGTACCGTAGCTCCGTCCTGGCCGAACCACATGTCCTCCAGTCCTAATTCGTCCAATTGCGGCAGCAAAAACTCGGTTAACATGGCCCCATAGCGCGCACCGTCCACTTTTGTCGTTTGACCAGCGGAGTTCTCGAAAAAAAAGGGCCCGATGACTCCTCCAGCATGAACACCGCACCATGCAATAACTTTGAGCGGGTGTAATGGCTCCTCGTGCATTACTCGTGCATTTTCGGTGCCCCAGAAGCGATAGTTTTGCTTGTTCACTTACCCGCTGAGGTGGAAATGAGCCTCATCGCTCATTATGATATTGGTCGAAAAATCGTCCACTTCGTCCTCGAGATTGAGGAGGCTTGGACGTAGGTTACACGCGTTTGGCGGTCGACAGGCAGCAGCTGATGCACGGACTGGACTTTGTACGGAAACATGCGCAAGTCTTTGACCAAAATTCGCCCTAGGGACGACCGGCTGATGGCTAATTGCGAGGCACGGCGTCTGGTCGATGTTTCCGGCGACAGCTCGACATCCTCGTCATCAACAGCGGCGATATTCTCGGCACAACGGGCGCTCCGGGGCCGGCCACTCTTGGAAACGTCTCGTGGGGTCCCATACTCTTCCAGGTTGGTGGCCAAACGGCGCAGTGTTTGCGCAATCGGTGTCGGACGGCCGTGGAATCGGCGACGGAATTCACGCTGCGCCAACACTACAGACGAATTGTTACGCAAAAAAATAGACACGATTATTCCGCGTTCTTGGGGAGTGTATCGCCTGTTCACTTGTATTCTCATCTGTCTAGTCCACAAATGTCAAAACGGATTTGACATTGGCGGCCATTTGCAAAAATAAGAGCATCTTCCAATAGGGTGATCTCTTTTAGCCCACCTTGTTTATTTTAATGACAATTAAGAGCCACGTCAAATAGAAAGGACGGTCTACCCTAAAGCAAAAGTCCTTATCGGTGGAACCTTCTTTAAGGATGCCACGCTTCAGGGGAGTCGCAGTAATTTCGAGCATTCAGAGTACAAATGTAAATCAACCAACATACCGCAGAGAAAACCTCTCACATTTCGTTGGGATTAAATTCCACACCATCCCCAACGCCTCACTCACCCAACACACCGAGTTTGTTATGTCAAAACAGCGCACAAGTTCTATTTGCATTTTGGCAGGACCAGTCGAACGGCCACCTGTACAAAATAAAAGTTAAGTTAACTCACAAACACTTACTTGCGCCAAATTGGTGGAGAAATCGTTTAGCAAGACATGCAAGTTGTTTGCACATTCTTAACGACTTTTGCCGCAATTAATGTGCCTTCGAGTGCAACTGTGTGGGCCCGACCTCTGCAGCACACATCCCTTGAATATTAGGTTCCATCAAATGAAACTGCTCGTTAGCAGGAATTTACACACGACCACAAACATATGGCAAACAAAATAGTTAAGCCAAAGGAAGCACTGCACCTAGGTGCCATAAAAAAACACAAACATATTCCTCGAGTGTTAAGCAAGAGAAAGTTAAATATTCCGATTTCAAAATCGTTAAGCTCATTCCTTTCCAATTCGAACCCAACTGAGGCGATTAATGCAATTACCGCCAGAAACTAATTAACAGAGAAGTTAATCAAAAATATCGCCAGCTTTTCCCTTGTTTTTGTTTTTTTTGTTGCTAAATTTGCAGTCATGCGGAACTCTTTTTTGTCCTGCAGTCGCCTTTTTTTTCTCTAAACTCAGTTTGTCTCTAGCTAAATGTTAGATCGAATCGATGGGAAGGTACAACCACAACCTGTGCCTGCAAACATCCAAAGCAAAACGAATCAAACATACAGGTACACGTAGAAGTATTTGGCTGCACCAAGGCCCAGCCGTTCTAGCATCTATTTTGCCTGATCTCTTAATTAGGTTAATTAAATAAATATTTTGTTTATTTTGCTGTTCGTCGAACATACGCCGACCGATTCAATTAAACAGCGTCAAAGATAAAACGCCAGCATGGATGGCTCCAGTTTCCAGTATAATGGCTCAGCCGACACGATGTTTGGAGGGAGATAGTTTTTTTTTTTTTTGGATTGCCTGCATGTGGTCAGTTTCGCGTGCCACCAGTATGGACTAGGGTACAACATCCCCTGCTAATATATTTTTACAATCGAGCTGATTATCTTATTTTCTTCGCATTAGTCTGATTGATTTACGGGGCCAGTTAGCAATTCAAAATTTGCCAGTCGATTGTTATGATTAATCTGCATATATTTTCATATTCATAATTGGCCGGCTTGAGTAGAAATATTTTACGATGGTCTTATGCTAATGGGCCATTACTCAGAGCTGCTAAGCTTATTTTGGCAGAGGTTTTACAACACAATTTGCATATACTCGCATATAGATATTAATAGAGTCAACTGGCATGGAATTGTTGACGAAGTATGGTTGGGATGAAGAGGTTATTTAAATTTCTCGAAATTCTTACGGTGTTAAAAATTAACGGAGGAGGAGAAAATTTGCATTTTGGTCAATTCGTTGGGGTGACTTTTTTTTTTTTATTGTGATCGGAGTTCTGTCACACTCGATAGATGTTTTTATTTTACCCACATGATCTTGATCATTGATTTGCATGGTTTACTCCAACTGACTTACTTACTTACTTAACGGGCTCCCGACCCGTGGAGAGTCTCTGCCTGAGACACTGCAGCCTTCCATCCTCTGCGATCCCGGGCACGCTGCTTCCAGTTATCCAGACCAAGCGCGATGGCTTGGTCTTTGAAACGGAGGTTCGGTTTTTCTTGTCGGCTCGAACCTGGCGGCTGGGATTCGAAGATCCTCTTAGCTGGAGCATTATTGTCCATTCGCTCGATGTGGCCGAGCCAATGTAGTCGACGTATTTTGGCCTTTTGGACTACATCCACATCTTGGTACAGCTCATAGAGTTCGCGGTTGTATCTTCTCCTCCATTCGCCCTCCTCGCACACAGGACCAAAAATCCGCCGAAGAATTTTTCTTTCGAAGGAGCCCAGTATCAGCTCTACCTTCCTGCTTATCGTCCAGCACTCGGCGCAATAAAGCAGGACTGGCAGGATAAGGGTTCTGTAAAGCATACATTTTGTCCTTCGAGTTAGGAGTTTTGAACCCAATTGCTTTGGCAAACCGAAGTAGCAGCGGTTTCCTAGGGTAATTCTTCGCCGGATCTCCACTAGGATGTCATTTGTGGAGTTCATGTTTACTCCGAGGTAGATAAACTCCTTAACTACCTCGAAATTGTTGCTAGCAATAGTGACGTTCTGTCCTAGGCGGTGGACAGATGCTGGTTTGTTTGTTGATAGCATGTACTTAGTCTTGTCCTCATTTACTACAAGACCAACGAATTTCGCCTGTTCTTCCATCGCTTTAACAGCCTCTATCACGGTACGCTGGGAGCGACCGATGATGTCAATATCGTCTGCATACCCCAGCAGCTGGACGGATCTGTTGAAGATAGTGCCTTCCGTATTGACACCTGCCCTGCGCACTATCTGCTCTAGCACGAGATTGAAGAAGTCACATGATAGTGCGTCTCCTTGCCGAAATCCGGTGCATGTTTCGAATAGCTCGGAGGAACTACTTCCAAATTGCACATTGCAGCGTGTGTTCTCCAGCGTCACGCTACATAGCTGGATCAGTTTTGCCGGGATCCCGAATTCGGCCATCGCCACATAAAGCTCCTGACGATGAATGCTATCATATGCGGCTTTGAAGTCGATGAATAGGTGGTGAGTCTCGACTTGAAATTCATTGGTCTTTTCCAGGATTTGCCTCAGTGGGAAAATTTGGTCTATAGTCGATCTGCCGGGCCGGAAGCCACACTGGTACGTGCTGATTAGTGTGTTGCAGAACGGTTTGAGTACGTTGGATAGGATCTTGTATGCGACATTAAGCAGGGATATGCCTCGACAGTTCTTGCAAGACATAGGATTGCATTTTTTGTAGATGGGGCATATGGAGCTGATAGTCCAGTCATCGGGCATACTTTCTTCCACCCATACTTGGTTGATGATTTGGTGCATGCGCCCTACCAAAACATCACCACCGTATTTGAAGAGCTCCGCTGGTAAGCCATCAGAGCCGGCGGCCTTGTTGCTCTTTAGCTTTTTTATTGCTAAGCCAACTTTTTCTATACTGGGTGGTCGAACTGGATCTTCATTGACTGGACGTGGGTTCTCTTCTTGCCCTATCACTCTCTCTACATGATGCCCATTTAGCAGGTGCTATAAGTGCTGCTTAAACACATCTACTATTCCCTGCGCTTCGGTTACTGGGTTTCCATCACTGTTTCGAAGAGCCTGCGTTCCGGTCTTGAAGCCAGCAGCCAGTTGCTTGGCTTTCTTGTAGAACTTCCGGATGTTGCTTTTTTGCTGGTTTACTCCAATAGTTGTAATAATAAAATCCAACTGTTGTTGTAAACCATGGAAATCAATGATCTATGTAGATCATGTGGGTAAAATAGAAAAAAAACTTCTAATGAAGAGGGTAACTATACATTTTGCTTGGTACCAGTAAAACTGAGGTTACAGCAGTTGGCTCGCCTTTTCGCCATTTGTTTATGAGCAACATTGAGGCGGATCACAAATTGAGGCCGATATGCATTCGAAATCCCTGCAGGAGCAACATACTACATCAAATACCGAGGAACGGTTGGTAACTACGATAATCGGGGATACCAATTCTATACTAGGCCCTATTCCGTAAGTGTGATTTTTTAGACCCGTTTACTCGCTCCGAAGTCAGGACCAGTTCTCGGTGACTATGGGAGACATTCCTTTTTGGGGGAATTGCGTTTGATTTTTGTGCATTTATTTTTGTTCAAGAAATTTGGTCCTTGAGAAAGGGTTGCCAAGCATTTGTCTTGCATTTTACTTATTTATAAGTACTTGTTGGTTGGGATGACCTAGAGCACTGCGTCTGGTTTTGGCTAGGGCCGGACACTCACAAAGAAGATGAAACACTGTTTCAATCTTGTTTGTAGCGCAACTACGGCAGGGGGTGTTATGGGGGATGCCAAGCTTGGCTGCGTGAGTTCCTAGAGGCCAATGACCCGTACTTATGTCTGGGGCATCATCGTAGGTTGGCCAGATCTTCTTCGAAAAGACATAGCTCGTCGGGTTCAACCATCTGGTCTTCGCTCTTGAGGTGCAGTATAGGAGGATTTCTCTCTTAACGTAACCCAGCGGAGGGAATACTTCCTCCGCATGAGACACGCATAGAGCAGAGCCACGTCTGGCAAGTTCATCGGCTTTTTCATTCCCGCCTATGTTCCTATAGCCGGGAACCCAGACGAGAGTGATTTCAAACCGATGGCAAGTCCTGGTCAATATCTCCCTACAATCCACAACAAGCTTTGACGTTGATTTAGTAGAACCGACAGCCTTAATCGCGGCCTGGCTGTCTACGAAGATGCCTATTTTTTTTCTGGTTGTAGTTATATTAAGGATCAGCCTACACGCCTCCTTGATTGCAAGTACTTCGGCTTGAAAGACTTGTACTTGTTAGTAAAGGGTGTTTTTTTAGAGGTATAGAACTTCGAATTGAAATAAAACCCAAGAAAATCGTTTTAATGTCCATCAATTTGGCTTTATTGAAAGGCTAATTTATGCCAATAATGTTTAAATATGATTTCGGGCAAGTGGCCGCCGCGGCTGGTTCAAATAAAGCCAAGTCTAGAGGTCCAATTTTCAACCACTTCTTCGAGCATTTGGGGCTATATGTCGGCAATAACGCCACAAATGTTGGCTTCCAAGTCCCCTAACGTTTCTGGTTTGTTGGCGTAGCCGAGCGACTTCACATATCCCCAAAGAAAATAATCCAATGGTGTCAAAACACACGATCTTGGTGGCCAATTGACAGGGCCATTCCGCGAAATTATGCGCTCATTGAATGTTTCCTTCAATAAATCGATTGTGACGTGCGCTGTGTGGCATGTAGCGCCGTCTTGTTGGAACCACATCTCATCCACATTCATGCCATCCAATTCGGGAACAAAATAGTCAGTTATCATGGCTCTATACCGGTCTCCATTAACGGTAACTGACTCTCCAGCATTATTTCGGAAGAAGTATGGCCCAATGACTCTACCAGCCCTTAGAGCACACCAAACAGTCAGTTTTTGCAGATGTAATGGCGTCTCAAGGGGCTCATGTGGATTCTCTTCACTCCAAATGCGGCAATTTTGCTTGTTGACGTAGCCATTCAACCAAAAATGAACCTCATCACACGACCATAAAATGAACGGAGCTTGCGGTAAACTTCGCGAACTGAACCATTATTTTCGAAATAAATTTGCACGATTTGCAAGCGTTGTTCATTTGTCAACCTGTTCATGATGAAATGACAAACCAAACTGAACATAAATGACATAAGAGTTGCCAGATTTGACCACAAAATGTCAGTTTTATCTCTATTCGAAAAACTAACCTCTAAAAAAAACACCCTTTATTTAAAACTAACGGATCAAGGCACAACCATCCGTAAAGAAGACAGTCCTGATCTCATTGTAGTGGCTACAACTGTGTCAGAGCAATTTGTTGACTTGTATTCAAGTTCCCCCAGCCAAAACATAAGAAAAGAAACTCCTGCTTTGTTGTTCAATACTGGGCACTCATTCCGTAACTTTTCAGACGATTATCGTCGAAACGATAGACCTCTAAAACTAGCAACTGAGTGCTAAAATTACAAGTTTGAGAGCTTAATCCAGTTCATTTTTCAAAAATATAATGAAAGCTGATGTTTGTCAGAAAAATTCGACCCGAATACGACTTATTTTGATGATCAAATTTCAAAAACGATATCGTTTAGACGATCGTTGATATACCGAATATGCCCCCTGATGTCGAGCTTGAATGTCCAGAAACCTTCCTAAAAAGTAAATGAAAGTAGCTATATGTAACGAAAAAAAAATAATTCAGCGAAAGAGAACAAAACGTGGTCTGAAACAGTCGTAGAAGTTTTTTTTAGTGAAATCTGCACGTGGAAAGTTCATTTTGATATTCCGCAGTGAAGAGTTGCTACCTATGGAAAATTGGACTTAATGTGAACAAGGCCTTAAAGCGATAGGTTTATGAGAAATTTTAAATGGCACATAAGTCACACGAAATAAACTACTCACGACGTAATTTGTTTTGGGCATTGGGGTATTATTTGAAAATTGTTTAAATATTAACCGCTGCGTAAAAGTTATCAACTCGTTATTCAGCAGTTTCGTTAAATGCTATCTGATGTCTACTAACTAACTTACTTGTGCACATTTGTTTATTAATACGGGGGTAAGCGATGAGTGGCCGAGTTTAAGGGACAGTGTTACATATTTTGGTAATTCGCTACCTTTTTTTCTTGTTTGGAGGTAAACAACTACACGTTGACTTAAATCAAGGGTAGAACGAATTCCACTTCCAAATGGTGAGGGAGGTAAAAATAAAGAAAGGACAAGGAAGAAAAACATCGAGACAGTCATTTGTTTTAAGGCCGAATCATCACCAACCTCTACGTCTGATTGGAGCTTAAAGGTCGTTTCCCTCAATCAACATTTCGTCGTTGCAGGGCCATGCCAGAGGGCAATAGCTTTGATTAGGCAATAATGCTAAGCTATCACAAAAAACATAATTTATTTATGACAGCGAGCATTGGCCTATGGAATGCACAACCTTCGACACGTTTGTTGGGCGCAACAAATGCAAAGTAGCCCATTTCGCCTATCCAGCAGTTAGTTTTATGAGAAAGCTTTGCATTCAAACAGTTTTAAAAATTTGTTTAAAGTGATTTTTGAAGACGTGCTATTGAAAGTGGTTTTTAAATCTTCCCACAGGTGTTGCCATTTTCAGTCTATTTTTTCGCAATACTAGTTTTTCTAAAAAAAATGCAGTAGATTAAATTTTTTGGCAGTAGATTTTTTTTCAAACAAAACCAAGGTAAATAATAAAAACTAACAAAAACCATACAAAAATAAATCAAATCGCGTGTTAAAAAACAGAAAATTTAATTAATATTAATTAAAAAAAAAGATACACATATTCATGTCACCTTTGAGAAAATTTTCCATCTGTAAAATTGAATTCATTTAAATATTGCAAGAGCCCTGGGGAACTACAAAGCAATGGGTTTAATTTTTCGGCAGTAGATTGAAATTTAAGAAAAAAATAGAAATTTATAAAGTAGATGTAGGTACTACACTAGAATTCTCTTATACAGATTAGCGTTGCCAATTTAAAAAAAGAAGAGCACAGTAGATCATTAAAAAAAATGCAGTAGATTGGATCTTTCACAGTAGATTCTTTCTTGTTCTTGTTCTTTTTGGTGTTTCTCTATAAAAAAAAAAAACAATTTTACAATTGAATTTTACTTTTTTTCAATAAATATTTATAGGTAAGAAAATGGTACAGGAGCCGGTGTATTCTCAGAAAGACTTGCTATTAACCAGTCGTTTCGACTGACTGATCACTGTAGCGTCTTCCAAGCTGAGATCTATGCGGTCAAGAAAGCAGCACAGACTATCTTATCGATGGGACTACCAGCAATGGAAATAACCATCTGCGTGGACAGTCAAGCAGCACTCAAAGCAATCGGCTCCAACCTTGTTAATGCGAAATGTGTTACAGATTGCCTTTTGGCACTTAAGGCTATACGCCATCACTCAATTCTACTCTGCTGGGTTCCTGGACACGTTGGGGTGGAAGGGAACGAAAAAGCGGATGAATTGGCCAGATACGGCTCTGATTTAAACCCTCAACTTGCGGACGTAGAGGTGCTACCGCCTTTCAACACTGCTAAGACTTTTATTGACAGCGTCACCACGCAACTGGCTAAGGAACAATGGAGCAGCACCATCGGTTGCGTCGTAACCCGCAGTCTGTGGCCTGTGGTTGACACCAAAAGATCAAAGCTCCTGGTCTCTTTTAACAGAAGCCAAATCCGGATGCTCGTCGGGGTTCTAACCGGACACTGCACCATAGGAAACATGGCTAAAAGGCTGGGAGTTCTTGCAAATGACTTCTGCAGAAGCTGCAGAGACGAAGAGGAAATTGAGTCCGTAGAACATCTTCTATGCCACTGCCCAGCTTTACAAGAACGCCGCTCATCCTGTATGGGAGCAAGGTTCTTCGAAAGTTTGGACGACTTGGCTGGGGTACCTCCATCAGACATAAAACTATTCCTCAACAGATCGAAGTGGTTTTGTTAGCCACATGTCCTTACATGTATGAACAGGGTATTCACAATGGGCCTGCACGGCTTCCGGGTGAAAATTTGCATCTGATGCAAAACTGCCCTCCCAACCTAACCTAACCTAACCATTTATAGGTAAACATTTTTTTTAACAATTTTCTTCTTGGGAAATAATTTTTTTCCATACGGACACGATACATGAAATACGAATTGAAATTTCAAATAAGCTCTCAGTGCCAGAATACCGTCAGTTTAGTAGAAAGCGAAACACGGCAGAAACATAGCCAGAGACAGAAATTTGTTTCATGATATCATGAATGAAAACAACTCTTTTCATTTATGTCAAACGAGAACGTGGCCAAGTTCACAATAAGTTCAGACGTTCTGTACAGCGGTTATTTTTATTCAAGGTTTTTGTACGCCTGTCCAAGAGAAGGTTTATCAAACAGAAAAAGTGCAGAAGATTGGATTTAGTGGCAGCAGATTTATTTTTTGCGAAAGTGCAGTAGATCTACTGCTATTGCATCAAAGTGGCATACAGATCCTTGAAGCTCTTTATTTTATTTTGTTAAAATCAGTGCGCTAAGCTATGTTATTCCACATTTTTTCGAATGGTTTCCATCTTAGAACATAACTTTTGACAACCCTGTCACGAATATATCCATATACCTAGTCTAAATTTTAACTACCGAAATCAAAGTCAAATTAAATCTATTAACTTCTGTTTATAGTGGTGCCTTATGTCAGACAAATTACCCACTTTTTTCGTGCCCAACTCGAACTCTCCCAACTCCCACCACAAAGACCACTATTACTCAAAGAAAACAAACTCAGCTTCCTGATTTTTGTTCAATCGCAAATGCAAATAAAAAGTCAGCTATGACTAAGTAAAAAATATTAAAAGAAAAACCACGTTCAGGTTGAAGTTTCCAGTATTTTGAAAAAAAGTCTGCACCTAACCTACAAACTTGTCGATGAAATTACTACATGAAATTTAATTGCCATCCCACATAAACACAGGAATGGCGATGGCGACAGGACCAACACACACCGAGTCGAGCACCATCAATAGATTCCACTTGCATAAATGTTAAGCATCCGTGAAGCAAAAAAAAAAAATTAAAACCATATCTAGTACGACTCGTCAGAGGTAGGTACATCATGTAGTCGCTTTGTAAATGAGTCTCCTAATTTATTGGCGCAATTTGTATTAATGTTCGATATAGTAATTCCTTTCTTAATTGGAAATCGAATTTAATTGAAAACTTAAATGTTTTGCTTTTTTGTTGTCGAGCGTGCAAAGAAATCACACAAATTTTAATTGCTAGGTAAGCTTTGCTGTTGCCATAAATACACGTAAGTCAGGCGGCCACACTCACGGGAGGTTTCCACGCACAACTCATCGAAGAATCCAGTTTCCTTGGACGCAAACGCAATCGCTTCCTTGACTAAATGTACAAATGCACATTCAACGAGTATGGGTTGTTTTAACTTCTTGTGTTGGTTGATTGAAACTGTTGGAATGGTTGTGGGTATTGCTTTGTTCGATATGGCGCGTGTGCCTGAATGTGATTGTGTTTGAAGCGGGTGAAGCTCTTTTGCAAAAATGAATCACTATCACAGAATTGAACCCAATTAAAAATGTATTCCAAACTTTGACCCATTTAACTAGTAAGACTAATGGAAAATAATTACAAAATATAAGTGCAACCATTTCATTTAATTTCGAAATTTCAGCAAATTGATTGGCAGGCATTTACACAAACAACCATAGGTTCAAGATTTTTTTTTTCTGTTCGCCTCTATTGAAGAACCCAGAACTCTTGAAGTAGAATAACAAATTTTGAAAATTACAGAACTACACGCATGCCTTCATACGACCGCACCTTAAGCCACACACAATAATTTATCTTCCACAGTAATAATAATAAAAAAAAAAACTGTAGAGACGGCGAAAAAAATATACCCAAAGATGCTGAAGACAAGCACACGTTTGAAAAGCAAAAGTCAAAGTACTATTAATGGCAATTGATTATTGCAAAGTGGACGCGAAATTTCATAGAGTATCCCTCACCGAAAGCACTTGAATTAAATTATGAACCCCGTTCGAGCATATCGTGCTCGCAGTTCTATTGCTATTGTTATTTCTATGCCGCGAACCCTTTACGTTCAAGTAGAAATAAGAGTAAGAGTGAGAAAAGTTTCGTGATCTTAAGCAAACACTGCTGGCCAAGAATTCTGTTTTAATATTTGTTGGCTTGAAATATATCGTTTGGCTGTATTTGATTGTGTAGCCGGAAATATGACTTTTGAAGCAACCTTAGCACTTTGCCCCCCATAGCTGGTGAGATACAAGCCGCCAGAAATCGCTGTCTTACGATTGAGTGAGTCACAACTTGTATTAACTGATCGATCATCGGCAACTAGAACTGTTTCCAGTTACTGTTGGAGTTTTAAAAGTGATTCATATAGCGGACTTATTGTGAGTAGGGGATGTAGTCGAAACTTTTGACCCCCCTAAGCCAAGTGCTTGTGGAATATTCACGACAGAAAGTCCTAAGGGGTTACTCACTTCCTTAAAGAGCTGTCTTTTGGGGTTCATCTAATTGGTTTCGTCGTTCCCAGACGTTTTTTGAAGTCAACGGTGTAAGCTAGCAAACTTTATCTAAGACAAGGCTGGTTGACAAGCGAGTGTACCTATGGTCAACACCTTTAGATCCATAAAAGGTCGAAGACCACATTTTTTGACTTAAGCTATGATTTAAAGGCGAAGTAAGCTATGATTTAAAGGCGAAAGGCGAAGTAAGCCTAAGTATTAGGAAGGCTAAGCCGATCTTTTATATAAAGCTTCCAATTAAGTTGCGGATCCAGAGTGGCTACCAACAAACTTGGTTCTGGAAAATTTTGAAGGTCGGGACTTTGACCTATGGATAACATTAGCTCCGCTTGAATTGGAGTTTCTTTATTTTTGCCAACCTATGGACCAACCAAATGAGATCCTTCATCTTCTGCAGACGCAAACTTCACAATTTCGTCCTCTGACAGAATTTTTTGAGCCAAGAGTTAACCTATAGAGAAAAATTGTCTGGGCGTCAGGTTGAAACCACACTAACTACAAAACCAGCAGATAGCCAGCGGAACTACTAGTTAAGAATTAAAAAAAAATAGTTACCTAGGCCTAGGTTCTAACAACCATTCGTTTTTAATTTTTCTGACGAATGGAAGTGATCTACAAATGAGAAGCTCTTTCATGGTAGTAACAGTCTCGGATGTTTGCCAGACGTGCGCGAGAGATGGCGCAATGAAAAAAACCTTAAGATGTAACTTCTATTTTTCCAGGGATTGAAATTGAGATCCCTCGCTTAGAAGGCCAACATAATAACCAATAAGCCAATGTGTCTTTTAATGATTTTGGATATTATCCAGCCTGTGCTAGGAATAACCCTAGAATTGCCTAGAATTGCTTAAATCTGGTCTACAATCTTCTGATTAAAGAAGTCAGTGCTTTGTAAATGCCAAACCAATCCTATCAGTCTTTCTTCATATTTCTATAATAAAAGATTGAAATCTATCAACCCAGAAGCAAACACAAACCTTCTGCGATTCGAAATTCTGTTTCAGTAAAGGTCCATAGGTGGGAGCCGGATCTGCATAACCTAATTGGTACCACCGAAGACGACCTTCATCAACTTTAGTGTACGATGGTTGCCTTTCTAGACAAAGCAGACCTCATTAGATATTTTTGGGGCCCAATTTGATTTTTACAGAATAGCTAAACAAATCGCGTTGTTCAGCTATTTCTCGAGGATTTTATTTAACAATGTTGGCATAATTTCCATTTTAAAAATGAGGCTTAATTTCATTATGAAAATTTACCCCAATTATGGGTCCTTTTTCAATTTAAATTTTCGGGGCCTTATTTCCTGGCACCTTATTTCGGGAAGCTACAGTGTATAGTGTTGCTTGTTGGTTGACCAAGGTTCAGTCCAGACCGGTACTAGGTGCGTACTGAACTGACAAACTAAATAACGTCTTAAACAGTCCGTCAGCTGGAAATTAGAAAAATAATACAGATATAAATACAAGGACAGGGTCAAAGACTTCTCGTACAAGTTTATCAAGTTTGGAAGGTTCAAGACCGTCCGCAAATCATACCGAGGCTGTAAACCGATTTCCAGAAAAAAAACAAACAACTTAGTTCATTTTCCAGCTGACAGCGCCCACTGTCTGTCAGCTGGCTTAGTAGCAAGCGTGATGGTTTGTACTGAGCAAAGGATCTTGAGTTCGATCCCTGGACAAAAAAAATATGCACATCTTTAGCTTCCACTCTAATAAACATCCGAGAGGATAAAAATATCATGAAAGAGCTTTTTAATTCAGTTTGTCGGACTCGGCATAATATTGACCAAAATAAAAACTAAAAGTAAACGAATACTTGTGAGGTGAAAAGCTGGACATAGGGAAACGACCTCGTGTGGAACCTATTTTTGTATATTTAGGTGACTCTGTAGCTTGGATTTTCCCCATACTTCAAGTCTTGTCATTAAGTTAGACTCCTTCGAGAAATATGGAATTTATTTTTGGGCATTTGTCGATTAAAGTGACTAAAGCGTTAAATTCCCTTGACTAAAATATAATGTACAAGTTGTAGGTCACACTTTAAAAAATGAAAAGAATAATTGACTCGACAAAGAAACTGCTTAACAACGATATAAAGAATATGTAGTCTTTTATAAATCACAACGTAAATAGGGCTCTGTAGATCAGCAATCGCTCGACTGACATATAAATGAAAGAGTGATCCAAAAAGGACTAAAGACCCACAGAGGGTTTCCCTAAAACAACTTAGTTTATTTTAAGACAATGACAATGAGGCCCCACGAAATAAGACCCCAGGAAATAAGGCCCCAAAAGTAGCAATAGAAAAAGGGTCCAAAATTGAGCTTAATTTTCATAGTGAAATTATACCGCATTTTTAAATGGAAAAGGCCTCAGTGAAATAAGGCTTATATTTTAATTAATGGTTTTCAACGCTCGATATTTTCAGTTATTCTAGTATTCTATTAATGTAAAAAGTGCGATTTTTCACCAATTCTCTTACTGCCTGATGGTTGGCGCTACTGTCCGAGGTGAGCCTGGCCCTCAACCAATACGCCTCTCCAGCTGGCGCGATATTTGGCTAACTGCTTCCAGTTGCGCTCTCCAAGTTGGTTGGTTTAAATTGAAATAAATTGTTTATTATTAATTTAAAATTTAAGCCCCACCTTGAAAACCATCAGCACTAAAATTTTTTTTTTAGATGGGTTTTCTGTTGTGCATTTTTTTTTAAATAAAAGTAAAGTTGGACCGACAAAAATAATGTTGGGGTCTTAATTCATTGGTTCCCTGTTTAAATATGAAATAAGGCCGCAATTAAAAAAATAGAATAAGGCCCCAAAAAGTTAAACTGCACCCCAAGTTCAGACAATTTTTTTTTTAACATTTTTGGGCCTTACCTTATTATACCCTCCACAGGAAGGTATATTCACTTTGCCAATACATTTGTAACGCCAAGAAGGAGTCACCGGAGACCTCATAAAGTATATATATTCTGAATCAGGATCAAATTCTGAATCGATTTAGCCATGTCCGTCTGTCTGTCTGTTG
Organism: Cheilosia impressa; assembly: GCA_948293265.1. NCBI lineage: Eukaryota > Metazoa > Arthropoda > Insecta > Diptera > Syrphidae > Cheilosia > Cheilosia impressa. Next base: position 48,644,918 of record OX411881.1, on the reverse strand, counting down.
AAAGCACGATAGCGCCCAAAGTAATTGACGTAGGTGAATGAAATTTTTCGAAAGGACTTTTTTTTATCGGCGTCAGGTTGGTATTGAAAATGGGCTATGTCGGTCAAGTAGTTCTGGTACCTCCCATACAAAACCAATATTAGACCCATGAGTCCTTCTTTCCGTTGAAAACACGATAGCGTCCAAAAGAATCAACCTAGGTGAATGAAGTTTTGTGAAAGGACTTTTTTTATCGTCATTAGGTTGGTATTAAAAATGGGCTATGTCGGTCAAGTAGTTCTGGTATTTTGCATGACTTGTATGCAGTGGAGGGTATCAAAGCATCGGCCAGGCCGATGATAACACTTTTACTTGTTTTTACTTTGGGGTCCTATTTCCTCGGCCAGTGGCTTACCCTCTCCACCTCACATTTTTCCATTCATTCGAAACGATTCTTATAGTTTGACAGCTTTTTTACGCACATTTCGACACAAGCCCCTGATATTTATAATACCAATCAGCGTTGCCATATCCAAAAAGTGCGAGCCACTACCCTTATGTTGCTATAAGGCAACATAAATATTTACAAAGTGACAGGTACAAAGTTGAATTATTACGACAGGAACAAAAGAAAATGAACCGTCGTCGGTCAGAATGAATGAATTCAGTGTCGCTTTCAATATGGATAGCAGGTTAAGCTGGAAAGATCATACTTCTAGACAGATTTATCAACTCAGACTTTATTGTAGTCAGCATATTTTAAAACTAGTTTACAATGGTTTATGGTGATGAAATAAGAAAGTGTGCGTTTAGAATATTTTCTTTAATAAGACATGCAGGCCATTCTTGTTGGCCCCGGGCCAGGTGCCAAAATAAAAAACAGAGGGCCCAATGGCTCCATCACGCATATTGTGGCAACGCTGCCACCAATACCCACTTTGACTGCGTAAATCTAATATTAGAAATAAAAAACCACTCACATTGTCCGAGTTATTCTGCTCATTACACAGCAAATGTGACAGTTGCAGGCGAGCGTCATCCTCGTCCGTCTGCGACTGGCCATCGTCCATGGTATTATTGGCGCCACTATTACCCGGACTGTTGTTCGTACCCGCCGCATCCGATATGCCATTATTGTTGTTGCGATCACTCATGCGCAGTGATTTGTTGATACTATTAGCACTGGCCGAACAATCGTTATCATCCCGAGTCATTATATCACTGGCGCAACTCGGCGGCTCATTCACACTGACCACAACCATGCCGATGCCGATCGATGGTGATGTCTCGTTAAACGTCTTATTCGCGGTCATTACGCCGCCAGTACCACCACCATTATTACGAATGTCATCGATGCATTCCATGTTGCTGTTTCCCTTGGTGCGACAGCTCTGTGATGATTTTATTATTTCAATGGTATTCTTAAGAATCACATTCAGCGAGGAGCACTGTTGATCGGCATCATCGGCGGCAGTGGCATTGTTGCTGTCCGTGGACATACTCGTATCAGCAGCGTCTACACTGGTTGTCGCTGCGGATTGTCGCAGAAAGTCTAAATTGTTTTTCAAGAGAACTTGTTTTAAATCGTATGGATCTAAGTCACCAGAATCACCAGCTAGGCTGTTATTAGTGTGATTGTTATGGCTGTAGGCCGGCATGGTGTTGGCGGCGGAGGTGGTGGCGCGCAGACGTTGGCGCTGGCTGGCTGTGCTCTTAAAACCAGTACCAGATTATTATTACTATTATTATTAGTGAGGCAATTATCGTTGGTGTAGGTATATACGCAGAACTAATAAATCACGACTGTTCTTGACATTATCACAGGCCGTTGGCTTAAACGGTCGACATATAAATAGTTGCTGGGTATCGTTCGTCACTGGTTGGCCACGCACTCGGAGAAATGCCCAAAACTTGAACTTGCTACCTATGAAAGTGGGTAAGGTAGTTTTGTTTTTTTTTACTTTTTTTTTACAAAGCAACTGATACTAAACACATTTGAATCAAGAAACGGCTCAGACATAAACGATGACGACAACGTCGACGTAGCTTAAAGGCACGGCACCAGTACGTTCATAACATCTCGAGTATCACATGTTAACTGGAGAGTCCCGAAGAGATCCAAATGGCCCCAAGCCATGGAGAAGTTGGTTGGCTTTTTATTACACACAGAACACAGTCGCGTTCATTCATGTGGCGCAGTGAACGTGTGTGTATGAGAGCACTGCGACGACGGTATTGAACTTTTTCTTCGCGTTGACTCTTTTCTTTTTCTCGTTTTCGTTTGCCTTGTGCTAATACACCTGATGGCAATTTTCTTGGCTGCACTCGCAGTTTACAGCCGCGCAGCAGACACTTTTTCGACAGGAGAGTTTGACATAAGCTATTCTCTACGAACTGTGAGATATAGATGTGTTTGAGGGGAGGCTTCGAAACCAGCATAAATCGGGGAAAATGATTGCTCACCAGTAACCCCGCATTGTTCGGATGGTGTGTGCAAAAACAAAAGAGTTGAGCGACAAACTGGATATTTCACACCAGCCATGGCGGCATGTCAGCCGCTCTCTCGGTAGGTGCGAGTAGGCGCATTATCGGCTGTCAAATCGCTTGCAAGACAAGCATTTAGGATATAATTTGTTCGAGTGATACGCAAACGTTTGTGTACAGATCTACACACTTCGATTGGGCTCTTTAACACGACAGCGGTAATCAATTTTTCAGTTGTAAATTCGCATTGGCGGCGGCGGCACAGGAACCGAGTGGGTTGGCTGGGCTACGTGCCGCAAAGTGTTTCTTCGTTGCGGGATTGTTGTAGCTGTTTCTGTGCAGTTGGTTGGTAAAATAAATGTTTCCTGCGATGCATTGGTGAATGTCATTAGAAGGGTGTGTTTTTTGAAGACTGTTTTGGTAGCGAAATGGGCATTTTTAGTTGCCGCAATAATTGGAAATAAGTTTCAATTGCACCCACTTACAGTTGTCTACCATCATTTGATGGTGTTGCTGGGTTTTTTTTTTTCATGAAGTTAATTACTATTTTAAGTGGGGTTCAGTCCAAGGAGTGAGGCAGATATGAACTGAGGGAGACTGATGTCCACCACTTCACCGTGCTGAATGTAGATCTAGTTGGGTAAGGTGACCTTTAACAGATTAAATGGTTGGCACACTTATTTGAAGTGCTTTAGTCGATATACGCGGGGAGTGCAGGTTTGGATAATGAAATCAGTTCCTTTTTGTTACAACAGAACATAGGTTATGCTTACATTTGGATCAAACGATCTGCAAAGCATGTGAAAGGTTCATGAGGCTCTTTTTCGATTTCGATTTCAGGAGAAAAGGCAATTTCAGTGCCACCATGTAAATTAAAACAACGCAACGTGCAAAGTAATGTTCTGTTACTATTATTTAATATTACGAAATAGTTACATTTAATACGAAGTACTATTGCGTTAAGTTGACAAATCACCACCATCGACTACGATTAAACGAGGTGTGGTTCAAAATGACTCTTTTGATTGCAAAAATCATAACTTTTGAACGCATGAAGATATCGCTACAATTTTACATGGTGCGTTTCTTAATATTGGGGTGAGATTTTCTTAAAAATAAGAAATTAACAGGGAAGGGAATTAAGGAATCACTTTAAAAACGGGTTAAGTTTTACGAATCTTGTAGAAAAGGTCTGCGGCTTTTTAATTGTTCACAGGGTGATCCAAAATATTTTTTTTATAACAGTGAACAAGTATTTAAACAGTATTTTTTAATTTTGTGGCGAATCCGTATATCCTACAAACTGATTGAGTGATATATTTTATATATATATTAAAAGTAGTAGGACGAAAAAATTAATAATAAAATAAAATCAAATAGAATACAAAATATTTTTTTTTACAATTACTATAGATCTTAATTTTCAGAAAAAAAACATTACCCTCAACGTCATAATTTTTAACATTAAATAGACTTATTATTTGTGGGAAGTAACTTTTTCCCACTTTTTTGTTTTACCTGCCAAATTTAAGCTTCCCAATGTGGGGTAACAGAGGGAAATAAATATTTCTATACCTGTTTCAACAAATCCTTCCAGCTACTGGGGTATGCAGACGATATTGACATCATCGGTCGCTCCCAGCGTGCCGTGATAGAGGCTTTTACGGCGATTGAAGAACAGGCGAAATTCGTTGGTCTTGTAGTAAATGAGGACAAGACTAAGTACATGCTATCAACAAACAAACAAGCATCTGTCCACCGCCTAGGACAGAACGTCACTATTGATAGCAAAATTTTCGAGGTAGTTAAGGAGTTTATCTACCTCGGAGTAAACATGAACTCCACAAATGACATCCTAGTGGAGATCCGGCGAAGAATTACCCTAGGAAACCGCTGCTACTTCGGTTTGGCAAAGCAATTGGGTTCAAAACTCCTAACTCGAAGGACAAAATGTATGCTTTACAGAACCCTTATCCTGCCAGTTCTGCTTTATGGCGCCGAGTGCTGGACGATAAGCAGGAAGGGAGAGCTGATACTGGGCTCCTTCGAAAGGAAAATTCTTCGGCGGATTTTTGGGCCTGTGTGCGACGCAATAATTAATTATTAGTTTTAATTGATAAGAAGAGATCTCAGCTTTTTTAATTAACAAAATAAATTAAATACTCCGTAAGAAAATTAGCTTTTAAGGCCAAAATGTCAGCACTGGACTTTTTTAAATAAATTAAAATTTTTCCGAACATTGCAAAATTTTTCATACGGTTTAACAAATAGTTTGGGTCAACTATCATGGTCAATTTTCCGTGGGAACATGCGAGAATTATTGTTGCTTCCACTATTTTTTTTAACCTTCCACCTGCCAGTGCGCATAGACTTTTCTCAATGAACGGACTCTGGACTTTGCTCGAAATATTTATAAGTGTAAAACAAACATTGGTACTTGGTAATGCTGCAAATCAAAAAGAAGGACCAACCCATCCAATTCAGGGAATCCCTGAACCTTCGTGGAGTCACAGTCAATTTAGAGATAATATAGCGGCGTCACATATCCAAGTGATTTCCTTTAAGACTTACTTAAGCCTCTCTGTCGGTTTTTTATTCTCTTCAAAGTGCAGGCTAGCCCTAGGAATGAGTTCCATTCAAGACAGGCGATTTATGCACATGACCTAACAGATTTGAGTCTCAAAGTCATTATAGCCATTTAAAAACTTGAAACAAGAAAATTTTAAGCTAGCTTTATTTTGGCGCACTGGATTAGTGGTTGCTATATTGGACTACTAAGCGAATGGGTCCAGGTTCGATCCCCGGAACAACAAACACACGTCTGAGAAACGTCCGAGAGTATAACTGTCATGAAAGTGCTTCTCAAATAGCCGCTTGGACACGGCATAAAATTCTAGATCCCATCCAATAATCCCAAATAATTAAAAATCTTTAATTGAAAATCGCCAAAAATCGCCAAATGAAAAGTCTTTTGTAAAATATAAAAGCGCGATGCCCATAAAAGCAAAAGGAATGGTGGCCGGCCATAAGCAACATGCTTTTTAAAGTCACAAAAACAACAATGACAGCCAATGGGTTTTGGGGGGATAGAAATATCATTCAAATTTCAATCATTCATCTCTGCTCAAAACACAATGGCCGCATTCAAGAATCTAGTTATCTTAAGTCGACTAGATTGGTCTGGATGAGATGTAACCTGAACGCAAAAACAAGATTGGTCGGGAACGTCACTGTTTCTGCGTCAGCCACATATGAGAACTGTCAACTTACATAGTACTCAGTCACGAATTTCTTGATTAGATTCGTCGGCTACTCCTCCATAAACGTCAACGGAAACAGCTGCTCATTTGACCGAATTCCCCCAATCAAAACCGAGATACATCTAGTCAGATGTCAGACTTACTAAACTAGGCGCTTGAACGTCCCCAATTAAATGGCCAAAATTTGAAATTAAACAGAATCTTTCAGTTGGACACATGTCATTAATTTTAGTGATGTGCAATTTATCTCGATTAATTCAATTTCTAATTTAAAAATCGGAAATCGATAACTTCTCTGTGAAGCCGATACCTTTTGGTTTTTTTTTTTGTAATAAGGGGGAAATTGAGTCTCCAAATGAGACTTTAAATCGGCAATAAATCGCCACATTTGACAACCCTGAAAGCAACACCGCCTGTTGCATCGTTATACCTTTCCCAAGTGAGTTTTTTTTTTCTTTTTTAAATGGCAGCATAAAATAATTCCGTTTGTAATTCACCTGCATTAATAGTCTTAGGGACAGAGGATCAACCCCTTTAACAAACTACACCTTGAGGTGTTTTACACTGTGCCACGTGCCACCTCTAACAAAATCCAAACCGATGAACTTATTGCCCTACCGGAAACCATCTCATTTGGTATCCCGGTACCAAAATGCATTTCTCAGTTGGTATCAATTTTAGTCACATTCTGGAGGCATTTCGTTCTTCTTTCTGATCATCCGGGGCAACATCGCAATCAGATTGCCGTACCCATAAGGCGATCTAAGTTCTTTGTTTCCACAGCGAAACGAAACCGGCAATGATAGTCCGAGTTAAGTAGGTCTCTCTTACTTTTTGTGTCGCATCCAGTTTGAGCATTAATGCCCGATAAAACGATTCACATTGCATGCGCCGACAAAATTCACACACAGCAGCAGCAAAGGAGCCTGGCCTCCCTTTTCTCGACGATCACCCATGGTATGCAGTTGCCAGCCAAACCGAACCGAACTGATATCAAGAAGTGGTTCTACGGTGCGCCACATAGTGAGAAATAGAAAGGTGTGCGAGCGAATGCACTCAATTGAAAACTATCCATTCATATGGTTTGTTTTGTGTCTGTTTTGGGCGAGACATGCTCTGCAGTGATGGTGACCGAGACCGACCAACTTTCTGCATACATGAAGCCGGGTGTGCATTTGCATAAAGCCTTTAAAAAGGAGCAGCCCCACCGCCCCCCGGTGCAGATAGCGTAATAATTGTTTTGTGTGGCGACGGAGAGTCAAGCGAGTCCCATGGACAACAACGAATCACTCGGATACCGCATAATAGACTAAATATTGGATGAATGGGCCGCAAATATACTCGCAGTCGAAGCTGGTGCGCCGTGTGCTGGTGCGTACGCGTAGTCCGAGTCCGAGCGCGGGCTATCACGGGTGAACAATTTATCGTTATTAAATTGTTCACAACCTGCCCTGAGTAACGCTGCAGTCTGGTAGTGCTAGATGCACATAATCGCACTCGTATATTGTGTGTGTCTGTTGACAGCCAGGCGACAAGCGATTAAAATTGGCAGCTAATTCATTGATGCAAATTGAACTGAAAAACCTTAGTTGGTGTGCTGTCGAGTTATTAGATAGATGCAAACTGGCAGCGGCATAAATATGAAATATGGGCGGTACTGAAAGCGGCCAAACATATTATGGGCAGGTGCGTATGTTGAAGATTAATGCGTCCGTAATTGCGAGTTACGAAACCTACTAAAATAAATAACATAATCGCGGTGTAGTTAAATTCAACACTTTCAATAATATTGTACTTTCACTTTGGCGTGTCGAATCCGTGTTATTGAACGCTTTACGGAGGCGTACAAGGCAAGACCTTCCTCTACCCCTAAAGTGTTTGCAAAATGATGCCCAATTATATTTTCCACGATGCGTGGGGATTGCTGTCCAAGTGGACAGCATTGGGGGTATTTTTTCTGACTCTAGGCTGAAATGACTCGGTTAGTTGGTTTGATGTTCAAATGAGATGATGATGAGAACTACGATGCAAAGTAGGTAAAAATAAAATTTCCAAAAATCTGCTAAAACCCTGGGCCAGGATTATTTTTTTAAAGACACTTAGATTCTTTTTACTGGGCTTCTGGATGCACATCATGGAAAGATCGGATTTGAGTACTAAAGTGAAGACAAAGGAATATTTGAGGCTTTCATTTGGCAGGCGCATACAGCTGGAGATACCGGCCGAGTGGTTTCTCTTAAATAAAGGGTTCTCCAATGAGAGGAAATGAAATGTGAATGACCCGCTATTTCGGTAGCTGTCACTTTTGAAGCTTTTATTCTTTGACATTTGACAAGTAAAAACTACGCCATTACTAAAAATGGAACGATACACGCTTGAACAACGCACTGAAATTATTAAAATTCACTACAAAAATGGTGAAAATCTTGCAGTCACAGTTCGCAAAACTAAAGCATTTTTTGGTCGTCGTGAAGCACCTTGTCGGACCGCAATACAGAAATTGGTGGAAAAATTCGAGCTGTTGGGACAAGTTAGTGATGTGAAGAATAAAACCAGTGCACGTTGCTCAAAAACAACTGAGAATATTGCTGCTGTAGCCCAAAGTGTTGAAGAAAACCCAGGTTTCATCAACAACGAAACCATTGAATATTTACGGGAAAAGTTTCCGGACCGTGTTGTCTCTCGAAGTGGTGATCACAATTAGCCACTTGTGAATTAACACCTTGCGACTTCTTCCTTTAGGGCCACGTGAAAGATAAGGTCTACGCCAACAGTCCAGTGTCGATTCAAGACCTCAAAGATAAAATTCGTGAGGCTATCGAGGACATAGGGCAGCCACTTTGCGATTGGGTTATGGAAAATTTCATGAAAAGGATATGGTCCTGTATGCGTGCTCGTGGTGGCCATTTGGCTGATGTTGTTTTTCATTATTAACGGCATACCTTTCTCTCTATTATGAAATAAACATCCGATCATTTATCTCAAAAAAATTAAATTTTTCTTTAAATACCAAAATAACACCTCTTATTGGAAAACCCTTTAGCTGATTTGATTAATTTCTTTATTTCATAAGGGTCCGCTAATCGTCTTAGAGTTGAAAAATCCTTTGACCCTTAAACTAGAAATAAAACAAATCAAAAACAGAACTAACTGAGATGGCTTCAAGAGAAAAAAAACATACAGTTTCAAACCTAGAACTTGGCTCTAACCTTAAGTTCGTTGCGAGCTGTCTTAAAATTCATTCGGTGTGGAATTTGCTCGAAAGCCTATCAGCGACAGCGGGAAAAAAATCAACTAAACTCATTCTGGGGAAGGCTTTTCAAAAAAATAAAGATTAATGCGTTCGTAACTGCGAGTTACGAAACCTACTAAAAGGAAAGGCCAGAACAGGTCCGTCGTAGGGACCCTAGGTATAGCTTCTCGCAAACATTCGTTTTGTGTGGGTTAATTTTTGAACGGGCGATCATACTCTCGGATGTTTGTCAGAGCGTCGCGAGAGGTGACCACAATGGGAATAACCACTAAAATGCCTCCGACAAATAATAATAAAGGGTGCGCCGTTTATTGGTTTCATTTGAAATTATAGGTTATTTTGACACTGACAGCCGTTTCCCGCTCGAAATCTGGACAGAAAGTCAGTATCATACCTTCGGGGAACGAATTAAGTCGCTTTACGCTTGAATAACGCTGGGAAATATTGCAAACTTATTTCCAAAGTGAGTGCTGTGTAGCCCAAGCAGTGGGGCAATGTCAGTTGACCGCCTCGGAGCTGCGATTTGATCACATTGGACTTTTTTTTTGTGAGGAACCGTGAAGGACCGGTGCCAATAATCTGAAAACGATTTAAGCTCTTAAGGCCAATATCATCCAAGCAATTCGTTAGCTACAGCCCGAAACCATCAACAAGGTCTTGGAAAATTGGAGTAACAGAATGCGCTACTGCGAAGCCAGCCGAGGCAGCCACTTGAACGACGTTGTGTTCCATAATTAATGGAAATGTTTGCTCTTACTCATAATGTATGGAAAACATTTGGTTTTGTTCATTTTATTGCATTTTTAAAAAGAAACTTGAATTTGGCCCACCCTGTATATTACAAGACTACTATGCAAAGGACAACAAAGATAGATTGAAAGGTGTTGCTCAAAAGACTTATGAAAGATATAATCTGCTCTTAACACAAACCGTTCAAGCTGTAGTCGTGTAGACCGTGCGGCTTTAAATCAATACCCTCCTCCGTGGGCAATGCGGACTCTGCCAAAAGTCCGTTTTAATCATATCTCCTCTTTTTTTCACCACTTATACGGACTGGATGTTGCAGCTTGTATTCTAAGGTGCGCCGGCTTTCATGGCATAACTATGCTAAATTGCATTTCTTACTTTGGCATTATAGCATTTGATACCTTCAAGTAACGTTTTCAAAATCTGACGATTGATCTTTCCTATGGCAACACTTTAAGCCAGGCGCCGCTTTGGGGAAAATTTTTGAATTGGGTGATCTAACGATGATTTGGTAACTCTTTTGCCCTGCCGGACTGATGGAGTCCAGCGTATACACTCGATTGGATTGAGGCTGGTTTGTGTTTTAGCTAAAAGTGAAAAGATCTAAAGTATTGGTAGAATGGTTGAGTTGGTTGTGTCCCATTGAAGCAGGTTAAAAAGTTTATTATTCTGGGGGTATTACTGACGAGGAACGGAAGGAACAATGCTGGGCTTCCCAATAAAATTGGTCGGGCTAGGGGCAATTTTTAGTTAGCTGGGTCATTCTTTTGTCCGAAAGATCGAACTTTGTAGGGTCAGGGCTAAGTTGCAGGTCTTTATCTCGGTGTATCTTCAAACTCACACCTTTAGCCATGCGGGATTCAAGTATAATGACTAAAAGAAGAAGATCGCCGATGCAAACTGCCTTTCCTTCGTTGTTTTGCTGGTGTGATATTTTAGAAGGAGCAACTCCAAAATTTGGTGAATGTCAAGCAGCTACTTTTACGAACTTCTCATCGATGTGTAGAAAAACAAATGGACTGAGTGACGAAAATTGAGAACACTAATTTGCAACTATAATAGTCTTTGTATGAAATCAGCTAGAAAGCTGTCAATAGTCGTTAAGACCTTTCACCAAAACAAACATATTTCGAAAACAGTTTGAATGATTAACCTAAAGGGCTGTTAAAGGTCTACAAGTCGAAAAGTAATCGAATTCCGCAGTAGGTATGCACCATTTGCAGAGGAATAGCTATGGGTAGTTATGAATCCCGATGGAAGTGGACTTCGAAGGGTTGGGGCCAGTTCACATCAGAAACAATTTGAGGAATCTTTGTTAGATTGATGTCGTTGTCAAATGTTGATCTGTCTATTATTTACCATGAGTTGTATACTCGTAGTTGCATTTTTTTTGTTAAATATTTCTGAATTTATGACGTGTGCCAAAGGTTAGGTAACGATAGTTTTTCAGACTCAAATTTCTCCAACATCAATCGATGGTAGTACCTACTAATCATTAAAATTTCAAAAAGCAATATCAAGATCGACTTTTTATTTAGAACTATGGACGGGCACACTAAACGGAACCTCATAGAAATGTGAAGAGCCTTACTTATCAGAAATAATTTATCTCCAGAGTACAACAAATGTTCATACTTCTCGCATGGAAATCGGAACTGCTGCTGATAAGTGTCGGTAGCGGAAGATCGAGAGTCGAGCGTCCTTGCGCCCAGCAAACTCTTATGATAGGAGGACTGAAACTATGGAACTGTAGGTTATGAAAATGTCGCAAGTGAAATTAATGAAATTGCAATCAAGTGGCTTGATTACAGTTTAAAGTCACTTGATTTCAGTTTCAACAAAATACCGTATATGGAGTTTAAACGAACAAGTCCGACTAGACAGACAGAATTGTGAGACTGGTTAATATTTCGAGTGCGAACTTTCGCCAAAAAGTTGAATAAACTTTGGGAATCGCTCAAAAAAATCTAATTTTTCATTTGATTTGATAATTTTTTCCGACAAATATCCGAGAGTAAAACAATTTCGCAACCGGTTTATACTTGACGATCTTCACTAGATATTCGAATTTCGGGAGTGATTCGAAATAATCATAAAACCCCAACCGTCAGTTGGAGTTAGTAGACTGTAAGTTTTTAAACAGCACCCACTAAAAAAGGTATATTTTATTAAAGTAGCTTCGGCTGTTTTTTTAAATTTAACAAATAGAACAATGAAGGTGACATTGCTGCTATGTTCTCGTACGGATATATTGAGTTCACAATATTTTGCTTCTCCGATTATTTATAACTTACGATTGGGCGCCCGGAAGTGTAATGTGGCCGTTAGCAGTGCCGTAGCCAGGATTTTGTTTCCGGGGGGACTTTCTTCCAAATCTTACGAGGAATTCTTTAAACAAAAAACCATATATTTTCTAATTCATTGATTTTTATTAGTTGTAAATCGTATGTACTTAAACGAATATATGTACTTAAATTATTTTTTTACACAGATTTTTTCAAAGCAGGAGACTTTTTGATTTTTTTTTCACACGAGATCGATAACCTTATCTGGATCCACATTAATATCCGAATGAACAGATATCATAGCAACTGAGCTTAATTTTTGCATTTCCCACAACGCTTCAGGACACTGTTTTAATCCTTCTCGTAGTTGAAAAGGTTCTTTCAACACCAGCTGTGGTCACTGGAAGCGTGACCAAAACCGTAAGCAAACCTCTAAAGTAAGTCTGGTCACATATATTAAGTAAAACTTCGGTAGAAGGATCACTCGACGATATTTTTTCAACGAAATTGTATTATCAAAGTAACGTGTTAGCTTTTCCATTTCGTTCACTCGCTCAACTGCTGCAAAACCTGGAAGAAGAGCTTGAAACGATGGTAGAGCATCTTCGTTGACCATGAATCTGTCCGTACAGTTTTTTTATTAACGAATCTATGCAAGGATTCAGTATAGACACTCCAAAATAGGCTTCAGCAGAAGAGGTTTCTGGATTGGAACGCGTTGTTTGCCTTAATGGAGTTCTTGAAGCCCTTAACTCAACTTCAAATAAGGCCTCGGCAAGTTGGGATGAGGATTGAAAAGCCTCTCTGAAAAAATCGTCGGCATTTTCTCTGATGATCTTATAAGAATTCAGAATTTCTTTTGTGCGGTCGATTGCAGAAGCGAGATCCAAGAAAGTCAGTCTTAGTTTATAGTTTTTTGTTATGACTTTCGGGCGGGCTTCAGCCCCTCAAGCCGCCCTCTCCCTTGCTACATGCCTGGCTGTTTGGCCACTATATCACAAAAGATACTGACGACGAATAGTTGTAAAGAACATCTGTGTCAGTTACCAATACAAAGCTACACAACCGAAATGTTGTAGATATGCAAATAAACTTTTAAGAACTTGTTTCTTGTAATAGAAACACGTGAAGCTCACCACAATAGCATTCGCGTCAACCCCCCTCAATAGTAAGTCCAAGTCCAATATCTCTTAAACAATGACAACGTTGTTCGCGTCATTAACAGGTTTGAAACATACGTATGTGCTCAAGACGTCTCACCATCATTTAGAAATTTGGACAACCAGCTCAAGCAAAAGTCGCATAGGGAAGCTTTTCAAATTTTGCGGTCAGATAAAAGTAAATAAGTAGTTGGCGCAACAAGTCCGTAAGGACTCTCACAAACCTTCGTTTTTAATTTTTTTTGGGACGAATGGAAGGCCCTGCAAACATCAGCAACACTTGTTTAAATATTTCACCATAATTTTTGTAACTTTTCTCGGTCACTAGGTACTGTATAAATCGAACGTGTCAGAAATAAGAAGGCACTTACACACCGAACCAAAGAACCTTCCGATATCCCATCGAGTTGATGATCAAATACATATGTACGAGCGATTGTTGCGAGATTTTATTCGATCGACTGCAAAGTAGTTGAGAAAAAGATTGTTTCCAAAACAATTTTGGCAGACAATTATTATTACAAAGCTGTAAGCCGACACACACAACAAGCCGTCTCACCTCTGCGCCAAGTCACAAATTTTCTTCTTCAATCACTCAATTTCATTTTCAGCATACGAAAGTAATGAATAACGGCTGCGTGGTTATAAGCCGTTCAACTGGTTGCCTTTTTGTACGGCGGGTATCTATCTTTTGGCCACTGCCGCCGTGCTCTGAGATAACTGGGGTTGAATAAAATATTTGACTTCACAAGTTAATACGGCGAGTGGATACAATTTTTTTTTAATGAAAAAAACTTTTTTTTTTTGTCTTCAATTAGTTTGGCATACCGTATAGTCATTTGTTCTGGTTTTGGATTTTTTTTTTTGCTGTAGGTATTCTTTTGCCGAAGAGGAGTAGTAATAGACATTTTTATTTGGGGATCACTCAGAGGTCATTGCGGGAGAGTATTGATGTTGTAAGCATGACTCTATAACCGCATGGTTCGAGGAAGTTTTTTTTTATATTTTTTTGAGGTTGATCCAGTGGTGAAAAAAAGAAAAAAGAAAGCTCCAACCAAGACCTATTTTATTCTCGGTTAAAAAAATGGGTTAAAATTTACCAAAGGGGTATGAGATAGTAAGGCCTCACACGTCACTGGGCACCATAAGTCTTTGTTAAAACAAAAACAAGTTGAAACAAGTACTCGTTGTTAAAAACTAGCGAGATGAAAACCTTAAATGCGTACACCTCACCTGTTATTTTCAACCAAGATTCTAGGTGGTTAATATCAAGCAAACAAAATAAGTTGGTTCAATTCTACCGAGTTGATTTGTTTTTTACGACTGAGGAAATTCGGAAGACTACTACCTATCAAACAGAAATGTTCTCTGGTTTCCTTTCGCAGTTCTTGCTGGTTCCTTACACCTAGTGTCAACGATAAACTTTTCCTGATAGGAGATCTGTTGTTGTCCAATTGCTTTCCACCAAGTGATGTCCAAAGATCTGAACTTTTCTTTCAGCTATGGTACCAGACACTGACACGGCGCATGTGCCGCATCTACCCGCTGATATTGTTTACACATATCATCCGCTATAGGGCTCATCCTTCTTAAAATATACCCAAAATGACAACGCTATCGCCTGCTTCAATGTTTCTTCACTCATGCTTTGATTTTTACTTTAAGTGGACACTTTATTGGCAGATGTTCTGCGGTGGTCCATTTGTCGATTTGTTGTTCTATAGCAGCGGTTCCCAATCTTTTTTGGTCGAGGAGCACTTTTTAGGTCAAACATTCCTCGCGGAGCACTTCGTTAGCTATTTTCGCAGTTACGTATGTGTAAAAAATGCAATACTCAAATTTTTTTTTATATTTTATTAAATTCAAGTAAAACAAGTAACATCAACGAAAAAACAAGAACAATGTTAATTAAAGAACATAACGAATTCAATATCTAGTGAGTATAATGTGCCTGTTTGGTTTTTTTTTTATTTTGCCGCGGAGCACCAGGATATCCTTCGGAGCACACTTTGGGAAACGCTGTTCTATAGTATTGACGAGAATGGTTTTGGCCGAAGCAACTTAACTGTTCACCCCTATTTTGAAAAGGGACACGCCTTTCCGCTGCCTTCGATCTATACGTGTCATCGGAGGTGAAGTGATACTTTATTCGTTAAAACCCACTTCTAGGGCTTTTGTATAGGCATCAAAGAGCCAATGATATATGCCTCTTTCATATGCGGCTGATTGCTGCCTTGTTTTACACCGCTATAAGGATATTCCTTCTCCCAACCGACCGTCAATTTAGTAATGTAGCGCATGCAGCAAAGAAATCTCCTCCATCTGGTATACAAAAGTGTATTTTAAGAGGCTTTTTATTTAAAATATATAGCTTCCTGTACCTGCATCAATCCACAAATGAGCTATTTTTTTAAGCGCCTTATTGCCGCTGTAGAGCAAAGTGTTGAAGAGGACCCGAATGAATCGATTCGCCACGGTGCACAGCAATTGGCCATGATAACCGACTATTTTGTTTCCCGAATTGGATGGCATGAATGTGGATCAGATGTGGTTCCAACAAGACGGCGCTACATGCCACACAGCGCACGTCACAATCAATTTATTGAAGGAAACATTCAATGAGCGCATAATTTCGCTAAATGGACCTGTCAATTGGCCACCAAGGTCGTTTTAATTTATTTCATGAAATCCTTTAAGATATACAAGGATATTCCAAAGTTTAACAGAAAAGATTTAAAAATAAAATACAGCTTTTAGCTTTAAATGGAAAGACATACCTAGTTAATTACATTCTCTTGTCAGATTCTGGCAAGAGGCGAATTTATGGGCCTTACTAATAAATTATTTTCAATCTACACATTGAATCTTTTGCAGGTCACAATAGGTTTTTTTATATGGAAAATTGTTGCCATTGTGAGGTGATTTCGTTAAAAATAGCGTGGCCATTAAATATGATTATAAGTAGATATCGTGCATTGTACAAACAAATATATTTTGCAAATAAATAAATATCCTCCCTTACATTCGCCCCCATCACCAATTCACCTCCCAATGGCTCTACGACTTTCACTTTGGCAAAAAAAATTAACTCTTAGTTTAAAATATAAAAAATAAATCATTAAATTTGACTTTAAGTTAGGAAATCGTTGGATGACTAATTCATACTAAAGTGGCATCTGTCAACGTCAAATGCAATTATTTGATGTTCCCATTGGTGTAAGCTTCAAGTTGCCTATTGTTAACTAAATTAGTAAAGTAAAGTAATAATTACTTTGGAAAGTTAGTGCTTGAAACTCTTTATGTGCATGCGTATAATTTTTTCTGAATGTCTAAATTGTGGCGCGTTCTTCATTCTTCTTCTTTGTTCATTTTTCTTACATCCAAGGTAACTAGAAGCTCGCCTATGGTGCAACATTAAAACTGAGTCACAATAACCAGCAGAAGCTGACTCTTATTTTTATGAAATGCTAGGGAATTTAGACTGGAACTTTTATTCTTTATGTTCCTAAGGGTCAACATGTTTCTAAATAAATGAAGCTACCTGACACGCAATTCAAAACGAAGCGTGCACATTTAAACTGATTCGAAAAATGTATCTCTGGCCGCGGTCTTATACCTAAGGGCAAAGCTTTAAATCAAAA
Organism: Cheilosia impressa; assembly: GCA_948293265.1. Classification (NCBI taxonomy): domain Eukaryota; kingdom Metazoa; phylum Arthropoda; class Insecta; order Diptera; family Syrphidae; genus Cheilosia; species Cheilosia impressa. The sequence continues at coordinate 48,628,109 of OX411881.1, read as the reverse complement.
ATATGTACCTAGCAATAAACATTTTATGCTTCGACTCTAAATTTTAGTAGTTTACAGTGGCTGAATTTTCCATACAAATTTCGCAATTGTAAGCTTCCGAAAATTTAAAACCGAGACCAAAATTTGTTATTATTACGGCGCAATGTCAAAATTACTCTTACATTCCTCGAATTTAATAATCATTTTTACTGTCCATGTCCAGGCTAAATTTTCCGAAAACACAATGCCAAAACTTCCATGCAAATTTGCATATTGTGACTCACAAAATGTGTGAAGGTTAAAGATGATTATTAGCAAGGCCCTTTGTAAAAATATTAAAAGACTCCGCTTTCATCAGGTACACGTGGTTGGCATAAAACTCCTACAAAACCACGCCAACAATTGATTGTTATGACTACTATTATACTTGGTACTTTGTTACTATACCACCGACCACCCCAGCAAGTATTTAATTCATAACTCCGTTAAAGTATTTATACATTTTGAATAATATTTAAAAACCCCAGTTCGCACTTCAACTCTTTCGTTTTCGTTCAACCTAATGTTTGCCCATTTGCGGGACTTTAGTAATTTACACATCATCTCGTCTGCTCTATGGTGTTCACTTGCAACTTTACAAAACGAGTTACATGGTTACATCCCCACAGTTGCTTGTGTGGGTAAATTGCTTTTCTCCGCATCAATTTCTTGGGAGAGTGCGCAATGCATCAAAGTGGTTTCAATTCAATTCCAGTTCGGACTGTTAGGAGGAAAGACAAATTCGTGTTTTGCGAAGCATTCGTGGGTAAAATTAGTCATCACTGGCATTTTGCAATACAAACAGTATTTAGCAACAATTATCGGGCGGATCTGCATCTGAATCATTAAAATTTTTTAAGAAATTAAATTTTATTTGTTTTTGTTCACTGCGAAGGTAGGTTTTTTTTTTGATTTCATAAATACCTTCCTGTCCACCCAACAAAAGCCACATGTTGTATTGTATTTCGTGTAGAGGGCGTTATACCGGCTGCTTATCAAAAACACAAACCACTGTTGTGATGCCGAAATTTTACGCAGTGGGCGAAGTGCTTGAAAAGTAGCGCTGCCAACAACAAAGGGACTGCCAACGAGGGTGTGGATATGCGATGTCACTGTTTGTTTGTCCCTTCTAATTAGAATGGGAGTTTCTCATTCGCTTTTGACTTACCTGGAAAGAAATAGAATAGATATATAAATTAATTTAAACTGAATACAGATATAATTTTATTAGGGTGTAAATTATGGTGAATAAAAGTTTTACTGCAGTTAAGCAGAACTGTGGTTGTGGCTTGTGATTTTCTGCTTAGAGTACTGTAAGTTAACAAGGCATCTGGTGAACATTAATGCAGCCACATAGGTATATGCGAACTTTGATCTGTCAACTTAGTATTTAGTCACGAATTTCTTGACTAGATTCTTCGGCTACTGAAGAAGCCTTTCATGTGACCGATATAGGCCAATCAAAACAGAGACACAAGTGAAGTAATCCAGCTGTCTGACTCAATGGCACTTTAACGTTGGCAGATAGACATCAACAACAAAGAATCATTTTTATTTCGAATAGGCCAAAGATTTCTTTAACCGTTTTTAAATGAGGCGATGCCTTCAATTTGTAGTGCAGGATTGAGACTTTTTATAGCTTATGCAGAGTCTCCATAGTTTCTCTAATCTGTAAGATTATTTTTTCAAAAGGAAACATGTTTTTTTTTAAGATTTATTGGAGGTTCATCAGCTGACATTGCTAATTGGGTAGTTAAGTTGCTCGTAGTTTAAAGTATTTCCAGAAGATGCGTCCGTTGTGTCAACGTATTTGGCTGATAGAATGCACAGCACCCTATGAAGATGACCCATAAACAACGCAAGTGCGATGAATAAAAAAGGTTTGCTACTTTTCTATCCTTTGCATCCATTGACATTTGGGGTTGGGGTTGGCACATTGGTAGAGGAAGGACTTTCTTTGGTGGCAATATTGAGAGAATGAGAGAAACTGTCATCGGCTGTCACCGTATGCGACGGATTCTATGTGGTTGCACGTTCCGCCGAGAACGTAAATATTGACAGATCTGTCAGTCGACGCGACGAAAGCAACGGATTCCTTTGAATACCTTTTAACTCTGATGGTACATACCGTTTTTTTCAAATGAAATCTTAAAATCTTAAAGTTGAAAAAGACTATAGAGGACTTTACTCTGTGGTTTTCCAAGTTCATTTTATTGACAGAGCTGGCGCGAAGAAAAACATCGATCATGTCGTCAGTAGGTATACTCAATACTCCACTAAAACAGCAGCTTTAACCTTCACATGTTCTAACTCCGCTCAGGACTTTATAATTTTGTCAAAAAGCTACACATCATTTTGACGTACCGAATACCGCGTTATTTCGAGAGCTGATTATGAAATAGAAAAAAATTAAAGAATAATCTCCGTAGGTGAATTCCCAAGTGCATTGATTCGTCCCAACTTTTCCTGGAAGGCGTACAGAATTTCGACAGCTGGTTTTTTTTTTTAAGCCTCAGTTAAAGCCATACGTGAAATGCAATCGAAAAAGTTGGAACAGTATGAAAATGAGTTTTTTTTACGCTTAGGCGGTCATAGCAAAAAATCTGTCAGAAATTTGTTTTTTATGAATTTTCCCTCCAAGTTTGCTCGGTCGTAAATAACAAACTAACTTGGTAGAATTCAACCAAGTTCCTCTGTTGTTTTTAGCCAACCCACTTGATTGAATTTAACCAAGTTACTCTGTTGTTATTTACCAACTCACTTAGTTAAAATTTGCCAACATACTTCATTGCATTCAACGTCCGTGGATCTAAAAACTGAGCCAAATTTACAAACATTGAATGGGTTAAATTTTCACGAGTAAAGTGGTTAAAAACAACCCAGTGATTGGTTATATTTAAACAAGACCTATCGGTTGTTTTTAACAGATAGGTTGTTAGATTTTAAGAAACGCTTATTAATAACCAATCGGTGTGTTAAAACTTCAAATTGGCTATGTTGTTTTCAACAAATTTACTTATTAGATTTTAACAAAAACCAAAATAAAACTGTTTGGTTGATATTATCCTACTAACTTCATTGATAACCACTGATAAAGAGTGTTGTTTTTAACAGTTTGCATTTAACCTTTTTAACTCTGTTGTTTTTAACAACAAATACTCGTTTATTTTCTTCAGAGACTAAGTTAATTTTAACCCATTTTTTTAAACCGGGCAAAAATCGCACTCGGTTAAGGTCAAAGTTTCTGCGTGTAGGTTCAAGTAAGTTTTTTGTTTCGAATTTCCGGGCCCATTTATAAAAAACGGGCACCCTTGTCCACGGCCCTGGTTGTAATACATTGCTTTTTGTTAGAGGCACCTACAGGGGCTTTTCAGTCTTTGGGAAATTTTACAACACCTCAGAAAACAAATAGTGATCCAAGAACTGAATTTCAAAGTCCCACTTATCCATTACAAGGCTCCCTGATGTGGGACATGAATTTATTTTATTTAAATAGCTTAGCCAACTAAAAGGTCCCTGCTACCTTTGTATATCTGCAGCCATTAATGAAAAGGAATTAAAACGAATTCCACTTCGAACGAACATGTTTTACAAATGTCAAAAGCTGTGGTAAACGTGAATGAATCCAAAAAAAAGAAAACAAATCAAGGAAATGGAATCAATGGGCTGGCGAAAGTGTGTTGAGCTCGTGCTCGTCATCATGCCGTTCTCGTGGATGTGCCTGCCACCGTGATTGGTTGTGGCTTAAGAGGAATGCATCCATCCTCTGGAGCCTCGCAGCCCGATTGCACTTTTATGAATGAGTTTTTACTACTTCATTAAAAATATGTGCGTCTGTCGAGCCGGTTGCGAGATGCAGGCATCATAATAAACAGAAATCGATTATCATACAGCTGGGTCGGCGTTCATAGCTGCGCGTCCACTAAAGACTCTCTCAGCCTCAGTCGCAGTCGCAGCTCGCAGCCTCTGTTGCGTGTATGATTTATTACCTAAAATTCGTTTTTTGCGATTGTGACGGTAGTGGCTCCATTTAGATCGAATATTCACAATTATGAAGATGCCTTAGATCCAGCATGCATGTATTCCATTTTAGGGATAGGGCTCTCTGGATCTGCATATTTAAATCATAAAACCCTCGCCGGGTGAGTGGAGTGTCAGCGGAATCCGGCTCCCAGCTGCTGTACAATTCGTCACTCCGTGGTGGTGACCGGTTAGCGGTGCTGGTGCGGTGCTGATGCGGGTGATGAGCTTTAACATGCTCTCCTGCGCGAAGAGTGGGTGCTGAAATTAATTCCATCGGAAGTGATGTTTTTTTGCCTCCTTCCCGAAATGTGATTAGTTTCGTACTCGTACATTGGCCTCCTTCAGTCGTACCGTACCGTAACCCCCGCCCTGGGGGGCAAACAGAAACACCACACCAGATAGCTTCCTTTATTGAACGACAAGTTGCTTCCAGTCGCATATCGGGACGGGAAAAGAGCACGCATCCCGAGTTGCATATGCGTGCAAATAATAAAGCCCTAGACACTCACACACAAACGGTTGTGTGTATCTCTGGCCCGTATGACGATTGGCGAGGATGCCAAATGCGGAGAATAATACAATTTCAGCAATTTGCGTTGGTTGGCAGGCGGAATGAATTTTGCAATCTTTTTTAATGGCCAAAGTTTTGACAAGGACAATCAGAGGAAATTGGCTTTTAGTTTTTGCGAAGGGGCTTCCGTCGACCCTGTTGACGTTGCATTGCCATTGCCCACACCGATGCACGGCGAAGAAGCAGAGACGAAGATCACTCGGCTGGCCGGCCGGCGTTGAGAAGTGGAATAAATTATTAAAGCAGATTAATTTGAATCTTTTACCCGGTTCCTTTTGGATTTATTTTGTAATCAACTTTCGATTGGGAGAAAATTAAAAGGATATGTACCAACAGCACGTGTGTGCGCAAGCGCACTTGGGACACACTCGTATAGAGGAAGCGCACATCAATTTAATTGAAATAATGGCACAGTCTACAAACGGTTATAGTAAATACACAAGTTTAATGAATCGACCAGATACAGACACCCTGTGTCGCAATCCAACTTGTAATCTTCTGTCTGACACCCCAGTAATTATATCTGAATTGAGAGAAAACAAAAAGGAGTTGGGTGGACGCACAAGCCAGGTCGCTGGCTGTCACGTACATATGGAGGCACCGGAGAAACAAATCGCGATACAGGAATGCGTAACTGGTATTTTCCTGACGATTAATTGCGATTGAGGAGCGAGGAGCGCTCTCCCAAAGTGTGGTAGCCGCGCGCAGACTGCTGGTCCACTTACGTCTGGAGTGGACTTTTGAATAGGAGCTTGGCTTTGGGGATAATGACAGCAGCAAGTGGGGTTGGAAGGACCCAAAAACATACCACAGGTAGCGTCCTTTAGCACAAGCAAAGTTGCTACTGTATAATTACCCAGGAGGTGTATTAAGGAATTTGTACTCTGACTCACTGCGCGCTCTGGAATGTCTATCGATGTTGCAGGGCGTACGAAGACGAACGGATAATCGACATTTCAGAATTGGGTATACCACTAATTGTAGACAGATGGTAGCAGCTCGTAGGCCGGGTTAGGAAGCCGCGCTGTATGGGTGGCACAAGCTCTGAATGTAGTCTTTTAGTAAGCATCAATACTAGAAAGAAAATACTCTCAAGCTTGTGCTTATTATATCCTGAAACGTGACCGTATATTGGGACAGTTGCACTCAAAAAGAACACTTATACTGCAATTACAATTCACGCTCCCGCATTTTTGCACAAAACGGGAGAGAGATCCGTTTGTCCGCAGGCAATGCTAATAAAGGCGTCATCGATGTTCTATACGTTCTACCTATAATCAGTGATACCTCTGAAAATTTTCAGGAAGAGTTCAAGAAAAGAGTCCCGGATGAAAAAAAGAGCCCCATTCCGATCTTAATATTTTTTTTACTCTTTAAAGAAACACACTGTAATTTATAAGCGATATAAACAAATTCTTTCCAATCCAACTAAATAGGCTCAACAATTTTAAATTATAGCAACAACATCCTACATTTTTAAAAGGAGTCCGAGTTCACCGATTTTCAATAAGATGAGTCCAGAGTCCAGACGTTCAGAAAAAGAATCAAAATGACTCTAACCCGTCCCGAAGGTAATACTGCCCATAAGTATAGATACGCGAAACAAAAAAAAACACAAGTTCCGGCGACTTCTGTCTGCAATCACTTGAAAACATTTTTATTTCCTATTTAAAACATGTGAAATGAGAGTCAGTGTCAGTGAATTAAGCCAACGATTCATCAATTAGTTGTACGAAATAAATAAATTATTAGAAGCGTGGAAGATGAAGGTCCTAAGTGACATTTTTGGGGTTTTACCTTTTTTCATACGGATGAAGGTCCTATGTGAAAACTTTTATTTCTGTCTCATGTGGACTTCTCTAATGCCTGTATGTTGAGATTTAGCAAAGGATGAAGGTTATATGCAACCATTTTGTCCATAAACTTAGTCGAAGAAGGTGTTAAACACGCTTCAGACCTTCGTCTTCTAAACGCTTCTGTCCATTTTTTATATCCGGAAGCCATTTTGTTTTATAGCAAAGCGAAATTTCGTACGCCATCGCTATAGAAATATCGAGATGCTGAACTTTCCCATAAATCGTACCACGTAAACAAGATGGCCGACCAAAATACATGTCATGTATTTTTACGCGGTAACTAATGCTGTCCCTTTCAGTCACACGGTTATGTAGTGGCTTCCCTTTAACTTCCCGCATTATGAATGGTGATGTTGTAAATGCAGCACAAAGCCTATTGCAAAATAAAAAGGTGTCAGACGGCAACAACCTCCTGATGCAGCTTTGGTTCGAATTAGAGATTGGTGCGTCTATCAGCTTAAATTATTTAAGTTAGCTGGTTCTGCCAATTACAGAAAACAAACGCTAAACGCAAGAGTGTCCCAACGGGGAGATGATACGCGTCTGATTGTGACAGAGCGGCTTAAAGAAATTGTTGTACATCACGCCAAATGAAGCGGGTAGGGTATTTCCATGAAGATAAACTATATATAAGCGGTCTGGAAAATCGTACAAGAAAACTGTAATGCCAAAGACACATGTGCGGAATTCACCGCACAGCAAGATTAGAATACACAAATGTTTATATGGATATGGGCACACGTAATTTCTGCACTCACCGCAGCACTGAAACATGCGTCTATTTCTAAATTATCTGCAAAACTCAAGCGTACCACAACACAAAAGAAAATAAATTACAATTTCAAATATTTGGCATCATCGGCTTTTGACATTTGCTGATAGTTTTTGTTTTTGCTTTAGTTGTTAACACATCAGCTGATTAGATTAGTCGGCGGATGACAGTAGTCATATTAGGCGATGCAATGCGCATGTCAAACAATTATCTGCACATCTGTTTTAAATACTTGCGCAGCGTCAGAATTTCTGCACATGTGTTGTGGACATTGTTCGATCGCGCGTTTTGACGAATGTAAGTCGAGTGGGAAAAACTGCAATCGGAGACCTCTAACCGTCAGGAAATAAAAGGGCTGTTCATTTACTGTTAAATAATACGAATTTGTACGAAAATTTACTCAATGGCGTTCCTTAATTCGAAAAATTCGTAAAAGAAAACGTCTTCGAGAGAGCAAGATACTACCCCTCCACTGAGAATCTTACAAATTTTTAATCAACAAATTTCTTGGTGCAAGAATTGGAAACACTGTCAGGTCAGACAGTTAACAGATGACTTGACATTTGTTGTCCTATTTGACATATGAGTGCATTTGTTTTGATTTTCTACTTACGTATTAAAATGGTAGCAACAGGGGGAAAAATAATATTGAATGTTCTCCTCAAGATTCTTTTGAAAGTGGCTATAAAAATCTTCTTCGCTGTAAGAATTGACAATCTCCTCTATGTAATTTTTAATGCAGCGTCGCTTTTTCCTCTTCTCGAATGCTTGTATCAGTACAAACTCTTCCACATACTCGGATTCATCGAAAATAAGTCCAATTAATTCAGAATCGCTTTCATCGCTAGGTAGACGAATAAACAATTTTTTTTTAGTAAGCTCGCGAACTCTTCCCGCGTTAAACTGCATTTACACGATCACGCACGCGCATTTTTGCACGAGACGTGAGAGAGAAATCCGTTTTTCCCCAGTCAATGCTAGTAAAGGAGTAAGAATGAGATCACAAATCAAACGCCTAAAGTGTCATGGATGTGCTGCCCATAATTATAGGTACGTAAAACGGAAATAAACCCAATTTCCGGAGAATATAATTTCTGTAATCACTTGAAAATATTTCTATTTCTGATTTAAAACATCTGAAATGAGAGCGATTTTAAGTTTCAGTAAATTTAACCAAAAATGCATCAATCAGTTGTACGAAATTTATAAATAATTGTCCGCTCATCACTTCCGGAAGGCATTTTGTTTTATAGGAAAGCAAAATTTCGTGAGCCGTCGCTATAAAAATATCAACATGCATAGCTTTCCCATAATTCCTACCACGTAAACTAGAAACGTGTCACGTTTTTTTGCGTGTTAGGTAATGCCGTCCCTTTCATTCACACGGCTATTTAGTATTTAGCATCCCTTTAATCTTCCGTGATAGGAATGTGTGACTGTGTAAATGCGGCATTACTTTTAATCATTTTTAGTGTCCAGGCTAAATTTTTTGAATTTCCGTACAAAATTGCGTATTGTGACCTACAAAATATTTAGTGTGGTAGGTTAAAAATGATTATTAGTAAGGCCCTTCGAGTTAATCGGATATTTTAACGATTTTTCGTGCAATTTCTTTGAATTTTTGAAATATGTATATGTCACTTTCTAAGGGAGATAATTTATCCCCACCACTGTCAGTCACAGTGACAGCCTTGTTTATTTTTACAACATAATTAAAAGGAACAAACCTAAAGTTGCAAATTCTAATACCGAGGTCTTTAAAGACAAAAAATTAAGGCGAAATTGGTCACATGTGGTCCCTTACACAAGACGTCTTTGGACATATACCTATAAACGAAGTGATGTCCAAAAACAGAGATCTCTACCGCTTTAACAGATCAAGTGAATTTCTAATTCAAAGTCACGATAATCAAGAACGTTAGGAAGACAATGGTGGAATGCAAACAGCTATTATGAGCCTAACAGCGGAAATCGCGAACAGATATTATGAACCCACATAAAAAAAAAAAATATAAAAAAAGGTATAAAACTTCGAATTGAAATAAAACACAAGAAAATAGTTTTAATGTCCATCAATTGGAAGTATAATTTTATGCCATTAATGTTTAAATATGATTTCGGGCATGTGGCCGCGGCTGGTTCGAATAAAGCCACGAATGTTGGCTTCCAAGTCCCCTAACGTTTCTGGTTTGTTGGCGTAGCAGAGCGACTTCACACATCCCCAAAGAAAATAGTCCAATGGTGTCAAATCACACGATCTTGGTGGCCAATTGACAGGTCCATTCCGCGATCTTATGCGCTCATCGAATGTTTCCTTCAATAAATCGATTGTGACGTGCGCTGTGTCGCATGTAGCGCCGTCTTGTTGGAACCACATCTCATCCACATTCATGCCATCCAATTCGGGAACAAAATAGTCGGTTATCATGGCCAATTGCTGTGCACGGTGGTGAATCGATTCATTCGGGTCCTCTTCAACACTTTGCTCTACAGCGGCAATTGTTTCTTCGGTGCGCACTGTTCGACGTCTCTGCGGATGCGTATTATCACATAGAGTAAACGTAGTGCGAAAACGATCCATGGTTAACCGAATTAATTGCTCTGATGGACGGTTATGTCGACCATAAAATGAACGGAGCTTGCGGTAAGCTTCGCGAACTGAACCATTATTTTCGAAATAAATTTGCACGATTTGCAAGCGTTGTTCATTTGTCAACCTGTTCATGATGAAATGGCAAACCAAACTGAACATAAATGACATTAGAGTTGCAAGATTTGACCACAAAATGTCAGTTTTATCTCTATTCGAAAAACCAACCTCTAAAAAAAACACCCTTTAGTAGCAAGTTACAAGTGAAAATGAAAGGTGTCTGATTTTTTTACACAGGCTACTCAAAGCAGGAAAAGTCAGGATCGGTTGGGTTTACTGTCAATTACAATAAAAGACTGTAGGTACTCAAGACTTTCTTTAAATCCCCCGAATTTAGACCCGGATGCGAGATCATGCAAAAGCAGTAACGTACGAACTGATGTGTGAATTCGGTGCGAAGAACACGAACGGTCCCAAACTTTTAATTCGGCGAATTGGAAACGTATCATGAGCGGTCTTAAACATATGTATTGAAATTCCCGGAGTATCTTCGTAAAATTTTAAAAGAAACACACTTTATCAGTTGTAATCAGCCAATTTTCTAGATTAACATCAAACAAACAGTTTTATTTTAGTTCACTAACCCCCGTATTAATAAACGCTGCGCAAAAGCTGTCAACTCGTTATTCAGCAGTTACGTAAGATTTTTGTATGCTATCTGATGTCTACTAGCTAACTTACTTGTGCACATTTGTTTATTAATGCGGGGGTAACTCCGTAGGAGCGATTTTAACAGATTTACTTGGTATTTTTAACCGGAGGTTGGCTAAATGTAAATAAGTGATTTTTCAGCTTGTAGCTTTAAAGAATATTCTCACTGACAGTAGCTCAAAAATTGTCGTTTGCTATATTTAAGACACCGTTGACACCTTCACTGTCCTAAACACAATATACCCGCTTGATTTTTTTGTAGGGAAGATTGTGCAGGGGTGCAATGCTGTGTGTAATTTGTTTTCCAATATTTTGTGTATAAGCCAGGTTACTATAAGGTAAAATTTCTACGACTAGAGCTAAAGAATTCATTCTTCGGCCGGCCGTACTTTCTCCCTCTAAAGGAGGACATTTCCGACTTCTGACTGAAACTCGTTCAGCTCGTAATTCTGACAGAGCAGCAGGGAGTGCTTTAAGCCCTCGCGCTAACATGTTTAGCAACTACAGTTCGAACGGGCAAAACTGTTATCTTCCACGGAGAGTTAAAACTATTTCATGCGCATCAATTGGGTATATGAACTAGTTGCGAAAACAGCACACCGCCAAACTGATGCCAATCAGGGGTAGAATCGCCACTTCAGTGAACGAGCTATACGTTCACGGAATTATGTTGATTTTATATGTGAAACAAAAATAAGTTCCGTCACGTAATGCTCGTTCACTGAAGTGGCGATTCGACTCCAGATTCCTCGCATACATATCTATATTCATAAATACAACAGACCACACCCACTTTCTTACGAAACACACAGTTGCTTAGCCTTTTCGAATGCCCATACTATATATTTATTTAAACTATTTACTAATAACATAAAAACTTAAATTTAGGAAAAAGATGTATAGCGCCAGCTACCACGGCTAATGTTTCCCTATACAGATGCATAGTCACCAAAGCGAACGATTTTTTGATTTAGTGCCCCAGTATAATCTCGAAAGACTCTCACATCAAACGGACTGTTTCGGGTAAGGATCTCCGTTTCTTCTGTGCCTACTGCCCGCAAATTATAGTTCTCCGCCGCAGCATTCCAAGAACAGCGATTTCTCGCTGCTAAAATTCCCATACCACTCAACAGTTCGATTGAAAAAATAAATAAAACTAAAAAAAAACTTCTAAGTTCGCCCCCAAAAATCATCGCGTTTCACTCCTAAAAGTAAAGTCCTTCTCTTCTCCGAGGAGTTCATACGAATAAAATACTCGCGTGATGCGTTGCCGAATAATTTGCAATTATACGCCCGCCAACAGTTCGCGAACAGTTCGCGTGCACCTAAGAGGAATGAACTTGCCAATGATACCGCCAAAAAAAGTCTAAAAATCTTCCCACAATTATGCAGATCCTTTTCCTACACAGCAATCATTTAGCTGGGTATTAGCTCAAAAAATCCAAATCCAAATCATTTGCTAACTTCATTAGCAAAAGCGGACTGGCTCCGACTCCGATCCATTGTTCCGTTCCGTTCAAGACTCGAACGAGTAAATATTCGAAATTCCTCGAATGCCCTCACGTGTGCTGCAGGTACTTACACTGCCGGTAATTTGTTGCGAAATTATTGATTTATGAAATGTTTACGCTCGATCGAAAATTAGTTCAGCGTGCGCGACCGCTTATCGCCCATAAAAAGCGCAGCACTCTGGCATTGTCCAGGAATGTGCTTGCATTAAAAAAAGAACGAAAACAAAAAATACCCAACTCGACCAAGGAAAAAGTCAGACAAAAATTGCACGAAGCCACAGCGAAATCAACGGGATAAGAGATCATCCGTGCCGGATTAAAGACGTCTTATACACTATAAAGGGTAATCATAGGGTTCGGGCGCACACCACCGCTCAGTGCGGGGTCCTTGGAGGGCCTTATACAAGGCAGCACAAGAAACGGCGGCATGCATGAAGGATTGGGAAATTTATTTTCATTGTTTTTGGCACGTTAGCTGTGTGTGTTGGTGTATGCGATTTGGGCCTCTTTATGTTCAATCTTCCCGTCGTGTATAAACTCGTAATACTCGCGCAGTGTGCCTGTCTCCGCAAAGTGATTTTGTTTGATTTTATTTGAATAAATTTACACCAACTGGTCGGAGTGATTGGGCTAATGAGTATTTAATTAGCCAGCAAATCATAAATTGCGGCCAAGTTATCGTTTCTTTGGGTGTGAGCTGTGAGGGGAGGTCTTTGACAGATGAACATGTCTTGCAAGTCTGAGATGATAAATCTCTCTCCTTTTTTTTCGGCTAACGTTCGGTTTTCGTGTCTCGGACGAATTACGATGTGTGATTGAATGAAATCGGAGGGATAGCACACCGATTATTATTTATTTATTCCCAAAGTGGTGGTGGCTTAGGCATCTATACGACGATCTTTAAGTTTTAATCTATGCGAGCCGGAATTCGGTGGAACCAAATGTATAAGCGGAGAAATGAAAAATATAATTCGAATGATTAAATACAATCATGGACTAGTTTAATCGCGTGTAACGTTCCTAGGTAAAGGTATATTTCTGTTAATGTGGTATTAAGTTGTCAATTCAGGGATCATGCGAGCCACGTGAGACGTGTTACTTGTGATGGACCTCTGTCTTGGGTAATTGTTGGTTGTGAAATAATAATATCTCGACTGCTGAATCTCAAACAGGAAATTGAACGCGAAATGGAACTGGTGATTCAACCGATTCCACTCACTCTATCGGCAGTCATGTAAGGCGTTCCTTAATCTGTCCAATGATGAGTCGACAGTTTTTCATTGAACTAATGTTTCAACCAACAGAATGTGTTAAACAGGAGCGTAAAATGAACTTTATCGGCAGAAATATTTACAAACTTTTAGGGGAAAATTGAGTGACCACGACAGGGGCAGTCGGCTATTAAAGGACAACCGATCTTTCACAACCCTGTATAGAGGTCAATTATTACTTGCGCTCAATGATGAAAATGATGACAAATTTGGTAGATCACAGATAGCCCGCTGGTCGAGCTAAGGTACTACTGGTTTGGTCTTGGGGAAAGGCGTTGCAAGTCAACATAAGTCTTAGATGACATAATGGCAGTGTTGTTATATATCGTGGGATTTATCCCTTTTTGTGGCAATTTTCATGACCGAAAAGCCTTACTCTTAGCCTCGATTAGCTGTGCGCTTTGCTTTTAAATAAGTACCTACTCAACAACATTTAGCGGTTCCACAACCTCCTAATCCTTATATACCTTTATTTCGATAACCACTTCTTGCTTGTTCATATTTCTACTTCTTAGGCGTTAAAAATTTCGGGATCAATCGACGTTGAAGCTAAAACTATGTTCAGACGATTGCCAGGGGTGGGATTCTGTAAAAAACGAAAAAAACTTTCGCATAAAAAAAAAACGAAAGAAATCACGCGAAAGCGAAAATTTGCTTCATGCACCTTCTTTCGCTTTCTTCTTCTCGATCGCAATTGTTTGAAAAACGGTGTGACAACAAAAAATTAAAGCTTGAGAAGCTGTATATATCAAATATATTGTTTTCACGGCTAAAAGCTGACCGCTTTTAATGTAAATATTTCGTTTGTTGGTATTGTCGTCGTGACAAAAGGAAACCATTCGAATTTATATTAATAAATAACTCGCCAGCATATTTTTTGTGAAATAAAAACTAGCCACAAGCACTAATTAAACAACTAAAGTTAATGAGAAACGGCAAACAAATAGCATTCGCTGTATTCCTGTCGCATTAAACGAAAATGTCTTTCGTTTTTGGAGCAAAGAAAACGAAAACGAATACGTCAACAAAATAGCTTTCGCTTTTTTGTTTCCGCGCAAATGAAATTTATTTTCGTTTTCGAAGTTACATGAAGCAAAACGTTCGTTTAAACGGAAACGATTGAACGTTTTCGTCTTACGGAATTCCAACCCAGACCTAGCAATATTGTCATGTCTATCAGTGAAACAAATTGTCTCAAATATTTGCCAAGTGTGAACTAGCAGTTTTCAACCTGATAATGTTGTCAGATAAATTATTGCCATGCAAGCCAGTTTCCGACAAAGCCTGGAAACCATGTGAACTGTCAACTTATTTGCAGCTCATTGTCAGAAAATTGTCAGAACAGGTTTATATTCGTCAGAATATATCCTAACGAGCCTTTCCAATTGGCCCTTAGCTAACTGCTTCCATTTATGCACTCCAAGTTGATTGAGGTCGCCCTATACTTGCGCGCACCACCTGAAGCTGGACTGACTGAGAGACTATACGAGCCGGAGCATTTTTGTCCATCTGCTTTACCTGTACTAGCCATTTTAGACAACTGACGTGAAATTTGTTGTCGCTGTGGAGTTCGTAGTGACATATATTCGCCTCCAAAGCTGGTCAACGCAAATGGGACCGATAACTTTATGAAGAATCTTAATCTTAATCGAGGATATCTTTACCTATACACAGTGTTTTCTTTGTTGAAACCAGCGATTGGCAAGAGTTATTCCCCGTTTAATTTCAGGCAAAATGTTACTGTCAGAATTTATTGTCAGCCCGGGGTAAACAATGTCCCTTACTACCTCAAAGTTGCAGCTGTCGATTACGACTTCTGCCCGAGTCGTCCCTTCTTGTTGACCGCCAAAGACATTGTTTTCCGCTTCGTATCTTAGCACACTTGTCAATGTGACAGCACACTGTGTTCTATCAATTACGTCGATAGTCATCAGCTTATGCAAATGAGTCATAGGAAGTGTTGCAAAAACGGGCTATAAGCTTCTGCAAAGTTGAAGCCACACGCTGAAAAATTGGAGCTTATATTCGATCAAGGTTTCTCCCACTACTCGATCAACCAGTTTTACCTGGTATTAGACTTAAGAAACTACTTGCTTATGCCTAAACAAAGAAGAGTATTATAACACTTTTGTACAACTTTGTTTCTAAAATATAGGACAGTTGTAATTTTTTTAGCTTTTCAGAGTAAAATATAACCACTCCTACCTAAAAAGTTGTTCTGTTATGTCGGCGTTATAATGGAAGTCTCACAGACTCTTTTATTTTTGAGAGAGAGCTCTATACGATAATTCTTGTTGTATGCTTGCATTGAGCCAGTAAGTACCATAATATGATGGCACAGATTAGGGCCCCAATATCTGTCGTAGAGATATCATATCTCATAGCCTATAGCCTTTCAGACCCCTCTTTAACTTAACCTGCGTTGGCAAACCTGCTTTGGTTCGAGATATCTTGAACCACTTGTCCAACTTAGGTTGTTTTTGTCAATAGAAGTACCATAGGCATTCCTTTATCTACAGGACGCATGTATAGGTAATTCAGCGTTTGGGGAGTTCTTCAGGCTTGATAAATAAAAATAAATATTTGGCGTATCAGCTCCGTAGGGACCCTAGACTGAGCTTTACACAACAATTCGTTTTGTGTAAGGTTTTTCATTTTTGGGGCGAATTGAAGGGATCTACAATTTTATGACGAGTACAAACGTCTAATTGAGAAGGTATTTCATGACAGTTTTATTCTTGGATGATTGTCAGACGTTCGCGCTAGGTGGCGCCGTGGAAATATACTTGAACATTGAATTTGGGTTTTAACTGGGACCCCTCGCTTAGTTATCCGACACACTAACCATTAAGTCACTGCGCCTACAGTTCTTTAGATTAAGTTCTATGAAATGCCCTTTTGCTCAGATACCCAGCAAAGCTAAATATTGAACAGCTCACGAACTTAGCGATCTCCTCAGAGACAAGGAACAGTTTAGGTCTAGTAGAGTTTATAGAGGCTGGACTTGAATTCCGTTTGGCCAGTAAAACAAAACCAGGCCGAATACCACAAAGCATAGATCAGCCGTCTTTGCTATCATCCCATATCTACGTATTATGCTAATTGTTATTGAGAGGTACCCTCATTGCCAGGGCCGACTTAAGTAATGCCGATGCCGAGGTCCTTGGGCAAGCAAGCATTTTGGGCCCTATTGGAAATTAAAATAAGAGAGTGATAGTATCCAACAATAGTTTTTTTAGAACTTTAAGAAGAAAATCAAGCACGGTCCGCAATAAATAGAACAAAAATTATTGAATCATGAATAATAAATAATATTCATTAAGCTTAAGTTTAAGATTAAAATTATTTAAATAAAATCTAAATTTTGTCAGACTATATTTTGTAGGAGGTTTTGCGGTAAATTAAAGTTTTTCAGGGGCTTCAGCAGCAAAATGAAGGACATTTTTCGCCACGGTTCAGTTACATAACTGTTTTTTCCATTTTTAATATATGGAGGCCAAAAATTTGGTTCGTTGGAACGCAATCGATATATTATATCGGTTGCTTTCGATTCAAACCGCGTACGCAAACGAACCTATTATGTTTATAAAATTCAGTTTCAACCTTAAAATTCTAAAATTTTATTTAACATAGTTAAAAAACATAATTTTCTAATAAACTTAATTTTCAATCTTCAAAAACTGGTGTACGAATATTCACAGTAAAAAGAAAACAAAATTTCTAAAGAAATCAGGGTTTCTAAGTTTGAAAATTATTTTCAAATTTCGGATCGGGTTATAAGTTCTACTTTCTATGTAGGTACGTATTTTTATAAATAAGCAAATTTATGTTCACTGTTTTGAAAAAAAATTAAAGGAAACTGATCTGGTGTCTGAATGATATTTCAATTTAGAAATGTTGACTGTAATTCTTGATAGAGTCCGTCAAAAAGTATGGACGGTGGCAAATACGGAAAAATGTGCATATATTTCCATCATCTAGAAAATGCCACCATTTCTGTTGAACTCGGAGTCGGCAATGTCATTGGCTAATCAATCACTGCTGCCATAAAGTCGATGAAATTGTATACCTAGTCCGGTGGCTGTATTAAACCTTTCTCCGAGCAGTCTTTCTTATGTATGTTTGTCAAACGTTCGCGAGATGCGCTGCAATCGCAAAGGGAAAACCCCAAAGATAAACATTCGACCGGTTTACATTTTTCTTTAAATGTATGACTTAAATATGTGCAGGTTTTTGGCTGCTTTTGTTTTAAAAATGCAGTATTTTTCATTTTACAAAAAATCATGCTTTCGTGCATTTCAAGGCCCAGCAAAATATTTCTTACTTCTTTTTTGTTCCAAATTATTTGTGAAATTGACCGCAATTGGGGAAGGTTAGACCTCTACCGATTGTTGTAGTCACTTTCGGTTTAAAGGTCCTCTCAAGATACCATTTGCATCCAAATTCTGAACTCCTTTGGTTTAGACTCCCGCGCTACAGACTTAAATTCTAATAAATTCGATCTCCATTTTTGTTAGTCGTAAATAAAAACGTCCACCAACTGCCCTTTTTTGAAATGGCCACTAAACAGCTTTGCCTGCTAAGAGGCTGTGTCGACTTACGTATACTCAATCTAATTCCACCTCGATTCCTCATCGCACTCCAATTTAAATCCAAATGTCAAGGATCGTGCATAGAAAACATTCACTTTCGCCGACCGATGGAAAAATCGCAACAGAACTCAGTCCGTAAGCTATGACTAATTTATTTAACAGGCTTGGCCACATTTATGTAGAAAGAAAACGAAACAAGCCAATTGAAAGCTACTTAGTTAATTATTAACGCTGGCAAATTAATAAAAATTCACCAGCGAATTGTCATGAGTAAGACGTCGGTCGTGAACCGTCCCGAGTGCTCGATGCACTCGATGCTCGTGTATTCGACCTCAAAACGAATATGAATGCATTTTATTGATGTCCCTTTAAGTGGGTAGTTAAAGCGAGCCACCATCCTATTAGCCACAGCATTTACTGAAGCTGAAAAGTGAAGTCCAAGTCGTTACAGAATCGGAATATTAAACTGCCCTTACACACGACGCTTAATGGTTTCCAAAGTAATTTAAACGTACAATGGTTAATCCGATGCTCAACGTGATCCTTCCTGGACGTTGAAGAAATGCCCATTTGGGCAGCCTTGTGGTGGGAGCGCATTTCAAATGAAATCACTCGAGCATTCGCGCGCAAATCAGCCTTTAAACGATCGTATGATTTATAGGCAGTTAACACATCACATTTTAATGATATACTGCGCCAGTACAATTTCGTTGTCCTTGTTGCGATTAGACTGGAACATAGAATGAAAATGGAATTCCTGTTAGACATTGCGCTCAAGAATGCACGCTTCGGAGCTGTTGATGAAGTGAAGGCGCGTTTTTCTTAATCTGGATTGCGTGTCTGGTGGAAAAAAAAACAAAAAACAAAAAACACTGCATCCAATCTACCACTCGATAACATGTCAATCAAACGTACGCATTTATCGTCGATCAGTTTGTGGACTGTGGTCCCGTCTATCCGTGCGCAAGTATATATAAATGGATGGTCATCAATTGTATGCGAGGCGTTTCGTCTTTCACGGGTACGTAGGTAACATAAAAATTGCTCATTATTTTAATGGTAATAATTTTACATGTGCTCTCCGACGACTCAGTCAGTCATGTTTAGCAACTCTCCGGACTTTGTTTTCTCGTTAATGCCTCCACCGTTCACCCCCTGTGCGCTGCGCACTGTGCAGTGTGCATGTTGTGAAATTGGTGTGTGTGTGTGTCTGGCCGGGGTTGGGGGGACCTGTGTGCCTGATTCCTTTGGACGTCAGTCAGCAAGTCACTAGCAATGCTCCCCTGTCTTGGGGTAATTTGCATTTAATTTCGCGTGGCATATCTCATCGACAAGGTCTCGCCGGTAATATACCGGATTATGTCAATTATGCATGAATAAATTAAATGAAAGAGCCACAAGTATTTTATTCAATAAGACTTGTTCAATGTGGGCCATGATGCCTACCCATACTCGAAGCTGACCAGTGCCAATTAAATGCTCATAGACAAAATGGTAAAACATTTTGAAGCGCACTTAATCATGCGCCACCAATCCTACCAATCTACCAATCCAACATCAACATTAATAAAAATATTTCTCTTTTTCCTCGGACGTCATTCGCGCGCGTCTTCACGAAAGCGAACGATCAGTGTTGCCACTTAAAATTTCAATCGTTGACAGGGTAAATTTTGATGGCCAATTTAAGGACATCATCAATCCCAAACAAATCAATTTAATTGTAATTATGAATTGAAAATTGCCGTTTGTTCCACCAAAAAAGAAATATGTATATTCAATTTATCTTCAATTTATTTTTTTTCGCAAAAGTATTGACAGCATTACTGAAATCTAACAAAGTCTATAAAGTCGGAAGCTGTTCAACCTAAATTACAAGCTTCTGACAGCTAAACGAAAAGTATTAAAAAAGTGATTGAGAGAAAGAAACAGTTTAAAACCAAACACAACTGCGTTCTATTTCTTTTGATCTGGATTATGAACTGTAGGTCTTTTTTAATGCTATACTATTCTCAATTAAGTGGGTTTATTGTCTAGCGTCTTCATGAATTAAAAACCAAGGGCTGCAAGTTGTTCTTTCGAATTTATTATTGAATTTAGGCTTCCTGCCAACTCAGTTTTCAAATCTGGTTGACTCTATTCTTGGTCGTTTTCGTTTCTGGATAACCGACATTATCACGGAATTAAATTGGGCCAAGACCGATTTCCAATAATTTCTGCCTTAAAATACTCTGTTTCCTACCAATTTTTTAGAGCTAACTGACACTTTGCTTTCCAATTTTAGCAACATATTTTTAGCTGCTATATTTCTATCAACTCGCAGCACGATTCCCAAAACCTCAAGCTGGCTCATTTAAGGTATAAAATCGTCAAGCATTCTACTGTCCTTTTAGTACGTGCTTTTAAAACTGTCTTACTCTCCCTTGCGACTTTTTTGTCCCCTGGAGTCTACCATGTTTTGCATAAGTGTATTAAAAAAAAAGGTTGGATCAGTTCTGAATCTGTCAAAAATAACCTAAAATAGCTATAAAAAGATTGTTTTTTCTGACAACGTAACTTCAAAACCAATGATTTCTGAAGATTGTAGATTACAACCTGCTTTCGCCTTGGTAAATATTTCATTACCGGTTATAGGTCGCTTCGATTCAATTTCTCGTATGATCACTAAAAAGTTGAAGAAAAACCTTCGAAAATAACCTCGTATTGGTTGTATGTCAGGCTGGGATGGATTTGAAAGCTTTTTTAAAAAATTCAAGCCGAACTTTAAGTGTTGTCTATAACGAAGCCGCTGCTGGTATTTATTATGGTGTCAAATTAGGTATTAGTTCCGGCTGTATGAGGAACTTATAATTTGACAAATTTAACAAATCTGAGGAAAGGCGAAAAAAAATCAAAATCTTACACTTGATATTTTAAATGCATTTTACAGAGTCTGCCACCAGGCTTTTCTGACGAATATATATATGAGATCAGTTTGTCTATGCCTTCTACAATTGTTATACACTTTTGTAACACTCATTAGCAAGTTCAACAGGCAATTGTAAGACTTGTCGGCTTGGCGCTTTGTGTCTGGTGTTTCAGACCCATGGTCCTGTATGCTAGAAACAACATTGCATCTTTAAGGTTCAAAAACTTGTGCTAAATCCAATTAAAACACACAAAAATCATATATTTTAGGTAGATAAATTTCTTAATATTCTTCTTTAGAAATTAACAATCAAAAACTGCATTTGGCTTTTTGAGAATGTAGCCGCAATACTTGCCACATTAGGCATGCCCGTCAGTTTTCAATTCAGACTTTCTTCGGCCCATGGAAAATAGAGTTTCAATTACTGTACAACGAAAAAGACAATAATCACTTGAGTCACTTCTAGACACCCTATTTACAAGAACTATAGATGACAGCTTTACTCAAGTTTTCCGTTTTTTTCTGAAATTTAAGCCTTTTCAAATAAAAGTGATAAGCGAAAGTTTTAGTTAAGCACTCTATGGTTACCCTCCTTTTTTAATAATTGGAGGACAAGATGGAATCATCCCGGCGGAGATGCAGCATGCTTATTTGACCCACAAGAATTGGCTAAATTTATACTTCTTCTCAAGTCTAGGCCTTGAAGATATATACCAAAATTATGAAGAAGACTGAAAGTGTTGTAAATATATATTATATAACCATCAAGATCGAGGAAAACTGTCCACAGAACTTTAGCCCTTTCAGCCCTATTAAGAATCCCTGATACTTAAATCGTTGGAAGTGATATTAGAAAGGCGGTTTTTTGTTAAAAGGTTAGTATTCTCTTTCAGCTCATACACATCGGACCTTTGAATTTGTGTTCCCTTTTTCAGTCGATCAGAGTTCGATCGTATGCTCAACTTGATCATGACTCTACTTTGAACAATAAAAGAAAAATATCTTCTATGTCTCAAAAAGAAAACTCCCACAAGCAAATTGTTGTGAGAAACTGCGAAAACACCTGTGAAAATGTGTTTTATTTTTTAAAGGTTCTTTTTTTCCACATTTTAATTTTAAAACTTCGAAGGGCTACTATAGTGCGAAGTTAGGATCCCCACAGTATTTGTCCAAATTTTCCCACTTAGGCTTGGTGCAAAAAAAAAACATGACATTGAAACAAAATTTTTGCTTAACTTTGAGTTTTGGGCTTCCTATCTATAGCTCAAGCTCTTTCAATCTAGCCACATTGTTCGATGCTTATGGTTGTAAATATGGCAGCTAAAAAACCTTGTAAGAAATAACTTTACACCTCGACTTATTTGCATCAAAGTGGGAGCACTGAATACGATGTCTCTATAGCGCTGTGGCTCTATGACTTAATAGCACACATATTTTAAGAGCTAACGTATATAGCCGCCGAATGTGAATTATGATCATTGTTTTATTCAATTGGGAAACGAATTAGTCGTAAATAACAGCGAAACTGTGATGCATTATGGTTGATTGTCGTGATCCTAACAAACGTGTATCTGCACAGTTATATGGATAAAGCAAGTTATAAATGTTTTATTATTGTGGCTATATTTTAAAAAAGCATTTGACGCAATGGCCTTTTAAATGGTGTGTCAGTATGTGTCAGTTTGTAATGCGCAGATAATGTTTATATCAAGTCCGAATATTTGGCCTAGGACTATAAGTCATTTAATATATTTGAGGAATTTTTTGTACATGGAACATGCGTTACAGGCTATCACGTAAATATTGATACCGACTGCCGAGAATCAAGACAGTCTATTAAATTGGAAAATTAAAAGAATTATGCGCGAGCATTAGGTTTGTTTGACGTGGGCCCTCTGGTGCACTAGTGGGTACTGGGTTAACCCTAATGCGTTCGAGCTCTGAACTCGCCCTGGTACTGAAAACCAGTGCTTGACATGACTTCGAGGGCACCCTAGTTGTGCCCAGTTAAGTTGTCGGGGCAGGAATTCAGTGCTGAGTTTTGCTGTCATTCATTTTCCAACGAACACTTTTATCAATTATTTGCATTAGGGCAAACCCAAATTCAGAATTGAGTTCACTCATTTTGAACAATAAACGGAAAAAAGTGTTACCAAAGGATAAATATTTGTCAGTTTCAAAAACTGACAGACTTCGAGCAAAATTTTGCGTTCGATAGAAGCCGAATTTTCATGGCTGTGAAGGGCTTTTGACAGGCGTGAAAATTAGCTGAAACTTCTCAGTGCGCACAAGTGGGCAATAGTCCAATAGTGCAGCCACGTCAAACAAACCTATTTAATTAATAAGCTGATACTCGTTTTTATATGTCGATCGATTGCGACGTTATTTGAGTCCAAAATCTATTTTTAATATCTACTTAATTCCCGCACGAATTGTTTTGCCATAAACGATACAAACTGACAAAATACAAAGCTATCCACCCACAATTCTACATAATTGAATAATACAAAAGAAGAAGAATGCCTGGCCTTGCCAATCATTGTTTTGACAAATTCAAATTAAATTTAAATGTCCCCTGTTTATTTTATGAGTTCTAAAAATGCGGTGCAGGGAATGACGGCCTATTTAAGGAGAACAAAAGGCCGAGTTCGTAAAACCTTAACAGACCAAAAATTGTCCCTTATTTGGATTTCTTTCAAAAATAGCAATCACATTCTTCTTTGACAGAAACCAATAAGTTAGTAAATATATCGGCAGCTAAAAAATGGACATTCGTTCCGCCAAAATCGCAGAATGTTGGCTCGAATTTTTTAAATGCGAAATTAGTGATCTGCATCAGTGTTGTCGTTTCCGAATAAGTTGCATGCTTACTGAAAGTTTTTAAATTCACCTCAAATTTTTAAAGATCTTTAAGGGTGCCTCACAAAAAAAAAAAAAAAAATGTTTGTGGATAATTGATTTATGGGCAAATGGAATATTCTTAGGATAAAATTAAGAGCCCTAGCCCTCCAACATGGGGTTGAAAGAAAATCTTAGAAGTAGGTAAGTTAATCATGATCTGCGAAACTAGTAATCATTTTTGTCCCAGTGTCCGAGGCAACATTTTTCGAACTCACAATTTTCCCTACAAAATCGCATATAGTGACCTACAAAATATTTAGTGTGAGGGTTAAAAATTATTATTAGTAAGGTCATGGAAAATGAATGTCGTTAAAAGGTTGACCTGGAAGCTGGAACTATAATTCTTTCACAGTAAGTATCATCATACCACCGGTACTGTGACCACAATCTTAGTTTACGATTAACGTCATATAAGAAACACAGCACTAATTGTAGTCTCGAAATTAAATGAACAAAAGCTGAGGAGTTTCTACGACAAACAGGTACGGCTATTGTGATTTCCTTTAATTTAGAGTTTGTCCGCAAAATTAGTAGCTTCAAATAAGATCTCGATGAATTGGGCACATTCAAGAATCTAGTTATCTTATTTCGACTAGATTGGTCTGGATAAGATGTAACCTGAACGCAAAAACTAGATTGGTCGGGAACGTCACGTTTTCTATGTCAGCCACATATGAGAACTGTCAACTTAGTACCTACTCAGTCACGAATATCTTGACTAGATTCGTCGGCTACCACTCCATAAACGTAAAATGAAATAGCTGCTCGTTTGACCGATTTCACCCAATCAAAACCGACATACATCTAGTCAGACTGCTTCAGACTTACTAAACTAGATACTTGAACGTCCCCGTTATTTAAAAAATAGATATAGTAAGAGCAGTCATTGACAACAAAAACATGAAAAGCTGATTGTACTTCTAACTAAGGAGTGATTTTATTATTTCATAAATTTTCTTATTCGAAAAGAGTACCTAGACATTTTACTGCCCGATTATGGGAAACTTTACTGACACCTCACGAGTCACAAAACCTTCACAAGTGAGGTCACAACTTGTGAGGCTCACAAAATCTGTTACAAAAACAATTGATACTTAGATTTCCCATAGAGCAAGTCACAAAATTCAAAACCAGTCAAAAGCGCTCACGAGTGACAATATTTGTATTTGATTTGATGCCTGTTTCCCTATTTCCACAAACTTAAGTTCTATCGGTGAGGGGTCTAACAAGCCAACACGCTGTTGTGATGAGGTTTATTTCTTATGGCGTTATGTGTCTTCTATTCCCTAATTAAGCTCAGTACGCGCAGCGCGAGGTAAATAGTCAAACTTTTGTTTCAGAATGTACTTCATGAGTCTCTCAAAATTTAGCGTGCCCATTAAATGGGTCGGCACATTTTCTCAAGCTAAATTGTGACAGATCGTTGTGTAGTTGTTGTTCTATTTCGAAAAAGTATGCAAGGATGCGCTTTTTTGATTGTTACATGGACGAGAAGTAACTACCTAGAATTAGAAATAGTTGAAATAAGAGAGAATTCAATTTTTGAAGGAAGTTTTTTCAAAGCTGTTTTCTGTGACACTTATCCACTCGGCGTACTCTATGTCAAAATTTAGCTAGGACTTTAGCTGATGTTTGGAGATAAAAGTTGGAGACCAGATAAATTTAGTATAGCTCGAGCAGCGTTCTACGCATTAAACAATAAATAAAATATATAAAATGAATAAAATGCGTAGAAGAAGTTTTTATTTCAGAAGTCAGCAGTCATAATTATGTTAAAGGTAGGTAGTCCTTTCAGAGGAAAGTTTTATCTAATATGAACTTAACCACATTAGGTAAAGATGATGGAACAAATCTTTAAGACAAGCATATCTCTCGTTATAACTAGCAAGTTAATGTATTTTTCAATAAGAACAACAATAAAGACATTTCCATTTGGTGCGAGCCGAACTATATAATGTGACTTTCCTTTGAGTGTTACGTAGCTTTCTATCCAAACTTGGGTGGTATTCTTTCCAATTATCTTAAATTAGGTAGCTTTACCTTAAGCCTAAGGGAAATTTCATTAATGAGAAACAAAGTGTAGTAGTTGAAGTTTATTTGTGTTGAATTTTGTGCTAACCAGTGTTTAAATAAAAAAGTGGCAACATTTGTTATACTGCATAAATATTTATAGACTACAATCGGTGAGTTTTAAGTTTTAAGAATATTTTACTTAATGGGCTATATAATTGCAGTAAGAAACATCAAACTCTGTTTACAAAATGGCCGTCAAAAGCTAAACATAATGATGACAGAGGATACGATTACTTTTTTGATAAAAACAAATGAGACCATTCCCAGAAAAAAAAAATGGAAGCTTAACGAAGGTTTTTATTCAGTGGCAGAGGATCACAAGGGTTATCTTTGTTGCTTTTAAATGGATGAAATGAATTAGATTCCCTGATTGAAGGTTTGTTTTTGTTTAGTGAGGAAAATTTGCTATCGACTTTTTTTTTTTAATAGGTATGTATGTCGTGTGCAAACTAGCTAACTGGAATAATTGTAGCAAAACAGTGGATGGAAACCATTTAAATGAAAAGACAAATGATGAACGAAAATACTGCTGCTAGTCTTCAGCAAGTTTTCAAGGATGGAAAATGGAACCTTATACAAGGTGTGCCAAAAGAAGTCATCCGATGTTGTTTGGCTCTCATTTTTTTCTAAATGAAAAACTTCGATTCGTTTTTTTGATTATGTTTATTTGAACATTTAGAAGTTTATTCGTCACAATTGATTGCCATACGAAATCTTAGGCTGTCTTGTAGAGATTGGGGACACAGATAAAGGCTTTTTGCCAAATATTCCTTACAAAATTTGAAATTGCGACCTACAAAATATTTAGTGGAAATGGTTATAAGTTATTCCCACTGTATTTACCTATGCAATTCAAGCATTTAACTTTAAAACTAAGTGAGCTACAAACGGAACTACTGCTTACCCGAATTAAGCAATTTTCACACCTGTTTTCGCTGGTTACAAATTATATGTATTTTTTTCTTGACCGTATGCAGAGCTCCATGCAAACCAAAATGACCCACCAAAGTTAAGAAGCATGAAAACCATGTACCTTTATAGGCGACAATTGTCTGATTCATTAAATTCCATATAAGGCCCCAAGATCTTAAAAAAAACTGAAAGGACATGATCTGTCACTATTGGCCCAGAATGTACATTTAATATCATATTGAAATTGAAATTGAAAAATTAAATTTTAAAACGTTAGGCCGTTGGGCGCATAAGCTTTACGGTCTTGATCGCGATATGTATCAGAACTCAACGCAACTGGAAACCTTCGGGTATAAGTACATCCATATTGGGGCATTAAATCTCTTGCCCTTTTGACAAGCGAGCATATAGACTTCTGACTTCTTAACCTCCTAAACTCTTGATAATCGTAAAATTTTGTTTACTCGAAGGCTTCCTGCATAAAATTGAAAAAGTGTTGCTGGTGGTCTCTTTTTTCTATTTCCATATGACTGTTCACCCGATTGGATTGCAACAATCCGCGATACTAATAATCATTTTTAGTGTCCAGGCTAAATTTTTCGAACTCACAATGGCGAAATTTTCCATACAAAATTGCATATTGTGACCTACAAAAGTTTAATGATTATTAGTAAGGCCCAATATTTTTTATGAAAGAGAGCATTTCAATGACCTAACGCTAACAGCAAGCTTGAGAGAATCACGTGTAACCTAAACGAAGTTTGAAAGGTTTAATGAAATTTGTCGGAACTTCAACTTCATTTTCTTGGGTCTCTGTCATACTTTTTAATTCAGGTATCAGGTAAAACATGCAAAACTTTGACACTCGCAAAGGTAACTAGCTACTTAAAATTCTAGAAAATATTTATCAGCTATCCAGTCAACTGAAAGACTGGTTACGTGCTCAATCTGAACCAATCGAAAGTTTGACAAATTCCCACAGAATGCTAGCCGCCACCTTAGCAAACTTGAGCTAGTGTCAATGAATGACCTCGTTCAGTCTCTTGTTGATCTCGGAAGGTTTTGTCATCTGTGCATTGATTTCAACTCCCAGTCGACTGAGGTTTTTCTTGATGGTCTGCATCTGAGCATCGCGGTCCGCATTGCTGCCACCACTGGTCCTCGCCCTAAAATCCACTTAAATTTATGTGGATTCAATGAGGTACCTTTTTCAATAGAGAGTATTCCATTTACACGCACGACTCGATTCAAATGTTTTTGCTTTGGTTGGGCTGGCTCAAGCGGGATTACTTTGTTTTGTAAAATCTTCTTTTGGATCTCCGTTTAGTAAACTAGACAGGATCCAAACTTTGCTATTGTTTGCAATATAATTTTGGAATTATTACTGTTTGGCATCCAATAACTTATTTTTATCAACCATAAGACGTGTAAGACGGCAAAATTTGATTTGATGATAGTACAGGCGGCTTAGAAACTCACCTCGGAGTACTTTTCTACTGAATAAGTTCCGTAAAACTCTTATCATACCCTTTAAATCGATTTAAAATGAAAGGACTTAACTAAAAATCATTTTTAACCTTTACCTTTACAGAATATGCAATTTTGTATGGCCATTTTTGACATTGTGAGTTCGCAAAAGTTAGAATGGACACTAAAAATGATTATTAGTACCGCGCGAAGTCACTTCTGGAAGCGTTTTAGGGGATCGGAAAGCCCATTGGCACTTCGAAATCCTAGTAAAATGAACTCGCTTAAATACAGATTAAATTTCAACTACCTACTTAGGCAGGAGACCTGGGACAGATCACTTATGACGATAACCGTCTTGCCGTTATTTGCTGGGCGAACTTTTATTTTTAATATAATCTTAAGTTTTTAATACATTTGTGCTAAATGAACTTAGGGCCGTTTGCTCATACGACTCTTAAGGATTGAAGTTCTACTTAATTACTTATGGGCTACTTTTTTTAGGGCATAAACTGTCACATAAGAGGTTATGTGGAACTTAAATTCGCTATGAGTCGTATCAGCAAACGGCCCTTAAACTCATAATTTTTGCACTTATTTCCTAGTTTTGGAGGTTCATCGATTCGACGATAGTCGTCTCAAAAGTTACATGTTTTGGGCACTTCTTTAGATCACCCAAATAAATTGTATATGGTTGGATATCTCACTTCCAGTCGTCAAAAAAGCCAAGGCCGCTTTCCTGCCTTTTAGTTCAATCTACTGGCAAGAAAAAGCCTCACTGGTGGACTGCACAATAAAGCCTATTCAGAAACAATTGCATCATAGGAAAATTTTTAACAATTCAAGATATGCGCAATAGATGAGTCTGATTGGGGCTCGTATAAAGAATCTTTAAAAATATATAAAATAGGATTTACAAAAACCAAACGAATGAGAATATCTGGAGGTTTTTCTGTGATAAAATAGAAGAGTCGTCTGAAGCTTTACAACTTGAAAAACATAACCGCTGGACAATAAACTGCTAAGGCAAACAAATTCAATATAAGTATTTGACGAAACTGGTAGGAACTAGGAACCCTTGGCCTAGCTTTATTGTGAGTTTTTCGTTTCTAAAACGAGTCGTTAGTTATCGAAAAAAATTTAGACAGACGACTTCTACCTACTTGGCACGCACTTGCCAGACAGATTCTAAGCTGAAAGCAGCACAGATGAATTGAACAAATAGCCAACTGCTCTCAGTCTTAATCTGCAGGACAAACTTCTTTGTGCGGTACACAGCTTTGAATCATGAAAGTCTGCTGATCCAGGTGGCATTACACCAATTTGACGATTTGTATTAGATTTCGTATATCTGTCTATCTAAGGTTTATATTTAAGGGCTTATTAGGTATAGTTTTGTTTAATATTGTTTAATCAAGGTATTTTGCGTACACAAAGCTTGTAAGAGTTTTCACGTAGGTATACCAACTTCCCTAATTGATTTGCAACTTTTGTCTATAGCTCAACATGCCTACAACGAAGCCAAATCAATTGGAACAGCCTCACACACAAAAAAACAGAATGTTGGTAGCTTTCTTAGATAACGAGGGTACTTTTGACAATTTCTTTAAACCAATCGTTATAGAAGTATACCCCACATCACTGGTAATAAATATAGACCTATCCATCTTGTAAAACCTACTAGCCCGACAGTTTTAGATGAAGTTTTTAAGTGGTGACTATCTAAGCAAACGATGCCCTCTGCAGAACATTTTTTTTTTCCATTTGACACTTTTTGACATCATTATTAGAAGTATCTAACGCCCCTTATAGTGAAAAAAAAACAATTTCCCGACTAAGGGGAAATAGAATCCGTCGCGTCGGAAGCTACCGTGGGCCCTTTTTAGACCCCAAATAAGACCCCGATAGGCTGCACTTCTCTTGGGGGTTCAGTAGGGCAAAAATGAGAGACACCCAACATCGACAAATCGAATAGAGCGTCACAATCGACAGTTACAACTTTGAGGTAGTAAGGAACCTTGGGCGTTACTAAAAATAATTTCTAACCTTCATCCAAAATATTTTGTAGGTCACAATCGGTAATTTTATGCGGAAAATTTCCCAATTGTGAGTTCGTAAAATCTATCCCCGACATAAAAAATGATTATTAGTACCGCGCCTTGTTTTCCTGAGCTCTGGTGGTATAGTAGTTCCGACTTCAAATTTACCAAAGCTCAAAAAATTCGAAATTCGTATGGAAAATAAAGCCACTGTAAACTACTAACATTTAGAGTCGAAACAAAAAATGTTTTTTGGTAAAGGCCCTCTGACAATAATATCTCGATCTCGACAGAAATTAAACAGAGAATAACTCCTGCCAATCGCTGGTTTCTTTGGGCTCAGAAGGCCCAATCGACCCATGTCGAACAACTGAGAAAATTCTGTAAAAGACCCTGATAATCCCCGTTCCGATTTACGGTGGTGAAGCTTGGACTTTGTCTAAAGCAGATGAGGAGTCATAATTTGCCTCTGCCGCTTCGAGAGGAAGATTCGTCTTAAAATAGTCGGTCTCTTTTTAGTTGGCTTTAAGGGAGAAGATCTGACGACGAACTATTGGTACGAGCTGTGGGTGGCACAGATCTAGTCAGAAAAATGCTTTTCGAAGATGATTAAGGCAAGTAGTATAGTGAATGAGCTCCGGCCCGCAGAGTCTTCAAGTCTAACAACGCAGTAGATGGAGAGCTCGCCTTATAGGTGGCCCTTATAACTAATTTGGAGGGCGACATCAACCGACTTGAAGGGCGCTGTTAGCTAAGGACCGGGGCAATTCGTCAGCCGAGCGAATGAACCAAAATGCTCCGGCCCGCAGAGTCTTCAAGTCTAACAACACATTAGATGGAGAACTCGCCTTTAAGGTGATGCTCACACGTATAGAGAGCGACATCAACCGACTTGGAGGGGCGCAACTAGGAGGCAGTTGTAGAGTTAGGGACCGCGCTTATTGGGTTAGTCGAGCCCTTTGCTAATCTATATATTCCAAACACAACTCGTCAAGTTCGACGTTAGTTGTATAGGGCAAGTGGGTAACTCTTTGGAGTTTGATTTTGACACGACCTATAAAAAGGGGCTCCCCTGCATTTGATCCGTCCGAAAGATGTACCTCTAGCCAAATAAAAAACCAGCTACACAACAAAGGTAGGTGCAGCTCTTAAACGCAGAAAGGTCATTTCCAACGAAACCATTTAGATGAGCACCTTCCTACACTGTTCGCAAAGGACAAACAAATGTGAAAGTCCTTTCAAAAACTATCCCCATTCTCTACGTGTATGAGCTCAAAATGGATGAATACCTAAATAATACCAGCTTTTATTCAGAGCTTTCACCACATGGTTATGGCCGCACCAAAATCATAATAAAACTCTTATACCTATGGGTGGGTATGGGCAAGTGTTTGTCCGTCTGAAGTGGGTTCTTATTTGCATTGCACAGATGAAAGATTGCCAACCGAAGGACGCAATCCTTAGAAACTAGCTATAGGTAGCCTTTTCTCCTATACCATCGTCTAAATATTGTTTCTGAATTTCAGATGCCGCAGAGCCAACTGAAACTACCACTTACCATCATAAACTTTTGATCCTCAAACTGATGATCATTGGTCCTATGTAGGATATGCATTTGTGCGGTGTGTTTTATTTTCACAATGATGAATAAAGTGCTTCACGAAATTTTATACAAAAACAAACTGGCTATGTGTGATTAGACGCACAGATATCCTTTAAAAATGTATTTCAACTCAGTTGGACCGCATGCCAGGTTAACACTCTTGTATTTTCTTCTCTTTTGTTACACGACGCGATTTCGTTGGATATTATTTATAAAACAAAAAAAAAAAGAACGGTTAACAATTGAAAATGTATAGGCACAGATAGGTTTACTACACGTTTGTACTTGTTGGGCACTTTTTCTTATTTTTTTTTAAGGCAAAATTGTGAACTATATTTCGTTTCCTTGCACACACATTAACAATGAAAAAAAAAAACCAAAACTAAAATCACTCAACTAAAAGGACAGAGATGCAATTTGCGGGGACAAAAACAAAATCCATTCAATTGGAAGTGCGCCAAAACTGTTTGCATCACGTGTGTCGTGCGCCCCCTAGACATATGTTACACGAGCATGAAATGTTGGAAACTATATTACCGCCAACAGTGATACGTGTTGACTGGCAATTTTGCGAGGGTATCTTTGAGATAAACTGTATCTTGTTACTATTTTGCTTGATGGTTGTTGTTGTGGGTAGTGCCTATAGTTGGGTAGTGGTATGCTTTTGACTTTCTTTCGCAAAAAGCTCTCTTCTATTACGCGCGAGCTGTGCTCGAGTTAGGCCAACATTAGAACAGGTGTTTCCCTATAGGTGCGCGCCTACACATGCAATCTGCGGATCAATGGAACTGCATGTGAATGTGAGGTGGGTAGGTGGGTAGATGTGAGCGCGAACTTAATAACTGTATGTGCATGTGAGCTTTGACAGCGCGGCGGTGTCAAATCTGTAGCAGCGAGTGTTGAACTGAGATGTCATCGAAATGTCAGCAGTGACTGCGCCCGAGGCATTGCAATTGATTTTTCATTTTGTTTTTTTTTTTTGCTTAAATTCAGAAATCGATTGACAGATGTCACTGATGTTTTTTTTTTGTTTTGATTGAAACACAAAGTAGTAGAACAATCGAAGCGAATCGGTATGAAAACAACAACAAAAAAGAAAAACACATACACGGAAATAGTATTGCTGGACACGACGCGCACACGACCACTCTTGCGCACTAGACGGTTTTCAACTAACTGAATGTTCGACCACCAAAAACCTTCGGGGTATTCAACGCCTTACGCTCTACATGGGACGTATACAGAAAACGAAACGACAAAAAAAAAAGAAGAGGAAGACAAATCACAAACACGCGGGCGGAGGTGGAAGCGAACCAGCTACCATTGGATAAGTGGGCAGAAGAGGTCTCCGCCACCACCAACACCGCACCATTTTTCCTACCACCACCATCGCCATGGGTTTAACACCACCACACCGGTATCGCAAGAGCATAGGCATAGGCATAGGCATAGGCATAGTCATAGTCATAGTCATAGTCATATAGCATCGTCAATATTGCCTCGACTGATGCTGGATGGGAGATGGCATGGGCATGGTAGGTACAATCGCCGCATTCGCTGGTTGCCGTCGCGTCGATTTGCGATGCCATTGTACGAGTATCTATGAGATAAAGAGCGGCATTTCGAGCCCATCAGCGAAATGGGTTTTCTCGGCGAGAACGCAACATCTGCTGGTGCAGCGAAAGATACACCAAACCACACGCAGATACCTGGTTGTTTGGGTGTGTGTCTGTGTGTGTGCGTGCGGTGAGATCTGGTTTCCAGCAGCCATTTACGAGTTCCAGAGGCCACGCCCCACTGCATGTACATTGCGCCCAGAGCCCGCCCCTTGCAAAGCGAGTTAGCCGCATGCATCTGCCTATCAGAAGATACCCCGACGCACAATTCCGCTCAGGGACATTTCGCTTTCAGAGCCGAGTGCATTGTGTGAGTGTGTGTGCGCAAAGAAAAGTAAATAGCAGCGGGTATTAGCCGTAGGGATGTGGCTACCGGCCAGGACTTTTGGCGCTGATTTGATACAAAACTCCTGACTTGAGTGTGTGCCGATGCAGTGGTGTGAGTGCGCGCCAGGAGAGAAGCAAGTCCTGCCGCCGCCGCGTAGGTATATCTTCCGAGTGTGTTTCTTCGTGCTGTGCTGTGCATCGCTTTTCGCTTGTGGCTTGTGGGTGCAATGGGCAAATTAAATGGCAATTTTCGTTTTTTGCTGGCCAAAGATTACCTGCTCAGCGTAGAGGCCAAAGGGTGGTGACTTACTGGATGTGGCAGCGGTGTGTGCTGTGTGCTGCGTGCCACTGCCGCTGATGAAGCTGAGTGATTGACAAAGAAACAAAATGAATTGCTTGTTGCTGTTGCTGTTGCAGTTGCTGTGGCTGTTACTGTGGCTGTGGCTTCTCTCGTGTGCAATGATTTAGAAAGAAGAAATCCTGGACAGTTCAACAAATAATCATCTTTTTGCGCAGTCCCGCGGCAGATGGAGGATGCGACGGACGATGGATAGACAAATTACTCTCTCGGACAGCTGGCTGACGTTCGATGCGAGGTGTGATGAGCGTTCCAGGGCACACACTACACACATGAACGTGAACTTCTTGTGCGCCCATATGGAGAGTAGTCCCCCTAACTCGGCCCAAACGACCTGAACTGTGTTCGGAACATAGCGCACATACAGCAAAATACATCCCATATGTATCTAGGCACGCCAGGAGAGGTAGGTAGGTAAAGGTTGGTATATGCGGTGCTTTAATGTGTTTAGGGATTTTAAAATGTGCAGCGCAGTCATTGGACGCCAAAGCGCCTACGGTTGCACTGATTTTGACTGATTTGTTAAAGTTGTGCGGAATCCATTTGCCATCGATTTTCGCAGTCTTCCGCATTCGATGTGCACCAGTTTTTTGCTCTTCATTTTGTTTGCTAAGATATTGTAATAACGTGCAGTGATTAGCTAGACCAGGTCCACTACACACGTAATTTTTTCTCTCCACAACAGTTTAGATTGTCTGCAGGGAATGAATATCCAATGCCTTGTCCTTTGTGTGCCTATTAATTGATGACGCAAATAGGCACCTATACAGAGAGCCTGTCGTTGTCGATGGGGGAAATTGACACAATGATTGAATAGAAAATATTTATTTCTACCCAGCTATTGTTGCATAAATATAGGCAGATACTTCGCGTGCTTAACAATGTTTGCTGGGAGGTTCCTACCTACCTAATAGTGTTTTAGAAAAATGCCGGTCGATTCCGATTTTGATTTGGCTAAAGTGATAATGTAGACCTGGACTGTTGACAGGCTTACAGCAGCAGTTCTTCTTTGGAGCAAAAATGCGTTTTTGTCAACAAAATATCTAAAACATCTATAGTTTGAAATTTATAAAATTAAAAATGGTAGGACCTTATACGTATCTTCGCAGTCTTTACTAAAGGTTTCTACACAACAAACCCCCCGAAGCACAGATTCTGATTTGCAACAAAACTTTGATTGTATTTCTATTATATTCAAGTAATTTGTAACAAAATTCGTTCTATATGAGTTGTATTCATGTTCACGGGGGACTTTTTGTAACTTTGACATTCGAAATGTTACCTATTAATACTGTGTTACCTGCGCTCAGAGAAAAAAATAGTTATTTTTGCAACTATTGTCGTAGTCATTTCATAAAATTCCGTGAAATTTATCGAATAACTATTTGTGAACCAAAATACATTGAGAATAGTTAAAAAATAGTTCAAAATAGTAGGTACCTAATAAAATAGTTAAAAAGGAATCACTTCATTTTATGACTATACAAATAATCAACAGTGACTTTTTTAATAGTAAAGCTATGCAGAACATGGTAACTAAACAATTTTTGCAAAGTTACAATTAAACAGTCAATTCTGACTATTCAACAATAACGTTTTAGAAGCATTTAAATTGTTAGAAAGTAGGTAATTAATTTATACAATGACTACATATTTTTAACTGCGAATATTTTGATAGTCTATATATGCAAAGCATTGATGGTTACTATACAATTTTTGCAAAATAGCAATTAAACAGTAATTTTTAGCTATTGTATAATATATATATAACTATTTTGGTTGTCAAACAGCACAACAAAATAGTCAAAAATGATTACTGCGTAGTCATTTAATAAGAAACCCCTTCGTAAGTAATTGCAACAAGTTCGTCTCAGTGGAAATTCGTTTATTGTGCAGTGAATGTTTGACTCGTGGTGTTCTTTACTCTTTATCGTGTTAGAAGTGTATAAATCTTTAAGTCCTATTAATGAGCTAAGTGATATTTTAGAAAATGAGAACTTTGATGTATTAAACGTTATAGAAGGGCACTGTCAAGTTGTTAATTTAAGGACAACCAACCATCCTGAAGGTAATCAGGAAACAATAGATCCAGACGAGACAAACTGACGAAGAGCTGTACACTGTTTAATTGTCGTGGCACCTCGAAACATTCTACAACAACTTTATTGGTAAGTCAATATTTGACTAGTTTTAATTTTGAGACCGACTGATGTGTGATTTTAGGAATTACGTCTTGATTTTACAAAGCTACGACTTTTAAACAACAATGACTTGAAGGAGATTGTGGGAAGCGACAAAGTCATACGGACAGTATGTGCAGTTAAGGGAAAGTTTGTTGGAGTGGAAAAAATCTCAGGTAACTGCAACAACTTAATTTAATTCATGTATACCTCCTTCACTATCTTATTAAAGGGATTTGTAATGCATCTAGTGCTTTCACAATATATGGTAGTGTTGGTTCATTTTTGGAAAACGACGAAACGGAGCAGTCATCTTCCTCAAGGCAAACAAGACAAGCAGTAGATCATCGACATTTACAGAAAGCAACGTGAGTACCTACATAATTTGTAATGCCTAATGTAATAAGATAAACCTAACATAAGATATAAAATAGAAACTTTAAGAAATATTAAACTGTATCATTAATTATGTACCTGTGGAATATAAAATAAAATTATTTGAAAAAAAATATATTGCATTATTTTCTTTGTAAAGCTCCGGACAATTTTTAGGAAACAAATCGTTTTCACTGTTTTATCATAATCGTTGGCGGTGAAATACTTTAAGGTAAGTATATTTACATACAATTTTACTAAAGTATAGCTGTATACTACTTTTACTGATTTGTGAACTATCCTTTTAGGACAACTTTATTTCTGTATATCTAAAACCACCTAACTATTTATAGGTTTGTCTAATAGTCAAATAGTAACAGGTATCTATTTTCATAGTCAACAATCGCTTGGTATAGTTAAATTTTACTACGTGCATAGTTACAGCCAGCTATTGTAATAGTTATTTCCTACTATGCGAACAGTTAGAAAGAGCTATTGTAATAGTTGTTTAACTACTATGTGCATAGTTAAAAACAACTATTAAAGTAAAAGATATGTAACTATTACTATAGTCGAAATTGACTATTGAATAGTTGATTTTGAGAAATAAATCAATTCACTACCATAATAGTCACAAGTAACTACTTTTAACTAATGGAAATATTGGTCACGATTCGCACTATGAAAATAGTCAAAAAATAGTGATTAATGACTATTTTTTTCTCTGAGTGTGTTTAAACTTGTTTACAAAAAAGGTGTGATGTTTGAAAATAGTTTTATAAAAGTTCGTAAGTTAGAGTTGTAAAAAGTTTGGTAATAAACTACAGATACGTTTAGCAAATTTTCATTTTAGTAACTTCTAACTAAAAACACATTGAATCGTTTGTACCTAAAAATTAGCGGAAACATTTTAATAATTGAGTTTTTACAATTATAAATATGTTTCATTCTATGACAGCTATTCTAATGTCAGTTGGAATTATTAGCTTCAGTCGTCGTCAATCACTGCTGGATAAGTGAAATAATTTTTAATTTCTTAAGCCTGGTATGCTAAAAAGCTAAAATTAATATTTCTTCCCACCACTTTGTAGAGAAAGTTTTGTATGGGGGCTTAATTTAAGCGCGAGCAGCATACTGGGCTTTATATAGTACTGATGATGATTTTCATATTTGTACACATGCATAAGTCTTTTCCACATCACCCAGGAGGCAAACTTTCAATGTGTTTTTTTTTTATTGAGGTACCTCGGTATTTTTGGTTTTGAGATTTTTGAACTAGATTCTTTTGTAAAATGTAAGTGGATGTGCAAGAAATATACCCAAATGTAATATTTTGAAAATATGTAGCTAAGAAGTAAACTTGCATAGGTCTAGTGAAGTTTTTTATTTTGAGTTGCAACATTGCAAGTGATTGTTATTCTGGACCTTGAACAAGCTTTTTGTTTAAAATGCAAACGGCGGTATTTGTTCTTTCCTATTAATGCGCCCTCAGAACTTGGCGCCCTGTGCATTTGTACATCTTGCACGTATGGTTGGTCCGGCCCTGTCAGTCTCAAGTTTCATGATGTTATTGTAACTTCATTATAACATTAACATACTTCACAACATCAAGTGGTTGTAATCAGCGTTGCCAAATCAGCTTTCCGCAATGATTCTGTGTTCCAGAAAATGTTACTTCAATGCACAAAAACAAGATATACCTAACCTCGAATGTAATATTGTTCCACGTAGAGGATTCGCAATTAAAAAATATGTTGTACAAG
This sequence comes from Cheilosia impressa, assembly GCA_948293265.1. NCBI lineage: Eukaryota > Metazoa > Arthropoda > Insecta > Diptera > Syrphidae > Cheilosia > Cheilosia impressa. The sequence goes on along the minus strand of OX411881.1, from coordinate 48,589,675 downwards.
TGAGATCAGGTTTTTTATCCTCGAAGAGGCAAAATAGCACTGATATCTAGTTTTATCATTTAAAACTCAACATATAAGTAAGCAATCAAATGTAAGTTAAAATGTTTAATGTAACTTAGATTTTTGAAAAATATTGCTTACAGTGTACTCACCTCGATAATGACAGATAACTGACGAGGATAATCATTTATTTTAACTGTAACACAGCCGTGCTATATATATTTCCTGGTTATATCTTATATTCAGTTTTTCTAAGAATGTTTGGGAACAGTGGCTATAATGTGTTCGACCAAACCAAAGTAAGTTACAAAGAAGTTATAATGTTATTAAAGCTTATTTTCAATTATAATGATGTTCCAATAAATATGGAAACAACAGTTTGCTAACATTCAGTTGTTATTTTGTTGTACCTTCATTTCAGTAGCATTTCAAACAAAAATTTAAGTTGTAATAATAATTCATGTTTTAATAAAGTTTCATGTAACAACCGCCATATTTTTCAACATTTTCTGTACGCATTTAACCCCATATTTTAAGATGCGAAAAATACCTTTCAATTTTCCCAATACATAACATGGTTTCTACAATTCAGTTTAATAGAAACTGATATAGAGGGTATATGAAAACTTGTTTCTACAAGTCTTTTGCGATTTTGAAGCTTAAATACAAATTTTAATATATTCTGATTTTTAAACATTTCTTCTATTTAACACTTTTTTTAAGGCGCGTGAATTTTCCGGACCCGAAACATTAACGTTCGTGACAAAAGTAGTATTCCTTGGAAGATTTTGGTCAGAAATCGCAGCAAATTCGAACTTACAATATAACATGCTTTAGATATTAATACCTTTCAGATCGAATACATTTACCTTTCCTCTTATACTTCATAATTTGTTTGTCTACATATAGACTCAAAAAGCATTCTAATAATAACTTATTTAAAACTTCTCGAATGTTTATAGAAACATTTTTCATACAACTCAACAGTTACGTTAAATGCAACATGTTTTCGTTGAAACAACGTAATAAAAACTATCATTTAACAAAAAATAACCTAAGTAAAACACAAATACAACAGACTTGTTGCAAAATATGAGGGGAAATGCGGCTATTTTGGTTACAATGTGGATGTGATAATGTTACTGCAATACTTAGGAAATAAATTGATAGTTATATTAGAGTTGTATGTACCAAATTATAACCCAAGTGTGCTATTCGGGATCAGATGCAAAATTTCGCAAAAGTATGAGTTCAACCTTTTAGTGCTTATGCTGATGATATTCGCATTTTGAGTGAGCGGAGCGAACTAATTGCATTGCATTCACAATTTTTAAGAAATGGCTGTGGCTGTAATTGAGGATAATTCACAACTGTAACCGAGATTAAAATTACGCGATCGATAGATGTAACATAACTAAGCAGAGCGACACTGGCATGGAAATCAAACGAAGGATCGTACTCTTGCCAACCGCTGCTTCTTCTGGCTAAAAAAGTGTCTAAGAAAGAGACGGCCAATTTTAAACATCCCCGTCCTGCTGTATTACTAAACAGAAGCATAATATGGAATTTCTCAAATGCGGATTAAGATCTCATGGCCGCTTTAAATTTTTATCGACTGATATCGGTTCCAGTGGAGTGTGACGAAAAGTGAGGTACAACGACGAACTACGCGGGCTATAGGTACTATAGGTTGTTGGTCAATTAAAAAAGTCTAAGGTACTTACAAAAGTTGAACTGGCTAAATGCGTACAGCTTTAACAACACATAGCCCTACAAGTCTCTGAGTAACCCCTGGATCAACAGGGGAAGAACCCAACTTGAACGAAGACAGCGTTCGCAACCACTCAATAAACTTTGTTTGCGTAACTTTAAGCAGCCACCTACCTATAGAGATTGAGCTGGAGGGGATTGTTGGTTGAGATCATAATCAGCCCGGGATTGTAAGCGACATCTAAAGAAAATTAAAACTAAGTACCCGCGAGCGGAGAAGTGGACGACGTATATTTTCCTCCTTGACCCTCTCTTGAAGTTTCTTCCCGACAGCCTCTTGAAATTAAATCAGCAATAAGGCTAAAAATATCCTACCAACACATTTTCCCGATGTATTCACGCTGCCCAGTTCCTTCCCAGGAATATGCCTTATGTTGCACGATAAATAAACAAAAATCAATAATACCGTTTAAAAGAGCAACCCCCGGTAGCGGTTCTATGGACCTAATTGATTGTAAAATATCCACCAGAAAATGTAATCCAATTTGGAGATAGATTTACGTAACGCTCATCCGGCGAGCCACCTACGTAAGCTGGCCATTCACTTCAATTGGTATTCATGGCAGGTGTGGATATCTAAGTACACCGACCACTTGAGGGTACGGAAGCAATTCAATGCTATCATCTCTCCATTGAAACAGGGATTAGCCGGAACAATGATTCAAAAATTTCCCAGGACCTGTTGACGATTGCTCAATTAATTTTGCGTTTTCATTGATGTTGCGCATACCTACATCCGCCATGTTTATAAATCTCAAGCAACATTGTTTCGGCGAAAGGACTTGCTGCTCAATTCATACACCGTGCGGCGTTCCTATCCTAATCACGCACGAAAGATGCAAGTTCCATTTGGCAATTAAGCGCCAATTTGGCATCATCATTTTCATGAGCATTTACCGTAATACTAGTACACAACACAGCACAGGCAATTCGGTGAAATTTTAAATGAAATGCATGCCAGCCTCTAGCCGAAGCAATTTGGACTTTGCGGCTGCTGCGCTTACTGGCGCAGCAACAGTTTCTTTGTGCAAGCAAATGCGAACGGCCGAATCATATCGAAAGGCAATAATCTCTATCTTCTCCCCTGCATATCCATATCGATTGATTTAGGCTCCGAAATGCCTCTTCATATATTCCACCGGTTCGGCGTATTGTTATTGAATGCACTACCGCACAAAAAGGAGAGAAAACGAAAAAAAAAGAACCAACAACGAGGAGAACAATCCATTGGTCTTTGGTCCCCCTTGCATGGAACAGGGAGTTGTTGAAATGTTTACGAAAAGTCCTGATAACCGGAGGGTGCGTTCACAATCACGAATCGCCCGCCAGTTGCAGTTCCAATTGCTGGGCCGGGTAATTTAGCTCTCTCTCTCTCTCTCGCTCTCGTTCCCCCATTTACGGTCTGTGTAGTGTACTGTGTTCGCAACCGGCTCTCGATCGAGGTGGTGGTTCATTTCAATGCGGTTCTTCGGTTGCAGACAAAATGTTGCATATTGTGCACCATCAGCAGCATCTTTTTTGAGTGGCGCGTCTGTTTTAGCTGGAAGGCGTTAAATATGAAGTCCTGCCTGGATACGTGTAAGTGCCTGTGTGATCCATGGAAATATTTCGCTTGGAATTCACATTTTCAGTGCAATGCATTTTGAGCTTTGAATGGGTAGGTAGGTACCTACATATATCAGGAGCAGTTTTTCGTAGGATTCTTTTTTGTACTCACTATAGTTGGGTACCTATATTGATACAAAGTTTGAAAGTCAGCGCGGCCTTCGAATTGTGTTAGATCCATGCATAACACCGATTTTTTAACCGACTGTAAACTTAAACCCTTTTCGAAGGTGGAAGCTATAAAAAGTAAGGTTTGAACTGACTGAACTGCACCAATTTACAGCGTACTGTAAATTACAGTCTGAATAATAAAAAAAATGCAGTCCAAAATATGCGAAACAATTTTTAAAAAAACTTAAAGCCACCAAAGAATTTTTCATGGCTTATAAGTTTAATATATGCAAATCAAAGATTATTTCAAGCCAATCTGAAACTTTCTGTGTAAATGTCAACTGGCTGCAAGGTTATGCTTTGAAATGACCAAATGACGAAAAATTTTAAATATCTCAAAAACGGTCTATACGATTGCAACAAAAATGTATTCCCATTGTTATACGGTCATTCATAACCTAGAAACGCTGCTTAAACTAATAGGTACGAGTAGTAGTTTAAGCAGCGTTTCTAGGTTATAAATGACCAAATAAACTTTGTACTTAGAACGTGGCAGCAGCCAAAGGTGCTCTCCGACTAAAGAAGAAAGAAAAAACTGGAAGCCCGAATCATTCGGTCCCTCCGACATCTTGCCATCTTTGAGCAGAGAGGACCTTTGCCACTCACGGTACCTATACAAGAAACCAAAGTATGACTTCGACAAGAAATTTAATGTCTGTAAACCGGACATGCAGGATTGGCTCTTACCTAGTACTGTCATAAAAGGTGTAGGTACTGGCCACTGCAGCTTTTTCCAGGCTGAAATCCATAAGTACGGTGAACATTTTTTCAATCACATAGAAGAGTACTTTTTTAAGCAAGAATATGTACCTTTCAGTCAAAAATGGTTTTAACTATCAAAATTTGTAGGTTTTTGTAGGTTTTACAAAAGGAATTGACTTGATCTTTTTGAAAACGAGTACAAGTATAAGATAACCATATAACGCCAGCTTTGTATTTACGACTTGAAAAGGTAATCATACTCGCAATCTCGCATATTTCTTATGGTAGAAATATATTTCTTTAGGGCAAAAAGACAACATTTTAGTAAAAAATCAGAAAAGACATGGAAGCTTAAAAGAGGACTGTCCTCTTAAAATGAGGACGAATGGTCACCGTATCCATGCGTGGTTAAGAAAACGGCTCAAACTGTCTTAGAGTGGGAGCTACCAGCAACAGAAAATTCCCTCTGCGTAGACAGTCAAACAGCACTTCAAGCTATGAACTTTAGTCTGTAAAGCTCAAAATCTGTAAGTCAGTGACTGTCCTGCATTAAGAGGGATAAACTATCACTCGATACAGCTGTGCTGAGTTCCTGGATATGTTGGTGTGAAAGGGAACAAGTCAGTGGATGTGGCTCATAAATGGATAAATAAATACTATTAGCTGACAGACAAGTCCTATACCAGCTTCAAACACAAATAATAGACCAAAAGCATACAGCAAATTTTGGATGCTATTATTTTTTTAATTATTTATCAAAAATACTACCTAAATCTGTCTTCGTATATTTTTGCAAAACTTAATACCGTACTGCCAATAAAAATGGAATAACAGCTACGCAGGTCGTTTTTGCGGACCCAAAAGCTTGTTGTTGACGTATATACGAGACACAAACAGAGAGACTGACAGGCAAACACCGCGAATATTGTACTTTCGATTGAAATTTGGTCGCAGAGTGCGCTAGAATCACCTGCGAATAAGCGGCGACCACGGTTTCGCACCCTTTTAGTCAAGGGTTACGCGGTGCGGTGCGGTTTGGTGGCGTTTATTAAAGCAGTTTTCGCATCACCTGAGTGTTTATCTATGGAATAGTTGCAAAACCAGCGCAAAACTGAGTGTTATACTGACACATCAGGTGAATGAAACCAGTTTCGATTAGATGTAGTCGATTTTGAGAGTGTATTGTGTCTCAACAATATTGTGATATATGTCACGCAAAACCAATAGTGATTAAGCAAATATAAATTTCCATGAAAGTGACTCCAAGAAGCTGTACAACTTTCAATTTCACAAGACTTCAGTTTATGAATTATAAGGTGTAATTTGTGGGGGTTGAACCAAAGACTAGGCTCAGAGGTCGAGCCCAAATGTCACTTAGCCACTGCAATCCTTAGACAGAATCAATTTATTCGGTTACAGTTTCTTCTAGAGAGAGGATTCACGAAGTCTCAGGTCGATGTGTGTATTGGCTGGTTGGTTGGTTGGTTTAAGTGGCTGTATTTGCCAAACGAGGGAAAAACACAAATAACGCATAGTGTATTGGCTACTCATGTCCCAGCTTCCTCTACGAATTTATATGTAATTGTAAAGGTGGATGTGGTTGTCGATGGTCCATTAATAAAAGTAAAATAAACCTATGATTATGACACTCATGGATTAATTATTGACAACTTAGGATTGAAAACAAGTTGCTTTTTCCGTGGTTCCATTTGGTTGTGTGCTTGGGCTTGGGAGTATACAGAAAACGTGCTTTCGGTTGTACCCCTCTCTCATAAAGCGACGTGATAGAACCTAGGCTATACCAAGTTATTACCGGCCATATACATTCAGGCGCCCTTTATTTCTTCTACGTATAATATTTATATCTAGGCGTTTACTGAATGAAAGGTCCCCTGTTCAACACCCAGAAAAACACAATTTACATTTTTAAAGATTTTTTTTTAACTTCCATTCATCATCGTTTAAAATTCACTGACATGATCACATTCTTGAAACGCTTTAAGTTTCATTTATAGCTGTGCTTTTCGACTGCGTATTGGAAGATTCTTCTTTTTAGAAAATATTACCCACTTCTTATTGGATATGCATCTTAGAATAATTCGAACCACTTGGAGCCTAGACAGTCAGAAGCTCTCACTTGATTAGCACCCCACACACGTCCATCGGCATATCCGTTTATTACTGATTATGCAAATTCCAAACCAAATCTCTAAATAATTGCTACATAAAATATCTATGTTAGGATATCAGTCTATCGCGAATCCTACTTCCAATTCCAATCATAGACACGTTAAACAACAAGTTCCTTGCACTCAAAAATCTTGCAAAGCGTAAGAGCTTATAAATAGCACAAAATATGCTTATAATTCTCTAACCAGAACTTGTGAAAAATGACCCGTTTCTGAGAGCTAAAACTCATAAGAAACTCACATTGTTATTTGATGTGTACTCGAATTCAAATGAATGACCTAAAAGTGAATTTTATTTAAGACTACGTATCTATTCTCCAATACCTGCCAATTGATGAACGAGAAAGTTTCTTGCGACCCAGTAGTACACTTTATTGAATTTAGCACATCGACTGTAGATATCTACAAATTTTAAGTTGTAAAGAATTAAATTTTTGCAACGACCATGCTACGAGACTTCAGTTCAATAACGACGCCGGTTGATTGAGAGAAAAATGACAGCTTGTGGGGCATATCCTTTCTGAAAACGACTAATCTGAAGTTTAAACAAAGAATTATATAATGCCTTCTTCGAATACTTGTATATCTTCACAAGCTCCACAAATAAATTGCTACAACGAGCTAAGATTTGCAAGGGCTACCAACCGAACTGAAAATAAAATACCAAGTAATAGATATTTAAAAAATTCGAGTGTGAAATTTCAACAAAAATAGTTTTGTTGAACTGAAAGAAAACTTGTTGTAATGCTAAATTAAATTTATCAATACAAATTAAGTCTTATCAATTTGAACGATATTTTGTGAAGCTTTAACAAAACTACTTTGTCAGATTAACAAAACACAATTTTCTGTTTAATAAATCGATATTGTATCAATTTAACAATTTTATGGTTGAATTAACAAAGTTTTAGTTTTATATCTATTAAAACAGAACCAAAAATCACTTGTGTGAAATTGACAAACAAAATACAGATTATAAATACTACAAACATTCTGTTGAAATTAACATTTTTGTTTGCAGATGTGACAGAAATTTTGTTGAATCAATAACAAAAGTGTTGTTGAATTGCAGAAAAAAATACAATTTAAACAGGGTAGTCCTTTCGATGCAGTGCTTTTGAGGGAGTCATTTATTATTTAGAATGCAAAGTGAAGTAGTTTGTAAATGTGCATACAAATTCCCCCAAAAATTGAGTTCAACATTAATTTTAAAAGTTAATAAATCCGTTTACGGATGAGGACAGGTAAAATGGAAAACATGTAAGCCACCCCTTAGATGTAAGTTATCACCATCCGGTGCACCATATGCATAAAAATATATGACCGCGAAACACGATCTGACACGCGCATACATGAGGCGGTTCCAACTGTATCAGCACTTTCTCACGATACTTCGAGTGCAACGTCTGGACACCGGATACTCGCACACGCGTTGGATGGATTTGGCTACTCAGCGGATTGGACGTAGGATAGGTGCCTGCCTGCTTTTGGGGCGCGTTAGATTAAGTTAGTTCTAAGTGGACAACGAACCTGTAAAGTTCATTAAATCGGAATTTACCTTTATAACGTGGAAACTGTTTTTTATTTGAATACGAACAAGTTGGGCCAACCCACAAAGGTTGGTGTTCGGGTTTTTTTTTAGTGTCCCCGGAAGGACCTTCTTAACTGGCGCCCGAGCAGGGACCGGCTCATATTTCCGAATCCTTCCACCCGTGCGAGTTGCTGTGTCCTTTCATACAGGACAGGAGATTAACACCCGTTTGCGGGAGTGTACAACTGTACCCATGGGAACACAGTAACCTAGTTAATACTCCAACAGTAAATGCAGTCATACCCATGGGAACATGATTGTCTTCGTCGGTGAAAGGATTCGAGAAGTGAAGTTGTTGTGCCGCGAGTAGGTCGCTTGCAAGAATAAACGCTCGCGACCAAAAGGGATAACGCAACTCTTCCAGAGCTGGTTCCAACGAAATACGAATTACTCGATCGTTTTCTTTCTTTCTAACTCAGATTCATCCGTGTATCTCATCGACTCGCAGATCGCAGTACGAGAATGTTAATGCTATATCTTGTGTGAGTGGAGGGCTAAGGAAATCGAAAGCGAAGGAATTCGATGAAAACTGTGAAACTTAAAATATTATCCAAATTATAAAGTGCGAAAGGAAAAGCACAGTTTAGTTTAAAGCTAAGATAAAATAATTGCGAGCTTAGTGATAGCAAGAATGCTACGTAAATTGTAAATTGTGAAATAAAAATTGTGAAGCTTAAAATATTACTCAAATTGTGAATTGTGAGAAGAAAAGCATCGTCAAGTTGAAAGCTAAAGTAAAGTAATTAAGAGCTTGCAATAACAAGAGGGTTACACCAATTATAAATTGTGAAATAAAAATTGTGATACCTAAGTTATTACATAAATCATAAAGTGTGAAGAGAAAAGCATAGTTTAGTTGAAACCTAAAGTAAAATAATTGCGAGCTTGCGATAACAAGAAAATCACACCAATTTTAGTTTTAGTTTGTAAAATAAAAATTGTGATACGTAAGATATTGAGCAGAAGCATAAAGTGCAGAAAGAAAAGCATAGCTTAGTTGAAAGCTGAAACAAAATAATTAAAATCAAGGGAGTAGCTGCAACAAAGGTAAGGTGCATTGTCAAACATATAGGCATATAAGTATAGTGCATTCATACACTCCCATTTCCCACGTGCATTGGCCCTTTTCCTAGTGAATAAAAGTAATCAAATTTAAACGATGGACGCTGTCGCCAAATCGGTAACTGAGTTAACCGGGGCTGTGAACCTTATATTGGCCCAGTTAAAGGATCTTGATGAGCGGCTTAAGTCCGTAGAGGCAATTAACCGCCCCGAACCGGAAATTGATTGTGTGGGCGCACCCCTTTGCGAGCCCAAAACGGAGGCTGACCTAAAAGAAATAAGTCGGCTTCCTGATTGTGTAAAAGAATTACAATCATTTGAGGGTGAGCCTACACAATATATATCGTGGGTACATAATGTTGAGGGAATATTGAGGGACTTTAGTATAATCAAAGATAAACCGATGTATCGTGCCATATTGCGACACATTAGACAAAAAATCAGGGGACAAGCCGACTCAGCTTTAATTTCCTACAATATATTTGATGATGATTGGCAGGAGATCAAGAGAGTTTTATCCTTACACTACGCGGATAAGCGCGATATAAGGACTTTGGAGCACCAACTCAACCAACTCTCACAGAAAGGGTCGAGATTGGATGAGTTCTACGCTATGGTTAACCACCAATTTTCCCTTATCATTAATAAGATAAAGACGGAAACGTACTCTGCCGAAACGGTGGGCGCGCTGGTTGAAACGTACCGCAACCGTGCGCTTGACGTATTTATACGGGGCCTTAATGGTGACCTGTCTCGAATGCTAATCGTGCAAAAACCCAAAACGCTCCCGGAAGCATACGCTTCCTGCCTCGAGATCCAGAATTTAAATTTCCGAAATCATTCGATTCACGTACCTAGCACGAAAAATACTGTAACCACACCTGTTAACCAGTCTTTCCGGAGGGATAATAAATCTTCCTCTTCCCCAGCGAGGTTTGTCCCCAACCGGCATTTTGCGAATGGTCAGAACCATTATTCCGCGAATCTCGATGCGCCCCCTCGACCGAATGGCCCAAAACCCCATGAAAGGATGGAGGTAGATCGGTCTGTTCAGACCAAACAAGTAGATTATATGAATTATCCGCGGAATAACCCCTTCAAGAGGAGATCATACTCCGATAACTTTCCCCGCAAACAGCAGAGGGTTTACAATCTGCAAACAAATGACGATGTCTCTTCTGAAGAATACCACAAAGCAGCTGAAGAGGCTGGTGATGAGGAATTGAATTTTATGATGGGCGCTTATCCAGCGTACCATACATAGAATATATACTCAGAAATGGCAGGAAGTTGAGCTTCCTTGTGGACACTGGGGCCAATAAGAATTTTATTGGTCCACATGTGTCGCACGGGGCAAGCCGCCTAGCTCAACCATTCGTAGTAAATTCGGCGGCAGGCAACATAAGAATAAATAGCAAAGTCACAGGCAAATTCTTCCAAAATGTGGGCAATGACTCCATTATAACTTTTTACGTCCTCCCTGGCCTGGAGTCATTCGACGGTATCATCGGTGACGACACGTTGAAACAACTGGGGGCCGTCATTGACCGCAGACATAATACTTTAACCTTAATGAAGGGTATACGGATTCCGCTTAGAGATAAATTGTCTCAGGAAGTCAATTCCGTTCTTGGAGGAAGTATACCAGAGAAAATCCGGCATGGACTCTCTACTTTAATAGGTAAATACAGGGCTGTTTTTGGTCCGCTTAACGCTAACGAACTGGTCAAAACCGTTGTGGGAGCGGAGATTAGGACTAGCACTGAGGAACCTATCTACACCAAGAGCTACCCCTATCCCCCATGCATGAGAAAAGAGGTAGAGAAGGAGATTAAGCAGCTTCTAGCGGAGGGAATAATTCGCCCTTCTAAAAGCCCTTATAACTCTCCTATTTGGGTCGTTCCCAAGAAACCCAAGCCTACCGGGGAGCTCCAATATCGCATGGTGATTGACTTTAAGCGATTGAATCTTGTCACCATCGCCGACGCATATCCAATTCCGGACATAACTTCCACCCTTGCCAGCCTTGGTAAAGCAAAGTACTTCACCACGTTGGATCTTACGTCTGGTTTCCACCAGATACCAATGAAGGAAGCGGATATACCGAAAACCGCTTTCTCTACCATGAATGGAAAGTACGAATGGCTGAGGCTTCCATTCGGCCTAAAAAATGCGCCGGCAATATTCCAGAGGATGATTGACGATGTATTAAAGGAGTATATCGGTAAGATATGCTATGTTTACATTGACGATATCGTCATCTTCGGGGGTAGCCTCGAGGAAATGCTCACCAACATTGAGACAATTCTTTCTAGACTACAAGAGGTAAACCTCAAAGTGAATTTAGAAAAGACCCAATTTTTGAGAACTGAGGTAGAGTTTCTTGGTTATATCATAACCCCCGATGGTATTCGCGCAGACCCAAAGAAGGTTGAAGCGATTCAAAAATTGCTGCCACCAGAAAACCTTAAGGAGCTAAAAAGCTTTTTGGGCCTCACTTCCTATTACCGGAAGTTTATCCGGGACTACGCCAAAGTGGCGAAACCCTTAACCAACCTGACGAGAGGAGAGAATGCCCAGATTAAAGCAAATCAGTCAAAACGCGTTCCAATCAGGTTGGATGAGGAGGCATTGCGAGCATTTGAGGACCTTAAAGTTCTGCTTACGTCATCAGAAGTTCTCGCCTTTCCCGACTTCGAGAAAGCATTCAATTTAACCACGGACGCCTCTAACTACGCGATAGGGGCGGTGTTATCACAGGACATATCGGGCACCGATAAGCCAATCGCGTACATATCGCGGTCACTCAATAAGACGGAGGAAAATTACGCGACCAACGAAAAGGAAATGCTCGCAATCGTATGGGCACTCGACAACCTTCGGTCCTACGTTTACGGAGCAAGGAAAATACGCATCCATACAGACCATCAACCTCTCACTTTCGCATTGGGAAATCGAAATTTCAATGCCAAGTTGAAAAGATGGAAAGCTCGTATAGAGGAATACAACTATGAATTGATTTATAAACCTGGTAAATCGAACTTAGTTGCTGACGCTCTATCGAGACTCAGAACCCAAGTCAACCACTTGTCTGACTCGGCGGGCACTCAGGTAGCACGCAGTTCTAATGCTTGTGAACAAGGTTCGGTAACGGACGACGCTAGCGAAGGTCGCGAGGGCGAAGAAAATAGTTCAATGACCGAAACTGCCAGCGAGCTACGCTCATCTGTAGGTACAATGCATAGCGCTGACCAAGATAGCACCGACCTCATTCCCCACGTTGAGGCGCCGCTAAATGTATTTCGCAATCAAATAGTTATAAAAATCGGAAAGGGTTTTGAAGCTCACGAAGAACCTCATCCCGGGTACCTTCGTCACTACGTGGCTGTAGAAAACCCAAGCAAAGAGGATCTTTCACGAATTCTGAAAACCAAATTGAGGCCTAATATAGTGAATGGCATCAAAATTCCAGAGTCACATCTGGCTCTGCTCCAAGAAACGTATTTGGAAAACTTTGTGAGCTATAAACTCAGAATCACGCAGAGGATTGTTGAGGATGTTGGGGATCCAGATCGTGTGCTAACACTCATTATGAATGAGCACAAAAGGGCACACCGCAACGCTAAGGAGAATAAAGATCAACTGCTAGAAAGATATTATTTTCCAAGGATGAATAGCTTGGTAAAAAAATACACCAGTACGTGTGAGGTATGTAAACTTAATAAGTACGATAGACATCCCTTTAACCCGGAATACCAGGCTACGCCTGTACCATCCTACCCGTGTGAGATCCTACATCTGGACATTGTGGAAATCCAGAATGAGAAGTTTATAAGTTGTATAGATAAATTCTCAAAATTTGGTAAGTTATTCCACATAAAGAGCAGGGCAGTCCTCCATTTAAGGGACAAAATTACTAAAATATTGCACTATTTTACAGTCCCAAAAATATTGGTGACCGACAATGAAAGGAGCTTTCTTAGTCCGATTGTGCTAAACTTTTTGAACTTACTAGGCATTAAGCTCTACCGTACCCCTGTTAACCGAAGTGAGGTGAATGGGCAGGTGGAGAGATTTCATTCCACTATATTGGAGATCTTTAGATGCCTCAGAGCTGAATATAAGGGTCTGCGACTAAAGGAGTTAATTAATATATCCGTGGATAGGTATAACAACTCCATTCACTCTGTCACTGGCAGAAAACCATCCGATATTTTTTTTAACAGGTATCAAAGAATCAACTACCAACAATTGGTTGACTTCCGAAGTAGAGTGAACAGGGAGCTTAGGGGTGAGATTATTCGTAAACAGCAATCTAACAACGCTAGGCGGAACGAAAAAAGATCCAGTCCGAAAAGTTACCGCAAGGGCGACATCGTTTATGTAAGAATCAAGGGTATTCAAGCAAAAAATAAGCCCATTTTTCGAAAAGAAATTGTTGAAAGAAACAATAGGGTAACAGTCACCACGACCAATGGCCGAAAAATACATAAGGCTCACTTAAAAAATGTTTGAGCTTAAAATTCAAAAAAGAGGGGGAGTGTATGCACAGCACACCTTTTACAATGCACCTACAGCTAACCAGACGAAAAGAATCAGTTAATTTTAAGCTTACTTTGGCTTCCCTTCCGGAAACCTAATATCTGTAGCGAGTATGTTAGTTTTAATTTGAAAGGAACAAACAATGTTAATACTAAGTCCTTAGAAACAGAAGTAAAATGTTTATAACGATGAAATAGCTTCTTGTCGTTTTTGTTAAACGTGGGGTCTCCACTCTTGCATCACTTATCTTAGCGTAAACCTATGGTTGCTATGACCAAACAAGAAAGGGAAAAGAAGAATGTTTTTGTATTTACTTCGCAGGTTCTTACTCTTGACAGTCGTCCAGGGATTCCAGATTTTTGACTACAAGTCACCAATAGTCTCCCTAAAAGAGGGCCGGGGATGGATCGTTGACGGCAGCTTTAAACTAGTGCACACCATTGACCTGGCTCAATTTCAGAACCTTGTGGATGGAGTAACCAATGCCATAGGCGACAGCATCAAGGATGAGGACAGGAAGCATATAATGGAATTTCATGTGCGACAGATAAAGGACCGTCTCAGCCTACTTAAGGGCAAACAACCAAGAAAAACCAGGTCTATCGACTGGATTGGAACAGCCTGGAAGTGGGTAGCTGGCAGTCCCGATGCTACCGACTGGAACGAGATACTCCGAAGCCAAGAAAGGATAATCGAGAATAGCAATCAACAGTACCAAATTAACGAGAAACTCTTTGACGTGACAAAGGACATGACTCGGAAAATTAACCTTGTGATAGACAGGTATGAGCAAGGGGTTAAGGATACTATTTCTGGAAGATTCGAACAAGACGCTTTGGACGAGGTCATGCTCATAAAAGGGGAGATAAACGAGATTGTACGAGCCTGCCAAATGGCCAAGAGCGGATTGATCAACACAAACCTGCTAGACACCGAGGAGATCAATAAGGTTATCAGTGAACTGGAAACCCTCCCATATGCCAATGAAATTGAGGCAATCGAATACGGGACACCATCAATCTTTACCAATGGGTCGATGCTGTTATATGTTGTCTCGGTGCCAAAGGTGGGGCAAGAGGAATTTAACCTATTAGTAACAAGACCATCTGTAATCGAAGGGAAGCAGGTCGATTTGAAATTCAGGAAAATGCTAATCAACCACAGGACATCTTATGGCATCGTAGCAAGTTGCCTTTCCATCAATAACTCGACCATCTGTGAGGACAAAGCACTGCAGAGAGTTCCTGAGGATGACTGCGTTCCTAGGCTATTGAAGGGAGGACCAGCGACTTGTACCTTCCAGACGAGCAACGAAGAAATTATTGAACTCATCAAGGAGGATACCATTTTCGTCACTAATTTTAACGGTGACTTAACCTCTAACAATGTTTCAAAGTTTCTTTCAGGTACATACATAATCCAACTCTATAATGAGAGTATCCAGCTGAAGGGCAGGACATTTTCAAGTTCCATGGTCACAGCTCTACAGGCCCTTCCCCCGGCCTTGATGAACATTACCAAGCAAGATTACGAGATTGACTTAGGATACGTGCATGGCCTCAGCGTTCGGAACATAGAACGTCTAGGTAACCTAACTCGTAAATTTAAAATTTCCATACTTACAGAAGCTGCAACCTTAACCTTGATTGCGTCGATCGTCTTTGCCATCTGGAGGAAGATCTACTCGAAGCCCAGCATCCCGACGATTTCATCTATTGACTTACCACAAGCCGCGGCCTGACCCTGGGGTCACTTATGATCTACGGGCCGTAGATTTTCAAAGGGGGAGGAGTTATCACCATCCGGTGCACCATATGCATAAAAATATATGACCGCGAAACACGATCTGACACGCGCATACATGAGGCGGTTCCAACTGTATCAGCACTTTCTCACGATACTTCGAGTGCAACGTCTGGACACCGGATACTCGCACACGCGTTGGATGGATTTGGCTACTCAGCGGATTGGACGTAGGATAGGTGCCTGCCTGCTTTTGGGGCGCGTTAGATTAAGTTAGTTCTAAGTGGACAACGAACCTGTAAAGTTCATTAAATCGGAATTTACCTTTATAACGTGGAAACTGTTTTTTATTTGAATACGAACAAGTTGGGCCAACCCACAAAGGTTGGTGTTCGGGTTTTTTTTTAGTGTCCCCGGAAGGACCTTCTTAACTTGTAAATTGGTATTTATTAAACATGAATTTTATTATCTTAAATTAAACAAATCAAATATGGTTTTAAAGATATTCTCCCGGATTCGTTTAATTGAAACTAAAAGACGCAACTTTAAATGGTGATAGTTTTCGGCGTTTAAGGTGTAGCGGATCTTCTAACTTTCAAGTTAAAAAAAGCCATTCGGGACCACTATCTCTTAAAGCATTTTTTGATTTTTTTAATTTTATATATGCATATTTTGATATTTTCAATGTTGCCATCTAAAAATAATGTAATAAAGCTCCTTTTTTTAATAAATCTAATTTCTAAACTTATTCAAGAATCTGCAGCCAAAAGTGCCCTTATGATCGGCCAATCTAAAAGCTGGAAACCCTATGAAATGGGACACGCACTGGTTCTGAACAAATAAAGGGTGATTTTTTAAGAGGTTTAGAACTTTTTTAAAAAAAAAAACACAAAAAATTCGAAAAAATGAATGAAATATTTATTTGAATCGATAGTTTGAACCTTGCAATTTAATGTTTAAAGATAATTTCATGCAAATGTTGACCGCGGCTGCGTCTCAGGTAGCCCATCCGCTGAGTCCAATTT
This sequence comes from Cheilosia impressa, assembly GCA_948293265.1. NCBI lineage: Eukaryota > Metazoa > Arthropoda > Insecta > Diptera > Syrphidae > Cheilosia > Cheilosia impressa. The sequence goes on along the minus strand of OX411881.1, from coordinate 48,573,275 downwards.
TGGCATACTCTTTCACACATATCGGCCGGTATCTCACGAATGAATGCATGGATGTTGGCTTCCAGTGCGTCAATCGAAGCGGGCTTGTCCCTATACACATTAGCCTTGGCATACCCCCACAAAAAATAATCTAATGGTGTCAAATCGCACGATCTAGGCGGCCAATTGACCGGCCCGAAACGTGAAATTAACTGTTCACCAAACTCGCCTCGCAATTGCGCCATTGTTTCGCGTGCTGTGTGGCATGTGGCACCGTCTTGTTGAAACCACATATCATGCAAGTCAAGAACTTCCATTTCGGGCAAAAAAAAGTTTGTTATCATCGCTCGGTAGCGTTCACCATTGACAGTAACGCTGCGATTCGCATCATCTTTGAAGAAATATGGCCCAATAATGCCGCCGGCCCATAAACCGCACCAAACAGTGGCTTTTTCGGGATGCATTGGTAGCTGGTGCAATGCTTCTGGCTGATCTTCACTCCAAATGCGGCAATTTTGCTTATTTACGTACCCATTCAACCAAAAATGAGCCTCATCGCTGAACACAATTTTTGGATAAAAAAGCGGATCCTCGGCCAGCTTTCCAAGAGCCCATTCACCAAAAATTCGGCGTTGTGGTAGGTCGGCTGGCTTTAGTTCTTGCACCAGCTGTATCTTAAAAGGCTTTACGCCCAAATCCTTCCGCAAAATTTTCCACGTAGTGCTGTAACAAAGGCCTAACTGCTGGGAACGGCGCCGAATCGACATTTCGCGGTCTTCTGTCACACTAGCTGATACGGCCGCAATATTTTCTTCACTACGCACAGTACGTAAACGTGTTGGTGGTTTAATGTCCAACAAAGTAAATTTGGTGCGAAATTTGGTCACAATCTTCCGAATAGACTGCTCAGAAGGTCGAGAATGCCGATCATAAAATGGAAGCAGCGCGCGATGAACATTTCGAACCGAGCACCAATTTTGATAGTAAAATTCAATAATTTGCAAGCGTTGTTCATTTATAAGACGATCCATGGTTAAATTGCAAACCAAACTGAAGCTGTTTGACAGTGACACAAGGTACTAAACACACGTCAGCTGTCAAAACCAGTGTTGCCAAAACCAAACCAGCTAAAAAATCACCCTTTATATGGGAGATGCTGTCACTTCTGACTACTTGTCTCCCTACCTTAGTGACCATAGTAGTGTGTTTCAAGCGGAGGTTCTGGCTATCGGCGAAGCTGCCCATATGGTGTCAATGTTGAAAATACCAAGGGATGATATTACCATATTCATTGACAGCCAGGCGGCTATAAAAGCAGTGGCTGCTATTGAAATTAAATTGAAGCTTAAGGTTCTCTGCTCGCAGCACACGCGCTTATGCTGGGTTCCTGGACACAGGGATAAAACCGGCAATGAGAGAGCTGACGAACTGATGGCTAGAAATGGATCAGAGAGAGGGTGGAAGATAAGATCCGAATGAAAGCCAACAACAGGTGGAAAGAATTAACTACCTGCGAAATATCAAGGAAGCTATGGCCGGAATACAATCCAAGTCGGACTAGCAAACTCATGCAGTTTGACAGAACGTCGATGTATAAACTGGTAGGGGCCCTAACAGGTCACAACTTCCTAAGAAACCACACAATGAAACTGAAACTCAAGAATGACGACTTATGTACTGGGTGCGAAGACGAAAAGGTACACGAGGATACACCTCACTTGCTCTGTCAATGCCCCAGTCTTTGTCACTTGAGGAATAGAACACTTGGTAGATACTACTTCCATGGCATATATGAACTTTCGAATGTCTCCTTATCTGATCTTTGCAGGTTCATAAACTCATCAGGATGGCTGGACAAAGTCGAGTAACGTGAGGGAGAAAACTTCATCGCCAACGACGTCGGATAACCCCTCAACAAGGGCATCACAATGGGTCCACACGGACCTAAGTGGGGTGCTGCAGGGTTGCTCTGCAGCATCCACCCATTAACCTAACCTTATTTCTAAACTTATTTGTTTTGCGTATCACTTACTAATATTAAATGCTTGCCACATAACAATTTATTTGTTGAATCAACAAATTAAAGTTATGGAACTGTGATAATAATTCTATATAACCAGATTCAACAAAAGACATCTGTAGTACTGACAGATTATATCTGTAATATCAACAATATTTGCTGTTGTTTTAACAAAATAACAAACAGTTTCGATGGTGTTAACAACTTTATTTGCTTATTTAACAAAAAGATAAAGGTCAAATTGATTAACAACATTTTTGTAAATTCAACAACAAATGTTTATGCGCACAAATTGTTACCATAACAATTTTTTTGTTATCACAACAAAAGTTTTAAACAAGATAAAACCAATTAAAATTTTGCCAATTTAATAGAAACATTTTATTGGACGTGTATTGACAAAAAAATTGTTGAATCAAGTCTCATTTTTATCCAATATACCAGAGTTTTATTTTCAGTGATACCAAGCGAAGCACTCCAAATCGATATAGGCCCGCTCCACATCCAACATTGTTATCCTTACTATGTGCAAATACGAAATTAACTTTCATTTCGAATTTGCTAATTAATACCCTCCGCCGAACGTGATGGAAATACAAAATGACCTGCTATCAAATTTGTTCATTATGGTAGCACGGAAGAAAACCTCACTCAAGTGGCGACGGCGACGGCGGCGGCGGCGAGAAACTGTGTTTCCTTTAACCAACTATCAAACGACTAGAATGTCCTTAGGGAACTCACGAGTTCCACTCTGGGGCATCGCGTTAAAACTTTTATCATATACCTTGCTTATAAATTGAACCGACGCAATGGTATATACGTTGATTCGTGACGCCCGTGTACAAACTTCTGTATGCGTCGTCGGGGAGTAGTTCACAAATTATAGTTGCAGCGGCTACGACTGCGCCCGGTCGTGTTATTTCCTCCAAATTCTTGTTGCTCGTTGCTCGTTTCAGTAATAATACCATTTGGAGAGAATTCGTTGTAAAATCGATTCGAAATCGTGTCCAGACCATCATCAAAATGGCAAAGCCATCGCATCGGTTGCAGCTGGACATTTTTCAAGAGTTCATTCCTCCAGTGTGCCTCTGCCTATAAAATATTATTATGCATTAGCAACAATAGCGAATAACAATAACAAGAACAACAAGAAAGAAAAGAACAAGCCATCATCGGCAGCAAAACAATAAACAACCCTGAAGGGTGTTCTGCTCTGGCAATTAAAATATCTAATTCTTTCTTAGACCGTTGGCAAAGTAATCATGAACCCTCCAAAGTTGTAGGGATAAGAATCAAAGAAAATAAAACAATTTGCCTAACTCTAATTAGATTTTTCCTTTGTTTAAGTCCTAAGTTCTCCACCCCCACCCAATCCGGTCCTTTTCGCCGTCATTTTAATTCACTGGTCATCATAGCGTTCGGGGATAAGTTCAGCTTGTTTTCTGCTCTCGTTGCGGGGGTATATTTGATCCTTCACCAAGGAATTATATTTTCCTGTTGTTTTGTTGGGAGCTGGGGGAATAGGTACGACAATACGGATACTTGCAGGAATGTCGTAGCGACGTCTTTGTTTATGTACGTAATGGAGTTATTCTAAGCAAGTTGTTGCGTTGTCGGATTACAGGAGGCTGTGTTCAAATGATGTCCTTGCTACAGGGATACGTATTTTAAATCGGCATTTGAGTGGGAATGTACCCATGGCTCGAATTGAGTTTTATTCAATTGTTACTCACGTTTAAATCATCGCGTCGACTTTAACTCTCATGAGATATATGTTTGTCGGTGTAGAGACTGGGGGAGATGCAGGCAAAAGAGATTTATTTGATTTTGGAAACATTTTAAACACAATCATGTGGCTGCAACTCTGTTAAGGGAATAGACGCCTTAATTGGTTCATTTGGCAGAATTTTTGCAGAGATTTAGTGCAAATGTGAATTTGGTTGGACACTATCTCTGCAAGTCTGAAAAATATCAGAACAAATGTCGTGACAGTGGGCCTTTTCGTCGTCTGCTGAAAAAGACTGTAAAAGTGAATGCAACAAGTTTGTTTCTCTCTCGTACGATTTAAGAATTCATCTTATATCCAGGGACGATATAAGACCTGTAAGTCTTCTGAACGTAGTTTTAGAACTATGGTTTCGGAATAGGGGTCATCTTCCGGAATTGGCGAAGCTTCTTTCAAAATATGGCTGTGTGACGAAGGACTTTGCCCCTTCCATACAAAACACTATTTCCCGACACTCATCAGAGCTTTTGAAATTATAGAAATATTTTCACCATGCTAAATGTGGGCGTGGGAAATAAACAGGGGTGCCACACCCCATATAAGAAAGTTGCTTAAAATACTAAATTCTCGGACTTATAGGTATTCGGCCTTACTAATACTCAGACACTAATGTCGACGAATAGCTGGTTGCCAGCTTTAGTAAAAATGTACAGCATTAGTGAAACGGTGCCAATAAACAATTAGACCTCCACATTTGCTAGTGCGACAATTTTCTTAGAAACTATTACATTTTTTGTTTTCGTGAAAAACAAGTTAAATAGTTTATTTCACAACGAGGATTTTATTCTAAAAAAAGGAATATATAAATTGCAAATTAATTTCCCCAACAGATTTCTTTTAAAGGCTTTTTGAAGCTTATTATAAGCAAAAAACAAAACAAAAAATAGGAAATGCACAAAATATACAATTTTCTCTACTTTTTATAGTACGCTTTCCTTTGTTTTCTAATACTTCACGATTGATTTATGAGTGAATTTGTGCCGTAATAAGGTCTCTTTCAAAATATACAATAAACGGATCACATTTTATTAGAATGCTTTGATTTATTCGTTGGCTGATAATGCAAATAAAAACTTATTGGTAGTCTAAAGATCACATTTAGATCGGTAGCCAGTGAATATTTTCGAAATATTAACCTGCCTATTCATTTCCGTTTGGAAAACAGTATTTACTTGCAAAAGTATTATGGAGGTGTGAAAATAAATGCAATTTGATCTTTTAAAAATTGCATAGCTTATCATTATATTAATACGTGAACACAAAAGTTTCGGTACACTTTTAAAGTATTTATTAAGAAATGAGGAGAATGAAACTTATGTTATTTGAAAGGTACTGTGCCATAGATGTGCACAAACAAAAAATCGTGGGTATTTGCCGCCATTAAGGATGGTAAAATTAAGTTATGAATTCCCCATATAAAACAAGTAATTGAAAGGATTTTGGTGACAATCAATTTTTCGCCGCCATATTACCATAGCAACGTATTCAAATATAAACCATAGAACCTTAGATTAGAACCTGTTTCCGATGGAGCAGCTCATTTACGTATTTTTTCGATATCTAGATGTCGCTCTTTTCGTTTGTAAAAAAAGAAATACATACAATAATAACGAAAATTATTGTGGCACGTTTTTTAGTATAACGTTCTTATATTTTAAAGGTATGGTCGATTTTCGACCACAAGCGAGACTAGTATTATTTAATTCGGGAAAAAAAATATAAAGCTGTCATGTTTTCTCCTAGCTGAATTCGCACCAAGTAATACAGAACTTTGTATATCTTAAATTCGCACATACTACCTGATATTCCTCCAGCAGTTCCCAAATTTATTATTTCGCGTGGATTTTGTTAATTGCTGACAATTCTCCTATCTATATTTTCCGCGAAGTGTACCTTTTCACAACAACCATTTCCACACCAATATTTGAGATCTTCAACCAAAATCTACCTGCCGCCTAAGGTACTGAGAATTGTAAAAAAAAAGTATTCAAGTATGAGCTGGCCAATATTAAATGAACTGATATTTTATTCCCTTAGCGTCTACTCTCAAGAATTTCTTGGAAAGATCCCAAACATATATCAAATTTATTTTTTACTCAGCATGCATTCGTTACAAACTAAAATGAAAATCAATCATAAAGCAAGCACTAGCGGTTAAACAAGACAAAGCAGAGAAAAACACTAACCATTTCTTTTAATCAAAATATTCGAAGTACATATTTTAACCCAAATATTAATAAACGCTGCGTAAAAGTTATCAACTCGTTATTCAGCAGTTACGTCAAATTTTTGTATGCTAAATATTGTAATACGGGGGTAAGTGTTTAGAAATAAAACAAAAATGCATAATTTTTCAATTTTGTGCATACATTTGTACAAATTTGTGTTTGGTAGACTTGAAAACCACTTGCATTGTTGTATTCCAACGAATAAAATCAGAAAACATTTACAATTTACTAAAATTAGTTAATAATTATAAACGTTCAGGCTGAACAATAGCGTATGTAAATTTGCTCCTATTACGAAATTCCATACCATCATTTAGGACGGTTGGGCAACACTCCTCTTCAAAGTGACATTTCGGGAGTATTTATTTAGCTAATGCCCAAGATAAACATGGGTTTCTGAACATTAACATTTAACCCTACAGTTAGGGATATTCTGGCAACTATATTTGTTTATTGGTAAAGGGATTTTGGAAAGTTTTTGCGTAAACTTCCAGACTGAAGTTGATTATTGGTAAGGAAGATTAACTTTAGTTTTAAAATTTTCCAAATGGACGTAAATTCAAATTTTGCGTTAATTATGGAACACCCTTTACAATCGATCGATTGCCGCACCGCCCTCGGTTTTTTTTTAAGAAATAATGCCTGAGGCCGTCTTTTCATAATCCTCCCCAAACAGTAAGTAGTACAGAAAGTTGTATAAAATTTGATTAAAACAAAAATTTAAAAAGCGGGTTTTTAATATTTCCCAAACGTCTTTTTATTATGTGTGCAACATTTGTTTTTTCTTTAACTTATTTCCTTTCAATTTTAATTTGTTTCCGTTTTAAATATCGTATTTTTCATATTTATTTTTTAAATATAAGAAATAACTATTTTTGTTTTTTTTTTAATTTCTAAATTTTTTTTAATTTATTTTTAATGTATTTTTTTCTATTTGCTAGTTAAAAAAAAGCAATTTAAGCAGAGTTTCATTGCTTTAACTTGCAAATTTTGTAAAGTAGACTAGAAAAAAACTGAGTTTTGAAATCAGCATTTTGGCCCGCCCCCAATTAGGTACTCACAATTATTGAACTTGGTGTAAATCCGCGGATAAGTACAAGGTGATGATGATGATAACGAAATACAAACTGGATACCTGGAATAACAAATAAAAATACGCAGATTGTGGTGTGAAGTCATCACCAGGAGCGTACAGGCCTTCTCTAACAGATGCTCTAGGTGTGATCGACATAAAACTACGCATGTTGGCTGAGTGCATTTTTTCCCCGCAAAATCATATTGTAAATGTATTGCCCTGGAGGCGATATCCAGCGAAATAGTTGCCTTTTTGAACGATTCCAAAACATTTGTCAACCGAACTTCGAGAAAATCCTAGCTTTAATCTTGCAAGAAGATCTGCTTATTTTTTCAACTTCTTGATGTATTGGATTTAAGGGACATTTGGTTCCAACAGGACAGAGTAATAGCTCAATCTTCAAAAGCTTTAAAGTCTTTTTAATAACTCCCTGAGTGCCTCAAGTCAATAAGGGGTGCTTTGGTGTTGAAAATCCGTTTCCCCAATTAAGCTCCTCTTCTTTTTATTGAAATGCTGAGTTTATCCCAAGGAACCTAAGAAACCTTAGGCCAATATCCGATGCACCACCAGAAATTGTCAACACATATCCTCTGCTATATGCTGGTAAGGCTCATGACAAACCTCAGAAGTCCCGTGTATCTTTTGTCATTTTTCACTGGCACTTTTTTTGTTCAAGGCAAATGTTATTCTTAATAATTCTATTTTGGTCTCCTGGCATTGAAAGCACGTAACGATGTGAATATAGACTACTGTCAATAATATCTTCTAAAGATTGAAGAGCGCCAACTCTAAGCCTTTTCAATTTAAGTTCTTTTAGAATTTAAATAGCAAAGAGCTCTTTGAGATGTCCAACATTTTTTCTGAATCTGCTTCATCTTCTGGCAAAACAATGAAACTTCAAACTCTACGCAAAAGTCTTACAATAATTTACCGTCGTCCTCATATCGACGGGGACTTAGAATCAGGACGAAGTGCGCTCCACCCACGATCTAAGTGTGAGAGCAACTCTTTGAATATGCAAAACACTTAGTTTCGAGCCCAAATCAGTTTGGATAAGATACCAAAAGTGCCGCGTTCTGTATCACGTTACCCACAAGCCCAGCTACTGTTTCCATAATCGCCAATATGCAAAGCCGCGATAAAGGTAATCCCAGACCCTCAGGACCGCCGCTTTTAAGTCTGTCACCACAAACAAGAAAAAAAACAGCAAAACTTTCCCCTGGGCATCGTGCAAGTGATAATTTTAAATTGACAACTTTATTGGCCTAATTGTATAACGACTTTTAGCTCGCAGCCAATATTATCGCCTAACATGGACTTTCATAATTTTTTCTGCCGACAAATCGGCCACGTCAAAGCATAGATATTTATGAGGGTAATGACTAATCCAAGTGGCCATTTAAAGATCCCAAAACCGTTGACTATTTGATGTCGTGTGATCTGGTTTTTGGCGATAGCACAGTGTCGCATGCTAAAAAAAAAGCCCGCAATTATCCGATCGACAGTACTGCTCTCGTACCCTTACACTGAGCTGCAGAAATGCTCTGGCCTGATGGAGAATTCGCTGAGGGCGGTTGTTTTTATGTCCTCCATGTTTACAGCAAAAAAGGCAGTACGGTCCGCGAAACTTAACATCGTCAGCCGGCCGTCGGGTCGTGCCATTCCAGCAACCGACTGCACAAATAGATTTCCACGGGGCTTATTATGTCCGCTCTCCTTGTTCTATAAACTGCCCCGCATGTAATATTCTCCTACAGCCCATGCTCCATGGGTGCAATCTACGATTCGAGCACGCGTTCGCTTTTGACATGCTTGGCTACACTGGCCGCGCATTATACTCGTACGTGCCTCCTCCATCTTTTAATTTGAATTCAATTCGTTTTAGCCCATCGAGTGAGACGCTTAATCCAAATCTAAAGCCCATTCCGGGAGGAGAAAAAAAGAAGCGCTTACTGGCTAAAATAATGTCTTCGATGCGCCGCAGGCGGTTCTGCAAGGATTCGCGCTGTGGAATTCCGTTTCGTGATGAAACCAGTTGCGCTGGCACTGGCAGCTATCCATCGCCGATGCAAAAGCGGGATAGCCGCTACTCCTTCTCAGTCACTCTGTGCACTCTATACTTCACCTGACTGACGTACTAAACTTTACTGGTTGCAGTTAATAGTTGCAGTCGCCAACGGATGCGGCTGCAATTGAAATCGAACGATACCACAGGCAGCAGACGGCAGTCGGGTTGGTTAACTCCTGATCTGGCCTCATGCTGGATGGTGGGTTTTCATCAAACCTCACCATTGGTCAGGCTGAAGTTCTTGCATTTTGCTTGCGCATCTATATTCTTGTGTGCCTAATATACAAGGCCCAAGAGCTGAATGCACAAAAGAAGAAGTGCGCGCCGCAAAAATTGCATATACTACAGATTTGGGCATTGCACTTGCACTTTGCTGGCGTTGTCGGCCCCGAGGAGCAATCGGCGATGTTGCGTGCTGTCAGTATAGGAACGCAACGTTGCATTGGATTGCCGGATATGATGTATTGCGCGTTGCGGAAGATTTTTCATTCAAGATGTCGTTCGCACTAATTGGATGGCGGCCGTTGGCGCTTTTCACTGTGCCCTTGGGAAGCAATTAAATGTGTGATTTTATTGCAAGAGTTCGTAAACACTTTATTAACAAACAGTTTCAAATGCGAGGACGTATGTGGACGAAATTAGATTTTCTTCTTTTTCCAATTGAGCTACACAATTATGGACAAAGTAGAGGGTGTCCCATAATTCACGCATAATTTTAAATTTTCCGCCATTTAATAAGAGAATGATGCCAACCTGCCAACGGAAAAAGAGATAACAATGTGACAGGTGACAGCTGACAGTTCGGGGTTAGTAAAAATGGAGTGCTATTCGAAAGAACATCGCATTTTCATTATTGAGCAATATTTTAAAAATAATAAAGATTTGTCAGCTACAGTCCACGATTTCATCTTCGGTGATGAAGCTCATTTTCATCTTGATGGCCAATTGTCGCATTTGGGGTTCAGAAAACCCACGAATAATTGTTGAGAAACAAATGCATAAACAACGCGTGACTGTTGGGTGCGGATTTTGGCCTGGAGGCATCATCGGACTATTTTTATTCTAAAATGCGGCTGGTCAGGCAGTAACAATTAGTGGTGTTCGTTACCGTGACATTATAACCCAGTTTTTAGTGCCTGAATTAGGTTAGGTTACGTTAGGTTGAGTGGGGTTGAGAGATCGTCACAAAATACCAGTCACCAAAACGGGCCCACCGCCATCCCTCGGGAACCATTACGGTTAAACCAAATACAGTCAATTTCCCTAAAGAATTTAATTATTGTCCCTATATTGTTTGAGGAACTAACCTCCTCCAAGTTGTTAAAGAAGTACCTGCCTGGGTGCTTCCTTCGACTCCGAGCAATTGCCTGACACTCGCATAGAAGGTGAAGGATATCTTCCCTGACTTGTAGGTCCTCACAGTGCCTACACATATCCGTATTAGCTAAGCCAAGTCTCATGGCATGCTTTCTTAGAAGGCAGTGTCTAGAGAGTATTCCTACCGTCTGAATTACAAGATATGGATGTGACCAACATGTGGTTTCAACAACACGGTGCCATATGCCCGCATACAGCCAGAGAAACAATTCAAATGCATTATCAAATGCATAATCGTGTAATCGGGCGTTTTTGCGATCAGAATTGGCCATCCAGGTCTTGCAGTTTAACGCTATTGGAATTTTTCCTTTGGGGTTTCTTGAAGTCAAAGGTCTATGCAAATAAGCCCATGACTACCAACGCCTTGAAATAGGAAATTAAGAGGTGCATCAATGAAATTCAGCCACATTTATGGGAACGGTCGTAGAAAATTTGAATAAAAGAGTACGTACATGCCAGCACAGCCGTGGCGGCCATTTATCCGATGTGCTATGACCCCAATCTGTATTCTTTATAAATCAATAAAAAATTTAAGCTTTCTAATTAAGTATGTATTTTCTATCAAAACTATATTTTGCGTGAATTATATGGGACACCCTTTAGCAGCGGAAGGATAATGAACTAAACCTCGCAAATGTACAGACTCGGACGTAATAAACTTGCAAACGATTGACAGAAATCTCTGAAGGTGAGTGAATTTGTATCATCATTTATTTTCAGTGTCCCATCATCACAAGGGTCGCCGGTGTACGATGCTTTCGTTCAGTCTCCATAAACTCTCGATCTTACGCCACAGGCTCTAAATCTCTATAAGCGTAGAGGAGAGCTCTGCGAGACTGGATCCAACCACCTACTCGCTTACCCAGGAGGTGTTACCTCAGTATATCATATGCGAGCAGCTTGTAACTTGTGACTTCATTCCATCGATCAGTATCCAAATCTTATTGCAAATTAAGAACCGACAACTTGGACTTGAGACCAAGTTCGGTCCTTCTTTTAACTGAATGACCTGGCTTAAGGTAGCCATTGAAACTGATACAGGATTCTGTTCTTGAAGAACCGCAGAGTTTCCAAAAGGAAAATCACTAGCAGAGACAAAGCAAAGGTTCGAGGACAAACAACCGGTTTTTCAGACAAAGACAAGTTGTACCAAGATCAGACTTGTATAAGTTGCTTTAAAGAAAAACGGCGAAATAAAACGACTTTATTGCTCCACTTTATAAAAAGAAATGGTTTTCTTTCTTTTGCTTGAAAAATAACTCGAATTGTGTGTTTTGTTTGCATTTGACATTTGGACATTGTTGTTTCTGCTGGCTGCGTTCAGTACTCTTTGGGATTATTGATTTGTCGGCTGTACTTTGCTTTGGAAACGTCGTATAGTTTCCAACAGATTCAAATTAGGTTGGAATTTTTGTTCGTCTATATGGTAGACTCTTCCCTATTCTGGATGTTCATTTCTCAAAGTTACCAGGACACAAACTACATTAATACAAGGTGGCGCAAAATTAGTCACCCTATCGGAAGATGTTATACATTTTGCAAATGGCGTCGTACATCAATCATATTTGACATTTGCAAACTAGACAGCTGCAGTATAGAACAGACAAGCAATGGAGCGCTGTACTCCGCAATAGTGTGGAATAATTAAGTGATATTGTGAAGGAAAACCAGTTTTGGCGATTTGGCATGTCCAGCAAGATCTCCCAATTTAACCATTCCAGACTTCTTTCTTTGGGACTACTTGAAGTGCCAACAAGCCTCAGACAATAGTAGCCCTTAAGGAGAATACTCGACAGGAATGCGAAGAGTTACCACCGGAAATCTTGCGGAAAGTCATTGAAAATGCGAAACCGGACACAAATCTGTATCAACACTGGCCGCAGGCACTTTAAGTTTGACATTATTTGTATTTTTCTCGAAGAATTCATGGAGATGCTCTGATCAGCATCCTATCCAACGTACTGTGTGAACGTCTCAAACCGTTCTGCAACACACTAATCGGCACGTACCAGTGTGGCTTCCGGCCCGGCAGATCGACTATAGACCAAATTTTCACACTGAGGCAAATCCTGGAAAAGACCAATGAATTTCAAGTCGAGACTCACCACCTATTCATCGACTTCAAAGCCGCATATGATAGCATTCATCGTCAGGAGCTTTATGTGGCGATGGCCGAATTCGGGATCCCGGCAAAACTGATTCAGGTATGTAGCGTGACGCTGGAGAACACACGCTGCAATGTGCAATTTGGAAGTAAATAGTTCCTCCGAGCTATTCCAAACATGCACCGGATTTCGGCAAGTAGACGCATTATCATGTGACTTCTTCAATCTCGTGCTAGAGCAGATAGTGCGCAGGGCAGGTGTCAACACGGAAGGCACTATCTTCAACAAATCCGTCCAGCTACTGGGGTATGCAGACGATATTGACATCAGCGGTCGCTCCCAGCGTGCCGTGATAGAGGCTTTTACGGCGATTGAAGAACAGGCGAAATTCGTTGGTCTTGTAGTAAATGAGGACAAGACTAAGTACATGCTATCAACAAACAAACAAGCATCTGTCCACCGCCTAGGACAGAACGTCACTATTGATAGCAACAATTTCGAGGTAGTTACGGAGTTTATCTACCTCGGAGTAAACATGAACTCCACAAATGACATCCTAGTGGAGATCCGGCGAAGAATTACCCTAGGAAACCGCTGCTACTTCGGTTTGGCAAAGCAATTGGGTTCAAAACTCCTAACTCGAAGGACAAAATGTATGCTTTACAGAACCCTTATCCTGCCAGTTCTGCTTTATGGCGCCGAGTGCTGGACGATAAGCAGGAAGGGAGAGCTGATACTGGGCTCCTTCGAAAGAAAAATTCTTCGGCGGATTTTTGGTCCTGTGTGCGAGGAGGGCGAATGGAGGAGAAGATACAACCGCGAACTCTATGAGCTGTACCAAGATGTGGATGTAGTCCAAAAGGCCAAAATACGTCGACTACATTGGCTCGGCCACATCGAGCGAATGGACAATAATGCTCCATCTAAGAGGATCTTCGAATCCCAGCCGCCAGGTTCGAGACGACAAGGAAGACCGAACCTCCGTTTCAAAGACCAAGCCATCGCGGATGCCAGAGCGCTTGGTCTGGATAACTGGAAGCAGCGTGCCCGGGATCGCAGAGGATGGAAGGCTGCAGTGTCTCAGGCAGAGACTCTCCACGAGTCGGGAGCCCGTTAAGTAAATCTCTGATCAGCGACAAATGAAAGAATGAAATGCACACATTTTATTGCATTCTATCGTCCTTTCCTTTAATGAAACTTGACAGCTATGAAATATTGCTCGTGGAGACACAGTGTCCTGATCAACAACTACTGTTTGAAATAATTCCATTTCAGCAAATAAGTAAGTTGTGCTTAGCTGTTTGCTACCTTCTTTTACAAAAAATATTTCATTTTCGAGACTTTAACATTGACATAATGAGCGCCTATATCCTCTGACATTCGACCGAGAACGGAGATTAAGTGCGAGAAAGATGCGGTGGTAAGAGCAATCAGTTGAAAATATCCATATCAATTTTATGAGAACTATCATCAATAGCCACGAACAATATAAACATTTGGAGTAAGATGAACTTTAACCATCAACCTCCTTTCCCATTGGATAACTGAATGGTGAAACTATAGTGGAAGCTGACAGTATTGTATTAAGTATTGAATTTAATATTGGCCGGGGTTCATGGACCTACCGCAATGACAAACTTAGCCAGTTATAGGGTACGGAGTTACCAGTTTGGAAAATGAGAAAAGGGGGCCTTTATACATTTTTAGGGGGTCAATTTTTACATTGGGGGAACAACTACTTTAACGAACATCAAAAAGCTCTTCAGTTTTCGGTTTTTGACTTAAAAAAACTAAAAACAAACGAAAGATTTTCAATATATAGATATATTGTCAGCCAAAGTCATTTTTAAGACGAAATGGGGGTACTGCCCAAACCCCCAAACCCTTCTCAAAGGGGTACGTATGGTAAGTATTAGTCTAGTTTGGTTAATTTCCCAGTTTATTTTCATCTATATTTTTCACTGTTGGTTTAATTGTGAACCAGAATAATACTTCAAACTTAATTGAAAACGACAGATGTGGACTGCTTTTAAGAGGTCGAGAATGCACCACGTTGCGTCTGCATTTGCAATTGCCAACAAAACGATGCAAACCGAGTGAACTGGACTTTCATTTTCATAAGTTGAAGGAAGCTCTATATAAATCTTCAAAAATTCATTGGGCTATACTGATGGAGACCGTAGAATTCTTTGTGTGATTTTTGGTCTCGTTTGCGTTGACGAGCTCTGGAGGCGGAGATTTAACATCGAGCTCTACGAGCTGTACAGCGACATCGACCTAGTCAGAAAAGTACGTATCAGTCGTCTAAGATGGCTGGGACATGTAGAGCGAATGGACGCCAACCCTCCGACCCGAAGAGTCTTCGATTCCAACCCGCAGGGACAACGCAGTAGAGGAAGACCTCGCTTTAGGTGGCGCGCGCAAGTGCAAGGGAACCTCAACGAACTACTTGGAGTGCGCAACTGGAAGAAGTTAGCCCAAGATTGCGCTAACTGGTGAGGAGGCGTATTGGTTGAGGCCCAGGTCCATCCCGGACCTTAGTAAGTAAGTAAGTAAGCTTCTTGAAGATAAAAATACTTGCAGAGGACTAAAACCATTTTCGTTGCAAAAACGTGTTAGTTCTACATCTCGACTGACAGAAATTATTAACGAATACTAAACAAATAAAAAACTCCAAGCTTAACAAACAAAATAGTGAAAAATATCTCTTAAGTGAAGAGATAATTTTTTTCTCTATTTTTTCACCGTCGTTGTTTGTACCAGGTCCCTGACATGGTGAACACTTATAACTCTATAGCTTGTCGTTACGGGGAAGTCTTCTTCGTTTTGTTAAAAAATAGAATAAATAATAATACTAAAATAAAATTAACGTAGCTAAAAGTACTTGGTCTGGAAATACCATAAGTAAATTTTAGTTCTAAGGATACGCCACCAGATAAACATAAATCTTCTATCAAAAATTCATAGCTGAAGCTTTACCAGTAAGTTTTTAATCACTGACCGCAATAATCACTTTTAGTGTCCAGTCTAAATTTTTCGAGCTCACAATGGCGAAATTTTCCCTACAAAAGTGCGAATTGTGTCCTACAAAATTTTTAGTGTGGAGGTTCCAAATGATTAATGAGGCCTTGAGTGGTTTAAGAACAAATTATAATGCATCTGTTTTCGATACCCTCCCATAAGCATAATGCTCTGATAAACTACCCTCAAAAAATGTAACCACAATTTGACACAAGTGTCAATTAGCTGAAACTTATAATAAATATAAGCAAACGACATGACACGCAATTAATATCTCGCCAACTACTCGTAGCAGCGCCTCTATAATTACGGGAGAGAACCCACTTCATCGTGACGAGTTTATGTTGCAAGGACTGTACTGAGCAGCTCCAATGCGTGCTTAAGATTAGTTTCACTTAAAGTGTCTTAAAGCAGAGACAGCCAACCAGATGATAGTATTAATCTTGCATTTATCCACTTGACAATGTTTATGCGGCTTCTAATTAAAACCGTAAAATGAATCTTATTAAATCCAGTTCTGCAATTAGCACTCTTTAAAGGATGCCCACCGGCAGCCAAGAACAGGAGGACAAGAAAGAGAATCACACAGTAGCAATCAGCGAATTGCGGATGAATTTGTCAAGCGCACTTTGCACAGACCTTGACGGCACTTAACACAGTTCGTATGTGCAAGCTCCCTGTCTCTCTCTCAGAGTTAACATTTAATTAGTAGAGGTATGTTGAAAACCATAACAAACACAAAGGGAATTATTGTTAAGAGGAATTCGGCAAAAAGCCGTCAAAACACGATCACAACAATAGTTCCCGCTAATGCGAGCGGATCATTTATTTTACAGTGAATTGTACGCCCTCGAGTTGTGAGTTGCAGTCTCCCCGGCTATATGACGAGCCTTATAATCATTTTATTAAAGAAAAGGAGGAAAGCAAGAAAAAGAAAGAAAAGAACTATAACACACGTTGAAACTTTGACCGTAGCCTCTAATTAAATAAGTGATCTCCGAAAAGGTCGAGAGGCAAGTGGAATACGAATACGAATACGAATACGCGCACGAGCACATGCTCTGGGCAGACGTATATCTGCAGCGCATTGAATGACCATACCTCCATCTACGGCGCTATCTCAGCTATCAAGCCCTAAATGGCAATTATAAATGTATTTATGGTTTGATTTGACCCCTTGACGATGCGCAGATTTGTACCGAAACATTATGTTGCCATTTCTTTAAATCACACCCACATAACTTTAAATATAGGTCCCGGGTTAGTTCTGGGAATTCCTTTATGCGAACGCTTTTGTCATATCCTACTTGTGCTGCTCTAATAACAGTTTTCCGTTTGTTTTAATTGCTGGGTCCTGCGAATGGTAGCCCTAAGAAGAGTGGGGTTTAAAATATGATCGATATCCTCACAGTGATGTATGATGGGAGGGGGTAGATGAGTCGATTTTTTTTTCGGGTTGATATATTTTAAGAAAAAAAATCATGCTTTCCAACTTCGTGTCAACACAGTAATAATGTGCAGTTTGACAGTTGATTCGAGATAAATTGAAATGTCACTCATAAGCCAGGCCCCAAAAGATGGCGCAGAGCATCAACAACTTACCACGGAATATTTTCTGCTGAATGCTATTATTTTGATGTTTTAAATTCAGAGGTATGTTTTGTTGATCATCTTGATGTTGTAAGACCTTTAATAGTACCTACATATTCCTTCTATGCATAACTAAGTTTGGCTTAAACTATGGGTGATGCTTAAATTGTGTCAGACCACGTTGACTGTTTTTGACATTTTTGACATTTATTAGCTAGAAACGGATATACCGAGCCGTTTTTGATCTTTTTATTAGGAGTTTTCTGTAAATTTTAAAGTTTTCTGTTGTGTTACTTTCGAAATAGACTGCATTTTCTTAAATAGATTGATTGATTAGGTTATGCTGGGACCAAGGTTACTGTAGCATAAAAAGGAAAGAATTCGCCAACGAATTCGTAAAAAGACAGTGAAATGACACGAAACCAACAAGTTGACGTTAACCCACCTCTGAGACGTCGCATTAATATTTTCACATTTTTTCCCCAGGTCCGTTTGCTGTTAGTATGTAATTTTTCCAGGCACTTAATTCATTTATCTATCTTTATACATAAAAGAGTAGCGTGATTTAGTTGACAGACATCGAATAGGCCAAACCGTTAATTGTAGGTTCATGAAACTTTCAGGATATGTTCCACTAGCTGTGTAGACGCTCACTAAGAAGGGATTTTTCGATACGACCCTCCCTGCCCTTTTTAGAGAGGTTTTTCTGTTACTCACGATACGTTAATCGTACAAACTTGAAAGTTTTTAAGTTTATAGAAAATAAAAAATCATCGAACACCTATTTCGCATTTTTTTCAAAGTTCGAGTTATAAAGGTTGAAAAAGAGGATGCAAACTTTTCTATTTAACCTTACTTCACTTAACCTGCTATTACATTCATAAGGCTTGGCCAATCCAAAAATGCTTAAAATGCTCTTTAGTCAATACTTCCCCGAGTATTCTAAGCAAGGGCGGATCCAGGATTTATTTCTGGGAGGGGCACAAAGGCCAGATAGGTGAAGATTGTATTGCATTGCAATTTATCTCTGAGATCCATTCTTTAGCAATGACATACAAAAATAACTATCCACAATACTTTTTATAAAGGTTTAATAATACAAAATTATATGTTTAATAGGTAATGACAGTTTTCTTTTATATCGTTCATTTCATTTGAAATTAATTATTCGCAAAATTCATGGAGTGTTCGTCTACCGTAAGACTATAACTTGTACAACATTCAAAAAATAACGCGTTTTTTTTTTGTAAGTCTCCAACACTATTGTCTCACTCACAAAAAATAAATAACAAATCTGTTGAGCACCTCTATGTTTACCTCAGAGAACTAAATCCAAAAAAAGTTTCTGTGTTGGTGTAGTCTATATAACTTCGCATCTAAATCCCATACAAAAGTGACACAACGAATGTCCTTTTCGTTTTGCAGTACGCTGCTGCTGCGAAATGATGACGAAAAGTGGGTAATTGTAGCAGATTGCTTGGTACAATTATCTACTCGCTTTTCGCACATATTTATTGTCCGCGACATTATTTGCTTGAGAAAATTTGACATTTGTAATGCGTTAGCAGCTTTTATAACAGGTATGGAGCCACATTTGTAAAATCTTGGAGCCAAAAATAAACAAACTGAAAGATCAAAACTGCGCATTTTTTTCCAGTTTTTTAGGGTTACTTATTCTGATTACATTGCTTTTTAAAGACGACAATATTAAATTAAAATAAACACACTCAAAATTGAGAGACATTTTTAGTTTCCATTTTCCAATGTTAACAAAATAAAAACGTCTAAGGAAACAAGTTTTCATATTAAATATTTTCGAAATTGGTTGGTATAAATGTGTGAAAATCAATTACAATAGATTTTCAGTGTACATGAAAAACAAGTGTATTTTGCGGCCAACTCAATATACAAAAGAACCAGTACAAATCGGATTTAATGTTTGGTAGCAAAAATCTGAAATGCCCAATCGAAAACGACATAACCTTTTAGAAAGTTTTAGTCACCTATACGAAAAGAGTACGTTCGCAATAGAAGTATGAATTTTTTTTTACAAGTTCCTAAGCCGGTAATTCCTAAAAATCGCTAAACTTCGGAGTGAATAGCATAAATTTGGATAAATCCAAAATGACAGTTTTAAGGAACCAGTGAAATGTTAGAGTAGCCAAATAAGCGCTGCTAACACTGCTATTTGTATATCAGCTGATGGAATTCTCCACAAACTATTTTCTGCTGCCTTTTCGCAGTTTTCGTTCCGAAACAGGTCCGTATTAGGCTTAAAGCTAGAATGCATGTGTATATGTGCATATTTCACGCATGCGTTTACGCGCTTGATTCTGCATGAGGAGATACGTGCACATAAATTTCACGCACGCCAAGGTTCACATTCTAGCATATGCAGACACAGATTTGGGTAATTTTTCGTCTTGATTATCATCGTTTGTTGGAAAAGCTATTTTTATTTTTGCCTATAGGCGAAGCGTCTGTTATGTTTTCATTATTGAATGAGGAAGCAGTAATAATGCAGTTGGTATACAATTGTTGGTGTTTTTTTTTCAACTGGCCTGTGTCCGCCCTTGATTCTAAGCCATCATTTATCTTTCTGCTCCTTCCAGAGGCAGAGCTAGAAGAAATTAAAGACAGATCTATTTGATCAGTAAGAAATTTAAATTGATTTCTCGATTGTCAGCTCTGCTTGGGGGTGAGTGGGTTGAGTGGGTTGAGTATCGTACCCATGGACAGCATAACAGATGGATATACATATTCATACCCACAGCCACAGTGCGTTCGGTTATTCTTTACAATCGCTCTTAATATTGTTACGTTTTGTCGTTCCATATTCCATTCCGTATCGGTTTTTGTATTTGGGTTGTGTACGACGGGCATGCGAGTGAGTATGACTGAAATTAATAATAATCGCAGTGCAGTCTACTCTACGTCCATAGCAACCCATGGCCAATGCGTGCGTACATGGCTATTTGCTGTGAGCTGTGCGTTTGCTGTTTGCTGTATTAGTGAAGTCTGAGTGAGAATGTGTTGATAAAGCCGTTAACTATCCGGTAGAGTTTTTAAATGCCCTGAAACCATCGGGTATTTCATGCCATAGACATAGGCTAACTCTTCGGAAGGGCACACCCGTAATGCTCCTTCGGAACCTAAAACCACCAAAACTATGTAAAGGCACTAGACTGCAAATCAAAGCTTTGCATACAAATTTAATCGAAGCTATTCTATTGACCAGGGTTGCTCAAGGAGAAAAAGTATTCGTGCCGCGCATTCCTCTGATACCTAATGACCTCACCTTTAACTTTAAGAGATTACAATTTCCCCTTAAAGTGTGCCTCACGATCAATAAGTCTCAGGGCCAATCTTTGAAATACGCTGGTATAGATTTAAGGGAAGATTGCTTTACGCACTGTCAGTTTTACGTAGCTTGCTCTCGTGTAAGTTCACCTTCAAGTCTGGTAATGTTACTGCCGCCCAATAAAAAAAACAAGAAACATTGTCTATAAAGAAATCTTTTATAAATAAACACTATTAAAACGCGGACGAAGTCGCGGGTAACTGCTAGTTTATTTATATATCTAACTAAACATAATTAAAAATTACTGTTTTTAAAAAACTGACAATACAAATTTTGTATAAATGAGCAAGATTTTGTAATATTTGGCTTCATCTTAATTTATTTTACCACCATGGCAATTTTCACATTCTCTCAATATTTTTTCAATTTATGAGAACTGCCATAACTGTCAAAATTAATGATAATTCATCCGTAGGCCGTAACATTTGTTATTGTGTATATCCTCACCTTCGGTACATTTGTCAGTTAAAATCTTTATAAAAACAATTTGACAGATTTTGTAATGGTTGGGGATCGCGTTACATAAATACACATTTACTTTTTGTATTATGTACGTCAAAGAATTAACTTTTCGCAATCCTTAACAAATTTTATCCAACGAAATTCCAGAAAATCATAGGTTAAATTTCATTATAAAATAAATAAATAACAATAGGTGTCCGAACGGGTCCGTAAGCAGCCTAGGTCCACGTAGCTTCTCACAGGCATTCGTTTTGTGTGAGTTTTCATTTTTGAGACGAATGAAAGGAGTCTACAATTTTTTGCCACTGACAGCTGTTTCCCTCTCGAAATTTTGTCAGTATCAGGGTTGTCAGGTTATAAAAATTGTAATCGCCAATCTTAAATTAAAATTATAAAACCTCCGTCGCCATAAATCGCCAAATCAAAAGTATTGTAAAATATAATAAAACCCAGCAACTTATTATTTAAAATACAAAAAAAAAAAACGCATAGCCCAAAAAAGAAAACGAAAACAATTCATTTGACACAAACTTCAGCTAATATTATTATTAACAAAAACAAGATAAAAATCAAAAGATCAGTCTTGTTAGGGGTGGGCCAAAGGAAGTCATCCGATGTTGTTTGGCTCTCATTTGAACCTTTAGAATGATAAGATGATATCGGCCAAATGGGTTACGGAGATGTGTACTCATATCCATCTATTTCATCGTGATCACCATCTTGATAAATCTTGGCATTAAATGCCAAAAGCATTTCCGCAGAAGGCTCAAAATTATTGCAGCAAATTTCTTCAACTTTCGAATGAGTACGTACTCGCATTTTGCATTTAAAGAATAGATTTTGATCCTCGACCACTCGATCAACCACTGCAATGCTTGCAGGCAGGGATAGTGCACTCAGGGCGAATTCACCTAGCTCCAGGAACTCTTGTTGTCCCAAAGCATCTGTCGTCTTCTGAACCTTAATTTTGGGGATGTGCAATTTACTTCGATTAATTCAATTTCCAATTTGAAAATCGGAAATCGATAATTTCTTTGCGAAGCCGATACATTTCCGTTTTATTTTTTTGTAATTAGTGGGAAATAAAAATATATTAAGATTTTAATTCAAAAATGAAAAATCGCCAAAAATCGCACGTTTTTTGGGTATGTCGCCAAACTGATTTTCGTGTCGCCAAATGAGACTTGAAATCGCCCATTTGGCGATAAATCGCCACATCTGACAACCCTGGTCAGTATCATACCTCCGCGGAACGAAATGATTCGCTTTACGGTTTACGCTTGAACAACGTTGGGAAATATTGAAAACTTATTTCTAAAGTGAGTGCTGTTTAGCCCAAACAGTGTGTTTCTTTGAAAAGAAGTTTTGGCTGAAATGAAGCACCCACCGCGCCAAAGCAAGTTGTACTTGTACTCAAGTTTGTGCAAAAATTTCGTGAGACTGGTATGCTAGTGGATAACACTCATGGTGCCCGTCGTCATACTTTGCGCACAGAAAAGAATGTGGCGCTGTAGCGGATTGTGGAGTGGTGGTCGCATTGGACCATTTTTCTTCGAAAATGAGTTTGGGAGCAACGCTCCGGTCAACGGTGGGCGTTACAGAGCTATGTAAACCGATTTTTTTTACTGAAACTGAAGACATGGACTTGGACGACCTCTGGTTCATGCAGGATGGCGCGCCATGCCACACAGCCCATGCCACAATCGATCTTTTGCTCAACAAATTCCCAAATCGGGTTATCAGCCGTCTTGGCGATATCCATTGGCCGCCTCGGAGCTGTGATTATGAAGACGTGTTTAGAGCTGTCTTCCGCCGTAAAATCAGGGTCGGCACGTTCAAACTTTTTCGTGTACACGAAGAAATTTGCTGTGTAACATGGGGCAAACGCTTGATCGTTTCGCCTTACAGAATCTGACCCCAGAAGTTCCTTATCATTGTGCAATCACTTTTACTTATCTGTAAATACGTATCGGTAGTTTAATTCAAATCTCCCCAGTTACAAAGCTAACTTCCATATCACTCTTCCACTACGAAAGCGATTCCATGACTGGTAGTTGTACACCGAACCAAGTAATTCGACGAGAAAACCAATCAAAATTCGCGCATTTCCGGTCCAACGCATCCTCAGCGAGTCTTATTGCGAGAGAAGCTGCAACAAGGTTTTAAATTGCCAGCTAAATGAAGAATAAACACAAAAGCAAACGATTTTTCACGTTTAAATAAAACGTCAGCATTTTAATTCCCTGCCATAGATCATGCCACGGATGTTGATTGGTCGGATGAGCATTAAACGCAAACCTAGCAAGTCCGCTTGCCTGCATTTGAGCGCATACTCTCCGGCGGGCATTGCCAGCAAATTGTCCCCAACGATAACACAATTAATCAAGCATTTCGATAGAAACCGAGAGCTGTGCTCTAATCTCAGCAAAAGAAGTTATATATCAGCAAGTATACCCAGTCTCGTGGCAGTTGTTGTGCAATTGAAAGAGAAAATAAAATAAAAACATGTTTCTCGGATATACAAGATTAATCCCTTCGATAATAGCTTACAAACTATAAATTGGATCATCTGCCTGCTCGGTCGGGTAGAGCGACTTCTTTTTATTTTTCGGATCCAGCCGAGGTGAAAAATGCGCATATCGTTTAAACGAATCCATGCACCGACGAAGAGGAATCAGTGATCTGCCAGAAAGATAAACTTGTATGCCGCAGATCTAAAGGCTATTATGCAGATCGCTATGGAGCGTACCACGCATCATAATATTCACATGTGGCTCATAAGTTCGCGGACGAAACTCTCCCCCGAGGCGGCTAGTGTGTATATCCTTACAGCCAGCGCGGATGGTCTTGGGTTGCAAATTAGAGGAGGGAAATTGCGGCAGGATCCTATATGCAAAGTGTCTGTATTGAGGAGCACTACCATTTCTGCTGGCCGAATGAAACACTTGACAGCGGCATGTGTCCGACGGCAGGTTTTCGTTTCGTTTTTCTCTCTGTTTCCCCTTTTGCGTTTTTTGCGCATTCTTCGCCGTATTAGAGGGTAGTAATTAAAATTTACTTTAGAGCCTTGAGTCATAAATTATGATATCATAACATATTTATCAAATATAATACATCTTCCACGAGATGCTGTGATATATTGTGCCAACACTTGGTTGATAGGTACTCGTACTCGTATCTTTGGATACGAATTTTCCAGAAAATTCGCAGACACAACTATTGTGTGATTGTTGTGCTAGGTATATTTAAAAATGCATTCCGTTTTTTGGAACTGCGATTTTTTTATGGATTACCGACCTGAATGAGCGTCTTTTGAACTGGGCTAATAAACTGGGCTATGATGGACGAGAATCAAGACAGAGAATGGGAGCAGAATCACTTTCTTTGTGAAAGAAGTGCAGTCTTCAAGACGCAAGAAGATCAAAGTTTCTCGCCAAAAGAAAAACATCGAGGGACGGGTTTTATAGGAATCTAACGTAATGCATGCTTTTCGAAACAGTGGAGCAAGTCTATTAAGTCAGCGGATTGTTGGCGTATTTGGGCAGCATTTTAGCGGATGTATGATGCGGATCCACGTCATGTAGAGAGAGTGATAGGGCTAGAAGGGAACCCTAGTCCACTCAATACAGAACCAGTCACAGAAAGGGTGGCTTTGCTTTTAATAATAGCTTCAACAAACCTGCCGGCTTTAATGCTCTACCGTGGTGGAGCTCTTTAAATACAGAGAACGGAGGAGATGTTTTAGTAGGGCGCATGCAACATACTGCGCCGTTGTATTTATTAACAAATTTTAGACTCGACGAAAGCTGACAATTGCGAAATTTTTTATGGAAAAGTAGCCACTGTTAGCTACTAAAATTTAGAGTCGAAACTAAAAATAATTATTGGTAGGACCCAGTATCATTTCCCAAGTTTGAATGAAACAGGCCTGGATATGTTGTAGATGCTCTGATGAACTTATGTCTCAAATAGGAAGAGCTGGTTTCTGGTACTACTCGGATGGAAGTTTCGCTAACAGGCGAGGAATATCCTATAACCTCTCTGTCGTTGATATTCCTGCTGACGCGAAGGCATACAAATTCTATTGCGAGGGAACAATGCAGTAGACTTTCATAAGGAGATTTAATGGGTGGTTTCAACTTTCAAGCCAAGGGTTGGGGTCAGGGGGTATTCGGTCGACTGGGGAGACATCCACATCCGCTGCACATTCACATGCAATCCTTGTGGACATATGCTATGTTAAGGTAGAAGGCTGAAGTAGACTTAGCCAAGCTGCACTTGAAGCGATGGTTAGGTAAAAGTAAGTTTCTGATGTCTTTGCTAAGTTAGGACACACTTAAGCCAACGCTATTTATGTTCGTTGTGCTATACTATCACATAAGACGGGTGGCTTGAAGACTATAGTCCGAAGCATTAAAATGCCTCAAAGTTAATATTCATGCCAAGGCTAAGACAGAGCAAAGACCGTCAAACAAGGTGCCTAATGGAACTGTAATGAGATGGGGCTCTGGAAAAGGTCATGAACCTATAAGCTGGCGGCACAATAGACAACAAGGTAGCTGAGCACTAAGCCCTTTCTACTATTATTATTATTACTAAAGTCAGAACATGCGGGTGCTATCCCTACTCAATTCGTTTTGAATCGCTTTTATAATGCTGAACACAATGGAAGACTAACTTAAACAGTTCAAATTCATATCTACCTGAAGGCTTAGGTGACAGAGCATTTGAAATTTTACCCACATTTGGCATTTTAAATAGAAAGTACATTTCATTTCCATTCCGCTTTCAAAACAGAGAGTACAAGACGTATATTTTCTAAAAATGTTACTCTCGGTGCGAGATAAAGAGTTGGGCCCCAGATGCTAATTAATTCTGACATTACGATGACAGGGGAACCCAAAAAGTGGGTCGCGCAATTCTGTCCGTCTGTTTGTCTGTCAGTATGCTCCTAAGGCCTACAGCCTAAACGGTTGCACTCATTTGGTTTAAAATTCGAATTTGGAGTTAGTGGGCTTACATTTCGGGGCCGTTTTTCCTTTTTGCACGCGTAACCTCAATACTAATGGTACTGTCCATATAAAATTCTTTGAGGTTTGAGGTTTAACTCATTTTTTTCTCTTTAGTTTGGTATAAACGACTTCAGTCTAGTACAACTAATAACTTAGCTTTTTTTGTCGAACAAATTTATTCTTATTATTTATTTATTTGCAAATAATTAAATTACTTTCATTTCGATTTTACAAAAAACTGCAGTTTCTGACTTAAGACCTTTTTGCCTAACGACAAAGAAATTTCATACCTGTTTGATTTTTATTATAACTTTAAAGCAAACTCAGTTTTTTTTAAATACATATTAGCTTTGAATAGATTTTTAAAAAAGTATTTTTTTTAAAACATGATTTTGACCAAAATGCATACTTAGATTAAAATTTATGTTTTCACAATTTTTCATATTAAAATTTTTCACTGCGAAATGTCAAAATGAACTTTCCACATGAAAATTTCGCTAGGCAGTATGCAGTTCGAGTGAAAAATAGCGCTTCAAAAACTGAGTTATAGGTTTCGGTACTAAAATCTCTCCACAGCTATTTCACTTGGTTTTCGACATATCAGCGGAAAAATGGTTTGAAGGAAAGCGGTTGAGTTATTGATTGGAATTTCAGGTAATAGTTTTTTCATTGAATATAATGCGATACTAGCCGTGTTTTTTTGAGCTTCGATCTCAGCAAAGCAAAGTAAAGTAGGATTTTTAGCACACATATTACAACATCTAATGCGAGTCTCGAAGTGTCAAGTAGAGCGTAGTTGCCGTAATTGCGTGCTGAAAATCCTACTTTACTTTGTTTTGCTGAGATCGAAGCTCAAAAAACAGGCCTAATGTTAGGTTTACAAAAATTTGGTGGCATGGATGACCTTTTTCATAAGCAGGGTGCCTTAATAACATTTTTCTACTAAGCTTTGCCAAAAAAAAGCCAACAGATAAGATTTACGGATCTTTAAAAATTATGTATAATGTACATGCACTGTTAAGGACGGCAGTCCTTATTATATAACAAATCAAACATCATTTTCCAAATTGAAAACTACCTTTTTAAACTGTCATGAACAAAAAACAAAACATTCTAGAGCTAGAAGATACGCGAGCGATGATTTTGCAATAGGGAGGAACTTTAAACCGATCTAAAATACCTTCCAAAGGCACTGACTTTTGTCATATGGAATGGGACAATCGACAATTTATTTATGAATAGTTTTAAAAATTTTAAACGAAAAATCACTCGTTTTTCAAATTTCTGAAGTTTTTTATTAGAAAATATTACGAAATTTCTTTGCGTTTTGAAGGGCCTTCGTTTTTTTTTTAAATTCGTTTGGCGTCATGCCCGCATCTGGTGCAAGTGGGTGCACACTGGTTTCAGAATTTAGTTGTATAGCATTAACTTATTGGTTATGCATTAATATCTTCCAATAAGCCAATACATTTACTGTATCGCATGAATCACAAAATGTAAAGTTCTCAATTTGTTTCCAGCTGTTTTCTTCTTTAGTAAAAAAGAAGTGGAAAAGTTGAATATTGATGCATATTTTATATTATTGGTAGGTAACCTAAGATCTTCTTGAACTCCCACAAACACCAAACAAATCTTTTGAGCTCAATCACCATCCATAAATTTCTATACGAAAAATCTCCAAAAAATATTTCACTTTCGATTTCACAGCACTTTTTGGAGAGGAGTGCAGATTTCCCTTCACTCGAACTTTAATTTTCAATTCGAATCATAATTTCACCAGTTTTAGAAATTATACTCCTATCTCGAAAAGCTTCGTCTCGATTTGGTAAAAAACTTTAAAAACCAAGTAAAACTTACATTCCGAAGAATATCTTATATTTAGTTTTTAGATAAATAATAATTAAGTTGATAGTAGATATTTTTTGAAATAAAAATTTGCAATATTTTTTACTTATTTGTCTGCATAATTTTACAATAATTGATCGAAATACATATTTAGGATAATATAAATGTCTTAGATAAGATCCAGTACCTAGTTCTTTTCAAAAACTGCAAACAAAGCCGTATTAAAAATATATATATTTGTGAAACTCAATATCGCCAAAAATTTGCAATTAAAACTTCTTTAGTACAAACTTTCACTTTTTCAAACCATGTCTATTAAGAATAGACCTTAAATTATTTGCAACCACTTGGAACTTACACAATCAGAAACTTCCACTTCATTCGCACCCCGCCACACGACCATCGGCATATCCAGTTTATAACTAAGAATGAATGTAAATTTCAAAAATCAATCCCTGAATCCAAACATATAATACGGGCGTTTAGATATCGATATATCACGAACCCTCTACTTCGAAGCATATACACCTAAAAAACAAGAGTCACTAATATCTATATTCCAATCAAAAACAAAAACATTTCATAACAGATCAGAAACTTCCATGATTGTCCTTGTACTCGAAAAACTTGTAAATTATAAGAGCATGTAATTAGTACCTACATTTATTTGTCGGATATAACCTTCTAAGCAGAACTTGCGAAAGGTGCCTTGTACTGAGAGCTAAAACTTATAAAACCTCACATTGTTATTCGATATGTGCTGCCATATCAAATGAACATCACAAAAGTGGATTTTACTTAAACCTTTATATACAAAATATTATGATCCGCTACAAAAGTATGTAGTATCGCTTTTCAGTTTCTTAACTACCTAAAATAAAATAATAAGCTCAACTCTTCACTAAGACTTCTTAAGAGTGGGAATCATGCTGTTCTAAAAAAAAAAACAAATTTCAACTGCCATCAAAACGAAGAGGTCAAAGATGATGGCCAAAGTGTCAACCTCACTGTCAGGTTTAGTCTTGAGACTAAACAACTTCGTATAATATGTACATTAAAAGGAGATCATTCAAAGTATCCCATGATTCTTGTTAAAATACTTGAAATCCATGAAAAGGTTGCAACAAGGATACACCAAGCTCCACACATGCTTTTACAAGTATTACGAACTCTATGAGCAAAACGACGCAACCCCACTATAAAAGTTCAAAAGATGAATCTAGTTACATTTGAACATAACTTAGTTACTAACAGTGCGTTGCAACCTTTTAATTTAAAAACCAATTTCATTTACCAGCCATGCGTCTAAATTCGCAGAAATTGCGCAGCGAGCAGCGATATTCGCATTCAACCGGTCCTACCCCTATGAAATGTGCCCCCATTCAGTTCAGTGCAGACCCTTGAATATAGATTAAAGTTGGTATTTTTTTTGCCGCACTCGACTCTGCACACACCCACACAGTGTCGCAGAAAGAGGGCGCACATCATCATCCTCGAGGGCTGGTCCATATCTCCAGTAATCACAAAAGAACCAAAAAGGGGTTGCAAAAAAATCAATACTGTTTCCCTTCATTAAATCTAACGAGTCTTTCGCTGGCTCTTTTAAATCTTCGCCTCTTGTTCTATGGTATACGGAAAAAAGAACCTTCCAAGTGCTCAGCTCGATTTGGAGGCGAGTTCTATACAACACGCCAAAGAGATCCTTCAGACGGAATTGCTTATCGCGGTCGCTTGTTGTTCTTGCGCTGTCCAAACAAAGCTAATGATTTCCCATACCATCCCACCAGCCCTTGTGTCCAAGTGCGTGGAAAACGGTGGCTCTTTACTTGTTCTGGTTTTTTCCCCATCGAGCATCGACATCTCACAGGTCACAACTCACAACACGCAGCACACCCGCTGCAAGGATATAGAATCATGTGAAATGACTGAAATGCCGCCTCTAATTTGGCCCATTCACCTTCGCCAGAACATAATGATTTGATTGTCCAATTTATTTCCCTGCTAACGATCACATGAACCACTTTTTGGTTTTCGGTAACGAAATCTTCCCGATGACGACTAAATAATTCTACCACCAACAAGTCGAGATCGGGAATTCTCTCAGCAAATGACGCTGTGTATGTAGGGCTGGGGCTGGCCGGACTGGAACTGTGCGGAAAAAAGGGCGCCTCACGCAATGGTGCATTTTTATAGCCCCATCCCATTGCATTGGGGATTTGATTTCTATGGGGGCAAATAATCATAGGTCTACTGCGGGCAGCCTTCATTTACGCCGTTGGTCCCGGTATGGTATGCAAGGATATGGCTGGCGCGCAAAAACATCAATGCGGAGTAAGCGAGTTATCGTGCGCGCTCGGCCCTCGGTCGTACGTACTCGTGCGGTATTAGTTCGCTGATAATTACCTATTATGATGATATAAAGGATAATTTTCAACAATAAAAGGATAATCGTCGGCGGTGGCGAATGTTGTGCTGATGTGCTGCACGTTGACCGATCTGGCACGGTTGGCGTTGGCGGCACGATGCGTTGTTTTTCTGTGCGCTTCTCTTGTATGTATGACCGACTTTGCACCGACATTTGGCGGATGTGTAAGTATGTTTTCGTTTACGTTGTTTATTATGCTGCCAACGCGCATTAGCACAAGTATGGAGCAAATTGAACGTAATTTCATTTAATGTGCTGTCGTAAGTGGCTCATGATGTATGCAATTTCGAGAATAACTCAATTGGCAGGCTCTTATTCTTATTCTTATTACCCTTCCGAGGAGGTTTTGAGGGCTTAATCTATACATAAGCTTTGGTGTGGGTAGTTAGTTTGAATACATTTTGTTGTTTGAAAGAAGTGCAATCGGAGACTTGAAAATAGGAGATTCCCTAGAGGTACCTACTCTAAATCGTGTTTAGTAAAAGTCTACATAATTATGTATTTTAAAAATCAAAGGCAAACTCTAAAACTGCTCCACTGACTCTGAATATTTAACAGCCTGTTCCCCTTACTGCCAGCCAGAAGTGCTGTAAGCTCTTCTTCAAAAAGGTCATAAAATTTATCTGTTTTTTCTTTGTCTCACTTGATTATGGACAGTAGCTAAATCTGTCTGTTACCATGATTTAAATCAAATATTTGGGAGCTTAGCTCAAGAAATAAGTTCATAGAATCCACAACTCAACTATGGGTAAAGGAAAGACAAGGAAATAGGCCAAATTCGAGATTACCGGGAACAAGAAAATCCACCCGTTTCATAGCCAGCAAGATTGGAAGAGGAGCCGCTGTTGTACACAGCTCTATTAAGGACCCGGCGAAGAATGGAAAATACCGCAAAGGAAGAGTCAGCAAAGCAACAATATGTCAGGAAAGGCGGGCGATACTGAGAGCTGCTTCAAATTCAAGGCGGAGAGCCTTAAGTAAGTAAAATTAAGGCAGAAACTGGAGTTACAGCTAGCAGCTCGACAAAAGGGCAGCCATATTTGTCAGGAAAAAATGAAGAGGAAATCATCATTGAATGTAAAGTCCAGCGGCTTGATTTTGCAACAAGTCACATCGGGTGGAATCGAGAGTGGCATTCCGTCGTCTTTTCTTTAGACGGATCTGGTGGATACAGCTGTTATTTCCACGATTTGAGAAAATAAGAAATATTAATTTTTATGCGTGAAAACATATTTTGTAAAATGCAAAATTTTGGGTTTTTGAAACAAGAGTAGACTAAAACTTGCGTACATTTATTTCATACATTTAAAAAAAAGAAATTTGGAAATCGGAGCTATAGTTCGTAAGTTTTTTGTGGACTTACAATTTTGACATTCAGTTTAATATATAAATTGATATAAAAAATGGGCCACTTTGAAGAGCAGGTTGATCTTTTCTGTGCTTGACAAGATCTGCAGGCGATATCTACACCTTCTGGAGCATCGTTTTTGTATTTTAGGCAACAAAATTGCGTAAAACGGAGTTAGATAACGATTTCTTTCAAGATCTGTGGAAGTGTGAAAGTTCGATTGGCGGTGGACTTCCTGGCCTAAAACTGAAGTGATAATTGGAAATCAGTTTATTTACGAAGAATTTCCGGTGTACACATGAAATTCTGCTTTTCAAAAGTCCACTCTTGAAAAAAAATGTAAAGAAACCATTGCTCATTATATAGGGTGGTTAAATTTTAAGAGCCGATGTTAAATGTGAACCACACCTAAACTTCAAGTTTTTTTCTGCATTTCATTTGACATTTCTCAATTTCAGACTAACTCAATTTCAACCGTGGAAAGATACACAATCGAGTAACGCGTTAAAGTTAGACAGGCTTATTCAACGGCCGTGTTACCGTGTTACACCGTTGGACTTCTTTCTTTGGGGTTATTTGGAAGAAAAGGTGTACGTCGATAAGCCAGCAACAATTCAAGAGCTAAAAGATAAGATAATTCGGCACATTAACGGCATAGAACCTCAATTATGCCTCAGCGTCATCGAAAATTTGGACCATCGGATGGAGGTGGGCGGCCATTTGGCCGATATTTTGTTCTATACATAATTGAACCATACCAATATTATCATAATAAAAATAAATCATTATATTAATACGTGAACATCAAAAGTTTCGGTACACTTTTTAAGTATTTATCATGAAATGAGGAGAATGAAACTTATGTTATTTCAAAGGTACTGTGACATAGATGTGCACAAACAAAAAATCGTGGGTATATGTCGTCATTAAGACTGTTAAAATTAAGTTAAGAATTTGGTAAGCAGTTTGGTATTTAAATATAATATCACCTTAGGTTAGAACCTATTTTTGAAGGAATGTAATTTGCCTTCCCCTAAAAGTAAGCAACAGTAGGTATAACTTAATTCAGAGGCAAATATCTGCGTGGTGTTGTTGACAACCACATTTATTTCAATGATGTCACAATGGAACATTTTTTTCGACAAATGGTTTTGCTCTAAATTTTTAACAGTGATTGATGTATTAAAATGTAAATCATGGGTAAAATTTATTTTCGAGGGACGTATTTTTTCGATATATACAGTAAAACCCGAATAAGTGCCTCACCTAAATTGCCAAGCTTTCATAGGCACTAATGCGGGCTAGAAAGTAATAAAACAAGTAAAAGTGTTATCATCGGCCTGGCCGATGCTTTGATACCCTCCACTGCATACAAGTCATGCAAAATTGCTTTTGTCAGGGAGGCACCAGAACTACTTGACCGACATAGCCCATTTTTAATACTAACTTGACGACAATAAAAATAAGTTTTCTCACAAAATTTCACTTGTCTAGGTAGATTCTTTTCGACGCTATCGTGTTTTTAACATAATATGTTTTCTAATATTGCTTTTGTATGAGAGGTGCCAGAAGTACTTGACCGACATAGCTCATTTTCAATACCAACCTGACGCCGATAAAAAGAAGTCCTTTCACCTACGTCAATTACTTTGAGCGCTATCGTGCTTTCAACAGACAGAAAGACAAATGGGTCCAATATTGGTTTTGTATGGGAGGTACCAGAACTACTTGACCGACATAGCCCATTTTCAATACCAACCTGACGCCGATAAAAAGAAGTCCTTTCACCAAATTTCATTCACCTACGTCAATTACTTTGGGCGCTATCGTGCTTTCAACAGACAGAGAGGCATGGGTCCAATATTGGTTTTGTATGGGAGGTACCAGAACTACTTGACCGACATAGCCCATTTTCAATACCAACCTGACGCCGATAAAAAGAAGTGATTTCACCAAATTTCATTCACCTACGTCGATTGCTTTGGGCGCCATCGTGCTTTCAACAGACGGAGAGACATATGGGTCCAATATTGGTTTTGTATGGGAGGTACCAGAACTACTTGACCGACATAGCCCATTTTCAATACCAACCTGACGCCGATAAAAAGAAGTCCTTTCACAAAATTTCATTCACCTACGTCAATTACTTTGGGCGCTATCGTGCTTTCAACAGACAGACAGACAGACAGACAGACAGACAGACAGACAGACGGACATGGCTAAATCGATTCAGAATGTGATCCTGATTCATAATATATATACTTTATGAGGTCTCCGGTGACTCCTTCTGGGCGTTACAAATGTATGGGCAAAGTGAATATACCTTCCTGTGGAGGGTATAAAAAATCCGTTTAAGTGCACATAGCCACATATCTCTAAATTAATAAAAAAATACCCAGTCAGTCTCCACCATTGTAGTAAATTATTACTTATTTTATTTTAGATTTTTAAAGCATGAAACACAAGGAATCGCTACAGGAAAAAAACTTTTGTATTTTTTCAGCTGATTTAAAAAATTCGTACTTAAACGAATTTTTTTTAGGTAAATTTCAATAAAAGTATACAAAGTAAAAGCCAATTAAGCGGGAAAGGTAGTTAAACGAAAGGTTCCTACTTATAAGATGAGTTTTATATGAAAAAATCCTCGGAATTTTTCTTCTAAGAAAAAGGTACTTATGCGGGTTAGGCACTTAAGCGAGAGGCACAAGGCACTTATCTGGGTTTTACTGTAGATGTAGTTTTTTCGTTAAAAAAAGAACAACATAAAATCGAAAATTTTGGTACGTTTTTTAGTATTACATCTTTATAAAGGGAAAGGTCGATTTTCGACCACAAGCGAAGCACGCTTTTAATTGCACCAATACGATCCGCTGTCATTGTTTGGTAGTCGGGTCAGCTTATGAGCTCCGATTTTAGGAAAAGGTCTAGTTGTAGAGTATCTTGCAGGGTTTCAATTTAAATTTTTTGTCGATTATGCTGTACCTGCCCTCTGTAGACGTGTAGAGCAACACTAGCAGTTGAATCGCGGTTGGAACAGACAATATTAAAGTGCCTACTGTAATAAATTTGTGGCATTTATTATCACCATATTTTTCTTGCAAAAATTTGCCGTACCACGTTGTCAAATAAAGTCCACATTCTGAAAAGTGGTTATAAAAACCTTCCATAAATGAGGCCGCTGAAAACTGCCAATTTCGAAGCTTCTACTGCTGCACGTAACTTAAGAATTTATTCATTTGCATTAATTTTATTATAGAAAAAGAAGATACCTAATCGTATAGAAGATATTCGAGTTGTCGGGTCTCTCAAAAAACTGTCTTTCATTTAAAATCGTCCAAATATGTTGTCCCTTCCTGCGGACAGATCATCTTTGCTTTCAGTGTCTTGTGTGAGCCTACTTTTGCCAAAACATGTTTTCAATTCGGACATATTCCTTACGAAAATTTGGAACTCGAGATTTTAATTAATTCTGGCATTACAATGAAAGAGGAAACCAAAGAAGTGGGTCTCGCAATTCTGTCCGTCTGTCCATCGGCTCCTGGAGTCTACAGCCGAAACGACTTTACGGATTTGTTTCAAACTTCGGATTGCGAGTTTGTGAGCTTACAGTTTGGTGTCACTTTTTTTTTGCACGTTAGCCCCATAAAACGGTCTTAAGCAATGTTAATATATTTTTGAAAACTGATCCAACGATTTCAACTGAAATTGATATTTTAGCTCATGTAGGTCGGGTTTACATCGCTGTATAATTGTAAACCCTTTTTTTCCAAAAAAGTACTTTTGAAAATTTGGTCTTATCTCAAAAACGGTTCATACGATTTCAACTGAAATGCATTCTAAATTTAATATATGCCCATTTCGAACTTGATGTAGTAAACTCAGTTCTTCTCTAAATTATCAAAATAGATTTTTGAAAAAAGACATTTGAAATTTGTTTTTAATCGTTTTCGATCAAATTGCAAACATTGAGTAATATTTATATTTTCCAAATTATTCGGTCCTTCATTTTTCATTCGAGTCACTGAAAACGGTACCTTCTTTTAAAAACTGTTCACGTTCATAACTCATTTTATATTTTGAAGAAACTTAAAGAACATCCTAAACAATGACTCGTAGGTAAACTCAGTTCTTAGGTTAAAAGAATTTTTCGAACTAAACATTGCAAAAACAGCTCTATCGTTTTTGATCGAAATACATACCTACTCGTATTTAGGATATTAAAAGAATTATTGAAAGTTTTTCGTAAAAAACCCAAATAAAGCCGTATTAATCTTTTTTCTTGAAAATGACAACCCAAGTCTTAATCTGTGAAAACAAAAAATATTTCAATGCCTCACTTTAAATAAAAATATAATAAAAACTACGGCTAAACTTCATTTCAGCAACTATCATCCGCTTCTGCTTTTCTCTTAAACATATAGGTACACCATAAAATGACCAGCAACCACCTAGATCTCACACGATTGAAAACACTGCATTTGTACTCCGACTTGTATACTTAAATCGGAATGTAACTTGAGTAATGTTCTATTTTAATGTGTCTAGAGTTCGGGAAATATTCGCGTGAACAAGGTCTTTTGCGTAGCCCACAGAAAAACAATTGTAACGGTGGCATATCGCATATCCACTTATTTAGCTTGCTTGTCTCATTATACCATCAATGCTATCGAAGATGGTTATCAAGTCGACTGTGTTTACACTGACTTCAGTAAAGCATTTGACTCCGTCAATCATCTAATTTTGCTTAGAAAACTTGAAAGTTTTGGTTTTCACTCAGCTATGCTTGATTGGATTAGATCTTATTTGATTGGCAGGATTCAAAGAGTCAAAATTGATAATTACTTTTCTCGATCGTTTGAGTGCAGCTCGGGAGTACCACAAGGTAGTCATTTGGGTCCGCTCCTGTTTATAATTTTTATAAATGACATATCGTGTGTATTAAAATATTGCCATTGCTTGATGTATGCAGATGACTTAAAGTTATTTCTTAAAATCAAAACTCCACTTGACTGTGAGCTTTTACAATATGATCTAAGAAACTTATCTGTCTGGTGCATGAAAAATTTTCTACACTTGAATATTAAAAAAATGCTGTATAATATCGTTCTACAGAAGGTCTTATCATTTAGAGTTTCAGTACGAAATCGACACTATTGGATTAAACAGAGTCGATGAGGTGAAAGATCTTGGCATTATAATTGATTCCAGGTTCACCTTTGCATCTCATATTGACCACGTTATTGCCAAAGCAATGGTTTTATAAAACGTAATGGCAGCGAATTTTCGGATCCTCATACCCTTATTTCGCTTTTTATTGCGTTGGTTAGATCTCTGCTATGGACCCCATTCTATAAAATTCACTCAGATCGCCTTGAAAAAATCCAGAGGCGTTTCACAAAATACATTTTCAGGAAAATGAGCTGGTATTCTGAAATTTCTTACCGGACTCGATGTCAATTGTTGGGCATATCAACTTTATGTTCTAGAAGAAAAGCCCATGACATCATGCCAATAAGGGATTTATTAAATATCCATCTCTTTTAGCCTTAGTGCCAATCTATGCCCCAACCAGACCTTTAAGGGAAAGAAACCTTCTTCTTCGACCTGTTCATAGAACTAATTATGGCCATAATGAGCCCATGTCCAGAGTTATTCAATGATGTTTATATTTTTGTAGATCTATATTATTCACGCGATCGCTTCAAAAGTGTTATTCTTAATTTGGCAGCATTATCTTAGTATTAAATACATTGTTTTTATATAATTGTTATACTTTTATTGTAATCTGTATAGCTTAGCTAGTAGATGATATCAAATAAATAAATAAATAAATGATCTTGGTGGCCAAATGACGTTGTCAAAACGTGAGATTACGCGTAAGTCCATAAATTCAGATCATCAGCAACACTTGCACTTGCAGCAGCAATATTTTCGACTGAGTGTGCATAACGATGATACACACGCCTTACGACATTTGTAACGCTTCCACTCTCTCTTTAAATTCCTTCACAGTTTTATTTACAAATTGCTTGTGTAGTCGGTCGATTATGACGACCATAATGGCATAATCATAGCATAATGCGCGAAAAGTGGCTACATTTGAATCACCACTTTTGTAGTAAGTTTTAATAATGTTAACGCGTTGGTTCTATATTGTTAAGCGATCCACTATCGTAAATGGCAAACATTCAACTAATATTAAATATTCAACTAATATTATGACACTTCAATTGAAAGCTGAGTTTGACAGGTGTCAAATGCCAGCGCTACCAACTTGAAACCACGAAATGAATGACCCTGTATACTAAAAAATCGTGTACGGTGTAGGCGCCTTTGCAGAGAACTGCTGAAGAATGCTTTTAACTGAAATGAATATATTTAAGCCAAAAGGTAGGTACCTAATAAAACCAGAAACAATCAACAAACCACTTGATATGAACTAGGAAGTTTCGTGCGACGCAGTCGTGGACTTTACTTTTTTCATTGTTTTTGATTGACAACAAGCAAAAAATATAAAGGCTGCTTTATTGGGTCTTAAACTAAACTCTATTACGAAGCAGAAACTGAAAAGTGTGTCCATATTTAAGGTGGGCAATATTTTTTTTTTTTTGTTAATTACTCCACCGAATAGCAAAACCCGCTTCCATTGCATTTTTATATGCACCTTGCGCATATCCCGCTGCCTAGGGACATTGCACTGGCCCTCTCGAAAATCAACAAACAAAAAAATTTAAATTACACAACATGACTAATAAGGAAATAAATACGTGCGACCAAGCCCTCCCAATGCCATCGGCACATATCGCAACACCACTTAGCGCCTACCTCAAATTAATCTCCCAACCAGCTGTACCTATACATACTCGGACTGGCATCAACGTCCGCGCAGATTTAGGTGAAATTCAAATTATATCGCTGCCCTGCCAATTAGCTGGGCAAATTAATCGAATAGCTATCATTTCCTTGCCATTCCTTAGCCCATACAATTAATGACTTTTTGATAGCTACCGCACGTTTTGATTTCCCCAAACCTCAAGTCAGCATCAAGTCAGTGAAATTTCAGAAAAAAGCCCTCTAGCGCCCCACATCATCCGACTCTTAAAAATTAAAGATCGCCTCTAGGTATGAAATTTTCAAAATCTAGGTCTGGATTTTGCTTTCTTTCTTCAGACTTACAGTCTTGTTTACAAAATCGCCACCTGTCTTGTGGGGAGAGGCATAGAGAAATGTTCTTCTTCTTGCTCCATATCAGTGATTTATAACATCCCGACAAAAGAAACAGAATTAATTCGTTCCAGTGGCCACACGTCGTACGTTGAAGTGTGCCCAACATTGCCAGTAGCTACTAGCTAGGCTGCTGACGTTTTCTCTTGTTCGCAACTTTGCTTATCCCATTTCGGGGTCTGAATTCTTAGATGGAATTCCCCAAAATATGTATTCCACCCGAAGCTAATTTCGTACAGGGAGAACAAACAAAAAATACGAAAAAAAAACCATCCACGGGTTTGAAATTAATTCCATTTAAATGCACGACATTTATAGGACGACCATTATAATCACGCCGCATTTCAACTGCATCTGTGTGGTGTTTTTTTTTCTCCGCCGAAACTCGATAAGATACCGCCGCCGCGGAGTGGCAAAAATATGCCTCCGAGTGGTTTTGATTCGGTAGGTTACGGTTTTGACAGCTCCCAAAACACCTCGAAACGGAGGAGATAGAATTATTCGGCTGTGCTTTGGCTCCGGTTGCCTATGTAGCTTTAGGTGTTGAATTGATTGATTCAAGTAGTTCGTTCTGTGGTCCGCAGTCGGTAACATATCACATTAGCATATTAAGTTGATAGATGAAAATTTATCTTATGAGACGCCCCAAACGATTAGGATATCTGCATGCACAAATGAAATGATGTTAGACTCCTTGGGGCAGTTGAATTTATAGGTAATTAATTTTCTGCTGTATACGCACAGTGTCCGTTTTGCTGCGCCGCCTCGGCCTGTGCGGGGATTAGTGAGTAGCGACTTGAGTGCTGGTTACAGTGATAGAAATGTGATGGAATAGCATTTTTTCCACCGTTTAATTTAACATGCGGGCACTGGGCGGCACTAACAAATTGGGTAGTTATTTAGACTCCTTTAGTCGGTCATTTGGATCCAAGTTTGTGGTTAGTACGATTTGTTGAGTAAATAATTGTTACGTAGGAAGGGTTCTATGGCTACTGTTGGGTAATCACTTGCAGGGGAGTTAATTTTTTATTAGACATGGGACATACGTTTTGGTTGCCAAGTGACTCTTGCAACTGATGCTTTTCTCTTCCTATTTTTAAAGGTGAGCAATCAAGAGACTGCGGCTCAACCGAAGCGCTTTCGGTAAAGTTTTTGGTCGTTCAGGAAGCTCGGGCTCTATCTCGTTGGGAGTGCTTTGCAATAATTATGTTGGCGAATGTTCTGACAGTTGGTTTTTGGGCGTAAATCTGCGTCGTATCTATAGAAGCTGACAGCAGGGGCGCAGTTAAGTAAAAGTTCAAATAAACGGACCTGCAATACGGGAAAATAATTGGTAGATGGCCCCACAATTAATTTTGCTTATCTTCCTATTCTTTGAGGCGCTAATCACATGTTGCCACTCGAAGGTTTTTTTTGCTATTCCTACGAGATAATGGAAGTAAACTTATGGACCAAATTGTAACTAAACTAAAGGGTTATCCACTGAGAGGTGTTATTGTGAATGACCCGCTATTTCGGTAGCTGTCACTTTTGAAGCTTTTATTCTTTGACATTTGACAAGTAGAAACTACGCCATTACTAAAAATTAAACGATACACGCTTCGACAACGCATTGAAATTATTAAAATTCACTACAAAAATGGTGAAAATCTTGCAGTCACAGTTCGCAAAACGTCGTGAAGCACCTTGTCGGACCGCAATACAGAAATTGGTAAAAATATTCAAGCTGTTGGGACAAGTTAGTGATGTGAAAAACAAAACCCGTGCACGTCGCTCAAGAACAACTGAGAATTATGCTGCTGTAGCCCAAAGTGTTGAAGAAAACCCAGGTTTGTCCATTCCTCGTCGTTCTTTAGAATTGGGCATTCCACAAACGTCGTTACACCGTATTTTGCATATTTTATTGATCTGGACAACGTTTATACTTTCAACAAGACGGCGCTACGTGCCACACAAGCAACGAAACCATTGATCTTTTACGGGAAAAGTTTACGGACCGTGTTATCTCTTGAAGAGGTGATAACAATTGGCCACCGAGATCTTGTGATTTAACACCTTCTTCCTTTGGGGCCACGTGAAAGATAAGGTCTACGCCAACAGCCCTGCGTCGATTCAAGACCTCAAAGATAAAATTCGTGAGGCTATCGAGGAGCTAGGGCAGCCACTTTACAATGGTCCTCTATGTGTGCTCGTGGTGGCCATTTGGCTGATGTTGGTTTTCATTATTAACGGCATACCTTCCCCTTTATTATGAAATAAACATCCGATCATTTATCTCAAAAAATTAAATTTTTCTTTGAATACCAAAATAGCACCTCTTATTGGAGAACCTTTTAATCGAATACGAGTATAACCTTATAGTACGTACGTCTCAGGTTGTAGTTGTAGGGAAGAGTCTCAAGATAGTGTTATTAGCATGGCGAGTTCATCAGGCGGGCAATTCAGAAACACATGAGAGATGTCGTGCTTAAACGTCAAAAAAAAAAATAAATTTTGGGAATATAAACGGAATTCAATCAACAACACCAAAAGTGGAAGAGGTAGGTACCTTTCGATTTAAAGGAATCCATACTGCATTTCCATTTGCAGTTCGTATTAGGCTCGATGTACTCGAATGCCTTCTCCTTCTTCACAAAACAAGGTACAAACAGGTGGTGGAATTTATCACAAACTTTCTGCGGCTCCATCCGGCAAGTAAAACCGGAAGAAAACTCAGCTCATTCTATATATTTAGCGCTAAGTACAGGAGAGACAAAATTCGGTCAAACAGCTTTTGAGAAAAGATTTGCAAACCTTCCTTGTCGATTTCCTCGAAACGGATTAAGTGGCGTTTTTAGCAAACGGTACAAAATTCACATCCTATTTTAAAGGAACTTGCTAAGATGCTAGAGACTTGATAAAATATTATTGCACCATTAAGTTGTTAACAAAAAAAATTAAAAGAAACAATGGGGCGTGGCACCTGCCATACATCAAAGTTTTTTAAAGCTAAAAATGATTATTGGTAGGGCCTTATATTTTGAGATTTATGGCAAATTCGAAAATATGTGGCCCATGCAATAAATAATTGCTGCATGAATATTCGGCTTATGATATTATAATACCTTCCTTCAATAAGTCATCTCCGCACTCCTTATATTATTAGTCAACAGTGGTCATGCTACACGAACTCTGGTGGGTGATTGTGTTTTGACTACATACCCTCATTATGAAAACGCACTTACTTTGTTTCAATTACGCTCAGTTTTCTTGTGATGAGGTCAAGTTCATTAGCGGTATTGTAGCGATAAACATCAATATATATTAGGTTTGCTATAAATATTTGTTTTCGTTATTAATTTGATTGTTGTGGATTTAATTAACTTCTGTGCTTCTGCGAATATGCCTTGAAAATGTATCGACGATCCTAACTCTTTCTGTTATATTTGTGGTGGGGTGGACTGATTTTCAAAAATGGATGGCGAAATTTTTCTGGATTTATTTTGAACTGCTATCACGAGTATTTTAGTTTTGCGGTGGCTCATCAGGACAAAGCTTGGGCCCCACATATTTGTTGCATAACATATTTAAGACTGACTGGAAGAAAGGATAACGTCATATGCCGTTTGCTGTTCCCATGATATGGATTGACCCTAGGGATCATGTTTCAGACTGTTATTTTTGTCTTACTCCAATTTCGATGGATCGTAATGGAAATGGATTTTTGTAAAGATTCTCTTTTATAATGGATAAGGTTGGAGGATACTTTGTATAGGAGCTCGGCAAAAATAAGTTAATTATTATATCATTTACTAAAGCAATTCATTTAACGCCTAAATGACAGAACCTACGTATTTTGAAACTTTTAAGCGAGTGAATTTGCAAATAATTTTTGCCTGACCGAATTTTTAAGAAAAGGTTACTGTTTCTATTTTTTGCAAGTTTTACAATATTTTTAAGCAGATTCGCATTATTTTTTTAGTTTATTATTTTTTTTTCGCTGCCTATGTCTGATCTGTAATACATATATTCATATAGAAGTTTATTAAGTTCTTGAACCTATTGTCTAAAGAAGGGCTGCCGACATCTTTGGCAATTGCTTCCGGCTTCCGCATTTAAGTTATAAAATCAAGAACATTCATGTGCATTGTCCGAGCAGAGATCTTTACAAAAATATTATTAAGTCCTTTTTAATTTAACCAAAAAAGTTCGCGGACACGCACTAAGCCGGATTTTGGTCTGACGAAAGCATTCAAAGGGAAATTGATTCTATTATAATAGAAGCAACATCAAATTTGAAAGGAATAAGTCAGACAGAAGTACTACCATTTTAGTTTTAGCCGGACAATGATTAAGGCTAGGGACATGCAAAGAACGAAATCCTTTATTTAACAGAAAAGTTGCTCCTATAAATAACCTAGTTCCAAAGGCTTTGCAAATATGATCTCCTTTAATAGCAAATTTCCCGTTCGCAGTGGATAATCTACAAAGGACAATTATTAAACTCAGTCTCCTTTGAGGTCCACATCACCAGCGGGAAGTATACACAAATTATAGGATGCGCGAACTCGGCACCCCAACGTTAATTTTTTTTTTTATTTTATTTTAGAGTTCCGTGTGGCTAAGCAAGAGTTCTGGAGTTCTTGCTAAGAACTTTGAAAAGTTCTGTTCATTTAGCACTTTTTTTAATTTTTTTTTTAAATTCACGGAGCACCCCATTTGTGAAAATAATATCTTTTTATTTTTTCTTCGCCCCAACTTATATTAATTTTTATTTAGTCTAAAGAAGGACTGCTTGATTTTTATTCTTTGTACCGGATATCACCATGAGTAAGACCGAAGAAGTATATT
This sequence comes from Cheilosia impressa, assembly GCA_948293265.1. Lineage (NCBI taxonomy): Eukaryota > Metazoa > Arthropoda > Insecta > Diptera > Syrphidae > Cheilosia > Cheilosia impressa. Next base: position 48,529,519 of record OX411881.1, on the reverse strand, counting down.
TATTGTATGTCACTACAGTCTTTTAAACGAAGTGTGATCGAAGAAAAGCCTTTAAAATTCTCACGAAGCGGTTTCTCATTTCATTGAGACGGTGTGTGGTTCGTTCAAGTCTAAGCTAAAAAAAAGTTACTTCTAGCTTTTCCCTAGAATGTGACCAAGTTTGGGTCTATTTCATAGTTTTTGGAATAACTAGAGCAACGGTCAAACACAGATGTCGTGCGCAGGAAAAATATCCATACTTTCATAAAGAAAGCCGTTTCAGGGAAACCCATTCCTTATCATACCTAATTTAGACATTAACACAAACGCTGGCGGTCGCCTTCACAACAATTGGCCAAAAGTTGCACATCCTCCACTCATGTGGCTCCGACCAATATGCACTCTTACCCGCAATCCATCTCGATGCACTTTGGTACTGCACCCAAGAAAGCAACACGCAACAAACGGGGCCCTCAGCCGATGCCGCAACATCTTCGGACCGGAACGTCAAGCCCAAGACGCGTGAATTAAATTATTATGAAACGCAATGAAATTCGCTAATCGTGTTAAGGTACACCATGTTAACCCTAGTCATCGGAGGATATTATGCCTGTCGAAACACCTAGCTGGACTGCGTGCATTAAATCCCCGAGGGGTGCCCGTTTAACGACAGGGGTCCCAATCCTATTGCTGCTGGCCCCCCACAGTAATCATCCTTTTCACTTAGCCAATAAAGTAGGGTCTGCTCTTGTCCCAATATCGTCAGGTTCAATATTTTTCATTTCATTTTTCGCGCTCTACTCGAATATGCTCGTATGTACCGACGGACGCGGGTTTGCGGATTGCATGCGGCATCGGTCGGCGTCGCCTCTAACAGCTGGATGCCTTGCGGATGAACATGCGCGTGCCAACCCCCATTGACAAATTTGTTTTTTGCACATTAAATAATAAAGTTATACCCGAGAATTGATGCCCGTGCACATACATAGCACTGGAGTGCGAGAGTGTAAATCATTTCATGATTCTCGTGCGAATTCCAAAATCAATAAGGCTGGCTCCAATAATTAAGGATATCTCTCAATTCAATATAACGAGAGCATGACGACAACGACGACGGCCTCAAGACCTCATCGATGCAAAGGGAGAACGTAAACACTCTTCTGAGGTGCATCCACCATCAACATGTCAAAAGGTACTTCATTTTTTATGAAATTAATAAAGTACGTTGGGCAAACACGAGACACGTGACCAACGTAATGTATCCGTTTTGCATTGTGACCAGGCTTCGGCATTAAACCAATAACTGGTACCGGTACGTATATGTAGCCGCCGCGAGGAGCGGGAGGAGGATTTGCATTGAATCCGGTTTGGGATTCATGCCACTTTCAGGTGAACACTGAAGTGATGCCGTGGCCCTCCTCCTCCTCCTACTCCTCCTACTCCTTGTGTCGACTTAATAACGAACTCTTCAACTATACGCATGCCTGTGTTGTTCTGTGGCCTTTCGGGCTGATTCCATCAAGAGTTTAACCATTCTTGACTACGTTGCAAATAGGATAAACATGGTCACGTGGCAGACTTTAGGTTGTTGTTTTTTTTTTTTTTTTTCGTTTGAATTATTGACACGTAGCAGCACGGGAAGTTCATCATCGTATGCTCGTAGTGTTTGGCTTCGCCCCATATCGTCACGGGTTACAATGGGATAATGGTGAAAATATGATATTCAGAATTTTTCGCTGAAGACGTATTCATATCAGTTGGTGATGTCAGTTTTTTACTAATAAACGGGCGTTGGTGCAGATAATGGTATCAACTAATTGTCCAATTATTTACGGCAGATTATATTCCGCGTTTCACTGCACCACTGGGGTGTGGAACGAAGTTTTTTTCGTTTTAGAGCGAGGGATGAAAGTGAAAATTAAGTAGGTGGGTATAGTTGCATGCGAGCGAGAGACGTCATGTAATTAAAAAAGGTCCGTCCGCTTAAATGAAAGTGTCAGCATCATGTCTTGGTTGTCATCTTTTTTTTTAGACAGAGGGGTAGTTTGTACACATTTGTACAGCCTTTCTCTCAACAAAATTAATTTACCAAACTATTTCTATAAATTTCCAATAAGGATACTGAAAAACCAGCAATTCTTGTTTTTCTTTGGTGGCGGTACATTTCGGGGTGAATCTGGGCCTCCACGAACAAGCCACTTCATTTTACACGGTCCGTATGCAACTACCTCCAGTTGCGCACTCCAAGCCAGTGTACAAAGCACAATAAGAGGACTCCCTAAGGTCAAATTGTGCTCCTATCTTTAATTTTAAATTTAACTGTTTTCACATGCCTTGAAATTTTTCGACAAAAAAAAATTTACTTTCTAGACGCTGCTACATTTAGGGTTGCTCGTGGTCGATTTTGTTACATTCGCGTCGAACAAAGCCTTGCGTATCCTCGAAAATTTGCTTTCTTACGCCACTTATTAAAATTTATTTTTTTAATGAAAACGGATCAATGTAGAAATGGAACAAAACAAGCAACAACGAAATTATTTTTTTATTTGAAAGATTAATATAAAATTAATATAACATCTTTCAAATGTCCGCCGCATCTTCTCATGGTGCCACTTGCCATAGATCTGATTTCAATTTTAGGTTGAATGTTTACAAAACCGATTGTTTCAAATTTTGCTACCAAACGTTGGCGGTTCGAATTTGAAGGGCCTGCTATAAAATTGGTGCAAAGTTTTCACTTACGAATACTTATGTCGTTTTCCATTGGTTTCAGGTTTCACTCGGAGATCCACTCATTCTGAAATCCAATGGAACAGCAAAACTGCTTCTGAAAGAATCCACAAAAGTATTGGTGAAATGCCAAAAAATAATCTACGGCTTCTGTCAGCTGACTTGTAATAAATACATAAATTGCACTTGTGTGAGTGCTTCTTGAGTGGATTCTGACTTCGAATCGAGAAGCGAAACTCTCTTCTCAGAATCACCAGAAGAGTATTTTTGTGCCAATGGAACGGCATTTTATCGATTCCGGACTCTCCCGGACGCTTCTTCATCGACACGTCTCAATTGGAAAACCCTTAGCTAAAAATAAATTTCCTAATTTTTCTACTCCCCAATAAAATAATAATGAAATGGTAGCCCTGCTCCAAGCTGGTTGAGGTCTTCTTTCAGTTAGAGCGCCACTTAAGGCGATGCATTCTACCTTTGCGTTGTCCATTTGGATTGCAGATTGCAGTCGAAGACCCTGCGGGCCGGAGCATTTGTGTCCATCCTACATAAGGTATATGTCCTAGCTATCTGAGACGACTGATGTGCAAGCTTTAGACTACGTCTATGTCGCCGTAAAGCTAGTATAGTTCGTTGAATATTCCCCTCCAAAGAACGTCTAAACAAACGGAACCGATCTTTCTCTCCAAGCGACAGAGGATGTCTTTGACAGAGTCCAAGTTTCAGCACTGTAAAGCAGGACTGGGATGCTCAAGGTCTTATAAGGAGTCTCCTTTGTTCTCCCGGATAAGCCTTCTACACAATTCCATTCTCAGTCCGAAGAAGCAGCGGCTGGTAAGAGATCTGAAACAAAAAGAAATATGGTTGGCGCAGTAGGTCCATAAGCACCGTTGGCCTAGGTTCTCACAAATAGTCGATTTTTGTGAGTATTAAATTTTTGGAATAAATCTAGAATTTTATGCCGAATCCAAACGACCAATTAAGAAGCTCTTTCATGACGCAGTTATTGTTGAAGATGTTTGTCAGATATTTGCAAAGGTAATTTATGTTTTTCGGCATTCATTCCGTAATTTTTCAGGCGATTATCGTCGAAACGATAGACCTCCAAAAGTCGCAACTAAATTAAAAAATTACGAGTTTGAGAGCTTAAGTTCATTAAGTTCGTTTTCCACAAATGGAATAAATAGAGAAATGTTTGCTTTATGTTATACCTGATTAAAATTTTCTACACATAAAACAAAGTTGCATTCGTAAGACTGCCCATAACCCGAGAACGGATCGTCCGATTTGAGCCATCTCTTCTTTGTTGTGTTTGTCTACGCCCAAGGAACACGGCGAGGAAATTGGAAAATTCATAAAATATTCATACATTTTGTACTGGAAATTGTATACCCTCCACAGGAAGGTATATTCACTTTGCCAATATATTTGTAACGGCAAGAAGGAGTCACCGGAGAACTCATAAATAAAAAAAATAAATAGTTGGCGCTACAGGTCGGTAGGGACCCTGGGCCTAGCTTCTCGCAACCATTCGTTTTGTGTGAGTTTTTCATTTTTGGGACGAATGGAAGGGATCTACAATTTTATGCCGAGCCCAAACGGCTAATTGAGAAGCTTCTTCATGACATTTATACTCTCGGATGTTTGTCAGACGTTCGCGAGAGGTGGCGCAGTGGAAAAAAACCTTGAGTTGAAATTTGGGTTTTCTCGGGAGAACTCATAAAGTATATATTCTGAATCAGGATCACATTCTGAATCGATTTAGCCATGTCCGTCTGTCTGTCTGTCTGTCTGTTGAAAGCACGATAGCGCCCAAAGTAATTGACGTAGGTGAATGAAATTTGGTGAAATTAACTTATTTTTATCGTCGTCAGGTTGGTATTAAAAATGGGCTATGTCGGTCAAGTAGTTCTGGTACCTCCCTCACAAAACCAATTTTGCATGACTTGTATGCAGTGGAGGGTATCAAAGCATCGGCCAGACCGATGATAACACTTTTACTTATTTCACAATCGTATTTGTCAAAAGTTCTGCCTGAATTTAATTATTTAGGAGATTTCCCTTAATTGTTCGGTAATTTGCTTACCTATTTATTCATAGTAAATTGTTAAATTTATTTGTGTTTTGTCTTTCAGTGTGGTATTTCAATATTGTTTCGTCCTCGCTAAAGTTTTGTGATTTTTCCAGTAATTGAAGTGCAAATTGAACTGGTGAAATGGTAAGATTAGGAAACATTCAAAGTTCAATGTTTTCATTGCATTTGCGAATAAAAAGTGAATAGTAACTCGAATTCTTCGGCTTTGACCTTTCAGTGTTAGGGAGTCATTAAGTCGCCGATCAGAAGATCAACCATTGGCCGACGTAGTCGCAATGTTCGCAGATTGGCGATTCGCCATGTAAATCAATCCATTGAGGAACCCTTCGAAGTGAATAAATAGCTCCGCACACATGCGTTGCGAATTCGTGCAGGAACTAATCTCGAATTCCCATACTTCCCACCTGAACAATTAGATGTGGCATGTTTCCGTGTTGGAAAGCCTTCGCGCCTATTTATCTTTTTACGCGCCGGAAAACAAAACAAAGAACATAGTCCACCAAAAAAACAATTAATTAATCTGACATCTTATTTCCTCAACCCTTTTACATTCCGTGTATATGTGAACTTATTCGAATTCGAAAATTGCCTCATCTGTTGTCATCTGTTATTGCGAATGTTTGATAAAAACAATTAATTTCGGCTTGAATCGTGAATGCTAGAAATAATTTCAATCAAAAATCAATTTTGGGCGGTACGAAGTTCGCCGGGTCCGCTAGTAGTTTATAAATTAAAAAGTTCAGTCTCTGCGTTTTTTTAAGTAAATTGGTGAGTTTTTTTGTCACCGCCGTCCTCTTCTAAGTGAAGAGTGTTCGAATTGAAAGGCGTCGTAAGGGTCTCATGTGGATTCTCTTCACTCCAAATGCGGCAATTTTGCTTGTTGACATAGCCATTCAACCAAAAATGAGCCTCATCACTGAACAAAATTTTGCGATGAAAATCAGCATCGATGTCAATCTCATTTTTGGCCCATACACCAAAATCACGAAGCATTGCATGGCTTTAATTCTTGCACAAGCTGGATCTTGTAAGGTCATAAGCCAATTTCTTTGCGCAAAGTCTTCCATAAAGTTGATGGACAAAGCTCCAATTGCTGTGCACAGTGACGAATCGATTCATTCGGGTCCTCTTCAACACTTTGCCTACAGCTGCAATTGTTTCTTCGGTGCGCACTGTTCGACGTCTCTGCGGATGCGTATTATCACATAGAGTAAACGTAGTGCGAAAACGATCCATGGTTAACCGAATTAATTGCTCTGATGGACGGTTATGTCGACCATAAAATGAACGGAGCTTGCGGTAAACGAAATAAATACCTATGTACGATTTGCAAGCGTTGTTCATTTGACAACCTGTCCATGAGGAAATGGCAAACCAAACTGAACATAAATGACATTAGAGTTGCCAGATTTGAAAACAAAATGTCACTTTTATCTCTATTCGAAATTCCAACCTCTAAAAAAAACACCCTTTAGATTTCGTGGTGGAACCTTTGGAAGTGACCAAATTTTTTGAGGAGAGAGCGTTGTTCTTTTTTTAACTGACGTAGTTGGACCCGGTCAAGGTAAATTAACTTCACTTGAGCCAAAAATATAAAAGTTTAGAGTTGTATTTATAACACATACGAACGACAAAAGAACAAACATAAATACACTTACTTAAATTGACCATAGAAACAACGAAAAAAACCTAATCTACTAAATAACTTCACAAAATCATACAAAATTTTGCAGTCAAAATAGTCAAAATATTAGGTTTTATCAATTTCCATTTGGACGCGTCACATTCGAAAAAAAAAAACAAACTGATAAAAGAAACGAAAACATTTCATAGAAGAACAGGTGTTTGGATGCTATTTATTTTGCTGAGAAATGCTACCCAGATCAAGGTACAAACGGACCAACCCACACCACCATTCCCTACTTCTGTATAACATGTACCCCCCAAACATATTTATGTTGGCGACAAATAACAGCCAAGTATTAAGTATGTAACCTTTTCACAATGAGTCCAATAAAAAAAATCAACACAAACCAACAAGCACCGACTTAATAACGATAACTATAGATTTACACCATTAAAACCGGCATAGACACGAACCGATGGCAGGCATCGAGCTAATTCTACCTTCACGCCTAATGGATGATTCAGCGCAGTCTAAACAAATTTTTTATTAATCCATCTTAAATCGATTAGCATCCTGAGCAACCTGTAAACAAAGGAATATCCGCCTCAATCGACTGCTCTAAATCAAATTCATTGACCTGTATCAAAAGGTAATCAATCAGAAAATTTAAATTACATAAACTCCAAGTCAATATATCACACGGATGATACACCCTGTAATTACATTGGCATACGAGTATAATGGATGGCAGACACAATGGTGTACATCACGGCTTAGGCATCTTTCTAACACACAACAGCCCATATCTGGCGATGATGCCTGCTCGATATATCCTGCACAAAATTACAAATTACCCGCCAGAGAATCAAACCGGGATCACTCGATAGAGAATGCATAACATGTTAGAAAAATATTCCTCGCAGATGCGATTTTCACTTTGATAGATGCATGGTCGAGCACATGACAGAATAATGAGACCTTAATTGGATTTCGCCGATGCGGGATGAATTAAAGGATTTAAGAGGAGTTTATTATTTCCAAGAAGGATGCAACGTTGTAGGTAGGTGTTCTTCTCTTCTTCTTTTTTTTTTTTTGCATGCTAAGATGTGTCATGATATTTATCGCAACCAAGCGAGAGTACCTTTGTAAAATTTGTTTACTTCTCATTTGTCCAGCGGGGATTTTCCCCAAATTCCTGAGGTACATGAGAATATTTTCGAATATTTGCATAAGTTAAATGCAAATATTCGAAAATATTCTCATGATATTCAAACCCAATTATATTGAAAAAAATTCAAGACGAATTCCATATTGCTTCAACCTTGCAATTGGGGGTGACGCAGTGCGAAACTCTGCCGACTTTACCGACATCCTAATGGCTCACGTTTTCGCATTTGGCTGCTCGGTCCGAGTCCGAACCAGCCACAGGTTAAAGGCGGAGGGGGCGGACAACTCAGTTGCTTCCTCTAATTGCAGATGCATGCTATACCATTAAGCCATTAACCGTCGCAGACAACCAAGACACTGCACTGCAGTAACCAGCTCTTAATGTCAGTTCATCACTGCGATCGAGAATGGTGCATGCCTCGAATATCGTTTTGCGCACGCAAGCTCGTGCTGGTTTCAGGCGAGAAAATAATTCCGCTTCACTCCATTTCAATCGCAGTCAATGGAATTGCTGATAATGTGTGCGTTCGTATCGTATACCGTGCGTCGCGTCGGTGCAGACTGTAGAGTGCACTTGCATTCATTCTCATTCCTCTGGTTGATTTTGTTTTGATGGTGCGGTTTTACTGCGAATTGAATACTTCTCGATAAGTTTATCACTTCTGCTAAAGCCGGCAATTATTGTCGGGGATCTCAAAAATTTATATTAATGAGACATTATGTGTTGGGTTTGTAGGAAGTTTTCTTTTAGTTCACCCTGTGGCGCATCAGCTACCGCAGAACTCGCAGCATAATATGGAAGTCTGTACGATAGTTTCAGCTTAATCCATTCCAAAAGATCTGAAGACCATTGTGCTCACTCCTTGATGGTGTTGATGGTTGTTTAAAAAATCGGTAAGTACCGGAAAATCTTTCAGTAGTTTTAAAGGTCTTTGGGGTTACCGGTTGCTGCTCCTACTGAAGTCGTAAACTGTCCTGAACGTCCCCTTTATTTTTTTCTCTTCATAAACCGCATTAAAAGCTGTGGTATTTTAAGGATGTTACGGGGAACTTTTTGAGAGACTAAGAAACATCTTGGAAAACGAAAACTTTAGGCCCACTGATGATTTCGAGATAACCCCACCCTAAACGGGTAGCAGCAATTTTAAAAATACATAGACGTGGGCTCAGTGACTGGTAGGTGTGCTGAAAAATAAGCGAGGGGTCTCAGGTTCGATCCACAAAAATTACATCGTATGGGTGGTTTGAAAAGAACGCAGCAATTGATTTTGCTCAAACGAAATGCCAAAATCGACTCATTTCCTTCAGAGGTTTCGTATGAATTAAAACTGATTTCATTTGATACCTCCAACTATTGATGTATTCAAAAAGTGACTCCACTTACCTTTTACTCAGATTGTTATAAATAAAATCTAAAAATTGCTACGGAAATCCAAGTCTGATATTTAGCTGACTCTGACCTTTTACTAAACTTCGTTTCGCCCAAAATCGGCGCTGAAACACAAATGTCAAATCGTACGGAATTTATGCAGAATGTGATACAAAATCCTACGAATTTTAACTCAATGCCGTTCCTTAACTCGAAAGATTCGTAATAGAGAGAGCAACATATTACCCCTCCACTGAGAATCTTAAGAATTTTTAGCCAACAATTTTTTTGGTGCAAGAGTTGGAAAATGTGGTACCTGACAATTAACACATGATTTGAAATTTTTTGTCCTGCGTATTAAAATGATATGAATAGGTGGCCAAAATAAATTGAATGAAAGCTTTTTGCGAAAGTGCCGACGAAGTTCGTCCTCCTCCACGAAGGGACAATCTCCTCTTTCCTCTACATAATTTCCAATGCAGTGTTGCTTATTCCTTTTCTCAATCACCTACAAACTCTACCATATACTGGGATTTTTCCAAAAGAAGTTTGACTAACTCCAAATCACTTTCTGTTGAAAATACTCAATGATTTAAAAGAAACAGACCTAGAGATATACAAAAGGTATATCATTATTGAATTAGCAAAAAACTCAAACCAAAAAATCAGGTTAGGTTAATTCATTTTAACATGTGGTTGGTTGACAGTTTGACAGATAAAGTTTAAGGAGCTTTTCTTTATAAAACATATGTCTTAAGGTGGAAACGAAAATATTAGAATTTTAATGGGGATGTTGCATGAATATTTTAACACTTTCATTGCTAGATAAATCAACTAATATTGTTAATAAATTACAATTATACAAATATTCGAATTTATCACACATTTTAACGAGTTTTCGTAAAAGATTTTTTTGAATTTTTTTAATTATTATATATTATATTCAAATTTGTTTAATTTTTTATTTTTCATACATAACTACAAAACCGTTCCCTAAGTGTCCCTCTCTGAAAGAAAATTTATATTCAACACAGCCATTTTGACAGTCTTTTCCATTCTTACTACGAAAGTAAAAGAACAAACTTAACATCTTCCCCTTTGAATTTCCGCTTAAAATCGTCACTTCATTGCAATTGATTTGAGATTCTTCAAACGCTTTCAGTCTAACCGCTATAGCAAGTGCGTCCAATTCAATTGGAATGACGAAACGAAAAAGGACACTTTTCATATTGCAGAAAATGCATTGCAGTACTGACAGACGTCATTCAATGGCCCAATATTAACGCACCGAAGAAAATTGTATTCGATGCGGAAGCATAACGACACGCAGCTCGATTTAAATTGAAATGTGGTTCACGTGTTTTCGGTCTTGACGTCTAATAAGGTTCCGTTAATTTTAATTATCTATTACACGAAAAGAGGCTTTCGGCTCTTTCTTATTGCGAAAACGCGTTTTAAAAGGAAGGCAAAATTAAACGATTGCCAATTCCGAAGTGTTTCTTTTGAATCGATATTTTTTTTCCATAAAAAATTAATTTTCAGACATCCCACCATTACCCATACAAATTTCTTGAATGAAATAAGTTAGGGAAGGAGGCCATCATAAGACCCATTGTGATTCCTTTCATATAATAACTATATAGTATAGCTAAACTAACACCAAAACAATGAAAACGAAGGTTGAAGTCATTTGAAATGGTAACCTAAGTCATATTTAGGATCATAAAATAAAATAATAATAAAAAATTAACCGTGGTCCAATATTCGTGGAGGACAAAATTAGCCCATTGTCATAGAATAAAATTTTCTCCATCCCAAACAAAATTAAATTTTCAGAAATCTCCACAATCCACCTCCCTTCAATTGGGAGGAAATAGCGCCGTCTGTCGTTCAAAAACATAAGTAATTTAGTTCTGTTTTAAAAACGAGCGACGACTAAATTATTTGGATATTGTTTAAACAAAAGTACTAAAATCGCGATTAAAAAATAGCGGGTTGGGGTAGGAAGGTGAAGATTTGGGGTTATAGATATAGGGATATAGATGGCAAATCTAAAAAAATTAAAAAAAAATGTTCGTCCAAAATAAAAAGCAAAAATGTTGTGGACATGGAGACCCTAATCATCTAGCGGTATAAAATATACTTTACGACCGATTCTCATACCTACCAAATACACACAACAAATTTCATAAAAATCGGTCGAGCCGTTTCGGAGGAGTAGAAACACTAAAATTGTGACACCAGATTTTTATATATTAGAGTTAGAGATATCGGTAAGTCAAATTCTGTTTGAACAGGAAAGTAAACAAAATACCTATAAAAAAACAGAATTTTTTAGTGGACTATTTGGCTAATATTTCTTTTTTTAGACAGACTCATTTCTGTGTCAAAAAAAAATAGAGCCGCTGTACCTTTATGAAAAAATGTAATTCTTAATTTCTAATTGGTCTTATATTTTAATTCAACCGAGATAGAACCAGGGTTGACAGAAGTTTGTTGGTTTTAGGCGCCCAAAACTTGAAAAAATGTAGTCCAATATCGTTGCCCTGTAAGTAGTCCAAATATCGTTGAAAATAAAAGTCGATTCTTGTATTTTATTTTTTGGTACTTTTCCCACTTTCCCATTTTATGCGCCGCGACCATTAACAAACTATTAATATCTATTTATCTTTTGCTTGGTTGTGTCAAATCCAAATGTCATGCAAAAGAAATTGGTGTGCGTGAAAGTTGACAGACTATACGATGTCACATGGAGGCAAAAGTGCTGCTGAAAATTCAACGATATGTAGCCCAAAACTGCGTTGGGCGCTCATGGAAGAAATTTGTATCGCTTTTTAAGAAAGAAGATAGCCCAAAATACGATAAAGCGCCCAATCTGGCATCTCCGTCATGTCCGTCTGTCTGTCTCTCTGTCCTTCCGTATGCTCTCAAGGCCTACAGCCTAACCAGCTGCCCGGTTGTTTCAGACTTCAGATTGAATGTTTTGGAGCCTACAGTTGGGGGCAGTTTTTTTCCCCACGGTAACCTCAATATTAATGGGACTTCCTATATAAAAAGTTCTTACCTGTTTGTTTTGTACGAAAACGGCTCTAAAGATTTCAACCAAATTTGATATTGAAGCTAATACTCAGTTTTTTGCTAAAAAAATTCGAATGTTGTACTTTTGAAATTTGGACATATCTCGAAAACGGTCCATACGATTGCATTTCTAAGGTAATATGGTCATCATTTATAACTTAAAACCAAACTAATTTTTTCTATATTATTATGGAACAATGGATTTTTGAAAAAAAAAGTTTTTTTTTTAAATTTGGTTTTCTTTAGTTTACTTGAAAACGGCAATAATGATTCTCACCAAAATGTTAGAGTAAAATTGATACATATTTTAAAAATTCTGGCGTCCTTAATTTGGAATTCGAATCACCGAAAACGTCAACTTAAACAAAAACTGCTCATATCACGAAAACCAAGTAGTGCTTACAACCCAAACAATATCTTATATTCAGTTTACAGCTAAATAGGTAAGCAATAGCATTTCTTAAACTGAATATTACACAATTTGTTACTGTTTTGTCTGTTAAATTTTACAAATACCTACCGCTCCAACGATTTTGATTAAAATACGTAGGTATTTAAAATAAAATCAGTATTCTAAATAAGATCCACTAAGTTTTTCTCAAAAAAATCAAGCAAATCAATTTTTTAAATATTTCTTAAAAATGGTATCGGTATATTTTTGAAATAATAGCAATGCCCCACATCCAATTAAAAACCGACAAAAGCTACGCAAATCTTATTTTTAGCCCAAATGTTACCAGTTTCTTCCCCTTTATTTTTAACCATATTGAATACGCACTCTAGAAATAATTCCAAAAACTTGAAACTTACACAATCAGCAACTCCCATTTCATTTGCACCAAAAATTTTTTTAAAACTTTTGAAAAACGAGCAAGTTGCGTTCTGGCTCGTGCAGTTTATTTGTTTACATTATCAGGCAATTTAACTGCCTACAGTTTTTCATTAGACAGCTGCGAGGAACCATTCAAGATGGCGGTATTTGGCTTTTTGGCTGACAGTTATGAAGTAGGTAGGTAGGTAGGTCCCATTGTGAGAAAGAAGAACCCGAATATCACAGATTGTGATTTGCAACAAAACTTCGATTCTGTTTCTGTTATATTTAAGTAATCTCTAACAAAATTCGTTCTATATCAGTTTTATTCATGTTCATGATGGACTAATTGTAACTTTGTCATTCGAAACGTTATAAATACTTTTTTTAAGTTTTAAATTTGTTTACAAAAAGAGGGGATGTTTGAAAGTAGTTTCGTAAAAGTTCTTAAGTTAGATTTCTAAACAGGTTGGTAATATATTGCAGTAACATTTAGCAAATTTTCATTTTGGGTACATCTAACTAAAAAGTCCATGAAACTTTTATATAACAGAATCTTAACAACGAAGTAACTTAATTACAATCAAAAGTCGTAAAGTTTTTATTATGTTATATAAGAAACTTATAGTCATTGATAAATTTTTTATATGTTTTTACAATGAATCCTATATTAACAAGTCAAATATGTTTCATTATATGACAGCTACTCTTCAATGCACAAAAACAAGATATAACCTCGAATGTAATATTGTTCCACGTAGAGCATTCGCAATTAAAAAATATGTTGTAGAAGTGAGATCAGGTTTTTTATCCTCGAAGAGGCAAAATAGCACTGATATCTAGTTTTATCATTTAAAACTCAACATATAAGTAAGCAATCAAATGTAAGTTAAAATGTTTAATGTAACTCAGATTTTTGAAAAATATTGCTTACAGTGTACTCACCTCGATAATGACAGATAACTGACGAGGATAATCATTTATTTTAACTGTAACACAGCCGTGCTATATATATTTCCTGGTTATATCTTATATTCAGTTTTTCTAAGAATGTTTGGGAACAGTGGCTATAATGTGTTCGACCAAACCAAAGTAAGTTACAAAGAAGTTATAATGTTATTAAAGCTTATTTTCAATTATAATGATGTTCCAATAAATATGGAAACAACAGTTTGCTAACATTCAGTTGTTATTTTGTTGTACCTTCATTTCAGTAGCATTTCAAACAAAAATTTAAGTTGTAATAATAATTCATGTTTTAATAAAGTTTCATGTAACAACCGCCATATTTTTCACCATTTTCTGTACGCATTTAACCCCATATTTTAAGATGCGAAAAATACCTTTAAATTTTCCCAATAAATAACATAGTTTCTACAATTCAGTTTAATAGAAACTGATATAGAGGGTATATGAAAACTTGTTTCTACAAGTCTTTTGCGATTTTGAAGCTTAAATACAAATTTTAATATATTCTGATTTTTAAACATTTCTTCTATTTAACACTTTTTTTAAGGCGCGTGAATTTTCCGGACCCGAAACATTAACGTTCGTGACAAAAGTAGTATTCCTTGGAAGATTTTGGTCAGAAATCGCAGCAAATTCGAACTTACAATATAATATGCTTTAGATATTAATATCTTTCAGATCGAATACATTTACCTTTCCTTTTATACTTCATAATTTGTTTGTCTACATGTAGACTCAAAAAGCATTCTAATAATAACTTCTTTAAAACTTCCCGAGTGTTTATAGAAACATTTTTCATACAACTCAACAGTTACGTTAAATGCAACATGTTTTCGTTGAAACAACGTAATAAAAACTATCATTTAACAAAAAAATAACCTAAGTAAAACACAAATGCGACAGACTTGTTGCAAAATATGAGGGGAAATGCGGCTATTTCGGTTACAAAGTGCGATGTGACAATGTTACTGCAACACTTAGGAAATAAATTGATAGTTGTATTAGAGTTGTATGTACCAAAATACAACCCAAGTGTGCTATTCGGGAAGCTTCTCTTTCGTTTCCTCAAGTGTTCGACAATAATGTAATATTAGTTTTAATGTTTATTCTCAAAATTAATTATTTAAACTTTTACAATTTTAAAAATTGTACGTCTGTATGTAAAAGATGCAGTAGAAATCACTAAATAAAATAAAAATACAAATGAAGCTCGTCGATCACATAAACAAGCATGGTTTACAAAAGTCACAAGTCAAAGTCAGGGACACAATTTTGAAATTCTCACCCCTGAAGTGACATTATGTTGTCATCGAAAATGGATCATAAACAGCTGATAAAATTGCCGCTGACAGCAGTTAATTTTTATAATGCTTAAGATGTACTTTTAATTTTTCTTTTATTGTTCCCCTTTCATCTATTTCGATTTTGGACATGTTTTATTAAACACCGTCCAGCTCCGATATTCCAATACAAAATTTATCGCTTTACGATCTTCAGATGCCGGACCAACCAGAACTTTTCTTGATGGATTGCCGAAAATAGGGCAAGCAAATCTGTTGGAAATTCCAACAGCTCATAAATGCATACGGTCCGTACCTTCCACCATGCAATTTAGTTCATCCTTTTGCACAGAGAGAACAAACAAAAAAAAAAGTGAAAAAACCCCCATGAATGATGCATATTGAGAAATTGGTGCACATCAAGATGATCGACGGTCATCTCGCAGCAGACAGCAGATGCTGCTCGCGAAAGACCCCGTCGAGCTGCTCTATACTTAATATGCAAAACCAAACTACGTGCCTTACATTCTAAAATGTGTCCGCTCGGCCTACCCAAATGAGTTGGATCTCTTAATGTAAAATATCTTTAATATATCACCCGACAGACGACCATCTACAAAGCCGAGTAAACGATGAAGCCAACTCGATGGTTATTATCATGGGCGGCCCAGTGCGGCGATTACTCAAACTTGAGCTATAGTGCATGCGATCGGTTGCGAACAATGTTCACGAATGCATATCGAAAGAAAAGATGACGACGAATATCTGCAACAGGAGGGTTTTACATACGTCCGAGATTACTATAATTATCATGACAAATTTGATAGGTTGTACTTTGGGCCCTGTCTGCACTCTGCACTCGGGTTTCTGTTATTCGGCCACAAAATGGTCCTGCACCGCGTTGCGTTATAACATGACACGGCACACGGGACAGGTCGACAGTCGACTACCGCCGACACCCGAAAACGATATATCCAGAAGTGGGTAGGTATATCTGTCTATACTCGCATAAGAGACACAGGTCCCACCTCACACACAAGTCAAAGCTCCGATTGCACACCATGCAGCAAACACTGCTGCAGATGCAGTCGAGGGAGTTCCTACAATTTGCTTCTACATGCAGTTTAAGTTTGTATCTTGCGCCTGGGGTGAATGTTAAATCCACAAGAGCGGAGCAATACAGAGAGAATGCTATATAAAATTTTGTATCCTCACGATATGCCTGGAGATGCGCGTTTGCTCCCTTCGACTCCGAACAAGGAATAAAAAGTTTCGTGTTTGCGTCCGTTCGTCTGGCATCTTGTGTTTGTACATGGCGAATGCCATTTCGGTGGTCACTCCGAACGGTAAGTAGTTGCATTTGATTAGTGTACGCATACCAGAAACGGAAACTCGGGTTATGCGCCTATGAAGCAATTGCGTAAAGACGGTCTCGGTGTTGTTGCGGGTTATGCAAGCGTAGCCGCTGGACAAACTTATCCGAGGAGCGAAACCACTTTTGACATGTGCAACTATATACACGATGGTGCGTAGGCGTACCGCAAGATGTTATATTTATGTGCAGCTCTGCAATGGGCATTCTCCTGTAATGAGTTCTGGCGGTTTGTCAATGTTTTTTATGCCAGGCAAACCAAACCCGTAAGGGGTAATTAGCGAGGAGTTTTTACAACCTTTTGGGGGCGTTACCGAGGTTCCTAGTGGATGCCCGCTGAAAGTGCGTTTTGAGGCTAATTTATTGTGTGGAAATTGCGTTAAGTTCTGCGCTCAATATCTGGCCATTGTTTGCGTAAAATTGTTTTCAGGTGGGCTGAAAACAGCATTACTTTGCTTTCTACGGACATTGTTTTCCTAAAAAAATTGTGTGAATTTGCAGGAGATAAAATCCAGAAGATACACAAGAGCAGGCATGTGTCTCGAGGTTTGGCTATAGGTATACGGTCTGCGCTCGTTAAGGGTTTGAAGTTTCCTCAACATGTTCACTTTCGAAAATAGTCAAGTCTCGAATAGTGAATGCAAGGGATAGCTCAAGAGCGAGAGTTCCGCAAAATATTCCAGGGGAAGACAGGGTTAAAAGTAAAAATATTTCATTGTTCCCCTTGAAATTAATGAAAGTGTTGGTCTTCTCCAAAACAAACGATGTACCTACCTTCTTAAGTTTTGTATTGGTCGTCAGTTGGTCCGTTCTGTGTAAGGTCCGGAAAATTTAATGGTTTGTACCTTATTTCTTTTTGTATACCTACCAAATATATTGATTTTCCCATGCAAGAAATACAGTGTTGGTTGTTTTTTGTAGCTTTGCTTCTACCTTTTCGTGTTTATGAGGTTGTACGGACTCAAGTTTTTATTTTATAATGTTCTTTGTTTTAAATTTCTTGACGGGGCTAGTTGTGACATGAAATGCAGAATGATTTGTCCCAGAGGATGCAAGGTTTTACTCGAAGGCGAGTCCAAGAAAGAGAATGGTTTCGCGGGGAGTAAGAAAATCAGCCATTTGAACCGATAGTCCAGAGAAAAGAGCGTTTCTTGTGGAACAAATTAAATGTATAGCCAAAAAGGTCGCCAAGACCAAGTCAAAAAGCAGGCGAAGGAAAAGATGTTTTTTTTTTTTAAGTTTTTTTCAGCAAGTGAATTGTGATTTTGTTTTTTTTAAGAGCCTTTTTGAATAAATTTTCCTAAGAACATATCACACAAGTTTTTTTAATCATTCATTGTTACAACTTACCGCCGCCTATGTTAAAACTTTTGCCGAAGCTTACCCCTGCTTCGAATATCCCTCTTTTTTTTTAAAAAAAAAGGTGATGTTTTGACATCTTTTGAGCAGATTTTACTGCACTTTTTTTTATGTTTTGTAGCTGTTTGTTTAGACTTATTTAGAACTTCCATTTGTAACTGAGCAGTTAAGTGAATGAAAAGATGTGAATGATTAGTAGGTATCTACGGTATAAAAGCAAAATTTATTTCATCTGTTGCGGTCTGTTAAAATGAAGTAGGGTGTTAAGGACTCCAGGTAGAATTATTGTAAAATTGCGGAGAGAGTGCTAGCCAAATGTTCAAAAAATGTTCAAATATTTAAAAAAAAAGACCTCTCAGAATATGAAGAATCTTCGTTTATTTAACAATCATTGGCTTCGACGAACTCTCAAATGTATGGGACAGGCAAACAAGTGGTCCGCCTTGCGAATGCGGGGTAGTTGAAGTGGTGCGTAAACGAATTTGAGAAATCCCCTTCTGAAGCATGTCGAGGCTGATTCGATATTGTCTTAAACTGATGGCCTCTTGTCGATCAACAGATCAGCTTTTAACTTCTCAATTGATAAAAAAAACTTGGATGGCTAGAAGTCTTTCACCAAGATGTTATACACCTCCCCATTTCAGCAAAAAACAATTGTTAAAACAGCTGCAAACAATTGCCAAAAAGATGTGCGAGAGGGCATCTTAAAAGGGCGTAACGCATACCCAATTCTTTCAATAAGGTTCTGCTCTGGCTCGTGATGGTTTTATTGGAGCAGATGATTGGTTTTTGTTAGGTCCAGATTTAAATCCAAAAAACGATACGTGCCGCTATCGTTAATGGCCAAGACTTTTACAAGCCTCTGTAAGTGCAAAAGGCAGTCATTTCGTTAGGGTGCCTGTAATACATGCCGTTTTATATTTGTAACTGAGTTAAATTTCTTATTTATGTTGTTGATATTTTTGTTTTTTGCTGACGGTTTTCTGTTTTGGAAGTAATATTCAACTGCCAGGGGACTGCTTAGAGGACACACTGGTGATTGTAGGTAGATCATCGAAGTCCTTTTGCCGTTTTCTTTGAAGGCAATTTTGTAATAAGAGTAGTGACGTCTTATTGACATCATAAACTATAAACACTAAATAGACATCAGATCAGAAAACTTAAGATAAATTACCTACAAGCTGTTTTCCGTGTTACTTTGTGGGAAAGTAATTAGCCGCACGCATGCACTTGCACATAGTAACCTGACAGTTCATTTAGTTTTTTTACGCCTCCCGCCATTAAGAATTTTATTTTGCTTCTTCATGTATTCTGCTGCATATATTCACGGATAGGAAATTGAAGAGTGAATTTTATTTTCACAATTTGCGACGGGAATCGGGTAGGTGTGCGGGAGCTGACCGTCCATTTAATACTCAGTTTATGATTACAATCAGATTAGTATGGGCATAAATTCCATAACTTTGTTTTCATTTTCATGACGACCTAGGCTCGCTTGTATATGTTCCTCTGCTTTAAAAAACAATTTTTTTGTAGGTGCTGACTCGATGTAAGACACATATGGACATAGAAGATCTATTGTACAAAAATGGTCAGAAAGCTATTTGGACTAGAAGAGTCTCCATATAGCTGATAATGTATTCAGGAGAAGTTTTTTTTAGCTTTCGGACTTATAAGATCTTGCTGCTGTTTCTGCAGCTAAGAGGTGTGCGGTCGAAGATCCGCTGCCCTAACTTCCTGAAGAGTGAAGATCTAGTCGACAGTCCGGGCAGTTAACTAGATGTCTTTTATTAGGGTAATATCCTAAGTCCCTGGCACCCTGTAAGGAAGCCTTCTTACTTTCTTATATCTTAATTGGAGGGCTCACAGCTGAACCGAGCCAAGTCATGAAATATAAAAAATGTAAAAAACTAGTGCGAAATTCTCCGCAAACTTTATCTCTATTCAGTTCTGTAACGGACTAAGTCAAAAAGTGTTTCGTTCCTAAGGTAACGGTAAGAAAACCAAGTCAATGGCTCTCATTTTGCTCTCAATTTAATGGTACTTCATTTACTCAACCGCAAATATCTTCGAATTGTCTTTTTCTGACTTGGTTCGCTTCAGCTTTGAGCCCTCCAATTGTTCTTTTGGCGTGTTGAGTTTCCAGCTTTTATAGCCAAATTCACATTAGAATTGTGAATTACGCGTGTCGGTTCTGGTCCTAGGGATAATACCAAACCTCTTCTGGCTATTTTATCAGCTTTTTAATTTCCTTTCAGACCCTCCTGCCCTGGAAATCGCTTATAGTTTTAATTTGTTTCTGGCAATGAGTGTTTTTAGGGTATTCAAGAACTGAATGACTGATTTAGATAGGTCTTCTAATGGTTGTTCAAAATTGGAAAAATATGGGTTAACTGAAATAGCAGTCATTGTCTCTGCAGCAGCTTTTTCTATTTCCGGGAAAGGTTATTCGTGTGTTTCACTTACTAAAAATTAAAAAAATTAATAAAACAAAAAGTTTTTTTGGCTACAGTTTCATCAGCGGCGTAAGCAGGGAGGGGGCTTAGAGGTTTGACCCGTCTCTTACGGATTCCATTGGCAAACATTCCACCACAAAAAAATCCTGCGTACGCTACTGTGTTTCATTCAGTTTTGCGGTTGATAATTTTCATCGGAAAGTTTAGTTCGACATAGGTGCCGAAATAAATTTGCATATGGCAAACATTTGATTTGGTGATGCTGTGTGTGTGTCGCAAAAATATTCGATTTCGATGCTAACGTGGAAAATTTTTCGTTTCATATTTAACGATAAAAACTTTAGGATCTTTCGATTACTTTTATCATTTGTTTGTCATTCGTTTATAACTCCATACACCATAAATGTCCTCACAGGCTTGTACTTGTTTAATGCCCCTATTATCGTTAGCGAGTCGAACAAAAAAAAAAGCGAATGTGACTTATTTGTATTATGGTTAGCGAATTAAACAAAATTCATTCGCCTGAACTGTCAAACCGCTGGCGAATTTAAAGTCGCCTTATTCCGGTTTGCGAATTTATGAAACATCATTCGCCTAAAACTTAAAATTTTGGCGAACAAAACTATTGGGTGAAACCTGAGGCGAATGTAACTTATGAATGAAATTTCAAGAAAAACGTATAAAACCCATTCAATTCATATTTCTACATACATATGGAACAAAACCCAGCCATAGCCAAAGGGTTGGTACAATTTGGAGCTTAAAAAAAATCCAATAAAGAATATTTTATATTAAAAGCACACAAATTTTTCATTTTGAATTCCTTTTTTGTTGACATACATGTTCGAATTGTCGTTTTTGTGCTGTCATTTTCGTTTTTATTATATAGGTAGCCTTTGATTTCTAGGCGAATGAATTAATTCGCCGCCCATAATCGTACAAGGCGAGTGTTTCGACAACTGATTCGATTTAAGCGAATAATTCGACTCGCTAACGATAATAGGCCTATAAGCATCAAAAAGTCAGCTCTCGAGAATAAGCTTTGAATATTATTCCAGTAACCAACGTAATTCCGTTAATGCATATTTATTTTTCAGTGCGTTTTTTTAGAGGTTGGTTTTTCGAATAGAGATAAAACTGACATTTTGTGGTCAAATCTGGCAACTCTAATGTCATTTATGTTTAGTTTGGTTTGCCATTTCATCATAAACAGGTTGACAAATGAACAACGCTTGCAAATAGTGCAAAATTTTAGTTGAATGGCCACGTCAACAAGCAAAATTGCCGCATTTGGAGTGAAGAGAATCCACATAAGACCCTTGAGACGCCATTACATCCACAAAAACTAACTGTTTGGTGTGCTCTAGGGGCTGGTAGAGTCATTGGGCCATACTTCTTTCGAAATGATGCTGGAGTGTCAGTTGAAAATTGGACCTCTAGCCGCGGCGGCCACATGCCCGAAATCATATTTAAACATTAATGGCATAAAATTATCCTTCCAATAAAACCAAATTGATGGACATTAAAACGATTTTCTTGTGTTTTATTTCAATTCGAAGTTCTATACCTCTAAAAAAAAACACCCTTTACTTCCATTTCAACTTTGCATCGGGCATCATTCCGAGAGGCTTGGCTTCATTTACAGAGCTTGGACCGTTCTTATAAATACAGGCAAGTTATTTGTTCGCCTTCATCGGAAGTCTGCTTGGACAGATTTTTTTCTTTTAGAGTGATCCTTGATCTCCTTGATTTCCATTCATTAGCCTGGTTGTGGGGGGGGGGGTTGTGACTTTATTCCACTGCATTTTGTATTGTTTTCTCTATTTTATCCTATCGCTCGAACAAACTCCCGCAGTCCATCAGAGCATTATTAGTTGCTGAAACAATTATAAAGCAATCAAAAATTTGGCTTCTCCGCTTTAGAGCTTATGCCAGCTTAGAATCCATTATTTTCTGATATATTCTGGTTAAACTTTCAGTTTTATTATTTATAACTTTGAGCTCTTTTTTTGTTTTTTTTTAATTTTTTGTTAATTTTTTCATATATTTATTTATTTATTTATTTTGTATTTTTGTATGCTATGCTGTATCTTTTATCTTGCCTCTGTATTTTGTAGTCCAATTACGTATATATATTTCCAAATCATCCAATTCATCTAAGTCTTATTTATAGGGTCGCCCCACCCAGAATTTGTATCAGCCGATTAAAGTGGCATTTAAATCTATTTTTATTACTCTTGTCAACAACTTTTTCTTATATTGAATATATAATAAGAAAATAAATGTTATACCTATCTTTCTATCTATATTTAGGATAGCAGTGCCATCGACAAAAGTGGCCATTTTAGTATCTTTTGGTATATCACATGCAACAAGAAAAGTGGGGCAAGGACGCTTCTTTGCAGCATTTATTTATAATAATCTCTAAAAAATCTGAAAACCCTTTTTACGTACGTTCGACCCGATCATATAGACTCTTATTCTCGAGATACGGTTCACGACTGTTAGATTCTCGGGGATATTGTGGGAACATTTCCTATTAAGGGAACAGAGCAAGTGCTTCCAGCTTACCAACCTACCATACGTATTTTAAGAACCCAATCGATTGAAATACGCTTCATCTTGCAGGACACGAGTTTTTTGCGCTCTTTCACACGTTTTTCGTGTAGTTTTGGGCATTTTTTTTTACCATATTCCTGGCGGCAATTTGACTAGTTTAAAGTTGCAGCTTGGCATTCACTTGTAATGATTTCGATTCCACTAAGCTTTCTGTATACCTAATCTGAGAAGCAGTCAACCGCCACTCGTTGTTAATTCAAAAAAATTTCCTTTCCTACAAAATTTTATAACTTTTCACATGAAGATTGAGGTTCCCAGATTATTGTCAAACCAAGAGGACGCGTAAAGTAATTTCTCTTGCAACTCATAACACAAAACAAAGTACTCATCGATGCATCTCACCGTATTGATTACGTTTCTCAATTAATGTCGGAAATTTATTTACAGACATTAGCACGTCCGAAACCGCTGGAATTCATTAGGCGATAATCACGTCCGCGAATATCCATTCGCACTAAACGACATCTTCTTCAGAATTTTGAGGCAAATCATTTTCAAATTAAAATCCACACCACGAGGAAACTCGTGCACCATGCACTGCATATGAATGCCACCCGCGGTAGCAATTATCGCCACACTGCTTAAGGGTTTGTTTTTCGGTTGTTCACCCCCCGCACATGTGCATATAAAACATTCGCCAAACACAACGTCACCACACTATCGCATCAACATCAAGCTCCTCATGCACCATAAGGGAATTGTGCTTTGCGGTTTATTTGCCAGTGCTATGTGAAAATCAAAACCAAAGGACACCGTAAAAGCAGCATTCTTTTCAGTAATCAACTGTTGTGGATTTGTCACCCCCATTTAGGGGTGTTTGATGTATTATTCGGTTCATTTGGTCGACAGGTCTAGATAAATAAAGGACAATCGAGTGTAGGAATGAATGTCGGCCGGTGGAAGAAAAAAAAATAATGTTGATTAAATACAAACCGTTTGGACCGTTGCATATACGCGTATGCTTAAGCCAGTGGATAAAGGAACAAAGGACACGTTAGAGTTTACATTTCCTGTTGCACTGGGACGAGCCTTTGTCCAAACAAATGGGGGAGAAGGCGCACATCACGGTTATAGAATCGATGCAAACCTACTGCCAAAATGAGCAGTGATTCTGGGTACTTGATGCGAGATCGAATGGCATCATAGAGAGTATTTTGTAAATGGAAATTCTCCTTAAGAAAACACAGCGTCGCACTTTAATTTTAAAAGGACGAACCTTAAAATGCAATACTCCGCACTGCCAGTGACAGCGCTCAAATCGTGTGTGCTTGTTTACACAAGCGACGGTGTCGCACAACCACAGAATGAGGACAGCTCAGCGAACATGGTACGTAGTCACGTGTCGGCATAGTGTCCTCCACTCGACAACAGAATTCAACAAGCGTAAGTCAAGATCAAAGGAAAACAACTTCAGAGTAACCTAATTTGAAAGTAAAGTCCCCGAGTGTTTATCAGTTTGCCGTTTCCCACGTTCCTAATACCTACTCACTACTACTACTCACGGCGCAACATCCAGCAAAATTATTCATAGTACAATAAGGATGGACTTCCTGTTTGGTGTGTCCATGTCCACTGGCGCTGTCACCTTTTGGTCAAGGAAATTGAATTTTCTCCAGCTTCTGGTTGTGGTAAAAGTTTTTCAATTTTCTCCGAAAATTCGAAATTAGTTACGAACGAGTAGCCGAACGGACGGAAACCATTTTCCCAGTCACCGTGCAAATTAAATAGCCTTCGAGAGTGTGGCACGGATGCGTGCGCTCACTTCGAACGCCATAATAAGGCTCGGCTAAAGTCAATTTCAATTTTTATTAAATTGTCTAAGGACCAGAGGTGTAGTGCACGGTTTTAGCATTTTCTCTATAGGAGTTGTTACATGCACTCGTCCTTCGCAATGACCTGACCGTGTATTTATGCAGGAGCGGCAATCAAGTGTGCTTCCTGATTTTCCCCGTCCAGGATATCAGATTCATTGGTTATACCTTCCCTCTACCTGATGCGTGTAATTATGTTTATTCGACGGGAAATTCAATTTGTTTGTGGAAACTGTTTAAGCCACAAGGATATATAGAGGTACGCAACACACTGCTGTTCATCGGAGCAATGGCAAATTATGCAGATCGAGTTCGGCAGGGCCCCAATCGCCACACATAACTCACTCGCAGCAGTGCGAATGTATGTTGGAGGTGGACTGTGTTTGCGTTGCCTGCTGCTGCTGATGTGTGGTAGCAATGCATTATGCATAAATGTGCACGAGCATACACGTAGCGAGGGGGCATGCATTCTCGGCATAATCATAATGATGAGGAGTGCACTTACCTGCCAAGCATTCGCATCCAATGTGGCCAGGAATGACATGTCCAATTCCTGTAAAATATTAACCGGAAAGGATGCATTAATCTTCTGATTGCGTATTTATGAATTTGAATATTTCTACAGTTATTGAAGGTAAATAGAGCTTAAAATTATATTTAACACATGTTGTAGGTGGTGGTAGGCCCCACATTTGTTGGAGTAACCTGATTCATGGGCTACCTACCGTATGTCTTTCCATGGGGGCATTTAGAGGCAAAGGAAAGCAAAAGCACTATAAGGAAGCAAATCCAGTGTTACCCAGTTTACTTGAATTTATCCGACCTTCGAGGAAGCCGAAGAATGCATATCAGCTCACAACACTGAATATTTATGCAACCTGATAAGACAAAAGGTAGGACTAAGAAAAGAAAATGATCAGAGGTATCGTCGCATGCTCCATACGTATGCCATACTAATAACAAATTTTAGTCCCGACTTTAAATTTACAGAAGCTCACAATTGCGAAATTTTGTGAACTACAAAAAATTTTGAGCCGAAACTAAGAATGTCTATTGGTAAGGCCGAATGTCATAAATATTTATATCACTTTAATCAGCAGGCAAACTAAGAGCTTCTCAAGAAGAAAGAATGTATCAGAACGTCAAAGGTTGCCTACAGTCTTCCCTGCAGATAAACTGCAAGAATGCAGCTGATTTCTTGATAAAAGTTCGGATGCATACGTTTAGTATGCCCGCATCCTGGGGACCCGTGCTGCGCAGAATTGTCACCTGTGAGACAATTGGGTTTCCCACAACACAATTCTGAAGTTGGGGTCATGTACGAGGACGCATTAAGGACCACACAGGTTTAGGTCCCGAGAAAACATCGCCTGAGCCTTGCTAAAAAAAACTATATCGGAGATCTCATTTCCCGCAACCAAAGTGCTACCTTGGACAAGGGCAAGAGTCAAACCGCGATACTAACAATAATAATCATTTTTCATCATCCAGGTAAAATTTTTCGAACTCACAATGGCGAAATTTTCCATACAAAATTGCAAATTGTGGCCTAAAAATTTTGTAGGTTAAAAATGATTACTAGTACGGCCTGCAAAGAGTTTTTGCTTTGCCACTGATTTCAATGAAATCTTGCAATTTTAACTTGAGCAAGACCTTAAGTGCAGCCTGACTGTTGATAAAAAAATAAATAAAGTTGACGCAAGAAGACTGTAAGCACCTACCCTAGGATTAGTTTCTTACAAGCATTCATTTTGTGTGGGTTTTTTTTTATAATGAATGGAAGGGATCTACAATTTTATGACTAGGCCAAACGGCTAACTGAGAAGCCCTTTCATGACATTTATATACTCGGAAGATTGTCAGTCGTTCACAAGTGGCGCAGTGAAAAAACCTTAAGATGTAATTTGTATTTTACCGGAGATCGAACCAGAGACCCCCCCTTTAGTATAGTCCAACACACTAGCCACTGCGCCTACAGCCTGACTGTCGATAGTTAGCCAAATACTTTGACCCTGCAACCTTTTACTGCCAATTAGAGTCCGACTCAATATTCGGCTTCGGCCAAAAAACTGGCCTTTGGTCGGACTTTATATTGACAATACTAAAGGTATATGCGGCAGCCGTGCGAGGTTATAAAAACCCCAGTCTGGATGATAAAAAAAGCCGCTTTAGATGGTAGATGGCTGGAGTTAATTTCAACCTTCTTTGCAAAGTTAGCAATAGACAACTTTCACCATTTTGCAGAAAAGTGTTTAAAGTATTTTTAAAGTCAATTAGTACTATGGTTCGTTTGTTGTGGTCTGTCGGAATTTTGCGCATAAAAAATGCTGGGCGGCGATATGAGAACGATCGCTTAGGTGTATAGCAATTGTGCTAAAAAAAAGTTTTAAGAAGTGGGGCATAGGCAGCCAAAAGTAACGACAACATTGGACGAATGTTTCTACCTTCTCCAGTCTTATAAAGCTGGAGTTAGATGGTAATCTTGTATTGATTTTCAAATACCACATCAATTCCTTTTATCAAGTCTACAGAAACCTTAAAATGTTGATAGTTGAAATGTGCTTTCAAACATTTTCGACTGTGTAGCTATTTTTACTTAAAAAATTGTCCTCTTTTATGTGATTGAAAAAATAGTCACCGTACATCCTTCTTTAAGTGTAAACAGCTACAGGAAAAAATTGCAAACAATATAGCATTGGACTGAGTCATCAAAACTGAAGCCACTCAGGGTGGCAACCTATAGAATCTGTCGAATTGTTGCGTCGAAAAAAAATACTTCAGCGCTTTAACGGACGATTCAGTTTTTACTTTAACAATCGCTTTTGGCGCCCTACATTATGCGTTGTAATTGGGTTACCCAGTGATGCCAGATCGTGGATATTTACCCATTTCGTGGGTATTTTGCATATAGAAATAAGCTAAAAGGCAAACAAAGGACATTTTCATATCTCTCAGAACAAAGAAAAAGGTATTTCGCTGAATTTCAAGAAAAACCATTTAAATTTAATAAAAAGAGAGACTCTTTTTGTTTTTTTTTGTTTTTTATTTTTTTTGTTAAGTTTTGTGCTTTTTATACTCGTATTATACTCATAGGTACATCGTTTAATTTATTTTTGTATGTATAGTTCACTGCGAAATATCGTGGGGTTGTTTTTTATCAACGCCATAGGCAAAAAGGGTATTTTTGATAAACTAAAAAGTCTGGCATCACTGGAGCTTCCTCCCATAAGCAGGCATAGATTATATTTATTTGCCAGTAGTTGTGAACGTCGAATAAACGGATGCTGATCCTAGTTATGAGCCCCAGTAGTTAGTGTGGTTAGTAAGTTAGTTAATTTTGGTTCATTAAATTTGCACCCAAATTGTTGCTGGTTGCTTCCCCACTTCGAGCTTTTGACATCAAACTGCCAAAAGTATGACTTCTAGAGATCGCCTATTCAGTTGCTGAGACAAAATAAATAAAAAGTTGGAGCAATTGACCCCTGGTCTAGCTTCTCCCAACCATAATGGTCTTCTTATGAGAGTTTAATTTCTTCGGACGAATGCCAGGAACTTCAAGTACCAAACAGCATTTGAACTACTCAATTGAGACGCTTTCTGAGAGCGGTTGTAGTCAAATATGACATTAGATTGTAGGTTTCATTTATTTGATGCGAACAATTAGAGGAAACCAAGGCTAAAGTGCGTCAACTTTTTAATTTTTTTATATCGCACGTTTAGGTTTTATCTGACAGCTAAACTGTTACACTTGCGTCTGTCAGTTCTACCAACAAAAAATAAGAATCGCAAAAACATCAAGCCCAGAGCAGTGCGGTCAGTTAAGCGCTTTCACAAACCAGATCTGGCGCTTTTTTAACAGTGAGAGCTCCTACCGAAATTTCATTCGATATTTCATTTCAATATAATTACACTCTGACATGTCAACGTCCTAAAATTCATTTGAAACCCAGAAATGGAAGAATATTTGTAAAATGACGAAAAAAAATGCTTTTCCGACATCGTTCAATAGATCACCACCATATTTGATCTAGCCGCACTGTTTGCTCGATTTATCACCGAAACTATGGTTATATACTTTTAAAGTTTGAGCCTTTCAAACTTTTTAATATAAAAATACTTTATAGCTAAGTAAAAAATGTGAAAGTTTTAGTATGCTGGTGCTTAATTAAGCTCTTAGCTTTCGATGAAACTATTTTTTGTGTAATCAAGCGGAATTTAGCGCCTTTTGTTCAGGTTTTTATCTCCCTGTGGTTAAAACGATCTGGCAGTACTGGCCCAGGGAAACACGAAGTCGATGGGATTCAAAGTCGTTGCGTCAAAAAATACACCGGACACTGGGAAAGCCAAAAGAGTCTCTACCACCAATTAAATCTGTAAAGATTAAAACGGGAACACAATAGTGAGTAGACGCAGTTGAAGCTGACAATTTTAAAGGAAAAATTCTGCGGAATCAAACCGAAAACCCGCTGTAACACAGCTTAATACTCCCAAGGTGCAATATGACACATAATTTGCGGAAAACCTTTCTATTGACAGAGATATAAGTCCATGAATTAGACAGGCTTGGTCAGCATTTGAGCATCGGTAAAATAGGGCTCAACCAAAACTGTGGTGCCATCGGGTGTTTAGGTATAACAAGTATCCTCACTTTTTTTACCGACGGCAGTTGCATACTAAATTTGAATTTCGCTTAAAAAAAAACTCTCCAACCATTTTTATAAAGAGTTCAACTTAGTTTTGTGTAAAAAAAAATTCTAAATGGGATCGTGAAAAAAAGAAACAAAATTAGGACACTCTCTACTTATTTTCAATTCGGAAACATACCTTCCGATTTCTGAAGTTTGCAACGAAGTCCAGAGTGACAGCTTGTTCGTCCAGTTATCTTAAAGTTGATGAACCTTTCCAATAGCAAAACTCACTGTATTGGTATAAAATAAGAACCCACGTTGGACACTTCAATTTAAAACGCACTCATGATCTCGCACTTAATTCACATTTAACCCCGACTTCAAACTTCCGACGGGAAAAGCAAATCGAAAAAGAAAAAAAAAACGCTCCGATATCGCCAACCTCCCGCGGGCAAGTTATACTAGACGAGGGTTGGGAAGAACCGGCAACAAAAACAAAAAAATACTCAAAAGAGCTCCCCACGGAAATAAGGAATTAAAGTAATAAACTGTCCTTTGGATAATAACTGTAGCGCACTGGTTGTGTTTTTTTTTTTTTTATTATTATTATTGTGTATGTCGCTTGAACAAAAGCCAATTGTAGCCTTTTTCCATACCAATGTGGTAGAAGTTAAGAATTTTTCAAACTTACGCGCTAAGCGTTTCAATGCGACTGCAACGATTTTTCAGCCCTCGGCTATCGAATACCTGGGGGTGTATACTCCACAGCTCCTGTTACTATCTTCATGCGTATACATAATACGAAGCGTTTGGGAAATGTTCACCATAAGCAAGTTGCCATCGTCTGTATGTACATTTGGGGGCAGGAGATTTTCTCCCTGACGTTGTTGTTCTCGTGCTCCCTGTATACCCTGTTCCAAAATTTCCCATCATCACATTCTGTTGGCTGGTTCTCGTGGGGCTTCTACATCTTAGTAGAACAGCAGCAGCGGCATCAGCATGTGGGTATCTATGTACCCATAGCAATTGTGCCATGTGAACAGGACTTTACGTGTTCCTAATTTCTGGAACTACTGTTAAAGACGATAGCTCTATATAGTAACAACGTTCATGCTATAACAAATGTGCTACACCAGGACGGCAGTAGGTATATGGCTGGGGGGCGAAACAAGACCCATATATGGAAAGGAATTACATTAATAAAGTTCTGCCTGCTGGTGCGGGAGCAATGCACAAGTGTATTCCATTCCAGTGAGGTGGATGCCGTTAGACAGAGATAACGAATTGGAAGCTGCACAAACGAGCAGGGATAGCATGAGTTGTTTTGCATCACGCTTGGTCTTCCGGTGCTTGCCTCCTTCATCTTTCGGCTCACCCTAGACAACACTAAGCGACCACCCTCCCCCGCCAAACTCCAACAACACATCAG
This sequence comes from Cheilosia impressa, assembly GCA_948293265.1. Classification (NCBI taxonomy): domain Eukaryota; kingdom Metazoa; phylum Arthropoda; class Insecta; order Diptera; family Syrphidae; genus Cheilosia; species Cheilosia impressa. The sequence goes on along the minus strand of OX411881.1, from coordinate 48,498,743 downwards.
GTTGGCATTCGCTCGTGGGGCTGTAACGAAGCACCCTCGTTCGAGGATATATCCAAACACAAACACACACACATTCCTAAAACAGACCCAGACCATTTGGTGTTTGCAGCATCAAGGAAATACTAAACGCACCGCCGCCGCTGCCGCCGCCGTGTCGTCGCAACGTGGGGGTGGATGTATAATGCTGGACCATTTACGCAATACAGAGGGAAACTGCGCGCCATACTGTATTCGTTATATCCCTTATGGGATATTTGCAAATTGCCGTCAACTCCGTTTCGGCGGCGACGACGACTACGGCGGCTGTGGCGGTGGCGGTAGTATCCGCCCCAAGCAAGGACGAAATACAAACACAAGACATCGCATTGCTCCTTTTGGTGCGCCACTCTCAATCAATGGAAAGAGGTTTGGTTTGGCTTCGGCTCTTCGACTCTCCTCTTCTGGGGACGGGGAGTGCGACTGCGGATGCGTGGGGCGCATCCACAAACACCAATGCGTTGTCAAATCGCCTCTCTCGCCTCTGTGGGTGTATGAGAGAAATGTTTTCCACGAGGCATCTCGCCTGTTATTACATCTTAACAATTAATATTTGCATAAGCGTATTTTTGCGCCACAAAAAAGCCATCACAATAATACACAAAAGTCCATTATGTCAGTAGAAGAAAAAAACTTGTACACCATTTTCGGAAATAAATATGCACACACATCCAGTATTATTACATTGGAATGGTTACAGCTGTAAAAGAAGGAGAAACTGACGGCATCAGGAAAAAAAAATAATGATACCAGCCGAGGACTTCTTGAACAATCATTTTCGGCAGCAATTGTGGTAGTTGTGGCTCGTGGCAGGAACATCATCATCATCATTTTTTTTTTTGATAATAATAATCGTTTGGCATAGAGAGAGAGCGGGCTCCTTAATAGTTATGTTGCGGAGCAACAATACTCCACATACACAACACATACCTACTTTCAGGAGTTTAGGACTTTTTTGCGGAAATTTATGGTGATGATATTTTCGCTTGGTTCACATTTTCATTACCATAAAATTACCATCTGGGGAATCGTTAATCGGCTTACGGTAGGAAAGAAACTTTGTGCGAGAGGATTCCGGATTCCGTGTGCCCGTTTATTGATGGCCGTATAATAAGGATCATGGTTCAAATTTATGAGTAATATGCGAGTGCTCGATTCAAATAAATCGGAAGTTGAGTTCAGTAGTTTAATTGTCTGTCAAAAGTGTGCTATGTTCGGTTTTGTCGGTGATTAAATGAGTAAATTGTTTATATTGATTTGTGTAGGTCAAGTTTAAGCTGAATTGCTAAATACTTATCGAGTGCTCGTTATTTTATTTTACTTTTGCACAAGGAACGTTCAGTGATGTGATTGGCTGTAAAATTTTAGTGTTTTTTTTTTTGGATAATTATGTTGATTTTTACTGAAAATGCACTTGAGCCTTAATCTCTCAGAATTGACAGTTGAAAAGCCAAAAAAAAAATCATAAAATTGAACATAATGTGTGTGTGGAAGTGTGTGTTCATTTGTTTAAATAAGAATTCCTCTTGGAATGAAAATTTAACTGTGGTTTAACAAATTGTATTCACTTTGCATGCGACGAAAAGATTATGAACGGTTTTTTATAGTTTGTACTTATGCATGTTTTTATTTGTCGTTGCCTGCATTTAGTGCATCTTTTTTCAATCAAGCTTTTTGAGTTGAAGACAATCCGCTTTACTAATAATAATATTTAGTGTCCAGGCTAAATTTTTCGAGCTCACAATGGCGAAATTTTCCGTGCAAAATTGCATATTGTGTCAAAATATTTAGAGTGAAGGTTAAAAATGATTAAAAAACATGTTTTCTAGTTTTATATTTTATTTAAATGCATGCAAACAAAGTAAACTAAGACAATGGCAACAAACCAGTACAAGAAGAAAAAATGCAATCGTACCTTAACCAACTGAAAAACTATTATAACATCTAGAAACATCAGCAAAGAAGGGATCACTGATTTTTTTTTTCCTTAGTCGTTAAACTAAATTATTACAAATTCAGGGAATTTAAAGTTTAACTTTTTAAACAGCATGTGACTGATTTTTAAAATATTCAGTTTCATTGAATATTTAAGTCAATAGAACAGTTAATGCATTAGTTGAAGTTGAAGGTTTAAAGTGGGTGCTTCGCCTTACTGTACAAGTGTACATTCTTGGGACGAAGTTGAAGCAAGTTAAATATTTATTATGAAAAGCAGGTCGTGAATGTTTTCTTTATAGAACTTAAATTTAAGATTATTTAAATTTTTTATTTGACGTGTTGTTTTTGCCAAAAACTCATCACTCGGATTCATAATATGTTTATGACAATTAAAAGCGATATAGTATTCCACTTTTTGGAAAAGCCGAGTTGACGATAGATTTAGATTCCCTTGCTTGAGATTTTTATATTGCTGTGTTCGTTAGTTTCAAAAGCCAAATAATTGCAGAAATATTTTAAGTTGAGTTCTTGGGTTAGAATCAAAACATAATGTACCCACTCCTCAGTCTTATAGTTGAATCAAAGTAAATCAAATATTTTTACTGTAAAAATGAAAATATGAGTAGGTACCTATTCCATGGCAGGAAAAACTTTGAATATCTTAAAACTTGCTAAAATGGAATACGTTGATAAACACTCATAGTTATAAGGGATAACTTTCTGTCAGAAGCAATCTATTTAAAAAAAAATCTTAGAAGTCTGATAATTTCGGTGACAATATTTTAGAATTACAATTTAAAAAAAAATTATAAAAAAAAAACTTAAATAAAATAAATTGTTTTGTTTTCTTGTTCAACAAGTTAGGCCACGTTAGCATTATCACTTTGTTGATTGAATTTTGGTTTTCCTATTTGTTTTCGTTATTGTTTTTACGAATTTCAATATAATACAATACAAAAAAAAATTAGCTTCTTAAATACAGGCGATAATAGAAGTCTTATCTTGGCTGAAAGAAAACCCGATATCTGCTAAAGATATCCTAGAATCAGTCTCTACTAATTCTATAGCAGCCCATGACTGTCGTTCGTCTCTCGAAGAGATGGCGGAGCAGTTCAGTAATCACCTCTTTTGGGTGCCGGGTCATAAGAACATCACAGTCAACTGTAAGGCTGATGAACTCGCCAAACACGGAACAATACTACCTTTGCTTCCTGATAAGGATTCCTAAGGTATCCCAATCGCTTCTTTCAAACTCATTATAAAGCTGGATGCTATCGAAAGAACGAATTTTAGGTGGTCAACCGGCTCGACGTTCTAGGCAACTAATCTCCCTAGATAGGAAACATATCAGTGCTACAATAGGTGTCCAAGAAGAATTAAATATAGAGATTCATATTGTATCACTAGGGACCTTATAATGGTCTAAGTGTGTCGGCTAGACAGGCACTTCAACCTAATCTAACCCCAAATATGTAGTGAACATCGTCCTAAAATACAGAGCTGTTCATTGTTATAATGAACGGTTGATCATCGTTGTAAAAATTTATTAGTGTTGTGTATTTTGAAATAAATAATCCATATCCCCAATTGAGGGAGTATTATATATGTATTGAGGGTATAGCCACAGTAATATTTTTTTACATCGTTCACATTTTCATTTCGTAAGGAAATTGCTTTTAAAATATTTATCTGTCTGGAACGGTCACAACAAAAATATTTTGAGCATGTATCATGTCATAAAACACATTTTAAATTTTTGTTTTTAATTCTAGTTTTAATAAAGGCTGCTCCATATGCAAATTTCATTTAAAAATTGCTAGAGAAGACCATTCTATATTTTTCAAAGTTTGTTGATTAGTTGATGAGAGTTATGCCCCAGCATAGTTATTGAATATAGTTTCATTCAAATGAGTGGCTGTTACTACTTGGCGGTAGCGTAATTTTCGATGGCTTCGAGTTGGGTTTCACAAACAGCTCTTTCGCAATTGTAAAGTGCCTAAATCGTTGCAGTGTTATACAAACTGAATGCATCCATTTAACGAAAATACTAAATCTGAACTAAAATAGCATTTTGATGGTCGAAAGTCTCCCAATTGTCTTCCTAAAAATATATAAAGTCTCCCTTTTCTATTTTTTCAGTTTGATAACCCTACCCCATTTTTGAACGTACAATTATGTGGTGAAAAAAAACTAGGCGCCAAACGCTGCATAATTGTAAGGGGGAAGCGTTCCGATGAACGGCCGTTGTTGCTGCTCTTTCCCCATACTTGGTAAAAATATGTATAGCGCAGTCGTAATCCAATTGGCAATTGGAAAGGAACTACCAGCCAAGGAAGAATGTCTACCAGAACGCTTAACGATTTTCCCCTTGAAGTTGTTGCAGAGCCCTTTGCCAGTATACGTCTCCTTCAGTGAACACTGTAGACGGCCGGAACGCCTATCGTATCGTGTGACGTGTGAGACGTGGGATGCGTTTTTTTTAGTGAGCGATTTAATTAAACGCACAAAAAAAGTTTTACGTAAAGCTATTTTATTTATTAAATTAAGAAAAGTGAAAATGAAATGTTAAGTATTAATGAAAGGAAAGGTTAACTGAAACTTAGAACATTAAACATTAAAATTAGTTTCATATTTGAAACTTTTATCACTCTTGTTGATTTTGTAACATAAGAGAGCAGTGGCGCCATTCTGGCATTTTTAATGCTCGATTTAGTATTTTTTTTAAAGAAAAATAATATTTTAGCATTTTCTGCAAATTTTTGTATTTTTCGATGTTTGTTTTTTATTTTCACTGGAATTTTAATCATTCGTTTACATTAAGCTGAGTGCGTGAATCAAATAGAATGTGAGCGGGTACAGCGTGAGTGAGATGAATCCAGTTTGCATTGCTTTAGATACATGGGCTATTACAGATATATACGGTGGAGGATTTATATCTTATCTATGATAGCTCAGACATTAAAAAAAATTACAAAAACTGCAACTAGATTTCTCGAACTGAAAGTGTAATTATAATTTTTAAGAAAGTAGGTAGGAGGGCCTTACCAAAAAACATTTTTAGTTTCGACTCCAGATTCTAGTAGTTCACCGTGGCTTTATTTTCCATATTTCCCAATTTTGCAATTGGGAGCATAATTTAAATTTAAAATCGAGAACAAAATTTGTTATTAGTACGGGGTACAGCGCATAGTAAATATTTCAAAAATAGGTACCTACTGTAAATAACTTTTTTTTTCGAGGTCTGATATTTTAATATTCAATAAACTTAAAAGTTTTTTTTGGCTTCATACATTCTAGCTTTCATTTTCGAAATTTTTCAAAATTGCATAAGAGAGAGTGAATTTTATGAACTGATATAAATTATTTAAATTATCTACAAAAGTACACGGAAGCTTTGTTAAGGATAAACATGTTTAAAAGCTTGAAAGAATGAAAGTTGGTATTTAAAATTGAATTTTAGAGAATAAACCTTTTTTATTTGTATATCAAATTGTACATTAAAATACTATAATTACGGTTGTTACAGTGAATTACGGTTGTTACATAAAGATATATACTGTCACCCGAAAATAAATATTTTTTTAAGAACCGAGAAAATTGGCAAAAGTATAACACCTATTAAAAGACCTTAACTCTTCAAAACATGATTGAGAGGGAGCTTTCAAAAGTGCGGATAGCCTTTTCGCAGTATTCTTATCTACATCTATCTGCTAGCAAATATATACCCAAAAAAATCATGGTATATGGACTGGTTAGTATGTATATATCGAAATACAAAGGAACACAACAAAACAGCTACAACTCTAGATGGTCCGAAGGATAATAATTCTAAAACTACATTAGGTACAGTTTCAAAGCAAGTATATTATGTAGAAGCAGGATAGTACACAAGAACTCGTCAGAGATCAATTCACCAATAAGCAAAGAAAGTATTTTATTTGATATAAAGACTTATAGGGTCTTCTCGTCTTTTAAATTTATTTTAGCTTTTTGACTAAAAAATTTAATTTTATTGTAAATTTAAATGAAACAGTTAATATTTCGTCCAACCATTCATTTCAGAATTCAATGATGTAATGTATGTAACTTTTCTTTTCGTGGTTTTAGCTTTTAAGATTGTCAAATCCTGAAGCAGTCAGGACAATCCCTATTGCACTCTTAGCAGGAACTTCTTTTTTGTTATGGTACGGGAGAAACACGTTTGTTTGTTCGCTTTACTTTCTTTTCGGTGGCAGAGTAGATAATGCTTATTGCCACCCCCATGGTAATAAAAAAATAAAAGAAAACATTTGTTTATCATAAAAGATCCATAGGTAGAAATCAATTTCTGTATTGCACTATAGAGTCCGAAATGCTTAACTGGTCCAGTATCCAGTTGAACACGATGTTGGTCCGACGTTCGCATTGGAACAATTTTATGATTTGATTGGTTTTTCCGGGGATCGAACGTGAACACACTCCAAAATTGGCTCTAACCGAGCGTGATTTTTGCTCGGTTGAAAATTTGGATTCAAATTAACTAAGTCTCTGTTGAAAAAAAGGAGTATTCGTTGTTAAAAACTATTGAGATGAAAAGGTTAAATGCATGCTGTTTAAAAACACACTTCATCAGTTGTTATTAACCAAACAGATTTATCATTCAAATTTGGAGTTGAAATTATTGATAAATCGATTATTTTTTACCGGGTTTCCTTAAACAGGTGGACTCGGTTATTTTGAATCAACTAACTCTGTAGGAGCCATATTAACAGTATTATTCGGTGGTTTTTAACCGAAAGTTGGTTGATTTTAAATAAGTGATTAATGACTAGCCACTGAGCCACTACAGGATTTTCCTAGTGTCTACTCATAGACAGGGAATTAAGAGGGGTTAGTACACACACAAATTTAATTCCTCACCAATGCGATTAAATGTGGTTGCCATAAATGTCAACGTTAGTCGCCTCATTCGAGTGACCCAGAGTACCTACCTACAGTATTAACGAAAAATAAATTAGTTACTAGCACAAGCCTCGTCCTCCCCAAATGTACCAATATCGCTGTCGCATCTCTATTACATTATGCGATAAAATGCGATTTCAGAAATGCGAAACTAATTGACTACCCATCATTAGCGCACAATCCGCAAAAAGACCAACGTTCAGTGGTCCAGATAAATGGATTATCTCTTGCTCATAATTTGCATAAAATTTGTTTACGCTATACGCCATCGCACAAAAGAACTCCAAGATACACCACGCACAAGCACATACCGACTTTCACGAAAAGGTCAAGTTTCCCATGATGAAAAGGATAATTGGCTTACGATATATGCATCCTATAGAGTATCGTGTGCGTTTTTCCTTCACGTTGCGTGATCCCAGACCTGGACCATGTCGGTGGCGGTGGCGGGACTCGATTCGAATTAGTTTTTCTCTGAGCATTATTTCGCTGGTGTGGGAACAGATTACGTTCGATTTGTGTGTGAATTTGTTTAAAATTAAGAAATTGTTAGTGATGAAACCATAAACAAATTAGAAGTGCAAAAACTGACTGACTTTTTCACCCCCCTTGCTGTCGTGAGAGAGCTGTACGTAAATATTTTTAAATTGTTGTTTGAAAAAAGCGGTTACGGTTTTTCGGACGTAGCACAATGCATACGCTATACTTAGCCGACGGCAAACTAATGGATAGAGAGAGATAATTTATTTAGCTCAAAACAGTAGCAGCAGTCAATCAAATGTAGAGTTAGCTGCGCTTTGGCAACTAAATATTAGGCATAATATGTGTGCCTCGAGCTGAGCCAGAAATTATAAGTTTATGCGGGAGAACAGTGTTCAGTATAACACCTACCGTGTTCAGTTAGCGAAGGTGGGAAATTGTTGAAGGTGATTATTCGATCTGCACTTTTTATTCGAAACTCTATGATGTGTAGAAAAAAATTAGAACGAACATTTTATTTAAGAACGCATGCGATGGGATTTGAGTTTTTCTACGTAAATCGTGATTGAAGTGTTGGATTATGTTGTTTTATTACTTAAAATGCTTGTTAATTATTTGTATTATAATAAATTTTGCATCTATTAAAACAAATGCACTTTGTGCTGAACTTCCACACTCAGAGAAAAATACTATAATTTCAATACGAATTCCTTTTGTTTTAATGTGTTTTTACTATTAAAATTAGCCAATGTGATTTTTCCTATTATTAGTATAGTTCAAAAACTATTAAAGCTATAGTTCCTTTAGATAATTATTCTAATTATTTTATAACATTAAACCAATGGTGCATACAATTAAAAAGTAATAATATGTCCTATTATTTTAATTGGTTATCCTTTTGTATATACACTATTAAAACTATTATTTTCCACATTAATTTTAAAGGAGAAGTACTATTAACTCAATGCGATAATGTTATTAAATCAATTCTGCACATATTGTAGTTTTAATTAACTCTCAATATTAAATCAATGGTGCGTTCAATTTAAAAGTAATGTGATGCCCTATTATTTTAATAGGTTCCCCTTTAATGTGAATACACTATTAAAACTAGGTATAATTATTAAATCAAACTCCCAAATCTATACTTGCATTTGAAAAATATTGATACGTATCAATACCTCGCTAAAAATATATTTAAGATCTTTTAAAAATGAAAAAATAAACGTTTTTTTTTTTCCTTTTTAGCCTTAAGCTTTTATTGTAAACACATATTCTAACAGTAAATGATAAGAACTTAGTTCTTGTATACTTAATGCTTTTGCTGGAATAAAAATTTATGGTAAAGTTGTTATATTTTTTTTTTTTCATATCAAAAGTACTCGTAAATATACTAATTAAAACGTTTATGCTTTTTTACCTTTGGTGCAATTTAGTAAACAATAAATGTTGTACCTTAACACTTCAAAAACACAATGAAGGAGCGTTGAAGGAGTGTCCACAATACTAGGCTTCCACTTTTTTGTAGAGGACGTAGGTAATATTGATGACTTTAAAGCAACAGCAAGAAAATTATACGGTCGTGAGAGTCTGAAAATAAATAGTTCAACAAATTGTTGGATAAATTAGATTTACTTTAATTGTACAATGTACTATGTAATGGTTACATATTCCAAATAACATTATTAACTTACTGGTATCAATTTCGTATGTAGATTCTGAAAGTTCCAGAAAGAATCCGGGGGTGCAATTGGTGTAGGTCTAAGTAAAATATATATGTAGATCATTATGTATATCATAGTAAAGTAAACGTTCTATAAACACGTGCAAATAGTAATAAATAATTGATTGAATATGTGTGTATTTAGTAATGCATGCTATCAAATCTATATTAATCGTAGATTAAAGCATATATTTATGGATCGTATAATTTTCTTCATTTCAAAGAATACCTTATTAACTCAAACTAACAAAAAAAAGTGCAGGTAACACAAAACACAGTGATAATTAACAAAAACTTGCCGTTTATTTACACTTGTTATTACGCAACTTAACTAAAACTGCAATTAACCACAGTCAACCGACTTAAACGTTTACTGACAGAAAGCAATCCGTTCATTCAATAGTAAATCAAATGAAAAAACAGTAGTATGCATACTATTGATCAAGGATTCAATAGTATACCACATGAAGAAACAATAGTATGTGTACTATAAAATATGAATTCCACAGTATATCATATGAAACACAAAAGTATGCGTACTATAAACAAAAATTAAATGTTATTGAATTTATACAGGTACTATTAAAATATATTTGTAAATAATATAATAGTACTAAGGAGAAAAATTATAAATAAAATAAACTTACCTTCTGCAGTTATATATATTTATATACCTCATAATTATTTTAAACTGAAAATTTCACTGATGGATTAACACACTACCATGTACACTGACCGTATGCAATATACAAACGCATTATTTTTGGTACCACAATGAGTTTTACTATTGACTCAATAGTTCGAATACAATTAGCTCCAGTTAAGCTGAAAATCTAAAGTATTATACCATTCGAGCTATATGATCGCAGATTAATATCAATAAGATTGACAATATTGAAAACTAATGGTATTATACTATTGCTGCTAATAGGGTAACACCTCCCATATTAATGTGAATTTGCTATTACAATAAAAGTATATCTGATTAATTTAATAGTACCACTTTTGATTCGTAGCAATAGTACAAAATCATATGAAAACTATTACGTTAATGGGAAAAACCTATTATTTTACGTACTATAAAATCAATAGTCGTAGTTTTGATTTTTTATAGGATTTTTTTCTCTGAGTGCATAGACATGACATTTAATGTCGTCTGTCGGATTTGACATTTCACCAAAGAAAGTTTGTGCAATATTTTATACACACTTACAATTAAAAATTAAATTTAATGCTTTTCTTATTTAAAGAGGACAGTTTTTAAAAAAAATTCTTATATCATTTGAAGACACTCACCGCTTAAAATGTAAAGATTCAATGCAAAAGGCAACGACAGTCGGTTCGAGGGCTTTTTTAAACATTATGAGAAATTGTGGAACTGGTTAAAACATTGTGTAGAGCAAAAGTACCGCCGCCCTTACTATGGGGACGTTCAAGTATCTAGTTTAGTAAGTCTGACAGCTCTCTCTCTGTTTTGATTGGGAGAAATCGGTCAAATGAGCAACTGTCTCAGTTGACGTTTATGGAGGGGTACCGACGAATCTAGTCAAGAAATTCGTGACTGAGTACAGTTGACAGTTCTCATATGTAGCTGAAGCAGAAAAAGTGACATTCCGGACCAATCTAGTTTTTGCGTTCAGGTTACATCTTATTACAGACCAATCTAGTCGACTTAAGATAACTAGATTCCTAAATGCGGCCTTCAACGCATATTCTGATGGACTATAGATCGAGTAACTATGTCACATGAGTGTCGCTACCCAGAAGCAAGTTATACTTCTTGCCGCTGGTCCCCTATTCAGTGTTGTGCTTACACAATAATTGTCGACGACTTGTCTATGACGTGATAAATGTCGACAATAGATTTTAGAAAATTATGACGATTAAAATTCAAAATTTACGATTTCATTTTATAATGGGTACAAATTTCATTATATTTTGAACATCAATTATTGAAAATCCTTTCCACCTACAACTGTTTTTGACACTGACAATCCAATTAATGACATTGGCGACATTAACGACGCTATTTATGATATCACAGTGTCGACAAACGACGCGTCTTATTAATTTATTTATTTGTTTGTTTGTGGAGAAAAATAACACTGCGCCTATTTTTGCCACCATTTTGTTTCCTTATACATTTCTTTCCAGTGTACCTCAAACGCAATAAAATGCAGATAGGGCACGGAATGTGATGTGCGAACGAATTTCTTTGTCAATTTCTATGCAAAAATGCCAGCTCACATAATCTCCATGCGAAGGCGTACTGTTTAGCTTGTAGAAGTTAGGGTCTCAGTATAGTGTACCGTGCCTCTGAATGGTACATCCACTTTAAACATGCGTCGCTTATGCTTAATATGAATGTAGGTACTTTAGCATATCAATCCACTTCTCGTCTCAGGCAGTGACCCAATTGGATCATTATCTACGACAGCAGAGTAAACGGTTCTACAGAGTCCAGACCAATAGATTTAAAACCTTTAGGCTATTCGTATTTTTATTTCCTTTGATGCTCAGTATTTCGAATCAAAAAAAAAAGTTGGTGTGAATACTGAAATAGTTTGTGTTCCAAGACTTCAAAGTAGGTACAGTAGAATCTCGGAAACATGAACGGTTGTAAATATTTATTAGATGATCAGTTCGAAAAGATGAACGAATTCTTTCCCGTCATCGAAGTGTTCCGACAGTCTACCGTAGATCAGTTTTTGAAGAACAATGCAAAAAAAGTTTTTAAATGAAATTACCTAATTGTTTTTTTTTTTTTGATATAGGTATTTAATGGTTTTATGTATGGCTCTTCTTTCACTTAATTTTTATGCTTGAAAAAACTAACAATAATTCGAAAAGACGAACGGGGTCTGTATATCTGTTCATCTCTCAGAGATTCTACTGTAGTTCGAAACTTCGTCTAGCTGAGTTTGAAAAAGGAGCGCAATTGGTCTAAGACGTTCCATTTGTTAAATAAATGTGAGAGGAGGTCCCTGGTTGTAAAATGTAAATATATATTTACAATCGTGCACTTTGATCATAATTGGGGATTTTTCTGATTCTGAAGGTTAAGTTTCTCGACTCGACTACTGAGCTAGAAGTATCTGGTATGATCCGTAAAACAAAAAAAAACTAATTTCATCTCAAGGATTTTCCGCTGATCAACCTTTCTTATACCAGGTTTCAAACGAAAGTTAATCAAGTTCCTTTCCTTTATATCGCAATACAAGTTTCTAAAGATGAACTCTTAACTTTGACAATTAAACCCGTCAAAGTGCATGCTGCTATATTGAAAGCCACCACTCCAGCCCGTAAGCTCTCATCGGAATTGAATACATCTCCTCTCCAGTGATAATGCGCATCAGTGAACCTTTTTCTGTATTTCACTTAAAAAACAAACAAATATGTATTTATGTAACATAACTGCATCGTGTTTTATAATTCCGTATTCCCAAGGGTCCTACAGTTTGACATAATTGACTCACAAAGTTATTTTACTTGAAAATCTCTCATAGCTATTCTGAAAGTTGTAACCTAGCACACGTTTTGTAGTTCTTAAAGAAAACAATAAATCAGTATAAATATCCATTTTCAATGCAGAAATGAAAGGTTTGGTAAGATTTTGATTGAAGCCTCAGGCGTAGCTACTTATTAATTAACCACCTGGTACTTTTTAACTACTATTAGAAATCACAAAAAAAGGTGACCTACTCTGTTCATATTTGTACAAAATATAGAAACATAAAATATTGCTCTTGGTTCAATTGCTGCTATACTCGTAATTAGCCGGACTATCAGCTTCAATTTGGGTGGCTCGTTTGACAGAAGTTTTGTGTAGAGTGTTGATTCGCGGACTGTAAAGACACGCAGCTTCAATGGAAGGAACTGCTAAAAAATCATCGTTCAAACGATCGCCTTTATATTTACCTCCCTTGCTGGCATTTTATCTACCCTTCTCTGGAATAAATATTTTGTTGGGAGTGTCGGGCTCGAAGGCAACTGGACTATCTACCATAGTAACGAAAACAACAGAAATGTCATGGATAAAATTCAATATATAATTTTTCTTATGGTGGTAGTGGTTATGTTGGACTATACCAAGAGAGTGATCGAACCTGAGATCTTCAAAAAAAAACAATTCACATGGTTACATATTATGTATTAAAGCGTTTCGTTACCTATTTATTTATTTGTATACTCGTACCTACCGAAAGAGGATTTTGTAATATTTCCAAGGATTTCGTAAAACATACAGCTTAACAACAGACCTTTAAAATAAAGAAACAGTTTTTTGGCACGTGCATATTTTCCTAAAACAAGTCACGATCTTGACTTTAAAAATAATTTTTGACCTTGCGGCTTTGAGATGACCGTCGTTGACATCAATTCATTGCGCCGTACTAATAACAAATAAATTTAAACTTATGGAGCTCACAATTGCGAAGCTTGTATAAAAAATATAGCCTATAGATCTATAGTCGAAAATAGGCCGGTATTCACCGATCAAAATTGAACTAAGAGTTTCGTAAACTTATTCATCAATGGTTATTAGTGCATATTTAGGAGCGCTCTTAAGACTTACGAGTTACGAGTAGTCCCGCCACTCTCAAGTTGAGAGCAGTGATCCCAGATTGGGGGAATGTCGGCAATTTTGTCGATTTTTTCTAACAAAATTGGTAAGGGATTTTTTGGGAGGAAAACCATCTAAAAAGTGGGAAAAAAACATTTAAAATTTTATTTACATAAAGTCTTTGAAAGACTACACTATTTTGAAAACTCATTCAATGACAATAATCTTAAATGGGCCCACGTAACGTCTCACTTACATCTTTGTTTCATGTTGAAATGAATGCATTCATAATTTGGCGTTTGACGTTTCATATGTCATATCGATATCTTTTGTTTTTTATTAGCATTTCATAATACTGACTAAATGTAATGCGTTCCTATTACTTTTTTCTGTGCTTAGTTCTAAGATATTTAAAAAAAAAATAAAAAATTAAATAAGGGTTTTTTGTTTTTGGGGGAAAAAATGGATTTTTGTTTCTTAAAAGGGGACAAAATTTCGTTTTGGTGTTACAAAAAGGGGATTTTTTTGTTTAATCTAGGATCCCTGGTTAAGAGCAGTAATAACTTCGAAATCAGTGGTCGTTTTCAAAATGGAAGGGATGGTAAAAAAGCCAAATCTTTCCGATAAGGAAAAAGAGCAAATAATTAGCCTTAAAAAATTAGAGACTGGACTGGATTGTTTTTTTATCCAAGTAAACCAGTTCAAAACCAATTCGCTTGACAATTAGTTTATATTTTAGGAAACGAAACCTCTTCTCAAATTCAGCACACTCAAATTTTCCCATGCGGTTAATTCGTTCACGAAGTGTTTTCTCCTTTCTGCTAGACGAAGTGCCAAGAAAATCGCTCGTATTAACACACGAATTAAAACTTAATTAGTTTATATTCATACCACTAATTCTGACATTGAACATTTTCTAAAAAGAGTTCATAAATTCGTTTTAGAACGCGTTGAATATCCAAACGCGTTCTAAAACGAATTTGTGAACTCTTGAATTTGAAATGATTGAATTTATTTTTTCGCATATACAACCCTAATAGTGCTTGGTGAATAATGTCGAAAAAAACTTGCATTTATGAGCATCGTAAACCAATAATCGATTTAAGAGCGCTTTATCAAGCGGCCTAAAAATGTTTATTCGTAAGGCCCTTGAACTTAAAAAAGAGCAATTAAAAAATAATATATAATAAAATCACCCAATTATTTCTTTAAGTGTAGCTGTACTATATACCTACCTACTCCTTTTTGAATAAGCCTATGTAGATAAATACCCACCTCGTACGTGCATTTCACCAAAACGCTCGCCTCGTACCCATCATTCGCATTTCGTTCGCCTATCTGCAAAATAGGGTACAAAATCCTACGAAAGTAAACAGCCCGGAGGCGGGATCAATTTTGCCATAAGGGTGAATATGGGAATTTCAAATCCACAGCCGAACACCAGTGCATTTGTGTGTACTCTCTGCAAAAAAAATTGTCAGATTTAATTTGTCTTGCCTATAGTTTCATCACCCTACGAAACGAATATGGCGACGAACACAGGAAAGCAATAAATGTGTTATTTTGTTCTTCATTTCTTTTTCGGGGGTAAGACGTGTATGTACAGAGTTAGTAAACAGAAAAAACCTAAGCTTAGGTAAATATTTTGTACATAACAAGAGGGTACAGGGATAACGCATGCTGTCGGAAAAATATCAGCTCAGCCTGAGGATAGTCGCATTTCCCAAGAATTAATTACCTACTAAGGCTCATGCCTACATGCACTTAAAACTCTGCTGCTAATTAAGTGATTAAAAATTGTTTGATTCTAATGGTGCCTATATAGACATGAAGTGCACAAGAGTCGTGTTTAATATTTTCATACAGAGAGCATCCCTTCTTGGAATAATACGGATTGTTCGTACAAATTTGATTGGCAGGACCACATTGATTCCCCTTTAAGAAAGGACTGACGCACGTGCTTTTTTTTTAAACAAAATCGAACCCGCCGCCAAACAACCCCAACTGAATTTTATTTTCCAATGAATAAAAAATTGTACAGTGATTTTATGTATTTAAATTGTATTTCGGCTTTTTTATATATACCTAATGTATGTACAAGAAATTGTAGAAAATATCCAGCTGCCGGATTTGTAGAACAACAAAACGTTGCATAAAATGTAAAAGAATTTTGATTTGTGAAAATGGGATTTTCCGATGGAAGGAGGATTGTATAAATAATTTTAGGTAGGTCGCTTTGTATATGCGAGAGAGTACCACCACTACTTATACTGCTGTAGTGGAAATGTGGCACAGTATAGCTACACAGTTTAGCCGCGGGCGCTAAAGCAGATTTAATTCTATTCCGAAATTTATACTTTCGTTTGCAATGCAAAGGTTTTGTTATTAACATTATGATTTGTATTGTTTTTTATTTTTTTTTTGGAATGGCATCTGTTTTTATGAGGGTTCGGTTAGGAATTGCAAAGTTTGTTGCTTTATAATTTTTGTTGTTATTCGTTTTGATTATTGTTTTTGTTTTTGAATTGTGTTTTTCATTTTAGAGGGAGGGACAGGTATGACCGATGAAGATTTCGTGTTTCAAACCAGTGGCATTTTTAAGGACTTGTGGCCTTGTGGGGCTTCTTTCAAATGGAATGTAGTGACGTATTATAAATACGGTGGGCACCTTTCTTGAAATTCATGTAACAGAGGAGAAATCGTACACTCAGAGAAAAAAATTGTTATTTTTGCAACTATTGTCGTAGTCATTACATAAAATTCCATGAAATTTATGGAATAACTATTTGTGAACTGAAATACTTTGAGAATAGTTAAAAAATAGTTGGAAATAGTAATCAAATAGTTAAAGAGGAATCACTTCACTTAATGACTATATAAATAATCAACAGTGATTTTT
Organism: Cheilosia impressa; assembly: GCA_948293265.1. NCBI lineage: Eukaryota > Metazoa > Arthropoda > Insecta > Diptera > Syrphidae > Cheilosia > Cheilosia impressa. The sequence goes on along the minus strand of OX411881.1, from coordinate 48,482,165 downwards.
TAATAGTAACGCTAACATGATAACTAAACAATTTTTGCAAAGTAACAATTAAATAGTCAATTCTGACTATTCAATAATTACGTTTTAGAAACATTAAAATTGTTAGAAAGTAATCAATTTATAGAATGACTATACATATTTTTAACTGCGAACATTTTGATAGTAACGCAAAGCATGGATGGTTACTATAAAATTTTTTAAAAATAGCAATTAAACAGTAATTTTTGGCTATTGTATAATATATACATAACAATTTTGGTTGTCAAACAGCACAACAAAATAGTCAAAAATGTTTACTGCGTAGTCATTTAATAAGAAACCTCTGCGTAAGTAAGTGCAACAAGTAGGTACGTCTCAGTTGAAATTCGATCATTGTGCGGTGAATGTTTGACTCGTGGTGTTCTTTACTGTTTATCGTGTTAGAAGTACAATAACTTCATTGGTGAGTTAATATTTGACTAGTTTTAATTTTGAGCCCGACTGATGTGTGATTTTAAGAATTAGGTCTTGATTTTAAAAAGCTAAGACTTTTAAACAACAATGACTTGAAGGAAATTGCGGAAAGCGACAGAAAGTCATACGGACAGTATGTGCAGTTAAGGGAAAGTTTGTTGAAGTGGAAAAAATCTCAGGTAACTGCAACAACTTAATTTAATTCACGTATACCTCCTTCACTATCTTATTAAAGGGATTTGTAACGCATTCAATATCTAGTGCTTCCACAATGGATGGTAGTGTTGGTTCATTTTTGGAAAACGACGAAACAGAGCAGTCATCTTCCTCAAGGCAAACAACACAAGCAGTTGATCATCAACATTTGCAGGAAGCAACGTGAGTACCTATATAATTTGTAATGCCTACATAATTTGTAATGCCTAATGTAAAAAGATAAACCCAATAATATACACTCTAAGAAATATTAAACTGTATCAGTAATTATATCTCTGTGGAATATAAAATAAAATTATTTGAAAAAAATATATTGCATTATTTTCTTTGTAAAGCTCTGGACAATTTTTAGGAAACAAATCGTTTTCACTGTTTTAGTATCATAATCGTTGGCGGTGAAACACTTAAGGAGGTAAGTATATTTACATACAATTTTACTAAAGTATAGCTGGATACTACTTTCACTGATTTGTGAACTATCCTTTTAGGACACCTTTATTTCTGTATAGCTAAAACCACCTAACTATATATAGGTTTGTCTAATAGTCAAATAGTAACAGGTATCTATTTTCATAGGTATTCAACAAACTCTTGGTAAAGTAAAATTTTACTACGTGCATAGTTACAGACAGTGAGTGTATTTGATTTCGATAGAGTGGAAACTACGAGTATTTATAATTGAGAAGAGTATAGGATGCGCCATCTTTTGTGTCTGTATGGAAACACTGAATAACCTTGACATTTATCTCATTATTCTGCGATAGTGTCCAGGCTACATTTTTTTAACTCACAATGGTGAAATTTTGCATACAAAATTGCTGACCTACAAAATATACAAGCTGAAGGTTAAAAATGATTATTGGTAAGGCCCATTGACTTGAGGAGACATGTTTTTGAAACGTCGCGTTGGTCGTCAGTTTAGTACAATTTTTGTTATGACTTGCTTCACACCAAAAATAGTCCTTCAGTTGCTAAACTCAACATGAATATCGTCGAAAATATCGTGGTTTTTAGGCACCGTCTGACAACACTATTCGACTTTTGGTGTCAAATTTCGTTGAGCACGCGGGACAGTGGGAGATTGTCGACATGCCGTTCATCAACACCAAAAACATTCAAATTTAATGGTTGAAGCGGTTAGAGAGAGTGTTGCCGAGGAATTTCCTGAACATGTGCTGTCAAAAAATGACGACGTTGACTGGCCACCAAGATTCCCAGAGTTGACCACCTTCGAACTTCTTTTTGGGTGGCTATTTTAAAAGCAAAGTGTATGCCAGCAAGCCTCAGAGCATTGACCAGCTCAAGGCAAATATTCGTGCAGAAAAGAAATCATCGCTATACCCGGGATGCTGAAAAATGTTATGGTAAACGCAGCACATTTTGCTTTGGTCAATAGAAACCGAAACTTGATTGATGTTGTATTCAAAAACTGGTCCAAATAAATTGTAAAGGATAAAGCTAAATAAAAAAACCTCGTATAGAGAAATCGCTTTTTTTTTTGTTTAAAGTTATTCAATATTCACATACCGACATAAAAAAATGGCGCACCCTTTACAAGAGCACATGGAAAAGCTATCATGTATGGGTTCGTTTTTGAGGAAAAATAAAAAAAAAACGTGACAACTATGACTCATATCCAGCACAACATCCCCATTAGCTCCACTTGAGATATTCAAGTAAGTATTTTATAAAACTACCACAGAAGCTGTTAATTTAGGCAGTAGATGCAATTTTTTAACTTTACCTTTGGTCTGATTCTAATTACCACTGAGGACATGGCACTGTGGTACTGTCATTTATTCAGCATAAAACATAAAAACTGTCAACTGTAGCTCAGGGGTTTTTAAACTTAGTTTTTCTACTACAAGACTTTACATTAAACAACAATTACCTAAGAAATATATAAATGTGTTGCTGAATTTATTTTCCAGGGCTGCATCAGATTATTGCTGACTTTTCTCTGGAATTAGTACTGCCCAACGGGCTAAGGAAGCTGGCAATAAGTCCTCGCAAAATTGACGAACCGACGTCACCTTACAAAAACTGTATTGTGAAGAAAATTTAACTTTTGGCGACTAACCAACCCCAAGTAAATACGGACAAATGCTGTTGGATGAAAAGGGACATGAGCTGCTGTCTATAGACGGAGACGGAGGAATCTTTTAAAGCAATACGCCATGCAAAAAGTGAAATAGAATGAAAAAGAAGTATGAAAGACTGTCAACATCTACAAACGGGATTGCTTCTGCACTGAAAGAAGAAACAACGTATCTCTAGAAGTGTGTATATTGGATATTGATTTATCCAACAAGTGAGCCAATGTGGTTTGCGAGGGTCTCAGGTTCGATCCTCGAAAAACATAAAATTATACTCATAAGTGTTTCTCCACAGGGTCACCTTTCTCGTTAAACATGTGAACATGTAACTGTCCTGGAGAAGCTTCTCAATTCAGCCGGCATAATACTGCAGTTCGTTCCAAAAACTAAAAACCCTCGAAAACAAATGATTTTTTGCAGCAAGAGCTAGGGTATCTTTAGGGACCTGTGTCCACGAAAAGCTCGCTTTCCGTTTTACCAAAATGCCAAAGCAATGTGTCAAAGTGTTTTAAACCCAATACTGCAAAGACGAACTAGGGACGATAGTAGTTGAGTTGAAGGCACGACTAAGAGTTGAGATGGTCCGGCTCCGCTGACTATAATGACGACCAGGATTCGGCCGTTAAGCACTGACGATGGTAGACATGAATTCTATCCATCTGATAAGTTTCAAACGAGAGTAGCCGTACCTAACTAAATTTAAATCCAACAGAGCACTCGCATTTGACTACTCGCCACAACTGACCTTGCCAAGGCTCGTCATGTTGAGCTGATAGCGAGCTTACACCAACTCTGTACTAAGTGGGTGTAATGAATGAATGAAAAACCCCTTTTCGGATAGTCGGAAGACATCTGCAAGCTGTCTCCGTCATCATGAGTATTGTGGCGGAAACGGCGATGATAGGTCTAGTAGTTTATGAAAGCAAAGGCGAAGTATAAGGCCGTTCACCTTTAGACTGTCAAAAAGAGTTTATTATTTTTTGCAACCCAGCTCTGAGTCTTTTTCTTTAAGAGCAGAACTAGACCGCACTCTATGAAGCCAACATTGTTGAAAACAGCATTCTGAGAGCTACCCATATTGCATTCTGATCAAAACACGGACAAAACTTCGTAATATTAGGAATGCATTGCTCGAACTCGCCGATCGCCCTTGAATGTCAGATACGAACGGCGATCTTAACTCAATATACCTGCCTAATTTGACAACTTTGTCACACATTTGAGCACAAGGGATTTCCCTACTCAATGAAGCTGAATTCCGCTTTACAGGGTAACAATATGGACAGATATATCTAATATACTTATACCTTCGATGTTTTGAACAACTTTTTCTACCTAAGGGCGATACGTTTTTCTTGGCGGCTTTTGATGGGTTCGACGTGTTTTTCAAGACATTTTTTGAAGCATTTTTGTTTCCTTTTTGGGACGTTCTGGTGGACTTTTTCAGCTTGTAATTTTTTGATTTGATTTTTTTATTTGGACGGTTTTTTTCAGATCAAGTCAAGTCGATTGCGCATTAAAGACAAAGCGGAGTGAAACTTAGTAAGCAATCCCATAAATTTTATGATCACTCTTGGCAATCGCAATCATCCGGAGGAGGCCATATAAGAGCAAAACTAAGATCATTAGACCAAGAAGATAATTTCTTTAAATGGCTTTCTTGCCTTTACCAAAAAACATTTTTAGTTTCGACTTTAAATTTCATTAGTTCACAGTGGCTATATATTTCATAAAAATTTCGCTATTGTGAGCTTCCCTAGAGACTTAAATTGATTATTAGTACCGCGGAATGAGATTTCAGGGCGCCCATTTAGGGACTTTTACTATGCCATCTCTGCTAACAAAGAATTTTCCATATTTTTCACTCCTCTCTTGTGCTAAGGCAGAGTTGGCAGTTCACATTTAGGCGCTAGGAATTTAAGGTTAAAAGGTTAATAAGCGTCACCCCTTGCTAACATCTGACAAATGTCGGACAGTATATACCTGTCCCAAGAAAGCTTCTCAATTTATCCGTTTGGACTTGCTGTATAACTATGGGTCCCTGCTATATGTGCCAAAAATAAACTCTCACATAAACGAATGGTTGTGAAAACCTTTAGCTAGACCTAGGCCTAAGGTCACATTCGGACTTGTTGCGCCAACTATTTTTCTTACTTTATGCATCTGAATAAAAGAAAGGACCAGTGAAATGCACACTGCCATTGAACAGCTAAAAGTTAGCAGATTTATCGCCAGTTGTTTGAGTTATTTACCTTTTGATTTTCTTAAGCAAGTTCCAGACTTTTTTGAAAGTAAGTATATCAGTTACCAGTGTGCTGAACTGGAACTTTCATCATCTACGCACCACCTATGCATTCTGCAAAACTTTTGCAAACACAAGGGTAAAAAAACAAAAAGGACTGCCTATTTCAATACCCTGTTAAAGACAAAGGTGTACAATGAGATCGAGCCGCTCTGGATATGATTCCAAATGGAGGAGGAGATACAACGACGAAGTGTACAGTGACATTTACCTAGTCAAAAGAGTGAAATTCCAACGACTGAATTGGCTGGGTCATGTAGAACGAATGGACACACCCGAGGGATGGCGTAGTAGAAGAAGACCGCCGCGACTCAGGTGGCCCACGCAAGTGGAAGGTGATCTTGAACAACTTAGCGTGCGAAACTGGAGACAGCTGGATAGAGATCATGCTGGCTGGCGACGCTTGTTGGTCGAGGCCCAGTTCCACCCCGGAGTGAGTTAGTAGGACACAAACTTCTTAACACAACGTCTTTCCAAGCTGAAATATTCGCGGCATAAAAATAGCATATTAGAGAAGAGCCTTGACTCCTCTAAAGCTTAGTAGACAACCAGGCAGAAATCAAAGCAACAGACAGCGGAACTGTTAAATCAATGACAGTCAATAACTGTCATAGAACTCTTAACGAAATATTGCGGTGTATGCACAGAGATTTTAGGATATAAGCTTTAAAGTATCCATACGCCATTTCCAGATACTGATCAAAATTAATCTGCTACCCAGCCGATTTGACTCGAATTGTTTTTAGGCACGTTGCTTATACTGGAATGGGACTTTTTGGACAAAGAAAAAATTCAAACGATCTTCAATTGACGTAGCCTCGTTCCCTTATACAGTTTTCATCAATTATTCATCACTTGCGCAACCGCAAAACGTTTTCTCTATTCCATCGAACGAACCTTATGATTAATGGTTCTTCTATATTTATTCAGTAGGTTTTGGTTTCCTTCAGAAATTGGAAAACATTTTAAAACAACCAACTCATCATAACAGTAGCACGCGCTCACCTATACTGTACCGATGTACAAACTCTTTCGGATAATAATTTAAAGACGAGCGAACTGCGACGCCCTTAGTCTGGAACACACCGTTGAGCACCGTCACTAATTCATTTTTAATCATTGATCGGTCCCAGCCAAATACGAGAAACACTCTCGAAACTTATAATTTCTAAACCAAGGTGGATATTGCTGGGTTTTCTTTGTCTCCCCCGTCGATGCCTGTATGGGAGGTTCAAGCAAAGCTCATTAATTCATCCAATGCTCAGTGCGAGTTGTTAATGGAACTCGGCATCACGTTAACGTTTCCCTTAATTACTGTTTGCGTTAAGGAATATGTAATCAGGTGTATAATTAGGCATTCTGAAAGTTTTGTGTTTTCGGTTGGAAAAGAGCCCAACAGAAACAGTATCACCAAAAACACCCCTACCACCGATCTGGGAAAGAGAGATAGTGAGATAAAACATAATGCCCGATCGTCCTTAGAAGCTCCGACAGTCAACAGTGGCTGGCGAACATGAGCGTATAGATCTCGGGCGAATAGCTGGCCACAAATCCTTGGCACATTTATAACATGTACGGCATGTTAGGATCCAAAAGAGGAGGAGTAGCGCAAACCGAGTATAGATGAGTGTAAGGCTTCGCCCAGTCCTGCTCCGCAAAGTCAAAAAGTGGGAGTTGCTATAATTGTTTAATTATAGGCTTTTTATTTTGTTTGCTGGTTTGGATTTGTGTGTGTCGAGGAGCTCATACCTTATTTCGCCACGTAGCTATATGCGGGTAACATTCGCGAAGTCAGTACGCGGCACTGATCTGGCCGAGGTAAGCTAAAGGTGATCGCCGCAGAGGATTTTGCTCGTCTTCGCTGTACAACAGGAGTATACTAAACATGAAGGCGAACGCCACCGCTGAAAAATTCGAAAAATGTTCCGAAGTGGGTACCATACATCGACGACGCGACGTCCTTTGTGGTCGGATTTACCATCAGTGAATATCTCGGAGGTATGGCGAAGCGTGCACAGGCTGATGCCTCCTTCCTTATCTGCTCGGGGGCAATTATGTATGATCTTTGGGATTCCATCGATATGGATGAACACATCTCAGCTGGAAGGTGCGTGGAATGTCGCGGAATATTGTTTTCTTTTTGCTGTCTTTGTTGTTGTTATTGTTTTGATTTTTTTCTTTACATTTGTTTTCATATGCATATAATCCTACTGTGAATACATTAATTTAGATGTGGTGTGAAAGATTGGAGTCTTTTGGAATGTACGCACGAGGGGACAGTCCACGGAGACGGTGGATGAAGAACGCAGTCGAAGATGCACTGCGGTTTTTTTTCTAGATTTTAAAACTTGGTGTCGGTGTGTGTTTGTATAGTTGGAAGATGTTTTAAACAGGGGCGATTCCTCTCAGTTAGCTAGTTTAGCGGCGCTAAACCAAGAAAATAAATTGAAATACATATACGCAAAATACACCAAATAACGAGGTTAAAGTACTTGTGAAGATTAATAATTGCAATAATCAATGACATACTAAATAACAAAACTATCATTTAAATACAAATAATATTTGCCTACCTAAACACACAACACAATACTACCATGCAATAAGTTTCACTTGAAATACTCTTTAGCGTTACAACTTGCGATACCGCAAATTCCCTGCCTGCACGCACACACACAATCTAAAACTCCCATAGAAAAGTCTCCTGCTTGTAGCATTTTAGCGTAAAAAATTGCGCTACCGAATTTCCTACAATCTGTATAAGTGTGGAATTTGAGTACCTCCACCAGTCGTAAGCAAAGCACAGGAAAATATATACAGAAGGGTAAGCGCAAACAAATGCGATAAAACTTGAAAGTAGAATGTAAGTGTAAGCAAGCAGGTATATTTTGCGCGTTATCTTTTTTTGTACTTCTGTATGTTTCTCTTTCTAGGCAAATTGCAGTAAGAATGTGTCGTTGTGTTCTTATTTGACTGAATTAATAGTCTTATTGAATTCCATTCCAAAAGTTAAGTGCGATTTATAATTTTATATTTGCGTGGATTATAAATGTGAGTAAATAAGGAGAGTTCTTCGAATGGGTATATGGGACATCTCAAAATGGTTTGGTGCTAGTACTAGGTGGGCCAAAAGAGATCACCCTATTGGAAAATGCTTTTATTTTTGCAAATGGCCGCCAATGTCAAATCTGTTTTGACATTTGTGGACTAGAAACATGTAGAATAAAAGTGAACAAGCCACGGAGCGATACACTCCCCAAGAACGCGGAATAATCGTGTCTATTTTTTTGCGTAACAATTCGTCTGTAGAGTTGGCGTAGTACGAATTCCGTCGCCGATTCCACGGCCGTCCGACACCGACTGCGCAAACACTGCGCCGTTTGGCCACCAACCTTAAGGAGTATGGGACCACACGAGACATAGACAAGAGTGGCCGGCCCCGGAGCACCCGTTGTGCCGAGAATATCGCCGCCGTTGACGAGGATGTCGAGTTGTCGCCGGAAACATCGACCAGACGCCGTGCCTCGCAATTAGCCATCAGCCGGTCGTCCCTAAGGCGAATTTTGGTCAAAGACTTGCGCATGTTCCCGTACAAAGTCCAGTCCGTGCATCACCTGCTGCCTGTCGACCGCCAAACGCGTGTAACCTACCCCCAAGCCATCCTCAATCTCGAGGACGAAGTGGACGATTTTTCGACCAAAATCATAATGTGCGATGAGGCTCATTTCCACCTCAGAGGGTACGTGAACAAGCAAAAGTATCGCTTCTGGGGCACCGAAAATCCACGAGTAATGCACGAGGAGCCATTACACCCGCTCAAAGTTACTGCATGGTGCGCTGTTCACGCTGGAGGAGTCATCGGGCCATTTTTTTTCAAGAACGCCGCTGGTCAAACGACAACAGTGGACCTTGCGCGCTATAGGGCCGTGTTAACCGAGTTTTTTCTGCCGCAATTGGACGAATTTGGACTGGAGGACATGTGGTTCCAACAGAACGGAGCTACGGCACACACTGCGCGAGCCTCAACCGATATTCTGAAGGCGGCGTTCCCGGGTCGCCTCATCTCTCGTTTTGGCGATTTGCACTGGCCCGCAAGATCGCCCGATTTAACCTTTCCAGATTTTTTTTTTTATGGTTTTTTGAAGTCCCGTGCTTACGTGAACAAGCCTGAGACCCTAAAAGCCCTCAAAGACTACATTCGACACGAGTGCGAGAATCTGTCGCCCGAAGTTCTCGCCGAAGTGATGAAAAATGGCATAAAACAAGCCCGTATGGCAATCAATTGGGACGGCGCCCATATGGCCGATATCATCTTCTCGACTTGAGCAATAAAATTCCAAAGGTTCAATAAAACATAATCAGAAACCAGAATCAAAGTTTTTCATTTAGAAAGAAAATGAGTGCCAAACAACATTGGATGACTTCTTTTGGTCCACCTTGTATAAAGGATGGAAGGTCATTCAGTAACTTTTCAGATGATTATCGGCGAAACGATCGACCCCCAAAATCAACAACTAAGTGCTAAAATTACAAGTTTAAGAGCTTAATCCAGACAAGCTGACGTTTGTCAAAAAAATTCGAGCAGAATGTGACTTATAAACGCGATCAAAGTTTCAAAAACGATCGATCAAAAACGGTCGCTTAGACGATCGTGGACATATGGAATCTGCCTCCTGGTTATTGTGATTGTTGCAAGTGGCTGATGGTTATTTCCGAAAAATAATTCCCCAAACACGAACGCTAGACGAAGAGGAAGCGACAGAAAAGCCTCAGCAATGTAAGTGGACTTCAGTTATGACTTATGAGCTATCCACCTCCCAAATTTCGAATCAATGTCGGGATCTTTTTTGCACTATTTTCGCGTTTAAATTTAATTTTTTCAAAGTACGCTGACTTTTTCCAACATCTTAGATATTTTATTTCTTTTGATTAAAAAAGAAAAGAGTACATTAAAAAATTCGATTGCAGAGAGCCAGGTTCACCGGAAACCAAACTGTAGCGCCACCTAAAAAGACTCAGAAGTTAGACTAATTTTTCGCATATTGAAATATCGAAAGGAAGTGCATTGATCCTAGAAAAAGAAGAACTATCACAGCGACTAGTTGCACTCCGTATAATCTGTGCATGAGTTCAAACTCCTTCTGGTTAATAGTCCCAAAAAGTATTTACCACCGCGACTGACCATTCAATAGTTCAACACCCAACCTAAAATGTCTCCAACCACACCCAATTTCGCACATTTGTGTCTGCCAATTAACAAATGGATATAGCACATAAGACACAAACGGACACAACAATGAGATATGCAAACTAATATTTGCTCACATCGAAGAGAAGACAAATCCATCTAATCATGGACAGGAGAAAACGCAGCACCATCCAACCTTTCCTTTTGTTTTCTATCCATTTCACAAATCCGTGTTTACACATCAGCTTCCGATGAGGACTCTTGTTAAAATTATAAGTGCAATGGGTTACAATTATTTGAAGCACCCTGCACCAATGTGCTGCGCAGAACCCTCTTCAGTTTTTAACAGCACCAACACCGCCACCTTCGGAACTCGTTCACTCCGCTGTTTTCATTGCAACGTATTATCCATGTGCAAAGTAAACATTTTATTGTGTATGCCCATCAGCGTAAAAAGGAAAAGTGAGTTGTATTTAACTCTCCGACATCTGAAAATACTACCACCCAGCAGGAAAAGGGTGCTTATTAGGGGTTGCGCTAGCCGACAGCATTAGCTAATACCCGACGAACCATTCAATCAAATTGGAACTCCACTGTCGAATATCCGGATGCTTTTTATATCCCGATGTTTTTTAAATCCCGTTTTCAGCGTTGTCATGGTTTAGATATAATCTTCTTAAAAACTGTGCGTATTGATATTCTCTCAGTGATAGTTAAACATCTCTATCACGGTCAAGGTGTTTTGTTTTATTGGACCTTGCTTCAAAGGCAGCCATGCATCTCGTAAATATTTCTCACAATTGCACAACAACTGGCAGCGAGCTGAGCATTGGAAACGCACCCCTAACATTAGAATTGTACGGCCAGATCGTGGTATTCAATGGAAACGCTGAAAAGAGCACTTGCTCAATAAATTTGTTAACCAGATTAGGACTATAATCCGGTTTGGGTAATAAATGGTCGATTTTTGGTTTTATGTGTACTTCACATTCTCATATGTTCCCATATCGAAAGGCCAATTCGGGCGTATGATCCTTTCGCACAATATATGCGCAATTGATAAGCTGCAGACAGGTCTTCAATAGACCTGTCAATTTGCAATGCAGACTTATGCGTTTCTGTGTATATTTGGTATTATTTTATCGATAAAATGTACAGAAACATCTGTTGAATTTTTATTTGTAACAAAGAGAGTGTAGGAAAGTTTTTGCAACGCTATTGCTATACACTTGATGTCACCCAAGGAGCTAAGCTCATTTTGTGTTTCGTAAGCCAACTGCTGTTGCTTTCAAGAGAGTCCTGGGCTGGCATTCTGTAAGGCGAAACGTTAAAACGTTTTCGTGTGCACGAAGAAATTTGCTTGTGTAACATAGCGCAAATCATTCGTGCGCACGAAAACGTTTGATCGTTTTGCCTTACAGAATCTGAATCCGCTTTAACGTTTTCGTGCTCAAGAACGTTTTGCTTCATGTAACATCAAAAACGAAAGAAATTCTCGTGGCCGCAAAAAAACCAACGAACACATTTTCTTTGACGTTTTCACTTTTATTGCTTAATGCAACCGAAAAACGAACAGATTTTATCGTCTCCACGAGAGAAAACAAACGACAGCCATTTTCTTGATATTTATCGTTTTCCTATTTATTATTTTTGAATTTGGTGGTGTTTAAACAATCAATTGATTGTGCTGAATATTTTATAAGAAATGCTAGACAACTATTATTTGTTGACAAGTGACGAAAGTAAAGTTGAAAACGAAAGTAAATTTGAAAACGAACATGTAAATTTAGAAAAATTAGAAAAATTCTGAGAGATTGTTCGAATACTCTCACATTACCTGAAAAAAGGTTGGCTTATTTTAATTTGGTTCTTAGTTCAAAAGTCCATTTTTCCTTTTAGTTTTGTTGAACGTTTTAGACTGAACAAAGCCGCCTTCAGAAATGGGTAAGACAATATTAATTTGAGTACAGGTACACGAAATACATACGTGCCTCCTATTTTGAAACTTTCCTCAACATTAGAGGTTAGTTGGAATTGGAAATGATTTTATTTCTCTCTTCTCTGCGAATTATCTGTCTCTTTTTTTGCAATGAAGGGGTACCTCTCCATACAAATATTCTGCGCTGTCAATAGTTTTAGTTGTGTTTGTGTTGTTGTTGAAGTCCTATTTATACATGCTATGATTGATGGATAAAATACGCGCATATTGAAATATAATTAATTGAAACAGCTTATAAATTGTAACTTACTTATTTAACTTTTATTTTTCGAACCATCCGGCTTTGTAAACAATCAAATTCAACAAACAAAATATTTTCAATTGTCCGTAGTTAGTTGTCATTCAAACTTAAGATTTTTTTTCCACTGCGATACCTCTCGCGAACGTCTGACAAACATCTGAGAGTATAACTGTCATGAAAGTGCTTCTCAATTAGCCGTTTGGACTCGGCAAAAAACTGTAGATACTTTCCATTTGTCCCAAAAAAGAAAAACTCACACAAAACGAATGGTTGTGAGAAGCTGGGCCGAGGGTCCCTACGGACCTGTTGCGCCAACTATTTATTTTTTATTTAGCTGTTAGTTGTCAAAATAACTTAACGAAAATAAAACGACGCAGTTTCTTAAAGCCAAACAAATGTGAAGAAGAAAACGTTAGGAGTTGCGAATGTTCGCTTTCGCGTGATTTCTTTCGTTTTTTGATACACGAAAGTGTGTTTCCTTTTCTCATTGCTAGCAACTAATTGAAAAAATTACGAGTTTGAGATCCCAATTCAGTTTATTTTCCACAAATGTAATGATAGCAGATTACAGCCAAAACAAATTCGCCAGAATATAACTTATTATGGTCATCAACTTCCGAAAACAATATCGTCCAGACGATTATTGCTACATGGAATCTGCCCCTCTCCTAAAATGTCTCATGTGCAAAAATATATAAGTAGGTACTCTTCTATCAAAGTGCGATTTAAAAAATGTTGTTTGGTTATTTTTCAAAACTATCAGAATATCCCCTAAACCGGTAGCCGTAATTTTTTAAAAAATTCAGAAATATGTATTTAGTGTTGTTGAACCACACAAAACTGTATAATTGCAGTTGCCCCCTAAAACGGCTATAGGGTGAATTTTAAAATCTCCCGAATTATTTGTCTAATTTCCTATTTTCCATTCTCTACGTCGTGCAGTTACGAAAGTAACATACCTTCTTTTAATAATTTAACTCTCCAAAAAAGGGGAAAAGGGGGCCATTCTCAAAAACTGCGATACACCTGTCCAAACATTTTCACTTATATCTCATCGTGCGAAGTTTCAAATTAAATGATCACAAATCGTTTCACGTTTTCATAAAACCAAAAAAGAACCCCCCTTGAAAGGGGCAGGGGGTTCTTATCTTAAAATTCGATTTTGGTGCTTCTCCTTCCATTTCTAGTGTAATGAATCTAGTATTTATATGCGATATGTAAAGGGTGATTTTTTAAGAGGTTTAGAACTTTTTAAAAAAAAAAAAACACAAAAAATTCGAAAAAATGAATGAAATATTTATTTGAATCGATAGTTTGAACCTTGCAATTTAATGTTTAAAGATAATTTCATGCAAATGTTGACCGCGGCTGCGTCTCAGGTAGCCCATCCGCTGAGTCCAATTTTGGCATACTCTTTCACACATATCGGCCGGTATCTCACGAATGAATGCATGGATGTTGGCTTCCAGTGCGTCATTCGAAGCGGGCTTGTCCCTATACACATTAGCCTTGGCATACCCCCACAAAAAATAATCTAATGGTGTCAAATCGCACGATCTAGGCGGCCAATTGACCGGCCCGAAACGTGAAATTAACTGTTCACCAAACTCGCCTCGCAATTGCGCCATTGTTTCGCGATGAACATTTCGAACCGAGCACGAATTTTGATAGTAAAATTCAATAATTTGCAAGCGTTGTTCATTTGTAAGACGATCCATGGTTAAATTGCAAACCAAACTGAAGCTGTTTGACAGTGACACAAGGTACTAAACACACGTCAGCTGTCAAAACCAGTGTTGCCAAAACCAAACCAGCTAAAAAATCACCCTTTATATGCGAGCTGTACATTGATGAGTCAATTTGTCAGTCAGTGTGAACTTTTTAAGAGCGTTCATGACACTGACCAAAAAGATCGACTATATCGAGATCCAGGGAAGGAAGGGGTCCTAGATATAACACTAAAAGTAGAAAACTGGACAGTTTCCAATCTGAAGTCACTCTAAGATCACAGATGGATCCTTTACGACTTGGGTCTCGAGGCCGAGGCAATCAAGCCGTTTTAGAAACCCTAAAATGTTAAAAAAAACTGAAAAAACACACCTAAAACAAACACTGTAGCAATTGAAGAACTGTAGGCAAAAGTAAAGACTCTCGAGAATGCAATAGATGTGGCATACAAAGTTTCGTGCCCAGTTAGACGTAGTAACATAAGCACTTGCCCCCCATGGTGGAACGAAGTCCCTCCAATTTCAGACAGAGATGACTAGAGCGATTTTCAATATCTGCCAGCCTTATAGGGACTGCATAAGTTCTTCTCCTTATTATCCAAACGGAGGCCTGGGATAGACTACTGCCATTCGAAAAATAAATGTTAATTAAGTAAAGGTTTTGAACTTTAAGAGGAAGTTATTTAATTTTAATTTTGGATAATATACACGTCTAAAAATTGGCCAATTGAGAGTGCGATTTCGGCTCGCTTAAAAAAAATGGGTTAAAATTAACTACGTCTCTGTTAAAAAAAAGAGTATTCGTTGTTAAAAACTACCAAGATAGAGTTAGGTTAAAGCGGCAGTTAGCATGCAATTTCACCCAGAAGCCATTGAGGTTCATTGTGATTACCCTTATATGGTATAGGATATAAAACTAACAAAACCATTCGGATCTGTTGATGAATCTTCTTACGTCTGATAGAGATATATCGTTGCTAGATCTTTCAAGGCTTCGAAGAACCGTGTTCCCAAACAAGAGTAGCGGCGTTCCTGCAGGACTGGGTAGTGACACAGAAGATGTTCCACAGATTCTATTACCTCTTCGTCTCTGCAACTTCTGCGAAAGTCACTTGTAAAGATGCCCAACTTTTTGGCCATGCTTCCAATGACGCAGTGGTCAGTTATTACCCCGACGAGCATTCGAATTTGGTTTCTATCAAAAGATCTTAGGATCTTTGACCTTTTAGTATCAATTGTGGGCCGCAAACTATGTACGAGTTATGATGCAACTGTGTTATTCCATCGTTGGTTTGATTTAATGTGACATTATCAATGAACCTCTTGCGTTGGAAGCTGATAGCACTTGTCTGTCAGCTAATGTCCAGTTTGGAGCCACATCAGGCAGTTTTTTCTCTGTCTTGTTCCCTTCCACATCAACATGTCCAGGAACCCAGAATAGCAGTGATGGTCTATCGCTCTTCATGTCGAAAGGTCCTTGGATCCTACTAATAGTCATTTTCAACCTCCAAACTAAATATTTTGTAGGTTACAATATGCATGGAAAATGTCCCTATTGTGAGTTTGACAAATTTAGCCTGGACACTGAAAAAGATTATTAGTATCGCAGTTTGAGTTTGCTCGGCTGTCTCTGCAGAGGGTTATATCCATTGCTGGTAATTCCATCGCTTAGACAGTTTGAATAGCTTTCCTAACCTCATATATCTCTGCCTGAAAAACGCTGCAGTTGTTTGCCAGTCTGGTTCGTTCTGGTTCTCCGTCTTTGAGCCATTGCTGAAGATGGGTAGGGTTACCTATTCCTTTTTATGACAGTATTCGGGGAAAGCCACTCCTGCCTGTCCATTATGCAAATACCGACTTTAAATTTCTTGTCAAAGTACTACTTAGGTTTCTTGTTGTTCGTGAGTGGCAAAAATCCGCTCTGATCAGAGATGCCAAGTATGCGCCATTTAAATTTAAAAATTTTGTTCTCTCTAAATGCAACTTTGGAGGCGACGTTCTTAGTATAAAGCTCGATACGCGATCTCGACACCGAGATAAAAAGGTTAAATGCATACTGTAAAAAAAAACCGGCCAAGTGCGAGTGTCACTCGCGCACCGATGGTGCCGTACTTTTTAGTGATTGACAGTTTTTTCTAAATATCTTGTAAATTTTTACTTTTTGGCAAAACAGTCTTCAGCACATATATAGCTACGAGAATGTTCTACAAAAAAAGTGCAGATGCATTCTTTTTAATTCAAGAAATATAAAAGTTTTTTGAGCGAATGAAAATATTTTTTCACCAAATTATTATTTACTCTAAAACCAATTGATGTATCACTATCGCTACGGTATTTGCCGTTTAACTAGAGGTTATGCCGAATGTTGTGTGCAAATTTCAGCCTTCTACGTCAATAAGTTTCCGAGATAGACTTAGGAACAAAATTGATCTAGTGGGTGCGGACAGGCATAGTAGCGAAACTAATAAGGTTGCGTTTTTTTTTCCTTTGGGTACGGAACCTTAAAAAACACTTTATAAGTTGTTATCAACCCCAGTTTATAGATAAATATTAACCAAACAATATAAGTTCCTTAAATTCCACGGAGTTAGTTTGTCTTTGACGACCGAGAAATTTTGCATTCGACCGCCAAACGTTGGACAGTCGGAGTCGACTTTGAAGGTCCACCACGTGTGCCGAAAATAAGCGCAACGAGGGCAACTTTTGCAGACTGCCAACATCGACCCTTCCCAATTGAAAACCCTCTACAAAGAGTGACAAAGAGTGCTTTCGGAAACTCTAACTAAAAATCACTCAGACTGTCTTTCCATCATTCGAAAAAAAAACACCAACTCTCAGACAACTTTTGTACTGGCTCCCTTATCTACTGCAAAAAGAAAGGAACTCAACCTCTGTATCGTGTCACATTTCAAATAACAACTATTACGTATGCATAATTTCACACTGCCATATGCGTGTGTAGGAGGAATCGTTAAAAAAGTCCCGCAAACACTCACCGCAGTGAATTAGCCGAATCGAACTCACAATTACATGGTTTGCTGTCGCCTCCGTCCTGATTCTTCAAGGAGCCCAAGGCGAACTGTGCTTCATACCCCACAGCATTGGTTCACACCTTATGCTCGGTTCCTTTTTTAACACACACAAAACCTACAAAACCGCTGCAATTAACAACATAACTACAGGGAGCATATCCCTCATTCGGAATTAATAGAAACACAATTCTTCGAAATGAGCTGTTGCCACATGTCCTGTTCGGAAGGAGGGTGGCGCCGCGACATGCTGTAAAAAATACTCGACAAATCACCATTCTTTCATAATGTCACGCATGACACTAGCTCTTTGTGTGCGTCTCCTGCTCTTTGTACACCAGTGTCAATAATGTCTAAATAACTGCTCACGTTCGTCGTTGTACTAAACAGTAAACACCCTTGCCACAGCGAAAAAAAAAAGAAAACTAATTACCTATATGGATAAAAAGTCGGTACACACGTTTGAGGGGTGCCTAAGCGGGCGTGTAATTTTCAATTTAGTCCGGTTACCCGCTACATTTCCGGTGCGCTTCCTATCCTACAGGGATTTTTTGTTTTTGTTGCACACACAAGCACGCACAATGCAGTTCTTCGATGAGTGTTGGATAGTTTTTAAACTGCACTTGGACAGGTGGCAGATAAGTTGCAGCCTCACGGGATGTAATAAATCCATTTGCATTTGCCGATCGTTAAAGCTCCAACTGCCGGATGCCAAAATCGGGCAAAAGGTTATCTGCAAATAAGTTTGTTTCCCCGAATCGCTTTGTGGCACGTTTCTTCGCCGATGCCGAGGCATATATACTCTATAGACTAGCAAAAGCATCGAGCGGTTGCAGAGGGGTAGGCACACGGCCGTCCCTAATCCGTGTACATCCTGCGTGCGCTCTGCGTATGATTGTATCAACGAGATATTGCTGCCGCGGGCGCAACTGCAGATCTTATTGTGGTAAGTCAAACGCATATACCATTTATTATATCATGGATTCTGGAATCGAGTTTGCCAGGATACGCAAATGGACTGCAATATTTCAGCTTCTATACCATCGGTTATAATGAAATTACTAAATCCTATCTGCATGTTATATAGCGTACATTGTACATGCATGTATATAACTAAAGTAGGCACGTACATAATGTTCGACTGATGCATATGTGTGTATGATTTATGAGTTGCAAGTAGTTGGCTTCAGAAATATGTGAACTATGTATCGTAGAGCCTCCTTAGGTCTATGACCTACCTATCGTTTGAAAGATAATCCATCTAATTTCGATATGGTTCGTGTTTCTGTATCACACAACAGCACAGGGATGATGAGGGTATGGAGAATTATATCACACAGCGCCTCCACGGAGGTTGTAAATGGCTAAATTATCAAGTTGGCAATGTTAAAAATATCGTAGCTCTACTAAAGAGTCTTTCGTTAGCGACTTGACAACTTCAAACTTTCAAAATAACCGCACCCTTAAGAAGATTACCTAACTGTCGATGTCAAAATATTCAGTAAAATCAACATTTTCATCGTGGTGAAGTAAATGAAGGAACAACGTTTACAAATAGTTAAAATTTACCAAAGAAATTCCGAGTCGGTGGTGGCAACTTAAACGCAATTTTCATCGCAAAATCTTTTTAGAGATGAAGCGCATTTTGGTTACACAACTTCGTCTATAAGAAAAGTGTGCGTTACTGGACAGGTGAGAACCCTCAACCCTCAGGTGCTTTATGAAACAGCACTTCATCCGCCAAAAGTCACTGTTTGGTGCGGTTGTCATGCCGGTGGCGTCATTGAGCCGTTTTATTCATCGATGGAAATGACTGTCACGTTACGGTAAATGGTATTATCTACAGAGACATGCTGGAACGTTATTGCTTTGAGCGATTGCATGAATTGGACATCAGTGATATGTAGTTTCAACAAGATGGTGCCACAAGCCATACAGCGGGTGCAACAATCGAGTTGAAGTCTCATTTCGGTGAACGGAACTGTCTACTTTTTTTCGACCTATATTAAAAAGTTGGTCTATGGCAACAAGCCGGCGACGTTAGAGGAGCTCAGAGCTATTATTGGATGAGAAGTACCTGCCGTATCGGTCGAAATGTGCGGCCAAGTCATTGAAAATTGGGTTTAACGTATCGACCGCTGCAAAAGTTCCCTTGGTGGACACATGAGCGAAGTCGAATTCAATTCGTAAATATTTTGGTAGTGATTAAGGCCAATAATTGTGTTTTTTGAGATATGTGAAGTACTTTGCATTTTATTCAAAAAAGAAGTTGTCAAGTCCTTAATGAAAGACCCTTTACATACTTGATTTGAGCTCTCTTTGTATATAACACTAAAACCTTAGCTGCTTCAGATTTGTACTTAAACTTCTCCAAAACTTTGCTAAAGATGCTTACGATGGCAACACCTAATGGTAACTTTTAGTAGATTCAGAACATATTTGGCAAAACAGCTCTTCCTTCATTCATATCATTCCAAACTCGGCGCCTTAAAGCAGAACTGACTGAATGAGTGTTTCGTAAGCCATAAATGTCGCCCCAACTTTACTTACTACTATTTTGCCAAACCAAAGTAGCAGTGGCCTGCTGGGGTTACTGTTCGCCGGATCAGCACTAGGGTGTGATTGGTCGATTTTTACTCTAAAGTTGATAGACTAAATTACTACCTCAAAGTCGAAGTTGCTTTTGACATTAGTAAGTCTCAGGCTTAGTGGTTAGTGTATTGGACAAACGAGTTTTCGAGTTTCCTAGTCCCTGCTCTATCAAACAACTTCAGCGTTTCTTTGGCACGATCAATGTTTACAATCACAAACGCGATCTGCTCAAAAACAGAAAAATCACCTCGTCAAACGCGTCATTTGGAATTTATCGCTGTGTTCACCACGGACATGCGATATTTCAAAGGCATCCAGAATAGGATCTGTCGCAATCCTATGTTGAACTGATAAATTTCAAAAATGTTAGCATTTCGAGTCTCATTAAAGAACAAGAGAAGGACGATGAATTAAAAGCGTTAGAAGATCCAGAGCCATCGTTCAGGTTGGAGAAGACCAACATTCCGAGCATCTACCAGAAAAACCCGTCCATACGTGCCCGAGATCTTTCGCCGAACAATTTTCGACAACCATCACACGCTGTCTCGCCAAGGTTCAAGGGCAATGCGTAAAATGATTACGGCAAAATTTTACTTTTGGCTTTAGATGAACAGTGATGTCAACCGATGGACAAAAAGTTGTAGGTATTTCTTGCCAAAAATCGAAAATTGCCAGGCATACCACTTCCGAATATGGACATTTTCCCGTTCCCGAAGGCAGATTTTCGCACTTCCACATGGATCTAGTGGGGCCTTTACCCGCATCGAAAGGTTATAGTCACTTACTAACTATCAAAGACTGTTATTCTTCTTGGCCAGAGGCCATTCCAATCAAAGACATTAACGCTTCCGCGGTTGTATCCGGCTTCGTACAACTTGTGTTTCCAAGCTTGGAGTTCCTCAAACCATCACTACCGATCAAGGTACTCAATTTGAGTCATGGCCTTTCAGGTAGATATCCGAAATCCTGGAAACAAGGCGGATCCGAACAACGACTTACCACCCACAAGCAAACGGATTGGTGGAACGCTTTTATCGACGGCTTAGAGAGGCATTACGTTCGCACGATTGGTTTTCGAATTTGCCTTCACACAGAAAAATAAAGATTGTTGAGCGAAGAATTGTAAGTTAAAAGTTCTTGGTTCAAATATTATTTTTGGTAACAAGAACTCGTTTTTAAATTTTCAAGAATCGGGTATTCGGCGTAAGAATAATATACTCTCCATAAATAAAGGGTGGTTAAATTTTAAGGGCCGATGGTGAATGTGAACCACACCTAAGCATCAAGTTTTTTTCTGCATTTCATTTGACATTTCTTAATTTGAGACTAACTTAATTTGAACCATGGAAAGATACACAATCGAGCAAAGCGTTAAAGTTATTCAGGCTTATTATGAAAATGGTCATTCAAATGGCAACAATGGATGATCAATTTTCGAAGAAAATCATCTTCAGTGATGAGGCAAATTTTCACCTCAGTCGATTCGTCAATAAGCTGAATTGCCGCATTTGGGCGAATGATTGTCGAAAAACCAATGCACCCACAAAGAGTGACTGTTTGGTGCGGTTTATGGGATGGCGGCATCATCGCGCCGTATTTTTTCCAAAATGAGGCCGGTCAGGCAGTTACTGTGAATGGTGTTCGCTATCGTGAGATGACAACGAACTTTTTATGGCCCGAATTGGAAGATATGGATGTGAACGATATGTGGTTTCAACAGGACGGTGACACTTGCCACACAGCTAACGAAACAATGGCTCTTTTGCACGACAAATTCAATGACCGTGTTATCTCCCGTGGTGGCGATGTCAATTGGCCGCCAAGATCATGTGATTTGACACCGTTGGACTTCTTTCTTTTGGGTTATTTGAAAGAAAAGGTGTACGTCGATAAGCCAGCAACAATTCAAGAGCTAAAGGATGAGATAATTCGGCACATTAACGGCATGGAACCTCAATAACGCCTCAGCGTTATCGTTAGGGAGCAAACCTAATGTCATGTGTCTTCTTCAACGTCATGGAAAATATTGTGCACACCTCGCAAGCCACCACCATCAGGGGCATAGTTTACCAAAGGTCTGCGTAACTTTCTTTCTTTTTTTTTGCGACGTGGTATTATATAGGCCAA
The DNA here is from genome assembly GCA_948293265.1 of Cheilosia impressa. NCBI lineage: Eukaryota > Metazoa > Arthropoda > Insecta > Diptera > Syrphidae > Cheilosia > Cheilosia impressa. The sequence continues at coordinate 48,460,195 of OX411881.1, read as the reverse complement.
AGACAAACTCCGATTAAAAATAAAATTTGCACCTTTGATTGATGAACTGACAGATGGTTTTGCGGCACACAGAGCCAATACAAATGACAAAGTCCTGAAGACATAAAATGAGCTCACACAATATTCAACATTTCCCTAAAGCTGAAAAATTCCAAGTCGTATATTTCTATCGAAAATTAAATCCATCGAGCTGAAATCAATTGAACTGCAAGTGATTGCCGTAGATAAAAGAAATGTTAATTTTCCGGCCGACATCAAAGATTTCGAGAACAACACGAACAGATTGTTTTTCCAGTCACCTCCTTTTTGCTTGGTGTCATCCAAAACAACCCATACAACGCCCGTCGTATAACTTCGCCGCAATAAAAACCACCCTCATTGGAAAATCGAAAGACAATTTAAATAATCCTTGAAATGTCATATGTCCGTGAGTGGGATTTATACTGTCGATCAATGGGAACAAAAAAAAATTGTTTATGCAGTCCGCTTACTCAAAAGGTATAGGTACCCCGCACATACTCGAACTAATTCACTTCTAATTGGGGGTGTAATAGCGCTATTAAATGGTCGGTTAAGTTCCGGTTTAAAGTCTGTCAATTTTCAAACACCCTTCTGAACTTCGGCACAAGGGGCGTGTGTTTCTCAGTGACGGATACACTCTGTCCGCGAAGGGGTGCAAAAAAAAACCTGCAACTATGATTATTGTCGAGATAATGCCGAACAAATCGAAATTACCCCTTTGTGGAAATTTGAAATATTTAATTCTAAATCGGAAAACTTGACAGATGGCAATGTAACATTGACGTTGTTTTGATCTTCTTTGTAGCAATGCGAATTGGGATTGTGTAAGTATGTTTACTTTGTTGGATGCCGCTTGGAATGAAACTGTTTTCAGCTGTGAACCCAAATTAGTTTGTTAAATGTTAACCCTTCAAAGCGAGGGGTTTATCAAAATATTTTGATGTGTTAATAAAGCGCTACAAAGGGAACCGCACATTTGTTAAACGCTGTGCCCATATAGTTAAGAGTCCCTAGAGATGGTATACGATGCTGATGTGGCTTCTTTTCAAACAGGAAGATCAGGAGAGCTGCGCTGTAATCGATGCAAGTGGTCTTAAGCATGATAGGAGTAGGTAGAAGGCTTCTTTGTGGGTGGAATGTGGTCTCACATCTGTTTTGAGCTTCTTTCAAACTGAAGTTTTGGAAGCAAGTTTTGTAAAACGGTTCAGCTCTTTCCAACTCCTTTATTGAATTGCCGTGAGTCACCTTCTCATTTGTTTAGTTGAGGTGAGCTGCAACAGCTGAAGGAATTTGTGCAATCATGTGGTGTCTTAGGTTGTTCCAATGGTCAGTCAAGTTCCAAATTTACTTAAACCTGTTCCGTGCAAATAATCCCATTATCGCTTTACTCTTACAGGGATTACCGAGGTTTTTTTACTTTTCTTGCAGCTTTTTTATATACAAAAATTATTACGAAAGATAATAAAACAATTTTTAATAACCCAGCGGATGGTTTTGAAAAGCTACTCCTTGAGTAGCTATGCGGATCTGATGCGCCAACAATTTTAAGTGATATGATCAAACGCCAAAATTCTATACTTTAGCGAACACGGATTACAAGAAAGAATTTAAATTCTATGGCACAATCCGCTTCATTAGAAGGAGCACACCCTTCTATAGGCATACGGTGACTTAGTTGGATCAAGAACGACATCTTTCATCTGCTCATATGGGGAATAATAAAACAAAATTCCCATACACCGATAACCGGCTTTGCTTGGACTATATACGCACCAAATATTTTTTCCGACATAAACTCATTGTTTACGAATCTCGGTCTGAAAGTGGGAGGGGAAATTTAAAAAAAAAATATAAAATGAAATTAAAAATATATTTAAAAAAAAACAATGGCAACACTTGCAATGAAGGACTATAGCATTTTTGAAAGCCACGAATCTGTACTTTCATATTATTTTTTAACGTAGTTAGTTTTGTTAATAGTTTGTGAAAAAAAAATCGTTTCAACTTGAAATTTAAGGAAATCAATTCAAAACAATGGTATGCCGATTTTATCAATATTGTGAATAAACACACAACATTTTTAGTATTCACTGCCCCTAGTAATTATTAATCGAAGACTCAAAACCTTCTTCATTTATGTCTTCTAATGGTTAAAAAAATTGAGAATTACAAAAACTCCTTTTTTTTAATTTTAAAAATAAATTTAGTATTTAAATTGATTTTTGGGTTTTTTTATAGAAATTAATTTAAAGAAAATTAGCATGAACTCAACCTCGCACCCACTTTAAATCCAACATTGACCCCAAGCAAGGAGGTTGCTTTGCAAGTTTATAATTTGTAAGTGTTGCCATTGTTTCATAAATTTTTTTATGATATTAATAATTTTTGTTTTTTTTTTGTTTAATTTACTCATCCCGCCGAAACAGAGATAGTAAAAAATACTTTAACCCTTATACAAAAAACCGTTATCATTTTCGGCGCCATCGTATTCCCCCAAAATATAAAGTGCGCCAAAAACGCTTCAAAGATCGCCTTGAAAAACTGTCAAGGAACCTGTCAAAAATAGCCAAGAAATCGGTAAAAAAATGTGTCCGAAAGCAATTAGTAAAAAATGCCAAAAATTAACAAAAAAAACCTCTGAAAAATTGGCATAATAGCGTCGAAATCAGGTCCGTAAATCATCAAAACAACGCTTCAAAACATGCTATGTTAAGCACGTGTCAGCAAAACTCGTGTCTGTTAGCAAATTCTCGATTTGAAGGCTCTGTAGAACTAACAGTTCCGTTCTGACCCGTTCCGAGCAGGAGATCACTTTCCTATCCTAAGTTGTCTGCTTCTACCGTGCATTCCTAAGTGTATGAAGTATTTATACAAAATACAATTTAACACAATTTTACTAGCGCAATAGTCTAATTTTGTATCCCTGTCTGTTGCCTAAAAAACCTCGAGAAGTTCCGGACATACTTTTCGTATTTAAATTTTTAATTGGTATCTATAGACTATAGCACGCATTGCATCAACGAATTTATTTAAAAAAAATAAACAACTAACAAGTAAGCTAGCAGACGTCAGATAGCATACACAAATTTGACGTAGCTGCTAAGTAACGAGTTGATAATTGGGAACGTTCGTAGTTGATGTAAAACGTCAACTAGATTTATACCAACGCGTTGACCAGGCAACTTGAACTGTTTTTGTATTCTCAAGGTTTATTTCTAATTTTGACACTTCGAAATTGCAACTGAGTATGCAGGCAGAATTTTCTTGACTATATTCGTAAACGTCAAATGAAAAAACCAGCTCACGTGACCATTTTAGGTCCATAAAAACTGGAATACATGTAGTCAGCTGTCAGACTTATGAAACTATTACGCAGTATTTATTCATACAGAGGATAATTTATATATACCCCTTTTCACGGTAACGTCGTAAAGATCGTCAACGGCATTCAATCCACGTTTCTTTTTTGCCTTGCTAAGTTGACCATCGAGATTGTCTCTACTTTGGAGTATTGTTCTCCATTCCCATAGCTCTTTTTTAAGCTTAATGTTATTTTTAACTTTCAAGCTTATGTCAACTTTGGTTACTGTAGGTACTAGGCCTCAATAAATCTGTCAAAGAATAGGCCAAGACTATCTGCCATTAAAACTGTTGAAATTTATCTTGACAAACGTCCTCTTCTTCAAATACTTTCTTAAAGATTTAGCCCTTGCAACCCTAACCTCTAAAATCTGATGTGCTTGATTCATCATCCAACACGTCTCGGTTTTTAAGTGGAAATTATTTGATGATTTTTCAATTTAAAATGTTAATGCTTCATCTACAATGTAAGGGCCAACGCGAATCTTCATTGCAGGGGTGGTTTTTACGTATTCATGCGAATGTGCTCTATCATCAAAGTTGATAGACTTCGGTCGACAATATTACACGGATACGTCAAGTACTTATCTGAAATTTGCATACGATTAATTGCTTGAAGAGATTTTCAAATTTGGTTGTTTAAAATGGGATGAAATTTAGCGGATACTTTGAATACTCTGTTCGACACACATTTATATTTAAGTATTAGTTGAAATAATGTATTTATGTACATAGGGGTAATATGTAACTGAAAAAAATTATAGCACCTAAAAGAAGGCACTCATTCTATTCCAATAATGACAATGCCTAAGCTGAGATTTGATTTTTTACCATAAGGAAAAATAATTTTCATTTGAAGCCTACAAAGGCTTATAATAATAGTAGTCGTAATAATTTACTTGTCAAATATTTGACAGAAAGCGTCTGAGTCTGATGGAACACATGGACTTCTACTTACAACTTTATATATGTTCAAATTTTTTGAAGACATAGAAAGCAATAGAACCGAACAGAAACAAGTATGATCGGTTGAAGAGTAAAACCGCGAAACGTCTGACAGCTTTGAATGCCGTTTGTCACTGTCGTTATAAAATGGTAAATAAAGTTAAATTTATACAAAAAAAAAACCTTGGTAGTGTGGTCGACTTCTAAGCGAGTGATCTTAAGACTCTGACATAAAATTATGTTTTATGGCGAGTATTACAGTTCTGAAAAACCTTCTCAATTCATCCAAACGTTTTTATAAATAATAGGCCTTGGGTTACCTGGCATCAAAAAACGTTCCCCAATCATAGGAGAATCCACGTTTACTCATAATGTTTGCTATAAAGCTAGCAGTCAACTTAAACCAAATTTAACAGGTAAAATTTCGTACTAGATCAATTTAGAGCCTATTCTCAATATTAAAATAATTACAACGACGTTGACCGGGTAAGAATTTCCTTGGTAGGTAAATAATGAAAGGAACACCTTTCAAATGGAGTAGAAGCCTCCAGCAGCTCCTGTTTGCATTGGAGCTCTGTCTTAACATCCGGCACGTGGCTTAAGGTCGATTTCTGCTGGCGGATCCACTTACGGAAATATCTAAAAGTTGGCTATCCATAGGCAAAAATAAACATAATATCGAATGAAGATGAGAGAAACGCTGTATTGTGCCGTGTGCGACGTGACAGGCTTAACTTTTCAAAAACGTAGAATAAGAGGAAACATGGAGCAGATATAATAGCGGAGTCGTTTCCTAAATCATCAAGGGCGTTACGGGCCTTACCGGACTTATGACTGAGTCCGGTAAGGATGAGATCGCTCTCTACTTGTTATTGTAACGAAACTCACTGTAAGTAACTTCTAAAATCAGAGCTTTAAAGAACCATAAAGCATTTGGATTGAATTGCATTTCCAGGAGGCTTTGCTTGCGGCACCAACAACACCAAACTGCTTTATTCACTTGGTAGAGTGAGCATGGGACACTGAGAATATGTCAGGCTCACTAAAAAGTAAAGTCTGGAAGAGGTCTTCAAAATTGCATGATAAACAAACCAATCACACTAGCCGAGGCACTACAGAAGGCATCTCGGGGCCATTGTGGGTATCGAACTTTAAGAATTGTGTTTGCGGGTTAGCATTGCCCTGGCCTTGGCATGAGATTCCGAATGAGAGCAATATTTTGGTATAGAAATCGCTATGAATTGTTTTATGTTTATTATAAACAGAACGTTTTTATAAACAAAAATTTATTAAAACATTTTATGCCGCATTTACAACATCACGCACTCGCATTTGGAACATTCGTCCGCAGTCAACGCAGATCTCAAATCAGACGCAAATAGTGTCATGGATGTTCTACCCATAATTATAGATATGTAAAGCAGAAAAAATATTTCTGCAATTACTTGAAAACATTTATATTTCTGATTTAAAATGAGAGTGGTAATTAGTGTCAAAAAATTAAACCAACAATTCATCAATCAGTTATAAGTAATTGTCCTTTCATCACTTCCGGAAGCCATTTTGTTTAATAGCAAAGCGAAATTTCGTATAATCGCTATAAAAATAACAAAATGCTAAACTTTTTCATAATTCCTACCGCACGTAAACAAGATGGCCGACCAAAATATTGAAATTATTAAAATTCACTACAAAAATGGTGAAAATCTTGCAGTCACAGTTCGCAAAACTAAAGCATTTTTTGGTCGTCGTGAAGCACCTTGTCCGACCGCAATACAGAAATTGGTGGAAAAATTCGAGCTGTTGGGACAAGTTAGTGATGTGAAGAATAAAACCCGTGCACGTCGCTCAAGAACAACTGAGAATATTGCTGCTGTAGCCCAAAGTGTTGAAGAAAACCCAGGTTTGTCCATTCCTCGTCGTTCTTTGGAATTGGGCATTCCACAAACGTCATTACACCGTATTTTGCATAAAGACTTGGGTCTTAAGGCTTAGAAAGTTCAGTTAACGCAAGAACTCAAGCCGGCCGATCATCAACAACGTCGTGTCCATTGATCTTTTACGGGAAAAGTTTCCGGACCGTGTTATCTCTCGAAGAGGTGATCACAATTGCCCACGATATCTTGTGATTTAACACCTTGCGACTTCTTCCTTTGGGGCCACGTGAAATATAAGGTCTACGCCAACAGCCCAGCGTCGATTCAAGACCTCAAAGATAAAATTCGTGAGGCTATCGAGGACATAGGGCAGCCACTTTCCGATTTGGTTATGGAAAATTTCATGAAAAGGATATGGTCCTGTATGCGTGCTCCTGGTGGCCATTTGGCTGATGTTGTTTTTCATTATTAACGGCATACCTTCCTCTTTATTATGAAATAAACATCCAATCTTTTATCTCAAAAAATTAAATTTTTCTTTGAATACCAAAATAGCACCTCTTATTGGAAAACCCTTTATTTTTGCGTGTAAGGTTATGATGTCTCCTTCAGTCACACGGCTATTTAGTGCTGGGCATCTCTTTAATCTTCCGTTTTAGGAATGCGCGATGTTGTAAATGCTCGAGCTCAGTTAACGTTAAGTTGAATAGATGATGGTCCTACTATTTAAATACTTCCATGGTTTTTAATCCGATTTTATTCGGATAGCAAATCGTGGGCACCATTCGTTATATAGAGGTACGAATATAAATCTAAAAAGCTTTCGTTATATCGCAAATTTTTAACAAAAATTCAATTTCGGGCTAAAAATATATTACAAAAAAAGTACCTACTACCCTTTCATGGAGTTTTCCAACTTTCAGGCTTTCAAGGTCTTTATCATTCGGCATCACAAACTTATTATATGCTCCTGCTGCACAATTTGCAGATATTGACAGACAAATTCCATTTCCCATACAGCGTGCACAAAAGGCTCACTTCCAATGGCTGAAACTGTGCATATAGGTGCCCTCTTTGAAAATTGTGATAAATAAGAATCTCCGCCAACTCGTTCAAAAGGAAGCCTTACAGAATACTTAATAGGATGTTTATATCCATGCATAAAATATCCTGTGCATATTTGTAGAGGCTGTTTTATGTATTTTTATTGCACTTACAACGAGCAGACAGTCTTTATATTTATTATATCCCCGCCATGAATAAATAATCAAAGCTTCTCCTCCTTTATGGTATTTTTGTTAAAAGCTCCAAAGTAGTTGGAAACGCTAAATAAATAAATATAAAACCATGGATAGTGTATGGCGCCTTACCCATCAGGGATAATAAAAATAACTGAACGCAGAATGTCCTGGTCCTGGCTCGGTATTGTGTGTAAATTTTAATTAAAATTCTCTTTCGGTGCAAGAGGAAAATAGAAATTTCGATTCGGATGTGTGTGCATCCCAAGAATATGGCGACAGAAGATATAAAAATCAAGTAAATTTGGTATTCACAAAGCGCTAGGGAGGATGCTACCCTACCATCGTGTGTATTGAGTTGGATGGTCTTTGTGTAGAAAACATGACGTGAGTGGACGACAATTATTATGTGTGTGAAAGGTCCTTTATAGTTTATTGGCATTCATGTCGTGCTCCGATGAATTCAGATGTTTATTTTTGTCTGCATGGCCGCCGGAGATCCGTTGGCCTTATTTTCGAATTTAGTAAAATCGTAAGGAGCGTGTTTGACGAAATGGCACTAGAAATGGAACCGGCTTTTAGTACTGGTACTTATATTATATGGATGACAGGCAATTAAGACCCCAGCGCATCACAGACTGTCACAGGTTCCTATATTCCACAGGTAGAATCAAAAATAAATAACCGCTCTAGGGCGTAGTTCTGCTGAATGCAACCTAGTGAACTTAGTTCTGGATACCTCAGAGGATTTTAGGCAGGTGTGGCATGGAGCGCTACTAGACAAGTTAGCTTGCCAGACAAACATCTACCAGGACTACCTAGAGGACGCCAGTCTGCTGACACAGATTCCACAGAACTCAAACCCGATTTGGGGACAATAATATGTACATATTTGCAACGCACACCACTCCTTGCTTCCTGCCCTTAGCCATATTTAACAATAACTTCCTAAACAACTTGTGTTCCTAAAAAACACCAACTGATTTTATTTCAAAACAGTTATGGCAGTAAATTTACAATAATTACCTTCCGGGCATACCTCTCATAATCTTATTTCTACCAATTGAAGAGAGTGCCATCTACTGCTCATATTCTCATGCGCACATTTAGCTAATACGACAACCGGAATTTTAATGGTCGTTTATTTGGTATGTTCATTGAGAGTTTATATTCGAAAATGTAATAGAATGATATCAAACGTAATAGGTATCCATCCGAAATTTTATTTTTGTTAGATAAAAAACTGCTGCAAATACGTTTGCATTTTTTTGATCTTCTGTGTGTTTCGCATCTAAATTTTGCGACAATTGCCGCAGTACCAGAGCTTCACTTAAACCGCCAGATGCATCCGTTCTCTATTGCGTAGTTAAGCAGATTACAGGAAAAATTGTTGGCGCAGCAGGTCCGTAGGGACCCCAGGCCTAGCATTTCACAACTATTCGTTTTATGTTTTTCATTTTTGGCACGAATGGAAGGGATCTACAATTTCGTAGGTGCATTTTAATAAGTTTCTGACAGGCATTATTAATTATGTTTCTTGAATAATTTTTCAATGCGTTTTTTTACCGAACGCATTACGTCTTTGTTGCGTTAATTTATTAAACTCTGTTATGGAAATAGGATTTTAGTACGTATTTGAAAATCGAGCATAAAATACGCACTTTTCTAGCAATTTCAGATATTTGAAAAAAGATTAGGATTTCTAGAAAATATTTTGCTTTAATCCAGCGTATTGCTCTCACTAGATTACTGATCGCTAAGCATGTGACAGTACGTGGTATCTTTGTTTTTTTATCAGTTTCTTTCAATAGACGTGTTTTTTGAGCTTCTCAGAAGGTCAAAATACGCACCTAATGTTCTTGAAATAAATACTCCACAAATTAATCCAACTCGAAAAGTCCGCTTTGCTGCCGTTAATATGATACTACATTTTTTCCTCATTTTTTTAATGCGGAAAAGTCAGCGGTCCAAAAGTGTAATACGAAAGGGGGTAGCAATTGTTTGAAAAGCAACAGCAGATTTTCAAACGTATTTATTTTCAAATAATATTGAAATGTCAAAAAAAAGTTGCCAGCAGCTGAAAAATGTGATTTGAATACATTTTTTTTGACGTATCTACATTAATGAAGCTGGTGTGTACGAACTCACTCCTATCGGGAATTCTCGTTCTAATGTTTCGTACTGCTCTAGTTTCATTTAAAAAGTGTGAAATGCAAAAAAAATGTAGTGTCATACAGGCTTTAGTCAGTCATAGATTACAAATTGTGGCACAAATTGAAAAAATAATTTTATATCATTCCGTTTAGTTGAAACCTTTTCTTTCATTAGCCCTGTTTTTTTGAGCTTCGATCTCAGCAAAGCAAAGTAAAGTAGGATTTTCAGCACGCATTTACAACAACTATGCTCTACTTGACACTTCGAGACTCGCATTAGTTGTTGTAAAATGTATGCTGAAAATCCTACTTTACTTTGCTTTGCTGAGATCGAAGCTCAAAAAAACACGCCTATTTTCAATTCTAGTCAAAGTTCAGTGCATCTTACGAAACTAAGCGCTTTGCGAAATGTCATTCAAAATTGTGCTTAGAGCTTAACGTTAGCTGATGTCTACTGAACAGAAACAACCACAATTATTTTTGTTTTATTTCAAATTTCAAGCGGCTAATGTCGGAGTCAGTCGAGTTTTGTTTATAATCAGTCATTTAATTGTTTGTAGTCATAATCATAATCATAATCATAACCAATTGAAACATCGCAAATACAAAGCCAATCAATTACAATGGAGGAGAACAGCACGAGCAATATTATTGGGAAAATAAAATCAATTTCTTGCAAAAATTTCGTGTAAGTAGTAATCTTTTGTTTTGATCTATTAACATTTTGTTTCAAATGCGCTTCTAATTAGAACCTACGAGGAATGCGTCATGTACCCAACAGAATATTTGAATGTAATCATCGGTCCCAATGGCACTGGGAAGTCAACACTTGTTGCTGCTATTGTCCTCGGAATGGGAGGCAGCCCCAAGCTTCTTTCTCGTGCAGGCTCTATCCAGGACTATGTGAAAAATGGAGCTACAATGGCCATCGTTTGCATTGAGGTGTACACAAGCGACCAAAAGGACACAAAGTTTTTTCAAAGACAATTCGATTCGAATGGGAAGTCTGAATTTCAGGTAAGCCGCACTGAATGCTAATTCGTTGGCTATTCAATCTGAGCATTGTTTCATTTACAGGTAGATGGTGTTGTAGTTTCCCAAAAAAGCTATCTCCGCATTATCGTCGAGTTAAGAATTCAAGTTGATAACTTATGCCAGTTTCTTCCTCAGGACCGCGTTCAGGTAAGTTTCAGTAATTTATCCAGGTAAAAATGTTTTTGAGCATAAAATGAACGATGAACTTTCAAAGTGCAAGGTAAAGGACGTCATTTGCTAAGCAGAGAGTTAAAAAATTCACAATTTGCGCTGCTTTGCAGTGCGTTTGCTTTCCAAACCTTGCATTTATGAATGGGCCCTACTTGAGAAGCTAATCCACCTTAAGATCGATGCAAAACATGTCTTCTGCTTGTGCTGGCTACTTACTTCTTACTCACTACTTTCTCACTCCTTGTCTGCTTAGAGAGAAGCTTGAACTTGACACTTCTCATTGCACTTCTCATTGCACTTCTCATATGCACCTTAATAATTCATTTATATTCGCTTTCTAGGACTTTGCTAAAATGAATCCACAAGAGCTTTTAAATAGCACCATATCTTCTGTATGCGACCAAGATGTCATCGATACCTTTGCCAAGCTAAAGGAACTGCGCGGGATGCAACAGAATTCAAAGAAAAAGTTGGTCGACGATCTAAACAGGTTGAACGACTTGAAACATCGTAATGAAGGGTAAGCAAAACTAATAAAGACTTTCGAATGTCATCCCCATTCAATTCTCGCTCTGCAGATTGAAACAGATCTTGGAACGTATGGCGACAAAGAAGAAATTTGCCGAAACTATCACTATCTGTACTGCGAAAAAGCTGTGGATAGAAGTAAAGGAATTTAAGGACAAAGCCAACGAGATAAGGGCAAACCTGGATGACGCTGAAAAGATAGCCCACGATCGGCAGTCAAAATACAATAAGCTGATGAAGGACCAGAGTTGCATAGTGAAGAAAACAGCAGATCTGTCCGAGGATGTCCGGAAACAAGTAAGTTACTGCTTTCTTTGTATGGGGGCAATCGAGGTCTCTGCCCTGAAACACAAATCACCCTAAAGATGTAGGCCTATTTGCCCCAATCTCTGATGAATGAAACTCGGGATTGTCAGGAAAGAGTTGTTGCTTTCTGATAGGCGGTGGAAAACGACAATCAAATCAATTTCCCAAGTGAGCGATAAGTAACAACAAACCGATTGCCTTCGAGTAGAGCAGACAGCATGACTTTTCCACAACAGTTCAGCGTCTCCTTTAGCCTCGTGCATCTCATTGTTACACCCTTGTGTCTTTTTCTTTATTCAGACTCTCAAAGTAACATCAGCGGAGCAGAGGATTGATAACATCATTGCAAGCATTGAAGATTTGGAATCGAAAATTCGAAGAGCGAAGCAAGAGTTCGAGGCACGGTTTTCTTATTTATTTCATTAGCCCGCTTAATCGAGTATCCCATTTAGACATCCAAAAGAGAACAGACGGAGCGAGAGCAGGAAATCTACACTGAGCTGCAAGCGCTCAAAAATGTGACAGAAGAATTGAAAAGGGCGACGACCAGTGGTGGCAGCAATGCGGACCGCGATGCTCAGATGCAGACCATCAAGGAAAACCTCAGTCGACTGAGAGTGGAAATCAATGCACAGATGACAAAACGTTCCGAGATCAACAAGAGACTGGACGAGGACTATGTGGCAGAGTTGCAGATCCTAAAACAGCGTATTCAAAGCTTAGAAAGTGTCAAAGAGCTCCGACTCAAGGTGAAACATAGCATCTCAATATTCACTCAATCTTGTTGTTAAAATGCACTTGCAGTTGTTGGCGAATAGGTACCCAGAACAGTACAAAGCAGTTATGTGGCTACGCGCCAATTTGGAAATGTTCGAGGGGCGCATTTATGAACCAATGATCTTGGAGGTAAGGCACGAGTTGTTTTTCAAAAGATTCTATTGTCAGTTTTCGAACCTCTTAGCTAAACGTCAAGGACCCGAACCACGCAAAATATTTCGAGAGTTCCATTGCACTTCGAGATCTGTTGGCTTTCACATGCGAGAATAAAGCAGATATGTCAAAGCTGATTGATCACCTGAGGATTGAACAGCAGTTGTCCATAAGTATATTGTACAGCGCACCGGCCAGTGCCTGTCAATACGTTCCGAGTCAGAATATCAGTCAATATGGGTGAGTGTTCCAATGGCAAAGTTTGAAGCGAAGCTTATAGATCTGTTTTCATTTCAGAGACTACGGGTTTTTCGCCTATCTGATACAGCTGATTGAGGGTCCACCAGCAATTTTGAACTACCTTTGCCAAAACTATCACATCGACAGAATTCTCATTGGCACAGATAAAGTGAACGACTGTTTGGATTCGATGCCAAGCAAAATTCGCAATTTCTACGGAGGTAAGTAGTCTTTCGTGGTTAGTAGCTGGGGTTGTGGCTTCGTGCAAATGCAGCCTGGGTCCCACAACAAATCCGCACACAGTTTCTGTTCTCAGTCACAAAAGAATTTGTTTTTTTATTCACTTTGAAGGTGATGTACGGTACAACGTTTCCATATCGAAATACTCGAACGAACCAATAAGGTCTCAAAATAGAATTCAAGACAAGAACCTCCTTTCGGGCGTCGACAGGGCAGAGCTAAACGCTTTGAAGAAAAGGTAAAAGGTCATTTGTTTGTTGTTTTTGATTTACTAAAACCATTTTACAACGAAGATACGCCGACAAGGTTCGAGCAGCAGACCTACTGCGCAATGAACGTTCGCAGATAGAGGCTAAAACAGACGAATTGGAGCATCAGCGCTCCGAAGTAATGAAAGAACAACGCGCATTCGAAATGGTCATCGGAAAGCTGAGAGAACTCAAAGAGCGAGTTGCCAAACAGTCCAGACGGGTGAAACAATTGAAGGACGCACGTGTTGGTAAGAGGAGACTTGTGTCAAATGTTCTGCGTAGCAAAGTTTGTATTTTTTTTGTAGAAATTCCCCATCTGCAAGAACTATTTCAAGAGCGGACAAAAGTCTATGTGAAAGACATCATGCAGTTGCAGCAGGCGAAACTCAAATGCATTGCGGAATACCATGAGGCCACGCAGCAACAAACTTGTGCAACAGCTCGTGTGAACATTTATAAACTCGAAAACGACGACCTAAACCGAGCGATAACAGAAGCCACAGATGTTCTGGTTCAAGCAAAGGTGCCTCACACGCTCGGTTCTAGTATTATGTACCACTAAATCTTTCTATTTACCCCGCAGAGGCTGGTCGACAATATTAAATCGTCCATGGATAGCGCGGCCAAAAAATACCGATTGAGGCTGGTCGAAGCGAAGAATCTGACAAATGGCTTGAAGCCAGCCGATCGGAATTTCCCATATACGCAGCAGTTCACGGAAGTGCCCGACGACATTGACGGCCTCAAGGAGCTTATAAACGACACGAGCGCACGCCTGGAGTGCTTAGGCGAAAACGATCAAAACGTAACCAAACATGATGGCTTTCTGTCGTGTAAATAAATATTTACCTAGCTCTCTGATTGAAGGTAACCGAAGAGTACGATCGACGATGTGCTCAAATCGAGGCGTTGTCTAACACGATAAGGGAGGGCGAATCTGGGGACGAGAACTTTAAGCAGCAAATAGAGGCGGTGTATAACGGGTGGATTCCTGGGATAAACCGGCTTATCGACGTCTTGAATACGAACTTTGGCAATTTTATGAATTCTATGGACTATGTGGGTGAGGTCCTGTTGGCAATGAAGGAAGAGGTGGGTCTGCTTGCATTCAGTTCTAAGTTGCAGCTTCAAATGATGCTTTTCAGTGGGATTTCGATTCGTATGGCATTCAGATAATGGTTCAGTACCGCAACGGTGCGAAACTGCAGGCACTCGACAGATATGTGCAATCTGGCGGAGAGCGTGCCGTTGCCATTGCCATCTACTCGCTGTCGCTTCAGCAACTAACGCATGTCCCCTTTCGGTATGTTGCCATTGAATATATATCGCTCGACCAAACATTGATTTGGAGTCCTGTTTTGTGTGTTGTAGGTGCGTGGATGAAATAAACCAGGGAATGGATCCAAGAAACGAGAGGAAGATATTCGATATGTTGGTGGAAGAGACGACCAAGATGGGAAGCTCGCAGTATTTCTTTGTCACACCAAAGGTGAGTTTTGAATGCAGGGGTCAGATTCTGTAAGGCGAAAACGCTGAAACTTGTGCACGAATGATTTGCTTTAAGTTGCAGAAGTTAGTGCACACAAAAACTTTTGAACAGAATGCCGACCCAGACTTTGTCGTTCACAAAGAGAACAGTATTTCGTTATAAATAGAACAGAGCAGTTCAGCTTGTTTCAATGTTTTGTGGTTTGTGCCAAGCACACTCGGGACTTTCGCATTAAAATTTAAAATTATCGTGCTGTGCTTGGTTTCTGGGATTTGATTGGGGCCTACTTTCCCTAAAACGACAGCTTAATCGGCCTTTGATTAAAAGTTCCAACGCGGCGTTAATTTTCTCTAGTTCATTGCTTTGCCCTTGTAGCAGATCTGCTCGTATTGTCTTTGAAGTTTTTTGACCAGGGTGTCTCTTGGTTTGTGGTTTTTTGGTGCCTTTATTGAGACGTTTGGGGACGAGTTTTTGGCGATTTTTCTACCAATTTTTAGCTCTATTTCGATGCGTTTTCATGCGATTTTTGAGGAGTTTTTCGAGAATTATAGCGACGCTCACTCATCACCGTTTTGCACCATTTGCTCAAATTCTGGCGGGTAATATAAAGGGTTTTCCAATAAGAGGTGTTATTTTGGTATTCAAAGAAAAATTTAATTTTTTGCGATAAATGATCGGGTGTTTATTTCATAATAAAGAGGAAGGTATGCCGTTAATAATGACGACAACATCAGCCAAATGGCCACCACGAGCACGCATACAGGACCATATCCTTTTCATGAAATTTTCCATAACCAAATCGCAAAGTGGCTGCCATATGTCCTCGATAGCCTCACGAATTTTATCTTTGAGGTCTTGAATCGACGCTGAGCTGTTGGCGTAGAACTTATCTTTCACATGGCCCCAAAGGAAGAAGTCGCAAGGTGGTAAATCACAAGATCTCGGTGGCTAATTGTGATCACCTCTTCGAGAGATAACACGGTCCGGAAACTTTTCCCGTAGAGATCAATGGTTTCGTTGCTTGTGTGGCACGTAGCGCCGTCTTGTTGAAAGTATAAACGTTGTCCAGATCAATAGAAGTCATCTACACTGATGTTCACTTCCTACGCCATTCTTGCCAAGGCATCCGCATTTTTGATACCTTCTACAGGGTTTTCCAATGAGAGGTGTTATTGTGAATGACCCGCTATTTCGGTAGCTGTCACTTTTGAAGCTTTTATTCTTTGACATTTGATAAGTAGAAACTACGCCATTACTAAAAATGGAACGATATACGCCTCAGCAACGCATTGAAATTATTAAAATTCACTACAAAAATGGTGATTTCTCATTGTCACCGATTGGACAGTTGTTTAGCATATTCGACGGTATGGTAGAGAAAGAAGACTCACCCAAGGAGGACTGCGCCACCTCTCTTCCACTATAGTTGAAACCAGACAAAAGAACCTTCTGGCACTAAATGTGTCCTCTATCTACATCTTCAGAGGGGAGACTGCACCATCGGAGTCATGATCCGTAAATAGGAAATAGAGTCCAACGATTTATGCCGAAGCTCCGGCGATGTGGGGAAGATGTTGTTAATCCAATATCTACTATGCGCCTTTTCCGCCCTGCAATAATAACGCCTACGTTCACTAGGCTCCAGGTTCTTCGCAAGCACCGCAGAGTTACAAGCTTTCAGATACCGCCAGCACTTCATCAGGAGCACCAACTGCTTCCAAAGCCTCCCTTGATGGGTTTTGGTTTGCTACATCGTTTTTCTATCTCACTCTCACTGAGGATTCACAATGAAGCTTACTCGTATATAAAGGTCACCATCTCCGAGTGAACTTGATTAGTTTTCATTCCCTCGCAGACCTAACCTAAAATAACCTAACCCGGGCGCGATTTTTATCCTGTTCTTTGCTGCAACAGTGGACCCGTTTTCGTTATGTTTTTGGCGCACTGTTCTACTACATTCTTTTAACTGCAGCCGAGGACTCGGCGTTCGATTTTAGCTCCATTCCAGTCGGCGCAAAAATAAAACCTCACACGAACAAACTCTTGTGCAAAGCTTCGCCAGGGGTCCTCCATGAATCTGTACCCACTATATTCCCACAAATTAAATTCATTTTAATTTTAATACTTTCAGCTACTTCCCAATCTAAACTACAACGAAAAGATGACCGTGCACGTTGTATTCAATGGGAAATTCGTGAAGCCCAAGAACGCATTCGATTTTGTGATTTAATGTGTGAAATACTTTTTTTACTATACCTGAAACCTTTTATGTTTAAATTATGTAAGCGTGTTGCGTTTCAAGCAGATTTTTATGTATACTTTTGTTTAGAAGTTAGTATTAATGTTGACATCTTATTTAATGTTTTTTTTTTGATGAAGAAATGTATACGAATATTTAATCTGTTCTTGAATATCAAATATTTTGTTTTGTTTTTAATGTTTTTCATATACAATGTATACTCTTCGTTTGTCGACCATAAATATATTAATTTAAAAACTGAATAGGAATGGTTTGCATTACATACCCTATATGAAACGGTTTTCAAAGGATATTTGCTGTATGCAGGATCGCCCCTACTCTCCTGTTGTGTTTAACTTAACAGTTTTTTTTTACGCGGGCCCTAGTTAACCGTAATAGGTTTGTTTGACGTGTGCGTGAGTTAACCCTAATGCGTTCGATATACCACTGAACTCGCCCTGGTACTGAAAACCTGTGTTTGGCATGGCTTCTAGGTCACCCTAGTTGTGCTCTGACTGACCCCACACAATTTAGTTCTGAGTTTTTACTTTCGTTTCGCTTGCTTTCATTCCTTTTTAAACTCATCATCTATATTGCGAAAACTTTTATCTACTAAATATTTGCATTATGGCAAACCCAAGTTTAGAATTGAGTTCACTAATTTTTAGTAATAAATGGAAAAAAGTGTTACCAAAAGGTAAATATTTGTCAATATCAACAACTGACAGACTTCAGAGCAACATTTTACGTTAGATATAGGAAGTCGAATTTTCAGGGTTGTGTATGGTTTTTGACAGACGTGAAAATTAGCTGAAACTTATCAGTGTGCGCTAGTGGGCACTAGTGCAAGCCACGTCAAACAAACCCTCCCCCGTATTAATAAAAAAAATGTTATCCGCTCTATCCGCACGTGTTTTAGCTGACAGACGGATAGTGACCTTATCCGTTTGTTAACTTTTCTTATTAATGAACATATTCCATCTCCATGTTAGCTATTCGCTCTGTATCACCTAACGCACGACAGCACTACACTGAATTGTACTAAACAATCTAGTACATCTGCCATATTCGATCAGCTGACCGCGACACTGACATTCGTGAAGTTTTAAAATTGAAAGAAAAGCTGCCTGAAATACCACCACGAACGATTTCATTTAGCCCATCTATCCGATTTAAGTTAACATGTGTGTAAGCACTAACTCGCGGCTGCTCGGCGAATCAAAAAATATAACAGAAGAGGCTTATCAACACCACCTTGTACTTAAACAGGAAGCAAGAGATGCAAAGAATGCGGACAAAACTGCAAATACGTCTGACATTGTATTTATTTACAATGGATATGCAGTCTGTGTTATTAGCTCCTAAAAACAAAGTAGGAGCTATGTACTACAAGACAAAACTAGCAGTCCATAACTTCACAATATATAATATAAAAACTCACGAAGCCTATTGTTTACTGTGGAATGAGACTGAAGGTGCCTTGACTGCAAATGAATTCTCCTCCTTTATTTTATTGAAGAGGATGTTTTGCCTTTTTTGCCAGATAAAACCTCAAAAATTATTTTCTGGAGCGACGGCTGTTCCGGTCAAAATCGCAACGCATGTCTATCTAATGCATTGTTGAATTCATCTATAATACATCAGGTAACTATAGTCCAAAAAGACATCTTCAAAGGCCATACGCAAATGGAGGCGTATTCGATGCTCTCTGCTATTGAACGTAGACTCAGAAATATAGACATTAACGTTCCGGCAGAGAAGAAAAATCAAGAAAGAAAAATATGATCATTTACAGATCCTAAAGAAGAGTTTAGCATCCGATTACCACGCCTTCTATGATACAATACCTTTCACCGAAAAATAAATAAATACGAACATTTTAATTAATTTTGTGTTTTATTAGTAGGTAGGTATTACAACTTAATGTTTTGTAAGGTAAGTAACTGCTAACTGCATATAAAAAATAAAATTGATGAGTACCAAAACATAGCAGAATCAGAGTTTTATTCAAAATTAATTGTTTGTACCCATTCATAGGAAAAGTGTGAAACTAATTAACACTCGACACATTTTCAAGAGCAAAATGTGTATCTCCAATAAAACGTACTAATCACGCATCATGTTGATTGTAAATCATTTTGCTATAAGAATAATATTGTAGATTATAATATCTGAAACTATCACTCATATTTTTTCAACTGCTTTAAAAATATGATGTTTTAATACTCTCCTGAAAAATTTGCTAATATGGAGTTACACAGTTTTCTGGTTTCACCGACGATATGCAAACTGTGAACTTAGTACTCGGTCCTGAATTTCTCGACTAGATTCGGCGGCTACTTGTCCATAAATGTCATCTGAAAAAGTGTTTCATATGACCGATCTAGGTCAATCAAAACTGAGACGGATTAAGTCAGTCAACTGACAGACTTACTATTTGAACGTCCCCATGGCTTCCCTTTTAAAAAAAAAACAAGTAAAAGTGTTATCATCGGCCTGGACGATGCTTTGATACCCTCCACTGCATACAAGTCATGCAAAATACCAGAACTACTTGACCGACATAGCCCATTTTCAATACCAACCTGACGCCGATAAAAAAAAAGTCCTTTCGAAAAATTTCATTCACCTACGTCAATTACTTTGGGCGCTATCGTGCTTTCAACAGACAGACAGACGGACATGGCTAAATCGATTCAGAATTTTGTCCTGATTCAGAATATATATACTTTATGAGGTCTCCGGTGACTCCTTCTTGGCGTTACAAATGTATTGGCAAAGTTAATATACCTTCCTGTGGAGGGTATAAAAAAACAACGCGACGCATTGCCGCCCTCTATAACTCAACGGGACACTCGCTTGCAACACTTTTACCGCCCAAAAATGGGTACATGACCAACGGCTGCGGGTTAATTCGTTTCAATTGCAAAGGGTCAAGTCAAACTTTCTGCGGCAGCTCTCTGGCCTAATCTTGGCCAACTGGTATTTTCAACGAAATAGATATCGTTGGCCGTTGCTCTCTATTATTATTTTATTTCGGGATGCCAACGCCACGCCAAGACCTTTAAGGTTGCATATTATATGAGAGGTAAGAGGCACAATTCTTAACCGAAAAACTTATTGCAGTAGCCTAATAGGAATGGGGCTATGGCAGCTGGCACCCGAAGACGGAATGTGAGTATAAAACAGGCCGAAGATGGCTGCGGAAGAAGTGTAGGAGTGCGGAAAATGTAAAACAGCAACAATTACAAAGTTAAAGGAGTAGAAACGGGGCCGATGTAATGCCGTCGATTGAATGAATGAACCTCACGACTGGCCTTTGTATGCAAGCGATGGAATGGAAAATGCCCGCGCTGCTTCCACTGCGGTAGTAATATCAGTGAATTAATCGGCGCGTGCTTAAAATCGTGACTGGTGAGGGTTTTTTTTTTTTTTTTGTTTTCGTTTTTATTGTGAACAGAAATGGTAGTGGGGGTTCCTCATAATCGATCTTTGCATATAATGAGGAACAGTTTAAAAGCAAGCAACGGTGCAAGGATGCAGGGGGAAGGCTTGCCAACAGCCAAACTCAAAAGGAATGTAGACG
Source organism: Cheilosia impressa (assembly GCA_948293265.1). NCBI lineage: Eukaryota > Metazoa > Arthropoda > Insecta > Diptera > Syrphidae > Cheilosia > Cheilosia impressa. The sequence continues at coordinate 48,439,586 of OX411881.1, read as the reverse complement.
ACGTAGATCGGTATTCGGTATCGCATGCGCATCGTCAGTTGGTGGTGAGTCGTTAATTGGGTGATGTGGGCATAGATTTGTGTGACCATTGATCTGAGGCTTTGACCAGTGATTCAAGCTTTAAAACTACATAATTGGAATTTAAATTATGATAATGGAAATGGAAAAGTGAACACGTAAGGGATTGTGATTTCAGAATGCTGTTTGCATTTAATCACTGTCACTATCTCGAGGAATAAAGCTAAGAAAAGGTGATACTGACAGCGACCTCACTTTTCTGTGGTAATTGAACTACAATAAATTTAAGGCGTAGTTAAGATTAACACACCCGAAAAGAATGGCCATGGAAACTCAACTAAGCCTTAAAACTAAGGCTGCCTTCCTAGATGATAAAGAAGGCTGTGGTGAGGGAGGAGGAGGGTAGAGGATAAACTACAGACTTGTTCTAACCATCTTATCTTGGGTTTACATAGAGGATCCCTGCCCGAAGTCGGGTCACAGCCCGTCTTGCAATCCGAAGTGGAAATATACGCTTAACATGCATAAACCATTGGAGCATTGACGGCCTCGTCCTAATAAGTAACTGCTTGTCATTGAGTGCCTTGGTATTGCATTTTTTTTATACGACATGAGTCCCAGCCATCCAACGTTCATTGTCTAAGTCATATATGACAACAGGTAAAGATATACTCTCTATTTTTGCAATTGCAATTGGGTAACATCGCATTTCCAGGACACTTTGACACGAGAGAGCCATTAAATTCCCTTTTCACCATAAGCCCCCCCCCCCCACTGAGTATTTCTATCCGGATGTTCTGTTCTGTTATCCATTTCGAGAGATTTGTCAATTCATCATTGGATCTCAAACGTCAGCTCCTGTTATGGCTCTTTAGTCCGGCCGGTCCGTAGAACTGCATTTCGAAGTCGTCTGAGGTTCCACTCTGCGGGCGCCACTTAAGGCCTTTAATGTCAAAAAAAGGTTTAGGACCGTGCGACGTGCTTTCACGGGACTTTTTTAACATCATACATGAAAAGACGAGGTTTTCAACTACTGAGTTCCTCTTCCGGGTGGGATATAGAGACTCTACGAGCGAGACCATGTCCATTCGCTCTACATGCCCTAACAATTTATGACTAAGCTGATGTCGCTTTACCAGCTCGTTCTTTTTGAATCTTCTCTTCCAAATCTAGTCGTCGCAAATGGGACCGAACATTTAACGTACGATCGATGCTCCTATCTTCATCTGATTTCGATAGACACCAAACTTTGAAACGATCGACGTCTTATACAGAATCTGCTTAGTTGTTTGGGTTAAAGCTAAATATGCCAACATCATGATCATGGATGTATGCTACAAATTTATTGAACAGACTCTCAAAAGATCGTGACTTGTTTGTTACATGTGAGTTTGGTGAGGCCTTCGCCAGCCTTAGCTTCCTCCATCATAATTCTACACAAAAGTACGCGTTTGGCAGGGAAGCAAGAACTAGAGACGGCTCTGAAGTGGTCTCCTTTCATGTGGACTTTAGTGTCTTCATCCAAGTTAAAGTCATCCTCAGTGACTTTGTCTAGAAAACTGTTCGCTTTATATCTACACAAGCTGTCGTATTTGTATCTTTATATCTGACCCTTTCAATAAAAATATTCCAATTTCTTCTTTTGAAACGGCTGAGAGTATGCCCGAACGCCTTGCTTTCAGATTTAAAGTCACAGTCTAATTTCCCACCGAACTCCTTCCAAGCTTGTTCTTTGGCTGGGCAAATAGATCTACAAGTTTTTCGCACCTGTACAGAAGCCCGTGTGCCAGAAGCCGACTTCCAATCGAGAAGCGAAATTCTCTTCTCAGAATCACCAGAAGAGTATTGTTAGTGCCAATGGAACCGTTTCAGAAGTGAATTTTTCGGTCCGGACTCTCCCGAACGCTTTTTTTTACCCAATCGAAAGCGACATTAATTTTTTTTTTTTAATTCCCAAAAAAGTTCTATTATACTCCCCAACGAAATTATGAAACGGTAGCCCTGATTGTTCCAAACGTAATTTTTAAAAAGTAAAAAATTATAAATAAAAACTAAAGAAACTCCAACTAAGGTATTAGGTATTAGGTGAAAATATAGAGCAATGTGTCCCTCATTATCTACAAAGACTCCCACTGAGAAGAGCATTCTGTATCAAAAAAGACCTCTGCAAGAAACCAGTCTGCCATGCTACAATTTACCGATTGAAACTCAATATCATCCGTATAGGAACCAATCTAGGTTCGAAGGCAGGTACCTAGCTATGGCTACTCTACCCCCAAAGGTGCCTAACTACACAATTCAACGTAAATTGCACACCCGACACACGTGCGCAAATAGCACACAAGCCCTACAATGTGAAGGGAAATAAATTTGAATTAAACCTCATAAATCTGTATTGCCTCCTCTGAATGACAACAAACATAAGTTTTCGCATCTAATTTAGTTAAGTGCTACGCGGTGCGTTGCCTGTCCGTAGTAGGAACTCCTGAAATTGGATATTGTGTATACCTCTACCTATCCCCCAAGCAGTTGAACACTCCAGCTTTGTCGTACGGAATAAAACGTAGCTCAGGAGCGAAATTCCCCCGACTATTACAGGCTCCAGATGACGGTGAATTTTTTGCGTCTTCGCTTCAATAAAGCGCAGGTAGAGCAGCAAGCCACCCGTAATTATATTTACCGCAGATCGCATCTCCTGAAGAGTACTTAATGCACATTTACATAACTCAAATTCCGATTTGTATCTCATGGAACGAAATGCCTCTCGTTCCTTGGCTCCAAGTCCAACCGCATAGGTAGATACTCACGTGCATACTCCACTCGGAGGTAGTGAGTATAATTTTTTTCATTTGATATCTTTCGTTGGTTTAATTGCAATCACCTTGTTGATTTTGTGGCAAAATAAATAAAAGTAAGTAGGTTCGTACTTTAGTTTAATTTAACACTTTGGCCAGTTAGATTATAGATATTCGCACACAAATGGATTCCTCTCATATCACTTCGTTTGCATCTAGCAGAGCTGCTAGCGTGTACTAAAATTTTTGTAATTGCTACTGATTTATAAAATGTTTACACATTTGCTATTTATTTTAATTTTTATTAAATACACGATGACGCATGGCAGTTGAGTTTTTGTGACGACTCCTTCCCCCCCAGGCACAGTCCAGTCGAAAAAAACAGTAGCAATTATATACTACCCACTGCATTATTAATGCTTGCTCATTCCATAATCAAAACATAACAGACACTTCGCCTATGAGTAAAAATATGTAAGGACGGTCGGAAATAAAAACAACTACCAGGTTAAAACTTTTTCTCAACATTTATTTAAGAAAAAGGACTTCTTCGAATGTCTACCGAAATCGAACTGACTTCGTATGTCACGCAACTTACTTGCTAATCTTGTAAGATCTCTCGATAATGTATGTAAAACATATATAAAAGTACATATAAAATTATCATATGGAAGACGATATAGTTGATAACATAATAAACTAAAAGTGTTGCCGCTGTTTTCTTACAAATAAAAATCGCTTTTCAAACAAACGATGGAAATTAAGAGGATTACCCAAATCTATGTCTGCATGTGCTAGAAATACATGTGAATTTTGGCGTGCGTGCGTGAAATTTATTTGCACGTACTTATCCAGAATGAAGCGCATTAACGCATGCGTGAAATATGCACAAGATTTCTAGCTTTAAGCCTAATACGGACCTGTCTCTAAATGGACAGCGAAAAGTCTGCGAAAAGGGAAAATAGTTAGTGGAGAGTTGGCTATTTATCTTTGATTTGACTACTCGAACTTTTTACTGTCTCCTTAAAATTGTCATTTCGGATTTACCCAACTTTATGCTATTCACTTTAAAGTTTGGCCATTTTTAGGAATTGCCGGTTTAGAAAATGCATACATATTGCGAACGTACTCGAAAACTCGTTTTCATAAGCGTAATTTTATTTTGTTAACATTGGAAAATGTCGTCTAAGATGGCTGGGACATGTAGAGCGAATGCCACCAACGCTCCGGCCAGAAGAGTCTTCGATTCCAACCCGGAGGGACAACGCAGTAGAGGAAGACCTCGCCTTAGGTGGCGCGCGCAAGTGGAAAGGGACCTCAACCAACTTGGAGTGCGCAACTGGAGGCAGTTAGCCAAAGATCGCGCTAACCGGAGAGGCCTATTGGTTGAGGCCCAGGTCCACCCCGGACTGTAGCGCCACCTAAGTAAGTAAGTATATAAATAAAAGCAATGGATATAACTTTTAGGGAATTATTATCTTCCTCTTCTTTCTCATCATCTGAAGACTACAGAAACTACACCGAAACTACTCCATTTATATCTACAACAGGGGAAACGTTTTTCAAGTCAATATCCAGGGTTAGGTTAGGTTAGGTTGAGAGGGCAGTTTTGCATCAGATGCAAATTTCACCCGGAAGCCGGGAAATCCCATTGTCAGCACCCTGTTTGTATATGTAAGGTCATTTGGCAACCTCTATCTATCAGTTTTATGTCTGATAGAGGTACCCCAGCCAAGTCGTCCAAACATTCGGAGAACCTTGCTCCCATACAGGATGAGCGGCGTTCCTGTTAAGCTGGTCAGTGACATAGAAGATGTTCCACGGACTCTATTTCCTCTTCGTCTCTGCAGCTTCTGCAGAAGTCATTTGCAAAAAGTCCTAGTCTTTTAGCCATGTTTCCTATGATGCAGTGTCCGGCTAATACCCCGACGAGCTTCCGAATCTGACTTCTATTAAGAGAGACTTGGGACTTTGATCTTTTGGTGTCAACCACAGGCCACAGGCTTCGTCCTATGACGCAACCGATGGTGTTGCTCCATTGCTCCTTAGCCAGTTGTGTGGTGTCTCCGTCAATAAAAGTCTTAGCAAATGTTGAAAGGCGGTAGCTCCTCTCCGCCCGCTAGTTGAGGGTTCATATCGGAGCCGTATCTGGCCAATTTTTCGCCCGCTTTTTCGTTCCCTTCCACTCCAAAGTGTTTAACCCAGCAGAGTAGAACTGAGTGATGACGTATAGCCCTAAGTGTCAAGAGGCAATCTGTAACACATATCGCATCAACAAGGTCGGTGCATGGCATGTCGCAGAGTGATTGACGTTATAGAATAAGACAACGAAAAGCAAATAAAATACGAGTAGTTTGACGATGCGAATTGTTTATTTTTTATTATTACTCTTCATTATATATAAGCCTTGCCATAGAAAAGCGACACATCCTTCTCACTCTAAGGCCTAGAGCTGGTGTTCGTGTAATATCCAGGGTCGAAACAGCTGATATTGCTGTCAAATAACACACTAATCCATTTACAAAAGCAAATCAATTTCGTTGCATGTTCCATGAGCCGCGTTAAATCTGAGATCTGAAAAAGATTTTTGGTGGTCCCATGTCCCAATGGAACACGACATTAGTATTCCTACAAATCTGGGCCGGCAATGCACCTAGCTCACGACAAACTTGACAGATTTTTTTGCTACTCTTCTTTTTTTTGTGTTTGAGGGCAATGTTACCTCTGAAAATGAAGAAAGAATAAAAAAAAGAGTCCCGGATGCAGAAAGGAGTCATAATATTTTCTTTTCTTATTTAAAGGAGCAACCTGTTATTTTTATTAGCGATATAATTGAAATTAAAATTCAGGTAAAAACAAATTCTTTCGTATTCAACTAAATAGCGCAAACAAATTTGAATCAGAGCCAAAAAGTTCTAAAGGGTTTTTCAACAGGGACGCTACAAAAGTAGAGCGACATTGACAGCAAACGACGCCGAATTTCTTGCCGCTCTTTGGACATTTCTCTTCAGTAAGGTTTGCCATTTCATGGTGGAAAGATATACGAGCCAACAACGAGTCGAAATTATTAAAATTTACTGCCGAATTTGGGAGTCAGTGGCCTCAACGTTAAGAGCACTACGTCCAATTTATGGTCGTCATAATCGTCCTAGCAGATCAACAATTGAGCGTCTAGTGGAAAAATTTGAATCCACAGGCACAGTACAAAATGTTCCTGCCAGTGAGACAAAGAAGTGCCCGTAGTGTCGAGAATATTGCTGCCGCTGAGGCTTCAGTTGAAGAAAGCCCAAATGTGTCTCTCAAGCGTTGGGCATCTCTGTGACGTCGTTGTGGCGAATTTTGCGAAAAGATCCTGACCTACATCCATACAAGATTAAATTGACGCAAGAACTGAAGCCGCTTGACCACCAGAAGCGTCGTATGTTCGCGAATTGGGCTGAGCAACAACTTGAAAATGATTCGGATTTTCATCGAAAAATCGTCTTCAGCGATGAGGCTCATTTCTGACTGAATGGCTTCGTCAATAAACAAAATATGCGGTATTGTCAGGCAGCAATCCACACGTACTCCATGAGTCATCATTGCATCCCGAAAAAATTACGGTTTGGTGTGGTTTATGGGCCGGCGGCATCATTGGGCCGTACTTCTTCCGTGATGATCAAGACCGGCACGTTACTGTGAATTGGAATCGCTACCGTTCAATGATAACCGAATATTTTTGGCCCCAATTGGATGATATGGACTTGGAGGACATGTGGTTCCAACAGGACGGCGCCACAAGCCACACAGCGAATGTCACAATCAATTTATTGGAAACCAAATTTCGAGAACGTATCTCACGAAATGGTCCAGTCGCTTGACCGCCTCGGTCGTGCGATTTGACGCCGTTAGATTATTTCCTATGGGGGGCTACGTCCATTCTATGGTCTATGCCAACAAGCCAGCGACGATTGATGAACTTCGTACGAGTATCGAACTTGAAATTGCAGCAGTATCGGCCGATTTATGCTTGAAAACCCTTTTACATTCGAATTCACTGATTCTCAAAAGATGAGTCCGGAGTCCAGGCGTTCAAAAATAAGTCAATATTACTCTAAAGCGTCCCGAAGATAACACTGTTTGGGTGTTCGCTGAAAGGGGAAGTTGGCAAAAAACATTGCAAAGCTAGAATGCGAGGGATGCTTCTGCAATAGTGAGGGACTTTAGCCCGTAAAAAAACCTCCCTGGGGACTGACTTTCGTTATCCCGATTGCACCTAGTCGTTTGACGGAGCTGCAATTTTTTTTTTTTTAAATTACTGGTAAATTTTTATTTTTCAAGTGACTTTGCTATGGACACCTTTTACAGATTGAAACGAAATGGTTCCCCACCCTGACCCGTTGTGACCATATAATGTCACAAATGCTTTATGGAAATGTTATAGTTATGCGAAGGTCCGGTCTGGTTCTGATACCATCACTACATGTAGGTATCGCAAACGTTCATACATGTTTTTAAGTGGCATTTTGTAATAATTGCCGATAGGAATTTAAACTTTTATTGCCATAGTCCGCATTCAATCATTTGCTATACTTTACCAATTCTTATTTATTAATATGTCGTGGAAAATGCTAAGGGATACCCATATATGTGCACAATCATACCACATACCGAGCGAATGGCAGAGCAATCGTACCATCACATCAATTCCAGGTTTAACTGGGCAATCTCAATGGCGGTGCCTTTAATTCAGACATCAATTGACCATCATTTCCCCTGTGATTAAGCAATTTTCTCCCATCCGTAGTCATATAGCCGCAGCTACGCCAGTGATGGTCATAGCATTGGCTTGGCATAGCTGGAGCGAGGAAAATTCCCTCCCAGATGCAGGCGAACCATTTAATTGACAGTTTCGCCGGAGATGATGCGATGGTGATGTTTAGAAAAGTCACCCGTCGTTGTCGTCGTCGTCATATGAAACAGGTACCCAGTGCCAGTACCGACTGCATTTGTCCACTGATGAATGGGACTGGGAGAAATCAACACACGGCATGCATACGTAATGGAATTGACACTTTTAATCGCAGCCCCATCAATAACGATGCGCACCTCAAATCGGCCGCTGCGAGCGGTGCGTGTATATTGGCAGATGAGTAGAGTGGAAGCGATCATCAATTATCCTTCGCATAGGATCGATTTGTGTTGCGAAAAAAGTGCACTCGCAATGTCAGGTGCTGGTGACTTCGAAACGGGAATTAATCCTTAACGTCATTCCGATCATTTGGTTGGACATTAACACGTTCGGGTTATGATTGTCCGTCATTAGGGATCGTCAGTGGGATGCTGTCAGTTTGGCCGGCCACTGTACGTCCAACGTGATAGACACATGATAGCTGCTGCTCAGTAGCGCACACACAGTCACAAGTATGGTATAATACATCTGTCTTGTGGGGATGGCTAATTGCCAGACTTTGTATCCGCAATGAAGCTGTCTAAAGTCCTTCGGGTGATTGGTAGATATTTGCAGGCCTCCAGTGTCCAGCTGAACCACATGTCTGCACGCAGCGATGGTTGCGCACCATGCAATGTGTGTAATTAAAGTTATACGACAGAACATTTGTGCGTGTTGCCACTTATTTTCTTCTTTATTGCCATGACATTAGATCAGTGTAAATTCCCCGACGGGCACCAAGAGCCACTGCAAGGCTAATGAAGTTATTACCGCATTGTTCTATTGCCACTGGACTGCGGGTACGGGCGTACAGTATAGTGGCGGCGTTGTCAGTTTATAATTGCCTGCCTGTGGCGTAGTGATTTATATTGTTTCGCGGAAACGTGGTCAGCTGGAGTGTTTAAAAATCAACCTAGGTGCAAAAAGTCGTTCGATCATGCCGGCTAACTGGAGTCCCCTTGAGATGATGACATGACTTTTGACGTGCATCGGGTTGACATATACGGAATTCGAAGAATGCAAACGGAACAAGCTATGATCGACCAGTGGACACTAGCTATAGGTACTCGTATCCCATCGTTTAGATGCATGTATTGAATCATGTTGAATCTTGCATTTTAATAGAGCGTCTTACCATCGAACAAAATCGGATCCTTCACTCAAACGATCTGCGTTCCTAATCATTAAGTTCTTGAAAACGCTGCTTTACCGACATGTTTTTTTTAAAACCGAATTTTTACAAGCGCTATAAAACAGAATCGGGGTTCTTTTGGAGACCTTTTGCCTTTGAAACCTACCAACTGGCGTACATCTATAATATCCTTATCGAATGCAGTTTTTCGTTGCCAAGGTCAGTTGTCAAAGATCAATTTGCGATTGCGAATTGTGAAAACAAAATAAGATTTAAGCAATCGTAGGAAGGTATTCTAGTTAAATTTTTCTGTTTTTGTGTTTCTTCACCTTTCACCCCCTCCCGCACAAATTCGTTTCATGACTTATTCAAGATTAAAATACAAACCAGTCACTCTAAGCTAAGTCGCGCAGTAAGCGACAAGCAATAGAGTAGCAAAGCACATTAAAGCCATTAACTAAGCGACAACTCTTGAAGGAATAGTTCCAAAATGCCTGTGCCGAATCGTTCTCTTCATACTTCAAAAATCAAGCTAACTTGGACTGATTGATTTGAAATGCCTATAACCTTTTTATTTTTTATGTTTTTCTTTTTTTTTTATTTTTAAATTAAAGTATAAAATACTAAATTTTTCTTACGCTAAGTGTGATAAATAATATCCTTTAAATAATCTCAATTTTCCTGTTGGCAATGAATGGCTCTTTTTAATTTTGCATTACGTTGCGCAACGCTTCTGGCCCCAATTTTGCAATTTCTGTGCAAATGTTCTGCTTTAGTTCCTGATTGTTTTGTGGATGGTTAACGCAGTGGCGGACTAAGGGGGGGGGCGGTGGGGGCGGTCCGCCCCGGGTGGCAGACTAATAGGGGGTGCCATCAGTAACAGAAAAATAACTTTGCACACTACAAAAAATAAAAACACAAATAAAACAATAAATTTGCACACAAAAAATATAGATTTTAATGATATAATCGAAACATTCAGTACAATAAAAGCTCGTAAGCACCTTTAAATAAAATATTTGTTCGTGTTTTTTTCTTAAATTTTTCAAGGGGTGTAAGCTTGCTTTACCGCCCCGGGTGTCACTGCCTCTTAGTCCGCCACTGGGTTAACGTAAACCCGTTCATTCAAGAAACTCCACAAAAAAAAAAATCAGTGGCCGTCAAATCTGTTGAACGAGGTAGCCACGTGAAATCAGCATCGAAAATTTCCCGCAGAATCGTCATTTTGTCTCTCGCGGTATGAGCTGTAGCTTCATTTTACTGGAACCATTTATTTAAAAACCTTTTAAGTTATCGAGGGTACCAGGTCATATGGATATTCCACTAAATGAAAAGCCGGATGAGCTTGCTAGAATAGGGTCGAATTTACACACATCTATGGCCCTATAATCAGTAAGCACTCCGCTCAATACGTTTGTAAGGAAGATTGACATTGAATCCTGGAGTAGGACTAACCTACGCTGGAACCTGCAGACACACAAAAGAATTATGGCCAAAAGATATCCAAATATATGATCGGACTTAGCCGCAAGGATATTCGCATACTCACGGGAGTCACTACTGTACACTGTGCGATAGGCGTACATGCGGAGAGGCTGGGAATACTGCATAACGATTTTTGCAGAAGCTGTAGGGACGTTAAGGAAATAGAATTTGTTCGCCACATGCTATGCGAATGCCCGGCCCTTAAGAACAGCAGACAAAAGATTCTCAACAGTTACTTCTTCGACGACTTAGAGGATCTGAAGAATGTCGATTTTAAAGTACTCCAGAGATTCATACTCAAATCTTTGTGGTTCTATAGTAGATAGACAGACTTCATATCATTAAGTATTCTTAGGAGGGACTAGAGGATGTGGTTTCAACGGAGCTTAAGAACCCATGACATTCATACTAAACCTATGTGGCTCTAATATAAGGAGTGGTCTATATCTTGTCTTCAACAGGTATGCAATAGATGGTCCCCAGTAAATGGGCACAATGGACAAAACTGATGGTCTATGTGAAGCTGTGACAAAAGCCATAAGAGCACCCTTTTACCTACCTACCTAATTTATCGAGTTAATGATGATGTTTACTATATATATTTATTTATATTTAAATGCTCCCAGTATATTTGAACGGAAAGCGTTGCAAAGAAAAATCGAAACGAAACGAAAAAATAAATTACTCTTGTCCAGTTTTTTCCGTAATTTATAGAGATATAGATTTGAAACAAAGTGGAGATTGTAGGCCTAGGTATCCTCTATAGGCCTGTGAAAAATGCACCAGAATATATTCAGTTATTTCTAAGATTTTTGCATTTAAAGACATGCAGTCAAATTCAATCTTAGTCGAACAGAGCTACACCAATTTTATTTATATTTATAATGATTATTTAATTCTTCGTCGCTCAGGATTACACTAAGAACACAGTTGACAGCAGAATGACGTCACATCGATCAGAACTGTCAGTATTGTTGTCGCTCAACGTCTACGTGGCCGCAAACATACAGTTTTATGTGGCATTATGTTTATAAATCCTGTCGCTTACCGAGTGTGAATCATGGATTTTCAAGTTCTAAGAAAAATGTTGGAACAAAATATAAAATAATGGACATAACACAATTTAATTTTTTTTAATTTATTCTTTATATACATCTTACAGATGGGCGAAGGCAAATATGTAGTTTTCTCAACAGCATCCTTCGTCGCGCTCAACTAGGTATGGTAAACTTTTAAAGGGTTTTTCAATAAGAGCGCTACAAAAGTTTTTTTTTAAATAAAACAAAAACGGTTTTGGATTTAAATGAAATGCTTTATTCCTGTGAAAGTACGTTCGATGTCATTATGTATGGAACTCGATTTCTTTTGCATGGCCACTACGGGCACGCTTGCAGAAGTCCAGACGCTGAACCCAATTTTCGACGGTTTTCAAGCATAAATCGACCGATACTGCTGCAATTTCACTTTCGATACTCGTACGAAGTTCATCAATCGTCGCTGGCTTGTTGGCATAGATCATAGACTTGACGTAGCCCCATAGGAAATAGTCTAACGGCTTCAAATCGTACGACCGAGGCGGCCAAGCGCCTGGACCATTTCGTGAGATAACACGTTCTCCAAACTTGGTTTCCAATAAATTGATTGCGACATTCGCTGTGTGGCTTGTGGCGCCGTCCTGTTGGAACCACATGTCCTCCAAGTCCATATCATCCAATTGGGGCCAAAAATATTCGGTACGTGCCGGTCTTGATCATCACGGAAGAAGTACGGCCCAATGACGCCGCCGGCCCATAAACCACACCAAACCGTAATTTTTTCGGAATGCAATGATGACTCATGGAGTACTTACGTGTGGATTGCTGCCTGACCAATACCGCATATTTTGTTTATTGACAAAGCCATTCAGCCAGAAATGAGCCTCATCGCTGAAGATGATTTTTCGATGAAAATCCGAATCATTTTCAAGTTGTTGCTCAGCCCAATTCACGAACATACGACGCTTCTGGTGGTCAAGCGGCTTCAGTTCGTCAATTTAATCCTGTAAGGATGTAGGCCAAGATCTTTTCGCAAAATTCGCCACAACGACGTCACAGAGATGCCCAACGCTTGAGAGACACATTTATGCTTTCTTCAATTGAAGCTTCAGCGGCAGCAATATTCTCGACACTACGGGCACTTCTTTGTCTCACTGGCACGGGAACATTTTGTACTGTGCCTGTGGATTCAAATTTTTCCACTAGACGTTAAATTGTTGATCTGCTAGGAGGATTATGACGACCATAAATTGGACGTAGCGCTCTTAACGTTGAGGCCACTGACTCCGAATTTCGGTAGTAAATTTTAATAATTTCGACTCGTTGTTGGCTCGTATATCTTTCCATCATAAAATGGCAAACCTTACTGAAGAGAAATGTCAAAAGATCGGCAAGAAATTTGTCGTCGTTTGCTGTCCCTGTCGCTCTACTTTTGTAGCGTCCCTGTTGAAAAACCCTTTACTTAACTCTGCTCAACGTCGCTTCCAGCCGCCAATTTTATGTGGGTCAGATACCTGCAATGGATTCAGTTGTTTATTTCTGAAAATGTATAATATAGGGGAATATGAATAAATAAAATAAATAAGACTCGTACCAAAGTAATTTTTTACTAGTAAGACTAAATAAATTAATCTCAATCGTCGTCGTTCTTCTTCATCCCGTTACGCTTCTTGGGTGGCAGGTAATGACATTTTAATCTAATCGTTATTATCAAAAACGACAACGGCAGAATATTTTTACTACACCAGAAATTTAAGAATTACTCTGCGATAATTTTTTAATCATCAAAAGTTACATGATTATTTAAATCCTATCAAACTTTTGATTATGAAGAATCTATTTCTATAAAAAAAAAATTAAATCTACATCGATTCCTGCAGTTAAAATAAATTTGACGACCGTCATAAAATAAAACCTTGCTCATTCATGTTGCAATAATATCTCTAGGCTTCCGTCTAAGCAGTTCCTTTCATTGAGGCCTTATATTTTTTATAGGTATATGTTACTTCACACACCTATCTGTCTTTGGTCACTTATATAAACCAATTCCAGAGAAAACCATTTGAATAGAGACACTAAAGTTAAAGGTTGGGTAGGTGACATAATAAAAAAAATTAAATCAAAATGATAAAAATTATCCTGGTCAATAATATGTGGAAAGATAAATCCCCGGGTCTGGTTTTATAGGAACTTGATAATTTTAATGAAGACAATATAACAACTTTTACTCCATAATAGCCACTTTTAGTTATGACTTTTAATTTAAGAAGTTCGCTGTAGGGGGAAGGAGTCGAAGTAACAATTTGACTTTGGTAAGGTTAAAATTTGTATTTACTGTAGGCAACAGCTTCGATAGAGCTTCTAACTTCTATAATATGTGTCAGCCGAAGTAGAGCAATTTATTCCTATTCCAAAAGGTAGTTTATGTATCTCGAGTTCAAAAGTTCAAAGATTCAAAGGTTCAAACGTTTAAAAGTTCAAACTGGAATACAAAAAGGAAGCAGGACAATTTCTCAATTCGGTTTTTTAAAGCAAAAAAAGAAGACTATTTCAGATAGCTTCGTAGAGCCTATCCAAACTTTATTTAAAAAAATACAATTTATTATCATTTTTTCTAAAAAATTTTAATTGAAGGACATCATATTCATTGCAGGTGTTTTCTTTTCTTTTTTTTCAAGTGGGAAATAGCAGTCTGAAGAATATTGAAACTAATATAATTTAATTCTGGAACTGGAGAAGGTCAAAATAAATCAGATTGCTTTGTCAATTTTTTGAAGTTCTATATATTTTCTCTAATAGGTTCGTTCGGGTACTTTTTTGCAAACGTAAAATAATCAAAAATTTGCTAAGAAACTGTGCAAATGCGACCACGTACTGAGAAAATTTAAAAAAATAAGAGAGAAATCCATTTCCCCTCTTTTCATTTTTTCGTAATTTTCTACTCGCCGAATTTCTACTTACTGAAAAATTAAAAATTAAAACTGAAGTGACAGCTCAAAAGTTGGACAAGTAAAAATTTAATTTATTCTTGTCTTCAACGATGTCGGAGGAAGAAGTTTTAGTTGAATGTTCTCCTAGAACATATCGGCGCATTCAAAATGGTAAGTTTAATAGGTATTTAGCTTATAAAAAATTCAATTCCAGCTTATTTTGTAGACGCTGCATTTAAAGAGAACCTTACTCAACAAGTTTTAAACTCCGAACAAGGTACAGAGCCAAATGGATGCGAAGAACCAGATTTTGTTCCAATTGAACATCACATGGAAGACTTTTGGGAAGATCCGGACGATTTTGATTTCCCGTCGGTAGATGAAAACACGAAAAGCATATGGTTGGAAGCGCCGACTAAAATGATGCTGGTTTTAGTTCAGGAACTACAAAAAAAGTGGGAAAATGCCATAAATTTCAAACGAAAAAGAAAATGTGGATGCACATTCGGGATGAGATGGCAAACGCTGGGTATGCATTTACTGTATCCCAAATTGAGGGAAAATACCGTGGCCTTGAAAGGAAGTTCAAGAAAACGAAGATTCATAATTCACAAACTGGGAGAGACAGGAAGACTTGTGCATTCGAAAGGTTTGTGTATGCTTTATTTATTAAAAATTGAAATTATTATTTTATTACTGCAGTGAAATGGGAACTATTTTGCAAAAAAGAGAGGCATGTTTCCCGAGTTTATTCTTGGAAACGACAGAAGCTGCACGAGACAGGATCTCCTAATGCAAGCAGGTCTGAGCCCCCAGGAACAAGTAATTGAAGATACTGCGGCTAGTAGCGCCACAGGTAATATTCAAATACTAAATTAAAGACTGCACTTTACTACCCTATATTTTTAGCAGAAATTAATAATAACGACGAAACATCAACAGAGACGCCCAAAGGAAGATCCAACCAGTCTCTTATCTTACAGGAGTTGCGGAAAATTCGGGAAGAAAAAGAACAATTCCATGCCAAGGCCCTGCAGTTAATGAAGGAAAAATCCAAAATAGATGTGAAGAAGATTCAGCTGCTGGAGAAGTTTTTACAGATGAAAAACTGATTCTTTTTGAAATAGATGTGTTGTTTAGTGTTCTCAAAAAATAATTACCTTAAACAAAGACTGATAATTTAGTATATGCTATGCATAATTGAAATGAAGCCATCCATTTTAAGTAAATAAAAAAAAAAGTTCCTAACACAAATAATTTATTAGGCAGATGTATTTAACTCGGTGGATCGATTGTGATGTGGGTGCAGTCAATTGCTCCTAGATTAAAAAACATGACAACGTTAACTGATATTAAGGCGAAATCATTCGTTTGATCTATACCTATAACTTTCGGAAATCCAGATTTGGTTTGGAAAAAGTCGCTGCTTCTCTTCTTTTCTTCCTCATTAGGCCATTGGAAAACGCCTGGACTTAGACTACTAATAAAAGTAATTGCTCTATTCAAGAGCACGCTCACTGTGGATTGTGACAGATCGAAGCGGTCGGCCAGGTCCCTTACACTACATGCTTCGTGACCGGCGAACCAAAGGAAAACAGAAACGTGTTTGTTTGCTGCACATAGCTTATCTGCTCGCAGTTTTTGGTAAACATCGGAACACTCAAACATGTTGCACAGTTTCTCATATAATCCCCTGCTTATACGAAAGTGTTTCTTGAATCCTCGTCGCTGTATGATGGTACCACCTCAGATAAATAATACTTAATGCAAGCCCGTGGGTTTCTGCCGCACATGTTGACTGCAGCACTGAGAATATCTTCTTCGTCACTTGATTCGAATAACATTTCATATTCGTCTTCACTTTCACTGAAAAGTTCAAAAACTGCTCCTAAATCCATTTTATTTTACGATAATGTCAAAATGACATTTCTTAAACTTTGTGTATGAAAACCGATCAGGTACTTCTCTTGAAATTGAGAGATTTTTCTCTCGATTTTTGAAATTAGATGTTTTTCATTTTTCTATGCTGAAAGTACACGAACGAACCTAATAAATTATACTTCCGCGCGGTGGCTTAATGGTTAGCGCGTTAGCGAGGAGTCCCAGATTCGGTCCCCGGAAAATCGCAAATTATATTTTAAGCTTTTTTTCACTGTGCCACCTGTCGCGAACGTCTGACAAACATCCGAGAGTATAACAGTCATTAGCTGTTTGGACTCGGCATACAATTGTGGATCCCTTCCATTTGTTAAAAAAATGAAGAATTGACACAAACAGATGGTTGTAAGAAGCTAGTCCTACGACCCTTACGGACATATTTATTTACATTATATTCGTCCATTCGTCCACTAGGAGGAATCTCTTGTAATGAAAAATAACTCAGAGAGTAAAGTATAGACCCTAAATAAAATTAATATAAATAGATTGCGCAGTAGACCAATATTCTCAAAGCTATTCGATTGAGGGCGTACATTTCTGCTGAAATATGTAAGATCACTCTAAGATCAGCTGTTTGGACAGAAAACATTTTTTTTTCTCGAATTTCTTTAAGACCTCTTACTTAGGTACCAATATATTCTTTTTCAGTCAAAGGCATCTGCATACTAATTTGACCCGACATACTGATGGAGAACAGTACATATTTTAAATGCAGCAGATAAAGAGCTAATTTTTCAGCTTCATAACAATGCTGCACCGAAACTTGAATACCTACTCATCCGCATGGTTGACCTTGTCGCTGCAAAAAATGTGGACATGGTAATAGCAAGACTTTTGGAAAATTTACCTGATCACATTTATAATGGAAAAAATAAAAATGATGATGACTTTGATGACGAATGCCAATGCTTCAGGAACAGTTCAGTAAACTGTGGTGGTTCCGCAATCGATCGTACTAGAACAACAAATTCAAGAAATTATTTATTTATTATAGGTACACCTTGCATGTCTTTGTCTTGGCCAGAATATTATTGCGAGTGTATATTCAAATTCGAAGCAGAGATCTTTAAACTGTCAACTAATTACCATAATTATAAATCTCGTTGGTAGATTTTTTGCCATGCGTACAGTAACTGACATTGTGACAGCTGCTGTCTTCGTATATAGTGCTACCCATGACAAGCGGATTGATGTTGCAGCGAACCACATTATATTTTATGTTTGCCCGCGTACATCGAGACGATGTGTTCGGATAACATGTTTGACCACTCCACTCGATGTCGTACATTGCTTAAATTATTCCTAAGAATAGTACACAATACTGTATGACAAATAAGTACCCGCTCCTTACAAGACTTGTGTGCCTAATCTTAAAATCACATCAGGAGCATACAGTTTATTGATTCCTTTGCGTGCAGTTTCAAAGCACCCTTCAGTTGGTATCGATATATTTATCTCAAGTAATCGGATACCCGTATGCAAAGACGGAATCCATATGTCCGACTTATCTCGTCTGCGCGTCACTTTGATGTTGATGTATTTATGTAGCTCATTTAATTATTTAATTAATCGTCAAAAATATGTCAAATTAATTCTACGATTTGTCTGTCTGTTACGTGTCTTATGTATCGCTTCGATATTTTTGATTCCTTTGACTTGGGCTTTCAAATCAAAGACTTCTTAGACATTGCCGCAGAGTGTCCAGAATACGTGGCAGCACCAGCCGATTGAAGGCATCGAGGCTGCACTGACATATAAGAAGATGAATTAATGATCTTGTCGGTTTTGTTTGATTTCTAGGTTCGGCCGCGGCTGCGAAACAGACGAATATGTAGCAGGCGCCTGGAGTGGTTCCTTGTGTGATATACAACAATGTACATATATGAGAGGAGCACGTCTGATGCATGGAAGGACTGGCCATAAATTTCAATCAGCTTCTGATGTGGACAACCGAATAGATCATTTTGCGTCATGGTGCTGTGCTGTTACAGAGTTGTCATAACGAGGCCAATTAAATGTGAGTACGAACGGCTTTTATTGTTTGGGGTATGGGTAATTTCAATCATCTGTCTTTCTCGACTCGAATTTTATAGAGCTTTGAATTTGCATCTGAAACTTATATTTTTTGGTTGCCATAATTCCCCAAAGAAGAAGCTAAGTTTGAACAGCTGTGGGGTTAAAAGAAGGCCACTCTGCATAAAGACTGCACTTGGCAATCTCATTCCAATAATTTTTCTGCAAAAAAACTTTCTAGGCCAAATCCAAAAAAAAACCTTGTTATAAACTTTTTCTTTCTTTTTTATTCTTTGTGATGTGATCTGGCACCACTGTTGTGGTGTATCAACTGCGAATTTTTTCGTTAAGCTGATTTGAACGAGGCTGTCAAAAAAACCTTTTTGATTCACGCCACAACCTGATTCACTGTTTGCCTGAATCTCCCGAGAGCTTACAATTATTTTTGTGTAGTTTTTTAGTTGGCAGTTAATTGTACTAAAGGTTTGTACCTAACGAAGTCGAGTCTTTTAATCTAGACAAGAATTGCAACACTTGGTTTTGTCAAACCCGTAATTATTGTACGTATATTAACAATTAAAACTATGAATGACGTTTACCACAACTCATTTGACCTGCTTGTTGAAGTTGGTTAACGTGGAGGGTTTAGAACCAGCCTGTGGAATTTGAAAAGGTTATAAGTTTTAAAATATTTTCCTTTTCGAGATTGCTTGAAGGTAGTCATAGAAGGATTTGCATAAAAACCGCTAATTCCTTTTCGGGTGTGTCATTACAACTGCAGCAGCGTGTGTTTTGTGTTACACCCAGTCTACGCAAATAGCTTGTGGTGATCGCTATTATTCTGGCGATATAATTGCAATGTTTGCTTTTCCATGCTTAGCCAGATTTTTCTAAAAACGACACACTTGCTTGGCCTTTAATATAGGAATTCTGAAAAGAAATATGGACCGAATCTGCAAGTGAGCAAGTGGAGCGTTGAGCCTTGCCTGACCAGCTCGTCAGCTTGTTCGTTTCCGAATCCATATAACTGATCCAGCTTAGCTTTTTCTTCTGAGTTCTATCACAAATTTGGAATTAATTTGATGCATACCCACCTACAACTTTTTAAAGATCGGTGAATGCTGAGCACTGAGCTGAGCGTGCTCAGATCGTTCTGATGTATTTATGAAACACGCTTGAGCACATAGCTGTCATTTGTAATAAAGTGTATATATAAATTGAATATTTATTAATTACTAAAGGTTAACCAATTTAATAAATATTGGTTAACCTTTAGTTCCAGAACAATAAGGTTCGTCCGCCATTTCAACTAATTTGTTTATTCTGTTATTTTTTCTGTCATATGTGACTGGAAGTGCGCAATCAGCTTTTTACTCAGCCAGAACGCTCTGATCGTGCTCTGAACGAAAATAGAAACACAAATTCTGAGCTCTGATGCGTCTAAGCTTAAAAAAAAACACGAACTTTTTGTATAGCAGTTCAGGTTCTGTCCTGAACTTAAAAAGAAAAACGCCTATTTTATTTGTTTATCAAAAAACTGCAGGATCCATATTTAAAGAAACTTTTCTTTTGAGGTTTCCTAATATTTGGAGATTTGAAGGAACAGGAAATTGAATTGTTAAACATTTTAGGCCGGGTTAATCATAAGCAGTCCATGAGTTCGATGTGTGACGTATGTCGATGCAATTTTATGGGTTATAGGGGCTTAAGAATCGGCTTCGATTTGCATCGAAGGCTGTAACAATTTCTGAGCTTTTTTTTCGAAGTTGGACTATCTTTCAATATAGTTTTCTAATTGCTATACGTCAGTTTTTTTTAAATTATTCT
Source organism: Cheilosia impressa (assembly GCA_948293265.1). Taxonomy (NCBI): domain Eukaryota; kingdom Metazoa; phylum Arthropoda; class Insecta; order Diptera; family Syrphidae; genus Cheilosia; species Cheilosia impressa. The sequence goes on along the minus strand of OX411881.1, from coordinate 48,419,484 downwards.
AGCTGCTGCTCTTACTTTAGTGATCATAAAGACTTATTGTTAAGTTATAGGTTAGACGGTCGTTCATTAAGATGCTGCTCGTCGCGTGAAGTTAAGTGATGTCAGTTAGACGCAGTAACGAATTTGCTGATTTGGCAAGCGTCAGTTTAAGACAGTTGATGGCTCATGTCCTCTAAAAATTTGTTCTACTTAGGTAGCAGTGCGCAGAGTGGTAAGAGCCGGACAGATGGAATAGTTTGGAGCTTTGATTGCTAAAGTGTAAGCAGATGGCGATGCCTTGCCCGGACTTTTCCCAATCTCATTGAGAATTTTTCGGCGTCAAAGAGAATCATAAAGTTCTAGACTACTATTTGAATGAGCTACAAAACCTTTTGAAAGCCGGATTCTCCCTCCACAATATTTTAGCATTCAGTACGATATGGTTGACAAGTTCAAAATTTGACCAACAACAAACTAAAACTCCGACTTCCGAAAGTTTTACAGCTTTGGCACTATATGAAAAATTTGCAAAACTGTCTTTCAGAGGCTCAAATAGTTGTCATTATTTGTCAACCATATCGTACTGAATTCTAAAATATTGTGGAGGGAGAATCCGGCTTTCAAAAGGTTTTGTAGCTCATTCAAATAGTAGTCTAGACCTTCATGATTCTCTTTGACGCCGAGAAATTCTCTTACAACTTATAAAGCATATGCTTTCCTTTCAAAACACAGACTCTGCACAAGATGTTATCGTCGATCATCTCATTCCATAACTACATATAAACCTCCAAAACTAGCAACTAAGTACGAGCTAGAGAGCTGTATGCTGACAATAGTCAAAGAAATTTGGCCATAACTTTTATGGGCATCAAAATTTCAAATTCGTCCAGACGATTATTTTTACGAAATTTGGCCCAGGATTAATTGTAGGTCAAAGTTAAATCTGTTTACTGATTTTAACTTGACCTACAATTAATCTTCTGGCGCAAAAGGTTCGCATAAAACTCAGGGCTATCTTCTAACCATGTGATTGTTTGTGATTTTTTCGTTTTAGAGCCGAATGGCAGGGACTTTCAACTTTTTGACGACTTCGAAGGTCTGAATCAAGATGCTTTTCCCAGGCATTTTCACTCTCCGATGTTTGTCAGACGTTCGCGATAGGTGGAACAGTTGAAGAAACCTTAGGATGCAGTTTGAAGTTAGACCTTTGGCGCTAACTAAGTAACTAAGTCGGAAGTCACTCCAACCAAAAGTTCACTGCAGTCTTACTTTCAAACTTACGGGTCACACAATTTTGACTCATTTCAAACACGTTTTAATAGAAATCTTTTTCTAAGAAGACTCAAATGACCTGCCCCGTGTCTTGGACTATCAAAGTAAAAGACCAACTGCGCGGGTAAATTAAATAATGCAAAAATGGGTTCGGTGTACACCAACTTCTTGCAGCAACTGTCTGTCATTCCATTTACTTAAAATTCTCTCTTAGCCAACATTAAAACATGAGCGCAACCATATTAATTGCATCGAAATCAATTAAAATTCAACTCAAACTCCAATTGACGCGTTGTTAATTCATGTTTCGATATCTCCCTCTCTCGAGCTCAACTGGCGAACAAAAAGCATGTCTTTATCCGACATAACATCGGAATTAAACACGACAGCCGTTTTCGCCATACTCGGCTTGGAAAAACATCGCAATTGGAAATGCTGTCAGGTATACGTACACAAACACTGCGCAAGCCAAATCCAGTGGCACAATGCCAGCCACGATTCCCAGCCCAATTTGAACTCGTCGTCTAATAGGTCCAGCGAATTAATGGTGTTAAAATCACTTATGTCCAGGTCCGGCCATAGAAAACGGAACGGAAGCGAACAACCCGACCGCAGAGGGGGAATGTGTGCCGGCATTTTCCCGCTGTCCGCCTCGAAAATAAATAAACCGATACCGACTGCGGACAATTGTCACGTTAAGCTGCCTTTTTTGGAGCGGGAACAATAGCGCAGCAACATCTGATCTAAGCACGGTTAATCATTCGCACAATTAGTACCTACTTACCGGGGCAGCCGGCAATACCCATTGCGACCAGATACCGGGAATTAATTAACCACTTGGAATCGAAATGAGTTTAAATCGCTAATTACGACCATAAATAGATTTATGGAGGCAGGACCGCATTCATCTCGCGGTTTTCTAAGGCATGCACCAGGTATTTTATAAAACATTTTAACGGCACTAACATGGAATGTTGGGGTGCGTTTAATTGCATTCCATCCATTCCGGCTGCAGGAATGGTTTATTTTTTTTTTACCGATCGACTATCGACACATGGGTTGGCTAATAGTGTCCCTTTAACCCTGTTCCTGTTACCATTCTAAATTGAGACGGCAAGAGTTGCCATTGCCATTCACATTCACCCATATGTGCCAATTATTCGAGGCTTCGCGAGCACATCCTTGGCGCCCATTAATAGCGTCATAATAACATTCCTGACGACAAGCAATAAATAACACGGATGTCGTTCCAGCCATTGTTCTTCACAAAATTTCCTTTCAATTATCTATTGTTCGCCACAAAGCACAATGATGACATCGTCGTCGTCGTCGTCGTCGTCGTCGCCAGCGTCATGACTTTCAATCTTAATCGGCAGTATAGGATATAGGTACTCTCGTGCGACGGCGAGCACCTCTGCGACCACTGGAAAGAACCCGTAAATATTAAGTATAGCGAGTAGCTGTCGAGTGAGACACCATAGAATCGGCAATATCGCGCCGTGTGCCATTCTTGTGCCTCGGCTGGTTGTACACATACACGAGTCTTTCTGCCTGTACCGGTACAGCCAGCTATAACAATAAAGTAATGCTAAATAGAACATAAATTCAATAAAGTGCCAAATATAATGACAGGTAACGTGTAAACTTGTGGGTATGGTCTGTGGCTTGGGTATAGCGTTTCTGCTGCTGTTCCCCCTTTTGCCAGCTGGCTCATTCACTCAATCAGCGGAACACTGCAGTTGGGCTTGCTTCGGTTCTAGGTCTATACCATACCATTTGTACCTACATGCTACATTTTCCCGGTATGGATTTTGTATTTGGTTTGAGGTCTTTGTATGGCGTAAGGTAGACAGCTATTATGACTTGCTGATGTCTCTTTCAAGTGTGTGTAGTACAATCCTCGAAATAGGAAAGGTTCCGCAAATGCCCCCATTTGCAAGGAAGATGGCCGAAACGTGCTGCGATGAGATTGCTGGCATAAATAAGGAAATGCGGTTGTGTAACCGATTGCGATTTCGGAGGATATCATTATTCGATTAGCGATGAAAGGACGTGGTCCACACTGGACTGTAAGTGTCATCAGAAGTAAGTAGGAATGGCTACCAAGCTATGGAAATTACACTTACTTAGGAGGGGTCCTCGACCAGTGAATACCTAGTTTCTGTCTTGTCTCCATAGTGAACGCTGGAAAGTGGTTCACATTCTTCAGAAAAAAAGTCTTAAGGCATCTTTCAATGGTTGGTCTTTTAAATGGAGCTTCGGTTTTCCAATTTGAGGTGTTATTTTAAATGACCCGCCATTTCGGTAGCTGTCACTTTTGAAGTTTTTATTCTTTGACATTTGACAAGTAGAAACAACGCCATTACTAAAAATTAAACTTTATACTTTTAACAAGACGGCGCTACGTGCCACACAAGCAACGAAACCATTGATCTTTTACGGGAAAAGTTTCCGGACCGTGTTATCTCTCGAAGAGGTGATCACAATTGGCCACCGAGATCTTGTGATTTAACACCTTGCGACTTCTTCCTTTGGGACCACGTGAAATATAAGGTCTACGCCAACAGCCTTGCGTCGATTCAAGACCTAAAAGATAAAATTCGTGAGGCTATCGAGAACATAGGGCAGCCACTTTGCGAGGATATGGTCCTGTATGCGTGCTCGTGGTGGTGATATTGTTTTTCATTATTAACGGCATACCTTCCTCTTTATTATGAAATAAACATCCGATCATTTATCTCAAAAAATGACATTTTTTCTTTGAATACCAAAATAACACCTCTTATTGGAAACCCCTTTATTTAATTCACCGAGCTCGCATATATTGCAAAAATTGCGTCGAAAATCTTTTCTGTTGAAGTATTGGAGTATCAGCATGTCCCATGCAGCGCAACGCACGGCGCATGAACCTTAAGCAAGTTGGTACATTGACAGTAGCCTAAATCAACTGAATATAAGTATACGTGGAGCTAGACACATTACGGCTTTACACTGAGCTTTGACTTCTAGGCTAAGAGTTCAATCCTCAAGGGGAAATCCCCAGGGCGGGGGTATTTCCACTGGTTTGGGTCATTGATCTCAATTAAGAGCTTATGCAACTCAGAAACAGCGGCATCCGAATACCTATGGTAACGCTGATGACGTTGTGCCATCGGAACGTGGCCTAGGATAGTGGTCAATCCTGACCAAACTGATATGCTTTCAGGAACACAAGAAAATACCGCAGCTTGTAACACCTTCTGTTATTGACACACCTCTCATAATCTTTGACAGCGTAAGAAATACGGTACTGACGACAAATCTATCTGCCGTTCCCAATCGGCTCTTAATGAGAGATATTTATCCCAGTCTTCAAGTCTAGCCCGGTGGGACATTACAGTATAGACGAAGAGCTCGTCTTAAGTGGCGTACGCAAACAGAAGGATGCTCAAGCTACTTGAAGTGCTCATCTAAATGTAGATTCCTAATAAAACATGCTAATTGGACATGCTTGTTGGATGAGGTTCATCTGAAACTGTAGAGCAAGGGCAAGAGCCGCACCTAAGTCAAAAAGTATTCGTCAACTGACCAATCGAATAGAGCTATACGCATGTTTCCTAAAAATGTACCACATTTTTAAGTTAATTAATTGAAACTTTGAGTGCAAGAATAAAACCCGGTAAGTCAAAAGATCGAATAAAAAATTAATTTGAAATTCCGAACTACATGGATTAACAATAGTAAGAATATTTGTCAAACCTAAAATCAACACAAAAGTGAAAACCAAAATATTCTTGTGAAACGTGCCAGGAGATAGCTGAAACGCAGCATCTTAGGTCTTAAGCGAACGTCTGACAAACATTCAAATAACACCACAAAAAAAAGTCCGGAGGGAACACTTCTGGAGATCTGGGCGGCCAGTCAATAGGTCTGTTCTTTAACTTTTAAATTAGGAATTAAGGAATTTTTACTAACTACTAACTCTGACGAATTCCTACGAATATTTACTCAATGCCGTTCCTTAATATGGAAAATTCGTAAGAGTTAGAGAATCTTAAGAGTTCTTACTTTTTACTCAACAAATTTCTTGATGTAAGAATTGAACAAGCCGTCAGTAAGCTGTCTATTGGCCGGTGATTTGAAATTTATTGATTGCCATATTTCGCATACGAGTGCATACTTTTTTATTCCTGCAGATTAAAATGGTACTATCAACAAAAATGTTCTCCTTAAGATTCTTTTCGAAGGTGGCGACGAAATTGTTCCTCGCTGTAAGAAGAGACAATCTCCTCCACATAATTTTGTGTCGTTTTCTTCTCTTCTCGAATGCTTGTAATTCAATCATAAGAAACTTTTCTACAACTAATATTGTGAATAAATAAGCAAACTCTTCGAGTTTGTCAGACATTTTAACGACTTTTTTACATACCATTTTTTTTTGAATTTTTGAATTATGCATCTGTCATTTTTCACAGATTACCTCAAAAGCGTTCCCTAAACCCTAACTTTTTCGAAGGTGTCTCTCTAAGGGAGAATTTATCCCTTTCACTGCCATTTTGACAGTCTTTTCCATTCTTACTACTAAAGTAAAGGAATAAACATAATGTCATCATTTTTTGACAGCAGAAGTCCACGGAAAATTCTTGTTTGATTTGTAGTGTGGCATGGCCAGTAACTATCCAGACCTTTTGCAAACGACTATTTTTAACATACAGTGTCACTTTTTCTGTGTTAGTGTTGTCTAAGCAAACCTAGGACGAAAAGTTTTAAAATCCCGGACTTTGTAGGACGTAGATGAGTTCAAAAAGAGGACAAAATTAAAACAAAAACTAGGTCCATGAACTCAAACAAAAATATTTTTAATTTAAAAAAAAAAAAAAATTAAAATATATAGGAAAATAAATAATTTATAGTTAAAAAGAACATTTTATAAAGTAGGTATGTACATGTTTTAAATACTTTTAAGTCTTTATCTACAAGTTAATTTTTTTTTTCAAGATTCAAATAATACAGATTTTAAAGAAAATAATTTGAACCACCAAATAAAATTAAGTTTGTTTTTTTGCAATAAAATATTTATTTATTTTCTTGGTGAAAGGGGAAAACAAATTACAATGAAGCTGAACCGCTGAAAGAATAGGCGTTCAATTAAATTTTTGCAGTTAGACATTTAGACATAGGGAGTCACAATAAGATCTGTTTCATTTTATGTTTTTTATCAGATTTGTATTGGCTCTGTTTTTCTTTTTAATTTAGAGTTCGGTGATTGTTTTTATTTCCAAAATTACTTATTACGGGAAAAAAAGAGACAATTTCTGAAAACGCGTTGAAGGACGTTCCACGCCGGGGGAAAAACGCTCCGCCACAAAGAGGACGCATGGCAACCCTATAGCTCAAGTCAATCGGTTGATAAATTTCAAAGTTTACATACTGGCATAAAAGATGGCGCACCCGTATAGTGCCCTTAGTATTTTTTGATGAAGCCTTACTAATAGTTACCTACTTTCTTAGGCCGGATAGCTTTGATTTTTAAATTTTTAGACTTCATAGAGGAGACATAAGACAAACTCCCTAACCGTGGCATTTCTGTCCTTATTTGCCTCTTTCGGAACATTGAATGAGCTTATCCAAAGATTTCAACAATTCTTCTTTGACTAAAAGTTAAGCTGCAAAGTTCTATACAGACTTATATCAGAGGACAAACGCAAGTCAGGGGAGACTTCTTGTTCATTTGCTGATGCAGAGCTTTTAATATGAAAAGATTGAATATGGGGTCCCGCAGGGATCAAAGTTGGGTCCGCTTCTCTTTATTATTTACGTCAATGATCTATTGTCTGTGTTAAAGTACAGTACGGGATATGCCTATGCAGACGACACAGCAATCGTAGTTAGCCATAGGATCGTTGACGAAGCTGAAAAACTTATGCAAAAAGATTGCAACAGATTGATAGCTTGGTGTCACGACCACGGATTAATTATCAACGCACTGAAGACTAAGGTAATGCACATTCGCCCGCCGCATATCCAAAAAACTAAACTAAAGATAAAAATGCATGACATAGATTGTTTGCACACAACTGGCAATAACGGAACAATAATAGAAGACGACGACTGCAGATATATAGACAACGTTTCAACATATAAATATCTGGGACTCGTGGTTGATTATAACTTCAAATGGAATTACCATATTGAAGTACTGAAAAAGAAATTGTGCCAATCAGCATTCGCTCTCTTCCACCTGAGCAATCTCTGCAGATACAGTGTACTAAAACAATGCTACTTTGGACTTGTTGAGTCGCACTTAAGGTACGGCAGATTAGCGTGGCGAAGAGCCTCATGCATGCAACAACTTCAGAGGCTGCAAACACGACTGCAAAAAATTGTGCAGAGAGCACACAGAAATGAACCAGTTAATATGTTAAATATTACCAAAATCTATGAACTGGAAATACTAGCAACTTTTCACAGCGACAACACCTATAAAGTACAAACGCAGCAGAGAGTGAATGCAAGAAGACGACAACAGAACATGTACCAAATTCCGAGGTTTTGGAATGATTATGGCAGAAGGACGTACAATGTGGCAGTCCCATCTGTATTTAATAAACTCCCAAGAGAACTTCTCAAACTTTCTAGAAAAGAATTTGTTAAAAAAGCCAAAGAATTTTATATGTATTCATAAAAAAATCATAAATAATATGTATAATATGTAAATGTTATTAAATTATTTTTGAAAATATTGTGAAAATTAATTGATGTTAAAATATATTCTTGCACGTTAATTTGCTGGAAAAATTTTTAATCTATACATATAATAAAACTGTAGCTGATTTCATGTGTACGCGGTTGGCGTGAAAACTACTGCACAGATTTCGATGAAACTTTTTTTGAAATGTCTCTTAAGATCCTGAGATGGACATAGGCTATTCCTTACATTGCCATGCCTATTTTTTGGGAGCGTTTTTGACCAAAATGTGTTTTTTTTCTTACTTTAGTGCCTTTTTATCGCTTTTACTCAAACAATTCTTAACCAATGCAAACAAAACAAAATACCAACAAGAGCCAAAACTTCCGTAATTATTTTAAGCCATCAATCAGCTTTCTGTGTTATCTAGAAGCTAAGCTACAACCCAAAATCTAACACGAAAAAACTAAATTTATTTTCTCAAATCGAAAATTATCAGCAAGCGTTGTTCTTGATCATTGTTCTGCTTTGGGGTGGGTGGGTGGCGCACATCGCACAAGCACATGTCAAGAAAAACTGCGTGAAGTTTTCTCCGATTAAGTGAAACGAAAGAGAAGTAGGCGAGGTGAGTGTGGATGTAATCAACAGCGACAATGTTTTTCTGAGGAACTGCGCAGATGGCCAATGACGTGCGATGATGGACGTATGGTGGTGTAAATATGTATATTGAGTTTAAGGTTTTTGTTTTTGGGGGTTGTGTGTGATACTACCTACATTTATATCTACAGTAAAGAATTAAAGAATTCAAGAACTGAAGACGATATAGGTGAATAAATTTGTTTGATTTATTGTTGGTGTAAATACAATGCACTCTATATTATTTCTGTAGTTTCTATAGTAGTATATTTATCTCTTGCGATTCACACGCTCAACCAAATTTAACAAATGAAGTGTCAAAAAAAGAGGTTTTCTTGCTTCTTATTTTTGCATTTTTAGTTTTTACAAATATTAACAATTGAAAAAGTTGAACATTTACCACATTAAATTTTAACTACGCAGTTGTGTAAAAACTATACCTAGGTACTTTTCTTTCATTCATAATGCCCGTACAAGCGACTCCGACACAGACTGTGTGACCGTTGCAGCACTCTAAAAAGTCGTACGAAAAAGGGCCAATGAGAAGAAAAGGTGTAATTTCTGAAGCAGAATAGCTTATTTCAAATTCGTGAACGATATTTAACAAGTATTGGTTCGTTAAACACTATAATAGTGCTGTGATAAGCAACTGCGTTATATTTGAAATGTTTTTATTTGGATATAAGAGCTTTTGAAATATTTTGAAAGCGCCTTCTTCAACTAAAAAAGGGCTTAAATAGCAAAAAGTTGTGCCAGGCTCTCGAAAAAAACTTTCAAATCGCAACTTTAGTCGCATAATGGTCACGCTAAATTGCAATTCACAGCAGAGATAGAAAAACTAAGAGAGAATTTTATTTTCAAAATTAGCGGGGGAATTGGATAGGAACGCTAAACCTGACGGGCTTTTAATACTTAGATCCACTTAACTGCAAAAGTAAGATTGTTACCTTTGAAATGTTACCTTTTTACGACCGCAAAACCAATTTTTATCAATTTTGGTATAGGGATAGATGGGACCAGCGTTGCCACTTGTACTACATATGTAGTACTATGCTACATATTTGGGGGGATTTCTTAACGCTGTACTACATACTACATCGTTACCCCAAAGTACTACATTTCTTAAAATCCGTCTAACCATATTACTTTACGAACAACATTTCAAATTTCCCCCATGTGCTTTTATAACTAAATAAATCGATTTAAAAACTTGGCATCACTCCAAAGTATGTGCAAATCTTCAGCTGAATGCTGTCATTTACTTAGGAATTACAGCCAATTTAAATTTGTTTGTTTATTGTGCTGCACCCACAACAACTGCAAATAACAAATATGGATCGGTTTTTAAAATTAGTTTCAGATTCGGACTGTTATTTTTTTGTGAATTAAAATTATTTTTTTGTTATGTCATTACTATTTATTTGTTTGTTACTTAATTTAAATGTCAATTAAAATAAAAAATAACATTTACTACATTTTGTTTGAAAATGCTACATTTTATTAGCTAACGTACTACATTTGCTAAAGACTTTAGTGGCAACGCTGGATGGGACCTCTGAGAATGACATTCGCTATTTTTTGTCGTGAAAACAAAATGTGAAGGGGATGAAGAATTGTATGCAAGTTTAAATGACGAACCAATTATTTCTCAAGTTAGGGATACTAAAATTCTATACTTTTGGTATAATACCAATGAATTTAAATGTGTACGCTGTAGGGCTGATAGGTTGGCTTAAAAGATAGGATAGTTTTGGACCCGATAAGTGGCGCTGTTGTTGATAAAAATATTTTAATTGAGTTACTCGAAGTACTAATTGTACGCAGACGAAGTCGCGGGCACCAGCTAGTTAATTATATGAGCTCAGCAATAAACAAATGTATAACTAAATTGTAAACAGTCTTCTGCAGACAAGCCCTTCCGGCTTTGCAGAAAAACCAATGTAAACTTAAATTGAAAATAAATTGAATTGAAGTAATTAATTGAAGTAATTAATAGTGCGATGGCTCCAGCGGTGGTGCCGCCATAAGATCAAAAACCACTTTGTTTTAAAACGATGGTTAAAGAAAATACTTCTTTTTATATACAACGCTAAAAATTGTTCAACAAAAACGCACAAAACGCACCAACCTTCGCAACAACCACCAATATTTTCCGATTTATTGGAAGTAAATGAGAGTCGGTTGGAAAGTTAGTGGATGTGTTCATTAGAGTTGTAACTTAACCACTTCTAATGTTCTAATGGCACTCCAGCATTATATTCTTCCATTCCAAACGGATGGGAGATCTGGCATCTGGGCTGATACGCTTAAAGAAATTTATAGAGAGCCGGTCGGGGTGAATTCGTCTACAGCGAAGGGGTCCAGGTTCGAATCGCGTCTTCGAACGTAATGCTCGTTCACGTGTGTTTCAATTCGACTCCCCGATATATAATATCGACAAATTCAATGTTATACGTTGAGTCAAGTCAAAGTGGTGACTGCAACTCTTCCTCATGGGAACTGGGCGTAATTTGCTAAAAGGTACTGACCATCTAAAGATGCCCGACTCCAAAATGATATAATGTTTGATGTTATTCGTTATATCGATCGATTTTTTTTATACTTTTTCCTTAAAATGTCATTCAAAAATGTGTTTACTAACGTCTTTATTAAATGTGAAATTGAATTTTAAATACGTCCAGGGATTTTATTCCATTTTTATAAACGTTCGTTATATCGGATATGAAATCGTGGGCGGCGCTATTCGCCATATAGATTTAAATCTGAGTAGCAAATTCACTATAAAATCGGATATTCGTTATAATGGACGTCCACTGTACAATCTTTAACTGCGCCACAAAATTGACTCGTTTTTGAGGACTCAACTTGCACACCCTCCTGGCTAAATCCAGCATTGTCTCGATACACGAACTTGACATCAATTGTATAAAATCCTCGCACTAACCAGTGAATAATTAAAACATGTTTCTTTATGCACTTGTAACTTGTACCATGCGCAAGACGCATCAGTCGACGGTGTAGAATATCTGCCAAAGCGAGTCAATTGCGTGACTGCTTCATAAACCAGACCGATATGCGGGCAAATAACAACAATTTAACTTTTTTAATTGGATCCTTAGTTATGGCCTGTTTGAAATATTACTGGACACAAGATAATACCAGCTGCTTTGATTCATATATAAATTTTATGTGACAACTAACGAGCGACCAGCCATTCCAGATTATTTTCAGCATGCGAGACTGCGCAGCCGCCATATGGCCACCTGTACGCCAAATGCTCTATGAGCACAAGTTACACTGACAAAAAGAGTGCATAAATAAATGCGATTCTCGCTCTACGGCCGATGTACTTTCTGGATCTGATCTGGACCAATATCAGTCCACAATGCCCACATGATCGTCGTCGCCGATGCCATTCAGTCGATTGTACACTCTTGGTTTCTAAAATTTATGATTTATTTGATTTCCTCCCGATTAATGAGTCGGTATCGAACTACTCCAACCGTTTATTATCATTAGCAACTTGTACATCATATGTTATGATAAAATAATTATTAATATTAATAAAACGTGCACCTTTTCGTGGTGCTGCGACTACTTATAAATTGTTCGATCACTATCGGCGGTGTACTCGTTTATATTAGTGGACGCTGGTGGGATGACGCTGAACTGGGTCCACTGTAGGTATAAGTCGCTCAGCAAAGAAGTCTGCGTACACACGTTCGACATTCGTCTTCTTAAGATGCAGTAAATGCGAGAGATAAAATGCGTTGAATCATGCTAGGCAACAAATAATCCCACTGTTCGGAGCGGAGCGCATAAATAGCAAGGCATCTGTCCCAGTTGGACTCTACCTACTTGAATTATTCGGTATGCCCAAGTGAAGGTAAAAAGTTGTTGGCCGATATGCGAAGAATTCACAATCGTCTCTGAAATGAACGTAGTTTGGGTTTTAAGTTGATCGTATTCTAAAGATGTGTTCTTTACTGTCAAAATTGGATGATGCTTTAAGAATATTTACTTGTCAAAATGGCAGTTAAGAGGGCTTGGGAGTGTGGCTGTCATACCTGTTTCATAGACTTGGAGATGGACTACGACCGAGTGCTGCAGAGAGTCATCCGTAAACGTCGTTAGATCGACACCTTTCGCCGTAGTCTTTCGACTTCGTCAGGGGAACCTTTTCATAACTTATTCAAGCTTGATGCTACGGAGAGGCAAAGTACCTTTCAAATTGGGAGACCTAATGATATAAGACTTTTGTTCTTCGTGGGCTACTAGGTTATTCTCGGACTGTCCCAGACCGAGTTTTAGACCGCGCTCGATAGGTTTGTAGTCGTCCATTTTAAAGCTGTTCACGTGAGTAAATCGGAAATTTTGGTCGCCTCCAAAGCAGCTGATCCATGTACTCTTTACTGCAGGGTAGTCCTGTTGAAATATATAGATATTTTAAGTTTCTCGAGGTGTTATTCACTAGTGATGGCAGAAGCAGAGCTGAGTCTTGGTCAAAGCTAAGTCAATTACGAGAATATTGTGTAAATCCGTCAATCAGAATAACCCTACTGTCAAAACAAAGTTGGCGGTCCTTAATTTTTGGTGTTTGTTCCAACTCTTTATGTGGTCATGCGATATAGGTAGTAACCAAAAGTTAAAATCGCGAATACCAACTGACGAAATGTGAAAATTGTGGCACTTTTTTGTTGTTTTCTAAAATGAATATGAATGTTTCAATAAGCTAAATCAATTTATTTTAACTAAAGTTTACATTCGCACGCATAATTGCATATTTTCGGATGAAATAGCGCATCATTTTTACCAACAACACAGCAAACATTTCAAACTGACATTTTGCTAGTTTGTCAGTTCAGGGCTATCCCTTAAAAATATCCCGGTTAGGTACTTCTGTTGTGTTAAGAATTAATCTGGAGGTGCACTTTTTTTCAATTAAATATAGAAAACATAGAAGGAGCACTTCTAGATTTGCTTTTTTCATAGAAAGGGCAATTATTTTCTTTAATCGAATATGACATTACTAAAATAGAATTCCGCAAGTCCCCAATACTAAATTGTTGCCAGGTTTTGTCCCAAAATAAAATTGTCAGAGTTGGCCTGGCAATAACTTATTTGGCAACGCTGTCAGGTAGAAAAATTAAAATTCACACGAGGTCTGCTCCTTTACTTTTAAATCTTACAAATTTTTAATAATTCTTACGAATTTTTAAGAATTTTTACGCAATGCCGTTCCTTTACTCAAAAAATTCATAAAAGAGAGTGTTATCGTGAGAGCAAGATACTACCCCTCCACTAAGAATCTTTCTAGTTTTTGCTTTTTACTCAACTAATTTCTTTGTGCAAGAATTGGAAAAACTGTCAGCCACGTGGCTATTGACAGATGTTTTGAAATTTGTTGTCTATTTGACATATGAGTGCATTTGTTTTGATACTTACTTACTTAACGGGCTCCCGACCCGTGGAGAGTCTCTGCCTGAGACACTGCAGCCTTCCATCCTCTGCGATCCCGGGCACGCTGCTTCCAGTTGTCCAGACCAAGCGCTCTGGCATCCCCGATGGCTTGGTCTTTGAAACGGAGGTTCGGTCTTCCTTGTCGTCTCGAACCTGGCGGCTGGGATTCGAAGATCCTCTTAGCTGGAGCATTATTGTCCATTCGCTCGATGTGGCCGAGCCAATGTAGTCGACGTATTTTGGCCTTTTGGACTACATCCACATCTTGGTACAGCTCATAGAGTTCGCGGTTGTATCTTCTCCTCCATTCGCCCTCCTCGCACACAGGACCAAAAATCCGCCGAAGAATTTTTCTTTCGAAGGAGCCTAGTATCAGCTCTCCCTTCCTGCTTATCGTCCAGCACTCGGCGCCATAAAGCAGAACTGGCAGGATAAGGGTTCTGTAAAGCATACATTTTGTCCTTCGAGTTAGGAGTTTTGAACCCAATTGCTTTGCCAAACCGAAGTAGCAGCGGTTTCCTAGGGTAATTCTTCGCCGGATCTCCACTAGGATGTCATTTGTGGAGTTCATGTTTACTCCGAGGTAGATAAACTCCTTAACTACCTCGAAATTGTTGCTATCAATAGTGACGTTCTGTCCTAGGCGGTGGACAGATGTAGATGTGTTTAAGCAGCACTTCCAGCAGCTGCTAAATGGGCATCATGTAGAGAGAGTGATAGGGCAAGAAGAGAACCCACGTCCAGTCAATGAAGATCGAGTTCCACCGCCCAGTATAGAAGAAGTTGGCTTAGCAATAAAAAAGCTAAAGAACAACAAGGCCGCCGGCTCTGATGGCTTACCAGCGGAGCTCTTCAAATACGGTGGTGATGTTTTGGTAGGGCGCATGCACCAAATCATCAACCAAGTATGGGTGGAAGAAAGTATGCCCGATGATTGGACTATCAGCTCCATATGCCCCATCTACAAAAAAGGCGATCCTATGTCTTGCAAGAACTATCGAGGCATATCCCTGCTTAATGTCGCATACAAGATCCTATCCAACGTACTGTGTGAACGTCTCAAACCGTTCTGCAACATACTAATCGTACGTACACGTGTGGCTTCCGGCCCGGCAGATCGACTATAGACCAAATTTTCACACTGAGGCAAATCCTGGAAAAGACCAATGAATTTCAAGTCGAGACTCACCACCTATTCATCGACTTCAAAGCCGCATATGATAGCATTCATCGTCAGGAGCTTTATGTGGCGATGGCCGAATTCGGGATCCCGGCAAAACTGATTCAGCTATGTAGCGTGACGCTGGAGAACACACGCTGCAATGTGCAATTTGGAAGTAGTTCCTCCGAGCTATTCCAAACATGCATCGGATTTCGGCAAGGAGACGCATTATCATGTGACTTCTTCAATCTCGTGCTAGAGCAGATAGTGCGCAGGGCAGGTGTCAACACGGAAGGCACTATCTTCAACAAATCCGTCCAGCTACTGGGGTATGCAGACGATATTGACATCATCGGTTGCTCCCAGCGTGCCGTGATAGAGGCTTTTACGGCGATTGAAGAACAGGCGAAATTCGTTGGTCTTGTAGTAAATGAGGACAAGACTAAGTACATGCTATCATTTGTTTTGATATCTTGTATAATAAAATGGTACTCGTATCAACAGGCAGCAAATAAAATTGAATGTTCTCAACGTTATTTTCGAAAGTGGCGATGAAATTCTTTCTCGCTGTATGGAGTAAGAGAGGACAATCTCTATTATCTCCCCCAGGTAATTTTCAATACCCTGTCGCTTTTTCCCTTCGAATGCTCTAAGTTCAATTAGTAAAAATTCTTTCATATACTCGGATTCATGAAGAAGAACTGCGATTAATTACGAATCAATTAATTTTGTTTGCAATTTAGCAAATTCTTCGAGTTTTTACTTTACTTTTTTGAATTTTTGAATTATGTATCTGTCATTTTCATAGGTTACTACAAAAGCCTTCCCTAACTCTTTCGTAAGTGTCTCTCACTGTAAGAGAATTTATCCGCACCACTGCCATTTTGACGGTCTTTTCCATTCTTACTACAAAAGTTAAGGAACAGACCTACGGTTGGCAGATTGCGGATGTCATAAGCACATCACATCTGACAGTAGCAAATAAGTCTGCACATGTCCAAAACGTCTGGCATTGGTCTGACACTGACAAAATTGTGTGTTCAGACGTGTAGTCCAGTTTTCAAAATTATTACGTTTAACATAAAAAAACCATACAATTCGACATAAAAAAAAAACATATATCGCCTCAAAACACGTCTTGTTTCCACGAGATCTTTATTCAGACTAAGTTTCTCAGCTTACTTAACAATCAGATCAGATAAAGAAAAAGAGCTTACGGTTTACAAAACAGCAAAATCGATAGTTTACATAAAAACTGTGCGGTTCAATCATTCGACATTACAACTATCCATTGTAAGACAGAATTGTCTGTTCTTCATGTAAATATAAAAGCATATAATGAATTATGTATACGAACATTAGCAAACAAGAGCACAGGGTGGCCAAGAGACATTTAAATGAATTCGAAATCGTTATACAAAATGAAAAGCACATTTAATATTAGAAATGTCTTACAGACGATTGGCAGATAGCTGACAATTTAATAGTCAGATGGCGGTTTGGCAGTTATATGACAAATGACAACGACTTTTCAGCAAATATTAGGTCTTCCAATTAGGTTCAATATTGGGAATATATCGAACTTCTCTCATTGCGAGAGAATGAGTTCAACAAAATAAGAAATAATCAAAAAGAAAAGGAACGCGTTGAAAGTTGAAAAACAAATTTGAAAATTGTGTAGTTTTCCTAGGCGGAAATACTCAAATGTGAATAGAACAAAGTACCTACAGATTTATATATAAGAACAAGAGTTCAATTGCTGATATTGCAGAAAGTAAAAAGTTCGCTGCTTTTCCTTCTCATATTAAGTTTAATGCTATATAAGCACAACATATCAATGAAATCAAATAAACAGTCAGTTGCAAATTAGCATTTGAACGATTTGACAACCATCTGTCAGCTGGCCCAAAGAAATTTCTTGGGCGAATATTTGCTGGTTTTTAATGGAGAGGAAATGTTTTGTTCGTTTTTAGTGACTCTCTTTTGCCCATCTTTTGGGTAAATCCTAGTATGCTGTTCCAGAAAAGCTAAAACTAAGCGCCTCTCCAATGTTTCTCTCCACCACTTCGCTTGATGTTCGCTTAATTTTGACAGTGCAAGTTCCATAAAAAAAAAGTACTGTGTTGGTAAAGTTGATGACTTGCTACTGTTAATTTGCTTTCGTTTGAAATTTTGTTGCGAATACCGATATTTTCTCTGATCTGTCAAAATTTAGCTGTGAAAAAATGTATTTTGCATTAATACGCTTACTTAAATTCTGTAGATATTTTTAGTACAGTGGCTAACAAATTAAGCTTGAACTGCGTACTGTTTGGCTTAACCGCTTTTCTTAATTTCATCTTTGGAGACATTTTTGTATCGGGGTTTAATTTAAGCATACTTGACTTAAGG
Source organism: Cheilosia impressa (assembly GCA_948293265.1). Taxonomy (NCBI): domain Eukaryota; kingdom Metazoa; phylum Arthropoda; class Insecta; order Diptera; family Syrphidae; genus Cheilosia; species Cheilosia impressa. The sequence goes on along the minus strand of OX411881.1, from coordinate 48,401,917 downwards.
AAACGAAATTTGACTAATGTGTTGGACACTGACAGATCTGACAATTTTGTCAATCCGCCGGCAATCGACTGAACATAGCTTAAAACACACAACTCCAATCCAATTACATGTGGCAACTGCGTATATGTAAAAATAATGAAGTACTACGTTAATTGCTGTCATTAATTTTAATTACACTTGCGCAAATTATTTGACAATTCATTAAAATGGAATAGCTGGCATTTTGGTGTATGAGCCGCGCACTGACACATATTATTCTGCGAAACCCCTAGGCCACACCGGTCTCTGACAGATGCAGATAAAAAAGCTTCAAGGTGGAAATTATTTTCTCACATTTATATTCGCGAAATTAAGTCCAAATGTCTGCACTTCAGTATCCACTACTTGTCACTGGGGAATTTATGCAATCTTTAGAATTCATATTACCTGTGCATGTTTGTGCTGTTTTTTTTTTTTTTTTTTTGTATGGTTTTGCCAACCGGTGGTGGTTAGATTTTGAAAATTTTGATTGCGCTGGGTGCAGTTGCACCACCTGATTATTATCAGGAGTCGTTTAATAGCAAAAAGAAGAAACTGAATAAATCACCACACACCGGATCAACTGCTCGGCGTATTTTGAGTTGTTGTGAACTCGTCGGGTGGGTAGCTATAAAGTACAACAAATGAAAATTGTAATTACCGCTATTAGGCACTCAGTGCATTTGGGTGCCTTGAGCTGACTTCTGAATAGCCAGACGGTTTTCTTTTCCAGCTATGTTCAGTTAGTTAAAGCGATGAAATATTTTTTCCCAGTCACATTCTCTATAAATCAAAATTTAATTTATCGTACGCTGGAGGAATCTGATATCTTTGTCCCACCCATCCAGCTTTGGTCATGCTGCTGGTCTAACAAGTTCTTGCGGTCATTATGGTGGACATCAAAGGGGGTCTTTGGTATTCGGTCTGAAGCAGGAGGTGCATTGACAAATGGCCAGTTTCAGATAAGGTTTTGTGCGTCGCGGAATGCACTTTGCTGATGTTATCAATTGGACGTGCGAACAAATTTGAGAAACGCAAACTTGATCTGATGGTAGGCATAGATGTCGAAGACTTTTTACTCTTGTTTTAGTCTGTTAAATTCTGTGAAGTATGGCGTCTTAAATGACTCTAGTTATTGCGACTGCCTCGCTGAACTCCTTTTTCACTACCAGCTTTTCCTTTAACCTTTTCGCAACACTAAAAGTACGTCTAACAACAAAAAGAATATTAATTAACCGCTTAGAGTAGGCTGAATGAAATGACGATCCTCTCTGGTTATTACAGTTCAACCTGTCCCCTCTTTATTTGATGGGAATGATAGTAACAGCTTCTCATTTTATTTTAATGCTAAGTGAACTTATCTGATATTACTATCGCTACATAGCCTTCCAAGCCAACACATTAATTTGTTTGGAAAATCAAGAAACCCCGTTGATTATACGAATATACTTAATTGTGTGGAGTAACTGACGTAATTATGTACCAAAAGCTGCTGGCTTAAATATATACCAACAACAGTCTATGCAAGGAACACTGCCCCTGTCCAAGCGACTTGTTTACGTACTCGATATTAAGCGTTGTTTACCCAATGAGCTGCTATACGATTTTGCATGTTAAGAATGTTAGCTTGGAGCATAAACATTCTTAGAAGTAAGAAGCCTTGCAAATAAAGAAATTAAATTGACTAGAGCATAGGCACACACTGACTTGAGGCATAACAGCTTATAACTACTGATGGTTAAAAGTGGGTTATAGCTTATAATTAAATGGATGAAAGACTGATTCCGCTGCCAGAATCAGAACATATGAAAACAGAACGTTTAATTGTTTAATTTGCACGTTCAAGCGGAGGCATTAATTAGTTTCTGTTATACCTATATTCTTTTTTATGAAGAAGGTCTTTTATAGGTACACAAAAATAGATCTGGGTACAAAAATTAGGTTCATGTCGTTGGCAGAGCGCCGGTATTTGAAGCTGGCTGTAAAAGCCCACTCCAGATAAAAGACCTAGGACTTTATATTTTGTAGGTAACAATGAGTATTTTTATATGGAAAATATGGTCATTGGGACTTCGTAAAATCTGGCCTGGACACTAAAAATGACTATTAGTTCAATTTATTTCAAAAGTACCTAAATAATAAGAAATAAGAAAATGAGTAGTTTAATATTTTATTGCATGTACTTCATAAATGTTAGTGAAAAACTGCTAGCGCCGCCATCTTGTCTCCTTGCAAGAAAGGTCATACCTACTTATAATATACAGTCAAACTTCCATAACTCGAACTTCTATAACTCGAATTTTCTATAACTCGAACTAAATCGAGTGTCAACAGCATTTAGGTGGCAAATTGCATACAATTCTGCTTCCGTAACTGGAATTTCTCCATAACTCGAATAAAAATTATGGCACGACCATTCCATTAGTCGAATTTTTAGGGGACACCCCCGATTATGCTTGGTTATTTTTGTTTCTGTTTCAATTTTTTAGTCTTGTTTTGAGTACCTATTTTAATGTTCGGGAAAATCCCGAAAATGATTGTTTTATGTTCTCCTTTTGTTTTTAATTCTTTTGTGTCAGTCGCGCATAATCAATGTAAAGCCAAGTAAGTTTATATGCTATGGCGTCAAAGTGATGCAGAGGGTTCGGTAGAAGGATTATTTATCACCCTTCCAAGAACGATGTAGAAAACGCCTTCAAAACGTTGAATGTATATTAACAAACGAGTGACACTACCACTGATGACCACTATAAGGCTTTGAACAAACTTGAATCTCTTTTTGTTGAAAATAACAAGATAAAGGGAAATTTTCAGTCAGTAATTTCTGATTTCTTTAATACTCTGTAGCTTGTGAAAAGTTTTCGTATTTTAAAATAAGTATACAAGTATACACAATTGCAGTTTCATTAAACAACCATAAAAAAATATAATTTTTGTAAGTCGAAGTCTCTATAAGTCGAAATTTTACCTTGGATAGTAGTGATTCGAGTTAGGGAAGTTTGACTGTACTTTCAGAGGGTGGATCAAACTAATAAATGCATGCAAAACCAAGAACATCCCTCAATGGGTTTTATGAATAAAAACTAGCATTTGCTTTCAGTAAAAGGTTGTAGCTAAGCAAAAAGGACTAAGCTTTGAATAGACATGAATAACCAGCTTTGCTAAAGTCAGTTCGAATAGTAACTTCGCTATACATGTGCCAAATCTGACCAGCAAATTTGTATGGAATTTGGTTGCCAAATATGTAGCTACCGGGAATTGTATCCGATCTTTGGCTGTGTGAATTATTTTTTTTTTTTTGACACAGGCCAATAAAGAAGAACTTTGAATTAGCGAGAGGCTTTAAAAATGCAAAAGCCGAGATATCTTATATACCTTAGGAAAGATGGTGTCTCAAAATTAGTAGCCTCGTCGTGATTGAACCACCTGTCGTCTACCTTTATATTGTTCAAAAAGAAATTGTTTAGCTTATTTTTTTTACCGATCGTCGTTAATTATAATAAAGTCATTTTCAGAAAAGATTCACTGACACCGCGGGCCCAATATCCGCACCAAAAAGTAACTTTTGTAGAGTCATTACCACCTGGTGAACCCCGTACGGGTTGGCATCGTAACATGCACGGCAATTTTGCTTGTTAAAATAGCAATTCATCCAAAAATGCGCATCGTCGCTCAAGATGATTTTTCGGCCCCCAAATCGGGATCCTCTTCCAAATGCTCCGAAGCCCACTCAGAAAACAAACGGCGTTATATATAGTCATTGATCCTTAGAGTAATAAACATTTTTAGCCTCGAATTTAAATTTACTGAAGCTCACAATTGCAAAATTTGTATGGAAAATATAGCCACTGTGAACAACGAAAATTTTGAGTCTAGATTTAAAATGTTTATTGCTAAGGTTCATTCATCTTGAGCTCCAGAGACAGTTAGATCTTGTACGGATGTAGGCCAAGTCCCGACGCAAAATTTGCCACATTGCAGACTGCAAAAGGCCGACTTCTTGTGCACGGCAAGGAATTGATTGCCCCCGTGTTTCCTGTACACTTTCACGGACCGCGACAGTTTTCTCTGTCGCTATGGCGTTCCTTTGACTTACGGGTATTGGCTGATTGTTTTACCACGCACTAATGTCTTTTCATTCCATCTTAAGGCACTTTTTCCCACTGCGCTACCACTCCCGAACATCCGAGGGTATAACTGACATGAAAAGGATTTTCAATGAGCCGTTTGGATTCGGGATCAAATTGTAGATCCCTTCCATTCGTCCCAAAAATGAAAAACTCACACAAAACGATTGGTTGTGAGAAGATAGGCCTAGGGTCACTATACCGACCTGTTGCACCAAGTGTTACAGTTTATTTACTTTTAATGTCTCTCAAGATTCTCACAGACAATCCTCACAAAAAATATAAAATAAAATAATAAATTACGTATACCAGTAAAGTTTTTAGCGTATATTCAGAAATACACATAAACAAATAACATATAAGTTGGCAAAACGAGCAGTTCCATAAAGCATCGATCTATTAGGGTACATTATGCCTCGCTAATGGATAAATTGTGTCCACTGTTGCAAAATATTATTGAAACTAGGTCCAGTTGAGCAGGTGCTGCTTTTGAAATTTGTCAAAGAACTTTCTCTCAAATTCGGTTAAAAATACTGAGTTGAATTGCCTTAGAAAGTTTCACCTGCAACGGTCGGTATATTTAACTGCTTTTATTAACTATATCTCAGTAAACATCACCAGTAACTATATTTAATTATACAAAGTCAAAATGCTACCCTGTTTGCACTCGAAATCGCAAAATCCCACCGTACACCTACTTGCATTGAAACATGGAACCCATTTTTCCTGCTTCCCAAACTACACTAACCCCCAGCTTGCCTAAGAGCGTTCGAGTAGACTAATTTATAAAACAAATTTTATAGCTCTGCTATAGAGACACCCTAGCGGCGGCAATCGGCCGCTCGCACGCAACGCCGATGTATAAATACTTTGTATTGCATTTGGCTGAGCCAACCCAAATAAGCTATGCTAATTCTTATGTAATAACAACTTCTGATTGTAAACACAGTCCCAAGCGCAGCGGCGGGTTAATTAACAATTATCACAGATCGTGGCACGTTCGAGCAATTACGAATTAACAACACCGATGACGGTATGCAGCAAGGGAACATTTGAATTCCATTTGCAATCAGTGCAACCGATAAACACAAATTGACGAAATTGGCACACACTCGATCGATACTCGAATTAACATGGTGTACATACTCAGTTGTTTGCCGCTAAATGTTTTGTTTTAGGAAACCGTTTGAAACGTCAATCAGCCTGTCCATGGAAATGGAACTGGATCACACGGCATGCGTCTGGGAGAGTTGATATTTTGTTGTTGTTTTGTCGGTGTAATTAATTGTTTGTTTTTTTTTGTCGAAAAGTGTTAAATTTTGTGAAACTCGTGAGTGCTTACTCTTAATGTTCAATTATTTTCCATATTACCTGGCGCGGATGTGTTATTGGTTTTGGTGATGAGTGAGTGTGTTCCAATCGAGGTCGTAACAATGATAAATGATCAGAAGAAGACCTCAGAGCCGCTTTTGAAGAAACGCATTAACCAGTGGTCGCATGAAGTTCGCAAGGTAAGTCGACTTGAAATTTCATTGTTAGGTACTGTTGCGGTTTAGGAAAACTGAATTAGGACCATGTGTAGACAAATGCGGAAGGAACCATGTAAATAGAAGAGCATAATTCGTTTTGTTTTTTATGTTCTAGGGGACTCGTCTTCTCTCAGCTTATTTCAGTAGGTATATATTTTTTAAAGCGGCGGAATATATGGGTAGGTACATCATTCGCCAGATAAAGTCGAACCCGCATGCTAAAACATTAAAAAAACTGATTGCAAAGTTTTGGGCCACATTTTGTAAACAAAAGTATGGTCTGGGGTCTTAAAGTTTTTATAGAACCCTCATTTATTTTGTTTGCTGTTCGGCACTGATTTTACAGGAGTTAAAGTTATTACGCAGTCATTGCTGAGTGCTTTGTCAATTTGGCTTCAGATATGTAAAGGGTGTCCCATAATTCACTCAAAACTCGAATTTTGCACCATTTATTGTCAGCGAAAAAAAGATAACAATGTGACAGCTGACAGTTCGGGGTTAGTAAAAAAGGACCGCTAAACGAAGGAACAACACATTTTCATTGTTAAGCAATGTTTTAAAAATAAAAAGGGTTTGTCCGCAATTTTATCTTCATTGATGAAGCTCATTTTCATCTTGATGGCTTCGTTAATCGTCAAAATTGTTGCGCTTGGGGTTCAGAAAACCCCCGAGTAATTGTTGTTAAACGAATGCATCCACAACGCGTTACTGTTTGGTGCGCATTTTGGGCTGGAGGCATTATCGGACCATTCATCTTCGAAAATGCGGGTGGTCAGGCAGTAACAATTAATGTCGTTTGTAACCGTGATATGATAAGCCAGTTTTCAGTGCCTAAATTACAAGATATGGATGTGACCAACATGTGGTTTCAACAAGACGGTGCCACATGCCACACAGCCAGAGAAACAATTATTCAATTGCTGCCTGAGTCATTTCCTAGTCGTGTATCGGCCGTTTTTGCGATCCGAATTGGATATCCAGGTCTTGCGATTTAACGCCATTGGACTTTATTTTTTAGAGTTTTTTGAATTCAACGGTCTATGCAAACAAGCTCACGACCACCAACGCCTTGAAAGAGGAGATTGGGAGGTGTTTTAATGAAACTCAGTCACATTTATGCGAAACCGTCATAGAAAAGTACGTGCTTGACTCCATACATAACCACAATCTGTGTACTCTAAGAACTAATAAAAAGTTAAGTTTTCTAATTAAAAATCGGTATTTTCTATAAAAGTTACATTTTGCCTATATTATGGGACACTTCAAAAACTTATTTATGCTTGAGCGTTATATACGTTTGAATATGTTATGCACAAAGAATTTTTTTACAGGAGACTTTGTGTTGTAGGGGTTTAAAGAAGTGCAACTTCTGTGTTTATAAATACCACGGACTGTTGGTCAGTTTCTTGGGGTTGCCCTGTCAAATTGGTTCCGTAGACGTCATTTTCTTTAATATTTCTATACCGCTGTGACTGTAGTGTTATTTTACACATCTATTTACCTTGCTAACTATTATATTCCTTTAATTAGACACTCGGAGCCATTTTTTCTGTTTCGAATATTGTGCTTGCAGGCCGCCTATTGAGCAGTAAGAGTACTTTCTGATTATACTCGTTCTTACCTTACCTAAGGACGGGTTAAAAAGGAAATTTAGATGGACCAGATGGCCTGAAATACATTAGAACTGAATGACAGCAAATTGTACAGAAGAAGGACAACAGAAATCAATGAATGTTGATTGGGCGAAAAGTCCCATTTATTCGGCTTAATACAAGCTGTAACTTAAAAAGTTGTGAGGCAACAAATTGAAGCACAGACTTACTTTGTTGGAGGACTTAATTCGCTGTCAATTTTGGCTACAATTCTTAGGTTTAGGTTAGGTTGCAATTATCTGATAAATTCGGAGTAAATTATCAAAACAATATATAACCACATAAAGTAAGAAAGTCTTTAGTGTCCGCCACTCGTAGAACCATTATTCTGTCAACCGTACCGACAATAACATTCAAGGTCCCCAAAGAAGCACTCTTGTTGAGTTTGCTTTTTTATCAAGGACAATTGCCGAGCAGTAACATAGGAAGTGGACAGGCATTTCCTCCCCCTTCTCATCCAAATGGGACATAAATCATTTCCGGTGCTTCCAAGTTCCAACTCCAAGTACAGACTGAAGCTGTAACTCGTTAGTATCCGAAGAGGTATCGTAAATTGTACAGCGGTCCCACTTTACTGCATACCAGTAAATCTACTGCACTTTCTGCAAAAAATAATCCTGCTGCCACTAAATCAAATCTAATGCACTTTTGATAAAACTTTACTTGGACAGCTGTACAAAAACTATGCATAACATAAACCGCTGTAAAGAAGGTCTGATCGAAGCCAACTTATTGTAAAAAGCAATTGATTTGTTTTGTAAAAAATTTACTGCAGAAAGATCCAATCTACTGCATAAATTATTTGTTTAAGATCTACTGCGCTCCTCTTTTTTTTTAAAAGTGGCAACGCTTTATTAAATAGACTGTCAGTCAGTGTGTCAGCTCAGAGAACTTAAGAGAAATTGCCTGCAACAAGCTGTTTTCGGTGCTGCTATGTGAGATAGTATGTGTACCATGTTAAAGTAAATAAGGCGCATGTATTCACATATAGGAAATGTGGGAGCAAATTTTATTTTTAAAATTTGTGGGGGGAATGGGGTAGGTGCGCGCTGAAGCTGACGGTCTATTTAATACTTAGTTAATGCGATATGACCTCTTCTAAAATTTAGCAGGTTCTTTGTTTAGATATTCTCCGTCGACTTATCCGTGGCAATGTCTGTTTTCGATGAGCTATTGAGTAAATTTTGTGCCACATTGAGCTATAGAGAGTCCTTTCTTTGCAAGTTTATCGGCTCCACAGTTACCTGGTATATCTCTTAAGCCAGGAAGCCCAGCTTTGCATCAGCAAATCAGAAGTTGCACTGGTCAGATTATTAAGTAGAGAGAGGTTGCCAAACACAAAAGGAATTGGTCTAACTATTGCCTTCAATAACATGAACATTACTTTTGAATTGAGACCTCCATTGAGTACTAAGATCCTTTTCGAATTTTGTATAGAGCGCGGAAGAGGCCTTTCCCAGTTGAACTTGCTTTAAGGAACAAGCTAAAGATAATATGGTTTGATTCTTTTTATTTTTAAAATTTTAGTATGATCGGCGATTTGGGGAACTCTGTATATTTTTTGGTATAACAATACAAACTGAGTTTATATCCGTGGCTCCCTCATTAGTCCATTAAACCAGCATCACATTCGTATATACTCTAATAGATTGCGTGTTGACGTTGAGTATAAGTCTTTCTATTCTTTCCTACTGGGGTAGGCACTCGAGGGTGGTTTTTGCAAATTCTAAGCACCTATATTTTGCATAATTGTTTTCCAGTTTAATGATTTGTATTTTTAATTTCTAGTAAAGTTTTAGCCCGTATTCAAAAACAAATGTGCACAAAAAAGTTTCCTAGTAGACGTCATAGAGCATACAAAAATTTGACAAAACCGCGGAGTAACGAGTAACGAGATATCTTTTATGTAGTATTTAGCAGAAGTTAATTATTTAAACAGCAATATAATAATTAAATTTTTTCTGTTCGTAAATATGCTTAATTTCGTTGTACCAATTTTCTAATCGAATCAACAATGAGAGTACAGTGTTGTGCCATTTTTTGAAATTTCCAAGGGCATTACGAGTTAGTTTTATAGACGCAATTGCCACAGAGAAATCTCAAGTCAGCGCAAACGTTAAAATCAAGTTTTTGGTATTAGTGTACATATGTTATGGTGCACAGTTAAATTTGTATTGTTTATCAAAACTATTACTAAACTAAGCACTCACAATTCATAATACGAGTATATAATTGTGAATTTCGGCGTAAATTTAATTAAACTGAACTGTGTATTGGTAAAGTCGTCTATGCAGCCGTTATGTTGGGACTTAGTAGGCCAGTAGATGTAAAAAAATATCGAAAGTCATACAAATTATCTCGAACTGCTGGTCCAAAAAATCCCAACCATAACGACAGCAGATTTTATTTTGCATCTGTTGAAGTAGATATTCGAATTTCGAATATGTTATTACACTTATTCTGAAGGTAGAAGGCTCTTCCCATCGAACTTTTAAAGACATTTGTAGTTTTAACTGGCCGGTAGATCCGTCTCCGTATAATCACGACTGAAGATTGATTGAGGTTGTAGAAATATATATAGTTCACACAAAAATACCTAAACATTAAAATTAAATAATATGTAGTTTGCTTTCTCAAATGCATTACGCTTTTATTTCAATGATTTGAAAGAAATAAAACAGTGCGGTCTTACATTCTTTAATGACAAGGCTGTCGGCCATTTTGCCATCAGCGAAAATATTAAATTCATTCAAATTGATAAACTGTCAATACATAGGTCTGTTTGGATTCCCTTTCTCCACTTGGACCAATTGATGTACAATTTGGCGTCCTTCAATGAAGCCATCCCCGACCAATGCTCTTCATCCTTTCAATTATTAAATTAAAAATTATGGTCAGGAATTCCGATCTTCAATATGCCTTTGCTTTGACCACATAAAGGAGCACGCATACAGGACCATATCCTTTTCATGAAATTTTCCATAACCAAATCGCAAAGGGGTTGCCATATGTCCTCGATAGCCTCACAAATTTTATCTTTGAGGTCTTGAATCGACGCTGGACTGTTGGCGTAGAAATTATCTTTCACGTGGCCCTAAAAAAAGAAGTCGCAAGGTGATAAATCACAAGATCTCGGTGGCCAGAGAGAGATAACACGGTCCGGAAACTTTTCCCGTAAAAGATCAATGGTTTCGTTGCTTGTGGGGCATGTAGCGCCGTCTTGTTGAAAGTAAACGTTGTCCAGATCAATACCATCCAACTCCGACCATAAAAAATCATTAATCATTACTCGATAGCGCAATCCATTCATCGTAACAAACCTGGGTTTTCTTCAACACTTTGGGCTACAGCAGCAATATTCTCAGTTGTTCTTGAGCGACGTGCACGGGTTTTATTCTTCACATCACTAACTTGTCCCAACAGCTCGAATTTTTCCACCAATTTCTGTATTGCGGTCCGACAAGGTGCTCCACGACGACCAAAAAATGCTTTGGTTTTGCGAACTGTGACTGCAAGATTTTCACCATTTTTGTAGTGAATTTTAATAATTTCAGTGCGTTGTTGAAGCGTGTATCGTTCCACTTTTAGTAATGGCGTAGTTTCTACTTGGCAAATGTCAAAGAATAAAAGCTTCAAAAGTGACAGCTACCGAAATAGCGGATCGTTCACAATAACACCTCTTATTGGAAAACCCTTTAATTTAAAAACAAAAGTCATCATTTTTTGAATTGAATTGTTTTTTTACAATCAATTCATACAAATGAATTTCAAAATTAGTAAGTACGATGAAATTATAGTCACTTATTTTTATTAAAATCTGTTCTTCATGACTATATTCTGATTCTCTACTTTACTTACTCACCAAAAGATTTAATTTCCTTTCGGGCGACCAAAATTTTTCTATCAAATTTTAATTACGTTGTAGATTCGTTCATTGTTCTTAGACTGTGAAGACTGTTTTCGAAAAATTCGAAAAAAAAATCACTTTTATTCCACCTAAGTGAAATTTGCTTTTATTTTTATACGAAATTTGAATTTGAAATGATTTTCTTTTCTATTATGCCGCATTTACACAGTCACACATACCTACCACGGAAGATTAAAGGGATGCTAAATACTAAATAGCCGTGTGACTGAAAGGGACGGCATTACCTAACACGCAAAAAACGTGACACGTTTTTTCGTAGTTTACGTGGTAGGAATTATGGGAAAGCTATGATTGTTGATATTTTTATAGCGACGGCTCGCGAAATTTCGCTTTCCTATAAAACAAAATGGCTTCCGTAAGTGATGAGCGACAATTATTTATAAATTTCGTACAACTGATTGATGCATTTTTAGTTTAATTTACTGAAACTTAAAATCGCTCTCACATGTTTTAAATCAGAAATAGAAATATTTTCAAGCGATTACAGAAATTATATTCCCCGGAACTTGGGTTTATTTCCGTTTTATGTACCTATAGTTATGGGCAGCATATCCATGACACTTTAGGCGTCTGATTTGTGATCTCATTCTTACTTCTTTACTAGCATTGACTGCGAAAAAACGGATTTCTCTGTCACGTCTCGTGCAAAAATGCGCGTGCGTGATGGTGTAAATGCAATTTTAGACAAATCGTCAAATCGAGTGAAGGCATTCAGATACACAAAAATTCTTACGTAGACGTTCGATAGTCTGTTTTTTTTTTATATTTAGTGGGAACATTTCATTCTAAATAAACTTTGAAATTGATTTGTAATAGAAATGCGTTTGAATTTTACTTTTAAGCAATTTAAGTTTTAAAGAGATTTTTTATGTTTTACCCATTTTTCATTAATTAACTTTCGTTTCGATCAACCAAGAAGGAGAGGGAGAGTCAGAGCCTTGGGAAACTCTCCCATTTATATAGTGAGTTTTAGAATTGAAACCGCCCAGGACAAATTGCATTGAACAGTCAGAAAGGTAGTCCCTAATCCATTGAATAAAAGACGCATCGATCCCATGAGTACACATTTTCGACAAAAGACCATGATTCCAAACTCTGTCAAATGCCATGAAATATCAAGCCATCACTAAGAAGCTTCCATGATTCAACATATATTTCATAAGCTGTCGATTTCATCAGCGTTTGCATGACTTAGAAAGAATGGACGTGAGTGCTATGGGTCGGTAATTGGTGACAGAGGAAGTTTCGCCTTTTTTAGGGATGGGACGGACAAATACTGTTTTCCACCTTCTCGGGAAGAGTCCAGAAGACAAAAGTTTATGAAACACCTCACCAGAGCGATGTGGGAGATACAATTAGGACCAGCGGATTTATGTATGTATGTTGAGATCATAGAGCACTCTCGGGACTGTACGAGTATGAAAATGGATTTTTTTCCATGGTAAATTTGACGTTCTCAGAAAATTACGCTTTCCATTCGATGTTTTTATTTTGTTTGTCCTAATAAGTCGATTGAGTATAGAGTACGATGAGACATCAAGTATGCACTATTGAAGACCTTCGGTCGTATTAGTCTCACAGCTTTATTGCGCGCAAGCTTATACATTGACGAAGATTTAATTTGAACGAAAAATCCTTCCAGCGTTTTTTAGTCCCATTTGCCATTGCAGCTCTTGGAGAAGGCGACTTAACAGCAAAACTCTACCAGCTGTACAGTGGAATCGACATGGAATGGGACCTATTCACGTAACTTTTGAGTCGACTGTCGTCGAAGCGATATACAGACCTCCAAAACTAGCAACTAAGTGAAAAAATACAAGTTTTAGAGCTTCTCCACTAACCTATTTAAAACTTACGAAAGTTAAAAAAAAAATCGGCCTGAACTCTAATTTTGATGATCAACATCTCAAAAACGTTCTTCTTATGTGATCTGTCCCCTGGTCACTGAATTGCTTAATAGATTTTTATCCTTAATTCGAAAAAAGTTCCTTCTTTTGCCTTAAAGTAAAATCTTCATTTATTTTCACAGCTATACGAAAAATAACAAAAAATTGAGACTTTTCAAAATGTTTAAAGTTAAGTATAATCCACTCAATTTTTGTACATGATGGGCTGTTTTCTTTCATGTTTAGTATGAAGACATCATTTTGAGTAAACTTTTAAATTTGTTTGCAATAAAAATACTGTTTAATTTGTCTTTTAGAGAATTTAAGGTTCCAGTTGTTTTCGAGTTTTCCTCCTTTTTTAAAGCTTGTCCATCGTTTTCGCCTTTTGCATTATAAAATCGCAATAATTGGCGCTTTTTCCTATTGCACGATTAATAGAATGGTATTAAGCGCAAAAGTCTTCAACTCAAACCCATATGAACAACGCAGTACACCAGGCCTTAGGTGGCGCTCAATTTCAAGTGCCCAACTGGAAGCAGTAACTCAAAGACCAATACCGAAACATCGAGAAGCGTTTTGAGACAGGCCAATGTATATAATACGGACTTAAGCGCCATCTCACCAAGCAAGTAACAAGGATTGGGCAAAGTATGCCATAAGTTAGTAGCTGTATCTGAGAATACAAAATTTATATCTGAGTAGGATGTGTATAGCTTTGGGAGTTTCACCAATAAGTGGATGGTAAACTACCTGGAGTAAAAGTTCCTTTAATGTGAATTTCTATAGCAAGCATTGATAGACAACATAGACCTGTTAAGGTCCCCTTTTCATTGTTAAACGAAGACATAAGACTTTTGAACCCACATTCAGTTTGAACCCTCACACTGAATATTTTCTAGGTCACAATAGGTATGCAATTTTGTATAAAAAAATGTCTCCATTGTGAGTTCGAAAAATTTAGCCTGGGGGTTATTTTCAAATGCGCGGCGAATCGCTTTTAATGCTTTTAATGGCGGATTTGAGTTTTAGCAATTCGCTTTCCATTTGACCATATGGAAAGCAAAAGCACTTTTCAAAGTCATTTTATCATTGCATTGAAAGCGACAGGTGTTTAGTTGACGGATTGTTTGCGGGATCTAATAAAAATGTAAATATTCAATAAAAACAAGAAGTTTAAATTGCTTAAACGTTTTTTGTGCAGCAAAAAATGTCTTATTAATGGAATTGAATTATATGTAGGATATTTTTTAATAAAAGAGTCAAAAACAAATACAGGGTGCGGCAAGAAAACTTGCCGATTTTCAAAGGAAATAAAACCAAAAGTAGTGGACATACCGTCACAAAACTTGTTTATTCTTGTTACACATGGTCTGAATTTTTTATTACATGGTTTTAAAGATGATATCGGACAAGTGATGGCCTCCGTTTTCGATACACTGAGATACCCGATTTTCGAAGCTCCTCTGAACTCTTTGCGGCATATCGATGGGTATGTTCGCTATTGCTTCACGAATGTTGTCCTTCAGATAATTTAACGTTCGAGACCGATCGGTGTAAGCGATAGATTTAAGGTAACCCCATAAAAAAAATCGCAAGGTCGCCCCTCAAGGAGATTAGACGATCGGGGAAATGTTCCCTCAAAATATCCATCGATGCTCGTGCTGTGTGGGCCGTGGCTCCATCTTGTTGAATCCACACATCACCAAGGTCCAGCTGATCGAGTTTTGGGATGAAAATTTCTTCAATCATCTCTCTGTAGCGAGCTGCATTCACTGCAACAGTGCGTTCGTTCTCTTCAAAAAAGTAAGGACCAATTATCCCTACTCTCGAATCAGCACACAATACAGTGACACGTTCACAATGCAGTGGCGTCTGATGAATTTCACGTGGGTTGTGATCACTCCAATATCGCCTGCGGGATGGATATTGAAGCGAGTACGGAAAGCACGTTGAGTGGAAATCATGGAACGACCGTTGCAAAAGTAAGCATCGCAGGCAAATGCGCGTTGCTCTTTCGTCCAATGCATGATGTCGACTGACTGCGGCGTAGATGAAACTTCAGGAAGTCCCCTAAAAAATGAGACACTCTCCATTTTGAACATTTATGTTTACATTTTCTTCCCTTCCTTCTTTATTTTCCGAATACAAAAATGGACAAATTGAATCAATTTTTTTAATGTAGGTAACACAAAATCTAAAACTTTCACAATCAGTTTTTAAAGCAACAAAAAAAAATTGTTGTGTCGGGAAACAGCTGTCAAAGTTTTAGAAAATAAATGAAAAATTGTAAGTCAGAAGGGAAATAACTGGGAAGCGCTGGGAAAGATAATTTTCGCCCGTTCGCATTTGAGAATAAGCAAAAGCGAACACGAATGAAATTTGAAACGATCCGCCACGCATTTGAGAACAACCCCCCTGGACACTAAAAATGATTTTTATTATCACGAACAGTCAATAACCTGCGCTCACTTCATCCACACAGCGTTTCGGTCCCTGCCCACTACTTCCACAAGTTTTAAATTTATATCAACCGCCTCTATTCAAAAAAAAAGTTCTTATCGCACTTTGCAGGTAGATATATACACCCTGTCAACGCAATTTAAATTTCCATCACTTATTCCGCCGATAAATAACCATTAGGCCAATAACCACTGTTATGGTGCGAGGTGGATCTTGCAACCTCGCACCTCTGCGCCACTCAAAATGCACTCACATCAGCATTTTATTGCGAAACGTATACATACGAACCGCTTTTTAAACGTTCCGTTCCGTAACATTGCGACGGCAGATAGATATAGAAATTCAATTACACCCAGTCGCACTAGCAGCGCCAGACCCGCTCTGATCTATTTTTGAATGTCATAATTTGCGCTTATCTCACGAACTAGTTTGCGGTTAATAACTCCTTCTAACAATGTGCGATATAAACAGCGGGCCCATTTCCAAAGAGAAACGCATTTAGTGCTGTCATATTTTCCAAGAGATTTTCCCACATTTACGTCCAGTTTCTCATTGGGGACTTAACGTTTTCAGCGAATAACTTATCAAATTAATTGAACGCACAAAATACCTGTTTCTCGTTCAAGTTGAATATCACGCGTTCGTATACGATCGACCGACATCCTTCCATTGACAATTTCATTTGGCTTAAATCGTTGATGCAATTTGTCCGTCCCGCAGTTTGCTGGGAACGACTCTGCCTTTGGATGGCACAGCTACGGCGGCTGGCATGGCACCAACAGTAACGAGGTGAGAAGAAGCAATTAAAACAGAAATACTCCCCGCCGATGAGTGAGTGGTCTGTAATCTCACGGTAATTAAAAGCCAGACTGGGAATGTCATTAATCTGTGCGATTATTAGTTTTTATCGTTTATCAATGTGGATTGATAATTTAACTGCGCCGATGTAACGGCCATCAGGACGCCCACCACAGAGTGTCGCGTCGGCGATTTCGAGCGCGTTAAAAATACTCGCAAACACTCTCGTGAGGTGCTTCAGCCACTTCCTCTATAGGTCCAATTAAAGCAGGAAATGTTTCCAAGGCAACTTGCAACAAAGCTCCTTGTCGCTGCGAATGGGGCCATTTCAGTTGAGCGCTGCAGCAAATCCAACCCAATCGAGCCGCAATCCAATAAATTAATAGACGTACCCACGTTAAGCGTCGCTGGTCGTGGATAAACGTCAGGGCTTGCCAATGTTAATGCGGGTTATTTAAGCGAAAACGGATTAATGACGTAGTAAGCACGCATCGTTTAAATTCATAGCTCATGTTTACACAGTTTGTGCGGTGAATTTAGTGCTTCCCTTAGAACGGGGACACTGTGCACACTGCGTTGCAATTAGCACAAAACGTGAGCTTGCTGCGCCGCCAGGATGCATATGGAGGACCTTAATGCTCTAACGCTTCTGTTTTGGGTTACATGGTGCAGATGGGATTGCGAGTACACCTGCTGCTAATGAGACTTGGTTTATGAGTTTAATTATTGAAAATGAATTCAATTTACGAAGCCTGGCAAGGAGCTGTGCGCGTTTCTGGCCAACATTGATAATAATTTAAAACAAAACGCCTCCGGTCTGCCTTTCCGCCATTAATTGTTGTAATTTATATAGGCAAATGGACTGGCGAACTCTGAGGTAGAGTGCAAGCGCCATTGAATTGGGACGGTGTTCGTTGGGGAACAATTTGAGTCTTGTTCAAGTCTACATTCTAAGTAACGAGTGGCAGGTGGCAAGTGCGATCAGTGGTCAGATTAGGTCACTACCTGTAGTCTTCTCAACAATCTGAAAACAACGCTCTAGATAATTAGAGATTCATGTCCGTTTCATAGGGAAATTCCAGAAATTTGCAAGAGATATCCAGCTGAGAGGACATGCCTCGCTAATAACCTAAATGCGATGTAAGAAAAGTAGACATGTGGGGGCTTAGTTAAAACACGAATGAAGTTTTGACTTTACAGATGAATAATTCAAATTGAAATGTAACGAGTGAAGCCAGAATATATATCAGCGAAGGATCCCAGGCTTAACCACCGGACAAACAAATTATATCTTAAGTATTGTTTCCACTGCGCCACCTCAGCCCAACGTGTGACAAATGTCGGATAGTAATATTGTCAGGAAAATGCTTATAAATTCAGTGAATGGTGTTAAGAAGCTTTATATGACTAGGTTCCTATATATGGGCCAAGGGTAATCGAATGTAGTCATCTGGGACCATAGTTCCATGAAGGAACTATAAGCATTAGTGGGGCCTACTAAACCAAAATGAAAAACGAAGATTGTCCACTCTTGCGGGCCGGCGGTTATTAAAAGTCCAGCTAGAAAAAACAATAGACTGTAAAGTTTTAATTACCTTTTTTTTTGAAAGTGGCATCGTAAAAAAAGCCTCTAATCATTTTCAAAACTGGAGTCGAACTACCCCATCCGTGAGCGAGCAATAGATCACTGATATCACTCGAAGAGGTGATCACAATTGGCCACCGAGATCTTGCGATTTAACACCTTGCGACTTCTTCCTTTGGGGCCACGTGAAAGATAAGGTCTACGCCAACAGCCCAGAGTCGATTCAAGACCTCAAAGATAAAATTCGTGAGGCTATCGAGGACATAGGGCAGCCACTTTGCGATTTGGTTATGGAAAATTTCATGAAAAGGATATGGTCCTGTATACGTGCTCGTGGTGGCCATTTGGCTGATGTTGTTTTGCATTATTAACGGCATACCTTTCTTTTTATTATGAAATAAACACCCGAACATTTATCTCAAAAAAATTAAATTTTTCTTTGAATACCAAAATAACACCTCTTATTGTAAAACCTTTTACATATTCCCCAATGCTTCAAGCATTTATGCCTTTAAGGCATAATAATGCCTCAGTTGGCATCACCGGACTAAAGAGCTGATAATGGTATAAATACAGATTAAGCGTAAGTGCTTCCGCAGTTTATTGGAAGATGTTAGTAAAAATTGCTTCGTGCTTCGTGCCTCGCCACCAGCCTGAGTTTACCTCGAACTGTTAGGCCAATTTAGTGGATTCCACTTTCCAGCAGCCGACAAAGCATTTAAAAATGCTTCAGCTTTTAACCAGCCCAACACCTTTTGGGGAAAACAGTTTTTCTCAATTCACCGCTATTGCGTTAACAAAATTAATTTGAAATCTTTCAAATTCCGCACCTAAACGAAGCCAGCACAAAAACTAATGACTCGCTTTTTAATCTGTAGCAAATTTATATGCAGCCCACGGCACACCGTACGACGACTAAACTCGATATTAATTGCTGGCGAATAATTTTTAGTCCTGACATTTTTGACTGCGCCCAAGCCCAACTATGTAATTCGATTCTACTTGCACGGCATTTCAATTTCATTAGCAATCTTGCCTACAACTATAATCAAGCCTTTGCCCCCGATCTGTATCATTGCGAGCGGATAGTTGCCCGTAATGTGTATACCCTCCATTCGAGTTTATGTAACAAATTAATTGAACAGCTTTATACTATACTTGTATACGAAATTGTCCTGAGGGTAACCTTGCGAGTCCCATCCGCAATTGCGTTCCCTTTAGATAGTTGTAGGTAGGTGCACCGTAATTGCGGGCTTTAATGTTTTGTAACGTTTTGCAGCGACTGAATGTAGCTCCAGATTAGGCGCTACCTGCCACTGATGCGTGAAATAACGTACCAATAAATTACAGGTGATGCCAAACAGTTCCCATTCGCATAAATCCTTGTTTATGCGGCGGACGCAAGTCGTCTGTCGTGAATGCTGAGTTGAGTTGCTAGGTACCTATACACGTTCATTCATTCATTCGGTTGTACGTTCGCGGTCGGTCGATCGTTTGCCCAAGGCGCTGGTGGATTGGCCATAAATTACTTGGATTGTCAAATCCGTAAGTAAAATATCACTTTGGCGCTGTTTCCCTGTCCCACCTGTAACGCGGTTCTATCTGATCTATTACTCAAAATTGACTTGTGAACAATTCAGTTTAAGACCGGGTATCCACCTGGAAATTAGAGTGTTTTACCGGCAAAACACCTGTAAACGTAGGTACCTATTCTTAAAAATATTGCAAGCATGGTTGTTGGTTGTTGCTGTTGGTGATTGGTGAAATCGAATCTAGTAGAAGTGTTGATCACTCTGTGATTTGAATATATTTTTTTTAAATTAGCTACGTAAGTTGCTGACGGCGTGATTTAAATTGGCGAAATGTGGGGTATTTTTCTGGCGTCAAATAAACATAAGCAACATAGTAAGAGTAGGTAGTGAATACTAAAAAAGATACTAAACACAAGTATAGCTTCAATCTTTTTAGAATGGGGGACTTTATGCTCGGATAAGCTGAATACCATCGGGCATAGATCGGCAACAAAATTTGAGTCCAAAAGAAAAACTCTTTCGATTAAAATAAGTTGAAAACATGAAAGAAAACTGAAGTGTTACAAAATGGTTTCCATATTTCTACCAAAAATTATACCTGCTATTGAAAAATGATATCGCGGACTTCAATGTCTCTTGATGATGACTTTTGTAATTTTTGTATACTCCCTAGCACATTTTTAGCGAAAACTTCAGAAAGTCGTATAGCCGGCTCGGAGGTAGTGGTGGTCTCCAAAGCAGAGTCATTTTAAAACACGTGGAAAAGTTACCCCATTTATTGATGTTTTATAGGATAGGCTATATTCATTCGTCAGTCGAATCAACAAAAGCTCAAAATAAAGCGTTGGAAACTTGTGCTAATACAAGGTTCCGTGTTTACGTGAACAAGCCCGAGACCCTAAAAGCCCTCAAGGACAACATTCGACAGGAGTGCGAGAATCTGTCGCCCGAAGTTCTCGCCGAAGTGATGAAAAATGCCATAAAACGAGCCCGTATGGCAATCAATTGTGACGGTGCCAATTTTGCCGATATCATCTTCTCGACTTGACCAGGTTATAGAAAGCTGATCAGAAAAGAATAGCCTAGCCTATCCCCATCCTTATCCAATCAGCTCTTGTGTTCTTTAGAAATCGTTTTCCCAATTTGAGGTCAAACGACTTGAAACTACTTCTCCGAATATGATTCCATGGCTTGGTCCCCTTAAACAGTTTTCAGATTTCAAGAACCATCAGTTATAGTCGTTCTCTAGGCAGATCCAATACAAGATAGTTGGAACAAGTATGTGAATGACATTCTCTTCTTGAAGGGTCAGCTTAATCATCCTTTAAAAGGCCTGACCTATGCTTGCAATGGATGGAAGGGACATAAAAGGTGGTGATTTCGTTGGTGTATGTACCATGTTCCATCCCACCGTTATAGCGATGAGGAAAAGAAGTATCTCCTGGAAAAGTGAAAGCCAAATTTATCACTATACAAGTGCGATAAAGTCATTAAAACAGAAGCTGCACAGTATAGTCATCCAGAAATAAGGTGGTAGAGATCTTACCTCACACAGTCCGCACGAGATTTCTGCTTAATTTTAAATATGATCTTGACGTTTTGTCATATGTTTTGCAATGGCTCAACCTCAATCCGTAAGACAACGCAGGTGCAAGCACACAAAAGGAATATATTTAATTATGCGCGAATTTGGCACACCAAGGTTGATACTGCAGCCGGACGAGCCACAAAATCGAAGCTTAAGATGAAAAAGAGTGTTAGTAGAATATAAGTTTGTAAGGCTCATAGAGGATTGAAACCGAAAGAAAAGTGACACCATTCTCAAGAAGTCGAATTCCAGGGTCGGATCTTCCTAAAGATAAAATATGACTAGCCTTGTTAGAAGTCTGAGCTCGACAGCAACCAGACGCACTGATCCATTCGACCTTACAAAAAAGAACACATATTCCGGAGTCATAGAACTTAACCAACAAGTCAATAATCGTCCCAAGTCATCGCTTTAAGAAAATGCTAGATTTTTACGCGACCAA
Source organism: Cheilosia impressa (assembly GCA_948293265.1). Taxonomy (NCBI): domain Eukaryota; kingdom Metazoa; phylum Arthropoda; class Insecta; order Diptera; family Syrphidae; genus Cheilosia; species Cheilosia impressa. The sequence continues at coordinate 48,380,372 of OX411881.1, read as the reverse complement.
TACCTACAATGCGTTTACTTTCTTCAGGCAAGATGTTAATATGAAGGGGAGAAGGGGGCAAGAAGGACTGCTTAAGCTTAATAAACTCATAACTTTTCTTAATATTCATAAGAATCGAACAAAACTCTTTGGAAATCAAGTCATAATCCTTGAATGTTGTCATAATAAAAGAGCATCAGGAAGGATGTCTAGAGCTGCAACCAAAAATACGACACAAGCTGAAAAATTTTGGCTTTTGGAGGGGGGAAAACTGGGCCACTCATTTTTTTTCTCTTGTCGATAAAATAAAAGATGTGGTATTTTTAAAACGATTTTAAATTTATTTAAAATGAAACTAGCCGCTTGGTATAGAACAAAGGAAAAAAACAAAAGAAAGATCGTCGCTGTTATTAATACTTTTGAGGAAATGGCCTTGTCTGTCCCCCAAAGGATTAGTTACAGCCTAAAGGCAATCACTGAGAACCTCCTAGGAATGGCCTTAGAGAATTTGGAGTTCTTAGCTTGTTGAAAGAATTATCAATTAAACAACATTTTGGCAGTCCTTTTATACTGCCGAAAAAAAGCTTTTACATTACATTACATACGCAGTTTGAATTTCTGCAAAGAAAGTTGGCATTCAAATTGTTCATAGGCAAAGTGATTAAGGAGTTTTTAAAAATATCAAAAATTATTAATACCTTATTATCTGATTAGATTATCATGCGCTTTCTGGGGAAGATAAGCGTTGGTGGCACAAAATATCCTGAGACGGACATATACATACATAAGTGTTTTGCAATGAGAGGTGTTATTATGAATGACATGATATTTCGGTAGCTGTCACTTTTGAAGCTTTTATTCTTTGACATTTGACAAGTAGAAACAACGCCATTACTAAAAATGGAACGATACACGCTTCAACAACGCATTGAAATTATTAAAATTCACTACAAAAATGGTGAAAATCTTGCAGTCACAGTTCACAAAACTAAAGCATTTTTTGGTCGTCGTGAAGCACCTTGTCGGACCGCAATACAGAAATTGGTGGAAAAATTCGAGCTGTTGGTACAAGTTAGTGATGTGAGGAATAAAAAACGTCGCTCAAGAACAACTGAGAATATTGCTGCTGAAGCCCAAAGTGTTGAAGACAACCCAGGTTTGTCCATTAATCGTCGTTCTTTGGAATTGGGCATTCCACAAACGTCATTACACCGTATTTTGCATAAAGACTTGGGTCTTAAGGCTTAGAATGTTCAGTTAACACAAGAACTCAAGCCGGCCGATCATCAACAACGTCGTGTCCATTGATCTTTTACGGGAAAAGTTTCCGGACCGTGTTATCTCTCGAAGAGGTAATCACAATTGCCCACGAGATCTTGTGATTTAACACCTTGCGACTTCTTTCTTTGGTTCCACGTGAAATATAAGGTCTACGCCAACAGCCTAGCGTTGATTCAAGACCTCAAAGATAAAATTCGTGAAGCTATCGAGGACATAGGGCAGCCACTCTGCGATTTGGTTATGGAAAATTTCATGAAAGGGATATGTCCTGTATGCGTGCTTGTGGTAGCCATTTGGCTGATGTTGTTTTTTATTAATAACGGCATACCTTCGTCTTTATTATAAAATAAACATCCGATCATTTATCTGAAAAAATTGCATTTTTCTTTGAATACCAAAATAATACCTCTTATTGGAAAACCCTTTATATAATAAATGAGCTTGGCAACATACCTCTTTCCAGTTTAGGTCAAGTTGTTTGTCTTTACCTTTATTAAAAATAAATAAATAAATAAGTTTTTCTGTTAAGGTCTTATCATTTCAATTTTTTTCGTACTGTTGCCACACCAGTTTTCGTCAACATTATAAATACTTTTCGTGGCGAAAACAATTGATGCTTGATAAATAATATTTCTGTCAAAACCTCAAAGTAACCTAAAACGACTGGCGTATCATAAAAGCTTGTGCTTTGGCTTAAAAGGTGTCCTTTCCGGTTTTCTAAGAACAATGTCAGAATGTCTTTCTTGCACCTAAATGATACAGCCAGTCTTTGTGACAACTTATATTTGTTTCACCCAACTCGTAAGTTGGTGCTCGAAAGTCTCGTGTTGACATCCCAAAGAATCTCTTTTCAAACTCGAACATTTGTTCAATAAGTTCCTTTTCTTTTTCAGCATTCAAGACTGTCTTAAACCGTCCCATTCTCATTTCAGCTGTTTTTTTAACCCTACGAATGAGGGTAGTTTTTGGAATACTAAATATCTTACTTGCTTTAAAGATAACCTATTTCATTACTTTTTGTATCTATCGATAGCTGGAGCTAGAAAGTAAGCCACAAAACGGTGCTGGTGTCGTAACCCTTTTTGCCTACCTTTCCCCTAAAGAGCAATTAGACCCACAATAGTATGCCTGGGTTAGAACTACTGGCCACCTTTCCTCAGCTTCACTTATGTGATATTATAATAGACCCACAACTCTGGTCAACCACTTAACCTAACCCAAGTTATAAGTTATAATGCGTCTTGGAAGTTGTAAATTTGAATGTAAATCAGCTATAAACATGTCGAGACTTTTTTATACCTAGTGAGACAGTCGGCTATAGCAAATTGGAAATGCATAACAATTCATAACAATGAACTGTCAATTGCAGTTGTCTGGTCGTATACCCTGATCCCTGACATACAAGTCAATCGATTCCATTAATACAACAAACCACCCACACACTGCATAAAGTTTGTCAGAGTTGTGCTTTGAAACTCATGTACCTATCAGCATAAGTCTTGCCGCTCCCATAAGAATTTTCCATTAACGTTGCTCAATCATCGCAAAGACCGCACCAAAACCAAGCTGCTATACATCGGCGGGCTCAGCACCTTGAAGCCAAATCAGATCACATTATTTATCCGTAGGAATGCAGCTCACTTTTTAAACGTACGAGTATTCTTGCTCGATACCACTTTCTCTGCTTCGCAATTCGATGCATCACTATTGGTTTTAGCTTATGACTTCTTGGTGGTCCCGCGCGTGTACCTATAACCAGATTGCCATGTGTGGGCCAGGTTTTAAGCTACTTTGACTATTGGCATACCGTTTCGACCAAATTGCCAGAGATATATGGCTTTGAACTGCAGTGCAGCTTCCCCAACACCACACAATAATAAATTCTACTTTTACATTTGGACTGGAATTGGCGTGTCCCTCTTTGTGGGTCCTGTGCGCCTGCACCATATGGGCGCACTATCAACATAACCATAACACTTGCAAACAGCTGGAATGTTTCATTGAAAAGTCAAATGTAATGCGACCACCGTTCGTTGTCACCGTTTGCCTGCCAGTTGGAGTCGCCATCGCCACACACCGGTTTCCAAATGGAAACCAAAGACGACACCCGCCTACATCAGAGATATCTCCGCTGGCGGACAGCTCAGTCCTCTAAGTTATAAATATGTACACATCGCGGCGAGAGAGCGAAGTGGACAAGCGAGGAGGAAACCTATCAAAGCCAAAGTGAATTCCTTGGAAGACCATGTTAAAAGTCTATTCGCAACGACAAACTCCCTGCTGAAAAATGTAAGCGCTGCCCATATACTGAGGCGCTTACGGTACCTTCCCAGTGGGTAAACGCGGCAATACCAGTAGCCGCTGTCGGTTCGGTTGGTCGGCTGTACTGCTTCTTCTATACAGCCGATTATAATATATTCGCTATAAACGGTCGAGGATGGTGACTATCAGCTCCCAAGCCCCATTCCCTTCTCTGCGCCTCGGCACAAAATGTGGAGGAAGATGAATTAAGTGAATTTTCGTTCGCAGACAAAAGCGTTGTGCGCGCGCTCGCGGTGAAATACGAGTATACAATTGCGGAACAACGTCAAAAAGAGCGAACAAAAAAAAAGGAACAGTGAGTTTGTTCATGCGACGCGCACCAGCACCACACAAATAATGTCAAAGCAAGGGTCTTCGTGTTCCTTTCATGTTTAATGGACCAAAGGCCCAAGTGCAGAAGTTATTGGGTGTAACTATGGGCACCTCCTTAGCGCACCTCTCGCTGGTTCGTTGCAATATCCTCGGGCGGTTTGTTGCGATTGTAGTGAAAATGCCGTCCGCCGTGCGCTATGTGTACAAAGAGAGACGATATGCGCGCACGATTCAAATTGGCCAGTCCGCAATAGGAATGTACAAGACAATGAACAGGAACAATGCAAATACTATGGATTTTCTTCTTATGCACTCCTTAATTGCTGTCCAAGTGATGGGTGTGTGTGTGGGTGCTTTTGGAAGCGTCGACATTTGTGCAAAAAAATAAAAAACTCTATGGAAAATAGGTTACGTGTTATTTGCTGTTGGATATTCATAGTTCATACCTATATCCAGCATCCGACTGTTATGAAAAATCAATTTGGACAGTGGTTCGTAACCTTTTGGAAACCTCGAACGGATTCAATTCTTTGCGGTTTTGTTTAAATTAACCTTTAGTCAGCAGTCACCCAAACCCAACTATAAGTAAAGTGTTCGTTAAGAGCGCCATTTAATTTTTGAAACAGTCGACTTGTTGCCTTGAAGAAAAATAATTCAAAAACGCCGACCTGTAGATATAGTGATGACCTACAAAAAAGGCTTCATCATTCTTCCTATGCCACCCACGCCACTGCACAGTTCGACAAAGAAGCGAACGAGCTTCGCTCACAATATCCTCACTTCGATTGAACTGAGAGTTTGGGAACCAAGTTGTGTGTTGTGTAGGTTTGGGGGCTGCCGAAGACTAACTCGTTCTATGCACTCTAGTGTTAGTCGGGGGGAAGAGGTTGTCCATTACTCGTAGTTACGTGGTATAAAATAAAATACAAAAGTTACAGTAATTTTTTCAAAGTACCCCGTTTTCACCAAAGCTATTTGTCAGCCAAAAGCATACAATAACCTTTTTGCACTAGGTACAACAAACAAAAAACAAATATAGTTTTAAAGGGATTGGAATTGCTAGATCCCTCATCCAGCAATCCAGTTGAATCCGGCCTATTTATCATGCACGAAATGCAGGTTCCTGTGGTATAAGTTTTCAAATAGGTAGGTATCTAAATAGCTTTCTAAAAAAATCGCAAAAGTTTACGTAACCGCTTTGCTGTGCTGCTTTTAGAAAGAATATTGCAATGCCAACAATTTTCCATGGTTAAAATTAGCCCTACATATTATATTTTTTTTGATTCATGAATTGTTTGTTTTTTTTAGTTTTTCCGCATCAATTGTTAACTTCTAACATTTATTTTGAATTGATAGGTACATTCGCTTCTTTCCATCATGACTGTGAAAAAAGGCAGATCAAAATGAAAAATGAACAACCAAAAATTCTTAAAGATTCACCCCCGTATTCATAAACAAATGTGCTAAAGCTAGTTAGCTAGTAGACATCAGATAGCATGCACAAATTTTACGTAACTTCTGAATAACTTCTACGCAGCAATTTTTTTATTAATAAGGGTGTCAGTCTGGAAATCTCAAGGTTACATACATTATAGAAATGGCGACTAAACTAGTTCAATTTGCTTTACTAAAAGATAATCAAAAGTAACGAAAAAAAAGATGAATGTTTTAAAATGAAAACGAACTGCAACCTGGATTATTTCGAACGAATTTACAGGGTGTCTACCCAAGGAGCATTTTGCGACTTCATGTGTCATGTGTCTTGAGCGACGTCGTTAAGACGGTTTTGTTACCAGAAAATATTCCCAATAAGTAACATTTTCGACACATGCTAGGTAACATTTCCCATTTAGGAATATTCTTATCTAGGGATTTTATGTCTACACAAGTTCTTTATTGTGTAAAAATTGTTTCTTCAATGAAACATTATGTCCGCAGCGTGTAAAATGTGTGGCGATGTGTGTTCATACACACATTTCCTAAAAACTTACTGTCAACACAGATTAAACGAGATTCCCGATTGGGAAGTTTGTGGCACACAGAATAAACACAATTCCCAATAGATTATTTACCACACAAATAAGAACGAATTCCTAATTGGGAATATTTTGTTAGGTTTCCATTTTGCATTGAAAATTGTTAAAATACTTAAGATTCATTCACACGACACCTTACTAAATTACTTTACGTGAATTGATCTAAGTTTCTGTACTAATTTGAGTTATTGAAAAATATATTTTTTCAATCATTCTTCTTAAAACTCGAATAGAATATTGACCTAAATAAATAATTTTTAATTAAAGGACTTACTTTTTCAATTTATTAAGTACGACACTGGATATTTTTAACAAAAATACAAATGTATATGTAAAATAAGAAATTTTAAATTTGCAGTTTTGGTGGATATGATGTAATTAAATAGATCAAAATGTTACTATTATGTGTATATACACATCGTAGATTTATTTTATACTGATTTTATAATGCTCCTTATCAGCATTTAAAACACCATAAACAATTTTAAAAGAAAGTTTTCAGTAAATATAGCATATTTTGTAAGGATCATGGTTTTTTTCGAAGTATGGCATTCTTCCCAATTTGTGTGTTTATAGGATTTGCGTCAAAAACAATTCCGACTTTGTGTTGCGCCACTTCCGAAACAAAAAAGGAACTGTTACTTCGTTGTTTCGAAACATATGTTCCTAAATGGGATCACGAATTGACACCAGAACGTCGCTAGGCCTAAAATGTGTATTCGAATGCTACTTGGGAACCTAACCTACAACTATTGTTCTTCACTATTTTATACAAAAAGCTTTAGGTATACGTATACCTACTTAAAATCTTCACCTTGAAATTTGAATGTATTTTTTAGTTTTAAGCTGCTTTGATTAAAAATACAGTTATTAGTATTATTTAAATAATTATTAAAATGTTGGCAATGATGTAAGATAAAAGGTATGAAAAGTATATTACGATTATTTTTACGCTGAATGACTTGATTCTTGAAAACTTAAAGACGGGCTCTTTATATTAAAAAAAAAAAAACTTTAAGCTTACAATTTTGAATATCCAATATTCTTCGCTTAACAATCCTTTTTTTTTCTTAGTGTTTGCATTTGGGACAAAGTCTTTGTCTTTCCGAATGTTTTTTCTGCCCTTTGTCCTTCCCGACGATTTCTTAGTCCCAAACTTAATTTATAAAAAAAAACATTTAAATCAACAAACACTAAAAAAGAGAGTAACGTACATTGCGAACTTTAACAAACCTTGGTTATGCTAGGAAATATTTTCGAGGTTATTTTTAGGTTTTACTTTTTGAGATGTACTAAAATACGAATTGGATTTGAAAAATCAATCCACTCTATATTATTTCTGTAGTTCTATAGTCGTATATATACCTCTTGCGGTTCACACGCTCAACCAATCTTAACAAATTAAGTGTCAGATAAAACATATTTTCTAGGTGCTTTGCATTTTTACTTTTTTTTAAAAATAAACAATTAAAAAAGTTGAATTTTTCTACATTCAATTTCAACTACGCAATAGTTGTGTACAAATTTTCTTTCATTTATCATCATCATGCCCGCAAATGACGCCAAGAAAGAGAGTCGACGGCCGAAGAGAGTACAGTCGTAAGAATCACAGAGCACTAATAGGAAATTTAAGAGAAAAAGTTTAATTTTAAAAATTCTAAATTTGTGGTGGCAGCGTGACCGTTTTTTTGCTATTTTGCCCATTTTTTTGTTGGAGAATGCGCCGTGCCCGTATCCCGTACAAACGACGCCACGAAAGAGAGTTACAGTTATAGGAAATCTAAGAGAGAAATTTCAAAATTTGCGGGGGAATCGGGTATGAAGGAGTGCTGTCTGCTATTATGTTATTTCAAAACATAGTTTTGTTGTCAGTTTTCATTTTCAAGATAGCCTTGATATAATACATAAATAATAAATGCGAAAATAAGATTATTACCTTTTAACGACCGCAAAACCAATTTTTATGAATTTTGGGTATAGGGATAGATGGGACCACTGAGAATGACATAGGCTACTTTACAAAACGAAGGGGATGAAGTAGGGGATTCAAGTTTAAATGACGAACCAAATTAATTTTCAAGCTAGGGATTATAGAATTCATCATAGGTATCTATAGGTATTTTAAATGTGTAGGACTAATTGGTTGGCTTGAAAGATTATGATAGTTTTGGTCCCGAGAAGAGGCGCTGTTGTTGATATAAATATTTAAATTGAGTTACTCGAAGTACCAATTCTACGCAGACGAAGTCGCGGGTATCAGCTAGTATTTTTTGTTTATAAAAAATAGGTAGTTCTTAAACCAAATAATTTGTGTAAAATTTGTTGTTTTAGTTGGAAAATAAATCGTTGTCTCAATGCTGATTGGTTTTTTCCATTCTTTATTTTTGTCCGAATTTATGTTAAAAGTTGGCAACCGTGGGTCATTATGAAAAACAGTGAAATGTCCAATACACAAAGCTTTAAGATAATTTATGACTTTGTGAGTTATGGAAAAAGCCTTAAAAAGGTCATATTATCCAAAAATATGGCCTTAAGAAAGACTTTAGAGGTAGTTCATCTACAATAAGCGGTTTGGTCTGTGCCTTTGCCTCGACTAGATGCGCTAACGGCATATGTCTTCATTAGTGAAAACCTGAGGTTCACTTCAACTGCGGCTATATGGACATATTGTTCCTCACGTGGTACCGCTTAATATCCATTGCAAACAAGTGCGTCCATTTTATTGCAGACGCGCTGGCCATTCAAGTTGACTCTCTAACTTTTAGTGAATAAATTCTAGACAGCCGTTTCGGTAAACAGCCAACACCCGTACGTCAACGGAACGTCCGATCAGCCGAGACCATCGCCGCGGTTCATGAAAGTGTACATGAAAGCCAGAGGCAGTCAGCTTTCCGTGCGAAAGAAGTCGGCCTTTCGCTTCGACTTCAAATTGGTAAATTTTTCTTCGGGACTTGGATCTACACCCGTACAAGAACTGACCCTGGAGATCAAAATTAATGACTAGGTATAGACACCGCCGTTTGTTCACGGACTGGGCCTCGGAGCATTTGGAAGAGATCCCCAAACTTGGACCGATAAATCTTCTAAGCGCATTTTTGGATTGACGTACATGGGACGACCCCAACCGAAACTAGAATCCCCAGGTACGGCAATACATCCACGAAAAGTTGCTGTTTGGTGCGGTGACAGTAAATCGATTTTTTTTTAAAATGACTTCAGTGAGGCCATAACCATCAAAGGCGGGCGTCAAAAAATGACGCTGACCGATGTCTTTTGGGCCAAATTGAACAATACGTTCCCCAGCAGACGCCACGATGGGCATTCTGCATGAATGATTTTAGGGTATGGTTATCTCTCGCAGAGGTGAAGCGAATTGGCCACCAAGATGGTGCGAGACTTTTACTTGTGGGGTTGCCTGAAGTCACAATTCTATCCCAATAAGCCGCAGTCGACCGATGCGCTTAAAGCCAACATAACCGATTCCATCGCTTAAATTAACCCACGTCAATGAGCAAGAGTCCTTCGAAATTGGACCCCTCGCGATCCGCGCCATGACGGAAATTTAAACGATATTATATTCAAAACCATAGTGACATACATGGGTCTTTAAAACAAAAATAATGATCTCGTTAACACACAGCTTGTTTTATTCCATATCAACATCGACCCGCCCTTTTAGAAAAAGCCCCTAAATCTATGCGAGTAACATATACCTCAAACCTCACCCCTTTTTGAAACTTATTCATTTGATGTCCGTTTTCTGCAACCGTTCTTATCCAGCTCGAGATGACTTAAGACCTTATTAATTAAATTGATAGAGCACCCATAAAGCACGGCAGCATGTCCTGTCCATAAGCAAGTACCTACTGCAGTTGATCTGTGCACACGATGCATATCTATGGCACACAACAAACCGAATGTTTAATTATTCAATTTTGAAAATATCGTTACCACATCGCTCGACTTAATAACACACATTGTATCAAAGCACATGGGTATTGGTATAGGTACAGCTACAACGATAATTGTAGTTAACCCAGGATTACAATTAATCAGAGAGTCGAATTATTTTAATCGGTTAACGTGCTTTGAAATTGTTCCCGCATTCATCTGTTGATAAATTGGAAGCGTGTCCCCAGCTGAAACGTATAGCGGCTCGCTGGTGATGCGGCAAAAAACAACCAAACTCTTTAATATGGAGTAATTGCAACAGTCGCTCCACACAGCCACAGATAATCATTACTCTTCAACACTACACTCATGGATCTCCGGAGTCCGGAGTCCGGAGTCCGGAACGAAAGGATCGCTCGGTCAAAAGACTAAATCTACCATGTCAGAGACGAACATAATCGATGACCGCATTCAGCTGCTGACTAATGATCGATCCAGAAGCAACAGCAGCGAACTTCACCGTCAAAAGGAGCAAAATTTGTTTTTGTCAGTCGCAGAAATTAGCCGCAGTGCATAGACATAGACACACTAGTGTGCACAGCCGGCGACTGATGCCGAGTCACATAGCAGTCGGGCCATCAGCCATCGTGGTCTGGGCTGTACTGTAGGGGCACCCGTGCAACTGGGCAAACAGATGACGAACGTGGTGTACATTGGTACGCTTCTGCTTGGGCTTCTGCTGCTCCTGGTACTCCTTCGGCTGAGAGGGTGTCAATGACGCTGGCGGATGCGAATGTGATGGCAGTTTATGCAGATTTGCCTTTGCTGGAAATTGGAATTGAATCGTGTTGACGGCTTTTTGCCTAACCCTAATGAGCTCACAGGAGTTATTTTACCAGTCGGTTTCGTGTCATTTGCTTGTGATTTGTTGGATGCGATTATGAAGACATGATACTGTGATACTATTAAAGGATTTTCTCCATTAATTAAGTGTAAGTCATCGTTGCTGGGGCATTTTCATATTATTTCGTCACGGAAGGAATGTGCTCGTAATGGCAGTCGGCGCAGCCGGCGACGCGGTAGTAGCGTGTTTCCGTTCTCCACATGCATATAGCCGTTCTCTCTGATTGTATGACAATTTGAATGCATGGCTGTAGACTGTTGACTGTTGACTGTTGTAAGCAGCTGTTTGTCAATTAACAAAAAGAATATAAATCGATGCTGACAGCGTTTTACCATTACTAATTTGAGGACTTGGAATGATTACCTGGACTCGAATATCGCAATGTTAAAGTGGGAGCTTACCTATAACATGTAGGTATGACTACCTTTAGGATGTGTGCACATATGAATTCCCTTTGAATTGGTTTCCGTGTACTGCGGCATTTGCTTATCTACCTTTCACCTACCACATGTGGCTCGGGCGTTTTTTTCTGTAAGCAAAACAAAAACATATTAAATTGGATTTTACTTAATTAAATATAAAAATAGATGGTGCAGCAGGTTTTTTTAGGGCTTAAGCTGAATCCGGACTGTTGGAAAAACTATTTATGCAAAATTTTGAATTTTTTCGGATATACCATCTGAGACCTAACTCTGGGATCACTGAGGCGTCGCGTCTACAAAATTATAATAAGATTGCGTTAAACTTTTTAATTTAAGTATTTTGATTTATTTATTGTATTAACTCACTAGAGTTTTGTTCATTGGATAATGTTTGGAGAGATATTCATTTTTTAACAAGTGGTTCAATTTAAATCAATTCTTATCTCAAAGTTTTGCTTACTTTGTCAACTTTTGCAAACGTCAAACAATTAATTGCGAATATAACACTAGGCGTGTTTTTTTTAGCTTTAATCTCAGCAAAGCAAAGTAAAGTAGGATTTTCAGCACGCAATGATAACAACTACAGTGAGTTCCGAACTGTTAAGTAGAGCGTAGTTGTTGTCATTGCGTGCTGAAAATATTACTTTACATTGCTTTGCTGAGATCGAACCTAAAAAAAACACGCCTACTGTAGGGTCACTTAACTAAAATCCGAAAAAAATCAACCTGCTTGTCTATTACTTAATTAAAAAAATATAAAAGGTACCTACGTTGCGGAACAATTTTTCTTGCAACTAAATGCCTACTGCATTTGCAACATCACGCTTTCCTATAACGGAAGATTAAATGGATGCCCAGTACTAAATAGCCGTGCGACTGAAGAAGGCAGCATTAGCTAACACGCAAAAATAAGTGACACGTATTTTAGTCGGCCATCTTGTTTACGTGGTAGGAATTATGGGTTGATATTTTTATAGCGATGGATTATGAAATTTGGCATTCCTACAAACAGTGCCGCCTTAAGCCAAACTAGCGCCCTGTGCAAAATTTACAGCGCCCTTTTTTCATATTTGTACACATGCAAAAGTCTTTCACATCACCCAGGAGGCAGACTTTCAATGCGTTTTTTTTATTGAGGAATTTTTTGTTTTGAGATTTTTGAACTAGATTCTTTTGTAAAATGTAAGTGGATGTGCAAAAAATATACCTAAATGAACAGGGCGGAATATTTTGAGATTATGTAGGAAGGAAGTAAACTGGCATATGTCTAGTGGGATTTTTTTATTTTGCGATATTTTGAGTTTGATTTTCCTTGAAGTTGCAACATTGCAAGTGATGTAAGTTTAAGTGCAAGAAATAATTCAGCACAGGTGTAATGGATGTTGTTATTTTGGGCCTTGAACAAGATTTTTGTTTAAAATGCAAACGGCAGTATTTGTTCGCGCAAGATAAAATTAATTTTTCTTTCCTAGTAATGAGCCCCCAGAACTTGGTCCGGCCCTGCCTACAAAACAAAATGACTCCCGGAAGTGGTGAACGGACAATTATGTACTTATTTCGTATAACTGATTGATGAATTGTTTGCTTAATTTAGTGACACTATTTACCACTCTCATTTCACATGTCGTAAATCAGACATAGAAATGTTTTCAAGTGATTGCAGATATGTAGATCGCCGGAACTTGCGTCTATTTCCGTTGTACGTATCTATAATTATGGGTAGATCATCCATGTCTGATTTGTGATCTGATTCTCACACCTCTTTTAGTATTGACTGCGGACAAACTGATCTCCGTGTCCCGTCTCGTGCAAAAATGCGCGTGCGTGATGTTGTGAATGCAGTATAAGAATATATGTACTTGGATGTGTTTTTTTTTTTAATTATTTCTAGGAAGTCACATTTAAATAATTAATATATCCTTCATAGGTTTCGCACCTGTTGGAAAGAGTTTTTTCATTGACTAAACCGAACCGACGGTCATATTAAAAAATTTTAAGTAATGAAGGACAATTTATAAAGCAGATATATTGAGTAAGATAAAACCATCTTCTTATTTTATTTTAAACACTTTTGTTAGCAATTAATAAACTAATGGCATTTAAAATGCATTTTCATAGTAACAAAGTTACCAATGCCAATAAAATTTGTTTTGGATTTCTTTTTTCATTCTTTGATGTCCATGACAATTATTCAAATTTACAGCAAACGAATAAGCGGCAGGCAGCGGTGCTAAAAACAAATTACCCAGTAAAAAGGTCGTATTATGAAGGCTGTCAAAATTATATTAACCAAATTTATTTTATTTTATTTCTCACATGGATTGAAGCATCTAGCCAATTCATGCCCTTACTTATTTTCTTTGCACATGTCTAGAAAGTGAGATTTCTGTAGAGTCTAGATTTTTGTTGCTTGGCTGACTATTTCCTTTAGGACAAACGGGTCACTTGAATTTCAATTTTGCACGCATTTTTATAAAGATTTTATTTTATCAGAGAACAGTACAGTCTAGCAGCTAGTATAGCCGCTTATTCTTCGCCGGATCTCCAGTAGGATGTCATTTGTGGAGTTCATGTTTACTACGAGGTAGATAAACTCCTTAACTACCTCGAAATTGTTGCTATCAATAGTGACGTTCTGTCCTAGGCGGTGGACAGATGCTGGTTTGTTTGTTGATAGCATGTACTTAGTCTTGTCCTCATTTACTACAAGACCAACGAATTTCGCCTGTTCTTCAATCGCCGTAAAAGCCTCTATCACGGCACGCTGGGAGCGACCGATGATGTCAATATCGTCTGCATACCCCAGTAGCTGCACGGATCTGTTGAAGATAGTGCCTTCCGTGTTGACACCTGCCCTGCGCACTATCTGCTCTAGCACGAGATTGAAGAAGTCACATGATAATGCGTCTCCTTGCCGAAATCCGGTGCATGTTTCGAATAGCTCGGAGGAACTACTTCCAAATTGCACGTTGCAGCGTGTGTTCTCCAGCGTCACGCTACATAGCTGGATCAGTTTTGCCGGGATCCCGAATTCGGCCATCGCCACATAAAGCTCCTGACGATGAATGCTATCATATGCGGCTTTGAAGTCGATGAATAGGTGGTGAGTCTCGACTTGAAATTCATTGGTCTTTTCCAGGATTTGCCTCAGTGTGAAAATTTGGTCTATAGTCGATCTGCCGGGCCGGAAGCCACACTGGTACGTGCCGATTAGTGTGTTGCAGAACGGTTTGAGACGTTCACACAGTACGTTGTATAGGATCTTGTATGCGACATTAAGCAGGGATATGCCTCGATAGTTCTTGCAAGACATAGGATCGCCTTTTTTGTAGATGGGGCATATGGAGCTGATAGTCCAGTCATCGGGCATACTTTCCTCCACCCATACTTGGTTGATGATTTGGTGCATGCGCCCTACCAAAACATCACCACCGTATTTGAAGAACTCCGCTGGTAAACCATCAGAGCCGGCGGCCTTGTTGTTCTTTAGCTTTTTTATTGCTAAGCCAACTTCTTCTATACTGGGTGGTGGAACTGGATCTTTATTGACTGGACGTGGGTTCTCGTCTTGCCCTATCACTCTCTCTACATGATGCCCATTTAGCATCTGCTGGAAGTGCTGCTTAAACACATCTACTATTCCCTGCGCTTCGGTGACTAGGTTTCCATCACTGTTTCGAAGAGCCTGCGTTCCGGTCTTGAAGCCAGAAGCCGGTTGCATGGCTTTCTTGTAGAACTTCCGGATGTTGAATCGATCGCAGGACGCTTCGATCTCCTTGAGTTGGGAGACTGCGTAGGCCCTCTTCTTTCTTCTCCTCCCTCCTCCTGGCTCGATACTCTTCCCTCGCTGCCTTGTTTTGCGCTGCAGCGCCCTCATATGTGCATTTTCTGTCACTTTTTTCCGGTGTACGCATTCATCATCGTATCACGGAATTTTTCTCTGGGATGGCTGGTACCCTAAGGTAGCCGCTTATTACGCTATAACTTTTGAGTTCGTGATGGCGAAATTTTCCTGATAAAATTATCCATTGTGACCTACTTAATATTTAGTACGAAGATTAAATATGGTTATTTGTAATGCAACATTTAAAAAAAATAAAAGCTATGGTTGTAAGAAATTCTTATTTTTCAGGCATTTGTTTTACTTATTGCTAGTTTTTTTTATATGTTTTTTTTTTTTGCTTTGAATTTTTTATTAGGCTCTCTGAAATGAATTTAACTATGGGGTACCGTTTCGTATTAAAACAAATTATTTTTATAAATAAAAACTAATTTTTAATACATGAACTGTGGCGACTAATATTAACTTTTTATCATCATCGCATCTCTTTTAGTTACACGCTTATATATTTACTAAGTATGTCAGTGGTTCATTAGCAGCTTTAAATTCAACATAGATTTACCAGAGTCGCGTTTATATTCACATCGACTGATCGCCTCCTCTCCCGCTAAAATCAAAACATTAATTTTGTAGCTTATTAAGTAAAATTAAATAAAACTGAATTGTGGCTATTATTGAAAAGAACTCTTTATTTTAATTGTTCTCAACACAATCTCCACAGTTCTATTCAAATCAAATTAATTTTATAATTTTTTTTGTTTAAATAAGTAGCTTAGAAAAAACCGGGGATAGCGATGGACCCGCTATTGTGCCTGGTGACAATCTTAAAACCCCACTCAACCTACCCTAACCTAACGTAACATTGAAAATTGAAGAACTATAGATTATTTTATGCCACGGATTGCATTCAAAGGATAAAACTGTTTAAAATGTTTTTTTTTATTGATTCAGCACGTTTCTTATTAATTCTACAAAATTTATGTCATATCTACAAACCTTTTATTGATTTCAACAAAATGTTTGTATTATTCAAAATGTGTAATTTGCTTGGCTAACAAACATTTTGCATTCGTTTTGTCAATTTCACAAACATTTAAAAAATTGATTTTTGTGTCCATTTTTATGGATATAACAAAAGCTTTGTTAATTTAGCAATAAAATCGTTCAATTGAGACAATATCGATTTATTAAACTGAAAATTGTGTTTTGTTAATCTGACAAAGTAGTCTTGTAGCAAATGTTTTATCTGTTTGACAAAATATCATTCAAATTTATAAAACTGAAGTTGTATTGATAAAATTCATTTATCATTACCACAATTTTTTTTTCAGTTCAACGAAACTATGTTTGTTGAAATTTTACAATATAATTTTACCTGGTGTTTTATTTTCAGTGTTGACAGACATTTTATTCCATTTAATCGCTTCCGAGCTTAAACTTAATCAAATTAACTCAAATTTTCATAGATCTGTAGCGCGTTTTCTCTCGATTCAAAGTGGCAACTCTTGTGGAATGGTCCTTTACAAGGTAAGGAGCAGTTTGCATTTTCTGACCCTTTATAAATAATATTGGGCACTCATTCCGTAACTTTTCAGACGATTATCGTCGGAACGATAGACCTCCAAAAGCAGTAACTTAGTGCCAAAATTACGAGTTTGAGACCTTAATCCAATTCATTTCCCAGAAATGTAATGAAAGCGTACGATATTGAAACAAATTCGTTCAGAATATAACTTCTTTTGGTCATCTGGAATCTGCCCCCTGTCAATTTAACAACAAAAATTCAAGCATTGAAAACGATCATGGGTACAAACAGTATGCGTGCAGACCGCAAACAAGTACTGTGCGTCTCAAATTTCCATTATGCACTCCATTAAATTCGCTTAAATCGGATTGACGCCGATCTAACAAATTGTAAGACGCTCACTGTATATACATTCGAATGCTCCTGCAAACATTTTATTACGGATTCCAAGGCATTGATGCAACAACCATTCATAAGATAAGCCACTGACGTAGACTGATATTGCGCACACAGCCGCGTTGCGCTGATCCATAAGCCATGCCACAGCCAACAGCTCTGTGTATATATAGTTTTCATTTCAACGGGATCAGATTGCTCAAATGACCGCCAACTACCGCACAGCAACTTGGATCTAGATTACACGATCCAACAGTTTCCATGTGGCATTATTCGATGATTTATACTCATGCTACTATTAAATAATAATAATATCTTCGATGCACGGAATTCGAAGATTCCTTGCGCCGGCCGGCCGACGAGCGTGTACTCCCTTTTGCCTCGTCTCAATTTCAGTTATGGAGGATGCCCAGTCTAAGAGCCAGAGCCCCTCGACTGCTGCGATGCTGTGTGCAGCATTCCGCAGCAATATTGCCTACCGATTAAGTGGTTGAGGAGATCTGTTGATGGGCTCTACCCTCTTCCGCAGCATGTAGGTGTTATAGAGCGAAGTTTGCCTCTGCGATTGCAATAAATTCAAGTACAACGAACACGGGAGTGCAACACAACATGCCTAGAACTGTAATTAACCTTTGCGACCAAATGGATGTTGTGTTTCTCCTTTTGGCGTTCTTTTTATTCGATTTTCTGTGTTGCATTGCAGTTCTGCATACAGACATACAAATGCAACTGCTAATTCTGTGGCGACAAAAAGTCATCTCGACTTTCTCTGGCGCGTCCTTTTTGGACATGCGCTCTCTGCTACGGACATTTTCAATTAGCCTCACCAAAATAGGGAGTTCTGACTCTCGGAGCTGCACTCCGTCGGCCAATTGCCGCAGTTATACGACCACGAACCAACTGGAATGTGAAGCACTTGTAAGCATTAATCATCGACGAAACCCCCTACAATTTGCTGCAGCAACATAGAGAGAGGGAGACCACTCTGCAGATGGTGTGTGCGAAAAATAGTTTAACACTATTAACATGGATTACAAAAGAAGCCATAATAAAAGTGTTTTATCTGGAAAGATCCGTGTTAGCGGGAATGTTTCATTATATGGAATACATCAAACCCACCGCTTCGTAGTTCGCACTCTTCTCTATCTATCGCGCATCTCACTATCTGCGCCCGAGTAAGAATAAATGTTCCGTGAAAATCTGATCGCTATCTGCGAAAACATTGTTTCGGTTTTTTAAAGGTTTCCCTGATCGTATTGTAGGAAGGTTTACTTGCCGAACAGACAGCGGACCTGAAAGGCCGACATGACACCCCCAATAACGGCGACGGAGACTTCCTCACCTCATCAGTTGGTCGCGCGACCGACCATCAACGGAGCGTGGACCTTGTGTACACACTGCACACCATCTCTGCGCGGTGCATCCTCTGCCATACGGTAAAATGCTCGCGGGTCCGACCATCCGACCATCCGACCGTCCGCATCCGATCCGAAGCCGAACGTGTTTCCTGTCACTTTGCGATCTTGGTTCATAAATCAAAGCGGCACGGTGTCATGTCGTTTAATTTGCCGCCACAATTGAATTTATTTTGATCTTTTCCCTGACGAATAATGTAGCAGCGGCCCGTGTTTTGTTTTATTGTATATCGGCCGTGGAGTGCCTAACCGATACAATCCAATTGCATTGCATTCTATATAAGCGACCTACTGACAACACGACAGTAACCCCCGCCCGACTGGCGCTGAGCTGGGAGTTGTTCCCTACCCCAATCCGATTCCCCATCTCTGTTGCTCTGTTGCTCGGAGAAGGAGCGAACGCAGAATTTGTCTCTGGTCCCGCCGATTAATTACGATTATGTAGGAGCACAATAATTATTGTTGATATGAGTCGGCAGCTGCGGCGTGAGCTACAAGCTTTAAGTTTGCGTGACAAATTGATATGACACGAGGCTGGCAAATTGTGCATGGCAGCAAGCGTCCGTATGACTACGAGTATGTCGGGGGGGTTTTGTTAGAAGTGTTTCTGGTGGCGGCGGTGTCGGCAAGACGTTTTTTACACGACTTGTGATCTGTCTAGAAATGTTATACATGAAGAACCTTGCAATGGGTAGGGAGAGGGATATGTTTTAACATAGCGTCCGATGTTAACACGGTGGTAAGCTGTAGCTGCCCTTGCGCACTGGGCCAGTAACAATTTTTGTAATTATGTTAAGCCGATCTGAAGTAGTTGTGATACGTTTGTGTACACACTCACAAAAACAGAATTCACTGCTCAAATAGATCAGATAGACTCAAATGGATCAGAACAGCTGCAAGGATGTGTATTTGCATAAAACATCGGAAACATGACGAGGATGCCATTTAAAGGAATTAGCCAAAGTGGCTGTGCATCGAAGTAGTGCGCAGTCGTATGTATGCAGGAAGTCAGTCGTGCGCGCGCAGATGTTCGGTGAGTGGAGGCATTAGAAATCGCGTGACAAGAGTGTCTGCGCAAATTAAATAGCCATCTTCAGGAGGCTGTTTAGAGTGATTAGATCTATTTGTGTAGTCTTGTTGTTGCATGGCCATTAAGGAAAAGGAAATGAGTCAAACACTGCAGCTAAGTGAATTTATGTGTATGTTCACTATACTCTTGCAACAATCTATGTAAAGAATGGCTTAGAGATGAACATTGATCTGCAGTGGAATTGACAAATTATAACGAATGGAAAAGGACTTTTGTCGACTTTAGCGAATTGAGTTTGCGGACAATCAAAATTGCCGACGCTGAGTGAAATGGAGCGAATTTGCTAGCGACCCGCAAGACTCAGTAACACCCACGAGACGGCAGTTTTTTGTGTGGGATTGACGCTGGTGGTACCATCTCTATAGATAGGTAAAGGTATATCATCTTTTTAAATAGTTGGTACAAATTAGACAGACGACTGTTGATGTGCTAAGGCAACGGGCAGATTTTGCACCCCCCAATTAGACCTCACTTCCGCCCCACTTGACAATATTTCTAAAGTATAGTAAGGTACTCTTTTGAAATAAGTAGGCCCTTACTCCCTTACTCGAACCTGCGAAACTAATACTACTCCTTAGCTTTCAGAGTGCACTAACAGTTTTGAAGACTTTTTGAGTACATGCTCTAGGTGCTGTTTAAAGCTTAGACGAGCGTCAAACCACTTTATATGCGCACCAACAATAAAATTGATCGTTTCCGCAACTCTCCCACTTGAAAAAGTACATTATAAGCGTGTTTTTTTTAGAGGTATACTATAGAACTTCGAATTGAAATAACAACACAAGAAAATCGTTTTAATGTCAATCAATTTGGCTTTATTGGAAGGATAATTTTATGCCATGCGGCTGGTTCGAATAAAACCAAGTCTAGAGGTCCAATTTTCAACCACTTTTTCGAGCATTTGGGGCGGTATGTGGGCAAAAACGCCACGAATGTTGGCTTCCAAGTCCCCTAACGTTTCTGGTTTGCTGGCGTAGGAGAGCGACTTCAAATATCCCCAAAGGAAATTGTCCAATGGTGTCAAGACAAGATCTTTGCGCAAAATCTTCCATAAAGTTGATGGACAAAGCTCCAATTGCTGTGCACGGTGGCGAATCGATTCATTCGGGTCCTCTTCAACACATTGCTCTACAGCGGCAATTGTTTCTTATGATGGACCATTATGTCGACCATAAAATGAACGGAGCTTGCGGTAAACCTCGCGAACTGAACCATTATTTTCGAAATGAACTTGCACGATTTGCAGGCGTTGTTCATTTGTCAACCTGTTCATGATGAAATGGCAAACCAAACTGAACATAAATGACATTAGCGTTGCCAGATTTGACCACAAAATGTCAGTTTTATCTCTATTGGAAAAACCAACCTCTAAAAAAAACACCCTTTACTTACAGCCCGATTCCGGCGAAGCTCACTGATACCTCACTAGTCACAAAACCTTCAGAAGTTGAGGTGAAATTGATTTTGTAAGGTTTTCGTATTCTGGCAGCATACTCGCAACTTGTGAGGCTCACAAAAACAATTGAAATTTTGATGTCCTATGTAGCAAGTCACAAAACAGAAAACCAGTCATAAGAGCTCACAAATGACAATATCTGTATTTGATGGCATGGTTTCCCTCTTTCCAAGCATTTAAAGACCCAAACCTTACATTTTACTCTATATTTATTAACTTTTCGTGGAAAATTGATATTTAAAAAAAATAAAACAGGAATGTGGGAATTTTGATTTGTGACAAATGTCGTTAATATTTTATTTTATTTCTTTCTAAAGCATTTCAGTGTAAATACTTTGTATATCTTTATATATATAACTAGCTGGTACCCGCAACTTCGTCTGCGTAGAATTATAGTACTTCGAGTAACTCAATTAAAATATTCATATCAACAACACCGCCACCTATCGGGTCCAACACACTAACCACTGAGCACTCTGCTTGGGACCAGATTATTTATCAAGTTATAATGTTTTGGAAATGTGTTTTTTAAATAAAAAAAAATGGAACAATCTAGTCCACTAGTTTTATATTTTTTTTTATTTTCGGCGAGTAATAAAAAAGTTGTATTACTAATACAATAATATCTTTAATTTTTTATTTAAACAAAATCTTAGAGCTGTCTACAACTCATTTCAGTAGAAATTTAAAAGTGAAAATATCCTCCAAGCAAAATGATCCAACTCCCAACCAATAACCCTTTAAAAATTAACTTGTCACTTGGTAGTTTCGATCCTTAATTAATATGTTTCAACCGTGAGCTGCCAGACATCTCAAAAACAGCCTAAGGCCACCCATATACATCAATGATATGGGTATAGGGAAACATCTTCCAATCCGCCGTGTGCCTTCTTCCGCATCCAATTGCTGGCGATGGCAATAAAAAATGTTCCCCGGTATTCGTTGGACATTGAGCTGGAGCTATGGCCCTGTGTTCCAATGTAAATATATGCCCTAAGGCGTAAAAGAAAATTAACGTTCCACAAATTCAATAACTCCAAACCCTGTGACTGCACCATATTTTACAATTTCATTTGAGTCATCGAATGCATGAGCAGAGCATGTAGGTTTCTCTAGTGTACGTGAGGTGCTTGCCCACACGCATATGCCCATATGGTCACTATCTAGAGTTTAGAAGAAGTATTCAAGTAAAGTATTTTTGTTTCCTTGATGGTATTGCACAATCCCAGGAATAATTTCAATTTAATCGCTATGGCACCAGTTTGGATCAATCGCGTCATAGTAAATTTTGTGGTTGCCGTCAGTTTGAATGAAAGTTGCTTTATGAGATAACTTCAAATCTAAACTGACCTTTAACATGCAGTCAAAACTGCTTATAACGAATTTGGTTCAAATGCAACATTGCATAAATTATTATTAAGAAGTTTAAGGAAGGTTTTCGAATGTCGTTTATTAGGAAATTGCTGACTGAATAACCAGCAATTTTTGGGAAACGAAAACGAAACCGGGATAGCGAAATGTCACTTACAAAGAACATGGTAAGCGAGACATAGGATAGTATTCCCCCTTAAACAATCCAGTTGAAGAGTTTCATTTGCAAAATTCGATTTTTACTCTGAATCAAAGCCGAATGAAAGCTGCTTACTTGGATGAAATATATTAACAGCAGATACAGTGATGCCAGATCGTGGGTAATTACCCATTTCGTGGGCGTTTTGCATTTAAAACAAGTAAAAGTGTTATCATGCTTTAATACCCTCCACTGCATACAAGTCATGCAAAATACCAGAACTACTTGACCGCCATAGCTCATTTTTAATACCAACCTAACGACGATAAAAGTAAGTGCTCTCACCGAATTTCATTCACCTACTTCAATTACTTTGTTCGCTATCGTGCTTTCAACAGACAGACAGACGGACATGGCTAAATCGATTCAGAATGTGATCCTGATTCAGAATATATATACTTTATGAGGTCTCCGGTGACTCCTTCTTGCCGTTACAAATGTATTGGCAAAGTGAATATACCTTCCTGTGGAGGGTATAAAAAAAGCTAAAAGGGCGGGCGAATAAAGGACATTTTTATATCTCTTCGAACAAAAAATAGGGCATTTCAATTGCTGAATCTAAAGAAAAACCATTCGAACCTAATATCGTGGCATGGTCAAAAATGTTTTTTTTTTTTTTATAATCGACGTGGGGAAAGTCAGTCCGAGAAGTCTGGGATCACTGAGCAGGTATAAACACAAATTAAAATTAATAAATAAATATCAAGGAAATGCCTTGATCACGTCGAGTTCGTTATAAACGACTTCCACTGTTTTCTTAAAGAGAACACGACTACCCGATTGGAATTCCACAGATGACTCCTTTCAACGGCACAATATCAACTCATCTCAACTTCCGCCTCAGAAATTTGTTTGTCCGTTGAACAAACCCAAAACTTGATGTTGATAGTCCTAAACAAGCAACTGAACCTAAGGTACTGTGTTCAGGCATTTGCGGACGAAAGGTGCTCCAACCGTGTTGGGCCACACACAGGCCAGGCCGCCTCTGCCTGTTTTGCATTCATTCATGACATCTCGACAGAGATGCATAACAAAACGTGCTGTTGAACTTTTGAAAAGCAGCGCGCGCCGTTGCTGCGCCACACTTTGTTGTTTCGACGACAAGGCACGCGATTAAAATTATAATAAACTCTTGTTTTCACTTACACCAGTGGCATGCGACCAACGACGACGACGTCGACGGAGCTGCTGATGGAAATCACCAACGGGGGTACAGAGCCACTGAATGCAGAGCATCTGATGAAGCATAATTACAATGCAACTCCTCCATTACACTATTCAAGTGCACAACGTTTTGATTGGACCCGAAGCGAATCACGACGGTAATATGCCAACAGGCCGCATGTAAGTGGGAGGCGGTACCCAAGTAGTGGGTTTCATGCAAAATGATTTATGTTAATTACTAGCCAGTTGAGTTGCAGTGATAGACGGTCATGACAAGTAGCCAGTAGCTAAGGAGATTACGATGGATTACAACCCGTACTGGCTTCGAAAAAAAAAACACGCCGCGGCAAAGGCTCTAGGATTATGCGTAAGTTTAAGTGGTAATTTATATACTTATTCGTAAGGAGGCGGCCCATTCTAATAGTTGACGTTTAACAATAAAAACTACTTTGCACTTCGAGTGAATTCCTCGGCAATCAACGCAATTGATTTTGTACGGTGTTAGATTCAACTAAGGACGATGGGGCACATCGCACATAGAGCTACTGCTAACTGCTAATGTATGGGAAATACTCGGATCGTTGTACAAGCACTAATTGCCTTGGCTTATTTATGGCTAGAAACGCTTTGGTGAAGTGATTGCAACTGGAGTACGGCGGATAAATATTCCAATGGCATTGTAAACATTGATGCTGTCACCGACGGACGCCAAGTAAGGATGGAGACTTTCTGCAAGGATGCCACTTTCAGTTAGTGGTACGCGTTATTTTTGCCGACGTAAAAGTACTGATGGCCGAAAGAAATACTGATGGTATACTATTCGACAAATTAGTTTTGTAATTTGAAAATAACCCGACATCATAATTTGCATTGACCCATCGGTTTGGAGGTGTCAAATCTGCTTTCGCGCCAAATTGCCTTCAATCGTGGCATGTGTTTGGAAGCGTTTTGCTCTCAAAACTTAACTTTTTTCGGTGTGAAGAAGTGAAGTTTCACTGTTGGAATTGGAATTGTGTTTGCGGCAAAGCCTACCCCTAGCCATCTTTTTAGAAAGAAAATAAGAAAGAAAGTAAGTGATGAACTATATTTAACAAAATGTTTTAGGCAGAAGATTTGACGCATATATTCTTCTATAATAAATGGGGTGACTAGCGACGGCAAAAGGGTGACTGGCAACCAGGAGGTGGTTTGAGGGGCTGAAGCCCACCCCGAACGCACTATAGACAGCCGAAAAACTCGACTTCTTCGCCTCTGTGAAACAAGATTCATGAAAGGCATGATGACAGTATTATTTCCTTTGTAGAGCTCTTCAAATGCTTCTCAATAAGTCTTGAAGAAATAACGAGCAGTACGTGAGCGACGTCTTCGGAAGCGTAAACGTTTTGGCAGCGGTCCAAAAAAGTTATTTCCTTGTAGGCCTCATTATACGGGAAAAACTGTTCAGTATAACGCTGCCTTTATCAGTCTGTAATCGACCGCACAAAACAAGTTCTGAATTCTCTTAAGAACATCAGAGAAAATTACGACGAGGCTTTTTAATCCGCATCCCAACTTGCCGAGGACTTATTTCAAGTTGAATCCAGAGCTCCAAGAACTTTATTGAAACAAACAACGCCTTCCAAACCAGAAACTTCTTCTACTGAAGAATATTTTAGAGTGTGCATAGATTCGTTTATTACAAAATCTTACGGAATATCCTTGTTACTTTGATGGTGCAATTTCGTTGTCATCTGTGAAAGCTGAGTATATTTTTTGGTGCGAAAAATATCGTCGACTGATCTTTCTACCGAAGTCTTGAAATTGCTTGATATATGTGACAAGACTTATTTTAGAGGTATAAAGTTCTTGCTTACGGTTTTGGCCACGCTTCCAGTGACCATTGTATTGAAAGATCCTTTTCTACTATGAAAAAGGATTAAAACAGTATCCCGAAGCGTTATGGGGAACTCAAGATTAAGCTCACTTTCTATGATATCTGTTCATTCGGATATTAATGTGGATCCAGTTAGGGTGAACAAATCAAGACGTCTTCTGCTTCTAAAAAATGTATGTAAAAAATAATAAAAGCGTGTTTGTTGGACTGCTACCAACAAGACTAGGGTGAAGAAAATTGCAACACCATAAAAAAGACAGGAATGTTCCGAGGCCTATGTGACTTTTTCTAATAATTTGCCATCGTGGTTGTATTTAGAATCTTATATACCTACTAAGTCCGCATTGCACCCAATTAGTTTAATCATTTGTATTTTTATCTGTTTATATTTTTTTCAGGTTGCAACCTGACCCTAGTGTAGTTGCTAGTCACGCCTTTGCCGTCGTTAGTCACTTCAGCGACTGCGTGACTCGCTACATGGCATTTGCTTCCAATATAATGGAAAGGCTTGTTGTACAGGAACGGGGAGATAAGCAATGAAAAAAGGAGCCATGACTCATGTTTAAATGTGCTCAAATTAAAGCTGCTGTAAAAACTTCAGCGGGCAGATTCCGTATAACAATAATCGTCGGGACGATATCGTTTTGAAATTTTGATGACCACAAGAAGTTAAATTCTGACCGAATTTGCTTTAATATCGTCAGCTTTCATTACATTTGTAGAAAATCAACTGAGTTTAGGTCTCAAACTCGTAATTTTGGCACTTAGTTGCTACTTTTGGAGGTCTATCGTTTCGACGATAATCGTCTGAAAAATTACGGAATGAGTGCCCAGGAAATACAGTCAAACAAAAATTTGTTGCTTGTCACCCCATTTTATTTAAGAATATTATGACTTTATTTAAGAATATCATTCGGGCAAACCTGGTAGAGGTCGTCGCTTCGTGGGATGGATTTTTGGAACTCAAGATGAGGACATTTTTTTGGAGTGTGTCAATAGCCAAATTAGTTATATTCTTTTTGGATATATTCCCTATAACAGATATGACCCGTCCGCAACTGAGTCAGCTACACCGAAAGAAAAATCCTTTGTTGAATCAATCACGTTTCATTGTTGATTGAAAATCCACTGAAAATATTCAAACTGAATACGAAAGTGGTTGTTTCAAATAACGCTGCGTGATTGAATCAAATAAGGTGGCGTTGTTGATAATTTTTTTTTTTAAGATCATGAAAATGGTTGATTTGAACATGTTCCTAATTGTTTCAAATATTAATTAATATTTGATGAACAACTTCGTATTTGATTTAATGGTTAAGCAACAAGAAACGTGATAACATGGTAAATCAGCCTTTTATCGATCATAAAAATAGTCAAGCATACACAACAGTTGTTAAGGTGTCACGATTGTGTTCGAATAAATCAGTATTGACAATTTATAACTTGAGCAAAGCTTGAAAATGATTAAAGGATCACCAACAACATTTTAAAACTACAACGCACATATTCAAGTTGATGTTCATTGTCTCAGCAACCACATTTCATTACACAATGCAGTATACTTTAGAGTTATAGGTACGCAGTATTAATCCATCAACCACGCAGGCAAGGCAGAAGTTCGTTAAGGGAAACAATTTTATCCGCGAGTGAAAATTTAGTTTAGTGGTTTCTTATAGAAAATATTGTCATCAAATTTATTGTTCATTAAAGTTTTCATGAAAAGTGTAGTAGGAAAGAACTTAATGGACCTCTTCTTATTTTGTACTAAAATCCTAATGGAAAGAAATAAATACTCTCATACATTTTTTTTTAAATAGACTTGTATTTTAATATAAATGTGCTAAGTGTTTGTTAAAAAATAAAATATGTAGAAGTACAAATCTTTTATGTCATGTCTGGTATACTTACCTATTTGTTTAAACCAATAAAATATTAATATTGAAAACATAATTAAAATTTTGTTTTTACTAATAGAAGTTTCACTTTAAATGCGAAAATGGTTGCTGCCTTATAATCATACTATGTATGTTTTAATATATCTCGGTTGCAATTTCTTACAGGACAATAGATCATCAACGATGGTGGTATATAAAATATACCCAAGTATTACTATAAAAAGGACTGGATTTAAATAAACACGAATATTTGGAAAACAAGATTTCTGTGTTTGGCCAACCACGTATATGATTAACAATATTCGGACTATATGAACATATATTATTGGTAACAGAATTGTTTTTGTGTACACACAAATGTATTAGAACAACATTGTTGAACTTTTTCGATGAACAATATTCGTGCGTAAATGCACAACACTAACGAACTTGTGCAAATACCGATATTTTTATGAAAGCACACACATTTTACAATAACAATTTTAGTGCTCAAAACATCACGCGCAAAAATAATAAACGTGTTTAATTAACAGGAAAATTGTAACGTTTTGATAAACAAAATTTATCACGCCGCCTTTGTTAAAATAACAACGTTCCTTGGTTGATGCATTTGCAAATAAGGTTTGTGTTTGATTCTACAAAGGGATTTCTTTCGGTGTAGAATCTCGTTCCACCATGCTTCCAGGTAATCTATGCATCGATCTCTTTTACCTGTGCGCCACTTGAGTGGGGCAGATTCCGTATAACAATAATTGTCTAAATGTTATTGACCATAAGAAAAGAAGTAATATTCGGGCCGATTTTTTTAAATATCATCAGCTTTCATTACATTTGTGGAAAATAAACTAGATTAAGCTCTCAGGCTCGCAATTTTTGCTATTAGTTGGTAGTCTTGAAGGTCTATTCGACGATAAATTTCTGAAAAACTATGGACTGAGTGCCCTGATTCTTTTTCTCGGTTATCTCGTCCCTTAGGTGTGCATTCGTGGGCAGTGATGCCAACCTAGGTCGAATTTTTTAGGCCTAATTCCGAAAAAAATTATAATTTTTTTACAATAATTATGCCGTTTTGGTAAAAAAGGTAAAAATTTGATCTCTGTAATCCAAGGTTTGGGCTTGGTGAGTAAGTCAAGTAGAGAATTAGACAATAAGCATGACGCACATTTGTGAATGAAAATTAGTGTTGCGACTTTGATCAAAGCATGTACCAGATTTACCAAGTTCGAAATATAAATGTTTGAATTGATTGTAAAAAACAATTCGCCAAAATTAAGCCTTTTTTCTATAAATTATTCCACAATGCTTCAAGGAATTATGCCTAAAAGGCGTAATAATGGCTTTGGTTAACATCACTGCACATTATCGACAGCTGACTCCATTCTACTTATAATGTCTATCAGCCAGCGTGTGTAAGCATGTGAATGGGTTTTTAAAGAAATTGCATCTCTGATGTAAAAACCGTCAGTGTGATTTGTTTTTTTTAAATATGAGCTTTACACGTCTAAACAGTTTCTGATTCGCTTGTTCTTTTTTCACATGAATTCTAAAAAAATTGTATGCTTAAAATAAAATCTATTAAAATGAATTGTTGTCGGTTTGCACGCTCATAACTCGGCTGAACATGAATCTTAATGTTGGATTCATATTGAACACAAATTGGAATTGGAAATTTCGACCGCAAAAGTCGAACAATCATGAAATACTTTCAGGGGTAATAGGGCGATGTCCATTATGCATGGTAAGGTAAAAATATCGATTCTAAGGAATGGCAAAAACTATGGTATAGACAATTGGCTAATTTTTTAATTCACATAAGTCGTTGATACGCAGCGGTTGTGTCAAAAAACTAGTCGAAAAAAGACGTTAAAAACGCGTCGAAATCGCATCAAAAATGCGTTGAAAAACCCGCCGATAAACCCGATCAAGAAGTTTAACCGAAAATCTCTAAATGCGTAACTATGAGCTCAGTTTAATTCCAGAAGAGTTTCATTCTTTCAATAGAGAGGCTCAATTGCCAAAATTATTGTTTAAAATTAAATAAAATCCATTTTAAATACATTTTAGGCGGAACGGAATTCTCCGGGTCAGCTATAAATTTTGTGTTTTGTTGAAAAGATTGTGCAGTGACATGGCAAAGTTTTGGACAATTTTTTTTCTTCAATATTCTGTTGGTCACTATAATTGTAAAATTCCTATCGCTATGGGCGAACTTTGCTTGTGGATTATTATAGCTTTTCCTAATAGCTCTTCCTGCGAGATACATACTTCCAAGTTACCCCACTTGCTCCATTCGACCAACATCCATTGTCAAACGGATGAAGTTGAAATTGTTGTGTGGCCCTCTTTAAATGAGAAAAAATGTGTACAGGTCAAGCGGAGCAGATTATAAGCCACAACTTAACTTCGGGTGATTAGGCTCTCAGACTTCTGAAAGTTACTGATCCCAGAAAGCAATATATCCTGCTTGCATTATGTAACGATGATTTATTGATTTTTAACCACAAAGAGCATTTGGAACGCTTCTTCCTGCTGATTCCAGACTCAATTCATGCGCGCACATGTCTTGTGTATAGTTACGAGCATGTCTATACAAATGTATATGTATCTAATCCAGAATTCCCACTGTTAGCGATGACCATAAATTACTGCAAAAATGCTCAATTGGCGCATGCAATTTGGTGCATTGATTCCGTTCCGCGAGTACGGTTCGTGTTCTGTCGTTTGGTGGGTCTTGTTCTCGTGCCACAGCCACACAAGAAGATTGTCAACCGTCGCATCGGGCGAATGTTATAAATAAAGAAACCAAATACAGAAAGGAGTTAACTTACATTTATACAAAAAGGAGAAAAAAAAACACCGCACAGTACTGGATATAGAAGGAATGCATTTTCAAATTGACTCCACTGGCATGGAAACAAGCTCCGCTCAAAGTGGAGCGTTCTGTTCTACCGCTGATGCTGCTGCGTGGCGAATTGCGCCGTCTATCGTCTGTCTATTTCTCCATACGTGTAGGCAATAAATTTAGTTGACTAATATGGTGAGGCATTAGACATGCCAAATGCCTAACGAGACAATTTGATCCAATTGCGGAGCCCCCTAGAGTTCGCCTGATTGATTCTGATATTATAGTTTGTATGGTCGCCGATCATCGGGATCATCTGATCTTTTGACGGTGCTCGGTTCTGAAAACACAAGTAAACACTTTTGTATTCAAAGGAGGATTAGCAGAAATCTACGGAGACGGACGTGGGTTTTCGGTATAAATATTTCAGAGAGAGAGGGTAATTGTTGAGGGAAATACGTTCTTCGTCTCTTGCTTTCTGTCAATTTCTTACCGCCATTTTGACTTACATTTTTGTTTGCACTTGGCTTTAAAGAAGGAAATAGTGTTGGAGGTGTGCATTGATAGCGGGATTACTTACTCTTTTTCGGCATTTTCTGGTTTTCTCTTGCTTCTTGTTTGTTTTAAACGATTTTTTTAGGTTATTTTTGGCATCTAACGTTTGCGTTGACGGACATTGGAGGGGGAATGGATCATTATTTATTTTGTTAGAAAAGTGAGAATCGGTCGACAAATAAACATCAACAATACCTACATCGCTTTTGGGGGCGTTAGTTATATGTCAGTGGTGGGCCAAATACAAGTTTCTTTTTAAAAATGCAATAAAATGAACAAAATTAAATTTTGTCCATGTATTATGGTTTCATAAGTAAGAGGAAACATTCTCATTAATTATGGAACACAACGTCGTTCAAGTGACTGCCTCGGCTGGCTTCGCAGTAGCGCATTCTGTCGCTCCAATTTTCCAAGACCTTGTTCATGGATTTGGGCTGTAGCTCACGGATTACTTGGATGATATTGGCCTTAAGTGCTTGTATCGTTTCCAGATTGTTGGCATAACGTCGGTCCTTCATATCTCCCCACAAAAAAAAAGTAAAGGGGTCAAATGACAGCTCTGAGGAGGCCAATTGAAATCGCCAAGACGGCTGATAACACGTTTTGGGAATTTGGTGCGCAAAAGATCGATTGTGTCATGGGCCGTGTGGCATGGCGCGCCATTCTGCATGAACAAAAAGTCGTCCAAATCCATGTCTTCAATTTCAGTAAAAAAATCATATGGCTCTGTAACGCCCACCGTTGACTGAAACGTTGTTCCCAGCTGCATTTTCGAAGAAAAATTGTTCAATGATGCCACTCCACTCTAGAAACCGCACCAAATTGTCACTCTCTGTGGATACATTGGCTTCTCAACGACGGGGACCATTTTCAATATTTCCCTACGTTGTTCAAGCGTGAAGCCTAGTATCCTGCTCGCGC
The DNA here is from genome assembly GCA_948293265.1 of Cheilosia impressa. Classification (NCBI taxonomy): domain Eukaryota; kingdom Metazoa; phylum Arthropoda; class Insecta; order Diptera; family Syrphidae; genus Cheilosia; species Cheilosia impressa. Next base: position 48,348,682 of record OX411881.1, on the reverse strand, counting down.
TACACTTTGTTTTCGTTGATTTTGTAATGATTTTAATGACTTTTTGTTAGGATCGTTTAATCACATATTTTACGAATTTATACACGTATTCACTATTCACAGACAGACAAAAATCCTTTATACTCGCGACAGAGCATTGTCGTACAAAATATGCGGGGAAAATCGGGTAGCTGCACGGAAGCTGACCGCCTAGTTGCTTAGTCTATGACTGGGGGCAGGCAGACAAAGACCGTGCTAACTAAAGTGGGGCATAAGGTTATAGGTTTGGTTAAAGGGGCAGTTTCACCCAGAAGCCATTGAGGACCATTTTGAATACACTATAGGGTTTTCCAATAAGAGGTGTTATTTTGGTATTCAAAGAAAAATGCAATTTTTTGAGATAAATGACCGGACGTTTATTTCACAACAAAGAGGAAGGTTTGCCGTTAATAATGAAAAACAACATCAGCCAAATGGCCACCACGAGCACGCATACAAGACCATATCCTTTTCATAAAATTTTCCATAACCAAATCCCAAAGTGGCTGCCCTATGTCCTCGATAGCCTCACGAATTTTATCTTTGAGGTCTTGAATCGACGCTGCGCTGTTGGCGTAGACCTTATCTTTCACGTGGCCCCAAAGGAAGAAGTCGCAAGGTGTTAAATCACAAGATCTCGTGGGCAATTGTGATCACCTCTTCGAGAGATAACACGGTCCGGAAACTTTACCCATAAAAGATCAATGGACACGACGTTGTTGATGATCGGCCGGCTTGAGTTCTTGTGTTAACTGAACTTTATAAGCCTTAAGACCCAAGTCTTTATGCAAAATACGGTGTAATGACGTGTGTGGAATGCCCAATTCCAAAGAACGACGAGGAATGGACAAACCTGGGTTTTCTTCAACACTTTGGGCTACAGCAGCAATATTCTCAGTTGTTCTTGAGCGACGTTTTTTATTCTTCACATCACTAACTTGTACCAACAGCTCGAATTTTTCCACCAATTTCTGTATTGCGGTCCGACAAGGTGCTTCACGACGACCAAAAAATGCTTTAGTTTCGCCATTCGATGTGAATCCACTCTTCCAAAATGAACGGGTCCACATTAACAAAGTCAGTGGATGTTTTTAAGTTCGACTAACCAAAATAACTAAAATTAAAACGAACTATGTGCCACCTTTATACCTAGTCCTGCCATAAGTTCTGTTACACATTTTCCAGCGCTTATCGTTAAAAACTTCTTGTGGGAATTGCACCGTTAACTTTTTTTTCGGAACACATGCATTGATTAGTAAAGAAAACTTGCCAGTTTGGTCTCAGCTTGCGATCTATTAACATGGGGTGGGGCGTTAAAGAAAATCGAGTCGCGGTAATTGCGTTGCATAAGTGCGGGAAGAATGCTGGCCAAATTTTTGAGTTGCTAAAACCACTCGGCATATCGAGAATTTTTGTTTATCGGGCTATTGGCCGTTTCTGCGAATTGTCTGGAGTGGAGGACAGGTCAAGAAGTGGCCGCCCTCGCGTCATTCGTACAGCTGCGGTAGTAAAAGCAGTGCGTGAACGAATTCGGAGAAATCCACTTAGGAAACAAAAGATCATGTCCAAGGAATAGGATATATCAACCAGATCCATGTCAAGGTTGATTCGGGATGATCTTCACATGAAAGCCTATCGTCGGTCCACGGGACATCTCCTAACTCTTCAATTGAAAAAAATTAGGCTGGAAAGATGCAAACGACTTCTGCAGTGGCACGCGGCCAATGGGCATGAAAACATTCTGTTTACGGAGGAAACATTTTTTTACCGTGGAAGAAGTTTTTAATAAACAAAATGACAAATGGTCTATGCCACGTCATCTAAGGAAGCGAAAAAAATCGTTCCCAGAATTCAACGAGGCAATCATACAGCTTCCGTAATGGTTTGGTGGGGGTATCCCATCAAGGTGTCACATCCCTCCATTTCTGCGAAAAAGGCGTAAAAACTGGGCAAAGGTTTACCAAAAAGACGTGCTAGAGGGCGTTGTGAAAGGTTTGACCAATTCTCTTTTTGGCGGAAAAAGGTGGATCTTGCAACAAGACTCTGCTCCAGCGCATAAGGCCAAAACCACACAGGAGTGGCTCAGGCTCAATATTCCTGGCTTTATAGCAGTAGAAGATTGGCCCTCGGGGAGTCCAGATCTGAATCCACTGGATTATGGTTTGTGGTTAGAACTTGAAAACATGGCCTGTAAGACTCCCCACAGAAATTTGGAAAGTCTTAGAGCAGCATTGACCCGAGCAGCGTCCACGATCTCTATTGAAACCGTACGTGCCGCTATAGCCCAATGGCCACTACGTTTAAGAGCTTGTGTGAAAGCCAAAGGCGGCCATTTTGAGTGAAATTATTTTTATTCTATTGCCAATAATGTAAGCTAATAAACAAAACTATTTTCAATACGACATGTTAACTCGTTTTTTTTTCTACAGCGCTTTGTATTTGTAACAGAACTTATGGCAGGACTAGGTAAATGACTTTACCAATTGTTTCAAAACTTGTAATGCACCCTACAAGCTGTGCAAATAGGGAAACTGATGGCACCACGTTTCAAAGGAATCAAAAGAAAGCTATGGACTTATGTTTACTAATCTCTGCATCGGATGGCTAATTTTCCATGTTAGCAAGGGCAATTCATCACGCAGTTGTTTATACACTGTTCCTCATTTGCCAACCGCTCCGCGATTCGTTAGTATTTTTTTCCCCCAGATACACAGAAGACATCCATTATAAAGGAATAGACGCTGCCATGTCTCAGCAAGCAGCATAAACCTCCTCATCCTCATGCTAGGGAAACTTCAAATAAATAGGCTCATACAAGAAGACATTCGTTATTCGTCGTAACATTGCAGTCATAAATATGTTTCGCTTCCCCTTATGGTCATGTGTATGACATTCGGTTTAACGACTGAATTACTCATTGATATTGATTTTTAGGCCGTGCGATGATCGCCGTTCGCGAAATACTCGAACTGGCCGATCATAGTGTCCGCTGGCCTGCTTCTCAATTCATTACGCGCCAATTGTCCATTAATCAAATTACCACAACTATGCCTACCTTGGCCATCCTAATGCATCAAGTTGACATCCACCTCAAGTGTAACAGCGCAATCGATCGTTGAATGGATCGATGGGTTTTGCCTCCAATCAGCGGTGACGCTGGATGTTGTCTCCTGCTTGGTACTATAGTGATTGAGCGACACTGTCATTGCGTAGACGGCAAGCAATTAACCATGGGCCATGTCCGTTTTTATGACAACGACACACAAGAGGCGCTCGCAAACGACTGCTACCATTATACGACATCAGAGATCAGACACAGATTCAGGGCATGGCATCGGGCAAAATCAGGGACTACAGTCTACAGACAACATATGCGAAATTTGAAAAATGCACCCATAAATAATGTCCCGCTCACTTGGGTAAATATCTATTTGACTAATGAACCGAAGTGAACTCTATTTGCTATTGCCGTGCTGTGTGCACCCACGCAAGGGTGCCTCTGGGACGTGATCAGACAATATCGTCAATTTGCGTTTAAACACACATATTTCTTGTTGCTCATTTGAAGTATGTTATGTGGGTTTCATGGTTACAAGAAAGAAACCCAGAATTGAGATTTATAGCCCTTGAGACTTTTGGGAAAGTTGCAACGAGCCGAGTTGACTTGGCAAGCAGTCGAAAATATTATTTCTTTTAGTTGAGGATAAATTTTAGTATTTTATTATAAATGTTGACACTTTTCCACATCCTTTTCTTCGCAGGCTCTGCTGCGCATAGCTTGCATGACACTTATTTAAAAACAGCTATAACTTTCGGTTAAGAACTGCTGAGAGTAATACTGTCAATAAAGCTCCTACGGGGTAGGCGGACTTAAAATAGGTAACAAAGTCAACTTGGTTACTCTGTTTAAAATAACCGATTTATCAATTTCCTCTGCAAATTTTCTCTGTCGTAAAAACCCAAAATAAAACTGTTTGATTGATATGTGTTAATCTAGAAACTTGGTTGATAAAAACAGATAAAGAGTGGTTTTTTAACATCTGCATTTAACCTTTTTATTTCAGTAGTTTTTAACAATGATTACTGTTTTTTTTGTAACAGAGACTTAGTTAATTTTAAGACATTTTTTTACCGAGCAAAACTCGCGCTCTGTTAGGATCAATTTTTGAGCATGTGGTCCTAAAAATTTAACCATGCACTAAGCCTTACTCAAAAGCACGTGTATACACTTCGAACTACTCCAAGCTAAATAAAAAGATTCTTAGGTCAAGTAAAAAAATTGGCCTCCATTTTGAATAACTTCGAAATGGCTTCAGAAAACATGAACTAAACAACTTCCAAGTTAGGTTTTAACAAGAACTTTCAGGCTACCTATTATCCCATCCAGGTTATTTCTGGGAGGGTGAAGTTTTTCCGGAGTTGGTTGACCATTCTAATAACGGATCAAAGACTGACGAGGAGGTAGTGTTTTCATATCTCAGTTTCTTCTTCGTCACCCAAATTGCTGTAGCGTGTTCCAAAACGAAACTAATGGCAATTAAAGAGGTCCTATCTTGGCTAAAGAAAAACGTGATATCCGCATCTTTTTAGGTATCAAATCGTTGAATTTCGTCTCAAACAATTCGAGTGTAGCTCTAGGCTGCCGAACATCTCTTTTAGAGATGGCGGAACAGTTTAGCATTCACCTCTATTGGGTGTCAGCTGGGCTCGCAAGTCTTTTCACTTGATATTTAAAAATCTCTTGTTGTGGCCAGATTGGGTATATTCCTGTATGCTGCAAGAGCAGGTCCCCTAATTGTCCACATTTTCATTTATCAGAGAACACTAGGTATATATCCACTAATCTTCAAATAGAACCGTAATAGGAGCAATCAGGCCTTAGCCGAAGTATGGTCGCACTGAAATTGCATGTTCTGACCCGAAAAGGCTTAGAGGTGAATTTAAAACGACTGTCGTACACTGAAAAAAAGATGTCTTCTTATTGATGAATGGCGTTCATCAACTGAAAATTTATTGATATGATGTGATTTTTATGAATATGATGAGCAAATTCATGAAAACCTTTCGACGTTTGATGAACCATTCTTCAATATGATGGAAGTGCACTCATACATTTTTTGACAGGATTCTTATAATTTTAACGTATTTTCTTATGAACTAGGTTTATCATTTCATCGATATGATGAAAACACTTATTATGATGAATTTAATTATTTGTTCATCCAGTTGATGAATGATTCTTATTATTTATGAATGGAATCATCATAAGAATCATGAAAAACGATTGCCAAGATATGAATTTTCATCACAATGATGAACGATTCCATCATTTTGATGAAATTGGAGGAGAATTCCGGTTCATCATATTGATGAACTCTTCAATATATTGATGAACAAAGTTGATGAACGATAAACACATTTTATATTTATTATACTAATGAAATCCGTTTTATAATATCAATGAAAAAGTTTACAAGACTTAAATCAATGAATTTTTTTATCATATTGATCAACTTTTTCAAGACCTGTACCTTTTTCGTTCAATGAAAGCTCCGCAGAAATTTAAGATGTATGTGCCGCGGATGGTCTTAATTGAATACAGTGGATCCACAAATCTTTGTAGCTTTGCTTTCAAAGTTCTGTCAATCTCTTGGACCTTTCTCTACTTGTGTCAACTCAGAATATCCCGATGGAGGTTCCTACGGTAGAGAGTCTCATTGTTGAGAGGATCATTTTGACTGGAGTTGATCAATTGAGTAGAGAAAATCAAACGTCATTTTCACCATTTTCAATTTCCGTTCTATCCAAAATAGGTATCGATAGTGCAGAACGCTTAAGCCCTTAATTCTCCAAGACTCTCGATCTTCCGACATCAACTTTAAATTATCAGGGGCAATTTTCATGCTGGTGGGAATTGTTAAAAAAAATTTCATCCTACCTAGAAAAACGGATGTCCATTTTGGAGACCGATTACTTAATTTTCATACAAATGTTTATAGTTTAGATTGGGCTGCAACCCTGACAGTTTTCTTTTTGAAAATATTGCACAGATTTCATTTACTTAAGGCTGGTGCAACAGGAAAAATGTTAATTTGCTAAAATGAAAAGAACAAGCAAAAGCTGTGTCTTCGTTAACTTTAGCTATTGATATTTCGACTTCCTGGCTTCTACTAAGACGTTTGATATCCCCGCAGTTCTTGATTTCCCAAACCGCATAGCGTATCCTGACAGTGTCACTCGATGCGCTGTTTCGCTTGGCTGTCATTTGGGTTCCACTGCGTATTCGACTCTTTTTCACTCTCATATAAGCATGGCAGTAAGAAAATTCCTCACCCTAAAGGACATGTGAAATTCAGCAATGAGCCAAAAAGTACTTTAACACACACCTGTTGCTTAAATAGAAAAATACTAGGCGAGTCCATAGTAAAAGTCCCAATGCATACTTTGTATCCAACATATGACACCCAATTGGCTTGAATTGTATGAGATAGCCATCTCTTTATGCCACAATCACAATCCGTCTAAGGAGGTCCTTCGTGTTCTGCGCTAAAACTCGGCAGTTGGCAGTTGGCACATATTTAATTGCTTGAATAATGCGACCGGTTCCAAGTAATTACTCACATCTCACCCGGCATTTACTGTCCCATGTGACAGCAAAACAATTGACACTTCGGATGGCCAAACCCAGAGTTAGGGATACTGTGCACAGTGCCCATTCCGGAAGTGCACATGCATTTCCATTCTGGTGATACTATGTTGCGCTTGCACTTGGCCAATGGCCAATGGCCATCCCTCGAGGCATAGAGTTGATTTAGTTTGCAATTTTTGTCGTACGGCGGAATAATTCATCCATTTGCGGAAAATCCTCTGATAGATGGGCACTCACTCTCTCGGCTGGAAACACATTTTGTTTTGTTTGTTCTGTCTTCTGTCTTCGGTGTGAATGCAAAATGCGGTATAGAATTATTGAAGTCATGCTTCATGGCGACACCTTAATATCAGAATTTAAATTCATTTATGCCCGATTCTCTGCACGGTCGTGGTCGCGTCACACTACTTCCACCTGACACATATCCCTGTGACCAAGAGCTATTGCATTCCTGTGATTCTTGTGTCGAATTGGTCAGTGACTGCGAAAGACTGGAACAGATGAGTGTCGTCGTCGTCGTCGTCGATGTCTTCAGCCAGCTTATACATATATGCGGCATTTTCTTTCTAGTCGCTGGCCGTTTCACTTCAACTGTCGCAATGCATCGCATAAAAACATTATTCTTCTTTTTATTGCCTCGATGTGTGCGCGGCGCTGAGGAACTTCACATCGTGCGAGAAAATCGGTGTTTCCTTGGACGTCAATCGGTTGGTGGTGCGGTTCAACTGCATAACAATGTGTTTGTGTCACTGACACTCAGAGTCGGACTCAATGCGAACCAAGTCCAAGTGGTGGCGGTTGGCGGATATACCTATACGTTGGTTGCCGATGCGACGACTCCAGTTTGATGTCAATATTTGATCACTTTGGTTGTTAATTGTCAATCATAAATCAAATCGACGGCTTCTTTCTTTGGTGACTAAATGGAGCCGCGCTTTTCTCTTACATACGAGACTCACCTTCCCACAGTGCATTCCTAGTTGGTTGGTACATAGTTGGCGTTGTAATAGCAGCACCAAATATTGGCTCACGGACGGGGCTAGAGGCGAGTTTAATTGGTCATTTCATTGGAATCATAGCGATCTGATGGGATGCGGTTTTTTTTTCTAATGCTGGCTGTTCCAAAGATGATTTTCTGATTGACTAAGTATTGCTTTATAATTGGCTGTGTCTGGCTTGGACTTGTCTGGTATTTCCTTCTCCGTATTTGGCCATTTACAATATTCATACAGACGCATAAGCATGTATGGATATGGGATGCACGCTGGATTGAGTTGTGGTCAATTTGCTTCAACTCTATGGTGACTTCCTCTATATACAGGGTAGGCCAAAAGAAGTCATCCGATGTTGTTTGGCTGTAATTTTTTTTCTAAATGAAAAACTTCGATTCTGTTTATTTAAACCTTTAGAATTTGATTGATCAAGTCGAGAAGATGATATCGGCCAAAAGGTCGCCGTCACAATTGATTGCCATACGGGCTCTTTTGGCCCACCTTATATAAATATGTTTTTTTTTTTTGGCAAATACGAAAAGGGTAAAACCTAGGATACCCTGGGACTCAGACTCAGGCGATTTTATGTAGGTTGTAGGTATATTTTAGTTTTGTGTTTTGGCAATTCATAAATGCACCGATATTGGTCAGAGGGCCTTACTAATCATCTTAAACCTTCACTTTATATATTTTGTATGCAATATGAAATTTTGTATTGAAAATTTCGCCATAGTGATTATTTGTATCGCGGACAGTCTTGTTCCTCTTCGTTTTCTGTAAATTTGAATTTGTGAAACCGGAAAGTATCACCATTTACACGGATACTTTGTTTTGAGGGTGATTATAAGGAGTATTAGGAACGACTTTTGCCTTAAAATCGAAGTCACTTGCAAGTTGTACGAACGACCTATCATGAGTGTAGGAAAAGGGAAATTTTCTTAAGTGAGTTTGGTTGCACACTTGAAGTTTGCTCTGCAAACGACAAGTGTGGTGAATATGTTATTTGAACATGTAAGAATATCAAAATGTTACGCTTATGTAATGAATATAATTTTTTTCTTATCAAGAAAGTTTCATGCGTGCACTTTATTTTGCTTTGCAGTCAAACCACTCTGGAGACCTTTCTGGAACAGATTTTTGACAACCTGAGAGTAGAGTTTTGAAACCCATTACTTTTTATTTACTGTCACTATACCTTTCTTCTGTGAGGAAAAATGGGAACTTATATCGCCAGTCTTGTTGGTGGACTCATGCGAGCACAAGCTTCGTGAAACTGCTCGTAGACATGGAATGAACAATCTTCTCTTACACCTACCAAAACGTATTTTAATGCCAGGTCCTGCCCTGAGACTTTTCGATCGGCGTTGCGAAGCAGACTTGGCGTGGGAACAACACAGTTTCGGTAGTTCCGAAGAGAATTACGGGTGTGCGTTTCCGAACAGTCAAATACCTTGAATATAAGGCGGGTTCCGGTTCATAGATATGCCTATTTTATTTATTTAAAAATCACTTAGGTACAAAGTAAGACATAAGTCTTTTAAATTATCTTTTCAATTTTCATTTCTCCTTAACCATCCCTGAATCAAGATAAAAAAATTAAAACAAAAATATTCAAATCCGTTGAGCCGTTCTTGAGTCTTTACCCGACTAACCCTCAGCAATTGATTTTTATATAAATAAAGTGGAAAAACAACAAAATGTACTGAAATTTATATGTTTTTGCACGCACGCACAGCACACGCACACGTTTTCCGATTTCAACCAAACTTCACAAAAATGATATATAGACCAATACCAAAGATGTATGAAAGTTTGTTTAAAATCGGTAGATGCGTTAAGGCGTGAATCGGCGACAAACGAACACAATTTGAAGGCTCAATTTTTCTATATATATAGATAGATAGATAGATAACAGCATTCGAGAAAATTTTTAAGGCATCTTCTCCAACTAAAGAAAATTTTAGCAAAAAAAAAAAAATGTGACAAGCTCTTGAAAAAAGTGCCAACAACTATAGTCACACAACGGTAACGCTGATCGATCATTTCTTTCAACAGTTGAAATCAACTGAAATCAGTTTTTGAAATCGTTCCAAGTTCTCTTCATAAAATTGTTCTCCCATTTATGAGCAAGAATGGTCCATCAGCATTGCTTTTGACATACCTACATCCTACAGTCTATTTGTTCACCTTGGCCGAGAAAAAAAAACTCTCTCTCTTCATAGAAATAAACAAATTCGCATTCGCTATAGAAGTGCCCTCATCTCTGCATCTAAAGCAAATACAAAAGTGTGCTCACGATTGCAAAGAAACGCGATCAGATAGGTATACAAATCATTAATCAATTGCATTTCCAATCCACCCACGATCTGACAGGATATAACCCAGCCAACCAAACAAGACGCTAAGCTCATATACACCTCTTGGCATCAGTGCACAGCGTGCAATATCTCACTGGCTATAGGAAAATTGAAAATTTTATATTCAGCGTGGCCCAATCAGATGGACATAAATCGCTACATATCAAGATGCATAACTCGCTTAAGACTCGATAACAATCACGACAAATAGGTCTCAATCAATTTAGGAATGCTAGGCAACAAAACAAAAAAAATCAGAAAAAAAAAACAGAAATGCCGCCTCAAGTGGCGGCAAATTGTGCATAGTGATCCCTAATCAATAAATAAGCCATAGAACTCACAGCCATCCATATGGGCTCACGTGCGCGCACTTGTTGCTCCTCCCTAGAGCCGTCCGTTAGATTTGTTGCCAATAAAAACACCATCCAAAAGTATTCATATTGTTAAACACTCGAAGGCATTCCACTGAGCCTTCATTAGATTTAAATCAAAGCAATCCGATTCCGCAAAGGCGGCACCAGCCACCAGCCACCAGCCGGCTTCAAGCTTCAACTACGTTTGCTACAGCAAAATTTCTCCAACGTGCACGAAATACTCTTATGCGAATAAATCTCTTTAGTCGCCGCAAATGCCTCACAGATCACAGCTCACAGACTTGTGTGCGATTTTCTTCGTCTCAGCTGGCGGAATCTAAGCAACGGCGCGTTCCGGTCCCCATCGCATCATTATCATCATCATCGTCATCATTCCTAAGGGGAATCAGCATAATCCATGCAGATGTTTTATTAATGTCAAGCTTCATTAATAAAACATACACCAGAAAATAGAGTCAACTGTTTGGTTCAGTATCGGGTTTAGGACGAACCGGGTCCACGAGCGGGGCATCTACTTTTCACGTTCAAGTTCCAGTTGTCAGCGGTCGTGGTCGTGGTTGATGCTCCCTGGTGGGAATTCAGGTGTCTGCGGCTGTTAAATCCTTTTCCCTTCGCATATCAATCGGTTTATTCATCCAAATGGGAGAATCATTGCCAGCAAGACTGTAGCCAGCAGTGTTTCTGCTCTGCTTCATAAAAAAATATCCATGGGACTCCCATGAAATAGTTCAACAAGTGCGTTGCTGCACAAGAAATTCAACAACACGAGTAGGTGCTCGCATCTGTGGGAGATTGGATATGACATTGTGGGCTGTGATCCCTGGAAAACAAAAGCTGCAACTAATGAGTCGCCGATACAAAGTTATCGATCTACATCCATATGGATTAGGGCACGGCCAAAAATGGAAAGGAAAAAAAACATAATAAATGAAAATGTCACCACATGACAAGCTGGATCTGCGGATGGCGCTTTGATGCACGTAATTCGAGTGCTCACGTCCATTAGGTCTGCGGTACGTACTTAAGTCAAATAAATGCAGAAAAAGCGCCAAACGGCGTGGACGCAAACCGAACTTGGATATACCAGCAGGCCGCAAGCGGTTTGGGACAACGCATGCTCCATTCGATCTTTAAGCAATTGCGTTTGCGATCCCGCCTAGGTAGAAGCGCTTTCCCGCACCCAAAGAAGAGTAAACACAGATACGCAGCACTAAAGTTGGTGCTGCCAGTGCAACTGCACTGCGCCACTGCAGCGCTGATGACGACTCTCGTGATATGATCTAATGTATTGAAAACATCATGTGGCGCGATCAAATCGAATGCGTGCTGATATCCATAGGCGTCTAAACGAAGAATGCACAATATCTTTCGGTTGCCCGAGGTGCAACCAAATTGAAGAAAGCTGCATAAATGCGGTACCGAGCCGCATGCTGGCGGATGAATTATTTCGATTTGAAACGATGTTATAAAGTGGATTTCCTTTGTGCTGCCACCGGGGAATAAACTTTGAATGGTTGTCACTGGTATAGACATTGACATCAAGAGGTGGTAACTGAATGTTGATTGAATTTAAGGCGGGCTCAGGTTCATATGCTTACATCGCTCATTTGTGTGTGCTATTATAGAAACGCAATTAAAGTCATTTCAATATGAGCATTTAAGGATTTTATTTGCAGAATTTTCTTGCCCGTGTCAATCTTGCTCAGTCGGATAGCAATTTGCAGGTCAATTTGAGTCAAATACTGACAGCAAAAATTGCTACGATGCCGCAGTTATTGGAAAAAATTCAGTTATGTGGTGTTGGCAAGACTGAAGGGGAAGGCTTCACTAGATAATATCTGTAATATCTGTATTTTGATGAGAAATTTATTTATTTACTATAGCTGACCCGGCGAACTTCGTTCGGCGCAAAATCGTTAATAATTATAATGAATATACAAGGTGGGCCAAAAGAGATCACCCTATTGGAAGATGCTCTTATTTTTTGCAAATGGCCGCCAATGTCAAATTTGTTTTGAAATTTGTGGACTTGACACATGTAGAATAAAAGTGAACAAGCCATGGAGCGATACACTCCCCAAGAACGCGGAATACTAGTGTCAATTTTTTTGCGTAACAATTCGTCTGTAGTGTTGGAGCAGCGCGAATTCTGTCGCCGATTCTACGGCCGTCTAACACCGACTGCCCAAACACTGCGCCGTTTGGCCACCAACCTTTAAGTATGGGACCACACGAGACGTTTCCAATAGTGGCTGGCCCGGGGCGCCCGTTGTGCCGAGAATATCGCCGCTGTTGACGAGAATGTCGAGCTGTCGCCGGAAACATCGACCAGACGCCGTGCCTCGCAATTAGCCATCATCCGGTCGTACCTAAGGCGAATTTTGGTCATTTGGTCAAAGACTTGCGCATGTTCCCGTACAAAGTCCAGTCCGTGCATCAGCTGCTGCCTGTCGACCGCCGTGTAACCTACTCCCAAGCTATCGTCAATCTCGAGGACAAAGTGGACGATTTTTCGACCAAAATCATAATGAGCGATGAGGCTCATTTCCACCTCAGCGGGTAAGTAAGCAAGCAAAACTATCGCTTCTGGGGCACCGAAAATCAACGAGTAATGTACAAGAAGCCATTACACGCGCTCAAAGTTACTGCATGGTGCGCTGTTCACGCTGGAGGAGTCATCGGGCCTTTTTTTCGAGAACGCCGCTGGTCAAACGACAACAGTGAACGGTGCGCGCTATAGGGCCATGTTAACCGAGTTTTTTCTGCCGCAATTGGACGAATTAGGACTGGAGGGCATGTGGTTCCAACAGGACGGAGCTACGGCACACACTGCGCGAGCCACAACCGATATTCTGAAAGCGGCGTTCCCGGGTCACCTCATCTCTCGTTTTGGCGATTTGCACTGGCCGGCAAGATCGCCCGATTTAACCTTCCATACTTTTTTTTATGGTTTTTTGAAGTCTCGTGCTTACGTGAATAAGCCTGAGACCCTAGAAGCCCTCATGGACTACATTCGACACGAGTGCGAGAATCTGTCGCCCGAAGTTCTCGCCGAAGTGATGAAAAATGGCATAAAACAAGCCCGTATGGCAATCAATTGTGACGGCGCCCATATGGCCGATATCATCTTCTCGACTTGAGCAATAAAATTACAAAGGTTCAAATAAACATAATCAAAAAACAGAATCAAAGTTTTTCATTTAGAAATATAAATGAGAGCCAAACAACATCGGATGACTTCTTTTGGCGCACCTTGTAATAATTTCGGGTATGCACATGCCTTCATGTAATTCGGTCAATTCAATTTCTTTATTCAAAAGTTAATCTGAATCAAACCGCAATTTCATTGAAAGCGGAATCTTTGCCGACATGTAAGCTAGCCACATACAATTGACCATGGGAATTCAGGATTGATGCCACAAACATCCTGCGATTGTCTCTGCGACTAATTAATTATTGTCGATGCGAAAGCGAGACGTACGTGAAATTTAAGGCGCTTAAATACAAATGTCAAATCGTACGGAATATGCAGAATCCGCGGAATGATACGAATTCTTACGAAATTTAACTCAATGCCGTTCCTTTACTCAAGAAATTCGTAAAAAAGAGCGTCATAGAGCAAGATATTACCCCTCCGCTGAGTATCTTATGCATTTTTACTCAACAAATTTCTTGGTTTAAGAATTGGAAAATGTGGTACCTGACAATCAACACATGATTTTGAATTTGTTCTCCTATTTGGCATACTCGTGCATAGTTTTTGTTTCCTGCGTAGGTGGCCAACTTAGAATTTTCCGCATACTGGTCGATTAACTCCAGATCCCTTTCATCGCTGGATGAATCAACTAATATGGTTAATAAATTAAAATCTTCAAATTAATTATTCATTTTTAACGACTTTTTGTACCAATTTTTAGATTTTTTTAATAACAAAAGCTTTTCCTAACTTTTTCTTTCTCTGAAAGAGAATTTATCCTCACAACGGCCATTTCGACGCAGTCTTTTCCATTCTTACTACGAAAGTAAAAGAACAAACTCAACATCTTTACCGTTGAATTTTCCCCTTAAAATCGTCACTTCAATGACAGTTGATTTGAGATTCTTCAAACGCTTTCAATTACTAAGTTTCGGTGCTTTGAGGTTGCGCAGCAAAATTAGGTACAAGGTGGCGCAAAAGTAATCTTCCTATCAGAAAATGCTATAAATTTTGCGATTGGCCCCTAACGTCAGTTCTGTTTTGACATTTGTATAGTAAGCACATGCGAAATACACGTTAATAAACAATGTTACACTACACTGCTCCAGAACGCGGAATATTGGTGACTATTTACATATTTGAGCAATAATCGGTCGGTGACTTTGGCACAACGTGAATTTCGTCGCAGATTTCCTAGACGGTCTTTACAGCGAATTTTGGTACAAGATTTGAAAATGTTTCCGTACAAAGTCCAGACGGTGCATCAGCTGTTAGCTGCTGACCGCCAATCGCGTCTAACATACGCTCAAGCCATCCTTAATCACCACCAAGAGGAAGATGATTTTTCATCAAAAATAATCATGAGTGATGAGGCCCATTTCCATCTTAGCGGGTAGGTAAATAAGCAAAATTTACGCTTCTGGGGCACTGAAAATCCGCGTGTAACCCACGAAGAGCCATTACACCCGCTCAAAGTCACTGTATGGTGTGCTGTTTTCGCTGGAGGAGTCATCGGACCTTTTTTCTTCGAAAACGTCGCGGGCCAAACGGTTACTCTGTGAGCGCTACAGAGCAATGATCAACGAGTTCTTTTTGCCGCAACTTGATGAATTGGGATTGGAAAACATGTGGTTCCAACAAGACGGTGCAACGGCACACACTGCACGTGCCACAACCGATATGCTGAAGGATGCATTTCCCGGGCGCCTAATCTCCCGTTTTGGCGATTTGCACTCGCCAGCAAGATCGCCTGATTTGACAGCTCCAGACTTCTTTTTGTGGGGCTTTTTGAAGTCGCGGGTTTATGTCAACAAGCCTCAGACTCTTGCAGCTCTTAAAGACAGTATCCGTCAAGAATGTGAGGACCTATCGCCGGAAGTTTTGGCCAAAGTGATGGAAAATGCCATAAAAAGCTCTCAAATGACAATCAACTGTGGCGGCGGCCATTTACATGACATCATATTCTCGACTTGATGTAAAAAAATTAAAAGACCAAATAAAAATTATTCACAAGAAGAATCAAAGTTTTTCATTTTTTTTTAAATTACAGCCAAAAAACATCGGAAGGTTATTTTTGCGCCACCTTGTAAAACAAAAATCGCACTCGGTTGAAGCCAATTTTTATTTGACAGCTTCAGAGACGGGCAGTTGAACTAATAAAACATCGTTAACTGCCACAAAATGAACACGTTCTGATTCTAACAAACAGGAGACTGATCGTAGTTGTAGACTGTAGGTATCAGAGACAATACTGAGACCACCAACTTCGGCCGATTTCCCGTTACGTTAGCCTACAAGCTATATTTCTATGGGGTGGCAAATGCTAAGTACGCTTGTATTGTTACATAGAAATTCGTATTGACAAATGTCACGTAACTTCAGAAACAAATACACTCGCACCTTGCATATGCCACTTCCGCTTTGGGCAAAGTGGCTTGCAGCGTTCATAGAATTTTATCCGTTAAATTTGAAATTGTTCATTACGTGTGAATAATATTTTTTTTTAGGAAAAAGTGTACATTTGCTTAAAATATTTGCGAAAAATTAAGAATGTAGGTTGGTTGAGGGAAAATAAAAACATTTTGAGCAAATTTTCTTTATTATTTAAGAAAAATTTACACACGAAATCGAAGTTAATTGTATCCAAAAGAGGAAAAAACACAACCATATTTGTCCTAATATATTTCTAGTATGTAAAACATTTCCTTTAAATAGTTTTATTAACCACACAAATCAAATTATTCACCTTCAAAAAATTTATAATTTCTAACCAATGGCATTCAAATATGCTAAAATGTGGTATTCCCGAACTCTTTCACATTTCCCCACGGTTGCCGAGGTTGGTAGCAATTATTTTTGTATTTTTTGTATGTTTTTGCATGTCACACGGATTCCCAATTGACATAACACCGATAGGAATACAAAATGGCGAATTTGAAAAAAAACTGAGGGGGACAGCGGCAAGATAATTGTGAGTTGGGGGTCTCAGTATGGTTGGTCCATGGTAGGTATTTCCGTGGTGGATGCTCCAAGTAACTTTACGAAATTGTTCCTTTAATTGTGACATTTCACCGCCCCACTAGACGAATTTCTATTTCCTAACTGCGAAGAAATCGCTTTCCCAAAACTTACTTCCTGACATTGTAAGCAACAGATTTTATTAGCAGCTTCCTTGGGATATATTTCAAATAGACTACAAATTGTCACAATTTAAGCAGAGCTTTTCGGGTTACAATTAAATAGTTATAATGTAAAATCTTTGCCTTTTCCGAGAGAAGTGCTTTAAACAACTTTCTAAACCTTCTTCTGTATGTATCCACCATGGACAAGGACATTTGGGCACACAATATAATTCTCCAATGAACGCCCAATGAAATTTCAGCTAAGGTAAAATATGACACTTAATGAATCGATTGGTTCTAATTTTCATATTCCCCTAGTACCGGTTTTCCTAGACGAGTAGGTACTTATCACACACTCGTAGGCAGCGATCGAAACATGAGCTGCTTGAAAAATAATATCCATATTACAAAGTTGCAAAGTGTCGTTTAACTTGCTCGCGAAATTTGAAATATGTATGCAAATGAGTTCCAATTCGTTGCAATTGATTTCAATCGGGTTTATGCATTCATATGAACTTGCAATTAAAGGTAGATACTTGAGAAAGACGTTTAGTATAACTACGGTTAATGTGTAAGATTGGTGGCACATTTTTTTTAAAACATGTGGGTAGTAGAGCCTAATTGGGTGTTTGTCACTAATTGCATGAAGGAGCCTGAAGCTATCCAGCATTGGTCTATATTAAAATAAAATACTAAGCACAGCACACCCATCACTTTAGTGAAAAACAAATTCGTTTCGAAGGATTCACAACGGATAATTGAACTGTGTTGAAGCCCAGTTTGACATTTATCCTTGTCAGTGATATCAATTTATAGCACCCAAAGGGCGAATGCTGGCTCTAAAAGATATAGCGCGATTCTCCTTCAGAGACAAGTTGGCAAGTCCATTAGGGTCTTTTGGGTTGTGTACTTATGACTCTGAGCCTCTTTGCGTTTGGATTTTTCAAATAAATTCCACTTCTATCCTGTACCAAAACACCTTGGTTGCAGACCTTTGATCATGGTCTAACTTTATGTAGACCACCTTCCGACACTGGCTTCTTCAACAGCGAATTCGCCGAGTGCATAGACCTTTTTCTTCTCTATAGTGAATTATTCGACTCCGGGCGTCTTAAACCAAGCAGTTCCTTACTATCCACCAACAACCACACCGCACCGACGTAGTCATAATAAATATTAAACCTTGATATACCTATCTCTGTATCCGTTTGAGATCGAATCGATCTATTATAGTCGCATAATATGAGTGCCATCGTCAAAATTGGCAACTTCTCTATATAGGTACAATTAGCGTTCGAAATTTTTCATGAAGCTGTCAAACCTATAGCTACCGAAAACAATTTTAAAATTGTCCTTGAAGCTGTTAAACCTATGGAAACGGAAAACAATTTTTGGATTAGTTACACCAGTTCTGTTAACATCATCGGTCATGGTAATACTTTATCGGCTTTTTATTTTATTTTTTATGAAGGTACAACTTGATGATACCCTGTACGATATTCACAGATAACATTTCTTGCAAAACTTGCACCATAGCACAAGCTGTGTATGCCGTGGCACTGTTCTGTAGTAACGACTTGCTCTGAAGGTCTAATTGATCCAATTCGGGCACAAGGGAGTATTGCAACATCTTCCGACAGGGGTCACTAGTTAGTGTTACAGCAGTCTAGCATCCTTAAAGAAATTAAGACCAACTATGCCGCTATCCCAAATGGCGCCTATGCAGTTACTTTACGAGAATGGATGTACTGATTTTGATCTCTAAATCTAAATTTTATACCCCATCGCCCAACAATTTGTGAACTTTGCAGTATGAGAGCTAGGGAAGATGTGTTACATTTTCCGGCAGTTTGCCCAATTTTAAAGGAACTACGAGTTTTGATGTTTTCAAAGGATACTCTAGAAGAAGCATTTTAAACGGTGACAATGGATGGGATGTTTTATACAGATACGAAGTAGTTGCACTGCTATATAGAAAGCGAATTTTAGAGGGAGATTTTTAATAGTTTTGTATTAATTTTTTGTCTGTAAATAATTTCAGGATATAATAATTATATTGTCAACATGGTAGACGGCCTTAGGCCAAACAAAATAGGCTAAGTTATTTAACCATTCTTATTTACATCAATTTGAAATAAAAGTCATTTTTTAAACTAAAAAGTACTGATCTTTGATGTTATCAAGTGATATAGTATTTTGACGGACAAATATAGGAGCTTTTCTGGTTAACAGCGAAGTTTACCGAGTCGAAATGTGATCCGCCGCTCGTACATAATGCCAAAAGTGCCCTGCTCGTATTAACAATTATTTACATTAAATATTTTAACAATTTAAACACGTTAGCTACTTTTGATGTTGCAAAATGTTACTGACCACTCTCTACTACTCTTAAATGCTAACTGACAACTGTCATTCAAACCAAAATGGCGGCCGAACAAAATCGACAGTCATTTTAGGGAGAATTGCAGCTGTTCGTAGTACGCTACCTGTTCGTTATCCGACTTATTTGTCAGACATTGCGATTGCATAGATGCATTATAGTGATTAATATTCTGTTAATTATCCCTTTGGGAAGGTTTTTCTATTTTTCCCATATCGGGAAGTGAACTTTGCATAGTTGCAGAGGCTTTTACAAAAAAAGAAACACAAATCTTAACAGGATAACCTGCCACCTGCGTCCCGAAGTTGGCTTAGTAAGAAGAGCCATTTAAATGAGAATGTACGACTGAGTTTTATCAGTTCTTTTTAAAGTTTAAAATGATTATAAAAAACTGCACACATAACATTTTTTTCTTTTTAATTTTTAGCGCAAAAACTATTATAACTAATCAATAAGGCGTAAGAATAGGTAACTGCGGGTAATGGGATAAGCCTTTTCCCCCGACGGGTATCACAATGAGTCAGTTTTGACCTAAGTGAATTGCGGAATACTCCACGACAGCCCACAAACTGAACACGAAGACCTATTCGACATATAATATGGGAATTGCTACTTAAGACTTGAGACATGGCAACACCAGCGTAAATATCGTCACCCGAGAATTGGTTTGACGTATACTTTTCGAGCTGTGAATGTCAGCTTATGTTTTCGCGTCCGCTCTTTCCCAATATGTACTCTTTTTGGTTGTATCTCTGACAATCCTGAGATATATAGTGTCACTTTTGACGTATATCCACCAAAAATTAGCAAGTTTGAGGTTTGATTTGACGTAAGTGTAATTTTTGTGGATATACTTAAGATTTACCATATAAATTTCATTTTTGTTGTTTAGTATTGTTTTGCCGTTTGTTAACGGGCTTCCATCAAACATCAAGAAACTGTAATATGTAGGTACTACATTCTGCACTGTTTCGACGTACGTGCATGTCACCTCCAAATTACTTCTTTTTTTTCACACAATAAATCACAATATGGGTCTGAATTTCCGTTTAAGAAAATATTACTACAGTACTATGTCCATGAACGCCGAAATAGATACCAACAACAGAATATAGATTTCAACGCTTATGATTGTGTGCTTTGATTGTCAAATCCTGTTTTTGGTTTTTGCTACCAAAAGGTAATTTTTATTATAGAAAAAACATTACTTATACTTTTTCGGAAGAAGATTCCAAAGAAAGCAATTTTTGATAACACTTAAATTTAATTCATCAAGCTTTGAAGTGACATGAATTATATAATATCCACTCTTTTACAATTTTTTTTTTCCAAAACTAAAGGGAATTGTTAAGGAATTTGGAACATCGTTAGACCAATTTTTATTTAGGAGGTTGACTGTGGGACAGACATCTTCGAAGTCTTGAAATATTTAGTCCGCTGCCGCTTCTTAAATTTACCAAAAATGTGCCCTACGAACAGTTGAACTTAGATTAATGCCGATGTAACCAGCATCTTTTAAGGCAAGGCTGAATGTTAAAACTGTTTACAAAAATGACAATTAGTAAGAGAGCCGACCGCGTGATGTCCTAAGGCAAACAAATCTCCATAGACAAAGCGAAAAAAGTTGCCGGAAGTTTTTTCCAATTTTGATTGATGCATCCGGTCCTTTTTTATACCCTCCACAGGAAGGTATATTCACTTTGCCATTACATTTGTAACGCCAAGAATAAGTCACCATGTATATTCTAAATCAGTTGGGCTATATCGGTCAAGTAGTTCTGGTACCTCCCCTACAAAATCAATATTAGAAAACACGATATCGTCCAAAGAAATCAGAGATATGAAAATCCAAATTAAATAAGTGGCCATACGAAAGAGATACTTAAATAGAAGCTGAAGACATTGGGCTGTCAGCTTAAAAACATTTTCATTGCCAAGGTATTGCCATAAAAAGTTGGAGCAGACATCATTTTAAAGCTGTGAGCTTACCATTAACAAAAATATACTGTTGTATGTTACAAATTACTCAGGAACAAAGACAACCCACGATTTATTTTGCAAAAAATAAAAATAAAATCCAAAACTTCCATTCAAACCAATTTTTATTTTAAATTTTGGTCATTGTTACGTTTTATTCAGCATTTTATCTCTAATTTATATATTTTTTTCTTGTTTATTTCTGCAAGTCGTAGGTATAGGAGCATTTTTTTGACTTACGTGAGATTTATGTGGCAAATACGTCAAAACAATGTTAAAAAATAAAAAAACTTAAACAGAAAATGTTTTTCTAATTCGACTGTGTATGTGTATACTATCATTCGAAAGTAGATATTGTAACATTTTTAAAAAAATATAATTTAACAAATCGCAGCGACTCATTTTCTTTCAATTGAACCGTAAACCTTAAAATGCGATTTCCCAAAAACGGAAAAATGGAGTATACGTCAAACCAGTTCTCGGACGACTATATGTCCACTATGACATTGTCGTTGTAAAGTTTGACATTTTTAATAAAGGGTTTAAGGGTTTTTAAGAGGTGTTATTTTGGTATTCAAAGAAAAATTTAATTTTTTGAGATAAATGATCGGATGTTTATTTCATAATAAAGAGAAAGGCATGCCGTTAATACTGAAAAACAACATCAGCCAAATGGCCACCACAAGCACGCATACAGGACCATATCCTTTTCATGAAATTTTCCATAACCAAATCGCAAAGTGGCTGCCCTATGTCCTCGATAGCCTCACGAATTTTATCTTTGAGGTCTTGAATCGACGATGGGATGTTGGCGTGGACCTTATCTTTCACGTGGCCCCAAAGGAAGAACTCGCAAGGTGTTAATTCACAGGTGGCTAATTGTGATCACCACTTCGAGAGACAACACGGTCCGGAAACTTTTCCCGTAAAAGATCAATGGACACGACGTTGCTGATGATCGGCCGGCTTGAGTTCTTGTGTTAACTGAACTTTATAAGCCTTAAGACCCAAGTCTTTATGCAAAATACGGTGTAATGACGTTTGCGGAATGCCCAATTCCAAAGAACGACGAGGAATGGACAAACCTGGGTTTTCTTCAACACTTTGGGCTACAGCAGCAATATTCTCAGTTGTTCTTGAGCGACGTGCACGGGTTTAATTCTTCACATCACTAACTTGTCCCAACAGCTCGAATTTTTCCACCAATTTCCGTATTGCGGTCCGACAAGGTGCTTCACGACGACCAAAAAATGCTTTAGTTTTGTGAACTGTGACTGCAAGATTTTAACCTTTTTGTAGTGAATTTTAATAATTTCAATGAATTGTCGAAGCGTGGATCGTTCCATTTTTAGTAATGGCGTAGTTTCTACTTGTCAAATGTCAAAGAATAAAAGCTTCAAAAGTGACAGCTACCGGAATAGCGGGTCATTCACAATAACACCTCTCATTGGAAAACCCTTTAGTAAGTAGTTTTGAAGCTACAAGTCCCCAAATCTAATCATCTAATCGCATAAGCCAAAGGAATTGGTATAAATTGTTCAAAATGGTTGACGCATTCTTATACTCAATAGTCGTGCCCCGTGAGGAGGCACAAATTGTTTGGTGATTTGAATGCGCTCGCCCACCCTGGTGTACCCGCCCAACAAACATTATTACAGTTAACATGTTATTCCAGATACAGGCAAAGACAGATGAGCCTTAATAAACGCTTGAGTAAATAAATCATTACCCCACATTTACAGTTGAGTCCACGGCACCGCAAAGCCGACCAGCCTATGTATGTCATGAACCTGTACAACATGTCGCCATCAAGGATCAGAAGCAGGTACAATTTGCATAATAAGATGATAATTACTTAATGATATCTTTAACTCTCCTGAAATTACAGTCTGTCGCGTTTTTATTCTGCGGTTTTTCTTCTATACATACCTGATACCGGGCCATATAAATGGCGGACTATCTAAAAGCGGCAATGAAGCGTGTGTGTTCGTAAGCACCTTCTGCTCTAATTCATCCAACACCAACATTAAATGGGATTGAAGAAAATACACACGAGAAGGAAAAATATTGATTAAAATGCAAGGGTTCGGTTGAGGCTGTCAACTGGTTTTCATAAGAGGTTGTTGACGGAGGAAATCGCACCGGTTACAGTGGTAAGGTGTGTGATGTTATTATTTAGGTAGTAATGCTGCAAATTGCGTTAGCGTTTAGTCTTGTACGCAGATGAAGCTTACTGCTTACACAGTTTTAGCTCAGTTTTTATGGTATTATTATTTTAAAGACGATAGTGATGGGAAATTTTCCCGCCGATTATGCGGTGCGTCTTATATGCGTTTATGTTGCATGGTGTTGAAAAATCTCAGTTAAAGTTGCTTCCTTTATTTTATGCAGTTATAAAATGGTTTTATGACATAGGTTTAAGGTACATCTCTGCGTCCTATGGTTCAATTTCTCCTTCCTTGTGTCAACAGCATATGACTGCTGGACCAACCATGTTCTCTTCAGAAAAGATAGATCGATCTTCAGATAAGGCAGTCGCGCAACGTTGTGCTTAGCGTAACGAACGTCAGAAAGGAGGTTTAAGAGTGGGATATCAGAAAGCTTAGATTTCATTGGATTTGCGAGTTTACCAAGAATAGAACTTGGGTTGAAATTATATTAATAAAGTTTGGAGTCGTACATGACTTATCCACATCGAGGCAAAATGTAAAATGTAAATTTTTGAGGCGTTTGTTTAAAAGCGGGTATTTTAATTACTAGAGTTTGCCCAGTGGTAGAAATTCTACCATTACATGGCTTATAAAAGCTAATAATTTCTGTAGGCAACATCTTCCATAGAGCTTCTATAATATCTGTTAACCCAAGTTGAGCTATTTCAAAGTTATTGTTTCAGTAATTGCTTTGCAAAGCATACAAACAAGGTTTACTGATTAATATGAAATTAAATTTTGGTAAGATCCCTATTAGACTTTTTGTGGAAAGTCAATTGCTTTGGTAAAGCGTGTGTTTCGAAACGCTTACGAGAAGCTTTTTTAGAGATTTTGTTAGGAGTTATTATAGAAGCAATGAACTGCCATACAGTCAACAGCTTGCGAGTGGAAGCTGTATAGAAGCACTTACTTCCTCCTTCTTTACTTATAGAGGTATTAAAGAGGTAAAAATTAATTTCATATGAAATGAATCACAGCTGTCTAATAATCTTTCAATGAATCAAAGAAAAATTACAAAAAACTAAAACACAGCACAGTGAAAAATATGTCAGTAAAGTGATTTTAAATAACGCTTTCCCATTATAAATAAATTAGGTGACATTAAATCTGTGGAAATAAGTTAAAGTAGCTTATGTCAATTTTGGTAGTTTTTCAGTGTGAGCAAAACAAATTTATCTTTTTCAATCTATTACACTACATGATCCTTCAGTTTTTTTTTAATTTAAAGTCTTTCATTGGTTGTAGAGTAATAGGACCTGGACCAAAAGAAAGCTAAGGAAAAGGAGAACTTTGTAATGTAAAAAACTCGAATTTGACTTAAGTCGACATAAGCTTCTTCAACTTATTGCCACAGAAATATTTCTTGCTCAAACTATTACTGGGGATCGAAAAACAAACTACACAGCATTGAATCTCTGCACAACCTTTTCAAAAAAATCAATCGAATATGTTGTGTTTAAGGCAGTGAAAGTCGTTCTCAACTGATTCTCTCTGCTTATTTTTAAATCTATACGATATGAATTATATTTCGGTCTGACAAATATTTGTTTCACTAAAAGAAGTTGTCAAATAAAGCAATCATTTGTAGCGAAAAAACACAACCTTTGTTGCAAGTCTGTCTTACTTACAGAGGTTAAGAATAAACAAATTTGCAAACATAATTAACTCACAGAGGTATTTTTTAGGGCTGTAGGAAATAAGGCCCCAATGAAAAAAGGGTGTTATTTCATAATGAAATAATACCCCAAATTCAAATATGAAATAAGGCCCCAAATTTGGGGCGTTATTTCATAATGAAATAACACCCCAATTTTAAAAATGAAATAACACCTCAATTTTATTGTTTTTTTTTTTTTTTTGTATACATGTAAATATTTCATTTCTTTTTTATTCAGTATATTGTTTTCTTACAAACAAAGACCTTTTACTGTGGGAAACACATTTCGGTTGGCTTTCCTCTTGGCTTCTTCAGTTACTACTGTTGAAGGCTCCATATCCAATACATTTTCTTTAATATATTGCAACATTTCGTCGTAACATTTTCTCGTTTTTTTATTCATTGCAATGAAAAATAATGGAAATTCCTAAGACTTGGATTTTTAGTAAAATAAGCTATCTTTAACATTAAGAAATAATGAAAATTTTCGCGTAATCCAACAATTTTTTTCGCACTCTATAATTTAACTCAAAAACCTTTCACTGAACTAATTTTAAAACGGTACTTTTTTACATCTGTAAAAAAAAATCTGCTCATCAAATACTTAGTTTTAGAACACCTGCAGATAAGAAAATTAACTGTTAATGAAGTTCTTGGATTATATTTCATTTTTAACAGAAATAAGAAAAATTTAAAATTCTTATCTAAATATATAAAAGAAAGTGATGTTAGTTACTACGCTTATAACTCGAGAACGCCTGAACCGATTTCGATGATTCGCACCAATTCTGACTGGTTTCCGGCCAAACAAGAAAAATCCCCCAAACAAAAAAAATGAACAAAATTCATTTTCCCATACGTTTTGTATTGAGCGATTTCACGACGCCATTGTCATGATAGATGACGTTTATGTTTACGTTACATAATTTTTTGCGACAATTGTTTTCGCACCAAATTTGTGTGACAAATTTTGTTTTTGTAGCAATGTTTTTTGTCACACATTAAAAACGAACATGATTTCAAATGCTGGTTCCGGTATTGCTAGTATATGGCGTTGTGTGCCAGTGTTGTTATATTGTGGGATTTATCCCTTTTTGTGGGAATTTCGATGTCCGAAAAGCCTTTCTTGGGATAAAGGGATAATGCACCAAATCGTGGGAATTTCAGAAATATAACAAAAAAACATTCAAACTATTTGGTGAAATTCTACCAAAACACCTGTATTTCACCATGATTATCAACACACTGACTGTCCATAAAAAACAGCTCATGTAAATCGTCTTCTATCAAAATTTTCTGGTACCAAAAAAAATCATAGCAGTATTACAAACTGCGGTTTTTATACTAAAGGTTAATAAAACTTGATTTTCTTTCCGTGTAATACAAATTTTACTTTTAAAAACTGGATTTTAACTCAAAAAGTATTGTGGGATTTGAAAACGGAATTTGAGTATTGTGAAAAGGGAAAAAAGGGTAAAATGACCACGCTTCGTGGGATAAATGATGAGAGAGTGCTAACAACACTGTTGTGTGCATCAACGTTTGGCAGTTGATTCATTTGCACAGTCTTTCAATTGCATACTATTGTGCTCTGCAGACGTGCGTTGCGTTTTATCCGAATTCAAGTTTTATAAAATTTTTATCAGCTCTCGACAGTTATTGTAATATGTAATTCAATTTGATTAAATACATTGTTTTGAACCGATTTTTTGTGAAAACTAGAAGCGAAAAGTGATTTCATGGAGGTGAGTTCAGTTTGATGAAGTGCACACTGCGAATGGTTATGTTCGTGTGCATCGACAATCAATCCAAACGTTAATTTCGGATTGTGCAATTAATTTTTAGGTGGTTAACTTTAAAAATCCAGTCTATATTATTTCTGTAGTTTTGTAATATATTTACCTCTT
This sequence comes from Cheilosia impressa, assembly GCA_948293265.1. NCBI lineage: Eukaryota > Metazoa > Arthropoda > Insecta > Diptera > Syrphidae > Cheilosia > Cheilosia impressa. Next base: position 48,321,843 of record OX411881.1, on the reverse strand, counting down.
GCGGTTCACAAGCTCAATCAACAAATCACGTGTCAAAAAAAAAGAGATTTTCTAAGTGCTTATTTTTACTTTTTGAAAATATTAATAATTGAAAAAGTTGAGATGTACTACATTAAATTTCATCTACGCAAACTCTATGTACAAACTACAAACTATGATTCAGGGTAATACTTTTATTTCATTCATCCTGCCCGTACAAACGACGTAATGAAAGAGAGTCGATGGCAAAATGGATTACAGATACAAGAGTATTATAGTGAAAACATGATACTCTTATGACTTTTCACATTTCACTGTTCACAGCAAAATTTGCGGGGGAATTGGGTAGGAGCGCGCGCTGGAGCTTAGTTTATGAACAACATTTTGTGTAAGGAAAGGTGATAGATGATGGTTTTGTAATATTCAAATACTTTCGGTGATCACAAAATAACTGTACGAATTTGGCATCACTTTGTTATTTCAAAACATTGTTTTGTTGTCAGTTGTCATTTGCACTGAAAATTCAAGGTAGTCTTGATATAATCTTAATATTATAAATGCGAAAGTCAGATTGTTTCCTTTTCACGACCGCAAAACCAACTTTTATAAATTTTGGTACCTATGTGGTTAGATGGGACCTCTGAGAATAATGACATAGGCCCCAAAAGTTTGTTTTGTGGTCTTACTTCATTTCTTCTTTTGGGGTCTTATTTCATAATGAAATAAGACCCCCATTTTCATTAGGAAATAAAGCCCCAAAAAAGGAAATCACACCCGAAATTTTATTAAAAATTATTTCATTGGGGCCTTGTTTCGCAGAGCCATTTTTTAGTTATAGAGGTGGAAAATTGTTTGCCAATGTACCTTTTTGAAGAAAATAGATGTGCACCAGAATTAAGCCCACTTATAGAGGTATTCTTGATAATCAGGTCCTACTTAGACAGTTTCGACTTATGTGTAGGTTTGAGTTACGTTTACTGGCAAATCTGACGAAAAATGTAGCTGGTAACTGGGTGCCTTCGAAATCCCATTGAAATGGCTTTTGCAAGCAGATTTAAGAAAATGTCCTCATTCTTAAAACTCCTACATTAAAAGTTGATGTAACCCGACAGAATTAGAGAAACCACCTCTTTGTTTTGTGTTTTTATCATGGCGATAGTCTGTTCGGACATCGGCATTTGGATTTGGAAATTATCCACACGGTTTTGCACCCGCAAATGGGTACTTTGAGGATCGAATTTTAAACAATTACGGTTTTCAAATTACTAGAGTCTGACCATTGAAGTGTCTTGGTTTATACAAAACATATAGAAAAACAAATCCAGCTAGAATGTTGTGCTTAGGGCATTGAAGGTGATTCTTAACTATTTACCTTTGCCTATTATGAGATGAAATATGCAAAAACAGTAACAAATGATTTCGGTGCATACCACTTTCAGCGATTTACTGATTAGGGGTTTATTTTTTAATTCTATCGACTAGCTGACTTTGTTTTGGCATTACCCGAAAGCATTTACAAAATTACACATCTGAAAATATTGGATTTGTTTGTTGTAATTTTATATTTCCTTCATTCATGATACAGGCCTTACGAATTGGATTTTTTTTTAAAAGCTGGTTGCTGTACATTTTTTCATGGAATATAATTTATTTATAAAAATATGTCACCAAACCGCCAGAGGCCAGACTTACACAGGGACAGAAGCAGATTCCAAACAACAATAATCGTCTGGACGTTTTTCAAATTTTGACGACCATTAAAAGTTACATTCCGCCCGAAATGAACTGAATTATGACCTCAAATTCGTAATTTTGGCACTAAGTTCCTACTTTTGGAGGTCTATCGTTTGGACGATAAATCGTGTGAAAAACTACGAATATCCCAGATAGATCAACTTGCCAGACAGCCAAAGGCAGAATGATTGTGTGTTTGCCTGGTCGTTGTCGGCAAGGACAACAGCAAAGGCCTTAGGGGTGAACAACTTTGTTACAGCAGTATTACAAAGTACTAACATTTTATCGTAGGTTCGTGAGAAATTCATATACGCTAAATCAGAAATTATATAGTAAATAGATCTGCCAAATTGAGGTAGAAATGTCAATTCGTCGTTGTGCTATTGTGTGTATGAAAAGGAACTTCAAAACCTAATTACCGTTGAAAGGACACAATTTCACATAGTTTTGTTCTATGTACACAACGTTTTTCAAAATTTAGCGAACTGGTTCGCCATTTTTTGGACAGAGTTTTGGATAAAAAGTAAATTGGCTGATAGCTATTTATTTTAGGGAGATTGACGTAAATTAGTCAATTGAAAAAATCAAAAATACTTGGTGCAACAGATCTGTAGCAACCCAAGGCCCAGCTTCTCACGAATGAAAGGGATCTACAACTTTATGCCGAGTCCAAACGTGCAATTAAGAAGCTCTTTCATGACAGTTCTGCTCTCGGATGTTTGTCAGACGTTCGCGAAAGGTGGCGCAGTGGGAAAAACCTGAAGATGTAATTTTTAGCGTTTTTCGGAATAATTGGACAAATGCAATAATAATTAAAATTTGCCCAAAGTAACTCAGTGAGCCACGTTTGGTAATATTGTTTAAATTTATTTAAAGTCCGAATGCGTTACCCCCGATGTGGGGGGCTTCGTCAGTAATGTTTAAACGCATTAGTGCGTCTGAAAAGCACACCCACCACATCATCGAAATATAGAAGAGGCGCAGGTCACAATGTGCTGGGAGTAATCTTTCAGAGAAATCTCATGCCAAAAAATTCCCTTTTTCTCACAAACCAACTCATTTTTCCTTCTCAATTCGCACAGAAAATAAACTGCAACATTTCACTTAAGTAAAGGGTGTCCCATAATTCACGCAAAATTTTAATTTTGCGCCTTTTAATAGTACCTACCTAGGTACAGTGATGATAAAAGCAAAAAAGATAACAATGTGACAGCTGACAATGACAATTGAGGGTTAGTAAAAAGGGAGTACCATACGAAAGAACAACCTATTTTTATTTTCATTGTTGAGCAGTTTTAAAAAAAAAAACAAAAAAACAATGAATGTTTGTCAGCTACAGTCCGCAATTTTCGTACAAAATATGGCCGTCATTTTCATCTTGATGGCTTTGTTAATCGTCAAAATTGTCGCATTTGGTGTTCAGAAAACCCACGAGTAATTGTTGAGAAACAAATGCATCCACAACGCGTGACTATTTGGTGCGGATTTTGGGCTGGAGGCGTTATCGGACCAGGCAGTAGCAATTAATGGTGTTCGTCGTCGTGACATAATAATAATAACAATTTCTAAAACTTTTGAGTGCATCATTCGTGCGCATGAAAATATTTCAACGTTTTCGTCTTACAGAATTGTTACTTTTAAACTTTTGAACTGTAATAAATAACTAACTAAAATGTGAAAACTACAAATTACTTTCTTAGATTGAATTTTATAAACAAAACGAATACTAAGAAAACCGAGATAATACCACAAAATCATAAGGTTATTTCCCCTTGTCACTTTCGACTTCCAAATATCCAAAAATAGGGTTTTTTTGTCATGATCTCCTAGCACTGCGGCATCACGTAATTGTTAAATAGTTTTGCAAAATATTTTTTTAACTCAAAATTCTAGTTGTCTCATATTTATTTACCAGATAAGTGTGCATCAGAAGATGGACGTGCACTTGTCACTTTTGGGAACTCAATTCAATAAGATGATTATTTTTAAAACTGTAGAGAGTATTGTATAGACTCTTTAGGCGTTTGATCTGTGATCTCATTCTCATTCTTTTATTAGCATTAAATACGATGAAATGAATCTGCCTGTCCCACTTCTCGTTCGAAAATGCACGGACGTGATGTCGTAAATTCAGCACAAAGCTCAAGATATCTACTGTGACGTTACGTAGTATGCATTTTTTAAATTGAAAATTATTCCAATATTCAGAAAAATATTTTATAATTGATGTCACATATAGTTTCATAGTATTGAATGGCGGCTGAGTACCTATTTAGTCCTAGAATTTATGACTAGATTTGTAAATTATGCGTCGTGTAAAAAGGTTCAATAAGATCTCTGAAAAATCGTATCAGCTAGTTGGCTGATACCTTGAACAAACCCAATGTGATGTCACATTTGCTTTTGCATATACACAATGTCAGACATCAATCGAATTTGAGCCTATCATTTCTTGATGTTAAATATTGTTAAGCTAGTCAAACAGTGGAACATTAGCTTGACTAATTTAGCTGAGATCAGTTATATTTAAAGCTTGATGGAGGTAAAAATATTTAAAGACTTTCGGACCAGAAACTATACCAAGTATTTAATTTTTGACTATACCCACCTCCGTTAGGACACAATCACAGACATATTTACAAACCTATTGCCAAAAAAAAACCCAACAATGGTTTCCTGATTTGAATATCTCTCGAAATCTATATATTTATAAAATAATATAATACACTAACCTATTACTGAATTCTGTTTTCGATTTTCTGCAAATTTAATGAGTCCTGCAACCACTTGCTCTGTAACATCTGCAGAGAGGTCTGTCTGACAAACAAATGAGCAAATATAATATGCCACACAGTTCAGAAGGGATACACTAAATATTGGTCCCTCTTATCAACAAAACAGTATCAAAAACTTACCAGCAAAATATCCTTATTTAAACTCCAGTGATCCTCCTCTGTAAATTCACAACACACTTGGACTTGGTTTATTTTTATTTCTTTTTCAAATGCACTTTACATGCCACGATGTATTATAATGTGCTAATCTAAGTTGCAATACAATTATCCTTCAATTGGACTGGTAACACATCCTGTATCAGATTGAGATAATCACTTTGTCGCACTCTTTCCGATCACACCATACACCGAGGCCACTTGAAGACATCACTTGTAAAATCATTCACGAAATTCGATTAAAATTACAAAAGCGCAAATAATAATAATAACAATAATGCAATTAATTAGAAAACAAACTCAAAGCTAATATTGCGAGTTAAATAATTCCCGATCTGTACCCATCAAACGTTAGAGGTCCACTAAAGACAGCATCAAGCTATGTATCATTAAACTCGATCGTCTTATTGCAATGACTGTGGAGCTAGGCTGGGTTTCACCACCACCACCAGCACCACCACCAGTAATAGTGGTGGCGGTGACGACCGTCGACGGCAGCAGTGGCAACAACAGCATCTACAACAAATCGCCCAAATTGTGTGTATGTGTATCAGAAGTAGTCTAAGCTAGAAAAATCGTATAATCTGGAGTAAGTATCCGCGCGCCCAAGACGAGCGAGCGACTTGCATGTGCTCACGCTGTAAGCACCTAACTATCTACGGAAACCGACTGTGCACACATAGGGATGAATGGCTCAATGGTCACCTGGGTTGGTCTTGATTGTGGTCTTTCTATACGCTGTGCGGCTGGTAACATAATGCAGCTTCGGGCGGATTGTTGCTTGCGCTCGCTCTGGACCAGAAGAAGAAGAGTAATGGTCCATTGGGCACGAGTGATTGCTCGCTTGTGGCTTCAACTGGCAATTGCAGTGTTCGCAATGCATTGCATTTAGATCTTATCGGTGCGGCGCGGTCACTTACTGGGAAATCTCTTTCTCTTAAATAGACGTGCGCTCTTTGGGACGTTGTCTAGGAAAACGAATTCCTACAGAGAAAGAGATTTGAGCTACTATTTCTGAGCCAACCATGAGAGTTCGGCTGAGCATCCCATGATCTGGCAAGCAGTGTACACGGAATTTGTTCAGGATATTGGTCAGTGTCGGTATGTGCGCGATACAACTCCTCATTGTCAATCGGGGCAATGGGTGAATTTATTGTGGGATGCAGTCAATAGGTTTGGTGCGGCAATTTAGACATCGTTCGGTTGTCTCCATACTCTCTACGCAAAAGCATTTCGATTTCGTGTTTTTAATTTTGTAATTTGCTTCAATTAGAGTGGTAACGTTCATGTTGGCTATGTACTTATAGACAAGTCTGGTTGGTTGTCACACTTTAATTTATTGGACATTTTATTGTGTCATGTACATATAGTTGGAATATTGTCCTTTTCTTGTTTTTGTCGGATTGTTGCCATTTAAACACCAATGGTGCAGAACTTTGTGAATGAATCTTTGAAAAGGCGGAGATTTTAGCAAATTAATTGTTACAGTTCTGGTTTTGTTTAAATAGAAAAATTATTCGAAAAATGACACCATGTTGCAAGTGTTTGCAAACTGACCTAATTAAGTGCAAGCAGGTTACCTTAGGCTTTAGATTAGTCCATTGGGATGAACACATGGATTTATTAACAAAAAGGAAACTCCTCAATTATTGATAAATTAGTTAGTACTTTTAAAAAAGACGGTAAATGATTGACCGCATTCAAGAATCTAGTTATCTTAAGTCGACTAGATTGGTCTGGATAAGATGTAACCTGAACGCAAAAACTAGATTGGTCGGGAACGTCACGTTTTCTACGTCAGCCACATATGAGAACTGTCAACTTAGTACTCACTCACGAATTTCTTGACTAGATTCGTCGGCTACCCCTCCATAAAAGTCAACTGAAACAGCTGCTCTCACGACCGATTTCGACCAATCAAAACCGAGATTCACTTAGTGAGAGAGCTGTCAGACTTACTAAACTAGATACTTGAACGTTCCCATTTTGAAATTGTCAGTTTGTTAAAGAAAAAAGCTCCGATGCGAAATATTTATCTTTGAAACAGAGCGGGACAGTCGCGGAGACACTAAAAATTGTTTCATAATCATTTCTATTTTTGCAGATTCTACAGAAGTCATCGTAAGGAAATTTGAGCACTTTGGAATGTTGGCCTATGTGACAGCTTTGATCAAAATATCGATACTGCCGAAGTGCCGATCGATAGTACCCCAAACTATGATCCGAGCTGTCTTGATCTCAGTTGCCTTTAATTTGCCCCTTTACGTAATCGCTTTTGCTGCAAAGACAACGGTACAAAACGCTTTTAGCATTACATTGAGCGAAAGGAGAACCTTCAATCTTTTTGGATCTAATCACGACAGTAGGAGCCAGATCCAATATGAAGTTCCTGAATTCGAAGAAGCCTTCACGTCGAATTACCAATCTCAAAGAACTTCGTGGGATCGGAATAAATACTTAGCATACTCTCTTATTCCAAATATTTTATTTTATTTTGGTGCTCGAAACGCTTAAGATTTTGCAAAGAGCTACCTTACAATTGTCCATAGTTTTCGTTGTTCAAACATGCAATTAACCGCATTATTGGTAGTGAGCTACTCGCTCAAGTTGTAGTCCCTTTGGGCAATACTTTCGGTTTTGGATCGTGGGCAATGAAAGAAAACGTATTGTGCTACACGTTTTAAAAAAACCTTTTTGTAACATGGACTGCTAAGACGGTCTTATTTTCATATTCAACTTAAAAAAAAACATTGAACCATGACCCGCCAACAACAGAGTCAGATGAAAATTTGTACCACCATGAATCTATTATCTATCGGTAGCAACCAGAGGTCAATTTAGCTGATGGTTTTACTATCTGACTGCTCATAGCTGATGTGTTCTCGTTTTCATTTGCCAAAATGTTATTAATAAATAAACTTATTTTTATTTTATGTAAGTACAGGCTTACGATACAGCAGGGCAAAATTCTGACTTCTTGATCGCGCTTGCGCTTTCATGCCAGAAATTAAAAAAGAACAAAACAGTAACGACATGATAAAGTCAATACCATCATTAGTAGGTGTCTTGATTTTTTTGTTTTTTGTATAATTTTTAAGTACTTTTGATCCAGAAAAAAAATATTTTTCTAACCTAATAACAAAGAGTAAACGTTCGCTTTAGCTTTGAAGTAGGTGGGTAGGTGTGGTGACTAAAACCCAAGAAGCATGCGTCGATTTATTACCACAACTCACTTTACCTGGTTGATAGGGCAACCTTTGCAATTCAAGTAATTCAAAATACTATTCCTCAAAACTTCTTTCTTTCCACCAAATAATGTGGCTTATTTCAATTCATTGAACAACCGTGAGAGTTTCTCCCGTCTCCCAATATTTCCACCAACGAATGTTCTTACTCTCAGATTGTCCAAAAAATCAACAACAACTATTAGATAATAGAATCAACTTCACATTAAAATGAAAGCTTGGAGTTAATTCAAGCATTCAACAAAGTTAGTCTGGCTAAACTGGAACATTACCTGATTTTTTCCTGTAGCAGTCCACTAGGAATACTCAGAAAAAAAATTGTTAACCCAGAAATGTTCAGATTTTGACAAAAATTTCTTACCTAAAAATTCTTGTTTTTGATGAAAAGAACTCGTTTTTAAGTTTTAAAGTAATATACTCTCTAAAACTATTTTCATATTATTGCAAACATTTTCGAATGTGTTATAAAACTTAAAACCTCTATATCACCAAACTTGTATGCTGTTCTCTCTCCTCCAACATGTTTTGGAATACTGCATTCCTCTTTGGTGTCCAAAGCCTTCAAAGGCAATTTCTTCTTTTTGCATTATGGTGAATTTCATTTTGGGACCCTAAAAGTCGTCTTTTTTCCTACATAAGCCGATGAAAGTTTCTGAACCTGCATACTGGTGACGGCTTTTATCAGATAATTTTCGATTCTGCGTGCACTGTTAAATCCAACCATCCCGAAAAGTCTAAAATGTTTCAGGCTGAAGAGTTGTACGCTGGCCATCAGGTCCAAATGTTGATCTATTTGTTTTTGTAATTCGGGGCTTCGAGCTGATACCACTTCATATATGTTTCATAAATAAAATACGTAGGTACAAGATTACGATATTGACAAGACTCCTTGTTAATGTTGTATAATTTGACAGCTTTTCGGCATCGAAATATATTGCATTTTAAACCGTATTGTGATGTAGTTAATTCTACAAAGCACTTGTGTCCAGTGATGCCAGATTACAAAATTCATTAAATTTCAAGATTTGTGATATCGTGATGTTTCTTAATATAATAAATTTAAATAACCTTTTTTATTGCAGAAAAACGTTTTCTAATAATTGCATTATTGTGTATAATGTGTGTCGAACAGATCCTATGCACAATTTTTGTTGTTACACCCTCCACAGGAAGGTATATTCACTTTGTCATTACATTTGTAACGCCAAGAAGGAGTCACCGGAGACCTCATAAAGTAAATATATATATTCTGAATCAGGATCACGTTTTAAATCGATTTAACCATGTCCGTTTGTCTGTCTGTCTGTTGAAAGCACGATAGCGCCCAAAGGAATTGACATAGGCGAATGAAATTTGATGAAAGGACTTCTTTTTATCGTCATTAGGTTGTTATTAAAAATGGGCTATATCGGTCAAGTAGTTCTGGTACCTCCCATACAAACACAATTTTGCATGGCTTGTATGCAGTGGAGGGTAGCAAAACATCGGCCAGGCCGATTACTTGTTAATTTTAAAGAAACACGAATTTCAACAGACTTGATATTTTATCAGCTTACGATGTTTTTGGAAAAATATTCGCATATCCAATCTTAAAAGATTTTATTTTTTATTGCTCCTACATTCCTCTGAAAATGTTGAAAGAATATTTTTTGCTATAAATTCAAATAAAACAAAAATTCGTAATCGTTTGAGTGCTGAAACATTCGAATGTTTAATTCTTGCAATGGATTTGTTACGATTTAATGAAGCGAATTAATACGATTTTGATATAAAGCTTAGTACGCTGCTCGAGCTAAATTTTCGCTCCCATACAAAATTCTCTCCAAAATTTAGCTGAGCTAAATTTAAGCGAACCCATTTAGCTGAGTGGTACGCAGCTCGAACTAAATAATCAAACTTTTGTTTCAGAATGTACTTTATGTGTCTGTCAAAATTTAGAGCGCCCATTTAATGGGTCGGCACATTTTCTTAAGCTAAATTGTGACAGATTTGTTGTTCTGTTGCGGAAAAGTATGCTAAGATGATTTTTTTTAATTATTACATAGAATAGAAATAATTGAAATAAGAGAAAATTAACTTTTTGAAGGACCTATTTTCAAAGAACAACTGTTTTCCGTGACACTTATCCACAGCATAATCTGTGTCAAAATTTAGTTAGAAATTTATCTGATGTTTGGAGAGAAAAGTTGGAGCAGCGTACTATGCTTAAGCAATGCAATTCCAAGTCATTTTAATTCATTATTCAAAAGTTTTAAAAAGCCCTAACCTTAATTTGAACAAAAGCTTTTTATCGATATTTTTGTGATTTATGTAAATATAATAAATAAAAAAATTCAAGTTTTTATAACAATTAAGATTTGTTTTTATTTTGGAAAAACAAAATTTTCAGATTTTTCTCTGGGAACACTGCTTGTGTCGTTGTTATTTAATATTTAATTCATTTATTTGCGCAAGGAAAGTGAAAAATTCGTGCAACCAAGTCATGCGCTTTATTTGATGCGTGAATGTGTCATCAAGGTTGTATATGAAGTGAGTTAAAAGCATCACTATTATAGTCAGTAATTTACTTAGGGTCAGTTGGGGTAAATGGAAACACTTTCTGCTTTTCTTATAACCAACATTTTGAAAAAATAAAAAAAAAAGTTTTTTGTATGCCTTTTCAACTTTCGAAAATTAGCATTGTCATTAAAAAACACCAAGAACTGCACTGCTGATCATTGCACTGCTGATCGGTAACCATAAAGGGCAAAAGAGTGGTGTTTACATTTACCCCGGCGTTGTTTACATTTTCCCCAATTTTTTTGAAAATTTTTGAAATCCAGTGCGTTTGATTGCTGTAGGCACTAGGGACCTCGGTATGGGGTGAATGTAAACAAGTAATAATGACACACGTTTTCTTTAAGACTAAAATTTTCATTGATATTCGAAAATCACCGGCGACAGTATGGCGGCAATTCAAATTGACTTTGTTATTGGACTACTAAATACAATTAATTTTGAAAGGATAGAATAACCGCCGTTTACAATTACCCTATGTTCACATTTACCCCAACTGACCCTATACCCTTAATAATTTAGTAATATATCTACTACAAGCACTGATTCGTTGTGTTTAGCGTACGATATTTTGTACTCTGAATGCTGTAACAATAAATGCATTTCACATATTCAAGGGAAAGGTTTCTTTCACATTCAAAGCATTCATAAAGCCAACATCATAAAATCAGATTGAATAGAAATCGCATATAAATACAAAGCGACACATTTGGAAAGTACAAATGTCAAAGGAATGCAGCCGAATACCAGACGAGTTTATTTTCGAAATGCAAAATTTAATCACATATTTTAAATCACCCATAGGTAGAGCACAAGTAGACTTCTTCGTTCTGATGATAGATTATTCCACTGTACGCGCAGCATTACTCCTCCAGCATCAGTAGGTAGGTAGATACTCGTACATACGATTTCTTTTGCATATCCAGACTCTCCACATTTTCTTGTGGTTTTGCTTGCGAAACTAACGCCTGCAATGCTTTACCCGAAGAAATCTGATGTTACCAAATGTTGAGAGACATTGAGATGCTAAGATGGCCTAAATACAAATACCCCACTGTGGCATGATTCCAGACCGCCACACAAATTACATAAACGAGGCAGCCTGAACATTGGGAGATTACAGCTAAATGTATGTAAAATGCAACCGGAGGATCGTGTCTCGGACGAGTATAGTAGCACTGAGAGCGCGCCACATTTTAGTGGAATTGCGTGCAACCGTAATATATCCAGATTAGTGCACACGTATATTAATTAATCGCTTTTCAGCAGATCGAAAGAATTCGCCAACAGGTGTTTGGTTTGTGCTGTTCCTGTTGGGGAATTTTCTACTCGTCGCTGTCATTGGACCCAGCAACCAGCTTTCCGAATCCAAATGAATCGGAGGAAGTTTTAATAAATCATTTGCGTTGCAGTCATTTGGAAGCTTTGAATATAATTACGACTATAATTCAAATATTTATACAAAATTGAACCCTAAAGAACAGATATTAGTTTTGCTTCTTGCCAAAAATTGCCTGAGTAAGACATACCCAGACCCACATCCGATAGGTGTAATAAGGATATTTTTATATAGCAGGGTTTTCTGGTTTTAGTTTTATTTTGATTTGCTTTATAAACGAATTGTGAATATGAAATGACTTTTAGGGCCTTGCTAATAATCATTTTAAATCTCCACCACTTAATATTTTGTAGGTCACAATAGGCAATCTTATGTGACAAATTTCGCCATTGTGAATTCGTAAAATCTAGCCTGGACATTAGTTCATTAGTATCGCACTTAGGGTCAAGTAGTAACATCCAAACCCGTGGAATTGATTAAACCACCGCAACCGTATTATTGATGTGTCCTGGGAATGCGGCGAAACACCCGGCGATTGGCAAACTGGGTTGATGGCACCCCATTTCAAGAAAGGAGATAAAACCGACATCTCTCTAATTGTAGGAGTATATTTCACTTTCAAGTCTCTCTGGAAAAGTATTTTTGCTAAGGTGTTGCAAACGCGTTCTGCGTTCCGCGTTCTTGTTGGTCGTGTCACGGTTGGGAGATGAGCAATGTGCCTTTTGCAGAAGCGCAAACGAGCAGTTATTTACCCACAAAATAGGTCTGTCGTCTGTTCCTTTACTTTTGTAGTAAGAATGGAAAAGACTGTCAAAATTACAGTGGAGGGGATAAATTCTCTCACAGAGAGGGACACTTACGAAAAAGTTAAGGAACGCTTTTGTAGTAATCTAAAATGACATGAAAATGACTGGCACATAATTCAAAAAAAGTTGTACGAAAAGTCGTTGAAATATCGTTTAAACTCGAAGAATTTGCTAATTTACTAAAAAAATTAGTTACCTAGCGATGAAAGTGATTCGAAATCATCATGTGTCTGGATTAGTTTGTACTGATTGAACTACAAGCATTAGAGAAGAGGAAAAAGCGATACGGCATTTAAAATTTTTTTGAGGCGATTGTCCTTTCTTACTCATTACAGCAAGGAAGAATTTCGTCGGGATTTTCGAAAAGAATCTAAGGAGAACATTCAATTTAATTTTTCCGCCTTTTGATACCATTTTGCAAATTTCTCTCTCTTCTGCTCTATTTTACGAATTTTTCGAGTTAAGGAACGGCGTTGAGTAAAAACTCGTAAGATTTTAAGGTAAAGGAACAGACCTTATGTTTCTTGGGGAAGGCTTGGGAGGATGATTTTACACAAACTGTAGGTATACAAGTCGTGTTCGGATAAACGTTTTATATCAAAGCCGTTGACGTTGGAATTCTAAAAATTTAAGTCATATTTTATCAATTAATATTTTTTGCTTTTAAAATAAAGGTAGTTGTTTAAAAAAAAAATGGTAATATATAAAAATACAGAATGGGCCTTACCAGCAAACATTTTTAGTTTTGACTTTAAATTTTAGTAGTTCACAGTGGCTATGTTTTCCACATAAATTTCGCAGATGTGAGCTTCAATGTCAATATATTTATTCTATTCTATACTTATAAATTCTATGAATTTATATTTATGAACTGAATCTGTTTATGTTACATTTTCATACCCTCCACAGGGAGGTATATTCACTTTGTCATTACATTTCTTACGCCAAGAAAGAATCACCGGAGACCTCATAAGGTATAATTCTGAATCCGGATCACATTCCTAATCGATTTAGCCATGTCCGTCTGTCTTTCTGTTGAAAGCACGATAGTGCTGACATAGGCAAATGAAATTTGGTGAAAGGACTTCTTTTTATCGGCGTCAGGTTAGTATTAAAAATGGGCTATGTCGGTCAAGTAGTTCTGGTACCTCCCATACAAAATCAATATTAGGCCCATGTGGCACTCTGTCTGTTGAAAATAGGATAGCATCGAAACAAATCGACCTAGGCAAGTGAAATTTTGTGAGGACTTGCTTTTATCGTTGTTAGGTTGATATTAAAATTGATGGAAAATTCCGTTCGTAAAATCTAGCTTTGAAACATAAACCGTAAACTATAGGCTGGACACTAAGCATGATTATTTGTATCGCGCAATGTCAATAAGTTACTTCTCCGGACGAAGCGGTCGATACAGCGCTTTCGTCATGTTGAACTCATGAATTAGTGGAAATGAATGAATTAGTTACTAGCTGATTAGCTGGCAAATACAGACATTTATTATATTTGACGAAGTTGAAATCTTATTTAAACATATTCTTTTCCAAATTGTTTTAGTGTCAGTTTGCATGTACGCGACCAGGAAGCGCTTCCTTCGCAATATCCATTGTGACTCGTGCTGTGTGTGCAGTTGCACCGTCTTGTTAAAACCATATGTTCACCAAGCCCCGCTCATCCAATTCCGGCAGTAAGAACCTGTTTATAATGGCCCTGTAGCGTTCGCCAGTATAACAGTGGCTGTATTGCCGATGGCGCCCTCAAAAAAATACGGCCCAATCATTCCCCCCGTGTGAACCGCACCACACAGTGGCTTTAAATGGATGTAATGGGTCTTCGTGCATAATAAGAGGATTTTCAAACGAAAATTTAGCTTATTAATGTAACCGCCTAAGTGTAAATGCACCTCGTCTCTCATTATGATTTGTAATTCACGCTGCTCTAACACCACCGACCGATTATTTTTTTTTGCGCAGTATAGCGCTCCATTGCTTGTCTCTTTTATACTTCAGCTGTCTAGTTCGCAAATATCAAATACGATTGACGTACGACGCCATTTGCAAAAATGTTAACATCTGCCGATTTCGATTTATTTTGCGCCACCTTGTAATACAAGGACAAATTTTTAGGTAGATCTGTTTTCTTTAACAAAACGTTCTATTTTATTTAATCTAACCAACCTTGCGTTCTTAAAACTATTTAACAACAACAAAATTGGCACATGCAGGTTTATTTTTTTATATAATAGGTGTGTTTTTTTGAGCTTCGATCTCAGCAAAATATTACAATACAACAACTACTGCGAGTCTCGAAGTGTCAACTAGAGCGTAGTTGTGGTAATTGCGTGCTAAAAATTCTACTTTACTTTGCTTTGCTGAGATCGAAGCTCAAAAAACAAGCCTAATATAATTTCTAATGTTTGTTTTCTTGCAGCTGCCCAATTTTGTATTTCTGCTTGCAAATTATAAAGGAAATATGTGTCAATATTTTTAGTTCCTAAGAAACTTTAACTTTTATGTTTTTATATTTAGCTTTAAAACTTGAAATACAATAAATTTAAACCAAAAAATTTAAACATACGTGTTCCTTTTATAAATTTTCGTTGAAAAATGCTTAATTTTCCTTTAAGAAAGAAAGGAGTCGCCTCCCAACTCACTGCACTTCATTGAAAAACTTTCCGCCCCTTTTCGAATATAAATCAATATAATGTCTGTAGGTATATATAAAAAAAAAAACTCTCACTCTTGATGTCCCCTCTCCACTCCACCATTCTTATCCAAGTGACAAAAACCAAACCTTAAACCAAAACTCCTTTGTGTTTGGCAATTTTACCGACCACGTGCATTAATTTCTGTGATTTGTAAAGACAGCTCGAATCCATCGCGCCTATCTACCATTGTCAAGATTCCTCAACCTTATATTTTTCATATCTAAACCTAAGTGCCTGCTTTGGTTAAGTCATTCATGTGCAGCCTTACAACATGCAAGCAACCGCATTTTTGTAGAGGCTTCGCCACCCGCCTTCGTATACACAAAAATATGAGTTTCAGTTGAAGTTATCTTTATGCATCGCGCCGATATCGTTAATGTAACAGAAATAAAGAAACAAAAAACAATTTTCCAAAGCGACAAACTCTAATGCAACTACCGTGTCCAATATTTTCTGATGTAAACAGGACTTACGTATGTACCGGTGCCCCTGCTCTATGCGCTGTACACTGTACATTAGACCGCAATTTATCGTTCTGTAATTGGTAGAGGTAACGATGATATTTGTGCGAGATAATTAAGCCGTAAAATGTGTGTCTCTCCAAAACAGAGTATTAATTTGCTTACATTATAAATGTATCTGATAAGGTGAGGCTGCGCGGCTTGCGTACGACTACAAATTGGTCTGTGGCACTAAAGTGAACGGCGAAATTTATAAAATGTTTGCACAGCCCTGTTGGTAGTGGGAGCGCGTATATCTGCAACATTGTACTTGTACATATTCCGCGCAGTCTGTGAACATACATTTAACACAAGTTTTCATATTTCGTCTCTGTGAACTCGTTTTTCCTTTAACATTTTGTGCGAGTATTTTTGACAGCTTTTTGAGGCGCAGTGATGCTGCTTTCCATGTAACTGTCACCTGTAGGCTGTTCAATTTACATATCTACTAATTGGACTTCTGTAAGCTGTCTTTTTAAGGCCCGGATATTTCATGTACAGGTCCGAAGCCCATTGTCCTTATTTCGTTTGGTAGAGTCATCAAGATTTGAATTATCTAAAGGGTGGGCCATCTAGTGGTTTCTTTTTAAATCATAGGTTTTTTTGACACTGACAGCGGTCGAAATCTTGACAGAAAGTCAGTATCATACCTCCGCGGAACGAAATGATTCGCTTTACGCTTGAACAACGTTGGGAAATATTGAAAACTTATTTCTAAAGTGAGTGCGGTGTAGCCCCAATAGTGGGTTTGTGAAAAGAAGTTTTGGCCGAAATGAAGCACACACCGCGCCTGCTGTACGCAAGTTTGTACAAAAAGTTCGTGAGACTGGTATGTGAGTTGACAAAACTCATGGTCCCCGTCGTCGAGAAGCCAATGCATCCACAGAGAGTGAGAATTTGGTGCGGTTTCTGTAGTGGAGTGGCATCATTGAACAATTTTTCTTCGAAAATGAGGCTGGGAACAACGTTTGGGTTAGCGGTTAGTGGGCGTTACAGAGCCATGTTAACCGAGTTTTTCTTTACTGAAATAAAAGACATGGATTAAGACGATCTCTGGTTCGTGCAGGATGGCGCGCCATGCCACAGAGCCCATGCCACAATCGATCTTTTGCGCATCAAATTCCCATATTGTGTTGTGTTATCAGCCCTCTTAACGATGTCAATTGACCGCCTCGGAGCTGACGATTTGACCCCTTTGGATTTTTTTTTGTGGGAAACCGTGAAGGACCGATGTTTTGCCAACAATCCGGAAACAATTCAAGCACCTAAGGTCAATATCATCCAAGCAATCTGCGAGCTACAGCCCGAAACCATCAACAAGGCTTCGCAAAATCGGAGTGACAGAATGCGCTACTGCGAAGCCAGCCGAGGCAACCCCTTGAACGAAGTTGTGTTCCATAAAATTAATGGGAATGTCTGCTCTTACTTATAAAGCCATAATACATAGAAAAAATTTAGTTTTGTTCATTTTATTGCATTTTTAAAAATAAACTTGTATTTGGCCCACCCTGTACATTCGAGGTTTGTGGTTGTTTGAGAACTTCCTGGTATGCTTGGTATGGAAGTTACCTCGACGCACTATCCCCGACATGTAGGCCCAGGTTTTCGTTGTACCTCTTGGACAGAAGCCGCCAAACAATCTTGTACAAATAGCTCGCTTTTATATAGGGAGAGAGTGATAGGGCAAGAAGCGAACTTACAAAATTGAGACACCCTACTAATTTTATAAAAATGCAAAAGCCTTCTTGACATCTTTTTTCATCAATATCTTTTTCTACTTTAAGGTGCTTACAATATATCCCGAGAGGGTGATACCTCTAAATTACGGGGACCGTTTCATTCCGCGGCGGTATGCGATCACGGAGAATACCAATGAAGCTCTGCTGTTCAAAGGGCGCAAAGAAGACTTCTTAAGCTCGGTAAGTACACCTCCCCAAATCAAACAGTGACAATAATATAAAACCGTGACCAGCTCTCTCCAATATATTGGAGGTACAAAGGCCTGAAGTTGATCATGGACAGCTCCTTTGGCATAAAACAGCGGCGCATATTGGAGTTCTCTGATTTGGCAGCAAAGAGTGCAATACTGTCCGCCGCAGATGTCCTGCCAACAATACCAATTTACGAATTTATCTACGGAAGCCTCAACGGGTTCGATTGGCCATGCACGCCTCGTTCAAGGCCAATGGCCTGTGCAGACACAACCCATGACTTGCCCTACTTCGATATGTTCTCCAGTAGGTGATGCGAATTTGTTTCGCCGGCATTTTTATCATCGTTCCTCTTTTCAGACTTCAATCTAATAGACTGGTCTGTGGATGGCCAGATAGCAGCCTCCTTTGGGCAGGACCTTGTCCTGTGGAGTCCCTCCCTAGACCTGACTTTAGTGTACAAAATACCAAACATCAAGTCGATTGCCTACTGTCCGAAAGGTCAAACGCTAGCCATTGGCAGCCTACACTGTGGACATCCAAGTAAGTTCATGTAACTGATCAGTTCGAGTATCCTTGTTGACTTGAAATTGTATAGTTATCGAGCTGTGGAACGTGCAGAACTACAAAGAACTGTGCATAGAGATTGGGCATGCATTCGAAAATGCGAAGAGCATTGTTCTTTGCATCGAATGGGCACGCACTGGCAAAGTTATTGTATGCGGCACGGCCACAGGATTGGTTTACGTGCTCGACGGTGAATTGTTGGAGACTATAAAGATTTTGAAAAATCACAAGCAGTCGGTGTTTATGGTCAAGTTTTCTCCAACAATGCGCTATCTAGCGACTTCGGACGTCGAGGGAAATGTCTACGTTTACAATTGGCCATCATGCTCGATCCATGTCGTTCTGAGATCGAAGCGGAAGCTTCGAGTTGTTATAGATTGGCATCCTTGGAACGGAACAGATCTGGCCATTTGTAGGTTTAAGAAAGTTTCGGAAATTTGTTTGTGTATAATTTTTGTGCTGCTCCTTTTAGCTGAAGATTCTCCAGCGTCTATTGTTATACTGCATGTCCCATCGAGAGAGATTGTTGCCTATTATCAGCGCAAGGATAGAAGGGTTGAGATTGACTTTATTACATTCAACAAGGTGACTGGGGAGCTGTTGGTGAGCTACTCAAATAAGGGTGAGTACTCAAATTATAAAAACGCATTCAATTTATCGCCACTTACTAATACAAGCTTGTGCAAATTTTGAAGGGGCTATCTGTCGTTTGAGGGCTTCCCCATAGTTGACGAAAAGCATAATTCTACTTCCTGTCTCATTGATACGAAGACTGACGCCACAAATGCTTTTGCAAAGGGAACTAAACTTGATGTCAAGAGTACGTACTTTGAAACTAGGTCAGGTTCCATATCAAAGAAGGTTTCCTTACGCTCCGAATCTTCGCTGAGCTCGTAAACATTTCAGTCGTAAATATAAAAATCGAAAAAGACGGTTGTGGGGGTACTTAACTGGGTTAATATTTCTATCCGAAGTTATAAATAGAAAAAGACAACTAAAACTTGAGATATATACGCCAAAGTGGTGCAGCAAAACTTACAAGTTTTTACATCGTTTTTCGACAAAAATAGTCTTTCGTTGGGAAGACGCATTTCTCGCTTGACAGTTTGGCAGCAATCACACCAAATTGCAGAACTTGTCATTCTGGGAATCCATATTGTTTTGCTCCAACAGTGTAACCGTTTTTGGGTTTTTTTTAAATGATGAAGATATGGAGGTCTCACAGCTGAAGCGAGCCCTGTCAGAAAATGACAATTCGAAGATATTTGAGGTTGAGTAAATAAACTGTCATTAAAATGACAGCCTTTGACTTGGGTTTCTTACTGTTACCTTGGGAACGAAACACTTTTTGACTCAGTCCATTACAGAACTAAATAGAGTTAAACTTTGTGAAAAAGTTCGCACTTGTTTTTAATTTTTTTATATTTCATGACTTGGCTCAGTTCAGCTGTGAGGGCTCCATATCACTGTCGAGGTCGACTGTCATATTTATTGATCTGACGTTCATATACACAGTTTATGTTAGAATTGGAACGCGTTGGACTACATAATTTAAAGTGCACTTGCTTCACTATTTTTATATGTTATACATTTTGATGCAGCTAGAGCACAATTGCTGAATCTTGCAAATGGTGCTGTTTATTTTTTAAATTCCGTTCGTATGCCTATTCTTTACAAACTAGACCAAATCAGGTAGGTAGCTCTCATTTAGTTTTTTTAAGTCTTTCACGGTGAGCCAAGCTTTCTACTAATAAACCTCTTCAGTTAGCCCTGCTCCGAGTTGCGCACTCCGAGTTTTGTAGGGTCCTCTACCCTTTGGTATACAATTAAAATTTTCTACCACAACCTGAACTGTTATTTATACAAAAAGTTCGAGTTTCGTTTTTAGCTCACATACATCAGAGGTCAGAGCTGAGAATTTGTGTTTTTTTCGTTCAGAGCATGATCAGAGCGCGCTCTACGAACTCAAAATAAATTGGCTGATCAGGCTGAGTGCAAAAGCCGATTACACACTTCCAGTAACAGAAAAAAAAACAGGATAAACAAAATAGTTGAATTGACGGATGAACCTTGTAGTTCTGGAACTGAAGGTTAACCAATTTAATAAATATTCGAATACTTTATTACAAATGACAGCTATGACTTCAGAACGATCTGAGCATGCTCGGTTCAGAGCGAGCTCATAATGCTCGAGAGCTGAGCACTGAACTGAAAAAGAAAAACGCCTAATGTAGGTAGGTTTTCGACTAAAACGACTGCTGCCATATGGGTTAATCGTAGAATCGTTTCCTCGTTTCAAAACCCAAGGGAGACTAAAATATCTTGCATTTTTTTTTAAATTTACATTCATCAGCTTTTTAAAGAATCTTTGATTTAAATCGGTAAGGCAGGACTGGGACTACTAAGGTCTTATATTTACTAGGCGTTTTTCTTTTTTAGTTCAGAGCTGAGCTCTGAACAGAGCTCGAGCATTATGAGCGCGCTCTGAAGCGAGCGTGCTCAGATTGTTCTGAGGTATTTATGAAACACACTTGAGCACATAGTTGTCATAAATGCATAAATTAAAATTTATTTATTGTTATTTATTAAATTGGTTAATTTTCAGTTCAAAACAACAAGGTTCGTCGACCATTTCAACTATTTTGCTTATCCCGTGTTTTTTTTTTCTGTCAAATGTGACTGGACGTGTGCAATCAGCTATACACTCAGCCTGCTTAGTCAATTTATTCTGTGCTCAACGAGCGCGCTCTGATAGTGCTCTGAACGAAAAAAGAAACACAAATTCTGAGCTCTGATGTATCTGAGCTAGAAAGAAACACGAACTTTTTGTATAACAGTTAAGGTTGTGCTCTGAACTAAAAAAGAAAAACGCCTACTGAGTCTTCTTAATTGCTCAAAAGATGGCCTTATTCTATATCAGGGGGTCAATTCTCGAATTCGAACAACTCCCACAAGTACATCCGCCCTTCGAAAGCTATAGAGTTGCATTAATTAGCTTGGTTTTCTTTCAAATTTTCGTACACAAATTAAGCGAGTAAAAATTAAGTTTCCATGAGTTACCTACAGCTTGGGATTTTGTCCATTGATGTCATACGCAGAACTAAATCAGAGAATTGTAAAGACCCATTGTTGGTGGAACTAAGAGGATCCAGTCTGTAAAGCTAAAAGAAAACGAAACGAAATGGTAAATAGAAAAACAGAGCAGCCTCCTTTTTGGCAGGCTATGCGGCTAACTAACTAAGAAAAGGTTCAAAAGTATTGTTTAGTTAGGTTGCGATATCTTTCAGGCCATCGGAAAAATGTTCACCCTAAAGATGCCACCTACTTCGATCAATGTCCTGGTAAAAATTATATCATGCCCTCTGTTTTCCAACGAAAAGCTAAAGAAGTAGTGTAGACCTACATTGGCTCCAGATTTAAAGTATGATTCCGTGAGGTTCTCACTCACTATTCGCAGCACACCCTGCAATGTCTTTCGATGATTTCCACTTCAAGCGATCTTTAGAAAAGATATACACATAAAGGGGAAGAGGAAAAATAAAACCCTTTACTGGAGCTCAAAGTTTCCTACATTTAATTCCCATCTTTTCCATTTTTTATACCCTCCAGAGGAAGGTATATTCACTTTGCCAATACATTTGTAACGCAAAGAAGGAGTCACCGGAGACCTCATAAAGTATATATATTCTGAATCAGGATCACATTCTGAATCGATTTAGCCATGTCCGTCTGTCTGTCTGTCTGTCTGTCTGTCTGTCTGTCTGTCTGTCTGTCTGTCTGTCTGTCTGTCTGTCTGTCTGTCTGTCTGTCTGTCTGTCTGTCTGTCTGTCTGTCTGTCTGTCTGTCTGTCTGTCTGTCTGTCTGTTGAAAGCACGATAGCGCCCAAAGTAATTGACGTAGGTGAATGAAATTTGGTGAAAAGACTTCTTTTTATCGGCGTCAGGTTGGTATTGAAAATGGGCTATGTCGGTCAAGTAGTTCTGGTACCTCCCATACAAAACCAATATTGGACCCATGCCTCTCTGTCTGTTGAAAGCACGATAGCGCCCAAAGTAATTGACGTAGGTGAATGAAATTTGGTGAAAGGACTTCTTTTTATCGGCGTCAGGTTGGTATTGAAAATGGGCTATGTCGGTCAAGTAGTTCTGGTACCTCCCATACAAAACCAATATTGGACCCATGCCTCTCTGTCTGTTGAAAGCACGATAGCGCCCAAAGTAATTGACGTAGGTGAATGAAATTTGGTGAAAGGACTTCTTTTTATCGGCGTCAGGTTGGTATTGAAAATGGGCTATGTCGGTCAAGTAGTTCTGGTACCTCCCATACAAAACCAATATTGGACCCATGCCTCTCTGTCTGTTGAAAGCACGATAGCGACCAAAGTAATTGACGTAGGTGAATGAAATTAGGTGAAAGGACTTATTTTTATCGGCGTCAGGTTGGTATTGAAAATGGGCTATGTCGGTCAAGTAGTTCTGGTACCTCCCATACAAAACCAATATTGGACCCATGCCTCTCTGTCTGTTGAAAGCACGATAGCGCCCAAAGTAATTGACGTAGGTGAATGAAATTAGGTGAAAGGACTTATTTTTATCGGCGTCAGGTTGGTATTGAAAATGGGCTATGTCGGTCAAGTAGTTCTGGTACCTCCCATACAAAACCAATATTGGACCCATATGCCTCTCTGTCTGTTGAAAGCACGATAGCGCCCAAAGTAATTGACGTAGGTGAATGAAATTTGGTGAGAGAACTTATTTTTATCGTCGTTAGGTTGGTATTGAAAACCTGCTATGTCGGTCAAGTAGTTCTGGTACCTCCCTCACAAAACCAATTTTGCATGACTTGTATGCAGTGGAGGGTATCAAAGCATCGGCCAGGCCGATGATAACACTTTTACTTGTTTTTATTCAAATTGAACTTAGGTCAAACTAAAATTATATCTTTCGAATTTTGAAGCATGTCACTTTATTTTTGGAATCACCTTTTTCTGTGTAGTTGAATAAGATGCTTCTTAATTGCAGATTCTGATGGTTGCATTCATTCGGAGATCCTTGTCATGTCCTCACTTGATCGGGTAGTTGATGTTCTTCGCGTTCCTGAGAGCTGTGTTCGATTTATGATGTGGAGTCCAAATGCAATGCAATTGGCGACTGCTGGGAATGATGAGACTCTAACGATTTGGAATTTTCTACCCAAACGTGCCAAAGATTGTCCGGGTCGATCAGTGGACAACATTCACAAACACCAGCCTAAAATGAAACAATCCAAGTGTACATTTGACAATTTGAACTACGGAAAAGAATTCACTAAATTGATAACAATGAAATGAAATTAACAAGGGATGGGAATAATGTTTGTTCGAGTGTATTTATGTAGATTTATGTTGGTTTAAATGATTGTCCAAATTTTGTAAAATAAACTTTAACCTTAACAGAGATTTTATTTGAACTTGTTAATATAATTTTAACTCAAATGTGTATGTAAATAGCGTTGAAAATATATTGCAGAAGGATATTTGTTGCTGAATAGCTTCGCTATAGCTGTCGAAAAGTACCACCAACTCCAAGTGGTGGAGGCGACCTCTCGGAAGTTTGGTAAAATTGGCAACACTTTTAATGCGGCTAAAAGTAAAGGGTGATTTTTTAAGAGGTTTAGAACTTTTTTAAAAAAAAAAACACAAAAAATTCGAAAAAATGAATGAAATATTTATTTGAATCGATAGTTTGAATCTTGCAATTTAATGTTTAAAGATAATTTCATGTAAATGTTGACCGCGGCTGCGTCTCAGGTAGCCCATCCGCTGAGTCCAATTTTGGCATACTCTTTCACACATATCGGCCGGTATCTCACGAATGAATGCATGGATGTTGGCTTCCAGTGCGTCAATCGAAACGGGCTTGTCCCTATACACATTAGCCTTGGCATACCCCCACAAAAAATAATCTAATGGTGTCAAATCGCACGATCTAGGCGGCCAATTGACCGGCCCGAAACGTGAAATTAACTGTTCACCAAACTCGCCTCGCAATAGCGCCATTGTTTCGCGTGCTGTGTGGCATGTGGCACCGTCTTGTTGAAACCACATATCATGCAAGTCAAGAACTTCCATTTCGGGCAAAAAAAAGTTTGTTATCATCGCTCGGTAGCGTTCACCATTGACAGTAACGCTGCGATTCGCATCATCTTTGAAGAAATATGGCCCAATAATGCCGCCGGCCCATAAACCGCACCAAACAGTGGCTTTTTCGGGATGCATTGGTAGCTGTTGCAATGCTTCTGGCTGATCTTCACTCCAAATGCGGCAATTTTGCTTATTTACGTACCCATTCAACCAAAAATGAGCCTCATCGCTGAACACAATTTTTCGATAAAAAAGCGGATCCTCGGCCAGCTTTCCAAGAGCCCATTCACCAAAAATTCGGCGTTGTGGTAGGTCGGCTGGCTTTAGTTCTTGCACCAGCTGTATCTTAAAAGGCTTTACGCCCAAATCCTTCCGCAAAATTTTCCACGTAGTGCTGTAACAAAGGCCTAACTGCTGGGAACGGCGCCGAATCGACATTTCGCGGTCTTCTGTCACACTAGCTGATACGGCCGCAATATTTTCTTCACTACGCACAGTAAGTAAACGTGTTGGTGGTTTAATGTCCAACAAAGTAAATTTGGTGCGAAATTTGGTCACAATCTTCCGAATAGACTGCTCAGAAGGTCGAGAATGCCGATCATAAAATGGAAGCAGCGCGCGATGAACATTTCGAACCGAGCACGAATTTTGATAGTAAAATTCAATAATTTGCAAGCGTTGTTCATTTGTAAGACGATCCATGGTTAAATTGCAAACCAAACTGAAGCTGTTTGACAGTGACACAAGGTACTAAACACACGTCAGCTGTCAAAACCAGTGTTGCCAAAACAAAACCAGCTAAAAAATCACCCTTAGAACTAATGAGAATGTTACGTCAATTTCGGCGCTTTTATAATGAAAAAAGGGAAATACGAACGTAAAGCTAAAAAGGGCGAAAAAATACAAAACCTCTGTGATACTTAAATTGTTTATATGTAAAATAAAACGCATTTTCATTACAAACAAATTTAAAAGTTTACTCGGAATGAAAATACAAGCAAATTTCACTTAGGGAAATAAGAGGGGAACTTTTATCCAACTTAGGGGAAGACTAATGTTTTTAATAAAAAAAATGGAAAACCAGTCTTCAAACTCTGGGATCACTGACCCCACTGCACCACTTAATATCCACAGACTACATGAGCCTATCACCTATCCTCCAGTTATAGCGGGATTGTATTTTCCATTCTTACGAAAATTCCACGGTGCAAAAATTGTTCGAGTAAATTTCGCCGCAGGGTATCCAGTTTACGCGCTATTTGTCGAAACAAAATGTCTTTTCGATTAAATCTGATCAAAATAATTGTCTTTGGAAAAATGTTGACACAAACATAATTATGCAGATTTGTTTTCTTTTAAACTCTTTAACATGTTGCAAGTAAAAGAAAACGACAACAAATTACCCAACAGGATAATTTATTATCTCGATCCCGGAGCAGCGGAATTGACACACGATATAATAGTCTTTACAAAAATTTTCCGTGGATTAAATTGTTCGATTTATTTATTTACAACTGAAATCTGACAGGTGTAGTCATGTACACGTAAATTGTAAGACTTTTATTCTACAATGGCATTTCGCTTATTTTCTTTTATTACTTATTGTATTCTCCTATTTAGTAAATATAGAGTTAAGGACTAGGGTGATGGCACCAGTAGTCAGCCTTTTAATTTTTTTTTCCATTTTGATTGGTCCTTAAAAATCCATTATCCATTCTTCAAGAATTTAATCAAGTATTTGGTTCTTGTGAATGTTTGAAGTCTGTAGATTCGGAAATACTAACACATATTAAGTATATGAGCCACCTAATCCAAACTATTTAGAAAATAAGTGAAAATGGTATGATTTGGGAGTAGTCAGCACCCTCAGCTCCAGTAGTCGGCCACGCAAGTATCCGGTAGTCAGCCCCAATTACCATTTCTACATTTTCATCTTTTTAAAAGCAAAAGATACGAATTTAATAGTAAAAAAAACAAAAGGAAGATTTATTTCAGTCATATGGGTACCCGTATGGCCACAGCAACATCCTGGACTCGTTACCAAACGGCATGGTCACGTTTCCTACCGACTACATCACACCACAACTCAATTTCAAAAAAGGCTTCCAGCTAAGCTTCCCTTCCAGAGCTCAGTGGAAGAGGAACGAAGTAGTGCAGGGTTCGACACGTTCATATACACTGACGGATCTAAGATGAACTGCGGTGTGGGGGCCGGGGTCTACTCAGAATCGCCGAATATATCAGTATCATACCGCTTGCCGGATTATGCCAGCATTTTCCAGGCTGAATTACTGGCTATCCGAGAAGCCTGTGTGCAACTAGGGCGTGACACAACGCACAAGTAAAACATTCCTATCCTTATAGATAGCTAAGCTGCCATCAAAGCCATCAATTCGGCTACCATATCCTCCAAGCTGGTGCAGGAGTGCCGGATCGAACTTGCCCGTCTGGGCGAACACTTCAGTGTCACACTCCTCTGGATACCAGGGCATAGTGACATAACAGGTAACGAGTGTGCAGATGACCTGGCCAGGCAGGGGTCTGCTCTACAAAGCTCACTTGCGGCAAAGGTCCACGTTCCACTAGGAGTTGTCAAGGGACAAATCCATTCACACTTCCTGCAGAAAGCCAACCTCCAATGGAGGGGGTTGAACAATTGCGTCATATCAAGAAAGATATGGCCCTAATACGATGAAAATAGAACAAGAAACCTGCTAAACAGAACCCGCCCAGATATTGCCAGAGTCACGGCAATAATCAAGGGGCATTGATCAATAGGAGACCACGCTGCCAAACTTGGGATCCCACACAACCCCCATTGCCGCAGTTGCGGAAATACAAATGAGAAAGAAACTCTCTCCCATTTCCTCTGTAAATGTCCGGCACTAGCAAGAGCCAGATTGCGAACACTGAACCAACCTTTTTTCAACGAACTTAGCAACTTTTCGGGTAAAGGAATATAGATATAATCCGTTTCCTCAACTCCACAGGTTGGATATAAGTTTAGAATAAATCATCTCAACAACCATCACAAACTAGGTCACACGAGTCGTGGTAACAAAAAGGCACATCATAGTGCTACTTGGGTTTTCAAGGTTAAACCGCCACTTCTACCTACCTACCTACCTACCCATATGGGTACAGTTATATTTTTATCAAAATTGCATCAAAACAAAAAAAAAACATAACATTAACAAACATTTATGTGTTTTATTATAGAAACATAAGAAATAAACAATGAATTCATAAAAAAATACGTATAAAGCGGAATATTAAAAAACCAAATTTTTTGGATCAATTTGGTTTTGGAGATTCTTTTTTTTGGTCTGTCTTGCCCATCATCCGGTCGATTTATTTTTTAGATTTTGTTTCCTAAGTTCAATATTCTAAGCTTTTTTTACTTGCGCTTTTTTATTGAAAATTTCTTTCCATGCCACGGATAAAATATTTCAAAGTGGTTTGGCGCGAGCAGATTTGGCTGATTTTGGAAACAAATGTGGATAGTTAAGGTGTATTTTGAAAGCAGGGCTGGCTGAGCCAAAATTGGATGGTGTGCATTGAACTGTAGTTTATTTCAGGAGTTTTAAGATTACAAATTTAAGCTGTTAAAATGAAAAGATAGGTATAAAAACCAATTCGTTTTTCACCTCCAACATTTTTGAACATTTCATCTTTAACCGAAAATGAATTAGATTATCGCCGGCCGTGATGAATGCGCTAAGAAAAAACCAGATCTAAGGGACTTAAGAAACCCGTTATGCAAATTTTTAGCTGGTAGGCCATTTTTTGAACCGTATTTAAGAGGTCCGTCGGTTTCTGCGGAAATCCGCATTTCGCCAGATTTATCAGTCAGTTTGTCAGGGTTTGTTTTAACTGCAGTCAGTACGGTCTCGGATCCCATTTTTCTAGGCTTTTCGGCAACTCTGCCATGTGTGCGGTCTTGAAGAGTGCCTCTAGGGACTCCGAACTCACGACAAGCATTTTTTATTGACCATTTATTTGTTCGTGTGTTATTTAAGACTTCAGCTAGTGCCTTTTCATGAAATTGATGAATAGGAAGTTTATTTGTTTGAATAGAAACATAAATTTTTGAAAATACCTGAATTAAATACATTTTGAAATTGTTAACAACCACAAATTGTTCATTTTTAACATACGGCTGGGCTTAGAAAACTTGTCTTTTATAGTCAGCCACCCATTTTTTAATATGTGAACAGGGGGCTGACTACTGGAAAACAAAGAAATTTTTTTCGAATTTTTTGCAAGAATTAAGAGAGAATCAAATTTCCATACATTTTACATACTCAGTTATGAAAAAAACATAAAATGAAGTAGTCTAGTCTTCAGTAGTCAGCCGGGTGGCTGAGCCTAGGATAATCATACAAATAATGTCTCATAAGGTCAGCCCCCTCCTAATTATTTAACAAAAAAAAATTTCAACATTTTAAGTTAAGAAACTAGATAAATAAAGTGTCAATATCATAATAATAATCATTAAATGCACACAATTTCAATATATTCGTTATTATATCACTTTTACAAATTTACTTCCACTATTTTTTTTGGTAAACCACTCTTATCCTGCACTTATGAAAACTGTACGCAGATTAATATTTTTTACGCGCGAAGTAAGACCTGAATTTTGCCAATTTTTTGCACACAGAGAGACGAAATGTTAACTATGAGAGTGATATTTTTTGTTTGTACTTTGTATGTCAGAGGCTGACTACTGGAGAGGGTTGAACTTACGTGCCATCACCATATTCATATGAAAACTGCGAAGAAGAACATTTTCCTACTATTGAAAATTTCAGCCATCAGTTAAATACTTTATATGAATACATTTGGCATTCACAGATTTTTGGATTGTTATTTTTGAATACAGACTGACATTTCCCCACACGAAGGTTTTACTTCGTGGAAACAAATGAAGATGGGTGACCCTTAAGGCTGTCTACAAAGTCTCTGATATTGCTTCGTAGATTAAATATATTCTTGGCGTTATTTCTAACTGGCTCAATTACTCTTTTGATTTCTTTTGGACATTGGACCTGGAATGATCTAACGATATTTGACACACATATTGTGTTGCCAGCTTTGTAAGTCTGACCAGCTCGTTAGCTCCTATATTTCTTTGAATACCCTCATACCCCGGCAATTTTGGTGTTATTTCTGAAACAGAGTATTTGGAGGGAGTTGAAGCAGTGCAGGGCTGATTAAGTGAAAGTAATTGTTGAGTTAAGGGCGTTTATAGCTGTTCGACTGACAGTGAATTGAATATATATAAATGGATGTTCTGGGCTTGGAGGTTTCTTCAATATCGCATCAGAATTCTTCAGAAAATTATATTTTACATTCTTTATTCCGTCTTACTTTTGGAACGATTTTATCTACATTAGATCAGTTCATCCAGCCCACGATAGCTATTTACTCTTAACGAGTATAGAGAAGTGGAAAGTACCTTAAAGCGTAAGTTTTGCTTTACAGTTTCCTGCATATATACAAGATACTGTCGTCAAACATCTGTGAACGCCTTTAGCAGACCTTAAACAATCTCCCCACTACGGCAAATGTTCAAACTACGGCAGATCTGAAAAATACTCACAAATTGACAAACGTCCCTTACCAAAAATTCGTCGGTTTTTTAGTTCGGCTTTAGGCCTGTTTTTTTGAGCTTCGATCTCAGCAAAGCAAAGCAAAGTAAAGTAGGATTTTCAGCACGCAATTACAACAACTACGCTCTACTTGACACTTCGAGACTCTCAGTAGTTGTTGTAATATGTGTGCTGAAAATCCTACCTTACTTTGCTTTGCTGAGATCGAAGCTGATGTTACGCAAAGAGCTGGTTCAGGTTGCATTTGAGCCACTTTGAAGGACATTCATCCTCATTTTATTCACTCCTAAAAAAAAAGCAGTCATAGCAAAGAGATTGCGTTTAGGGACTCACCTCTTGCAATACCTGTTTTCGTGTACATACAATTGAAGCTTCGTGTACATAATTGAATGAAAGCAAGTGCCGCACGTCAACTTACTGCATTTGTTCTCCTATGTCCATCAGAGTTCCCTATATTGAATTGTCTCAAATGTGAACTACCTCAGACGGGTCAGGATACGACAAAGATACTCACTGCTAACTACTGTTAGATATTCAAACTCAATTCAGTTAAGGACTGGCCTTTACCATAGCCACG
Source organism: Cheilosia impressa (assembly GCA_948293265.1). Taxonomy (NCBI): domain Eukaryota; kingdom Metazoa; phylum Arthropoda; class Insecta; order Diptera; family Syrphidae; genus Cheilosia; species Cheilosia impressa. Next base: position 48,291,218 of record OX411881.1, on the reverse strand, counting down.
ACCATCAAATGCAACAATGATACAAATCGCTCTAAGTCCCGCAAATTGTTTCGCTCTCATTATTCGAGTTCGGAGTTGCTCCTTTTGTGCATCCAGTCCACTCTATCGATTGAAAACATACAATTAGATAGTGATGACTTCACGATCTATATGGAACTACTTGCAACTGATTGCACGGTTTTCTTGTGAAATACACTGAAATCCAACCACCAAATCAAATGGGAAACTATCTATACCCAAGTCCAGGTGTACCGTAATAGGTTCTTATAAATAATTTTCCACAAAACCAATTCACTCGCCACTTCCAAGAGTGCACTTAATCTCAGCAAAAAAAAAAAAACCTCATATAGATACATGTATCTACTGGCAGCAGTTCGCTGCGTTGAAAGTGGCCCTATCCCATATCTGGGAGAACGAAATCGTGTGTTGTGTTACTCCGTTGCTTCCAAAGGTAATATCACAATATCGCTCAATTGATCGGGCGCGTGCTTGAGTTCGTGATCATTTTATGAAGATGGAAACTCATCAGAAATGCGATGCTGGAGCTGGTTAGAGTCGTTGGTTGGTTCTCGGCTGGGCTCGGTTCGTTTTCGGTTCGGTATGGGGGAGTCACAGCAGCCCAGCAGATATTTCGATATCCTCGTTTATATTTTACGATGGCTATTAGTTGTACTCTGTTATATTGTTTCCACTCCGGCGATACGGTTTCTGCTGGCATAGACTCCTAAAATGAACTGGATTATCATTCGCCGCACTGTGTTGTGCTTCGTTACGGCTGCTTCGATATAAATATTTTTTTTTTTTTTGCCCACTATACCTACCTTGCGGATTGGATATTCCGCATTCCAGTCGGATCTTCAATTTTATATTATTATTTCTCAAATTACGTTAAATCGTTGTAAGTTATATGAAAACATAACCGGTGTTGATACTGTTACAGTGCACAGACAGATGGTTCGGTTCATGTTGGCTGTGTAAGTAAGTTGTGGTGTTTGATTGCATGCCAAAACAATTTACGCCAAAGGCGAGTAGGTACGTCGGAGTTTTCATTCATTTTCCCTGTTGGGGGATTTCGTTTCAGTGGTTTACCACGTAAACTTTGGCTTCTGCAGGTGTTATTAAAGCAATCAGTTTGCAATCGTACCTGCACTTAATTTATGAGCTTCTCATTTCGAATAAATTTTAACAGACTCAAGTAGATCATACGAAAACAGAATTTGTGTTGAATGTTATTCAGTTGGTTGCCTTTGGGTGTGATATATTCATGGGTGTGTTACAAAATTGATCGGTTGAACAATGTTTGCAGGAACAATGGAAGAACTCCCCGTTGGACTATTGGATCTAAATATTAGAGTAAGGAAATGGCGGCACACATCTAGGTCGGCAATATAATATGCAGGATAAGAATTGCCACAAGGCGCCAAATGACAAATGACAAGTTTATAAGCGGATAGACTAAAAAGTTATATAATTATTTGGAGCTGCATCAGGTCCTTGTAGGTACCAGTGGCGTGGCGTGAACATTTTAAAATGGGAAGTCGAAGCAAAACTAATCACATACCAATGTAAAAAACTCTACATCTGTGTACCTTGAAACAAAATCATACATTGTTCATTTGCTTTGCATCAACTAAGCAAAATCAATTCAAGCGACCTTTTTTATACTTCAAGTCAATATTTATTCAATATTTAAAATTTACAATTTGCGCACTGCAATCTGCCAACTGTATTTGTAATCCAAAACACTTACCCTACCTACCTCAACATAGTACCTATAATTATCCACACAAGACACAATAAGAAAAGAAGAAGTAAAGGAAAATCGAATAAGTCGAAGAAAAGCGTGTTATTTTGTTCATATCATAACCAAGTGGGTGTAAAACACATACCCAAAACCATAAACCAGAGACAATACTGAGACCACCAACTTCGGCCGATTTCCCGTTACTTAGCCTACAAGCTATATTTCTATGGGGTGGCACATGCTAAGTGCGCTTGTATTGATACATAGAAATTCGTATTGACAAATGTCACGAAACTTCAGAAACAAACACACTCGCACCTTGCATATGCCACTTCCGCTTTGGGCAAAGTGACTTGCAGCGTTCATAGAATTTTATCCGTTAAATTTGAAATTGTTCGTTACGTGTGAATAATATTTTTTTTTAGGAAAAAGTGTACATTTGCTTAAAATATTTACGAAAAATTAAGAATGTAGGTTGGTTGAGGGAAAATAAAAACATTTTGAGCAAATTTTCCTTATTATTTAAGAAAAATTGCACACGAAATCGAAGGTATCCAAAAGCGGGAAATACACAACCATATTTGTCCCAATATATTTCTAGTGTATAAAACATCTAATTTAGATAGTTTTATTAACCACACAAATCAAATTATTCACCTTCAAAAAATTTATAATTACTAACCAATGGCATTCAGTTATGCTAAAATGTGGTATTCCCGAACTCTTGCACATTTCCCCACGGTTGCCGAGGTTGGCAGCATTTATTTTTCTATTTTTTGTATGTTTTTGCATGTCACACGGATTCATATTTGACATAACACCGATAGGAAAACAAAATGGCGAATTTGAAAAAAAAACTGAGGGGGCCAGCGGCAAGAGGATTGTGAGTTGGGGGTCTCAGTATGGTTTGTCTATGCCATAAACTAAGTATTAAATAGACCGTCACCTCCCGCGCACCTACCCGATTCCCCCCTCAAATTTTGTAAAGAAAATTCTCTCTTAAATTTCCTATCTGTGAATACGTGTGAAGCAGCAAAAAAAAAAATTCTAATTGGCGGGAGAAGTAAAAAATATAATGACACTCACCAGTGTTACTACATCGTGGTATTTCTACCTTTTTGTGGGAATTACGATTTTCGAAAAGCCTTCCATGCGTTAAATGAAAAAACATCAAAATTGGGTGAATATCAACAATTTGACTAGAAAACATTCAAACTACATTTCACCATGAATATCAACGCACTAAATGTACATAAAAAGGAGATTTTCCTCTAGCAACAATTTCTAGTACCAAAAAAATGCATTATAATGTTTGAAAACTGCAATTTTTATACTGAAGAATAATTAAATGTGATTTTCTTTCCGAACAATACAAATTTTACTTTTAAAGTACGGTTTGTTTCAATAAAAAATCGAGGGAATTTGAGTTTAGTGAAAAGGGAAAAATTAATACGCTTCGTGGGAAAAATAAAGAGAGAGCGCTAAGAACACTACTGAGAGTTAGTGTATTTGGTGAGTTTCTGTCAGCTGATGGATGCGTTCTGAGAGTTTAAATTCGTTGTTTTATTTCACCACGAATATATGTATTTTACAAAATGCGTAATAGCGAATGTAATCAATATGAATAAATAAAGGAATAAAGTGTGAAAAATGCAATCGTTAAAATAAAATAAGATATTTTTGTTCCTTTGTTGTTGTTGGTAAAAAATTATTTCGCCTAAAATGTCGACAGAAAAACGGTAACCAATATAAAGATAAGCATTGATTAAGAACATTCAAATTTAAAATATGCTCTAGGGAAAAGATATAAACATTTATGTGTGGGTATGATTTTTGAGTTATACTGCGAGTATTAGCTCATAACAAATTTAATATCGACTTTAAATTTACGGAAGCTCACATTTGCAAAATTTGTATGGAAGATATAACCACTGTGAACTACTCGTACTTAAATTTAGTAAGGCCCAATCTTTTCATAAAAATTCCATTTATTAATGGAAAACAGAAAAAAAATTAAATTTATTAAAAAATTTGATACAATTGACATAATTAAAAATTACATTTGAAATGAATTGCGTGAGCCCAGAATATTAATAATTTTGTTTTATAATAAAAAAAAAGTCGAATAGACACAATCAACGAAAATTTGTTTTCTTTAAAATGTATACGAGAAAGAACGAAACTTTAAATATAGATATAGGTATAGGTACCCACATTGGAAATAAACATGTTTACTGATTTGTACCCTGTGCCCATGTTCTGTAATTATAACATCGATATATTTATCACAAAAACGATATGAATTGAAAGAAAATGCTTAAAAAGTATCGATGCGAAAATTTATTTACTTAACTCAGGAGCATTTTCTTTCAATTCATATCGTTTTTGTGATAAATATATCTATGTGATAATAACAGAACATGGGCACTGATATGTCTCACACATTTAAGTTTTGCTGCTTACAATTTTCTTTTAATTCCTTCGATTCAAAATCATTACCTATATAGTAATCAGATTTTTTTTATATTAATAAGCTTCTTTTCTTTTTTTTTGTCAATGATTCATAAGTTCATCGATTTCCATTGTTTACAACAAAAATGTAAACATCCCGTACTATATAGATTATCAAGGTAAAATGAAAGAAATCCTAATAATGTTTACCTACCATGCGTTTTAATATAATTTGGTACTAAATTCACCACACCACACCCACCGCTTTCTTAACACGTCCCGATAACGGGCAATTATTTGAATTATTTGAATTTTTTCCAATGTTACCACGGAAAAAACTGTCAGAGGCATCTGTCAGGTTAGTATGTGCAAGTGAATGCGTGCGTCTAATTTACTTTAACATTGGCACACATACTTTGGCACATAGTAACACCGAAAACAGCTTGTAGGCAAATTCTCTTAAGTTGAAAGAGCTGAAGGTCTATTTAATACTTAGTTTATGCCCAAAACCCACCGCAGTACTCAGGGAAGAAAAAAAGAGATAACAAGCTAATATTCTCTCAAAATCAACTATCAAGTAAGAGCTTTAATAACCCGACATATTTTGGGTTCCCTTCGCTTTGTCGTGACGAGACGATGACGATGTTGTATGAAAATGGATACACACAATATTATTAAACTGACTTTTGGTTTGCAGGGTTATGTGTGTGTACCATTTTGTGAGTAAAAATTAATTTGTGTTTCATATATAGGTATATTTGGTTTTTGGTAGATAGATAGTGCTGACTGGTGAAGATTTGAAAAGGTAAGTCGGTAGGAATCGGGTTATATGGACGCCACGCCACTGGTAGGTACCTACCCCAGATCAATCTTCTCACAGTCTTTCTTTTTTTTCCATACTTCCAAGCGTGTAAAGGACCTACAATTTTATGCCGAGTTCGAAAGGATCACTGTGAAGTTCTTTCAAGACAGCTATACGTTCGGATGTTTGTCAGACGTTCGCGAGAGCTGGCGCAGAGAAATAAACCTCATGAATCATGATGCAATTTATGTTTATCCGGGGATCGAACCTGAGCCCTTATTATTGGTTGATATTTAGTGAAATACAAGTGCACTTTATTTAACGCTATTCTTATATTATTTTCTTTACGGTTTATACCTATTTAACCTGTAACGGGAAATCGGCCGAAGTTGGTGGTCTCAGTATTGTCTCTCGTTACTGGTGTCATCTCAAAAGATATTGTTACATATTTTGACAGGCAAGATGGGTTCAAATCCCTCATATTCAGCAAAACAAAATCGAGGGCATTGAAGGCCGTAGATTTTTTAACAACCAAACAGTTTACCGTCACCATTTGCTGAGTTCCAGATTATTGCAATGACCCAGGGAATTTGGGAAGCTTACGAGTTGGCTAGACAAGGTGTAACCGGTGTAAATATTATAAAAATTGTCAACATTTCAGCACCGATGTCGTTTTAAAAATACCACTGGTTTACCACTGGACCTTCCTGAGTTAAGCCCAAGCTCCAAGCTAATATGGCCAAACCTAGAACATAAAAGATCCGCCGTATACAGGGTGCATCAAGAAAACTTGCTGATTTGTTTTCGGCGTCAAGCGGATGGGAGTGGTCCGATGTGGGTGGAGAGTGTCTCATTTTTTAGGGGACTTCCTGAAGTTTCATATACGCCGCAGTCAGTCGACATCATGCTTTGGACGAAAGAGCAACGCGCATTTGCCTGCGAGGCTTATTTTTCCAACGGTCGTTCCATGATTCCCACTTAACGTGATCGCTTCAACATCCATCCCGCAGGCCGCGTTCCTGGCCGGCAGTCGATTGTTTCGTGGGTGAAAACATTCAGGGAGAGCGGAAACGTGACGAAATCCCATCCAGCCACGGCCCACACAGCACCAGCATCGATGGATCTTATGAGGGAACATTTCCCCGATCGTCTAATCTCCTTGAGGGGCGACCTTACGTGGCTGGCACGCTCACCTGATTTGGCTCCGTGCGATTTTTTTTATGGGGTTACCTTAAATCTATCGTAACACCGATCAGCCCCGAACGTTAAATCATCTGAAGGACAACATTCGTGAAGCAATAGCGAACATACCCATCGATATGCTTTAAAGAATTCAGACGAGCTTCGAAAATCGGGTATTCAGATCGTGTGTAACAAGAATAAACAAGTTTTGCAGTCCACTACTTTTGGTTTTATTTCCTTTGAAAATCAGAAAGTTGTCTTGCCGCACCCTGTACTTCTAAGGCACAATAAGAGGTTTTATTGCCATTTTAATAAACGTCACAACTGGGTGCTTTGGAATTGGTAAATGTGCCCAGAGGTTGAGAGGAGACAAGACTGCACTTCTTCGGTCATTATCTTTATCACGGTTTCATCGATCTTTACAACGCCAATATGACGAACTTATACAGATTAATAAAACAAATTTATTGCAGGAGCGGACGGTGTGACTTACCCCCATGGACCCATCTTCCAATTTAAGACGAGAATCGGGATATTTGTTATTTCCAGTTAAGGTGCCCTGACATCCTTTTCTGTCCTAGTAGGAAATCTGACTTGGACAGTTTCACTGCATTTAAGTAGGGGTATTGTGAAGTATGCTAATGACGTTTCTAAAACCATTGATTTTTGGTGACCAGAACCATGATTCTTATAGTAAAGTAAAGTAAAAATGTTAATAGTTGCTTCTTACAATCAATCGTTTTGTCCGAGTATATATTTCACGTATACAAATGGAAGTGACCTAAAATTGCATGCTGAGTCTGAACAGATAAATTGAAAAGCTTTTCCAGGACAGTATTTTGGAAAACTAATTTGTTTACATTGTTGTTTTTGTAATTTCAACCCCCGTCTGCGTGTGACTTAAAAAAAACATGTCGCTTATGCCTGTCAACCAGTCCTTTTGCTTTTATGGGCATCGCGCTGTTAAATTTTTTTGTGTTTCGTTTTGAATTTGTTTGGTTTTTGTAAAAGCTTCGATTAAACTAAAAAAAAAATATGAAACCTTGCATTAAAGTCCAATTCATGAACTCACATATACCAAAAAAAAAGTCATCCGATGTTGTTTGGCTCTCATTTTTTTTTCTAAATAAAAAACAGCTTGTGGGCAGCCATCTTTCCACCGTATTCCGTATTATCTTTGGGATGTTTGCTAAACTTTCGCGACGTTAAATTTTCAATGAACAAAACGATAATGCTAACGTGTCCCAACCAATGCTGTCGTTTGTACTACAATAGTAATTTTGTACTACCCATCAATTCCATTCCATACTTATCGTGTCAGCTTTAGTCTTAAGCGCCACATTCGGCGGCTGTGACAAGTTGCGACCGTTTTCGGAAGCTGCCATCGTTCGCTACCAACGAATGCTAAAAAAAATATTTTCATTAATAGATATTACATATTGAAATGACAATTTTTTTTAACGTATAATTAATATACTATAATTTTAATAAAATATTTATGTAAGTAGGTACTACCTTCATTCGTGACCCAAGGAGCTTTTTGCGACTTGATGTGTCATGTGGCATGAGCGACGTCGTTAAGACGGTTTTGTTACTAGAAAATATTCCCAATAAGTAAAATTCTAGACACATGCTAGGTAACATTTCCCATTTAGGAACATTTCTATCTAAGATTTTATGTCTCCACAGGTACGTTATTCAAAATTGTTGCTTTAATGAAACATTATGTCCGCGGCGTGTAAAATGTGTGGAGATGTGTGTTCATGCGCACAATTCCTCCGAACTTACTGTCAACACAGATTAAACGCCATTCCCGATTGGGAAGTTTGTGGCACACAGAATAAACACAATTCCTAATTCATTATTTACTACACAAATAAGAACGAATTCCTAATTGGGAATATTTTGTTAGGTATCCATTTTGCATTGAAAAAAAATTTATATGGAAAATAAGAAATTTTAAATTTGCAGTTTTGGTGGATATGGTGTAATTAAATAGATTAAATTGTCACTATCATGTCTATGTCTTTATAGACATCGTAGATTTATATTATACTGATTTTATAATGCTCCTTATCAGCATTTAAAATACCATAAACAATTATTATAAATTGTTAAATACCTATAGAATATTTTGTAAGGATCAAGGTTTATTTCGAAGTATATTAGTAACATTTCAAGGCAAAATGATGTTCCCCATAAAATTTCAGTAGCTGTTTTCTGTTAAATAATGAAAATTCGTCCATGTTCGACCAAAACTCATTAACCGACAAATTAAAAATTCAGAGATAAACAGCTTTAATGTGTTTTGGTTGGTAGGGTGTAGTTGTAGTATGAAAATGAAATTGAATGACTTTTAGAAAGAAATTATTACAAAAATCAGAGATTATTAGGGGTTTTAATGACTTTTGCTTGAAAAACAATTTAAAAAGAATACTTTTGGTACAAAAAATATTTTTTTGAAAAATTTCAGTTAATGAGTTTTGGTCAAACATAGACGAAATGTTTAAGGCAGTCAGAATATTATTTTGGTGCATAACATAGGTGAACAAAATTAATGACATATCATAACGTCACAAATTATATGGTTTGGCATTCTTCCCAATTTGTGTTTACATTGGATTTGCGTCAAAAACAATTCCTACATTGTGTTGCGCCACTTCCGAAACAAAAAAGGAACTGTTACTTCGCTGTTTCGAAACATAAGTTCCTAAATGGGATCACGAATTGACACCAGAACGTCGCCAGGCCTAAAGTGTGTATCCGAATGCTACTTGGGGAAGTACTACCATTTTGTCAAAAATTTAGCACCCAAAAAATGAATGAAACGACAGCCCTGGCCCCAACTTGCTGCACTAGCAAACGAGTAATTTTGTTTTGAAAAATCTGTTCTATATAAATGTTTTTTTAAAGGTTTTACTACAATGTACCTATTTATCAAATATAATAAAGAATTTTAAACAATTAAAAATTATATTGAAAGTTGGTTCTTTTTCTGTTGTTCATTATTCGAAATTCAGAAATATGGTCACCGTACGTCCGATTTGAATGTTTAACAGCTGAGCATAGTTCAAAAGCAGCATTATTAATAACTCTGGAGTTGTTATGTAGGGGATATATATGAATTAGATAAGGCACCCAAGACTTGCAGAAGGTTTAGCGGAAAATTAATTTTTGGAGAGCATGTTGAGGCATTAAGTTACCAAATGGAACCGTTCAATTTGTACGGTACAGTACCATCCATTCCACCTAACCAACCAAATATCCAAGTTCATGGCGGGAACTCAATTAGATGATTTCTAGGCTCGAGTGTTTTTGTAGACAACCGTTAAATTGAATTAACGACTACGGTTTTATCGGATTTGTACCTTTATCGTCTTGTTCCCTTTTCTCCAATGGCTTTAAACAAAAATGTTCTTTGTATTTAAATAATTGAATCTAATAGTAGGTCGCAGTGGACTGGTGATTGGTGTGTTGGACTACTAAGCGATTGGTCACAGGTTCGATCCCCGGAAAAATAAAAATCCAAATTCGAGCTAAAGGTTTTTTTACTCCGCTGCCTCTCACGAAGTTCTAACAAACATCCGAGAGTATAACTGTCAAGAAAGAGCTTCTAATCTCAACTAGCACTCGTTTGCACTCGGCATAAAGTTGTAGATCCCTTCCATTCTTCCCAAAAATGAAAAACTCATACAAAACGAATGGTTGTGTGAGAAGCTAAGCCTAGGTCCTTTTGAAACTACTTATTTATTTATTTATTTAGTAGGGAAGTTAGTTTTTCGGACTAATTACTGCCTACTTTCTCAGTAGCTTGCTTCCATTATTCACCTCATTTCGCGAATACCCCACTCCCATAAGTTGATTATTAGTCAATTAGCGTGCAAATCGCCCGCACAGCCACATTTGACATTACCTTTAGTTCGATAAGATGTTGAACACACATTGCCCCCACAGCAATTCGGAAAAATAGTAGTAAAGCCTACAAAACAAAAATAGTTAAAACAAAAATCTAACACCACACATCCGCACCGCAGCAACATCACCCGTGAATGGTGGTGGGCATTTATTTGAGATACCTACGAAGCAAAGAAATAAAATTCTCGAACAAGATAAGTGGATTTATCGTTAAGGAAAACTGATACTCGCGAACATGATAAATAAATTTCACACGTAGAACTCCTTGGCGATAGCTCCTCTCCAGCTTCAACTCGACTTGCGCGCATACCGCGCAGCATATACCAGCCAACGGAAAAAATCGCTCGCACTCACTCTGGCCGAGCTAAAACCCGGATGGTTTATTAGCATGTTACCAGCAAAAACATAATTTCGTTATTAAAAGTATCCAAAAGACCGACAAGACTATAAGAATTTTTTAGGTCAAGCCAGGGTTCAATGCGAAAATGTGCCCATGGGGGGCAGAGGAAACTGACGATGGCATACGAGATGCATGCTCTGGATGCAGCACATTGTGTGCTGCTGCTGCTGTTGCTGATGCAGAGTGAAATCGATATCATGTTCAATTTATAAACGATTTGATTTCACCCAGCTAGCGACGAAATTAATTTCTTTCGAGTCGATCTGTTCGCTAAGGCATAAAGTTGGTTTTGAGATTTTTTTTTTCTTGTTTAGGCACAGGTCAGATCTCGGATTACGCAACTTAGCCTCGCAATTGAAGGTGTTGCATGTTGGTGCGCCACGCCAGGCGCAGCAAATTATGACACCAATTCAAATCGAATGCTCGATCTTGCTAGCAGTTGGGGGCTTTCGTGCGTTCGTGGTAGCAGTAGCAAGGCGCTAGGGGTTGGAATTGCGATTGCACAAAAACTTCCATTATTCGAGGTCTGATTTGTATACTTTGCATATTTGTGAGGTGTATTTAACCTCTTAAACGTTTGTAAGGTGTTATTGATCGGGTCCCAATAGCGTATGTGTTGATCGATCGATATTTTGATTTATGGCACAAGATTGCTGGCGAAAAAAAGAGATTCAGACGAACTGTACACAAAAGTCGAATTTAATGGTCTGGCTTGGCACATTAATGGCCAATATAAATTCGTTATGAATTATGATGTATTTCCAGCTTAATGGAGTATAATTAATTGCAAGTGGCGGGTGGTCGAGCAGGCTTTTAAACTGCTTAGCCAGATGTGGTTCAGTGAGGTCGTAAAACTGCTGCAACAATGAGCTGCTAATGGGCTTCAATAAGTTCAGTACAGACGGCCAATTGGCATGTTGGAGTCGTCATTTGTTTGCCTGAAGTCAATGTAGTTCGGCTTAGTTAAAAAGGGTCTTGGTGAGAGGGCGGTAGGTCGGTTCATTGTTAATACCTCTAGAGTTTGTTTGGCTAAAGCTGATTTGATTACTCACAAAATTGTTTGCCCGCACTAACAAGGCTAAGAATGTTAGCAGACTTGATGGTGGTTCCAAAGAAAAAGAAGTTTCCGGATTTTGTCGAGTAGAAAAAATTTATTATTTCCATTTCCAAAAGTCGTTTGCTGCACAAACCAAAATTTTGTACATATCTTACATACAGCGACCGACGGCATTCCCGATCTAGCAGACTTCGAGACTCTAAAGTTGTAGAGTACTTATAGTAGAGATGCCTGCGTGAGCTTAATTTTGTCGAATAATTCCGGCAGTATTCAACATTGCAAAGTATAAAAAGATTTCTAGCTGCAATCCTACTGCTTTCAATTAAGGAAAAGTCGAGTTTATACTTTGAAGCTAGAGATGTCGTTAAAAACACGCGGTAATTTCTTTACAACAACTGTCTGTGCTGGCTACATTGGTGAGACACTGCGACAATACGAGCTGTCACTATTGGGTTTGCGAATATGTAATGTAGATATGTAGAATGCAAGCACAAAATACTATTAGTGGTGAATTAGGGGAAAAACAAAAAAGCGACTCAAATCATTGACGAATTGGACAAAATGATACGATGGAGATGGACAGCTATTAGCTTAAGGTGAGCTTTGTCGCGGTGTTTAAGTAACAGCTCGAACTGAACACAACCTGGTCGGTTTCCAGTATATCTGGAAATTTGTCTGCTTGTTACACGGTTGGTGACTGGTGAGCTCTGCCTCTGCATGAACAAAACCAACCATTCATGAATTATCAAAATCATCGTTACGCATGAATCAAATAAGTCAACATGCTAACCAGAAGGTAGGTACCTATATACCAACCTCCTACATGGTCAGCGAAATCCTATCGAGTGTAGAAACATGGAGATCGTGCAATCGCCAGTTTTATTCATTGTAACCATCTCATTTATAACGTCGTACATGACAGGTAAGACGACCTCACCCGCCCTACTCATGTGATGCAATTGCAACTGGTGTGCGCAGCGTCGCTGCCTTACTGGCAGTTTTCTGAATTACCCCGGATGACGTGAAACATAGACGATAATTTATTCGCTATGGTGATGTGCTGCCGCTTGTGCTGGTGCTGCGCCATGCGATGGTAGCAAGGCAACATTTGATCGAAATAAATTGAGGGAGGTGGAAAGGATTGTAATTCGATCACAAATTGGCAGATCCGTAGCTCACAACTTGCTGCACAGTTGCACTGTCTCTATCTTTGTATTGGAGGCTATATATGCAACAAAAATCCAATACCAAGGGATTTGCTGAATGGGTAATAGAAGTAAAACCTCAGAGAATGTTGTTGGACTTTATGCTATTTTATCTTGTCGCAATTCTAATTCAATAGCGTTTGGATGCTTTTGGAATTAGTATATATTTGAAGCTTAAATTTGTGACGGGTGGAAACGAGCTACAAGATTATGCCAATTCCGATCGGCTGAAGGAGGCTTTTTTCAGGACAGTTATACATTATACTCTGGGATGTTTGTTAGACTTTGTCAAGCTGGCGCAGTGGAAGTCAACTTTATAAAATTTATAAATATTTCGTCGGTCAACCTGAAAGCTATCGCTCAGTATAGTCCAGCAAACCTAACTACTGGCGCCTCCCCAATAAATACCACCGCGCAGTAGTTAATTTTTGTCAAAGGTTTATGAGCTGTGACTTCAATAAGACCAATGAAAGTATTCTTAAGATTTATTCTTAATGTTTTCGACGATGTTCATGGAATTTGGTGCGGAAGATGATAACAAGAATAGTAATTTTGATTAGAAAAGAAAATCCGACGACTTAGCACACTTGGAGCAGGCTAAGCATATTTACTGTCCACATGCTAAATTTTTCGAACTCACAATGGCGAATTTTTTTATATAAAACTAACCATTGTGACCAGCTCCATATGACCCATCTACAAAAAAGGCGATCCTATGTCTTGCAAGAACTATCGAGGCATATCCCTGCTTAATGTCGCATACAAGATCCTATCCAACGTACTGTGTGAACGTCTCAAACCGTTCTGCAACACACTAATCGGCACGTACCAGTGTGGCTTCCGGCCCGGCAGATCGACTATAGACCAAATTTTCACACTGAGGCAAATCCTGGAAAAGACCAATGAATTTCAAGTCGAGACTCACCACCTTTTCATCGACTTTAAAGCCGCATATGATAGCATTCATCGTCAGGAGCTTTATGTGGCGATGGCCGAATTCGGGATCCCGGCAAACCGCTGCTACTTCGGTTTGGCAAAGCAATTGGGTTCAAAACTCCTAACTCAAAGGACAAAATGTATGCTTTACAGAACCCTTATCCTGCCAGTTCTGCTTTATGGCGCCGAGTGCTGGACGATAAGCAGGAAGGGAGAGCTGATACTGGGCTCCTTCGAAAAAAAAAATTCTTCGGCGGATTTTTGGTCCTGTGTGCGAGGAGGGCGAATGGAGAAGAACCGCGAACTCTATGAGCTGTACCAAAACGTGGATGTAGTCCAAAATGCCAAAATACGTCGACTACAGTGGCTCGGCCACATAGAGCGAATGGACAATAATGCTCCAGCTAAGAGGATCTTCGAATCCCAGCCGCCAGGTTCGAGACGACAAGGAAGACCGAACCTCCGTTTCAAAGACCAAGCCATCGCGGATGCCAGAGCGCTTGGTCTGGATAACTGGAAGCAGCGTACCCGGGATCGCGGAGGATGGAAGGCTGCAGTGTCTCAGGCAGAGACTCTCCACGGGTCGGGACCCCGTTAAGTAAGTAGCAACCATTGTGACCCACAAAATATTTAGAGAAAAGTTTAAAAATGATTATTATTATTAAGGCCCACAGTCTATGAAATCCTCACTGTTCGTTCCAAAAGCCACGCAAACTTATTTATCAATACGGTTGATTACAGCTTGAGGGTATTTTTTTGATGACAGGGTGTCTAAGCCACATCGTTGTAATCATTTTTGGGATTATGTAAAATTGGTCGCAAGTGTGGAATACCCAAGTGGTTCCTTCATAACTTTATCTCTTTAACCACTAACCTCAAATTGGCGGTGTCGCGAATTTGGATAGAGGAAAGATGTCGCATTCCGTAATATTAAAACTCCTCTTAAATGCAGGACATCGTTCTGGCGATTTGTTTTACTAATAAATGTGAAATAGCTATGAAGTATCGACTTGTATTGACCTTTAATCAGTGGTCACGGTACAGAAATAGTCCACAAAGGCCGTAATTTGTACTATACCCACACCAGAGAAAGATTTCGTGGCATAATAGAAAAAATAATTGAAAATTCACGTCTTCCTTCAGCTCAATCTGATCAAATAGTCTCGCAATTGAAGCAACTTACACAAATTTTATATAAAAAAAACCCCACCAACTGGCTACTGTGTTTAAGACCGCAGTTGTTCTTTCTAAGCACAAGAATATTTCCCTTTCTTTAACCCAAGACCTTATTACCCCTCGCTGTATCTACGTATAGAAAAAATGTAGCCTTATGCTTGTCGCACACTAAGTTCAACTCATTAATTGAGTTAACGGATTCACAGTCCGACGATATTAGCAATTTAAACTGCATTAAGACTTAGCATCCAACATTTTCATGATGAACTAGTTCAATAATTCAGAATACCCGTTTCTATATGTAACTGATCAACTTGTATGATTTTGACAAACGAATCCGTTGCTCGAGTTGGTCAACTGCGGTATTACACTCGACCAACTGTCAGACGTTATATGATGCAACTTATTAAATGCATTTGTCACTTTGTCAGCATAGAGCTTAAACGTGGCACAGCGGTAGTAGTTGCAGGTGAAACACGGGGAGCTATTAAGCTTAAGCTCCTTCGGGCACTCAGATTTTGTTTCACTTTACAAAACGTTTGTCATTGAATTTTTTTAAAAAGGAGTTTAGTGCCTTGGCCTTATTGCATAATGCGTTTTACATTCATCTGTGTCCAAGGAG
This sequence comes from Cheilosia impressa, assembly GCA_948293265.1. Classification (NCBI taxonomy): domain Eukaryota; kingdom Metazoa; phylum Arthropoda; class Insecta; order Diptera; family Syrphidae; genus Cheilosia; species Cheilosia impressa. The sequence goes on along the minus strand of OX411881.1, from coordinate 48,275,728 downwards.
AAGCACTATTTTCTTTTTTGCCTTCCTTACACTTATTGAGCAACACGCTGAACAACGTTGAACTATCCAATCATTTCCATTAAATTTGTGCAACAGCCTTTAACACTAGAATTGACTGCAATTTAATCTTGATCATCGTTCTATGATCGAAAGGCCAGAGTGTTTTCTACCTTTTGGAAAAGGCAGATCAATGGAAGTTGGTCCTCCGATCCAAACAAATACCAAATTTTGTTTACTTAAGCTTGTATTAATCCGAAACTAGGAAAACCCAAAAAAACTTTTTACCTAGTTTTGACTAGAGCACTTACTATCTGGCACCTCCTTTGTGACTCGGTATAGGGTTTTGCTGCTACACTTGATCGCTGCTTCTTCTTTCTGTCTCCGTTGCAAAAGCGCTTTCGGTTTTGTTTTTCTAAATGCGTCCCAAATTTTGAAACATTTTTAAGAAATCGAAAGAAGAAAACAGAAGGTAGGAGCTCTGCCTGAAGAAATTTCTTCAAGACTTGAGGCAATAAAAACAAAGATAGATGCCCAACATTAAGCTGTCATCTGACATGCCGCACGTCATGTCAGTTGAAATAGAGAAACGACTCAGTCGTCATGTTACATACGAGTATGTGTTGCTTTTATGCCAATCGAATACGAATACCCTTTGTGCAAATAGCCAGCCGACAGTCTGATTTCATGCCGAAAAGTCTAGTTTGCCTCCCTGTGAACGTATACTCTCCGACCTGCGAAAACTTACCTATACGTTACTGGATACTAATTCTTAAGACTGGGGTAGGATGACCACAACGCACAACTGCAAAGCACTATTGTTGTAGCTACACTTATAAGAAAAAATGTTTAGTCAGAAAAAATCAGTTTTTTTTTTAAAATTGAATGCTAAATGTTTTTGCTTTGTCATCAAGTCATTCAGCTTAAGAAGAATATACTTTCCACAACTGTTTTCTTAAATCGTTGGAAACACCACTTGCACTCTTAATTCAAATTGATATTTGGTTTAATTTTAACCAACGAAAATTGTTGGCATTACAGTGTTTTTTTCTAAGTGTAGGAGTAAAATGCTGTTAGCAACGGATGTGGGCGAAAATTGTCATCAAAAATCCATCAGCGAGACCATTTCCTTGGCAGAAAACAATTAAAACTGAACAAATTACATCTGACCACACACAAAGTCAGATTTAATGGAACTAAACCAACGTGGGACACATGTAGGACAAATTGTTTATGTCCCAGGAAAACCATTCTCAAAGGTACACTTATACCAGTTACAACCACCGATGCATATTTTTGCCTGCATACCACCGAAAAGTAAAAAAAACAATTAGTTTAACTATCTGAGCAGCATAACTCCATGCGAGCATGATTTATGACGCATAAAAAACCTGTGTATGGTATGTATGTCAAGCACAAAACAACTACGACTACGGCGCAATATCTCCTCGGGACACCGACATATTCAATTCAATTTGAACCTTATCTACTCAACCGTATTATCTTATCTACCAACATATTTCCTCGCCCAGACAGTGCATAAATCTTCTATCAATACACCCAGCTGCGTGGAGAGGACCAAAATATGGATTCCGTCTGTGCAAGTGCAATAGCGCGTGCTTGTTCGGCCAAGAGGAGTGCTCACGACTTATTTCAATGGAATTTCTTTAAGTTCACAAGTCTTGAATTAAGTCAGAGATAAGGATTGGAAGGTTTAATTAAAGCGATAGCTCAACTGCAGCAGAGTAGTGTACCTAGCCGCGGTGGTCGTTAATGTCAGTGACGATAAGATCGATGGGAATTTGTTAAATAATTTTCGCATTTTATTATGAAAAAAAAAATATTTTGGTGTTACCTCACCAGAAATTGAGTTTTATTTCTTAAAAGGGGAGTGAGGAACCTAAATATAACGCTTCAATAACGCCTTGAGATGTTTGCATGTACTTAGGGTGGGCCACTTTCTATGGCGAAAAAAAAGGTCGATTTCTTTCGGGCTTATTGCAGAAATAGTGCCAAATAATGTTGTTAAATCATACCTCAAATATGGTGTAGATTGGACATCATTTTCTGCCTCCGGATTCGTTTTCAAAATATCGAAAAGTCTTATAAAATTACGTGATTTTAGCAATGCGTACAAATACGTAGAAACGAGTATTTATATAATTAAAAACAATATACTGCGTTATATTTATTATATTTATTAAAAAGAAGGATAAATAGAAAAAAATAATTACTGAATTTGTTATCATGACTTTAATTAGCCCGAAAATCTTTCTTGCTATCAAATTTTGGCATAGCTCTACGAGACTCGATTTGGGATTTTATAAAGCCTTCTCTATCACTTCTATTGCTTAACTTGGTTGAAGCCTCCGTTACAGTCTTGACTGCTCTTTCGACTGCTTGGGAATGGCATGGTAGATGTAGTAACGGCAAATTTACTTCTCCTTTTTGCGCAACATACGTTTGAATTTCTTCATCAGATATTGATTTTAATACCGGAGGATCTGTAACGTTAAGCTGCCTGTCAACAAGCTCGATATAAGATGATGCGTTTAGATTTAATTTGGGAAGCTGGAAAAAGCGAACTCTATTGGTTTGAACGCTGCGAGCTTTCAAAATGCGTCGTGCGGCCAGTTCGCGTATGTGCTGTTGAGAATCAGTCAGCATTGCTAGCAAAAGGTTTTCAGAATGAGCGAAGTATCCATTACTTTGAATTACTGGATCGACTATGGATTTCAGTTCTTCTGGTAAATATCTGGTGGCTAAGATGAGTTGATACAAGTGTCGTGATCCATCTTTAGAGGATGGATGAGTTTTAATAGAGAACCAGGTGGGTGCGTAAGCTTTGACGATATACGTAGCAAGAACCACAAAGCTTTCAGATGGATGTTCCGTTGAAACATACAAACGCATAATTCTATTAGCGCGAGTTAGCCATCGAGCATGGGAAATTTTTCCTGGGGATTTGTTTGCCAAATCAATGGAAAACTGCCCTGTTATCACTGCCTGTACTATTCTGTAAAGATATTTTTGGTCTGTGCTTATATCTTTTGAAGACACCTGAGGCTTCACAACGGGTTTCTTTTCGCAGTTTTCTAGACATTTTCCAATAGACCCTGAGAATGTGTTGGGTCCCGACGTGCTGCCATCAAGGTGTAGAAATAAGTGGCGAAATGGCAATTCGTTCATGTGAAGAAGACAGATGATCCACTGTAACGTCCTGTTCAATCGTTTTTCGAGCAGACGAATGATGCCTCCTTGCTTACCAACGTTCACGTTTGTTCCGTCACACCCAACCGCTACTAAAGAGTTCATAGAAATTTATTTTTTTGAACAGAAGTCGACGATACTTTTTTCTCTACACTTTGAAGTGCCCGAATCTGGTGTGATATAACCCAGGAATTTAGTCTCTGGCTCTTTTATTAATGAAATGTGCTCTTCAAGAGCAATCTCTTGGTACATTTTTCCATCCTTTTTCGATATAAACAAAGTTTTATCTTTCCTTCCGTCGAAGTATAAAGCAGGTATCTCGGTGACTTTAGCTCGCATCACGGCACATTTTCTAGTTAGATCTCGTTTCCGGCGAATCCGATTTTTATCAACAACTTCTGCGCTGGAAGCGTGGAGCACTGCCGAGGTGATGGCAGCCGCAGCTCTGTCAGAGACACCAAACCTATCACAAGTTTCGAGAGCAACTCATAGTCTAAGCTTTCAGAAGACAGTTTTTTGGAAGGAGTTACCGATGGCTTGACTTGCTTCAGCTGTGGTTCGAATTCATCATCTTGATCCGATGTAGTGCATTCTGACTTAGACTCCAACGAAAAAGAAACATTAAGCTTTTGTGTGCTTTCATTTTCCACCTGAAACCTTGGGTTTTGCTTTAATAACTTTCGTTTAAACGTGTTTTGTAGTTTATTAGTTGTAATAGTATCAACGCTTCCAATAAACATTTTTCTTGTAAATAGTTCGTTGGTCGATCAGGAAGCTGTGTTCTCTTGCAGGTACTTTTTTTCTCTAGGACAGATACACTTAGAAATGTCTTTACATTTACAGGAAGAACAATTTTTTTGCTATTTTGTACCATTTTTAAGTTGGAAAAAGCACATCAAAAATGTTCTAAATGTTTTATTTGGAAAAATGCATATGAAATGAAATGCATAATTTCCAAATAAAAACCTGTAACGCAATTGATTTTCACAACACTATTCTAGTATTTAGCGAGCCAATGCTTGTTAAATGTCGTTTAAGAATTATAAATTTGCAAATAAGCTTCAGAAATGAAACTTTGTTACTCATTGGCTTGGCCAGTTGGTATCGGACGACCGGGAAATCTGATCCACAATCCACTACCGATAAATTATTCCGGAAAAAAATGGAAATAATTCTTTCGTGTTCTTAGGGAGTAAGGAACTCATTTCTTAATTTGTATTAGTTAACAAATGTTAAAGTAGAATTGACATTTGCCGCGATTTGCAAAGATTATAGCATCCGCCTTTTGTGCCACATCGTGGTTATGTATCACAGAACAGACCTTCTGTAGGGGAAATAGGTAAATGTAAAGAACTAAGGAATGTTGCTGTAAACGATAAACGTTACCTCTTAGCCCAAAGAACCAATGCAGTCTCTTAACCCTTTCGGTACTTCTTTTTTGTTCTAAGGTTAGGAAAATATTTTTTTTCTTTTTGTTGTTACGGAGGCTCAGACTAAAAACATTGGAACATTATTTTTGTTAAGTATTTGTTCTAAAGTGGTTTTTGGGAACGTTGCCAAATGACATCAATTGTCTCTAGTGGCAGCATAACGAAGGACAACATGTCTATTTTATTTTTTTTATTGTATCCCTGCTATTTATCATTAAAATAAAATCAAAATTGATAATGTATTTGTCAATTACCAATGTAAAAATGAAATCATAAAATTAGTCTTCCGAGGAAAAAATTCGAGCTCTACAGACCTTCCCTGCACCAAAGGGAAGCACAATGATATCAACCATATCAACCAGTTTGTTTGCCTCTACTGATTGAACAGATACTATAAGAAGTTAATCAGAAAAGCAAATCGAAAAAATATACTCAAAGAGAGAGAATGGACGTTATGAATTCCTATTGCCATATGGCATCAAAATACCGAAAGGGTTAACTACTTGTTTCGAAGTCCAAATTTAAAGAAATAAACTCCAAGTGAATCGGTGGTTTTTAAAACAACATGAGTAACAGATTTTTCGAAATTAGTTTTATAACGTTTTTACCCAGCTTATGTGCAGACACTGCGTTGTGAACAAAACCAACATAATTTGATACCCAAAACCATAAACTAAGTATGAAATAGACTGACAGCTTTACTACGTCTCACCGATTCCCCCCGCAAATTTTTTTTAATTTAAGCTCCTCCCTCCCGCTCGCAATTTTACTGTCTGTGAATACGTGTGAATTCAGCAGTGTTCCTACATCGTTGTATCTCAACCTTTTTGAGGGAATTTAATATTTTCGAAAAACTTTTTGTGCGTAAAGGGAAAAAAACCTCAAAATTGTGGGCCACATTTGACCATGAATATAAACATAAAAAGAAGATTTGCCTATTGCAACAATTTCTAGTACCAAAAAATAATCATTAAAGTGTAAGCAAATTCCGATTTTTATACTGAAGATTAATTATTTTGATTTTTGTCCGAACAATACAAATTTTACTTTTATTTTATATAAGTTTAGTGGAAAAGGAAAATGAACACACTTCATGGGAAAAATAAAGAGAGACGTCTAAGAACACTGACTGATAGTTTGTGTGTTTGGTGATTTCTGTCTGCTGATGGATGCGTTCTGAGAGTTCAAATTCGTTGTTTTATTTCACAACGAATACACGCTCATATTCTACAAATTGTATAATAACGAATGTAATCAATATAAATAATAAAGGAAAAAATTCATTCGCTCAAATAAAATATTTTTGTTCCTATAATTATAATTAAGTCTGTTTTCGTTTGTTGTTTTTGGCGAAAAATTACTCCGCAGTAATGTCCGAAGAATTTAAAAAGAAGAATTGATTACGAATATTAAGATTTGAAATATTTTTTAGTAATGATCTTTTCGTAAAAATTCCGTTTAATTGCGGAAAACAAAAAAAAATCATACGAATTACCTACATCACATTCAAAATGTCTGATTACTACATGTTTCATTATTAATAAAGCCCGTATGACACTATTTTTTTTTTTCATTTTTTCTGCTTTTAAAATGAAACTAGAGCAGTAGGAAAAATTAAAACAAAATTCCCAATGGGAGTGAGTGCGTACACACCAATTTTATTAATGTAGACACATCAAAAAATGCATTCAAATTATGTTTTCCAGCTGCTGGCAACTTATTTTTGACATTTCAAGATTATATAAAAATAAAGGTTTGAAAATTTGCGGTTTTCTTAATACACCTTTAGTCTCTTTTACACAGCGCTGACTTTTCAAAACATTTAAATAGGCAGAGGAATCACTAGCGAATATTCAAGAAAAAATGTGAGGGAAAAATTAATAGAAAAAGTGATGGCGAAATTCAAATATCAATAATGAGAACATTAAAAAGAAATCGGACGGTGATAAATTAATTGCAATAAGTATTTAGTTATTACATACACCGGAAAAGGACTCAAGAACAAACAAAAATTGCCATTGAATTGAAATTTTATCTTTTGACTAATGTAGTTTCGTTGTTTACAACAATTGTTTATATCGTGGTGTTCTAAAATAATATAATAACTTGATACCAACGAACAAATAAGCAAGTCGAATATTTTTATATAATTATGCTTCACCATTCAAAATATAACTAACGAATTCGAACAGGAACTAAGAACAACTTTAATTTGCCCAACACAGCCGCAACACACGATAATGAAATGACCCCCCACCTCAGGTTATCGACATCCGGTCTAAACCGGAAGAGTGTAGGCTGGTTTTTTGTCAAGTATGAGTGAGTCCCTTTGATTAACATTGGCACTAATACATGAATTCAAACTGGGCTACATCAAGGTCAAATTCAGCTTGTAGGCAATTTCTCTTTTTTGGCTGAAGCTGTCAGTCTATTTAATAGTTAGTTTATGCCCAAAACACACTGAAACTCGAAAGCGAAATCGGCATTTTGTATTAAGCCAACCTATCTCTTCTATCATTTTTTTTTCTCCTGTTAAAAAAATAAAAATGTCACTTATGTTGTTTTAGCATTCACCGATGCAAGTGGAAAATAAATAAAAAGAAAATTTTCTGATGCGTATAATATATTTATGTACTGTATACATAATTTCATCCAGTGATGCCAGATTACGAGATAAAAAGGGTTTTCCAATAAGAGGTGTTATTTTGGTATTCAAAGAAAAATGTAATTTTTTGAGATAAATGATCGAATGTTTATTTCATAATAAAGAGGAAGGTATACCGTTAATAATGAAAAACAATATCAGCCAAATGGCCACCACGAGCACGCATACAGGACCATATCCTTTTCATGAAATTGTCCATAACCAAATCGCAAAGTGGCTGCCCTATGTCCTCGATATCCCCCACGAATTTTATCTTTGAGGTCTTGAATCGACGCTGGGTTCTTGGAGTAGACCTTATCTTTCACGTGGCCCCAAAGAAGAAGTCGCAAGGTGTTAAATCACAAGCCAATAAAATAAAATAAATATAAATTTTATTTAAAGCACTTCAAAATTGTGTTTATTATTTCCTTCATTTTTTATTATGAAAAAGAAAAAGATTTTTGATTTCGAAAAACAAGATTTTCAGATTTTCAGTGCTCATCTGGGAACACTGACTTCATCCCATATCAACTTAACCTTACAAAAAATTATTAAAATAGGAAAGAAGGATACATCCCCATGAGATTCGCTTTCACTCACACGAAATCAATTATAGGCCACCATGACATTTAGTTGTTCTACCACATTTCCCTTGGACTTCCGTAACCAACTACACATACAACCATACTAAAATGATAGGCGAATTATGGAGCAAGTTTCACATCGCCAGCTAGTCCCGCAACAGCCTAGAAGATATAGCAGGCACTCGGCTTGACGGACAAATGAAAAGGACCGAAAACTGATTTCGCCGAATGACGGCTCTCTATGGCCATATCGCAAGACATTGCAGCGTGCAGCGTCAGCAAATCATTAGGGCTTGTTTGAGTGCGCTTGCAAAGGCGAGAGTAATTTATCACTCGTACGGTTAAACTGGTCCTTTTTCATGCAGGGGGGCCTTGTAGTTACGTCCACGTATATAAGAAGGCCGCAGCACGGCAGCAATAAGACACCTCCGATTTCCGTACCACGTCGCCTTTAAAACGAGGTTCAACGGGATTATCGCACACAAAATGCATATCGAGTGCATGTTAAAATCATGCACCTCAAGCCGCCGCCGCCGGCTGACAGTTCTTTTGCGCGTTTGCCTTCGCCGATATGAGCATTTATGGCCAAGTCAATATGGAATCAGTGATCTGCGTTTGTTGTTTTTATTTTTCCTCGGTGCGGGCAGTTGCATTATGGACCTAATGAATGCTCAAATTGACAAGTATATTGCGATTTCAGCTGTTGTATTATGGGAAATGGCTAGCATGCGAGATTCGGTAGCAGCAGAGCCGGTCAGCTCAGTGTCGTGATTTGATAAAGTCAAGTCCAAATGTGGGTGGGCAGGAATGACAGAATGCCAATTGCTTATGTTACGAGTATATTTTGGGTCCTTTTGCTGAAGTGATCAGATATGGCTTATGCTGTGTGTGTCTGTGTATGTGTTAATGGTGCCGCAGATGCCCTGTAGGCGAGGTTAAGAATTTCACACCCGCAGGTTGTGCTGCAGCTTAGCACAAAATGAATGACCCTCGTAGTGGTGTGTATGTAGATTTAAGTGCATCGGCAGTGCTCATAACGTGCATAACGGAGATCAGATAACAATGTATTGGCGAAACGTACATTTGGTTGTGGTAACAAATTTCGTGTTGTGAAATAATGATGTGCTGAGCACGCAACGACATTATGCTTGTAATTCTAAAGCCTTTGATCAATATTGTAGCTGGCAAGAGCATATGACGTTACAAGTCAAACGCAATCGAAGTTTGTATACCTCTTAGGATTCAGTACACGAGCAGCTAAGCGGAGATCATTTTTATGACTGTCTTAATTTTTCACTAGGGGATGGAGAGAGAACAACTTTAATTTTTGCTTTCAGAATGATCATCGGTCAATTCTGACCTCCGTACTACACCCTCATTAAGATTAAAATTGACTTGCAGCCTATAAGTTGTAAGGGCTAAAAAGGTAGTTCATAAAAACAGAACTGCTGCCAAATATCTCTTGCGGCCCCTCATCTAAAAGACAATGGTATTTAAAGAAGGCTTGCAGTTTTCCTCCACTACAACGAAACAGATGAAACAAAACCATGCATCCAGCAGCGCCAGCGTTGACCACTCAAATTTTTTCGTTGCCGTAAGAACTATACGATTGAAGTTCTTAATCGCTTTTCAGTTTGCGGAACATTTCTATAATAATAACTACCTGACCCGACGAACTTCGTTGCGTCCAAATTCGTAAATGTAATGAAAATCATAATTCTGAGCATAAGTTAACTTCGTCGACCACTCGCACGCGCAGCGGAAATGCTGACCTAGCGTCTGGAGTAAAAAACGAATTTCCAGGGAAATTCTTATTGGGAAATAAAATGCAAGCTAAGGAAATTAATATTGTAATAAACGAAAATGCAAGCTTTGATAATTTAACTTGTAGGAGTCTTCTTTATTCTTTAAGTTAGTCTTAATCGATTCTTCAAACAATAAAGGACAGGGTAATCTGCCCTGAAAAATATTTTTTTAACAATTTCGGCGTAAATTCTTTTAACTCATACAATGCACATGCTGTTTCATGTAATTCGGTCAATTCAAGCTTCATACAGTTGACCATGTTAGAAGCATGGAAATTCAAGATTGATGACATACAGCGATTTTCCTCCACTTATTTATTGTCATAGCGAAAGCGAGACTCACGGGAAATCGTTCGGAATAAACGGAACACGGAATCCGCGGAATGAGAACATCAGAGTTTGAAATTTTCCCTCAAAATCATGGCTTGAATGACATTTGATTTGAGATTCTTCTCAATCAAATGCCTTCCGTTACAAAGTTTTGGTGCATTGAGGTTGAGCAACAAATTATGACAGAGCCGAACTTAAATTAACGAAATCAAATGCTGTTGGTAAACCTCGCTTTTGACGATACAATTTTTTAAAATATATATCTAACCGCACGCAATTGCAAGTCCAAATCAATTGGAATGAGGAAACAAAAAGGACATCTGTCATATTGCGCAATCGCAAGTGGATCAATAACGCCACCTGGCAGTTTTTCGAATCATCAACGAATGTTAAAATCGATGTGCTGCGTCATCTGTTTCATCATCGAACAAATTATAGCAAATAAAGTTCTGCTGATTACGATTGCGTTTTGTTTAACTCAGTCTTATTAAGCCCAAAATCGTGACAGTCCAACGATCCGTTCTCGAGTTATGAGTGCACACACGGACTTCACTTCTTTTAATATATTTTTAGATAATTATTGGTGCAACAGGTCCGTGAAGAACCCTTCTCGCAACCTTTCGTTTTATGTGAGTTTTCGTTTTTAAGACGAATGGCAGGATCTATACGTCTGTATCGTATGCCGAATCCAAACGGCTAACTGAAAAATTCTTCCATGACAGTTCTACACTTGGATGTTTGTTAGACATTCCCGAGAGGTGGCGCAATTGAAAAAGACCTTAAGATATAATGTTTCGTGTTTTTCCATCGCTGTAGATAGGTACTTGTAGTTTTTGTTGAGAAAATATAACACCAGTCGCAGTGGCTTAGTGGTTAGTGCCTTGGACTACTAAGCGAGGGGTCCCAGGTTCGAATCCCGAGAAAACCCAAATTTCAACTCAAGGTTTTTTTCACTGCGCCACCTCTCGCGAACGTCTGACAAACACCCGAGAGTATAACTGTCATGAAGAAGCTTCTCAATTAGCCGTTTGGACTCGGCATAAAATTGTAGATCCCTTCCATTCGTCCCAAAAATGAAAAACTCACACAAAACGAATGGTTGCGAGAAGCTAGGCCCAGGGTCCCTTTCGACCTGTAGCGCCAACTATTTATTTATTTTTTAGTTCCTCTGTAAAATTAAAAAAAAAAAGGCACGACTGGGTCTGACGAAACTCTCCTAGCACTGCTACTGGAAATGGCTTGTCTACTTCTGTATTATACCATTTGTCACCCTTTTGTTTGGGCTGGAGAATTGCCCAGGTGGCAAGTGGTTCATAGATTATTGAGTGGTAGTCAGGGTTTAAGGGTTTTTCACCAAATTCGATTAATAGTTTACGAGGCTCATAAATGTAAGTTTTTTCGACGCATTCACCAAGCGTTATTAAGGTTGAATCTATGTTAGTTCGAATATGCAAAAAAAAAATTCGAATTTCCAAACGCGTTCTAAAACGATTTTATGAACTCTTTTTCGAAAAATTTAATTGTCAAACTTCGTGGTATGAATAAAAACTTATTAATTTTCATTTCGTGAGTTAATACCGATCTTCTCGGCACTTCGTTAGCAGTTCTTCGTCTTTGGAAGCCAGCTCAGATGAAGAGGATTTGGCTTCCTTCCCTTCCCTCCATTTTGAAAACGACAGCTGATTTTGAATTTTCAAAGTTATTACTGCTCTCAACTTAAAAGTTGTCGGGACATTTCGTAAGTCTTATGAGCGCCCTTAAATATGCGCTAATAGTCATTGATTGATGAATAGGTTTATGAAGTGAATACCGGTCTTGTGTTTTTTTTTTGTCAACGGGGATAAATTGTTTTAAGGGAAATCTAAGTTTTTTTTTTTTTAATTATATTTTATTTGTACTTCGTTCGAATATACTTATTGGTAACCTTAAAATTTTGCAATGATTCAAAATTGAACATGACAATCTAGGATGAAATAAATGCGTGTGCTAAAACGTTGTTAAATAGCCGACTGATTCTCCAAGGCAATATTTGAGAATTCAAATTATTTGTTCTAAATTATTTCGACTATTTTTGTTTACAAAACAAGTCTTTCAAACATTATAGGTAAAGCTGATACTTTTCCAGATTTAAGGTCAACCTCATCTCTTTATAAACAACAATTTCAACAAAGTTGCGTAAGGGCTGTGTAGGTAAATTCTGTTAAAAAATTAACAACGAGAATAAGTTGAGAGTTTTTTTATTGGAAAATATTGCCAAATCTGGGGCTAGTTTTCAAATACAATAAGAAAATTTGTTTCCAATGACCCCGTTGATTTTTTGACGCGTCAATATCGGCAACCCGATATTATTTTGTAGAACTTATATGAAAGAAACATTAACTAGTAAGCGCAAGAAATGGGGGAAAAAAATACGTAGATTTGAAACTAAAATCCGTAAACAGATTGATATTAAGAAATAGAATCTGTTGATGTAGAAAAATCACTGACAGAGGGTTATTTTAAAAATGGTGAAAAAGAAGGGCAAACTTACATAATGGGGAAACAATCGAAAATCTCTGTGAAACGTAATTGATTAATATTAAGTTAAAACGTATTTTTATTAAGAAATTTCAAAGAACTACATAATTGTTCATAAATTAAACATTAAAGAAAACAGCTCATCGAACGTCTGCGTAAGAATTTTTCTTCATATAGGTCCTACAGTACTAAAAATAAAAAATAACCTATCAGTCAGCTTGTTTAAGGAAACTCGGTTAAAAATAACTCATTTATGAATTTCCTTCAAACTTTCTCGATCGTAAAACCAAAATAAAACTGATTTCTTGATATTAATCAAGAAACTTGGTTGATAACAGCAGATAAAGTGGAATGTGGATCTAAAAAAAAATTATAATGTTCGTGAGGTTCTAGTAGATAAAATGAACTCCAAATCAAGAGTCCTCAAAAGAGCTTTCAGAACTTGTTAGACTCCTCCTGTGTGGTCAAATACGACTTCTGTGCTGTGGAAAAGACCGGCTTCAATTTGTCACCCACACAATGGTGGATCCATTTCACCCATCGTCTAAGTGAAATAAGTTGCTAAATACGCAACTCGGCACTATGTGTACACATTCGTGATAATATTCGGTGCATGGTCACGTGGAATGTGAATCCATATCAATGTCCAATGCCATATCCACACCACATAAAACAATGGGCACCGATATCACCCGTCGAAATAAGTTATTTAATCAAACAAGGACGGCACATGCCGATACCAAGTCGTTGCGAAACCCACTGACGCTCATGATGGTGTGAAATTTCAGCTGCATCCCTTGTTGGCCAAGAGTATCATTTAATTTCACATCGGATCAATTGAAGCAAACCGCATTTATTACAGATTCTGTACGATATCTCCAATATCTGCATCGTTTGCACACAAATGCGAGAACGTTTCATTTGTTATACCATGTGGTTCATGATTCATTGAGCCAATCTTGAAATACAATCAGTGATCGACTCGTTTCGGTAAGTTGTAGTTGCACACTTAGTCTATTTGAGCGGGTTCCTACGTCCGCACCGCTCAACCAATACCAAGCTGCACTGCTGCCGCATTTGAATGTCGGAAAGATTTATTGGGTGATACGGTATTGCACCGCACTGAATTCAAGTCATATCGATTACAATTTTATTGATACTAAATAACAATGCCTACACACAATGACCGCGCCGCCGCAGTGCCGTGCGCCAGCTTGGTCCGAGTTTCCCCTGTAAATGTATCTGCGACTGGATCCGTTTATATGGGTTCCTTCCACGACTCATGCGTACATACCGGTCGACGTGTGTCGGTAGATGTCTGCTAGAAATAGGCTCTCTCACCACCTCACCACTGTACTATATACACCCAAGCCCAATAGAACAATCTATAAAGGTGTAATATCCATAATGCTCACAGCTGGAAAATTAATTTCATTGAAAACGTGTTAACAATATTTCATTCTGGCTGCGGATTTTCGCTACAGATGCTGTAACACAGACGCGCGCCGCGTCGACGCTATGACTTTGTTCCTAGCTATGTGTACCGTCAAATGGATCTCTGTATGTGTGTTGCTGCAGTGAAATATTGACAGAATGAGTTTCGAATTTAGGGACGAATTTACAGCGGTGCGCAGCAAATGGCAGACAAGATTAATGAAAGTTATAGACCGCCAGGAAGGCGCGAAGGCATGATGCATTTGGCCAATAATAGCTTTTAGCTACACGGACAGTAGGCTCGGTAATTGTCGGTCAATTTATTGTCTTATAGATGTGATTATGCAATGTTTCGTTCAGCAAAAGAGAAACTCTTGTTGCCTATTTTAGTTCTTACAGTAGGTAAAATGTCGCTGACCCGAGCCTACTATATGTCACTACAAATACTCGATTGCATTAGGTATACATGCTAAATTTTTCAAAGAAAATTATTTAATCGTTGTTAACAAGGGTTATTAAACATTTCAAACCAAAGTAAAAAAAATATGAGCGAACGGCCTCACATTTGATCCTCGTTTAACCTCCGCGCCACCTCTCGCGAACGTCGGACAAATATGCGAGAGCATAACTGTCTTGAAAAAGCTTCTCAATTAGCCCTTTGGACTCGGCAAAAAATTTTAGATACCTTCTATTCGTTCCAAAAATGATAAACTCTCACAAATTGAATGGTTGTGAGAAGCTAGTTGTACGATCCCTAAAAACCTGTTGCGTCATCCATTTAGTTATTTTTAACAACTATGCGTTTTTTTTCCTAATAATTAATTAGCTCCAATATAAACAATGAAATGCATTTGTCGATAGTCGTTCGTCGATTGTGAGTCTCGAACGAGATCAATATTGGTCGATTGGCAATCGTTCGTTTCGTTTTCATTTTGTATCAACTGGCGGTTTGCAAGAACAAAAATTGTTGGTTAGGAACATACAGACCATAAAAATTAAGTTAAGTTCCATGCACTTAACAATATAAATGTTTGCAAAGGCCAAATCGTTGTGTACTAAAATTAAACGTGAGTATGGATGAAGAGCATAAAGCAGTGCTACTCACTCTTTTGTCAACTCGTCGATTCAAGCCAAAAATCAGTCGATACAATCGCCAATATTTATATAGCCGATTTTCGATTGACAATCGCAATAGCAAAATTAGTCTAGAGTAGGTAGGTAGGTAAAAGGGTGTTCTTATGGCTTTTACCACAGCTTCACATAGACCATCAGTT
Organism: Cheilosia impressa; assembly: GCA_948293265.1. NCBI lineage: Eukaryota > Metazoa > Arthropoda > Insecta > Diptera > Syrphidae > Cheilosia > Cheilosia impressa. Next base: position 48,260,503 of record OX411881.1, on the reverse strand, counting down.
GGGTCCATTGTGTCCGTTTACTGGGGACCATCCATTGAATACCTGTTGAAGACAAGATATAGACCGCTCTTTATATTAGAGCCACATAGGTTTAGTATGAATGTCATGGGTTCTTAAGCTCCGTTGAAACCACATCCTCTAGTTCCTCCTAAGAATACTTAATGATATTAAGTCTGTCTATCTACTATAGAACCACCCAGATTTGAGTATGAATCTCAGGAGTGCTTTAAGATCGACATTCTTCAGATCCTCTAAGTCCTCGAAGAAGTAACTGTTGAGAATCTTTTGTCTGCTGTTTTTAAGGGCTAGGCATTCGCATAGCAGGTGGCGAACAGACTCTATTTCTTCAACGTCCCAACAGCTTCTGCAAAAATCGTTATGCAGTATTCCCAGCCTCTCCGCATGTACGCCTATCGCACAGTGCCCAGTAATGACTCCCGTGAGTATGCGAATATCCTTGCGGCTAAGTCCGATCATATAATTTGGATCTCTTTTAGTTCACCTCTGGCTATAATTCTTTTGTGTGCCTGCATGTGATGAGATTGTTCCAGCGTCGGTTAGTCCTACTCCAGGATTCAATGTCAATCTTCCTTATAAACGTATTGAGCGGAGTGCTTACTGATTTTAGGGCCATAGATGTGTGTAAATTCGACTCGTTTCTTGCAAGCTCATCTGCCGTTTCATTTCCTGGAATATCCATGTGACCTCGTACCCAGCATAGGGTCACCACCGGTTTATAATACTTCGTCCAGATACTTTTTACAGTGGCTCACTACCCTCGATTTCAACACGACCGACTCCATGGCTTTTATGGCTGCTTGGCTGTCGGAGTAAATGGTGATTTGTTTATTGACAATGTGCCGTCTTTACGCCGCTTAGGTAGTAGCGACTATTTCAGCTTGAAAGACACTGCAATCAGCACTGATTCGGAATGATTATTGCAGGTCCATTGTTTCGCTGAAGATATCCGCGGCTGTACCGATTTCCATCTTGGAGCCGTCGGTATAGAGGGCTAGCTCCTTTTCGTCTGTAACTGCTTTGTTCTCCCATTCGCTTCTGTTGGGAATTCTAGTAGTGAATCTCCTTTCAAAAACAAGGGTGGGGAGTCTGTCTGTTAACACCGTGTCCCATTGGATTTCAATGGAGGTGTGGTCATAGGGTTAGGATGACCACAGTCCTGATTCCCTTAACCTGATTGCGGTTTTAACCGCCTTGCTACTGCAGTAGATGTCCAGAGGGGTGAGGTTTAGCATCACCTCCAGAGCTGCGGTTGGAGTGGTCCAATTCCCGGATCTAACGCAAGTAATTAAAATTAAAAGCGAGTCCTAATATTATATCCCAGTCTCTTGTAAAGCTGTAGTTAAAACGGGCGAGGTTTTGGTTTGCAAATGACAGTCTATGAGTGTTCTACCCACCATTTTGAAGGAGGTGTAAGTTGCCTGGGATGTCGATAAAAGTGAATTCCTATCTTGTATTATTAGACAAGGTTTTTGTTCTGTTGGGGTTTTAGACGACTGCCCTTGTTTCCTCTTTATTGTTGTGGCTATTAGGTTGGTGTTTAAAGAACTCGTCCACTACCACTTGTCTAAAGGGCTTTAAATTTTATATTTTTGACAAGACAAAGACGGAGCAAAGTGCCTCAAACACGGTTCTCAATGGAACTGTGATGCGATGGGGTTCAGGAAAAGAGCATGAACCTTCCCAAAGTATAAGCAGGGGGCATAATAGACCACAAGGTCGCAGTACATTAGACACTTTCCATTATTATTATTTTTATGTGTAAGACTGAATATTTAATCCTTTTATCGTTTGTGATCGTTTTCGTTAAATTTTGACTCACATTTTCGGACATGCGTGTTTTCGGGGAAGGAAAAAAGAAATCCATAGCATGAAGAGCCAACTCACCCATAGAACCCACTATCCATCGGACGGCTCTATTCACTAGCAACTTGTCGCGGGTACCTCTACATCTTGGCCTAAGAAGATAGCTATCTAAGATAGTCTTCCCTTAATGGGTTGCTCTATATTTGCATGCGGGCGCCCAAGTGGAGGACTGAAAAATGCTAATAAGACCCAGAAATGAAACTTTCTTTCAATTGATAAAACCCCCTAATTCCAAAGAGAAGAGCTACCCGGCACTTTGCTATAATTCTTCTATTTGCAGGCTTCACATAACCTCAGTGACAAAAGTTATCCACCCAAATCGTATTGGAACTAGAACCTGTATCTATATACGCACCCACTTCACTGACTAAATGTTAACAAGGTCCAGTTTATAAACATGTCCCAGGGCATATGCGCAATTACTCCTACGCTCCGCGTTTTCTCAGTGTTTATCTTACTCATGTCATGAAAGACCAACTCACCATAAATATCTCAATCTTGATCAGTCGAACATCTGGTTCGTAGTCAAACAAAACTTTACTATGTCATCAGGTGCAACATATCAAATTTTACAACAGGTATATCAATTTAGCCACCTACTATGCCAGTTTGTTTGAGTGAATTCAATACCGTTCCAAATTGCTGACTTTGTCTGCAAGTACTGTTCAGCGGCACCGCAAATAAGTCACCGTATCAAATGTGCGTCGCCAAGTACCACTTTCGACGCTCAAATCGATCGGATCAGATATCAACGAGATCAACAACCACCATCCCCATATCTAAGACCATACCTCGCTGGCACCGCCGCGCCATCCAGTTCGCCAGAGAGTCGAGTGGACAAATGATAGTTATCTTGTGCAATTTGAATATCGATGTCAAAATGACATTCGACACAATTTCCAACAGCTATAGGGTGATCGTGATGGTGACGTGTATAGCTATACGTACCGCCTATATGGACAGAGTCTTTCTCATTTTGCGTACCACAGCATTCGCACAGCGACGCTTGTCAAGTTTCACGCGATTGTTAGCAAACCGCTTTCGATGCAGTCCCAGATAGAAGTGAACAGTGAACACTTCCCAGCATCCAGTAGGGTGTTAAGTGTTTGACGTGTTGCCGTGCATACCATTCAATTTGTCGCAATACCAATACACACCAGCAAAGTTGTGCTGTTTATATAATATGCCAGGGCAGCGAGCACGACCACTCCTTGGGCCGTACAGGAGAGTTATTCCCTCTCCACACGCAAAACAGATGGTAATAAAGTGATTTGTCCGTTTCCAGAGATGACGAATTCCACAGAAAACATTGTCCAGTGGTTGATCTATTGCCACATGCTGCGATCTCTCTGCGCTGCAGCCAGCCGGCCGGCGTTCAACTTTGATTCCGGAAATTTTCGCCAGCAATCTGATCGAAAATGCCAACACGACCTCATTCGAACCTCTCCTTAGAGCGCTATTAACTAAGATACTGATGCCAAACTGCACATTCGAAGAGAACCCAAGGTGAGCCACCGCAGCAGCCACCAGCCACAACAACAGCAACAACGACGACATGGCGGAAATCTTTGTGGCGAAAATCTCCCTGGCCAGGAATGAGCCTGAGCGGATTATAAAAGTCATACGGGCAAAATTATCTGCATACAGTGAAACTAATTTGAATATAATAAAAATTAAGATATCGTCGATAAACGGTGGCCAAATGGTCCGCAGGGAGGATCCGATCGGCTGTATGGGGCGCATGAAATCAGAGCGTGCATAGAGAAATGAATTTAGCTAAACGGCAGCAGGCGCTCTCACATGTGCATTGAAATTGCTGCGCAAACGGTGGCTGCGGCTGCACCCATCTCGCCAGATCGATCCACCTTCTACCTTCCGTTGGCTTCACCTCAAGCGCACGTACTATTTATACCTTAATAGCGTTCTAAAACGTTGTTATGAACGGCGTACTCGTGTCGCAGTTGGGACAGTCAGCTGCATTATCCGCCGTTATCATATCAGCTATTTGCATAAAGCGAACTGAGCATAAATTCAAAAATGCGCGATAAGCTGGATGTTGTGTGTGTATGAAATGAAGCGGATCGCATAAATGGTCAAAATTAACCCTGCGGACTGCAATCGCCTGAGACAGATGCATAGAACTGTTCACAAATAGCTAAGTGACATTGGTTACTATTTTTGGTTAAAATATATTTTAGACATACTTACAGGGTGTTTCCGACCTAAAACAAAAAGAAAAAAATTCCGCTCTGGATTGGGAATAGGTCTTAAATATAAAACTATTCCCATGTTTGTAAAAGTTTAAGTTTTATTATCATAAGCGTTGAATATTTTTACCCCTGCTACCGTGCGGAGCCGCAAGAAACTTTTTTCAAGTTTGTACTGGGGAAGACAGCAGAACTGGGACGATATTGTCAAGTTTCAATCAACGATGCAGTCTTTTAAATCATCGCACTGATTGCCATCGTTAAGAAGAGTGTCAATCCTGGAACTTAAGAGAATATAAATTCAAGGCTTTAAATCACAGTCATAAACGACACAAAAGTCATGCTTTTGTTTCTAAACAAGTTCGCAAAAAAATTTGTAGGTTGAATGAAAAATCTCTGCCGTCGAAATCAGGTCACTCATTCCGTAATTTTTCAGGCGATTATCGTCGAAATGATAGACCTCCGAAAGTAGCAACTAAGTGCGAAAATTACAAGTTTGAAACCTTAATCCAATTCATTTGCCACAATTTGGATGGAAGCTGACTATATTGAAACAAATTCCGGAAGAATTTAACTTCTTATGGTCATTACTTACTTACTTAGGCGGCGCTACAGTCCGGGGTGGACCTGGGCCTCAACCAATACGCCTCTCCAGTTAGCGCGATCTTTGGCTAACTGCCTCCAGTTGCGCACTCCAAGTTGGTTGAGGTCCCCTTCCACTTGTGCGCGCCACCTAAGGCGAGGTCTTCCTCTACTGCGTTGTCCCTCCGGGTTGGAATCGAAGACTCTTCGGGCCGGAGCGTTGGTGTCCATTCGCTCTACATGTCCTAGCCATCTTATAAGACAGATGCGTATTTTTCTGACCAGGTCGGTGTCGTTGTACAGCTCGTAGAGTTCGCTGTTAAATCTTCTCCTCCAAAGCCCGTCAACGCAAACGGGACCAAAAATCACTCGAAGAATCTTGCGTTCGAAACGGCCAAGAAGATCTTCATCCGCCTTTGTTAGGGTCCATGCTTCTGCGCCATAGAGCAGGACTGGGATGATGAGGGTCTTATATAGAATCGACTTAGTGTTTCTTGACAAGGCCTTACTAGTCAATTGCCGTCTTAGACCAAAGAAACAGCGATTGGCAAGTGTAATTCTTCGTTTGATTTCTGCTGTGGTGTCATTATCAGAGTTTATAGCGGAGCCGAGGTATACAAAGTCCCTAACTACCTCAAAATTATAGCTGTCTATCGTGACGTTCTGTCCGATTCGTCGATGTTGTGCGTCCCTTCTTGTTGACAGCATATATTTTGTCTTGCCCTCATTCACCACTAAACCCATTCTTGCCGCTTCCGTACTAATACTTGCAAACGCGCCAGTGACAGCTCGCTGTGTTCTGCCAATAATGTCGATATCGTCCGCGTATGCAAGCAGTTGCACAGACTTATGGAAAATTGTGCCTCTGGTGTTGGCTTGTGAGTTGCGCACAATTTTCTCAAGAATGATGTTAAAGAAGTCACATGACAGCGCATCACCTTGTCTAAATCCTTTTCTGACATCAAAGGTCTCGGTGAGATTGCTTCCGACCTTAATGGAGCAGCGAGCGTTCTCCATCGTCATTCTGCACAATCTGACGAGTTTGGCAGGGATGCCAAAACTAGACATGGCTCTGTATAGCTCGTCTCTATAAATGCTGTCATATGCGGCCTTAAAATCGATGAACAGATGGTGGGTATCGATTTGGACTTCTTGGGTTTTCTCCAGGATCTGCCGTAGTGTGAATATTTGGTCGGCTGTGGACTTACCGGGCCTAAAACCGCACTGATAGGGTCCAATCAGTTCGTTGACAAATGGCTTCAGGCGTTCACACAGTACAGCAGAGAGGATCTTATAGGCGATATTAAGGAGACTGATACCTCTATAGTTGGTGCAGTTTAGAGGGTCTCCTTTCTTATAGATCGGGCAAACAATGCTGAGGTTCCATTCATCAGGCATACTTTCTTCCGACCAAATCTTGGAGACGAGTTGGTGTATGCACTCTACCAAGTCATCTCCCGCTGCTTTGAAGAGCTCGGCAGGTAAGCCATCTGGTCCAGCAGCCTTGTTGGACTTCAGCTTGGATATTGCTATCCTCACTTCATTTTGGTCAGGTGGACGGAAATCTTGGCTTTCATCGTCCAGATTGAATGGATCGTTCTGCCTGACAGCGGGATCTTGGTCGTCTTCGCCGTTTAGCAGTCTGCAGAAATGGTTTTTCCATGTCCTCAGCACCGACTGTGATTCCACTACAAGGTTCCCTTGTTCATCTCTACAGGCTTCTGTTCGGGTTTTGTTGCCATGACACGTTCTTTTTACCTTTTGGTAAAACTTCCGAACATTGTTCCTGGAGTAACATCTCTCTATTTCCTCGATCGCGCGCTTCTCATGCTCTTTCTTTTTCTTTCGGAGAAGCCGGTGTTCTTCCCTCCTCTTTTGCTCGTAGCGCTCACGAGCTGCTCTCGTCCTTCTGTGCAGCGCCGCTTCATAGGCACGTTGTTTTGCTGCATGCGCTTGCCGGCATTCTTCATCAAACCAGGGGTTTCGAGGGGGTGGTTTGGTGAAACCAAGCACATCAGTTGCGGCGTTTCTAATGGCTTCTTGGCATCTATGCCACTGGTCTTCAGCACTTGATGCTGGCTGCGTAGGACTTCTCGAGAGGTTGAGGGACACGCGATCGGCAAAGGTTCTGGCGGTCTGTTGCGTTTGTAGCCGTTCAACGTTGAATCTCCTCACAGTATTTCCTTGTTGTTGTGGTGTCTGGGATATCCGCATTCGTACCTTGGCTACAACAAGGTAGTGGTCCGAGTCTATGTTGGCCGCTCGGAAGGTGCGGACATCTAGAATACTGGAGGAGTGCCTTGCGTCGATCGCAACATGGTCAATTTGATTGACAGTATGATGATCCGGTGACCGCCATGTTCCTTTGTGAATATTGAGGTGAGGAAACCGTGTGCTAGCTATAGTAACATTACGTCCCGCCGCAAAGTCAATTAGCCTTAGTCCGTTTCCAGACGTGTTGTCGTGTAGGCTATGCTTTCCAATTGTGCTACCAAAGATATCCTCCTTGCCTATTTTGGCGTTAAAATCACAAAGGACGATTTTAACGTCATATTTAGGACATTGCTCATATGTTTGGTCGAGGAGCTCGTAGAAACATTCCTTGGTAGCATCGTCTTTTTCTTCTGTGGGGGCGTGAGCGCATATTAGGCTGATGTTGGCAAATTTAGCCTTGATGCGGATAGTTGCAAGGCGTTCACTAACGTGTCGAAAGCTCAAGACTTCTTGCCTAAGTCTGCCGCTTACAACGAATCCACATCCAAATAGTCGCTGCTTCTGTTCCTTATAGCAATCACCGTAGTAGATGTCACAGTTTTTCATCCTTTTTTTGCCCGGCCCATCCCACCGCACTTCCTGGATGGCGGTGATATCTGATTTGTAGCAGCGTAGGGCCTCCGCTAATTGTTCGGCTGCACGCGGTCTATTCAGGGTCCGAACATTCCACGTGCAGATCCGAAAGTCATTGTCCTTTTTTCGTTTTGCAGGGTCGTCAACAGTAAATCCGTCCGTCTCCGAGGCTAATGGTTGCTTCGCAACTGTCTCATTTTTTCCGTGGTTGGGTAGTTAACCAGGCCCTGAATTGACCCTAGGACAGCGGGTCGGAAACTCCGTTGCCAGTAACCCACTTCGGGGATATGAGTGCTGCCGTTGGCCCATAAAGGGTTCATCCGCCACCATCTCTATTTCTGCACCCTGACTAGTGCTGAAAAATCCTTACTGACCTTTTCTCCAAATATGTCAGAGTAGCTCATGTAAGGTGACTGCCATCTTGACTGTTGACACCACCGTTGATCCAATCTCGTGGATTCATTCGCTGTATGTCCTCTTTCTGAGGGGCTCATGTAAGACCTCTGAGACTCGTTCAGCCAGTCATTCCGACAGAGCATTATAGTGTTGCTATTTTCTTCGTGTTCAACACTCGCGCTTATAAGTTTAGCAAGTCATGCCCGGAAGGACAAGACCAGTATCCGGTGGCTACCACGAGGAGGTAAAATAAGCACAATTGATGTGTATGAACCAGTTGCAACGCCTGGGCATCGCCAAGTTGACGCCAATCAGTGTCTACCCTATTCATACATCACCCAACCACCTTCTTATGGTCATTAAAGTTTCAAAAACGAGAAATCTGCCCCCAGCCAGGCAAAAGGAGGCTTATGTACAAGAACTTTTTCTTTCAAAAGGACATCTTTGAAAATGCTTTAGATGCTTGAAGCAGGAGTGGGAGATTGGGGTCTTTTACAGAATCTCCAAAATGGACTGGTAGGAGGCCTTTTTGAATATGCTTTTGTCTCAGGGCAAAGAAACGGAAGTTGTTTAGATGTGATAGCAGAGCCGAGGTATAGACTCTCCTCTTACTATACCTAAAAGTTAAATGAAGACGTCCATGGCGCTATTTTTTCGATTTAATTTTTGTACACTGATTTCAAATAAAATATATTCTTCTCATTGTAAAATTTAAAATGTGTGAGATTTATTTATTTCCATTTTTTGTCTGTAACAATCTCAATCGATGAAATAGATGCCCATTGCAGATTTGGGAAAGACTCCAAAATTCCAAACCGACATTCATCACATATTCACTGATTTAAAGGTTCCCTTTGAAAGCCCCGTGTCTCCAGTTGTTAGGGTGCCGGAGTAGAACTACTAAGTGGGAAAAAGGTATATGATATCCGCCACTTCTCGCGAATGTCTGAAAACTGCTAATGCCCGTCGCCCACTAAATGCGCAGCGCATCAATTACAATTACAAATTCAACTGTAATGTTCGATGCTGAACTCTTAACAATCAACGCAATGTTTAAATCACATAAAGATCGTTGGTCAACAATTTGTTGTTGAGCAATAGTTTCACCATATCGAGCTGCACATTATCTGTTCAACCTGTTGCACAACTTTTTAAATGTTTGATTCACTTGAGCTTGGTTAGATGCGAAGTTTTTTTTTGCGAAAATCAGACATGCTAATCAACTATGTCTGACATTGAACAATTGTAATATAGGTTGATCAACGAAGTGTGCATGCTCATTCAGCAATTGAGTGAGTGGGCCCGCATTGACATCAGCACTTAAATGCTTTATTGGATTTACGTTGCTCAACAAAGTGCGTTTGTATAGGTACTACTCTAAAAGCTAAAAATGTGTTTAATAATCTGGGGAGTTGAATAAACTGTTGGGCAACTACAGATGCACACGTAGTGGACGACGGGCATAAGAGTACAATAATTATTTTAGCAAAAAGAGAGAAATCTAGGTTCTATTGTCAAACTCATTATTGTTGACAGCGTATAGCTGCGAGCTGTTAAGTTGGACATCCCACCATTATTATTAAGGCAACAATTGCTCCAAAAATGAAGATAAGGGCACTACATGGCGCACGGACATAAGCCCCGTAGAAGAAGTCTCTAATTCGATTCGGGTCTTATGTCTCACCTAAGTGGGTCTTAAGTGCCAAATTTTTCTTTCAGGACTGCGCCAAAAGAAGATAAGGATACTTCGTAGAAAAAAAAATCTGGTAGGCATGTTCACAAATAAGTCCATTTTTAAGCCCCCGCCATTGGTGTAGTATACCAAATATCACGTCACAGTATTTGCAAAGAAAGCAGCTTTCTATGGTGATTGAATGCATAATTCGGTGCTGTCAGCTGTGTTCATAATTTTCTTTAAAAGATCTTTATAAATGATTGTCTTTATCACATCGGGGCTGTTAGTCTTGATGATCTGTCTGAGGATCCATTTTGAACACATTCATCACCAAGTATAGACCCTCCCGAGTAACTCAAGTTGCTGTAGGAACAGTAGCTTAGTGGTTAGTGTGTTGGAATACTAAGCGAGGGGTCCCAGGTTCGAGTCCCAAAAAGACCAAAATTCCAACTAAAGGTTTTTTTTCCACTGCGTCACCCCGCTGTCATGAAAGAGCTTCTCAATTACCCGTTTGGACTTTGCATAGAATTTAAGATCCATACCATTCGTCCCACAAATAAAAAACTCACACAAAACGAATGGTTTTGTTGCGCCAAATATTTATTTTATTTATTTATTTATAACTCAAGTAGCTGACATCTATGATTTCAATTTCATGTCACCCTTTATCAGCAATGCGAACCACATCAACAACGGTCTTATTATTCACTCACTTTAATGCTGGTTAAAGTTTACACTCGGATTTTAGTGAGTTTAGCCCAAAAATTTAACCAAGTCTAAAATTATGCAATCGTTAAAATTGAACATAACCACAGTTTTTTTGAAGTGATAACTTCTTTAGGCGCGTTGGGGCACTTTTGATATGGGATAAAACCATTGAACTCGCGACACCAGTGTTCGTGAAGACTCTTGAGGCGCGTTGGGCCATTGTATATAAACATTAGAGAGAATTTACCTACAAGTGTGTGTGTGTGATACCAGTGTTCGCGTTGCCATTTGCCAACCACTTTTGACGACTCAGTATGTATGTTAATGTGGGGAAGTGTGTTTGCCTTTGTCATGCTAAAGTAATTTCAGACAGAAAGCCCCTCCCTCCCGGTCGCAATTTTACTGTCTGAATACGTGTGAATTCAGCAGTGTTCCTACATCGCTGTATCTCTACCTTTTTGAGGGAATTTAATATTTTCGAAAAACTTTTTGTTTACCATAAATATAAACGCACTAAATGCACATAAAAAGAAGATTTGCCTATAGCAACAATTTCTAGTACCAAAAAATAATCATTAAAGTGTTAGCAAACTGCGATTTTTATACTGAAGATTAATTAAGTGTGATTTTTGTCTGAACAATACAAATTTTACTTTTATTTAATTTAAATTTAGTGAAAAAGGAAAATGAACACACTTCGTGGGAAAAATAAAGAGAGACGTCTAAGAACACTGACTGATAGTTTGTGTGTTTGGTGATTTCTGTCTGCTGATGGATGCGTTCTGAGAGTTTAAATTCGTTGTTTTATTTCACAACGAATACATGTTCATATTCTACAAATTGCATAGTAACGAATGTAATCAATATAAATAATAATAAAGGAAAAAATTCATTCGCTCAAATAAAATGTTTTTGTTCCTATAATTATTATTGAGTCTGTTTTCGTTTGTTGTTTTTGGCGAAAAATTACTTTTAAATTTAATAGTTAGTTTATGGAAGAGAGTTACAGTCATAGGAATCTAAGAAGGAATTTTCAAAATTTTGTGGGGAAATCGGATAGTAAGAAGCGCTGTTATGTTATTTCAAAACAGTTTTGTCGACAGTTGTCCTAATATTGAAAATTTTAGACCCGATTGATATAAATATTTTTATGAGTTACTCGAAGTACTAATTCTACGCAGATGAAGTCGCGGGTATTAGCTAGTATGCTTTATTTTTCATGGATACAATAGCGCATTAAACGAAAATGAAAATTGTAGGTAGTATAGTTTTTTTAGTAGTAGTTTATAATAATGAACTAGAAAACACTTCATTTAAAAGTATTTATTTCCTGCACAACAAAATATTGCCTGACGATTCAAAAAATACACGTATAGTTGTTCAAGTTTTCACTTCTGTCGGCACTCCCGGAGTGCACTGTTTTTTTTTTAAACTTGACGGCGCTTGAATTTAAACCTAAAACTAAGTATGTATTAAAAATAAACCGTCAGCTCTCGTGCACTTACCCGATTTTCCCAATTTTGAAAATAAAACTCTCTCGTAAATTGCCTATCTGTGAATGCCAATGAAGCAGCAAAAAAATTCTTAATGGCGGGAGGTGTAAGTTGTAAGTAGCAAGAAGCTAAAAAAAGGATTTCATTCGTGAAATGGATGAAATGTTGATGTCTTCGTCGTCAGAAGATGAATTTGTCGGAGAAACAGAAACTGATGGTAAATCAATCAATCAACGTCGTCCTATTGATATTGATTTTATTTTCTTACAACCAATTTCCATAAATATTTTAAACAAATGTACACTTATTACAAAAAAAAAATCTATATATCCACAAGTAACGAATAATTTCAAATTGAATGGATAAAATTCTATGAACGCTGGCAGCAACTTTGCCCAAGTGCGAGGGTGTTGGTGAGATGGAATTTTTTGAAGATATGTGACATCAGCGTTGCCACTGAAAAATTTCAAAAAGGAGCCAGAGCCAAAAACGGCGCCTTCACATAAAATACTAATATAGGAAAAAAAATAGATTTGGGCAAAAACATTTATTTATAACAAAAAAAAACAAATGTCTTCATTAGGAAACACTTTTTATCATATTTTTGCTTTCTTTTTCGTTCAGTAAGGAATAAAATCTTACTTAAACTGAAAAGAGGGCTATTTTGATAATTTTTAAAAAAGCAGCCACAGTCTTGAGGCTGAAAAAGGGGCCAAACGGCAACGCTGCGTGACTTTGTCAATACGAATTTCTACATAACAATACTAAAGCACCTAATATTTGCAACTCCGTAAAAATTTAGCTTGCAGGAATGGAAGGATCAGACTTGAGAAAGCTTCTAAATCTAGCTCCGTTTGGAAAAACATCTCATTTCAAGATTTAGGAGTGAAATCATATTGCGCGCCCAGATTGGATATCTTTTACGAATCTCATCGATGGCAGATCTTTTCGTACACCACTGTAATGTCGTTTCGAAAATGAATACAATACTACATCAAACAAACTGTACAAAATATCTACATATCCATCCACTACCAAATTTACAACTTTATTAGCATCAACAAGTCGGCCCAACCCAACTCACCAAATTACAGTCGCTCTCTCGGGTAGATACTCGCATCTACATAGACCTTTCTGACCAATATAACATTTCGAATGTGTCCCGTCGTCAATGTTGGTCTCAGCAGTCAACCTATAAAATCACATCAACCACTGCACTAATCCGAGTATACCTAAATAGAAAAAAAATTTTATAACTTGCAGCATCACTGCAAATTATTACTCCAGTCACAAATCCCTTTTGGACGTGTGCTGTGCATGAGCACAAATGGACAACAGTCAACATTGACGATAGCATCTCGGCAGTGATTTGTAGTGACAACGGAAAACATGTTAAAGTTCTATAGAATGGGGAACTAACTTGTATTTCGATTGATTTAAAATCGTTTTCTAAGCGTTGAAAGTCCGATTCGTGAGGTGACCTTTGGCGGCAGTAAACTTTCGTCGCAGACTTTGACGTGATTTATAATTTCGATTATGTTCGATATGCTGCTCATGCCATATATCGTTCAGTTGAGACTGCTGAAAAGTAAATAAATCTGATAGTAAGGTATGGGGATATTCATACGAAATGACCGCATTGAACTTGATTTAGTGTTTTTAAAAAAAAGAAAACAGACGAATACAGAAGAAGAATTTCCGTTTGACGCTGGAGGAGGATATGTGTATGAATGTATACATGTTTATGCAGGGTGTCCTTTGTTTGATAAATACTAGTACAAGGGGATGAGTTCCATCCGCGTAAGCTAGTTAAAAGTATTAATCATAGATGCATGAGCATGACTTGACATTCACATCATGTACTTCCCAATCAGATGTTTTAAGTTAGAGAACGAAACTGTCTCGTTCATATTAAAAGTTTAAATATTTCAGTTATTTGGGATACCCCAAGTTTAATATTAATTATACTAAAAAATATTCATCTAAGGAACACGTTAGATAAAATATCAATGTGCGTCTTTGTTTAGGTATGCATAAAGAACTACAGACGAATCTTTCTCAGTTGAATTTTAACGGGAGATAAAAATTAGTTCGAGTTAGAGGGATTTCTGGAAAAAATCGAGTTAGAGGGATTTACTACATTTTTCTTAAGCGATTTTACTTAAGGTAAAAAATAGGAAAGTAGGTACATTTTAAAGAAAATTAATTAAAGAAATAGTTATTTTGCATTGGGATGTGAAAGTAGCAGTGTTCACTCGTTTAATAAATGATTCTTTTAAAAAAAAATCAAACAAAATTCGACTTAGAGGGATATTTTAATAGGTCAAGAATCAAAATAATATGTTCGAGTTAGAGGGATTTTCGACTTAGAGAATGACTTTTCTATGCCAAATTGAGGTGAATGCAAAAATTGGGTCGCAAAATTTAAGTTAGAGGGAAATTCGAGTTTAAGGTTCGACTTAGAGGGATTCGACTGTATTTGAAAGAATGTTAGATATGGTATGGTGCACGTATCGTATAAGTACCTATGCGATTACTAACAATAATTTCAGAGCAGATTGAGGATAGAAATGGGTCAAACTCTTATGGTGAGCAAAAGGTTGTTGAGTAAATATTTAGATTGGGAAAATTGACACTTGTTTTTGTTTTGAGTCGCAAAAAATTGTTTATGCTGAGATAAGGTGCATGTGGTTGGAAGAAAGTCTTATGGTATGCAGATCTGTCCTTTTAATTCTTATAAAAATCAAAAAACTGAGTTTTCGAGGTAGAGCCCCTTATTCGCAATTATATTCAAAAGCTCAGTAATTTTTCAAACAAACATTTTACTTGTCTATACACTTGGCTCATACGTCGATGCAGAAAAAAACTGAGCTTGCTTAAAAGTTAAGAATGACCATTTTACTCAAGAAAATGTTTTTTTTTTTTGTAAAAATTGTATATTGTACATTAAAAATATGAAGCGGATGAACGATGAACTGCTGAAGTCTTCTCCAGGTCCTAGCACTAAGTCGCAATCCCCCTACCGCTGCGCTAGTTCTCTCACTTTTTATTCTGAATCCGCAATTTTTATAATTTCGTAACTCAGCTTAGTTTGCCTCCACATTTAAAATTTGGGTGGTACACATGCGTGTGCTGTCTGTCTTAAAGGGTGTTGATGTAAAAAAAAAGGGCGTCGGCTATACGTCCTATTGTACATTCTATTTGTGCTGAAGACTTTGAACCAAAGTTTAAAAAAGGCTTGGATAATATTGTACAGAATTCTGCACTAATTGACGTTCCCGATTACGCAAGTAGTTCCACTTCCCAATTCTGAGTACTAATTGTACTGTTTTCTATTTTTAAAATAGTTGCCTTATATCTTTAATATCAAACAAGTTTATTTCATTTTGATTTGCTTAAGAAAATATTTATTCTTAATATTTGCTTGTGGTGTCATGCAATTAAAAGAAAAAGTAGTGAGTAAGACTCAGTACTATTTTGTTGCAGTTTTTAGTACAATTGAAAAAAGTGCTTGAACGGTATGGAAAATTTATGTAGGATATTTTGGTGGATCGGTTTGACTTTCCGCGATACTAATAATAATCATTTTTAATATTCAGGCAATTTTTTTTTATTTTTACTCACAATAGCGAAATTTTCCATACAAAATTGCATATTGTGAACTACAAAGTGAAGTGAAAAATGATTATTAGTAAGGCGATTGGAGTTTTATTTTCAGAGGATGTGTGAAAAGGACAATCATCTCAAAATTGCTCATGATTTTAGTGGAAACACTCTTTAAATACGTATACACCTTAAAAATAGCACAGTGGCTTAGTGGTTAGTGTGTTGGACTACTAAGCGAGGGGTCCCAGGTTCGACACACAATTGGGATCTTCAGGTTTTTCTTTACTGCTGCACCTCAAGCGAACGCCTGACAAATATCCGGGATTATGACTGATATGAAAGAGTTAAAAGCTATTTAAATATTTTACCTTTAAAATGGCGCCCGTTGGTAAAAAAAAATTTAACTTCAAATATACCTACCTATGTATTTTTTTCATAAACATATTTACATTTCATAAAGTTTAGGAAAATCTAATTTTAAAAACAAATCGCGTCTTCACTTTTTGCTCGCGCTTACTGAATACTAGTGCACCTAATCTTTACGTGAGAGCAACAAAATAGCTGTAGATGCCCTTGTTAAATGCTGATAATTTCCAAAGAGCAATGCCACAATTTCCTGAACAGAAGTTTGAATTTATTTTTCTATATAATTCTTAAAAAACCTTACATTCCACATGCACTTTTGGTCCATTTTGCTGGCACGCTTAAAATATACAAATATGTGCTAGAAATAAATGGCAAAATTCCAATTCCGAATTTAAAAACTTATAGCAAACGTTGATGGGACACACGGAGAAAATTCATGCAAGTTTCGGTTAAAAGAAGCTAAGAGCTTACTGGGTTTATTGTCCAAAATTAACTCATCTTATTTTACTCAACCGTTTAAAACCAGCCGAATTACCCATCTGCATTTAGTTAGATAAAAAACTTTTGAACTGTGTAGCAGTTTTTACCAACAAGTAGATATTTCATTTCATTTCATTTATTCAATCGATTATAATCGATTATTTGTTTGACAGTAATTTGCTAAATATTATTTAATTGAGCAAAAATATCCCTCAGCTAAGAAAACTTTTTCTACATAAATTCAAAATGTTTTTCTTTTAAGTGGATCTACAGCTCAGTGCCTTATAATGACCTCGGACCTTAATGAATAAGCCCAGTCACTGTGCACCTGCCTCCATTTGGTCATATCTCAAATTGACAGAGGTTCTTCTTTCCTTGTATGCTTGTCCTTAAGGCGAGGTCTCTCTTTGATTACCATTACCACTCGCCCTATATGCCCGATTCATTTTATTTATTTATTTATTCATCTACGGATATGATATCTTACAGATTACTAACAGTTCAATATGTAAATAATTATAAAAAAAAGTTAAAGCTAATGTACAATATTTTGTAATTTAATTTTAAATTCCAATCTGTTTACTGAGAGATCCAGTTCATTACATATAGAATTAAAGAGTTTTATACATTTAGAAAAAGATTCATTGCAACCATAATTGTATCTTTGTTTTGGATTGTTAAAAAAATGACGAAGACGTAATCTTCTCTCTGGAATATAGACTTCAAAGTAGGTAAGAATTTGTGGACACTTAATACGATATGAAAATACATCATGAACAAACAACATGCACTGAACAGACCGTCTTTTTTCTAATAAAACAAGACCAATTAAGGCACATCTAGATGCATATGAAGGAGAATCAATTCTCCACCTTAGCTGCCTGACTACAAATCTTGTAAAAGCTTTTTGAACTCTTTCAATACGTGTTATCCCAATAGAGGAAGAAGGACACCATACAATTGAACAATACTCAAGAATTGGACGAAGTAAAGACATGTAAACCGATTTTAAAGCATAAGGGTTGGAGAATTCATTGCAGTTTCGCTTAGCGAAACCAAGCATTGAATTTGCCCTGGCTATAATACAGTAAAAGCCCTTTAATTCGGAATTCTTTAAGTCGGAAAACTCGTTTATTCGGAAAAAAAAAAATTTCCGAATAAAAGAGATTTTTCCTAATAAATGAGAGTCGGTTTTAAATTTTTATTATGTAAAAATTAAATTAAATTTATTATTAAATTATAAATAATAAATGATTGAACACATATAGGTATCAAATAGATCTCTAATATGTAAAAGTCTGAACAAATCATAAAATTTTTTTGGGGGGGATTCCCGGCAATTCACATTTAGAAGTTGGGGGAAAAACATAAAAAAAAATTGTATTGGGGGAATCCCGACAATCCACATTTAGATGTTGTTCGGGAAAACACCAGTACAGTTTAAGTTGGCAATAAATGTAAATCATGGTCCTTTAGCACAATAATTTAGCATTTTTTCATCAATGGGAACGCGTTTTAGTGCATACAAAAATTCTCTCATTAATTCGGAAAATTCGTTTATTCGGACTGACCTTCCCCCCAACCATTCCGAATTAACGAGCTTTTACTGTATAGGTAGTCTACATGTAACGAAAATGACAACTTCGGATCAAAATTGACTCCAAGATCACGAATCTCAGATTTGCGATCAAGAAACTGGTTGAAAATTTGGTAGTTGTGTATCATTGGAACTAAAGCACGATGTGCCGTAAAAACATTACATTTTTTAATATTCAAAGGGAGAACATTTTTTTCACACCAAACGGATAAAACATTTAAATCATTTTGAAGATTTTGTTGATCAATTTTATTTTTTATGCATAGATATATTTTTATGTCATCATCAGCATACATCAAACATAAAGCATTTTTATGAAAAAATGGGATATCATTAACGAAAATGTTAAACAGAAGTGGTCCGAGGTGACTTCCTTGAGGAACTCCCGATGAAACTTTGATGGTACTAGAGCGAAAATTTCCTAATTTCACACATTGTGTTCTATGATGAAGGTAACTGGATATCCATTTCAGGAGCAAACCATGGATACCAAAAGCTTTAAGTTTAGCTATAAGAATTTTATGACAAATTGAATCGAAAGCTTTGACAAAATCTGTGTAGATAGTGTCAACCTAGTGACCAGATTCAAAAGAATCGGTGACATATCTACAGTAAAGCATTAGATTTGTTGAAGTAGATTTACCTGACTTAAATCCATGCTGTTCATCACAAATGTGTTCTTTTATATTAAAAAATAGGTGATCTTTAACTATAAGCTCAACCAATTTAGGGATTGCAGAGATCTTAGAAATTGCACGATAATTAGTTACCAAATTTTTTGCGCCTGATTTGTAAATAGGACTTACATATGAGAATTTCCATTGATTTAGAAAAAGACCAGTAGAAAGAGATTTATTAAAAATAATCACAAGCGGTAAAGCTAACGAGAATTTACATTGCCTTAAGACAAAAGATGGAATTCTATCATCTATTTTAAATGTCTAATGAAAAGTTTTTGGGCTGTAGGTCATTATTGCCTTACAGCTCGGTGCTCGGCTATACGGTTGGGACCGGCAAATAATTTTTTCTTTCTTTTGAAAAGTCTTCAGAGTCTATTCGTTAGATCTAGAACCGTGAATATATTGGTAACATAGTCAAGTCTAGACAGGTGAGATGACTACCAACCCTTCCCAAGGACTCCCAAGTCATAAGCAAAGAACAAGCGACCTTGTCATCTGACCTCCCATTTCAAAACCTTAACCCGACCGGAAGATTTTTAAAAGCTAATTCACAAAAATAAACACACACAAACGTTGAAGTCCAACGACCGTGGTGAGGGTATTGTTTTAACACCGTTTACCCGAAGTTTGTGTGATGCCATCTAAAGGCCCGTCAATTTCGTACTCCAGTAGTAGGTACACTTTAGGGTCCATTCCATACCTCGCAGGTACTTGATGATGCGCCTTCTCTAAATCTGTAGGGAGGAGGAGTATCTACCTTTTCCATGTTTGTCTATAGATGTAAATATGGTCAGCGTGCTCCTCCTAAGCTATTCATGTCCTGAGGAAAGCCTATCTACTCACACCCAAACTTTGCCTGAACCAAAGCTCTTCAATGTGTTTCCATCGCCTTAGAAGACTTCAAAGTTGTATAACCCTAAAACTAGAGTAAAGCCTTGTGGCCTTTTATATGAAAAGGGAGACTGTCAAAACACTTTTCCTGATGTCACCAGTTTGTCGAGAAAGTCAGTCCCCTCTTCATATAGAACCGGATATCATCCACTATCGCACACTTGCGAATTTTTATATAAATTCGATTGTAAAAGTGACTTTCTCAATGCCACCAGATGGATCTGGCATCCATCATGGTTTGATAACTCAGAGAAGTGCTAGCTCCATCTACATATGAAGTCCTATCTCATTGTAAGGAAGAGAATCAACATTAATTATTTCAATGCTATCCCACTTCAGTCTTGGTGGTGACAACGCAACTGTTGTCACCACCAGCCACTACCCCAAACCACCTTATTCCCCAAACACCTCGCGTAGATACTGCCATCTGTTGAAAGCCACAGACATTACTCCTCAGCATTCAGTCGGATTCTGTCCAACTTTCAGATACCTGCCGAGCAGGCTCCCCCCAATCTCGCATAAATTAAAAAATTCAAGCAAGTAACTGACAGCCCCATTCACAGACTTTTGCTGTCGAATTTCATAAATTTTAAAGTGTTTCTTTTTTGCGCGTTTAAAACTTCAGAGAGCCCCGCTTCGATATTCCCCAAGGGGCCACCTTTAAACTAAAGCGTATCTGTCAGCCGGAAATAATATGACTGCCCGTTCGCGACTGCTGTGCGATTATTAATCGCACCCACCTGCGAAGTGCGCATACCTTTCCCCAGAGAATTCCTGTCAATATAGCTAAATCAGAGATTGACACGAGATATCCTTGTTTAGAACAATGATAATTATGTTGCACCATCGAATAAGATTTCAATTTCGATAGTGCCTTGGCCACATCCCTTTGGAGTCGATTCCGCTTTCTGGTGCCATAATCATGCTGCAGCTAATTTACGAGGTGCTGTGCGCTCGCCACCGATACGAACAGTAGTGCCAACCAAGTTCTGCCGGACCTCGATGATTTCATGTGCAATATAATTCACTGATTTCAATTATTGATAGCACATGTCCAAACATGCGCTCCCACATTGCTGCTGCAGCGCAAGCAGAAGCAAAAAGCTGATTTAATTGAAAGACATGTACTTCAGGAATAGAGAACTCCGTCCACGGTCCACAGATATGGTAGCCAAGTCGAATTCGCCGCAAGGATCTCGGGGCGTCATTCAATTCAAAGAATCCCCTGCTCACTGTAGATGCGGAGCTCCAGCAAAGAGTGCGTTAAGCACAGCACACATTATTTATTTTATGAGGGTAAAAGACTTTTAGTTGTTGCAAAGCCACCACGAAGTTCCTGCGCCATCCACCAAGTTGACCAGTGCTACTGGTCAAATATGGTCTGCCCCTGACGGATAACAAACGAACATCGAAGAGTGAACATATCACGGTTCACAGATGAATGTTTGTTCGCACACGTGGAAGTCAATTGCACAGCGCCAATACAACTAACGATCAACTGCAACTGGTAAACGTAAAGGAGAGAACGAAATCAAAACACAAAATGGGATTAAAAGAGCCAACCTCTAGAATGTGTTGCGATTACCAACCTTTTGCTAGTACAACATGTCAGCTATTTGATGCACAATATCCGTAATCATAATATAAATCATGTTCGAAGAGGGATTCATTAAAACGGTCTCATTCGCTTCCACTTCGTGGTTCGTCTTCGTACGCATGTCAAGTTTGTTCAACTCGCATTCGGTTTATTAGTGCATCATGCACGTGAATGTGCTTTTACTGACACCCGACACAAGATACACGACAGTGAGTGTTTCTGTTAAGGACGTCGTACACCGGGTTTTTGTGGCTGCACCCAAGTGCGACTTCCCTTGATGGACAGACGAATGCAAGTGGAAGAATAAAAAGTTCACTTCACGGTCAATGTCATCGCATCGGTATGTGTGTTGCGTCGGGCGTTTGGAATTGCAGGATCTGCAGTCGGTCGAGAGTTGTGGGCAACATATTCCCGTACCTACCTTAGAATGAAAGCGTCCTTGAAAATTGTTGGAATAAAAAAACAACAATACTTCGGATTCTTACATCTTGTTCATGCCAGAAGAGCAAACATGGTATTCCTGGTGATGCATGCCAATATTGGACACATTGAGAACAAAAACATTTCTTGTATTATTGGGTTTTTACTTTCATGCTTGCAGGCGAAACCCTCAGGGGAATACTGGTATAGGACGCTATGTAACGCTTGACAGCTGGAGTTGATATGTAGCTCGCAAAGGGGGTTTTCCTTGAACATATGGAATTGATTAGTCACCATACATTGCTCTTAATTCTGCAATTAGTATGCAATATTGTGGTGTTTTATTTAACAGTTCATGCTTCTCATGTCCTCGTTAACCGCTCGTTGCATATTCCTCATACATAATATAATCATTTGGCCTAAAAAGGAAAGTGGCCATGCATGGCATTAAAAATACTCGAATTTTAGTTATTCATAAAGGATAAAAAACGTGGTCGAGCGACTCTGACGCTCGAAATGCTTGGTACCGACTGAGAATCTGCTACCGTGTTCCCATGATCATCTCTGCATCAGCCTTCTGTGCGTTCCTTGTATCCTTGGGTTGATTGTTAATGTTTTACACTCTAGTGGAACTTTCAAACCTTTCCCCTGCAGTAGCACCCCTTAATTGTTTTGTGCGCCTGCTTCTCGTGTTATTTCTTTTTTTCTTTGGAGAAGTTGGTGTTCCTCCCTTGTTCTTTGTCAATAGAGCATGCAGTTATTTCCGCTCGTTCTTGGTTGATGAACTCGCCTTCGGCCGATTTTCCGATACTGCAAATGCTAGGTGCGCTACTATTGTTACATAGAAATTCCTATTGGGGACGTTCAGATTCTAGTTTAGTAAGTCTGACAGCTGTCTGACTGGTTGTATCTCGGTTTTGATTGGGGGAAATTCGTCAATGAGCAGCTGTTTCAGTTGACGAATCTCAAGAAATTCGTGACTGAGTACTAAGTTGACAGTTCTCATATGTGGCTGACGCAGAAAAAGTGACGTTCCCAAGCAATCTAGTTTTTGCGTTCAGGTTACATCTCATCCAGACCAATCTAGTCGACTTAAGATAACTAGATTCTTCAATGCGGCCATTCTTGAATGTTCCCCATTGACAAATGTCACATATCTTCAAAAAATTCCGGCCCACCAACACACCCGCACCTTGCATACGCCACTTCCGCTGTGGACGAAGTTGTTGGGAGCGTTCATAGAATTTTATACGGAAAAATTTAAATTATTTATATGCGTGTGGATAGTACTTTTCTTTAAGCTAAGTATCCTGCTCCATACAAAAATGTCTACAAAGATAAAATTTAGCGAGGCAGTTTAGCAAAGCAGTATCCTGTTCGCACGCTAAATTCTTAGCTTCATGTAGATGGGTCGATGAAAAGTCTCCACTCATTTAGCTCGCGAAATAAATGTCCGGTACATTAAATCGAAGATAAATTTTGACATAAAAAACGTTGGAGGAAGTTTGTGTTGCGTTTACTATGGATATTTGATTGAAGGAAACCGCAGAGAAAAATTTTATCGAGAAAGAAAAAAAAAACGCAAAGCCAAAAAAAACCTCTTGCAATGTTAATGGAAAACTGTTTTTTTAAGCTTCAAATAATCTTAGGTCTTTTGAAATTCAGCCTTTTTGCCTTTTTTGCAAATAGGAATTTATGGGACACGAAGAACAGTGTCTTCTTCTGCTTGCTATTACAGACATTATTTGAGCTGCTGCTGCAATAATAATATCTTCTTCAATTTTTCTCATACCCATTGTTTTGGAATGATTCAAATACTGCGATGTCTTTGAAGTTCGAAATTCGAAACTTGTAAAAATTATATTTACTGATTACTGTCATGAAGAAATAGTTTTTATCCCATCTATATGGTGTGTAATAATAATTCAGCGAGCATTTATCTTTGGTGTGGAGAAACGAAGTGGAGACTAGGGACGCTAAAATTTAGCGCGAGCAGGAAACTAGGCTTTAAGTAATAAAGGACTATTCATACGAGTTTGCGAAACACAAATTAGTTATAGTAAATTTCATACAAACAAATAGCTAATAATATAATCTAAATACAATTGGCAACTCACAGTAATAGACTCCATACTTTGTGGAGAGTTTTATAACAGCTGTCAAACAAATGTAAATAGAAAATATATCGTTTCTCGAGCAGTTTTCTCTTTATGTAACTATTCGAATAAATATTATAACGTTTTAAACCATATAAGCAAAAGGACGCCTTTCAATTTTCCCTCCTTTTTTTAGAGTTTTATAGAAAGTGTGTACCTTTAAGAAATTATAACCAACCCAACCCAAAACATTTTATGGTCCTTCGAGAATGATCTTGGCGTAGATGTCGAATCAGCCAGCTGCAAACCATTTAAGTAAGACAAATTTTCGACAGAGAGCAAATTGCAAATTGTGAATAAGCAGATATTCGTAGTTTCTGACATTTCTGACATGAAAACTTTTTTTAGTTGAAGATACCCGCGAATCAGTTTCATTGTTAAAGGTTAAGTTCGTTCAAACGAATTTTTCCATCGGTGGCCTGTGGATCGCGACTGTGAATAAAGTGTGACAGTTCGCGGCAAGAATTTTCAATTCAAGGGAAAATTTCTGTAATTGTAAATTTCGCTATTTAAATCAAATAAGACTCGCGTTTTTTTTTAGATAAAGCTTAGTACGCTGCTCGAGCTAAATTTTCGCTCCCAAACAAAATTCTCTCCAAAATTTAGCTGAGCTTAATTTAAGTGAGTGTGATATTCCCAAACTCAAACAAGTTTCTCAACGGTTGGCAGCATTTTTTTTTAATTTTTTTTATATTTTTGCATGTCACATGGATTTTAATTGACATTACACCGATAAAAAAAATGGCGGCACTTAAAAAAAATTGAGGCGGCCAGCTGCAAGAGGATGATGAGTTAGGGGTCTCGGTATGATTTATAAACCGTTAGAAAAACAAAATGGCTGAATTTGAAAACAAAATTAAAGGAGTCAGCGGCAAGAGGACTGCGAGTTGGGTCTGGAGTCTCAGTATGATTTGTCTATGCCCAGTACATGGGTGACTGCACTTATGGCACGCTGTTCTTTGTCCATATTTTTTGTTTATTTATATATGACCAAAGCTTTCTCTCTACGCCATACAACTTAAAGCCGCTTGTCAGTGTTTACAAGTTAAGTTCTTTTGTTGATTTACGAACCCCAATGCGCTTGTTCGAAAACGCAACAGATTCTCCATCAGCAGAACAAAACAGAACTATCGATTGATGGCCAACGTCAGCTTCAGTGACAGCTTATTCACGCGCTTTTTGTCACAAAAGTCTAACGAGTTATTTATATATCCAGTAGTGTAGATGCCAATCGCACACAACTCCACAAGACATTGTAAAGCGGGAAAAGGAACGATCAGACGGCAAACAACTCTAAAAGAAGACCGGAGCTCGGTGGCATCAGCGAACGAATTGACGACAAAGATTGCGTCGCCAAAATGGATTGATCGGCAGAAGATTGATCGCACCAATTCAACAGGCTCTTATCGATGGTGCCAAACAAAGACCACGACACCGACTACACAGCTGCTATTCACTCCATTTAACCTAACCCATAAACTGAGGAAGATTCGTTGTGACCACTGTGGGGCAGTCTTTTGACCGTAGCCGTTTGTTCTTTTGTGCAATTGACTGTTACAAATGACCCAGCCCGCGAGTGATGGCTTTCCTTTGATATCTGTTTGCACTACCAGGCTAATCCATGTCGAAAATCTTGTCACCCATACCCTGTCATTTGGAATACTCACATACAGAGTGTTGGCTGCTGCGATCAGTCGCAGACGATCATTCAAGAAGAGCGGCAAATACTTTTAGCTACTGTGTGACAAACCCGATTTCTCAGCTTAATCTTTGTGTTCGCATGTCCAAAGGCATTACTGGTGAAGATTGCCATCTGACAGATGGTGTTGGTGTCTCTATCGCAAGCAGTCCTTTGGCTGCTGACTCCTACTTCTCCATTCAGCTGTAGGCGAGTCGAGTATACGATCGTGAAGACGATTTGGAATGTGCCACAGCCATTAGTTCATTCTTTTATTTGAGTAACAAGTTTAGCAACAAATGTTGCCATTGTCAACGTCACTTGTGCCTCCTTTCCGTGGATGCAGTCGGTGACCGGCAATGGCATAGACGACGACGACGACAACGCCTCTGATATTATGCTTTATAGGCTTCCTTCACCGTGGTGCTCCAGAAAACACTCTCTCATACCTGAGGAGAAAGCTTCCTTAGCAGCACAGTCCACTGTGTTGTAGACAGTGGACCTAAATGCCGAACGCCAAGAGGAGGTGCCTCCTAATGAACAAGTCACGATCCGCATTTATAATTTATTTCGGTGAAAAGATACTCCCGCCGCATTTACTTTGGGTGTGGGTCTAATTGCATTTTACCGTTTTTATAAGGCTGTTGCCTAACTGACCACTTTATGCGATTAGTGGCAGTTTATCATTGCAGGTTGCTCAGGTGGTCGATGAATGCCCGTTAATATACGTGCATTATTTTCGGCAGGCGTGCACTATCACCGAACACTTAAAACTCATTTAAAGCACGAATGCCTCTTGAATGAATGAAAATTGTTGTCCCCACAGTGTCCGGCAAAAAAAAAAATTGGCTACGCGCCTTTAGCAGGATGCTGTTCTTACTCGTATTTGAAAATATTTTTCAAGTGAATTAGCTCATAATTTACCATTTGGAATAGAGCGCTCCTCCCACGCTGGACAAGCATAACGGTGTAGAAACGTGCCGTTTCTATTATGCAAAATGTTGCACGCGTTCGTTGGTACAACAAGTACGCCAGAGGGGTTTCTTCGGCGTTGTATACAGCTCCTTGGAATTTGCGGTTGAAATTAATTATGCCGCTTAGGGAAAACACTTGACTTAAAATGTGGACTAGCGTTAAATCACTTTGACGTTGTACTTATGTTCCCCATGTAGAGCAAGATTCGATTTTTCAATTGAAATTTGCCCGCAAAGGAGTATAGGTAGGTGCAGGTGTTTCTTTTCTTCTCCGTGGTTTTTTTTTTCTGTTTTTTTTTTTGGCGGAAAAGTGAATATTCAATTTTAAGGTGCCGCAAGTTGGTGCCACGTTAAAAGAAGAATTATGGAAGTAAACTTTTATTAGAAACACGAATGAAGGCGTGGACTGCTGGACGCTTGATCCATTTGCAGTAAATTCGTTTGATTATGCTCATAGATAAATGCGCGTTGGCTGGCTTATAATCGAAGTTGTTCTCCAGCGTGTACACCTTTAATGAATGTGACAAAGTATTCAAATTGATTATGTTGGCGGTGTTATATTTTCCATGTGTACAGGATAGCGAGAAACTGGTTTCGTATAGAGGTTACAAACTAAGTAAATGTGATCGGAATCCCCCGTAGAGTTAATAATTCCTCTGGACTGCAGATGCGTTCGAAGTCAGTTACCTCTCTGTGTGTTGGTGTATCACCTCATTTCAGCTGAAGATCAAGTCAGTGATCTGTCTGCGGGTTAGGGCTCAGAGTGACACTGACATTCAAGACTTTTGTTGCGAATTATAGTCTGGCTATTTGTTGCCGAAAACGGTTTTTGTTGTTGTTGTATAAGTTGTTGTTTAACTTGTCTCATGATAGCATGAAACTATGAACCAAGGTCGAGTGACAGGACCAGCTGACAGGCGCTTGCTACTCACTTGAATCGTTTTTCAAAAGAAAAATAACTCACAATTGTCAAAATTTAGCGCTGACTTAATGCACCGGACAGTAATTCTTTCGCGAGCTAATGGAGTGGAGTATTAAAGGTAGATTTTTACAATAATATACACGTACATACAACACATAGGATTGACGGTGACATTATAAATAGTAGTCACCTTAAATTGAAATTGAAATTCGTTGTCCTACTTGACATAATGAGTGCATTTGTTTTTATTTCTTGCGTATTAAACTGGTTTCAACAGGAGGCAAAATAAAATTGAATGTTATCCTTAGATTCTTTTTGAAGGTCGCGACGAAATTCTTACTTGCTATATAAGGAGTAAGAAAGGGCAATCGTCTCTACGAACATTTTAATGCCGTGTCGCTTTTTCCTATTCTCGAATGCTTGTACTAGTTCAATCAGTAGGTATTAACTCTTCCAGATAGGTACATGAAGAAGTTCGAATAATTTCGATGAATCAACTAATTTTCTATAGTCTATAGTCTATAGAGTCTATACGAAATTTTAACGACTTTTCGTAGAACTTTTTTGAATTTTTGAATTCTTTATCTGTCATTTTCATAAATTACTACAAAAGCGTTCCCTAACTTTCTTGTAATTGTCTCTCTCTGTGAGAGAATTTATCCCCACCACTGCCATTTTGCCAGTCTTTTCCATTCTTACTACAAAAGTAAGGGAACAGACCTAATATATTTTCCGCTGGCTTTTCGTTGACGTTTCGCTGTCCATTTGAAGATCACCGGAAAATGTCGTTCGAAACAGCTGCGTACTAGGCTTTAGAACAGATTTTTAATTTATTCCTTGTCAACTTTGTGCATTTGACATATTTATCAGTAGGGTGATGGCACCAGTAGTCAGCCCTTTAACTTTTTTTTTGAGTTTGATTGGTCCTTAAAAATCCATTCTTCAATTATTTAATCAAGTATTTGGTTTTTATGAATGTTTGGAGTCCGTAGATTCGAAAATACTAAGCTTATTAAGTATATGAGCCACCTAATGCAAGCTATTTAGAAAATAAGTGAAAAGGGTATGATTTGGCAGTAGTCAGCCCCCTCATCTGCAGTAGTCGGCCACGCAAGTATCCAGTAGTCAGCCCCAATTACCATTTCTACATTTTCATCGTTTTAACAGCAAAAAACATTAAGTTAAGAAACTTTTCGAAATTTTAAAACAAAGTCACGAATTTTAAAGTAAAAAAAGAAAAGGAACATTTATATCAGTCAGATGGGTACAGTTATATTTGTCTAAAAATTGCACCATTTGAGTTGGTATTTTAAGATTTCGTTTCCTAAGTTCAATATTCTAAGTTTTTTTTTACTTGTGCTTTTTTTATTGAAAATTTCTTTCCATACCACAGATAAAATACTGCAAGGTGGTTTGGCGCGAGCAGATTTGGCTGAATTTGAAAACAAATCTGTGCCCAAGTCCTGTAATTATCACATCTATATATTTATCACAAAACGATATGAATTGAAAGAAAATGCTCTTGAGTTAAATAAATAAATGTTCGCACCTATACTTTTTAAGCATTTTCTTTCAATTCATATCGTTTTTGTGATAAATATATCGATGTGATAATTACAGAACATGGGCAGTGGGCACTGGATAGTAAAGGTTGAAGCCTTGAATTTCTTCCTTGTCGGAGAATAAAAGAGGTCGTGGGTACTCGTATTTTATTCTATTTTAAAACGATTTTATATTTATTTGAAATGAAACTAGTCGCTTGGTAGTACAAAGGAAAAAACAAAATATCTTTATTTCGTCGCTGTTATTAATCCTTTAGAGAAAGTCTGAGGAAATAGCCTTGTCTGTCCGCCAAAGGATTAGTTACAGCCTAAAGGCAATCGCTGAGAACCTCCTAGGAATGGCCTTAGAGAATTCGGAGTTCTTACCTAGTCGCTGGTTGAAACAATTATGAAATAAACAACATTTCGGCTGTCCTTTTATACTGCCGAAATGATGCTTTTACATTTAAAATAAGGAAAAACATTATACGCAGTTTGAAATTCTGCAAAGAAAGTTGACATTCAAATTCTTCATATAGGCAAAGTGATTAAGGATTTTTTAAAAACATCAAAAATTATTCATACTTTATTATGTGATTATAAGGTATACCTAGATAAGATATTTTTAGAAGTAATGATAAATAATAAAATATTATATAAAAAGTTGTACTGCTACAAGGTGTTTTTTGAAAGCTGGGCTGGCATTGAACTGTATTTCATTTCAGGAGTTTTAAGATTACAAATTTAAGCTGTTAAAAACAAAAGATAGGTATAAAAACCAATTTGTTTTTCATCTCCAACATTTTCGAACGGTCTTGAAGAGTGCCTCTAGGGACTCCGAACTTACGACTAGCTTTTTTTTATTGATCATTTATTTGTTCATGTGTTATTTAATTCTTCAGCTAGTGCCTCTTCAAGAAATTAATGAATGGGAAGTTTATTTGTTTGAATAGAAACATCAATTTTTGAAAATACCTGAATTAAATACATTTTGAAATTGTTAACCACCACAAATTGTTCATTTTTAACATACGGCTGAGCTTAGAAAACTTGTCTTTTATAGTCAGCCACCCATTTCTTTATTATGTGAACAGGGGGCTGACTACTGGAAAACAAAGACAATTTTTAGATTTTTTTGTAAGAATTAAGAGAGAATCAAATTTCCATACATTTTGCAAACTCAGTTATGAAAAAAAATAAAATGAAGTAGTCTAGTCTTCAGTAGTCAGCCGGGTGGCTGAGCCTAGGATAATCATACAAATAATGTCTCATAAGGTCAGCCCCCTCTTAATTATTTAACAAAAAACTATTTCAACATTTTAAGTTAAGAAACAAGATAAATACAGTGTCAATATCATAATAATAATCATTAAATGCACATAATTTCAATATATTCGTTATTATATCACGTTATTAATTCACTTCCACTATTTTTTTTTTTTTTTTGGTAAACCACTCTTGTCCTGCACTTATGAAAACTGTACGCAGATTAATATTTTTTACGCGCGAAGTAAGACCTGGATTTTGCCAATTTTTTGCACACGGAGAGAAGAAATGTTAGGCAAGAGGTATTTTTTGTTTGGAAGTAAGACAAAGGTATTTACTACTGCGCTGTACTTTGTGTGCTAGAGGCTGACTACTGGAGAGGGCTGAACTTACGTGCCATCACCCTACTTGTCCGTTGAAATTCTCTGAGTTGTTTCGAGCCAAGAGAGGAACTGCGAATAGCGATCGATTTAAACTGTGTACGCGAATGAATATATTTAACGACTATTCACAGTTTCTACTATGTATTAGTTTCGAAAAAAATTACCAATAAATTAATTAATCTAAACGTCTAATCTAAAAAACCTTAGTCTCAACGGATTTAAATAGCGAAAGGTTAAATTGCAGCAATTTTAAAGCGAATTGGAAATTCTTGCCACGAATTGTCAAACTTTATTCAAAATCCACATAATAAACACACGAATGAACAATTCGGTCGATCTTACTTACATCGCAGGTGTCAGCGACTAAAAAAGTTTTCATATGAATGAAGTGTCGGAAACTACGAATATTCGCTTCTTCACAATTCGCTCTCATGTGAATAGTCCTTAAGTTCCATAGCGATCGATATAGATATAAATATTATAAGTAAACAAAACTATAAATTTTCATCTGTCAAAGCAGATTCGGATATGAGCCAAGCTGTTAAAGCAAATTGTTTGAATTGTAAATTTGTTGCCGTGTATTACTTTCATCGCGAAAATGTGAAAGGGGAACACAGAGCTTACGTCATGTTTAAGTGGCTAAAACTTAAAAATACCTAACTAATTGTCAACAATATTATTTGTGAATGCTCAAAAACAACATTACCTAATGTATTAAGATTAAGTCTTTCAAATTGTTGAAAAATATGTAGCACCCTGTTTGAGTGACAGCGCCATCTATCGTTTACTAGTGCAAATAAAACATTCGCACGTGCCTACGAATAATGACAACCGCTGTCTGACATTTGTTTGTTGTGTTTCGAAAACGCGGAGATTTTTGGTTTTTTTAATATTTAACTTTTTATTTGCACTTAACTTTAATTCAAATCAAATGAAAAAATGGCCTCCAACAAGCTGGAGTACGATTCTTCGCTAGGTGGACCTGTTGTTCTACCAAATAATGTTCAAACATTCCGCTATGCCGCGTCCAGCATCAACGAAATCAAAGGCCTTCTCGGTGAGATTCGGAATCCCTCAAGCACCAAGCTAGTTTTCCAGACTCTTCCCAAGCATATGCGACGCCGCGCCATGTCCCATCATCCGAAGCGATTGCCGCGTAAGTATCGTTCCATCCATAACTCGCAAATGGCTAAAGCCGGCAAGCCGCCGCAGACAACTAAGCGACCGTCCAGGAAGTACCGTCGACAGCCAAGTAATCTACTAAAGGAGTACATCCGGCGACAGAGAACACAAACGTGGCTGGAAACACACATTTGGCATGCGAAGAGGTTTCATATGATTTCCAAGTGGGGCTACAAGCTACCCTATGCATCATGTGACAAAATGTATCGAGCATGCTATAGGGCTACGGCAAAACATTGCCTTCTGCAGGATATATCGTTCTATGCGTGTGTGGAAATTCGGGGAAAATTAAATGAAATTGTCAAAGGATTCGGTGCGCTGACGAGGTCCGAGTGTGGTCTGGGCATCGGAGCAAAGACATTCGTATCTGGTCGAAGGGAAGGCACTATTGAGTTGTTTAAAGTCAATCAGTATCCACACGGAGCGCTGGGAAAAGTAAGTTTTCTATGGAGGCCACAGCAAAATGAAGAAAGAACTGTTTGGCTTTTTGTACATCCAGCAGCTTATGCAGAAACACTGCAGGAAATCATCAGACACTTTGAATTGCAGAGCACAAAAGTGGTAAAAGTTCCCTCTGAACCCACAAACAATGAAGAGGCTAGTCCCAAGAAAAAGACAAACAAATCCGATTTGCAGCTGCAGTTCATGACAAAGACCTTTGCGTACCAGCGCGCACCTCGACATCAAAACCGAATTACCGGTATTGTGCTCACAGAACTTAGGGATACCATTAATCGGTTTCGCTTAACTGGACCGCTCTCGCAAGCAGTACTAACACGGGCTCTACGAGTCAAAGAGTTTCGTGATACCGAACCCGGGAACTGGTTCAAAGAAAACATGGCGGAAAACCATGCCTCTGCGGCTCACCTCGCACAGGAAACGTTTTGGAAAAACTGCCGAGGTGTCAATTCGCCTGCGGAGCTTCTTTCGAATATGATACTCGGCCTGAATGTCGAAGACCCTCGAATTAATCGGCCAAAGAAGCGCACCAAAGCTGAGCCAGAACCAATGCAGCCCAATTTGGAAGTTCTCCTCGATATAGAACAAAACCTTCATTACAGCCCCATCTGGGATTTCGATTTAAGGAACAATATCTGCAAGAGTATGCTGTCAACGCATGAGTTCTGCACACAGCGTGAGAAGAACTCCATAGTCCCCGGCGAACGCTGTCTGTTCGAAGAACAAATGCAGCCAGTTCCTCTGCTACTCGTCCAAAGGCCAGGATCCCAAGAACATGCCTACAAGCGCCTCAGCTACGCCTGCGGGTGGGATGTCATAATCCCCTCTGGCTATGCAATGTCAATCTGGTTGTCGTTGATAATGTGGGGAGCCAAACCCGGCGGCTTGAGGGAACTCGAATCTGTTCAAAGGGAACTGGGCAGGGATCAGTTTCTGCCCGATTCAGTGGCAGGTGCCAAAGAGTCCGCCGAACGGCAATTGGAGTTGCGCGTAAAGTACTTCCGTAAACCACCCAACAAAAGGTCAAACTATCACAAGCTCGCCATTTGCAGTCCGTTTAAGGCGCCTCTCTCTCAACTGGTAAGAGAATGGACGTCAACTGAGTCAGATTTCTTTATCCTACGCGACAGGGATCTCTTGAAAAAACTCCATTTAGCCATTAGCCAAAGAAAACCACTGCCTACGTTACCCCCTTCGTGCCTTATACAGATAAATCTGCGAATGTCGACGCGTGGCAACCCGGGTGACTTTGCCGTCATTTGTTTGCCGACCAGCAGCGACCTCAAGCGGAACTTGAAGCGAATCAAATTCGAAAAGAATGACCCCATCTTTACAGAGCCACCGCACAAAGATCCGCATGAAGCCGAACGGAAAAGTCTGCGACAAAATCACAAAAAGCTCCTGAAACGTTTAAGAGGACGTCGCATCCGAGAGAAGCGTCAAAAGCAGGTAAGACCAACCGACTTTTTGTACAATCGTATTTGAAATCCATGCCTCTGCTTCTAGGAGACAAGTGAAACCAAAGTGACCATCCGCCCGGCAAATACCTCCATCTTGGTGATGGAGCAATTAAAAAAAATGTGCCAGCTGTGGCTGCCAGAAAATCCAGCAGAAAATAGCCTCCGCAATCAATGCTCCAGGGAGGTGTTTGGTTATGTTAGCCGAAGCGAATTCAGCTACATTGAGGCGACCGTAGCTGCTATTGGCTACGTGACAGTGCCAGGTCTGCAGAAACTTATGAGCGTTTGGAAACGGGCCAAGGGTGCAGAGAAAATGCTACTGGTGCGTGGCACGCGGAGTAGGCACTATCGTTTTGCTAGTTTTAAAGTCAACTGTGAGGTCTAGCGCGGATAATAAACTTGTTTGTACTTTCATGTGGTTTGTGAGTTTTAACTCTGTCAGCAACATCCCTCCATCGACTCCACAGCTCGTCTGTTTTTCTAAGATATCCCTTGTTTTGATCAGCAAAGTTACAGCCCGCCTATGTTGCCAACTCCAAACCCTCCAGCAGGCATCCGGAAACCTCATCTAAACCCAGTGCCTTGTTTGAATTTCTTTCATTTATTATTTGATAACTTCATTATACATAATGCCAAAGTGTTAATTTTTGAAAATATTAAATTTGACCAGACTGTCACAAGAGCCCCTAAACTAAACTCGATTGATATTACACTCTGACTTGTTTGCTAAACTCTCACTCTACGAGTGTCTTTGAAACGAGAAAAGAAACAAAATTTAACTAGCAATTTTATAAACAAAGATTAAAGCGTCTTTTCGAAATTAAACAATCAAATTGTGAACGCAAGAATGTAAAGTAAAATACCTAAATCACGTACGTACACTGCCGAATCCCTCTTCCTTGGCTACTTCGTCTTCATTTTGTTTAGTGTACGCAAGGGGACAATAATGTTCTGGTGAAGAGAAGTTTCCACGACTTGTAGTTATAGTTTAACGTTTGCTGTTGTTGTTGTTGCTGTTTAATAATTTTAATCTACGATTACGACTAATTATTCAAGAGGACTGGTTGCAAGTGTTACACTCCATTGCATAGAATCACCTAATTGTTAAATTTAATTCACCCACTTGACGAGGATGTTCTGCAAGAGAGAAAAAGTTCATTTGTCGTTTGGTTTGATGGGAGTGAGCAAACGGTACCTTTAGATCGTTCATTTCTTCATCGGACGAGGAGTGTGATAAGCCGCCGTATGTCTTAAATGTAACATTCTTCATAAATGACTTCAACAGGCTGGCACTAAGTTGTCCAAATTTGTATGGCACAACTGGATCGAAATCGCCATGCGCTTGGAATATCTAAAAAAAAATTAAAACATTAGCTTAGTTAGTTTGCGAGTAGATTTCCACTTACGGGCACATCATCGGGAGAAATTTTCAGGCCAGGGAATTGCTTGTGCAACGGCAACCAACATGACAATGCAACAATGCCACCCAGCTGCTGTGGATATGTAAGTGCTGAATATAGTGCCAGTGCGCCGCCCTGTGAAAATCCACCGACCACGATACGATTTGCTGGAATTCCAGACTGAACTTCCGTCTGGATCATTGAGTGTACGTTTTGTGTGGCTCTTTTGATGCCCTCCTCGTCTTCGGGTCCGGACACATCCAGTGTCTTCAGATCGAACCACGAGGGCATTTGAAAGCCAGCGTTCAGAGTTACTGGCATGGTGGGTGCCGTCGGACAGACCACTTTCATGTGAGGTGGACGCACCATTCCGAGCGCAGATATCCACCCATGGCTAAAATGAGTGTAATTATTACAAAAAAAATAAAGATGCGGCTAGAGACACATATCTAATCTTGAGTGCAACTGAAACAGCTTGTGATGAACCGAGGTCGTCGTGTACACAGCACCATTTAGAGTAATTGCTCTAAGCTACAACACCATCCCCAAAATAAATTAGCTGGCATATTCCACGCGATAAAGTAAAATATGCGATTTCCATTTCATGACAACGAATCGGCGGAATTGTTAATTGACACGCGGGACAGGTATGAAATACCTAACGCACATAATTGCCATAAGGTTCCCACAAGCCCAGCCTAATGCATTGCTAATGGGAATTCCCTTCTCATTTAAGTAGGAATATTGATTAATTCTAAAGTGCCACACGCTTAAAACATTCACACATATAAAATAATCAACCGACATGACAAGTAACCCCCACTGCAGGTCTCTTCACTTCCTTAATCAGCCTGTGCTCGTCCGTTGTCCCAGTGAATTAGTCAAGGTTAACCAAAGTATATGTAAACAGCCCCAGTTTGAAGTCTTTGGCCGCTTACGAGAGAGACAACGATACAACTCCCAGGTGAGCCATAACTTTTTTCATGGAAATTTGTTGACGAGGTAAACAAATAGTTCAGACCAAAGTCGAAAAATATTGTTGTGGTCATTTTGGTAAGTCTACCCATTACATAACGAAATTGCCGCGTATAAAAAAAACATGCACAAAGTAATCATTTTTATCAGCAGCCAGTCTTGAAAATTATGATAGCCGTCTAAATGATGTGATTGTCGATTTTCAATTTGACTCACCCTGTATCACCGAGGCCATGCATGAATATCAGCTGAAATCGAGAGAAAATGAAAATTTTGCACTTGGGAAAAGTTTTGATTGTACACTCACCGTCGATGTGTGCTTTGCAGTGGCTTCTAGAATCACTGGACTGATAGACATTTTCGATTTATTTAGTTAAAATGTAAAGTAGGTTCTTCCTCAGGTACAGGATTTAAATGAACTGCTTCACGAATTTCCCAATTCCGTTGATAGCACACAAATGAGGCGACTAATGGTCTAGTTTAGTTACACACGCTTTTAGTATTGATTTCTCGTTTCTGAATAATTTAGATAATTATGAATGTTTACCCAGGTTATTATATAAAATTAATTTAATAATTGTTCAACGTACCTACGAGAGAGGTTATTGAAACGTGTCCAACGTTATTAAAGAACTAGAGAAATGTTTTTAATTTTCAGATGACGAGGAATATGTTTTTCTCTGTTACTGGGATATATTTGTTCGTTCGGTTGCCGTCTTACAACTCTTCCTTTTACAAATTGTGCGCAAGCGGTGTCTTTCCGAACTTTTCTTCTTTGGATGAAACTGAAAGGAAAATGCGAATTTTCACGGCGAATTCACGAATGTCATTCTAGTCAAGTTGAACAAGATAGGCGAATCAATGGGGTACATACATCGTGTTTTTGTGCAATAAATTTAGGTTGATTTACATGATACAGGTCTATCGGATAATATTTAAGGTCCGCTAATGTGTTTTATTGAGCTTCTGTTGACAAAGCAAAGTACAATTTGATCCTCGGCGAGCAATTGAGAAAATAATATCTAATTGAAAACTTCCGCCATCCTCAAGTGGTTATCCCAAGTAGAAGTCACTTAAGCCCGTGTGACACTAGTCGTGTTTTTTTGGCTTCGATCTCAGCAAAGCAAAGTAAGATTTTCAGCACACGATTACAACAACTCAAACATAAAAAAAAAATTAATTAAAAATGTATTCAAATCACATTTTTCATTATTTGAAAATAAATTTCTTTTGAAAATTTATGGTTGCTTTGCAAACAATTGGTACCCCTTTCACTTTTCACACCGCTGACTTTTCAACATGATAAATATGAGGAAAAATGACAGACACCCTTCTTGATCCAAATTTTGGCACACGAGAATTAATACCTCTTCGAATGTAACTCGGCTGTGTTTTTTTTCACATAGTGATTGTGAGTTTGACGTTTAGATTAATTGTTTCATTTCTGATTTATATATGAAATATCATAAATGGTTTATATAAGATGTGTTTTGGTGAACATCTATACTTACATTCCTTACGAAATCTCTTAATTTTGTCTACTAGACGTGCTAAAATATGCACTCAAAGAGAGAGGTCCACATAAATTTCAGAATAGGTGGTGTTAAAAGACGATTTATATTTGCACCAATCAAGGCGAACATTTCAGGCGGATTTACTTGCATAAGAGTTATGCCATGCGGAATTTGACATAGCTAGTACATTTTTCCAGCACCATTTACTTAAGCGGATACTAGAAGACCTTTAAATTTAAACAATCCAAAAAGTGAGCAAAAAAACATATGCCCCCATTTTTGTTAAATATTTCCCTAAGCATTTGCTCAAGATAATTATTTTGTTTTCACACTACCTACTCACACATCGCAGAATACGAACCCCCTGATTATTCGAAAAATGGATATCGTGTGTTAAAATTTAAAATAAATACAATATCTATTTTGTGGCAGCTGCTAGTGTAGTCCGCCCCAAAATAAATCGACTCTCGCAACCTCATTCCAGCGAGTGTCGATGGCGAAACTACACACAAACACACATACAGCCCTTTAACAAAAACCCAGTGTGTCAGCCATATTTGTAAAATATTTTTTTCATGGAAGGAAAAGTGTGTGAAGCGAAGACTTGCGACGGAGAAGAATTTTTCCATAGTTAACCAGTTCGCATTAAGCTCTCCAATGTAAAATAGAATTCATAACAGATTTTCTCTAGTTTAAGTGTAATTACAAGAAAAGTGCAAAACCACCACAACAATCCAAAACAAAATAATATACCAGAAGTATAATTTTCGTGGAATAAACTACGTTTCTTCAATTTTCTTTTCCCCCAAAATTCTCTTGTCTTCTGTGCGTTGTTCATCGCTCTCTCTATTTGCTGTGACTGTGACCCCACAAATTGGCTATATTGCATTGTGCTCTATTTTTTGTATGTACATATTTACTTCCAATTAAAAAACAAAAATATAGTTTATATATTTCTATTGGAATTGCGTTCGTCAAAGTTAGTGACGAAAAAACAAAAAAAGGAGTCAAATAAAAGAAAAAAAAAAAGAAATAGAAAGGCAAAAAGAAAAAAAACTGAAACGCACACAGAGCCACCCTGTGAGACGAGACGAAACAACAAGTCTTTACCTTGCTGTGTGAGTGAAAGAGTGACAGCTAAAGGTTAAAGACAGTGAAAATCGCGAGAAAAACAAATGTTTTTCAAAGTTTTTCTCCATTTTCGAACAACAGCAGCATCGTGTCCAAAAGCACTCAGCAATAAAATTTTAAATAACTCCAGGAGCCAATAATCTAAAAAAAAAAACAACAAAAACCACAAAACCAGGAAATTCTTCAAAAGGACACCATAGAGCGCTCTATTCTTTGCATTTTTCCTTAAATAGTTTTTTTTTTATTTTTTTTCGTGCAGTATAATACAGATATACATATAAGTTTTGTTTAAAATAAAAGTTTGTAATAGAATATAAGGAGAAGCTGTGACAAAAATGATGGAAATAGCGATAAATTCCGTCGCTCGGATGAATGGTTTTACACCAGCAACAATATCAACAGGAGGACGATATGGTGGTACTCCAGCAAAGTGCAATGGAAAGAGTAATCACATATTCACGTTTACCTCTTCTTCGCTGACCACGTTGGCAGCGTCTGCTGTTGCAACGGCCACTGCTGCAGGAGTCAACAGTAATCAAAAAAGGCCATCCCAAAAATCAGCAACACCACCAACTGTAGCGGCAGCTGCGGCGGCGACATCATCAGCTCTAGCAGGAACAGAAACCGCTCCACCAGCTACAGTATCATCCTCTACAACAGCAGCAACAACAACAACTACACCATCATCATCATCATCTTCGAAGAATCACGCAATTCCGTCCGATATCCTTGACGATTTAGCCAGTCGTTTCATCATCAATGTGCCCGATGATGAGCGGAACAATTTAATCCGAATATGCTTTCAAATCGAATTGGCACACTGGTTCTATTTGGATTTCTTTTGTGCAATTGAAGAGAAGAAACTGCTGCCGTGCGGCATTAAGCAGTTTGCTATGCAATTATTTCAGGTAAAAAATATATAAACAAAGTGACGCTGAACAAATTGACCTAATTGAAGCATTCTCTTTTGTATTCCAGCATATTCC